>OY728120.1:1175530618-1180530618 GCA_963277665.1 Viscum album
AAAGGGAGGAGATATAGTTTTTGTGATATACCATTATGAGAATGTAGCCTTAATGAATTAAGTATCTGAATATCATGAGATGAAAGAAAAAGAAAATATAATCATGAAGAAGAAGTCAAAATTTTATATTTTCTGATTATTTAGTCAAGATTTATAGAATTAATCGTAACAAGTTAAGGTTCTAGAATCATTATTGTATGAATCAGTTCCAATAGAATCTCTAGGTGCGGATAATGAAAATAATGATATTTCAATTCTGAAATCCATAGATAAAGAAGAAGAAGAAAAAGAGGAAATTAAGGATGTGATATGGATGGTAGAATAATATCAATATAGGGAAATCCCTTATGAAAATATATATATAATAAATTCCCAATATGAATCCACTAAGATAATTTTAGATGGACAATCAGTTCATAAAAAAGATGATTCTCAGGATGAGGTTGATAAACCATAAGATGATGAGAGTTGTAATGATTATATTATTCAATATGTTAGTGATGAAAATGTTGATAAGGAAATTGATGATCAATGTGATGATAAATAATTTTAAAATGACTATGATCTAATAATTCATGTATTAAATAGAGAGCATGAAACATAGGTTGTCAAGAATAAATTTTCAAAGAGAGAGAATGGATAGGATGTTGTTTTTGAAATATCTATGAGACAAAAAAACAATCCGGATAAAGTTATCTGGCCAATAAAATAATATTATTTACAATCATAATCTTCAGTTTGACATGATTTTTTGGTTCATTACATGAATAATTTTGTGAATATAAATCATTTATTTCCATTCATTGATTTGTGATATCAGTTACATAAAAAATGATCAATCAGATGTCAGATTTAACATGAATTCTCTGGGAAAGTTTATCTATATTGAAATCGACATAAATAGTTTTTAAATCATTTATGATGTTCATAAGATATCGTGCAAAGAGATAACCATGTAGTCTAAGATAGTGATTGTTGATCTTAATATTATGGATGATTTCATAAAATCACTTAATTATGAACTTGATAGGGTTGATGAAATGATCATGAATTCCTCAACAAGTTATTTAGAAATGATAAAGAATGATCAAGCTAGTCGCCATCAGAAATATAAATATTTGAATGGGAAGATAAATTAAATGATCTTAGTCTTAAGAAAGAATGGGATCTCTGGGTAATAATGGATGAAAAGCTCATAGAACTGGAAGATATTATAATGTCTCACGCTGAAATTCATAAATAATTTTAATACCTAATCATAGATCTCAGAAAGAAAAATATGGATCATGAATTGTTGATGATAAAGTTTTATGATGATCATAAAGAGTTGAAGAAGTTGAAGGTGACCTTGAAAAAGCATTTCTCAAAGGATAAAAATCTGGATGAATGGTTTTCCAAATCTGATCCTTTTTTGAATTCCTATTTGTTTTGGAAAAATATGAATATTTAAATGATAATTGTTGTCGTACCCTATTTCATATTTCATATTCCAAACCTTTTATGTACAATTTTCTCTCTCCCTCCATTCCATTTTTAAAATTACAATGGGGGATAAAATAATGATAAAATTAAATTCCAATAAAGAATATATCTATGTAAGGTGACATTACTTAATGAAAAATTTATTATGAATGAAAGTGTTATTTCCCTAAATACAAGAATAAAATACTTAATAATTTTAATACCTAAGGTAGAGATTTTTGAAATAATTATGAACTATAAAAAAAGTGAGATATGTATTTTTTTCCATCATAAAAGTAAAAACCATAGTCTTTATATTATTTTACGAAAATTTATTTTGTTCATTCTAGAAAGGGAGAGATGGTAGATCCGATAAGTATTATTATAAATTATCCTTTAATTTATTTTTTTAAAATCCCAAAAACATTTCTGAAGGAAAAAAGACATATCTCTAAGAAATTTTTGTAATGAAATTTTTATTTTTCTATGAATGTTTTTATCTACACATATAGTTTTCAATACCTTGTCTAATGTTTTATTAAACTAAGTGTATCATTTATTCTTATGTAAAACATTTATACCCTTATCTGACCAAGGACAGTAATGTTCAATAGATTCTAATTTCCCTTAGATTTTCAAATTTTATTTACCTTAAATTGTGACAATGGTTTCATTTGAAATTTTATTCGCAATTCTACTAAATATGACACTGATGTTTTTATAAAATTAGACCTCGATTTCTTCTAAAATCAGATTCTGATTTCTCTGGAAATATGAATCTGATTTATTCAAAAAATAGAATCTAATTTCATCTAAAATTTGTATCAATTTTCAGTTGAAATTAGACATTGATTTCTTCTAAAATCATACTATGATTTCTCCTAAAATCATACTTTAAATTCTTCTGAAATTAGACTCCAATTTATTCGAAAACGAGAATATAATTTCTTAATAAATTAGATTATGAATTTATAAGAATTTAGAAACCAATTATCTATATTTTCAATGTTTCATTGTTATTATGTCTAGAATCTGATTATATATTATTTGATAATCTTATTGTTAATATTTCTAAACACCAATTCCGGATTTCTTAAAAATCCTATTAAATTCATTTAATAAAATTTCTATATTTCCTTGAAGTAATATTTCATTTTATTAAATCCAAAACATATAAATTATTCATAAACCTCTTTATATTTTAAAATTTTTGATACTTTTTTTGATACATATTATTTTTTCTTACACATGATAATGTTTCCCTATATTTATTACTTGAAATGATGTGGTACAACAGATTTTTAACCTAACTGTTGGAAAACTATCACATGTACCAATCCCACGGAAATTTAATAAAAATTATTAATATTGGAGGAGGAAGCAAAAAATTAATATATAAAAAACATTAAATACGCATCCATTTGAACTCGATCAGTACTGAATTCTAGTGATAGAATTTGGGCTATAACAGATCTGCTCAAATATTCTTTGCGTGATTGTTGTGAACATCTTGTTCAAGATGAGAACATCTCGATCATCCTACATAGTAAGAATTTAATTATTGTAGATCAATTGTGGGATTCCAGATATAGGAAGACGGAATTAATGATCACCTGATAGATCGCGGTCTAGAGAGGATAATAAGACAAACTATGATAATAATATTGAGGGATTACTCAGGTGTGGGTAAGATAGTCTTTCATGAATGTATAAATCAAGGGTCCATTATCCAAGGTTATTGTATACCCTTATAATTTGGATAAATGATTTATTACTTGTATTGTTTTGTTAAATGTTTTTATTTCTGATAGTTTTTGTTAATGAATGAATGTATAACTCTCTCATACGTTCTAATACTTGTACAATCTAGTATAAAAAGATTACATACACTTTAAGGTAGAATCAATATGTAATTAAAAATTTCATAATATTATTTATAGAAAATTAGATTCATTATTACGATCTAATGAAATTTTTTAAATCCATATTGTTTAACTATGTAAAACACAGGTTTTTTAAGGATAAAAAATAATGCTTTCAAACCTACAATTAATCCCTTATTTTAATTGAGAAATCTAAATATAAATTTCGATCATACAGGAATGATAAATAATAATTTATAATTAAAGAATAAAAATTATATTATAAATATTGTATATATTGGTTAAATCCATCATTATATCGATCTATATTAGGTGATGATGGAAAATAAATAATATCTCTACGTGGATGTGATATTCTTTATATATGAATGATAAACACAATGATTTCACATATGATTGAAATGAGGGGGAAATAGTTTTCTATATGATCATAATAATATCTCAATATATTGATGATTAAATATTATTTATTATAAGTTAAATAAAATAGATTTAGGGGATGCATACTAATATATCAAAATTTAATGATCCAAGTAAGATAAATATCTCTTCCTTGAGAGAACTCCTTTTCCTTAAACCTTAATACATCTTATGATGGGCCAAAGGTATGATTAGGAGTTAAAAAAAGAGTGATTGAGTCTTGGATGGATTTGAGATAGGTATTGGATGGTATATAAGGCTCAATGTTATTTTAATTAATGGTGGATACAGGGTTTGTATTATAATTGAGGGGAACGACACCGACTAAATTTTATATAATATTTAAATAACTTAGTGACCATTTCTTGTGAAATCAGAAATAAATTTCCTAGAATTATAATTTTCCATATGATAATTTATATATATCTTCATCCAATATGATTTAGTATTTTTTATATGGTATTTTTTTCATTATCTCTAAATTTGACCCCTTCATTCTCATGTTTTAACACTAACCCCTATAAAAATGTTCTATTATTTTAGTTGTACGTTATGAATAAAACTTAATGTGAACTAATTACCAAATTTTAACATTATTATTACAAATAATTAATCCATTTTATAAAATCCAATATCTATAATTTGATGAAATTAACATTAAATTAATTTTCATAAACAGAAAATTGAAATTGCTTTTAGAAAAATCGATTTCCAAACTTAAAATTGAATTTACCTTATTTTAATGCCTTGAACAAATAATAGAAGAATGATAAAAAAATATTATATAAAATATCATTAACAAAATTAATCTATAATTATTATTTAATTTATTTAGTAAAAAAGGAACTCCTTATACAAAATAGTTTTAGGAAAAAATAACTCATTTAACCTTCAAATGATTTTGTCTTGAGTCTTAATTTTTTTAAAACAAATGTATGAATTATTATTATTATATTATATATATATTTCAATAATATGAATCTTTAATAGAGGTCAATGTATTTTTTTTTCAAAATGTATAGAATACCTAAATATATAGATTTCAACAGAAATATAGGTTTTGAAATCATGGTAATTATTTAATAAATGTTAAATCATTATTTTATATAAAATAATTGATATATTAAAACTAGGGAATATATATATATATATCATTATTTTTTTGACCCTATTTACACCCCATAATTAAGTGATGAAGATAAAAATATTATAATATACCGTGTTTCATTTAGAATCTGAGTAATGTGTAAATAGCATTATTAAATACACTAATTTTATTTCAATGGTATACAAATTAAATGAGAGGATGTTACATTGAACCATCTTTAAATGAAATTTTTGAAAAAAATTAATCACTATTATATTAAACTGATGAATCCTTTTCCACATCGAATCCCCAAGATCCTATATAGCTTTATTGAATATTACATTCCTCCAATATAAATTATTAATATGATTAGTATTTTTCAATTGGAAATTATCTCTAGGACCATATATTTTTATAAGTTATTCTTTGTAAGAAATAAAATTCACTAGTTATAAAACATATTAGTTTATTACGTGTTAAATTTAAAATATGTAATTCCTCAAATGATATATATTGAAAACATATTGAACATCACAGAGGTTAAATGGAAGAACCAATAAATAATATACCATCCCTACAAGATCAAGAATCATGAAGGGGCCAATATACTAAGGCATCATGTAACGCCCCATCCCCAGTTACCCAGAGTCGGTGCATTATTTTAATACATTTTCATGATAACAAGGAATCATGTCCTAAAGTATAGATCAGTTTAGCAGTCGTGGAAAATAGATTACATACATTAATGTTACATTACACATTATGACATACAAAACAACATAAAAAATCCTTTATGAATGCCATTATTCCCCTGGCTTAAGCCTTCATATCAATCATAATACACATCTTGGAATCCTGGGAAAAATAAAACATAAAAGGGTGTGAGCTCAGATGCTCTGTAAGGATAAAAATATAGCAAAAACCTTAATAAATAATCATAAATATTTAAGGCAATGTATAACTAAAACAAAATCCTTCAAAACTTGAAATTCAACATAATATGGAAAAAATAAAATAAAATAAAATAATCTCATTTACTTATTCACATGGATATTCTACTAGTCGAATAATCGCTTGCAATATCACTATCCACTTTCATATTGATGGAATGCATAATGCCAGACTATCATAACCACATAGTCAAGGCCGCATGCCAAGACTACAAATATGATTTTTTAAGGCCTTGTGACAAGACACTAGTTTGTCTCATGAGACCTACCGATATATCGAGGAGCTATAGCGGGATCCACCCATCACTTATTAAGTCCAATGCATTCTTCATATGAATAGGTTTAAACATAACATAATCATTCGTATTAGAACTAGCATACTAAATGTCAATACTTTCTCCATAAACCATGACTGGTATAAAAATGACACATCCATAGTCAAACATATCACAACACCTTCAATACAATATGGAAGTTTTGTATCATAATAAATCAACTTCAAATAAGCTTAAAATCAATCAGAGGATGTTTACATAGATGAAATCAAAACTATTTTAGATAAATATCTCTTTTTTTGAAATCATTTAAAAGTCACATAATTATAAAATAAAACATTTACATTAAAAATATTTGTATAATCTTTTAAGGGAATCTTCGACAATTTTATGATGGCGTAAAATATCTGAACCTACCATATTAGTTGAAAAGGATATTCTTACCGTAATTCTTTTGAAAAGGCTAAAAAGGACCTTGTTTGGAAAATGACAGAAAGATTCCTTTATAAACTCCTTATAAAAAATCAACTAGGGTAAAAATCATTTAAACCCATAGTCTATAAAATATTAAGAATGTTTTAAAATACATTTTTAAGAAACATGGATGTGGGTGATAAAGAGGTCACAATATATAATTGTGTATAAACAACCTCGGATAATGAAGAGATTGTGAAATTAACACTTACCTTGTACATTTCCTTGGATGAGGGTAGTTTAACCTCTTGTATAATGGTTAAATAATTGTTGTTAAATTATACAAGAAACATATACACTAATATGGTATCATATATGATCTCTTAACATTGATTTGTTAATTATATCTTAGTATTATCGTTGTTTCAGGTGTTAACTTACTCATTTTATTTTATATGTTTTGTTACATAAGTCATGTTTATTATGGATAGGCTGTATATTATTCATATACAGAACGATATCAAGTCTTTAAACATTATTTTTAAACATAAAATGAGAATTATACTTGAATGGATACGATGGGGAATGAATCTCATCACGTCCGTGGAGACGGTAGTCCGTACGTACGCATGAACACTACTTCCATTTCATTTTTCATTTTAAAAGGATTCATAACCAAATGATACATAGGTATATTATTATTACCGTATAATATAATATCTTATATGTGTTACTTTTGTTCATTAACACCATCCTTTATACGTTCCAAGTATGGTATGAACGAGTCATATCACTTTGAGGGGGTGGTAGTTCGCACTTCCTCAAATGAAATTTTCGTCTATATATATACAACCTGAAACACATAATGGTACGCTATAAAATGTAATTACTGAATCTTATATATAAAATAAATATCATTAATATCATATATAATTATAGTGCCATCATAATTTCCACCATGAGAGGCAGTACGAGATAGTTGAACAATCATCGTTTCGTGAGGCGTTTGGTTGTCATCCACCGAAACATTATGTTCATCACCCATTAGATGGAGGTGTCTATAAGTGTAGTTAAAATACATCTCATAAAAATATCCATGTATATTTAGGATACTGGTTTTGTTACAAAAGAAAAGAATAAGAATATTTTTGGGGCTGGAGAAGTAAAATAAAAGAAAAGAAGCTAAGAGAAATCATTTCCTTTAATTTGGGTAACTCCCATTGGTTTGAACCAAATAGGACTCTTGAAGTGCCTTATTCCAAATTTAAGGCTTCTAGGAGGAGGCGATGGATGTAGGGAGATTAATTGGGCAGAGTTTGGATGATCCAAAAGTATTGAGAGGTTTGAGGAATTGGATAGAAGTGGTGTCCCTTTATAAGGGTGAGGAGGGGCTCTTTAGGAAAAACATAAAGTATTGTTTTATGATAAATTCATATTCGGTTTATAATGGCACGAAACTGGATTATTTAATAACTAAGGTGGGTATGTGTCGATCACCTCTAAACCAATAGGATTCAGACAAGTATGGGTCACTATTTTAACCTTATCTTTTAAATTTAACTCTTAGTTAAATAGTTTGACATTTCCCATGTCTCTTTGTATTTTTATATTATATAGTTAATAAACTTAATATAAACTTCCAAACGCACCCCAATTGGTTAATTAATAACATAACTATCATCATATAAGTCCTTTGGCCGACCCTTAGATTTTTAGGAATATTATATCAATTAATAATATAATATTTGTTTTAAAAACTCCTTTATGTCAATTTTGACACTATTTAATAATTGATTTTTTTGAACTCTCAATAACAATATTAATTCGAACACAATTTATTTAATCAATAATATAATATCATATTAACCTATAAAATTAGTGAAATTCAATAAAAGTCTAAAATTATATTTATTTGGGTATTTATACTATCAATTATTTTAATATTTCATTAATAAGGTAATTACTGCATCATCATTATGTCATAAATAACATAATTTATTTGATTTCTAAAAATTATAAAAAAAATACCATGACATATTAAATCATTTTTCTTTTCTAATGAATATTTAATGTCGAAAATATAACTTATATAACCCCATGTAAAAATTAATTTACTAAAAGATATTTGTTTCTGTCGTTTTTGTCTTTACATTAAATTAATTAATATAAAAAGTCATTATCTCTGTCAAGTGGCTCTATGGGGTCCCACAATCTACCCAAGAATGTCCATGGTCAGAAATGACTCATCCAATAAGTTTAGGACAAGTGTTAAGGTAATTTGGTATTATTATAATATACTTTTTATCTTGAATTACCCTATTTACCTTTAACCGCAGTAAAAATAAGTCAAAAGTTACTATTAACCAAAAAATATTTTTAACTTATTGATCCACATTTTACTTCTTGATATTGACCATGTCTCTCGGATTTTTGAAAATCCACTCACAAAAGTGGTAAAATTATGTTTTATGTAAATTTACAAATTCTCCTAGAAGGATGGTAAAAGACGGTGAAAAGTTCAATAAAATTTTTATATATCTAAAATTATTATAAACTGAGTACAATGAATTAAATAGAACTTATATAGGTAATATGTATCTATTTTGACCTAAAATATATTTAAATAAAATACATAATTATTTAAATAAAAATTTGGTTTCAAACTATAACTCAATGTTTTTCACTATTCATCAAAGATTAAAAGTTTTTAGAAAAATAGCAAAAATTTACCCCAAGATAATTTTGATATTATAAATTCAATAATTATGTCTATTTTATCAAATTTAAAACATAGAAGTTGCATTTATTAATAAAAATTTAATTCCCACTGTCAAAACCAAATGGCGTATTTTTAAGAAATAATAACAACCAAAAGTTTGACACTTGTTTCTGTCCAATTTCAAAGTGAAATTACATACAATGACCATCATTGGATTAAATGGTAAAAATATAATCTATTTATTTTTTCAAACCATTAAAATGTATAATTTAACAATATAAATTATTTTGATTTAAAAAGTTGTTTTCAGTTACAATATAGTATTTTTCACTATTCACCCAAATATGAAAGTTATCAGAAAAACACCAAAACATTATTAAAACTAAATTCTTATGTCCCGATTCTAAAGAAGTATATTTTGTCAAATTGAATATATAAAAGATTCAAACATTGGATTTAAAAAGGCTTCGCCATTAAAAGGAAATAAAATTGCATTTTTTTAAAAATAGTTCTTTTATCTAAAAAAATGTATCTATTCTTACATTATGTATAAGAAACTCATAATATGGATTATAAAATTATAAAGATTATATAAAGTTTAAAATTCAGTTAATACTATTCATAACCGCTTTTTAACGACTTGTTTGGTATGTCATGATGCGCTAGAACTCGGTGTTGCATGTAGTGCATGTTATTGTATTACATTAAAGAAATAACATACTATGAAATCTTGGGGTGTTACATTATTATCTCCTTCAATAAATTGAATCCTCTCAATTTGAAATTATTTTTTGAAAATAAAATGTTGAAAATAGAAAATACCTTTGGGAAAACCCACATCGGAAATTAGGGTAATAAAATTTAGACTTAATAAGAGGAAAAGGGAAATGAAATGGTCACCACGAAATTATGATCTCGATTAGGAAAACATTGGTGGAAATTAGAGACATATAATTGGAGGAAAAATGTAAATATTTATTGTTAGTTATTGAGGTCATCAATCACAAAAAAGTGTAAATTTGAGGGCCTAAAATTAATCAATCTATAATGATTTAGAATACCATCAGTTCAACAAAACATATGGTAATAGGATAACACATTTTTGGTTTTAATATCCCTTCACTAAGGAATAATAATTAATTTATTCATAAAATAAGAGAAGAATAAAAATATATACTTGCCGAGTACAGTCCCATCCTTTAACTAATTTATACCATAAACTGATCATTCACTCAAAAAGATAATATAACTTAAAAATAATATTCTATTTATCCTACTTTCATAGGGTTAAAAAAATAAATTTATAATTCATATAGAAGAATGTTTTTATAAAAGACCTAATTATTCAATCCAGGACATCACGTGGGCTAGTGGTATGTGATACACCCTTGTCGCCATTCTGTTGTGGGTTCAAGTATCGTGGCCTGGTCGGATGCGCCGGGTTGCCGCCCGACCTCCGGGTTGTCCTTTCATGGAAGTCCAAAAATACTCTAAAACTAGAATTATCCAAAATACTTCTGCCCAAACTCACTATCCAATATTTATAAGGAATATAATCATAATGAAGATCCTTCTTTCCGTGTAATAACATGTGAACACTTTCATCATGTATTCTTTTAAAATACTAGAACATCCCGAATTACCATAAAACCTTATTGATTACATTCAAGATCCCTTATTCCTTATAGAATACTGGATATACTCCTTCTATCCAAAAATGTTGTAAACTCCCACAATGATGGAATATAGAAACCATTATTCATTTTCAAGGTAATCAAGAATATCCAATATAATTTATCCAAATCAATCATGTATTATTCCAAAATCAGTACCTTAGTATCAGAACCATATTATAGTTTATCATTCTCTCAAACATATATTTTCCAAAATTTTAACTTGTTATTGAGTCACTTGTCTTGGTTCCACACAATCTCAACTCCTTAATGAATTAGTACGGCCGTATAATCCTTATATACTCCATAATTATTATAACCAGTTCATTGTTGATACAACACTCAAAAGACATAATTCACTAATAACAACATAAGTACTCTATTCATTCCTCCTAATCTGTGGTAGTATCGTAACTTTATTATAATCCAATAGAATCATTTGGTGAATACTCTGATGATTTGGACATCGATTCGCGTAATGTCCCAACTCCTTGAAGATAAATCATTGTTCATTGGATACATTTTTCTAACCCTTGTAGTCACATACTTGGTGTCTTTTTTCTCCACACTTATAACAAACTCCCATTCCCTTTAGGCAAGTTCCAGGGTGTTTCTTTCCACAGTTATCACATATGAGAAAATTCTTCTTTTCCCTCTTCCCTTTATCCATCTTTTTCTCTTCCATCCTTTTCTTCTCTTGCTTCCATTCAAATCCATAGGACTCAGAGAATTCTTTTCTTAGCTTATAATCAAATTATACTATTTCATCATATGTTGAGAATACATGTGATACTATTTCCTTCTAAATGTTGTCTTAATACTGTGAAAGATAGGATCCTTCTTACTCTTTGGATCATACGTATTGCTGGAGTTCATATTCTTTCTACTGGGCTCCATTTTTATACAATAGCATAAACTAGGTCAGTTTATGAATTGCAATGAATAATTCCAAACTTGTAAAATACCTAATGTAAATTTAATGGTATATGGATATAATCCCTAATCATAAAGATGTTTTCATTGAGGAATTATATACTCATAAACCCTTAATAATTATTTTTAAGGAAAATGATATTTATCCTAAGCATATCCCCAGGGAGTGTTGTAACCAAGAGTGCAGAAAGGCCCGTTGTCGTGCACAAGTTCTTGTTCAAATCTAGCTCAAAACAGTTTTTTCAGGTTTTACCCCTCAATACATCTTTGCCAGAGCCGCCTCTACCTGCTCATATCCAGATAGGGATGTATTTATCGGAGAACTCACAAAATCCCTACAATACCAAAATTCAAGGAAGTTATTCTATACTAATTCTCAATGTCTATATTAGGGCTATGTGTGCTCTAATCAGAGTTTATCTAAATCTAGTTTCCAAGGTTATTGCTAAACATCCTCTGATACCAACTGTAACGCCCTGACCCCAGTTACCCAAATTCAGTGCATTATTTTAATACATTGGCCTGATTACAAGGAATCATGTCCCGAAGGACCGATCGGTTTAGAAGTCTTGGAAAATAGATTATATACATGAATGTTACATTACACTTTGTAACATAAAAAAACATAAATAATCCTTTATGAATGCAATTATTCCATTGGTTTAACCTTTTATATCAAACACAATACACTTCTTGGATTCTTGGAAAAAATAAATCATAGAAAGGGGTGAGCTCAGATGCTGAGTAAGGATAACAATATAGCAGAAACTTTAATAAATAATCATAAACATTTAAGGAAATGTATAACTAAAACAATAGCATTTTAAACTTTAACTTCAACATAATATGGCTAAAATAAAATAAAATAATTCAATTTACTTATTCACATTGATATTCTACTAGTCTAATAATCACATGCAATATCAGTAACCACTATCATAATGATGGAATTCATAATTCCAGAAAATCAAAACCACATAGTAAAGGCCGTGTGCTAAGACTACAAATAATATTGTGTCAAGGCCTTGTTCCAAAACAAAATTTTGTCTCATGAGACCTACTGATGCATCGAGGAGCTATAGCGGGCTCCACCCGTCACTTATTATGTCCAATTCATTCCACATATGAATAGGTTTAAACATAAAATAAACATTCGTATTTCAACTAGCATACGAAATGTCAATACTTTCTCCATAAACCATGAATGGTATAAAAATGACATATCCACAGTAAAAAATATCACAAAACCTTCAATACAATATGGATGTTTTGTATCTTAATAAATCAACTTCAAATAAGCTTAAAATCCATCAGAGGATGTTGAAATAGATGAAATCAAAACTATTTGAGATAAATATCTCTTTTTTTAAATCATTTAAATGTCACATAATTATAAAAAAAATTACTTTCCAAATATTCTTATAATCTTGTAAGGTAAGCTTTGACAATTTTATAATGGAAGAAAATATCTGCACCTGCTGTATAAGTTAAAAAGGCCATTCTTACCTTAATTCTTTCGAAAAGGTTAAAAAGTTCCTTGTTCGGAAAACGACTAAATGATTCCTTTATAAACATCTTTTAAAAATTCAACCAGGGTAAAAATGACTTTAACCAATAGTCTATGAAATAGTATGAATGTTTCAAAATACATTTTTAAGAAACATGGATGTGGATGATAAACAGGTCCAAGTAGATAATTACGTATAAACAACCGCAGATAATGAATAGATTGTGAAATAAACAATTACCTTGTAATTTTCCTTGGTTGTGGGTAGTTTAAGCACCTTTATAATGGTGAAATAATTTTTATTAAATTATAAACAAAAATATACGTTAATATAATATCATATATGATCTTTTAACATTGCTTTGTTAATAAAATCTTAGTATTATCATCATTTCAGGTGTTAACATACTCGTTTTATTTTATATGTTTTGTTACATAATCCATATTTGTTATGGATAGGATATATCTTATTCATATCTAGAATGATATAAAATCCTTAAACATTATTTTTAATTATAAAATGAGAATTAGACTTTAATGGATATGATGAGGAATGAATCTCATCGCGTTCGTGGAGACGGTAGTCCGTACGTACGCACGAACGCTACTTCTATTTGTTTTTTCATTTTAAAAGGATTAAAAACCAAATGATACATAGGTATATTATTATTACCGTAGAATATAATATCATATATGTGTTACTTATGTTCATTAACACTACACTTTATACGTTCCATGTATGGTATGAACGGGTCATATCACTTTGAGGGGGCGGTAGTCCGCACTTCCTCAAATGAAATTATCGTGTATATATATACAACATGAAACGAATAATGGTATTCTATAAAATGGAATTACAAAATCTTATATATAAAATAAATATCATTAATATCATATTTTATTATAGTTCCATCATAATGGAAACCATGAAAGGAGGTAGGAGACAATTGAATAATATTCATTTCGTGAGGCGTTTGGTTGCCATCCACAGAAACATTATGTTCTTCACCCATTAGATGGAGGTGTGTGTACGTGTAGTTCACATACTTCTCATGAAAATATCATATTATATTTATGATACTTGTTTTGCTACAAAAGAAAAGAATAATAATATTTTACGGGTTGTAGAAGTAAAATAAAAGAAAAGAAGCTAAGATAAATCATTACATTTTATTTGGGTAACTCCCTTTAGTTTGAATAGAAAAGGTCTCTTGAACTGCCTTATGCCTATGTTAAGGATTTTTGGAGGAGGAGAGGGATGTATGGAGCTTAATTGGGCAGAGGTTGGATGATCCAAATGTCACGACCCATCCTCGGGGCCCGTGTCATTAGTACCCCAAACCCACCTTCCCTAGGCCAGGGGCTGGAGACTAGCACCAAAGGCATAAATCCCCAAAAAAGGGAAGGTGTTGACTTTATAATGTAACACACACAATAGAGTACGCAAGTGTTTTATACACTAATTAAATCTAAGTACAAAAGTAGGTGCTGAAAAGTAAATGTGCCGGTATACAAACCCAACTGAAAGTACAGTACAACAGAAAAGGACAGTACAATAGTAGTAAAGTGAAGCAGCAACCACCGAGTCATCCTCTGGAAATCCCACATGAAGGGTGGGTACAGATGGTCTCTTCAGCACCTCGGGTTCATCCGTCCGCTCCGTGCACGCCTCACTATGTGGTCCAACTTGGGGTACCGTCCAGCTCCACAGGACTCCTCCATGATCAGTGTTGTTCGTCGTCTGCATCCAACATAACGTAGTGTGGGCATGCCCGTGCAGGGGTGAGTATACGATACTCAGTCGAGACCCCGAGACCACAGAAGGTCTCCTAGAATCCCCAAAGGATAAAACAAAAATTAAAGATACAATAACGAAGTATCAACCCACTCCACTTAGTTATATGCCCATACATATACCTAAGTCATCAATCACAGTTTGGCTCCAGCTCCCGAGACCATGTACCACCCAGTCCACACAAGAAAGAAGTCAATCACATCGATGATAATGACTAAAATTCAAGACTCAGATCACACTGGTATACATCATTCTTATAGCGATAAAGATGATCATATGTAGCCACTGATTCATCTAAGCCGTCAGACCCACATAGGATACAAGACCAGCTATGTTGTCGAACCCACATAGGATACAAGACTAGCTACTCTGTCGGACCAACTCAGGATACAGGTATAGAGGTCATACTACCGGACCCACGAAGGATACAAGAACAGTAGTCATTGCTTTTGATCCCATATAGGATCCCAGTATAGTCTTCATCATTACCAAAGCCAATGAGGATCCAAGAACAGTTGTCCTCGCTGCCGAACCCACGGAGGATCCAAGTTCAGTCGTCATCATCGCAGTCACAGCCCACTCTAGGGTTCTCGTACACAACACGCTCGATTCTGGGAGGGTCCGCTCCTCTATCCAAGAGTTCGATACATCAACGGTCACGAAGTCAAGAGTTGATGTATCCCGAAGTTCCGTCTCGTCAAAATCAAGCCAACTCGACAGACGGTGAATCAATCGGAAGCCTTGTCTAAGAGTTATTGTCTTTTTCGTCTCAGGGGCCCCGTTGGTTTTTAAGATAAAATCAACCCGACCATACTCCAGCTATGTCCAAACCTCAAGTAGAGTAATCGAGGAGGACCTTCTCATCAAGATGAATTCAACACAGTTGACAGCACATCAAAAGGATGTTCGGTCCTTAGGTTATAAGCGTTTCTGCTCCAAGGGCCGAGTTGGTTTTGGGATCGAACCAACCCGGCTATACCAAAACTTTTCTGAAACCAAGAGTGTATTATACTAAAATGACTGTCTCAATACAAGGATTCATACCCAACTGACGGTGCATCGATCGGAGGTCCTTATCTCAATTTATGTGTAAAAGAATGAAAAATGGTCCACGTGGGGGTCTTGGCCCGGTCCAACCCAGCCCAACCCCCCCTGGGGAGGCCCGGTAGGGCACGGCCCAGTCCACTCAACTCAACCCCAGCCCGGCCGGGGGGGTGCGCTGGCTTGGCCAGTGAGCCGAGCGGGGGGTGCGGCCCCCATTTTCATCGGACGTGGCACTAGGGTGGCACCGCTGGCTCCCCTGGATCCCGCACGGCCGCGAGATCCCACCCTCGCCGATGCGGCTTCAGCCGTGTCGGACGTCTTCCAACGGTGCACGGTATCACCACCGCCTCTAGGTGGATGGCCGGTGCCAGCCACCAGAGTCATTCTGGTGGTCCAATTTTTCTCATGTCTATGCCTGCGGTCGTCTCGGGACCCGTACATCACTGTGAAGGCCTCCAATCGCCATTTCGGTTCCACTTCGTCGTCACCAAATATTCCACGAATCATGAACAAAATATTAGTGGGTTCGGACTTGTTCGTTAGTTCGTACCCACCGCGTTAGTGGTTCAAAACATCACCCCACTATTGCACGACATGCCGAGGGTATAAATCACATAATGAAATGTACAAATTCCCCTACCTCAACAATTGAAAATGAACTTCGGCGTCATGATAGATGACGTCACGTTGAAAGGGTTCGTAGGCGTCATCGGAGTGTGCTGAGGAGGAAGCGGTGTCTCCTCTCTTGTCATAGAGAAGAGGATTGGTGGTGTGTCGTTGTAATAGGAGGTACCAGAATTCTTCATTGTTCTTCTTCAAAGGTCGGTGTTCTTCCAAAACCTCAAGAGTTCTCTCGATCTTCCTCACAAAACGAAAGCTCTCCCCCTTAATAAAATAATAGTCTCATACTATTATTTTATTACACATGCCAATAAACTCTCCCAAAATTAAATCACCACATTAAATAAAACTTGTTGACAATAAAATAAGGAAGGGAGAGGGAACGCCCCATTTATTAACTGCGTTGGCAATTAAATAAAAAGGGGAAAAAGAAAAAATATCCTCACTAATTTGCGGGTTGACATGAATTAATGGAGTGAGGTGGATATATTGTCATTTAATTGGGGGGGGGTCCAATTTAATGAGGGGGTTTTAAATGAGTACAGAGGAAATTAAATAGCTGGGGCTCGTGTGGTCCCCACCTCTCTAACACCCACACTTGGGTAGTTAGGTGGTTGTGGGCCCCACCCTTAACTACCCATGGGAGGGAATAACCTCTTTATAAAATAAAAATTGTTCCGAAAATTTTTATTTACTTTTTAATTAAACCCTCACTAAATCACTTCTCCTCCATTGTGAACGCAACTACGGTAAGTATCACGTTAAGAAATTACCAGTTTTGCGAGTTCATCGGTTCCCTTAGTATTTAATTCCGAGCAACGGTTTAAAATATAGAAAAATCTACTCATTCATTCAATGAACATACCCAAGCTAAACATCGAAAATTGATTCCGGGTAAACCGGGCATTAGAATCAAGCGCCGTTAGAAGCCACAGACTCATACAATTCCAAAGAATTTAAGAAAAAAAATTCCTTGAAAATTACAGGTTTTTAAATTACTCCCACCTCAGGGCATTACGTCCCCGTAAATCTACATCATAAACTAGGGAATCAAATGAGGGTATTGAGCATGCATCTGAGCCTCCTACTCCCAAGTGCTCTCCTGGAGGTTCCCGTGCTTCCAACGAATGCTCACCAGAGGAATCGACCACCCAAGTAGGCCCCACTCCTGTTGATCCTCGATCTCCACCGGGACCTCCGCAAATGTCGACCCGTCATCGATTTCCAGCTCCTTGTGGTCAATGATATGTGTCGGGTTGTGCATGTATCTCCTCAACTGATATAGGTGGAAGACGACGTGCACCCAGTGCAACTAAGGTGGAAGGGCCAGGCGGTAATCCACCTCTCCTACCCTTCTGAGGACCTGGAATGGTCTGATGAGGCATGGATATAACTTGCCTCCCCGGCCAAATCTCTGTATTCCATGTCGAGGTGAGACCCGTAAGAAAACATGGTCGCAATCCTCGAACTCTAATGGTCTCCGCCTCCTATCAGCATAAGACTTCTTTCTTCTTTGTGTAGTCCAAATATGTTCCTGGATGATCTAACCCTTCTCGATCATAGCCAGAACCATCTCTGGTCCTACGAGTGCTGACTCCCCAGGGTCATTCCAGCACAGAGGTGATCTGCAAGGTCGGCCGTACAGTGCCTCATATGGTTCTATCCTGATGGTGGAGTGGTATTATTTTTTTATGAAAACTCCCCTAAGGGTAGGTGATCCTCCCAGATGTGACCAAAGTCAAGGACACATGCATGGAGCATGTCCTCGAGTGTCTAAATGGCCCTCTCATTCTGGCCATCCTTCTGAGGGTGGAAGGCAGTGCTCAGGCATAGCTGTGTCCCAAATGCCTACTCTAACCCCTTCCAAATATGGGAAGTAAAGCGAGCGTCTCAATCGGAGACGATAAGTGATGGCACACCGTGGAGTCATATGATCTCCTGAACGTAGAGGCGTCCCAATCTCTCTACTGGGCACTGCTCCCTGATCGGTCGGAAGTGGGCCGACTTGGTGAGTCGGTCAACAATCACCCAGATAGAGTCGTGTCCTCTTGAAGTACGTGGGATCCCCATCACGAAATCCATGGATATCCCATCCCACTTCCTCTCCAGGACCTCTAAGGGCTGTACCAAGCGTGCAGGCACCAGGTGCTCTACCTTCACTTGCTGACAAGTGAGGCATCGAGAAACAAACTCTGCTACAGCCTTCTTCATACCCGACCACCAGTGCTATTGTCTGAGGTCCTGATATATCTTCGCTACTCTTAGATGTACCTCTAGAGGGTAATTGTGGAACTCCCTCAGAACCTCCTCCTGTAGTGTAATGGGAACCATGGTTTAAACCCTGAAGAGGATGAAGTGCTCCCCGCCTTTAGAAAATCCATAGAGTGCCAGCCCTGCGGATATATGAGCACGTCATGCCTCACAGTCAACGTCCTGACGTTGTGCCTCTCTGACCCGCTGAAGTAGTGGAGGAGTGACTGTGAGGGATTGTAGATATGATTCCCCATATCTATCGATGAAGGATATCTGCAGAGCTGCTAACTACTCTGTCGCCTGTCCAAGTAGCTGAATGCCCAATCTCTCACTGAGAGCATTACCCACAATGTTCCCCTTCATAGGAGTATAGACAATCTCAAAGTCATAATCCTGGAGGAACTCCAGCCATCAACGCTATCTCAGGTTCAGGTCCCTCTGTGAGAAAATGTACCTGGGACTCTAGTGGTCAGAGTATATTGTAAAGCGCTCTCCCATCAGATAGTGTCACCACATCTTTAGAGATAAGACCATTGATGCTCACTCCAAGTCATGGGTAGCGTAGTTCTGCTCGTGCTGCCTCAACTACTATGAATCGTAAGCGATCACTGCTCACACCTGCATCCGGACACACCCGAGTCTGGTCCCTAACGCGTCACAGTAAACTATGTACCCTACGCCCTCCTCCGGCAGGCTCAAGATGGGTGCACCGGTCAATCTACGCCTCAGCTCCTGAAAGCTCTACTGACATCATTCTGATCACATGAAGGGTTTCCCCTTCTTTATAAAATCTGTAAGCGGTGCTGCAACTCTTGAGAAGTTCGGCACAAGTCTCTGATAGTACCCAGCCAGACCAAGGAAACTCCGCACCTCCATCACATTCCTGGGTGGCTCCCAAGAAAGTACAGTCTCGATATTTGTGGGATCCACAACAACTCTCACCTCTGAGATAACGTTCCCTAAGAAGTGAACCTCTCGAAGCCAGAACTGCCACATTGAGAGCTGACCATAAAGCTGGTGCTCTCAGAGTGTATGCAGTACAACCCGTAAATGGTAGGCGTGCTCCTCCTTGGTAGTCGAGTAAATCAGGATGTCGTCAATGAAGACTATGACAAACTGATCAAGGTATGGCTGGAAGCTCCTATTCATGAGACTCATGAACACTGTTGGAGAATTGGTCAAACCGATGGGCATAACAAAGAACTCATAGTTTCCATACCGAAATCTGAAGGTCATCTTCTGCACATCCTCTTCACGAACTCTGAGCTGGAGATAGCCTAACATGAGGTCTATCTTGGATAACCATCATGCCCCCTTGATCGGATCGAAGAGGTTTTCAATCCTCGGATGCATATACTTGTTCCTCACAATCACCTGGTTCAGGCGACGGTAGTAGACACACAGTCTCAAACTCCCATCTTCCTTCTTGGCGAACAGAATCAGAGAAGCCCACGGTGAAACACTGGGTCAGATGGAACACTTCACCTGTAAGTCCTCTAGTTGTACCTGCAGCTCACAAAGCTCGGGGAGAGCCATATGATGTGATGAAATAGATATCGGTGATGTCCCTGGGTACAGGTCTATGTATAAGTCTAACTCCCTATGAGGAGATAGTACTGGAACATCGTTAGGAAAAACGTCTGCATTCTGATCCACCACAACAGGAAAACTCGGACTCCGCAGGTCAACTTCTCTGAGGATGAGACTAGCCAACTAATGTGAAATCGACTTCCCTCTCCTCTGTGTGAGTCCATCTTGTGATGCAAAGCTTCCCTTATCACTGGTGAAGATGAACGTGGTCCCATCCGGGGGGACACACCGCACCTTGCACCTAATACAGTTGATCTGAGCATGGTCTGTAGATAACCAGTCCATACACAATATGACTTTATAAGGCTTCGACACCACTACAAGAAGATCTCAGCCGAAAATATCTCCTCCTAGTGTAAGCTCACACTACCAGCACAAGTGCATAATCATCAAGTATGCTCTCGTAAGAGTCTCTAGACGTAAGGATCGAGCCAATGGCTCCGTCAAAATCTCTAAGCTCTGAACAAGCGCAACAGAAATAAAATAATGAGTCTCCCTTGTGTCTATAAGAACTGCAACAAGGGTGGAGTAGACATCAATAGTACCTCGAATCATCTCGGGTGCACCATGGTCGTATGCCTCCAATGCCTAGATCTGAGAATGCCTCATCCCGCTAGCTCCATGTGGTCGGGGAGGACCTCTTGGGGGTGGTGGTGGTAGAGCCTTGAAGTGTCGTCCACTACCCGTTGCTCGGCTAGCTGCTCTACCTCGTCCACCTGCTCCCTGCGGACCACCAAGGTCGAACCTCTTCCTCTGGCTGGGAGGTCCCTCCACAGTCTTCTTTTGGTATGCATGGCGGGTCTGGCAGTCACGAGCCATGTGGCCCTGCCCACCGCATGCATAGTACTATCTACTTCTTGTAAGGATGGTTGTGCGCAGTGTTCCCCACACAGCCAAACTTGTATCCTAAGGTCTCCCACCTGACGGTCTGGTCTGCTTGTACCCCTACAATATCTTTCGACTGATGGCTGTAGAAGACTCCGCTATGTGTCGTCCTGTGGTGGGTCTCGCTGCTGGTGGCTGCTCGGCGAAAAGCTCTCCACTAAAAGGGATCCCTCCAGCACCCCATCCTATGTCGGGATGCAGAGGGGAATCGTCGAGGCTCTAATATCATTCCTCAATCCCTTCTCAATGGTCCGGTTTCGAAAGAATGGGTCCCGTACCATATTCGTGGAGTAGAAAGAGAGGTCTGTAAATCTCAACGAGTACTGGGCTACTGACATGATGCCCTGCCGCAGCTATAGTAACTCTTGGATGTGTACCGCATGGAGGGTGGCTGGAACAAACTCTGAGCAGAAGAGGCTCTCGAAGTCCGTCCAATGTAGTCATGCCACGTCGTGCACCTAGAGTATCAGGAACCACCATCTACCTGCTGTTGCGTGCAGGAGACTCACGGAAAGGATCACCATAAAGTCGGCTGGTGTCCCTACCAATCTGAATACTCTCAAGATAGCCTCCATCCAATCCTCAGCTGCCTGAGGATCCGTCTCTCCGCGGATCCTGGGCGGCCTCTATTACTGAAACTCATACAACGCGCTCAGGCGGCGTGCACTCTCCACAGCTGGGGCTAGTAGGATCGGTGGCCCAATAGGTAGTGGTACCGCTGGTGCCTATGATGTGATGGGTCCCTGCACTGAGGCATCGTCGCTCGGTGGGCTTCCATCCCTTAAGTAACTAAGAACCCTGGCCGACTGCCTTCGTGGGGCCATCCAAAAAAGAAACAGGTGTGCCACTATAAAATAGTATACCTGGTGAGCTAACACAATTAATCACAAAGAACACTTTTGAATGGAAACACACATGCAATTAGTGGTTTTGTGCAATGAGTCAGAAATCAGAGGTCAGGGTCCTGGTTTATGGATACGTCGGCCGCCGCACCAACACTGGACTCCCTGGACTGAAAACCACACTCAATACTCTTAACAACATTGCTTCACAGAAGGGAAAGATCAGAGTCCCGAGTTCTGCAGTAGAACTGACTCCTCTGATACTAGTTTATCACGACCCATCCTCGGGGACCATGTCGTGACTACCCAAAACTCGCCTTCCATAATCCAGGGGCTAGAGAATAGCACAAAAGGTATAAATCCCAAAAAGGTAAGGCATTGACTTTATAAAGTAACACACACAACAGAGTACGAATGTTTAGTAAGGACAGAGTAAATCTGAGTACAAAAGTATGTGCTGAAAAGTAAATGGACCAGTATACAAACCCATCTAAAAGTAAAATTACAACTGAAAAGGAAAGTAACACAACAGTAAAGTAAAGCAGCAACCACTGAGTCGTCCTCCTGGAATCCCACGTGAAGGGTGGGTACAGATGATCTCTTCGGCACCTCGGGTCCATCTGTTTGCTCCGTGCACGCCTCATTAGGTGGTCCACCTCTGGATACCATCTAGATCCACAGGACTCCTCCACAATCAGTGTTGTCTGTCTTCTTCATCCAACACAACGTAGTGCGGGAAAGACCGTGTAGGGGTGAGTATAATATTCTAAGTAGGGACCCTGATACCCCCGAAGGTCTCCCAAAATCCACAAAGGATAAACCACAAAGGAAATATACAATCACAATGTATCAACCAACTCTACAGAGGAATATGACCATACGTATACCTAAGTCATTAATCACAGTTCAGCTCCATCTCCAGAGCCCATGTATAACTCAGTCCACACAGGAAATAAGTCAATCACATCGATGATAATGATTGAAAGTCAAGACTCATCTCACACTGGTATACATCTTTAGTATATAGATAGATGTGATCAGATTTTGTCACTGATTCACCTAAGTTGAAAGACCCACATAGGATACAAGACCAGCTAATTTTTCAGACCCACATAGATTACAAGACCAGCTAAATCTATCAGACCCACTCAGGATACAAGTACATAGGTTATACTATCAGACCCATGTAGGATACCAGGACAGTAGTCATTGCTGTCGAACCCACAAAGGATTCTAGTACAGTCATCATCACTGCTGAACTCACAGAAGATCCAAAAATAGTGGTCCTCATTGTTGAACCCACGTAGGATCCAAGTTCAGTCGTCATCGTCGTAGTCGTAGCCCGCTATAGGGTTCCCGCACACAACACACTTGATTCTGGGAGGGTCCACTCCTCGATCCAAGGGGTCGATACATAAACTATCTCGAATTCCAGAGTTGACATATCCCAAAGTTCTGTATCGTCAAAACAAACCCATCATGACAGACAGGGCGTCAATTGGACGCCCGGTCTGAGAGTAATTGTTTTTTCCATCCTAGGGGCCCGATTGGTTTTTAAGCTAAAACCAACCCGACCGTACTCCAACTACTTCCAAACCACAATAGAAGTAATAAAAAAGGACCCGATCATCAATAGGAATTCAATGTAGTTGACAGCATGTCAAACGGACGTCCATTACTTAAGTTATATGCATTTCCGCTCTAAGGGCCCGGTTGGTTTCGGGTTTGAACCAACCCGGCCATACTCAAACTTTGTCGAAACCTTGAGTGTAATATAAAAAAATGATCGTCATGATCCTAAGATTCATACACAACTGACAGTGAATCTATCGTAGGTCCATAGCTCATGTTATGGGAAAATTACCGAAAACCGGTCAAAGTGGGGGTCTGAGACCGGTCCGACCCGCCCCAACCCCCCTGGGTTGGCCCGAACCGGTTCCGGCCCAGATGGACGAGACCCAGCCTGGCCGGAGTGGCGCGGTCTGCACGTCCTTCCCGTGCTCGGCCTAGGGGGAGGGGGCGCTGGCTTAGCCAGTGAGCTGAGCGGGGGGTGCGGCCACCGTATTCAGTAGACGCGGCGCCAGGGTGGCACCTCTGGCTCCCCTAGATCCCGCGCGGCTGCGGGATCCCTCCGTTGATGTTGTGGCTTCAGCTGCGGAGGACTTCTACTGGCCGCGCTGCCGGGGGCTTCCGCGGGCCCCCAGTGTCATTCCGAGGGGTCCGGTTTTTCTCTCGTCTGCGCCTGTGGTCGTCTCGAGACCCGTACATTGCTGTGAAGGCCTCCAATTGCCATTTCGGTCCCACATCATTGTCGCCGAATATTCGGTGCATCAAGAAAAAAATAGCGGTGGGTTCGGAGTTGTTCGTTAGTCCTTACCCACCGCGTTAGTGGTTCAAAACATCACCCAAAAATTGCACGCCATGCCGAGGTTATAAATCATATAATAAAATGTACAAATTCCCTTACCTCAAGAATTGATGACGAACGTCGGTGTCGCGGTAGATGGTGTCACGGGGAAAGGGTTTGTAGGCGTCGTTGGAGTGCGCCGAGGAGGAAGAGGCATATCCTCTCTTGTCTTGGAGAAGAGGATTGGTGGGACGTCATTGTTATTAAAGGAACTGGAGTTCTTCGTCAGAGGCCGGCGTTATTCCAAAACCTCAAGTGTTATTTCTATCTTCCTCACACAACGAAATCTTTCCCCCCTTAATAAAATAATAGTCTCCTCCTATTTTTTTATTACACATGCCGGGAAACTCTCCAAAAATTAAATCACCACATTAAATAAAACGTGTGGACAATAAATTAAGGAAGGGAGAGGGAAGGTCCCCGTTTATTAACCGTGTTGGAAATTAAATAAAAAGGGGAATAAGTGGAAAGATCCTCATTAATTTGCGGGTTGACCTAAATTAATGGAGTGAGGTGGAGAGATTGGCATTTAATGGGGGTGTTTCCAATTTAATGTGGGGTTTTTAAATGAGTTTAGAGGAAATTAAATAGTTGGGGCACGTATAGGCCCCACATCTAACACCCACACTTGGGTAGTTAGGTGGTTGTGGGACCCACCCTTAACTACCCATGGGAGGGAATAACCTCTTTATAAAATAAAAATTATTCCGACAATTTTTATTTACTTCTTAAATAAACCCCTAATAAACAACTTCTCCTCCATTACGAACGCAACTACAGTAAGGATCACATTAAGAAATTACCGGCATTTCGAGTTCATTAGTGCCCTCAATTTTTAATTCTGAGCACCGGTTCAAAAGATAGAATAACCCACTCGTTCGTTCACTGAACGTACCCGAGCTAAACTTCGTAAATTGATTCTGGGCACACCGGGCCTCAAAATCTTGAGCTGTCAGAAGCCACAGACTCATAAAATTCCAAATAATTTAAGTAAAATAAAAAACATGAAAATTCCGAGTCTTTACACCAAAAGGCTTGAGTGGTGTGAGGAATTGGTTAGAGGTGGTGTCCTTTTATAAGGGGGACGAGGGGCTCTTTAGGAAAAAACTTAAGGTGTTATTTTATGATAAATTTGTTTTCAATTTATAATGGTTCCAAACTAGATTATTTAAATTCTATGTTGGGTATGTGTTGAAACCCACATAAACAATAGGTTTTAGACATGTTTGGGTCACTATTTTACCCTAATCTTTTAGATTTAACTCTTAGTTAAATAGTTTGACATTTACCTTGTCTCTTAGTATTTTTTTATTATATGGTTCACAAACATACTATAAACTTCCAAAAAAACCCTAGCTGTTCGCTAATGACATACCTATCATCATATAAGTCCTTTTGATGATCCCTAGATTTTTAGGAATATTATATCAATTGATAATATAATATTTGTTTTAAAAAATCCTTTATGTCAACTGTTAAACTATTTAATAATTGATTTTTGTTAAAGTCATAGTAACATTATTAATTCGAACCAAATTGATTTAATCTATCCTAACATATCGTATTAACCAATAAAATTCTTGGAATTCATTAAAAGTATCAAATTATATTTTATTAGGTATTTATAATATCAAAAATTTTAATATTTCATTAATAAGGTAATTATTACATCATCATTATGACATAAATAACGTAATTTATATGATGTCTAAAAGTTATAAACAAATACCATTATGTAGGAAATCTTTTCATATTTCCAAAGAATATTTATAGTCGAAAATATAACTTATATTACCCCATGTAAAAATTAATTTACTAAAAGATATTTGTTTGAGTCATTTTTGTCAATATTTTAAATTAATTAATATAGAGTCATTATCACTCTCATTTGGCTCCATGGGGTCCAAAAATCAACCCAAGGATTCCCATTTTTGGCCACGACTCATACAATATGTTTAGGACAAGTTTTAATGTAATTTTGTGTTATTATAATATACTTTTTATCATGGATTACCCTATTTAGCTTTAACCGCGTTAAATAAAAGTCAAAAGTTACAATTCATTATAGATTATTTTTATCTTATTGAACAACATTTTACTCTTTGTTATAAACCATGTCTCTCAGATTTTCGAAATTCTAATCACAGAAGCGGTAAAATTATGCTTTAAGTGAATTTGCAAATTCTCCTCGGAGGTGGGTAAAAGAGGTTGAACAGTTCAATAAAATTTTTATATATCTAAAATTATTATAAACTGACTCCAATGAATTAAATTGAACTTATATAGGTAATATGTATCTATTTTAACATTAAATAAATTTAAATAAAATAAATAATTATTTAAATAAAAATTCGGTTTTTAACTATAACTCAGTGTTTTTCACTATTCATGAAAAGTTTATTGTTTTCAGAAAAATAACAAAAATTTACCCGAAGATAATATTGATATTATGAATTCAATAATGAATTCTATTTTACCAAATTCAAAACATAGAAGTTTCATTTATTAATTTAAAATTAATTCCCACTGTCAAAACCAAAAGGCGTATTTTTTAGAAATAATATTAACCAAAAGTTTGACACTTGTTTATGTCCAATTTCTGAGTGAAATTACTTAAAATTACCATCATTGGATTAAATTGTAAAGATTTAATCTATTTATACTTCCAATCCATTAAAATTTATAATTTAAAAATATAAATTATTTTGATTTAAAAAGTTGTTTTCATTTAAAATATATTATTTTTCACGATTCACCCAAATATGAAATTTATCAGAAAAACACAAAAAATTTAATCAAACTAAATTATTATGCCAATTTTCTAAAGAAGAAGTTAATTTTTTAAAATTGAATATATAAAAGATTCAAATATTGGATTTAAAAAAGGCTTTTCCATTAAAAGGTGGTAAAATTTCATTTTTTAAAAAATAGTTCTTTTATATGAAAAAAATGTATTTTTTCTTACATTATTTCTAAGAAACTCATAATATGGATTCTGAAATTATAAGTATTATATAAAGTTCAAAATTCAGTTAATACTATTCAAAACTACTTTTGAATGGCTTGTTTCATAAGTCATGGTGTGCTAGAACACGGTGTTATGTGTAGTGCAAGTTATTGAATTACATTGAAAAAATAATGTACTATGAAATCTTGGGGTGTTACAAATCATATATCCCTAATTTAAATATATCACAACTATAATCCATGCTAAAATTTTTAGAAATTCCTATTCACAATCATTGAATTCTATATCTCACCAATGATTATCAAACAAACTCTTATGTTGACTTCGAGATACATTGATATACTGATAAATGGATGTAAAATTCATTAAAATACTATAATCTTGTCCAAGACACCATAACAATGTTTCCATATCATCATTCTATAATTTAATATTAATTTATTTATTTCTATTGAGGTATTCATAAGGATCCATTCAAATAGTCAAATGAAAGATATTGTTATAGGATAATTAGATAAGATGGGGTTGTTGATCCCCAAAACCATTTTAATATAGAGAATATTATCAAATATTATTCTACAGTGTATGAATGGACCCCAAAGACATACTATTTGTTGTGGTCGATTAGCAGAACTATGAGTAAAACATTTTGTAGATATTTCTATGGACATCACTCAAACATCTAGGTATACATTATATAATAATTAGATACAAAAAAAATGTAGTTCGACAAGAAAAAAACCTCTTAAATAATAAATAAAAATGAAATATGATTAAGACATAAATCTTATATGATATTAATGAAAAATGATGAATTCATTTGGATATTTACTTCCAATGAAATGAAATTATGCTCTTTAGATAACATGGGGATTCCTAAAATCAAATAAATGTTGTTTTTTTTCATTTCTCTATTAGTATGAGTAAGATTTATAATATTCCCATAGAATTATAATATCCCAACATAACTTCATTACATACCAAGAACTGAGATATCTAATTCTCAATATACCTCTTTATGTTATTCCGCAATAAATTATCCTTATGGCCATAAAAGTTCTTCATACTTCTAGATGAAAATGGAATGACTATTTCTGAGATTCATCTAGTTGATCTTATATTATATATAATATAATTTGGACATATACAATGTTCATAAAACATATCATTACATCTCTATTGAGGATGACCATATAAATATTTATCACCATATTTTAAATACTATAACTTTACCCTACAACTATTTAGTCTTCACATGGATATGTTTTTAACACAAATTTTCGCATGATATTATTTATCCCCTTACTTCAATATTTCAAGGTCAATACATAAAAAATACAATAATATTGTATCTATTGTGATCCTTATATATGAAAAACTAGAATGAACCTTTTTAATACAAATCCTTATCCACATTATTCATGTTCCTCAGGTGGAAATATACTCATTAGTAATAATATGTAATGAAATCTGACTATATTCACTATAAAATATTCAACTATATATATATATATGTTAATATAAACATTAAAATGTACCATTTTTTTATTTGTCACATCATTCTCAATAATGATAATTCTTATTTATCATAATTTCACCGATTATCACCATGAGCTAAAAGTCACATTCCATATAATTCACTCATTTATATTTAAATGATGATATGAATAATCTATAATCATCAAATTTAATAAAAAAACAACATAGTTCCTTGTCATATGAATTACTATAGATCACACTCAATTGATCATTTAATTGTTTTGTGAGTATAGTTTCACTAATCATATGTATCTTATGATCTATGATATATTCCTCACATTCCATAATCCATTGGAACCTGACTCCCTTATTTGTAAACATAGTGAGTATATTAGACATTCATGGGGAATTATTCAAAAATAATCAACAATATATACTCAATCTTGTTAAACTATGTATGTCATCCATTATCATTAATCTTGTAGAATGTTTTATGATATCAATCATAAAAGGATCAACTCATATACCTTCATTTGTGGTTACATGTATAAATAATGGTAATTTCTTCAACTAAAAGTTACACTTTATGAATTTGTTATATAGTTTCTCCTTCCTACGGGTGTTCAATACAATTTTCATGTGATCTTAATTATACTCATTTCCCTTGATATAAATAACAATACATAATTTATTTTATACCAAAATTTCTTAAAGCTAATATCAAATGACATTACTCCTTATATCAATGATGATTACATGGGAATACCAAAGTTGATACTACATTATAACAAATTCATAGTTTATATACATCATATAGAATGCTATCTTAGATATGTTTTCTCATTTGACCCTCAATATATTGAATCTATATGAATTTTACATCATTGTTTAGTATTGATATCATCATATTTTATCAAAAAAGAAATCCATACATAAAAAATGATACATAGTATTGATATTTGATGTTCTATACTCATAGATTGAACTCATTTGTGGGAAAGTGACATTTCATATTCACGTTGAGGTATGTCCTCTAATTTGAGAACATGGAATCACTATGTATCCCATGGGAACATGAATCAATACATACCTTGTTCAAATATTATTTCCATGGAATTTTGAGTCTATCCGCCAGGATATGGAATGGTAATGAATAAACCATTGATCCATTCTTGATTCACTATGTACATCATGTGAATAGATGAAGAATATAATGTCATTAAATTTATATATGAAGAATGGTCATTCAATAATTGGATGGACCAGTACTACACCATTAGAGAAATATCTAAGGGTATTTCTATTGACATTTCCATTTAGACCAAAATATATGATTTGAAAAGGTGCATATATAAATTTTTTTTCACTAGTGAATTTGTAGAGGACTATTCAGGAACAAAAAAATCTAATTGAAAAAAAACTCATTTTCATTGTGTAATTAACAAAAAAATCTAGTGGGTTTCATCAGGAATGTTTATTTAATATTACCAATATACTACGAAATTTTACTCCAATATGTTCATACTGTATTTGGTGATTGAGTCATGAAAAATGGTGTCTAAGGGGATTTCAATGATAAATGAAGTTAGGTTAACATGAGGGAAACATTCCCTAAAATTAAAGGGTACAATAAAACGTTTTAATATTCTTTCTTTTCCAATTTGTATAATGAACAATTTTGAATAAAAAAGGATATTATAATCGAAAAGAATAATTGGGTTATGGGAATATTAAATAAAAAAAATATATTATTCAAAAAATATGAAGACTTGTTGGTGGGGGTTGAATACTAATAATACAAGAATACCATATTAATAAAAATTAGTATAATATCTACACGATTTAATGGGGGTAATCTCATCTAGGACATAAACACCCACTAGGAACAAGCATTGAGGAATTCTGTTATTCACTCAAAAATACTAGGGTCATATCATTGGATTATCCTATCCCTATTACCAGGTTTCAATATGGGGAACAAATATCATTTGAGATCAGTGTCCATGGGGTTCAATGATAAGGATATCAACTCAAGAGATTGGTCTCTATCGACTCAGGTATTATAGTTATGATGTTTTTCCTTGGAGTATGTAAAATTACCAAAGGGTTTGAGTTCTCAAAATGATACCTCAATGTGTATTGAATACATTTAGGGGAAAATAGATATATCATGAAATTCTTGAATAAATAGTCATTAGTGGGACAATATTTTTGGCATGAAATCACATTTTCATTCCATTTTACATTAATCAACAAGTACATAATCACATATCTAGAAAATGTATTAATTTGACATATAATAGTGGAATTATTGGTTCCTATGAACAAGTGATTCAATATTGGTTAAAGAAACAAGGGATAACTAGGCAATCAATTATGCTACAACAGAGTTATTGATGGGGAATATGTGAAGGTTTCTATAATTTATTGTAGAATGTAAACTTCACAACAATCATATTTTAATGGGAGGATATAACTTAGAGTGATAAAAAATTATTGTTGGGAAGGGAATTGAATATGAAGGCATACCTACATATCATATGTTAACATGATTCATGACACGTGTAGTTTTAGAGAAATATCTTTAAAGAGGTATGATCCATAGATTGGAGGATTTAATTTTTTCTATCATTTAATATTCCTGCGCAGCTCGACCAATGATTTTAGATCCACGTGTCACTTTATATCATAGGGTGATAGGAATTATTCCATACACAGTTCTTATATTGTAAATACTTCATACTCCTAGAGTTTTCTGTGTGGGGGTGGTCAATTTTCTCATATTATAGCAGATACCATGACTATAGATCATGGGGAAACTATATATCATGATATAATGGGAATTATACCATAAGTATTTATTATAAGGAATTTACCAAATTTTGGTTTGACCCATACAAATATATATGGTATTTTTCTTTTATATTTGCGATATAAATGGGTTTTGTGATCTGGGAGTCACCATATATCCTTTAATAATCAGTAATCAAGCCACATGTAGTTTAATAGAATGATCCAAATATAGGTAAGAAACTAATTGTAGGAGGGGTGATGTTTTTATATGTTGAGGTTGTACCTAGTATTTGGGATCTGTGCAATAATACATATCATGTGATAATTAAGAATCAAGCCATTTTTTTTCTTGAAGGGAAAATTTCATATACAGATATGAACCACAGATAGGGAGGGGGAATTTTTCATTTTATTTAAGGATGGAAGTAGTATTGAAGACATAAGAATCACTATGTATCCTATAATAATAGGAATGAGTCCACATGTAGTCCTTGAATTCATAATTCCCTATTAATGTTTGAAACATATTAAGTGTTGTGGTATTTTTTTCATTTATATTCTTGTTGGACCTAGTATCAGAAACATGGGCATCCCAAAATATCATATAGTGATATAAATAAATCCAGACATAGGTCTTGATTGGAAAATTACCTGTGTAGATCTGACCCATTTGAAGGGAGGGTGAATTTTTATAAATTATATTATGAATGGAAATAGTAACGGAGACCTATAATAACTACATGATTTATAGTAATAGGAATCTAGTAGCATGTAGTTCTTGAATGAGGTATCTGATTAATATTTTACTCACACATTTGTAAGGGTTAACTTCATTTTTTCCACCACATAGATATATATTTTATTTATGGAATCATGAGTGATGTAATATTTTCAATGATGTTCAACATCATTTAGTAGGACTTCTTCTATGATGTTTATCATTGTGAGTTTATGACATTAGATTCCACATAGCCTAATTTCAGGGATTAGTAAATGTAATTACTATTGAATCTAGGAAAATTAATTTATATGAAACATCAAATTGTTGAAGGTGTAACATGTTACCCATCCATTGTGTCCAATGAGAAATCTGAAATGTAATAGACATTTTATAGTAATTAATTCCATTCCATCTAGTGATCCATCTTTGGTGTTTTCATTTCAAGTATAATCTTGGTTATATAAACCAATACCAGTTAACCATAAAGTAATTGGTGGAGGTTAATGTTGTTTTAATATTTTCACACCTAATTATAATAAACATTGATGTTAGGTAGTGTACACAACATTTCAACATCAAAATATTTTAACACATCAAACCAATAAATTGATTGTTTGTCATTTGGATATTTTCAATAGATAACACTTTAGAGTGAGGGAATAAATTCTTCAATGGGAATCCATTACTTTCACCCATCTAGAAATTATTATGGAGTATACAGTATGGTAGTGTATGTTGTTGTACTATAAGACCATCAATCATGTATGATCTTGTTTGGACAAGATTTATGGCTCTTATCCCAAATTATCTAGATTATATTGGAGAGAATATTAATCAAATATTATATCTATAAATTTTACATTTCATTTAAGTAGTATGAGTGTTTATATTTGATGTTTTACTCCAAGTACAATTTCATCAGCTTGACAGAACATAACATGGTGCCAGTTTCTCCATATATCATTTAATGGAATCCAATTTTTTTGATAATATAGGACTTTATGATGTTACTGATATTCTTATTCCTAGATTGTGATAGGGATATGACCTAATCTAAATTTGGAATGAAAGATGTAGTAATAATGATTTACCAAAAAAATTAAGTTGAAGTACGGGTATATGGACCCACAATATCTATTATTGATACGATGAGTGGCTAAGAATATAGAACTCTATGTAGAAACTCTAGTGGTGGATAAATGATTATTTCATGGATTTGACAAATGTAAGAATTTCTGGTTAAATCCACATAGTCCTCCAACATTGTCTTATATTATTATCAAAGCCACCTAGTTTGGTGGGAGAGTCTGGTTCTAGATTTGTGAGTGTCACATGAACCTTCATGGAATTTTTCCTTGATAGTGGGAATATTTCCACCTGGATTGCATTTAGGGATGATGCAATCAAAACCATATTTATTGAGGGATTTCTACCCCTATTTCCATTATAAAGGTTAAATTTCCCTACATGATGTTAAATTTGAAGCATTTTTTCATGATCTAGTTGGTTGGACTAATTATTCAGGTAATATAGTATGGGTTGTATCCATCTAACAATGGATGTTGGATCATCATGTTATGGCATACCATTGGTGTATTTTATTTCCACTATGTCACAGATGACGAATTGTGGGACAACCATATTGTTTATTTCATGGAATACCACATCATCAGGATTGGAATTGGATATGACTATGGTAACAATATTTTCTGCAATTGAATAAGTATTTTTTTGGGACATATTAAAAATTTGGTTTATAATGGAATTATTCCATCGATCCTTTGATGTACCAATGTTAGGGAAAATTTATTTCTAACTGATGACATACTCACAATTGAACTTTTTTATTAATAACTATAAGTCCAAAATAATATTAATGTAGCATATTTTATAATATTGATCTAGTTCTATCCTTGTGATTAGTTATTGGTAATTTTCCTTTTTATAATTTCATACTTCGGATAGTGAGAAAGAGTAGGGGAAAATTCCTATTTTTGAGAAGTAAATACAATCCCTAGAACATCACAGAGGTGCTTTGGGTTTTCCATTCAATTAATAATATGAATTACGGATTCATTTTTAAAATACATCTCCAAAAATTGGTAACCATAACGTTCATAGAGAACTTCCTTTTCTAGATGTTTTTTTCAAATAGTTTGTTTTATGGGGTGTTATGTTCCATGAGGAAATAAGACAATTCCCTCCCTTTAACAAAAACATGTTACACAATTTGAAGGTCACATTATTATAGGATATCCACCCATCTGGATAAACTCTTAATCATTATAAAGATTCTAATGATGTACTTGAGAGGTTCCATTCAATATTCCAAGTGCAATTCATGATAATTCATGTAATCCCTCATATTTTTTATCATATAGATGAGTGGGTGGTGGTTCTTTTTTATAGCCCAGTATTGAGTATATGTATCTTGTATTGTTCAATTGATATATTATATGATTTTTTTATTCCCTATATAATTTTTCTGTCTAAAGAGAGCACCAAACAACCATTCAATGTTATACACATATAAATTCATTGTATTACCTTCTACAAATGGAATTCATTCCATAGGATGCAACATGTAGTGATTAAGATTAATGAAATAATCATTTCATCTCCTATCACATTTGTAGGTGACTCGTTTATTTGTAATCCTAGTGATGGGGAGTTATTTCTATGATATGTTTTCTATGAAAAAATGAATGTAATCATGGTCACCTAGATTACACCACGTTTTTATGATTTATTGGTTGTGTAATTTATAAGTTTGTAGTAGTATTTTTCTGATTGAACACAATGTCATAGTGGAATTCTACATAGCCAAGGAACATCCTCATTGTCACATTGAAATCATACTTCTTAGGGTTTATCATTAAACTATTTTTCATCGATATTGTGGAGATTTAATAATTATCTATGAGGTGATCACATCATTTCCAATATTTACCTACTAGGTCATTGATGTAACATTCCATGATCCATCAAAAAAATGTATTAAAGATATGATTTGTGGTTTTTTCCTATATGGAGGCAGCATTATTTTGTCCAAATGTCCTAACTTGTGTGAAAAATATCTTTTTATGTTCTATGAAGGTAAAGGATTCCTAATCCTTGGGGACCATATTTATATTATTGTTCCATGGATAACCATATTTAATGGAATGGTCTTGGATTCTAGTAGTTTTATCAATGAAAATTAAGTGACTGGTAGTGGAAAATCATTCTTCATGAGATTAAAACAACACTATTTTAAATCAACCTAGAATTTGATCATCCAATTATTTCTCATAATTCTGATGATGTGGGTGAGCCTTTTTGGGTAATGAACCTATTATAAAAAAGTTGAATTTGATTAATTTGTCAACATCTGATTCTACATTAGTATCATTATAGAGGTGTATTCTTTTGGATTACTGCTCAAAACAATAAGGGTCATCAACAAATCCCATATGATGAATATACACATTACTGATTAGCCTAGGAATATATGTATAATTACATGATATCATATATCAATGATTAATTTGAAATTCAATCAACATTTCCTTCTCCTCAAGAGGCATGGTGGAACAAATCCACATTGTCCACATGACATCCCCTTTTCCCAGATTCAAATATCTGAGATCGTCATTTTTTGTGGAGATTCGATTATAAAATATGGGAGGATCATTCCAGTGTTCCTCCTCTTCATCTTCCATATCCCTAACCATGGTGTATTTTTCAAACTTGATGGGTAATTATAGGGAACCTCTATCATTATCATGAGAATTCAATTCAAGGGAAAATACGTTGTTGTATTGAATATATATAATAAAAACATAGGGATTCTAATGATGTATGTTTTACTTTTTATTTACATCATTGAAAGGAGGGATATAGTTATCATAAATTATTGAACTTTTTTAGGAGGTACTTTGATATATTCTAACAGAGAAAGAGATTTATCATATCCTTACAGGGTGTTATTTTATATTCCCTTTGACACATCCATTCTAGATAATTCTATTTAATTAATGAAATTGGGATAAAGAATTTTTGGAATCAAAATACAAAAATGGGAATGATTCAACTACTTTGATCACACTTATGGGTAGTACATAGTTGGTTTCTATTATTCTACAAGGATTTTCATGGATGGCTTCCAAGACATTAGCATTAGAAACCTATATATCATTTTTCACAATTGGTTATTTTACTTACGACTTATAGAAACATTCCACATTTTATATTAGTTCATAGTAATCAAGGGGGGGGGGGGTTATCACTATTTAGTATGATGAAATTTCTGTTTATGGGGTATCTTATGCATTGATGAAAATTTTATGGTTTCAATATGTGTTTATAAATCTATGTTTTTATAAGAAAAAAATTATCTGTTCTATCCTACTAGATATACATGAAATAAAAATCATATATGGAACCCATTAATTGTTCCATATCCATGATATTTCAAAGAGGGTTTTTATTTTTCACTTCATATCATTAAATGGATTAATTCATCAGAGATAATTCCGCATTATAAATCCCTAATGTCAAAATTTCCAAATCATATGATGTTTATTGAATTAAAATTTTCAACTTGATCCTTTTCAATGTTGACATAATTGAGTTTCTAGAAACATATGGTTGTCTTATATGTACCTACATGACCTATTCATAGTCTTATTCTTTGAATGAGAAGGTAGTATGAAATTTTTATTCCATATTGTACACTCAGTAAACGTTGACCACAATTAAACCTATTGAAAAATAATAATGGATTTATAGGGATTCTATGAGTACCTCTATAAATTATTTTGAATTATGGTTAGCATCTAGGATTGAGAGTTTTTATTATAAAATAACCAATTATTTTAGAATCTCATGTAATTTTTACAGAGACCTAGAATTCACAATATCGGGTTTCTCCCTATTATACTGCTCACAAGATTAGTTTTTTAGGGATAAATACATGGGGATACTGATTAGGTTGAGATATAATCTATTTCAATGAGAATATTTCTATTGTCCTAACCATTTGATTGTAATGATAAAAAAAATCACCCTCACCATCTAGTCATTTAGAATGAATTGTCTTAAACAAATCCTGGAGGGTTCTGAGGTGTCTCCATGTGATTATGGGATTTTTTATACACTAGAACCATATTAAAGATCATGTAAATATATTTTTTAGGGATGTAACTTAAATATTGGGTTTGGATATACCCGTACAGTCAGTTGTAACCTTAGTTTCTCCTCCCTAAATCTATTTCTCCTTATTCTTGTATGGGGAACTCCTACAAAGGGATGTTTTCATCATTATATAATTAATTTTATATGTTGAATATGTTATGAAAGTGAAAATAATTTCAACATAACATTACAGTTCTATTTGGTGGGGGGATTCCTATTTTATAGATGCTAAAGGAATGAAATAAACAAGATACTGAGTTAATGTTGGAGTTAGATTTAACGATTTCACTAGTGTGTCTGATGATTACATCCACCTCTTGGATTCATTTTAAATGATACCATACTAGGCATGGGGAATGGTTATATTGATAATGTTTAATCTTATATAGTGGCATGTTCTTGGTAAACAACATTTTGAGTCATCAAGTTAGTGATCTTTTTTCCAATCCTTGTTGTAATATCTTCTAAATCACCCTCTTCGTGTAGATGGTGATGTATACTTATGTCACATAGGTCAGAACCTTCCCCAATATCACCACTCTATAATTTATTAACTATCTAGAGGATTTATTTGAATTAAAATCTGTCTTGGATAGTTTTTCCTGGTCTCTAGTTGAATATGCAGTAGTCTGAATGGAATGTGAGATTGACCACATTGGTTTTTTTAAGATATGATATATCAAGGAGAATATTTTATATAGTGTATATGAAATAACTAGGGACATGTTCATTTCGGAGGAAATAAATTTTTTCATTCATTCCCCAAATTGAGCGTGACCTTGATCTCTTTTTTCTTTCAAATGATAGAGATTTTGTCCCTGATGGTACTCAGGATGAGGATACATATGATTTGAGTTTCTCTAAGGTTCTATATTGGGAAGTACTATTTGTTTGACAGTAAAATTCGTAGTTTTTCCTAAAAAGGCATTTTTAAGTGATTTGTGTAGGTTATGAATTGTCATATGATCCCAAAATGGTAGAATATATGCATTTTTTCTATTTCATTTATCCCATAGTAGTGTTCTATATACATCACCAATGACAAAAATGATTTTATATCACCTCAAATATTATTATCACAATTTTCTAGAAATTTATTATGCCTGAGTTTGATACAATGTAAAAGGTTTTAACCATTACATCTAGTGCTAATGTTAGAAACCCACTAATTATCACAATTTTTTTCAGTATTTTTGGAATATAATAATATTTTTTCATTAAAAGGAAAATAATTGAAAATGTAATTGACAAAAAATGCCATCCCATCCAATGAATTTTTTTTCTACAAAACTAGATTACCAAATATGGTCTTTCCCTGCCTGTACATGTACAAAACATCATATTTGGATCACGTCATAAAATCCTGAAGGGACCATCATATGGATGCATCAGGACATTTAGTGCATGAGATTAAATTCAAGATCACTCATGCTATCAATGGATGAGAAGATATGATTGCTAAAATTGCGTAGTTGATAACTGGAGTCCACCCATTCTAAATAAGGTATATTTTAGAGATTCCTTGGAGAATGACGACCTATTAGGGATTCTGTTGGAGGATCCAAGGATTATATAACATTTAGTATTTCAATAGGTATAACTCTCCAGAAATACATCTTTCTATAGGGAGAGGATTTTTTTCGATGATGTTACCACAAATTCAAATTCCAATAATTTCCAATCCATTCAATGAATGAATGATCACCGTTAATGGGGAGATGTTATCACCATAATGGAGGAATATAAAAATCATCATCAACAACTGAATTATTATAGAATAGTTTCTTAGATAAATATCCACCCTAATATTAAAAATCCTCCAAATTAGGAAGATTGTCTGTAACGACCTGAAATTTTGAATAAATCTTGTTTCCTAATTTTGTGTGTTATTTTTATACTCAACAAAACTGTTTCATTTGATAACATGAGTATAATTCAAATGAAACCATTGTTTTTTGACTATTATATGACCATTGGTCAATATGACCATTGGTCAATATGACCATTGGTCAATATGACCACTGTAAACTAAACGTTTCGATTAATGTCTCTAAATACAAGAAATCTTGGATAATTATTATAGAAAGAAGATTTGATGGCCTCACCCAGTAGTCTTGGACCGATCGAAGCCCATCTAATAGAACTTGGGAATGAGGTAGCAGCACTGGGCTTTGCTCTGGACCAAACCCAAGCCAAACTTCATCGTGTGAAGCTAGAATAGAATCACCTTTGCGAGGAGTTCAAACTGATAGAAATTACTACTCGTGCGATGTTGGCTGAGCCTCCCTCAGAGTCTCTCACCTTAGCACACCTTACACTTAGGTCTAATGCTGGTGTGATAAGGGGATATGTATGGAGACCGTAACTTCCTTGTGTAATCCTTAGTTTTAAATAAAAATTGGGATTTCTTCTTATGATGAAGTTTATGAATTTTTAAATGACCGGATAAATATAGTATGCATATTTTTGATGAATTTTAGAAAAATGGATATTTTAAAAATGTTTATGTAAACCTTAAATAATTAAAAATGTGTAATGATATTCAAAAAATGGGCTTCTATAATTATGTTCAGTACTAAATTTAGATTCTAATAAGATCAACTTTATTTTTGATGAATAATAAATTATGAATAGTGATTTTATGCTTAGGATTAGTAATGTGACCAAATGGAATAGTAATATCACTTAAAGAAAGTATTAATATAATCTAGGAACCTTGATTAAGTAATGTGATTCAATAAAATGGTTAAATAATGGGTTCATAAATTATTAGTCAAGTATTATTTTTTTCAGGTGAATAGTGTTTTTTAATTATAAAAATATTTAAAAATATTTAGAAAATTATTTTTATAAAATGGATATCATTTTTGAACTCAGAGCATCGATATTATGTTATGGTAATTTTTTGGGATTTCTCTAAAAAAAATGAGTTTCCGGTGAATAGTGTATTTATTTAAAAATTAAATTAAAAATATTTAGAAAATTATTTTAATAAAATGGAGTCCATTTTTTATATCAGAACATTGATATTTGGTTAAGGTGAAATTTTGGGATTTTTCGGAGAAAGTTGAATTTTCAGTGAATAGTAAAAATACAGTTTTAGGGTTTCAGTATGTTTGATGACATCATAACGGTGTCATGATGTTTTCATGAGATATTTTAAGGTTTGGGCGACCAAAAGTGATGAATTATTGTATTGGGGGACCCATGTGGCCTAACTCCATGGTAAATGCCATGGGAGAGCACATGGTTTTGAGAAAAGCACTTGTGAGGTGTCCCTTGGCCATTAATGCCTTGTCCCCTCACTTTCCCTATAAATACCTACCCTTTCGTCCTTTATTTTTCACTCCCAACTCTCCCCAAACTATGATCTGGTCTCATTACATCCCAATTAGTCCTCTAATGGTGCCCCATTCCCTCAAGGCCAAAACCTTTGAGTTTTAAGTGTTACGTTTTACGGTAAGGGATCTGACCCCTCTCTTTCTTTTCAAGTGATCTCTTTTATGTAATTTCTTTTATGTTTCATGTTCTTATGTTGTTGGATGTTACTTTATATTAATTATAATGTCCTTTTTATGTTCATATGATGATATACCCCCTCATACTCTCATCATTTCATTTTATGAATGTTTAAGTGGCGTCGTTAGGCTGCCGAATATTTTGTAACAAATTCTTTCACCCTTCTCATTTTCAAGTTCTATTTTCTTGTCAAGTCTTTCAAGTTCATTTTTATTATGTTGGGGTATGATCTCTATATCTATAATAGTGATATTTTATGATCATATGATGAGATACCCCATTTGATCTCTTCAATTCAGTATTTTGATGTTTTAAGTGGCACCGTTAGGCTGCCGAATTTTTAAGGGGATTCTTTCACCCTTCTCATTCTTTTCAAAGTTCCACTTTCATGTCAAGTCTTTCAAGTTATTTTTTAATTATTTTGGGTCATGATCACTATATATATCATAATTAACTCTTATTTTCACATTATGAGAGACCCTATTTGATCTTTTCAAATCATTTTTGTTGAAGTTTATGTAACTCTGTTAGGCTGCCGAACTTTCATAAGAGAAATATAATTTTTGTCTTCCTTCCTTGTTTTTCATTTCAAATGGTATGTCCTTTAAATTTCATTACCATGTTCATATATCCTTCTTATTCTGTCCCTATACTGTTTTTTGGGCCATTTATGAATTTTTGACCCATGTCCCCTCTCTTTTCAATGTTTTCTAAAAACCTGAAACATAGCTGTTATGCTGCAGAATTTTCGTCTCAAAATGCCTCTCTCTTTTCTCAAAATTATTTTATGTTATAAAGTGAATACTCAAAGCTATCATTTATATTGGGGTATTCACATATATATCAAAATTTTCTATTTTAAATTCTGGGATTTACATATATGAGACCCGCTCTCCCCTTCTGTGGGTTTAAAGTGACGTAAAGATCATGTCTTTAATACATTTTTTCTTAAAATGTTATGATTATGAAATGAAACCCATTTATTTTATGATATATGGGTTATTTAAGAAATTTTTAATGATGATATATGTGGCTCACATGATAATAAAGGCAAATTTAAGGGTGCGCCCTGATAGCGCTCCAATGCATTGGGTAATGATGTAACCACTAGAGATTACAATTTTCACAATATCTTGGTGAATAACCTTGGTAATTTTCAAATGACACCTTGGGGATGGATCATGGTGATATGTTCATCATTTTATATGTTAAATGATGTAGCCACATCTTAATGTTATGAAAAATGTTATTTTTATTATGATATGCCACATGATTTCTTTCTCATTCCTTAAAGTTCTTTTTTATGACATAGTTGATGTATCTCAAGTTCACATGTTAAATGTTTCTCTTGTTTCCCTTACTGGGAATTCTGATCACCCTTTCTTTTGATGTATGTCCCCAGGTTTTGAGATGCAGTAATTAACCTAGGATAAACTTAAGGAGAATCCTTTCAAGTGTTTAAGAAATTTTTTTTGTTGTTTTCACGTATTATGTTCTTGGTTTCCAAGACACTAAACCTTAAAGATTCTCAGTTTTGGGTAATGTAATGAAATTTTATGTTATAAAAATGCGGGATGCTATAGTTGGTATCAAGGAATGGTTTAGTTATTTGTGGAAATTAGGATATGAAAACATTAGGAAGAACCCAATAGAAAAGTTTACATATATGAAATCTTCCTGGTATTCTGGTGAGTATTGAGTAAGGGATTGACAAGAAAATACATCTCTGTCTGGATACGAGTAGATAGAGGTGGCTCTGGAACATATATACATAGGGGTAAAACCCAAAAACACCACTTTGAGCTAGACTCTAATGGGAACTGGTACACGACAACGGGCCTTACTGCACTCTTGGTTACGACACTCCCAGGGGATATGCTTTAGTAAATTCATAAGCTTAGTATGAACCATTATTAAAGGAACAAAGATAAAATAAAATAAGGATTCACATAAGAATATATGATCATGGATAACCTAGTTTGAAACATAGGGGATCACAATTTAGGGTATACTTTTCTTCTACAAGTTATCCTTATATGCTTTAAGATCATTTTAATGATTATTGGCTAAGTATTTAAGCCCATAATTATAATTTCTGTTCTTAGTTAATGGTGGGAAATGGAAGAACATGTACCAAAAACCAATGTGATAGGAAATGCGATGATTACCGTATTAATATGATAGAGATGATTAGTGGATTAAAATATGATTATTATTTTGGAAGACTTTCACTATTTTGGGGACCCTATATGATCGAGGTAAATAGATTACTATGGTATTTTCATTGAGGAGTAATATTGACTTATATTTTTAATAATTGATGAATTTAAGGTGAACTTATGGTATTATAGGTTACCTATGGAAATGATTAACCTATCTTGGGGTAAATATGTTTAGGATAGTTACTTTTGTTATAAGATGGTATGAGTGGTTGATGTTGTTTGGAGATGAATGATAAAGTTTTCCTTAGAAGACTATGTTACCAAATCCTTCTTGTGTTTGGGTTTCAATCTTAGTTTGGTTTATTTTGAGGAATTTTAAGGACCGTTATTTATGGAATGGTCTATGATGAACTTTTGGTAGTACCATTGAACTTTGAAGATTTAAAAGTAGTTTCCATTCCTATGGGATTCTTTCATTTTGAAGAGTTGTTTTACCTTACCCTTTCTGTTTTTGGGATAATGATTAAAGATAGAAGAAATAGATAGTTAATATTTGGTGGATTATGTGATTCTCTATAAGATGATTCTTGTTCTTTGATGAGGAAAAGTAGTTCTGAATGCTCATATTTTGGAGAAAAGATTAGTTTTGGTAGAATCTTTTTAAAGGGTGAAACTCTACTTAAAGGTTGGTCTATTTCCATATGTTTTTGTTCTAGGTAGTAAATGAATTCCTCAAAATTATGAAAAGAAACATAAAAAAAATGTTGTTGTTTTACGTTTCCTACTAGGTAATAAAATACCATTTACACACATCATAAGTTTGTGATTTTCTTATTGTTAACTTTCTCCTAATCATGTTTTCTATCACTCTCCCTCAGAACCTGACCCTTTATTTTTTTCTTCCATATCCATGTTTTCATACATAGAATCCTAGTATGGGTAAACGCGTGTGGCCTTTGTACTTCCTTTTCTTTATTTTAAAGTAATAGTGTTACTAACTCTTTTTCGTATGTGGGACTTTCAATGAAATTTAAAACCCCAAATTTAAAAAATTGTGAGGATGGAATTTCTTAAGGGGTAAGATTGTAACGACCTGAAATTTTGAATAAATCTTGTTTCCAAATTTTGTGTGTTATTTTTATACTCAACAAAACTGTTTCATTTGATAACACGAGTTTAATTAAAATGAGACTGTTGTGTTTTGACTATTATATGGCCATTGGTCAATATAACCGATGTAAACTAAACGTTTCGATTAATGTCTCTAAATACAAGCAATCTTGGTTAATTATTATAGAAAGAAGATTCGATGGCCTCACCCAGTAGTCTTGGACCTATCGAAGCCCATCTAATAGAACTTGGGAAGGAGGTAGCACAACTGGGCTTTGCTCTGGACCAATCATAAGCCAAACTTCATCTTGTGAAGCTAGAATGGAATCACCTTTACGAGAAGTTCAAACTGATAGAAATTACTACTCGTGCGATGTTGGTCGAGCCTCCCTCGGATTATCTCACCTTAGCACACCTTACACTTAGGTCCTATGCTGGTGTGATAAGGGGCTATGTAAGGAGACCGTAACTACCTTGTGTAATCCATAGTTTTAAATAAAAATTGGGATTTCTTCTTATGAGGAAGTTTATGAATTTTTAAATGACTGGATAAATATAGTATGCATATTTTTGATGAATTTTAGAAAAAGGATATTTAAAAAATGTTTTTGTAAACCATAAATAATTAAAAATGTGTAATGATATCCAAAAAAAGGTCTTCTACAATTATGTTCAGTATAAAATTTATTGTCTAGTAAGATCAACTTGATTTTTGATGAATAGTAAATTATGAATAGTGATTTTATTCTTAGGATTAGTAATGTGACCAAATGGATTAGTAATCTCACATAAAGAAAGTATTAATATAATCTTGGAACCTTGATTATGTTATGTGATTCAATAAAATGTTTAAATAATGGTTTCATAAATTATTAGTCAAGTATTAGTTTTCTCAGGTGAATAGTGTATTTTAATTAAAAATTTAATTAAAAATATTTAGAAAATTATTTTTATAAAATGAATTTCATTTTTGAACTCAGAGCATCAATATTATGTTATGGTAATTTTTTGGGATTTTTCTGAAAAAAATGAGTTTTCAGTGAATAGTGTATTTATTTAAAAATTAAATTAAAAATATTTAGAAAATTATTTTTATAAAATGGAGTTCATTTTTGAAATCAGAGCATTAATATTTGGTTAAGGTGAAATTTTGGGATTTTTCTGAGAAAGATGAATTTTCAGTGAATAGTAAAAATACAGTTTTAGGGTTTCGGTATGTTTAATGACATCATGACTTTGTCATGATGATGTCATGAGATATTTTAAGGGTTGGCCGACCAATGGTGATGAATTATTGTATTGGGGGCCCAATGTGGCCTAACTCCATGGTAAATTCCATGGGAGAGCACATCGTTTTGAGAAACGCACTTGTGAGGTGTCCTTTGACCATTAATGCCTTGTCCCCTCACTTTCCCTATAAATACCCACCCTTTCCTCCTTTATTTTTCACTCCAAGCTCTCCCCCAACGAATCTATGGTCTCATTACATCCCATGAAGTCATCTAAAGGTGCTTCAAGCACTCAAGGTCCAAACCCTTGACTTTTAAGAGTTACGTTTTAAGGTAAGGGATCTGACCCCTCTCTTTCTTTTCAAGTGATCTCTTTTATGTATTTTATTTTATGCTCCAAGTTATTATGTTGGTGGATGTTATTTTATATTAATTATAATATCATTTTTATGTTCATATTTTGGTATACCCCTCTTACTCTCATCATTTAATTTTATGAATGTTTAAGTGGCGTCGTTTGGTTGCCGAAATTTTTGTAACAGATTCTTTCACCCTTCTCATTTTCAAGTTCTATTTTCTTGTCAAGTCTTTAAAGTTCCTTTTTATTATGTTGTGGTATGATCTCTATATCTATGATAATGATATTTTATGATCATATGATGAGAGACCCCATTTTAACTCTTCAATTCAGTATTTTGAAGTTTTAAGTGGCGCCGTTAGGCTGCCGAATTTTAAGGGGATTCTTTCACCCTTCTCATTCTTTTCATAGTTCCACATTCATGTAAAATCTTTAAAGTAATTTTTTAATTATGTTGGGGAATGATATCTATATATATCATACTGAACTCTTATGTTCACATGATAAGAGACCCTATTTTATCTTTTCAAATCATTTTTGTTGATGTTTAAGTAACGCTGTTAGGCTACCGAACTTTCATAAGAGAAATCATATTTTTGTCTTCCTTCCATGTTTTTCAATTCAAATGGTATGTCCCTAAAATTTCATTAACATATTCATATGTCCTTATTATTCAGTCCCTATACTGTTTTATGGGTCATTTATTAATGTTTGATCCATGTCCCCTCTCTTTTCAATGGTTTTCTAAAAACCCGAAACATAGCCGTTATGCTGCCGAATTTTCATCTCAAAATGCCTCTCTTTTCTCAAAATTATTTTATGTTATAATGTGAATACTCAAAGCTCTTATTTCTCCAGGGTTATTCACATATATATCAAAATTTTCTATTTTAAATTCTGGGATTTACATACATGAGACCCACTCTCCCCTTCCGTGGGTTTAAAGTGACGTAAAGATCATGTCATTAAAACAGTTTTTCTTAAAACATTATGATTATGAAATGAAACCCATTTATTTTATTCTATATGGGTTATTTATGAAATTTTTTATGATGATATATGTGGGTCACATGATAATAAAGTCAAATTTAAGGGTGCACCCTGATAGCGCTCCAATGCATTGGTTATGATGTAACCACTAGAGATTACAATTTTCACGATATCTTGGTGAATAACCATGGTAATTTTCAAATGACACCTTGGGGATGGACGTTGGTAATATTTTCATGATTATCTATGTTAAATGATGTAGCCAAATCTAAAAGTTATGAAAAATGTTATTTTTATTATGATATGCCACATGATTTCGTTCTCATTCCTTAACGATCTTTTTCATGACATAGTTGATGTATCTCAAGTTCACAAGTTAAATGTTTATCTTGTTTCCCTTACTGGGCCTTCTGCTCACCCTTTCTTTTGATGTATGTCCCCAGGTTATGAGATGAGGTATTGAACCCAGGATAAACTTAAGGAGAAGCCTTTGAAGTGTTTAAGATGAATTTTTTATGTTGTTTTCATGTATTATGTTCCTGGTTTCCAAGACACTAAACCTTAAAGATCCTCAGTTTTGTGTAATGTAATGAAGGATTATGTTATAAAAAGGTGGGATGCTATATTGTCTAACTATTGATATTAGTTAGGAATGATATATACTTATTTATTAATATGATACCAATTAGAAATATTTCTGCTGAGTAATTTATAATTTAACTCTCTGAAATTATGTATGGAATTTTGATATTGTTCATGTTTTCCATCATTAAGGGAATTTATGATCCCCTATGTGTTGTGAGAGATTTATCCACACCTTCCCATTTATCTAGGATATTTTTTTACCTAAGATATGGAAACTTATCATTTTAATATTCTAGGATCTAACACCATCATTGATTCTACATTTGTGCTATTTCAATTTTTAATCTATATCGCCAAACGATCAAGGAAAAATTTATACATTATGTCTCTCTACATTTACATATTTGTCAACACTGTTAATTTTAATAATGGTTATGATGTTTATTGAGGTGTATTGAGAAATAGTAATTATCCATTCATCTTCCACAAAATAGGGTTTTTCTGTACCACTTACTCATCCTCCTATGATTACATCATGATCACTTTTCTAACCCTAGGTGATATTATACCATCATAGATTATGATCCATATAGTGTTTGACATCAATTTCCACATTATTCCCTTTTCTCATTCATGGACTAGTGGCCTTAATTGTATCACCCTCTATTTCATATAACCCTTATCTTATGTTTTTTATGTACATAAAGAGTTTTAAAATATATTTGAGAGGGTTTCAAAAAAGATGTAATGTTTTTTTTGGATTTTATCATGTTTAATAGTTTGAGAATGGTTTTTGGATACCATATAACTCCAACAGGAAACCATTCATACTATTATAGATGTTATAGGTAATGGGAAAGAGTAGTCACGCTATTTTTCCAAAACATACAGCCACGTAGGAGAATTCGTGAATAGTGGGAGGATGATATTTTTCAGAGTTGGAGAAATAAATATCTTACATTATAAGAAAACCATATGCAGTCCTCCTTGAAGATGATCATATCACATGGTTATTTCACAGTTTTTCCTTATAATGTGACTAATCACTCCACATTTAAAATTAATATTGTACAATGTGGATCTATGAAGATATAAACATTACAACCCACATTTTTTCTCTAAATCGACCCTCACTTAATATTTCACCCACCCAAATGCTCTAAGGCATATCCCATTCGAATTTGACGTGATACTGAGAAATTTCTATGTGTATTGTTTCCATATTCCCATGGAATGTCATTTTTTATAGTATTTTTTCATATTTTCCATTTGATACACATTCGTCCTTCTATCAGTTTCATATATCTTAAACATTTCAGATGTATAAAAGGTAGTTGATGCCAATTATGGTTAGTTTTGTTTTTTTTTTATTATGGTAAAATATCAATGTTTTTTTATAGATTCAAACAAGTTATTATGGTGTTTAAATATCATTTCAGTTTCCACCATAATTCCCATGGTAGGTGGCTTCACTCGTGACTCCTATTTTTATAACATGTAGACCTCATTTCATATGGATTGTTTTTCATGAAACTGCCTGTGAAATTTTTAGGCACATGATTGACCAAAACCATATTTTTTGACAATTTATGGAATTATGTAAATTGGGTGTCTTGGTAAAATATGTGTTTGTTAACATGATTTTGAAACGATGATTTCATATTTATTTTTTGTTTTTGAGGCATCGAAATGTGCTTTCCAAAAATTAATAGGTTTATCGAAATGGTTTCTAAAAAATGGATTGATATGTGTATACCATAAATGGTTAAGTGAGAGCTGAATGGGATAGATAATGTCCATTGGGTTAAACATTAAAACAGGTGGGTTATGGATGTGATGTTCAACAATAAATGGTAACACAAATTTTATCTAGATGAGTGTCTCTTTGTGATGATCTCAAATACAATATATTATTTCAACCTGGAAATTGAAAAATAATTAAATGACATGTTTGGTTCCTTTCCATGGAAATTGATTTTTGTTGGAAACATATTTTGGTAGGAAATATGATTTAAATTAAATGGAGTAGATTAATATAATTTTTTTAATTTTTTTATTTAATTTGGTTAATATAAAAGTTCTAATATTTTATATCTTAATGTTGTGAGTTGGGAATTCATTTGGGGAAAGCCTACTGAGATTCATTAGTCATCCTTGCATTTAAACATTGGTGATTTTGTATATATTGTTCTTCATGGAACAAAAAAGGTAATATAACACACTTATTTATGTATTCCTATTGATACATGATATTTTTTGTGGGGTTGGACCATTGAGCGTGTTGGGGGATTGGTTTTCTATTTGTGTTGATGAGTATTGTTGGTTTTTTCCAGTGTGTACATTCATATTGTTTTTCATACACTATGGTATTCTTTTATTGAATGTATTTATATTAATACAATTACTTGGTGATATTTTTCATTTTTATCATACATTTGGAATTGGTTTTGAGTATTTCATTTTTCATTTAGTTTTTTATTTCTAAATGGATATATAATCCCCCAAATGTTCTGAAGCCCTTTAAATTTATTTCCATCCTTTAGTGCCTTGGGGATGTATCATAAGTCTATGAAATTTTTTTCCAGCCACTCATGTTAATATTAAGTGGTTCGATGTTACATGTGGTATCATATTATTCATTCCATGACATGCAAGTGGTATTAGTATTGAATGGTATTTCATTCTATTTTCTTTTCTTATTTTTGTAGTTAAATTCATTCTGATCTATTATTTATGATGGTCTAGTATGAAGGAGACGGATTGTAGAGAAATTAAATATATAGAATAAAAACACATAACTAACCTCTATATGATGATATTTAAGCTACCAATGAGTTTGTTACACAAGTGTTTTGGAGACACATATAGCAAATTCGAATCTCATTGTCATGTGTTTAGAAAATGAGATTACCGAGGCATGAATTTTTTATATGGCTTCCCATTACGAGTACATATTTCATTTTGAAAAATTATATTATGAATGTGTATAAAAATTATTATATTTTGAATCTTTTTATTTTGTTTCAAATTTCAAGGTAAGAAGAATTGAATCATTGTGATATTTTGTAAATGTTTTTATTTTAAAAAGATATTTGGAATATTAAATATAATTTGAAAACTGAATGTGAGGAATTTTGGAAAGATGTTTTGTGATGTGAGATGTCCTAGAATATAAAATTTTTAATACTAAAACTACTAGAGAGTGAGACTTATAGAATTTTTGTGCCTATAGAAAAATGAACCCATGCGTTATCATAGAAAAAAACTAGAGGAAGATACAGAGAACAAGGTTACGCCTGACCTATAGGTGAACCTATATATGGTTCAATGTAAAATTTTATTCTTATAGGCACTGGATAAAGGGAATTGAAATGATACACGAATGAAATTGGATCGCATTATCTAGTTCTAGAAGAAAAATCCACCCATATTTTAGGGTGATTCAAAACCTGAGAAGGAAGAGGTGTGTGTGAACTAGAAGAATCAAATAATCTATTTCATTGGCACATAAACAGAGTTGAATTTCAATCTTGTGATGTATATTATAGATGATGTTTCACCAAAATGATGATATTTAGAAGTTCAAGCTAAAATAGACCAGGCCCTTGAATGGTAGTATTTTGAATAATTATTCAACAAATAATTCTATCCTCATGTGTTCAAGATTGTTATAATATTATATTTATTAATCTTAAAAAACAAGATCCTCAGAATTATAGAGTACACCACTAAATTCAATAATTTTGTTTTCTTTTCACCCCAAGTTACTTCTAGTTCATCATTTAAGGTAGAAATAAATAAACCAATAATGAAGAACGATATTTTTGTCAATGATTTCCATTCTTTATAAATTTTATCGTAATGTTATGGTCAATTGATGGATTGTGGAAGAAAGGGACAAATCAGAAGATATTATTGGAGAAACCACGTTTATACCTATAGTAAATGGTGGGAACTCTAATTATTTGGTAATGGGGAAGACAGAAACCTATTTCTAATGCAGTAGGATGACTGAAAAGAAAACTTATGGATTGAAAAATATTCCTCCATGACCCAAGAGATGCCCAATACATATTCAATATGGGTTTTTGGTCACATGAAGTGAGATTGTATGTCACCAGAGAGAGCATTCCACAATTTCAACCATATGGGGAATATTATTCACTATTGTCACAGTGCTCTGAGTTCTGGTGTTCAAGAGACTTTCTAGGGGTGTCCAACATTTGAATGCTTCAATGTGATGATGTTAAAAAACATTCATCATATTCTGAATCGGGCTATAAATAGTGGTTCCCAGAATACCATGACTCATGAGAAAGGGGAACTTCAATAGGGAAATAATGAACAATGTGGTGTGATCTAGAAATTATATGAGGATGAGAAAGTTATAATGCATGATAAATCTATAACATCAATTGTGCAATTAAGGATCATTTTGAATAATACCCTTAGGAGAGATACATGATTGATACAGTGAATCCCATTACATTATTTCTTATCATGTTGTCTTATTATTGTGTTTAAAAATTTGAGATGATTCCCAATGTGATAAAACATCTAATTCCTCTACATCAAACAATGTTTTGAACCATTTTATGTAGGGGACGATTAATAACTAATAATAGATCTGGGTTGATTTGGTATATATCATTTCTTGATATGTATTTCTATGAAATAATACTATGTTTGTATTGGTTAACTATATTCAAGGCACACATCAGTTGTTATACCAAAATGGTTAGTTTCATGTCTCATGATGTTGTCAGGCATCTCTTTAGAGGAGACCATAATGTAAAGGCCAATTCAACTAGCTTGTGGGTACCAGCAGTAAGAATTATGTCATACCAGTTGGTATATTTGACCATCACATCATTTGAAGATATAGATGATGAGTGTTTAATAGTATTTTTTGATTAATTTCTAGATTTCTTCCCAAACAATTTTCAGTATTACAACGCACAATAGGAGTAGACATTTTGATTGTTCTCCTTTTGGAGACTGTCAAATTTATATTCCATTTTAGTGGATGGCTCCAAAAAAAATTAAGTGAATTGAATGTGTATTTGGAATATCTGGAATGAAAAGGGTTTATTCATCCTAACACATCTCCATGGGAAGCACATTTCATTTTGGTGAAAAAGATATATGAAACTCTAAGAATTTTTATAGATTATCATAAGAATAACCATATTGAGATAAAAGTATAATATCCACTACCTCACATTGATGATCTATATGACCAATTTATGGGAGAACAATGGTTCTATAAGATTGACATTTAATCAGGATATAATCGATTATTGTTTAGGAAATGTGATATTCCAATAATAGCATTCTGGTGTAGATAATTCATTTATGGGTATTTGGTGATTTTTTTTGGTCTAATGAAGGAAATCATAGTAATTATTAAATTTATGGATTTGATAACTCCAAGGGATATATAGTTTTTCATGGTGGTAATTATGGATGACATATTTTTGTATTCAAGGGAAAGCGATGAGCATGAGAAACACTTAGAGACAGTGTTGGGAATCATGGGGGAACATAGTTTATATAATAAATTTTTAATGAGTGATTTTGGTATTCAATAGTTATGTATTATTTGGAATTTAATCTATAAAATATGATATTTTAGGGATCCATAGATGATTGAGGAAAATATCTCTTGGAAACAACCAAATAATTTCTTCAATATATTTTATTTCATAGGTCTATATGATAATTACTGACACATTGTTTGTGATTTTTCATGACTATCTTCTATAATGAAATATTTTAAATGGAATAAGTTTTCATTCCCATGGAACAAGGAATACCAAAATTATTTTCATGGGATTAATGCTCTCATTACATCAACACCAATCGGTATTATTCCAGAAACCGGAAAATGGTATGAGGTGTTTCGTGATGCTTCGAGATTAGTGATGGGATGTGTTATCAGGTAGTGAAATATTTTTATTTATTAGGTCTTGAGTGTTTTTTTGATGAAAGAGAAGAATGCCACAAAAAATGATCTGGAGTTAGTTGTTGTTATCCTTGTTTTGAAGATAAGAGGTCATTATATATTTTGTAGGAAATTTACATTGTTTACTAACATTAAGAGATCAAAACATATATTTTTTCGAAAATGGATTTTATCATTTGAAAAGAATATGGATAGTGTATCTATAAAAGTAAGAATTTTTCATAATACATACTCCCAGTACAGCTAATTCGGTGGCAGGTTCAGTTAGAAAAATTTCATATGATATGTTGAAAAAATATGCTTTATATTAATGGACATTGATGTTAGTGATAGAAGACATGAAGACGGATTATAAATACCGAGGTGATATTGCATTTTTCATTTATGTTTTGATTGTTCATAAATTGGTAGAGATAGATAATGAGGAACATACTTTCGTTTCTGAAAATTGTTTATGGGGAAAAACTCAATGGGGGGGGATAACATTGAGGGATGAATGCTGGATGGGAGTTTAGTTTTATGGTTTCAAAATCACAGGTACATACCTATGGATTTTCATTAAAACATTCTTCATAATTTCATCTATTAGATATGGTCTATTAATCCTAGAATAAATAATATGTATAAGGCACTGAAAGAATATGATTTCTTGGTCGGTATGAAAAGAACAATGGCAGAGTTTGTTTTGTGATTCTTGACATGTTAATAGTTTCACTGTAAAATTAGTGACCATTAGGTTTGTTGTTGTATTTACCTATCCCAATTTGTAAATTGGAGCATATAGAGAAATATCTTGAATCATGTCTCACAAGAATGTTTATAAAACATGATTCCATATGGGTATTTTTGGATCAGCTCCCAATGTAGGCCAATTTCAACCCTATTCATGAATCTCATGCGGATGACGACATGCCTAAAATCTATATCCTAGAAGTGGTAAATTGGAATGGGATTCCAGTTTGGATATTTTCAAATTGATTCTCAATGTTTACATCAAATTTATAGAAATTCTTATAGAATTACCATATGATTTATATTGTAATGAGTGCATTGTATCATACCCAAATGAATGGGAAATCTGAAGGGATGATTCGAAAAATGGAAGAAATGTTGTAGGATTTTGTAATGGATGTGGGTAGATCATGCAAATATAACATATAATTAGAGTAATTAACATATAACAACATATATTAGGTCACAATACATGTGGATCATTTCAGAAATATTTATTAGCATCCATATTTTTCTCCACATTGTTTGGTAGAAATATGTGAGAATTCAGTGGTTGGGGTTAACCTTGTCGATGAGACAATTGAGAAGGTTTATTTGATCATAAAATAGATAGATATAACATAGACTCATCAAAACCCATATGTGAATCATCATTGATGGTCAGTGTTATTGTAATTGAGTGATTATGTGTTTTTGAAGATCACTCCAAGGCTTATACTTGATCATTTCAGAAAGCAATTAATTTTATCTTCTGGATCCAATATACCTTTTGAGATACTTGAATGGGTTTGTGAGGTGGAATATCTGTTGAATTATCCAACTTGATTTAGTGTATTAATAGTTTTTTTCATATATCTCAATTGAAAAAGTATTAGCATGATCATAATTATGTGATTTGATGGTATCAAGTTAACCTATAATTGGATTCTTCATTATTTCATATCCTAGTACGAATAGTGGATAGGTTAGAGAATGTTTTTTGTGGAAAAAGCATCGATGTAGTACTTTTTTTAAAAAATTCATCAGATTTATGATGATACATGGGAACGGGATATGGAAATAACCAAGCAATGGTCCAATATCTTTTAGGGAAATGATATATTTCTACATTATGACGAAAGAATGACCAATGGTGTGGACACTTTACTAAAAATGATTTCACTTATGTAATAATAATTTTATTTATTCTAAATATATAAAGTGTTTGGGTTGTTATTGGATGGTTTCAAATCCATTTAGAATGTTTTTGGGGCTTTTTATATGTGGTTGGTTTAAGGAATTTTTTTAAACCATTAAACTCCTATAGAAAATCATTTTTAGCGAGACATAGGATATGGTGAAGGCACATGAGTATGAACACATTTTTTCCAAAGAAGTTAGATTACCTAGGACAAATAGGGGAATGTGGAATAGAGACATTTTGAATGGGTTGAAAATGATTTTCCTAACCATGAAATAAAAACATGTTAGTTCCTCCTTAAACAAAGTTCATATCAAACTTTTTGTGCATGGTATTGATTGATATTATGACTTACAATTTACAGTTAAAAAAATATCATAAGTTTTTTGAACAGGTTCCGAATTACCCCTATACCCCGTTTTTTTCTCTATATCGACAATATATCCATATTTCTCCATCCCAAAGGTTTTGGATCCTTTTCCAATCAAATTGAAAGCTATATAGAGGCATATCATGTTTTTTTGATGCCCGATACACTTGGTAAGTCTTTTTTTATTTTCTTTTTTCCTATATTCCTTTAGATAAACTTTCTTACCTCTGTGAGTCTCATAGATATAGTCTACAATAGATAGATCTAATGTGGTCAATTCAAACCATTATTAGATTATTATTTTATGTTGTTATGGGAAGAAATATAATATTTTATTCGATGAATCTTCTCAGGTTTTTTATTATGTTCTATTCTCCATGTATTCCTTAATTGTTGTGTTATATGGATTCACCCATGAATTATATTCCATGAACATGATGGATTAATTTGAAATTGATTTTTTCCTTGAAATTTATTATCAAATTGTTTTTAATAAATTTTATATAAGCATTCTTTGGCCATTGTATATGGAATTGTGAGAATTGGTTATTTTGGTACAATGTGAATTAGTTAACATGATATTAGAATGATGATTTTAAAATGAATTTTTTTACACATGGAAATGTTTTATCAATAAAATGATAGTATCATTGAAATGGTTTGTAAAAAAATGATTCAAATGTTGATGACATAAATGATTTATCATGAGTTTAATGGGATGGATAACAGTCGTGAAGTTCCACCATCAATTGGATGAGGTATTTATGGGATTATATATCATAAGTGGTAACACCAAGCGTGTGTGGTTTACTGTGTGTTTTTGTGTGGGTATGTGAAATGGAATGGGGTATTACATGATAGAAATTGAGATATTGTAAAACAACATATCTAGTTTCTTACTTTCGAAAAGTTTTTGGGTGGTAAAACTATTTTTTGTATGAAATCTGTTTTACTTAGAAGTTTATTGGCTAAATAAAAACTATTTAAATATTTTAAATATATATATATAATTATTCTAACAAGTTAAATTCTAGTAGTGTGAGTAGAGATTTTTTTTCGGGAAATCATAATTAGTTTAGTTGATCACCCCTTCTTTGAAACATTGGTGACATTTCATATATTTTTCATCGAGACACTTGGAAATGTAATGCATCACAATTATTTAGTTGTTCCTAGTGATATGTGTGTTGTTTTTTGGAGTTAGAGCATGAGGAATGATGTGATCATGGTGTTATTTTGGTGTTATTGAGTCATGATGGGTTTCCTTCCACTGTGAACATTGATATTAGTTTTCACCCAAAATGGAACTCTATTGTTGTTTGGTATTGATATTATTTAAAATACATTGATCTATTTTTTATTTTTATAGTTCATCATGTAGTGTTTATATTTTGGAATTTTTTTGGTTTTTTTTTTCAAGGGAAAATTATCCCCCAATTATTCGAAGCCATTAACCTTTATTTCCATCCATTTTTCCATGGGGATGCCTCTTAAGTCAATGTAATGTCCTTATACCTTCTCAAGACAATGTTTCGAGGTGGTATATCACATTAATGGAGTTTATAGTGAAAAATAATAAGAGGGACATTACTAAATTAAGTGTTTATCATAGAGGGAGGAAAGACTATGATTCGGAAAATTGGTATTTAACTCATAACTCGGGGAAGAATAATTCCTTTCGGGGTGGTGAAAACGAAAAAAAAATCCTCCTACCCAATGGGATGGAAGTGATTATGAGACACTATTAGCATTATATTAAATAGGTCATGACAATATGAGTACTCTAATCCAGGATCTGAGAAATCAATAAATAGAAATTAGGATATAAATACCACTGTTATAATGGTATAATGTTTATATGGAACTACTTATGATTCTTATAGTACACTCTTGGTGTTTTTTAAATAATTTTATGGAGATTGTTGTAATAAATACCGCATCACTGTGAGGCGGGGTAGTGCCTTGAAATCAGTAAATGTAAATACATATTAAATAATTATGATTTGGCATAAATTCATTGATGCATGGGCTAGTTTTTTTGAAATATTTTTCTAGAATTCACACACACTGTTTAGAGTTGTCGGCTAATCCATGGCTTTGGAATCCATGTTTGAGATGTTATCCAATTTTTTTGGAGCACTAACATATGATTTTACTGGTACACTCTCCCTTTTTTTATAGCATCTCTACATCATTAGTGTAAAAGATCTCAGTTATTTTGGAAGACATTCCCACACATAACCTTGTCCCCTGATCTCTCATATGGATATGATATTAGAAGTTGTTGTATTCTGTGATCATAACTCTTCTGAGGGAGTGATAAAATGATGTTCTACATACTCTCTCTATCCCCTAATATAGATTTATTAATGGGATTTAGAGATTGGTTATCTGAGATATGAAATACTATGTTAGAGATAATTTTATGGCTTTTCTAGGTATGGTTGTTATCTTCGGTATAATTCCATAGTGATAGCTTCCATGTCTATTTTAAAAAAGTGAATGTTTATGACCTAGATTAACCCTCATATAATTGATAAAAGAGGCTGTTATACTTTATTCTATAAAATGTTTCACCCATTCTATAAAATTAATAAGGAACACACTATATTTCATGTCTTCCAGAGAATTCTTAATCAAAATTGTTGATGGGCCAAAAAATAGTTATGCTGTTTTTTCTCAATAACATCGTTAATATTTCTGGGTCAGCAGCATAAAATTTTGAATATTTCTCCTCCTCTTGGTCATACTACATATGTCTCTTCTCTAGGTTTCATAATTATGTGGAATCCTTTTAATGATAGCTGGTGAGTAACTATATATGCTAAACCCCGATGTTTCATGACTCAATCATTAAATTGGGGTGTCAGAATGGATATGATTTAGTTATCTATCTGTGATATTACTATGGGGAGGTTTTCCATGTAATATTTTTGGACTAGTGTACATATTATCCATTTTTTACACTATAGTTCGGAGGTTTATCATGGTTTTATCCACCTAATACTTTATTTGATTAGTCGATAGACCCATGAGGTGTTACACATATGCATTTAACAAGCATAAAAAACTACAATTGTAAAGATAGAGGATATGAGCATCATCCTATAATGTGGCTAGAATATTCCAATAATACATTCGATGTTGAGAAGTTACTTGAGCCTTCTGTATGATGATAAGTAAAATATATTAAAAACTATATGTTTTTTTGGGGATATGATCCCACTTATGTTAAGATACTAGAATATGATTGTGACCTTCTATTTTTTCAGGGGGGATATTGGAAAACCTATGGATGGATTCCAGATATGAATTCCTTCGTTAATTGTAGTTGTGGTAGGAGATCAATTATTATAATCATTCCATATTGAAATATACCAAGGATGTTCGTTACAAGAGAAGGGATATGAGCCTAATCATGTATAGATTCTAATGTATGTTCATGAAATATTTCATTGGCCTGTGTAGAAATATGATTCATCCTTATATAACCTACTGGAATATGATACATAACATCAATTTTACGTTTATTATCCTTCGATGAAGAAAATTAAAAATTATACTGATGATACATGGTTGGATTAGGGGTTTCATCTCAGTGTTGTGTATTTTTATTATTCAACTATCTTTCCTCAACATGAATTTGTGCATGTACTGTTTCATGATCCATATTATATTGTTATTCCCCAGTCAAAATGGGAGTATGAACCAAATCCAATATCTTTTACTTTTCCGGAATAGGCCAATAATTATCATATATGGGAAAAATAAATCATTAATAATTCTAAATAGACTCATGTTTGAACTGATCATGGTGTAGACCCTGGGACACCCTGAGAGGGGAGGGGTGAATCAGGGTGTCAACATTTTCTTCTTAAAGTTGTGGATCTTGTTCCGACTTTGGTAGGAACTACATGAATCTGTATGATGGATATGAACAGCAATGAAACATTCACATGAAGAGAGTTGACACCGCAATTTTTACTTGGTTCACCACTAAGGGCTACGTCCAAGGAGCATACGCCGATAGGTTGTCGGTCATACCTAAATCCACTATGCTTCAATAGCTGTAGATTACAAAGGTTCGGGTACAATCACTTTGTACCAGGATCACTACCTTTACAAAGGTTCAGGGATAGCTCACTACTTCTCTCGGGTCACTCTCGTTGACTCCCCCTGGCTCACTGCTGTCGGTGAAGTCTCACTCAGTTTATAGACGTGAAGGTCTCTTCAATAGATTTTCATTGAAGTCTTTGTCTCCTGTTCGGCATGAGACATTGCTTGCATCAGAGTCCTGAGTTGATGCTTTGTTAAAGTTCAATACTTCTTGACATGATGGTCTTTGTCTCCTATTCACTGGGCGAACAACCCTTGGAAAGGGCCTTCGCAAAGTACCATACTTTGCAAGGCTTCCAATGTTGGAATTCTCAAACACGTCTTCACAGAAACCCTGCCTTTTCGAGAAGCTCAATCATGAAGCACTCTCGCAATGCTCCATCCTTCGCAATGCTTGGCTATCGCGGAGCTCCTGCCTCTTCGCGAATCTCACTAAGCCAACGCGGGGTGCACGACTTTCGCAGAGATATAATAGCCGCCGCGAAGCTCCTCTTTCACGAAGCACACTTCCTTCACGAGAGACCTTTGCGAACCGAGTGCAAAGGATTTTCTCTGAAATTATCTCTCTACTTCTCTTGAGTGGGTCAGCCTCTATTTATAGGCGATTCCACCGACCCTCGACCCTTCTGCGCGAAGTTATCGCCACGTCAGCTCAAATCGTGATGCTCCGAAGTTCCCGCCGAAAATCTCTCAAAATCGCGAAGCACAATGGCAATTTTCCGTTCGCAGAGCTCATCTTAATCACGGAGTATCACCATCATCATTCCTTCACGCCTTCTCCACGAAGCTCTCTCGCAAAGCCCTTCACCGCCGCGATGCGCTTCAACTCTGACATTCCCGAATCTTTGATGTAATCGCAAAAACCCACCGCCTCCATTCTTCTGGTCTTCGCGATTTCCAAACCATGAATCCTATCATTGAGAAGTTCATGCCTTTTCCATATTTAATTATTATCTTCATGAAAATCAACTTTTCTCAATGCTTAGCAACTTCCAGAATTTGAACCCCAAAAATTTGGCAAACACTGGGAAATGAAGCCACCTTCAATACTATTGTCTTCTGGAATGATATGATCTCTTTGCTGGTACACGATCCGAACATCCATTGATGATTGAAAACAAACAAAAACCATACTACAAATAATTCATAGAAGTCCATGGTCCCAACAATATCCCCCTTTTGGTTTGTTGGCAATTAGATGAAAAATTCAATAGATCTCAATCTATGTGAAAACCAAAAAAATCAGGAATCAACTCAGCCAACACTCTATGTCTATGTGAGCAATGCTCAGTGTAGAAAACAAGAGAGGAGGATTGAATTTGGTTCCACTGTTTTCCTTCTCATTCTTCTTATCACAGAAGTTGCATGAATTTATTCATTTCTCATTTCTCCCCCATTGACAATAAATCCAAAGACTAGTAAATTTTTATTTTACGTTCAGATCAATCCATTCTCCCCATGGATAGTATCTCCCCCATAAACCTGCATCATATCCATAAACAGATTAAAACAGTTATAACAATTGGGGAGAGGGGAATTCCGAAACCTCCTTATGAACTGGGAGGTGGCCGAACATCGAGGTTTAACCGATGCTTCTCAAACACAGCTGCTGACAGTGGCTTTTTCAGGATATCATCCACTTTCTCATTTGTTCCCACAAGATCCATTCTAATTACGCTTTTCTAAACTTTATCTTTGATAACGTGATACCTGATTTAAATGTGATTTGTATGAGAATGCTGAACATGATTTTTCGTAAGATCATTTGCGCTCTTATTGTTATAGTAAATCACCATTGGTTGCTTCACCTCATCGCCAATATCAGTTAATTGTTGCTTCATCCATAGCAGTTAAGTCCATGACTCTGTGGAGGAGATATACTCAACTTCAGTAGTACTAAGAGAAGTACTTTCTTGTTTCTTGCTCAACCAGCCAACATATTTCTGCCCAATATAGAAAGCTCCACGACTGGTGGAATTTCTGTCTACTACATCACCAGACCAGTCGGCATCAGAAAACGCTGATAATTACTCTCCCTACCTGCATGAAAATGTAATCCAAAGTTATGTGTACCTTGAATGTACCGCATGATTCTTTTGACTTCCGCCATATGTTCCTCCTTTGGAATACTCTGAATACGGGCTGTAAGACATGTGGCAAAGACAATATCTGGTCGTGTCGCTGTCAGGTACATTAGGCTCCCAATGATTCTTCTGTACATGGTGGGATTTACAGATGTCCCTTTCCCATGCTTTCCAAGTTTGGTTCCAACTGCAATCAGAGTTGACATTGGTTTGGAGTCTTTCATATTAAACTTCTTCAGCAGCTCTCAGGCATACTTTTCCTGAGAGATAAAAGTGAAGTCTTTCCTTTGAGTCACTTGCATTCCCAGGAAATATGTGAGCTCCACAATCATTAACATTTCAAATTCTGATTCCATATGATTTGAAAATTCATCCACTGACTTCTACCTGCTACCACCAAATATAATGTCATCGACGTAAACTAGAACCATGAACTGATATTTCGAAAAATTATTCACATAGAGATTGTGATCTACTCCTCCTCTTTTGAATTCTAGCTTCTTGAGGTACGAATCCCATCTGGAGTAACACGCCCGTGGTGCCTGTTTCAGGCCATAAAGTTCTTTCTTTAGCTTGCTGACCTTTGATTCATCATCACCAAGAAGAAAACCCACAAGTTGTTCAATGTAGACTTCTTCTTCGAGTACACCATTTAAGAATGATGTCTTGACAACCATTTGACATACTTTATATCCTCTTTGGAGAGCCATGGCAAGAAACAACATGCCTGACTCTAGTCTAGCCACTTGAGAAAAGGTCTCTTCAACATCAACACCTTCTATCTGAGAATACCCTTTACATACAAGTCGAGCCTTATTTCTGATAACACTTCCATGCTCATCAAACTTGTTCTTGAATATCCATTTTGTTCCAATAACTTTGTGAACTTTTGGTCTCTGGACAAGATCCCTTGTCTGATTCTTGTCAATCTGATCTAACTCTTCATTCATGGATTTCACCCAGGATTTATCCTTTGCATCTTCTTCAAATGAGGATGGATCCACAACTGATAGAAACACATATGGTGAGTTATTCCTCATCCTTTTTGTCCGTGTAGGTGCATTCCTGTCTCCAATTATGTTAGATGCATCAATTTCTGCTCATCAATTTTTCTTATGAGGTTCAGTCTCATACTCGCCATCCAAGATTTCCACTTCAGATTCTTCGTCTGGGTAAACATCATGATGTGACCCCTGAGTGTTTTGTACACCTTCCTCTATTTCTGTATTTGTATTTATTCCATGTTCACATTCATTCTTATCTTCTATCTCATCAGCATAGGTAATATTTGAATCATTTGGAGTTTTTCCTTCAATGATATTAACATCATTTCTTTCCACAATCGTCCCCAAGTGTTTATTGAAACAGTTTTAAGATTTTCTCTTCATTGGATACCCAAGAAAAATTCCTTCATCAACATTGTCACCATACTTTCCTTGGTTTCCATCATTATTCTAGATGAAACATTTGCTTCCGAAAACATGAAGGTATTTCAATGAAGGATTCCTTCCATGCCACAATTCGTATGGTGTCTTTATTTCTCCCATATAAATCCCTGTTCGATTCTGAATGTGCACTGCAGCCTTAATAGCTTCCTTCCAGTAATTGTGAGAGATACCACTCTCAATCAGCACAGTCCTAGCCATATTGTTGACATTTCGATTCCGGCGCACAACAACTCCATTTTGTTGTGGAGTTCTCACAGTAGCTACCTCATGCTGTATTCCATGTTTTTCTAAGTAATTTTCAAACTCGATGGACGTGTATTCCCCTCCATTGTCAGATTTCATGACTTTTATTGTCCGTCCAGTATCATTCTCGGAAATCCCATGATAAGTTTTCATACAATCATGTACTTGTCGCTTCCTGTGGATCACCATTACACAAGACATTTTGCTACAATCATCAATGAAAAGGACGAAGTACCTTTCTCCATAGGTTCCAGCAACATTTATTGGGCCACATACGTCTGTATGAATGAGATCAAGAATATACGATGCCCTTTTCTTCTTTGGCCGATATGAACTACAAACTATTTTCCCATGAATACAAGCATCACAAGACTTTTCTTGTTCACGTTTTAGAATGGGAATATCCATGACTATCATCAGCTTAGATATCTTTTCCATGTCTTTTTGGTTGATGTGCCCCAGCCTTCGATGCCATGAATGGTTTTCTTCTTCAACAGACAAATAGAAAGAGATCACTTTGCTGTCAACCTGATATAAGTTTGCATCTGTTCTATAGAATTTCATAAGAGAATTTCATGTTTTTACTTTTATAGTGCAGTCTTTTTTATTGAAGGTTACTATGAGCCCTAAGTCACAGAGTTGACTTACACTATGGAGATTGTGGCGTAGACCGTCCACGTAAAGAACATAAGTCTTCTTCATCTCCCCGATGGCGAGAGCAGGATTCCCACTGCCTTTAATATTCAAACCACCATCATTACCAAACCGTACTATTCCATCAACCTTCTTTTCAATGTTCATCAAGAGGATACCATTTCCCATCATATGGGAAGAGCATCCACTATCAAGGATCCAGGTGCTGCTGCTCTTTGTAGCTTTGAGTGCTACCTCTGCAAGATTGGATTTCTCGTTCTTCTTCTTCTATTTCAATGAGATATTGGATTGAGCATAGGATACTGGTGGCCTTTTAATACATTCTTCCACATAATATGATTCTTCATACCCATAATCTTCTCCTAGAGGGGAAAAACTATTTGTGAGAACAACACCATCAGGAGGATGAACACTGTCTCGTCTTTGAGTGTTGTATGAATTTTTCTTGTCGTACCGCTGCCTGCAATACATAGCTTTATGGACAAAGATAGAACAATTAAAACAGTAACCATATAATCTATTTCTTCTATAAGATGGAGGATATGAAATCGGTCTCCTTTGTTGACATCCCAGATCTTCTCCATTCATGTAGATCCTTGCCTCTTTGCAATATGACATGGTATGGCCCACATAGCCACAGATCTGACACTTTATGGGAGGGAATGTATTCTCACCTGAATTTCTCCTCATACCTTCATCCTTGGGAGAATAGTTGAACTGCCTATCATTTCTGAATGTTTGAGGATAATTGTCAGTTCTCCTTCTAGTTTGTATTGAGGGTTTCTTTTTCAGAACTTCAGGAAATGTTTCAACATGTTCAACCTTTGTTTTGTCTTTCTTTTGGATCTCTTTATTTACAGTAGTTGATGTCTCAGCTTCACACCCAATTCCACTCTTTCTTATGCAAGTAGGTCTTTGAACACTCAAGATTTTTTCAACCACATCAGAACCACACTTGGATCTTTCCAGTAATTCTTCATCTGAGAATCTTCTGAACGGTATTTTATTCCTTGATTATTTTGAAAATGATTCTATATCAAGTTTACTCCTAACATTAACAACTTCCTCCTTAAGACCCTCATCAGTCTTGGACTTTTCTTCCAGTCTTGATGCGAGGTCATTGATGACGTTTCTCTACTCTTCAATTCTCTGCTATAGATCCACTACATCATCATTGCATTCAAGGATTTTAGACTGAACATTCACAAATTTGTCCAGACATTTAATTTCAGCATCAAGTTCATCAACATATTCTGATGATTCTTCCACCATTTCCTTCCACTTATTACATCTCTTACATTTACTCTCAATCTTGGAGAAAGCGTCTTTAATTTGAATCTTTGGATTAACAATACCAGTAGTCTGATTATCTCTGACTTTATTGATTGAGGATTCTGATATTTCAGTGGTAGCCATCATGGAAGCATGGTTTCGGGTTTTAAATTCTGCTTCTTCTTCCTCACAAAATTTAATATCATCATCATCATCTTCACCGAAAAAACTCTTCCTCTGCATTTTCGTTCTAGATTTGAAGTCACCCTTTTTGAAAAACCCTTTCTGAGGCTTCTCAATGTCTTCACCTTCACTCTCATCATCATCTAACTTTCTTTGGCACGGAGAGGCAATGTGCCCAACTCTTCCACAATGGAAACATGCAAGAGGTAGCTTACCTCTAAATTTACCTTTCCCCTTTTTCAACTTCTTGGCGATGAGGGAAAGAATTTATTTTTCTTCGTCATCTTCACCACCACTGTCTTATGAAATTTTTAGTTCTTCCATGGATTTGAATTCCATTTCCTTGCTCACGCGAGTCGTGGCATCATCGGGTTTGACTCTTATCTCATATGCCACTAAACTACTTAACAAATCATCCAGATATAGTTTAGAAAGATCTCTTTCTTCAAGGTATGACACCTTTGCATTGTACATGGGAGGAATTCTTCTCAATATTTTATTTACGATATCAATGTCTTTTATTTCTTCTACAATACCTCGAATTGCTCCCACTACTTCAGTAAGTCGATTAAAAAAAGAATCTACATTCTCATTAGGATGAATCTTTAGGTCGTCAAACCTGTCGCGTAAAACTTGAAGTTTTTCCTCCTTTACCTTTCTATATCCTTCATAAATGTTTTCAGGGTTATCACACATAGACTTTGCTAATGTGCAACTCATCACCTTTAGATAGATCTGATCAGAAAGAGCTACGATGAGTGCATTTTGTGCTTTAGCATCTGCATCTAGAAGTTTCATGTCGGTGTCAGTCATAGCCAGGCATGTTGGATCAGTGACTTGTATTCCTTGCATAATAGAATATAAAACTTCCATTCCAAGAGATCTTAGATGAGATCTCATCCTGTTCTTCCAGATCTGAAAATTATTTCCATCGAAGAGAGGGAATGCCCTAACATTGACTGCATTCTACATGGCGACAAAGGACATATTCAATTCCAACAACCTTTACCCACTGATACCACTTGTAGGACCCTGGGACACCCTGAGAGTGGAGGGGTGAATCAGGGTGTAAACTTTTTCTTCTTAAAGTTGTGGATCTTGTTCCCACATTGGTAGGAACTACTTGAATCTATATGATGGATATGAACAGTAATGAAACATTCACATGCAGATAGTCGACACATAAATTTTTAATTGGATCACCACTAAGGGCTACGTCCAATGAGCATACGCCGACAGGTTGTCGGTCGTACCTAAATCCACTATGCTTCACTAGCTATAGATTACAATGGTTCGGGTACAGTCACTCTGTCCCAGGCTCACTGCCTTTACAAAGGATCAGGGATAGCTCACTGCTTCCCTCAGGTCACTCCCATTGACTCCCCCTGGCTCACTGCCGTTGGTGAAGTCTCACTCAGTTTATAGACATGAAGGTCTCTTCAATAGATTTGTATTGAAGTCTTTGTCTCCTGTTCGGCATGAGACTTTTCTTGCATCAGAGTCCTGAGTTGATGCTTTGTTAACGTTCAATCCTTCTTGACATGAAGGTCTTTTTCTCCTATTCACTGGGCAAACAACCTTTGGAAAGTGCCTTCGCAAAGTACCCTACTTTGCAAGGCTCAAAATATTCGAAATCTCAAACAAGTATTCACAAAGCCCCTGACTTTTCGCGAAGCTCATTCGTGAAGCACTCCGCGATGCTCCAGCCTTCACAATTATTGGATATCACGGAGCTCCTTCCTCTTCACGAAGCTCAATGAGCCAACACGGGGCACACGACTTTCGCGGAGCTAGAATAGCTGCCACGAATCTCCTCTTTCGCGAAGCACACTTCCTTCGTGAGAGACCTTTGTGAACTGAGAGAAAAGTATTTTCTCTGAAATTCACTCTCTACATATCTTGAGGGGGTCAGCCTCTATTTATAGGCGATTCCACCGACCCTCGACCCTTTCGCGCGAAGTCAGCGCCACGTCATCTCAAATCGCGAAGCTCCGAAGTTCCTGCCGAAAATCTCTCAAAATCGCTAAGCACAATGGAAATTTTCCGTTCGCGGAGCTCGTCTTAATCACGGAGTATCACAATCATCATTCCTTTTCTCCTTCGCCACGAAGCTCCCTCGCAAATCCCTTCACCGCCGCGATTCACTTCAACTCTGCCGTTCGCGAATCTTTCACGTAATCGTGAAAACCCACCACCTCCATTCTTTTGGTCGTCGCAATTTCCAAACCATGCATCCTATCTTCGCGAAATTCATTACTTTTCCATATTTAATTATTATATTCATGAAAATCCACTTTTCTCAATGCTCAAAAATTTCCATAATTTGCACCCCAAAAATTTGTCAAACACTGGGAAACGACGCCACCTTTAATACTGTTGTCTTCTTGAACGGTATGATCTCTTTGCTGGTACACGATCTGAACATCCATTGATGATTTCAACAAACACAAACCATACTCCAAATCATGCCTTGAAGACCATGGTTCAATCACATGGTGATATGGTGGTTTTACTTTTGTGATAAGGACATATGATTATCCCCTCTCTATATCTGTGCTAGAATATAATGGTCTATCTCATTAGAAATTTATATATTGTAGAGAAATTTTATCATTGTGTGTGAAATTATATAGGCCTTATTATTCACAATCTATAAGATATACTAGAATATGTAATTAATTAAAGATGGGATAATATCATACCTCTTCCATCATTTTTCCAATGGGATATTCTGATGACAATCATCTGCTCATAAAGGGATAGATGCCTTCCCCATGATTGTTTATATAACATGTGGAAATACATTATCTGAGTGAGAAGATATATGATCCATTTTTTAATAAATTCCCATGATTTTTACATATATTATTACTTGTTTTTAAGAATAATTAACAATAAAATGCAACCCAAGAATCATAAAACCTAGTATCGTTTTTAAATTAAGTTCATAAAACAAAAAAATTAAATATAATATAAAATATTTATATTAATAATTTATATAGAGATTATAACTTCATTTTTTCTCTTAAATTGACATAAGATACCCTAGGGAACATATAAATAAAATGATGATATATAATTCCCAATAAAGGAATACATATTTGAATAAATCGTAGCTTGAGGTATATAAGGAATTAAATGATGATATAAAAATGATAAGAAAATGAATAAACAAAATTAAGAATAACATATAGAACATGAGATCATTTAATCATTGCATCATTGCATTTTTGAATCAATATACAACATTACGTAATCATGAGTCAAGGCTAACTTCAAAGACCATCACACATGGAGGAAAATATCCTATAAAGGAATATAGTTATCTCCTTCTCCCAACATGATATATCATTATACTAAAAATTCCCATTGAATTGGAGAAATATATGGGTGTACTCATAATAAAATGGTCAGAAATATGTTTTATTGATGAAAAATCATACATACTGAATAAACATAAGGGTTACACATAGTATGAAATAGGTATCATAATCATGTCATATGGATAACCAATAGGCATATCATAATGATGTCCATGAAATACTATATATAAATAATTAATACATGTTAATATAATAAAATAGTCATATTTCATGATAACATATTTCCCAATAAAGTGAATATATTATATAAAGGGCGTTACAGAAACATTAGAAATTAGCCACTTTAGTGAGGTCTAAGGAAAATGATTTAGTATATTAAAAATTGAATAATTTTTGGTGTAAACGAAAAATAAAAAAATATAATATTTCATTGAAAAGGTAGCGATTTTAGAGAAATATTCTTGTCTTGAAATAGATTATTGTGTTCACTTGAGAAAGGGTGAAAAATGGTGAAGTTCCCATTAATTTGACTTTTTTAGTGGGATTAATTTAGTGAGAAAACATATAAATAATGCAATTCCATATCAAAGAAGGATAAATGAAACCAGATATATTATTTTGGAACATATATATAGAATATGGGGGAATTATATAATAATAATTAATAACTATATTTCTGTAAATATAAAGGGAGCACTACCCAGTGGTAAATGAGTGGTTTAATGATATTCTATTACTTTATGTTAAGTGTTATTCACAAGAACATAATGTCCTAGATAATAGAATAAAATATATTAATTAATTAAATAATAAAATCTTTTATATTTATTTTAAATATTAAAATTTCAGTAAGTCCATTTATTTAATTTTTCATGGATTATAAGAAACAATATCTTCTTCTTGGGAGTGATCATTTTCTTGGGTTTAAAAATCAATTCATTTATATAAAAGTATGGATGTTCATGTAAAATGAGAATAAATATCCAGAATATTAATTATATGTTATTATTAATAATTCATAAGATCAACTATTTTTATATATCATATAGTAATATGGTATTAAAATGATTTATTTATTTTTAATTGCATTCAAAATGATATTATTTTAAAGGTGGTTTTTATAATGATCATGAATGTATGTGCTTTTATTTAATATCTTCTCTATATTATTATTACATAAAATTATATAAAATATAATTAGAATAATTAAATCTTATTTCAATATAAAAAAAAATTTATAACTAGGCTTTATTTTTGTAACGTAAAATTATAACACATTGTCCCTGATGGAAAAAATCTAAACATCACAGATGATTTTTTCATTTATATTAATAAAATGAAGAGAGAAGAGATTTGATGATTGATTATTCACATAAAAAAATAAATTTTTGTTAAGTTATGATATAAGATTTATTCTCCCATATTGGTATTTGAAGGTTGGGATATGATAAGAAAATATAAATATTTTAAAATAAATTAAATGAAAATGAAAGAGGATTTTATCTCTTTAAATTATTCTATATGAGAACATCCATAGGGAAATTTTTTTGTCTATTATTGAGAAAAAAGAATCCTAGAAGTGGGGGATATACATTAAAATATGATTGTCAAGAATTTTTATGGGCTTTAAGGCATCGAATGTGTGGGTAAAGAGGTGGTATTTATAGGAGGAAAGGGGTATTTTTATAATTTTATTTATTATTTTAATATTTTTGAACAACGCTATAAATAATTTTAAACAATATAAAATAATATATTTGAAAATTAATGATAGTTTTATATTAAGGTGATAACATAATCCATACATCAACAATGTCTAAAAATTTTATTTTTCCCCTAATATTGTAAATTATTTTCATTCACTATTCACTAAAATATCATCTATTTTAGATCAATACCAAAAAAATAAACCAAACTATTTTTATATGTTGATTTTGAAAATGGAATCCATTTTATTAAAATAGTTTTTTTAATAAGTTCAATTTTTAATTAAAATTTAAATAATTCAAAAAATATTTATTTTAAAATTATAAAATATTTTATGACACTTTCTAAAAATTAATTAACCTCTCATAATTTTATATATGAGCATACTAAAAATAATTAATTTATGAATCTAATAAATGAAAATAATAATTATATATAATCATGATATTAATCATAAAATGGTTGAAAAACATTTACACTTCACAAAAATGACAATAATTAATTTATCATTTTTAAAACCATAATTTACTAAAAATATGATATAATTATATAATATTTTCATTAATATTATTCTTAAATTTTATTTATAAATTAATCTGTGAGGTTTTTATACTATTAGAATGATTACAATATTAAACGGTCAAATTACTATTTCAATATTTAAATTACTACTCCATTGGTTTAGGTTCCTTATATTATATAAACATGACTTATTATATTCTTAATTATTGAAAATGATGTTTCTATTCTGTTCTATATGTGATGCATGTGTTTCATAATATATATAATAATTATAAGAAGGTAAATTTTGTATATAAATTTTCGGGTTGTTAGATTATTCCCAATTATGAAATTTTACCCTCAAAATTTTATTTAAAATACAATGGTCAAAACAAGTGAATGTACTTTTCCTTCATCACTACCACTGGATCCCATGTTTCCCCTTGGAACATATGGTCTCACCATAGAAATTTGACAAGGTTAGTATTCTTATTTCATAGAACATTTTCTATAAGATCCATGACCTTCATCATCTATTTTTGATACTAGAGGTAATTCTCAAGATGTACCACCACTTTATTCACCACTTGTGTTGGATTAAGTATATTCATCCACAAGGGCAATAAATGGAATAACTCATGTACACAATAAATGGGTTGATGTACTATGTACATATATTTCATTTTATCAAATATATATTGATCCTCTTCTAGGGGGATTTTATGAGAAATATAATGTCCCAAACAATAAACTCCAGGTCCCACTAATGATTGTCTGCATAGTTATTATTTTGACTTTGAGATTTCTTGATGTGTTGCTAAATGGATTTTTTATTTTTCTAACATTTCTTCAACCATTTCATGTCCTCACAAATTACATTCTCTAACATCATCCCATCAGACTATTTTTCATCATATTTTCCCACAATGGGATTGAAATCATTCTATTTGGATGTTCATGGGGATTCAATTGACATGAAGCCTAAACAATTAATGGATCATTCTGCATCAGAACACAAACATGTAACTTCAATGAAGCATCTGTATAGAAAAAAATTCATCATTTTGAGAAGGTAGAGTTACAGCTGGAGCATTCAACAATCATCTATTAAATTCATGAAAAGAAAACATCTCATTCTTCTGTCCAAAAAAATTTAACCCATTTTCTTGTTAACATAGTTAGCGGTCTAGATAACCGTGTAATTTTTTTCAACAAACCATCGGTAATAACCTACTAATCCAAGAAAACAATTAATATCTTTATCATTTGTAGTTCTTGTTCATTCACCAATATCATTGGTTTTTTTAGGACCAATTGGTATTATAACCTTATTTACAATTTTCCCATGGAATGAAATCTATTACAACCAGTAATCACACTTTCTGAATTTTCCATATAGTTTCTTTTCATTTAAGGTTATCAAAACAACCTTTAGATGTTTTTCGTGATCCTTTTTAATTAAACAATATACAATAATTTCATCAATAAATCCAACCATAATATTATCCGTGAACTAATGAAATATTATCTTCATAAGATCCGTAAATAGAGCATGTGCATTAGTTAACCCAAAATGAATAACTACAAATTCATGATGACCATATCTAGTCCGTAATGTAGTCTTCGGGATGTCTGCATCCTTAATATTCAACTGATGGTACCCTGACATAAGGTCATCCTTTAAATAATATAATTCTCCCTAGAGTGGATTAAAAATTATCTATATGAGGTAAATAATACTTTTTTTTAATTGTAATGTTATTCAAGGCTCTATAATCACCTCAAAGTCCCATTGAAACATATTTCTTCTTAATAAACATGAAAAGGTAACCCAATGGGGATGTACTAGGTAAGATGAAGCCTTTATATAATAATTTTTTAACTACTTCATTAATTCCAGAATATCCATTTTTCCCATTCAATTATAGGGATTATAAATTGGCATAGAATCTTGAACTCAGTCAATGGTAAAATCAACCACTTGATTAAGAATGATACTAGAATAAAAATATGAAAAATCATCCAGGTATTCATTTACCACTGGTGCATCATTATTCTAGATACATCCCACATCTAAAAAAAATATGAACAAGATAGATTTCCTTTCAATATTTTATTAGTTTCATAGCTTCTGGACATGTGATCATTGGTATGCATTTATAATTATATACAGACTGAAAAAAATTCTAAAAAACAACTTCTTTTCTCTGCAATCTATATTGGATTCCTAAAAAATCCATTACATAGCCATAATAACTTCAATATCTACTAGGGGAAAATAAAAAAGGTTCTCTGGTAATCTCTCTCCACCGAAAGAGTTTGGTAGACTAATATAATTGTTTTTTCAAAAATATTTATTCAATTTGTTTTTTCAATGAGTGCTAGTTTCATTTAATGAGGTTGAATTTCCATTTTTTAAGAAAAATATCCAAGAAATGAAAGAATGTGTATACCCTGAATCAAACAACACATTTGTGAAATCTTTAAAAACATGAAATATACATAATACAACCTCATTTTATGGGTCAAAATCTTCTGATGTTTTTCAAAAGGATTTTCCCACACCCTTCTTCTTACAATATTTTAGATTTACTACATGAGTTACTATCTTTGGAAAAACATTAGAAAAATGACCTAATTCATTACAGTTAAATAATATCAAAATTATCTTCTCATTCATTTTCATATTATTCTCCTTGTTCCCATGAGAAATGTTTCCAAACATTTCACATTGTTATCACTTACCATCGTTTACCCGGAATTCACCGTCCAAATTATAAATTGCTACTATTACCTTTTGACATTATGAACATCCCATGAAATCAAAAATCATTTCTAGAGCATTGATCTATACATTGGATATCAATATATTTTCAGTACCACCTAATGTTAAAGGATGAAGCCTCATAAAATTATCTACATAACACATGTTTCTTTTTGGTATATCACGTTTCTGACTAGTATGGATACCACCACTATTTATTAATTGAGTCAACAAATCCATTTCTATCATGAACTCCTCATTTCTGATTACAACCATTCCTTGCTACTAATTTTGATAGAAATCTGCCTCCTGGTTCCTTCCAATTTCATCATCCCTATTTCTTATGTGTAAAACCATTTTGAATAGGAATATTTAGTTGATGAAACATGGTAATATTTAATGTTATAACATTTCAAATTAACCCTATAGTAAAAAAATCATGTTTTCGTATTCTTTTAATATCATCCAACCCTATTAAGATGTCTATACCACCCTTATATCATGTGAAAACATTTTGAAATATTCGGATATATGTAATACATAGTAATAAATATAGAGAAATGAATCATTAGTCAAGTGATAACATAAAATCCAACAAAACCCTTAATCATAAAAATGAATATGCATAGAAACATAATGTAGAATTCCTCTCTATTTTCTACCATGGATACATATTTTAATGTTATTTACATTAGTTATTTTAGATGATTAATTTAATGACCCTTTTAAATTTAATATTTTTATTAATTATTAATAAATATAATTTTATGTTTTAATTTATAATAATTCAACCAATAGAATTTTTCAATAATATTTTCTTATATGTTTGTGAATTTTATAACTCCATTTCATTTAAATGTGTTATTTATTTATTTATTTTATTTTCCATTATATTATAATGTTCAAAAATAATTATTACAATATATTATATACATACACTTTTATTATGTTGAATTAGATTTTATATACATAATAAATTCATTGGTTAGTTCTCACATAATCATTCTGATTATTGTGTGGGTTTATTTTACAATATCATTTTAACCATGAATTTTTATACTTGCAATTCCATTTATGAAATTATATTATCACTAGTTATTAAAAAATTAATATTATTATACATTTGTAATTTGTGAACATTTTCATGTATTTTTACCTTTTCTATAATCATTGGTTCGTTAAATTATATATAATTTTTATTAAAAAAATATGAATGTATTTATATCATCGGTAGAAAATATTTTATCCCTAAAAATTATAGATTTTTAAAAAAAATTATAAAAATTTATAATTTTTCACAATTATTTATTAATTAATGTTTTAGACATTTTTAAATTTTACATATTTTTGGAACATAATAATAATATTATTTTCAAAACGAGGTCCTTTTTTCTTTTACTACCAATTAAAAGGAATATTTGTTTTAACTTGAACGACGTGAATGAAATTTCATGTAGTGATGACCACTCAATTATTTAATGATTCATTTAAAATTTTAAAATGAAATTTTCAATGAAATTTTATTATTAAAAAATGAAATTTTTTATTATATATTCTCAAAGTGAATTGAATATTTTCCTTATGAATGTTTTAATTGATATTTTATTTTATTTTTCTACATCAACAACAACATCACATTATTTTACCTATACTCCATTGGTGATATATTGTATTAATACCAACATAATTCTTTTTATCGATTTTAATGATCAGTTTGACCACTTTTAGTATTTACATTCACATTCCAGATATATTTTTAGAGTCACTAACACATCTATAATGTATTAACATTAATATGATCATTGAACAATAAATTTCAACCATATAGAAATATTAATTATAATGAATATATTTATTTCACAAAACGAATTTAATTTGGAAATATGCTGTTATATATTGAATGTTATTTTTTATATCTGGGATTATATTCATAAATCTGTTTTCATTACTCAATAACATTATTTGATGATAAAGAACATTGTATGAGAAATAAATAGATTATTCTATATATGAGGAATTATTTGGACATGGAGTGATGTGTGGGGCATGGGATTATATGTCATGACCCATCCCCCAAGGACCATGTCTTGACTAACCTTAGCCCGCCTTCCATAGGCCTAGGGCTGGAAACTAGAATCAAAAGATGTATTCCCTAAAACCGTGAAGGCATTGCCTTTATTATCTATAAACACACAAAATGAATCACACATCAAGATACGAACACAAGTCAGCTGTATAGTAAAAAGAGTGTGTACAGTAAGAAAAAGGGGATAGAATACACGCCCAACTAGAATGTACAAGAAACCTGAAAAGTACTAATAAACTGAAACAACTCCTATGAACTCACGCCAAGGATCCTACCTAAAAGGTAGGTAAAGCTCTAGAATGGTCCTCTCTATGGTATGCCTCATCTAATGTCCACCTCTGAGATACCTCCATTCGTGGTACTCTCGTCCTCAGTAAGTGTTGTTCGTATTATGCACCAAACACAACATGGTGTGGGCGTAGCCCGTGTAGGTATGAGTGTAACGATACTCAGTAGGGACCCCAAGACCCTCTAAGGTCTCACAAAATCCACAAAGGATAATCCTAAAAGCATGAAAACAACTGAAGACCCTACATAGGTATATGCCCATACATATACCTAAGTGATCAAGTATACTCATCTCATTCATGAGTAAACATAAGGCCCAACTCATTATCCCCATGATCATATGTTACACAAAAGAAAGAATACAAAAAAGGTAACACCAAAAAGGTAAGTACCACAATGGTTCCCCCACACAGAAGAATGCCACAAATATATCACCATTATGGTAAGTACTACAATGTTACACCACATAGAAGATTACCACAATGGTATATTCTCTACTAACACCAAGTATAACATAGGTATGGTAACAAAGATGATTATATGTAACTATTGAATCATCTTACTCTATTAAGAGGCAGACCCTTGTAGGATCCAAAGCTATCAAACCCACGTAAGATCCTAGTACATCTGACCCATGTAGGATCCTAGTATAGCAGACCCACATAAGATCCTAGAGTAGTCCCATGTGGAGTTCATAGAGCGGATCTATGTGGGACCCTCGTATACAGACCCATGTAGGATATCAATGCATAAACCCTCATAGTATCCATTTCTCAAGATTCGACCACCTATAGGGCTCCCGCACTAAGCTCTCTTGATTTCGTGAGGGTCTGCTCCTCAAGCTGTAGGTAGATACTCCATCTACCATGAAGTCCCAGGAAAAAGTATCCCCAATGACTGAAATAAAATAGGGATCTCAACACATCAGACGGTGCATCGATCAGACAAATGGTCTGTATGTTATTGGCTTTTTAGTCCCAAGGGCCTGGTTGGATTTGTGTTCGATCTAACCCAGACATAACCATGCATATCCAAAACTCATGTGTGGTATACCAAAATAACCGTGTGGATCCATGGTTTCTGGAACCATAACAATTTCATCAAACGGACGCTGGTTGGTCATTATATGGTAGAAAAGGAGGAAAGATACATAATAGGTCTGGGATCGGTGCGACCCGGTCGGTCTGACCTGGCCGGCCTGGCCTGGGCCGACTCGTAATTGTTCGGGTCGATCCGTCCCAACTTGGGTCCGGCCCTGGGTCCGTCCTGGCTAGCCGAGTTCAGCCCGGCCCACTGGGGGGTCCGTTGTGTGGCAGCCCATTGTACGGCAGCCTTCCCCCGGTGCGGTGGGCCACGGTGCGGTGGCCCGCGATATGGAAACATGCTAGGCTCGCCAGGTGGCCGGATGGTCGATATCCTTCACGCAGCGTGGTCATGTGTCGCACCTTCAAATATGGACATGTCGGCCGGTCTCCCTCCATTCGTCGCCACAACACAAGGCAGCAGCTCCTGCACACTAGGTGGAACAGACACGTGCCACCATCCCATTCGCACAGCTGACGGTAGTGATAGCTGTCGCCCTTGGTTCCCCATGGCTGACAAGACCGGCACTTCTCCGGCGACGCGGTCGTGCCGCCACCTTCTTCGCATCTTGACGGAGTGTCGACCACCACTCCCGAGTCCCACTGGTGACGTTCCTCAGGTCACCAGGCGTGTCCCGATGGCAAGTTCTTTATTTTGAAGATTTCTTTACTTGACTCGGGATGTCTCCATTGTTTCAAGCACATCAAAATTCACATAGGTTGTGGTGTGGTCGGGTTGTGTTCGTTTGGACCACCATCTATACGTTAGAATGATATCAATCATCTTATTTGTTCTTAAATGATGAAGAATGTCATGAATGGGTAATGGGTATTCAAAACAACATTAACACTACCTTTTAATTCATTGGAGGTATCGAGAGAAATAAGATATAGTCGTTGAAGAATGCTGGTGTTCTTTGCCTATGTTAGGTTCTTCTGATCCATTACCGGGGTCGGTTCTTTGTTCTTCATTGTAGAGGTTTTCTTCAATGGAGAAGTGATCTTTATTTGAGATGAAGAGTTCCTCCATAGTCCTCCCCCCGCCCCCCAATTATCCATTGCCATCCAATCCTCTCAGAGGTGAAGGGGATCCCATATAAATTAAAATAATTTTAACAAATTAATTTACATTGGAAAAAATAATGTTGGCACAATTAATTGTATTACATTGGAACAATTAACTAAAAGGAGAGTTGATGTTTTTTCATCCATTTGGAGGGGTTCAGGTGGTCTCCACCACCAAGATTCAATAATGAGGTTTTTCCATGCTCGGTTGGTCCCCACCTCTATAACTCAATATGATAGGTTTCAAAAGAAAAATAAAATGCTAACTAATTTTTTTTATTCTTTCTTGAAAAAGTGAAAAAAATATCTTCCACCCTCGACATATTGTGGTCAAGTTGAAGGTCTCCTTAAGTGAATATTAGTGTGGCAAGTTCAACTGTGTCCTCAGATTTCCATTCCGAGCAGCAATTCAAATGTAACAAAATCCCACTTGCACATTTACTGAACGTACTTAAAAAATGTTTTGAAATTCATTCTGGAAACACTGTGACATGGAATCACACACCGTCAATTTTCTTGGCATAATAAAATTACCATTTAGTTAAAAAAATTACATGGAAATCTCAGGGTCATTACATTCTCCCCACCTTACGGTATTTCATCCCAGAAATGCACATCATAAAAAAATCTAGGAAAACAAGTGGGGGTACTGAGAATGAATATGATCCTCCCACTCCCATGTGCTATCCTAGAGGTTCCCGGACTTCCAACCTACACACACTAAAGGTATCACCTTCCCATGAAGTAGTCTCTCCTGTTGATCCTCAATCTCTACTGAAACCTCTATAAAAAACGCTTCATCATCAATGTCCAGCTCACCATGTTCGATGAGGTGAGATTGTTCATGAACGTATCTCCTCAGTAAAGATATGTGGAAGACATCGTGCACCCGATTCAACTGAGGATAAAGAGCTAAGCTGTAAGCCACCTATCCAACTCTGTTGTGGAACCAAAAGGGTCTGATGAACCTTGGGGATAACTTGTCGCCCTAGCCAAATCTCTGCAACCCTCTTTGAGGTGAGACTCGTAGAAAGACATGGTCTCCATCCTCAATCTCTAGAGGTCTCTATGTCCTGTCAGCATAAGACTTCTGCCTGATCTATTCAATCTTCATCTGCTCCTGGATGATTTGAACCTTCTCCATTGTTTCCCATACCATATCTAGTCCCATGAGTGTTGACTCCCCCAGGTCGGTCCAACACAAAGTCGATCTGTAAGTTCGACCATTCAGAGACTCGATGGTGCCATCCCAATGGTTGAGTGATATCTATTTTTGTTTGAAAACTCTACCAATGGCAAGTGATCCTCCCATCTATGACTGAAGTCGAGGATTCAAGTACATAGAATTTCCTCGAGGGTCTGAATGGTCCACCTAATCTGGAAATCCGTCTAAGGATGGAAGGTGGTGCTCAAATGAAGCTGCATCTCGAAAGCCTCCTACAACCCCTCCATTGACAAGAAGTGAATCATGCATCATGATAGAAGACAATCACTGAAGGTACACCATGTATCCACACAATCTTCTTTACATAGAGGCATCCAATTATTTATTCTGAACCCGATTCTCTGATCGGTAGGAAGTTGGCCGAATTGGTGAGTCGTTGGACGATCACCCAGATAGAATCATGACCCTAAGAGGTACATGGAAATCCTGTCATGAAGTCCCTAGATTTCCCATCCCACTTCCACCCTGGAACATCTAATGTATGAACTAAGACTGCTGGAACCTGATTCTCTACCTTCACTTGCTGAAAAGTGAGGCACAACGAGACAAACTCTACTGCTATGTTTTTCATTCCCGACCACCAGTGCTATTGTTGGAGGTCCTGGTACATCTTCGCCACTCTTAGATGTACTGCTAGAGGGGATGTGTGGAACTCTCTCAACACTTCCTCCTAAAGCGACACTCGTAACACAGTACGTCCTATGAAAGGAAAGATGTGCTCCCCACATTCATAAAATCCATCAGGTTCATGTCATGTTGATATCTGAGCATGTTGATCCCCATAGTCAGAGTCCCCAGACTACACCTCCCTGACTCACTGAAGATGTGGGGGAGTGACTGTACGAGACTGAGTAAAAGCTACTCCAACTTGATCCAAAAATAATATATATAAAGTAGAAAACTGCTATGTCTCCTAACCAAGCATCCATATACAAGATCTCTTGTTGAGTGCATCTGCTACAACATTCCTCTTCCTTTGAGTATAGAATCTCTAGATGTCACACTCCTGGAGGAACTCAATCCAATGTCGCTATCTCAGGTTCAAGTCTGTCTAAGAGATGATATACCTAAAACACATGTGATCAGATTAAACTGTAAAACACTCACCCATCAAGTAATGTCACCACATCTTCAATGAGAATACCAATAATGCTAACTCAAAGTCACGGGAAGCATAGTTCTACTCTTTTTGTCTCAGTTATCGAGAAACATATGCGATAAATTCTCTCTCATGCATCAGGACACATCCAAGACTAGTCCCTAATGTGTCACATTAGACTACGTACCCAACGCCATCCTCGGGAAGCCTCAAGATGGGGGCACCAGTCAGCCTCTGCCTCGGTTCTTGAATACTCGGTGGAATCTCTCTGACCACATGAAGGATTTCCCTTTATTTTTCAAAGATCATAAATATGATGCAACTCTAGAGAAATCTTGCAGAATCCTCTCTTAGTATCCGTCCAACCCCATGAAACATCGTATATCTGTCACACTCCTTGGTGGATCACAAGCAGGTAATGCCTCAATATTTTCTCAATCCACTGCATCTCCAACTTCTGAGATGTTATTTCCTAGGATGTGAACCTCTCATATCCATAACTAGAACTTCGAGATAATTCCCCAAAGTTGGTTCTCTCAGAGTGTGTCCAGAACTATCTACAAATGATAGGCATGCTCTTCCTAGGTAGTTGAGTATATCAGATTGTTGTCGATGAGGACTACAACAAAGATATCATGGTTTGGCATAAATATCATGTTCATGATTCCCATGAAAAATTCTAGAGAATTGTTCACCCTGAATAACATAACTAAGAACTCATAGTGGCCATACTAATATCTGAATCTCGTCTTCAACACATCCTCGTCCCGCACATTGAGATGGTGATATCCTGATCTGATGTCTATCTTTGAGAACCACCATGATCCCTTTATCCAATCAAAGAGGTCTCCAATATTTGGGATTGGGTACTTGTTCTCCATGTTCACCTGGTTTAGGCATCGATAGTCAACACAAAGTTTCGTGCTCCCATCCGCCTTTATGGAGAACAAAATATGGGCTGCCCAAGGAGAAACCCTATGTCGGATGAACCCCTTCCCCCCATAAGTCATTCACCTGTACCTGCAGGTCATGTAGCTCTACAGGAGCCATCCGATATGCTGGTGTAGATGTCAGTGTCATCCCAGTGTACAATTCACTGTAGAATTCCACCTTCTTCAAGTAGGTATACTTGAGACATCATCAGAGAAGACATCCGTGTTCTAGTCCTCTACTACAGGATAGCTTAGACTATCCACATCAACTACTCTTAGGGTATGGCAAGCCAACTGATGAGTTATTGGATTCACTCTCCTCTGGGAAAGAACAACTTGTGCTACAATGGATCCTTTCTCACCAATGAAGGTAAACCTAGACCCATCCATGGGGACACACCACACTTTATGACTAATATAGTCAATCTATGCATTGACCGTAAGTGACTATTCCATACCCAAGATGTCGTCATAAGGCCTCGACGGTGCTTCTAGGCGATCCCACCCAATGCCTTTTCTTCTTAGATTATGCTCACACTATCAGCACCATTTTTTATTCATCGAATATCCTCCTGTAGAATTATATAGCCTTAAGGATCAATCAAAAAAAACCACCAGAATATCCGAGATCTGAACGAGGGTACTGGAAATAAAATATTGACTGTAACCTATGTCTATAAGTACTAAATCTATGGTGGAGTAGACACAGATCATACCTCGTATCATCTTCGGAGCATTGTGGTCGTAGGCCTCAGCTACCTAGATCTGAGCTCGCCCATGTGCTCCTTCTCCCTATGGTCGGGGTGGACCACCTAGTGGTGGTGGCGGTAACATCTCAAATCATCACCCACCACCAGCTGCACGACCAGATCCTCTTCCATGCCCGCCTACTCCCTGTGGACCTCGTAAATTGAACCTCTATCTTTGCCTGGTCGATCCTTTGATCGTCTGATTATCATCCGTATAGCGGGTTAGGCAGTCACGAGCCGTGTGAACCTACCTACCGCATGCGTAACACTACCTCCTTATCGCATGGAGGGCTCTATCTCTAGTGCCCCACACAACCAACCCTAAATCATGCGGTCTTATACCTGTAGGTCTGGTCCTCTTGGACCTCTATGACATTTTTATACTTCCATCTATAGAAAAATTATCTATGTGACGCCCGATGGTAGGTCTTGTTGCTGGTGACTGCTCTGCCAAAAGAATATCCACCAAGAGGGCTCTCTCTAACACCCCCTCCTACATTGGGAAGCTGGGAGAAATCATCGAATTCATGATCTCCCGCATGAGTCCCTGCTCGACGGTCCGGGCAAAAAGGAATAGTTTTGACACCATATCAGTGGAGTGGCAGGAGAGGTCGGTGAACCTCACTGAGTACTGATCCATAGTCATGCTACTCTGCTGCCGATGAAGAAGCTCTTGTATGTGCATTGCGTGAAGGGTCACTGGGACAAACCCCTCCCAAAACATGCTCCCAAAATATGCCCAATGATGTGTCACCTCGTCGTGAAGCTGGGGCATCAAGATCAACCATCTGCCTGATGTTTCCTGTAGAAGACTGGTGGCAAGGATCAAAATGAGATCAGCTATTATCACTACCAATCAAAAGACTCTCACCATGGCCTCGAACCAATCCTCAGCTGCATGTGGGTCTGTCTCAACCATGAACCTGGGTGGCCTCTAGCACTGGAACATTGGAATTGCACTCAAGAGGCGTTCACTCTCTACTACTAGTGTTGGTGGCATTAGTGGCCCAACGGGTAATGGTACCATCGGTGCCTCCGCCGGTGCCTCTCCTAAAAGATGTCCCTATACTGAGGCCTCATCACTAGGTAGGATACCATCTCGTACTATACCCAGAACCCTATATAGTTGTCTACGTGGAGGCATCCTGAAATGAAATAGGTGCGCCACATTCAATAAGTTATACATTGGGAGGTGAATCAAGAAAGTTCACAAGGAAAACTATTCAAAATACACACGCAATCAGTGTTTATGTGCACTGAGTCTGAAATCAGAAATCTGGTTCTTGGTGTATGGATACGTCGGCCGCCAAAAAAACACTAGATTCCATAAACTGATAACCACAAGCACTGCACATAACAATATCCCCATTAAATAAATACCAGAGTCCAATGTTCTATGCTAGAACTTACTCCTCTGATACCAATTTTTCTTGACCCATCCCCCGGGCCCTGTGTTGTGACTACCCCAAGCCCACCTTCCATGGGAAAGGGGCTGGAAACTACCACTGAAAGTCATATTTAATAAAACCGGGAAGGAATTGCCTTTATTTTCTATAAACACACACAACCAAGGACATAGAATGATACGAACATATGTAAATTGTATTGTAAAATGTGTATGTACAGTAAGAAAAATGTGCCCGAATACAAGCCCAACTGGATGGTACATGAAAATTGACAAGAACAAGTAAACTAAAACAGCTCATGAAAACTCCCACTGAGGATCCTACCTGAAGGGTGGGTACATCATTCAAACGGTCGTCTCTGCAGTATGTCTTGTCTAATGTCCAACTCCGAGATACCACCAGTCCTGGTACTCTCATCCTTAGTATGCATTATCCATCATCTGCACCAAACACAATAAGGTGAAGGAATATCCCATGTAGGGGTGAGTATAAAGATACTCAGTAGGGACCCTCAGACCATCTATGGTCTCAAAAAATTCACAAAGGATAAACCAAGGAGCATGAAAACAACTGAAAAACCTAATTAGGTATATTCCCATACATATACCAATGTGATCATGTATACTTATCTCATTCAAGAGGAAACAAAAAGGACAAACTCATTAGCCTGAAGATAATTTGTTCCACGATGGAAAAATAGCATGAACGTAATACCACAAAGGAAAGTACCAAAAAGGTAACACCACACAGAAGAGTGTCACAAAGGTATCACCCCGATGGTACGTACCACAATGATAAGCCACACAGAAGACTACAAAAAAGGTATAGACTCAGCTTACACCAGGTATAACATAGGTACAGTATAAAATATGATTAGATGTAACTACTAAATAATATTACTCTATTAAGAGGAAGACACACATAGGTTCCAGAATTATTAGACCCACGTAGGATCCTAGTACAATAGACCCACGTAGGATCCTAGTATTGTAAACCCATGTAGGATCCTAGAGTAGTTCCCCGTGGAGTTCTTAGAGAGGATCCAAGTGGGAACCTCGAACACATACCCACATAGGATCCCAAAGCATAGACCCACATAGGATCCCTTTCTTATTATACAACCGGCTACTAGGTTCCCGCACTCTACTCTCTTAATTTCGGGAGGGTCCACTCCTCATGCCACGGTTCGATACTCCATCATCCAAGAAGTCCGACAAATATGTAACCAAAATGAACTCCACATAATAGGGGTCTCAATGAAATAGACGGTGCATCAAATGGACATTCGGTATGTAAGATATTATCCTTTTAGTCTTGAGGTCCAGGTTGGATTCGTGTTTAATATAACTCAGTCATACCCCAACCTTATCCAATACTTAATTGGGGTATACCAAAAAGACCATATGGATCTAAGGTTTCAGGAATCGTAGAGAGTTTATAAAATGGATGCGCATAGATCATGATATGTCTAAGAAAGTGAAATGGGACGTAACTGGACTGGGTCCATTCCAACCCGGTCGGTTTGACCCGACCCGATGAGTATGGCCCGGCCCGCTGGGTGGCCCGTGGTGCAGGGTCCCATTGGTCTCGCCGTCTGGCCGGATGGACTTCCTCCTCCACGCGGCACAGTAACGTTCCATGCTATTACCGATGGTCGGCTCGGCTGGCCACCCCCCATTCACCACTGTGGCACAAAGTCGTGGCTCCTACAGGCTGGGTGGCGTAGACGCGCACTGTCATCCCCTTCGCGTGGGTGGATGAAGTGACAGCCGCTGTCCTTTCTCCGTCGCATCTGACAGGCCACAACCCTTCTCTGATGGTGTGGTCGCGTCGCCGCCTTCGTCGCGGCCGGTTGGAGTGACGACTGCCACTCTAGTGTCCCACCGGCTACTTTCCTCAGGTCACTGGGTGCACCACGGTAGCTCATTATTCATTTAGTAGATTTCCACACTTCTCTGGGGATGTTGCCATCTATTCAAACCCTTCAAAATTCACAAATGTTGCAGAGAGGTTGGGGCTTTTTCACATAGCCCGCTCTCTCTTCCTTAGAACGATTGTAATCGGCATATTTGTTCTCGAATCATGAAGAACATCAAGAACGGGTTATGGGTATTCAAAACTACAATATACCCTAACTTGTCATTCATTGGAGGTGTCTAGAGATAAAATATTTATTCATTGAAGAACGTCGGCATTCTTTGCCTCTGCTAGGTGCTTTTGATCCGGTCTCGTGTTCGGTTCCTCGTTCTTCATTGGAGAGGTGTTCTTCATTGGAGAAGTGTTCTTCTTGGAGAAGAATAGTTCCTCCAATTCCCCCCATTCTCCTTTTCCAAACAATCATCTCAAAGCTGAAGGGGATCCAATATAAATTAAATTATGTATAACAATTTAATTTACGTTGGAAAAAATAATGTTGGCACAATTAAATGTATTGTGTTGGAAAAAATAATTAAAAGGAGAGTTGAATGGTTTTCCCCCATTAAGAGGTTTTTGGGTGGTACCCACCACCATGATTCAAAAATGGGAGTTTTCCAAGATTGGGTTTCCCCCACCTCCATTACTCTAGAATAGTTGTTTCAAATGAAAAATAAAATTTAAGTAATTTATTTTTCTTCTTCCATGAAGAAGTGAAAAAGTATCTTCCACCCTCGACCTACTATGGTTGATGTGAAGTTCTCCTCAATAGAATATTGTTGTTGAGAGTTCAATGATGTCCTCAGATTTTAATTTCAAGTAGTTGTTCAAAAGTTACAAAAACCCACTGAAACGTTTACTAAACGTACATAAAAAAAGTTCAGAAAATTATTCCAGGCACACCGTGGCTCAGAATCACGCGCCGTCAATTTTTACAGACTCATAAAATTCACATATAATTAATATAAAATTACATGTAAATTTCTGTGACATTACATTATATATCCAATTTATTAGTATGTATTCTCATGAGGTAAATAAAAATGGTATTATTAAATGGATTTCTACTAGTATTTTTAAAAGATCTTATGAATTTTTTTGATAGAATAAGAATAATATTTATAATAACGTGATATATAATTATTAATAATTTCATTATTTATGAATTAATTTTTTATTATCCATCTGTATTTTTAAGTGATATAATTTTTGGAACCTTCTCATTATCCATTTATATAAAAAATGGAATGTGTTTCTGTTATGTTTCTTTCCATTTTTATTATTGTTTATCTTGTTAATATAGTCATGTTATTGATTAAATGGAATGTGTTATATGTTATTTACCATTCTATATTGATTATTGTAGTCATGTAATGTAAATGGAATTTTTTTCACTTATTTAACTTTCTATATTGATTATAATTATTGATTCAAAACAACTTCCAATATACAAAAAACATACTAAGAATTAGAGTTCACCCATATTTTATTTCTTTTCATAGGAATACATGTTCTGTTGTATGATTGATATAAAATAATATACTAGATTGAATGGATTTTATCTTGAATAAATTTAGTGTTATAATTTGTGTTTCCTAATGTAATAATGGAATTTTTTATGTATCAAGATAACCAATATTACTATATTATTTGGTCCATTTAGATGTGATTCCCATTATCTTATATATATTTAATAATGTAAGATAACGTTTTAAGGTTACTAGGGTCAATATAATTATGGTTGTAATTAGTGGATATTTAGAGGAATAATTGGGAACTATATTAAGGAAACATAGAATAGGGACAACCCAATAATTGACATTATGTTTAATTATACATGGACATAAAAATGTTTTTGTAAGGATTATATTATCTAGTTTTTCATATTAATACATCCCTTTATAGATAATACAATTTTAAGTTGTTATGGAATATTTATGCATTATGGCAATAACTCTTAAAAGGATGCACTAGAACTGACTTGATCAATTCATTCTTCACAAAAATGGGACTTATTGTACAACTAGTTTAACACTACATTAGGATATTCTTAGGAATATAATGATATTATTTACAACTATTAAAAAAAATATTTTAATAGATGATGAAAATTATTTTCATAGTTTAATAACATGGTTTATTGATAAAAAAGGATTAAATATTTAAACATCTTATAAATGACGATTTGGTTTAACACTATGACTATTTTTTCTCATGTGATGATTTTTTTTAATCCAATCATTTGAACCCGAAGGACACATGATTACTTTAATCATGAAGGAAAATGTGGTGAATATGATCATCCTAATGGGATTACAATAGGCTTGAATGATATTGAGATTGTTCATAATCAGTTATCCCAATATATGATTAGAAACCTAGGTCTTAACCAACTCTCAGACCTACCCATGTAGAGAATGATTTGATTTTTTAAGATCTCGAGTGGTGGAGACCATAGATAGAAGAAGGCTAAATTTCCTTCATATCCAAAATATGGAATGAGAAACCCAAGAATGAGAAAATATTTTTGTTTCAAAAATAAGGCAATAAATCATTTAAATCTAGATGAAGAATGATGAGTAAGATGGAATGAATTAAATATCATCCATGGGATCCATTAATTATTTTTTGTCTAATATTTGGGGAACCTATAAATTAACAAAGTCAACGGACACATATAAATTTTAATCCATAGTATAATGATATAATAATGTTGAAATAAATTGGTTGAATTATTTGTGTATTATGATGGCATAATTAAATTTTTGATATATTTTTAACTATTATATTTTTGGATATAAAAATATTGAATCATATTAGGATTGTGAAAAATTTTAGAAGAATATATTCATTAAATTAATTATGATTTATGGATAATATCTTCGTTTTATGATTTTATGTTTTATCATTTTTTCATTATATTAAACAACCCATTTTAAAATTTCAACGGTAGTAATTAAACGTTATCAATAAAAAATTATGGGAATATGAACCATTGTTTTAGTATAAGAAATATTTATTTTTGATAAAATGCCTTTACATTTTTGGACATAATATTAATGGTACTTGTTACATTTATGGCTCATATTATATTTATTTCCATATATGTTATAGTTCTTGAAAATTGGGGATCATTATAAGAGTTATATTTGTATTTTTTCATCAAATGGTCAACTTGCAAGTCGGGAGACAACCTGTCACATCCAGAAAGACTATTTTTCCTGATCCCCCAACAAAAATATAATAAGGGTTTAAAATATAAAAATAGCCTATGAGATTTTTTGGATAATATTTTGTTTTTTTTATATTATTTGACCAATATATATTTTTGATGAACCTGTGGTGTTACTATTGATATTTATAGATTTATATAGTTCGTTAGTTAACATTTTCTAAACATATTAGATTTGGAAAATTGTTAGAGACATAGAGAAAAAAATTCCACTCGATTTTGGATCTTACAGTCCATTGAATGTTAATTTAATAAAATGAGTATAATAAAATTAAATTTTTTATATTAATTTCTTTGAGTAAGAGATTATTTGGAATTTTATTGAATCTTACCTAAAAAATAATATATTTTCTAATGAAAAATAATCATGTAATGCATTTATATTTAATAATTTTAATTTATAATAATAGAAATCCTATATGTAGGGAAAATGTCTTCTAAGAAACATGTTTTCATATTATATACATATATAATGAAGAAAATTATATTTTAAATCATCAAGAGTTTATTATTTTTAATTCCTCAACCATACATTGATCATTCTCTTTTTTTTTAATTTATGACATCAATTTATCATTACAATTATTATATCTCTTCATCTATGTAGATATATTAACATTCAATTAGTGTTCTGTTTCATGTAAACCTATTTTTTTTGTTATTATACAGGACCTTTGTACTTAACATTATCCCTATATAATATAATATTATATTATCCTTTTATATAGTATGTGTTTTCATTAATGTATTTTTCAAATATCTAAATGATAATTTTTTAGCAATAAATAAAAATGAGAGAACACAATTTACATAATGTTGGGAAAAAAAAACCCTGAAATTTCCAAAGAATTAAAATATATTGAACAGAAAAATAAAGAGAAACATATGGATTATTGAACCGAAAAAATATTATTCTTTTGTTGTAATCTCATTGATTTATGAAAATACCCACAACCATAATTCAAAATGACCACTAATATAGTAAAACACTATAAACATGATGTTAAATAGAAGAATATTAATATGACTATAAAAATTATGGATTTAATATTTATTTATTTATTATATATTAAATTAAATTTATTTAATTGAAAAAAAATTGTTTTATACAAAATATTAGTTTTCCAAAAAAATTGTTTTGCCACCCTAGTAAATTGAATGTAAAATTTATTTATAACAAATTTAAAATATTTATTTGAAAAAATTATCTACATTTGTTAAATAATCAAATAATATTTTTCTTAGTCATAAATTTTTATGTTTACCTGAAATGCTTTATTTTTGGATGGATAGTGTAAAATAGTATTTTTTTTCCAAAAAAAACATCATTTTCTTTTAAAATTATTACAAAGATATATCGAATTTTAATTTATTTATATTAATATTATTTAATTATATAAAAAATTTACTAATTTATTCTAATGGAATTTTTATAAAATTCAATTGTGATATTAAATCCGTATATATTTAAGATACTTTTCTCTTTGGAAACATTCATTTTCATCATGTTTGCAGGTATAAAAGAAAATTGAATTCTACAACAAAATTGAATTGAATTTTGAAAAATAGATTAAATATTTGGAAACTACATAATAAATAATATATAATAATGTAAAAATGTATTTTGATAAAAAATAATAGTTAAAATAATAAAAAATGAATACAATGATTAACTAAAAATGGGTTAACCATAGCGTTAAACTGAACATATAAGGGTGAATATAACCTAAAAGCATTTATAAAATCTATTTTATGGAAATATTTAAACCTTATAACGTTTAAAAACTTATAATACTAAATTTTCACCCTTCTCACATGTCCAAAACTTGGTTACACAATTTTCATCTCAAAAATTTTAATTGTGCCACCCACATCACCTATAAAAGGTCTCCACTATCTTATATTATTCACACTAGGAAACCATTTTGGTTGTTTCAATCCCAAACCAAATATCATCAAAAATTAAAAACCCTCATCAGTTTTTTTTCATATATCCATTATATGATTTCTTGCTTAATAATCCAAAATAGGTGGTATTAAAAGAGGTAATATTTATAATTTTTCATATTGGTTTATTTTATTCGTCATTCTATTTCAATTATTATGTTTTTATGATTATATAATCACAAAACTTTAAAACATATAAATTGATTTTATAGAGTTATTGGAATTACTTATATAAATATCTTATTACTTTTAGTGAGAAATGATAACATCACTCATGTTTATAGTGGACTACCACGTCCCAAACCGAGTTGACATATTTTCAATAATCACATCTCACAGTTTGGAAGTATTGTGTATAAAAATAATATATAAGATATATATAACATAATTACACATCTAGTGTCATTATATTAGATATAAAATTTTAATTTCCATTCTTTATGGTATTTAATAACATCACTCATGTGTATAGTGGACTACATCCTCATGAAGAGATGCTATTTTTTTTAGTAATGATTTACATGGAATATAATAAGGATAATATTAATTAATATTATATATATATATATGAAATAATTATGATATTAATTTGTTATTTATTATTATTAAAATTTATGTTATCATTTTCATTCTTATCTTTTCACCCACTGAAAAATAATAACAATATTCATGTATGTGTGGACTACCACCTTCACAAACATATGTTACTCAATTTTCCTTACCACAACACATAAATTATATATATATATATATATGATATAATATTATTTATATTATGATCCTTATTTACAGATTAAATATTACTTTCTTATTTTCCATAATAATCATTGAAAAATGGAAATTTTACTCTAACCTATGTACGAAATAACGTCTTCATGACTGTAATGTAATTCATTTAGAAAACATTATTCATGATTATTATTATATATATATATAATTTATGAATAATATTATCATTATTTAATTATTACTATTTGAGATATGCTGAAATAATTACCCTTTAGACCAATATCCAACAGACTGATGTCATTTTTTAAATATAAGTTAATTATCAATGAAACACCAGAAATATTAATTATTTATAAATAAATGTATATAACATGGTACTAATAGAAATAAATATAATAATAAATATGAAATTTTTATGAATGAAATAAAATTATTAACATTATTTATTTATTCTATAAGATAAAAAACGTATATGATAAGTCATACTCATGGTAAGGGACATCATTTAGATTTTATATTATTGAGGAATATTTTAATGTTATAAACCTAATTTCTTTTGTATGGTGTATATATATATCCTTTGAAATTAAATAAAAATATTACCTAATAATTACTAGTATTTTCAATTTCAATTTTAATTATTTCATTGAAATGGATTTTGATTTCAATGTTTCCATGTGGAAATAATTTTGATAATTAAATTTTATTTCATTAGTTCATATTACTTCATTATTGAATTTTATTTTATATGATTATGTGTTTAATGAAATTTTAAAATATATTATTCATAGAAAAATATATTTATGATTATTTTTGTTCTATGTATATAATCGATTCATTTTTTAATTCTCACTTCAATGTTATGATCTTTGCAAGGGTTTATTTTACAATCTCATATTAATATAGATTATTTATACATGAATTTTTCATTAAGAAATATTCTATTATAATTCAACAATAAACCATTTAATTTTATTATAACATGGTTTTTAATAAAAAAATTCTAATAATATTTCAAAATTTCACACTTTGGTAGTAAAAATGTCCGAGAAAATGTTTTTATGAAAATATGATTTTATTTATCAATTCAGCCAATATTTATTTTTCATCGAAATCAATGTTTTCTAAATTTTTAATCAGAAATAATAGTAAACAATTTACAATGGATTTATTGAGGAAATATTTTCCCATTATGATTATTTTAATTTTTTTTCAAATGATTAATCATTTAATTTTCAAAACAAGGCCCTTATGGATTATAATTGAAAATTAGATGGAGTGTCTGTATTAACATGTGCGATATAAAAATAACAACTTCATTCATGAGAAGTCAATGTTTTAAATCATTCATCATATGATAAAAAGGAAAAGTTAAATGAAATGATTTTACAAAATATTTTTTTGAATATTTTGTAATTTATATCTCAATGTGAAGATAACATTTTCTTCATGAATGATTTAAGGTTCAATTTGTGGTATTTATATTCAGCAATTAAAACAACAATTTATTTTACTTTTACGCAACATATGATATGTTTTATTTATATAATACATATTATTTCTAAGGATATTTTATAATTATTTGAACACATAATGTATTGAAATTCATATTATTGAAATATATTGTTGGTTATTAAATTTTCAATCAAATAATAACTTTCCAGTGATCATTGGTTATTAAATTTCTTTTGAATATCAATATTATTTATCATATATTTTTTTATTTATTAAACTATTTATCACTTTCACATAATTTTTTATATATTTAATGTTATTTTTTTATCTGTAGAAAATTTGATGATTTTATTTTTTGTACTTATTATAGATATCTAAAGATGAGGAACATTGTTCTGGAATTAAATATATAGTTTTATATATGAGTAATTCATTTATAGTATAAAAAAAGATGTATTAATAATTAAATATATCAGCAAACATTGTACAGTTCCATGAATTTTGTGAGAAGTTGTTCTCTACATTGTTAATAATGACATAATTACATATTCAATATAACCTTGATCACAACACAAGAATAAACACACACATTGGAATTAAAATATAATTTATGAAATCATTGATAGTGGTGTTTTAATGATTTTTATGGTTAAAAATATAGAAAATTGTAGTTGATTAATAAAAAAATACAATATAAAAATAGAATAATAAGTTTATTATATATACTATGGTTATTAGATATATTTTATATAGGATGTCACTATTGTTTTCTATATAAATTTTTTATTGTTTTATAATAACTTTACTATGTATATATTATTTTTTTATGATTTCTATATATTTTACATTAAATTTCCATTTATAAAACACATCAATGTATACCTCTAAGATTAAATTAATTAATATTTACATTGATTATTATGATCATTGATTATATTTTAAAACTAATGTGATTAGACACACTTAGGTTATGTAGAGTTGACTTATTGAATAAATAGATGCTAACTTTTTTGTAGACTAATCTTAAAATGTATGGGGAATTTAATATCATATATATGTTCATTAAAATACACATTGGTGTATTATTATATAAAACATCATTACTATAGTATATCAAGTTATCTAAAAGGAATAACATCATAATTTTCAATAAAAACTTATGAAATCTCCAAGGCATTGCTAATTAAATGGTTGTTGGTTATTTTGTATATGATTTAATGGATATTTATTAAATATTAACGGATTTTTTTCCATATAGGAAGTGTGTTAAATATATTCCCACAATGAATTTATAAGGAATAAATTCATGTTCCTGTATAATTTAGTGACATGTCACTTGGTCATGTATTTGGATGAATGAAATGTGATTTATTATCTCTATATAGTGAGTAAATTTTTGATATTTGAGAATATATGAGTTAGAATATACTCGATTATATTGTTTCAAATATAGTTGTTAACATAATGTAATTTTATAATTCAATTATATGAGTATTAATTTTTTGTATAGATTTATTTCTTTAGGTTGTCATTTCCATAGGGTGATATCAATATGATTGATCATTATCATGTTATATCCCTTATATATCTTATGTAAAAATTTAATATTTTTAGTTCGTTATAATATAATAAATTTATGGATAATGGAAATCATTATTCATTTAAATTTGATAAATTATTAGGGAATATCATAGTTTTCTATTGAATAATGTGTCAAAATTTTAGATATTTATTTTTTAAAATATAATAGAGTATGTATGCTAATATTCTCTAATGAATAATTTTGGTATTTTTATATTTTTATGAAGATTTTATATTGTTTGAGATGATTTAGTGAATTTTATTGTATTTTATTATTTGAAATATGTTGTAAACAAAAATATGTATTAATTTACACTGTCGCATGTCGTGTTTCAGCATAGTTTTTAAAAAAAATAGTTCTTTTGAGTTATAAGAGGCATAATTCAATCCACTATCCAATAATGGAATATATTTTTATAATTTTGACATTTAATGTTAATGTGTGTTAATGATTACGTAAATTTTCCTAGATTTTATGTGAAACATATTTTAAAATTAGAATCTCTATACATTATAAATTATGAATCTAATTATCACTACATTTATATAACATTTCAGTAAATTAAACACCAATAGTCCTCTTTATTAAATGATTGTTTAATAGTAAATGGATGTTTAGGAACTGAATATCATATATATGAGATCGCTACATAACATTTAAATTTTAATAGGTCTATATCTCATTTAATCTATCCATTTTTCCTAAATATTTTGTTATTATTCTATTTAATTGAGAAATTGCCTAAAAATAGATTCATAGTTCCAATTTTGGTTAGAGATTAACAATTGATTTTGGAGAAATTCGAATCCTTATATGTGATCTCTATCAATGTCCTTAGTTTAGAAGACAAAACAAGAACTATTATGTATTATTTTCTTTTTAAACTTTCTATTTTATCATTTACTATCTTTGATTAAATTTTGGGTTAGTTATAAATTTTCTTCTATTGTATCTATGAATAATAATGACATATGAAACCATTCAATGTCGAAAAAATTTCTAATTGAATGAAAAAAATATCATTCTGATCCCATATATCGTTAAATTTTTTAATCATTCTAGTTATCATACATTATTAATAATATTTATAAACATTATCACAATCTATTACTGAACATAACATATCATTGATTATTATTTAACAATGATATATTTATGAACTGGATTTATTAATACGGATAACCTCTAGTGCCATAATTTTTTATCTTCCACCAAGAAAACACAACCAGATATTTTATGAGATATAGTTTTCCATTATTCATTACACATTTAATATAAGTAAAAAACCCTTTCCCTTGATAATTCAGTGATTTCTATGGATATCAACACAATAACCAGAATAAATAACCATGTTACAATCATGAAATTATTAGTAACATCATATGAAAATAATATATTAACTTTATAGTTGTATCATAATCAAAATAACTGTCTTTTTTTCATTTTACAAATAATTCTCCATGATTAAGAAGTATGACTATCCTATATACTAATGATTTAAATATATTAAAAAAATTGACATTATTATTAAATTTTTAAGATTACTAGACTATAAAATCTATATTCCATCACTCTATATATCCTTTATATTAAATTCATCCATGACTGACTTTTTTCTCATCCAATTTATTAAGTCCCTATAGGGACATTGATGCTTAATTTGATATATATAATAATAATCGTACATTTATATGTTTAGTGACAAAATAATCACAACATGTTAGACATGATTGGTATTTTATATAACATAATACTACTAATATCTAACCAATTCATTTTTTTGAAAAATTTATGTACAAATTCATTTAGCAAGTATATTTTTTTGAATAGTCAGATACATTATCTTTATAGAAACCTTATCAAAAATAAATAATTACCATATCCCCTTCCTAAAAATATGATTCCAAACTATATTATATCTTTATCACAATATAAAGGGTTCTTAATAGATTAATAGTAGTATCATTTCAAAATTCTTTTTTCTGTGAGGTGGTATATTGAAAACAATAGATTCTTATTTATAGTATAATTTGATCTTCAAAATCATTGATATAATTTTTACATATCATGAGAAGAACAATAATAAAATATGCTTCTTCAGTTCCATATAAAACATGATTTTCTTTCAATTGAGTGTGCAATATTTCTTCCTTAATGATTCAAATAACCAAGCATTATCCCTACCATTTTAGACCGACCAATAAATATGTAATTTAATATTTTATATTTATTAATATGAATTGCATTTTTCATAATTGTTACCAAAAAAAATATTATAATATATAATTTTTCAATATACATTCTTTTTCAACCTTATTCAAATATAATACGATTATACAAAATTATTTCATTTTCAATTTTAGAAATTAATTACTTCTATTTAATTTTTTATCTTATCAAAAATTATTATCCATCCATAATAAATTTATCTCATTTTTACTTAATAATAAATGTTTATTTTAATCCAATGTTTAATAATTCACATTATTCTGCATCATATTTGTCTTATATAGTCTATCTAGAATATATTCATGTTTAAAATCTATTACAAAAAACATTTCCCCAATCTATTCTCTATAAATTGCTTAATTATTATAATTACAATGATAAAAATAATCCAACAATGTGTCTTAATTGTTATATTATAATCCCAGAATTGCATATACATCTAATTCGCATTCATTAAAAAATATTTGTTTGGTCTTGAGATTCCACTTAGTAATTTTTAGGTAGTTATGTTGAATTTTATACCACAATACATCTTAAAATCCCATTTTAATGATTTTACTAATTATATAATTCTTAATAATTATTATATCACATATAATTATTTTTCAATTCACAAAATAATATATACTATGCTATAAATATGATTCACTTAATAATTTGGTTTCCCATTTTTTAGTTTTAATTATTTTAAAAGACGATAATTGTAATATTTTCTCCAATTATTCTGATTATACATGTTTCAAATTTATTTAATATGTAATTTTAATTATATCTATCTAATAAATATATATTCCTTCTAATATTCTCATTTACTATGAATCTCATTCAATTTCGAGGTCATTAGTTGAAATTATCAAAAAAAATTAACTTCATCAATATTATATTCATACATATTCAAGTGACATGGATCCCCCATTGTATATGATTTACCAAAGAATCTTCTTTAAAAAATCTCCCAATTATATCATGGATTTAATTATATCTATATTTATATGGATGATTGAATTACAAACCCCTATATATGTCATTTTTATGTCCTCTATGCACATTCATTTTTTATCCCCATTGTCTTCTAATAATTTTTATTACCCCTCAATGAAATTGATTTGGGTCTAAAATGTTTCATTAGAAATCATTAATTATATTTCCACCATATAAAATTTTTTTATGATACCCTCAATGTGAATTATTTGATTTAAAATATTCCTACTTTTATTTAAATTAATCTTAAGAAAAATAAGATATAATCTATCATGTTTTTGGAAATCATTATATCATGAAAAGGTGCCCCATTATCTTAAGATTATAAAATTATATAGCATCATAGTATTATATTATAATTTTTTATTTAATATTTCATTTCCATTATGACTGATTATAGGTTCCATCTATGAAAAAAATTAAAATAGTGGAATTATATAATAATAAAAATAACACATGATATCAAAAATATTTATAGTTTCATAATGAGATTCCAAAATGTTTTATAATCGTAGAGCAGAAATAATATATTTATTATCTATGAAACATAAAGAAAATAAATTTATAACTACATTCATTGGATCATTTAATATATATTGTGTATGAAATCGTCCAATGATATATCAAATAATATAACAAGGTATAATTGGAAACACATTCAACATGAGTTGTTAATTGGTTCATATTAAAAATAATGTTTATTCCATGGACAATGGTAGTGAATTTTTAACACTCAGTTGATAATGATTGCTCACCTTCAACAATTTAAAATATTTGGGACTCAATATCCATCATATATAATATGAACCAATGCTTAGTAAAAAAAATGATTAATTTAATGATTGTATAATCAAAATAGTATGTGAACATGTTGTGTTAATGTAATCCAATATTTTTACTTCCTTGATAATTCATTGTTATAATGACTATGATTTAAACTATAATAATTATTTATTACACAATTTAGTATTATTGTAATATATATTAATGAATGATGATATTAATATGTATCTATTTTATAATGAAAGAAATACATTTTTCCTTAATCATGCTGGGTTATCCATATAAAGAGGAAATGATTATGCATATCATCATAATAAAATTATTCATTACAATTTTAGGAGAAACGAACTTCTATATAAATTTATAAATACGAATTTTTTATACATTTATTTTAGAAATTACCCATGTATGGTTCTTTATGTAATCATTTTAAATAATATCATAACATTCAAATTAACTACATAATTTAGGGAATATTAACTGAGAAATAAAACATCAAAAAATTATTCATATCATATTATATGACCCACCATATATCATCCTTTGAAATCCCAAATTCCATTTCTACATTATTTATGGTGTAAAATATTTCTAATGGTAATATCCTAATTTATAATATAATTTTTTCGATTATAATGTTAAAATATTTCCATAAAATATTCTTGATGATAAACCTTCTCATTGTTGGAATATTCAGAAAATAAAAACCCTTGGACATTGGCATTACTATATGACTATATACATTCACAAGGAATGAATATATATTTTTTAACTTCAAAAATATTACACTTCAACATACTATTTACTAAAAATATTTCACTATAAAATAGTGATATGAGAAAAAAAATGTGTATTAAATCTATCATTTAATATAATAAAATCACTATACATTCATACAGATAGAATATTAATTTATAATGTCAATATTTTACCATGTTTCTACAAGTGTTACGTCAGTTATTTTTCATCATATATATTATTTTAAAGATTATCCATGTAACTGTACCAGATGACTTAATCCTCCACATAACATAGTCATTTATAGGAATATGATATTAATATTTTCCCATTACAATACTTTTCAATGATCTATATTAGTATAATATTTTAACCTATGGAATAAATATAATCCATTGACATGGTAATATATACACCTATGATATGTAAAATCACTATCTCAGATAATATCTACAAAACATCTTCTCACTGTGAACCACTTATATTTGTTCAAAAAAATCATACAACAACTACCAAGATGACTCAAATGTTCCTTATTATTAATAACACAGTTTCTTCATTGTATATAATTTAGTTAATATAATTTAATAATTATTAAAGAATTATGTATCAAACAAAAAAAAATATTTTCTATATAACTTATCCACTAAGAACAACACACAATATCAAATAAATATAATAATTTATGCATATTCACAAAATATATTGTTCACTCAATAGATGACATAACAATATTTCATATATTAAAAAATATTTATATGATATAAAGATTTTATAATAATTATAAAAACATTATAACACAATCTATCTCAATTTGTATGGTTGATAACAAATGAGATACATCATTTCTGCAACACCATGTGATTTTTGAATATTTTCACATTAATAATTTGTATGTGATATATATCTGTTGATACAAAAAATCACTAAACATAAGTGGATTTGTTGTAATTGATTTATTAAATTATATAAAATTTTAAATAGTAAATGTCAATTGAAAATAAACATTTATTTTAAAGATGATCGAATTTAATTAAGGAAACACACATAATTCTTGAGAAACTTTATTATAGTTTGTTTATTGAATTTACCATTTTTAAAATTTAAAACTTCAAAGAATATGATAAAAACAATAATTATTGTTAAATTACAAAAATAATTAACAAAAAATGTTACATATATAATATATTCTAATTAAATGATAAGAAATAATTGTTTTACACATATTGTTAAATAGAAAATTTTTGTCTGAATTTTTTTTATTTAATGATTTTTTATATACAATAATTTTTTGACTGATAATCCAATCAAATATAATTGGTTATTAATTTTGAAAAATTTACAATCATTCCTAAATTAAATATTAATTTCTTATAGATGAAGATAAAATAAAGTGAAGGTAAACCAAGAAATATTTTAAGAAACGATTCTTATAGATTCAATGTTTTTTAAAATAAATTAATTTAATAATTATTTATGAGTAGTTAAATGGATTTTTTTATGATATAGTAAATAATATTTGTTAACAATAATATAGAGGGTTTTTATGTAATTATGTTTGGATAATATAATTAATAATTATAATGAAACTTTTTTAAAAAAAATTCCTTTCGAGTTCTGTGTTTAGATATTAGAATTAATTTCTTCCATTTGATCAAATTTCAAATTTTATAATGTATTGTCTATTTTGAATCATCATAATTATTTTAAATTATTTTTGTAAAATTATTATTTAGACACAATGAAAATTTACCATGGTAAAAATCCATTTACCATAATAAAGTTTATAATGGGATAAAAGAGAATAAACAAAGGGATTCAAATTATAATATCTTAAAAACATATATTTTTAATATTATTTCAGGTATTTTGAAAAAACATAACCATATGATCAAAAAAATTCTAAATATGTTCTATATTATATTAGAAAAAAATTATTATAATTAAATGTTCTTAATATTTTCATTAGGTTTCACTCCACTCAATTATAATGGGGAAAACCTATTCTCAATTATCCATACCACATAGTCAGCTAATAATAAACTATACCGACCGAATGACCCGAAGGCCTTCATTTTTATTGATTTTTGATAACCCCCATTTCAAGGGATGATAGGGAACCCTTCCAAGACCCTTAGGTTCAGAGATTACATGGCCCATAGGTTTAAGAGATTACATGCCCTGATGGTCTTAGGGAATTCAACCAGACTATCTACAAGGAACTTCACCTCCCCAGCATCTGCATCATGATAGTAGCTCTACACCTTCACATGGCTGTCTTTCTAGGCTTCCCGTGCAAGCACAAGCTGGTCCCTATGGCACAGTCATACCCTCTCATTCTGACAAATCCATTTGGTTCTACTCTGTTGAGTTCACATGCTCTGAATCCTCTTATGGGGCTGCTCCTTTTTTGTAGTGAGTCTGGGGTTACTTCATTTGGCCTGAACGCCTTGAGGTGGCCCGAAGGCCTTAAAGGTGGCCCGAAATCCCTACTAACACGAAGGCCTGGGTGGACCAAAATCCTTAAGGACTCCAATCCGAAACTAGTGGCTCAAGGTGAATAGTTCCATTTGCTACAGTACCAAATAGTACATGTTATAGAAAATTCTACAGTGCCTGCTACAGTACCCGTACAGTGTACTATTCTTCTACAGTAGCTGCACAGTGTACAGTCTTGTACAGTGCCACAAAATGTACAGTACTGCTACAGAGACTGCTATAGTACCTGCATAGGGTACAATACTTATTAGGAAATATACGAATGAATATAACATCCAAAATATACTATCATTATCCTAGATGGTTTATTACTCTATAAAACAATCCATGAGACTGTATGCAGTGTTTAATGGATATTATCCGAGGGATATGCATTCATTCTTCACAAAACTATTCAAGATTCATTATTCTTCAAATTCAAACAATTATTTTATATCCATAATTAAATAAATAAATATGTATATACACATAAAAAAATTAATATTAATTCATCATAAATTATTTATCACTTTTCTATCAATTATAAAATTAATGCATTGCTAATTTGTACATATTAACTACAATCTACATTCCATGACATATTTTATTTTTCATATTCATCCTTAATTGATTTTAAGAAATTATTTTTACTGAAATTATGTGTTATATATGAAATATATGATATAATTATTGTACCATAAATATAAATTACTATTTAACATTATTTACATTGATCTATTGAATAATGAAAGTGTCACTCGTGTGTTCTTACATATCAACAACTCCAAAACATTATGTAAATCATTTTTCATCACAGTAACAGAAAAAAAGTTTTAACATGGTATATAATGGATAAATATTATATTTCTGACATGATTATTTTTATGGAGATTATTATACCACGAACAATGTGCATGGGAAAGAATCACTTACACATGAATATTTATTTTAATGAAGAATTGATAATAAATTCATAATAATATGTTTATAAGAGAATTATATAAAGTATGATAAGTGGTACTATGTTAATACTATATATATAATATGTCTAAATTTAATATAAAAGGGTTTAGAATGTATTCAAAACATATTATGATTTATGGTATGGTTTTTTGTTACAATGTAACTTTTATGGGGATTTATTATGAATAAATTCTAATTATTGGAACTGTATATTATTTTTCATATAAACACATATTATATTAATTTAGATTAAATATGTTTTGGTTTTTTATATTCACATTACATTCTCTATTTCTGGTGCTCGACAATAATGAAAGGTTGTTATTATGAAAATTAAATATGTTTACTATTAGTTCATATGATACAATTTTCCTCTATTTAAAACTACTAAAAAATCATGTTTTGAATTATTTAATAGATTCTTATTTTAAAATATTCTATATAATATTTAATTGTTTTTACAAAAAAAATAATATAAATAATTTTTTTATTTTTTGAATAATACAATTTTTTACATTATTTACATAATATAGAGAACAAAATTTTAAAAATTTATTCTTTAGAATATTTTACCCTCTATTGTCACGACCTGTCCTCGAGGCTCGTGTCGTGACTGCCCCAAGCCCGTCTTCCATAGGCCAGGGGCTGGCGACTAGCACCATAGGTGTAAATCCCTATACTGGGAAGGAATTTCCTTTATAAAAGTAAAAAAACAAAACTGAAGTAAGTATTATGTAATACAGTATACACAAGTAAGTGCTGAAAGGAAATGGGCCAGAAATACAAGCCCAAAAATATGTAAAATACAACTAAAAATCTAGGACAACTGCAGTAAAGTAAAACAACAACCACTGAGTCATCCTCCGAGAATCCCACCTGATGGGTGGGCACAGATGGCTTCCTCAGCACCTCAGGTCCGTCAGTCTGCTCCGTGTAGGTCTCACCATGTGGTCTACCTCCGGGTACTGTCCACCTCTACAAGTCTCTACCTCGATCAGTGTTGTTCGTCATCTGCATCCAACACAACTTAGTGCGGGCATAGAACTTGCAGGGGTGAGTATACGATACTCAGTAGGGACCCCGAGACCCCCGAATGTCTCCTATAATCCACGAAGGATAAAACACATAAGAATGATTCGATTATGAAGTATCAACCAACTCTACTTAGGTATATGCCCATACATTTACCTAAGTCCTCAATCATAGTTTGGCTCCAACTCTTAAGCCCAATCACAACCCATTACACACAGGAAAAAAGTCAATCACATAAATGATAATGATTGAAAGTCATGACTCAGATCACACAGGTATACATCTTTTGTATAGCGATAGAGATGATCATATCTAGACACAGATTCATCTAAGCTGTCAGACCCACAAGGGATACTAGACCAGCTAAGCTGTCATACCCACTTAGGATACATGACCACTTACTCTATCAGACCCACTCAGGATACAAGAACAGAAGAAAAAACCGTCGGACCCACATAGGATACAAGAACATTAGTCATCATTGTCGAACCCACGGAGTATTATAGTATAGTTATCTTCGTCATCAAACCCAAGGAGGATTCCAGTATGGTAGTCGTCGTCGTCGCAACCAGCTCTAGGGTTCCCGCGCACAGCACGCTCAATTCTTAAAGGATCTTCTTCTCAAGTCAAGGGTTTGATACATCAACTATCAAAAAGTCCTGAGTTTATGTATCCCGAAGTTTCGTCTCGTCAAAATAAACCCAACGCGACAGACAATGCGTCTATCGAACGCACGTTCTAAGGGTTAATGGATTTTCCATTCTAGGGGCCCGATTAAAACTATGCCCGTTCTAAACCCGGTCATTTTACAAAGTCGTCCAAAACACACTTAGAGTATCGAAAAAGGATGGATTCATTACGAGGGACCCAGTGCCGCAGATGGCGAGTCGATCAGACACGAGGTCTTGAAGTTATTCACGTTTTAGTGAAACGGGCCCAGCCCATCAAGTCTAGTGGGCTGGCGGGTCGGCCCGACCCTGTTCGGCAGGTCTGACCCATCCTGGTGGGGCACGACCCAGCCAGGCGGGGCATGACCTGGGCCGTGGTGGGCCGCAGTTCAACCATCTTTCCGAGAGGTGCGGGGGTGGGGGGGGGGGGCTGGTTTCCTGAAACAGCAACTCCTCCTCTCCTGCACGGCCGGCTGAAGCCGGTCTAATTTTTCCAGCCTGACCTTCCCGCACAGGTGAGCTACTGTTCTCCCACGGGGCACCTTCGGGTTCTGCGGCCTCATTCAACAAGGCCGGAAGGCGGCCGGCTGGTTCGCCGGTGGAAGCGTCCTACAGTTCTCCGCAGTGCGGTGCCATGGGGCACCGCGGTTCTCCAGACCGGCCGGCTATTGCCGGCCGTTTATTCCTCCCCGGACGGTCATGAGACCTGCCAGTTCTTCATTCGCCAAGAGGCATGCTTTTGTGGGCCGCGTTCCTTCCACACGGAGCCGGCGCACGACCGCCCTTACCTCTGGTTTCCATCGCCGCCGCCTCCTTCGTCTGTGGTCCTCCTCCGGCATGGTACGACGGAACCATGTTCCCCTTTACTTAGCCCTCATCGCCAAAAAAACAATAACCAACGGAGGGTCGTTGGGCCATGTGGGTTCAACCTGCACCTTCCGTATTAGTTTGTATCATTTGGCCAAATTCAAACCAAGGCATACATCGAATAAAAAGAGTTTAATTTTATCCCAATAAAATTAATCAAAAACCCCTCCTTCAATTTCAAGAATGTTGTACATCAATGAGCCGTGGAAGATGAGAATCATGGAATACGGACGTCGATTCTGTTGATGTCGGGTGTGTCTGAAGAGGAAGCATCATTGGAGAAGTTCTTCACGTTCTTCATCAGATATGTAATTCATTGAAGAACGGTGTTCTTCGTCGAGAGAAGAACACTATTCATTTAATTCTCTAGAGCCTCCCTAATAGAATATTTTCGAACACAAACAAAATAAAAGTCTTCCCAATTTAATAATTCCATGCATTTTTTATCAATTCAAAATAACCAATTAATTAAGGTAAATTGATTAATTAAATTGATGAGGTTGGAACAATTAATGGAGGGAGGTGGAGAGGCTGCACCATTAAGTGGGAGTTCAAAAGTTAAAAAAGGGGTGTTCATGGGAGTTAAAGGGGAGATGAAGAGTTAGGTGCTCGTGTGGGCACCGCCACACATTATCCTCTCATGGGAGGTTATTTGGGGTGTGGCCCCACCCCAAATTCACTTTGGAGGAAATAAACACCTCATTAAAAAATAAAATTGTGTAATATAACAATTTTATTTCATTTACTATGAATCCCCAAATTATAACTTCTACTCTCGACCAAACACAACTGTGGTAAAGGTCTCCTTAAGTGAATACCAGTGCTGTGAGTTCATCGGTGCCCTCATATTTTAATTCCGAGAACCAGTATAAAAGATATAAAAAACATCACTTACGTATACAGAACGTACCCGAAAAAAGGTTCATAAATTGATTCCGGGCACACTGGGCCTCGGAATCAGGCGCCATCAAGAAACCACAGAGTCGTAATATTCTAAAGAATTTAAGAAAAAAATTTCCGTGAAATTTACAGGTCTTTACATTACCCCCACCTTAGGGATTTACGTCCCCTTAATTTACAACACACACTGGGGAATAAAATGGGGGTACTAAGCACGCATCTGAGCCTCCCGCTCCCATATGCTCTCCTGGAGGTTCAAATGATGCCAGGGAATGTGCAACAAAGGAATCGACCATCAACGTTGGACCCGCTCCTGTCGATCCTCGATCTCCACCGGGAACTCTGTGAATGTCACCACATCATCGATGTCCAGCTCCCCATGGTCGATGATGTGGGATTTGTCGTGCACGTATCTTCTCAGCTAAGATATGTGGAAGACGATGTGCACCCGATGTAGCTGAGGTGGAAGGTACATGCAGCAAGGCACCGCACCTACTCTACTAAAGACCTGGAATGTCCTGATGAAATGAGGAGATAACTTTAGGCCCCAGCAAAATCTCCATAATCCTCATCGAGGTGATACCCATAAGAAGACGTGGATTCCATCCTCGAACTCCAATGGTCTCCGTCTCCTATCTGCATAGGACTTCTGTCTACTCTGTTCAGTCATCATCTATTCATTGATGATTTTCACCTTCTCCATCATAGCATGCACCATCTATCGTCCTACAAGTGCTCACTCCTGTGGGTCTGTCCAGCATAGAGGTGATCTTCAAGGTCGGACGTACAGTGCCTCGTAAGGTCCCATCTCGATGGTGGAGTGATAGCTGTTATTGTACACAATCTCCACCAAGGTTAAGTGATCCTCCCAGCTGCAACCAAAGTCAAGGACAAATGTACGGAGCATTTACTCGAGGGTCGGAATGGTCCTCTCCGTCTGGCCATCCGTTAGAGGATGGAAGGCGGTGCTCAAGTGAAGTTGCATCCCAAAAGCCTCCTATAATCACTTCCATAGCCGGGAAGTGAAACGAGAATCTCGATCGGAGAGGATAGTCGATGGCACACCATGAAGCCATACGATCTACAGAATTTATTGGCATCCCAAGCTCTATATTGTTCCCTTCTCTCTAATCAGTAAGAAGTGGGCCGACTTGGTGAGTTGGTCTACGATCACCTAGATAGAGTCGTTTCCTCTAGATGTACGTGGAAGCCCCGCCACGAAATCAATGGATATCCCATCCCACTTCCACTCTAGGACCTCTAATGACTGAACCAAGATTGCTGGAACCTGGTGCTCCGCCTTCACATGCTGAGAAGTGAGGCATTAGAAGAAAAACTCTACTTCAACCTTCTTCATACCCGGCCACCAGTGTTATCATCTGAGGTCCTGATACATCTTCACCACTCTTTGATATAACGCAAGAGGGGAGGTGTGGAAATCTATCAAAACCTCCTCCTGTAATGAAAACGGGTACCATTGTACGTCCTCTGAAGAGGATGGTGTTCACTCCACCTTCAGAAAATCCATCAGGTGCATGTCATGTGGATATATGAGCACGTCACGCCTCGCAGTCAACATCCTCACGTTGTGCCTCTCTGACCCGTTGTTGAAGTGGAGGACTAAATGTGAGGGACAACAGAAAGGATGCTCCATCACTATCCACAAAGGATATCTACAACACGGCCAGCTGCTCTGTCGCCTCTCCTAGCAGCTGAATGCCCGATCTTATGTTTAGATCATCTGAAACAACGTTCCCCTTCCCAATAGTATGGACTATATCAAATTCATAGTCATGGAGGAACTCGATCCATCGCCGCTATCTCAGGTTCATGTCCTTCTGCGAGAATATGTACCTGAGACTCTGGTGGTCAAAATAGACTATAATGCACTCGCCAATCAGATAGTGCTTCCATATCTTAAAGGTAAGCACCATTGTTGCTAACTCTATATCATGGGTAGCGTAGTTTGTCTCGTGTTGTCTCAAATTCCGTGAACCATATGCATTCTCTCCTCGCTCCTACTTCAGAAAACACCTGAGTCGGGTCCCTTATGCGTCGTAGTAAACTACGTACCCTATGCCCTCTTCTGGTATCCTCAATATTGGCACACTGGTCAACCTATCCATCATCTCTTTAATTCTCTATTGGCATATCTCTGACCACACGAAAGGTTTCCCCTTTTCGTCAAAGCTGAAAGCGGTGATGCAACTCTGGAGAAGTTTGGGACAAATCTACGTTAGTACCCAGCTTGACCCGGGAAACTCTGCACCTCTGTCACACTCCTGGGTGGCTCCCAAACAAGTACTTCCTCGATCTTCACTGGATCCACTGCAAATCCAGCCTCTGAGAAGATGTTTCCCAGAATTTGAACCTCTCAAATCCATAACTGGCACTTCGCGAGCTTATCATAAAGCTGGTGATCTCGGGGTGTTTCCAGTACAACCCGTAAGTGGTAGGCGTTCTCCTCCTCAGTAGTCGAGTAAATCAGTATGTCATCGATGAAGACTATGAAAAATAGACCGAGGTATGTTTGGAAGATCATGTTCTTGAGACTCATGAACACTACTTGTGCGTTGGTTATACTGAAGTGCATAACCAAGAACTCGTAGTGTCCTTACCGACACATGAAGTCCGTCTTCTGCACATCCTCGTCTTGAACTCTAAGCTGGTGATAGCCTGACCTGAGGTCTATCATCGAGAACCATCGTGCTCCCATGATCTGATCAAAGAGTTCTTCAATCCTTGGGAGTGGTTACTTGTTCTTCATAGTCACCTGATTCAGGAGATGGTAGTCGACACACAGTCGTAATCTCCCATCTTCCTTCTTAGCGAACAAAATTGGAGAAGCCGAGGGTGAAACACTGGGTCGGATGAATCCCTTCCCCTACAAGTCCACCATCTATACCCATATCTCATGAAGCTCAGCAGGAGAAATACGATATGCTACAGTTGATATCAGTTCTAGCCCGGGGTACAAGTGTATGTAGAAGTCTACCTCTCTGCGAGGAGGTAGTCCTGGAACATTGTCAGGACAACTATCCGCATACTGATCCACCACAACATGAAATCACAGACTCTGTGCATCAATCGATCCATGGATGAGACTATCCAATTGATGTTTGATTGGCTTCCCACTCCTCTACGTAAGTCCATCCGCACTGCAAAGGCTCCCTTCTCACTGGTGACGGTGAAGCTGGTCTCATCGGTGCGGACACACCGCACTTTGCACCTAATAAAGTCGATTTGAGCATGGACTATACATAACGAGTCCATACCCAAGATGACGTTGTAAGGCCTTGACACTACTACAAGAAGTTCCCATCTGAAACTCTCTCCTCCTTGAGAAAGCTCACACAACCGGCACCAGGGCGAAATCGTCGATTCTGCTCCCGTAGGAGACTCTAGTTGTAAGGATCGAGCCAATGGCTCCATCAGAATCTCCGAGCTCTGAAAAAGGTCTACGACAATTAAATAATGACTCACACCTGTGTTCATAATTACAATAGAAAAGGTGGAGTAGACACATATAGTATCTTTAATCATCTCAAGTGTGTCGTGGGTGTAGGCCTCCATTGCCTGGAGCTGAGCCCGCTTAAGTCTGCCAGCTCCCTGCGGACCACCACGGTCGAACATATGCCTCTACATTGGAGGTACCTCAATCATCTGTTGCTCATCTGCATTGCGGGTTGGGCAGTCTCGATCAATGTGACCCTGCCCGCCGCATGCATAGAACTGCTTACTCCTCGTATAGCTGGCTCTATTTCATGTGCCCCGCACAACCGAACCTGTATCCAGAGATCGCCCACCTGATGGCCTAGTCCACTTGGACTTCTACGACATCTATCTACTGTCGGCTGTAGATGACTCTACTACGTGTCGCCTTGTGGTGGGCCTCACTGCCGGTGACTACTCAGTGAGAAAACTGTCCACTAGAAGCACTCGCTCCTACACCCCTACATGCGTTGGGATGCTTAGGGGAATCGTCGAATCCCTGACCTCATGCCTGAGTCCCCAATCGAAGTTTCGAGCCATGAAGAACGGGTCCCTAACCATATCTGTTGAGTAGCGTGATAGGTCGGTGAACCTCACTTAGTAATGATCTACTGTCATGCTACCATGCTGCAGATGAAGTAACTCCTGAATCCGCACCGCAGGAAGGGTGGCTGGAACAAGATCTGAGCCGAAGAGACTCTCGATGTCCGTCTAGAGTAAAGATTCCCCGTCATGTATCTAGAGAATTAGGCACAACCATCTACCTGCTTCTTCATGCAGGAGACTCGTGACAAGGATCACCATAAGTTCGGATGGTGTCCCTACCAATCTGAAAACTCGGACAACATCTTCCATCCAATCCTCAGCTGCTTGTGGGTCCGTATCTCCGTGGAAACTAGGCGGCCTCTATCGTTGGAACTCATGAAATTCACTCAGGCGATGTGAACTCTCTTCTGATGGGGCTGGTGGTATCGGTGGCCCAGCGGGTAGTGGTTCAGCTGGTAACTCCGCTGTGATGGGGCCCTTCACCGAGGCCTCATCGCTCAGTGGGTTACCATCTCGCACGTAACTCGAAAACATAGCTGGTTACCTTCGTGGGGACATCCTGAAAAGAAACTGGTGCACCACAATTAAACAATATACCTGTTTAGGTGAAAAAAAATAATCACAATGAAAAATTTTGAAACACACAAGAAATCATTATTTCTGTACACTGAGTCGGAAATCAGAGCTCAGGGTCCTGGTGTATGGATACGTCGGTCGCCACTCCAACACTGGACTCCTTAGTACTGAAAATCAAAATCAATACTCTTAACATTATTGATTCAACGAAAAGAATGATTTGATTCTAGAGTTCTACGGTAGAACCGACTCCTCTGATACCAATTTTTCATGACCCATCCTCGGGGCCCATGCCGTGACTTCACCAAGCCCGCCATCCATAGGCCAGGGGCTGGCGACAAGCACCAAAGGCGTAAATCCCTATACTGGGAAGGCGTTGCCCTTATAAAAGTAAAAAAATACAATAGAGTATGCAACTGAAGGAAGAAGTAAGTAATAGTGTATACAAAAGTAAGTGCTGAAAGGAAAGGGGCAAGAAATACAAGCCCAACAGTAAGTACAGTACAACTGAAAAGCTACTACAACTATCATAAAGTAAAACAGAAACCATTGAGTCATCCTCCGGGAATCCCACCTGAAGGGTGGGTATAGATGGCCTCCTTAGATGCTCAGTTCCATCCATCCGCTCTGTGTACATCTCGCCATGTGGTCTAACTTCGGGTATCGTCCATCTCTACAAGTCTCTACCTCGATCAACGTTGTTTGTCATCTGCATCCAACACAACGTAGTTTAGGAACATCCCATGCAGGGGTGAGTATAAGATACTTATTAGGGACCTTGATACCCTAGAAGGTCTCCCAGAATCCACAAAGGATAAACCACAGATGAAGGATTCAATCATGAAGTATCAACCAACACTACTTAGGTATATGCCCATACATATACCTAAGTCATCAATCACAGTTCAAGTATAACTCTCAAGCCCATGCACAACCCAGTCAACACAGGAAAGAAGTAAATCACATCGATTATAATGATTTAATGTCTAGAATCAGGTCACACAGGTATACAACATTCGTATAGCGATAGAGATGATCAGATTTAGTCACTGATTAATCTAATCTGTCAGACCCACAAAGGATAATAGACCAGCTAAGCTGTCAGACCCCCTTAAGATACAAGTCCAGCTACTCAGTCATACCCAATCAGGATTCAAGAACATATGTCAAAACTGTCGGACCCATATAGGATACAAGAACAGTAGTCATTGTCGTCGAACCCACGGAGGATTCCAGTACATTAGTCATCATCGTCAAACCCACGGAGGAATCTAGTATGGTATTCACCGTCGTCGCGACCATCTCTAGTGTTCCCGTACACTTCACGCTTGACTATGGGAGGTTCTTCTCCTCAAGCCAAGGGGTCGATACATCAACTATCCCGATGTACTGATTTGATGTATCCTGATGGTTTGTCTCATAAAAAGAAACCCAACGCGACAGATAGTGCTTCAATCGTACGCACGGTCTAAGATATATTGTCTTTTCTATTCAAAGGGCCATGTTGGAATTTTTCTCATTCCAAACTCGGACGATTACCAATGTCATCCAAAACTCACATAGAGTATCACAAAATTACCGCTTTATCGTGAGGGTCACAGTGCTGCATACGGCGCGTCGATCCAACGCACGGTCTTGATGTTATTGACGTTTAAGTGAAACTGGACCTGCTTGTCAAGCCCAATGGGCTTGTGGGTCGTCCCGACCCGGTTCGTCGGGTCCGACCCGGTGGGGATTGGCCCGACCCAGTGGGGTGCGGCCCGGCCCGCGGTAGGCTTCAGCTCGGCCAGCTGGCCAAGCGGTGTGGGGGGGGGGGGGGGGGGTGGGGGAGCGCCCCCCCCCCCCCCCCCCCGTTTCCTGAAACGGCGGCGGCCAATGGCACTGCCTCTCCTGTCCAGCCGGCTGAAGCAGGCCGGTCTTCTCCGGCGCGAGCGACCCCCACAGGCGGGCCGCTTTTCACCCACCCGACACCTTCGAGTGCAGCTTCCTCCTTCAACCCGGCCGGAAGGCGGCCGATCGGTTCACCCTCCGAAGCGGCCCGCGGAAGCGGGCCGCGGTTCTTCGCAGCACGGTGCTAATTAGTTCCGCAGATCCCCAACCCGACCGACTAAAGCTTGCCGGTTCTTCCTGCCCGGCCGGTCATGACACTGGACAGTTCTTATTCATCCAAGCGGCCCATGGTTGCGGAATGCGGTTCTTCCGCACGCAGCCGGCATGCGACCGTCATTACCTCCTATCGCCGATGTCGCCTCCTCCTTCACCTATAGTCCACCTCCAGCACGGTGCGATGACACCACGTTCCCCTTGACTTTTCCCCCACCGCCAGAACAAAAATAACCAACAGAGTGTCGTCGGGCCGGGTTGGTTCGACCCGCGCCCTCCATATTAGTTGGTTTAATTTGGCCAAAGTCAGACCAAGGCATACATCAAAGAACAAGTGTTAAATTTTATTCAATTAAAATTAATCAAAAAAAACCCTACCTCGATTTCCAGAACGTTGCACGTCGACGAGCCATGGAAGACGAGCGTCATGGAATACGGATGTCGATTCCATTGACATCAGGTGCATCCATAGAGGAAGCGTTGTTTGAGAAGTTCTTCACGTTCTTCGTCGAAGGTGTTCTTTGTCGAAGAACAGTGTTCTTCATCCTGAGAAGAACACTATTCTTCTAATTCTCTAGAGCCTCCCCAATAGAATATTTTCCAACACAAACAAAAAAAGGCTTCCCAATTTAACAATTCCATGTATTTCAAATCAAATCAAAATAACCAATAAATTAAGGGAGGTTAATTAATTAAATTGATGAGGTTGGTGCAATTAATGGAGGGAGGTGGAGATGCTCCTCCATTAAGTGGGTGTTCAAAAGATAAAAAGGGAGGTTCATAGGAGTTAAAGGGGAGTTGAAGAGATAGGTGCTCATGTGGGACCCACCACACATAATCCTCTCATCGGAGGTTATGTGGGGTGTGGGCTAGACCCCAACTTCCCCTTGGAGGAAATTACCACCTCATTAAAAAAATTAAATTGTGTAACATAACAATTTTATTTCATTTTCTCCGAATCCCCAAATTATAACATCTACTCTCGACCAAACGCAAATGTGGAAAAGGTCTCCTTAAGAAAATACTGGCCCTGTGAGTTCATCGGTGCCCTCAGATTTCAATTTCGAGCACCGATTTAAAATATAGAAAACCCCACATGTACGTTTACTGAACGTACCTGAACAAAACTCCAGAAATTGATTCTCGGCACACCGGGCCTCAGAATCAGGTGCCGTCAAGAACTATGAACTTGTAATATTACAAAGAATTTAAGAAAACATTTTCCATGAAATTTTCAGGTATATAAAACTATCATTATCATTTAAAAAAATTATCTTTTAAATTATCCCATTCTTTAGTAATGAAAATTAATTTCATATTAATTTCGTAATTCATCGTTCATAAAAACTACAAAAGAAAATGGAATTTTTTTTTATTTATTTAAAAAATATATTTATATTGATTTTATAAAATAATATTTCAAATATTTCATCATTATTTATGAACATAAATTCGTTTCATGGGGTATAATATTATTATACAATCAACTTCCTTTATTTGGAATGATAATGATTTTGATGTCTTAATGATGCTATGTGAATCCCATTTATTTTTCAGGCATAATTAAAGTACTAAAAATTTATAAGTGATTCTATATTGTTGTGGAAATTATTTGAATGTAATTTTATAAAATAATTAGTGTTTTTTATATACCTTATTTATTTTGGTATTGTTTTATAACACTTGAGCTTAAATGGTAAAAATATGTTTTCACTATCCTAACATTTATTAGAAGTGGTTTACGAATCCTATGATAATGTATTTGAGTCTTACCAAGGAATAAAAGTTTTATAGAGTGATTATACCAAACCCAAGAGGATAAAAAGGTTTTTTTACAAGGAATAAGTAGGTACATAAGTAGTCAAATCCATAATTGTTTTTGTTAAATTTAATGGAATGGAGGATAGACATGTATTTAAAAGTTAATAGGAATATAATGTATACTATAGTGCCCCCAGTTTCTGGTACATAACACTTTATTTATGTTTTTATGGATGTTATGTGTAAATGTGAAGGATGGGAGATTTTTTTGATCTTTCTCATTATTTTGGGGACACAAGAAGAGGTACAATGGTTGGACACGGTTCACAGAAACCATGATAAAATCCTAGTAGAAACAGTTCATAAGAGAAAATTTTAGGTAGAGAGCTTCAGTATAGTGTGTGAATGGTTAGGGATACCGTGTGAGGAGTCAGGGAAAATGTCATCCTAGGTAGTAGCTAACCCACGGTTAGCGCACTGTTTTCCTAACAGTGTGAACTTACTGGGTATGTGGTTTTAATAAGATCCTTAAAAAGTGGTTCTCACACATATCTTCCTATATGTTTCTCATTTTTTGACCCAATGTGGACATAACTACTATCTTATGTGGATTTAGAAGAACCTATCCCACACAATTTTCAGTCAATCTGAAGGTTTCCCATTGCATCTTGAAACCAGATTCTTGAGGTATGTTAATTTTCTTTATCATTCTGTAACGTTATCTACCATATACATAGAAAAAATAATCCTATATTCTTGGTTTCTCAGATCTGCACCTGTTATCGGTATATTAATGAGTTTTTATACAAAATAAGTTGATATTTGGTCTTCATCATTCTTGGAGGATAGATCTAAAGAAGTTCTGTGAAGAGTTGACACAGTTTTCGTAAGTGCTCTTCATTCGTGTATAGTTTCTTCAACACCTTTGAAGAAGGTGGCTTCTCTCTCAAATCCACCACGTAGAACTAATGGGAATGATATTATATAGAATACCATGTGTTTAATTAGTTATTATTTGGATATTTATCAATCATTGGAAACCCTTATTTGTGATTCTTATGAACATTAGGGAAATCTGAAAAATTGGTCTTTTGAATAAAGTGCTTCAGTTATTAATTTAAAAATAATGAATTTAAAATCGGGATATTCTACAATGGGGGGACATAAAATTCATTTGTATTTTTCAATAAAAGGGGATGATTTATTTAAATGTAATGGTTGTTCGTTATTGGTTTTCCATTTTATTTCATATAAAATAATATTTTTATTGAAATGTTTTGAAGTGGTTTATTTGAATGGTTTTGGATGATATGTGTAGTTTTCATTCATGTTTTACATTCCCATGAATAAGGTATATGTACCATTTGGGTAAATGTTTTTTGACCCTAGATCAGGTGTGTTTGTTTCATTAGGACATAAGGTAATTGGACGAGAGACCATTCATTAGAAAGAAACTATCGAACGAAGCATGCATTTTTGGGTGTGTTGTGAACAATGGAATGTGTATGCAGAAATGATAAAAATAATTTTTTTTTCATCTTTGATTTGTTTTTTTAAATAACTTTCTAGAAAATTGTTTCATATATTTTTGTTATAACTTGGTTGTAAATGGTTTTTGGATCATGTTCATATTTTTTTATAAACTATTTTGCCTAATTATTTTATATAAATGGTTTTATATAAATGTTTCTAACCATTCTATCCCAGTGGAGTGAGAAGGTAAGTCATTAATAAAACCTATCAAGTTATATACTCACCCCTACTTTGGCACTTTGGAGCTTCTATAGATGCTACATTTTGGGACTTGGGAAAGTTTAATGTATCACAATTATTTAGCACTATACCTTGATTCTTTGGTCTACATGGTGATGTTTGAGCTTGGAGCTTGTGGATCATGATGTCTTGTTTATGTGTTGGAGTTTATTTTTGGTGTTTACACTTTATTAATATAACTGTGATTTCATTCCACTGGATAATACTTTGGTTGGATGATTTATAGATAATGTTTTTAAATAACTTATTTTATTTCATGATTCAAATGGTGATATGTTTATGGATGGTTTATTGGGTTTTTATTTCTAGAAACTATTGTTTTAATAGTCTTCTACTAACTTTAAATCCATTTTTTATTTATTTTCAGCCATTGGAATCATGGGGATGACTCTTAAGGCCCAGAAATTAATTATTGTTCTCTCAAGACAACGAGAATTAACAGGTCCTTACAAAAGGTATCAGATTGATGAGTGTTTTACTAACAAATAGTCATCAATGTTCTTCTTCTTGGAGGTGAAATTATTTATTGTCAATTCCTTGGGATAGAATGTTATAGTGGAGTAGTATTATCGGTACTTGAAATATATAGAATACAATGACGTAGCTAACCAATTTATTATGAACATCTAGCTACAAGGGTTTTTGGTACATATGTGTTTGGAGACACTTATAGTATTTTGAAACCTCATTGTCATGGGTTTACCTAATGAGATGAGATTGACATGAATAGTAGGGGAATTACACCCAACTATGAGTTTATACATTATTTCACGAAATGATTCATGTTGTAAAAAAAGTTTGTATTTTTTCAAAAGAAATATATTTTTCATATGAATGATTTTGGGAAAGGAAATGCTTATGGAATTATGAAAATGGTTATATTTTCAAAAATACTGTTGAATGTTTTCAAAAACGGTTGAACAAGGAAATAAGTTGTTTTTGGAAGAAAATGTTTTGATAATCTATGTGATCAAATATGAAATGCTAAGCCATAATTTTCTAGAGAGCGATATAGATGATGTTTGTTCTTGGTTTATAAAATGGAACCCATAATGTGTCATTAAAACCATCCTGCAGAAGTGACCGAGAATTTGGTTTCACCTGAACCAAGATCTAGTCCATTGTATTGTATGGATAAGGGGAACCGAAGGAATGTTCCAAGGTATTTTGATAATACCATCTAGTTCATGAAGTAGAATCAACTAATCTTCCAGGGTGATGTTGAACTCGAAAAAGTGTTGGAGTGGATGAGTATGATTAATTATTTGTTTGACTTCATCATCACATCATTAGTGCTCATAGTCATGATGGAAACTGATATGCTCAAGGATCATGCATGATAGTGATGCAATTTAGACGTGTAGAAAAAATTTGATGAAGACCTTCCATGTGAGGATTTTGAGGAATTGTTTGAAAAAAATATATATCCTAATACCTACAAAATCTAGATAATGACGGACTTTTTAATCAAGAAGTAGGATAATCTCCATATAATATAATATGAAGGTAAATTCATGAATTTAGTGTACTTCTCAGTAGAATTTGTTTTAAGTGTGACCTTGAAAGAACTCATCTACAAATCAGAGCAAAGGTAGAAAATTCCATCAAATATTGTAGTTCTCTATACTACTAAATATACAGATATGGGGAACAGAGTGACTATGGTTGAACGTGATATCTCGGGATGTATAATTGGAGGTATGATGATACCTATAAAGAATGGTGGGAACTCAAATGGTGGGATCTTGTTAAAAAACAAACATATTTAAAAGGTGGAAGTGGAAATTAGAATCATATGGTTGGATGACTGACCCTTCCTCCACAACCCAAGTGAAATGCAGGTTGTTTTAAATGTATTTCATTTGAAAAAATAAATTGAGAGTGTACATAAAAACCAACAACATTTCATAACTACAATAATATGGGGAATCTGCAGTACTATTATAATAGTGCTCCAGGATTGGGTTCTTGATAATCTTCCCTGACGTCACAAGAATCATATCCTTTGATATGGAGAGGACAAAAAAATCAGTCTCCTCCGTAGAGAAGATCTAGACATGGTGATTCTAGAAATACAATGACTCCTCGACCAGGGAAATCATAGTAAGGAATCAAGGATAATGGTGTAGTGATGAACCAATTGTATGGAGTAGATCAAGTGATTTTTGATGATCATGATGGACAATATACAGAGAGAGGTATGATTATTTTGAATTAATTCATTTTTAAAGTTATCATCTATACTAGTGTATCAAATTCATCCTTTCTTCTTGTTCTTTTTATTTTCTATGATTTAAGTTGTAAATTATTATTTCCATTTTATAATTGGAAAATACTCTCAAGGAAAGAGAATGTCAAGCCTTTGTGTGTAGAGAATGTTCTATAACTGTTGATGGATCTATGATGAGATGAGACATATAAGTGTTAGACATAGATGTCTATGAATTAAACATTGGAATGGATTGGTTGAAAAACATTATGGTTCACATCGACTATAATAGGAGAACATTAAGTTTAATGACAAAGGATGGCATCAAGAATCTCTACATAGGCTATAGTATGGTAAAGAATGTTGAAAAGAGCTTGTTGGCACCAACAGTGATAACTGTCTCTTATCTGTTGGTAGCATTGACTTTGGAATCAATGGAAGATATCGAAGAAAATAGTTTTCCATTAGTTCTAGATCAATTTCAAAATGTTTTTCCTAAGAACTTATCAAATTTGTAACTAATATGATGAGGGGATTTTATGATATACCTTTTTATGGGGACCATTCCTATTTCCCTTCATTCATATTGGATGAAAACAACAGAGTTACAATAATTGATAGTGCAATAGGAGGAGATGGAATGCAAGGGTTTCATTCTGACAAGTAGGTCTATATGGGAAACCCATGTGTTGTTTGTGAAGAATTCAGAAGGAACGATTTATATGTGTGTTGATAATCGTAAACATAAACAAGGTACAATAAAGAAATGTTACCCTGCACCATGCATTGATGTTATATTCTATCAATTAAGGGGGGGGGGGGGCTTGGTTTCCCCCAATATTGAATTGTGGTCAGGATATCACTAATTTCATATTCGGATGGAAGATATTCCAAAGCAATCATTCTTATGAATATATGGGAACTATTAATATGTATTAATTCCTTTAGGTATAACTAATGAACCAATGGTCTTCATGGATTAGGTGAATCAGATATTTGATAAATATCTAGACTCTTATGTTTTGGTGTATACAGATGACATATTGGGGTATTCAAAGACCATGGCTGACCATGAGGAACACCTAACAATAGTCTTAAAAATTTTACATGATCATTGATTGTGTTCCAAATTATCAAATTGTTATTTTTGAATAGAATAATTACATTTTATTTTCCTTCTCATTTCTGAGAAAGGAGATTATGATGATCATGAAATAATAGAATCTGTTAACTCTTGGAAACCACAAATAAATTTCTTCATGAAATTATGTTTTCTATGACTAGCTTGTTAATAATGATGCATTTTGAATTATTTATCATGACTAGATTCTCCAATAACAACAATATCAAAGTATAAGGATCCATTCAAAAGGATAGTAAAATTCCCAAAATCTTTCCAGGAACTGAATGTTCATCTTACATAGACACAATTATTGATTATTATTGAATTTGGATAGGTGTATATGGTATACTGTGATGCTTCATGATTAGGTTTGGGTTATGTTATCATGGAAGGATACCATGTGGTTTCATATAGTTCAAGGAAATTTAGGGTTCATTAGAATAATTACCCAACACATGATTTGGAGTTAGTTGCAGTCCTCCATGCCTTGAAGACATGGTGTCATTATATATTTATTGATAAATTTAATATGTTCATAGAACAAATAGTCTTCAAACAAATTTTCTCATAGTGAGATTTGAATCTGAGCCAAAGGAGATGGATGAAGTATATCTAGGTGTTTTTCTATGACATGATGTATACACTAGGAAAATGGAATTTATTGGCAGATTAACTGAGTTGAAATTTATATGCAAAGTTAGTGAACGAAGCTTTAGATGAATGGCAGCTGATGTTGGTCCTAACCAACACGAATATTTAATGTGAAGACTGAGGTGATGAAATAATTTATTTCTTCCATTATTTTATTGATTTGGTAAATATGGTCAATGTGGTAAAAAAATATAAAAAAATTTCTTGTTTTGAGTTCAAAACTCAATTTTGGGGAGAGCGTCGATTTTTGGAAACATTATTGGAGTTTTGTTTTGTGGTATTGTGATCATATTTTTGTGCATATGGTTTGTTTGAAACAAATTATTCATTCTTACCACCATTCAAGATGGGTTGTTAGTCCAGGAACATAGAATATGTATAAGGAGTTAAAGGAACCATTTTGGTCGAGAGGCATGAAAAGGAAGGTGGTCGAGTTCGATTTTATGTTTTTAAATTATTACCATGTTAAGGCAGATCATCAGAGACCAGTGGGTATGTTGCTGTCATTACCTATTACAGTAAAAAATGGGAGTAGATATCAATGGGTTTTGTTACAAGTCTTTAAATAATGGTCCATAAACATGATTCCATATGGGTGATAATAGATCTTCTTACCCAGATGGCCCATTTCATTCCAATTCGTGAAACGCATACTATGGAAAATATATCCAAAATCAGTATCCAAAAACGTTGTAATGATACATTGCATATAGGTTTCAATCATCTCATACAGAGATCTAATGTTCTCGTCTCATTTCTGGAAATCCATACAGAATTACCTTTTAACTCATTAGAATATGAGCACTACGTATCATCTTCAGATGGATGGGAAGTCATGATGGATGATACAATCCTTGGAACATATTTTGTGGGATTGTATAATGGATTATTCTATATCATGGGTGTAACACTTACCCATAGTTGAGTTCTAAAAAAACAATATCTACTAGGACAAGATACATATGAAACCATTTGAAGAATTATAAGGTAATCCATGTCATTCTCTACTATAATGGGTGTATGTGGGTGAGACATCAGTAATTGGGAAAAGAAATTTCCAATAAACAATTGAGAAGATTCAGTTAATCAGAAAGAGTACGGAGATGGCTCTGAGTCATCATAAATTTTATGCATGTCATCATCGAAGGTCTTTGTAATTTTATATAACGGTTCATGTGTTCTTTTGGATCCCTCCAAGACATGGACATCGTAGATTTAGGAAGGAGGGTATGTCATCTTATAGATACGCTATCCCTTTAGAGATACTGCAGTGGTTCGGAGAGGTGGCATATCTGTTGGCATTACCAGCATGGTTCAGTTCAGTGCAGAATGTGTTCCACATATCTCAGTCGAAAAAGTATCAGCCTGATCCTGACCAAGTTATTAGATGGGATCACGTTGACCTAGATCCGGACGGTTCATTGATAGATATCATAGTACGGATTATTGATATTAATGTGAATTTATTGAATGGAAAAAAGCATCGGTCATTGGGCTTACGGCCTTTTTATTACATAACTTTTCATTACATTTTCTAAATAGAGGATCATTAAAGTCTAGTGTCTTGGAAATCAGGAACAAAATACATGAAAAAAACATAAAATATTCTATTAAATCACATTTAATGATTCATTTCAGGCTCATCCTATGTACAATTACTACATCTCATATCCTGGAGACATACATCAATGGAAAGGGTGAGTAGAAGGCCCAGTAAGGGGTAAACAAGGGAATCAGTTTACTTGTGATATCAATAAGAACTTGAAGAAAAATATGAAGACATGAGAAATAATAAAAGAGGAATATATTTATAACTATAACATGAATCATAACATGAATATGTGGCTACAAAATTTCATTTATACATTCATGAACATATCTTCAAGTATTATTCTCGATGTGTCATAAAAATTAACATGGTTATTCACCAATGTATCGTGAAACTTGTCATCTCTAGATATTAATTTCTTTACCCAATTCATTGGATATATATCAGTGCTAACCATTAATATTACATTACTTTTATGTTATCAACAAATATCATAATAAAAAATTTCATAAATTGCCCATGGATAATAAAATAAATGGGTTTCATTTCCAGATCGTGATGTTTTAAAAGTTCTTAAAAATAAGATCATTATGTAATTTATAACCCTTGGAAAGGGAGTGAGGGTTATATATATGTAAATTATTGAATCAAATATATCATCCTTATATATTTATGAACACACATTTAAATGAAATAGTTCTGATATTCACATAAATAAAATAAGAGAATTTATGGAGAGAAAGAGATAGAAATCGTTAGGGGAAATTTATACAGCATAACAGATATATAACATGGTTTTATAAAACATTGAAAATAGAGGGGATAAGGGTCAAAAACCAATAAATTATTCAAAGTAGAGTACGGTTATTTGAATGACACAACCCATGAAAAAGAAACATGAATGAAAAGAGAAGATGATATTTTTTATGAGAATTTTGACAGCCTAACGACATCTCTTAAAAATTCAGAAAACAAATTGATGAGAGAAGAAAGGTTATCTCAACAATTAGACATGAAATGGATAGTAATGATAACAAATAAAAAAGGCATAGCTTAAAAGAGGTGGGTGAAATATTCCCTTACCCTGATGTGTAACTTTGAAAGCTTGAAGGTCGGGACATTAGGAGGCTTGAGAGAACCTTGGGAGGATTATTTGGAAGGTAAAGAGACCAGAACATCATTGATGGGGATTTTGGAATGAATTGGATGAGATAATGGATTGGTATTTATAGGAGATCTGAGGGAATAAATCATTAATTTTCAAGGGAAACCTCATCTGTGGTATTGGAAAAACCATGGGCTTACCCATAGTATTTTCCCATGGTATTGGCCACATGGGACACCTCATAGAATATCATACTATTCATAATTCAACCAGAATTATAACAAACATATTACCTTATTAATGATTTCATTAAACACCCGAAACTCAAAAATGTAATTTCTACTATTCATCGAAAATTCAACTTTTTCAGAAAAATCCCAAAAATTAACCTTAACCAAATATCAATGCTCATATTTCAAAAATGAACTCCATTTTATTAAAATATTTTCTAAATATTTTTAATATAATTTTTAAATAAAAACTCTATTCACCTGAATGAAAACTAAAACCTAACTAATAAATTTTGAAACAATTATTTACTTATTTTATTGAATCTCATTACCTAATCAAGTTGCATAAATTATATTATTACATTATTAAGTGAGGTTACTATTCCATTTGGTCACATAACTATTCATAATCATAAATTTTCTATTCATAATTTTCTATTCACCAAAAACTATGTTGATATTATTGGACTCTAAATTTCTTACTGAACACAACTCTAGAAGACAATTTTTTGAAAATCATTACACATAGTTAATTATTTAAGGTTTAAATAAGTATTTTAAAATATTTTTTTCCAAAATTATTCAAAAATATAAATCATATATTTAAAAGGCATTTAAAACTCATTATCTTTAACATAAGAAGAAATAGTAATTTTATTTATATCAACGGATTACACAAAGTAGCTAATGTCTCGTTACATAGCCCCTTATAACACTATCATAGGACATAAGTGTAAGGTGTGCTGAGATGATAGATTCATGGGGCAGCTCAGACAACATTTCCTATGTAGTGACATATATCGGCTTGAACTTATCCCGTTGGGGATTTTGTTCAAGCTTCACATGATGAAATTAGGCTTGGGATTGGTCTAGAGAGAATCCCAGTGGTGCCACCTCCTTCCTGTGTTCTTTCAGATGGATTCGAATGACCCGAGTCCATTGGATGAGGACATCGACTCTTCTTTCAGTATTAATTATCCAAGATCATTAGTATTTATAAACAATAATTGTAATGTTATGATTTTATTTTCCAATGGTCATATTGACTAACGTTCATATAATAGTCAAATCCCTATAGTATAATTTAATCATACTCACCAAGTAAACTAAAGAATATTTTTTTGTTGAGTATAAAATAAAATAACACACAAAATTAAGAAATAAAAAAAATATTCAAAATTTCTAGTCATTACATTCCTCCCCTCTTAAGAAATTTCATCCCCAAAATCTTAACTCCTACCCTAAGAAAATAAAAGGTGTTGGTACTTCTTCCTCAAAGACTTCTCTTGTTCCCACATGGTTTCTTCGCATTTCAGGTTCCTGCACAACACCTTGACATAGTGGGTAGTCGTATTGCGATGTACCTTGTCTCTATGATCCATGATCTCCACTGACTACCCCTCATAAGAGAGTTCATGTTCATGTTATACCACCTTTTGGTTTAGTACATATGAAGGTTCAGGTATGTACTTCCCCAACTGGGATACGTGGAAGACATCATGAACATGTGATAGATTTGGAGGAAGTGCAAGCTGATAATACACTACTCTTACGCGATCAAGGATTTCATTGGGGAAAATGTACCTAGGAAAAATCATCCCTTTCTTCTCAAACCTCATGACTCTCTTCCAAGGTGAAATTCTAAGAAATACCTTATCACCAATATCGAACTCCAAGTCACTTCGATAGTTGTCAGCATATCTCTTTTGCTGACTCTAACCATCCTTAATGTGTTGTTTGATGGCATGGACTTTTTCGTTCATCTCTTTCAAAATATCTATCCCTAGAAGCTTTCTCTCACAAACTTCATTCCAACACGTAGGAGTTCTATTTATCATCCCATATAGAGCTTCATAGGGTTCCATTTGAATGCTTGACTGGAAGCTACTGTTGTAAGAAAACACAACTAATGGGAGATGTTGATCCCATCAACCGTTAAATTCCATTAATAATGTTCTCAACATGTCCTTCAGTGTTTGAATAGTCTTTTCAGATTTTCCATCATTTTGGGGGTGATGGGCCATAATGAAAATCAATTCAGTACTCAGAGCATGTTGAAGACTTATCCATAATTTTGATGTGAACCCTAGATCACGGTAAGATACGATATAAAGTGGAATTCCATGCTTCGTTACTAATTCCTTCAAATAATTCCTGGAATGTTGATCAAAAGAGAAATCTTATAGAATAGAGGCAAAATTGGATGTCTTAGTGAGACGGTCCACAGTAACCCATATCGCATTGTTTCCATTGGAAGTTCTTGGGAGACCAGTGACGAAGTCCATTGTGATATTGTCCCACTTCCATTTAGGTATGGGTAGTGGTTCCAATACCCCTTTAGGAAGTTGTCCCTCATCCTTCAATTACTGACATACCAGGCACCATGATGTTTAGTCAACAATATCCCTTTTCATATTATCCCCCCAAAAATTATCATGAAAGTCCATATACATTATTGTGATTCAAAGATCTATATAGAAATTATAAATATGGGCTTCATCCATCATCTCCTTTATAATTTCATTATTAGATTGATTACATAGTCTTGTATGAAATTTCTATACACCTTATTGATCAATATTGTTCTCAGGAAACTTCCCATCATTCACAGCTTCTAAATTATTCTGTACCAAAAGATATTCTTTCTGAGCTTTCTAGATCTTATCTAGTAATGACGATTGAAAAATAATTTGGGTTAGGGTTGATGATTTCCTTTACCTTATAATTCCCATGTACAGCTTTACTAGGTCATTGATCAATGGATATTTTTGAATCCTCATCATAGAATGAACAACTAGGTCATTCCTGCATAATGCATCAAAGACATTGTTTTCTCTCCTGAGATGATAATGAACAGAACAATCATAGCCTTTAAGAATCTTTAACCATCTCCTTTGTCTCCTTTTCAATTACTTTATTGTCAAAATATACTACAAACATTGATGGTCTATGTATATATCAAATTTCTCCCAAAAAAGATATTGCTTGCATATCTTCAGATCAAAAAAACCGAAGCCAGCTCCAGATCATGCGTGGGTAGTTATTCTCATGAGTCTTCAACTGTTGAGATGCATAAGCAATGACTTTTTCATTTTTCGGGAGGACACGCCCAAGCCATTTGAGAGATGCATCGCTAATAAAAATGAATCCTTCTCCACATGAGGGGTGAGTTAACACAGCTCCAGTAACCAATATCTACTTCAGCACTTGTAAAAATTCCACACCCTCCATTTTTTAGATGACCATCAATCCTTTTCGATTTAACATGGTTAATGGATTAAAAGTCATGAAACGTTTTTCACAAACCTCCTATAATATCCTGATAAACCATGGAGTCATCAAATCTCAATTATTGTTGTAGGTTGAGACCACTCCTCTAAAACATTTTTCATTGCAGGTTCAACTATGATTCATTCATCGGTAGCAATGTGCCACAAGAAAGAAACCTATTGTTACCAGAATTCATGTTTTCTGAACTTTCAAAAGAAAACTCTCATTCTGTAAAGTTTTTAAAATAACCCTTATATGATCTTCTTGTTCCTCGCAAAAATTGGAATATATCATTATATCATCCATAAAAACTACCAATAAGTTATCAAGGTAGTACTTTAAGACTCTATTAATCATATCCACAAATATAAAAGGTGAAATAGTTAGTCTAAAGGGAAAAAAAACAAACTCATAATGCCTATAACTTGATCGGAAGGTATGTTTTGTAATATCTTCTTTCTTCACTGCCAATTAATGATAACCCAATCGAAGATCAATCTTAGAGAAAAATTGATCCCGACAAAGTTGTTCAAATAAGTCATTAATTCTTGGAAGAGGGTATTTTTTCACTGTGATCCCATTCAGTTCTCTTTAATCAATTCATAGATGCATCAATCCATCCATCTTCTTCACAAAGAGAACTAGTGTTCCCTAAGGAGATACACTTCGTCAGATAGAACCCTTATCCAAAAATCTTGTAGATTTTTATTTAATTCTTCTAGCTCCACATTTTCCATCCTATAGGGAATCTTTGATATCGGATGAGATCCAGGTATGTGTTCATTGGATAACTCTACCGCTCGTTCTGGGGGAGGTCTGAGAAACTCCACGAGAAATTCGTCGATGTATTATTGGAAGATGGGGACACATTCTATCCTTAAAATATCATATCCATATTTTTAATCACCAATCAACTCCATAAAAAAGGATATATGGGGTTCTTATAGACAAAGATCAGGTTGATATATCTCTCATTGAAAGATAATTGTAGGTTTTCCATTCAAGACTACTGAGATTTCCTTGCTCCATCATTTGATCATACCATTATACTTTGAGATCCAGTCCATCACTAGTATTACTTTGAATTCTAGAATGTGAATTACAAAAAGATTTGAGTTAAGATTGTGATCACCAAAGTAAATACTAGAGTGTCTAAACCCTGATGAAGATTGGATGATCCCACTATGATTCTTGATTGTTAACTCTACTTTTAGAAAATTGGGTGTTGATTCTAAATTCATCGCAAACCTGGAGGAAATAAAGGAATAGGTAGAAACAGAATCAAAGGACTTGATAGCATTGGGGGAACTACAAGAGTACCTGCCAACACATACATTGGCACTTCAACTTCAGTCGCAGTGATTGTAAATGTATGACCTGGTTCTCTTGCCTGTTGTTGAGGCTGATGGTGGTTCCCCTCCACTGCCCTCAGATTTGGACAGTGATTGGAAAAGTGCCCAAGTTTTCCACACATAAGGCACTAGACATCATATAGGGCCTGTAACTTCTTCCTCTTGGCGTATGTGATAGAAAGTTGAGGTTTCATCTCACTACAACAATTCACTACAATATGGCCCTCTCTTCCACACTTGTAGCGTTTCCCGCTACTGAGCAGGTAGTTCGCCGAATGTTCTTACCTCATTTATTACCCATGGGATGTTGCATTTTCTTAACTCCTCCTCCCTAATCAATGGTCCTAACTTAGTTGGGCTCCATCGATATCTTCTTTTCATTTGATTTATGTGACCCATGAATCTCACCAATATCCATCTCCACTTTCATCACACACCGCACTATCTTCTCATAGCTCTCCTAGTCTCAGTTTTCTAGATTCTTCTGCAGATGGGGTCTCAAACCACTGAAGAATCTATCGACCATTACATTTGGATCAATGAAAAAGCAAGATGTGTAACATGGAATTCTTGTGAAGTTCTTCTCGTTGCATCCCACATATTAATTCTCCTTCTACTTCATCTTGAAAAACTCATTCCCCATTCTTATTTTCATGGAATGAGGGAAATACATAATAAAAAATATCCCTCTAAACTCTTCCCACTACATATCTTTAACTTCCACTCTTGTCCTTTGGTTTTTAATCAGTTCCCACCACTGATCGGTTCCTACTTCTAAGAAATATATAGCTAGGGTGACCTTCCCATGCTCTGGAAAACGGAGCATAGAAAATATCTTCTCGATGGATCAGATCCACTGCTCAAAAATCACTGGGTTAGTCAATCTGCTAAAGGTTGGTGGTCTTTGACACATAAAGGACTCAATAGAATGTTGTTCCCTTCATGGTGAGATCATTCTATCTACTTGATTCAAGTTATTTCTCATAACTTTAGTTAGTTGGTTATTCATTCTCATTAATGTTTCCATTCCAGCTTCCATCAGAGTGTTGTCAGCACATGGTCCACTCTGGTCACTATTTGCATTGTTCCTCCTATTACCTGCCATTTTCTAAAAGAATAAAAGCAGAGTGATAAATTTATTTCATTTACAAATATTTTCACTATAAACATTATTATGTTTTAAAGCTTCATGCTTTAACAATTACATTTCCCTATAATTCATTTATAATGATTCATAAAACGCTTGTGATTAACCAAACCTATCCCCCAGAGTGTCATAACCAAGAGTGCAGCAAGCCCATTGTCATGTACCAGTTCCCGTTTCAGACTAGCTCAATGCGTTGTTTTCAGGTTTTACCCCTATATACATAGGTGTCATAGCCACCTCTACCTACTCGTATCTATACAGAATGTATTTTTTTTCATAATCCACTTACTCAATAATCACCAAAATACCAGGATGTTTTCCTATATTTAAAATTTTATATATAGTGTTTTCTAATTTTTTCATATCCTAATTTCCATATATAACTAAAATATCATTTATACCAAATATGTCATCCGAACTTTTTATTACATAACTTTTCATTACATTTTTCAAACAAAGGATCATTAAAGGCTTCTTTCTTGGAAATCAGGAACATAATAGCTGATGAAAACATAAAATATTATTCTAAACCACATTTATGGCTTCACAATCGGTTCATACTATGTACAATTACTGCATCTCATATCCTGGAGACATAAATCAATGGAAAGGGTGAGCAGAAGGCCTAGTAAGGGGTAAATAAGGGAATTAGTTTACTTTTGATATCAATAAGAACTTGATAAAAAAAATATAAAGACATGAGAAAAGGAAAATGAGGCATATCAAAATAAAAAGAACATGAATCATAACATGAATATGTGGCTACAACATTTAATTTTTATTTTCAAGAATATATCACAAAGGTTTATCCCTGAGGTGTTGAAAAAATTACCAAGGTTATTCACCAAGATATCATGAATGTTGTCATCTCTAGAGATTAAATTATTTACCCAATGAATTGGAGTTATATAATGTGGACCATTTATATGTATTTATATACATGTTATCCACATAGATCATAATATAAAATTTCATAAATAACCCATGGACAACAAAATATATGGGTTTCATTTCAAGATCGTGACCTTTTAAAAGTTCTTAAAAATAAGATTATTATGTCATCTATAACACGTGAAATAGGAGTGAGGGTAATATGTATTTCAATTCCAGAATCAAATATAACAAATTTATATATTTTTGGAATCCCACTGAAATGAAATAGATCTTGGTATTCACATAAATAAAACAAAAGAATTTTTGTAGAGAAAGAGATAGAGATTTTGAGGTGAAATTTCTACAGCATAACAGATATATAACATGGTTTTAGAAATTTTTAAAAAAAGAGGGGACATGTGTCAAAAACTCATAAATAATTCATATTAAATTATTTGTAAATAATTATATCATGTTATTGGTATTTTAATAACATACCACATGAAACTGAATCATGAAAGAAAAAATAAGATGTGATTTCTTTTTACGAGAAATTCAGCAGCCTAACAACGTCACATAAAAATTCATAACAAAATTGATGAGAGTGGAAATGGTTTATAAAAAATTAGAAAGAAAATGGTAATTAATGATAACATATAAGAACATACCATCAATATAATGATATAGAAACTAGAAGACACAACATAATGGAGGTCATCGCTTAAAAGAGGAGGGTGAAAGATTCCATAACCTTGAAGAGTACCTTCAAGAGCTTGATGGTCGGGACCTTGGGAGGCTTGAGTGCACCTTGGGAGGATTACATGGGATATAAAGAGACCATAAATTTTTTGAGAAGAATTTTGGAATGAAATGGATGAGGGATTGGCATGGTATTTATAGGAGAAGTGAGGGAATAAATCATTAATTTTCAAGGGACACCACACCAGGGGTATTGGAAAAACTCTGGGCTTTCTCAGGGTATTTTCCCATGGTATTGGAAACATGGGACACCTCATAGAATATATTACTATTCATATGTATAAAATAATGATTACATACATATTACATCATTAATGATGTCATCAAACTCCCAAAACTGAAAACTGTAATTCTTACTATCTACCAAAAATTCTACTATTTCAGAAAAATCCCAAAAATTCACCTTGACCAAATATCGAGGATCTAAACTACAAAATTAACTCCATTTTACGAAAAAAAATTGATTTTGTTAATTTAATTTATAAATAAAAACACTATTCACCTGAAAGAAAACTAATACCTAACTAATAATTTCTGATACAGTTATTTACTTATCTTATTGAATCACATTACCTATTCAAGGTGAATAAATTAAATTAATACTTTCACAAGTGAGTTTAATATTCAATTTTGTCCCATTACTATTCCTAAGCATAAAATTACTATTCATAATTTATAATTTACAAAAAAAATAATTATATCTTATTAGTCTCTAAAATATTTAATGAATACAATAGTAGAATGCTATTTTTTTGAAAATCATTACACATTATTAATTATTTAATGTTTAAATAAATATTTTAAAATCACATCTTATCCAAAATTCATCATTAATATACATCGTATATTTATCTGGACATTTGAAATTAAAAAAAAATTACCCAAAAAAGAAATAGCAGAATTATTTATATCAAATGATTACACAAAGTAACTAAGGTCTCGTTACATATCCCCTTATAACACTAGTATAGGATCTAAGGGTAAGTTGTGCTAAGCTGAAAGAATATTGGGGCAGCTCAGCCAACATTGACCGAGTAGTCACCTCTATCAGTTTGAACTTATCCAGAAGGCGATTCCGTTCAAGCTTCGCCTGATGAAGTTTGTCTTGGGATTGGTCCTGATTAAAACCCAATGGTGCCACCTCTTTCCCATGTTCCATTGTACGTGCTTTGAATAACTCGAGTCTGCTAGATGAGGCCATCAAATATTCTTTCTGTATTAACTAAAAAATATCACTTGTATTTATAAACAATAATTCTAATGTTAACAGTTTTTTTGCAATAGTCATATTGACCAAAGGTAATATAACACTCGAAATCCAATAGTCTCATTAAATTATACTCAATTAATTAATTAAAGAATATATTTTTGTTATGTATAAAATAAAATAACACACAAAATTAGGAAAATAAAATTATTCAAAATTTAGATTCATTAAAAGTCTTGTGTGGGTTTATAGTATCATGTTCATATTCAAGAAGATACATGGGATTGTGTGAATAATATGAAAGAGAAATGTCCAAAACTCTTTCAAATAAGCAACAGTTTTCTACATTATGTGGACAGAAAGACATATGTGGGGCATAATGAAGTACACCTGGTTACTTGTAGGTAAACATTTATTTGTGTTTTTATAGATATAATGTATAATAGGGAAGTTTGCGATTGTGTCCTGACCTTTCACTATGTTTTGGGTGAAAATGAGAGGCGTATGAGATGCACAGGGTTCATCCAAACCGTACAAAAATCATAGTATAAATCGCGTGCAAGATAAAATTTGAGAAATATGACATCAGCATTGTGTGCACATAGTTAGGGGGTCATATGATGAGGTTGTGTGTAGGTCTTCCTTTGCAGTAGAGAATGAAATTTTAGCACACAATTTTTATAACTCTGTGAACTAATCATGCTTGTGGTTAAAATGAGGTCCTAAAAAAGGGATCTCACACGTTTTTTCCTCTAAGTGGATTTTTCCCACATGATTCCATAACTTGGGATTTCTATTCCTTGATGGTAGGAGAACCAATACCATTAGATTTGGAGTCAATGGAAAGGCTTACCATGGTGATTTGATCTTAGATTCTTGAGGTATGTGACTATTCTCCATCGTTCTTGATCAGTTTCTTAGATCTACCAAAATGTACCTATCCTATCTACTTAGTTTATCATATATAAACAATTTATGGGTAGATTAATGAGCTATTATTCCAAATAAGTTGATATTGTGTCTTGATATTTGTAATATAATTGATCTAAAGAGGTTCTGGGATGATTCGATCTTGTTTCCTTAAGCGTTCTTCATCCATGACTATTTTAGTGAAAAACATTGATGTTTATGGATTCTCTCTCGACTCCACTTAGTTTGATGTATGGTAATTATTTCAAATTGAATTTATTGTGTTGAATTGGTTGTGATTTTTCCATTTAGCAATCATTTTAAAAAACTCTTTGTGATGGTTTGGAAAATTAGTGAAATTTGAAAAATTGGGAATTTCAAGATATTGCTTTTGTTCTTAATTTTAAAATAAATATTTTAAAATGGATATTTACTAAAATGTTTGAAAAATAATTTGATATGATTTTTTCTATAAAGGGAGAATTTTTATTGAAATTGAATGGTTCTATGAAATTTTTTTTTCTTGGGTTTTCAAAAAAAGAACAGTTTTATTGAAATGGATTGTAGTGTTATATTTGAATGGTTTTGGCATATATGTGTGGTGTGTATTCATGTTTGGAATTACCGTGAATAAGGTAGATTTACCATTGGGGTACTGGGATTGGGACCCTGGATCGGGGGTGTGTGTCATTGGGACACAAGGTAATTGAATGAGAGACCACTCACGAGCAAGGAACTATTGAACGAAGCATGCATATGTTGGTGTGTTGTGAACTACAGAATGGGTATGCTAAAATGACAATAACAATTGGTTTTTACGATTTTATTAGTTATATTCTAAAAAAGATTCCTGATTTGGTAACATTTAGTTTTTTTACTTTGTTGAAAATGGTTTTTTGATGTTTTTTATATTTCTTTATAAACTAATTTATAGATTTATTTTATATAAACAATTTTATATAAATGATTAGAACCATTCTATCCAAATGGAATGATAAAGGAAGTCAGTGGAAAAATCTTATGAGTGATATTCTCACAACTTCTATTCAGTTCGATGCTTTTGCAGATGCTATCTTCTGGGACATGGTCAAAGGTAATGTATCACAATTCTTTATCACCATGTCATGATACTTTGGAAAACATGGTGATGTTGAAGTGTATATATTGTAGAGTATAGAAACTAGTTTTCTTCAAAGAGTATTTTTTTTTAATTCTACCGTTTACATTAATCATGGTATTTATTCCTCAATATCATTGTTTTGATATATGATTTAAATGGAATGATTTGAAATTTCATAGTTTATTTCATGCATATTATAGTGAGTTGTTCGATGGTTTGTCATGTTTTTTTAGACATTAATGGGTAAATCATCCCAAAATTACATTGAACCATTCAATATTTATTTCCATCCTTTGGCATTTTGGTGGTGTCACATAAGACCTAGTAATGACTCATTGTACTCTCTTGCCAAAGGGATATAGCGTGTAATTACATGTACACTATATACTATGTTAATATTTTCACAATGATAATTTTGTTTGGCATCACTGAATTAGAAAATATATTTATATTATTATGTAAATTAATTTAATATATATATATATATTATTTTTATAATATTTTATCAGTTCTCGTGAATTATTATTAATGATTTAAATCTCTTATGAATGATGTATTTTATAAAGAAATAATTCTGACACCTTTAATCATGTTTTATGATATATGAATTGTTCCTAAGAATTTATTATTTTATAATGATTTTATCATTCCCTTATATTAATCATAATCATACATGTGTTCATTTATACGTATCTCCACTATTTACCATTACTCGACATATGTTCCTACACATTTATATGTTTCAATTACCCATGTTATGAGGAATGATTTTCCAAAGAAAATTTCTATAAATGGTTGTTTGTGGGAACATATTATTTTGAGTTAAGGAATATATATTATTAAATAAGTTGAATATGTATTTAGTCTCCAAATATATTATTCCATCATGGTTCTGGGAACTTCTTATTGTGAGATGAAATAAAAATTACTGCAAATTAATTTATTCTTTAATTTATGTGATTCCCATGTCCATATAGTGCGTATCATTGTATGGTTTAGTTATGTTTATATATTATATTATGAAATATGAGAGGATAATTTTATTTAAACATGTGAATAATATTACATAGGATTAACCTAAACATGAATATGTTTATATGAACATATCATAATTTAGGAAATTTTATGAATAAATGTCAATATTAATTTTCTAATCCATTCAATTATTGTTAAGGAGTTAATATTATTAGTTGTTTTGATGAATTTAACTAAGAGAAATTATTTTCAAAAAAGAATTTGATAACATATGAAACTTCCAATCTCATTATAAATAGAATGGATGGGTTGATTGGATGATAATTCAATGGTATATGATCACATAAAAATCTCATGATATGAAAATTGACAAGAATCATATTGAATGTCCATATTTATATAAGGAATATATCACTATTGATTCATTTGTGTGGAATGAACCACATTAAAATAGTAGTTCTATATATTAACATATTTTTATTGTGTATTATTGTTATAATATATATTGTTTAGTATCTAGTACCTATATCATTCAACGGTCATTTTTTATACTATTCATATGGAATCTAAAACTATTTTACAATAGAATCTTTTCATGAATTGAAGAAAATATGAAGAAATTTGAAACATTAATGTAGAATATATTAAAAAATTATTTTTAAATATCTTTTTCTCTTGAAATCATCATAGTAAGATTACAATGGAAGTACATGAAATATTGACGAAGTATGATGAATTATTTTTAAAAAATGAGTAAAATGTCCCCAAACATGAAAGATAGACTTATGGTATTAACATTGAAAATGAATGAGAATATATGCAATTAATTTCCTTCTTAATACTTTTAAAATGAAATGCATTTGATGAAACAAGCACTAATAGGTGTAAATTTTCTTTCTAATGTGAGCTAAAGGTATAAATTGATAGTGACAACCCTCAATGTTCATATTTAATTAGGGAAAACAATAGAGAAATTAATTTTTATGGTTTTTAGAATAAAAAACCCATATTTGATAGAAAATTATTGTTTCATTATCCAAATAATTCTGGAAAAAATAAATCGGAAAATTTCTTAATGGATAAGTAAACGGGTTTTCTATATATGGGATGTTCCTTGTGAAATTTCACCTGAATGTGATGTAGGGAGGTCAAATGGTCAAATTCAAAAATGGATAGATAAAATAAATGTTTCACACACACACCAATGATAACATATATAATATTATGGACATTATTCCAAGAAAATCATAAATCCAATAGATAACCAATATAATACAAAATTTCCAAAGTGAAACGAAAAATGACAGGATAGTTGTATCAAAACCATTAATATGGCTCATGAGAATGATTTTGTAAAGGGTACAATATTTTTCCACTATAAAACTAAAAATGTCTTATTTAATTTGTGTTCTATACACAATTTTATAGTTTAATAATTATTTAAGAGTATTAAATAACCACCTCAAAGATTTGATATTAATTTATTAGTGAAAACTCTTAATGGTATTATTATATTATTATCAATTTGATAGCTAAAATTTTATATATCTTTGAGGGAATGATCAGTATAATAATATTTCTATTCTCTATATGGATAATTTTTAAAGGGTTTTGGTCACAAATTATCTCTATTTATTTACACCCCATTTCAATTTAAAATGATTGAATAAAACAATTTATATTTCAGATCATACTATGATCATCTACTTGATTGAGGATAAATAAAAACATTTAATATAAATATCATCCATTATATGTGTATAATACATATTCATGAGGGCTATTTATCTCAAATTTATAGCAAGGAACAAAAAATTTAAAAAAATCATGCTGTTGTAGAGTAGGTCAATATATATCATAAATTGTTTCCATGTCATCCCCTAAATTAAGAAGATTTTTTTCAATAGAAATATAAACTAGATCTACACCTATTTCAAAATATACATATATAAGGTCCAAAATTTAGTTATAATAAATAATGATTCAACCCTGAGAGAATTTATAAATGTGATTTATATACCATAGTGAAACACAATGGAGTGATCCTTTTTAATAAGAGTGAATTATAAACACATAATTTCATTGACTATTAGATTTTTAAAAATTTACATATCAAGAAAAAGTATCATTTATCCCATATTAGTGATTTATATTGAAAAAATGAAGAGATGAATACTTTTAAAAGATTTATCATTAATCCTGTTATCACCATTTAAGTGAAATATTGGATGATATACCAAAGAAAGTCATCTATATGATGTATGAATTTATATTCATTCAACATTGAAATACTAATTACATAACTATATTCATGGATCTATTGAATATTTTCATTTTATATGACATTTATTTGTCTATTAAATCTTGTATGAATTAAAATTTCACATATACCATGATAATGGAAGATCCATATGATCATTGGAAGATTCTGTTGAGAAATGTGAAAATAGTTTATATTTTCCAAATTTAGGATTTTATTATTATAGATATAAAATTCCACAATATTTTTTTTCATAAATTATATCACATTGAGGCAATGTGAGAACAATTAAACAGACAATGCCGCCACAAGGGGCCATTGAAGTCTTGTAAAACTTTCTTGTCCAAGACTAGACCAACCCAAACTTCATCATAAAACAACCCCCAAGATAGCATCCAAAATACCACTAATTGGTCAACCATGGAATGGGACCCATGACTGTCCCACCCAAACAGTCACCCTGCAACATGAACTGATGAATCACATCAAAGATACCCCCTTGACCAGCAACCCTATCACATCCAATGCCATCACTGAGGTTGCACGTGACACCAGGAAAATCCACTCCAACTGTAGATTCTACATAGAACCAAAACCACCAAGGTAGAACCCTCACAAAAATAACCACAATGAAAGACATATAATGTTGCACAAAACAATCATAAACATATCCCCCAATCGCTCCACCACACTAAAACCACTATCACCACTCAAGTAATTATAGAATACACTGAAACTAACTGAAATATATTCCTGTGCGAGGGATTAGGTTGAAATTTTATAGGAGACCATAAAATGGAGGACCCACACCCGAAAAATAAACTACGAACCAGAAAATAATCAGTAACAAGACCCAAAGGGGAAATATATAACTAGAAAACATCTATCAGGGGAGGGAAGAACATGAAAGGGGAATCCACTAGGCATGAGTGTTCCTAAGGAATCCATTTACGAACACATAATTGTTTAGGAAGAATATGAAAACATTTCCATGTTCTATCCTATAATGACTGACCACCTATCATATGTGGTAGTAGAGCTGGACCAGAAACAAGCGAGGTCGTAGCAGGGATAAGGGAAAATATTAGAATACCATTTTTGTGGGAGGATGGTGAATGAGTACTATGGATTTTTAGATCTCGAATATATCAGACATCAATTATGTAATTACATGTTAGGGTATTCTAATGGATCCTTAATTGATTAAATTAATCTAGAAAATTTAAATTTCAACTATTGTCGACGAGATCCATAATTTTCTAGGATTGGATGGATACTATTAAAACCATGTGAGAGAATTTTCAATGAAATAAAATCCAATATCTATGTTTATGGATAATGGAGATAATATCATTTATATTTCTAAATTTGTATAAATTATTTAGAAATAGAAGAAAAGATTGTTCAATGAACATATACATAAATAAACTAGTTATTAAGAGGGGTTTCTGATATACATAGATGCATCAAAGAATGGAAACAAATGAATTATCTAGAAGAATAACATTCTTATAGTGTATAGATCAACACACTATATTGTTCATGAAAAACATAACATTACTAAGTATTTTATGTTATTATCAAAATGTTTTCATGGAAAATATGGTGGTGATATACTTTTATTGATTTGGATGATAAATATTCTGATCATAAAGGCATAATGTTTTATTCAAAAATATGTTTATGAATTTAAAAAATTAGAGATAGGGAATGTCGATTGATGATTAATATTGTTCAACACATTACCAACCCTCAAAGATGAATAAGGTAGCTAATGATCTTGGTTCAAAGAATCTTCCTATTTTTCTATGATGAGTATTTAATGGGATCCAATACATTTATATTTTCAATGAATATGAATTTAAATTATATGTTAAGGGGAGAAATATTATCTTTCTCAAATTAATTATCTATTATCCTTTCATATTATTATAAAAGAGGTGTGGAATGAAGACTTGGATCAAAAAAATATTCTATGTAATGAACCATATTTCCACCATAACCATAACCAGATATGTGTACTTACATAGAATAATTAATTATGGAAATATTTTTAAAATAAATTTTATCGTCTTTTTATAACCATATTTAATGTAAAAATATGTATTGTTTTTTCAAATATCATTTTTACTTAAAAATGATGAAATTTATTTTGGAGTTTGTATCATAATTCTTGGTATGTTTTCATGTTACTGGTTAACATAAAAAGATTTATTGGATGATGCAATAATTAACAATACCTTTTTATATATGGAGAAACATCACCATTTACTTTTTCATAGGACACTAAAAGATATATAATGTTTATAATTCCATTTGGGTTGTAGTTAGATACCATATAAAGCTATCACATTTCATTTCCATCAATGAAAATTTATGACTTGATCAACGTACTGAGTTATACATTTAGGAAAGTTAATTTTTAATTTATTACCCATCTCAATCATATATGTAACACCTCAAGCTTCTACGGTACGCTTCTCTTTGAATAATGTGATAGCGTGTGTTGTACGCAACACCGAGTTCTAACACACCATAACCAATCAAACTAGCCGTTATGAATAGTAATACCTACTTTTCGAAATTATATATATTTTATATATTAAAATGGACTTCATTTCTGGATTCGGAATATCGAATTTAGCCTAAGGTGAAATTTTTGTACTTTTCGGATAACTTTCATATTTTGATGAATAGTGAAAATTACTAAATTTTAATTAAAAACAACTTTTTTAATCAAAATAATTAATAGAGATAAATTATGAATTTGATTTGTTTTAAAGTATATTTAGAATATATTTTTACCATTTAATATAATTTTGGTCATTCGACATAATTTTACAATTAAACCGAACATAAACAAGTGTCAATCTTTTGATAGTTATTATCTCTTAAAAACACGCTTTTTGTTTTGACAGCAGAAATTAATTTTAAATTAATTTCTGCCACTTATGTGTTTTGAATTTAGAAAAAAGGATTCCATATTTGGAATCAGGATTTCCAAATTGTGTAAATAGGTAACTTTTATTTTTAGAAATTTTGAATAATTACTGCGGTAAATATTTTATTTACCATGGTTAAGGGTAAATCCGGTAAATAAGGGTTAACAAATAATATTATAATAATACTAAATTACCCTAAAACGTGTCCTAGCCTTATTGTTTGATACATGTTCGACCATAGGCATCTTTGGGTCGATTTTGGGAACCCATGGTGCCACTTGTAGGTGATAGGGACACTTTATTTTAATTAAGTTAAAATTAATACAGAAATGACACAAGCATATATCTTTTAGAAAAACAATTATTACATAGTGTTATATATGTTGGATTTTAGATTATAAATATTCATTAGAACGATAAAAATATTTCCTACATAATTATAGTTTATTTATAATTTTTAGACATTAAATAATTTATTTTATTTATGACACAATGATGATTCAGTAATTACTAAAATAGCGAAAAATTAAATTAATTGATATTATAAATACCCAAATAAATATAATATGAAACTTTTAATGAATTAAAATAATTTTCTAGGATAATATTATATATTAGGATTGATTTAATTTACTTTTTTCGAAGTAATCAATCTTTTATGAGTTTCAAAAAATCAACTATTGAATAGTGTCAAAATTGACATAAAAGAGTTCTTAAAACAAATATTATATTATTAATTGATATTAAATTCCGAAAAATCTAATGTTCGGCCAAGAGACTTCTATCATGATAGTTTCATCATTAATGGACCACTTTGGGGTCGCTTGGATATATATTGTATGTTTATTAACCATATTATATAAAAATACAAAGAGACATTGTAAAAGTGAAACTAATTAACTTAGAGTTAATACTTAAAGATAAGGTTAATATAAGTTCCCAAACCTGTCTAAATTCTATTGGATGAGTTGTTTTCGACCCATCCCCACCTTAACCTTTGAATAGTCAACTTTGGAGCCATTGGAAACTGAATATTAATTTATTATAAACTAATATCTCTAGCTTTTCCAAAGGTGCCCCTCACCCCTCTTATAAAAGGGCACTCCTCCTTCTCATTTCTTCACACCTTCAAAGCCATTTTGTTCGGCCAAAATCTGCCCAATTACTCTCCCAACATCCCTCACTACAACTTAGAGGCCTTAGTTTGATCAGAAAGCCAACCTAAGAAGCCCTTTTGATCAAATCAAAAGGAAGAACCCGAAGAAGAGGAAATGATTTCACCACCCTTTTTCCAAGTTCATTACTTCTTCCACTTCTTCTAACGTTGTTGTTAACATTCTAAAATAATAACTCCAGTATCATATATATACTGTGATTTTATTATAAATATGGTACAACCATATTCAGTATTATATCCACCCTTTGAATAACATGTCACCATACGTGGGTACGTACGGCTTACCGTCTCCACGTCGTGGTGTAATTGTTATTCAATATAATATTATTTGGATGGGTATAATAATGATGTGTAACTCATGTAAATAATAAATATAACATGTTAATGATTCAGTATATATGATATACCATCCATTTATATATTATTTTAATATCAAAAGAATGATATTGTCGCTCGTGCGTACGTACGGACTACCGTCTCCACGAACGCGATGATATTCATTCTCCATCGTATCCATTCAAGTATAATTATCATTTGATGATTTAAAAAATGATGTTTAAGTACTTGATATCATTCTGGATATGAATAATATACAAACTATCCTTTACAAACATGTCTTACGTAACAAAACATATAAAAGAAAACAAGTAAGTTAACACCCAAAACAACGATAATACTAAGATATTATTATCTAATCAATATTAAAAGATCATATATGATATCATATTAATGTATATGATTCTTTTATAATTTAATAACAATTATTTCACCATTATACAGGAGGTTAACCTACCCCAACCAAGGAAAAGTACAAGGTAGGGGTTATTTCACAATCTCTTCATTATCTGAGGTTGTTTATATGTAATATTCTACTGGGATCTCTTTATCATCCACATCCATGTTTCTTCAAAATGTATTTCAAAACATTATTATTATTTACAAAAATATGGGTTAAAGTCATTTATACCCTTGTTTGACTTTTTATAAGAGGAATCTTTCCGTCATTTTCAAAACAAGGTCCTTTTTAACCTTTTCGACAGAATTAAGGTAAGAATGTTTTTTTAACTTATACGGCGGGTGCGGCTATTTTCCGCCTTTATAAAATTTTCAAAGCTTCCCTTACAAGATTATAAGAATATTTTCAAATAAAATGTTTTATTTTATATGGATCTTAAATTATTTCAAAATAAGAAGAGATATTTCTTTAAAAAGAATTTTGATTTCATCTATGTCAACATCCTTTGATGGATTTTACGCTTATTGAAAGTTGATTTGTTATGATACAAAACTTCTATATTATATTGAAGGTTTTGTGATTTTTTTGACAGTGGATGTTCTATTTTTATACCATTCATGGTTTGTGGTGAAATTATTAACATTTCGTATGCTAGTTTTAATACGAATGTTTATGTTATGTTTAAACCTTTTCATATGGGAATGCATTGGACTTAATATGTGATGGGTGGAGCCCGCTATAGCTCCTCGATGCATCAGTAGGTCTCATGAGACAAACTTGTGTCTTGGCACAAGGCCTTGGAAAAATCTTATTTGTAGTCTTGGCACGAGGCCTTGGCTATGTGGTTATGATATTCTGGCATTATGAATTCCAACATTATGAAAGTGGTTATTGATATTGCATGTGATTATTCGATTAGTAGAATATCCATGTGAACAAGTAAATGGCATCATTTCATTCTACTTTTGCCATACTATGTTGAAGTTCAAGTTTAAAAGGCTTTTGTTTTAGTAATGCATTGCCTTAATTGTTTATGCTTATTTTGAATGTTCCGCTATATTTCTATCCTTACTGGGCATTTGAGCTCACCCCTTTTCTATGTTTTATTTTTCCTAGGATGTGAAGAAGTAAGTTATGAGTGACCTGCAGGGATATTATGAGGGGATAATAGTGTGCACTGTGGAGACATTATGTTTTTGTAGTAGTTTTTCATTTTATGATGTAATGTAAGACTTATGAATATATCTAGTGTTTCCAAGGCTACTAAACCAATCGGTCTTTCGAGATTTGATCTTTCTTGTGATCATGCCAATGTTATGTAATAATGCACCGACTCTGGGCAACTAGGGTCGGGGCGTTACAGTTGGTATCAGAGGATGTTTAATACAAACATTGGAAGCTAGATTTAGATAAACTCTGATTAGAGCACGTAGACCTATGATGAACTTTGAGGATTAGTATAGAATAACTTTCTAGAATTTTGGTATTGTAGAGATTTTGTGAGTTTTCCGAGCAATACATCCCTGTCTGGATATGAGCAGGTAGAGGCGGATCTAGCACATATGTACCTAGGGGTAAAACCCGAAAACACCGCTTTGAGCTAGACTCGAACGGGAACTGGTGCACGACAAAGATCCTTGCTGCATTCTTGGTTATGACACTCCCGGGGGATATGCTTAGGATAACTCTCATTTTATTTACAAATAATTATGAAGGGTTTATGAGTATATAATTCCTCAAAGAAAACATTTTTATGATTATGGATTATATCCATAAATAGTTCAATTTATGTTAAGTGTTTTATAAGTATGAGATTATGTATTTTGATTCATAAACTGATCTAGTTTATGCCATTGTTTAGAAATGGCGCCTAGTGGAAGAAATGGAAACTGTATCAATGCACGCACTCCATGTAGGGATTGCCTTCCTGCTCAAGATAATTATAGTGGAGCTAGTGATGCAACTGGTGCCGATCAGCTAATTACCATACTGGGACAACTTACTCAGGTTATGAATAATAACCTTACCCATATAGAGCACCCTGATCCACAGCGTGGAGGATCAATGTTAGATCGATTCATGAGGAAAAAACCACCAACGTTTAATGGGAGTACAAATCCCTTAGTAGCTGAGCAATGGATAAATTCTCTAGAGAAAATATTTCAGGCTTTGGGGAGCAGTGAAAGGGAAAAAGTTATCATGGCAGTTTACCACCTCATTGGAGATGCAGATCAATGGTGGTAATTAATTCAAAATATGAAGGAATATGATGAAGTATCAAATATGTAATGGAGGGAGTTCAAAGATCTGTTTTTAGAAAAATAATTTCCTCGCGACCATCGAGCAGATATGGAAAGAAAATTTCTAAGTCTGAGACAGAAGGAGGATGAGAATGTCACAAAGTATGAGGCTAACTTTACAAGGTTAGAAATGTGTGCTGGTGATTATATATGTAACCCAAGAAGTAAGATTGATCGTTTCTTTGATGGGTTAAAACCATTTCTCTGTCGAGCATTAGTCTCACAATCCTTTTCGTCGTACGAAGACATTGTCTCATGTGCTATCAAGACTGAAAAGGAATTCTCTAAGTCTTATGACTTTAAAGCAAAGCAAGAGAAGAAGAGACCTGCTGATCAATTTGGGAATGGAAATAAGGGGAAGAAGGGAAAGGTTGAATATCCATCTTGTGGTAAATGCGGGAAGAAACATCCTGGTACTTGCTTGAAGGGAATGGGATTCTGTTACAAGTGTGGTGAAAAAGGCCACCAAGCTCGTGACTGAAAGGGGAAGAAGGAAGCTACCAACATTCAGTGCTACAATTGCAGGGAGATGGGGAATTATACAAATGCATGTCCTAAGCGTCAGGAGAACTTACCTCAGAAAAGGCTAAGGGGTCAAGGCCAGGATTATGCTATCACTACTGCTGAGGTAGAAGCTCCGAAAGACGTGGTGGCAGGTAATTTAATGGTTTCCTCAAGTTTAGAAAATACATTATTTGACTCTGGATCATCGCATTGTTTCATATCTTCCTAGTTTTCTAAGAAAATTAGATATTTCCAATTTGATTTAATAAAGGAATTGTCAGTTAAAACTCCTAAGGGAATTATCATTGCAACAAAGTTTTGTGAATCAGTCCCCATTAGAGCACATAAATGTTCTTTATCTGCTGATATCGTCTTCATACCTATGATTGAGTTTGATATAATCCTCGGTATGGACTGGATTTCGGAATATGATGCGATGATTTATTGTAAGAAGAAAGAGGTTACGATTCTTGATGATAATGATATGGAACACCTTATCTTTAGAGCGGAATCGTCACCACCTAATTCTTATATAGATCCACCCCCAGTAGCTCAACTTAATTCAATTGTTGGGGAGGAAGAGAATGAAATAACTGTCGGTGAGGAAAGGAATGTTCAAATAGAGGATGTACATATTGTGAATGAATATGTAGATGTATTTCCGGAAGATTTACCTGGACATCCTCCAGAATGAGAAGTTGAGTTTTCCATTGATTTAATTCCTGGATCAAGGCCTATATCGAAGACCCCTTATAGAATGGCCACTTTAGAATTAGTTGAACTAAAGAAACAACTAGAGGAATTGAGTAATAAGGGATTTATTTGCCCTAGCGTTTCTCCATGGGGAGCCCGTGTTCTTTTTGTTAAATAGAAAGATGGATCTATGAGGTTATGTATCGACTACTGGGAGATCAATGCTATAACGATAAAGAACAAGTATCCCCTACCTCGTATTGATGATTTATTTGACCAACTACATGGAGATTAATACTTTTCAAAGATTGACCTTCGATCTGGATACCATCAGTTGTGTGTGAAGAAGGAAGACATTCCGAAGACAGCATTTCGAACCAGGTACGGGCATTACGAGTTTACTGTAATGCCTTTTGGATTGACTAATGCACCCTTTGTATTCATGGATCTGATGAATAGAGTTTTCAAGGAGTATCTTGATGAATTTGTGGTGGTATTTATTGATGATATCTTGGTATACTGAAAACCCTACGAAGATCATGAAAATCACTTGCACATTATCTTGAAGACTCCGAGGAGGCATGAATTATATGGGAAGTTTAGCAAGTGTGAATTCTGGCTTCAAGAGATTTCTTTTCTTGGCCATATTGTCTCTAAATATGGAATCTCTGTTGATCCTTCTAAGACCAAGGCAATCCAAGAATGGCCAGCACCTACGAGTATAACTGAGGTACGTAGTTTTATTGGTTTGGCAGGTTATTATCAACGTTTCGTCCAGAATTTTGCCCGATTGGCTCACCCATTAACGAAGCTCACACGTAAAGGGGTTAAATTTTTTGGACAAAAGAGTGTGAAGAATCTTTTGAAGAACTGAAGAGAAGATTAGTCAATGCTCCTATATTGACTCTACCATTGGGGAATGATGGGTTCGTTATTTATAGTGATGCATCAAAGAAAGGAATTGGTTGTTTCCTTATGCAGAATGATAGAGTTATTGCCTATGCATCACGACCGTTGGAAATTCATGAACAAAACTATCCTACTCATGATCTCGAGTTAGCAGCTGTGATCTTTGCTTTGAAGATATGGAGGCACTACCTCTATGGTGAAAAATGTGAGATTTATACGGATCACAAGAGTTTGAAGTATATTTTATCACAAAAAGAACTCAACATGAGGAAAAGGAGATGGCTTGAATTACTCAAGGATTATGATTGCACGATACACTACCACCCGGGGAAAGCAAACAAGGTGGCAGATGCTTTGAGTAGAAAAGACCATGGAGTTTTGAACAATATGAGAATTGAAAGGGATCCAATTTTCATGGATCTAGTGAAGATGGACATGGGAATAACCAGGGAAGGTGAATCATCAATTCTTTTTCAAATGGTTGCCAAACCAACTTTACTAGAAAGGATTAAGAGTTCTCAGACCGATGGTGAAGAATTTAAAAAGAAGATTAAAGATGTGAATGATGGGAGATTGAGAGACTTTGTGTATGAAGATGGAATTTTGAAATTCGGGAAGAGACATTGTGTTCCCGATATACCTGATCTAAAAAGGGAATTGCTGGATGATGCTCATAGTTCCAATTTCTCTATACACCCTGTGAGCACAAAAAAGTATAGAGATTTGAAGGAACATTTTTGGTGGGACAACATGAAGAGGGAGATTGCTGATTTTGTGTCAAGATGTATGGTTTGTCAACAAGTGAAAGCTGGAAGGCAATAGCCTGGAGGAGTCATGCAACCTCTTCCCATACCGGAGTGGAAATGGGACAATATTACGATGGACTTTGTCAGGGGGCTACCAAAGACTCCTATAAGGAATGATGCAATATGGGGTATTATTGATCTTCTTACCAAGTCAGCACATTTTCTTTCTATAAGAGAAGATCTACCCCTGGAACGTCTAGCAAGACTATATATTAATGAAGTTGTGAGACTTCATGTAGTACCCCTATCGATTGTTTCTGATCGTGATCCCCGTTTTACTTCACGATTTTGGAAAATTCTTCAGAAATCCCTGGATACTGAACTTCATTTGAGCACTGCTTACCATCCACAGACAGATGGACAATCAGAATGGACTATTCAAACCCTAGAAGACATGTTGAGATCTTGCTCACATGACTTTCAGGGTATGTGGGATCAATACTTACCTCTCGTAGAATTTTCCTATAACAGTAGCTTCCATTCGAGTATTCAGATGGCACCATATGAAGCGTTATACGGAAAGAGATGTCGTACACCAACATGTTGGGATGAAGTTGGTGAAAGAAAACTTGTAGGCCTGGAACTGGTGGAGGAAACAATGGAAAAGGTGATGGTAATCCAAAATCACATCAATGCAGCTCAAAGTAGGCAGAAGAGCTATGCCGATAATCGAAGGAAGGATTTGGAATTTCAAGTCGGTGATCATGTTTTCCTGAAGGTATCTCCATGGAAGGGAGTCATACGTTTTGGTAAGAAAGGTAAGTTGAGTCCCAGGTACATCGGAACTTTCGAAATTCTAGAACGAATTGGGGATGTAGCTTACCGATTGGCAATGCCACCAAGTCTCTCCAAAGTTCACGATGTGTTCCACGTATCTCTGTTGAGGAAATACATGCCTGACCCAACGCATGTACTCACCTACGAGGAGTTAGAACTGGAACCCGATCTGTCTTATTGCGAAGAGACCGTCAATATTCTTGATACGAGAGAACAAGTACTGAGAAACCGAACGACGCGTCTGGTAAAAGATTTGTGGAGAAACCATAAGATGGAAGAGGCAACGTGGGAACCCGAGGAACTTATGATGAAGAACCACCCGAGTCTTTTCATGCGGTAGTATTCTAGAAATTTTTAGGACGAAATTATTTGAAGAAGGGGAGAATGTTACACCCCAAGCTTCTACGGTACGCTTCTCTTTGAATAATGTGATAGCGTGTGTTGTACGCAACACCGAGTTCTAACACACCATAACCAAGCAAACTAGCCGTTATGAATAGTAATACCTACATTTCGAAATTATATATATTTTATATTTTAAAATGGACTTCATTTCTGGATTCGGAATATCGAATTTAGCCTAAGGTGAAATTTTGGTACTTTTCGTATAACTTTCATATTTTGATGAATAGTGAAAATTACTAAATTTTAATTAAAAACAACTTTTTTAATCAAAATAATTAGTAGTGATAAATTATGAATTTGAGTGTTTTTAAATAATATTTAGAATATATTTTTACAATTTAATATAATGTTGGTCATTGGACATAATTTTACAATTAAACCGAAGATAAACAAGTGTCAATCATATGATAGTTATTATCTATTAAAAACACACTTTTTGTTTTGACAGCAGGAATTAATTTTAAATTAATTACTGCCACTTCTGTGTTTTGAATTTAGAAAAATGGATTCCATATTTGGAATCAGGATGTCCAAATTGTGTAAATAGGTAACTTTTATTTTTAGAAATTTTGAATAATTACTGCGGTAAATATTTTATTTACCATGGATAAGGGTAAATCCGGTAAATAAGGGTTAAAAAATAATATTATAATAATACTAAATTACCCTAAAAAGTGTCCTAGACTTATTGGTTGATACATGTTCGACCATATAAATCTTTGGGTCGATTTTGGGAACCCATGGTGCCACTTGTAGGTGATAGGGACACTTTATTTTAATTAAGTTAAAATGAATACAAAAATGACACATGCATATATCTTTTAGAAAATCAATTATTAAATAGGGTTATATAAGTTGGATTTTAGATTATAAACATTCATTAGATATAAAAAAACATTTCCTACATAATTATATTTTATTAATAATTTTTAGACATTAAATAATTTATTTTATTTATGACACAATGATGATGCAGTAATTACTAAAATAGTGAAAAATTTATTTAATTGATATTATAAATACCCAAATAAATATAATATGAAACTGTTAATTAATTACACTAACTTTCTAGGATAATATGATATATTAGGATTGATTTAATTTACTTTTTCTGATGTAATAAATCTGTTATGAGTTTAAAAAAAATCAACTATTGAATAGTGTCAAAATTGACATAAAAGAGTTCTTAAAAGAAATATTATATTATTAATTGATATTAAATTCCTAAAAATCTATGGTTCGTCCAAGAGACTTATATCATGATAGGTTCATCATTAATGGACCACTTGGGGGTCTCTTGGATGTATATAGTAAGTTTATTAACCATATTATATAAAAATACAAAGAGACAATGTAAAAGTGAAACTAATTAACTTAGAGTTAATACTTAAAGATAAGGTTAATATAAGTACTCAAACCTATCTAAATTCTATTGGATGAGTTTTTTTCGACCCCTCCCCACCTTAACCCTTGAATAGTCAACTTTTGATCCATTGGAAACCGAATATGAATTTATTATAAACTAATATCTCTAGCTTTTCCAAAGGTGCCCCTCACCCCTCTTATAAAAGGGCACTCCTCCTTCTCATTTCTTCACACCTTCAAAGCCATTTGGTTCGGCCAAAATCTGCCCAAATACTCTCCCAACATCCCTCACTACAACCTAGAGGCCTTATTTTGATCAGAAAGCCAACCTAAGCAGCCCTTTTGATCAAATCAAAAGGAAGAACCCGAAAAAAAGGTAATGATTTCACCACCCTTTTTCCATGTTCATTACTTCTTCCACTTCTTCTTCCTTCGTTGTTACCATTATAAAATAATAACTCCAGTATCATATATATACTGTGATGTTATTATAAATATGGTACAACCATATTCAGTATTCTATCCACCCTTTGAATAACATGTCACCATACGTGCGTACGTACGGCATACCGTCTCCACGTCGTGGTGTAATTGTTATTCAATATAATATTATTTGGATGGATATAATAATGATTTGTAACTCATGTAAATAATAAATATAACATGCTAATGATTCAGTATATATGATATACCATCCATTTATATATTATTTTAATATCAAAAGAATGATATTGTCGCTCATGCGTACGTACGGACTACCGTCTCCACGAACGCGATGAGATTCATTCTCCATCGTATCCATTCAAGTATAATTATCATTTTATGATTTTAAAAATGATGTTTAAGGACTTGATATCATTCTGGATATGAATAATATACAACCTATCCTTTACAAACATGTCTTACGTAACAAAACATATAAAAGAAAACAAGTAAGTTAACACCCGAAACAACGATAATACTAAGATATTATTATCTAATCAATATTAAAAGATCATATATGATATCATATTAATGTATATGATTCTTGTATAATTTAATAACAATTATTTCCCCATTATACATGAGGTTTACCTACCCCAACCAAGTAAAAGTAAAAGTTAAGGGTTATTTCACAATCTCTTCATTATCTGAGGTTGTTTATATGTAATAATCTACTGGAATCTCTTTATCACCCACATCCATGTTTCTTCAAAATGTATTTCAAAACATTTTTATTATTTACAAAAATATGGGTTAAAGTCATTTATACCCTTTTTTGACTTTTTATAAGAGGAATCTTTCCGTCGTTTTCAAAACAAGGTCCTTTTTAACCTTTTCGACAGAATTAAGGTAATAATGTATTTTTTAACTTATACGGCGGGTGCGGCTATTTTCCGCCGTTATAAAATCTTCAAAGCTTCCCTTAAAGGCTTATAAGAATATTTTCAAATAAAATGTTTTATTTTATATGGATCTTAAATGATTTCAAAATAAGAAGAGATATTTCTTTAAAAAGAATTTTGATTTCATCTATGTCAACATCCTTTGATGGATTTTACGCTTATTTAAAGTTGATTTGTTATGATACAAAACTTCTATATTATATTCAAGGTTTTGTGATTTGTTTGACTGTGGATGTTCTATTTTTATACCATTCATGGTTTATGGTGAATGTATTAACATTTCGTATGCTAGTTTTAATACGAATGTTTATGTTATGTTGAAACCTTTTCATATGGGAATGAATTGGACTTAATATGTGACGTGTGGAGCCCGCTATAGCTCCTCGATGCATCGGTAGGTCTCATGAGACAAACTAGTGTCTTGGAACAAGGCCTTGGAAAAATCTTATTTGTAGTCTTGGCACGAGGCCTTGGCTATGTGGTTATGATAGTCTGGAATTATGCATTCCAGCATTATGAAAGTGGTTATTGATATTGCATGTGATTATTCGATTAGTAGAATATCCATGTGAACAAGTAAATGGCATCATTTCATTCTACTTTTTCCATACTATGTTGAAGTTCATGTTTAAAAGTCTTTTGTTTTAGTAATGCATTGCCTTAAATGTTTATGCTTATTTTGAATGTTCCGCTATATTGTTATCCTTACTGGGCATTTGAGCTCACCCCTTTTCTATGTTTTATTTTTCCCAGGATGTGAAGAAATAAGTTATGAGTGACCTGCAGGGATATTATGAGGGGAAAATAGTGTGGACTGTGGAGAAATTATGTTTTTGTAGTAGTTTTTCATTTTATGATGTAATGTAAGACTTATGAATATATCTAGTGTTTCCAAGGCTACTAAACCAATCGGTCTTTCGAGATTTGATCTTTCTTGTGATCATGCCAATGTTATGTAATAATGCACCGACTCTAGGCAACTAGGGCCGGGGCGTTACAATATACGATTGAAAGCCAAGTATTAATTCAAATTTCTAGTTATTTCTTTAGGATGTTTTGAATAAAAATATGGTCTTTGTCATAGAATATCATAATCAGAAAAATTTTATATCAAAGTGGAAAATTTAAACCCTCTGTTAAATTAAAATATTATTCTATATAGTTTTCAATGATTTATGTGTTCAACACCATCAACTTGTTGAATTTTCTTATAATTATAATTTTCAATCGAGCATTCAGTGTGCACATTATGAAACCCACTATGATATGATGTGTGTAACTCCAACATAATGGGATAAACTTAGCTAATGAACGATATTTGGAGCTAATAATATTGATAAATTGGAATATGATGTTATTGTAATTTAGAAGAAAATTAGAGTAGCTATGAGTTGATAGAAAAGATATCCTAAAAATTGATGGAGGGATATCTTGTTAAAATATCCTTAGATGAATGTTATGATATTTGTAACTATGGGGAAGACGATCTATAGATATATTTGTTTGGATGAGATTAATGATTATATTATGATAGTATATTACTATTGGGTTATTCCACCAATCCATTATCAGGTTAAAGATGTGCTTCACATAGAAATTATCTGGAATATCATACTATATTATTCACATTTATTTAACTCAATTGTTTTATATAAGTATTATGATCATTAATTTTAGGAAATACCAATAGAGATTCCATATTAAGGTTATAATGTGATATGGAATAATTTCAGTCACTTGGTCAATATTTTTTGTAAAAAAATAAAAAAGAGGATGCTAAATGGGAAGCTAATGATGTATTATTGAAAAGGAATTCATATATATTTTCATCAGAATAATGTAGTCTCTTAGTGCATTTTTTTTGATAGGGGTAGAACGTAACATGTTAATATTTTCAAATAACCACTCATTAAAATGTTTGATGTGTTTGATAGTTTATAAAACACATGAAACTAAAATTATGTGATTATTTATTTATAAAAAAAAATGAAATCCATTATTTTATACTTAAATTAAATAGATTAAATATATGACATTAAATTAGGTCAAATTAACTTGATCAAATAAAAATTAACATGGAATGTTATTCAACTAGTTTTTATCATTATGATTTTTACATTTATTATATTATGAATAATATCAAAAATGTTTTTGATATATTTATGTAATAATTAATTAAATCATTTATTTATATCCATGAAATTATTATATAATGATAAGGAATACTAATCTAAAAAATTTGGTTTAAATTGAAATGTTGTGTTTAAAATAATTGTTCAAAATATTTTTAGTTCTATTTAAAAGATAATATCTCATTTATTCACTAAAAAAATAAAATTATATGTTTTATTATATATTTATAAATTTATTTATCTATTATTTTAATGTTTAAACAAATTAAAATTGAATAAAAAATCATTTCATGATAAAATAAGGTAATTCTAATTTTATGTGTGAATCATATTTGTATCCTACAAAAATAAATTAATCAGTATTTATGAATAATATTAATGAAATTAATATATTAAATAAAAATATATATATATTAAAATTGATTTTGTGTTCATTTTCAGAAAATGAAATTGAATTTAATATTGTTTGTTCTTAAATATAAATTTCATCGAAAAATAGTTTTGAAATTTATTTTGGGTGTATGAATTTGGATTAATTACTACCACCTCATGAGATTTAATTTTTTTAAGTGGATTGCAAATTTTTAATCATAAAAAATAAATTATGTAATAAGGTTAATATAATTTTTATACTAAATAAATAGTATCAATAATACAAATTGTATACCTACGTAATTGGTAAAATGGGTTATAATCTATTAATCTCTTGTATATGTTATAATTTATCACATAAAAATCATATTTATCTGATTTTTTGGAATTTATTTCGAGCTAAATTCACCTTATAAAAAAAATTATACTAATATAGATGAACGTATAAAGAGAAATAAATATTTTCTATTTAAATGATCTTAATAAAAATAGGGCTTCCACTCCCTTCAGTTATAAAATAACTATTTTTATTCACATTTATTTACAAAATATGAGAAACATAAATTAAAAATGATCAACCAGAATTGCTTTCAAACACTCATACTCATTTATTAAATGTTTGGTGTTTTTAAAAAATCTAATTCATTAATACATAATGTGTTTCTCAAATGTAATTATCTAGGGATGAGGTATATTTTATTACATATCATTTTCGTGTTTCCATTTTCATGACCCACCTTCAAATATTCTAGAACCATCTTAACATAAAGTAATAATTATATTTAATATAATGAAATATTTCCATTTTATTTTTATATTTTTTAATATTATTATTCAATCTAATTAAAAATGAATACATCCCTCATCCCTACATACATACTATCACCTCCACGAAGAGATGTATTTTATTATTCGTTACCATATCAGTTAGATGGTAATATAGATGTATTTAGGGAATATGTATTATTTTCTAGAAATTTTATTGATTCCTAATAGATAAATTATTTTTACATTATCAATTTGAAAATATCTCAAAATGGAAACATAGCATATGACTGCATATGGACCAACGTCTTCATGAACTGATGTTATTTATTTTCCATGATCGACATACATAGTTGAATCTAAATGATTATATAATGGGAAAATTTTATTTTTTTAAATTCTAAAGATTATAGAGATTATGAGGCCTTATAAATTTTACAGTGGTAAGAATCTCTGAAACAATACATACGTCGAAAACAAAATAGATAAAACATTAATATTTTTTAAAAGAATAATAATTAATAAATGAGTAATTGAAAATTATAACAGAATGATATATATTAAGATAACTTCAAATATTATAGTGGTATAGTATAATAATAATTTTAAAATTATAATAATTTTTTTTATAATTTGTATAAATCTTATAGGGACATGAGGCTGGGGTTTGTATAACAATATTTCTTTTTCAATGAAGTATTTTTTTAAGTATCTAGTGTGAAAAATTATATTATTTCCCTCCGAAAACCCATGTAATTTTCTCCTTAGAATTCATAATGGGATTTCATATAATTTTCCCCTCTTTGGTAAAAAAATGACTAAAGTGATCTTTTTTATTAAAGATAGACTTATTTCTTTTCATTTAGAAGTTAATAAGTTTCTAAAATATTTATGTTCCTATAAATTGTTTTATGGACGTTATTATCCACCATTAAATAATTTCATCTATAATATTTTAATATATTAATGGAATTCTCTTTTATTTTTGTAGTGAGTAATTTTTTGAATTTCCATAAAAATTATTAAAATGTATACATTTAAAAATTTACTACATGGAAGGATTATCCCAAAAACATGTTATGTCATCATGATTTTTCATCATTAATAATTTCCATGAGTATTAAAATAAAATCATGTTCTCTCTTTCATGGAATTTTTAAATATATAATGATATTAAATGCATGACATTTTTTCAATTTTTTCAAATTAAATTTATATGTATTTTATGAATGGGTATCAGAACATTTTCAACAACCAATAAGATTTTTATTTCTTCACTTGGGACATGATATTATAAAATCATCCACATACATCCTCTTTATGGAAGTCAACAATGATATTTTACTAATGTTTAAAGAAATCTATTTAGTTATCACATATCAACTAAATATCAATTAAACGATAAATTATATTATGTTCCTATTAAATATCTAATAATTATTTAATATTATATGATGAGTCTTTGTTATATCCCTCTGATACATTGAAATAATATTTTTATCAGGATCTCCAAGTGTACATCAATATTTTTCCCAACTTTAATATGGTATTAAAAGATGTTTATCCATGACTAAGATGTAACATGTGAGGGGTTTCCAATAGTCAGAGGGTACAAGAGTAGTTTAAATAAGAACATGAATATACAGTTATGTATATATGAAGCACACTGGTTGATGATTTTGAAGATCTATGACATTTGATTTTAGTGCCTATCAAAATGTGTAGTGAACCCAATCCATGGTAGGAATATTTCAATAATTATATTTTTGGAAGTGATCCCTGAATATGAAAATTACATTCTGTTCTTATGTTCATTAACCACAGTTATACAATATTGTTATCATATCCCCTTATATCTATGTATTTATTATAATGATTCCACACATTTATAACTCATTTATTTTTATGAGAAAAGCTTAATCTATGATACATATTTTTGGATCAATTACATTTTGGGGATGATTCGTAGGTTTTTTTAAATGTTATAACATTAAGCTTATATTATTATCATTAATGATCTTCCATTAATACATCCTACAATATTATTAATGACCATTTTTTCACCCATTTTTATGATTCAATTTTTCAATATTAAAAAGAAATAATATCAGAAGTAAGTTTTTAAAAATAATAATATTTGAGATGAATATTCGTAGATAAAGTGATGATATTTCAATAAATATGGTGATTATGTATGTTTAGTACAAATTAAGTACACTAATATTGGTATTGATGTTGTATTACAATTATATATATTAAATATTCCTCTAAGATTATTTAATATTTATTAAATTCCTGAACATGTCACAATAATTTTAGTAGTGGGTGTAGTAAGAATGGGAAATAACATAATTCACGTTGAATTTAAAAATACTGAAAAAATTTAAGATATAGTTCTATTTTGTATATGATATGTGTCTTGAAGAAGATAAACGTAAAAAAATTCAATTTTATACATAGTTGATTAGTGTTGGAGAAAAAATATTAGATTATATGTGAGAGTACATACCAATTATATTATAAAATATTTCACAAAAAATATATTTTTTGGGGTGAAAATATTTATATGACCTTTATAATATATTGTATTCCACAAATCATTAAAATGATTATATATAAGATGTTATTGAGTGAGAGTGATGGTTATATTTCACAATAAATTCCTAAAGGTATTTTAAATATATATATTTTATGGATTTTCATTTATATTATTAGATGTATGAAAATTCCTCTTACATATATAACTTTATAAAAAAAATACATAACTTTAGTTTAACATTATTCCATAATATAATATATTAATGGTGGTTGAAATATGATATACACAATATAAACACTGAGACATTATTTTTATAATTGATTGATAAATTATGTCAACTGTATGTGAGATGATATTATTATGGGAATTTCTATATAAATATACAGAAAAAAATATACTTATAGAAGATATTTGTTGTTAGTAATTATTAGTTTTATATGAATTATTTATTACTTTAACCAGTTGTAGAAAATGCAATAATCTTGTAACTGTGAAAATGATGTCTTCAATAAAATTAAGAACATCATATACATACCAAAAAAATCATATTTATATTATTAGGATTAGTGATCTTGATGGAAAACCCATTAAAATTATAAATAAATATATATAAATATATTAGTATACTATATAATGGAATAACCAACACAATTTTAGTATGATTTTTTTAAATTGAATGATAATATACTATTACCAACATTATAAAGTTACATGATAAGTGAGAGATATTCAATTGTGTATCATTATGAAATTAAAATCTATAATTTAGTGTGAAACATTTTAACATATAATTTACTCTCATTGAAGAATAAATATCAATAATTTTCATATCATTTGGTCTATCATCACCCATCTCATTACATTGAAACATTTGTATCTTAATCAAAACTAATGTATATGATTATTTAATACATGAATGATCATATACCAATTAAATTTATAATTAATTCAGAATCATATGATGTGTAGTAAAAGTATGATGATGAATATATAATAAAGGGATAATCTAATATATAATTAAATCTATTATAATCTCCTCAATGTTGTAGAAAAATAACCATATTACTAGTCATAATTTGGATCAAATTATGTGTAGCTAACTCTTCAATTCACTATCGTCATTATTAGAAATTCCTCTGGCTTGAGATATATAACACTTTTGTATGTATTTTTTATGTTTTTAATGTGGTTAGGTAATATTCTAGAGAGTTCAGATGGTTTTTGGAATGGTTGGGAAGATTTTATAGGGGTTTCAAGCTTTGAGCACGATTTATGGAAACTGGGAAACAAACCCAGGTAACTCTGCACATGAATAGAGGGAAAGGGGTGGAGGAACAGTTATGGTGTACAATTTACAAACTATCGGGCCAACCTATGTAAACCATGATTCTTGAATGGGGGGGGGTTCATGGTTGGTTCACAGTTTTTCTAGATTTATGATACAACCATGACGGGAACCCTTTGGGATAGTAGCAAAAGAAAAATTATAAAATGATTTGTCCCTATAATATATATTTCCATGTGTAGCATTAAAAAGGGGAATTAAAAATTGAGGGATGGCGGTCAATAATAACCCTAAACAACCTATTTATCCTCCCATATGAACCCAACATACGATTTATTTTTCTCAGGGGTTATTGATGATATCCAACTATTTTTTGATGTGAATCGATGGGTTTTGATGGATGTTTGAAGGAAGTTCTCTATCAATAAGTATTCATTCGTAGTTTTTTCCTGGTTTCCTTTGATATATTTCTCTCCCTCTTTTATTTTTCTACATATACATGAATCACATCGATATCTTGGTTTTTTCCCTAAAATGACGAGAGTTGAGATTTCTAATTTTAGGCTAAGAGATCTGAGGAGTTTTGGTGGATGTTTCACCAGGATTTCGTGTATGGTTGTGCGGTGGATCGTTTTCAACGAAAACATATAGTTGGTGGATTATCTATCTACTTCAATTTGATAGAACATCAAGAATTTAATTTCCAATTAATATTCATTTCATGATATTGATTTTGTTTTTGATGTTATAATTTTATTTGGAACATATTTGGTAATGTTTTATAGACATGGAGAAAATGGATTATTGTGGAGTAATATGCTTGAGGATGGATTTTAAAATTGTAATTTTAAATTCAATGGAATGGTTGATTTATCGGAAATGTATTATGAAAATGATTTTCAATAAAATGGGATGTTTAATTTAAATTATGGTTATAATGGATTTTGTCTAAGTGTGTTTTCAACAATTGTTAATTTTTTTAAATGGTTATTGTGTGTGCAGAAGTAGTTGATTTTCATAACGGATTTGTTGGATTCGCATGTTGTTATGATATTTTCAAATTATAAATTGGCATGTTTTTGTGACTTGATGAATGATGTTGGCATAGTTGTTGGCTTACAGGGTTAATAATTTTTTGGAACAGTTGGATAGTTGGTAAGAATGAATACAATAAATAGATTTTGGGTGTGAATAACCAATATAAAAATTGGACACATTCATATGTGAAGTTACACCCTCAATGGTTACCATAAACTCAGATGTGTGTGAGAAACTTAATACCCCACAATTTTATAGTCAGTTATCTCTTCAAAGTATTTCAATAACTTGCACTAGACGCCACACTGACATCGAACGCACCATAACATACAAAACAATTCGTTCAAAAAATATTTTATGATTATTATTAACCACATTTTAAATTTTATAAATCCTATAGTTTTAAAATTCATCATTTATGACATAATATAAATAAAATTCAATTTTTAAGGTAAAAGAGATATTTTTCCAAAAATGCAGTTTTATGCCTTTTAATGGAGAACCATTTTTAAATCCAATAGTGGACGATTTTATATTTTTAATTTAGTGGAATTAAATTCCTATTTATAATAGAGACTAAAAAATTAGTTAGGATAAATTTTTGGTACTTTTCTGATAACTTTCATATTTGATGAATAGTGAAAAAAACTAAATTTTAATTTAAATCAACATTTTTTAAATGTAATTAAATATAGTGTTAAATTATATATTTTAATGGTTCTTAAGTATAATTAGATTATATTTCTATCATTTAATATAATTTAAGTCGTGAGAGTTAATTTCACATTTAAATTGGTCTTAAACAAGTGTCAATCTTTTGATAGTTATTAATTTTTTTTAAAAACACTTTTGTTTTGACAACGACAATTAATATGAAATTAATTTCTGCCACTTATGTGTTTTGAATTTGGAAAAATGGATTCCATATTTGGTATTTGGAGTTCCAATTTTTTTAAATAGGTAACTATTACTTGTAGATATTTTGAATAATTATTTCGGTAAATATTTTATTTGTCATGGTTAAAGTGTAAATTCTATAAATATGGGTGACAAAATAATATTAAAATAAAAATAAATTACCTTAGAATGTCTCGTATTCATATTGGTTGATACATTTCCGAACATGGGCATCCTTGGGTCGATTTTGGTACCACTTGGAGAAACTTGAGAGTGATAATGACACTTTATGTTACTTAATTTACATTAAAGATAAAAATTACATAAACATATATCTTTTAGTAGATCAATTATTACAAGTTTTCATATAAGATATATATTAGGCTATAAATATTAATTATAAATCTAAAAAAAATACTACATAATGGTAATTTATTTATAATTTTCATAAATTAAATAATTTAATTTATTTAAGACACAATGATGATAAAGTAATTACCTTATTAATGAAAAATTAAAATAATTAGTTTTACAAATATCCAAATAAATTAAATATGAGACTATTTATGAATTAAAATAATTCTATATGTTAATATGACATTCTAGGGTTGGTTAAATAAATTTTATTTAAAGTTATAAAGTATTTATCGCTTTCAAAAATATCAATTATTAAATAGGGTCAAAATTGACATAATTGAGTTTTTAAACCAAATACTATATTGTTAATTAATATAATATTATTAAAAATAAAAATTTCTCCTAAAGGACGTAGATATGATTGTATATATTAATAATTAACCAAATTGAGTTCACCTGGATTGATATGGTAATATTATTAACCATATAATATAAAAATACAAAGAGACATGGTAAATGTCAATCTATTTAACTAAGAGTTAAATCAATAAGATATGGTAAATATGATTCCCTAAACCTATATAAAGCCGATTGGTTGAAATGTTTTCAACCCATAACTACTGTATCCCCTAAATAATTCATTTTTGAGACATTATAAACGGATAATTATTTTATTATAAAATAATATTTCAATCTTTTCCTAATGTGACCCTCACCTCTATTATAAAAGGGCTCTTCCACTTCTCTGAATATCACACCTCCAAAGCCTTTTGGATCGACCAAACTGATCCAAAATATCTTCCAAAAGTTTCCTCCATTCAACATAGAGGCCTTAATTTGATCCTAAATCCACCCTATGGTTCCCTTTACATCAACTCAAAAGGAAACACCCGAAGAATTTGAAATAATTTCACCATCATCTTTCAAGTTGTTTTCTTCTTACACTTCGTATTTCTTTGTTGTTTTCATACCAAAATAATAATTATAATACCTACTATATACTGTGATGTTATTATAAATTTTGAACAACCATATTTTTTATTCTATCCATCCTATAGTGACAAAGTCACCATACGTTCGTACGTACGACTTACCATCTCCACATTGTGGTGTAGTTTGTTATTCAAACACTTTGTTTTTTGGATGGATAAAATAGTTAGTATAGCTAATGTAAATAATAAATATAACATGTTAATGATTCTTTATATATGATTTAAAATCCAATCACCCACAATTTCACTATCAACCTAACAATTTTGTCGCTCGTGCGTACGTACAAATTACCATCTCCACGACAAGATGAGATTCATTTCCATGTTCACCATTCAAAAATGATTATAAAAATATGTATTATTAATAAGTATGTAATATATGAAATAATAATTATACTGGATATATATATGTATGTATGTATATACTTACATATATCTTATTCAATTACTTTTATTCAATACGATATGAAAACAGAAACAGTGTTTATGCGTACGTACAGCCTACTGTCACCATAAACGTTGTCTTCCATTTCATATATATGTCTATTATATATATTTATACTCTAAATATATATGATATAAAAATAATTTTTTATATTATGGAATTATTTAAATCATGATCTAAGTGATACAATAAAGAGTAAGATGTTAAAACATATACGATAAAGAAAGCCATTATTATCCAAAATGTTAATTTAACAAGTAAATTATTATTAAATGGGAAGTATAAATTGATTAATGAATCATGTATGATATCATAAATATTAATATGGTTCTGGTATAATTTAATAACATACAAATGTCTTTATACAGGAGTTTAAATGTACCCTCGACTAAAGGAAAGTACAAGGTAAGGGTTAATTTCACAATCTTTTTATTATTCGAGGTTGTTTTTATGTAAGTATCTACTAGGACATATTTATTAACCATGTCCACATTTCATAAAATAGTTTTCAATGGGATTAATTTTGTGGTACTTTTTACTTAAAAATCATTTTAAATTTTATAAAGATTTATTCTTATAAACCTTTCTCATTAATGTGTATGTTTTAAAAATGGTTTTAACGATTTATTTATATGGACATGAATGTTATAAAACATTTATTCCATTAAAAATTTTCAATGTGGTACGGGAAACATTCATTCAAAAATATTTTTTAAATGAATTACTTTATATGATTTTTAAATTATTACATGAAAATGGTTGTTTCTCTCAAATATTCTTATTGATCATTTTCAACTATGTCAACATCCATTATGGAATGTTATTCTAGATCACCGTTCATATATTATGATACATATCATCAATATTTTATTGATGGTTTTTTGATATTTTTGATTGTGGATGTGTTATTTTAATACCATTTATGGTTTATGGATAATGTATTGAAGTTCTATATGCTAGTTATAATATGAGTGTTTATGTTTTGTTTAAAAAAAATCATATGAGGAATTCATTAGACTTAGTATGTGATGGGTGGAGCCTACTATAGCTCCTCAGTGGATCGGTAGGTCGCATGAGACAAGCTGGTGTCTTGGAAGAAGGCCTTGAAAAAATATTATTTGTAGTCTTGGCACATGGCCTTGAATATGTAGTTATAAAGTCTAGCATTATGAATTCGATCATTATGAAAGTGGATATAGATATTTCATGAAATTATTTAAAAAGTAGAATATCAATGTTAATAAGTAAATTGAATTATTTGATTTTATCTTTTTCATAGTATGTTGATGATTAATTTTAAAAGGCTTTAATTTTAGTCTTTTACATTGCCTTAAAGGTTTATTTTTATTTATGAAAGATTCCTTTATATTGTTATCCTTACACTACTAGAAAAGAAGGTTATACCAACGGTTCTAAACCGTTGGTATTGGCTGGAAAACTGTTCGTATAGCCTATACCAATGGTTTTCCAAATCATAGGCTAGTAATCCATGAGGAAAACCTTATACAAATGGTTTGATCTAATCTATTGGTATATACCACTATATTTATTGATATACCGAAGGTTGCAAGAGAACGGTTGGTATATGTTTGTATAACATTTTTACCAATGGTTTTCAAAAACAGTTGGTATATATTGTTTTTTTTAATTTCTCTCAATGTATACCAATGGATTAAAATAGTTAGTATTGTAGTTTTTCAGAATTATTATACCAATGGTTGAAAACCGTTGGTATTGTGTTTTCCAAAACTCCTTTACCAACGGTTCTAAACCATTGGTATTGTGTTCTTCCAGAATTCCAAAACTCTTATCCCAACGGTTTTAAATCGTTGGTATTGAGTTTTCCTAGAACTGATGCACAGCAGCCCTCCAGTAGCCCCTCCACTATACACCTGCATAAAAATATCACAAAAACCACACAGACATAAAACAGTATAAAAAAAACCTAAAATAGCACAAAAACACACAAAACCATCAAACTCTTCCAACCATGTCATGTACTACAATTCCCTATTTCAATCTTCATATGACAGCAATCATCCGGTAGTAATTCACCTCACCCCTACACAACCCCCTAACCAACACATCCCCCCACCTCCCCATCTAATTCTAATAGGCAGAATAGTCTGAGAAATACCTATTAGAGTTGAATAAGATTTTGAAATTGGCTCAAATCCCATTTTTTTTCTGATCCTAGATTTGGGTATATAATGATTTGTGATGAATTTTGCATTGAACTTGTATTTTTTATAATATATGGTGAAATTGTATTTTTTTAGGAGTCTCATCACTTATGACCCCATGAGTGAAACTACCCAACTCATGAAAAAGAGTTTGTGACTATCTTTGATGAGTGTAAATTTCAGTTGTATTCACTTAAAATGATATCCTTTTGAAACAAAAGAGAGATTTTGAGTGGTGTCATCCACACCATGCCTCATATTGAGGCGAAGTTGACTCATAGACATCACAAATGACCCATGAATCGTTTTCCAAATGTATCAACACAATCTGAATGAGTTTGGTTGGATTCCCGTATACCGGTTGTTTTTTCATATATGTGTATCCATTTTAAACAAAATAAAGATACTTTGAGTGGTACCAGCAGCACCATGCCTCGGATTGAGGCGGGGTTGAATCGTATACACCAAAAATGACCCATAGATCCTTTTATTAAAGTATCAACAGAATCTGAATGTGTTTGGTCCATTTTCCGTATGTCAGTGGTTGTTTGTACTTAAACTATTGTCCATTTCAATGAAAAGTTTGACACTTTGAGTGGTGTCGGCCACAATGCGCCTCAGTTTGAGGCGGGGTTGACTTGTACACGTCAAAAATGGATCATGGATCATTTTCCTAATGTTAAATAGAATCCAAATGCATTTTGTCTATTTTCCGTATGTCAGTTGTTGTTTTCACTTAAAATGATGTCCATTTTAATTAAAAGAGAGACACTTTGAGTGGTGTCAGCCACACCGTGCCTCAGATTGAGGCGGGGTTGACTCTTACATATCACAAATGACCCATGGATCGTTCTCCTAAATTATCAACACAATCTGAATGTTTTTGGTTGGTTTTCCATATGCCGGTTTTTTTACTTAAAATCATATCAATTTTAAACAAAAGAAAGGCACATTGAGTGGTACCGGCCACACCGTGCCTCATATTGAAGAGATGTTGAATCGTAAACGTCAAACATGACACATGGATACTTGTCCTAAAGTTTTAAAAGAATCCAAAAGCGTTTGGTCCATTTTCCGTATGTCAGTTGTTGTTTTTACTTAAACTATTGTCCATTTCAAAGAAAAGTGAGACACATTGAGTGGTGCCGGCCACAACACACCTCGGATTGAGGAAAGGTTGACTCTTAAACGTCACAAATGACCAAAGGATCATTTTATTAAATTATCAGCACAATCTGAATGCATTGGGTCGGTTTTCTGTATGTCATTTTTTTACTCAAAAGTGCATCCATTTTAAACAAATGAAATACACTTTGAGTGGTACCGGACACACCAGGCCTCGGATTGGGGTGGGGTTCACTCGTACACGTCACATATGACCCACGAATCATTTTTCTAAAGTATCAATAGAATATGAATGCGTTATGTTGGTTTTCCGTATGCCAGTTGTTGTTTTCACTTAAAATCATGTCCATTTCAAACAAAAGAAAGAAACTTTGAGTGGTATCGGCCACACCGTGCCTCAGCTTGAGGCAAGGTTGACTCGTACATGTCACAAATGACCCATGGATACTTTTCCTAAAGTATCAAAATAATCCGAATGTGTTTTTTCCATTTTCCGTATGTCAGTTGTTGTTTTTACTTAAAATGTTTTCCATTTCAATGAAAATTGAGGCACTTTGAGTGGTTTCGGCCACACCGCTCCTCGGATTGGAGCGGGGTTGACTCGTACACATCCAAAATGACCCATGGATCGTTTTCCTAAAGTATCAACACAATATAAATGCATTTTTTCTATTTTTTATGTCATTTTTTACTTAAAAGCGCATCCATTTTAATCAAACGAAAGACACTTTGAGTGGTACCGGCAACACCAGCCCTTGGATTAAGTTAGGGTTGACTAAAACACGTCACATATGACCCATGGATCATTTTACTAACGTTTAAATAGAATATGAATGTGTATGGTCGGTTTTCCGTATGCTAGTTGTTGTTTTCACTTAAAATCATGTCCATTTCAAACAAAAGAAAGACACTTTGAGTGGTACCGGCCACACCATGCCTCATATTGAGGCAGGGTTGACTCGTACTCATCACAACTGAACCATGTATACTTTTCCTAAAGTATCAATAGAATCCAAATGATTTTGGTCCATTTTCAGTATGTCAGTTGTTGTTTTTACTTAAAATGTTGTCCATTTCAAAGAACAGTGAGACACTTTGAGTGGTTCCGGCCACACCGCGCCACATATTGAAGAAGGGATGACTCTTACACGTCAAAAATGACCCATGGATATTTTTAATAAAGTTTCAACTCAATCAGAATGCATTTGATCAGTTTTCCGTATGTCATTTTTTTACATAAAAGCGCAACCATTTTAAACAAAAGAAAGACACATTGAGTGGTACCGGCCACACCTTCCCTCGTATTGAGTCATGGTTGACTCATAAACGTCACCTATGACCCATGGATCGGTTTCCTAATGTTTCAATAGAATCCTAAGGCATTGGTCGGTTTTCTGTATGCCAGTTGATGTTTTCACTTAAAATCGTGTCCATTTCAAACAAAAGAAAGACACTTTGTGTGGTACCGGCCACACGGTGCCTCATATTGAGGCTGGGTTGACACTTACACTTCAAAAATTACCCATGGATACTTTTCCTAATGTATCAAAAGAATCCAAATGTGTTTGGTCCATTTTATGTATGTCAGTTGTTGTTTTTACTTAAACTGTTGTCCATTTCAAAGAAAAGTGAGACACATTGGGTGGTTCCGGCCACACCGCGCCTCGGATTGAGGAGGGCTTGACACTTACATGTCAAAAATAACCCATGTATCGTTTTATTAAAGTATTAACACAATCTGAATGCATTTGGTTAGTTTTCTATGTGTCATTTTTTTACTTAAAAGTGCATCCATTTTAATCAAAAGAGAGACACTTTGAGTGGTACCCGCCACACCGCCCCTCAGATTGAGGCCAGGTTGACTCATACAAATCGCATATGACCCATGGATCGTTTTACTAAAGTTTCAACACAATTAGAATGTGTTTGGTCAGTTTTTCGTATGCCAGTTGTTGTTTTCACTTAAAATAATGTCCAATTCAAACAAATGAAAGACACTTTGAGTGGTACCGGCCACACCGTGCCTCAGATTGAGGTGGGGTTTACTTGTAAACGTCAAAAATTACCCATGTATACTTTTCCTAAATTATCAAAAGTTTTTGAATGCATTTGGCCCATTTTCCGTATGTCAGTTGTTGTTTTTACTTAAACTATTGTCCATTTCAATGAAAAGTGAGACACATTGAATGGTGTCGGCCACACGACGCCTCAGATTGAGGTGGGGTTGACTCGTACACATCAAAAATGATTGATAATTAATTTAATATAGTAATGTTACACTTTAAATTAATAAAAAAATTCTCATATTGTTTGAGTTCATTTATCACCTTTCAATCATCCTTCAAACATAGTTTTGAAACCATAGTTTCCTATAATTATAGGATTCATGAAAATAGTTATTATTTTTTTAAAAATATCCAAAAAAACATGCCTTCATTATTTAGTGGTATATGACAATTTTCCTTTTGTGCTCCATCTAGACATCATTGCATAAGAAAGAAAATCATTGATCGTCCACATTAGCGCAGCATGCATCTGAAATATGTTTTTCAAACATGCATCATATGTGGGCACAACCACATTCCAAAGAATTTTCAACTCTTTTATTAAAGGTTGCATTTATACATACATATCAATGCCGAGATCAGAAGGGCCAGATATCAGTATACTCATGAAAGTGTAAGGGTTTTTCATACACAACCAAGGGGGAAGGTTATAAATGTGTATGAAAACCGACCATGTGCAGTGCAAAGTAAGAATCTTCCCAAATGGATTAAAAACCATCACATGAAAGACCCAGTCTCAAATTATGCACGTCGGCTGTATATTAAGGATATTGAGCATCAAATCTCTTCCATGAAAATCTATCTGCAGGGTGAACCAACTCTTCATTATGCTTTTTTCTCTCAGTGTCATGCCATCACATTTTTATGGATATTTCTTCATACATGAAGAGGTTCTATAATATAGGGATTAATAGAAAGTTCCACATTACATTTTGTGGAACACTAGATGGTTTTCAATCATCTTTTGGCTTCTATCGGTAGGTTCCACATTTGATACAATCATTTCTTTCAGTAGTTTCCTCCCAAAATAAGATGAAATCATTCGGGAAAGCATGATTTTTTTTTAGAATCCAAGTTCATCAACTAACATCCATGAAATATATTGGTTTGAGGGAATATCTGGATCATCTGAAAGTATTTCCTTCAAGAAGGTAAGAATGTAATAAATTGCATTATTTGAAATCCCAAACATAGTTTTCCCATGAAACAATCTGATTAAAAATTCCAACTTTTTCTTTTACCACATTGCCGATATACTGGAGTTGTCGCAACATCATTCAATTTTTTCACCCAATCAACTTCATCATTTTCATTGGACGAATCATGTGTGCTTGTATCAAAATATTATTGGCTGGAAATCCTTTCCTTCTAATGATGCCGAATAAATGGAAACCGATCATATATCAAACTCTCCAATTCAGTCCTATCATTTGGATCATCAACATTTTGAGATTCCATTTTCTCTCCATTGTGATACCACACATAATAGTTTTTTTGGAAACCATATTTTGTTATGTGGTAGATAACTGCTTCACGACTCAACTAAGGTCTTCTAACAAAATTAATACATAGGCAGTGTATGCGACCACTATCTGAAGCCTTGTCAAATGAAAAATCTAGAAAGTTGTTCAAATTATTTTGAAAATCGTTTGAAATACGATCAGTTTCGTACATCAAACTTCTTTCCATTCTGTAAAAAATTGCAATAAGTCATTTCAAAGAAATTTAATAATATTTAAGTTTAATCAAAAAAATAATTTGGTAAAGGACAATTGTTTACTTTATATAAAAGCATAAATGACACATTACTCTATATGAGAATCATATTATGAAATACAACAAAATACAGTTTATATAAGAAAATAAGATATTGAATTTCTAATGCCTATATTAAAGGATTTACTAGTAAGATATTGGAAGTGGATCAAGGAATACATAATTCTTAAGGGTCTTGATGGGAGTACATGGGTTTTATACTTTAACATCTTCAGGGAGATGAAGATGAGGAGTAGGATGAGGATCAGGGGAGTGATAAAACTATCCAAGGGGGGTGTGGGGTGTCCTGGGGGGAGCATGGTGTCTAGGGGGTTGGTGGGGCCATCAGGGGGTTCAGAGTTGTCCAGGGGTGGGAGGCTGTCTAGGGGGGTCGTGGTGTCCAGGTGGGCGGGTTGTCTATGGGGGTGGCCAGGTTGTCCAAGGGGGTAGGGGGAGTCCAGGGTGTGGGCAGGATGTCCAAGTAGGTGAGCGGGGTGTCCAGGGGGTGGGTGGGGATATCCAGGGGTACGGAGTGTCCAGGGGGAGGGCGGGATGGCCATGTGGGTGGAAGGGCTGTCCAGGGGGTTTGTAGTGTCCAGGGGGTGGGCGGGCTATCCAGGGGGGGTGGGAGGGCTGTCCCTGGGGGGTGGTCGGGCTGTCCATGTGGGTGGCGGTGCTGTACAGTGGGGTCAGGGGTATCAAGGAGGTGGGGGGGACTTTCTAGGGGTGGGGGCATCCGGGGGGATGGGGGTGTCCGGGGGGTGGTGGGTGGGTGTCCGGGGGTGGGGTGGGCGGTCTGTCAATAAGGGTGGGGTGGTTATCTAGGGGGGCATGGGCTGTCTAAGGGGGTGGGCGGGCTGTCCACAGGGGTTGCGGGGCTATCCAGGGGTTCATGGTGTTTATGGGGTAGGGGGATTTCTAGGGGGTGGGTGTTAGTTCTATAAATTTAGCGGCAACTTCGGGGAATCGTCACAGAATGTTTTTTAGTGGAGTTTTTGGTTTTAGCAACGGTTTCACCTGCCAATAAATGGAAAGGATATAATAGTGGTTTGAACCGCCATTATATCCTCACCATTTTTTGTAATGGAAAACAACTGCTAAAAACGGTAAACAAATATTGACCTTAAATATAGGTGGTTTAATCCACTACTAAACAACCATTAGGCATATATAGTAGGGGATTAAAACATTTCTATATATCACTTTAATAAAACCCAACTACAGAATTTTCAACCGTAGAAGATAAAAACAAAATTCAATACAGATGTTTATAATTATATCTATATTCACCACACCCACCTATGAGATCATATAATCATGAAGGTTATCAACATGGTTTACTAGAATGTAAAAATTAATTGTCTATTCAGGTAATAAATTACATTATTTATGCCAGGAAAAACAGTCAAGTGGCTATTAGATTATTAAGACATCCTTGGAAGACATTAATGAAGGAAGATGTGAACTCATTAAAAAATCTAATGAGATGTACACAATCTAAAAATGGTATTATGCTGTGGGATATTGGTGGTAATTCTCAAACATGGATCCAAACTTATAAAGGATTTTCTAAGTATAAATATGTTTAATGAGATTTTAGAATACAATAAAAATGGGATATATCTTTGAACAGTTCCAAATAAACCACTTAGAAAACATTTTACCTATTTTATAAACATATATTTAAAAACCACTCATTTATATCATTAAATTATTGATTGTTTTCATATTAAAAAAACAGAATGTTGGCATCATAAAAACATAACCAAATAGTCATTCAGTGAGTCAACCCCACCTTCAATAAAATTAGGCAAACTTTATGAATACAATGATCTATAATAAGAACTTAAGAATAAATCACCCGAAATTCATGACCAAAGGAACCCGATACATAATCATTATAAATCCATAAAAATATAAAATAAATTAAAAACAAACACTACAATCTCTATAGAACAAAAGAATAGGAAGCCACATGATCCTAGGAAAATTTCACCATTCTTAGGTGGAATCATCATATTAGTGGTAGTATGTCGTATGTTTAGTTACAAATGATATATGAAACCAAAGTAAACCAAAGTCACAGACTTCTACCAATCATGTATTAGTCATTGATTCAATATCAAATTGTGTGAATCATAAAAATTTCCAAAATCCCTAAATTGGGAAAAAATGACTGGGTATTTCTAGATATTGAAATAAATCTGGATATCGGAGGAAGAGGAATGTATTTGGGAAGAGGTCTAATTATTCTAACCTGGATGGCGGAGATGCAGCCGATCAGATGACAGAACTCGGGTTAGGTTTAACCTGGGCACCACGGCTTATGGAAATTGGGGAAACCAATGTTAACCAACATCATTGCATATCTTAATGACGATACAAGCTCATCAAATATAGGTTAAATAAAAAAACAGAAACATATAAACATAAAAATCAAAAACTAAAAACTGAAATATTAGTTAAATTTCAATAAAAATAAGGTGCCGGTTATGAAAATACCTAATTTAGAATGGGTCTAATAAGATTCGGCAAGATATTAGTAGTATGAATGGGATGGATGTAGAGGAAGCCGACGAAGCTCCAAGATCGACAAATTGCTCCCATTTAGGGTTCTATATCACGAATGGGGGAGAGGACAAGCTGCTGTTAATTTAGGGGAAAGTTTTACCAATGGTTTTTAAAAACCGTTGGAATATATTTTCAGGCCACAACTATACCAATGGTTCTCATTGAACCATTGGTAAAAACACCCCTAAACAGATCTATACCAATGGTTCTAATGAACCGTTGGGAAAAGTTCCCAAAAACACACCAATACCAATAGTTCTTTAGAACCGTTGGTAAAAGCTCCGCTAAACCATCCTTTACCAACTGTTTCATAAAACCGTGGTATGGAAGTGTGGGGAAAACCCCACATTCCAGTAGTGTTAATAAGAATCTGAGCTCATCCCTTTCTATGTTATATTGTCTAAGGATACTAAGAAGTGAATTTTTATTGATTTGCAGGGTTAGGCTAAGGGAATAATGGAATTAATAAAGGATTATTTATGTTGTGTTTTTTGTTATAACATGTAATGTGACATTCATTTATGTAATATATTTTCAAAGACTGAAAAATTGATCGGTCCTTCGAGACTTAATTCCTTATAATTAGGACAATGTATTAATATAATGCACTAACTCTAGTCTTCTAGGGTTGGGGAATTAATGTTGGTATCAGAGGAAGTAAAACGACAACCAAGGAAATAGATTTAGATAAACTATAATTAAGGAACATTACTATAAGATAGAAATTGAATATTATTATAGAATAACTCTATAGAATTTGGTATTATAGATATTTTGTGTGTTTTACAAGAAATACATCCTTGTCTGGATATGAGAAAGTAGAGGCAGCTCTAGCACATATGTACCTAGGCATAAAAACCGAAAACACTACTTTGAGCTAGACACGAACGGGAACTGGTGGAAAAGAACGGGCCCTATGAATCTGTGGGTTATGACACTCTCGGGGGATATGCTTAGGATAATTCACATCTTCATTACAAGCCATTATTAAATATTTGGTAGTAAATAATTCCTCAATGAAAACATTTTATGATTATAGATTATATTCATAATATTTGAAATTTATGTTAGATATTTTACATGTTTAGAATTATGCATTTTGATTCATAAACTAACATAGTTTATTCTATTATTTAGAAATGGCACCTAGTATAAGGAATGTCAATTCCATCAATATTCTTGATCAAATGATCAAGAAGGAACATATATTTACTAGTAATAATCCCATATTTAAAATGGAAATATTCTCCCATGTATTCTCATAATTTGAAGAAATAATATCATGTGTTAATAGATAATTAAAGAATCCTCTAATTCCTATGGATTTGATGGGAATAAATAGATGAAAAGGATGGAAGAGGGAAATATGGATAAAGGGAAAAAGGGAAAGATGGGTTTTCCCATATATGATAATTATGGAAAGAATCACCTTGGAAAATTCTTAATGGGAATGTGATTTTGTTATAAGTATGTAGAAAAAGGACACCATGTATTTGATTTCAAGGGTAAGAAAAAGGTTTCAAATGTATAATGCTTCGTCTATAAGTAGTTGGGACATTATGTGAATCAATGTCCAAATCATCAGACTGTGCCCCAATGATGCTATTGGATAAAAATAAAGTGATGATACTACCATATATGAAGAGGAATGACAACTCTTATAATGTTGTTATTAAATAATTCTTTCATTAGAGTGTTTTATCAATGATTTACAAGTTATATGAATTATGGAAATAAAAATATATTGTACTGGAGTACTATTTCATTAAGGACTTCAGATTTTGTGGAACCAAGAAAACTAAATATATAACTGGTTAAATTTTTTGAAAAATATATGGTTGAGTTAATTATAAACCATAATATAGTTCTGATACTAAGGAATTGATTTTGGAATAAGAAATGGTTTATTTGGATAAATTATATTGGATATTCTTGACTACTTTGGAACTGATTAAGGTTTTGTTTATTCCATCAGTGTTGGAATAATAAAGATATTTGTATATGAAGAATACATGTAGTATTTTATAAGGAATAAGGGGGAATGAATTTAATCCATAAGGTTTTATGGTAATTCAGGGTGTTACCATGTTTTAATGAAATTCATGATGAAGGTATTCATATGTTATTACGTGGAAAAAAGGATGTTTATTATGTTTACCTTCCTTATAAATTTTTGATTGAGAGTTTGGAAATAAGTATTTAGGACAATTCTAAAGGATAGAATGGATTATGTTTTAAATTGGATACTATCGTTAATGTTAAATCATATCTTGAGATTATTTTTTTATTTTCATAAAAAGGACAACCAAGAAGTTGGGCGTTAGGCATGGCTGGGAGACATGAACCCACAACTGAAGGGAGAAAAGGGTACATCACCTACAACTAGCCTACATAATTACATATCATTTATAATATAGTTTCATTATGTTTACAAATGAATTATAAATTCATTATTTTTTGAACTATATAATATAAGGATAAATAGAATACTTTTAAATTATATTATCATTTAGAGTGAAAGACGAATTTGTGGTTGGAATTAGTTGAAGTATGACACTCTATATGTCAAGTATATTTTCTCCTCTTATTATTTGAATAAATTAATTCTCAAACATTAGAGAATGGATCTTAAAACCTAAAATGAGTAATCCTAAAACCTTATGTTTTGTTGAACTGATGATACTTTACATCATCTTAGATTGATGGGTTTGAGGCCATCAATTTTACACTTGTTTGGGATTGATGACCACAATATCTTCCTATATATTTTTACGTTTTACCTCAAATTATGTGTCTCTAATTTCCACCAATTTTCTCCTAATTGAGATCATAATTTGTTGGTGACTTTTTTATTTCCCTTTCCCTATTTTAAGACTAAATTTTATTAACCCAAATCCAGATAGGGGTTTTTCACAGAGGTATTTTCTATTTTTACTTTTAGTTTTCAAAAAAATACAAATTTTGGGGATTAATTATATTGAGGTAGGGTATAATTTAATGCCCCAAGATTTTATAGTTTGTTATCTCTTCAAAGAATTTTAATAACTTGCGCTGCACACAACACCGATTTTGAGTGCACCATGACTTACCAAACTAGCCATTCAAAAAAGATGTTATGAATATTATTAACCAAAATTTTAATTTTATATATCCTATATAATTTAATAATTCATCTTTTATAACATAATTTAATAAATATTCAATTTTTATGATAAAATATTTATTTTAAAAAAATGGAGTTTTATGCCTTTTAATGGTGAAACTTTTTTAAATCCAATATTTGACACTTATATATTTAATGTAGTGAAATTAAATTTATCTATAGAAAGGGGACATAAAAATTTAGTTTGGATAAAGTTCGGGTACGTTTTCGATAACTTCAATATTTTGTTGAATAGTGAAAAAATACTAAATTTTAATTAAAAATCAATTTTTAATTGAAATAATTTATAGAGTTAAATTAAACATTTGAATGGTTTTTAAGTCTCATTATATTAAATTTTTATTAATTAATATAATTTAGGTCATTGGATGTAATTTCACATTTGAATTGGATATAAACATGTGTCAGTATTTTGATTGATATTATTTCTTAAAAACACGTTTTTTAGTTTTGGCAATAGGAATAAATTTTAAATGAATTTCTACCAATTATGTGTTTTAAATTTGGAAAAATGGATTCCATATTTGTAATTATGTGAACCAAATTGTTTAAATATGAAACTTTAATTTTTATATATTTTGAATAATTACTTCATTATATATTTTATTTACTAGGGTCAAAAGTTAAATCCGGTAAATATGAGTAAAGAAATAATATTAAAATAATATTAAATAACCCAAACATGTGTCATATTCCTATTGGATGATATGCTTCCAAAACAAGGAATCCTTGCGTCAATTTTGGGACCACATTGAGCCACTTGAGAGAGAAAATGACACATTGTATTAATTAATTTAAACTAAAGAAAAAAATGATAAAAACATATATCTTTTAGTAAACCAATTATTACAAGGTGTAATATAAGTTATCCATTAAACTATAAATATTAAATAAAAATATAATAAAATTTAATATGTAAATTAATTTTATTTATAATTTTGAGACCTTATATCATTTAATTTATTTATGACACAATGATGATGCAGTAAATTCATTATTAATGAAAGATTAAAATAATGGATTTTAAAAATATCCAAATAAATGAAATTTGATAATTTTGATGAATTAAACTAATTTTGAAGGATAATATGACATGTTAGGGTTGGTAATTAAATTTTATTCCCAGTGATAAAGTTTTTATGGCTTTCAAAAAAATCAAATACTAAATAGTGTCAAAATTGAAAAAATTGAATTTTTAAAAAAATTACTATATAATTAATAGATATAATATTCCAAAAAATCTAAGGATCATAAAAAGGACTTAGATAAGGTTATATATATTAATAATAAACCACATTGGGTCATCTTATCTTTTTATAGTAACATTATTGACCATATAACATAAAGATACAAAGAGACATGGTAAATGTCAAACTATTTAACTAATAGTTAAATCTAAAAGATAAGGTCAATATGATTACATAAAGATATATTAAACCTATTGGATGAGCTTTTTATGACCCTTCCCCACCTTATCCTATAAATAATTTATTTTTGAGTCATTATGAAAAGAAAATTATTTTATTATAAAATAATATTTCATGATTTTACTAAAGTGACAATCATCTCTCTTATAAAAGAGAATTTCCCCTTCTCTTAATTTCACACCTCCAAAGACTTTAGACTCACCAACCCCTGCACAAATTTCCTCCCAACATTATTCCCTTCAAACTAGAGGCCTTTATTTATCATAATTTCAACCTATGGAACCCTTTTGATCAACTCCAAAAGAACCTCCTAAAGAAGAGGTAATAATTTCACCATCCTCTTTCATGTTCTTTTCTTCTTTCACGTCCCCTTTCATTGTTGATTCCAAACAAAAATAATATCTCCAGTACCTTAAAAACACTTTAATGTTATTATAAATATGGTACAATAATATTAGTTATTCTATCCATCCTATAATTACAAACTCACCATACTTGTGTACATATGGCTTACTGTCTCCACATCGTGGGGTAGTTTGTTATTCAAATACATCATTATTTGGATTGATATAATAATGTGTATAAATGATGTAAAAAATAAATATAACATGTTAATTATTCTGTATATATATGATATAAAATTAAATTACATATAATTTCACTATCAATATAATGATATTTTCACTCATGCGTACATACGGATTACCGTCTCCACAACGCGATGAGATTCATTTCCACGTTCACCATTCAATAGTGATTATAAAAATATATATTATTAATAAGTAGGTAATATATGAAATAATAATTATAATGGATATATATATACTTACATATATCTTATTCACTTACATCCATTAAATACGATATGAAAACAAAAACAGCCTTTATGAGTACGTATGGCCTACCCTCTTCATAAATGCGGTTTTCCATTTCAATTATATTTCTATTTTACATATTTATATTAAAATATATATGATATTAAAATTTTTAATTTTTTTTGGAATTTTTTAAATCATGATTTACGTTATACACTCAAGATTAACAAGTTAAAACACGTACGATAACGAAAGTGATTATTACCCAAAATGTTAATTTTACATTGAAATTATTATTAAATGGGTAGTATAAAGTCATAACTGAATCATGTATTATATCGTAAATATTAATATGGTTCTTGTATAATTTAATAACATAATTTTGTCTTTATACATGAGTTGAAACATAACCTATACTAAAAGCAAGTATAAGGTAATGGTTAATTTCACAATCTCTTTATTATCCAAGGTTGTTTTTACGTAAGTATCTACCAGGACATATTTATTATCCATGTCCATGTTTCATAAAAGAGTTTTCAAAGGGATTTTTTAAGGGTATTTTTACTAAAACATCATTTTAAAATTTTTATAGATTTATTCTTCTAAACCATTCCCATTAATGTCTATGCTTTAAATATGGGTATAATGATTTATTTATATGGACATGAATGTTTTAAAACACTAATTCCATTAAAATTTTCAAAGTGATAAGGGAAATTTTGATTCAAAACTATCTTTTAAATGAATTCCATTATATGAAATTTAAATGATTTCATGAAAAGGGATATTTTTCTATTTGATTTTTACTAATCATTTTCAACTATGTCAACATCCTTTACGGGATACTATTCTTGATCGATGTTGATTTATTATGAAACAAATAATCCATATTGTATTATACGTTTGTGATATTTTTGACTTTGGATGTGTAATATTTATGCCATTCATGGTTTATGGATAATGTGTTGAGATTTCGTTTGCTAGTTTTAGTACGAGTGTTTATGTTATTTTTAAACATTTTTATATGAGGAATGCATTAGTATTAGTAATTGATGGGTGGAGCCTGCTATAGCTCCTCGATGCCTCGGTAGATCTCTTGAGACAAACTATTGTCTTGGACGAGGCCTTGAAAAAGTATTATTTTTAATCTTGGCACAAGGCCTTGACTATGTGGTTATGATGTCTAGAATTATGCATTCCATCATTATGAAAGTGGCTATTGATATTGCATGTGATTATTAAACTAGTAGAATATATATGCGAATAAGTATATAGAATTATTTGATTTTATCTTTTACATATTATGTTGAATTTTATTTTTAAAAGTATTTTGTTGTAGTAATATACATTGTCGTAAATGTTTATCATTATTTATAAAAGATTCTTCTATATAGTTATCCTTACAGAGCATTGGAGCTCACCCATTTCTATGTTTTTTTTCACATGATTCCAAGAAGAGTATTGTGATTGATATGTAGGGTTAAGCTAAGTGAATAATGGAATTAATAAAAGATTATTTATGTTGTGTTGTAAGATAAAAAGTGTAATTTAACATTCATGTACGTAATCTATTTTCCAAGACTGCTAAACTGATCGCCCCTTTGAGACATGAATCCATATAATAATGCCAATGTATTAAAATAATGCACCAACACTAGGCTTCTGGGGTCGGGGAATTACAGTTGGTGTGAGAGAATTTTTAGCAACAACCTTGGAAATAGATTTTGATAAAATTTAATAATAGAACATTACCCTAAGATAGGATTTGAGGATAGTATATAATAACTTCCTAGAATTTTGGTACTATAGTGATTTTGGAGTTTTCCAATCAATACATCCCTATTTGTATGTTAGAAGGAAGAGGCGTCTCTTGCATAGATGTACCTAGGGGTTAAACCTTAAAAACACCACTTTGAAATAGACTCGAATGGGAACTGGTGTATGGAAACGGGCCTTGCTACACTCTTGGTTACAAAACTCTCGGGAGATATTCTTAGGATAATTCTCATATTCATTACAAGCCATTATGAAATATTTAGTAGTAAATACATCCTCAATGAAAAAAAAATTGATTATATATTATATACATAATATTTTCAATTTAAATAAGGTATTTTACATGTTTAGAATTGTCCATTGCGATTCATAAACTAACCTAGTCTATTCCATTGTTTATAAATGGCGCCCAGTAGAACGAATGAGAATTCCAGCAATATTCATTATTGAATGATTAAGAAGGATCATATCATTCATGGTATTAATCACTCATTTAAATGGGAAATACTCTCACATGTACTCTCATCATATGAAGAAATAGTATCACGTTTTAATAAGATAAGTAATGAATTTTCTGATTCTTATGGATTTTAATGGAAGTAAGATAAGTAAAGGATGGAAGAGAGAAAAACGGATAAAGGAAAAGGGGAATGAGGTCATTTACCATACCTAATAACTATGGAAAGAAACACCTCAATAAATGCTTGAAGGGAATGTGAGTTTGCTATATGTATGTAGAAAAAGGACACCATTTATGTTATTTAATGGGTATGAAAAAGGTTTCAAATGTATAATTCTTCATCTGAAAGGAGTTGGGACACTATGGAAATCAATGTCCAAATCATCAGAGTATGGCCGAAAAGATGCTATTGGATAAAAATCAAGTTATGATACTACCACAGATGAAGTAGAATGACTAGTGTCGTTTTTTTTTGTTAAAGAATTATTTCTTTTTATTGTTGTATAAACTATGTGTTGGTTATATTAATTATGGAAATAAATAGTGATTATACTGGAGTAATATTTCATTAAGTACATGAGATTGTGTGGAACCAATAAAAGTGACTCAATAGCTGGTTAATGTTATTGGAAAATATATGGTTGAGTGAATGATAAACCATAATATGGTTCTGATACTGATGAAGTGATTTTGGAATAAGGGATTGATGATTATGATAAATTGTATTGGATATTCTTGAGTACCTTATAACACATTAATGGTTTTTTTATTCCATCATTGATTGAATATTAAATTTTTTTGGATATAAATAATATATCTAGTATTATATAAGGAATAAGGGACAACGAATGTAATCAATAAGTTTTTTGTAGTAATTCAGGGTGTTACCATGTTTTAAAAGAATACATGAAGAATGTATTCATATGTTTTTACGTGGCAAAAAAGATCTTCATTGTGATTACCATCCTTATAAATTTATGACTATGAGTTTGGAAATAAATATTTTGGATGTGTATAATGGTTATAGTGGATTATGTTTGACATTGGATAATATTTTTAATGTGAAATCATATCTTGATATTATTTTTGGATTGACATAAAAAATTCAACCTGGAGTTAGGGAGACAACTCATCGCGTCCGACAAGGCCGTGAAACTTGAACCCCCAACCGAAGGGTGACAATGGTACATCACCTACCACTAGACTACGTGATGTATAAGATTGTATAATGTAGTTTTTTAGTCTTAAAAATGAATTTAAATTAATTATTTTTAGAACCCTATACAATTAGGATAAATATAATACTTCAAAATTATATTATCTTTTAGAGTGAAAGAAGAGTTTGTTGTAGGAATTAGTTGAAGGATGAAAATCTACTTGTAATGTATATTTTTTCCTCTTATTCTATGAAGAAATTAATTCTTAATCATTAGGAAAGGGATATTAAAAAAATTGTGTTATCCTAACACCTTATGATTGGTTGACCTAATGGTATTTTACATCATTTACATTAATGGCATTGAGGCCCTAAATTTTTCAATTGTTTGAGATTGATGACCTCAATATCTCCCTATAAATTTTTACGTATTTCCTATAATTATGTGTCTCTAATTTCCACTAATGTTCTCTTAATTTAGATCATAATTTGGTGGTGACTTTTTTATTTCATTTTCCTTCTTATTGTGACTAAATTTTATTAACCCAATTCTTGATTTTGGTTTTCCACAAAAGTATTTTTATTTTTTAAATTTTTCTTCAAAAACCAATTTAAAATAATTATTATTCAATTTATTGAAGGATTCGAGAATGTAACACTCCAATATTTCATAGTATGTTATCACTTTATAGTATTTTAATGACTAGCACTAAACACAACACCATGTTCGAGCACACCAGGATTTACCAAACTAGTCATTCAAATAAGATTTTATGAATAGTATTAACCACATATTAAATGTCATGTATCCTATATAATTTTAACATTCATCATTTACAGCATAATATATGATAAATTCAAATTTTAAGATAAAAGTAATAATTTTTTAAAAATGAAATTTTATGCCTTATATTAGAGAACCCTTTTTAAATACAATATTTGAAACTTTTATATATTAAATATAGTGAAATTAAATTCATCTTATGAAGAGGAAAACAAAAATTTATTTTTGATACATTTTTGGTAATTTTATGATCACTATCATATTTTGATGAATAGTGGAAAAATACAAAATTTTAATTAATAACAAATATTTTTAATCAAAATAATTTATAATGTTAAATTGTACATTTGAATGTATTTTAAGTATCATTAGATAATATTTTTATAATTTAACATAATTTAGGTCTTTGGATGTAATTTCACATTTAAATTTGACATAAACGAGTGTCAATATTTTGATAATTATTATTTCTTAAAAACACGGTTTTTGTTTTGTCAACAGGAGTAAAATATTAATGAATTTCTAACACTTATGTGTTTTAAATTGGAATAAATGGACTCCAAATTTGGAATCAGGAGGACCAAATTTGTTAAATATCAAACTTTTATTTTTATCCATTATGAATAATTACTTTGGTAAATAATTTATTTTCCATGGTTAAAGGATATATCCGGTAAATATAGCTAATGAAATAATATTAAAATACCCTAAAATGAGTCCTATTCCTATTGGGTGATACATGTTAGACCATGGAAATACTTTTGTTGATTTTGGGACCACTTGTATCCTTTTGAGAGTGATAATTACACTTTATATTAATTAATTTAAAGTAAAGACAAAAATGACAAAAACATTTCTCTTATAGTAAAACAATTATTACAAGGTATTATATAATTTATCAATTGGACTATAAATATTAGTTATAAAGATAAAAAAATTTCCTACATAATTTTTTTATTTATAATTTTTTTACATAAAATAATTTAATTTATTTACGACACAATGATGATGTAGTAATTTCCTTATTAAGGAATGATTAAAATAATTGGTATTATAAATATCCAAATTAATGTAATTTGAGACATTTGATGCATTACACTAATTTAATAGTATAATATGAAATTTTATTTTTGGTTAAATAAATATTATTCGATGTGATAAGGTTTTTATGGAATTCAAAATAAATGAAATTCTAAATAGTGTCCAAATTGACATAATTGGGGTTTTAACCCAAACACTATATTATTAATTGATATAATATTTTTAAAAATCTATGGTTCGGAAAAAGGACATAGATAATGTTATATATATTAATAATTAACCTCATGGGGCTCTCTTGGATTGTTATAATATGAGTATTAACAATATAATATAATAATACAAAGAGACGTGGTAAATGTCAAACAATTTAACTAAGCGTTAATTCTAAAAGATAAGGTTTATATGACGACCTAAACCTGTGTAAAACCAATTTTTTGCATGTTTTCAACCCATCCCCACCTTATCCTAAAAATAATTAATTTTTGAGACATTATAAACCGAAAATTATTTTATTATAAAATAATATTTCAAACATTTCCTAAAGTGACCCTCACCTCTCATTTAAAAGCGCACATCCGCTTCTCGGAATTTCACACATCCAAAATCTTTTGGATCGGAAGAACCCTACACAAATATCCTCCCAACATTCCTCCCTTCATCCTAGAGGCCTTAAATTTATCATAAAAACAAAAAAAGGAGCCCTTATTATCAACTAAATAGGAAACACCCAAAGAAGAGGTAATAATTTCACCAACCTCTTCCATGTGCTTTTCTGCTTCCACATCCTTTTTCAATATTGTTTCCATACCCAAATAATAACTCCAGTACCTCCTATGTACTGTTATGTTATTATAAATATGTTACTTCCATATTCTTTATTCTACCTGTCCTATAATGAAAATGTCACCAAACATGCGTACGTACAGCTCCCTGTCTCCACGTCATGGTGTTGTTTTTTATTCAAACATTTCAATATTTTGATGGATATAATAATGAGTAGATCTGATGTAAATAATATATATAAAAGTTAATCAGTCTGTATATATGATATACCATCAAATTGCATACAATTTCACTATCAATATAATAACATTGTCGCTTGTGCGTATGTACGGATTATCGTCTCCACGACGCGATGAGATTCTTTTCCACATTCACTATTCCACAAATATTATAAAAATATATATTATTAATAAGAATGTAATATATGACATAATAATTCTACAGGATATGTATATATATATTTGTATATATATATCTGTATATATATTTATATACTTACATATATATGATTCACTTACTTTCATTTAATACGGTATGAAAATGGAAATAGCGTTTTTGAATACGTATGACATACCGTCTCCATAAATGGGGTTTTCCATTTTATAAATATGTCTATTATACCTATTTATATTATAAATATATATCATATAAAAATTATTTTTTATATACTAGAAGTATTAAAACCGCGATCTAAGTGATACAATCAAGAGATACAAATTAAAACACGTACGATAAAGAAAGAGATTATTACCCAAAATGGTAATTTAACATGGAAATGATTATTAAATGGGTAGTATAAAGTCATAAATTAATCATGTCTGATATCATAAATATTAATTTGGTTCTGGTAGAATTTAATAAAATACAATGGTATTTATACAGGAGGTTAAACGTACCCTCCACTAAAGTAAATTACAAGGTAAGGGTTAATTTCACAATATATTTATTATATGCGATTGTTTTTATGTAAGTATTTACTGGGAAATATTTATTATCAATTTTCATGATTCATAAAAGCGTTTTCAAAGGTATTCGTTTTAAGGTAATAATTACTAAAAATTCATTTTAAATTTTTTATATATTTATTCTTCTAAACCTTTGTCATTAATATCCATGATTTAAAAACGGTTTTAAGGATTTATTTATGTGGGCATGAATTATTTAAAATGTTAATTCCATTAAAAAATTCAAATTGGTATGGAAAACATTGATTCAAAACTATCTTTTAAATGAATTCCATTATATGAATTTTAAATGATTTCATGAAAAGGGATATTTCTCTCATATATTGTTACTGATCATTTTCAAAAATGTCAACATTCTTTATGGGATATTATTTTTGATCGAGGTTGACAAATATACCATATTGTATTGAAGGTTTTGTGATATGTTTGAATGTTGATGTGTAGTTTTTATACCATTCATGTTTTATGGATAAAGTGTTGACAGTTCGTATGCAAGTTTTAATATGAGTGATTATGTTGTGTTTAAACCTTTTCATACGAGGAATGCATTAGAATTAGTATGTGATATGTGGATCCCATTATAGCTCCTCAATGCATCGGTAGGTCTCATGAGAAAAACTAGTGTCTTGGAAAAGGCCTTCAAAAAAAATATTATTTTTAGACTTGGCACATGGCCTTAAATATGTTGTTACGATGTCTGGAATTATGCATTAACACGTTTTGAATGTGGAAATTGATATTTCATGTGATCATTCGACTAGTAGAATATATATGTGATTATGTATATGGAATTATTTGATTTTACCTTTTCCATATTATAATGAAGTTTTGTTTTAAAAGGATTTTGTGTTAGTCATATACATTGCATGAAATGTTTATTTTTATTTATGAACGATTATGCTATATAGTTATCCTTACAGAGCATCTGAACTCACACCTTTGTAAATTTTATTTTTCACAGGATTCCAAGAAGTGTATTTTGATTGATATGGACAATTAATCTAAGGGAATAATGGCATTCATAAAATATTATTTATGTTGTTTTTTATGTTATAAAGTGTAATTTAACATTCATGTATGTAATATATTCTCCATGACTGCTAAACTGATTGGTCCTTCATGATTTGATTCCTTATAATAATGCTAGTGGAATAAAATAATGCACTGACTCTGGGCTTCTAGGGTCGCGGTATTACCAGAATCATGGTCATATGGTTGGGATATGTGTGTGGACATGGTAGTAGTAATTGGTCATGATAATTTGAAAGGGTTTTTGGTTAGCTGACATGTATGGTTTTGTTAGATAGTTACCTTACTTGAATTGGGGTGTTTTTTGCACCATATGCTTTGGTAAGGTTGTGTTTGGCTTTTTGAAAATTGTGGCCTTATTTAATGCATTTAAATTATAGTTTTATATAAACTATACTAACAGGTTTATCCATGTTGCATGTGTAAGTATGTCATTTGGGGAAATCCTAGTGAGTATTATTGTTCACCCCTTACTTTGGAACATTGGTGTTTTTGCAGATGTTTTACTCTGGGATAAAATTACATTTAAAAATGAATTTTCATTAGTGTTTTTTCTTGATTATTGGGTGGTATTCTGGTTCTTAGAGCATGAATCTTGGTGTGGAGCTGTGGAGTTGTGTCAGGAATTATTGGGTTTTTAGTTTTTAGTCTTCCACATGGTGCTCTGACTCTAGATTATTATGGTTTAGTTGTATTGGTCTTTTAAAGTTTTTATGGAATTGGTTTGGTTATATGGTTATCTCTTTGTAATGTGGTATATTGGTTTTTATTGTTGACATGAAATATGTAGTTTTTGATTTTTATGGATCTCTTGAATGGTTTCATTTATCCAAAGTCAAAATCATTACCCAATATTTCATGATTATATTGGCCATTATTTTTAGCCTTGGGAACCTATAGAGAATTTTATATGGCTTAGTGGCACCCCTGTAGTTACCCAATCTAAAGAGGAGGGGAGTGATGTTACAAGTGGTATCAGTTTTTCCGGTCTAGGAAATTTAAATGAAATATTTTTGTTTGGTCCTTTGACTATCGTTATGAAAATTTGTTTTGGAATTTTTTCAGGGTTACTCCACTTGTTGGGATGGTATAAAGGAGTAGTATTGTAGGACCATGAAATGTATTGCATAAGAGGACATAGATAACCCTTTAATGATGCACTTAATGTTAGTAGGGAGTTGGGTACATAAGTGTTTTCGATAGAATTATATGAGTGTGATCTCATAATCGTGGGTGTATCCACATAGATGAGCGTGGAATGCATGGTAGAAATGGATTCCCAGTAAGATTTCATGTTCCATTGGAAAAAATGACTTATGTTATCGTATGAATATTTATATTTTTGAAAGTTGTGGAAATGATTTTTCAATTTTTTGGTTTTTAAAAGGAAATGGTTTTGGTATTTTGAAAATGGGTCGATTTTCAAAAAATAATGGATTTTTAAAAATTGTTGAACAAGGAAACATGTAAATTCTGGAAAGAATGTTTTTGATAACAGAAATATGATATAATATGAAATTGTATGCTTTCAGTTTCTAGTGAGTGAGACTTATGGTAATTATTCTATTGATAGAAATAGCACTGTATAGACGTCATATATAACAGTTTGATGATGATATAGAGAAATTGGAAGCACCTGAGCCCCATGAGAACCAGTATCTATTTCGGAACATATTGAAAGCTTTCAATGCTATTGAATGTGCGAATATAAGTGATGAGTCGAGTCTTTTGGACCACTCGATTTAGTTTCCAAAGAAGAATCCTCGCATTTTTCAGGACGATTCTATGCTCAAAAGGGAAGAAGCATGTTTGAGAAGGATGAATTGAATATTAGATTTCATGGGAACACTGTAAGAGTTGAAAGTGAAGTAAGTGATTTACGTGGTGGAATATCATGCACATCACTTGTTAGTGTTATAGATCTAGGCTATAATGAACTGATTTATGTCATGGAAGGGTTTTGAGGAATTGTTTAACAAAACATTTTACCCACACATGAAAGGATTCAATGAAAAATAGATTTTTTAGCTGGAAGAAATACAACATATCATTAATGTGATATGAAGCTATGTTTATTTACATAGTTTGGTTTTCACCATAGGTGTCTATAAGTGCATCCTTGAAGGTAACATTCATTGAATCAATAATGTTGCCCAAAATTCATCATAAAATTGAGGTGATATGTATTTGTGGTTATACGCAATTGGTGAATTTGTAACTATTGGATGAGTGTGATATCTTTGCGAAATAGGTAGGGGAATCACGCTATTACCCATTGGGATTAGTGGGAACTCACACACATGGGTCATGTGGAAGAGGGGAAGATATTTATAGGGTAGAGTATGGATCTGAATCCACCAAAAGGTTCATTGAATCTTCCTCTGATGTCTCAGAGTAATATATAATATTGTCAATGTGGTTCTATAGAAAATATAAAGATGGATTGAATGTAATATTCTCAAGAATGTCATAACTAAAAATAGATGGTCCATCATTAGTGTTATTGTCACAATTGTCTATGGTCATGTATTTGGGACACTCTTAAATAGTCTCACGAATCCTATGAATCCACAAGATAGGGGTACCAACATACCCTTCATCAGTAGGGTCGATATAGTCATGGTGTTTCTAAGAATACCATGACTCCTTGGTAGGGTAATAAAGAGTTCTGTGTGGATAGAGGGAATTTTTTTAGAGCCAATCAGGTTTTAGTTTATGATAAGTCAGGATCATCCATAGTGTGAGGTATGATACTTTTGTATTATACATTAATTCAGGAGTTGTTTCAAAAAATTTCTTCTCAGTATTTAATTTATTCTCATGTTATTGATTGTCCGGGTTTATGTGTTGAAATTATGCCTTTGGTTTTAAAACATAAAACACATCTTGGTCAAAGATAATATTAATAGATCATCGGTAAATATTGTTGTATATTTTTTAATGAGGTTGAGTTGTTGTGTGACATCATAGTTCTTGATATCGATGCGAATTAAATAATTTTTTGGATGGGTTTTTTAATGATTTTAAGGCCCTTACAGACTATTATGAGAGAACTATTATATTTACAATGGGTGATGGCCTCAAGCACCTCATTAGAGGAGGGAAATGTTTGAATGACATTGAAACAAGATTTTTTTAACTTGTAGTTATGATGATATCATATATATTAGTGGAATTATCTTCTTCATTAATTGAAGATGCTGGGAGAAGTCATTTTTCGGTAGTGCTTTAATAGTTTATAAATGTCCTTCCTAAATAATTTATATAGTTTCCACCCATTAGATAATTATAGTTTCTGATTTATCTCCATTAGAGGAAAATTATTATCTAACTTCTATATTATCGGATGTCAGAATTTGAATTAAGGTAATTGAATGCATTGTTCGAGGAGCTAGAAGACAAAGAGTTTATTCGACATAGCACTTATCTATGTGCAATACTAGTTCTGTTTGTAAAAGATGATGATTTAACTTTTCAGTTGTGTCTAGATTATCGTAATGATACCCTATTACAATGAATAACTGATATCCAATCCGAAAAATTAATGATCTTTTAAAAAAAATTAGGTTACCCCATTGTTTCTCCAAAATTGATATGTGATCAGGATATCATCAGTTTTTGGTACTGAAGGAGGATATTTTGAAAACAGTTTCTTGATGTAGATATGGCCATTATAAATATTGTGTTATGCCCACAGGTCTAACGAATGAACCGATGGTCAGTATGAAAGTGATGAAATAGATATTTTATAGATATATGTATAAATTATGGGTGGTGTTGGTTGATGATTTATTTGTGTAATCCAGAATAGGGGTTGAGCATGAGAAACACTTGACAATGGTTTTGGGGATCATTAGTCATCATTATTTGTTTGAGAATTTTTCAATGTGTAATTTATGGTTATAATATTATCATCTCATTGTCCATGTTATGTCGAGGGGGTGTTTAATTGGTTTTGGAGGAGATATAGGTTGTTATCTCAGGGAATCTTTTAAAGAATTTCCTTGAGATACGAAGCTCCCTTGTCCTAGATTGGTATTACAAACACAGTTTTCATGAATTATCATGATTATATAAACCAATGACGTCTATGAAATGGAATAATGTACGTTTTCAAAAGAACAAGAAATGTAAGAAGTCTTTTGTTGAGCATCTGAGATTCCTTAGATAATCACTAATCTGGGGTTTTCTAGAACCAGGGATAGGGTACGTGTTGTATTTTGATACATTAGGATTAGGGTTTGGTGTTTCCACATGAAATTGGATCATGTTAGTGAGTATGGATCATAGAAGTATATGTTTCATCATAATAATTACCCAAAACATTATTTTTATATACCAGTAATGGTGAATGCTTTGAAATCATTGAGTCATTATCACTTTGGTATGATATTAATGTTGTATAACCGTCATAATATATTAAATAATAATTTCTCAAAATGATATTTGAATTTGTGGCATAAGATATGGTTGGATTATATCAAAATGTTTGAATTTGACTAGATGTACACATTGGGTAAGGGATATTCAGTGGTAAATGCATTAAGTATGAAGTAATTTGTTCTGGTGGAAAATGAAGCTTTGGACCTGCAGTAGTTGATGTCGGTTATAAATATCTTATGTCGGGAATTTGATGTCTAGGGTGGTGTAGCTATTTTTTTTGATTCCATTAGATCGTAAAGTTGTTTTTTTGGTTAAATAATAGAATATATATGATTCAGTGTGTGTGTCTATGAGGTTGAATCTCAATGGTAGGGAGATCACTAATGTCTGGAAACTAGATGGGATTTCAGTGTTTTACTTTCAGAATCAGATGGTTGTACTTATGTATTTCTTTGGAATAACTCTAAGTTATTATCACCATTCTATATTGTATTTCCATAATAGAATTCAATAAATTTATAACATGATAAAGGTGATGTTTTGGTGGTCTGTTATAAAAAGTAATGTTGCCGAGTTTATATCGAGATGCTTGACTAGTCCGCAAGTCAAGGAAGTGCATTTGTGGATAGTAGGAATGTAGTTGTATAAACCAATCAAAGTGTGGAAAAGGGAGCTGGTTGAGATGGATGTTGTTATTAGTGTCTCAAGAATTATTATGAAGAAAAATTTCATATGGATGATAATGGATCAGCTCATAAATTCATCTCATTTCATCCTTATTTCTAAGTCTCATAAAATGGATGTTTTTTCCAAAATCAATATACATGATGTTGTAAAAGGGGATGATGTAAAATTTTCTATTATATCATATAGATATATAAGTTTCAAGTATCCTTTCTAAAATTATTTATTGAAAGCCTTGGGGACTAAACTGGCAATGAGTACAGATTATAATCCTCAAATGGATGGGAAATATAAGAATATGACACAGAAAATAGAAGTTACAATAAAATTTTGTGTGATGGATCTGGGAGTCTTTTGGGTGGATGAAATTCCATTTTTTGAATTATATTTCAATAATATTTATCAAGCCTCCACAAATATAGATTTATTTGAAGCATTGTGTTGGAATTTGTGTCGTTATCCACAATTAGGGGGTGCAGACTAGTGAGACATTGATGGTTGGGTTGGGCCAGGTCTAAGAGATAGTGGATACTATTAAATTGAAATGTATGAGAGTCGATACAACTCAATGTTTTCCTAATTTTTGTGTGGACTATTTTAAATGGACATTATAGTTCAAGGTCATATGTCATGTGTTCTTGAGAATCTCTCCGAGTTTGGGAGATCATTGTTTTGGGAAACATAGAGAGTCATCTGAAAGTTATATTCGGAATCTGAAATACTAGATTATGTTGAAGAGGTGGAATATCCCTGGCATTCCAACCGAGGTTCAATGTGGTGAAAAATGTGTTTCGTGTTTCATTATTGTAAAAGTATATTTGAGATAGTAAACATGTAAATCATTGATATCATACTGAATTAAAACAAGATGCTTCCTTAGTTAACGTGACAATGTAGATTGCAGACAGGGAAGAGAAAGTATTGCATGGTAATTGCATTGGTCTAGATTGGATTTTGTGGAGGCATGGTCTGATTCAATATGATAATTGGGAGCAGGATAAATTGATGGTTGTGTAATGGCCCAGAATCATTCAACAATGGGATGTCACTATATATTCCTAGGATTAAAATTTCAATTTCTGGGATAATTTAGTACCCTTATTTTGATGTATGTAACAACTTTTACTATCATTTTATTTATGTAGTGTGGTTGGATAAGGATTAAAAGATTTTTTGGAAGGTTTTTGAATGGTTTGGTGGCATTTATAGGGGTTCACAGTTTAATCATGGTTAGTGGAATCTATAAAACCGACCCATGTTACTATGTACATTGAAATAGAGGAATAGGGATAACCATAGGGTTAAAGCACATGGATCACAATCTATCCAGCAATCCAAGGTAAAATTTTCATCATAAGGTAGTGCGCTTTTTCTCAGTTGTCACGCGGGTTGCCTATCATTGAGAGACAACAATGAGGGGAACCCTTTAATACAAAATTATTTTTAATTTTATCACACATTTTTTCAAACCATTCGAACTAACCATGAACGACTATAAATGAGTGTTTAAAAATTAATGGGGCTTGGAAATAACCCATAACAATTCATTTATACTCCCATTGGATCCCAACATATGATTTATTCTTATACGGATCTACCTTGTCTCTCCCACTCATTTTTCAAGAGAATAGAAGCATTTTCTTGGTGTTTTGAAAGTGGTTATCCTATAGTATATCTCCATTATTGGTTGTTTTATGGTTTCCGTAGATCTACTAATCTTTATCTCTTTGTTCTTGTCACGACCCATCCTCGGGGCCTGTGTCGTGACTACCCCAAGCCCGCCTTCCATAGGCCAGGGGCTGGCGACTAGCACCAAGGTGTAATTCCTGGTAAAAAGGGAAGGAATTTCCTTTGTAAAGTAAACAAACACCACAGAACAAGCAAGCAGTAAAAGTAAACAGTAAGTAAAAACTGGTTACAATAGTAAGTGCGGAAAAGTAAGTGGTCCAGTATACAAACCCAAACTGAAAGTAAAGTACAACTGGAAAGGGAAAACAACAACTGAAAAGTAAAGTCGCATCGTCGAGCCGTCCACTGGAAATCCCTCTTGAAGGGTGAGTACAGATGGCCTCCACAGCTCCTAGGGCATAGTCGTCTGCTCCGAGTACGTCCCGCCCAGTGGTCTACCTCCATGTACCGTCCTGCTCCGCTAGCCTCAACCACGATCAGCATTATCCGTCGTCTGCAACCAACACAAGGTATTACAGGCATATCCCATGCAAGGGTGAGTATAAGCTACTCAGTAGGGACCCCGAGAACCCCGAAGGTCTCCCAGAATCCACAAAGGAAATAGACAATCACGAAGTAAAATTCGACACTGCTTAGGTATATGCCCATACAAATACCTAAGTCAACAATTCCAGCTCGCTCCAACCTCCGAGCCCAAGTACAATCCAGTCCACACAGGAAAAAAAAACGTAAATCCACACAGGATAGCACAACACAATCCACATAAGGAAGAAAAACAGGATTCATCTCACACATGTATACTTCTTCGTAAGACAATAGAGATGATTAGATATTGCCACAGATTCATCTAAGTCATCAGACCCACAAAGGATCGATAGTTACTAACTCCCGCAATGACCCACAAAGAATTTGACCCACAATGGATCGATAGGTAACTAACCCCCGCAATGACCCACAAAGGATCTGACCCACAAAGGATCGATAGGTAACTAACCCTGCAATGACCCACAAAGGATCTGACCCACAAAGGATCGATAGGTAACTAACCCCCGCAAAGACCCACACTGGAACGGACCCACATAGGATTTGTAGGTGCTGGCCCACATAGGACCGCTGAGCGCTGACCCACACAGGATCAGACCCACACATGATCAGTAGCACTTATTCACGTAGGATCGCTGAGTGTTGTAGTCATCATCGTCGAATCCACTGAGAATCTCTGTACAGTCGTCCTCGTAGTCGCAGCCAGCTCTAGGGTTCTCGCACATAGCAAACTCGTTCGTGAGGGTCCGCTCCACGAGCCGAGAGGCTGATACATCAACTGACACATAGTCCGGAGTTGATGTATCCAAAAGTTCCGTATCGTCAACAGGAACTCAACATCGTAGATGGCGGGTCAATCAGACGCCCAGTCTGGAAGTTATTGGCTTTTTCATCCCAAGGGCCCGGTTGGTTTTTAAGTCAAAACAAAACCAACCATACTCTAACTGCGTCCAAACCTCAAGTGGAGTAATCCAAAAGTTCTGTCTCACTAAGAGGAATCGAGCAATGTCGAAGACACGTCATTCGGACGTCCGGAACTCAAGTTATGAGAATTTCCGCTCCGAGGGCCCGGTTGGTTTCATGTACGAATCAACCCGGACGAATCCAAAGTATTCTGAAACCTTGAGTGAAATATACCGAAACGACCTTCTCGATCCAAGTATCGCATCACAACTAAAGGTGCGTCGATCGGAGGCCCGCAGCTCAAGTTATGGGAAACAGACTGAAAAAGGTTCGGTAATAAGGCGTTCGGGCCCGGTCCGACCCTGCCCGATACCCCCAGGGTCGGCCCGAACTGTGTGGACCCGTCCTGGGTCCAGGTCCAGCCCGCTTGGGCGCGGCCCCGCTGGCGCGGCCTGACCGGGCATGGCGGCCCGTCCTGGGGGACCGGCCAGGGCAGCCGGCCCGGCGCGCTGGCGCACTGGGAAAGGCTCGGCCGAACGGTCGGGCCGTTTCGGGAGCAGGGGGCATGATGTCCCCGCGTGAAGAACTGCCGCCCCTTTATGGGGCTGCTCAGTTGGCCGGCTAGGGGTTACAACCCCCTTTTATTTCATCTAACCGGCCGGCTGCCGCCATCACGGGACCGGCAGGGGCCGGTCCCCTCGCTCCGACGCCGACGACTAAGAACCGGCGGCCGGTTCCCCTAATCTGCCACGGCCTTCACCCGTCTGGCGCGACGCGACGGAGCCGCGCCCCTCTGCGGAATCCCCGCTCCAGCCACGGTGCTTCTGAGGTCCTTCGGCGCGGCACGACAGTGCCACAGATTTATTGTTTCCAACAGCGCGGTGTGACGGCGACGCGCTTCTCCTCTCTTCCTTTTACAAATTCCACATGATGCATTGGCACCACGTCGCCATGCTTGCCGCATCAATATCCATAACCAAAAAGAGGGTAGGAGTGTCGGCCGTGTTCGTGCGGTCCGACCTCCTCCCATTAAAGTGATAACAGACAGTTCAACTGAAATGTGGATAACAACGTAAGTAAACACAAGAAAATAAACCTCTACCTCAACATTGTCATCGCACGAGCGTTCGTCGCGGAGAAAGGAATTTCGTGGAAGAAGTGTCATGGAAGGAGGATCGTCGGCGTCGTGGTACACAGCGCCGCATCGTCAATCTCTGAGGGATCGTCATTCTTTGTCGTCGTTCATCGGAGGTCGGCGTTCTTCGTCGGCGACGATGCGTTCTTCGAGTTCTTCAAAGAAGGAGGATGAAGATCTTCATGCCTTAGAGCTTTCTCCAAATCCTCTCAACAAGCAAACCCTCAATAAAATAAGTGTTGGTCTTATTTTATTTCCCATGCCAACGTTTTGGAATTCATAAAAAGAATCCAACAATAAATTCAAAGAATTAATTGTAACAAATAAACTTCCCAAATAAAAGGGTCATTTAATATTTAAAAAAACGCACGGGTTGACTTTATTTAAAAGGGTGGTGCGGGTGCATTACATAGAAGGAAAGAAACGGTGGGGCTTGTGTGGGCCCCACCTCACAAATATCCTACCAAGTGGGTAGGATATTGTAGGTTCCACCTTATCCTCTTAACTTAGCTTAAGTGGATTTAGGTGAAATAAAATAAAGTGTCACACCACATTTATTTTATTTCTTAACTTAACCCCAAAAATTAAAAACCACACCCGAGAAAACGCAACTACGGAAAAGGCATTTCTAAGAAAATACTGGCGCTGTGATTCCATCGGTGCCCTTAGAATTCGATTCCTAGAACCAGTTCAAAAGATAGAAAACCCCGCTCGTTCATTCACTGAACGTACCCGAGCTAAACATCAGAAAATGATTTCGGTCACACCGGGCCTCAGAATCAGTTGCAATCAGAAACTGTGTTCTTGTAAAATTACAAAGAAAATTAAGAAAAAAAATTTCCTTGAATTTTGCAGGTCATTACATCACTCCCACCTCAGGGCTTTACGTCGCCGTAAAGATACACCATAAACTAGGGAAACAAATGTGGGTACTGAGCATGCCTCTAAGCCTCCATCTCCTAAGTGCTCACCTAGAGGTTCCCATGCTATCATCTGATGCACACTAGAGGAATCGACCATCCACGTAGGACCCACTCCTGTCGATCATCAATCTCCACCGGAACCTCTGTAAAAGTCACCCCAACATCAACGTCCAGCTCCCCATGGTCAATGATATGCGTCAGGTCATGCACGTATCTCGTCAGCTCAGATACGTGGAAGACGTCGTGCACCCGGTGCAACTGAGGTGGTAGAGCCAGACGATAAGCCACCTCACCAATCCTGTTGAGGACCTGGAATGGTCCAATGAAGCATGGAGACAACTTTCTGCCTCAGGAAAATCTCCGTAATCCACGTCGAGGTGAGACACACAAGAAGACGTGGTCGCCATCCTCGAACTCTAGTGGCCTCCACCTCCTGTCAGCATAGGACTTTTGCCAGCTATGAGCTGCCCTCATCCACTACTGGATGATCTGGACCTTCTCTGTCGTGGCCAGGACCATCTCCGATCCCACAAGTGCTGACTCCCTAGGGTCTGTCCAGCACAAAGGAGATCTACAAGGATGGTCGTACAACGCCTCGAATGGTGCCATCACGATGGTGGAGTGGTAACTGCTGTTGTACGCAAACTCCACCAAAGGTAGGTGGTCCTCCCAGCTACGACCAAAGTCAAGGAAATATGTGCGGAGAATGTCCTCAAGAGTTTCTATGGTCCTCTCCGTCTGACAATTTTTCTGAGGGTGAAATGCGGTTCTCAAACATAGCTGCATCCCGAACGCCTCCTACAACCCTTTCCAATGCCGGGAAGTAAAGAGAGAATATCATTCAGAGACGATAGATGATGGAACACCATGAAGTCGTACAATCTCTTGAATGTAGAGACATCCCAAGCTCTACACTAAGCCCTACTCTCTGATTGGTAAGAAGTGAGCCGACTTGGTTAGTCGGTCGACAATCACCCAAATGGAGTCGTGACCTCTCGAAGTGTGTGGAAGTCCAGTGATGAAGTCCATAGATATGTCATCCCACTACCATTCCGGGACCTCCAAGGGATCTTCCAAGACTGCTGGTACCTGATTCTCTTCCTTCACCTGCTATCAGGTGAGGCATTGAGAAACGAACTCTGCCACAACCTTCTTCATGCATGAGCACCAGTGCTGTCGTCTTAGGTCTTGGTACATTTTCTCCACTCCAGGATGTACCGCCAAGGGAGAAGTGTGAAACTATCTTAGTACCTCCTCCTGTAAAGAAACTGGTACAAGGTACATCCTCTGAAAAGGAGGTCATTCTCTTCTCCAATGGAGAAACCATCAGGTGCCTGTCCAAAGGATATCTGTGCACTCCGCGTCTCACAGACAGTGTCCCCACGTTGTGCCTCTCTGACCCACTACAGTAGTGGAGGGGTGACTGTGGGAGACTAAAGGAAGGCTGATCCATCTCTATACATGAAGGATATCTGCAAAGCGACTAGCTGCTCTGTCGCCTCCTCAAGTAGCTGAATGACCATCCTCCTGCTGAGAGCATTGGCTACTATGTTCCCCTTCCCAGGAGTATAGACTATCTCAAACTCATAGTCCTGGAGGAACTCGAGCCATCGCCACTATCTCAGGTTCAGGTCCTTCTTAGAGAAGATGTACCTGAGACTCTGATGGTCAGAAAAGACTGTAAAGTTCTCGCCCATCAGGTAGTGTCGCCATGTCTTCAGAGCGAAGACCACTGCTGCTAACTCCATGTCATGGGTAGCGTAGTTCTGCTCATGCGGCCTCAACTGACGTGATCCATAGGAGATCACCCCCCGCTCCTACATCAGGACACATCCGAGTCCGGTATCTGATGTATCGTAGTAGACTACGTACCCTACTCCCTCCTCCGGAAGCCTCAAGATAGGGGTGCTGGTCAATCTATGTATCAGCTCCTGGAAGCTCTGCGGAAATCTGTCTGACCACACAAAGGGTTTCCCCTTCTTCTTCAAAGCTTAGAGTGGTGCCGCAACTCTGTAGAAGTCTGGCACAAATCTCCGGTAGTATCCAGCTAGTCCCAAGAAACTCCACACCTCCGTCACGCTCCTGGGTGGCTCCCAAGCTAGCACTGCCTCGATCATCGCAAGATCCACTGAAACTCCCACCTCAGAGATGACGTGCCCCAAGAAGTGGACCTCACGTATCCAGAACTGACACTTCGAGAGATTTCCATAAAGCTGGTGCTCTCGGAGTGTGTCTAGTACAACCCACAAGTGGTAGGCGTGCTCCTCCTTAGTCGTCGAGTATATCAAAATGTCGTCAATGAAGACCATGAAAAATCGATCGAGGTATGGCAGAAAGATCTTGTTCATGAGGACTATGAACACTGCTGGAGCATTGGTTACTCCGAATGGCATAACCAAGAACTCATAGTGGCCATACCGACATCTGAAGGCCGTCTTCTGCACGTCCTCATCCCGAACTCTGAGCTGGTGATAGCCTGACCTGAGGTCTATCTTTGAGAACCATTGTGCTCCCTTGAGCTGGTCAAAGAGGTCATCAATCCTCGGTAGAAAATACTTGTTTTTTTACTGTCACCTGGTTTAGACGAAGATAGTCAACACAAAGTCGCAATCTCCCGTCGGCCTTCTTGGCGAACAATATCGGGGAAGCCCATGGTGAAACACTGGGTCGGATGAATCCTTTTCCCTGAAAGTCCTCCAACTATACTCGTAGCTCTCGAAGCTCGGCGGGAGCCATCCGATATGCTGGGGTGGATATCGGGGCTATCCTGGGTTATAGATCAATATAAAAGTCTACCTCTCTGTGAGGAGGTAGTCCTGGAACGTCATCGGGGAAAATGTCTGCATACTGATCCACCACTGCAGGAAAACTAGGACTCCTCACGTCAAATTCTCCCAGGATGAGGCTAGCCAACTGGTGAGTAATGGGTTGTCCTCTCCTCTGCGGGAGTCCATCCTGTGCTGCGAAGGCTCCCTTCTCGCAGGTGAAGGTGAACCTTCTCCCGTCGGTGCGTACACATCGCACCATGTGCCTAAAACAGTCGATCTGAGCATGGATTGTAGATAACCAATCCATGCCCAAGATAATGTCGTAAGGCCTCGACGCCGATACAAGAAGATCCCAGCCGAAGCTCTCACCTCCTAGACTAAGATCAAACTGCCGGCACCAGTGCATAATCGTCGAGTCTGCTCCCATAGGAGTCTCTAGCCGTAAGGATCGAGCAAACGGCTCCGTCGGAATCTCTGAGCTCCGAACAAGGGGAGCGGCTATGAAAGGATGATTCGCTCCTGTGTCTATAATAATTTCATCAAGGGTGTAATAGACACAGATAGTACCTCGAATCATCTCGGGCGCGCCGTGGTCGTAGGCCTCCGCTGCCTGGAGCTGTGCCTATCTCTGCCCGCCAGCTCCCTATGGCCGGGGTGGACCTCCTGGTGGTGGTGGTGGTAGAGCCTCAAAGCGTGGCCCACCACCTACTGCTCGGCCAGCTCCTCTGCCTCATCCGCCTTCTCCCTGCAGACCGCCACGGTCAAACCTCTGCCTCTGGCTGGGTGGCGCCTCAACTGTCTACTACTCCTCGTTACGGCGGGTTGGGCAGTCATGAGCCATGTGGCCCTGCCCGCCGCATGTGTAGCACTGTCTGCCTCTTGAAAGACTGGCTCTGCGCTGTGTGCCCTGCATTGCTGAGCTAGTGTCCTGAGGTCTTCCTCCTGAGGGTCTGGTCTGCCTAGACCCATGAGTCATTTTTCGACTGCCTGCTGCAGAAGACTCTGCTACGTGCCGCCCCGCGGTAGGTCTCGCTGCTGATGTAGACTCAGCAAGAAAGCTCTCGATCATAAGGGCTCGCTCCAGTACTCCTGCCTGAGTCAGAATGCTGAGGGAGATCAGCGATGCCCTACTCTCATGCCTCAATCCCTTCTCAATGGTCTGGGCCAAGAAGAATTGGTCACATACCATGTCTTTCGAGTAGCCCGATAGATCGGTAAATCTCTCCGAGTACTGGGCGACTGCCAAGCTGCCCTGCCACAGGTGAAGAAGCTCCTGGATGCACACCGCACGGAGGGTGGCCGGGACGAACTCTGAGTGGAAGAGGATGTCAAAGTCTGTCCAGAGAAGAGATTCCACATCGTGCACCTTGAGCATGAAGCTCCACCATCGGCCCGCTGCCGCATGTAGTAGCATCGCTGCGAGAATCATCATGAGGTCTGCTGGTGTCCCCACTAACCTGAAAACTCGTAGCACTGCCTCCATCCAATCCTTGGCTGCCTGGGGGTTCGTCTCCCCGCGTAACCTGGGCGGTCGCTGGCGCTGGAACTCATGAAGTGCACTAAGGCGACGTGCATTGTCAGTGGCTAGGGATGGAAGCATCGGTGGCTCGGTGGGTAAAGGTATCTTCGGTGCCTCAGCTGTCAAAGGGCCATGTACCGAGACCTCGTCACTCAGTGGGCTATCGTCATGCTCAACTCTCGGAACCCTAGATGGCTGCCATCGTGGGGCCATCCTAAAAAGTAAACAGGTGCGCCACGGTCAGAACAGTATACCTGGTGAGCTGACATAAAGTAATCACAATGAAAACTTGAAACACACATGCAATCAGTGTTTCTGTGCATTAAGTCGGAAATCGGATGTCAGGGTCCTGGTGTACGGATACGTTGGCCGCCGCACCAACACTGGACTCCCTGGACTAATAACCACACCCAACATGCTTAACACTATTGCTTCACATAGAAAAATATCAGAGTCTAATGTTCTGTGGCAGAACTGAACTCCTCTGATACCAATTTTTCACGACCCGTCCTCGGGGCCCATGCCGTGACTACCCCAAACCAACCTTCCATAGGCCAGGAGATGGAGAGTAGCACCAACGTGAAATTCCTGGTAAAAAGGGAAGGCATTTTCTTTGTAAAGTAAAGAAACACCACAGAACAAGAAAGCAGTAGAAGTAAACACTAAGTATAAACTGGGTACAATAGTAAGTGCGGAAAAGAAGTGAGTGGGCCAGTATACAAACCAAAACTGAAAGTAAAGTACAACTGGAGAGAGAAAACATCAACTGAAAAGTAAAGCCGCAGCGTCGAGCCGTCCACTGGGAATCCCTCCTGAAGGGTGAGTACAGATGGACTCCACATCTCATAGGTTCCAGCCGTCTGTTCCGAGTACGTCCCGCCCAGTGGTCCACCTCCAGGTACCGTCCTGCTCCGCTAGCCTCAACCACGATCAGCGATATCCGTCCTCTGCAACCAACACAACGTAGTGTGGGCATAGCCCGTGCAGGGGTGAGTATAAGCTAATCAGTAGGGACCCCGAGACCCCCTAAGGTCTCCCAGAATCCATAAAGGATAATCCAAAAAGGAAAGATACAATCACGATGTAACATTTGACACTGCTTAGGTATATGCCCATACATATAACTAAGTCATCAATTCCATCTCGCTCTAACCTCAGAGCCCACGTACAACCCAGTCCACACAGGAAAGAAAACGTAAATACACACAGGATAGCACAACACAATCCACATAGAAAAGCAAAACAAGATTCAGCTCACACAGGTATACTTATTTGTAAGATGATAGAGATGATCAGATATTGCCACTGATTCATCTAAGTCGTCGGACCCACAAAGGATCAATAGGCACTAACCCCCGCAATGACCCACAAAGGATCGATAGGTAACTAACCCCCTCAATGACCCAAAAAGGATCTGACCCACAAAGCATCGATAGGTAACTAACCCCCGCAATGACCCACAAAGGATCTGACATACAAAGGATCAATAGGTAATTAACCCCCGCAAAGACCCACACAGTATCAGACCCACACAGGATCTGTAGGCGATGTCCCACACAGGACCGCTGAGCACTGCCCCACACAGGATCGGACCCACACAAGATTGGTAGGTAGGATTGCTGAGTGTTGTAGTCGTCGCCGTTGAATCCACTGAGGATCTATGTACAGTCGTCGTCGTAGTCGCAGCCAGCTCTAGGGTTCCCACACACAAAAACCTCTTTCGGGAGGGTCCGATCCACGAGACGAGAGGATGATACATCAACTGACACATAGTCCGGAGTTTATGTATCCAAAAGTTCCGTATCGTCAACTGGAACTCAACATCGCAGACGGCGCGTCAATCAGACGTCCGGTCTGGAAGTTATTGGCTTTTTTGTTCAAGGGTACCGGTTTGTTTTTATGTCAAAACCAACCTAAACGTACTCCAACTGCATCCAATTCTTGAGCAGAGTAAGCCAAATGTTCCTTCTCACTAAGAGGAATCCAACAAAGTCGACGGAACGTCATTCGGACGTACGGAACTCATGTTTGGAGCGTTTCTGCTCCGAGGGCCCGGTTTGTTTCGTGTATGAACCAACCAGGCCAAACCCAAAGTATTCCAAAACCTTGAGTGTAATATACAGAAACAGCCGTCTCTATCTAAGGATCGTATCGCAACTGACGGTGCCTCGATCGGAGGCACGTAGCTCATGTTATGGGAAACAGTCCGAAAAAGGTTCGGTAAATGGGGGTTCGGGCCCGGTGCGAACCGGGTCGACCCATCCCGGGTCCGGGTAAGGCCCACTTGGGAAAGGCCCGGCTCGGCTGGTGTGGCCAGACCCGGCCAGCGCGGCCCTGCCTGGCGGCCTGGCATGGCGGACCGGCCAGGGTAGCCGGCCCGGCCCGTGGCGCGCTGGCCAGAGGCTCGGCCGAACGGCGGAGCCGTTTCGAGTGTGGGGGGTGCGCTGCCCCCGCGTGAAGAATCGCGGCCCCTTTATGGGGCCGCTCAGCTGGCCGGCCGGGGGTTACGACCCCGACGATTTCATCTGACCGGCCGGCTGCTGCCATCACGGGACCAGTAGGGGTCGGTCCCCTTGATCCGACACCGGCGGCCCGGAACCGGCCGCTTGTTCCCCTCCTCACCCGCGGCCCGTAACCGGCCCCACTCGGGTCGCGGTGCTTCTGAGGTAATCCGGCGTGGCGCGACAGCGCCGCGTCTTTTGTTCATATTCTACGGCGCGGCATGACTGTGTCGCGGATTTATTGTTTCCAACAGCGCGGTGCGACAGCGTCGCGCTTCTCTGCTCTTCCTTTTACAAATTCTGCACGGTGCTCTGGCACCGCGTCGCCTTGCTTGTAGCATCAATATCAAAAACCAAAAAGATGGGAGGAGTGTCGGCCGTGTTCGTGCGGTCCGACCTCCTCCCGTTAATGAGATAACTGGCATTTCAATTGGAAGGGGGATAATAAGGGAAGTAAAAACAAGAAAATAAACTCCTACCTCAACGTTGTCGTCACACGATCGTTCGTCGCAGAGAAAGGAATGTCGTGGAAGAAGAATCGCGGAAGGAGGATTGTCGGTGTCGCGGTACACGGCGTCACGTCGTCGATCTCCGAGTGTTCGGCGTTCTTCTTCGCCCTTCGTCGGAGGTCAACGTTCTTCGTCGGCGACGATGCGTTCTTTGCATTCTTCAATGAAGGAGGATGAAGATCTTCAGGCCTTAAAGCTTTCTCCAAATCCTATCAACAAGAAACCCCTCAATAAAATAAGTGTTGGTCTTATTTTATTTCTCATTTCAACGTTTTGGAATTCATAAAAAGAATCCAACAATTAAATCAAAGAATTAATTGTAACAAATAATCCGCCCAAATAAAAGGGGCTTTTAATATTTTAATAAAAACGCACGGGTTGACTTTATTTAAAAGGGGGGTGCGGGTGCGTTACATAGAAGGAAAGAAACGGTGGGGCTCATGTGGGACCCACCTCACAAATATCCTACCAAGTGGGTAGGATATTGTGGGTTCCACTTTATCCGCTTAACTTAGCTTAAGTGTCTTTAAGTGAAATAAAATAATGTGTCGCGCCACTTTTATTTTATTTCTTAACATAACCCCAAAAATTAAAAACCGCACCCGAGAAAACGCAACTTTGGAAAATGAGTTTTAAAGCAAATATCGGTGTTGCGATTCCATCGGTGAACTCGGAATTCGATTCCGAGCACCGGTTCAAAAGTTAGAAGACCCCACTCATTCGTTCACTGAACGTACCAGAGCTAAACTTGGGAAAATGATTCCGGGCACACCGTGCCTCGGAATCAAGTGCCGTCAAGAAACTGTGTTCTTGTAAAATTCGAAAGAAAATTATGAAAAAAATAATAATTTGAATTTTAGGGGTCTTTGCAGTTCTATAGATCTACTCAAATTTTATGTATAATTATGTTTAATGATCCCTAAAATGATAAAAGATGGTCTTGCGGATGTTAGGGAAATAAATCTAAATAATTTTTGTGGATTTTTCACTCGGATTTTGTGTGTTGTTGTGTGGTGGGTTGTTTCATCCAAATCCCTAAGGTAGGTTGATTCTCTCTCAACTCAATTTTAATATAACGTAATGGATTTAATTTCAATTTAATATCTACAACTTCTAATTGATTGTGATGAAGAAATTAAAAGCTCGTTTTTATCATATTCGGTGATGTTTTGTGGACTTGATAAAATTGGGATATTGTGGATTAATTTTCATGATTATGGATATTAAAATTATAATTCTTGAAACAATTTTATAGGGGATTTATGGTAAATTTTTTGAGAAAATGTTTTTCAATAAAATTTGTTGTTTTATTGTAATTATTTATAACATGGATGTGGTATAAGTGAATTTTCAATAAATATCAATTTTAATTAAATGGTTTTGCATTGTGTTGAAATTGTTGATTTTTATTAAGGTATTTGTTGTCTTGGCATGTTGTTCTAATTTTAAGAAATTTTATATTAGCATGTTTTTGAGACTTCATGAATTTTTTTGTCTTCATGGACAACTTATGAGGTTAAGCATTGCTATGAAATATTGGATAGTGGGAATGAAGGGAAACCATCAAAGGGAAGTGTGTGTTAATTACTACTATAAATAGTGGACACGATTGAACTTTAAGTTGCACCTTCATCTTTAACAATGTGTTTGGATGTGTATTTTGTGTGGGTTAAACATGGGTATATGGTTAGGATAAGAATGAGGCCATGCTAGTTATAATGGTGAGTGAAAATGTTAATGGGTTTTTGGTTTGATGACTTTTTTTGGTTTATTTTGTTGGATTAATTCCTTGAATGTTGTTATTTTTTTAAAAAGATGGTTTTTATAGGTTTAAGTAGCTATAAGAAAATTTTGGTAATGTTTATTTTCATGATATAATTTTTTTTATATAAACCTTTCTAACTCTTTCCTCTTAGTGGAATGTTTATAGAAGTAATTTTGTGAAAATTTAGTCATTATTGTTACTCATCCCCAAATAGAGCAATATGGTTCTTTTAAATATGTTTCACTCTGGGACACTAGTAAGGGTAATGCAACGCATTTCCTTAGTGGATCATTGTGATTCTTGGGAAGTATTCTGGTTCATGGAGCATAGATCCTGGTGTGGAGATGTGGATTTATGCCATGGTTTCTTTGGGTTTTATTGTTTAGTTTTCCACATGGTAATTTAACTTTAGATTATTGTGTTTTATTTGTTTTTGTCTTTGGGAAATTTATGGAATTGGATGGGTTGTATGGTTTTCTACTAGTAATTTGTCGCATTGGTTTACAAAAATGATTCATGAAAAATTTTCAATATAATATGAGAGATTTTATAAATTCTAAATTTTTCATTTTAGAATATCCAATTTTAATGAATACATCAAAAGAAATTCATCAACAAAAGTGGTAAAATCGTAAATCTCTTAACAAATAATTTTCATTAAATTCCATGATCATTTTCAATATACATATATTAATTTATAATTGTATATAGTATGATAAATATCATCCTGGTATATATATTTATATCATATTATTAGGATCTTTCCTGACCACAAATTAATTCAATATTACTCAAGTTCATCATAACCGATGTTTCAATGAATAAAATATCTCATGGGAGTTAACATGATAATCATTTGTTTTAGAAATTAGTAAATCCATACTAAATACGTTGTTCAATGGCCATATGTATGGAATTCCTTATGATATACTTTTATATGTTTTTTCCTTTAACAAGACAAATTTTTTATCTAATAAGGTAACCTTATATTTCTATACAAGTAACTAAACACACTCATTTTAACATATATTCATATCACATAATATATTTTGATGATCATAAACAATGAAAAAAAAATTTATTAATAAAACTGTTTTATAATAATAAAAATCTCAGAAAGAATATGAAACTTAAATGAAAAAATTATAATAAAATATTGAATTGAATAACTGTGTTACAATTATATTGAAAAAACATATCAAGTTTTTTCACTCATGTTTCAAAGAAAATGGATCCTAACATGACTATAATTTTTTTATAATATATTTTTCAATTTAAAATTAAATTCTCTAATATAAATGCTCCTAAATTCATTGGATAAGTTTCGTGATAATTATAGATTTTAAATAATTAAAAAACTTTTCATTAATATATTAAATAAAAATATATTGAATTCCCAAATTTATAGATATTATATGAAAAAATATAGCACATGAAAATAATAATTGTTAGAGGAAGGGATAAGTCATAATATTTTCTCTATTGACATGAGAAGATTATTAACAGATATGTTGTTTTGTTACAATAATATTTTTTGTTAACACGATAAAAATTTTGTGATTCAATACATTGGAAATTTAATCTCATACAAATTTATGTAGTATCAATAAAAATATTCAATATTCAATATTTTATAATTAATATTTTCAAAAAAATTCTCTTATATATTAAAAAATAATGTCATCTACCACAACATTGTATATTGTAGATGATATGTAATGTATTATCCCAAAATCACACTTTTTTCCATGCTATCCTATATATATTTTTGAAAAAAAATATTTTTGGAATATATTACTAAATCACTGAAGAATTTACATATACCGCTAATGTGTTTATTGGGAATCTATTAGGTCATTTTTAAATGAATAAAAACCCATAATTACTATAAATATCTCAACACATAGACGTACTAATGGATAAAATTTTAAATGATATATAAACACCATTATTAATCAGTACGATTTCATGATGAGTGTCTTAAATAGTATATACTTATAATACATCAATGCGATCCTACATATATAGGTGTACACATGATAATTAATTTAATAAGACTATTTATTTTTTTCATCAACATCCAATGAAAAAACTATATCACGTAATTAATAAAAATGTTATAAGGACAAAGAGGTTATAAAGAGAAAAATGTAAACCATATGAAAATATATAACAATTCCAAATAATATTATTCATCATTGAAAGGATAAAATTTATCAATTTTTAGATTGACTGTAAATATTCTAATACGTTGTGATAAAAATATTTAATATAAAATACATTTAAGGATTAATTAATTTAGGGCATAAAAAATAATATATCAATTATTCATACTTTTAATGAGTCATCACAGTATATGATTAATAACATTAGTAGTAAATATAAAAGAAACATATATACTAAAACTATATTTTATCCAATATCATAATTGTAATGATTTAAATTAACTTCTATATTATTCTCCATTTTCTGTTTCATATCCTTGGTCTCTAACATCCCTTTTTATCAGTCACATAATAATTCATTATTTATTATATCTCACACTAATACATATTTATTATTGACTAATTATGTGGTATCTTGCCATATTTAATTATAAAAAGGTGGTTCAAAATTCATCTCCCTCCTCTCTCTGTAAAATATAAAATCATTAGCATTATTAAAAGGGGAAGTATTATATGGCATAATTATGTGTTGTATTTCTAATTGGACAGAGATATTTCATTTTATTTTAACATATCAAAAAAGTCAATTTTCTTTTTGTATAATAATTAAAAAATTTATTATATGTTTAATTTTTGTAAAAATATTCCAAAGAAACAATTATTACCAAGTTTTATGAGTAGTATCCTTGAAAATTAACCTAAAATATACAATCATACAATCAATATAGAGATATATGGTGATGGTGTTGGTATTGAAATGGGTTTTTATAATCATACCAATCATTCATGTGAAGATGAATACTTCTAAAAAATTAAAAATACATTGAATTTAACTCTATATTAGTGATATTATTGTGGAATGGGTGAAATCCATGTTCAATAGAATGGTGAAGATGCAGTCCTAGGATTGGTATTATGTTTCATTGATTATAGGTTATAAAATGAACATTTAATATGATTAGTTAGAGGATGGTAGACTTATATCACCAAAATTCCTTTAGATGACTTTAACATGAAAACAATACGATAGTGTGTTAAACATTTATTTAAGTTGATATCAATAATCATTCAGTACGTAGCCAACCATTTAGAATAATTTTTATAAGAAAAATTATTTTATTTTTAATATTTTTTTCCAAAAATATTTAATATGTATTCTTAATATTGAAATTGTAACTATGAATTAGATACTAAAATCATGTGAGTATCCTTTCAGATTATATTTAGCATTCATTCAATGATTATTAAAACTTTTAACTAAAAATTCAATGTAATTTATGTTAATATTTGTTAAAAACATTTTCAAATTTTAAAAAATATACTTTGACTATATTGAATATATATAATTCAATGTGTTATTGGTGAAATGTTATTCATTGGAATCATATATGGTTTATTATTTAAGAGTAACTTTACAATTTAATCATTTTTTAATCCCATAAATCATATAATACATTCACAATAGTATTTAGTTTGGATTATTGGGAACATTTGAAAGAAATATTAATTATAATAATTTAATTGGTTTGGGGATAAACATTTTGTAACATTTGAAGCACATAAATTAGTACAAGCACAAAGGGGTGAATATTAATTATAGATTTTTCAAAAAAAATATTATGTAGTGTGAATATATATCACGAATTGAATAAAAATGTACCTCATATGAAATAAAATTCAATATTTTTAATTATATTATTATATAATGTATTATATTAATAACAAAATTTTATTTTTTTAATCCACAAAAAAATATGGAGCATTAAAAATAAAATTATAATTTATCAATGAATGAATATTATATGTATGTAATAGATGAGTGAGTATTATTATTTTATTATTTTAAATTATCATAAATGTTATTAATATATTAAATATTCATTTTTAATATAAAATTTCTAAAGATTGTTTATTTCACAACATAAAAATAATCTTTCACAAGGCAAGAAAAAATTAATATATTTATTACTGATTAAGTGAAGAATTTATTTTTTTTAAAAAAATTTTAAAAAAATATTTTTTTTATTCATGAATACTATATTTAATTTTCCTAAAAATATTATGAACCATTTAGAATGGTTGTTGAATAATTTTTACCCTTTTAGAATTTTTATTTTGGAAATTGAACTATGTGAGTATCTATATTATCAATACTCTCTACAATTTATTTTAGTTTTCCACTATTATTAAATATAATAAATCAACTTACGTGTAAAATGTTTAAATAATTATTTCCCAAAATTTTTCTACAATTTCCATGATGTATATGGGTCATGTCGGAGACACAAATTTTTCCCTTGTATCAATAATTGGACATGTGGTGTTGGAAGGTCTCCCTCTTTACCAAAAACACTTCCCAAAAATTTTGGTATTTTGATAAATATTTATATTTATTCCCACAATTTTTCATTGAAATCACTAAATTTAATTTCAATGATCACTACATTCTTCTCATCAAATCAAAGAAAAATTACTATCTTCCTCTATGACATTTATATAATTTAAATTAGCACATACTTATGCACTTATATTTTAAAACATCCCAATATATAACATATATTTTACGAAAAATTATGTCCCTTAACTACACACAAAATAGATATACATAAATCCATATATGTCGATAAATTAACATAATTAAATTTCATGTCATCTATATTTCTTAAAAAAATTAAATATCCCTTAAATATATTCTTGAAAAGAATAATTTCTTATATGCCTTGAAAATAATGAAATAATTGCTTATAAAATTATAATTCATGAACTTACTAGAACAGATAAGAAGTATTTATATAGAATGTTTGATCCATCAAGCATCATTTATTGATTCAATAAAAAATTCTTTTATTTATAAATATCACCAGCTTCACACATCATATTTTCATTGAATATTTATTTTTCAAGAGATTTTATCTGGTTAAATGCAGAATCCATAAAATGCTCCAATTTCAACAATTACTTCATCATAACTTCTTAACATTCAGATACTTCTCTTTAAATATGCACAATAAGCCATCTTTAAGACAATTAATGAAACACTGTATTTTAACTACAATGATGATTATTATATTTAATGATCAGTATAACATCGTAAAATTATCCATTTTATAGTCTTCCTTAAATTATTCATTTGATGTATCATTTTATTCAATGGAGTACAATCCTTTTAAATTCATATCAATATTCCAAAAACATTTACAAATAGTCAAAATAGATTATTATTACAACAACTATTATTAATATCATGTATCTCATGAATAATATAGTTCATTCATATGTAGGTACTAAAAATAAATTTTACTCATATATCTCATTAATCTCGCCCTAAAAAACCAAATACACTCTAAATTATTTTGAAAACTAAATTTAGGCTTCTTGATCGATCTATCAAGGAATTATTTTATTTTTAAGTGATATTTTCTTGCAATGAACTATACAGATATAGAAACTATATAATCTCTCATGTGTACTTTTGATTTATGAATAACAGTCATGCATTCAATATAATATCCTATATAATTTAATTTAATAACCCGCTATATTTGATTAAATCACATACACTCATATATATATTATTATAAATCCCATTAAGCATGATATTATTCGTACATAAAATTGAATAATGCGATATAGTGGGATTATTCATTGTTTAACATTATACATTATGGCTACTGTAACATTTAATATATTGTATCATGTATTGTGTTAAATTATTATTTTCTATCTCAAAATTAAGAGATTTTTTATTATTTCTGGGCTAATTGTATATATGTGAGTGAACATCCAATAATTTAATCACTGAAATAACTCAAATTTATCACATTATTTAAATATTTCTACTATATAATTCCCAAACCTTTTCAAGACATCCATAAATAATACCCAACAACTTTAAACATTTCCAAATCACCTAAATATTATTTTTAATAACTTCTATTGATTATTGTTTTTGGTTAGAAAGAAATACAACACACCTTGAATAATTAATGGCTTCATCAATCTCCCCCTTTAGATTTTTTTCCTTCTCCAAACTCAATGAAGATATCATGAAATTTGTTATATATTCAAATTTAATTGTATTATCACCTATTTTTTTATTATGAAATGTTTCTGATATAGTTATGAAGTGCACTGTGTTGCATTTGTTGTCAATGAGACATGAGGTTGTCTTGGAATGAATGGAAGTCAAGGAATGTCAAGATGTGAATGACAAAGGTTGTGATGGTGTTGGTGATGAAGAGAGAATGGCCATAGTACTAAGATTCATGTCACTTTGGAGATTCAATAAGTGGCATAAGAGATGTGGTTGAAACATTCTCTAGTTATATCAGACGATTGTTGAACTGATCTTTAAAGTTCCAAGAACTTGTATCAACTGGATACAATGTCATAACAAGCTTTAGAAGACCATGCATTGTATTGACAATGCATGAGGAAGTGAATGGGATCCATCCACATCTCTTAAGGGGATGAAGTGAGCTGAAGAAGTCCATGCACTATCTCTTAGTTCATGTGAATCAGAAGAAGATCCAATTTGATCTCTGATTAGATCAATGAAGCACATTGGAGAATTCATGGTGATTCAGGAGTTCGGTTGATGATGATGAACCTTTTGAATTCCATATCCGAAGTGAAGATCATATGAGGAAAAGTAATGGAATTCTTAAGAAGAAGATGAGAAGAAATGAAGAAGAAGAAATGGCTTGAATGGCACTTGGCATTTGGCTTATATTCATAGGAGAACTTTGTATTTGACAAAGTCCTTATTCATGCCTTTGCCAACAAATTGGCCAGCCATGGACACCTTGAGTGTTCAACCCCAAGGCATAATTGGCCAGCCATGGACAACTTGAGGGTTCAACCCCATGGCATGGGAGCTAGGCACCACACACATGGGGGAACTCGTGGGGCGAGCCCAGGGCGGCAGGACGCACCCAAGACACCGCATATGCGTCTGGGGCACGCCCGGAGGAGCGCGGTAGGGGCGCATGAGCGCACCCGCGAGTGTCAAGCAGTGCAGAATGGGTGCTAGGTGCGCGCCCGCATTCGTGAGTGGGCGCAAGAGCGCGCCCGCAGAGAGAACTCGGTCCGGGGCAGCACCGAGAGGGGAGGAGATTCAACTGGCCGTCTCTGGGAGCGGCTGGGTGATAAACCGCAAGAATTCCGCGGCCCGTTTCGATGTGGGACAAAGATTTTTGCCGCGGATTGAATCTGAGCCACTCGATTGATCGCGCGCCTGATCTCGGCCGCACATCTAATCCACCGCGGCCCATCCTGATCGCGGCCGTCCAAATCTTGGATCCAACGGCTCCCCGTCTATCTCCTACCTCGAGCTCGACCGAAGCTCCCCGACGTCTCCCGCTGAACCAAAGGCATCCCGACGATGGATTTTGAGTTCTCGGCTGTCTCTCTCGAAGCCGAAGGCACCCTCGTGCTCGTCTGGCCATAAAGAACAGTACCATGCACAAAAAGAGACTTGCATGCAACAAATGAGAAAATTCAATGAAGGCCGAAGGAAAACGAAGTTCCGAGGCCTCGAGGTGTTCGTGTTTTGCATGGGATGGCCAGAACGAAGGCCGTACATGCGTTCTAAGTTGCATGCACGTGGAGGAGAAAAAAAAGAAAAGTACCCGCGTGTGAAACAGAGGAAGATATCAAGATTTGCAGAATCTTGAAATACCCGAAAACTTCGGGGATTCAAAGATTGTATCACGCGGATTGAACGAGATACCTCTGCCTATAAAAAGAGAGGCAGAGGCCTTGGAGTGCTTGCTGATCCTTTGTTGAAAATCCGGAGTCTCGTGAGAGCACCTTTGCCTCGCGAAGAAGAGCCCGCGCGCACACTTGCGCGGCAGTACATCCCGGAGATCCCCTAGCTCTATTTGGTTCCTTTTGCGCACTTCTTGCGCGAAAGAAGAAAGGGGAAGTCCCCTGCGCGCACCCCTTGCGTGACAGGAAGAAGGCAGGCCAAGCGCATTACTTGCGTGGCACTTTCCCACTCTCTCTGCCCGCGGACTTGCGTGGAAGGAGGTACTTGCGTGGCTGAGGTTGCTCTTGCACCCTGCGCATCCGAGGTTCCCTCACACCTGAGGGCTTGCACGGCCCGTTGCACAAGACACCCTACGGGCAGTGTGTGTGCGAGAAGAAGTAGGAGGCCAAGGCTTGAACACTTGTGTGTGAAAAGTGAAGAACACTTAGTGTGTGCAAAGAAGCAAGGAAGGCCGTAGCCTTGGGTGTGTGTGAAGCAAGAAGGCCACCATAACTTTTGTGTGAAAATAAAAGAGGAGGCCGTAACCAAGTGTGTGCAAAACAAAGAACAAGTTGTGTGTGCACCAAGTGAAGACCACACATTTTCTGTGTGTGCAAAGTGAAGGAGGAAGGCTAAAGACTTACCTTAGTGGTGTGTGTGAAAAGGAATAAAAAGGCCAAACCTAGTGTGTACACTAAAATTGTAAACACATAGAAGAAGAAGAAGACATCCACACAAAGAAGAACACACGTTTATGTGTGTAAGCAAATTGAATCAATTGTGTGAAGTTCAAAGAAGGTGTGTGCTTAAAGATTCTACACCCTTTGTGGGTTTATTGCACCAAGAGAAGGAAAGAGGAGAGTGCAAGCATGCATGCATGTACATGCGCACGTAATCAAAGTTCAAATCTGCTTGTGTGCATTTGAGTTGACCAAGACCAGGGGATCTTGAAGAGATTGAGAAGGCCATGCAGTCAGTGCATGAGGATTCAGAGTTGCCATGCATTCAGTGCATGAAGATGTTTTGAACTGAGACTGGACCAGACTGAAGTTAAAGATATTAGTTGTCTGAGTATTCAGTAATTGGAGAGAAGCCAGGTCATCCTTAGAAGAAGGTGATAAAGCCTGAGCAAGAAGAGAAGACCTGATCATCACAAGTGATCAGAGGTACAGATCAAGGCCAGCAGTCTTTATCCTAGACTGCTGAAGATACTTGAAGAATCTTAAAGAGAAGAATAGCTACTCGTGTGACTCGAGGAGCCAAGAGAAGACCCTGTGGGACTCAGGGAGAAGAAGTCTTCAGTGGGATTCTGGAGCAGGACAGTGGGAATCTGGTAACACTGTGGGACGCAGTATAAAGACCCTCATGTGGGACTCAGGAGAGATACAGTGGGATGCTGTATCGACCATTGTAATTCTAACAAGTTATAATGGAGAAACCATGTTGGGGCGTATAACCAACATGGCAAGGATGTAGGCCTTTGGTGTCGAACCTTGTAAATCCTTGTGTCATGTGCCTTTACATTTACTGCATCACTCGAGGAAAGGCTGAGAGATACATGAAGAGTGGATCGAGGCTTTAACCAGCCATAGAGGTTTAATTGATAAAGAATCAATTAGTAAAAAGTTTTAAGGGATCACTGATTCACCCCCTCCCCCTCTCAGTGATTCACACTGATCTGGGCACTTCAATTGGTATCAGAGGGAGGTTACCTCTAAAATATCCAAGAGAGTCTATATGGAGTGCAGATTTGAGGAAATGAAAGAACAGCCTCAAATGGAGATATCTGCCAAGACTCTGAAAAACAGAATGAAGAAACAGGCAAAGAAGATGAAGAAGAAAGTTGTTGCAATCAGAGAAACTCCTTCTATGGAAAGAAATGTGAAAGTCACATCAGATGACAATTCCTTTTATCATTATTCTGATGAAGCCTGCTCTAGCTGTGATGAAGATGGAAGGAACAATGATCTTCTAAATGCAATCAAATATCTTCAGAAGACAATCCCCAAGGAAGTGGCAATGTGTATAGCTACAGGCCTCCTTGATCTTCAAGAAGAAAAATTACAGCTAGAAGATGAAGCCAATTCTCTGGAAGTCCAATTGGCAAAAAGGGTTGGCATAACCAACACTCTCAGAAAGCTGGTGAAGGCTAAAGATGAAACTGTTTCCCTTTGTAATGAAAGATATGAAGACACTACTGAAGAATTACAAAGAAGCCTTTCTGAGAAAGAAATCTTTAAGACTGTGATCAAAGATGTTTTCCATGCACTGGAAAAGAGGCACAAAGTTTCAATGAATGTCAGAGATGCTCAACATGAAGACAAAGTAAACAGGGTAAAGGATCTTGACAACTCATTACAAGAAATGAAGAAGGTTCATGAAGACCAGTTAGAACAGCTGAAAGAAAATTGGGAAGGAAAGATAAGAACTTTTGAGGATGAGAAGAACTCCCTCAACATGAAATACTTAGAACTGGAGGTGATATTGAAACATCTGCAATCACCTAAAGCTGAATCCTCCCAGTTAGCTGGAAGAAGACATGTTGCTACTCAAGTATGCTTTGAGCAGGATGATTCTAAGAGAAAGACATCCTCTAATAAAAGTGCAACATCTTCTAGAAAGAAGGTACCATCCATACCTTCTTGTACTGATGCTTCTAATTGTGTTTCCACAAAAAGTGCAGGATGGAATAATAATTCCAAACAAATATGGATGAAGACAGTAAAGAAGCAGAGCTCTCCTGAAACAGCACAACAGGTCAAGAAAAGTACCCTACAATCAGAAGGACTGAAGAGGTCAAGATTCGGGGGACAATGCTGGTGTTGTAACAAGTATGGGCATTGTGCAAAGGATTGTTGGTACAATCCACTGAATGCCAAAGCACAGAGGAAGCCCATGCCAAGGGGGAGAAATCCAGAAGGAAGGAAGCAACATCCACAGGTCCAGAGACATCTGTTTACTGAAAATAGATTTGGATTACTTGACAACATCTGGGATGGTTGCAAAAGTGGTCAAAGAGTTGATACATATCAATCTCTGAATGTATCCGAAGCTGGAATGAAGAGAAGATCACTGAACCTGGCTAAGAGAGATTCCTTGGGAAGCAAGCAGATGAAAGTGGAAGATGCTCCCAAGAAGAGTTTGAAGAATGAAGATAAGTCCTTGGAATTGAAATCCAAGAAGGGTGATGCATCCAGAAGGACCACCAAGAAAACATGCTTCTACTGTGGAAAGAAAGGACACATCATGGACCTTTGTAAAGAAGCCATGAAACTAAAAAGAAGCAGACTGAACTCCAAAAGACAATCAATCCAGAAGAAGAAGGGATTGATTGAAAATAAGTTGCCTAAGAGAGGTAGCTTAGCAGAATCCAAAGAACCATGTGGAACTTCCAAAACTGAGGCCACTTTTCCAAATGATTTACTAGTCATATGGACAAATCAGTTGCAACTTGCCAAAGATCTGCAAAAAGCTGAAGATAAAGTTCTGGAAATTGCTAAGGCAAAAGGGAAGAAGAAGATTTCACATGAAGATGTGTTGAGATCCACACCTGCACAAACATCAAAGAAGATCAGATGTGCAAGTGTGAAGAATGATGAAAATGGGACATCTCGGTTGAGAGAATCTTCTCAACCTTGTTGTTCACATTGATGAACCAAGGAGGTTCCATCTTATTCCCTTATAATCTTGGTATATACATGTGCTAACATTGCAGGGAATTGAAGATGATGATCATTCTCATCTGGAGGATGGTTTGGACAGAACGGAGTGCACCCCTTGAGGGGGAGCAAATCTGAAGAAGATGATGTTCTGAGATTAATATCATCTTAAGAAAATGGATGAATGGGGGAGCTTTATCTTTGCACTGAACTTTCTAATGAGTTTTGTGGAGTATGTGCAGGATTTAGCAATTCATTGAATATCTGAACCCCTTAGCATGATCTCACATGTTTACAGTGAATGTGGACAGCATTGAGTTCCTTGGTTACATCACTCTTGTTTTCTACACCGGGTTAGCCTAAGTAGACTTAGAGTTGATTTACTAAAGATTCTTTGCTGAAGAGAACATGTGACATCATCCATCTCTCAGTTTTTTTCAAGAAAATACTTTTCAAAGGGAGGAAGTGATATTTTGAAGAGAACCACACCACACCTTTGCATTTGATTTCCAATAAGGGGGAGAAAATATTGGCACACATATTGACCCATTCATATATGCTGAAGAAGTGTATTGACAACAAATACAAAGGGGGAGATTGAAGTGCACTGTGTTGCATTTGTTGTCAATGAGACATGAGGTTGTCTTGGAATGAATGGAAGTCAAGGAATGTCAAGATGTGAATGACAAAGGTTGTGATGGTGTTGGTGATGAAGAGAGAACAGCCATAGTACTAAGATGCATGTCACTTAGGAGATTCACTAAGTGGCATAAGAGATGTGGTTGAAACATTCTCTAGTTATATCAGACGATTGTTGAACTAATCTTTAAAGTTCCAAGAACTTGTATCAACTGGATACAATGTCATAACAAGCTTTAGAAGACCATGCATTGTATTGAAAATGCATGAGGAAGTGAATGGGATCCATCCACATCTCCTAAGTGGATGAAGTGAGCTAAAGAAGTCCATGCACTATCACTTAGTGCATGTGAATCAGAAGAAGATCCAATTTGATCTCTGATTAGATCAATGAAGCACATTGGAGAATTCATGGTGATTCAGGAGTTCGGTTGACGAAGATGAACCTTTTGAATTCCATATCCGAAGTGAAGATCATATGAGGAGAAGTAATTGAATTCTTAAGAAGAAGATGATAAGAAATGAAGAAGAAGAAATGGCTTGAATGGCACATGGCATTTGGCTTATACTCATAGGAGAACTTTGTATTTGACAAAGTTCTTATTCATGCCTTTGCCAAAAAATTGGCCAGCCATGGACACCTTGAGGGTTCAACCCCAATGCATAATTGGCCAGCCATGGACAGCTTGAGGGTTCAACCCCAAGGCATGGGCGCTAGGCACCACACACATGGGGGAACCCGTGGGGCGAGCCCAGGGCGGCAGGACGCACCCAAGACACCGCATAGGCGTCTGGGGCACGCCCGGAGGAGCGCGGTAGGGGCGCATGAGCGCACCCGCGAGTGTCAAGCAGTGCAGAATGGGCGCTAGGTGCGCGCCCGCAGGCGTGAGTGGGCGCAAGAGCGCGCCCGCAGAGAGAACTCGGTGCGGGGCGGCACCGAGAGGGGAGGAGATTCAACTGGTCGTCTCTGGGAGCGGCTGGGTGATAAACCACGAGAATTCCGCGGCCCGTTTCGATGTGGGACAAAGATTTTTGCCGCGGATTGAATCTGAGCCGCTCGATTGATCGCGCGCCAGATCTCGGCCGCACATCTAATCCGCCGCGGCCCATCCTGATCGCGGCCGTCCAAATCTTCGATCCAACGGCTCCCCGTCCATCTCCTACCTCGAGCTCGACCGAAGCTCCCTGATGTCTCCCGCTGAACCAGAGGCATCCCGACGACGGATTCTGAGTTCTCGGCTGTCTCTCTCGAAGCTGAAGGCACCCTCGTGCTCGTCTGGCCATAACGAACAGTACCATGCACAAAAAGAGACTTGCATGCAACAAATGAGAAAATTCGATGAAGGCCGAAGGCAAACGAAGTGCCGAGGCCTCGGGGTGTTCGTGTTTTGCATGGGATGGCCAAAATGAAGGTCGTGCATGCGTTTTAAGTCGTATGCACGTGGAGGAGAAAAACAAAACGAAAAGTACCCGCGTGTGAAACAGAGGAAGATATCAAGATTTACAGAATCTTGAAATACCCGAAAACTTCGGGGATTCAAAGATTGTATCACGCGGATTGAACGAGATACCTCTGCCTATAAAAAGAGAGGCAGAGGCCTTGGAGTGCTTGCTGATCCTTTGTTGAAAATACGGAGTCCCGTGAGAGCACCTTTGCCTCGCGAAGAAGAGCCTGCGCGCACACTTGCGCGGCAGTACAGCCCGGAACTCCCCTAGCTCTGTTTGGTTCCTTTTGCGCACTTCTTACGCGAAAGAAGAAAGGGGAAGTCCCCTGCACGCACCCCTTGCGCGACAGGAAGAAGGCAGGCCAAGCGCATTACTTGTGCGTCACTTGCCCACTCTCTCTGCCCGCGGACTTGCGTGGCAGGAGGTACTTGCGTGGCAGAGGTTTCTCTTGCACCCTGCGCGTCCGAGGTGCCCTCACACCTGAGGGCTTGCGCGGCCCGTTGCAGAAGACACCCTATGGGCAGTGTGTGTGCAAGAAGAAGTTGGAGGCCAAGGCTTGAACACTTGTGTGTGAAAAGTGAAGAACACTTAGTGTGTGAAAAGAAGCAAGGAAGGCCGTAGCCTTGGTTGTGTGTGAAGCAAGAAGGCCACCATAAATTTTGTGTGCAAATCAAAGAGGAGGCCGTAACCAAGTGTGTGCAAAACAAAGAACAAGTTGTGTGTGCACCAAGTGAAGACCACACATTTTGTGTGTTTGCAAAGTGAAGGAGGAAGGCTAAAGACTTACCTTAGTGGTGTGTGTGCAAAGGAATAAAAAGGCCGAACCTAGTGTGTACACTAAAAGTGTAAACACTTAGAAGAAGAAGAAGACATCCACACAAAGAAGAACACGCATTTATGTGTGTAAGCAAATTGAATCAATTGTGTGAAGTTCAAAGAAGGTGTGTGCTAAATGATACTACACCCTTTGTGGGTTTATTGCACCAAAGAAGGAATGAGGAGAGTGCATGCATGCATGCATGCACATGCGCACGTAATCAAAGTTCAAATCTGCTTGTGTGCAATTGAGTTGACCAATACCAGGGGATCTTGAAGAGATTGAGAAGGCCATGCAGTCAGTGCATGAGGATTCAGAGTTTCCATGCATTCAGTGCATGAAGTTGTTTTGAACTGAGACTGGACCAGACTGAAGTTAAAGATATTAGTTGTCTGTGTATTCAGTAATTGGAGAGAAGCCAGGTCATCCTTAGAAGAAGGTGATAAATCCTGAGCAAGACGAGAAGACCTGATCATCACAAGTGATCAGAGGTACAGAGCAAGGCCAGCAGTCTTTATCCCAGACTGCTGAAGATACTTGAAGAAGCTTAAAGAGAAGAAGAGCTACTCGTGTGACTCGAGGAGCCAAAAGAAGACCCTATGGGACTCACGGAGAAGAAGTCTTCAGTGGGATTCTGGAGCAGGACAGTGGGACTCTGGTAACACTGTGGGACGCAGTATAAAGACCCTCCTGTGGGACTCATGAGAGATATATTGGGATGCTGTATCGACCATTGTAATTCTAACAAGTTATAATGGAGAAACCATGTTGGGGAGTATAACCAACATGGCAAGGACGTAGGCCTTTGGTGCCGAACCTTGTAAATCCTTGTGTCCTGTGCCTTTACATTTACAGCATCACTCGAGGAAAGGCTGAGAGATACAAGAAGAGTGGATCGAGGCTTTAACCAGCCATAGAGGTTTAATTGATAAAGAATCAATTAGTAAAAAATTTTAAGGGATCACTGATTCACCCCCTCCCCCTCTCAGTGATTCACACTGATCTGGGCACTTCAAGTTATAATCCTCAATGTTAAATATTTTTTTGGCAATGTGATTTAGATACTTCCCTATCAATCCACACACTCAAAACACATGCCTTTTTTATGAATAGTATATATAGATTAAAAATAGTACCCATGAGTTATATTTTATTTTGTCCCAATAGAAAATATAATCCAATAGAATGGGGGGATATAAATTTTAATTTTATTTAATAAGTGATGTTTTAATTTTAGGATTAGTATTAGACTCGCAAAATGTGTTCCTTCCTATAAAATTAGTGAAATTATTTTAAATATGACATTCTGAGTAAATATACTCGAAAAAACATATCTACATGTGTAACATTATACATTATTAAATGAAACTAGATATTATTTAGGTGACATATATTTTTTTGACATATATTCCAAGTTATTTTACTAAAACATGATATTAGGTGGGAATTTCATTATTTTCTCAAAGATTATGTTCAATTCATCTAACCAAACTTTCATCACTAACATTTGTGTATATTTTTCTCTTTTAGTATGGTAATTTTATAAAACTATCAATAAAATGACAAATAATTTATTCTCTCTATTTCATCTAACAAATATTTATCCCAAAAATAAATTTACTCATTATATTTATTTTATATAATTTCAATATTAATCAAAATCACTATCAGATATATCTTTCAAATTTGATTTTTCAAATATTTTTTAGATTATAGCTTAACATGTAGTGTATTTTATATTCATATGATTTTTGAGCTACTAATATTTTAATGTCTTTTTATATCTTATTTAACAAGAATAAAATTTATAGAAAAAAAAACATTATGTCAATAATGTGTGTTAAGTAAACTTTTAATTTATTTTCCTGATGGGCATTTGAATCGCCCATTTTTATACTTCATCTTTAATCAGTATAAGACCAACTGTTGTGGGTGTTGATACATACATAGGATAATTAAATCCAAAATTCATCATTAAATCTATATCAAAATTATTTTGGGATAAGATGACAGGTCATTCTATATGATCTATCTTTATGTACAAAAATAAATTTATAACTTTGAGAATTCGCATCACAAAATATATCTTCATTTTTTTATTGAAAATATCATACTATAATACTCCCAATATCTTTCAAAATTAATTTCATCATTATAAACAATGATATTTAGTGTACCTATTATCACATATTGTATATATATATATAATTTCTAAGGACATTTACGTAGGTATTTTTAATAATTTTTTGTAACTATCATGTTTAATTGAAAATGCATTTATAGAAGGTTTTATCCCATACATGGATCTATTCAATACAAAAAACATTTGATCCATCATTGTTAGGTAAATGTCATTCATTTTTCTCAATGAAATAATATTCTTCATTATATCCAATTATTTTGAAAACATGACATCCATTAGATAAATATTATATTTCAAGTGTTTCAAAAACTAAAGTATGATTACTGTAGAATTATGTTTCATATAATTTGAAAATAAAATTAGTTTATATAGAATAACATTTAGAATAATCATTATAAATAAATTTATCCTTGATTCCTAGAACCTTTCCTTTTCATTATACAGTTTTGGAATGAATCATTCAAATAAAACTCATCAAATCAATACATAGAAAAAATATACCATTTTTCATATTTCTCAAAATCACGTAGTGATTATTTCATACTATTTAGAACTTTCTTTTAATTCACAACATAATAAATTGATTTTTTTTGAACTTGAATTATAATTTTTATTTTATATTCAGGGCATAGTTTTATTGTATTATTAACATGTGGATCCTAATTTAAAATTATGTTTTAAGTTTAATAATTCTTATATATATTTTGAATGTATTAATTATAAATTAAAAAATATTTTTTAAATCACTGGAGTCTTAGGAATTAAAAATTAAATGACCTGGATTTTCATCATTATCCATTTTTTTAAAATTTTAATAAATTTAAAATGTTTTATATATTTAATTATTTAAAATATTCATTCTATTTCCCATTCCTATTAAGAATATATTCAGTAAAAATAAAATCATTATAATAAATAGCCTCCATTATCAAATTTCTCCATCTCATGTATCTTATTTCATTGGATTTGTTTTCAATGAGAATAACATTATCATCATTCTCATTAAACATTATACAATAAGAATTTTGGACAATAATCAATTGTTGAAAAAAATATTGATTACATTCGTTTTTTGAAACAACATATAATAATAAGTTATGTCAATGTCATTTCTAAAATTTATAATTTCTGAATATTGAATACTATACATAGTATATACCAGAAGATGATTTTTATGAATTTCAAATATTTATTCATGTTTCCTCACATTTCAAACAAGTTTATATTCTTATGTTGTATGACTCCATTCTATATGGGAGATTAAGGATAACATTATTGATGTTTAATCACATGTGTAGTAAGATAAGATTCATTATAATTAGTAGTTAAGTACCTATCATTACTTGTTCAAAGATTTTTTTCTAGTCTATTATTATAATCTAAAACTATAATTTAATTTAACGGAATATCCATAACTTCATAGTTATGTTTAATGAATATAATATTAGTAATATTGGTGGAATCATAAATTCATTTTATATAACATATATAATCATTAATGGATTTATGTATCATTGTCCCACATAAATTAGAATGAAATAATTTAGGTGGACTAGTAAACATGATTTTCAATTTATTTAATTCTGTATACTATATTCTACCATTAAAAAGTTACAAAAATAATATATTAATATAAACTCATCAGGGATAAGTCCCTCACAATATCTGAATTTGAAATTTTAATCTATTTTAATATACTATGATGTTCATGTTTTCCATGAAATAGTTTTTTATCCTTGAATATCAGACAAAAAGTGATACTTGGATCACAAATTTGAAATATGTAATCACATGTTGAATTTAAATTAGTAAAAATTCATTTATGTATTGATATTTTAGTTGCAGTAAATTAATTTTTCAAATAATAAATCTGATCATCTCAATTTTGACATACACAATATATTTTTATTACCATTATAAAATTAAACATAAATGGATTTTATTTTTTTGTATTAAATATAATATGTAGATAGTTCAATGATATTTATTTATATATCATTAAAAAATATTTATTCCAATACCCTCTTGATAATCAATGTTATTTTATATTTTTTCTATATATTATAAATTGATTGGAAAAAATTTATTTAATTATCCCTTTCAGACCTTCCATATTTGATTATAGATCAAAGTAAATAATAAAATATTTATCTTACGTCATTATATTTTAAGATTATATTTTATTTATACCAGGTATAAACAATCCAAAATGTGTGATTATATGATCTTCTTCATGATGTGTTTATAGGCCACATCCACAATAATGTTATTTATAAAACACAAATTTGTTTTTTAGATAGTATTCATAAAACATTATTTATAAAAATTGACATTCCTAATGGTCCCCATTATATATTTATTTATTTTATCTTCTTTTTATTATTACACTACCAAAATTCTTTTCAAAACCAAAAAATATAGATATTATAATAGAAAATATAATCTCAGGGCACAAAAACACTATAACACCCCCAACAACCATTGAATCTAGATCATCTTCAGTGAGAAGAGTTATGAACCAATAATTCTATAGATTATGGAATTATTTTTTGTTCTTAATTATGTTATATATAAGAATATTTTATGGGGATAACAACATATTACCATAATATCGATGAAAACATCTCATAATGTTTCATAAACCAATGTCACATAATGATGGTATTTAGAAAACAATGTTACTAAAAAAACAAATTTTATGGTAAACTTGTTTAAATTTGAAGTGTATATTTTGTATGTCATTCCTCTATGCATGATGTGTTTCAGATTTACCTTCTATAGATTTCCAAATTATTCATTAATTTTTTAAACATTATTCACAGTTTTAAGAAACCTTTATTGGGTTTTATATTATAACTTTTCCTTTACAATACCATTTTTTCAAATAATTAAACAATATATATTGATAAAATAAATTCATAATATAGAATTAATATAAATTAATGTTCTAGTATTCCAGTCTGTGTGTATTTTAATTCGATTTGTTTCTTCCTATATTTTTCAAAAAATAATTTTAATACCTAGTAGATAATTTTTCTCAGGAAACACTTAAAGATTAGCTATCAAGAAAATTCACAATGTTGGTCTCTTCACCTACATATTCTTTATTACATGATATTTCATTTTTTTCACCATTATACATAATATTTTTAATATTTTCATAGGATTATTATTTTTATTGATGATATGTGGTAGAGTATCCATACATTAGTTTTCTCATCATACAAGTTCTTTTCCTTCTTAAATATAATTATTGACCTATCTAGATTCATAAACATCCTTTGATACATGACCCCAAGTCATTTTACTATGGATTTAACATTCCAAAATATAATTGTACTCACAACATTTCATCATTGAAATTAATTGTGAAATTTAAAATTCCACAACAATTAAATAATTTTATTAGTAGTTTAACTTTTAACATAATTTTTATTTTCAATAATTTAATTGACAAATGTCTCCTCAGCCTCTTCATCTCATTATCCATTATTAATAATTTTTATATTCCCCAAATAAATTTTCTCACAATAACATGATTTAAATCTCTATCACTGATTCGTATTCTATATAGTCCTTGATATTTCTATTAAGTATCATTTATTTCTATATTTCATAAAAAATTAGTATATTATTCATTTAATAAAGTGATATGTTTTTATATCTTCTAATTAAAAATCTATATAAAACATATTCAGAACAATCCAGTTTAATTCATTTTATAATAGTGGGGTAAAAATAAATATCAAAAAACCCATATTATTGTTATTATTAATTAAATTTACCATTATAAAATATTAAACACTATTTTATTAATAAACAATCATAATATCCTTAAAAATAAATTTTTATACTATTATTATAACTTATTTAAATTTCATATTCTATTAAAAAACATTACAATGTTTCCCCAAATGTCCTTTGAAATTTTACATACGATCCACTTTTCTTAATCATTTTTTGAAGTGGACATATAAATTTATTTTGTTTCTTTCTGTTAAGTACAAACTTTATTTTTTTATTAAAATTTATCAGAGGATTATTTTCCATCAATGGGATACCCTTAATAATATCATCAATAACATCATGGAAATGTAATATAAAATATGGAATCATATTATTCTCAATCTATGACATTTTTTCCATTGAATATTGAAAAAACATGACTGTGAAAATAATAAGGATTCTCTGACAACAAAAATGTGTGAATATTCTAGAGGTAATCATATATACATAGATATCACATGGTTATTCTGATAATATGACATAAATAAAATAATGTTTAAAATAATGATAATATTTTATAATTTCCCTAATTGAAATAGTCCTATATGGCTAATTATTATATCGATCACATCAATGATTTAATTTATACATAAATCATTTTAAATATAAATAACATATCAAATGATGAAACACAATATTATTTCATGTTTTTTCATGGAGTGGGTGACTACATCCATTTTATGTTTGGGTTGAGTTAGAGTTATATATTTTCTATTAATATCTATACTGAGAAAATGTGGAGTAACAAGGTATCATCATTTAACAAATAGTGTTTCCTAAAAATTAAATCCCTTGATAATTATGTAGTTTGGTTCCCATATTTTTTACTTATTAACAACAAATGGAATGAACTAAATATCCCAATTTTTCTAGGAACTTCAACAAGAACTTTTGATGTTACTCAAATACATTAAAATAATTAAAATTATAAAATTATCTCACACATAACTTCCAGAACATAAATTTCTATAAATACACATTATATATCATTATTGTGTGGAACTTATTCATATTTTATATTAACACATCATGTATCTATATAAATCAATTTTTAAACCAATAAAATAACCATCTACATTTATTTGTCACGATATTAACATTATAAAATTGATTGTTTGATATGTTTCATTATGTAAAGAATTTTCAAAAGTAATAAAAATGTGAAACTAATACACATATTAATCAATTATTATTATTATAAAAAAATTAAATTATGATTAATCCAAAATAATAGGCATACCTAATCCATCATGAAACACATCCTGATTCCAAAAATTATATTATTCTCTATTCAGGGAGGGAATTTTGGAAAACATAAAATAATATTCACGACCACCTAAATTGAATTCAAATTTCCCCAAATTATGTGATAATATTTATATTTCTCTACATTTATATACCTTTTTATTTCCAAATATCATATTCTAAATACATAACCTTCAATCTGGGAAACAATACACTTTTTTCACTCAAAACGAATCACTACAATCTGAAAATAATCATACTTGTTAAATCTAAATATCATTATAGAATCATATATTTTATCAATATGATTTTACACATCTTGTTCATTACTTCATGTTTTCATTTAATTAATTTAAATATAAATCCATTAAATTCATCTCAAAAAACAATTCTTTAACATTAACCAAACTAGAATTATTTATTTGTGATATTATTAATATCATATAGCTATAAAATAAACTACTTAATTCATAAATATTTATGAAAAAACAAATTTAATAATACCCAACATAAGCCTAAATTGAAATTGACCAAAAAAATATTAAATAATATAATTTTAAATAAAAAACTTATTTATTATTCTTATATGTCTTTATTCTATTTTTACTTATCCATTGAGGTTGTTAAGCCATTATGATAAAACAAACATTTAATCCCATAAGAGTACTTATGATTCAAGCTTAATAATGTCCAATTCTAATTATTCACTTATATACCAAGATTTTATATTTTACTAAAATAATGTTAACCTCATATATACCTGTATCGAATATTATATAGACCCATAACTATGAAATTGCCTATAATATTGATTGTTTAACATTAAATATTCTATTACCTCCATGTCTAATCTAATTGGAGTTATCTACTCATTCATTTAGTATGACATATCATGTATTATATGACATTATTCTTATGAAACATCTATTAAGTGGATTTAATCTGAAGGCCATTATATTTTTCATATGTAATTCATCGATAACTTCCTAAATCCCACTTAGAAATATTTTTTTTATTTTATCAAAAATTAATATTAAAATATTCTCAATCCTAATTTGGAAATATCTAAATCATCACTAACTGATTAAATCCTTTTAAAATCACATAAAAAATTTCATAACAACCACCAATAATTCATATATTTGGTTGAGGAAAAAATAAAAAAAACTAGAACAATTCCCTATATTATCCATGTTTATTATACTTAATTTGAAATAAAAACATTATCCTTAAAATATAGATTCTGATTATTATGTTCAAAATATTTTATAAGAAATAGTCATAATTGATTTGATCACATAATTAAAGAAAATTATTTAATTAAAATAATCAATCTTATATTTTATTTTACTATAAAAAATAATTCTTTTATATTCTTTACACATTTATTTTATATCATAATTTCCATTTATTTATTTAATTTATTGAACAATTTCAATGGATTAAAAATTTATTATATATTTATTTAAAAACATGATTTAAATTCATCCTTAAAAATATTTTCTATAAATAAGTTTGAGAATAAATATATACCTTTTCCTTTTCATGTATTATATATATATATTTCAATGCATATAATGTTATTTCAAAAGTTCCAATATTGGATTCGTTTTCCATTATGTTTACTATTTTATGGTTTTTTTCTAGGTAATAATTGATTATATATTCTTACTAGAGATTATATTTTAAATCATGAAAATTATAATTATATTATTAAATTTTATAAATTTTATTATTTGTATATTATTTCTAAAAATAATAATTATTACTTGTTACCAAATCATTTATTTAACTTTCCAAAATGATTAAACGAATCAAATGTTTCCATAATTTTGTTGAAAAAAATATATATAACATATAAAATATTTATACAATTAATGTTTAATATATTTTATCATATCAATTATTTAAATTAACAATCATGATACAAAATATATAAATTATACAATGACTATGATTATTATTTTTGAGTGTTTTATAAATACTTTTCTTGAAAACTGTTATTAAAACAATATAAAATAATCATAAAATAGAATAAATATTTATTAATTTCATGTATTGATTAAAAAAATTTAAAAATTTAAATAATCATATTTTTATGAAAATATTAAGGAATATAATGATGATACCAAGATCAATCTAATGATACTGATCCATCACATGCGAAACAAATTTCATTTATTTAATGATAAGGTTGTCTTAAAGACTGAAATTTGAATCATTATTATCAAACCCAAATATAAATATATTCATCCATTTAAAATATCATTGTATTATAAATAAATAATATTTTTTATCACATAATGAAATCCTCATTATGATTATTTTTCACCTAAAACTTTGTGATGCCCCAAACTCGCATTTCTGGATTCATAATATAGAAATAATGTGTATTTGTTTGTAAAAGTTGTATTAAAAAATTAAAATCCCATTATAGATCCTAGGAAAACATCCAATATTGGTTCTGTGTAATTAAACCACATCGTCCAATTTTTAGTGATGTAACAAAATAAAATAATTCTTTCATGTATTCTAACTCTGTATCTAACATTGTGAAAATTAAAACATCTTTGATAACTATAAAAGTATTTTAAAAATAACATTATAAAAATTTAAATTAACAATCAGGTGTTTTGATGGTAAGGAAATTCCTTTTATGAAATCTTATTTTGGAAATAACTTTTGAAAAATACTTTTTGAATTCATTAAAAAATAATTTTGAAAATAATTCTAGAAGATCATTTTGTACACATTATTAAAATATTCCTTGAAAATAAATTTAGAAATATAAATTTAAAATACCATTAAATTATATACACATTGAAATTAATACATCAGTTAAAAAATACTTACCCACAAATATTACTTAAAAATTAATATATTGATTTTTATTAATAAAATAAGTGGGTTTTTTAGGAAAACTATTTGGGACACATTAAACCATGAAAGATGTGTTATGAAAAACCCAATTATAATAGATTTAATTATTCCAAAATTACAATCCATATTTTAAATGTGCATTTTCATTGTTTTAAATAATCATTTTATGATTTCTATATATACATACACACACTTTCACTTGAGTTTTCACTTTAAAAACGTAAAATGCATCGAATCAAATTTATATTTAAAAATTTATATAGATTTATATACATGTTCTTTATAAAGAATATGATAAATTGGAGAAACTGAATATCAATTATTCTATATATTGTATAAATACATATATTGCTAAATAAAGAATTATTAACTATCATGTATTAGAATTTAATATATTGAACTCATAAAATCTAATTTAAAAAGGAATAATTTAGTCATTGCTCATGCCAATATATATAAATATATACAATTATATATAAACATACAAATATATATATATATATATATATATTATATATAATGTCTTGAAAATCAATAAATATGTCCATAGTTACAATTATGAATGATGTGTATGTAATTGATAAATTAAAATGATATGATCCCATGAAAATAATCCCTAAATACAAGATCATGAAAATATATGGATTTGTACATAAAGTGTAATAATTTTATTAATTTCTATCATAATAATAAAATAATATATTTTATTTACATAATTAAATAAAATAATACCATTGTTATTTGGATTATAAGCATATAGATTTTATAACAGTATATATCTTATTAAAGGGTCTTTAAAATCTCACTCAGATAAAAAATCCATATGGAATTAAATTTGAAAAAAAATATTTTAATAATATAAAAATATTATCATTCTGATAAATTAATTTTAAAAATAAATATATCACTTATGACAGTAATATAAATATGTTGAAATAATATTTTCCCATACAATTTTTTTTAACATACAAATAATATTTTTTAAAACAATGTTATAAAATAGATTTTCCCCCGTGATATTATAATTTCAATGAATGAATAAGTAATACATTAAAATTATAACTGAACATTACATTCACAATATGTCAAAATATATATCAATCCCTTGATACCAAGATAATATATGCATGGTATTCATATGTTATTTTTTTGGATAACATAAATTCATCCAAAAAAATTTATTTTAAAAAGAATAATAAGTTCCCTAGATGTATAATTAATAAAAAATCATACATATCCCTTACCTCAAATATTTTATAAATAATAAAATATGGGTTACTATACATTTGGTTTCAATGAGTACATGTGAGTGGTGTGTGGGACTAGAATTTTTCAACAAAAAAACCTGAGAGTAGATCCCATCATATTGGCACATTGGGTATCCCATTTGATAACAATTGAATGTGATGCAGTATATATATAAATATATTGCCATAATTAGTTGTCATTTAAAATTGATGGAATCAAATTCCTAAAGAGATAATAAAATTTTTAGTTTTTAAAGATACATGTACTAATTTGGATCCATAAAATGAGGATAATGATAAAAAAATTATATATTTATCCTTAAAGGAACAAAATTTCCTAAATAAAACAAAAAAAATCAGAAGCAAATCACAAATTAATATTCTATGGATTTGTTTTAAAATCTAGATTAATGATCGTGATTCATTGTTATTCTATTTATTCCACACTAGAATAGAAAATAAATAATTAATATGAATTGAACACAAGAAAAAATGAACATATATGATAATGACTGCAATCATTATCAAAGGGTGAAAAAGGGTAGAATATAAATAAGCTAAATTAATACACAGATATCAACCCAGTAAGTAATATTCGAAAACTAAAAACAATTAAATATAAATACCACCATGATTTGTGAATCCTTCTATATGAGTAAGCTAACGACACATTCTTGATACCCTATTTGTCGACATCTAATGATTCTCTCTCTGACAGTTGAATTCAATAACACCGGTCCTCCATCAATAGTCATTGATCCTTCAACGAAGCCCTCAGTTAGTGCTTGATCGCAACTCCTTCAAACTGTATCGTCGCTCAGCTATGTGTCTCACTCAATAACCCTTATTTAAAGATCACTTCTTCTCGAGGGTGACTCTATGATATTTTTTTCTCAACTCGAGTTATCCCACATTATTAGTTTCGAGAAATGAATGCCTTAGATTCATTTTTAAAAATTATACCCATTTTTACAAATTTTTAATATTTTCTTCAATCATTTTTTAAACCATTTATTATTATTTTATTATATTTCTTTATATATATATATATATATAATTTAATAAATAATTATTAAAATGTTATCTTTAATATTAATTATTATTAATATTCAATTTTTTATTACATGTTGTTATCCTTAAAATGTTATCCTTAAAATGATAAAATGTTATCCATAAAATGTTATCCTTAAAATATTATTTATTATTATTATTATTCAATTTTTTTTATTACATATTATTAATATTCAATTTTTTTTATTACATATTCAATTATTGTTTTATTATATTTCTTTATATATATATATATAACTTTTTATTACATGTTGTTATTAATATTCAATTTTTTATTATTAATATTCAATTTGTTATTACAAATTGTTATCCTTAAAATTATATCCTTATTATTAAAATGTTATCCTTAAATATATTATTTTTATCTTAATCACATGATTTTAAAATATAAATTATTCTGATAATCATTTTTTAAAAATAAAAAATTATAAAAAATTATTTATAATTAATGAAATATCATTTCATAGTTAAATAATTTACTAATAATGTTTTTTAGAAAATTATTTTCCAGCCAACCATAATCATTAAAAATTAATTTATATAAAAATTAATTTTTTTTATTAAATCATATATTTATATATTTTAAATAAAAAAATAAAAAAAATTGTAATCTAATACTATAATAATTACATTATTAATATATTTACTGAAATGCTATTTATAATTTTGAATATCAACTTAAATTCAAATCTTATTTCATAATAGTATTATTTTATTAAATCTAAAATAACTTATGATTTTGAAACATTTCTTTTTTCGAAAACATCATGGATAAAATAATTCACTATATCATCATAATGTTATATTATTTATATCTATTATATAATTTAAATATTTAAATTTTTATTATTAAAAACACATAATTAAAATTATTAGTTTCAAAGAAATGCATTTAAAAAATATAATTAGTCTATTTCAATTATAAATTATTCTATTTAATAAAAAATGTAAAATCCTAATTTCTGGATGTTATATTCTACCCCATAAAGGAAATGTTCCCTCTAAATTCTCTGTATAGAAATTTGAAAATTTCGAATATCCATCGTCATAATTTAGGAAAACTATATCTATTAAAAGAGTATAATTATATTAAAAAAATATATCTAATTAATTTTGCTTTCCTAAAAAGAAAATGTCTAATCTCTATATTTTTCTAGAGTGTTGCTGTGATATTATATCTGACACCCTGAATCCACACATTCATATTCAATATATAAAAAGATTGGGTATTTTTTTTAAATAGATGATCATAAAATGCACACCACATTATACATTCTAGGGACTTTTAGAGTCAGGGTTCATGATATTTAGAAACCACCTTACAATTTTTTTCATTGTTTTATTAATATAAAACTAATATATTCATATGCACAAACACCATAAGATATGAAGTAACACTTATAACATCTAAGATAAATGTGAAAATATTTTCAATATAAAGGGATAAAAATTCAATTTCCCAACAGTTGGTTGTAAAATAGTTAAATACCTTTAATAAAATCATAGTTTGGAAATTAGTTTTGAAAAACATTTTTTAATCTCAATAAAAAATATATTCCAAAATAAATTTAGATATTCTTTATGAACATTTTTTTAATGTGATGTTGAAACTAATTTTATAAATAACATTTGAAAAAATCATTTAAAATATTTATGAATTAAAAATATTACAAAACAATAAAATTACTTACAACAAAAAATTACTATAAAAATAATACATTGATTTTTCTAAAAAAATAAGCATGGTTTTAAAAATTAAAATACTTGTCCCACTTCAAACATTGATGATTGACTTGGTCCTACCCACTTTCTAATTGATGGGTTCACTCCTCAATCCCCTACCATATTTATAATGGTCAATTCTATGTTTTTATAAAATCATTTTAAGCTTTCCTTATATATATATATATATATTTATTTATTAAAGTTTTATAATTTAAAAAGATTACAAATATTTGAACTATTATATGTTTATAAGTTTATATGTTTATATAAATTTATATACACATTCATAAGAAAACTATTGTAAGGACCTGACCCCTGTTGCCGAGAGCATGTGCCTTATTTGATTACGTTGGTATACATACAAAGAATACGAATCCCGAAAGACTGAGTAGTTTAGTTTTATTAGAAAAAAGTTACATACATAATTTTATCATTACAAATGAAGTTAATAAAAACAATATTTTATTCCACTAGAAACATCATGTCTCATATATTATTCTTGAAAGTCATTCATAAATTATATCTTCATGTCCATAGAAAATGAAACATATGAAATGGGTCAGAAAAAATTGTCATTAAGAGTATGAAATATAGTGGAAGATAATATAAACATTAGACATGGTGAATAATTGAAAACACATGGCATTAATAATAAATTTGAACACATTATGGCAGGGATTTTAGGTGAGTAAATAATCCCATAATAAAACATAATCATGGTTATTCTACTAGTCGAATAACTACATGAACTTAAAATTACTGTCTTCATGATTAGGGAAGTGCATATGTTGAACATTCTGAAACATTTTTCCATGGCCTTGTCCAAGATGTCTAATTGTTAAGGCCTCGGCCAAAATCCATATATCACCTTGGGAAAGGCCTTGGCCAATTCCACGTCTATTTGTCTCATGAGACATACTGATTCATCAAGGGGATATAGTGGGCCCCACACATCACATAATAAGTACAATGAATTCCTAATATGAGAGGGGGTCTACATAATGAACAAATACATTTATATTGAAACTATCATATGAAATGTAACTAACTTTCCCCAGTCATTAAACATAAAACACTAACCATTCTGAGTAATATGGTGAATTTTTTTAGGATATATCATCCAAAATAGGGTTAGTCATAAACAATTAAATAAAATATGGTATATTACTTCATAAATTTTTAAACCCAATAACACCATGTAATCAACAAGTGTGTTGAATTTGAAGAAAACACTCCTATAAAATCATTAAGCAATTCTAGGGATAAATACTATTTTATTCTAAAAAGTGAAGTTATTTTGAAAAAATCATTGTATAAAACCAGAAGTGAAGTAAGATAGTATTCTCATAAAAAAATTACTAATTTTATAAAGATAATGGTTTCCAAAAACAGATTATAGAGTGCCCTTGAAAATAAGTAAGAATTTGAGAAATTCCCTTGAATCATACTCGTATTTTTGAAACAATTTTGAATGTTCCTTTTAAAACATGTAACAATCCATTAAATAATGAAGGATTCTAGTTTGTAAACATATATATGATAGTCACATAGAGTATATGAGGAGTACATAACAATACATAAGAAATTAAATGAGGTATTTAGACAATGAATGTATCCCGAATGAAAATGGTTGTTCGGGTGAAAAAACCCTTACCTTAACTCCAAACGTCTTCCGCTCTTGAACATAAGCTCATGGGATATGAAATTATAATTATTTATAACTTTTTTAAGATACTATTATAAATTTATTTATTTTATCATAATTCGTTTTACTTCATTTATACCCTTATTGCTATGTTATTATATTGAATTTCATTGTTCCGGGATGTTCGTTTTCATTATTTTTATAATCGGTTCACTTGTTTTTAAGTAATGGAGTTCATGTGGAAAGGTTATAAATCTCCAGGATTGGAATTATATATTATTTATGAACATAAATAATTGGTATTGTTAATTTCTATCATTTGGATACCTGGAATGAGGATGAATCATTAGATGACAACCACTTCGATTATCCGGCGGTATTTAGATTATTATTAACTAGTTTTGTCATATAACTTAATTATATGTACATATTCTGGTTCCAGAATATTAATTATTTATAATAAATATATTAAAGTCTGGTTAAACAATAAATATGGTTTCATGACCAGTAATGAAGATGAAAATCAAGAACGAAACTTCGTCGTCCACGAAGGCTATAAATTGGAACCCCATGGACGTTGATTTCGTTTATAGAATTAAAAGGGAAGGATTAATAATATTTATGATGGTTCTTCCATTCACATGATTCAATTTCATTATATATATGATAGTGGAGTTAACATGATCATTTTGATAGAGGAGGTTAGGTGAGGATAGAAAAGGAAGATAAATTGAAATGAAACCAAATGAAAAAAGAAGGGTGTTTTACCTCTTGAAATAACCACCTTGAGAAACTCATTTAGGGAAGGAGTTTTGGTCCTTTGGAATGAAAAGAAGCTTCATGGACATAGGGAGAGAATCGGGAAAGGTAAATGGGAAGAACTTTGATGAGCTTAAAGGCTTAGAGGAGTGAAGAGAAGAGGGAGTGGTGAGGGGTTTTTATAGTGGAGGAGAGGAGTAAATTTTGAAAATTTAAATCATTATTTTATTATTTCCTTCAAGACAACCAATAGTGTTGTTTCATGTGACCTGTAAAAGTAATAATTTCATGTGAGTTAGAATGAAGTGTCCTTGCCTCACTTGTGACGTCATGAATAGTGTATTTAACAGATAATTTGTATATACAATATTTTGCCGTATTTCACTATTCCTCAAAAATTCTAAAATTTCAGAAAAATACCAAAAAATTCACCCCTACCATTTTCCGATTTGTAAAATTAAAAAGTTAAATCCATCATTCAAATATAGTTTTCTAAATATTATTAATTTAATTTTTAAATAAGGTCATAGTTAATTAGAAAAATAAAAATCTTAAAGTGCAATTAGTTTTATTTCTCCTTGAAAACTAATAAAGATCTCATTATCTTATTGCCTTAAGAAAATAAAATATTATTATTATTTACTATTCAAAAGGGTCATATTACTATTCATAAGGGTATGTTACTATTCACCAAAAATCATTTTTGTACTATCAGACACCAAATGACTTACTGAACACAACTCTAGATCACCAGTTTTTAAAATTCAAAACATATAAGAGGCAAAGTTGTGTTTAATGGATAGATTATAAATTGCATTATATATTTATTTTCAAAACCATGGGTTGTTACATTTTCCTTTCCTTACAAAAATTTCATCCTCTAAATTCACAAGAATATAACCTAAAACTATTCGAGTATGTCCTTAAAATAATATCATCAGGCTCCCATGTTGCTTCCTCCATCTAATGGTTACTCCATAAAACCTTTTCCAGTCCAGTCGTCTGATATATGAATACTTGTTCTCTAGTATCAAGAATATTGATAGGCTCTTCATAATAAGATAGATCGAGATCAAATTATACTTCTTCATATGTGAGAACTTGTGTTGGGTCTGGCTTGTACTTTCTTAACATTGAAACGTGGAACACATTATGAACCTTGGAGAGACTTGGCGGAATTGGAAAATGGTAAGCTATAGCTCCAATTCCGTCTAGAATTTCAAAATGTCCGATGTACCTATGACTTAATTTTCTATTCTTACTGAATAGTATAATACCCTTCCATGGAGAAACCTTTCAAAAAATGTCATCACCTTCTTGAAATTCTAAATCCTTCTTTTGGTTATCAACATAGCTCTTTCGCCTACATTGAGCTATTCTGATATTGTTCTGGATAATCTTCACCTTTTCCGTTGTTTCATCAACATGTTCTTGGGCCACGAGCTTTCTTTCACCAACATCATCCCTGCAAGTAGGTGTACGACATCTCTTCAAATGTTTGAATAGTCCCTTCAGATTTTCCATTAGTTTGTGGGTGGTAGGCAGTGCTCAAATGAAGATCCGTATCTAGGGCCTTCTGAAGACTTTTCCAGAAACTTGATGTAAAATGTGCATCACGATCAGAAACAATCGATAGGGGTAATCCATGAAGTATCACAATTTCATTAATATATAGTCTTTCTAGACGTTCAAGTGGTATATCTTCTCTTATAGCAATAAAATGTGTTGACTTGGTAAGATGATCATCAATGACCCATATTGCATCGTTCCTTCTAAGAGTCTCTTGTAGTCTAATGACAAAGTCCATCGTGATATTATCTCATTTCCACTCAGGTATGGAAAGAGGTTTCAATACTTCTCCAGACTGTTTCCTTTCAGCTTTCACTTGTTGAAAAACCACACATCTTGACAGAAAATCAGAAATCTCCCTCTTCATGTTGTCCCACAAAAAATGATCCTTAAAATCTCTATACATATTAGTTCTACCAGGGTGTATAGAGAAATTGGAACTATGAGCATCATCCAACAATTACCTTTTTAGATCATGTATATCGGGAACACAATGTCTCTTCCCAAATTTCAAAATTCTTTCATCATATACGAAGTCACTCAATATCCCATCATTCACAGCTTTAATCATCTTCTGAAACTCCTCATCATCAGCCTGTGAACATTTTATCCTTTTTAGTAAAGATGGTTTGGAAACCATTTGAATAACCATTTATGTTTCACCTTCCCTGGTTATTCCCATATCCATCATTACTAGATCCATGAAAATGGGATCCCTTTCAACACTCATCTTGATCAAAACTCCATGATCCTCTCTGCTCAAAGCATCTAATGCCTTATATGCCTTTCCCGGGTGGTAGTGTATAGTGCAATCATAATCCTTGAGTACTTCAATCCATCTCCTTTGCCTCATTTTGAGTTATTTCTGTGAGAAAATATACTTCAAAGTCTTGTGATCAGTATAAATCTCACATTTTTTACTATAGAGATAATGTATCCATCTCTTCAATGAAATGATTACAATATCTAACTCAAGATCCTGAGTATGATATTTTTGCTCATGAATTTGTAGTTATCGTGATACAGAAGCAATAACCATATCATTTTGCATAAGGACACAACCAAGTCCTTTCATTGAAGTATCACTATAAATAAGGAACTCGTCATTCACCGATGGTAGAGTCAATATAGGATCGTTGACTAAGCGTCTCTTCAGTTCTTTGAAACATTCTTCACAATATTTTTTCCAAACAAATTTAACCCCTTTACGTGTGAGCTTCATTAGAGGGTTAGCCAGACGAGCAAAATTCTGCACGAAACACCGATAATAACCAGCTAAGCCAATAAAACTGCGTACCTCAGTTATGTTTATTGGCATGGGCCAATATTTTATTTCCTTTTTCTTAATAGGATCAAAAAGGATTCCATACTTGGAGAAAATATATACAAGAAATAAAATCTCATGAAGCCCTAATTTAGACATGCTAAACATCCCATATAATTCATGTTTTCTGAGAGTCTTCAGGATAATGCGCAAGTGATTTTAATGATCATAATAGCTTTTGAAGTATAGCATGATATCTTCAATAAATACCACTACAAAATCATTGAGATATTCCTTGAAAACACTTTTCATTAGATCCATGAAGATAGAGGGTTAATTAGTCAATCCAAAAGGCATTACTGTAAACTCGTAATGCCCGTACGTGGTTCAAAATGATATTTTTGGAATGTCTTTCATCTTCACACACTATTGATGATATCCAGATCGAAGTTCAATCATTGAAAAGTATTGATCTCCATGCAGTTGGTCAAATAAATCATCAATGCGAGGTAGGGGAGACTTGTTCTTTATTTTTATAGCATTGATCTCCATGTAATCGATACATAACATCATAGATACATATTTCTTCTTAACAAAAAAGACATGGGCTCCGCATGGAGAAACACTAGGGAGAATAAATCCATTACTACTCAATTCCTCTAGTTGTTTCTTTAGTTTCACTAATTCCACAATGGCCATTCTATAAGGGGTCTTTGATATGTTCCTTGAACCATGAATTATATGAATGGAAAACTCAATTTCTTGTTCTGCTGGATGTACAGGTAAATTATCTAGAAACCCATCAACATATTCTATCACAATAGGTACATCCTATATTTGAACATTCATTTCCTCACCCACAGTTATTTCATTCTCTTCCTCCCCAATAATTGAATTTAGTTGAGCAACAGAGGGTGGATCTAGATAAGAATCAGGTGGTGACGATTCTGCTCTAAAGATAAGGTTTTCTTTATCATCATCATCAAAAATCGGAACCTCATTCTTCTTACAATAAATTTTTTCATCATGGTCCAAATGGAAATCAATATTGAGGATTATATCAAATTCAAACATGGGTATGACAATGAGATCAGAAGATAAAGAGAAGTTATATTCTTTAATGGGAACTGATTCACATAACATTGTAGCAATGATACATACCTTATAAGTTTTGACTGACAACTCCCTTGTTAAATCAAATAGGAAATATATAACTTTCCTAGAAAACTGGGAAGATATGAAACAATGCGATGATCCAGAACCAAATAATGCATTGGCTAAACATGAGGAAACAAATAAAGTACCAGCCACCACGTCATTAGGAACTTCAGCCTCTGCCATTATGATTGCATAAGTTTGTCCCAGATCCCTTGTAATTTTATGTTGCATATTTCCTTGACGTTATGAACATTCATTAGCATAGTGTCACATCTTCTGACAACTATAGCATTGAACATCATTAGCTTCCATCTTCCATTTTCAATCACTAGCAAGATGGCCTTTCTGACCACATTTGTTGCACACTCCTTTTCCTTTTAATCATGCACCAGGGTGTTTCTTTCGGCAATTGTCACATGGTGGAAATTCTACTATTCCATTCTTCCCTGTTTCCTGATTTCCTTTCCTAGGGTTTTCACCAGCCCTCTTCTTTTCTTTCATTCCCTTAATGTCATAAGACTTATATAATTTTTGTCTATCTTTATGGAACATGAAACTATATCCTCATATGATGACAAACATTAGGAGACCACTACCTGCCAGAGGAATGGCTTTACACCAACAATGAATCGATCAATTTTTCTCCGTGGATTTCGTATGTAGTGTACAACATGTCTTGCTAGTCTTGTGATGTTAGCTTCATACATTGAAACATTTTCATCTTCCTTATGTCTCATATTAAAGAATTGTTTCTCCATATCTGCTCGCTGCTCACGAGGGGAATATTTTTCTAAGAAGATTTCCTTAAAACCCCTCCATTCCATCTCTTCTATCTCTCCCTCCTCATTTGTGTTTTGGATTAATGACCACCACTAATCTGCATCTACTGATAGAAGATAAACTTCCCTAACTACCTTATCTATTTAATTACATCCCAAAGCGATAAATATATTCTCAAGGGAACATATCCACTGCTCCGCTACAAACCAGTTTGCAGTCCCGCTGAATGATGGCGGCTGTTGTCTCATATAGCGATCTAGTATGGCTCCTCCACGTGGTGGATCCAGATGGTCCATATGGGTAAGGTTATTATTCATAACCTGAGTAGGTTGTCCCAGTATATTTATGAGTTTCTTAGTGCCAGTCACAATAGTAGAGAAAACATCATTATCTTGCGTCGGAAGAAAATCCCTAAAGGGGACACGTGAATTCGTGCGATTTCTATTCCTTCCACTTGGCACCATATCTAGATAATGGAATACAGTAGATTAGTTTATGAATAATAATGTAAAATATTAACTTAAAAATACTCAAAAATATTGAGATTTTACTCATGGAAAATCCCATATTCATAAATATTGTTTCTTTGAGGAATATTTTATAATTCAATCTTTAATAATGGCTTGTAGAGAAAATGTGAATTATCCTAAGCATATCCCCTAGGAGTATCATAACCAAGAGTGCAGCAAGGCTCGTTGTCGTTCACCAGTTCCCATTCGAGTCTAGCTCAAAGCGGTGTTTTCAGGTTTTACCCATAGATACATATGTGCCAAAGCCGCCTCTACCTGCTCGTATCTAGACAAGGATGTATTGCTAGAAATATCCATATAATCTATTCTTTACCAAAATATCAGGACGTTATTGTATTTATATCCTCAAAGACTAACTTTGGGGCTCCTCCCTAATACTATGTTTTATAAATCTAGTTTCCAAGTATTCAACTAAACTTCCTCTGATACCAACTGTAAGGACTCGACCCCAGTTTCCCAGAGCCGGTGCCTTATTTGATTACATTGGCATATATACATGGAATACGAATCTGAAAAGGCCAAGTAGTTTAGTATAATTGGAAACAATTTACATACATAAGTTTATAATTACAACATGAAGGTAATAAAAACATTATTTTATTCCATAGGAAACATCACGTCTCCTAGATTATGCTTGAAAGTCATTCATAAATTACATTTTCATGTCCTGAGAAAATGAATCATAAGAAACGGGTGAGCTGAAACACTCAGTAAGAGTAAGAAATATAATGGAAGATAATATAAATATTATTCATGGTGAATAATTGAAAACACGTTCTTTTAATAATAAACATTAACACATTATGGAAGGGATATGAGAAGAGTAAATAATTCCATAATAAAACATAATCATGGGTATTATACTAGTCGAATAACCACCAGAAAATACAATTACTAGCTTAATGATGAGGAAAGTACATATTCTGGACATTCTGAAACATTTTTTCAAGGCCTCGGCAAAGACGTCTAATGATTAAGGCCTCGGCCAAAATCCATATATCACGTTGGGAAAGGCCTGGGCCAATTCCATTCTATTTGCCTCATGAAACCCACAGATGCATCAAGAGGATATAGCGGGCCCCACACAGAACATAATAAGTCCAATGTATTCCTCATATGAGTGGGGATCAACATAAACAACATTAAAATTCATATGGAAACTATCATATGAAATATAACCAACTTTCCTCATTCATTAAACATAAAACACCAACCATTCTGGGTAGTATGGTGAATGGTTTTAGGATAGATCATCCACAACAGAGTCTGTCAAAAACCATTAAATTAAATATGGTAGATTACATCATAAAAGACTAAACCCAATAATACCATGGAATCAACAAGAGTTTTGAATTAGATGAAAACACTCTTATAAAATCATTAAGAAATTCTGGAGATAAATACTCTTTTATTTTAAAAAGAAGTGTTCTTTTGGAAAAACCATTTTATAAATCCAGATGTGAAGTAAGATAGTAATTTTATAATAAAATTATTGATTTTATAAATACAATGGTTTCCAAAAATAGATTATAGTGTGCCCTTGAAAATAGGTAAGAATTTGAGAAATTCCATTGAACCGGGCTCGTATTTTTGAAACAATTTTGACTGTTCCTTTTAAAATGTGTAACTATCCACAACATAAGGAAGGATTCTGGTTTTAAAACATATATATGATACTCACACAGAATATATGAGGATTACATAACAATACATAAGAATTTCATAGAGGTATTTAGAAAATGAAAGTATCCTGAATGTAAATGGATGTTCGGGTGGAAAAACCCTTACCTTAACTCCAAACGTGTTCCGCTCTTGAACTTAAGCTCATAGAATAAGAAATTATAATTATTAATAACTTATTTATGAACTTATTATACATGTATTTAGTTTATCATAAATCTATTTAGTTCATTTATACTCTTATTTCAATGTTATTATGTTGAATTTCATTGTTCCGGGGTGTTCGTTTTCTTTATTTTTATAATCTGTTCACTTGTTTTTTAGTAATGGAGTTCATGTGGAAAGGTTATAAATATCCAGGATTGGAATTATATATTATTTATGAACAGAAATAATTGTTAATGGTCATTTCTATAATTTGGATTCATGGAATGAGGATGAATCATTAGATGACAACCACTTCGATTATTCGGCTGTATTTGGATTATTATTAACTAGTTTTGTCATATAACTTTTTTATATGTACATAATCTGGTTCCTGAAATTTAATTATGTTATAATACCTATATTATAGTCTGGTTCAACCATAAATAAATTTTAATTACCAATAATGAATAAGAAATGGAAGAAAAAAACTTCATCGTCCACGAAGGCTATAAATTGGAACCCCGTGGACGTTGATTTTGTTTATAGAAATAAAAGGGATTGAGTAAGAGTATTTATGATAGTTCTTCCATTAACATGATATAATTCCAGAATATATATGATACTGGAGTTAAAATGATCATTTGGGAAGAGAATGTTAGGTGAGGATAGAAAAGGAAGATAAATTGAAATGAAACCAAATGAAAAAGAAGGGTGCTTTACCTCTTGAAATAACCTCATGGAGAAACTCCTTAAGGGAAGGGCTTGTGGTCTTTTGGAAAGACCCGAAGCTTCTTGGATGTGGGGTGATACTGGGGAAGGGTAATTGGGCAGAACATTGAGGAGCTTCAATTATTATAGGAGTGATGATAAGTGGGAGTGATTAGGGTTTTTTATAGTGGATGAGAGGGGTAAATTTTGAATATTTAATTCATTATTTTATTATTTCATTCATAACAATGAATAGTGTTGTTTTATGTGACCCCTAACAGTAATAAGTGAAACTGAGTATGAACAAAGTTTCCTTGCATCACTTGTGATGTCAATAATAGTTTATTTAACTTATAATTTGTATATATGGTATTTTATCGTATTTCACTATTCATAAAAAATTCTAGAATTTCTGAAAAATCCCAAAAATTCACCCCTACTATTTTTCGACATGTAGAATTCAAAATTGAAATCAATTTTCCAAAAATATCTTTCAAAATATTATTAATTATATTTTTAAATAAGGTCATTGTTAATTGAAAAAATAACAATCTTAAAGTGAAATTAATTTTATTTCTTATTGAAAAACTAATTAAGATCTCATTATCCTATTGCCTTAAGAAAATAAAATAATAGTATTATTTACTATTTATAAGGGTCATATTACTAATCATATTACTATTCATAAGGATATGTTAGTATTCACCAAAAATCATGTTTGTTCTATCAGACTCTAAATTACTTACTGAACACAACTCTAGGTGACAATTTCTTGAAATTCAAAACATAGAAGAGGCAATGTTGTGTTTAATGGATAGGTTATAAAATTGCATTATATATTTATTTTCAAAACCATGGGGTTTAAAAACAAATATTTTATTAGAGAAACTGAATATCATTATTTTTTTATATTGAATAAATATGTATAATTCTAATAAATGAATAATTATTATTAATCTATTAAATTTTCATTCGTTAATATAATGAAAGTCATTTTGAAAACAAATAATTTACTCATTGACCATGTATATATATATATATATAAATGTAAATATATAGAAACACTTATAGATATATATATGTTTTCCTGAAAATCAGTACATTTGGCCACACTAAAGGTTATGAATGAAATTTATGAAATTGATAAATTAAAATGATATGATTCAATAAAAATTTATCATAATTTCATGATCTAGATAATATTAATATTTAAACATAAAATGCTATCTTTTATGAATTTCAAACGTACAAATAAAATATTACATATTATTTACAAATGGAAGGAAGAAACATAATTATTTAGAGTATAAAAAATAGATTTTATCCATGTAATTCTCTTTTTGAAGGGTCGAAAATACATAACCCCAATCAAAATGTAATTCATATTGAACCATTTAAAAAAATGATTTTAATTACATGATTATATTAGCATACTTGTATATATATTTTAAAAATAACTATACATCTTATTTTAATAAATGAAATATGTAAATATAAGAATTTCCCATACAAATTAATTATTGAACATAAAAGTAATAATTCTAAAAAAATTGATCGAAAAAATATATTTTCAATTAAAATAGGAATTTAAATGAATAAAAATAAGCAATCCCTTAAAAATTAACTTGAAATAAAAATTAAAATCTGTTAAAATAAATAATAATCTCTTGATTCCAATAGAGAATAATTATATTGTTCATAATTATTTTTGGATTACAGAAATTCATACTGAGACATAGATTTAAAATGAATAATAATGTCCATTGAAACATAATTAATATGAAATCAAATAAAAAATAAATTTTTAGAAATATATATCCCTTAACTAAAATATTCGACCAATGAAATAAATTGGGAGAGATTACTTTTTTGTATCCCTGAGAAAGTGTAAGTTAGTAGTGGGACGATGGTTTTTACATGCAGAAACATTATAGCACCATACATTTTAAGGGGATGTCGAGTATTCCGTTAAAATTTGGTTTAATGTGATTCATTATGGATATGTACATATAACAATAATTGTTGTTACTATAAATTTAAATCATTGGATTCAAAAATATATAAGAAAAAGATTATTGTCCAGAGATACATGTGTTAATGAGGATTTTGAAAATTTGGATAATGATAACGAATTTATATTTTTTATCCCAAAAAGATGACATTATGGGATTAAAAAATAAAAATATATCATAGATTGCAAATAAATGGTCTATTGATATGATTTAATATCCATATTGGAGATATTGACTTGTCTCTGTTCAACTTGGTACACAAGAGAACACAAAATAGAAAAATATAATGAATGGGACACATGATAAAAATGAAAATATATGAACATGACTACAATATTAATTTTAGGGGGAAAATATGACAATGCAAAAAACATGTAAATTAATATGATGATATAACCCCAATATATTTGATTTTGACACCTCAAACAATATAATACAGTTACCTCAAATATCTGAAAATCATTCTGCCGAAGGAAGAAAATGACTCATGATCGAAACACTACCTATGTGTATCTAAAGACTTAGTCACTAGTAGTTGATTTCAATAGAACTCAACCTCCATTGACAATAACCATTCATTTATCGAAGCCCTCTATCAGCCCTCGATCTCAACTCTTTTGAACCGTAACATCTCTCGATGCAGTCTCTTGTTTGGCATCCCTTATTCTGATATCACATCCTCCTAATGGATAGTCCCTATTTTTTTCTCAACTCATGCAATATCTCATGATTTGTGTTGATAATTGAGTCTTTTAGATTCATTTTATAGTCTTATCCACATTTTTTTAATTGTTTTATCATCAATTTTTTTAAAAATTATTATTACCTTTTTTTTAAAATATATGTATATAAATATATTCATATTTTCTTTATTTGATTTAAAAAATTACCTTTAATAATAATTATAATGAATATTAAATTTTTATTATTTATTATTATCCTTATTAAATGTTATCTTTAATATTCAAAATATTATTTTTAATTTCAAAAATTAATATTTTCTTTTAGGGATGTATATATATATATTAAATATAAAATAATTATATTTTTATTAAAATTTTCATTTTATTTAATTAATAAAATATTTATTAAGAAATTTTTCATAATTTTTTTTAACATAAATTCAAATTTTATTTAATAAGAATGGTATCTTTATAAAACTAATTAAAATATGATTTGGAAAGAATAAATATTTTATAATAACATAATGGATAAGTTATTTCACTATATCATCATAATGTAATATTATTTATAGGTTTTAAATGATTTTAAATATTTAATTTCTGATTTCATAAAAAACCTAATTTCAATTATACTTTTTAATGAAATTAATCTAAAATGTATTTTCAGTTATATTCAATTATAAATTAATTCATTTAATAACATAAAATTGACTTATTATTTTTACAATGTTACATTCCCCACAAACCATAATAGAATTGCAACATGGAAATTCATTCATCGAACATTATAAAATAAAAAATTCCCATTTTCATAATTTGGAAAAACTAGAATATGTTAAGTGAACATAATTATCTAATGCAAATTCTATCGAGTAATTTATTTTTGGAAAAATACAATGTCTAATCTCTAATGTTGTCAATACCGTTTCTCTGATACAAACTCTGACACTCACAACCAGTGATTCAAGATTCAATAATTAAAAATTGTGAGTCATTTTTTATAAAATATAATTGAAACAATTCTCTAGACATTTTATATGTCATGGTCTTTTCTGGTCCAGGTTCTAGTTATTTATGAAACATCTGACAATTTATCAGTGTTTTAATAAAATAAATTTATTTCCATCGCACGCACTAATTCGATAAGAGATGTTTTCAGAAAGAGATCTTATATGATACCTATAAACAAAAATTATAATATAACTAGATGAGTATTTACTTTTCAAGTAAGTTATTTTAAATATAATGTGTCACCAATGATGAAATCTTCTTTTGGAAAAAACACATAAAAAATAAAATGAGAAACCGTCAAAAATGCGTTCATAAAAGAATTTAATATATTTTCGACATTACATTGAATGTTACATCAAAAATACTTTAAAATAAAATTTGAAAATATACGTGAAATTATTTAGAAAATCAAAATAATATATCATTTTATATACTTACACCCAAAAATTTCTTTAAATATAATTTGGTGAATTTTCTAAAAATAATTACAAAACATTGGAAAACCAAAAAATTAGGTCACATAATACATTAAAGGTTGTTTTGGGTATGCCAAACATATAAGTGATTTTTTACTCCCCAATTACCTACCATTTTTACAATATTCATGTTCCTAATTTTATAAAAAAAATTATTCATTCCTATCATATATATATATATATTCACACACACATTTTCTTTATATTTTTTACTTTAAAAACATAACATATTTACAGATACATTTATTTTTTAAAATTTATAAAAAAATCTAATTAAAACATCCACATGATTGAATAAATTGAATCTGATCACTTTAGATATGTTATTAATACTTTGAATAATAAATAATGAATAATTTGAATTCATGTATAAAAAGTTCATTCTCTAAACAACAAAAATCTATTTTGAAGAGGAATAGTTTACTAATTTTTCATAAATATATATATACATGTAAATAAAAAAATACACATATATATATATATGGAATTCCATGAAAAAAATGAATTTGGATAGATTTAAAATTATTATAGCAATAAATGAAATTGATAAATTAAAATGATATGATTCCTAGAAAATAGTTCATTATTACAAGATCAGAAAAATATCAAAAATTTTATATAAAATGTTACCATTTATTAAGTTGAATCATACTTATAAAATAATATAATTTATTGAGAGAAGGGAATAAAATATTATATTTTTTATGAGTATAAATATTTAGATATTATCATAATAGATACCTTATTGAAGTGTCTTACAAATATAACTCAAATCAAAAGAAAATCAATATAGACATAAATTTGAAAAAAATAATTTATTTGAATTCAATGATAAAATTTTGATATTCATATATTTATATGAAATAATAATATATCTCTTACGATAATAAATGATAATTTTGAAAAGAGTAATCTTCTTTATCAATAAACTTTTGAACATAGAAATAATAATTATGAAAAAAAATGATAGAAAATATATTATCCACCTTACAAATTAATGATTAAAATAATAAAAATATGTAATCCCTTATAGAAAAATGTTAATGTATAAATCAACATATGTTAAAATAAATATGAATCCCTTTCTTCAATTGGAATATATCTATAATGTTTATACATAGTTTTTTATATGGAATATTTATAATATGAAATAGTTTTAAAAATATAAAAATATCACTTGCAATATATTTATTATAGAATAAAATTGAAAAATAATTATTATTAATAAAAAAATATCACCTCATATATTCGACAGATAATGAAATATGCTCCTACATACCTTTTTGTTTCACCGAGTAATTTTGAGGGAGTTCTGGGAGGAGCCGTTTTCCGTGCACAAATAGGAGTGTAACTCCTATTCTTTAGGAATGATAGGTATCACATTAAATGGGGGTTTAATGTGATTCAGTATAAATATATATATAAATTGTCCTTCATTTTTATATAAAATTAAATAAATCTTATTCCAAAAATGATTAGAATAAAATCATTGTTCAAAGATACATGTATTTAATAGGATCCACATAAGGTTGTTAGTGATGATAAATTTACTTATTTTTTTCCCAAAATAAACATATTTTTGTGATTTAAATAATAAAAATCAATTTCAAAGCATAAATTAATCGGTTATGGATATGTTTCAGTATCCACATTAAAGATAATGATTCGTTTCGATTAGATTGGGTCCACATTAGAACAGAAAATCCACAAATGAAGTGAATGTACCAGATGAAAAGAATGCACCTATATGAAAAATGATTTAATAGTTATCTGAGGATAAAAATTAGAGAAGAAGGAAATAAAATAAATTATGAAACTTATGTCGACCAATATATAATATTATGACACCTAAAACAATAATTCATGAATAACTCAAAGATCTGTGAGTTATCATTATATAGGAAGAAAATATGTCATGTCCAATACCAAATCGAACAAATTCTAATGAATCTCTCATTAGAAGTTGATTTCAACATTACTAAATCACCATCGGCGGATTTCAATAATTCAAAGAGGCACACTCTCTATACTCGATATCATATTCTTCGAACTGTATCTTCACTATGATCGGTATCTCACTTGACATCCCTTGTTCCTAGATCACATCCTCCCGAGGGATGCTCTCGGATTTTTTTTCTTGACTTTATCTCTCTCTTATGTTTGGTTTTGATAAATGAATCCATCATATTAATTGTATCCAACTTTCCATGAACCATGCTAGGATTCCATCCATACCAACATCTAACCAGTCCAAGACATGGCCCGAAGAGCATTCCTGATCCCCACATGCTAGAAACTAATGTAAGGCATCAAATATAATTCATTTTGGAACAATTTAATCCCATTAAACCATGATTGAAATAAATAAACTAAATAGATATAGAAAATAGAAATAAAAAAAACTATTAAAAAATGATTATAATATTGATCCCTGTAGAAAGTACAATTGCAAAACTAAATAATAATTAAAAACATGATATGGAACCCGCTACATGATATCCACATGTCTTCTTGGGCACTACCCACCACAATACATACATACCACATCTACGAGGACACAAATCATGAACCCGAACCTTGAAAACATCTCAGGCCTACCAACACAAAATTAAATAAGTACGGTGTGAACCTCACATCACAATAGATATCCACTAATGAATCCATATTTTTACTTTCTAGAAACAAATCCATTAACAGTAGTTGAAAAAATAACTACAATATGATTCGCATATTTTAATAAACAAAAAACATTTACATTTTAAAACACTAAAGGCAGCATCAATAGTTTTCAATGAATATAATAATTTTAATGTCAAAACCCCATGCTGATATCAAAATAATATAAATACTTGTATATAGTGAAAAATAAACATTTATGTCATGACCCATCCCCCAGGGCCCTTATCACACTACAGGAAAATTCGAAGCTCGTGGCATTTTTTTGGGTATTGCGGCAGTTTAAACAGCCACTATATGCTTCTGTAGTAGTTTCTGAAAACTGTCTCTACATTGTGTGTCGGGACACTACTAATGGATGTTATAGGCATTTAATGTCAGTTTATACGAATCGTTATAGTTTGAACATTTCTCCGCGATTATGATGTTTTTCAGCGCCAGTTTGGTCGAGAATGGAATTATTTTTTTGCACCGTTTAAAACTGCTGCTAAAATAATTTAAGTTCCTGGCCAGGAAAACCACCACTAAAAACATCATAACCACTGTGAACATCATGCAAGAATATGGGCCACTATAGCGATGGTTAAAACAGCCACTAAATTTAATATTGTATCAGTATTTATAACCACTGATAATATAAAAATGATGAAATTTCACGGCAGTTATAACCGCTGCTAATAGAAATATGCTGACATGTAGTGGCGGTTTAAACTGCCACTAAAAATAGATTTACAAAAAAAGTAGCTTTTGCAGCTTCTGTACCAGTGCCCAAAAAAAACAATTACATGAATACAAAAATATGCATACCATACTCATCTAGTATAATAAATGTTTCAAAACTCACTGAAAACCCCAAATATCTAGTGTCTACTACTCTCACATAGCATGTATGTTTTTGGAATGAAAGACAAACACACACTCTCTTCTTCCCACTATAGAGTAATCCTCTGTGAACTATCTCACAAGTTATTTCCCATAATCCTACATAATATTTCTCAAACAAAATGGGCACACACTCCCATACTTCATGATCATAAAACTATATTCATGATCCAATTATTCATGTCCAGTATTATCTAATTCATGTTCCCAACCCACATACCATGAACCAATACATGTCAGTAAATTGAATATCCCAAAGCATCTTAGTCATAAAAAGTCTAACCCCATGATCACCCACCACATATGAGTCATTATAAAAATGGAGATCATATACATATTCTATTCTCATCAATATCTTGACATCCTAAGATCTCAATCTCTCAGGATTGTTGTCAAATTTACCCTACCCTCTCCCCTGAACTAAATACAAAAAAAAATTAGAGTGTTTCTCATCCAATGAAAACTGAATTACCATGACATTCCTCAACCCATTCATTGTTACCCACATAACCACAGTTTTTGATATGTATAATAACATAATTAATATGTATGAGAAAACACTATATAATATGCATATAATGACATTCCTCAACCCTTTAAATACTAATTTTCCCTATTCTTCACTATGATAAAGCTGTTGGAAAGAGAATGGTTGGTTCTGTTAATGCTTTGGTAGGGGACTGATGTAGGATATTGTGTCCTAAATATGCATACAACACTCATGAAATCAAGACATAAATGTAAATATCCGAAATCAATAAAATACATAAAAGGAAACATGACAAATCAAGAAAATGTTAGGTCATAAAAACTTTTGTGGGAAATATGTTCCACACATGATATATAGAAAAACCAATGATGAAAAAAAATCATCACCCTTTCCACATTCAACATATCAATAATAAAACTAATCATTTTCCGATGATGAACACATTTCATCACACTGTCCAACTCCATCTCCACTTCTGGCTACCACCTGTAAGAACTTTAAATTGAAAATTAAATAATGTTTCCTATTTATATTAAAACATAAAACCAATAAAATATTTGAAACTAAATTATTTTAAATTTTTTGATTTACCTGCTCACCACCAGTAGATACAGCACCACCAGGGGAATATCTACTAATCTACTGACATATTTCAGTCAACTATTTCGGCAAAGTGGATATCTGATCCCCCTGCTCGTGAACTGTGTTTTGTAGAGAAAGAATATCTTTCGTAGAATATCTGGGAATAGGATGACTACAACTAAATGTAGATGCAGCTATCTTCTCCATTGGCATACTAAAAACCTCAGATTGTACGGATCACAAACCTATCCCGCGCAATCTATCAGGATGCTCCTTCCCAATGACTTTATCAATCGGTTCATCCTAGGATACTGAGCATGAATGCCCCGTATTGGTATCCCATAGTTCTTTAATATTTACCTATAAATAAAATATCAATATATATTAACATTTTAAAAACTGATAATAAGTTATTATTATGAAAAAATGATTTCATACCCTAACTTCATTGGCAGACTCATTAATGAAACTTCCATCAGATTTTTTGTAAACATCCATCCTCACTTCAATTTGGGATGCGTCGTTCCCTAAACTCTCTGACTACATTAAACAAAGATAAATCCACAATTTAATATATTAAAATTATAATATTGTCTTATTAGTATTTAATCTAATGAAAATATTACTAGAGTTGATCGGCTTCTAGAAAAACATTTTGAGCCCGCAGTGTGAGGGATGGATTGCATTGCCCGGCATGATGCATTCATTCTTGAGAGATCTCGAAATAAATAAAATTCAATTTAATAGTAATTTATTCAATTTCATCTACTCTTAATATATATGTATAAATGTAAAATTAGGTTAATATAATATTATATATCTTAATACCATCTGTTTAGAATCATGATGTCTGTCAATAAAAACATTCTACTTTTCTTTGGGAACCCCATTGGGGAGCTTCTCATTCATTTGTTGGACGGTCAATGAAGTATCGTTGACAACGACCAAAAATATCCATTTGATGTATTTCAATTTGTTACCGAGATTTTTCAACATCCACTTTCATGTTATCCAATTAGCAACTTTAATGTGGAAAAACATCAGCATACAGAAAATCATTTTGAACATATTAAAAACATGACATTCAATTACACCATAATGTATAAAAGTTACCATTATTTGGGAATAAAAAAAATTCATTTTTCCAACCTAGAGGCATATTTCCCCAATCATCATAAGAAATAATAAGTTAAATGGGCTCTGCTGCCAGCTGGCCTAGAATTTGTCCATGTAGTATTAGATCACTAAAAGTGAAGAGGTACCATCTATACCATCTCATAATAATGTTTTAAAATAACTTTTTTATTAAGGTACTGGGTAGGAAATACTTTATGTACAAGTATGGATTTTGAAATTCTTCCTGGAATATTCCACCTTAGCTAAGGTGGATACAAAAATTAAGGATGTTGGTTTCCCTTAAAGATCTAAAATATTTATAAAGAAGACCTAATGTCATTATTCAAATGAAATAAGATTATAATGGGTTGTGGATCAATGTTGGTGTTTCAACAAATTAATGTATTGTGAATTACATTATTGGTATAGACTGTTAAATAAGAAATTAGAAAGGAATCCAATTCTATGGGATGAAAATATAGATTTGAAGAAGAAATATCCATATGTTAAGAGAAACATGTATACATAAAAAAGCTATAAATTTTTAAAATGTGTATGATGTATGAAAAAATAGTATTCATATGATTGGTCCATATTCATATCAACCTATATATTAATCGAATAAGAAAATAAGTCCACATAAGTTAGTGAATTAATAAAAAGAATCCTTAGGAAAAAGTGGAATAATATTGTAAGAAAAAAACCTCCTATGAATATTTCACATGGGGAAGGTAAGAAGCCTTGGAATCTAAATTTGAGAAGTTTATGAAAGGTTCATCATCTAAAATAACTATTAAAAATGAGGGAAGTTAGAAATATCCATGTTGAATTTTCAAACATTTTACCAATGAAAAAACTATCATGTTTCTTATATAGATGGAATTAATAAAGAAAATCAAGAAAATAAAATAAGCATAAGAAATGTATAGTCAAAAAGTAAAAGAATCAATTCCACATAAAGATAACGTAGTTTAATGTGTGTGGTGAATCATGGATGGACAAACTCTTAGATATTGTTATAAAATAATTCCATATTACCTACCATGCATAGAAATAACACCTCCTATAATACTATTTTTTAATGATCCAACATGGGTCCCAATGAGTATTCCTGATCACCATAGGAAAGCGACAAGAACCTAGGTATCAACACACATAACCATCAGAGTGATTTCACATTAAAATAACAAGACAATATCTCCCATATATAACAAGATAAATTTAATCAATTAGATTACATCATGGGTGAAAAATTACATGACCACGAGATATAAATTAACCCATCTATAAAGATAAACATGAAATGAAACTAAAACAACCTCTCTATGTGAATATCTGTTACCACTATCCAATCCCACAATTAATGTGACAACAACCTAGAGATGCATTCAAGATACATGGAACTGTTCTATTTATCTACATACTAAAAGGCCATACCTCCATACACCCAATAAAATATAAAAGGTTTGAGAAAAATTCATAGTAACATACCACCATGAATCTATACAATGTCTGTGACCATGGAAAATTTTGTTCTATATTAAAAATGAAACAAATTTGATTAAGTATGTTACTCTGGAAACAATTCCAATTAAACATCCATTAGATTGATTTAAAACATTCCATATTCCAATAAATTCATAATATTAAAAAAAGTTAATTAAATTTAAATAAATTGAAATAAACAAGGAATACATAAGATAAACATGTGATCATTAAAACATGAAACACTTCCATCATGAATGAAACCAAACACAAAGCATGGATGGTATCTATCCTATAGTAATACATTATTAAAACCCATAAAAACAATATACATGAAAATGTGTATCCCGGTAAATCTCATTCCGTCCATATTCTAAAATTATCAAAACCATACCACATAGTTGTGATACACTCACAAAGGATTGCATATGTATATAACCCAATGAAGTGAAGGCTCTATAAAAATATGAAAATCAATACCTACGACTATGAAAACCACTGAAGGAAGGGGTGGGGAGCCATCCTAGGGTTGGAACTTGACAGGGTCGGGGGAGAAGGCTACGTTTTGAGTGATGTGGGCAAAAGGGGGTCAGCAGCGATGGGTGGAAAGGTCACTGGTGGCACGAGAGGGGAGTAGAGAAAGGGTTGGGGATCATAGGGGGGAGAAGCATCATAGGCATCATGGGGAGAAGAGGGTCAACTCAGGTGGGGGGGGGGTGGTTTCTCCACTGTAAAAAATTAAATGGGTTTTGTGGTGTTTTTTAATAAACCGCCATTAAACCATTTTAAACATAGGTTTAGAGATCGTTTTGTAAACTGTCACTAAAATAACACCACTAAAGGAGAATTATATTGTAGTTTCGTTACTACCACAAAAACACCTCCTGAAGGATATTAGCTGGAAACTTTCCCCAAAGGCGTCAACCTATAAGTGGGAGGCATTTTCCTGAGTACTTCTACGCACAAACACACCCAACAACATCCCAACCCAAACAAAGGGGGTTATTATATCACTAAAATATGGATAAGTGAATGTTAAACTGAATGTGTGTGGGAAAGAATACAAATCCAACAAGGAACTAAAAATAGCATGTACAAAAAAAACCATTTACGGCAATCCGTAGAAAACCCCACATAATCATGGGAGTAGTGAAGCTACTTGAAACTAGAGTAGTATATCTTGTTCTCCTAGTCCTAATGGGCCCCTCCTGGACCTAGGCCATCAGGTCCTTCATTGTAGAATCTGTCAGTCCCACCTCCTTGATCACCCCTATCAATATATTGTTTTTCATCACCAGACACAACTGTGTGAGAAAAGCCTATGTAGGGGCGAGTAACAAAGTAGCCAGTCTAGTCCTCAGAAAATGACCGCACAAAAATTCCTCAAAGAAAATAATGAAACACAAGACAAATAAAACCAGGTACATTCTTGTGTAGTAACAGTTTCATCATCAATAACATCATCAAACACATAGGCTGCTAGAGAACTCCTCATCTACTGAGTAGAGTGGGCCTACTAAATCATGAAGAGCTGCTCCTCACTAACCATATATTTCTTAGGTACTCCATCCCAACTCATATAGTGGGCTTGAAAAGTAATAGAGATTTTCTTCTCACTAGTAATGGCCTACATATGTACTCATCATCGTCACATATCGTGGGCCTGCAAATTCACAGAGTGTAACATCCCACCGTCGGCCTAAAAATTCATGCAGGGGTGCTTCCCACTAGGAAAAAAGATTATAGTCTTTATGTATCAACCAGTACCATGGTTCTATTCATAGTGCCATTGGGGGAACCACATATCAAGATATTCATTTCATCTCAACGTGTACTAAATTCACCATAGAACATGTGAAAATATCCACCTCATTAAGTGGGTCCCAACTCCACATACAACACATCAATTGAACACATGTTTTGAAAGATATTAGTGATTTAGTGTCCAGGGGATTAGTTGTGATGTTGCCCGATCTGACATGGTCAGGCCGACCCGACCAACCAACCCCAAGGGTCCCACATTCCCCGGTTCATTGAGAAGGACTTCACATGACCAAATGCACATTGGGGTCAGTCTGGTTTGGCTCTTTTAGTGAACCAAGACCAATATGCCTCGTTAGGCTCAGCTCTGTTGGCTGAGAGTCCATCCCACCAAGTTTCCTGATGACCTGGTCGAGTCCAGAACGGCCCGAAGGGGGTGCAGGTCAGGCCTTCCAGTGCAGGTTTGGATCACCGGGGTGAGTCTTCGCCGCCTATGTGATCTGGCCCGATCTTCAAGGGGCTCAGACAAACAGCAAAGGACTGGCCGAATGGTATGGTCGATGGTGTCAAACAACTGGGACACGACCTGACTGTCACATCTATCCCCCCTGGCCCTGCGAGAACGAGCCCTTTCCCCTAGTTGCGTTCAAAAGAATACGTATTTTCCAGCCATCTGGACGACACAGATGCTGCTCGTCCCTCCACACGGTGCCCCGCCTTGCATAACATCCTCCAGCATGGCACCGTAGTGGATGAGCCACAACATCCCGGTCCACATGGCACGCTAGTGTGGGCCACATCCTCCACATAGCCAGCACACCATCATGGAATTTAACAGTCCATCGAACTCACTCTAGTGGTCTGTTCATCGATCCGTTTATGTCAACAGCCTTCAAGGAGTTCGCTCTTCACCACAATGATCTCAAACATTCCATGCCTTCATTTTGATGGTAGTAACACTAATAACTCACATACAGAGGTGCTCAGGCCTTCTTTGTGTAAGCTTGAGGCCTACGTGTTAGATGTTTACAGATTGTGGAGGTTTGGGGAGTTCTCGTTCAATCATTCCAGGACAAGAATTAGACCCCGAATAAATAAAACCCAAGGATTAAAGACACCCTCCTGCATAACGGACGAATAACAGATCAATATTTTGTGGATTGATCTGTTTTCAACGATTTTAGAAAATGATGGGGAAGAATATCAAATAAAAATCCTACCTCTAATGGTGTATGATTCCATGATGTTCATCCATGAGGAATTTAGATTTTGATGTCTTTTCTAGGATCTGATCATAGAAAGGCGTAGAAGATAATGATTTACTACCTGACTTTATCATACTTCACTAGGGTGGATTTTTATCAGAGTTATTCCAGAGAATCGTTAAATTTTTTAATCTTTATTTCCCCCGTGTGTCGAACATTAAAAAGTACCACATCACTATGTTTCCATTATTATGTGATGTCGTGTCATTATGTTATTTCTTTAATGAAACATCATTGTTGTTACACGTCATTAAAACATTGTTATGTTGCGAGTTAATGAGCCACTAATAAGCCTCGTTAATGTACACCACTGATGCCTCATCACTGCCCCACAGGGTCACTGTCTTCCACTCAACTGTGGGAATGAAAAATAAAATAAATATTTCAAATAATTTATTTATTTTTCTCGAAAATAATGAAAAATAAAATTTCAACGTAGCCCTTTCCGATGGATGTTATGTAATTTCAAGTAGAATCGCGGGGTTCTGAATTCAATGGTACCCACCAATTATTAATATGATTAGTGGTTCAATTTATTTAAAATCCCACCCACACGTTTACTAAATGTAACATAAAAAAATGTTTAAATACCAGTTTCAGGCCCTTTTGTGCCTCAAATCCACATGTCATCGAATTTCATGGTTTTGAAATAATTCCATATTAAAATATTTTACATGGAAATTATGAGATGTAGCATTCTCCCCACCTCAGGTATTTAAGTCATCTCCATCAAAAAAAACAACTAAACTAAAATATGGGGGTCCTGAGCATGAATCTTCACCTCCTATAACACCTCAATCCTGCTCTTCTGGACACAGTTCGTAAAACAGCTGTGTAATTTTTTTCTTATAATAATAATAAAATGATTAAAATAGATATTATACAAAAGAGGAATAATTTACCTTTCATGGTTATGGAGTGTTCGACCACCCCTGACATTTATTGGAGTGTAAGAAATAAATATTGCAACTGCCCACTACGCTTATGTGCACATGAACCTCAAAAGCGATGAAATCATTAATTTAACATCTATAATAATAGTGAAAGGTACTTTATAAAAAAATGATGAAAATTCAATTTTAAAACAAGTAGTTTTAAAAACCACTAATAAATCCCAGTAAAAATATTCCATTGATAATACATGGATAAAATTCAATTATAAATACATTTGTAAGAAATCCTTTACAAAATACTATAATGATTTAAAATAAAATTATACATCAAAAATGATTATATACTAATCCATTGATTCAGCTGTAAATATTAATAATTATCCTAAAAAAACAAAGAAGGCCACATGAAACATTGAAGTCTTTCATGGGCCTACCCACTTGAGTTATGGATTGACTCTCCAATTCCCTATCTTATTTACCTATTCCATGTTCTGAGTTTTATAAAATCATTTTATGCTTTCTTTACTTATATATAAAATTTTCATTAGGTTTTATACTTTCAAATACATGGAATCATATTTATATACATATATATATATATATATATACTTATATATATATATATCAATATATATAATTCATGGACATTCATTTTCTTTAGACATCACCACTGAATCATTCTACTTTTAAGTATTTCATAATATACAAAATATTGATAATGGAATATTTAATATTCAAGAAATATTATTTCATTTATAAAACTCATAAATACTATTTTAATATATAGTTACACACACATACACACACATATATATATATATATGTCTGTGTGAATAAGAAAACCGATGCATATAATATAAATTCATATCGTGTAATTGAATTTAGATGATAGTCGTATCATGTAATCAACATTACAGAATGAAATATGTAATAATATGTTTAATATTTTTCAAAACATACTATAAATCATTTTATATAAAAAGTTTCATAACATAAATCCCATATTGATGATCATAACTGAAATTTGAAATACAATAAAGTAATAAAATTTATTTTTAATGTCATATCATATAACAATTAATCTAAATATCTCTATAAAATTATATATAGATCATATATATATATTATAATATTTGATTGAAATGATTAATTCAAATATAAAAACATGTTATATTTTGAATTAAACGAATATGTAATTTTCTTATTTATTCAAATATATTGAGAACATAAACTCAATTAGAATCAAATTGAAAACCCATCCTTTTGATAAATTTGAGTAACACATAACAATATATATAGAATTTTAATAACATTTTTACAGATGAATTACCCATGGAAATAAAATAGAAAATGATATATTGAAAATAAAAATTATATATTTTTAACGATGGTATATATTTAAAGAAAAAAATATTTAAAAGTATCATTCCCTTACTAGAACCCATTCATCGAATAAGAGTTAAATTTTGAAAAGATAACACCATTAAATTTAATTTATATAATTTATGTTTACTTGGAAATTGAAGAAAAAATGAAATAAATTGGGTTTCCCTTACCTGATATACTCTATAAAATATTGTCATGTTTCAATTTTTAAATTTTATGTTAAATATAACTTATCTCGAAAAATGACCCATCAGTATCTGAAAAGTAAAACATAATTTAAATTAATGACAACTATTACACAAATAAACTAATTACATTATAGAATTATATTTTTGTAAAATAAATCGACCATATAATTATAATAAATACATTATAATTAATCATTAATTTATATAAATTTAGAAGATAAAATTAAACTATACCTTATGGAAATATGATTTCAAAAAAATTAATATCCTTAAAAAAGATATATCCCCAAACATGTTTCGGTAGATTCTTCTTCATCATTTTTATACACTTCATTCTCCAATTGGGTTCTTATTTAGAATAGGAAGAGAATGATAACATCACTCAGAGAAAAAAGTCACTCTCACTCCCTCCTGGACTGCCTCAAGGTAATATTATATTTATACTAAAATAGATTAAATAAAAAATTAAGGAATTGTATATGTGGTACCAGTACAGCGATTCATAGATTAAATATTTGATCACTCGCTATCTATGAGTGAAATCAGTTACATGAACGATTAAATATTCTTTAATTTCTTGTACCATATTAAATGTTTTTTAAGAAAGCATACATCTTATTGGGAATATATTATATATTCTATTACAAATAGGAAGAAGGATTTAGATGATAATATGATGGTCTGTTGAAAATGGAACAACACAAAGACCATATTTTTTGAAGGAATCCAAACATAATATTGATATGGACATCCAATAAAAAATATCAATAGCAGTATTGAAATAATCCATAGATAATGTTGAAAAATCATTATTAAATAAAAATAGTATTCAACCAGATTAAATAAATTCTAAAATTTGTACCAAATTGGTGTGTATAAATTAACTAAATAATTAAATTGAGGAAATACAAAAAATAAGTAAGTTAATGCATTGAAAACAATATATGGATTGGAGAATCAGACACTTACCTTTAAGATCTGAAAAACTAGAACCAGAAGACTGAAACCCTAAGCGCAGAAGAATTCTAATGACAGATCTCATTCTGCAACCATCACTTACATCAAATATTCATGAAAGCCTCATTGTTCTTCTATGTGAGGACACTGTTTCGTCCACCACTCGAACTCAATAATGACAAACCCTCTTCATAACCTCGTCTCTTGGTCAAGATCACATAGGAACATGGAACAAATTATCAAAAAACACTATCCTTTTTATCTCGATTCAATTACGTATTTTTTATTTGTTTTATATATATATTTATATCTCATTTATTGTTGGTTCATATATAAATATATCTATACATAATTTGTTTTTTTATATCAAAATTCATAATAATAATTTTTATAAAATAAATTTTAATAATTTCTATTTTCACTAATACTATTAAATTTTTTAATAAAATTAATAATAATTTATATATTAATTTGGTCATTCATTTTATATGAAATAATTATTATCAATTATTTTTATTCTTTAATATTAATAAAAAATTATATAAAATCATAAGTCAAAATAATAATCATATTCAAAGAATTAAATCCTTTTAGGAAACCTAATAATTTTTATAATTATCTATCATCATAAGGAATGTAAATAAAACATTTCATATAAAAATATGTGTTATTCTCAAATATTTATAAATATACTTGTTTATTCAAAACAATAATTTTCATATAATAAAATATAACTTTTAAATATTTTTATATATTATGACAAATGTTCTATAAACAAAATTTTATTTCTATGTTAATAAATTTATAATTAATGAAACCCAACATATCATGGTTATGAACTTATCGAATATTTTAGTTAACTAATAAAACATTGGATAATAAATTATACCATATTCATTAATTATTTATTTCCATAATTAGTAAATTTAATATTTATTTTCAATTTTTTTTGCATTGAATAAATATTTAACAAAAACCAAAACTAATAATAAATTAAATGGAATTACTAAAAATCTGAACGTTACATTCTCCCCACCCATAAAACAATACTTCCCTAGTAATTGATTCACCATACTTACAAAAATTCAGAATTTCTATCTTCAGAATTAATGAATATATAAGGGTAATTAACTATATAATTAAAACTAAATCTCTTTGATTTTATTTTCATCAAAATACAACATCTAATCTCCATAAGTTTCTAGATTGTTCCTTTAATTCCAAATATATAGACCCGAGCCTACACTTTGGTACTCCATGTATAACAATGTTGGGTAATTTTTTTCTTATAAAATATACTGAATGATTACACAACACTTTAAAAAATAGATGACCATTTTACCAGTCTAGGATCTAGAGGATTAGACAACACCTTACATTTATCCGAGTTGAACCAAAAATAAAAAATCTATCCACAATGCTTCCGTGTTGGCTAACTACAAAAGCTATGACACTTGTAATTAAACAATTATGATACCTTTGAAAAATAATATTTAAACAAAGGGTGTGAGATAAATTTCACACAAGGAGTTTTGAAAACTACATATAAATAAATTTAATATTATTAATTTTATAATTCATTTGCAAAATTCAATTAGAAATAAAATTTTAACACAACTTTAACAATATACTATAATGATTATAAAAAAATTATACTTCGCAAATGATTTTAAACTAATACAGTTATTCAGTTGAAAATATTAATAAATCTCTTAAAACAAAACAATTGAGGCCACTTGAAACATTGAAGGCCGTCATGGGCCTACCCACTTTAGGGATGAATTCACTCTCCAATTCCATAACGCATTTACAATGTCTATGTGTTGGATTTTAGGAAATCATTTTTTGTATGATTTAATTCAATATCGATTTTTCCCATGGTACTATACATTAAAATACATAGAAACATATTCATATACATATATTCATAATTATATATATATATATCAAATATTTTCATTTTCTATATTCTGAACAATAGAATCCTTCGTCTTTTATGTATTTCTTATTATATAGAATGTTTATAAAAGAATATTTCTTATTCATGAAATATTATTTCTTTTATCAAACTCATACATCCTATTTTGATATATAATTAAACACATAGAGATAGATATATGGGTGTGTTTTTTTGTTTGTGAATAATAAAATTGTTTCATATAATATAAATTCATGACATGTAATTGAATAACAATGATGGTCATATCTTGTAATAGAAATTCATGAATGAAAAATGTAATAATATGTTTTATATTATTTGAATCATTCTATAAATCATTGAATATAAATTTATTTCATTAAATAAATCTCTTATAAATGTACATAAATTAAATTTGAAATAAAATAATAATCAATTTAATTTTTATTATCATAACATAGTAGAAATTCATCTACATTAGATCTTTAATATTAAACATAAATTACACATATATATAATGTTAGATTGTAATGATAATTAAAATATAAAAACATGTTTTATTTTGAATTAAACGAATAGGTAATTTTCATCCTTATTAAATGTTCTTGAGATCATGAACTCAATTAGAATAAAATTGAAAAACCAACCTTTTTGATAAATTTGATTAACCTTCAATAACATATATAACATAGTAATAATATATAAATAGGTGGATTAACCATGCCCATAAAATTTCAAACAGTAAATTTAAAAATAAAATAAATGAATATCATTATTTTTATTGAAGGTACAGATTTAAGGAAACAAATAATTAAAAGTATCATTCCCTTACTAGAAACGATTCACAGAATATAAATTTAAGAAAAATGTATATGCACATTTTAAGAAAAATAATATTTATCTAGAAAAATAATTCCTTCACATCAGAAAAGTAGTAATTAATTTAAAAAAAATGAACATTATTACACAAATAAAATAACTCTATTATGATATTATAATTTGGCATAATAAATCAAAAAAATAATTATAAGAAATCCATTAAAATTTAAAAATGAAGAAGAAAAATTTTAGAGATTAAATTAATCTATACCTAACAGAAACATGATTTCAAACTTATCAAAAACATGAAAAAAAATATTTCCCCATTACATGTTTCTTCAGAGTCTACTTCTACTTTGGTATACTCATTAAACTCTAATTGCTCACTCATATAGCAGTGGAAAACAAAGAAAACAATAATCAGAGAAAAAAGGCACTCTCATTATCTCCTAGACTACCTCACTGTACTCTTATATTTATACTAAATGAGATTAATGTTAAAAAAAGGAAAGAACTGTATATGTGGTACCAGTACAGTAATGAATATATTAAATATTCGATGAATCATAGTCTATGAGTGAAATCAGGTATAAGAAATATTAAATTTTCCCTAATTTCATAGACCACATGTAATTATTTCTAGAAAGCACACATCTCATTGAGAATATATTATATATTCTATTCTTTGTGAAAAAATCTCAGTTATACACGATATTTTCTAGGTCTGTTGAAAATGGCACATTATGAAGACTATATTTTTTGAAAGAATAAAAACTAACTATTGATATGGACATCATAGAGAAAATATCAATATCGGCATAGAAATAAGCCACAAATAAAGATGATAAAATCAATAATAAATTAATATTTTTTTTAAATTGGATTGAATAAATTCGAGATTCAATGCCAAAAGGGTGTGTATACATCAATAGAATAATAAATTTGTAGAAAGATAAAAAATCAGCATGTTAATGCGTCAAAAACAACATCTGGATAGTTGAATCATATACCTACCTTCAATATCTAACAAACTAGAACCAAGATATTGGATCCATAACCGCACTAGAATTCCAATGACAGATCATTATCTTCAACTGTTGTTGGATGCAAATCATCTTGCTAGACTCTCGGTTGTGCCATGTGAAGCCACATGCTCAGCCTCCGCTCGAACATGATGATAATGAACCGCATCCACTACCTCGGTTCCCTGTGAAGATCACCTCCATCCTTGGGACCCCATAACTTGAAAAATTGTCCCCCTTTATCAGGATTCAATTCCCTATTTTTTGATTTATTTCATATATTTTTTATATATAATTTATTATCATTTCATATATATATATATATATTAATAATTAGTTTTATTTTTATCACAACTCATAATAATAAATTTTATTAAATTATTTTTAATAACTTCTATTTATAAAAATAATTTTAATTTTTTTTAAAAAATAATAATAATTTATATATTAAATTATTCTTTCATTTTACATGTAATAATCATTATCATTAATTTATTTTCTTTAATATTCCAAAACATATTTTCATAACAAATCATCAGCCAAAATAATACTCATATTCAAAGAATTAAATCCTTTTAAGAACCCTAATAATTATTTTTGTTATTTATCATAATTATAATGGTAAATATTATATTTCATTTAAACTTAATTTTTCTTGTCATATATTTATAAATATTCTAGTTTAATCAAAATATTTTTTTTCACATAATAAAATATTAATTTTAAATATTTTTATTTACTAATACAAATGTTCTATAAAAAACATTATTTCTCATTTAATAATTTAATAATTAATGAAAATCAATATATATTGGTTGATAACTTGTCAAATATTTTCAATAACTAATAAAAAATTAGTTATTAAATTATAAATCTTACAATAATTATTTATTTTCATAATTATAAAATTTAATATTCATTTATAAATTTTGTTTCCAATTAAATAAATTTTATTTCAAAAAACTAATAATTACTTACATAGTTTTTTATTAAAAAAACAGAATGTAACACCTCCCACTCCCATGTTCTCTCCTTGAGATTCATGTGCTGCCATTATATGCTTACTAGAAGAATCAACCTCCCATATAGGACATGCTCATGCTGATCCTCTATTTCAACTAGGAACTCTGCAAATGTTGACCCATCATCAAGGTCTAGATCTCCCCATTCAAAGATGTGTGATGGATAATTCACGTACCTCCTCAGTTATGACATGTGGAAACATCATGCACCCATTGCATCAGTGGGGGACGAGCTAGGCGGCATGCCACCTCTCAAACTCTGGTCAGGATCTAAATTTTTTTGATAAACCACGAAGATAGCTTTCCACCCCGATCAAATATCTACAATCATTATCAGGGTGATACCCAAAGGAACAATTGATCTCCCTCCTCAAACTCCAAGTGTCACTCTCTACTGTCATTATAGTAATTCTAGCTACTCAGTGCAGTCCACATCTGCTCGTAGATGATTTTCACCTTCTCAGTGGTAGCCCGTACCAACTCTAGACCCATGAGTGCCGACTCCCATAGGTCTTTCTATCATATGGTTGATCTGTTAGGCTGATCGTACGAGTCCTCAAACGGTTCCATGCCAATTGTGGAGTGATAGTAGTTGTTGTATGAAAACTCCACCAGTGGCAGGTGGTCCTCCCTACTACGACCCAAGATAAGGACGCAAGTACGATGTACATCCACCAAGGTCTGTACAGTCAACTCTATCTGACCGTCTATTTAGGGATTAAAATCTTTGATGAATATTAGATGTTTCCTTAATGCCTCTTGAAATCCCTTCCACAACTAACATGTAAGGGAGAATCAAAATCTATGATGATCGTTGAAGGTAATCCGTGGAGCCTCACTATCTCCTGAACATAGATGTCTACCAAGACATTTACCGATCCCTACTCCCAGATGGGTAGGATGTCAGACAACATGGTGAGTCAGTCAAAAATCACCAGATAATGTCATGACATCAATATGTATGTGGTAACACCTTCCTGAAGTCGATTGAGATATCATCCCATTTCCACTCTGGTAACTCGAGTGGTTACGTCCACCCGGCTATAACCATGAGCTCGGTCTTCACATGCTAACATGTGAGACATCGTGAAACAAACTAGGCCAATGATTTCATCACCAATGACCACCAGTAATGACACAAGTGGATATGGTACTTCTTTGCCACAGCAGGATGTACCGCCAGAGGGGAAGTATGGAACTCCCTCAAAACATCCTCCTGTAATGTCACTAGCACTACAGTGCGCCTTCTAAAAAGGATGACGTGCTCCCCCTATCTAAAACCAATCAGGAATCCATCCTGAGGACATCTTAGCACATCGGGACTCAAAATCAACATCCCATAGCTGTGCCTCCCTGAATCCTATAGGAGTGGGAGATTAATAGTCATCTAATGAGGGTAGGTAGCTTCACCAACATCCAAAAATGATATATGAATCACGGCTAAATAATTTTTTGCCTCACTTAGCAGCTACAACCCAGTCCCCCTACTGAGTGTGTTTTCCACTATGTTCCCCTTCAATAGGTATTGACTATCTCAAAATTGTAGTCCATGAGGAAGCCTAGCCATTGTCCCTATATCTAGTTCTGATCCACATGGGAGAAGATATACCCGAGACTATTTTGGTCTGATAAAACTACGAACCGATCACCGATAACATATTTCCACAACATCTTCAAGGTAAATACCACTACTGATAAATATAGTTCATGGGTCACATTGTTTTCCTTATGATACCTTTACTACCATGATCTATAGGCGATAACCACTTGCTCATGTATCAGGAAACAATTTAGCATGGTCCCTGATGTTTTTCAATAAACAACATACCCAACTCCCTCCACTGGTAGTCTGAAGAGGGGGGAACTAGTCCTTACCCACCTCTACACCTAGAAAATATGCTGGAATATCTCCGTCCTCGTGAAGGGTTGTCCCTTCCACATCAATGCTGAAATGGGTAATTCTACCCATGAAAAGTTTGGTATGAACCTCAAAAGTAAGCAGAAAACCCTAAGAAGCAACACAACTCAGTCATGCTCCTAGGTTCCTCCTATGCAAGCAGTAACTCTATCATCTCTAGATCTAATGAAAATCCTACCACTGAGATGACATTTCCAAGGAAATGGACCTCCCGAATCCAAAACTGATACATTGATAGAATATTATGATGTTTTCCCTCTCAAAGTTCTTCTAGGACAATCTGTAGATGTACATCATGCTCCTCCTCTAATGCTGAGTACACCAAGATGTCATATTAGAAGACCATGATGAACTGGTGGAAATAGGGTTATAAGATCCTATTTCTAAATCCCATGAACACTGATGGGATGTTGGTTATGCCAAAAGTAATCTCCCAGAACTCATAGTTTCCATACCGACACCTGAGGGCTATCTTCCATACATCCTCATCACGTACCCAATGATGGGGATAGATTTATATAATATATATCTTTGAGAACCACTTCCCTCATTTCAGTTTTTTGAAGAGTTCATCAATTCTAAGTAGTGGGTACTAGTTATTCACGGTCGCTGGGTTCAGGCACCATAAGTCCACACAATAACTAAAACACCCATTTTCATTCTTGAAAAAAATCACTAGGGCTAACCATGGTTTATTGATCGGTGTTACAAACCCCTTCTCTTATATGTCCTCCAGATATACCCACAACTCATGAATCACTAAGGAAGCCATTCAATATGTGGGTGTGGATATTGGAGTTTTCTTAGGGTACATGTCAATACAGAGGTCTACCTCTCTGTAAGGAGGTATCAATGGAAACTCATCAGGGAAAAAATCCCCATACTCATCCACCTCTATAAGGAAGCTTATAATCCCCTTATCCACTCCACCGAGGGTGTGTCTATGCAACTACTGTGTGATTGGTGCAACCACCCCCGAGAGAGTTTTTCCTACACTATAAGGTTTTCCTTCTCAATATTGAAGGAAAACACGGTTCTATCTCCACAAACACACCGTACTATATGCAAAAAATATTTGATCTGAGCATGGAATGTGGATAACTTGTCCATAAACAAGGTGATGTCATAAGGCCTCATCGATTCTACTAGGAGATCCCACTAGAATCTCTCACCTACTATAGTAATCTCACACATTAGAAACTAGTGTTTAATCATTAAATAACCTTCAGTAGGAGTCTCTAGCTGTATGTTTCAAGCCAACGGCTCCTGTGGAATCTCTGATAACTGAATGTGAGTTGTGGATGGAAATGATTGACTACAACATGTGTCTAAGAGTACTGTAGTTAGGGTGGAGAAGACACAGATCATACCTTAGAACATCTATTTAGTGATTTTCTCGTAAGAATACACTACCTGGAGCCGAGCTCACCCCTACCTTCTTGCTCCATATGGTCAGGTTGTTACACATGGGGGAGGTTTCAGAAACACCATAAAACTATCTCCCACCACATTCTGCTCAGCCACCTCCCCTACCACGTCGACCGAACTATGGAAATCCTCTCTCGAAAATATTCTGCAGCTTTGGTGGCCCCTCAACTGTGTACAGGTCATCTATACATCATTTCAGGTAGTCACATTCCATGTATCCCTACCCTCCCCATGAGTAGCAAAGAATGACCCCTGTCTGAATCCCTCAAGCATGGGAACATCGCACTGTCGACCATGAGTCATAGGGTCAGCCACTCAAAGACCCTGCCAACTTGGGCCCACTCATCTACTTTATTCATCCTGTAAAAGACTCTACCATATGGGGTCTTATAGAATTACAAACTCTCACCTTCTACTCCACCAAAAAACTCTCCATCATAAGATCTCATTCAATCACCCTAGACACGGTAGGGATGCGGAGAGACACAACTGAAGCCCTAATATCCTACTTGAGTCCCTTCTTAAAGGGTCGAGCCTTAAAGAAATGGTATAACCCATATCTGTGGTGTAGAGGTAATGCTCTGTGAACCTTGTTGTCTACTCGGCCTCTATTATTTTATCCTTCTGTATGTGAATTAGCAACTGTATGGGCACAAATTACATGGTTGTGTGGAAAAAACAACCCAAAAAATCTTCTCGATATCAAACGAAGTGAGGGTCCCCTCATTGTGTCTTTGGATAGACAAAATCTACCATATCCCTATTGATCCATGTTGAATGCTCACTGAAAAATTTCCATCTAGTTATGATGTTTTCTCTCTATGCAGAATAACCATATCACAACCTCCAGTGATTCATCAGTGACCTAAGGATCCGTCTCTCCCATAAAAAGATAGGTTTTTTCCTCTGAAACTAATGTAAGGCACTAATACTATGAATGTCCTCTTATGGAACTAAATCTATTATATTATAACCATTGGGGGTAGTAGTACTGGTGCACCACCTAGTGGGGCCTTCTCTAGAACTGGTCCCTGAATGGACGTCTTATTGCTAGGTGGGTTGTCCTCACAACTATGTATCGATATCCTATATGGTCATCCACAAAGAGGCATCCTGATAAAGATCAGGCTGCACCACAGTTATATTATTATACCTGTTGATCTGACTCTTATTTAATATAAATAGACACTTATGCAACCATTTTTTTGCATTTATTATGCCAAAAATTGAATTCACATTCCTGGTGTATGGTTACTTCGGTTACTGCACCAACACTAGACTACCTAAATTTGAAAGTCAAATTCGATATACTTAACACTGTTTCCAAAAAATGAAACAACAAACACCTGGTATTTGTGGTATTACACACTTGTCGTTGATACAACATGTTCGTGACCTTTCCCTTGGGTCTCGTGTTGTGACTACCCCAAGCCTTCCTCCTCATGTCTATGGGAAGGGGACATGTTCCAAAGGCATCAACCGATAAGTGGGAGGAATTTTCATAAGTACCTTTATGAACACACACGCCCATCCACATCCCTACAAACTGAAAGGCATAAAACATGTCAATCACTAAAACAAGGCTTGGTGAATGTACAATAGAAAGTAATTGGGATTAAATTGAAACCCAACAAAGAATTGAAAAAAGAATGTACAAAAATGAAACTCTAAAGGCCATCTGTAGAAAACCCCACATGATTATGAGAGTAGTGAAGCTACTGGAAGATGGATTAGTAATTCCTCTCCACCCAGTCCTACGATGCCCTACCTGGCCCTATGCAACCATGTCCACCATCATAGTGTCCATCAGTCCCATCTCCCTGAGAACCCTTGTCGAAATGTCTGTCATTAGCATTAAACACAACATGTGCGGGAGAATTCTGTACAATTTTGTGTAAGACAGCACTCATTAGGGACCCCTAAACAAAAAGAAAATACCACACAAAAATTACACAAATTTAGGAACGAAAGACAATATACCTCACAATTGGTAAATTCTTTGGTAGTAATAGTGTAATCGTCACTCACGTCATCGAACTCCTTGGATCCTTAAGAAATTATCCTCTAGTGAGTATAGTGGGCCTTCCAATCCATATAAAGGCACTTCACACTAACATAGGACAACTTTATCAATCCTGCCTATCACATTCTGTGGGCCTCCAAATTCATAGAGTGGTGTTTCCCACATGTCATGGCATACTGAGGTTCTGCTCCTCATTGTGTACCATGGGCCTACAAAGTCACAAAGATTTTCTTCCCACTTTGGGCCTATAATGTCACAGATTGGTGCTTCCCATTGGGCCAAAAGACAACAGTCTTCAGGTCTTATCCCGTCACAGGTTTCTATACGTAGTGCGCTTGGGAGAACCCCTTATCAAGCCCTTAGTTGAATAAAAAAATCCAAAAAATTCACCATATATTATGTCAAAATATCTGGCTCGTTGAGAGGTTCCCAACCTGAAAAATAGCTCGTCAATCGGATGCCCAATTTGCTTGATATAGGCATTTTCGTAACCAGGGGTCGGTTGCGATGGGGCCCAGTCCGACAGACCCGACCAACCCATCCTGGGGGATCCCACATACTCCGGTACATTTAGATGGACTCAACCCGACCTGGATCAGGATAAGGACGGTCTGTTCGGGCCTAGCCTGTGTACCAGGCCCAGTAGGCCTCGCTGGACCCGGTGTAGTTGGCCGAGGGTCCAACCCGCCGCGTCACTCGATAAAATGGTCTAGTCTAGCCTGAACTGAAAGATGAATAGTTCTATCTTGCCGGTGTGGGTCAGGCTCATCGGTGAGGGTCCATACCACTACCACGATCTGACCGACTATGCCAGGGTTTGGACCGATGGGTTGCGGGACATGCCTGACCCGCTTAGGGCTCAGCCCGCCATCTTTGGACCGACCGCACAGTGCAGCTGGTGGTTCCGACCAGTAGAGACATGTCATGGTGGCTGCTTCTACCTCCCACTATCCTCATGGATGTTGTGCCTTTCCATGAGCTTCGGTCGACGTACGGCGGCTTCACCAGCCTTTCGAATGGCTGGGATGCCAGTCGTCCCTCCATGTGGTGCCACGACTGACGGGCATGGAATCCCGGTAAACGTCAGGCACCGGAATGGGCCGAATCCTCCACATGAATGAAATGGCTATCCCCCACTACTAATACATCCAACATAGGATCACCGACATGGAATTTAGCGGACCATCAGATGTGCTTCGATGGTCCATTCATCGATCTGTCTCTGTCTATGGCCTCTGGGGAGTGAGCTCTTCACCACAAGGATCCCGAACCAGCCATTCCATTTTTTAGAGGGTATGGAATCCAAGAACACAGATGGAGAGGTCCTAGGTCTTTGTTTGTGTCGGCCGAGGTCCCTTATATTAGTGGTTTAATGACGGGGGAGGTTCGTGGAGTTTACGTTCAGCCATTCCATGCCATGATTTGGACCCAGAATAAATAAAACACCATAAATAAAAACACCCTCCCGCAAAACACTAGATTCTCATATCAACATTTTCATGGGTTGATCCATGTTCGTTTATTTTAGAAAATGATGGGGAAGAACATAAAATCCAAAAAACCTGTAACTCATATGACATCTGATACAACATCAGTTGTCCTCATGAAATTAAGACGTTGACATCGCTTCTAGGCTCTGATCATTAAAAGGCATCAATGATGATGATATTTCGGTAGCGTTCATCGTTATTCACTATGGTGGATGTCCTTTAATGGTTTCGTGAGAGAATCCACCAAATTTATAATCCTTATACCCCAAGAGCATCGAACTATAAAATGATGCTCGTCGCAACGTTTCTATTTTGAGCTGATGTCATGTCATTACGCTATTTAATTTATGATACAAAATCATTGTTACACATCATTAAAGTATCATTATGTTTCATGTTAAAAAGCCAATAAAGAGCCTCATTAGTGAGAATATTTGGCGCTTCATCGCTGACTCACAACGTCATTATCCTCCACTAAACTGTGAGAAAGAAAGATAAAATAATTCTTTTAAATTCTTTTATTATTTTTATCGAAAAGTCCGAAAAATAACATTTCTTCTCAGCCAATGCACACAGAAGTTATTTAATTTAAAAGAAAATCCTAGCGTTCTGAATTCATCGGTTCCCTCATAATATTATTCTGATCATCAGTTCAAAATATAGAAAATCACGCTCACATGTTCACTAAATGTACCGTATAAAATGTTTAAAAACCCTTTTTGGGCTCTCTGAGCCTCATAAATTCATGTTATCGAATATCACGGTCTCAAAATAATTTCATATAAAAAAATTTAAATGAAAATTCTGATATGTTATAAGGCTGAACAAGTAGAAAACTAAATAAATTATAAAATAACCAAGAAAGTCAAATGATACAGTATGGGAACGATCTAAACAACCCTAGAGAAATCATCGGACATACTCGAGTCATATTAATCAACTAATGTATGGTGAGACACCATATTAAATATCCTACTGGGTACTCTAAAGTAGCCACACAAGTGGTAAAACCCACCTATCCTCTAAGACATCCAAGGGGTAAAAACTCATCTAATCATGGTTTCTAAGAAATTGTAAATTAACCCAATAAAATACTCCCAGGAAACCCATTGAAATAGTATAATATGTATGTAGGACACCAGTTTCATCGGAGACATCCGATAAAATTGGAATGATACATAGAGTATGTAGGACTCCCTCTCTTGCATGAGTCACCTGACATACCACCATCACACATTCGTACTCCAATAACTGACACCACCTATATGATAACTCATAATTGGACATCCTTAAAATGGGTGATCATCATATATAAAACCATTTATATGTTCCAATTGTTATGTAACATCACACATGTATTCAAAAAATTTCAAAAATAGACTTTAAAAAATTCCAACTACTTCCACATCACATTAGTTTTTAAAAAACTCCTAATTCATATCAAGAGGCTAATGGGCCTTACACATCTAAAACTGAAAGACATTTACAATTATTCTTCCAAATTATTTGACAAAGTCAACTCAAAAACACAGTTTTAAATAAAAATTACCAAATAGACCATTACCTTAAAAATAAAATTCCATTTATCATGTCATTCATTACCATGAAGCAAACAAACTACACACCAAAATATTATAAAACAATCTTTCAATCCTTTTAAAAACCAAACAATTCTGAATTTTTCATATGATTTGTAACTTCAAATACCATTTTTGTACCACTTTAATCTCATTTGGAATTATACAGCCTATTAACAATGAATTATGATTTTTAAGATGAGAATTAGGATGAAGTGAGGTAAGGTGTTTTGAAATTATGTTTTTATGTTTAAAAAATTAATCTAGTTCCATTATCATTTTTTGTAATATCCATGTTTGCAACCAGTGCACACATGTATGTTCCCACATTAAATAAACACAACAATGATCAATAAATTTACGAATAACCATTTTAAGGAACCCAAAAAATATCTTATCATCAACATATAAACCACACACTCATGTGCCAAACCATATAACAGACCAAATCAACACATAGGTCTCACATTACAATGAAACTAACCCACCAACACGTTCCCATGACCACAGATACATTTAAACCGTCTATTTCAAAAAAATGGGAAAAGAGACATTTTATCGCACACCTTATGGACATCTATTTGTAGGCATAATAAAGGAGGTCCATAAAAAACAATTTTTTTATTATATAAACATGAAAAATAAAAATAAATTATACAAACACAATGAAATCATGAAAAAAAATTCGAAATATTATTTAGAACATCCAAACGTTGAATAGAATATATTGAAAAGGAACATAATAGGACCACCTACCTTGAGGGAGTGTGGATGCAAAGAATCTCTCAGGGAAGGAAGAATATGATACAATAAATAAACATCACTAGGTATGTCCAAACTAAAATGAATCACACACAATCCATAACCCCTAAGGTTTGGCCATAATAGAATTCCCATAAATAATTCATATAAACTTGATAGATATGGGTGAAGGGAAGGATAAATCATCAAAAAATCCAAATAACTCACCTTGAGGACCATAAAAAATCATCAGTGGAGGTTGGTGGGAAATGGAGAGGGGTTTTAGAAACCCACTATGGTATCATGGTCAAAGGAGGTGGGAGAAAAACAATTTAGGGTTAAAAACCTAGGGGAAATGCATAAATTCATACATTTAATGAATAGGTAAACTGAATGGTCTGGCCACACGATTTACGATTTTGTGAGTTGACAATGTTTGAGATCCTAGAATGTAGGGGGACCTTATACGATATGTCCATATTCATTCCAAACAATTCCCTGACCATGATGAATGCATACTTCATGCAACATAACTAAACCACATAATTGCTGCAAGGTTTCCAAAACCATGCGCAACTCGTGCTCCATACTATTGGACAACCAGCAAAGGTTGTATGGTTACCTGGGTAGTGTTTCAAAATTTTCCTTAGAAATTTCAACCCATTCCTAAGCCAAACACACCCTATGAACATATAAAATTTAAAATTTTAAACTAAGCCTCAAACCAAACCTCATCCAGAAGACTAAAATCCATGAAAATAATACAATGATGGAATTCCAACCTTTGGAGTGTGACAATTCATTATATCAAAGACACTCTCTGTCCCCTGAAAGTCAGCAAGATTAATGTTAACTACTACTTGATTTCATGATGGATCAAAACCCATGGAAAACTCTATCCTGGAGATGACCATTATCCTCCAATGTCACAGCTGATCAATTCTAGAGAAACCTATTTCATGAAGAACAATGGGAGAACACGATATGGTTATCCCAAACATAATAACTAAAATTTCAACGTATCCTGATTTTCAATTGACCTAACGAGGGAACCTACTCAACGTTTTCTATTTTAAAAAATAAACACCACAACCAAAACTGGTAACTCCCAAAAAAATGAAACCAAACTTCTAAAAGACAGTTAAATAAAACCCCCAATGAAACTAAAAACTTCCCAAAACTATAAAATCTCCAACACAAAGTTACTTACCCTTGAAAAATGATCTAACTCAAAAAACGAACACGAAACCACCACCCATCAATTTCTTAAAACTCATGAACATCAAAACAAACACAACTGAAACCAAGAAAAACCCAGGCAAGGGATAAGAAAACTGAAGAATAACATTTGATTAAAATACCCACATTAAAATAAATATATATACTTAGATGATGAAAAAGTAATTCTATCTCAATTTTATAATGAAATAATGAACTCATAATTATAGAAAAAACTAAAATAATGAATATTTATGGATCTACACGAAACCAATGACCCATGTTTTTTCACAAACCCCCTACATTTACTAACATTGTGTGAGATTTACTGTAAGGCTTGTGGATGGATTCCTATTGAATGAATCATCTCCTACCTCACAGTCCAAAATTGACAACATCCGGTAACAATTTCATCATAAGGATATGCTTCTGGAAAAACATTTTAAGACTGTGAAAATAATCGAATCAATGGAAAAATTAGATTAATGTGAAAAACCCACTTCGAGTTCTTTAACTGGACACATTATAAGAACATAAGACGATGGTCCTACGAACAATAGAATAATCCAATGAAGGAAGCCTCTTGGAAACATGATCCTATAAAACATTCCTCTCACCTGATGGGTATCCTTCACGATATCGAACCACATTTGACTGGACCCCATTAACCAACATAGCTAAAAAATGATTCTACCAGCAACTTCTCAAAATTATGATCCTTAGAGGAGAGTAGTTTCTTCATGGTTTCTGTATGAAGTCCCATAATGAAAAAATAATCCTTCCATAGATCCTGTTACGCTACCTCTGAAGAAAAGGAATCCATCTCCATGAAATGTTAAATATAATCATTCACTATCTCTTGGCCTTAATTAACACACTTGATCCCTTCCATTTACTTCAGCTATAACTCATCCAATATAAACCATCAGACCAAGGTGTAATTTAACATATCCAACATATTCCAAACCTACATCTATGTAGGGGAAAACCCCATTTTTTCAACGATAGACCCTCAAAAAGACTAAAGAAAACCATCACTCTAATTACATTGGGAGTCCCTAATGTTCTGAAGATATATTAAACTTAATCAATCCCCTTCAGTGCCTCTAACTAACCTCAATAAAAACATTAAATATTAAAAACTCGAAATAAACCCAAAACTAGTCATGACATTCAAGAAACATTATGGACCATTTTGGGTGGTATATTCTGAATGACACAATGAAAACAAATTCAAAACAAACATCAATCAAAAAAACAACTGAATATAACATCGTGATCGAAAAAAACTTTTTCACAAACCAAACACATTAAATCAAAAAATAAAAAACCACTTCCATTTTAAATTTCAAAACATTCTTATTTCATGGAAACATTTAAAAATACCAAACCCACATTTAAATTGAGATCGAGTTTCTGAAAGGAATTTTCCAATTCAAATTAATTTTATAAAAACTATTCTGTTAATTTGATTTCAAATACACTCCCACGAAATCCTATGAACCATCCCATATCGGTTCCTCCATTTCCATCAGAAAATTCCAACATGCTCCTTCCACACATTCCCGTGAACATGCAACTTTTCAATAGTAACACCAAGGGTTTCACCCATTCCACTTCCTTATCAATAACAAATACAAACCATATTTCCATCTAAAAAAACTTTCTCCTTTAAACCACATTTTCTAGTCCGAAACCATTTCAAAAAAAATGTTTCCATTAAAAAATGTATTTTCATTTTAAAATCTGACTCAAATAAACTAAGACTGACGAAAGAAATAAGACATGACCAACTACTCGTATGAGGAACCGGTAGCCCTATAAAACCTAGAAACATTGTTGTGGGTCATTCCACATGTAAAAAAAATAACTATAAAGATACTGAAACACAACCAATACTATATTCGATAACCAACCATGCCATCTATGGTATCATCATGAGTGGTGGTGATCAGGCACCAACCAATAAACTACCTCTTTTTTCCTACAAATACTAGTATTAAATAAATCTGACACCCCAAATAACAAAGGGACTCCTCTGATACCAATTTTTCTTCAACTAGCCTAGGATGACATTTAAATCGACATCTGACCTAGTCTGATACATATCCCGAAAGGAATTCATGACCCAAATAGGTTGGAAAATAGTACCTAGTATCAACTAAAATCCATGTGGTTACAATTTAATCAAAATAAAATATGATAAAAAAATAAACAAATTCTGCATTCAATAGTTAACAAAATTTGATCATAAATTGATATTAAATGGATCCAAATACAATGTGAAACTAGAAAAACTGAAAACTAATTAAAAAACTGAGACCGAACCCACTACCTGATCTCCATGGGACCTCTTCGTCACCACCATCCAAATCACTGACCTGTTACTTCTATGAGCACATGAATAAGGAACCTTAACCTATATGATTTCTCAAGTCTACTGACCTCAAATAGAACATGTAGGGTATGATATTTTTTTCCCAGTAGGAAACCACCAATGAATACATATATATTCTTTTCTCGAAAATAATCTATTAACACTTCTTTGAAATACATAAATACATTATGTTTCACAAATTTTAATAAACAACCCAATTTTTGATTTTAATAATACTATATTAAAAAACACAAGTTTTTAAAGAATATTAGATTTTAAAAACTCAAAAAAACATTTAAATCCAAACAAAATTAAATAATTCTATATACTGAAAAATAAATGGGAAAAATAAATAGAAAAAAATGAGATTTAAAATAACCAAGAAAATCATTTGATAAACAATAAAAAATTTCTAAACATCCCAAGAGCGATACATTGACATACATGAGTTTGAATTGTCTTACATCATATAGTGAATATTTGTTGTTAATAACCAACTAGAGGCTCTAAAGTAGCCTTACCTGTGGAAAAAATCACCAGGACTCTGAGACATCAATGGGGTGCCAAACCGTCTAATTAGAGATGATAAGAAACCATCTCTTGACCCTGTAAATGACCTCTAATAAACCCATGGTGATAGTATATTCTTTAATTATGAGTCCCTTGCACGCATGACTCGCCTTATCATCAACCACCACACATTTCTACTCCACACACTAACACTGCCTATAAGATAACTAGCATGTGGTATCTTTAATAGGGGTTCACATCATATAATAAACCATTTACAAGTTCCAACCTGGTCATCACATCACTCATTCTTTCCAACCATTTTAGTACACTTTTAAAATTTCAATCGTCTCCACATGATATATGTTTTAAAAACCCCAATGCATATCAAGTCCCAAATGAGCCTGACACTTCTAAAACTAGATTACATTTAAAATTCTTCTAAAACATTATTTTCTAAATTCAAAAAAATACACGAGTTATAAATGTACAATTCCAAAAAGGTATTTAGCTTCCAAATATAATTCCATTTCTCAAATCATTCATAACCATGATGAAAAACATACAATACACATAGTGATGGAAGCATGCATTCACTCCATTTAGTATCCAACCACATTTCAATGTTCTATTTCAGAAATATCAAAAAATAATATTTTAAAACCACACTCATATCATTCGTAAATATATGAAAAATTATATAACATTAATAGTTTGAAAGAGGAAAGTAGGAGGAAGGGAGGATAAGTATTTTGAAATATGATTTTCAAGTGGATAAAAATCTTCCATGACCATTATCATTTCATGGACCGTCAAGGTGTGCACCTCCTTCACACATGTATATGCCCAAATAAAATGGAACACAAACAATATCTAGGAAGTTACCAAATCCCATTTTATGGAAACCACATGAACTCTTATCATCTATATAAAATCCACACACAAAAGTAACAATCCATAAAATCAATGAAATATATAGATAGGAATAAAATTCAAATCAAACCAAACCGTCAACATGTACGTAAGTGAAAACAATTAAACCTCTATTTTTCATTGAACGTGACAATGAGATATTTTATCGAACTTCTTATTTAATAATTTTTAAAATCTTGATGAAAGAGTCCCATGAAAACCATTTTTTATAAATTCTATCCACATGAATATATCACAATAAACTAATAAATCACATTGCAAAAATGTGAATCATTATAATAAATTATTTATATCACACAATCATTGAATGGAATGTGTAAATAAAGAAATCAATTTAAATACCTACCTCCATGGGATGTGAATGCGACAAAACGTTATGACATGGACGAGTAGGCCCCCAAAAACAAACCACATGCCCTATATCTAAATGAAATCGACACACAAAAAAACCCTAAGGGTTGGGACAAGAGTGGAACCCCATAAGGAAACCTTAATAACCTGAGAGAGAGGGATAATGGAAGGATAAGTCAAACAAAAATCCAGATAACTCACATTAATTACATTCTAGGTAGCATTAAGGGATATTCGGAAGAATGGAAGAGGGGTTTGGAGAATTCACAAGGTGTTTCTAGGTCATTGGAGTGGGTAGAAACACAATTTTTTATTTAAACCACAAAGGGAAAAAAAATTAAATTCAGATTTATAATGACTGGATAGATCACAGGGTTTACAAAACCATGCGCCAATCGCGCACGCGATTCTGAAAATGAGGGGCACCTCGCACGATTTTGCTACACGATTTTAAAACTGTGTGATAGAACTTATTGAACACATCTATCTAGTTAATGAACCAAACTGCACGATTTCCCATGTAATGTGTAACCCGTGTGCCTAAATATTTGACTCCCAACACAAGCAGTATGGCTACCTTTGCAGGGTCACACAATTTTCCCCAACCGTGATGTGCAAAGGCCAAAAACCCACAAGGACCTTCTAGAAATTAAAAATATAAATAGGTCCTCAGCATATACTACAAAAAAGTCTCAAATCCACTAAAATAATTAAAAAAATGAATTCTAATGGTCGGGGTGTGACCATAATATCCCTAATTTTTTGTTTTCTTAATCATTTTGTCATTAATTTTCATGAACAGTTTATTATTTCCTTTTAATAATTTATTTAAATATTAATTTATATTTATATATATATATCTTTCCATAATTTCATATATTTTTTTCCAAAAAATTTCATTAATTATAAATTATTTTGAATATTCAATTTTTATTGATGTATTGTTATCCTTAAAAATATTATATATAATATTCATAATCACATTTTAAAAAATAAATTTTTTAAAAAATAATTTTATAAAAATAATTTATATTAATTTATATATTTATTTGTGTAAAACATTTTTATAAATAAAATATAACATTGTTTCATAATTTTATAGTATTTAAAAAATATTTTTTATAAAATTATTTGTCAACCAACCTTAATCATTTAAAAATAATTCTAATTTAAAAAATGATAATGTTTTTTCATTAAAACATATATACATATATATATTAACATATCCAATAAATTAATTTATATTAAAATTCTATTATAATTGAATTAATAACATATTTATTAAAAAATTATTTATAATTTTTTATATTAACATAAATTAAAATATTGTTCATCATGAATAATATTTTATTAGAACTATTATTACATAAGATTTAGAATTAATAAATTTTTTTATTAACATAATAAAAATACTAATTAACTATTTCATCACAATTTATTATTATTTATATGTATTATATAATTTTAAATTTTAAATTTTTATTACATAAAACACATAATTTAAATTATTTTCGTCAATGAAAAACGTCTCAAAATATACAATTTATTTGTGTTAATCATAAATTAATCCATTTAATAAAATAAAATAAATTCATAATTTCTGGGATGATATAAAAATGACATATTTGGTAATGAATGGTTTCATAAATTTCATTTCACTTGAAATTAATTTAATTTACCATAAATATTGGAAATAATCCACACATAAATGAATTATTTGGATCAACCAAATTGATTTTGTGGGGTTTTTGAATTTTTTTACGGGTTTATAATTAAATTAAGGAAGGGGAGTGGAGTTTTTTTCCATATAAAGAAATAATATTTTGGTTTACTATCACCCCACAATGGTGGTTTCCATTATTTCGTATATGGTTCTCATTTCTATATATTTGAACATGGTTCTTGGAAGTGGAAAAATATATTTGATTAAAATTATTTTATAGATTGTACTACATCATGGTTTCTATAATTAATCATTGTTGGAAAAAATTGGATTAAAATGTCGTGTTTTGTGGGTGTTTTTTTGTGACATTTTTAGGAACAATTATGTATGTATCAATGTTCTGATATACTTAATTGATATAAAAGTTTATTGTTTATAGATGGATTGAGGAATCCTAGAAATTTTAATCAAATATCTCCCCATAATTTGTTTTATAATTCTTTTTTTATTTTCCTTCAATTCCATTTGATATTAATATTTGACAGATAATCTATAAATAATATTCCTGAAAATATTTAATTCCTAAATAAAATTATTATCATTTCATATATATTTTTCATAATTATCGTTTAATTCCTTTATCTCAAAAAATATATTAAAATATAAAAAACATTAAAAACATTTTAATAAACAATATTATATATAATATTTTACACTGGATAATTGTAAAGAATGGTTTTTATAAAATATATTTCAAGAATATTTAATGTCAATATATAAAAAACATATACTGTTGAACATGGGGTATTCATATAAGAATTAAATATATGAATTTTATTATAATAATTATGTTAATTCTATTGGAATATTTTTATGTATATTAATTTATTTATTTTTCTAAAATGCTGGAAATTATAAGTTTAATGATTCCTTTCCGAAGAAATCATCAATTTTGACCACAATTATTTATATATTTTAAAATATTTCCATCATTAATATATTTCTATAATTAATACATATATAAAATTTAAATTATATATTATATGTTGTAAATTAATTCATTTACATATGTATATAAGGAAATATAAATTATATTATAACTATATAATATAAATAGAATGAATTGTAATAAATCAATGAAGAATGATGTATAATATAATTAATATGAAAATACAACTCAATAATTTAGGAAAATTATTTATTGGATCAAATCTTATATAATGAGTAAAATAATCTGTGTAAAAATAATAACAAATAATTTTGAACCCTCCAAGTAGATTTTCACAGAATTTTTTATATCATCATATAATAATAAAATATATTGGATTCTTATAAATGAATATACTATGTCCAAGAATAGATTTAGTATGTGGTATATTTAAATGTATTGAATAGAATGGATTTATCAGTTGAACGACATATAAATTCAATGTAATTGAAAAAATTAATATTAATGTTTATTAATAATATAATTTCAATATTTTATTAAATGATATTTGTTAACCTTGAACATATAATCACACTTTCTTCACCCATTTTTTATCAAATAATAATCCTATATAAATTCTAGTGATATTACATAATATATCTTTGAACACTGCAAACCACATTCCAAAGGAATTGTTCAATCCATCGATCCTCCTTCAAATGATTTAGTTTAAATCAATTTTTATAAATCAATGAACATGGTATGGGTTTCCAAAATCCCACATTCCATCCCATAGTTGGGATTCCTTTTTGTTAAAATATTTTTAAAATAAATCTTCATTTATTGATATGAATATATCTTCTTTTTATGAACATCCCACTTTTTAATTACTTATGATATATTATTCATTCCATCTTAATAAATATATTTATTAACTAATTACTATTTTGATGTATGGGTTTCAAAATAAATTGTTTTTTCCTCTTATTACATCAATGTATAATCTTACCCTTATAATAACATTAAAAATGGAATTATTTTACCATAATTATTTAATGAAAACAATATATATATATGTTTTTATTAATTTAAATTCCATTAAAACAATTTTTCACACATTACATTGTTATCATATCTGAGTGAATGGTAATGTTTTATTTTCATTAATTAGAGTAAATAATATTTCTAAAAATTCATATCATTCATGAATATAAAAATAATATGAAAATAATATCATGTATATGATTACTTAATGTCAAAACTTACATGATAATAATGATATAAAATGTAGACTGTCGTTATCACATTAATCACGTAAAACAATGTTTGTTGAAATGATTCTATATTTTTTTCCTATTTTGGAGAAATATCATAATATATGAAATAATATTTGTTCTATAGTTTTATGAACCACCGTATTTGATTCCTCTTGATATTATTTAAATATTAGATTAGGGACTTTTACTATTATAATGCCCCTAAAAAATATTTGAAAATAGGAACAAAATAACCTCAAAATGATTAACCATGGAAAATTTATTCTTCTAAACAAATAAAAGAAATAATAATAATGATATGAAAATGAATAATGATCATAAGAATATATATAAAAAATATAATTCAATTATAATTGATTTTATAATGAATAAAAAAATATTATATAAATGATTTTGATTTAATCCAAATATCAATTAATATTTTGTAGTACTTATCTATTGTTTATCATATTGCTTTAAGTCTTATTTACAATGAATTCAAATCATAAATTACAAGTAGTACTCTTTTATGTTGTTACCTGTATGATTACAATTTTCTATTTGATTATAGTTCATACATACCCTTTTTCATAAGTGGAAGTCACTATATTTATTAAACCTTCTAGTTTTGTTCCATATCACTCTAAATCTGTTGAAAACATGTTTCCCTTTCAAGTATATATTAAAAATTTTATAATTATAAAATTAAATCATCAGTATAATAATTAAACTCACTAAATATACCAAATAAACATTTAATATGATTTTATTATCATTATTTATGATATATTTTACATGTTAAAAAAATATTTAAGATGATTTTTCTAAGCATTCATATAAGTACCAATTTTATTATAATGATTCATTTTCATAGAAATCATTTTAATTATTAGGGAAACAATATTTCATACAAAATATTATAATATTATTTCCATTTCATGAAAAATATGTTTAAATATTTCATCCATTTAAATGTGATTAACTGACTGTTTCGATAATAGAATAAAAATTTTTTCTCAAAATTTATATAATTTATTCTCTCCCTCTAAAATACACATTTAAATTAATCTCATAATAGTTCATTATTTTAGATTCTATTTAAAAATACCCTTATTTTAACATATTATATATTGTAACCATACCTCTATTCATTATCAATATTATTATGTATTTGTATTATTATAGATGTGATACCTCTATTAGAGGAATGATCCATCAGACCCATTTTCCGATATTTTCATCAAAAATGAATAAATGTATCCTTTATGACTGTTCATATTCATTATGAATACCCTATATATATTTATTTTTTTTACAATTATATTCACCATGAATTGTATATACTTGGGTATAATGGGATTCATATTTTCATTACATTTCATTGAACATTAATTTTTTACACATAATTAATTATTACCAACACAGGTATATATATATATAATATTATCATTATAGAACAATATTTTTTATATTTTTATCAAATAATTTCAAATGATCATTGTATTGGGTTATTATGTGGAACGTGGAGCCAAAAAATAACATTAGAGTGCACTAGTAAGTCACATGTGATAATGAACATGGGTAGTAGACATATTTCAACAATAATATGATTATTATGTCCAGATGTATTAATTATTATTATAATACAATATATAATATTATGTGATTTTTGTATCATGAAATGTATCCTTAGCACACAAATAATCCCTAATAGAAAATCTAGTTCATGTATTTTATGTATTCCTACCATTCTTATATAATATTTCATGTAATAAGTCATCACTTATATAACTAAAATTCCAATAATTATATATCTCATCACTATGATATCATTTATTATAATCTGTTTATTGTTTATTTATGATGTTATATTATATGTGGTTCATGTTATATTGATCTTATAAATAGTAATGCATATTTTTACTCTTAATAATTTTCATATTATATATATCACATTATATTTCAACTTATAATATCCCACAATATGTTTCCAATGTCTCTCTTTTATATCATGTTCTAATCGCCCGGGGTTTGCGGTCCATTACTTGGTGAAAAATCTGAGGTTGGAGTGTTTTGGGTGGTTTGGAAGGCCATCCCAGCTCCTTGGTGAAGCTTGACCCCCTAACGGTAGCCTTAGCCTACCGGTAGTAGGCCTACTGGTGGCTCGTCCTACCGGTATCTCGGTCTACCGGTAGCCGCAGCCTACTCGTAGCTCGGTCTACGGGTAGCCGCAGCCTTCCGGTAGCTCGGCCTACCGGTAGCTCGGTCTACCAAAAGCCGTAGCCTACCGGTAGCCACGGCCTACCGGTAGCTCGGTCTACCGGTAGGCGCCACCTACTGGTAGCTCGGTCTACCTGTATCTCGGCTACCGGTAGCTCGTACCTACCGATCGCTCTCGGCTACCTGTAGCTCACACCTACCGGTAGCTCCCGGCTACCCGTAGCTCGCGCCTACCGGTAACACTCAGCTACCGGTAGCTCGCGCCTACCTCCATAGGTTGTTTTTCCAGTGGCGCCCCTTTCTGTTTTGCAAAATGGTTTTTAAACCATGTTTTCTCCCCTCTATGCCTATTTTAAAGACCATTAATGAAAATTATTTAAATGTTTGGTGGGTACCCCTCAAATGAAGAACCCATAAATGAAAACATGGGTTCTGGTCATGCCCTAACCACGTTTTCAGAAATGCCAGTAGGCATGGGAGTCGGTTTTAACCGCCCCAAAAGGTGGCGACCCTTTAATGACGTGTGGGGTGTCCCATCCGCGTGGTCAACCCATGACCCCGCGTCTTCCGCATTTTCAAGAATTTTTTATATCTTAACTATCCCGGGGGACGCTGTATCTCAGCCCTTATCAGCCTTTATAACCTAAAGTCTTATCTCAGTCTTTCATTTCTTGATCACCCAGCACTCGGTGTACCCTTCCTCCCGACGAATACACCGGAGTTTTCCTTGATCACGTCCAGTGGTGCTGCTACTCCTGATTTCGAGTTTCCACTAAGGACTTAACGTCGATCAATGATTAATCAGGTAGGGATTTAACCTTCTTCTCTCATTTATGTGTATCTTGTAGGGTGGTAATTCTACTTCTTCTGTAGAATTGGATGAACCAAACATTAATGAAGATTGTAAAAGGATTCTAATGAATGGCGGGGAGGGGTGTGACCGATGATGATGCTCTGTTTTTCTCCTCTTTCATGATTAATGATTTTTGATTTGTACGGGCTTACGCCTACTGAAAATCATGGCCGTTGGTGGTCTTTATCTATTCACTAATAAACCCTATCTCTTGTGTTGGTCATGTAAGGGAAATTATTTAATTACGTATATTCGGCTAAATAAATTTAAAGCACCAGGATCAACCCTTATCTGTGATAACACCAGTTAAAGTACTACAGTATAGGAATCATGGAGTGTGTTAAATCTTTTAAATCTGAAAATATCGGCACGGTTTAGCTTTGTGTTGGTGGTAGTGGTTTTGTTGTTTTTATTTCACATGCCGATTGTTGGGTGATGTGGGTGGGGATGGGATCCCTTATTGTTATGGTTTGGCTAGTTGTGAATTTGGGGCAGTGTGGTTACTTTTCTTATATCATGAATTGGGGTGGAATCTTCTATTGTTGTGAAACTATGCTCATGGGTTTTGGGAACATGGGGTAATATCATTAGGTTTTCCTTGGTTACAGTACATTGAGGGATATCACTTATACCTTTTGTGGTTGTGACTTTACAGGAGAACCGGCTGTGAATGTTTAATTTGATGTTTGACTGTACTCTTTCCTTGTCTTGTGCTTATGCCTTCTAGATTCCCAATTAGGTGACAAAACTTATTTAAACATTATTACCAAACAGGAAAACAAGGGTGGAACAAATGGTTTTTGGTTTGGTGTGAGTTGTATCATGGAAACGGGTGTTGAGTGTGCTCTTTAGGCTGGGAGAAGAAAAACCTAGATTTGGGTGAGTTCCTGTTACCTATACATATACTTATAGTTTTTTGTTTCTTGTCTGCGCCCCACCCAAGTTGAGCACTTAGTGCCAAACACCCCCATTTCATGGGGGAGGGTGTTTTTTCCAACACTTATATGAGTGGCTGGTTATTAGCTCCTTTTCTTATCCCTTTCCAGAATATCCCAAGACCCAACAGGCAGGCTGTGATGTCCTGAATTCCATTTTTAGCCCATGAATCTTCGGGCAGGGTAGTTTGGTGGTTGGCCCAGGTGTGTGCGGGTAGCTGGTTTCCAATGTGTCTTCGGGATGAGGCCCAGGTGTATTCGGGCATGGCGGTAGATCTTCTAGCCCAGGTGTCTTCGGGTGTGGTGGTGGTGGTTGTGTCCCAGGTGTTTGCGGGTGAGGTTTTGCAGTGGGACTGTGTGAGGATATGGACCAGGTGTGTGCGCATGGGGATTGGCAGTGGGACTGCGTGACGATTTGGCCCAGGTCTGTGTGGGCAGTCTGTGGCAGTGGGACTGCGGTGAGAATGGCAGGATTGGTTCTATGCATAGGATGTCTTCAATAACCAGTGGGAAAGTGGAACGGGGTACCCAAACATCGATGTAATTTTATTATACATTATTGCTTGAATTATTTGGTGAGTGTGGCCGGTGAGTGGGATGGATGAACTCCTTGATAGTGCTTGGTTGTCTGTTTCTCATGGGACTTTAGTACATCTCCCCACATCTGCACGAGAGCTTTAGGTTTTTCCCTATTGAATATACTTTTATGCTCACCCTACGTATATAAAACTGTTTTTAGGATTCCAGGAGGACTTCACGGATCATGTGGGACCGTACTAGCTCATACCTTGGGGTAGTTGCTGTTGTTGTTTTTCTTTCTTTTGGTACATTATCTTTGGAGTTCTTGTATCATGTATCCTTTACTTTTGAACATGCATGTGGGAGTGGTTTAATTTTGGATTTACTTTTCATTCAGTTTTGGTGTTGCTGGGTTTCAACATCTTATTTCCTGATCTAATAAAACAAAAAGGGTAATGCCTTCCATTTGTGAGTGATTTCCATACCCTTTGTTCTAGTTTCCATTCTGGGACCTATAGAAGGCGGGTTTTGGGGGTCATTATCTCTCCTTCAACTTAAAGAAGGAAGTGATTTGGCAATCTGCTGACCCTTCCCTCCTTCTGGTGAAGGCGGGTTGTGACAGAATGGTATAAGAGGTAGAGTTTATGGTTGAGAGATAGGATGGAGTTTGGAGTTAGGCACATTGATGATTTCATGGGATGGTAGGGAAACAGTGTTGGTTGACCTTGGTGTGTGAATTAGGCCAGGGAAGATCGGATAGGACACGGGATTTTATGGCCCCCCATGATCTGATGCAAGGACTCTGGACCTACCGAACGACCAAGTGAGACTATAATGATTGTAGGGTAGATCCCCTAGGAATGGTACATGAATCATAATGGATTTTGTTCTCGTTTTTCATGGGTTTTTTGGGAATTGAAATCAATAAGATGTTTAAAAAGTTTAATAACAACATTCCGCATTACATGGGCTTAGGCATTCCTTGTTTACCTTGCAGCTATGGAACCTGAGAGGTGACCACGAGTTGTACGGGCGATCGAGGCCCAGGAGGTTGACATGGCTGATAAGCATAAGGATTATCGAGAGGAGGAGGATGGACAGTGGAAAAAGACGCTTCGATCCTTCCAGTGATAGACCCTCGATAAGTACGAGGTCAGCACCTCTGACATGAAGACTGAGGGCTGACTGGAGGAGCTGGTGATAGCCTGTGACATGATCCGTGCTCCGACTAAGTACTGGGTTCCTTTGGCCATTATCCAGATGCAGGGAGTAGGGCGTTAGTGGTGGACGCTCTACCTGGATGAGAGGAGAGAGGCTGATGTGGCATGGGCTGATTTCGAGAAGGAGTTCCGGGAGGAATTCCACTCTTCTACGATGAAGGCGGAGAAGAGGCTGGAGCTACTCTCCCTCGAGCAGAGGAGTATGTCAATAAGGGATATGGGAATCAATTTAAAAGAGCTCCTACATTTCTCTCCGAACCGCTTTCAAGATGAGGAGTCTTGGGCAAGACGTTTAGAGGAGGCACTCTGACCCTCCCTCTAGTATGTTGTTACCCCCTTCACCCTGCCGAAATACTTGGAGGTCTATAAGAAGACCGAAGTGGTGGAGAGGTTGCACGCTCAAGGTGGTGTGTCACAAGAGGGCATCCAATTGGGATCATCGAAGGGAAAGGCTGTCAGCACCAGACCACCAACATCAGGACCCTCTCGGTTCTGACCAGCAGGGAGCAGGCCAGAGCGGTTCTACTTCTGGTCCCACGATCCTCATCCCTTTCTTTTGGGCCCAGGAACGAGGTTCTTCGTATGTGGGAACCATGGAAATCTCTGGAATCATTTCCCGGACTGAGTACAGTATAGAGGTGGCAGACATGCAAAGCACCCGCCCCTGTAGCAGCTTCCAGCTTGGCCATTCCAGCAACAACGGTAGGGGCAGCGAGCTCCCGCTCCTCCGAGGGCAGACGTTGTTGGAGGAGGCCGACCTCAGGGAGCTCCTTAGGGAACTCAACCAGGGCATGGTCAGGGAGGTGGCTGACAACTGAGAGGCAGAGGACCTGGGCATGGACAATTGCACGCCGCAGAGGCAGTAGTTCCAGAAGGGTCGGAGGTCGTTCGAGGTACGATCAGTTTGTTTAGTACCATTGCTTACGCCTTGTTCGATACAGGAGCTTCACACTCCTTCGTTGAACCCAGTCTATCCTGTGATTTGGGAATAGATGCCGAGATAATTTCAGTTCCTTCGGTGCTGAGTAGACCAATCGGAGGTCAGACCGGCTTGTTATATGTTTTTCGAGGAATCAGACTGATGATAGGGCCACATCAGTCGGTCCAGGATCTAATTGTGCTATAGATACAACCGTACAATGTCATCCTAGGTATCGACTGGTTGTTCTCTATGTGTTCCGTCATCGACTGCTTCTGAGGAAGGTTTGTGTTCTCAGACATGGGCGGTCGACGTGTTACTTTCACCGGCGAGCGGAGCAGTCATAGGGGGAGCAGGCGAGAGGAACCCCTCCTCTCTTTGTAAGATGAGCTGTCAGTAGAGTCAGTAGATGCTGAGATGGTGGAGGTACCAGGGATTGTCAGTGAGTTTATGGATGTCTTCCTTGAGTAGGTGACGACTCTACACCCTCGAGGTGATATTGAATTTGGGATAGACTTGCAGCCTGGTGCTCATCCGATTTCGATGGCTCCTTACCAAATGGCACCTTCGGAGCTACGGGAGTTGCAGATTCAAATTGACGATCTGATGAAGAGGGGTGATCTTCGACCAAGTGCATCACCGAGTGTTGCTCCAGTCTTGTTCGCAAAGAAGGCAGATATTGGTCTCATGTTGTGCATAGACAATAGGAGGCTGAATCAGTTGACGATCAAGAATCGCTACCCTCTTCTGAGGATAGACAATCTTTTCGACTAGCTGAAAGGCGCATGATGGTTCTCGAAGATCGACCTGCGGTCTGGGTATCACCAGTTGAGGTTGAAATAGGGTAACATCCAAAAGACAGCCTTCAGGCGTAGATATGGGCACTTCAAGAAAAAGAAACAGATGACAGGTCTCTCACCTGGAACCCGGCCATGACCACCGCACGCGGTCCCAGCTTCCAAGCTCCTATGCTCCACCGAAGTCACAACCAACCTGTCTATCGTCTGCAAGGGAACACCAAGTGCGGGGAAATCCCAAGCAGGGGTGAGTATAAAAATACTCAGTAGGATTCCCCGAAGGCTCGAGGGAGCAAGAAAGGAGGTACCAAAGTGTGAGCAGTAGAGAGAACAGGAAAAGTAAAGGAGAACAACAGAGAGGGCAGTAAAGAGTACAGTAAAGAGTCCAGCTCAACCAAAAAAGAGGAAAGAAGGTAGACTCGTCCAAACACAAGGAGCTGGAAATGGTGAGATGATGAACTTCTCGTCGAGTCATCGCTACCTATAGCAGGAGAGTAGACTCATCCAACAACGAGAATCTAGAAACGGAAAGCACGTGGCATACCCCGTGCATGTTCGCCACTCCTGGAAGGAGAGTAACAAAACCCATGAATTGGGTACTAGAACAAGGTATATACAAGTCCATATTCTCAAACAAGAAGCCCAAACAAAATCGTAAGGAGATCTCCATCCCGAATCTCAGACCAAGAAAGAGTAGCGAACAGTCCCAGAAGTAACACCATTGATGCCCAGCATCCTGCACGTCTTCCCCAAACCGCAAGCCAAGGGCTTAGTCACCACAACTCGACACTATCCGCTTTGGGCGGCACTGACTCACCCGCACGGTTTTAGGTCGTGTCACAAGGACGCGTATCAGTGGGGGAAAACGCTCCTCGTACTTGATAGTTATGGGGGAACGTCAACCACAACTCGTCACTGCCCCCGCAGTCGAGAGGTCTCAAAGTCGAGAGGTGACCCCCTGACCAGCCCCGCTAGAGGGTCCCTGGAATTCAACGGGTTCCCACTATAAGGAGACCCGGAAAGTCGACGGGTGCCACAATACCCAGTCTCGTAATAGGGTAATCCACTGGAGGGCGACCCAGCTAAAGTCGGCGACGGGACCACTGCCCAGCCCAGCTGGAGGTAACCCAGAATCAGGGACCACTGCCCAGCCCAGCTGGAGGTAAGTCTGGCATCGGGGACCACTGCCCAACCCAGCTGGAGGTATTCCCGACATTAGGGACCACTGCCCAGCCCAGCTAGAGGTAAGCCCGGCATTAGGGACCACTGCCCAGCCCAGCTGGAGGTAAGCCCAGCACTGATCTGGCCATCCCTGCTGGATGGTTCTGCTTGGTGAACACCGCTGTACTGGCCATCCCTGCTGGATGGTAACCCACTGACGCGCCCTTCTCGATACAATCTCAGCCCTGCTGGAAACAACCTCATCCCTACTGGAACAACCTCAGCCCTGTTGGAACAAACTCAGCCCTGCTGGAAACAACCACAGCCCTGCTGGAACAACCTTAGCCCTGCTGGAAACAACCTCAGCCCTGCTGGAACAACCTTAGCCCTGATGGAAACAACCTCCACCCTTCTGGAACAACCTCAGCCCTACTGGAAACAACCTCATCCCTGCTGGAAACAACCTCCTGGGTAGAGGATCGGTGCCCGCGTAAAGTGTTGGTCACACCGAATCCACAAGAACTCTACCAGGGAACAAGGGGTGACAGGAGAAACTCCACAGGCCTCAAAAGGTGATCCCTCTCCAATCTGCTGAGTCACTGTCGAAGAGGACATAGTCAAATCACCCAAAAAAGTGGGTAAAACACCCACACTGTACGAACACCCGTAGTCGTAAACGATGTCTCAGTCCGGTGAGAGGGGCACGGTACTGAAACCCCTCACAGTTGAAGAAGCAAAGGAACCAAACCATCTCTGATGGCCAAACCATCGAGAACAAGACCAGGGGGAGACCACTCAACCCTGCTGGTCAGACAAAAGAGAACCACGCCAAGGGAAACTCCGCCCTGCTGGTCAAACAAATGAGCACAAAGCCAGGGGAAACTCCACCCTGCTGGTCAAACAAACGAGCACAATGCGAGGGGAAAACTCCACCCTACTGGTCAAACAAACGAGCACAGAGGGACACTCTACGTCGTGAGAGGTCAAATTACATAAAGAAGATCACAGAACGAATGTGGTGCCCACACGACGTGTGCCCCCAAGTCAACCCCAACTGAGCGCAAAAACATCCTCAGGTACAAACAACCACACGTACCTCCAAGCGCTCCCGTATACTCCCGGAGTATACCTCATTCCAGCCCAGAGGCTATCGTGCACTCGGCACCTAGCGTCAACGCGAAGGCGTGACGTAAAAACTCCACGTCAATGGCCCAGGCACGTTTAACCACAACTTGTGAACCATTTGTATCACTCTCCCAAGAGTGTGCGATCACACACCAAGGGTCCGCATCAAACAAGGTAGGACGAACCTCCACCGGAGCACCTCTCATGCTACACATTCAATAAGATCATCCAAGAGGCTCTACATAACCAAACGGATCGCACCGTTGTAATACTCGTGGAAAAACACACGAGATCGACTACTTACTCGTCTCCAACGGATATCCGACGGAAAAGTCACCAACACCGCCTCACACCCGAACGGCGTCCCGTGATCCCGAGGCTTGGCCCCGAAAACAGTCGGGCACATCGCACCATTGCAATCTCCTTGGGAATACACGTCAAAAGCACTACCCACATGAGTGAAATGGATATCTGGAAAAAAGATGCGTCCCGGCGCACCACACACGAGCGGTGCCACGTGGGACCCGCATCCCGGTCCCGAAACGCAACGAACGGATCGCACCGTTGCGATCCTCTCGAAAAAGCACACAAAATGGACTATTCACTTTTCCAAAATGGTCGCTCGGTGATAAAGCTGTAAATCACCGTCAACTCCCGAAACGGCCCTCACGGGGCCCGCACCGTCGTGCAGAATTACAGCGGGCAGACTGCGCCAACGCGATGCCCTCAGAAAAACACCCAACATCGACTGCTCGCACGCCCCGAACGGACGTCCGAGGAAAAATTCGCTAAAATCTGCACGCAGCTCAAAAGACCGGTCGTGGGGCCGCGCCTCAACTTCGGCCTCAACGCCTGAAACCACCCTAAAAAGCTCGACCTTGATGCAAGGGTCCCAACGCCACTAACGGCGCTCAAAACAGACGTCGGACGCGTCCGCGCCATCTAAAACAAGATCCGCCGAAGAAACGACTAACCCATCAACGTATGTGTCGTGCCACCGAGGCCCCTCATTTCTGAAATTAAAAATTCTTTCAACCATCTCAAAAAGTCTGCCTCGTCGATACACTCCCACCGCCGCAGACGACACTCAAAACGGACACCCGTAGCTGAAAATACGGGTGTCCGAACACTGAGGGGGCAAGGCCCCTGGGGCTGGACCGGCCTGGACCACACGGTCCGCCCGGCCTAGGCCGGCCCGCGGCTTAGCTGCGCGGACTGGACATGGACTCGCGGTCCACATGCAGACCGGCCATGAGGGCTGGTCTCGGCAGCCGCCTGAAAACCCGCGCCGCACGGGTCTTTGTCGCTGCACGGGGGTCGCGCACCGCGACCCCCGCGGTCGCCGCTCCCTGGCGACCGCCGCCTCGTCGGGCGCTCCGCTTGAGCCCCGGCCACCACCGGACACCGCCGCCCTCACCCTTGGATGAAAGCACGCTGCGCCCTGGCCTCACCCAGCCGCTCCACCGGACACCCGAGGACGCCCGCAGACACCCCTTACTGCCGCCGTGAGCCCCCGGCCGCCTGAAGTTCGGTCGAACCACCGCCCCGCCCTGCTGCTCAACCCAAATTCCCGCAAACATTGGAGAACAACTGTGAGAAGCTCGAGACTTGGAATTTAAATCCGAAATATACGTTGGAAAATGAATAATCTATACTACACAACCATTGGATTTGTTTGATAATCTGACAGAGTTTCAATACAAATATTTGATCTCTAAGTAGGTGCGGTGAAAGGGAAATGCAAACGACATATCCTACCTCATGGGCGTTGCCCAAAGCTTCATGGGTGATCTACCAGAGCCGCGCCTTGACGGAGAGGAGGAGGTGATGGAGGGGAGCATCCTCCTTCGCTGTGGGGAGCTGCTGGACCTAGGGTAGAAGAGGGGAGGAAGGGGATGAGGTAAGCGTTTAAATAGAAAATGCTTAACCACCCGCCCGTCGGTCCGAACCCGAACCCTCAGCAGGGTCGAGGTTAAGCCTCCGCTAGGTTCAAAACCACCTCCTGGGCACAACAGCTAACTTGGAATTTTAATCTGAGACCCCGTTTAAAAGTTATAAAATTTAACGTCTGAAGCCGCTAAATTACGGAAACGCCCCTGGGACAATTTTTCACAGACGGGCCGCGCCCACAAAAACATACACCCCTCCTATGGTAAACGGCATGCTCCAAACTCAACGATGCCTTTGGTTTCCCAATGCCAGCCACTATATAAGAGATAACTCTGTTTCAACATTAAAAGAATTAAAGAAATTTATTTAATCCGTTTAACGTTCCAGAAGCGGGCGAGGGGTCCAAATGTCCCGCGCTGACATGTTTTATGTCGTTCCTTGGGTAAATACCCCATTCCAGAACCATCTGTACACTCGTATCTCTAATCAGAAGCACCATTTAGGAGTAATCCCATCTATTTGGTGTTTCCAGAGTGAGCACACAAAAAATTTTATTCCAGCCACTCTGGGGCTCGGAATCGCACACCTTCCGAAGGTTCTACTATGAAATATCATCAAAAATATTCCAAAGTCTTTCGTAGAAAAAAACGGGTTCTTACATCATTCCGTCCTTCAAAAGTTTTGTCCCTGAAAAGCAAAACTAGGGAGAAACATAGGGTACTAAGACCACACCTGGCTTTCCCATACCCAGAAGAACCCACGCACAGCTCTGCGTCACCGCACATAGACCAAAGGATTGATCCGTTCACGTGAGGTTGGCCCTTGTCGATGTCGTGCACCCACTCCAGACTTAGGGGCTAGGGAAAAGTGGTTGGGCACCTCTCCATCCCTTCGCACGGTCTCAAATTACCCAAAGTCCCTCGGGGGTAACTCACCTCCCCGACTAAACCTTTACGTCGCACACCACGATAGGAATCACCGCTTGGGCATGGGGCAAGGCCCGGTGATTCCCTCCTTCAGAATATTCATATGGTGAATCACCCAAGGATATCTGGTCAGGCAAGATTTCACAGCTGATGAATCTCATCCAAGACTCTCTTACACGCTCTGAAGCGAAGGAGTCAACACCGTCGACGAAAGAAAAAGGTCTCATGCCTTTTTCCTTACCGTCACAGGGTTACACCTGATGCCCTACATCATCCGGGTAACACCTCAAACAAGGAGCAGGGAGAAAATCCTTTCACATGCAGAGCCTAACAATTGTACTGCAAGAAGTAGATGAGTCGCAAGGGGTACCTCTCACCATCCCCTGCTCTGTAGGATCATAGACATCCAAAGCTCGTGGCTATCCGTGGTTCCAACCATCAGCTCCCAGAGCCTGACATGGACCGCCTAGTGGTGATGGGGAGATCTCGTAAAGTCATCCCCCACTACCATCTCCTCCTGCTACTCTGCTAGCTCCACCTCTCTGGGTACTACTCCGATCACGGCGCTACCTCTGCCGTGGTGGTGCGCCTGCTGCCTGCCCGATGCTCTCAACAACTTGGGTTAGGCAGTCTTGGTCCAAGTGACCACGCCCATCATAAGTATAGCACCGACTCTCTCTGGTATGTACTGGTGCCCTCCGACACCACTGTGGTGTACGACCACGCCCCTGATTCTGGTTGTCAGTAAGCCACCTGCGTCGAGGTTATTCTTGCCAATTCCCACTAGGTGCGGCAGACGTCTCGGCTCCAACGTGCCTGCTTCCACCACCAACACTAGAGTGTGACAGGAAGCCCTCTGTCACCAGTGCCAGCTCTAGCACCCCGATATAGGTGGAAATTCCCAAGGGTACTATGACAGCACAAATCTCTCGGTGGAGACCCTGCTCAAACTTCCGTGCTCGGATGTTGTCGTTATAGACCAAGTCCGGGTAAAAGCGTGCTCGGTCTGCAAAACTAGTCGCATACTCGGCCACCATCATCCCTCCCTGCTGAAACTGTAAGAGCTCCTGAATCCGAACGGAGCGTAAGAAGGAGGGGAAAACTCATCAATGAACAACAACTGAAATTCTCCCCACGAAAGCAACGACTCATCAAGAAGATGAGTCAACAGACTCCACCAATGCCAAGCTGTTCCATGAAAAAAAAGTTGGCTGCCAAAGCCACTCTCTGATCTGTCGGAATCTGCACAAGCCTGAAAAGGAAAACCACTATCTCTAGCCAAACCTCTTCTACCTGAGGGTCTGTCTCACCACTGAACCTCAATGGTCTCTACCACTGGAACTCACGGAGAGCGCTCAACCTGCGCTCAAACACAGCCTGCTCCGCTGAAACTTTGTGCTGCTCAACAGGTGGGGGTGCTGCTACCTGACCACCCAGAGAAAGGGGCTCACATGATGGGTCCTAGACAGAGGCCTCATAGCTCACATGGTCGTCGTAACGTACCTAAGCTGGTATCTTGGCAGGCTGTCTTCGCGGAGACATCCTGAATATCATCAAGGAGTGTCGCGGGCAGATGAGCATAATGTATATACCAACAATCAATGATGGGGAGCTGACTCAAGAAGGACAGTCAAATACTCAATCCTATATGATGCACAAACAAATTTCCCTGCAAAAAGTGTCTCAGCATGCCGAGTCGACAAGCGAGTTATCAAGGTCCTGGTGAATGGATACGTCGGCCGCCCCACCATCACTGGACTCCATGGCATGAGAGCCGCTCTCGAGACACATTAACACTGTTCCCCTATATCCCAACCAATTCCTCTTTTAGGGACGTCTGCACAACGCCCCAATGAAAGAACCACCTCTGATACCACTTTGTCAAGACCCGACCCTACCCGAGGTCGAGCCGCAACTACCCCAAGCCCGCCTCCATAGGCTAGGGGATGGAGACCAGTGTCGAAGGCACAACAACTCGGGGAGGACTTTTCCTAAGTACCTGTACACACACACACACAACACGCTTAATTCAACAGTTCAGAGTAAAAGAAAAGACATGTAAAAAAAGGGCAACTGCTATATATATATACCACAAAGTGCATCGACCTCTACAAGTACAAAGAAAGATGAAAGTACTCTGAAAAGAAAAGGGGAAAAACATGTGCGCAACCAAAAAGTGCCACAACCCGGAAATAGGTAAACCAAAAGAAATAGCTGACAGGTCTCTCACCTGGAACCCGGCCATGACCACCACAGGCGGTCCTAGCTCCCAAGCTCCTATGCTCCACCGAAGTCAAGACCAACCTGTCTGTCGTCTACAAGGTCACACAATGTCCGGGCAAAGCCCAAGCAGGGGTGAGTATAAAAATACTCAGTAGGATACCCCGAAGGCTCGAGGGAGCAACAAAGGAGGTAGCAAAGGGTGAGCAGAAGAGAGAACAAGAAAAGTAAAGGAGCACAAAAGAGAGGGCAGTAAGGAGTACAGTAAAGAGTCCAGCTCAACCCAACAAGAGGAAAGAAGGTAGACTCGTCCAAACACAAGGAGATGGAAATGGTGAGAAGATGAACTTCTCGTCGAGTCTTCGCTACCTATATCAGGAGAATAGACTCGTCCAACCACGAGAAGCTAGACACAGAAAGCATGTGGCATACCCCGCACGTCTTCGCCTCTCCCGGAAGGAGAGTAACCAAACCCAAGAAGTGGGTACTATATCAATGTATATACAAGTCCATATGCTCAAACAAGAATCCCAAACAAGATCGTAAGGGGATCTCCATCCCGTAGCTCAGCCCAAGAAATAGTAGCCAACAGTCCCAGAAGTAAAACCAACGATGCCCAGCATCCCGCACATCTTCCCCAATCTGCAAGCCAAGGGCTCAATCATTACACCTCGACACTATCCACTTTGGGTGGAACTGACTCACCCGCACGGTTTTAGGTCGCATCACAAGGACGCGTCTCAGTGGGGAAAATCGCTCCTCGTACTTGAGAGTTATGGGGGAATGTCAACCACAACTTGTCACTGCCCCGCAGTCGAGAGGTCTCAATGTTGATAGGCGACCCCCTGCCTAGCCCCGCTGGAGGGTCCTTGGTAGTCAACAGGTTCCCACTACAAGGAGACACAGAAATTCGACGGGTGCCACACTGCCCAGTCCCGTAACAGGGTAATACACTAGAGGGCGACCCGGCTAAAGTCGGCGATGAGACCACTGCCCAGCCCAGTTGGAGGTGACCCGACATCGGGGACCACTGCCCAGCCTAGATGGAGGTAAGCCCGACATCGGGGACCACTGCCCAGCCCAGCTGGAGGTAAGCCCGACATCAGGGACCACTGCCTAGCCTAGCTGGAGGTAAGCCCGACACTACTATCGCCAACCCTGCTGGATGGTGCTGCTCTGTGAACACCACTGTACGGGCCATCCCCATTGGATGGTAACCCACTGACGAGCCCTGCTCGATACAACCTCAACCCTACTGGAAACAACCTCAGCCCTGCTATAACAACCTAAGCCCTGCTGGAACAACCTCAGCCCTGTTGGAAACAACCTCAGCCCTGCTGGAAGAACCTCAGCCCTACTGGAAACAACCTCAGCCCTGCTGGAACAACATCAACCCTGCTGGAAACAACCTCATCCCTGCAGGAACAACCTCAGCCCTTCTGGAAACAACCTCAGCCCTGCTGGAAACAACCTCATGGGTAGAGGATTGGATCCCGCGTAATGTTTTGGTCACACCGAATCCACAAGAACTCTACTAGGGAACAAGGTGTGACGGGAGAAACTCCCCAGGCCTCCAAGGCGATCCTGCTCCAATCCGCTGAGTCACTATCGAAGCAGACTGAGTAAACTCACCCTATAATGTAGGGAAAACACCCACACTGTACAAACACCCGTAGTCGCAGACGGTTTCGTAGTCCAGTGAGTGGGGCACTGTACTGAAACCCCTCACAGCTGAAGAAGAAGAGGAACCAAACCATCTCTGTCGGCCAAACCATCGAGAACAAGAGCAGGGGGAGACTACTCAACCCTGCTGGTCAAACAAAAGACCACCAGGCCAGGGGAAACTCCGCCCTGCTGTTCAATCAAACGAGCACAAAGCCAGGGGAAAAGTCCACCCTGCTGGTCAAACAAACGAGCACAATGCCAGTGGAAAACACCACCCTACTGTTCAAACAAACGAGCGTAGAGGGACCCTCTACGTCGCGAGAGGTCAAAGTACGTAAAGCAGATCGCGACACGCACGTGGGGCCCACACAACGTGTGGCCCCAAGTCAACCCCAACTGAGTGCACAAACATCCTCAGGTATAAACAACCACACGTACCTCCAAGCGCTCCCGTATACTCCTAGAGTATACCTCATTCCAGCCCAAAGGCTATCGTGCACACGACACCCAGCGTCAACGCGATGACGTGACGTAAAAACTCCACCTCAAAGGCCCAGGCACGGCCAACCACAACTTTTGAACCATTTTTATCACTCTCCCAAGAGTGTGCAATCACACGCCAAGGGTCTGCTACAAACAAGGTAAGACAAACCTCCATCGGAGCGTCTCTCATGCTCCACATTCAATAAGATCGTGCATGAGGCTCTGCACAACCAAACGAATCGCACCGTTGTAATCCACGTGAAAAAACATGCGAGATCGACTACTTACTCGCCTCCAACAGATATCCGACGGAAAAGCCACCAACACTACCTCACGGCCGAACGGCGTCCCATGCTCCCGAGCTTCGGCCCCAAAAACAGTCGGGCGCATCAGAACATTGTGATCCCCTCGGGAAAACACGTCAAAAGCACTACCCACACGAGTGCAACGGATATCCGGAGAAAAAGATGCATCCCAGCGCACTGCACAAGAGTGGTGCCACGTGGGACCTGTATCCCGGTCCCGAAACTCAACGAACGGATCACGCCGTTGCGATCCTCTCAAAAAATTACACGAAATGGACTATTCATTTGTCCAAAACGGTCGCCCGTTGATAAATCTGGAAATCACCGTCAACTCCCGAAATAGCTCTAATGGGGCCCACACCGTCGTGCGGAATTACAGCGGACAGACTGCTCCAACGTGATGCCCTCGGAAAAACACCCAACATCTACTGCTTGCATGCCCCGAACGGACATCCAAGGAAAAAGTCGCTAAAAGCTGCACGCAACTCAAAAGACGGGCCATGGGGCCTACGTCTCAGTTTCAGACTCAACTCCTGAAACCACCCTAGAAAGATCTGCCATGATGCTAGGGTCCCAACGCCACTAACGATGCTAAAAACGGACGTCGGACGCGTCCGCACCATCCAAAATAAGATCCGCCGAAGAAACGACTAACCCCTCGATGTATGTGTCGTGCCACCGAGGCCCCTCGTTTCGGGAATTAAAAATTTCGGAATCTATTTCAAAAAGTCCGCCTCGTAGATACAGTCCCACCGCCGCAGACAACACTCAAAACGGACACCTGTAGCGGAAAATACGGGTGTCCGAACACCGAGGCGGCAAGGCCCCTGGGGCTGGACCAGCCTGGACCGGCCGGTCCGCCCGGCCGCGGACTCGCGGTCCTCGCACAGAGCAACCACGAGGGCTGGTCGCGGTAGCCGCGTGAAGACCCGTGCGGCGCGGGTCTTTGTCGCCACACGGGGGTCGTGCGCCGTGACCCCGCGGTCGCCGCTCCCTGGCGACCGCCGCCTCGCCGGGCGCTCCGCCTGAGCCTCGGCCACCTCCGGACGCCACCCCCCTCGCCCTCGTCTGAAGGCACGCCGCACCCTGGCCTCGCCCAGCCACTCCACCGGACACCCGCGGATGCCCGTGGACAGCCCCCTACTGCCACCGTGAGCCCCCGGCCGCATGAAGCTCGACCGAACCACCGTGCCGCCCTGCTGCTCAACCCAAATTCCGACAAACGTCGACGTACAACTGTGAGCAGCTCGGGACTCGGAATTGAAATCCGAAAGATGCGTTGGAAAGTTAATAAACTCTACTATGAAACCATTTGATTTTTTTGATAATCCAATAGCGTTTCAATACAAATATTTGTGCTCGAAGTAGGTGTAGTGAAAGGAAAATGCAAACAACAAATCTTACCTCATGGGTGTTGCACGATGCTTAATGGGCGATCCGCCGGAGCCGAGCCTTTCCAGAGAGGAGGAGGTGATGGAGGGGAGCTTCCTACTTCACTGTGGGGAGCTGATGGCACCAGGGGAGAAGAGGGGAGGAAGGGGATGCGTTAAGTGTTTAAATAGAAAATGCTTAACCACCCGCCCGTCGGTCTGAACCCGAACCCTCAGCAGGGTCGAGGCTAAGCCTCCCCTAGGGTAAACACCACCTCCCAAGAACAATGGCGGTCTCGGAATTTTAATCCGAGACCCCATTCAAAAGTTATAAAATTTAATGTCCGAAGCCGCTAAATTACGGAATCGCCCATGTGACCATTTTTTACAGACCGGCCGCGCCCGCAAAACTTACACCCCTCCTAGGGTAAAAAGCACGCTCCGAACTCAACGGTGCCCTCGGTTTCCCAATTCAAGCCACCGTTTAAGAGATACCTGCGTTTAAACATTAAATGAATTAAATAAATTTATTTAATCTGTTTAACGTTCTAGAAGCGGGCGAGGGGTCCAAACATCCCGCGCCGACAAGTTTTATGTCGTTCCTAGAGTAAACACCCCATTCCGGACCCATCCGTACACATGGATCTCTGATATGAAGCACCGTTTAGGATTTATCCCATTTATTTGGCGTTTCCAGTGTGATCGCACTGAAAATTTAATTCCATCCACTCCGGGGCTCGGAATCGCACGTTGTCCGAAGGCGCTGCTCTGGAATATCATCAAGAATATTACAAAGTCTTTCGTATAAAAAACCGGGTTCATACAATACCCAAATTCTCCCGAGTTGAATCCCCTTTTAATGCCTTGACCAAGAAGGACCAGACCTTCATGTGGGGCGACCAGTGCCAGATAACTTTTGGATACCTAAAGGAGAAGCTGGTTTATGCTCAAGTGCTCAGATTTACAGAGGAAGGGGTGTTGTTTGAAGTGTTCTCTGATGCTTCCAGCCTTGGGTTGGGATGTGTGCTGATGCAGCTGTGAGGGTTGATCTCTTATGGGTCTAGGTAGCTATTCTCTCATGAGCGTAATTATGCCACCAATGACCTGGAGCTTGCAGCAGTCATTTTTGTGCTTGACTTATGGCGACATTATCCCATCAGAGAACGCTTTTTGGTCTTCAAAGATCAAAAAATTTTGAGGTATATCTTCTCCCAGCGGGACCTAAACTTGCTGCAGTGATGGTGGATGGAGTTCCTCCAAGATTATGAAATTGAGATCTATTATTCTGAGGTCAAGGGAAATGTTTTTGCTGATGCCCTGAGAAGTAAATCACATAATGAAGTAGTTCGGGAATCGGCAGACGCCTGGAAGGCAATGGAGGAGTTGGTTGCCTTGCACCTGGAAGTGAGGATAGATAGCGGTAGAGGTCGCCTATAGTAGATGATAGTACAATCTTCTCTGTTTCCGCAAGTGGAGGAGTCTCATTGGGGAGACCCATAGTGAGAAGTGAAGCGTGACCGAGTTGACCAAAGCAATGCTCTGGAAGGATGGACGGGGGATGGTCAGAACCAGATGCTTTTCCATGGAAAGCTGTTTGTTCCAGAGGTGATGCGCGGAAAAATTATTAGTGAGTTCCACAACTCACCACTAGTGGTACACCCAAGATTTTCCAAGATGTACTAGAGTCTGAAGAGACAGTTATGGTGGCCCGAAGTAAAGCGAGCAGTGGAAATGTTTGTGGCCAAGTTCCTAGTGTGTCAGCAGGTGAAGGTTGAACACCGAGTTCTAGGCGGCCTGTTGTAGTCTCTAGATGTCCTCGAGTGGAAGTGGGAGGAAATTTCATTGGATTTCGTCACAGGACTACCAAAAGTTTGAGGGGGGTACAATGTCGTGTGGTTAGTAGTGGACCGGTTGACTAAATCGGCTCACTTTCTGGCGATTAAGGAGTCGAGTGCAGTAGATTCTTTGGCACGAAGGTACATGGATGAGGTGGTTCAGGTTCATGGAGTTCCGAGGTACATAGTCTCGGATAGGGATTAATATTTTACCTCATGAGTCTGGAGGGGATTGCAGCATGCTTTTGGCACTCAGCTACGTCTTAACACTGCTTTCCATCCCCAGACAGATGAACAGACAGAGCGCACCATCCAGACCTTGGAGGATATGCTGCGGCCTTGTGTTCTAGACTCAGGAGGATCTTGCGTATGACATTTTCCTCTTATAGAGTTTTACTACAATAATAGCTATCAATATACCATTGGTATGGATCCGTTCTATGCCTTGTACGAGAGGCCATGTCGCTCACCTGTGTGTTGGACCGAAGTCAGAGAGGCATGCATTATTGGCCCGGAGGTGGTGCAGAGCACGACAGAGAAGGTCAAGCTTATATGGGAAAGGATGAAGGTAGCCCAGGACTGACAGAAGTCGTTTGGAGATAGAAGGAGAAGGCCCTTGGAGTTTGAGGTAGGAGACCACGTGTTCTTGAAGTTCTCCCCATGGCGTGGACAACGACGGTTTGGGAAGGGGACTAAGCTCTCCCTTAGGATCATCAGACCCTTCAAGGTGTTGGGACGAGTTGGTAAGGTGGCATATCAGCTGGAATTGCCACCTCAATTGGAGAAAGTTCATGACATCTTTCACGTCTCCCAGCTTCGATGATACCTACACGACGACTCCCACATCATCAATTGGGGAGAGTTAGATGTCAAAGATGATGTGACCTTCCTAGAGCGATCGATCAAGATCGAGGATCATAAAGGGAAAGTTGTTCGTGGAAAAACCATCCACTTGGTTCGTGTGTTGTGAAGGCATGGTGGCTTGGAAGAGAGCACTTGGGAGTGGGAGGCCCAGTTCCGCGTTCACTACCCAGAGCTATTCTGACTTCTTTGTTGTTTTGTTCTGACCCTTGTTGAGAGGTTTTACCTTGTGCTTCAGTGAATGTGAAGTTCATGTTTTTCATAGCCATGAAATGATATGTTCCATGTCCCTCTGTGTGTGTCCAAATGAGTGATTATGGGAAAACCTGACTACTAATCAGGACACATTAATGTGGATGCAATTAAACCCGTGCAGGTGAGTCAGTGTCGCACAAAGTAGATAATATCCTGAAATGTAAGAAGGGACTCCCTGGATCATGTGTTGGACAGTGTGATACTTGTGCTTGCTGTGGATGTTGAGATTGATAACTCTTGGGGGATTGTTCTTGGATATAGGGGGGTTCTATCCCAGCTTTTGACCAACTCAGGGGTTTGATCCTAAGAAGTATCTTTATAGGGTGGTTTTTTGGACACCTCTTTCCCCCTTTATGGTTGGTTCTTGTATTCTCGTGGATGAGAATAGTTTGAGAAGTATCTAATCTAATGGTCCGGGGTTTGGGGTCCATTACATGGTGAAAAATATGAGGTTGGAGTGTTCTTGGTGGTTTGGAAGGCCATCCCAGCTCCTCGGTGAAGCTTAACCCCCCTAACGGTAGCCTTAGCCTACCCGAAGCAGGCCTACCGGTGGATCGGCCTCCAGGTAGGTCGGTCTACCGGTAGCCACAGCCTACAGGTAGCTCAGTATACCGGCAGTTCGGTCTACCTGTAGCCGCAGCATACCGGTAGCCACGGCCTACCGGTAGCTCGGTCTACCGATAGCTGCTGGCTACCGGCAGCTGTCGGCTACCGGTAGCTCTCGGCTACCGGTAGCTTGCACTAAGCGGTACCTCTCAGCTAAGGGTAGCTCGCGCATACCGATACCTCTCAACTTCCTGTAGCTCACGCCTACCTCCACGGGATTTTTTTTCCAGTGGCGCCCCTTTTTGTTTCACAAAATGGTTTTTAAACCATGTTTTGGCCCCTCTAAGACTGTTTTAAATACCATTAATGACAATTAATTAAATGTTTGGTGGGTACCCCTCAAATAAATACCCCTTAAATGAAAATATGGGTTCTGGTCATGCCCTAACCACGTTTTCTGAAATTCCAGTAGGCATGTGCGTCGGTTTTAACCACCCCGAAAGGCGGTGAACCTTTAATGACGTGTGGGGTGTACCAGTCGTATGGTCAACCCACGACCTTGCGTCTTTCGTGGTTTTGAAAATTTCTTGATATCATAACCATCCCTGGGGATGCAGTATCTTAGCGCTTATCATCCTTTATAACCTAAATGCTTCTCTCGATGTTTCTTTTCTCGATCACCCAGCACTCGGAATACCCGTCCTCCTGACAAATAACCTGAAGTTTTTCCTTGATCGCGTCTCGTGGTCCTGCGGCTCCTGATTTCGAGTTTCCACCGAGGACTTAACGTCGATCCATGAGCAATCAGGTAGGGATTTCACCTTCTTCTCTACATTATGTGTATCTTGCAGGGTGGTAATGCTACTGCTTCTGTAGAATTGGATGAACAAAACTTTAATGAAGATAATAAAATAATTCTAATGAATGAAGGGGAGGGGTGTGACTGATGATGATTCTCTGTTTTTCTCCTCTTTTATGATTAATGGTTTTTGATTTGTACGGCCTTACGCCTACTGAAAATCATGTTCGTTGGTGTTCTTTCTCTGTGCACTAATAAACCCTATCTCTTGTGTTGGTCATGTAAGGGAAATTGGTTAATTATGTATATTCGGTTAAATAAATTTAAAGCACTAGGATAAACCCATTTTTGTGATAACACTGGTTAAAGTACAAGAGAATTGGAATCATGGAGTGTGTTAAATCATTTAAATCTGAAAATACCGGCATAAGCCGACGTTGTGTTGGTGGTAGTGGTTTGGTTGTTTTTATTTCACCGGCCGATTGCTGGGTGATGTGGGTGGTGATGGGATCCCCTATTGTTATGGTTTCGTTGGTGGTGAATTTGGGGTCGTGTGGTTACTTATCTGATATCACGAATTTGGGTGGAATCCTCTGTTGTTGTGAAATTTTGCTCCTAGGTTTTGGGTACATGGGGTAGTATCTTGGGTTTTTCCTTGGCTGCAGTACTTTTAGGGATCTCACTTATCCCTTTTTGTGTTTGTGACTTTACAAGAGAACCGAGAGTGAATGTTTAAGTTGACGTTTAGCTTTACTCTTTCCTTGGCTTGTGATTATGCTTGTTAGTTTCCCAATTAGGTGCAAAAATTTGTTTATACATTATTACCGAACACGAAAACAAGGGTGGAACAAATGGGTTTTGGTTTGGTGTGAGTTGTGACTTGGACACGGGTGCTGAGTGTGCTCTTTAGGCTGGCTGAAGAAAAACCTAGATTTGGGTGAGGGCCTGTAACATATACATATACTTGCAGTTTTTTGTTTCTTGTTCGCACCCCACCCATGTAGATCACTTAGTGCCAAACACCCCCATTTCATGGGGGAGTGTGTTTTTTCCAACATTTATATGAGTGTCTGGTTATTATCTCGTTTTCTGCTCCCTTTACCGAATATCCCAAGAATCTAAGGGAAGGCTGTGATGGCCAGAAGTCCATTATTAGCCCATGAATATTCGGGAAGGGTAGTGTGGTGGTTGGCCGAGGTTTATACGGGCAGGTGGTTTCCCAATTGTCTTTGAGATAAGGCCCAGTTGTTTTTTGGCATGGTAGTAGATCTTATAGCATATGTGTCTTCGGGCATGGCAGTGGTGGATGTGTCCCAGGTGTTTGCGGGCGGGGTTTGGCAGTGGGACTACATGAGGATATGGTCCTGGTGTTTAAGGGTGGGGTTTGGCAGTGGGACTGTGTGAGGATATGGCCCTGGTGTGTGCGGGCGGGGTATGGCAGTGAGACTGCAGTGAGAATGGTGAGATTGGTTCGATGCATAAGATGTTTTCAATAACCAGTGGGAAAGTGGCGCAGGGTACCCAAAAAATGATGTTATTTTATTATACATTACTACTTGCATTATCTAGTGAGTTTGGATGGTGAGTGGGATGGATGAAGTCCTTGATAGTGTTTGGTTTTCTGTTTCTCATGGGACTTTAGTACGTTTCCCAACATGTGCACTAGAGCTTTAGGTTTTTCCCTACTGGGTATACTTGTATGCTCACCCTACGTATATAAAACTGTTTTCAGGTTTTCAGGAAGACTTCAGGGATTGTGCGGGACTATACTAGCTCGAACTTTGGGGTAGTTGCTGTTGTCGTTTTTCTTTCTTTTGGTACTTTATCATTGGAGTTCTTTTATTGTGTATCGTTTACTTTTAAACATGCATGTGGGAATGGTTTACTTTTGGCATTACTTTTCATTCAATTTTGGTGTTGTTGGGTTTCATAATCTTATTTCCCGATCCTATAAAACAAAAAGGGTAATGCCTTCCATTTGTGTGTAATTTCCATACCATTGGTGCTAGTTTCCACTCCGGGACCTATATAAGGCGGGTTAAGGGGGTCATTATCTCTCCTTCAACATAAAGAAGGAAGGGCTTGGAAATTGTCTAACCCTTCACTCCTTCCGGTGAAGGCGGGTCATGACAGATGTCCTCATATTACACATGAAAATGAAAAGTATGACATGTGATATGAGGATTATCATTTAATGAATAATAAAAAATTATGATGATATTTTTTATTCAAAATGAAAAATAATGGTTTCATATATAGGTTGCCTCCAAATACTAATAATCATTCAATTCCTATGTATTTGACCTATGTATTCTCTTTGAAATTAATTAACATCCCCTAACTCTGGGTTACTAGAGTCCTGGCTATTTTATTTGGGACCAGATAATATTTTTTAGAAACCTTAGGATATAGTTTTAGATAATCATAGAAATGTAATATGAAATTCGGAAAAAACCATTTTGAATTCTATATATTTTTATAGAATGCATTATATTTATGAATTTTTAATAAATTAATTTTAAAGACCCGACAATTTCCATGTAAATTTTTCAATTATTTTTTATTATTAGGAGTCTGTGAAAATTTATGGCTTGTGATTCTGAAGCCTGGTTTTCCTGGAATGAATTTTTGGAATTTTTGAAGGTACGTTCAGTAAATGTGAGGGCTGAAATATCTATATTTTGAACCAATGATATGATTAAAAATTCAGGGGAAATATTGAATCCACAGTGCTAGGATTCTCATAAAATAATTTGTACTACGCCTGCAGTAGGTTGGGAGAAGAAGTTATATTTTTTCTTTTTTAATGGATTGTAAAAATAACATGTAAATGTTATTTTATTTCTCAAATGAATGAGTGGTGGTGGAAAGACCGGTGAACATTCATTCCATTTAATTACGTGACTCATAAAATACGTAACTCTACCGTTATAAATTAAATGAGGTTCATTAATTAATTTAATGAACCTCTTTATTTCTCCAATGCATTACTCATCTTTACCGCTCCTAATAAAATAGATCTCTGGGTGGGGTGTCACCACTGGATCTTCAAACATGGAATATCTAGAGGAGTTATGTGGTAGAATCCACCAATGGAGGATGAATGCTCATGCGGAAATGATACGGGATCGAAGAGTGATGACGAATCAATCCAATGTGCACGCTCCTCCCACCGGAACTGTGACACCTCCAACGAATCTAGAGGTGGGGGTTTTATATTTTATTTTTCTTTAATATTATTGATATGTGATGAATAATCATTCTCACATGTTATAATGTTAATGAAGAGGGTCTGGGATAAATGAACAAGGCCCAAACCCTCCACCGCATTGTTTATTGTTTTGTTCTTTAGGGACAATTTTCCCAATTTGACGAAAACACATGATAGAGGGTCAGGATGTGATGGAGGATGTCCGAGAGGATCATAAGCACATGTGGGAATGGATAAGGAGATTTGGAGCATCTTCGGAGCCCCGCGGAAGCTCTTCCGTCACGACACCAGCGTCTGGAGCTAGCAAGGGGGACAACGGTCGGCAATCGCTGATCGCGGAAGAGCACGACGCCGCTAGGCAACACGGTGGCCGAACAAGTGGTCGGCTGCGGGTCAACCACATAGATGAGATTTGGAACGCCATAACATTCTTCATTGAAGTGGATCTGTCTTGAAGCCATGGTGTGCTAGTAGGGACCCACCTTCTATGGGTCTTGGGGGTGATAAGGTGTCACCACTTGGTGCCGCCTTTAATTGAAACTGAATGACTCCATGAGCTGTCCTAGAGGTGGACTGCGCAACCAGTGTGGGGTGCACCAACATGCCAATCCACATTGCATAGAAAGACACACCTAGTCAGTAGACTGGTCCAGTCCACATCCCAGTGGATGTGGCCCACCACGACCCTACACAACCGGGTCATCCCAGTCCGGTTGGGCTGGGCCGGGTCGGACAAGACCCAGACCCCTATTGGTCCCAGAAATGATTAAAGATCCATAACATGTGAAACTGATGTCCATTTGACAAATTTTATACTTCACCCAAATCTGGTAAGTGAGACAATCATTTTAATATACTCCATGAGAGTTTTGTATAAAGTTGGTGTGTGGCCGAGTTGGATCGACTCTGAATCCAACAGCGCCATCAGCACTGAAATGCCAATAACTAACAGACCGAGTGTCTGTTCAACGCGTCATCCAAGGAATAATTACCATTATGACAAGGTGTCCCTTAAAAGTTACTATAAGTGAATTTTGAATAATTTTTATGTGGGACCTAGGTTAGATCGACTCCAATACCAACATGGCCATATTTAAAATACTGCACATATCTCACAGATTGGGCGCCTGATCGACACACTATATATAACGTTTCGACCCATATGACGTTTCTATCCATTAGATATTAATTTTAATATAATTCATACAAATTTAAATATTACTGATTTCTTGAGGAGCATAATCTTCCAGCAATCAGGTGTGCTTCATACAGGAATCCAGTGGATGGCTATGACATGAAGAAGAAGAGCGACCAATATGGTTCAGTATCATAATATTTAGAGTGGGATGACCTAGATGTACGACTAATATTCCTTACCTATTTACCAGCAACCAATATGCATCAACACTAGAGAAGAATATGGGTCAGCACCAGTGACCAATATGTTTCAGCACCAGTGAATAGTACATGTATGCACTAACGAAAAATACATTTTAGTTTCCAGTGACCCATATGAGTGAGGTTATAGTTACCAATATGGGTAAAACGTAGAGTTACTATGGATTGGATAATCATGCATTATGACTTTTCGTCCCATTCTGAGTAACCTTGAAGTTATGCCGTTAGAGTGAGACGTCTCTTTTGGTTTGTGATTTATGTTTTAGATCATGCTTGTGATATTACCTTTGTGGTATTTCTTATGATGTTTTCCTTTCTAGATTACATAAAGAAATTTAGTGGTCTCCGGGTCCCCTACATTAATTTTTATACTCACCCCAAGACGGGTTCTGTCTGCATGTGTGTGTCTAGTGAATACTAACAGTGCTCTGAGGTAGACTTCAGAGGTTCATGACATTGTGGATCATGGTGTGATGGGACCAGTCAAGATCCTCTTCTCCGATTTCAAGGCTAAAGATACTACCCTCTAGGTAAATCTCCAAGGCATATGCGAGAGATTTTTACTTTATATTTCGTTTCTAGGGCTTTTATTCCATCCCACATTTATCAGTTTTTAGTTTTACTTGTTGTTGTACTTTACTCTCATGGTTATACCTTAATTTTTCTCTTGTTTACATCAGTATCAATTTTTGATTGTGTACAGATATCTGTGGAAATTCTTTCCCAGTTCGGGACAATCCTTTATGCGCTAGTCACCAACCTCTTTTCTATGGATGGCGGGCATGGGGTTTTCACATCCAAGCCCCATGGGATGGGTCGTGACAATGTGGTAAGAAAGGGTGGTCGGTTCTACCAGAAGAAATAATTGTCTACCTTTAATGATTCAATGGGGTTAAGTGTATTGTGTTCGGTAGTCAAAAAAGAGAGTCTAGTATTGCTGTAGAGGCCAACATATCCATACCCTATGCCAATTAATTCGATTTTCCAACTCGGTACTTGAAAACACAAGTTTCTTGTGTTTTGAAGTGTTTTTCTTGATATCTCTTGTGTCAGCTCACCATGTACAACTTATTATCTACGACACATCTGTTTCACACAGGATGCCTCCATGAAGAAATCCATGTAACACCCGGACCCCCGAAGCCCAGTGTTGGTGCATTATTATGTATCATTGGCATGACCACAAATGATCAAGTCTTGAAATACCGATTAGTTTGGTAGCCTTGGATATACTAGATACATTCATATGGTTTACATTACATCATAATATGAAAAGATAAAACAACATTGTTTCCATAGTCAACACTGAGATCCCATATATTATCCCTACAGGTCAGTCATAAAATAATTTTTCTCATCCTGGGAAAAATAAAACATAGAAATGGGTGAGCTCAGATGCTTAGTGAGGATAATAATATAGCAGAAAAATTCATAAATAACCATAAACATTTAATGAAATGTATAAAAAAACAAAACCCTTTTCAACATAAACCTAATCATAATATAGAAAATATAAATCAAAATAATTTCATTTAATTACTCAAATGGATATTCTACTAGTCGAATAATCACATGAAATATCAATAGCCACTTTCATAATAATGGAACACATAATGCCAGACTTCATAACCACTTAGTTAAGGCCTTGTGCCATGACTATAAATAAGATTTATTCAAGGCCTTGTACGAAGACACAAGTTTTTCTCATTTGACCTACCAATGCATCGAGAATCTATAGCGGGCTCCACCCATCACTTATTAAGTCCAATGAATTCCTCATATGAAATGTTTTAAATATAACATAAACATTCTTAATAAATATAGCATATTAAATGTCAATACTTTATCCATAAACCTTGAATGGTAGAAAAATAACACATTCATGGTCAAAAATATCACAAAAGCATCAACACAAAATGTAAAATTTGTATCATAATAAATAAACATCAAACAACATAAAAACCAATTAAAGGATGTGAACATAGATGAAATAATAACTGTTTGAGAGAAAAATCTAATTCCAATTTTTTTGAAATAATTTAAAGAAACATAATTTTAAAAGAAAAAAATTTATTTTTAAAATATTATCATAAGATTTTAAGGGATGCTTCGATGATGTTATAATGGAAGAATATAGTTGTATCCACCATATATGTTAAAAAAACATTTCTACCTTAATTTTGTCGAAAATGTTATAAAGTAACTTGTTTAGATAACGACGGAAAGATTTCATTCAAAATGTATAAGGTCAAATAAGGGTATAAATGAGATTAACCAATAGTCTAGTAAGTAGTATAATTTTTTTGGAAAACATTTTTAGGAAAACATGGATTTGGAGGAAAAAGAGGTCCCAGTATAAACTTACATAAAAACAGCCTCAGATAATAAAGAGATTGTGAAATTAACCATTACCATGTACATTTCCATGGTCGAGGCTAAGTTAAACTCGTGTATAACGGCGAAATAAGTGTTATTAATTTATACAAGAACCATGTACATTAATATGATATCATATATGATCTTCCAATATTCATTTGTTAATGATATTTTAGTAGTATAATCATATAAGTTGTTAACTGGTTCATTTTCCATTATATGCTTAGTTATGTAATCTATCAATGTTATGGATAGAGTGTATTTGATTAATATCCAGAATGATATTATGTTAATTAAATATTATTTTTAATCATCAAATGAAGATTAATATTGAATTATTACGATGGGGAATGAATTTTATTGTGTTCGTGGAGACGGTAATCCGTACGTACGCTCGAGCGACAATATCGTTCTTTTGTATTTAAAATCATAAGTAAATGGATGGTATATCATATATACTGAAACATTAAAATGTTATATCTAATATTTACATCAATTATTCATCGTTATTATACCCATCCAAATAATAATGTATTGAATGACAACTACACCACAACGTGGAGACGGTAAGCCATACCTATGCACGTATGGTGACATGTCATCCATAGGATGGATACAATTATGAATATGGTTATAACATTTTAAAAATTAAATAAATGTATATAAAATATAATAGATTAATTATTTTATAATGGAAGAAACAATGAAATATGATCTGGAAGAAGAAAATAACTTGAAAGTGGTGGTGAGATATTTACCTCTTCTTCAGGTCATCCCTTTTGATATTATCAAAAGAGCTTCTTAGGATGGCATTCTAATCAAACTAATGACTATAGGATTAAGGAAGGATAGTTTGGAGGATATTTCGGCAGGGGGTTTTGGTGCCAAATGTTTTAGAATGTGTTATTTTGAGAGAAGGGGAAGTGCCATTTTATAAGAGGGGTGAGGGGCCCTTAGGAAAAGCTAGAAATATTAATTTATAATAAAATAATGCTCAGTTTCTAATTGCTAAAAATGAATTATTTAAATTATAAGGTGTATATGGGTCAAAACACACTCAAACAATTGGTTTTAGATAGTTTTGGGTCACTATATTAACCTTATCTTCTAGATTTAACTCTTAGTTAAATAGTTTTACATATAGCATGCCTCTATATTTTTATGTTATATGGTTAATAAAAACAGAATAAACATCCATGAGAACCAAAATTGGTTCATTAATTACATTTAGAATATTATTTAATCCCTTTGGATGAACCATATATTTTTAGTAATAGAATAAAAATTGATAATATAATATTTGTTTTGAAAACTCTATTATGTCAATTTTGACACAATTTTGTATTTTGTTTTTTTAAATTCATAACAACATTATTAAATAGAAAACAATTATTTTAATCAATCATAACATGTAATAAGAACCTATAAAATTAGTGTAATTAATAAAAAGTCTCAAATTAAAATTATTTGGGTATTTATAATATCAATTATTTTAATTTTTTATTAATAAGGTAATTCCTGCATCCTCATTGTGTCATAAATAAAGTAAATTATTTAATGTCTAAAAATTATAAATAAAATTTCATTATGTAGGAAATCATCTTATATTTCAAATGAATATTTATAGTCTAATTTAATATTTGTATAACCCTATATTAAAAATGGTTTAGTTATTAAACTTTGATTTTAACACTTTTAACTCTTCTTGGAATTAAATAATAATAAATGTCCTAATCTAATCCAAGTGGACCTAAAGTATCATATTTTATTCCTAAGGATTTTTTTCTTAGAATTACATTTATCAAATGGAATTAAGAAATGTTTTAGTGTAATATTATTATTAGTTTTAGCCTTAATTACCCTATTTACCTTTTACTGTGGTAAATAAAAGTAAAAAGTCACTATTCATAAAAAATTAATTTCATCTTATTGAACCACATTTTACATACTGATATCAAACGTCTCTAAATGATTTTATATATTCATCTCATAGAAATGGTAAAATTACATTTTATGTAAATTTCCAAATAATCCTAGGATGTGGGTAAAGGACGGTAAAAAGTTCAATAAAATTTTTATATAACTAAAATTATTATAAATAGACTCAAATGAATTAAAGAGAACTCATATAGGTGTTATGTGTCTATTTTGACCTAAAATAAATTTAAATAAAATAAATAATTATTTAAATAATTATTTGGTTTTAAACTATAATTGAGTATTTTTCACTATTAATAAAAAATAGAATGTTTTTAGAAAAATACAAAAAATTAATCATATGGTAATTTTGTTATTCCGAATCTAAAAATTAATTCCATTTTGAATGTTTAAAATTATAAAATTTTAAAAAGTGGGTTTTACTATTCATAATGGCTTGTTTGAATAGTTGTGGGGTGTTATGACTCGATGTTGTGTACACCACACACTATGGTATTATTCAAAGAGAAGTGTCCTATGTAAGTTTGGTGTGTTACAAGCCATCAATGATTTTGGTAAGGGATTGTGACAGTGGTCCACCAATCATCAAGAAATCATTATAGGGACCACTCACATTGATGTCACCTTCGAGTGGTGTACCAACAACACCACCACCTGTTGTGAAGAAGATGATACCAATGGATCACGCATGCCATATGAGCACATTTCATGACTTCCAAAGATAGAGGCCTCCGATGATTTGAGGCGGGATGGACCCCTAGGCAGTATAGGACTATGTTGAGGGGATTTTTGGGGTCATTCTCTTAGTAGAGAAACCCTATGAGAAGATGAAGATCTTGGCCACTAGATTTCTTCATGGCTCAGTAGAACGATGGTGGATCATAATGCTCCAGGTGCATGAATTGATGACCCTAATCTGGCAGGACATTGAAAGCCATTTCTGGGTGGAGTTCGTTCCAGCTAAACAACGCTCTGTGAGTATTCAGAAGTTACTACATCTGTAGTAGGGCTTCACGATTGTGGCACAACACTCTGAGTGATTTATTGACCTCTCACAATACACTAATAACATGGTACAATACACTTACTTGAAGGCCCATAGCTTTGAGCTGGGGCTCTAATGAGAGATTAGATTTCTGATATTTTCTATCAACATCGCTACACATGATGGGGTGATATAGTGATCTTTGATGATGGAGAGATTCCTTGTGGAGAAGGCACCGACCCTGAGATACCCTACTGGATGACTGGGCCCATACCCTCCATTAATTTTTTTATCGTTGCGTTATTCAGGGATGAATTTCCCAATTTGACGGAAACAAAATCCATTGGTTCATGTTCCGATGGAGAGAGTCCAGGAGGACCGTATGCAAAGACGAAAATGGTAATAGAGAATCAGAGTATCATTGGACCCCACAGATGCTCTGCCGGTGGGACACCGATGTTGAGGGCGGAGAATGTGGTCATGGCTCAACAGCTGTAGAATAGAATGGTGCCTATCATAAACATAATGGATGGAAAGGTGACCAATAGTGGTAGATCCACAATAAAGGGGGTGATAAGGTGGGGACACCTGGAACTGCCCTTAATTGAAACTGAGCAGCTTTATGTGATGTTCGAGAGGCAGACTGTGCACCGCACATGGGGCACGCTAGTAGGCTAGGTTGAACCACGCCCCAGGCCAGCCAGAGTGGGCTGGGCCGGTCCATGGCCTAGTGGGCAAGCCTACCATGACCCTGCCCAGGCCTATTCGAGCAGGGCCGGGTCGACCCATGCTGGGTCAGATAGGGCTTTGTCGACCCATCCTAGGTTGGGCCGGGTCGGACCCCTCTAGGGACCAGAAACGAATAAAGGGAATTAACATGCGAATATAATGTCTATTTGACAAACCATCTATGGAACCATGATCTGTGGAGTGAGATGGGCCTTTTGAGATACTCCACGAGAGTATTAGAGAATGTTGGAGTAAGACAGGGTTGGATCGACTCTGAATCCAACTGGTCCCTCAGCACTAAAATACCAATTACTAATAGAACAAGTGTCTGTTTGACACATTTTCAATAGAGTTGGGACCCTTTTTGAGGAGCAGTCCCTTTGAAATATTCTGGTGGGCCCGACTGAGCCGGGCCGGACTGAGGGGTGATCACACCCGTTTCACGGAAAGGGGAGTAACTAACAAACCTGACATCCGATCGACGTGCCTTCTATGGAATAAGGACCCTCGTGAAAAGCAAATCCTTTTGATATACTGTATATGAGTTTTAACAATGTTTTATGTGTGACATGAGTTGGATCGACTCCAAATCCAACCAGGCCTTTTTTTACAAAAGTAGCCATATCTCAAAGACCGGGCTTCCGATTGATGTGTCGTTTGAAACGTTGGGTCCCCTATTACGAGGATGTCCCTTGGATACACTTTTTAGGGGACTTCATACTGGTTGAAATATGACAATTTTCATTAGGTGTAGAGTCTTCGGGATATCATGTGTGCGTGGTGTGGGAATCTTGTGGCCAGATGTGACATGAAGTAGAAGAGCGATCAATACGGGTCAACATCAGAAACTCCATAGTGGGATGATCTTGGTGTTCAACTAATCATCCCTACCTCTGTACTATTGGCCAATACGGGTCAGCACCAGTGACCAATACATGTCATCGCCAACAAACAATATGAGTCAACCCCAGCTACCAATACCTGTCTGCATACAGTCAACAGTTCCCAAATAATGTTACTATGGATAAGATGATCTATCATTAAGGCCAAACAATCAAATCCCAGTAACCATGAAGTTATACCATTAGAGGTAGTTGTCTCTTTTTCTTTGTGCCTCAGGTTTTATATCATTCTTGTGATATTACCATTGTGGTTATTTTTGTGGTGTTTTTCAATTTGGATTACTGATAGATCTTTGGGGGTCTCTGGGTCCCCTAATGAGTTGTTATACTCACCCCTGCATGGGATCTGCCCGTACGTGTGTGTCCGGTGAAAAATAATTATGTTTTGAGGTAGACATTGGAGGTTATAGACTCCGTGAAGTATGGTTATAAGTGAGAAGTTTATATCCACTTATTTGAATTTAGACATACAGTTACTACCCTCTAGGTATAGCTCTAGGGCAGATTTTTCAGCTATTTACATTCTTTTTAGTTTTTAGGGATTGTATTTCGACCCACTTTTTTTTAGTTTTCAGGAGTACATGTGATTGTACATTACACTCTAGTTGATACCTTACTTTTGTTGGTGGTTTACTTTAGTTTACCTTTTTTATTTTGTATAGATATCTATGGTATCGACATCCATATTCGGGGAAATACTTCAGGTGTTATTTAGCATCCTCTGGCCTATGGAAGGAGAGCTTAGGGTAGTCACGTCTGGTCCCCGTGGGACGGTTCGTGATGTTAATTGAATAAATATATAATAATCTATAATTAATAATTTATTCAAGAATAAATAATTATATGTAGTTATATAAAATGTTACAATCAATGAATAAATTTAAACTAGTGTAACCCCCGTACTTTATGTGGGGATATTCGTTACATAAATCTAATAGAGAAAGTCCTGGTTCTAAGAAAAGTATAAATATATTATGAAATATTAACCATATTATGGGGGATAATATTGATTTTATGGAACACCTCGGTAACCCTCAAAATTTTATAAAAAATTTATATCATTTTATGTTGAAGCAATATTAATCAGTCAATAGAACCAATAATCTATCACTACAAGGAAACTATGATAAGTCACAAGAGTAGAAACACATTACATTGGGATATAGTGAATTTGATTTTATATTGTATACATATATCATTTAATGGGAGGTGTTGATCAATAATAAACATTGATTAAAAACTCTCATAAAGGGGATGTGATTGAAAACATGTTATGTGATGATTTTATGTCATTATTTAGATATAATATTTTTTACATTAATTTATTGAGAAAATATAGAATTAAAATTTTCTCAATTTATAAAAAATAAATATTATAACTTCTATGTTTGAGGATTTATTAATAATAATATCTAGTCATGCTTTAGATTATGCACATAATATGAAAAGAAGGAACAATAAATTCTTTAAAAAATATAAAAAACAATAACTAAGAGAGTTATTGTCTCAATTATTTTCCTTGTATTAATCTATACTAATAACTTCCCCCATGATAAGGATTGATTACATCATTCTTGATTTTTACAAGTGTTGTAAAAGAAATCGAGGTTTGTTTTATACAGTGTAAAATGATATTTTACATGAATATTAATAGAAGGGAAGAATATCAAATATGAAAAAAAATTGAAATAAAAATTCATGGAAATTCATTTTGGTATTGGGGGTTTATTCCATGCATGGGAGATAACAGACATGAATATCAGAGCTATATATGGAAGAGAGATTATACCAATGGATAATTAAAAATATTCAATGATACATTAATGTATTTTAATCAATTACCAATCCATAGAATTTGTTGATATAAAATTTCTTGTATTGTAGATTCACTATATAAAATATTTATGTCCAAAATTCATGATTGTAGTATCATAAAAATTTGGTAGTTAGTGGGAAAATACTAGACATTGGAGAATATTAATAGTGATGTATAATCAAATAATAGTGGATGAAACATATATAAATCTAAATATATACTATTATGAATGAAATAATGATATTTTTTAGATAACTGTAAGATGATTTGATTTGAATAGTTTGATAAAATATAAATTTAATTTAATTTTTCACTTGGTAGATCATCCAAATATTCAAAAAAAAATTAAATAATGTTAACATATTTGAAAAACATAAATTTAATGTTTTTAGATATTATTTAATGCCCAATAGGTTTCACAAAAACTCAGATGCATTTTGGGAGACGTAGGCTTGTAGTGTTCAATTTCAAGATAGGATCCCTGGGCACACAATAGTCAAATGGTTAGTGATAACTATATGATTAAAAAGGGATGTTGGTTTTGTTATGGGAAAATATTTTTCAACTGTATATGAGGAATAGAAAACAATGTATCTTAACATAGTGTTATAGAGGAACAAAAATGGCTCGAAAATGGTTTTCATAACCATGAAATGAATCTTTGTTGTACGAGGTTTCATAGGATAATATAATAACATGACCAATGAAATTATTTTTAACTCATATGGGGAAACTGTGTGGTAGGAGTTCTTGGGTGGTGGAGCCATCATAGTTGGAACATATTTTTCCTAAATGTTTTACCCAATCACGATCCTCTTAAAATAGGGAAGATTACTATTTCTCCCTTCCAAACATGAAAAGGTTTTTACAAAATATTCTCTCTCATTTAACATAAAAACATCCAATAATACAACCTCCTCTTTCCTCTCTTCCCATAGATGATCCCTATAATTTTATTTACCAGTTGGGAATTGGATGATTCATTGGAATACTAAATGTGATTCTTTTATTCGACATAACTATTTTCATATTTTCTCTTCAGCTTTTTCATGATTTGTATACATGATAATTTGACCTATTTTTTTTTGTAAATCATCCAATTAAACAATTTCTCAAATTTCAGCTCGATCTAAAGGGAAATAATGGATGTGTGAATATCAAATGTAATCAGATATATGATCTAAATGATTTTCAATTATTGTCATGTTATTTTTTATATATTTTTTTCTTATGTCCAATGTCATACATTATTTGTGTTGATCCAAAATTATATAAAACCTTTAAATAATTATGTTGACCCTATCCCATACCCCTCTTGTCATCTTTGATGTTACAGAGGGTTGAGTCCTCATCTTAGAAAACCAATTTTTTTTATTCCTATGATGTACCCTCAATATTCAATTGCTTGTAATTTTCCAAAAAAATACACTTGGGTGGGTTTATGTTGACTCCCTGATAGGGGATTGATTAAATTATAATTAATGAATCGAATAAATTATAATTGGAATCATTTACATAAATATCATTTAATACTATCTATGTGTGATGACAAATGATATTGAATTTTTGTATAAAATTAATGTAGTTCTACCTTACCTAGGATGAATCATCAGTTTTTCATTATTTCCATATGACTAATCCAACCTAATTTTTAGTAAATATATTTACATTCATTTTGAAGACTATTATTATGTAAATGGAATTTAAAATAGATACAAATACATTATACCCGTTATCACTATTAAGTGAATTGGTTAATAATATGAATACCTATTACGAACCCATGTCATTATTTAATGAATGGGGAAGAGATTGAATTAAAATTAAATGTAACATATTGAAATGGATTGTCAATGGAGAGGAAATATCATTTACGAATTGATAGATTATAAATTTTTATCATGACTAAATGGGATTTAATAATGTTTTAATTGTAATACAATTTTAAATTCACCTTCATTTAAAATATAAATGACTTTTAAACTAAATTTCATGAAATGTTGAATGGATTATATATTTTCATGGACTATGATTAATTATAATATGGAATATGTGTGTTTATTAAACATATCTATCTAAGTCATATGAAATTGGATTTGGAATGCCTTAAAAATTATTTTATGAAATTTTTAATTGAATAAAATATGAATAGATTAGAAGTGTTTTAAATGACACTCCTCATCATTTATTTGGAATTTTTTGGACATAGAAATCCTCATTTTTGTTCGAAACTATTTTAAGTGATGTTCCCCGCTCCCCTAGATAAGGATAGTGGACCTGAATATCCACAAAATTATTTATTAATATTAATTGACAGGGATATCCTCATTATATAACTGATGTTGTTTTATATAAAACCCCTTATTATGTACATGAATTTGTGAGACACAATGCTCCACATACCATTTGTTAGTTTCTTTCACTGATTCTCTTATATAAATTTGAAATACCCATATGTCTATATTTTTCCTTGGATGACATGGTTATATATCATAGGTCATAGTTTTGTTATATTAAATGTAAAATTATCATATGTGTTCTATATTAGGCTGAATTTGGTAATTTCATCCATGCGTTCTATGAGGAATATGTGCTCAACATGGAAATGTATACACCATTTTTTTATACTAATACACTAATAATTTTTATATTCAAATAATATATTTTAATGACACAACATTGGTTGTGTCCTTAAATTTTTTAATCAAAACCTATACTGTCCACCAATTTGTATTTGGAAAGATCTAATTATTACTTGTTATAACATGTGACATGACACTTTCTTGTTTCACTATTGTGGACTAGGGAGTGGCATGAGAGTAGTGGTTGAGAATGTACTCAAGATATCCTCTATAGTTATTTTCTATTATTTATTTATTCTTTTAGCTATATAGACCAATTTTATGTATATATAAATATGTTGATTGCCTTATATTTCGTATGCATAACATGTACATTCATGGTTGATTTTAATTTAACTTTACTTATTATTAATTTATTATTATTATTTAGTCATAAATATCAAGAGTCCTCTAAATTTTATATTTGTGTCCTCTAGGGTTCACTCTACGAAAAAGGGAATAGTCTTCCCACCTTTCCATCATAGCGACTTAATACTAGTCATTGGACTTTGGAATTCAAGGATGTGAGAATGAGGCCATGTGGCCAACAATTTCCGGTTACATGTGATAAAATCGGGTCTGAGACGTCATAATGTGATATGAAAAGTTTATTTTCAAACATTTCTTAATCCAGGGTTATTCTATATAAGTTTATATGATTGTTTTTGTAAATTTTAAATGTTTTGTGTCATGTAATTACCTACCCACACATGACGAAAAATGTCATCTTTACAGGGATGGGAGTATTTTTCTAGTAGTTCATTGTTATATATGATTATTACTTCACTATGTGTCACTATAGTATTTCTATTTTTATTTTACTAATGGGATTTATCTTTTTTCCTGGCATGGAATGTGGGGATGTTTTTTCTTGTATCGTTTCATGGTAATCATATTTATACGTTCTTAAAATTTTTATCTTTAAACCATGATTCTAGGATTATTTAACATGAATGTATGTATAACATACATTATTCATTATCTCCTTGTCAACCATTATTCTCTATTGATGTGATAACATTCAAGGTTATTGTTTTCATATAATTTTAGTTAAATATTTTGTCTAAATAATTATAATTTTTTTACCATATAGTTTAATTATGAAATTTTATTTAATATTCTTAAAAAACACTAAAAGTTTGAAACTAAAATAAAATTATCTAATGAAATATATAAATAAGAATCATGAAAATTGAAATGGAAATGATTTTTTTTGAAAAGTATTTGTATTTGATTTTTGATATTACCTAAATTGTATGCTGATTGTATCTTATTGATCAATTACATCCATTACATTGGGATAAAAAACCATATACCCTAGTAATTATAAGTTCTATTCAAATATTTTATGTCAGTCTTAACATTATATGCCTGTGATATATTAACACTAAGGGTGTTTTTAAATTTAATTGTTTTTGGGTTTCACAAATATGAGATTAAATTTCTTATTTATAGACTATTGACTCCATATAATGTGAATATATGCTCATAAAACTGGACCCATGTTTGTTTGACGTGACTCTTATAGAAGGATTATATTCTTGTTATGAATTAGTACATAATCCCATATTGGTGTGTTCATGTTAAAGGGGGTGATTACTTAATGATATTAAATTAACCTATATTGTTTTTTTAATAATTCTATGGTGGAATCTTATTTAACTTAACCACCATAATTGATAAAAGTTATTTTTATTCCTTTTGTGAAATATTATTTCAAGGAAATAGTGAATTAAAATAACAATTAGAATCAAAATAATTTTTCCACTATAGTATAAAATTAATTATTTATTTAAACAAAACTAGTTGAAATAATTTTTTATAGATAATATATAAAATGAATTTATGATATAATTTTCCTAAGAATTTATTGTCACCTACTAAATGAAGTGAAAAACAACTCTTGTAAGAAAATTACTTCTTTTACATGTATTTGAAACTATCTATATATTAGATTCTATAATATTAATATATAATTTATATTGATCTATTATAATAAACAATACTTATTAGTGTTTTTTTTGGAATAATACTTCTGTAGGGGTTGTTTTTATCATTACCTTGACATGTTTCCGGAAGGGGAATTTGGTTTTTTCCAGGGACTGTTTGTTGGATTCTATTCTAAAATTTCCTGAACCTAGTGGTCAAGAAGTATATCAAATTCATCTTTTAGGTATGAAAATTGCTTCGAGTCAATTACATGTGAATGTGAGCGGTTATCCATTAGTGGTGGAGTTGTTGGAGATAAGAAACTATTTGAGTATGGAATCTTGATTTTTGGAATGATTAATGATTTCTATTACTTTTTGTGTTGGGTTGGAATCTTATTTTAAAAAAAACCCCATGGGTAAGTATGTGTTTTTATAGTAATATGATCTAAAAGTGATTATTAATGTATTTATATACCTGGTTCTTATTGGCCACTTATCCTTTTTATATTTACATTTTGTCCCCCTATGGAAAAATACCATATATGGACACTTGTAGAGGATTGGGGACATATAAGATAATTCATTGAATGTAATGTCTCCGCACCTATGTTGTCATTTTTTTATCCTTTTTGGTTGATGATATTTTTACTAGAATTAAATTTGGCTTCTCTACAGATAGTTTATTGGAGAATGTTATGTCATGTATCAAATTCTTTCAGATGAGATATTGTTCACATTCTTGAGACATTAAGGATATGTGGATTGACCAAGTCGACCATTTTTTGGTTATCAATAGGGCTAGGTGGGATACTTGTAGGGGCATAGTTTTAAATAATTATATAAAATGTTAATGAATTTTTTTTGATTCTGTGAAACATGAGAGATAGGATTCGTAAATGTTAAATATTTAATTTAGATGAAAATTATTTTTATTATTCCCATTTCTCGATAGATTTAGAAATGTTTATTGATATTTGTGATATATGGATGATGGTGGATTTAATTTTCTAAAAAATTTACTAGAGTTATTTGTATCATTACTTGCTTCAATGAGTATGACTATTCAGGTTGATGGAAAGTTGAAAAGTTGTTGTGTCATTTAAAAATTGTAATTTGGAGTGTAACCCTCAAGTGGGAGGTCATTTGATAAATCACGCCATATGAATGTACCTAATTTCAGTAGGATTTCCAAGGGATCTCCATACATTTATGAAACTGATTGTCCATGTAGAAATTTCATCTTGTCCCTATTGATGGAAAAATTGTAAGAGCCTGATTTTGGTCTTGTATCAAATTTTTTTGGATATAATTCCATTCTCAAAGGTTATTTTAGTTCACAATGCTTTCATTTATTAGCTGGTTGATATGAAATTTCAATTAGTGGCCATGTGTGGTTTTAGGTTTGAATGTTTCAATTATGAACTACATTGGTATGAATAAAAATTGTCTTTTATATTAATAGATATTACATGTGATGATTTCTAAGTAGAATATATAAAAAGGTCTATATGATGGTTATACTATAGGCGGACCTTCACACATATGGTTCTGAGATTCATTGTTAAGGTCTGGTTAAATGCTTGTATATAATATGTTTAATTGGTAGTTTTTCAGGGGGATTGATAAACACCTATCTATGGAATATTAGTGTACATAAATTTTAGAGATGATCATTCCCAATATCTAGACATCATCAAGTGATAACATAACCCTGGCTGAGTGCCGATTTATATAATTTTGTTTTATAAATTTATTAATAGTTTCCAAAAGAGATGTGAGAAATGATGATTTTAATGTAATTCATGTGAAGAATATTACACCAATGGCTATTGATGCTGGATACCCTTGTTATGATTTGAAACTCGAATATCTCCATATGAACCTTTCTCAAGAAGTGGGAATATGATATATATGATATTTATATAAGCACAATGAGATGATAAAATCATTATATATTCAAATTATTATATACATTGATTGATGTGGAATGGTTTAAGTTAATCCGGATGTTATTTTTTGGGGTGGTGAAAATTATTCTCTTTATTTGGGGAGTGATACATCGGTCATTACAGGGAGACCCTCATAAAAGAAGGGTAATAGGATCTTGGCACCAGTTCAATAATGGTAATTATATATCTCATATTCCATAAGATAAATTTTATAAGTTATGGAAGTAATGATAGGAAAATAATTTGTAGAAGATCAAATAATGTCGTGGATGGAGTCTTACAATGGGAATAAAAACCATGATGGGTTGTAAATATCAAAGGGTATAAATTAGGTATGGGTTGGCCACTAATTTATGGCTTGAACGTGGAATTGAATATGTGTTGGATAATCCAAGATATATTTATATAATTCTAATACAAACATCAATGAGCATGGAAATAATAATCTGGGAAGGACATGGGTCAAATGGAACAAATTTTGGCAATGGATGTGTGTTCTATAGAATATGAAGAACTTAAAAAATAGTCAGTTGGTTGTTATTAAACATATGTTTCCTAAAAAAAATTTATGAGGTCATTGGAGAACCACGTCATGAACAAAAAAGGGATTAGAAAAGTTTTGTCTAATGGTATGCCAAAACTTATCAAGGGAAATTAAGTGTAACCAGACCAATTATGATGGTTAAAATTTATTCAGTTTGATTAAATTGGTGACCAAGTACAATTTCATCAGACATTGTATGGTTTATTTTTTTGGAACTATTATTTTAGTGGGTGTAGGATTCTAAGGAAGTGCTTTAGAAGGAAATTATTATGGTGTAAGTACTGCGGTTATGAATTATTCTTTGGATTATTAATTATATGGTGAGGAATATCCTAGGTTTATTGATAATATTGAATATTTTGTGACTACATCTTGGTTATAGAAGTTCTTTGGTAGGTGGTGTCTAATAATTATGAGAGTGGTTATGATTATTTGGTTTAGTTATTTCAGAATATCTACAATAGATTTATAGTGGAATATAGAGGTGCATTGAGCGATTTAAAACACCACATACCCTTTTCAGAGCGAATTTAATTACCCAATAAGGAAGGGTGATAAGTTTATTGTCCTATGGATCATTACAAGTATGATATGTTATAATTATTTTTGTCTATATGATCATGTTATTGGAACCAGTTGAGAAATTATTGAAGAATATGATGTTTTTTATAGGTTAAACCTTATATGAGCCTCTGAAAGCAATTTGGAGAATATTTACATACAAAAATATTATTTTCAGATGTTGTTTATTTCATAAGTTTTTTATTAGAATCACAAAAAATATTTAGGAAAATTGGGTTTTCATTTACATATTTTTGGAGAGACACCCATGGGGACACAATTGGTACGTAGTTAGTGGTATCCGTGAATCCACAACATGCAACATAGTTTTTTAAGGGACTTTGTTTCTTTAACTGTGAATGATTGGATAGATTATAGTGTGGATTGGTGTAAGTTCATATAGAGTGAAACGTATAGGTCAAATGGTTTTCTAATCCATGTAATGAAATCATTTCAGATATGGATTCTTATGATAGTGTCATGACACTATAGACACATGATTACGTAAACAATTTTGGGAAAAAATGTAACAGTGGGTGGTTCATGAGAATTGAATCTAGTATATTTTGTGGAAATTATTCCAATACATTAAATTAGTTTTACCCCACTTCCTCACTCATTTCATTGAGCATCCCCCTTGTAACATCCCTAGTCAATGATCCACAATAACTGGTTCTGTAAGAGAAGTCATCACTTGACATCAAGAGCACCTCCTCATAAGATAGAGGCTTCCAACTAGAAATATATGTCTAAAGAGAACCATGTGGATAGTATACCAGATTTTCAATGTGGTTCCCATGTATAATTTATATCAAAAGTTATAATTAAAAACAATAAAAATAAATTTATAAAATATATGAAAACCCAATAAGTAACCAAGTAAACATGTTATAACCTAACTATATCATATATAATGTGTTAGGGAGTTATAAAATATAATGAATAAATAAAATTATCCAGAGTGTATAAACCTATTCGTGGATCCCAACCTAGTCATAACCCACATTCCCCATCCTGTCACCCCATGAAAAACATAACACCTTGTCCATATCCTGAACCTATACCATAAAACAAGCAGCATCTTCCCACATACCAAAGTTCTATGGAATCCTGAGGTGGGTGTGAGTATAACTCATTAAACCACCACCAAAGGTGTATAAGAAATAACATGAATTTAAAAAGTGAATATAGGTGACAAGGTCACGATATAAATAAGGAAAAAGGGAAAAATTTAGATAATTAACTAATATTAATGATACTCGTTTTGTTCTCTAATGTCAACCCATAACAACTACCCCCTGTCACACTAGGGTCTAATTCAAGGATCAAGGGTGACCGACACAATTAACCATATTGGGAATAACTAATCACAAACCATAACATTCACTTTTAACTAAAATATACAGTTAATCCATTTTCATCATTATCTTCATTTCATCTCTATGGATTTCTTCATTACAAAATTTATTATCCACTCAAGTTACATTTGTTTGGTATTACATAATTTACACTTCATCCAAACTTTGTCAATTAACATTAATAATGGGTATGTAGAATTCATTGTCTCACTAGGGATTAACACATCACAACTACAAATTATTCTCCTCTAGAAGCCTCAATCTCCGTCGAATGAAACTATTAGTGGAATAGATCCCCCACCCCCTTCCCTAACCCATGAATTTGATGTTGACATAGGTTGTCATTGTCCCTCGACCTGTGAGAAAAGAACAACATGTCAATACCCCTCTATATTTAGCCATTTTCACATTCTACATTTACCATTCACCCCATATAACATTTCAGAACCAACCCAAAACCAATAAAAATATTAATTTTAATCCATAACAATTGACATGGGTATTTATATTATGCCATAACACATTAACAATTTTTCATGTCTATTATATAGTTGTTTAACCCAATTCTAAATTCATATACATAAACTAATTAATAATATTCACTATTACCTACATATTAACAAATTTATGATATTATACTACTTCCATATATTAACTCACTTAGAACATTCATAATTTAACATGTATTAACCACTAATTCCTTTAATGTGCAAATCAAAATCAATGTGTAACATTCAAATTAATCTCATTTAACCCATTTCCACACCATTCCAAACACCCCCATATTCAATATCACTAACTAATTCCATTTATTAATTAGCTTATTTAATAATAATGACATGATATAACCATAATTCATATGGGTTCTCTCTCACAAACCCTTACTTCTCATTAATGATCATGGTCCCATCAGAACATTATAAACTACATCATGGAAATAGGAACTTTTCAAAATACTCATTGAAATCATATTCGATTCCCCTATAAAACAACATTATTACACTTTGAAAAACTAAATAATGTCCCAAGGGTTTTATTTTCCGTTTCAACAGTTCAAGACAACCATTGAAACATTTTCACAAAAAAATAAACCATGTTCCCATTTAAAAAATTATTTGACATCACATAAAGATCATCTTTTGAATCCCATTTATGTAAAAACCTCTTTTCAAAAAATTTCAAACCTAAAAACATCATTTTTCATCAATAAATCAAAAATTGAGTCAAATCCCCAAACATACCATCAATCTCATTTAAAAACCAATCATCATTTGAAAAAATCATAATTATAAATTGTTTCATTCCATCCACTAACCTTACTCACACATAAATTACATTTTCATTGCCTATTCTCTCTTATTATACCCCTATATTAGTTTTTACCAATTTATTTCAGCGTTTATAGGGGCTCTACCTATCTAATAGAAGCCCTTGGTTTGGTCTCACATTACCAATGGTCTCAATGGGGTATGTGTTGGGGTTTTAACATCAATATAGCTTCCAAGACACCTTCCACAACAAAATAAAAATTTTCACAAATACATGAACCTATAAATCATCATGGATATGGGTAAAAGTATAAATACCACATACCTCATGACTATTGAAATTGTTTCATTAATCACCACCTTTGATTAGAAATCAAACACCCTATAAAGTAAAAACATATGGTCAACTGAAAATTTAATTGTTTAAGCGATTTTGAAAGAGATGATGGATCCTACAAGGCATAATCCTGAAAACAATGAAAATAGGATTGTTAGGTCACCGATATGATCGATTCAAACCCAAACAAGCTCAAAATTCTAAAGAATCGATGCCGAATTATCAATGAGGGATAGGAAGAAGTTTCTTCATCACATAAGGTACAAGCGTATGAATGTGACGAAACATCATGTGGGGATATAAAATCTTGATATAGGGAAACTATAAATTATTTAACTTTTTATGTGGCACAATATTTACTAGAATGATTTTCCCCACTATGCACAATCCACTATTTTAGAGAAGATGGGTCCCATGGTTACCTAGAGACGCCCACAAAATTTTGAAAATAGTTTGGAAATCATGAGCAATACATCTATATGAAATGGTTACCATGGGACATGTTTTCCTACGCTTGGCACCTAGATGAATATGACAATGTTCCAACCATGCATTATAAAATGTTTGGCCAAGTTTCTCATCTTTATCCATCCGACATCCCCAGAACACATCAATTACTCATTAATATCTAATTATACACTTTATTAATCATACAATAGTGTTTTATAATAATATTAATAATAATTTACCATTACTAAATATTATTTTCTTATAACCTCCCAACATTATAATGGCTCGTCATCAAGCCCCACATATGTGAATATACAAACCCTCAAGGCCAAAATGCTTAGACCACAGACCCAAAAATCCACCTTAACCTTCATATTTTTACCTCAAATTAACCATGTTGATACTATACTCGAAACATGGAAATATTCATACCCCGAGAACATCTCACTCACCTTTTTCTACGATCACAATCTAATTATCCTTGAGGACACATCCACCTAAACTCATCATTATCAACACCAATCACGAGATAAAGGTCTAAAAAACACCACTAAACCACTAAAAAAAAGGATACCGACTAGGCATTATATTACCTTGGAAGAACCTACTATAAAAATCTCATTCTAATCTGGTTCACAATTCATGGACCAAAATGCTTCGACCCATCTCAAAAGATTAATTCTAAGAGTTAATGGTGATCCAAGCCTGACATAACTGGAGGAAACATCATAATTTTCAACCACATATCATATTTTACCTAATTCACATCTTAAAACCCAAGAGCCTTAGTCAATTTCTGAATGTTTTAAATTCTCATCAAAAGTACACCTTTTATCTCAATGCATTAAACCTGTCAACTTCCAAGTTGATGTCTATCACCAACACTTTTTCACCAAGATGGATTACACATGTGCCCGTCCAACATAATCCACCATCCATGCCATTAAACTACTACTTTCCTATTATGTTACCTACATCATATACTTTATCCTAAAACAACCATTTATCCAATATTTATTACGTGATTAATTTTAAAAGAGACCAACAAAACATCAATTCCACTTTCCTAACATACCGTGCATTTTTTTTGAACTCACTATTCCCAATATCCATGAGAACACCATAAACATTATCATTTTGTACATCCATTGTAACCACATAAGATGGAATAATCAACTATCCATACTTAATTAATGCTAAATCATTTCGTCCTCATATCATATTTTATTTACCAAAACAATCTTATACTTCCATGTTAACTTGATGTGACTTACATCTCAACTCATTCGTTCCATTCAAAGCATCCGCATATGTCTATCATCGGTCAAATAACTTCATTGATTCACAACCTCTGCTATTGGTATGTCTCCACTTTATCTAGAAAGAACACAATTTTTCTTTATGACATACCACCATCATTTTCATAGACCTATGAAATTCACCCTTGATGTTCGTAAATACATTGTCGCCCCGACCATCTCAACCCTAAAAATTGTTGAATTTATCATCAACACCCATCAGAACATCTCGAACATGACCACTCCAATTACATTTACAACATTCTTGAGCCCAAATCCATTACTCATCCTGATTGACCATCACACCCATTGAAGTTCCAAACATGTGCCACAATGGATTCCCATTTCCATCTAGAAGCCACCACATCCACTTCCTAAAATATCCACTCATCCAAAGACACCCCCGACCATATTATTATAATTTTAGCTATTTTTTCATTAAATTTATACCTTTAGAGTACATGCATTAATACAGATGAACCCCACTTCAAGGAAATGGTCTTCCCACTTCTATTGTAAAAATAGAACAAGGATCACCCACTACACATCCCCAGATTCTGAGAACATCACCCATGGAATTCATTAATATTTGTTCCATTCCATGGAAATATCACAAAACCATCTATTGGTGAACTCCCCCACTATTGGGAACCCACACACATAACTATACATGTTCTTATCCTCTAAGGTGTCCCACATCTGATGAAAACACACTCAGGTCTCTAGTTGTAACGTTAGAGCCTTCACTGAACACCTAGTATGATGTTATGAAATTTTTCATAATCATCACTAGAAAAATTATTCTAATAATTACTCGACAATCACCACAACCAAATTCCCACCACCTCCATCCCCTCTCTCCTTGAGGACACCTCATCCTACCAAATATCCATGTCTTCACTATCCATTGATCTTTTATACACACCAAAACACCAAAACTCAAAAGTATTTTCCAACCAAACTCAATTAGACCACATGAACATATACCATGTCATTTTGACCCAACCATCATTTTCACACCATTACCATTACACTAATCATGTTCTTCAGGAATGGTCCCTAAAACCACAACAAGTACATAATGAAACAGTCCATTAGTCTAGAATTAATTGGTGTCTCACTATATTTGGATCTCTCAACTCTAAATCCATGGAAACACATTAACATTCATATAACCCACCTTATAGCATGTCCAAATAAAATAATTCACCATTATCATCTTCCCACGATCCTATACTCATCAGAACAATCATGCTCCAACACATTCCTATAATCAAACACAAAACACATCTATAGCTACCAAAAGCCATACATCACCCATGATATTCAAAAATGTCCACCCACACAACCGTTTATGACACTAAATCTACTATCTTCAACATATACAAGTATTACTCATTACCTCACCCAACAACAACTACCCGATCAAAAAACCCAACCACACAAAAACCCTCACTCCTAATGTCTTCCAAAACAAGAGATCTTGTACCTTCTATGTTCACACATTCCTTTTCCTCCACAAAAAACCATTTTCTTCCACATCTAACTCCAAAAAACACAGGTTTTGGTCTATGAGTGATCATTTCCTTCACAACCAATCTCAAAACCAAACGCAAGCACCCTAGTGCTTCTATGAGGTGAGTCTAATGCATAAATATTCATATTTACCAAAACTAGATGTCCCCACCATCCATTGATTTTACCTCTGAATTATGAACTTGTGATTTACATTCAATGTCATATATACCATTGGGCTAATATTTTTTTTATGAAATCATTAAAATATCTTGATATTTTGACTCATCTCCACAAATATACCGACATATCCAAAAAATGTAGAAAAAAATTTATCAATCTATGTTAAAAATCCACTATGAAATAGTCAATGCATGCCACTTTTGAAGCATGAAATGTAAATATATACATCCTACACCCAAAACCACCAAAACATTGAACGACCTATCTCTTAGTCCATCCAACCACCATTCCAAACAAACTATGTATAACGCACCAAAACCCATTTAATATTTCTCCAACACCAAATATACATCTACACGTATATATGCATCACAAACAGAACACCAACCCTAGGGTCCAAAAAAACAACTCATAAGGTCTCAACCCACATGGATCACACAATTCATGTTAATAGACTTCACTTCACAACTCCATGATCTGAACCCAATCTAAGGTTATAACATGTAATATCCCATTAACCAGCATACCCATCTAAACAACATATCACATCCCATAACCTAGGGTCTTGAACAATTTCACTCTAACACCCCAAACCTCTCATACACATTTTTTTATCGTGTACAACGAATAACCAGCACTAGTGTCCCTAAATGTTACCTCATTTCTCATTTACCATTATAAACAAACCAAACCCTTAAAACACATTATTTCACATTTCAAATATTTACATTTTTAAATCCCTAGAATTAACATTTTCAAAAAAATTTTCGTTATCCCATCATTTGAAAGTAATATAGTTTATTAAAAATTACATTTCAAAACATTTCCCCTAACAAACATAAGGATTAATGTATCTAAAATATAATTTATCCTACATTTCAAAACCAATTATATCATCCAATTTCTATTTTTTACCTATTTATTTCATCATTATCTCATTCAAAAGTTAATAACATGAAATATTAGAATGACTTATCTGTATTATATGCCTATAATAATGAATGAACTTACAAACCCTCTCTTGTCACACCAATCCATGAGATTAATCCTTATAAATAAATAAGAAAACATCTAAGGATTCCAACTAAGGTTTAAAAAAAACCAACATTAAAAACACAAAACATATAAAATTTCCCAACCCAGGAAACATGGTATTTGTCTATTACATGGGGATATAGGCACCCAGGAATGACCTTATTGCCATGTCATAAAAATATTCAAGTATTATTTCTATCATACAAAAATAGAAAAAAAGGAATCATCCTTTGATAACAATTTGTAGCATCCCCGAACTGGGATCCACTATAACAGGTTCCACTAGCCAGGTCATCACTTGATCTCATGAACCCCTCCCTATAGCTTGTGTATTCCAACTAGCAGCAACGGTGTAAAGAGAAACATTGGGATACTAAACTTTCTTGTTAGAGTGGATTCTCAAACCAAAAGTAACATAAACATTTAAAATAACCAACAATAAAAAATAGACAACATAGTACAAAACCCAAAATGTAACCAAGTACACATGGTTTAACAAAACTAGTGCACATACTAAATGTCAGGAAATAATATAACATAAAACTAAACCAAATCAACCAAAATACAATATTCGTAGAACCATGTCACAATAGGGTATTATACTCCGTGCTCCAAACTATCATCACATGCACATCCAAACACTGTGTCTCTATCCTAAATTTGTACCTAAAAACATGACACTTCAACTCATGTACCTAAGTGCCATGAATTTCTATGAAGGGTGTGAGTACAACTGTATAAGACACAAACAATGTTGCATAAAGAAATAGATAGTCTATTAAAAGACTATTCCTAGAAAAATTTCACTAAGTAAAGAAGGAAACATGATAAAACATTATTTAGTTATCTAATATTCATTTTAACCATTAAATAATATAGAGTCAATCAACAACAACTAACTCAAGTTACACCAGCGTATCACTCAAGGTACAAGGGGGAAACACACAATTAACCATTAAGGGTTTAAATAATCTCAACTAATCACATACCCATTATATATAATATTAATTTATTCCATTTTCATTTTTATTTCCATTTCATCACATAAGAATTATTCATTAAAAAATTCCTCTTCATATCATGATAAGTAGGTTAGGCATTAAATTGTTTACACTGTGGACTAAGAAAGTCAGTTACCGTCAATAATGGGTATGTTAAGTTCCCTATATCACTAGGGATAAACACATCACAATAAAAAAATATCCTTTCCTGGACAACTCCGACATTGTGGGAAGAAACCATTAGTTGAATAGACCCTCTATCCCCTTCAAAAATCCATACATATTGAGGTGGAGTTTGGAGAGTCGGTTTAACTCATCCCATGTGTGTAAAACCTCAATTAAATACACCATACTTCCATGAAATGTGCACATTCTTCATTAAAGATTCACCAAATAGAAAATTTCACAACCATCAAAAACCAATAAAATAGTAATCCTAATTCATAATAGTCAACATGGGAATTAATACTATCCCATAACCCATTAACACATTTTCCATTTATATTATATATTTTTTTAACCAACTTCTCATTTAATATGTCAAAAATTATAATAAATAATAACTAATCCCCACAAATTAACCTATATAACATATTTAACTATTTCTATATGCTAACTAACATACTCATTCATCATTTACCATGTATTAACCACTTATTCCTTTGATGTACAAATCACAATCGATTGGGAACATTAAAATTAATCTCATTTAATCTATTTTTACATGTTTCCAAAAAACCCCTTATGTTATATCATCATCTAATTAAATCCATCAATTAGTTCTCTTCATAATAAAGATATTATGAAAATATAATTGGCATGGGTTATATCTCACTAACCACTATTTTCCTTCAATTATCATGGTCCCATTAGACCTTTATAAACTACATCTTGGAAAAAAACATTTGTAAAAACTCATTCAAATCATATTGAATACACCATTTAAAATATTGGAGTTCCCAAATGAAAAATTAAAACACCGACCACGAAATTTATTTAATATTTTAATCAATAAATCGTGCCATTAAAATGTATCAAAGAAATGGAACCTTTTTTGAAATTGAAACATCATTTGAAATAGCATAGAAAATCCATTTTGATTCAGTTTGGAGTTTAACATCTCATTTCAATACTATTCTCACTTTCAAACATCATTTTCAACAATAAACCTAAAATTGGATCAAATCCCCAAACATAACATAAAAATCATTTCAAAACCATTCAATCATTTTCCAACAGAAAAATATAACTTTATTTATAAATAATTTATCCTTACCCACCAATCACGGAAATTTTCATTAATCATTTTCTCCCATTATACCCCTATCTCAAGGATTTACAATTTATTTCAATAATTTCAAGGTCTCATTCTATCCCATGGTAGCCCTATGTTTGGCCTCCCATTACCAATGAACCTAATGAGTTCCATGAAGGTTTCAATCCAAAATCTACAGTCTAGGACACTTAACATAACCACTAACAAAGAGATGCATCAATGAAATACATTGCGATAACCACATGCATATATAGAGAATCATGACTATGGGTAAAAGTTTAAATAACACCTACCTCAATAATGTTGAATAAGTATTTCATAATATCCACCAATGATTCAAACTCAAACCCCCAATAAATCACAAACCTAATATCCGAGGCAAATGTGATGGTTTTTGTAACAAAAAAAATTATTAATGAAAAATCTCATTGATATAATTAAACGTATTATAATGTAAAATGGTCATATAAAAAATATTCAATTACATTTTTTTATTTTTTTGTATTTTAAATACCATTTATAACTTTTATCGGTGCCGATATAGCCATTAAATAGTGATGACATGATTAATATAAATATAAGGCTATAACAAAATCCAATTTACACCGAAAAAGGATGTGATTGCCTCATCCAGTAGAATTACTCATTACAAATAAAATTTTTTGGAGCTCATAAATGAGGAACTGTCACTAGGATTCTCCCTTTACTAAGCCCAAGATGAGCTTCAACATGTTAGGATTGAATGTAATCGCTTAAAGGAGAAGTGGAAGCTAATTGAGATTACCACCCGAGCGATGTTTTCAGAGAATGCCAAAGAGTCTATCACCATCACATACCATACCCTTTGGACTTATGCAAGTTTTATAAGGGGTTATCTAACAACACCCCTGAACTATGATGATGTGAATTAGTTTTGAATAAAATAAGGAATTTACATTCATTTTTTGATTTCACATTTGTAAATAGTTTTTAAATCACAAATATTATTTTTAATTAATATCCAGTTAATAAATCTATTTTTTTGTGTTATTGTATTTTTCAATATTATTACTAAATCAATTTTTATTAAATATTAATCAGTTTACAATGTTTATACAATTGTAATTTTTACTAAGGATTGAAAGATGTTATTAGAAAATCCCGTGTATTTTCAAAAAGGTCAGAAATTTTTTAAAAGTATTAATTCACATATTTTGAAAATTATTTATATAAAATGAATATTATTTTGGGATTCAGGATGTTGAAATTATATAGAGGTGAATTTTTCATAATTTTCTGAGATGGTCAAACTTTTGTGTAAAAATTAAATACTGGTTAAATATATAATGTGATTATGATAACATAATGACCCAATAGTGATGTAATAAAACACAATATAAGGGACATTCAGACAATATTTGTTTTACCTATAATATAATTTGATTTTATATTTGTTTGACTAATATTATTTTTCCTTAGTGGACCCTGGAAAACTAATACAATATTTAAACATTTGAAAATTATTTAATTGAGAGTGTGACTCACCTCCACATAATAAAGTCTTATATTTTGATAAATAATACCATTATAATTTTAAAATTATGTTTTCCAAACTATTTTGGGATATCCATGGGGAATACTCATTTTTGGTTTTTGGATTTGAATATATAATTATATATATTCGAAAACCTATGTTTGTGAAATATTTAAGAATCCCCTCTATTTTCAAATATAATCCCACCAAAGATCCCAATTATCTTAACTGAAAACCATTTGAGCACGTCCTTACACTTACCTCCTCTATCTAGAATCTTCTCACGGTTCCCCAATCACTCAATAAACCCCTTCTCAAGATCATGAGGTAACTCACATCCAAGAAATGGATCCTCACTCTCCTTCCTTATTTATGTCCAAGTTTCCTTATATATTTATTCCCTTTTATTTTAAATTAACAATTGGAGGGTTATGATTTCACTCCTACCTTATACTACCCTATTTATGTTTCAATGATCAGAAACCCCTTTCTCCATCATTAATTACTCCATGTACACCTATTACCATGTCGAAATTCCGTAAGTGACTTCTCTCTCCTCATTTACTTTCATGAAATTATTTTATATAATGCAACTAAAATCCATTACCTAAGTTGGGATATTATTTTCATAAACCCCTTAATTTCCATTTAATTTATAAATGATTTGATAACCCTTTATCTCTCATTAACCCAATTTATGATTTCTATATGATGTCATTTTGATGCGGATGCTACACAAAAAATTAACCTGCCAAAATCATCATTTATGTGGATACTATACACATTATCTATCAAGGGTATTCATATTTATTCTCATTTAAATGTTTATTGAGGACTAACATTTATGTATTACATAACTCTTATTTTTGGAATAAATTATGAGGTTTAATGAATCCATTTTATATGGTCAATGTGGCACACATATTCAAGAAATGAAATGATTAAGACGGTTGTTCCCTGATAGCACTCTAATGCATTGGGTAAAGAGTAGTATCACGATAAGTCAAGGGAAATTATGGTTTACTCATGATCTATGTGCAAGGAGATTTGGATCATGATAATGTATTTTTACATTTTGTTTCCACATCTCCATTTTGTGATAAACATGATACATCATTCCATTATGACCATGTTTATCTTATGATCCATTGATATAAATAATGAAAAACATGTTTTGAATTTTTCATGTTATGCCTTTTTTCTCTCTTAGTTGGTTTTATATCTCACCCTTTTCATATTTATGTACTCAGGTTATCCCATTAAATGTTATATCTGAAGTAATATTTTGGTCATGTAAAATATGTTTTCAATAAATAAGTTGTATTTTCATGTTTTTTGTTTCTATGTAATGTTCCATTCCCACAAAGACACTAGACCTATCAATCCTCAATGTTTTCATAAGTTCAATTTTTATGTAATAAATCATGTTAATGTGTGTAAAAAATAGCAGGGTTGTTGTAGATGGGTTTAAAAGATAGTATTAGTATTTTTTTTTAATTTAGTATTAGAAAACCACAGTGAAATACTAAGGGATATGACTAAGTATAATAAAAACATAATTTTTTTGTGAGTATAGAGTAAGTGTTTTATCACAAAAATTAATCCATGTTTGGATATGAACAAGTAGGTGTGGATCTTGCACAGATGTATCTTGGGGTAAAACCTGTAAATTCCTTTTTGAACTATACTCGAAGAGGAACTAGTGCATGAAAATGGGCCTTGCTGGACCTTTGTTTATGACACTAATTAGGGATATTCTTTGGTAACATCATAAGAATATTATGAACCATTGTTAATTGAATAAAAAAAATACCCCCATGAATTTATGTTGTGAAGTAGATAATGGATAACATTGATTTAAGTCTATACATTCATAAGTTAAGGAAATAAATGAAGTATACATGTTATCACTTTTTCATTGTATTCTCCCTTATGGGTTACCCCTAACATTACTTTTATTCCAGCCAATGTATAGTAATTAGATCACTCGGGCTACAAATGACGTGATGATCAATTTGAGGACAGGTTTAAGGAGATGCCCGATCCGATAGGACCATTAATAACAAACATTGTCACAATACTCTCTTAGTTAACGGAAGTTTTGAATAGAAACACAGGTCAAGAGGATCATTCAACCCCACTTAATAAAGAAGGATCCACAATCGAGATTTTCATGAGACAAAGGCCTCCTAAATTCAATGGATCTTCTGATCCCTCAGTCACCAAACAATTAATCAACTCCAATTAAAAGATCTTATGAATCTTTCAATGTTCTGAACAAGATTAAATTCATATGGATGCTTATTGTATGGAGGGTGAAGTTTATCAATGCTGGAAATTAATCAAAAATGTGAAGCCTGAGAAAGATATCGAGTCTTCAGAAAGGAAGGATTTCCAGAAAATGTTTTTTGATAAATATTTTCCTCACACCCTCCAACATAAAATGGAATGATTATTCCCTAACCTCGAGCAAAAATATGAAGAATCCATCAGAGTGTACAAGGAAAAATTCACAAGGTCAACATGATACACCTAATTCATTGTCGTTACCCCCAAATTCAAGGTTTGATGCTTCTTTGGATGGCTACAACCTAGCATATGGAAAGCCCCAAAGATCGGTGACTTTGATAGCTATAAGGAAACTATCTGATTTTTCCTCAAAGATGAAATGTAGATTGAGGAATCATACAGGTATCATGGGAATATGCAGCAGATTTTGGACTTTAATTCTAGCCGTCCAATTGAAAAATACAATGGTGCATTGAAATTCTATCACTCCACATTAAAATTGGGTGAAAAGAAGCACCTAAAAATCTTCTTAAAGGGGATGATGAAATGCTTCAGTCGTGGAAGAGAAAGGTCACATATGCATTATGTAGCGACAGGAAAAACCTACTAATGCACACTAGAATAAGAATGCTCTGTTTGAACCACAACACATTTTTCATTTCTTTAAAAAAAATAACCAGTGATGTTTTCAATCTAGTTCCCTAATACAATTATTTTCAGAGGAAACCAACAAACTCCATTGTAGCAAGGGAGTGTTTTCTCCATCACTACTATGAATGAAATCACTGACAACATTGTTGGGCTAGGTATGATATTTATTCATTCAAAAATAGTGACTGTACTTTTTTATTCTCATTTTATGAAATATTTTATTCTTGAATGTTTTTAGAACAATCTCAGCACCACAAGAAGTCATGGAAGTAAAGATGTCGGTGAGAATGGCAAATGGGGAATTATTTCATCCCATAAATATTACCCATCTCCTGTTACAATTTGTGGACTGAACATACAAAAAGATCACATCATACTCCATTTGGTAGAATTTGATGCAAATCTTGGCGTGGATTGGATTTCCCTATATAGAGCCAAAATAAATTGAACTGAGAGGGAAATCAATCTCGATATGGAGAATCGACCCCTGATTCTGTACAAGTGCATGGAAGGGGAGGAATATTATTTAGAACCATCATCTCTAATGTAGATGTTAATTCCCAATGAATACACATATCTTGAAAATATGGTTGAGTCTATAGAAGAAACCATACTTGAAGAAAAGTCTACTGTGAGGGAATTCGATGAAGTGATTCCTAATAAATTTCTTGGTCTTCCTCTTAGAAGATATGTTTAATTATTGTTTGATATTATACATGTGCAGTTTCCAATATCTATGATTCAATATATAATGGCTATTGTGGAGATTGGGGAGCTAAAGAAACAATTGTAGGACAATGTTGAAAATGGGATTATATTCCTAAGTGCTACACCATGGGGTGCACTAGTCCATTTTTTCAAGAAGATGGATGGGTTAATGGGAATTTTCATTGATTGTTGTGATCTCAATAAAATCATGATAACGTACCAGCAGCATGTGCCTAAAAGTTATTACTTTTTTGATTAGATAAGTGGAGCACAATACTTTTTCGAGGGGGATCTGTGGTCGGTATATTACCATGCAAGCTTAATGAAGGAGGATATTACCATGACTTCTTTTCATACTTTTTATGAGTAGTGTGAATTCATAGTACTGCCTTTTGGTCACACTAATGCTCCAACAATCATCAAGGACATAATAAATATATTATTTAATGATTAACTTGACAAATATTTAATAGTATTTATAAAATATATTATAATTTACTCCAAAACCTCAATGGAGAAGGAGGAGCATCTCAGCACTGTACTAGATATCTTGAGAAAAAATAAGATCAATGAAAAGTACTAAATGTGTGAGTTTTTTTTTGAATGAGGTCTCATTCATGGGTCATATCATAATAAGAAATGTGATATATGTGGATCCCTCCAAGGAAAAATCAATGGAGGGATGTTTGGGGCCAATTTATATGACATATATCCATATCTTACACGGATTAGAAAGATATTATCATCTATTTGTGAGAAACTTCTCACGATTATGAAGCCCACATACCGAGATAACAAGGATAAAATTAATGTTTTCTTCGAGTGATGAATGTGATGATAACTGAAAGGAGTTGAAAAGTAGTCTTATCACTTCACCTGTTCTCACACTACCCACATGTGGATGAATTTTTTTGGTATTCAATAATGTTTTGAAGAATGCCCAGGGTTATATGTTGATGAAAAATGGCAAAGTCATTTCCTAAAATTCAAGAAAATCGATTATTTATGATAAAAACAATACAACACATCATCTGGAGTTGGCTGCAGAAATCATTACTTTATAATTTTGGATACATTACCTCTTTGGGGAGAAGTGTGAAATATATACGGATCCCAAAATTTTCAAGTATATATTCACACAGAAAGTGTAAAATATGTGCCAACAATTATGGTTAGAGCTGATAAAAATCTATTACTACTCAATTCACTACCATATGTGGAAATAAAACAAAGTGGTAGATTCTCTTTGTAAAAAGGACCCAATGATTCTATCATTCATGAGAATTCAAATGTATCCCATATTCATTGATTTCATGAAAATGTATGTTGGAATCAAAAATTAGGGAGCATCATCAATCCTTTCACAAATGATTTCTCAATAGCCTATTTTGGAAAGGTTAATGGATGCTCAAAAGGATGATGTGTGAATTCAGATGAAAGTGTAAACTATCAAAAAAGTGAAATCCTCATTGTCCAATCTTAATAAAGAAGGAATTGTGTGATTTGGATCTAGACTACGTGTTTGATCATATACTAAGTTATATAATGAACATTTGGATAATGAACATAGTTAAAATTTCTCCATTCACTCAGGGAACACAAATATGTGTAGACGTCCAAGTGCATTATTGGTGGAATAACATGAAGTAGTAGATCACTGAGTATACATCAATGTGACTAGTATGTGAGCAAAGGAATGCTGATAGGAAATTGTGTAATGGAATGATTCAACCATTACCCATACCAACATGGAAATAGGATTACATAACCACATACATTGACACTAGAATTCTGAATACTGTCACAACCCATCCCCCGGGGCCTGTTCGGTGACTACCCCAAGCCTGAATTCCAATGTCCAGGGGCTCACGACTACCAGTAATGGCGTAATTCACTAAAAAACGGAAGGAATTTCATATATAATCTATAAAAACACGCACATGCAAGCACACTACTGGATATGAAACACCATTTAAACTGTATAAAAAAAGACTAATGTATGTAAAAGGGGCCAGAATACAAGCCCAACAGTAATGGTAGAAGTACAACGGAAATAAAATACTACTGAAGAAAAAGATAAGATAGCTATTGGATCATCCTATACGGTTCCTACCTGAAGGGTCGGAACATATCACCTTCTTATAAATCCACGTCCGTCCATCACCTTTGGCTACCGAAATGCCGTATGATCCAACTCCAAGTACCATCTTGTCCTGGTACTCTCAGCCTCTGTCAGCACAGTCTGTCATTTGCATCCAACATGACAATTTTCAAGCATAGCCCATTCATGTGTGAGTATAACGATACTCAATGGAGTCCCTGAGACCCTTTTGGTCCCACAAAATCAATCACGGATAAAAATAATTTATGTAATCCATAGATAACCTTACATAGGTATATGACCATATATATACCTATGTTATCAAGTAATCCATATCATTCATGAGGGAAACACAGAGATACTGACATAGATCAAACCAGGATTAATTCGATGGTAGTATCAAGTAAAATTACCAAGAACAACGTCAAAAACCTCGGATATAGGATAACTTCTCCTCAAACAAGTATAGTGGGATTTATGCATCACATAGAGGTGCTTCCCACTAACCTTGTACTGCTGAGGTACACCTCTTTTCGAGTAACGTGGGTCTGCTGCATCACATATAGGCACACCCCACAGTGGGTCTTCCACGTCACACAGAGGCGCACCCCCTCAAGGAATGCTGAGGTGCTCTTCCTATCAATAACCATGGGTATGCCACGTCACTAAGGTGGTCCTCACTGTGGGTCTACCTCATCACCAAGGCTCTACCCACTAGGCTTGTCGAGTCACTCTGATTCAAAATAGTCAGCAGTCGTCAAGTCTCAGCCAGCTACTAATTCTCCGCACTATGCGCGCTAGTCTCCGAGAGTATCTTCTCCACAAGCTTCTGGTCCATACTCCGACTACCATGAAGTCCCAAAAATAATTTTCTCAATGGTCTGTCACATCATAAGGATCTCAAAGAAACGGAAGGCATGTTAATCAGATGCCTGGTCAGTGAGTTATTAGCGTAATAGTCTAGGGGTTGGTTGGATTCATGCTCGATCCAACCTAACTGTTCCCCATCCTAATCCAAAACACAATGGGCTATCACTAAAAGGAACCATTTCTCTCCAAGATTTCCCGCACTACTGAAAGTTCGTCAAATGGATGCATGGTGCCTATGTTATGTCCAAAAGAGTGTAAAAGGAGTCGTAATGGCCCCAGGTCCAGTCCGACCCGGTTCGGGTCGACCAAGCCTGTTGGGTCCAGCCAGGTTCCAAGGGGCCGTGAGGGTACCACAGGGGCGGCTCGGCCGAGGGGTACCACGAGGGTTGCGGACCTGGCAGCGAGGGTGTGGACTGGCCGTGAGGGTGCAGAATGGCTGCGAGGGTGCAAACAGGCTGCGAGGGGCGGGTAGCGGCCACGGGTCGGTGGACCTACCACGGTTCAGTGGCAGTTCGGTCAGGAGGGTGGAGACGCTCAGATTTGAGGCATGGATCGGATTTGATGGAAGCGCGGCATCTCGGTACAGTGGACGACGACAGCGTGGCAACATGGCGGACAACGGCGTGGCGGCTCAGCATGACAGATGATGGCACATCAGCTCGGTGATTGGTGGTGGAGTAAAGGCTCTGCGGGCAGGGGAACGAAAACTTGACATGGCGGTGGCGTGGCAAGGGGGTTCGGCCCGAGGCGCGACGACAACTTAGTCCAGCTGCGGGTGGCATAGCCGGGCGTCGGTGGCTCGGCCTGTGCAGACGAAGCATCGTGGGGTGGCACGGGTTGCAGAGGCCGTGGGTGGTGGCATCGTTTCCGTCGTCGCCTTCAACGCCTTCCTCTACTTCGAAGTGCACATCATTTAAGAACAATAGAAGGGTCAGTCCATGTTTGTCTTGCCCGCTCCCTCCGCGTTTAGAGTGGTGGAAAGAGGTTCACCAAGAACGAAGCATGAATGTGAAACCATAATATTTTACAATGTTTGTTCCCAACCCACACAAGAAAAGAAGAAAGTACATGGAAAGTGATAAACATTTAGGAATAAACCCATACCTCATTCTCTTGTAGATGTTGGAGTAAGAAGGTAGAATGGTCATTGATTTGTCATGGATGTATATGTCCCACGTCGGAAGAAGTCCTAGGGACGAAGCTCGATGTCGAGGTCGGCGTTTTTTTTTCGGCAGAGCGTTCTTCATGATAGAACACATTCATCATTGGAGAGTTCTCTCCCACCAAGATCTCTCTCTCCGTTTCCAATGAATATTCTCAAAATAATATCCCACCAAAATAAATGATATAGCAAATATAATAAAAAGAGTTACCCCAAATTAATTGTTGGCACAATTAAAATTGGATTAATTAAAATAAGATCAATTAAGTGGTGTGTTGTCATAGTTAAGTGGGGGAGGGTTGGAAAAATTATTGTGTAGGATGATCAAGAGGCTCCTTAACATTAATGAGGGAGTTGAAGAGGCTTCCTTACATTTATGAGGGAGTTGTGGTTTTTCTCCCAATTAAATGGGGGTGTCAAGGGAGTTTAATACCTAGTGGTCCCCACCACCACAACCTCTCTTGGGTAGTTTTGACCTCATCATCCCCACAACCATAACCTCTCAGGGGAGGTTATGGTATGGTGGTCCCCACCACCAACTTCCACAAGGAGTGGTTACAAAAAATAAAATAAAATATGTGATTATTTTTTTTATTTCCACGAAAAACCCAACAACTAATATTCACCCTCGACCAACTACTGCTGAGTTGAAATTCCCAGTAAGTGAAAAATGGCACTTCGAGTTCCACGGTGCCCTCAGATTTCAATTCCGAGCACCAGTGAAAATTTTAGAAAAAACCCTCTAGCACGTTCACTGAACGTACCTGAAAAAAAGTTTAAAATTTAATTTCGGGAAATCTGGGCCTTGGAATCACGCAGCGTTAATGTTCGCAGACTTGTAAAATTCACATTTAATTAAAAAAATAACATTGAAATTCTAGGACATTACATTCTCCCAACCTCAAGCTTTATGTCCTCATAAGACACAACTCGAACTAAGGGAACAAGTGGGGGTACTGAGCACCCATTTGAGCCCATGGTTCCCATGTTCTCTCCTGGAGGTTCACGTGTTTCCATTGAACGCACAACAGAGGTATCGACCGTCCATAGAGGACCTGCTCATGTAGATCCTCAATCTCTACTGGAACCTCTATAAATGTATCCCCATCGTTGATGTCCCCCTTGACATGGTCGATGATGTGAGAAGGGTTGTGTATGTATCTCCTCTGCTGGGACACGTGGAAGACATCAGGCATTAGGTGCAACTGAGGTGGAAGTGCTATGTGGTATGCCACATCTCCATCTCTACTGAGGACCTGAAAAGGTCCAATGAATCTTAGAGATAACTTGTCCCCTCGGGAAAATCTCAATAGACCTCGTCGGGGCGAGACCCATAGAAAGATGTTGTCAACATCCTCAAACTCCAGAGGCCTACGTCTCCTATCAGCATATGACTTCTACCTACTCTGTGTAGTCTTCATAAACTCCTAGATGATCTTCACTTTCTCTGTGGTAGCTCGTACCATTTCTGTTCTCACTAGTGGTGACTCCCCTGGGTCAGTCCAGCACAATGGTGATCTGCAAGGTTGCCCGTATAATTCCTCAAAAGGTGTCATCTCTTTGGTGGAGTGATAGCTATTGTAGTAAGAAAACTCCACCAAAGGCAAGTGATTCTCCCAACTACGACTGATGTCATGGACACAAGCATGGAGCAAGTCCCCGAGGGTCTGAATGGTCTGCTCGGTCTGGACATCCATCTGAGTAAGGAAGGTGGTGCTCAAATGAAGCTATCTCCCAAAAGCCTCCTACAACCCCTTCGATGGCCGAGAAGTAAAACGTGTGTCACAGTCAAATACAATCGTTGATGGTACTCCATGTAGCCACACAATCTCCAGTATATATAGGCATCCCATGCTCTCTACTGAACACTGCTCTCTTATCGGTAGGAAGTGGGATGACCTGGTGAGATGGTCGATGATCACAAAAATCAAGTAATGTCCCCTCGATGTACATGGATGTCCTATCATGAATACAATTTATATCCCATCCCACTTACACTCTTGGACCTCTAAAGCCCGAACCAAGCTTGCTGGTACCTGATTCTCTGCATTCACATGCTGACAAGTGAGGCACCGATAGACAAACTCTGCTACTACTTTCTTCATTTCCATCCACTAGGGCTTTCGACAGAGGTCCTGGTATATATTCGCTACTTGTGGATGTACCGCTAGAGGGGATGTGTATGAATACTTCAAAACATCCTCCTAAAGTGATACTGGTACCATGGTACATCATCTAAAAAGTATGATGTGCTCCCAACCTTCAGAAAATCCATCAGGTGCCTTTCCTATGGATATATATGCACGTTGAGCCTCGCAGTCAGGGTCCCAATGTTGTGACTCTCTGACTCCCTGAAGAAGTGGGGGATTGAATATAATAATCTGAAGTAAATAGGCTCTATCACGTTCCATGAAGGATATATGCGAAGCATCCAGCTTCTTCGTCACCTCACCTTGATGATGTATACCAGATCTCCTGCTGAGTGCATCAACAAAAATGTTCCCCTTCCTAGGAGTGTAGACTATCTCGAAGTCACAGTCCTGGAGGAACTCAGGAAAACGAAACTGTCTCATGTTCAGGTCCTTCAATGAGAAGATGTACCGGAGACTCTTGTTATCAGTGTACACGGTAAAATGATTGACCATCATAAAGTGTCGCAACATCTTCAAGAAGAAGACCACTACTACTTAATCCAGGTCAAGGGTAGCATAGTTCTTCTCATGTTGTCTCTACTTTCGAGATCCATATGCTATCACAGCTCGCTCCTACATCAGGACACATCATAGTCTGGTCCCTGATGTGTCGCAGTAGACTACGTACCCTATGCCCTCCTCTGGGAGCCACAAGATTGGGGGAACTAGTCAGCCTCTGCCATAGCTCCAGAAAGCTCTACTAGCATCTCTCCGACCACAAAATGGGTATCCACTTATTTGTCAGGGAATATAGTGGTTTTACAACTCTAGAGAAGTCTAGATCAAACCTCCAGTAGTATACAGCCAATCCCAAGATACTTTGTACCTCCGCCATACTCATTGGTGGCTCCCAAGAATGTACCGCCTCGATCTTCGCTGGATAGACTAAAACTCCTACCTCTGATATGACATGTCCCAGGAAGTGAATTTCTCAGATCCATAACTAGCATTTTGAGATCTTACCATAAACATGGTTCTCTAAAAGTGTGTCTAGTACTACCTGAATAAAATACACATGATCCCCCTCAGTAGTCATGTAGATCCGAATGTCGTTGACGAAGACCACTACGAAGCGATCAAGGTATGACTGAAATATCCTATTCATGAGTCTCATGGACACTATTTTTTCATTGGTCATGCAGAATTTCATAACCAAGTACATGTAATGGTCGTACAGACACCTGAAGTCCATCTTCTTGCACATCCTCATCTTGTACTCTAAGCTAGTGGTAGCCTGATCAGAGGTCTACCTTCGAGAACCATCATTCTCCCTTTAGTTGATCAATTAGGTCTTCAATCATCGATAGTGGGTACTTGTTCTTTATGGTCAACTGGTTCAGGCACTGATTGTTAACACAAAGCCTCAATCTCCAATCTGGAGTTTTGGCGAACAGAATCGGTGTAGCCCAGGAAGAAACATTGGGCAAGATAAATCTGTTCCCCTGCAAGATCTCTAACTGTACATGCATATCATGATGCTTTGCGGGAGCCTTCTGATATGCTGGAGTAGATATCAGTGCCATCTCGGGGTACAATTCAATGTAAAAGTCCACATCCCTGCGAGAATGTAGACTAGGAACATCATCAGGGAAGACATCCTCGTACTGGTCCACCACTATAGGATATCTCAGACTCTCCACTTCAAAAACATCAGGGTATGCTTGGCCAACTGACTAGTAATCAGCTGCACCCTCCTCGAGGTAAGTCCATTATGCACTGAAAAGGCTCCCTTCTTGCTGCTGAAGGTAAGCATGGTCCCATCCATGCGGACAAACTGTAGTTTTCATCTAATACAGTCAATCTGAGCATGGACTATAGATAACCACCCCATACCCAAGATGTCATCGTAAGGCCTTGACGATGCTACTATGAGATCCCAGCTGGTGCTCTCACATCCCAAAGTAAGCATGCACTACCGGCATCAGTGTGTAATCGTCGAATTTCCTCTTGTAGGAGTCTCTACCCATAACGGTCGAGCCATTGACTCCGTCAGAATATCTGAGCTCCAAACAAGGGAAGTAGAAATAAAAGAATGACTAGCAGCTATGTCTACTAGTACTGCATCTAAGGTGGAGTAGAAACAAATCTTACATTATATCATATCCGAAGCGCCATGATCGTAGGCCTCAACTGCCTGGAGCTGAGCTCACCCCTTTCCACCTGCTCCATACAGTCGGAGTAGACCTCTAGTGGTGGTGGCGGTAACACCTCGAATCGTCACCCACTGCCTGCTACACGACCATCTCCTCTGCCAAATCCTCATTCTCCCTTTGAACCACCTAAATCGAACCTCTATCTCTTTTTGGGCGGTCCATTGACTGTCTTCTAACCATCCGTATGATGGGTCGGACAGTCACGAGCCATGTGACTTTGCCTGCCTCATGCGTAACACTTCTCGCTCCTGGTTTTATTGGCTCCGCATAGGGTGCCCCACACAGCTAATCCTGAGTAATCCGATCGTCCACCAATAGGTCTGGTCCCCTTGAACCTCTGGGACATCTATCTTCTGCGAGCTATAGAAGACTATTCTACGTGATGACTGGAACTGGGTCATGATTCTGGTGACTTCTTAGCAAGATAACTCTCCACCAAGAGTGTCACGACCCATCCTCAGGGCATGTGTTGTGTCTACCCATGCCCTCACTTCCATTGTCCAGGGGCTGGCGACTAGCACCAACGGCGTAAATCCCAATGCTGGGAAGATATTGCCTTTATGAAAGTAAAAAAAGAATTAGAGTATGCCACATGAAGTAAATACTAAATGAATACTGTATAAAAAAGTAGTTCTAAAAGTAAAGGGGCTGAGAATACACGCCCAATAGTAAAGTACAGGTACAACGGAATGAAATTAAAACTAGAAAAGGGACAACAGCTAAAAAGGGCAGCTCCAGGAACATCCGCTGAGTATCCTACTCGATGGGTAGGTAAAAATGTCAACCTCAACACTCCTCATCAATTGGTCCGCTCCATGTACCATCTCGCCATGTGATCCACCTCCGGGTACCGTCCGGTCCTGGCTCGCTCTCGGCATCCGCCAACGCTGTCCGTCATCTGCATCCAACACAGTGAGGTGCGGGCAGAGCCCGTGCATGGGTGAGTATAATGATACTCAGTTGGGACCCCGAGACCCCCAAAGGTCTCCCAGTATCCACAAAGGATGAACCACATAAGAAATATACAACCACGAAGTATCAACCAACCCTACTAAGGTATATGCCCATACATAAACCTATGTTATCAATCTCAGTTCGGATCCAACTCTTGAGTCCAATCACCACCCACTCCACAAAGGAAGTAAAGTCAATCACATCGCTGATAATGATTAAAAGTCAAGACTCAGGTCACACAGGTATACCTATTTCGTATAGAGATATAGATGATTTGATGTAGTCAGAGATCCATCTTAGCTGTCAGACCCACACAGGATCAAGACCATCTATGTTGTCCGACCCACACATGATACAAGACCAGCTACTCTCTCAGACCCACACATGATACATGTACAGAGGTCAAACTGCCGGACACACACATGATACAAGAATAGTAGTCATCGTTGTCGTACCCACATAGGATACCATTACCGTAGTCATAATTTTCGAACCCACAGAGGATCCTAGTAAAGAAGTCTTCGCTGTCGAACCCACGAAGGATCTCAGTACTGTAGTCGTCGCAGTCACAGCCAGCTCTAGGGTTCCCCCACACAGCACGCTTGATTCCTGTAGGGTCCAGTCCTCGACTAATGGTTTCGTTACATCAACTATCACAAAGTCCAGAGTTGATGTATCCCAAATTTATGTCTCATCAAAAGGAACCCAACGTGATAGATGACCAGTAAATCAGATGCCCGGTCTGAGAGTTATTGGCTATTTCGTTCCAGGGGCCTGGTTGAAATTACGCTCGTTTCAAACCCATGCATTTTAGAAAGTGTTCCAAAAATTACTTAGAGTATCGCAAAAGGACCATCCCGTCACGAGGATCCCAGTTACATATACGGAGCGTCGATCAGACCTGTGGTCTAGAAGTTATTCACGTTTAAGTGTAATGGGCCTGGCGCGTCATGCCCTAGTGGGCTGACGAGTCGGCCTGTTCTGGATTGGTGGGTTCGACCTGGCTGGGGGTTGTCCCAGATCGGTGGGGAGCGGCCCAACCCGCTCAAGGTCGGCCCGACCCGTGGCGGGCCGTGGCTTGGCTAGTTGGACGAGCGGAGCTGGGGGGTACCCTGTTTTCTGAAACGGGGGCGCCGAGCGGCGCCGCCCCTGTAAACTGGCCGACTGGTCTTCTCCGGCACGAGCGGCCCGCACATCGGGCCACTGTCCTCCCATGCGTCACCTTAGCGTGTCGCTACTTCCTTCCACCTGGACGGCAAGCGGCCGGTCAGTTCGCCCGCCGAAGGGGCCCGTAGTGTGCGGGTCGCGGTTCCTCCACATCGCGGCGCCGAGAGGCGATGCGGTCTTCTGCCCGGCTGGAATAGCCTCCCGGTTTGTCCAACAAGAAACCCATGACTGTAGGCCATGGTTCTCCTTCATGCGTCCGGTGCACGGCCGCCGCTTTATCCGTCTACCGCGGCCCGCATGGCCGCGCCCCCTTCCTTCCTCCGGCGCGGTGCAACAGAAACACGCCCTACCGGTTCTTCCACTGTCATCAAATCAAGAGAATCAATAGAGGGTCATCAGGCCGTGTTTGTTTGGATTGTGCACTCTGTATAAGGTGGTAACAAGGATCCAACGTCGAACCATATAAAAACGAGGAATGATGATTTAATTTAAACAAGACAAACCCCTACCTCGATTCAAGGTGCGGTGTCATTGAGCCGTGGAAGACGGTGTCATGGAAGTCAGGCGTCAAATTTGTTGACGTCAGGAAACATCCGAAGAAAAAGCGTAGTCGATGTTCCTCGCGAACGGTGTCTTCTCCCTTGACATGGAGGAAGAAGAAGAGTGGCAGGCATTCCTTGTGAGCATCTCCTCACGTTCTTGCCTCGGTCGTCGAGAGGATATTGTTTCTCATGTTCTTCATTGAAGTGGGTGAATTCTCCCAAATCCTTCTCACAACCAATTTCCCAACACAAATAAAATAAAAGGCTCTCCTAAATTATAATATATCCATGCATTTCAAAAGGATTCAAATTCTATCAATTTAATTAATGAAGATATTAATTAGATGTGTGGGCACATTTAAGTGAAAAGGGAGGTGGATAGTTCACTCCAATTAAATGATGGGTGGTGGCTTCATTAATTTAATAGGGGAGTCCAAGAGTTTAAAGTGGGAGTTGAAGAGTTTATGTTCATGTGGGCCACACACACATTACCCTCCCATGGGAGGTTATGTGTGGGTGGGGCCCACCATGAACCTCTCTCTGGAGATAATAACCACCAAATAAATAAATTGTGTAACACTACAATTTATTTAATTTATTATGAAACCACAAAATATAACTTCTAATCTCAACCAAACGCAACTGTGGTAAAGGTCCCCATAGGAAAATACCAGTGCTGTGATTTCGTCGGTTCCCTCAGATTTCAATTCTGAGCACTGGTTCAAAAGATTGAAAAACATGCATGTACGTTTACTGAACGTACGCGAACAAAAATTTAGAAAATGATTCTGAGCACAACGGGCATCAGAATCAGGCGCCGTCAGAAACTGAGGACTCGTAAAATTCCAAAGTATTTATGAAAATATTTTCATTGAAATTTCAATGTTTTTAAATTACCCCCACCTCAGGTCTTTACGTCCTCGTAAAGATACAACAAACACTAGGGAAACAAATGGGGGTACTGAGCACGCATCTGAGCTTCCCTCTCCCTTGTGCTCTCCTAGAGGTTCATGTACTGCCAACGAATGCACATCAGAGGAATCGACCTTTCATGTAGGACCCACTCCTGTTGATCCTCAATATCCACTGGAACCTTCGTGAATGTATCCCTGTAATCGATGTCCAGCTCCCCGTGGTCAATGATGTGGGATGGGTCGCTCACGTATATCCTCAGCTGAGATACATGGAAGCCATCGTCCTCCCGGTGCAACTGAGGTGGAAGGGATATGCGATAAGACACCTCGCCCACTCTGCTGAGGACCTGGAAAGGTCCGATGAATCGTGAAGATAACTTGTCCCCCCGTGAAAATCTCCGTAGACCTTGTCGAGGTGATACCCGTAGGAAGATGGGGTCGCCATCCTCAAACACCAGTGGTCTCCGTCTCCTATCAGCATAGGACATCTGTCTTCTCTGTGCAGTATTCATCCATTCCTGGATGATCTGTACCTTCTCTGTCTTAGCCTGCACCATCTCTAGTCCTTCACGTGCGGACTCCACAGGGTCAGTCTAGAACAGAGGTGATCTGCAAGTAAGGTCGTATAGTGTCTCATAAGGGGTCATCCCGATGGTAGAGTGGTAGCTATTGTTGTACGAAAACATAACCAAGGTTAAGTGATCATCCCAACAGCGACTGAAGTCGAGGACACATGCACGGAGCATGTCCACAAGAGTCGGAATAGTCCTCTTAGTCTGACCATCTGTCTATGGTTGGAAAGAGGTTCTCAAGCGAAGCTGTGTCCCAAAATCCTCATGTAATCCCTTCCATAGCCGAGAACTGAAATGAGAATCTCAATCAGAGACGATCGTCATTGGCACACCATGACGGACTAAAAATTATTTTTTATTCCGATAAACCCCCTTTTAAGGGAAAAGGGAAAACCATCATGACATTAAATAAATAAACAAGTCAAAAGGCCCCAATGGTTCAAAAGTCCAAGACCAAACAACCCACACTACATGAGAAAATCCCATCCCAGCATCAAAAAACATGAAATACAGCTTCCACCTTCCACTGCTTATCAGCAAGCAATCCCATGAAAAAATCAACGGGCCTGGTACTGATGGCCATAGTCATACCCTCTCAAACATCCAAATCCGAAAATCATAGGTACAGTGGAAACTAATTGCCCTAAAACTCTTCCGGAGTAGCCTCATGTAAATGATTTGATTGAAAATCCATTGAACCACAGACCACCAAGGCCACAACAAAAACTAACCCACCAAAAAAGAGAACCACCACCAATTCACACATAAAACCAATAAGGCCTCCACAGTCTTCAAAAAAAATTCAATAACAACCGCGAGCAGCCAATCCAAAATAAACCATGAACCAAAAGGCTCAAGAGCAGAAACACCATAGCAGATCCATATCCAAAACCCAGATCATGCACCAGAACCTTCACCGGTCGCCAGAATCAAGGCTGGAGCCCCACCTCCTACCAAACCCCTACCGGCCGCAGACACCCAATAAATAGAAGTCTCACCGGAGACCGAACCACGCATGGGAAGCGGGAAGGTTGACCATAGAACCTCCAATAATGAAGATGCCGCACAAAAACCTCACGAATTTTGAACATCAAAGCATCAAACATAGAACACCTTACCGCAAGGATCGTCATAGAAGAACCCATGAGGGAAGAAGAAGAAGACCTGCCACCAGCCTGGAAAATCCAATCACCACCATTGAAACCACAAACTGTGACCAGATCCTCCCAATGCCCCCAGCCTATTCAGACATGTAGCACAACCCTCACCTCAAAAACGTAAACTCGAACTCACCGCACCACCGAGTGAAGCATCAGGCTAGAAAACATCGAGATTATCTGAGAGGTATAATCCCACGGAGTCGACGAGGCCGCCATAGGAGAGACACCACACACCATGAAGTCGTACGATCTCCTAAATGTAGAGGCATCCCAAGCTCTCTACTGAGCCTTGCTCTCTGATCAGTAGGAAGTGGGCCGATTTGTTTAGTTGGTCTATGATCACCTAGATTGAGTCATGTCCTCTGGATGTACATGGAAGTCCCGTCACGAAATCAATAGATATCCCATCACACTTTCACTGTAGGACCTATAAGGGATGAACCAAGCCTACAGGAACATGGTTCTCTGCCTTCAGTTTCTAACAAGTGAGGCAACATGAGACAAAATCTGCTACAACCTTCATCATACCTGGCCACCGGTCCTATCATCTGAGGTCCGGATACATTTTTGTCACTCCTAGATGTACCTATAGAGGGGAAGTGTGAATCTACATCAACACCTCCTCCTGTAATGCAACCGGTACCATGGTACATCCTTTGAAGATGATGACATGCTCTCCACCATCATAAAACCAATTAGGTGACTACCCTGAGGATATCTGAGGATGTCACACCTCACAGTCAACGTCCCCACACTACGCCTCTCTGAATCTCTGAAGTAGTTGAGGAGTGACTGCAGAAAGGCTTCTCCATCTCTATTCACAACGGATATCTGCAACGCGGCCAGCTGGTCTTTCACCTCTCCAAGAAGCTGAATGTCTGATCTCTTAATGAGGAAATCTGCTACCATGTTACCCTTCCCAGGAGTATAGACTTTCTTGAATTCATTGTATTGGAGGAACTCAAGCCATCATCGATGTCTCCGGTTCAGGTCCTTCTACGAGAAGATGTACCTGAGACTATGGTGGTCAGATTAGACTGTAAAATTCTCACCCATAAGATAGTGCCGCCACATATTCAAGAAGAATACCACTACTGCTAACTCAAGGTCCTGGATAGAGTAGTTCTACTCATGTTGTCTCAACTTCCATGAACCATATGCGATCACTGCTCTCTCCTGCATCAGGACACACCCGAGTCTGGTCCCTGATGCGTCACAGTAAACTATGTACCCTACGCCCTCCTCTGGTAGCCTCAAGATGGGAGCACTGGTCATCCTCTATCTCTTATTATGAAAGCTATGCTAGAATCTCTCTAACCACACGAAGGGTTTCCCCTTCTTCATAAAAAATGACAGCGGTGCAGCCACTCCTGAGAAGTCTGGCACAAACCTCCAATAGTAACAAGCCAGACCCAGGAAACTCTACACCTCTGTAATGCTCCTAGGTGGTGCCCAAGAAAGTACTGCCTCGATCTTCGCTGGATCCACTGCAACTCCATCCTCCGAGATGATGTGTCCCCGAAAGTGAACATCTAGAATCCAGAACTAGAACTTCGAGAACTTACCATAAAGCTGGTGCTCTCGGATTGTATCCCGTACAACCGGCATGTCATAGGCGTGCTCCTCCTCAGTAGTTGAGTAAATCAGATTGTCGTTGACGAATAATACAAGAAATAGATCATGTTAAGGCAAGAATATCATATTCATGAGACTCATGAACACTTCTGGTGAGTTGGTTACACCGAAGGGGATAACCAAGAACTCTTAGTGGCAATACCGAAACCTGAAGGCTTTCTTCTGCACATCCTTGTCTCGAACTCTGATCTGGTGATAGCCTGACCTGATATATATCTTCGAGAACAATCTAGCTCCCTTGAGATGATCAAAGAGGTCGTCAATCCTCGGGAGTGGGTACTTTTTCTTCATGGTCACCTAATTCAGGTGACAGTAGTCGACACACAGTTGTAAGCTCCCATCCGCCTTCTTGGCGAACAAAATTAGAGAAGCCTAGGGTGAAACACTGGGTCGGATGAATCCCTTCCCCTGCAAGTCCTCCTGCTGTACCTGTAGCTCACGAAGCTCAGCGGGAGCCTTCCGATATGCTGGAGTATATATCGGTGATGTATCGGGGTACTGTACTATGTAGAAGTCTACCTTTCTGCGAGGAGGTAGTCCTGTAATGTTGTCAGGAAAAACATACTTGTACTGATCCACCACAATAGGAAAAACTCGGACTCTACACATCAACCGCTCCAAGGATGAGACTAGCCATCTAATGTGTGATCGACTCCCCTCTCCTCTGTTTAAGTCCATCATGCGCTGTAAAGGCTCCCTTCTCGCCAGCAAAGGTGAACCTGATCCCATCCGTACAAACACACCGCACATTTCTCCTAATACAGTCAATCTGAGCATGGAATATAGATAATCAATCCATACCCAAGATGACGTTTTAAGGCCTCAACGTTTCTACAAGTAGATTCCAGTTGAAGCTCTCACCTCCTCGAGTAAGCTCACACTGCCAGCACCATTGAGTACTCATCAAGTCTGCTCCTGTAGGTGTCTCTAGCCATAAAGATTGAGCCAACGACTCCGTCAGAATCTCCGAGCTCCGAAAAAGGAAGCAGCAATAAAATAATGACTTTCACATGTGTCAATAATTACTACAGCAAGGGTGTAGTAGACACAGATAGTACATCGAATCATCTCAGGTGCGTTGTGTTCATAGGCCTCGACTGCCAAGAGCTGAGCCCGCCTCTGTCCTCTAGCTCCCTGTGGTCGGGGTGGACCTCCTAATGCTGATGGTGGTAGAGCCTCGAATCATCACCCACCACCCACTACTATTCCATCTCCTCTACCTCATCCACATGCTCCTAGGGGACCACCACTGTCAAACATCTATCTCTGAATTGGAGGTCCCTATACCGTCTGCTTCTCATCTACTTGGTAGGTTGGGAAATCTCGATCCATGTGACCCTACCCGCTGCATGCATATCACTGCCTACTCCTAGTTAGGATGACTCTATTTTGTGTTCCCCGCACAACCAAACCTGTATCATGAGGTCGCCCACCTGATATCCTCATCCAATTGGACCTCTGCGTCAACTTTCTACTACCAGATATAGAAGACTCCGCTATGTGTTGTCATACGGTGGGTCTCGCCAGTGGTGAATGATCGGCGAGAAAACTCTCCACTAGAAGGGCTCAATTCCGCACCCCCACCTGGGTCAGGATGCTGAGGGGAATCGTCGAAGCCCTGATCTCATGCCTGAGTCCCTGCTCGACAATCTGGGCCCTGAAGAATGGGTCTCAAACCATATCTGTGGAGTAGCGTGAGAGGTCTGTGAACCTCACTTTGTACTGAGCTACTGTCATGCTACCCTGCTGCAGATGAAGTAACTCCTAAATCCGCACCACACATTGGGTGGCTGGAACAAACTCGGAGCGGAAGAGACTCTCAAAGCCTGTCTAGAGTAATAATGCTTCATCATGAACCTGGAGCATCAGGCTCAACCATCTACCTTCTTCGGCATGTAGGAGACTCAAGGAAAAAATCACCATAAGGTTGGCTAGTGTCCCTACCAATCTGAAGAAACTCATGACAACCTCCATCCAATTCTTAGCTGCTTGTGGGTCTATCTCTCTGTGGAACCTAGGAGGCCTCTGTCGCTGGAACACGTGAAAAGAACTCATGCAGTGTGCACTCTCTACTAATGGGGCTTGTGGTATTGGTGGCAGAGTGTGTAGATGTACAGCTGGTGCCTCTACTATGATGGGGCCCTACACTGAGGCCTCGTCACTTGGTGGGATATCATCTCATACATAACTCAGAACCCTAGCTGTCAGCCTTCATGGGGCCATCTTGAAAATAAAAAGGTGCGCCACGGTCAAAAAGTATACCTGTTGAGATGAAAAAATGTAATAACAAAGATAACATTTCAAAGGAAACACACACGCAATCAGTTTTTTCATGCACTGAGTCGGAAATCAAAGGTCAAGGTCCTGGTGTATGGATACGTTGGCCGCTGCACCTATACTGAACTCCCTGGACGGAAAAACACACTCAATACTCTTAAATCTATTGCTTCACAGAATGAATGATCAAAGTCCTAGGTCTTGTGGTAGAACTGACTCCTCTGATACCAATTTGTCACGATCTGTCCTCGAGGCCTATGCGGTGAATACCCCAAGCCCGCATTCCATAGGCCAGGGCTGGCGACAAGCACTAAAGGCGTAAATCCCAAAGTTGGGAAGGCATTGCCATTATGAAAGTAAACAAACACATCCGATTACGCAAAATAAAGTAAAAACTAAGTGAATACTGTTTACAAAAAGTAGTGTTGAAAGTAAAGGGGCTGGAAATACAAGCCCAATAGTAAAGTACAGGTACATCGGAAACCATGTACAGCTGAAAAAGGGACAACAGCTAAAAAGGGCAGCTCCTAGAACATCCGCCCAATATCTTACCTGAAGGGTAGGTACATATGTACCCCTCAGTACTCCACATCAATCGGTCCACTCTGTGTACCATCTCGCCGTGTGGTCCAACTATGGATACGATCCGGTCCTGGCTCACTCTCGGCCTCTTTCAATGCTATATGTCGTCTGCATCCAACACAACGAGGTGCGAGCATAGCCCGTGCATGGGTGAGTATAACAATACTCAGTCGGGACCCCGAGACCCCTGAAGGTCTCCCGGAATCCACAAAAGATAAACCAAAGAAGAAATATACAACCGATAAGTAACAACAAACCCTACATAGGTATATTCCCATACATATACCTAAGTTATCAAACTCAGTTCGGCTCCAACTCTCGTGTCCAAGCACAACCCAGTCCACACAGGAAGTAAATCCAATCACATTGATGATAATGATTGAATGTCAAGACTCAGCTCACACATGTATACATATTTCGTATAGAGATAGAGATGATCAGATGTAGTCACTGATTCATCTAAGATGTCTGACCGACATATGATAAAAGAACTGGTAAGCTATCAGACTCACACAGGATACAAGATCAGTTACTTTGTCGGACCCACACAGGATACAAGTACATAGGTCAAATTGCCAGACCCACACAGGATACAAGAACAGTCGTCATCATTGTCAAACCCATGGAGGATCACAGTACAGTAGTCATCTCTGTCGAACCCACAGAGTATCCCAATACAGTAGTAGTTGATTTCGAACCCACGGGGGATCCCAGTACAGCAGTCATCGAAGTCGAAGCCAGCTCTAGGGTTCCTGCACACATCAAACTCGATTATGAGAGGGTCCGCTCCTTGAGCAAAGGGGTCACTAAGTCAACAATCACGAATCCCGTATTTTAAATACCCAGAAGTTCCACCTCATAAAAAGGAACCCAACGCGACAGACGGCGCGTCAATCAGCTACCTGGTCTAAGAGTTATTGGCTTTTCCATTCCAGGGGCCCAGTTTGAATTATGCTTCTTCCAAACCAGGCCATTTTCCAAAGACATCCAAAACTCACTTAGAGTATCAAAAAAGGATCGTCTCGTCACGAGGATCCTGTTGTCATAGATGACACGTCGATCAGACGCACAATCTAGAAGTTAATCACATTTATGCGTAACGAGCCCTGCCCGTCAAGACCAGTGGGCTAGCGGGTCAGACCGTTCTGGCTCCACGGGTCTGACCTGGCAGGGGGGGCGGCCCAACAAGGCAGAAGGCGGCCCAACCCACCCAAGGGACGCACGACCCACGGAAGTTCATAGCCCGACTAGTTGGCCGGGCGGAGTGGGTGGTGCGACCCCCAAGTTTTCTGAAATGGCGGCACCGAGCGACGACGCCCCTCCTACACGGCCATCCGAAGTCGTCCGGTCTTCTCTGGCATGAGCGGCCCACATAGTGGGCCCCTTTCCTCCCACGCAGCACCTTTATGTTCCACGTCTCCCTTCAACCTGAAAAGCAAGCGTCCGAACGGTTCCCCCGTCGAAGAGGCCCAAAGAGCGCGGGTCACGGTTCCTCCGCAGCGCGGCCCCGAGAGGCATCATAGTTTTCTGCCCGACCTGCATAGCCGGGCGGTTCGTCCAACAAGCAGCCTGCAAGTGCGGACCATGGTACTTTTTCATGCGTCCGGTGCACGGCCTCTGCATCTTCCGTCCGCCACATCCCACATGGCCGTGACTCCCTTCCTTCCTATGGAACAGTGTTCTAGAACCACACCCTACCGGTTCTTCCATCGTCATAAACTCAAGAGAATCAATAGAGGTTCGTCGGGCCGTGTTTGTTCAGCTAGTTCCCTCATCCTAAGGTGGTAACAAGAAGCCAATGTCGAACCATATAAAAACAAGGAACGAGGATTTAATTTAAATAAGAAAAACCCCAACCTCGATTCAAAGTGCGTAGTCGTTGAGCCGTGGAAGACGATGTCGCGAATGTCGGCGTCAATTTCGTGGATGTCGGGAAACATCCGAAGAAAAAGCATAGTCAATGTTCCTCATGGAAGATGTCTTCTCCCATGATGCATAGGAAGAATAATAATGATGGGGTGTTCCTTGTGAGAATTGCCTCACGTTCATGACTTGGTCGTTGAGAGGATATTGTTCCTCATGTTTTTCCTTGGAGTGGGTGAATTCTCCCAAAGCCTTCTCACAAAAAAATTTCCAATGGAAATAAAATGAAAGGAACTCCCAAATTATAATATTTCCATGAATTTCAAAAGGATTCAAACACTCTCAATTTTTTTAATGAAGATATTAATTAGATGTGTTGGAACATTTAAGAGAAAAGGGAGGTGGAGAGTTCACTACAATTAAATGAAGGGTGGAAGATTCATTAATTCAAAAGGGGAGTCCAAGAGTTTAAAGTGGGAGTTGAATAGTTGATGTTTGTGTGGTGCCCACACACATTATCCTCTAATGGGAGGTTATGTGGGGGTGGGCCCCACCATGAACCTCCCTTTGGAGATAATAACCACCAACTAAAATTATTGTGTAACACTAAAATTTACATAATTTATAATGAATCCCCAAAAGATAACTTCTACTCCCGTCCAAACACAACTGTGGTAAAGGTCCCCTTTGGTGAATACAGGCGTTGCGGGTTTGTCGGTGCCCTCAGATTTCTATTCCAAGCACTGATTCAAAAGATAGAAAAACTCGCATGGACGTTTACTTAACGTACCCAAACAAAATTTCATAAAATGATTCCGAGCACACTGGGCCTCGGAATCAGGCTTCGTCAGAAACGAAAGACTTGTAAAATTCAATGTATTTTTGAAAAAAAAAATCTTTGAAATTTCCGGGTCTTTACAAAGAGGTATCTCTATAACTCCCCTGCCCGCGTCGGGATGCTGAGTGAGATCACCGAAGCTCTGATCTCCCGACCGAGTCCCTACTCGATGGTCTGGGCCATGAAAAATGGGTCCCAAACAATATAGGTGGAGTAACATGAGAGATCTGTGAACCTCGCTGAGTACTGATCCATAGTCATGTTGCCCTGCTGTAGATGAAGTAGGTCTTGAATGCACAGTACGTGAAGTGTAACTGGAACAAAATCTACCTGAAATAGGCTCTCGATGTTTTCCTAGAGAAGTGTCACCTCATCGTGAAGTAGGAGTATCAAGATCCACCATCTACATGTTGTTTCCTGTAGAAGGATCACGAAAAGGATCATCATGAAATCAACCGGTGTCCCTACCAATCAGAAAACACTCACCACGACCTCCATCCAATACTCAGCGGCCTCTGGGTCTATCTCTCCACTGAACCAGGCTGGCCATCAGCGCTGGAACTCGTGCAATGCGCTCAAGATGCAAGAACTCTATTGTGCTGGGGATGGTGGCATCGGTGGCCCAATGGGGAGTAGTACCATGGGTGTGTCCGTTGGTGCCTCTACTTGAAAAAAGGGCCCTGCACCGAGGCCTCATCACTCAGGGGGCAATCTGTGCGTGCCACTCTCGAAAATCTAGCTGGATTTATATGTGGAGGTTTCTTGAAAAGAAATAGGTATGCTACAGTCAAAAATTTATACCTGGCGAGCTAACCTAGTGAGATGACATAAAGAAAAATTTTGATAACACACATGCAATCAGTGTTTTAGTGCACTGAGTTGGAAATTAGAAGTCAGGGTCCTATGGTATGGATACGTCGGCCACCACACCAACACTAGACTCCCGGAACTGAAAACCGCCCTCACTACACATAACACCATTTCTTCACAGAAAAGATCAGAGTCCTAATTTTTGCGAAAGAACCTACTCATCTGATACCAATTTGTCACAACCCATCCCCCGTGGCTCGGGCCGTGACTACCCCAAGACTGCCTTCCATCGGCCCGGGGCTGGCGACTAGCACCAAAGGAGTAATTCCCTAAAACTGGGAAGGCATTTCCCTTATAATTTATAAAACATGCACAAGAAAACACACATTTGGATATGAAAAACAATGTAAACTGTATAACAAAAGAGTGATGAAAGTAAAAGGGGACAAAATACAAGTCCAACATTAATGGGACAAGTACAACTGAAATGAAATACAATTGAAGAAAGAGAAAATATACCTATTGGATTTTCTTCCGAGGTTCCTACCTAAAGGTAAGGTACATATCGACTCCTAAGCACTCCACGTCTGCCCATCTCCTCTGGGTACCAACACGCCGTATGGTCCACCTCCAGGTACATTCCTATCCTGGTACTCTCAGCCTCCTTCAGCGCTATTCGTCGTCTGCATCTAACACAACATGGTGCGAGCATAGCCAGTGTAGTGGTGAGTATAACGATACTCAGTAGGGACCCCGAGACTCTATGTCTTAGATAATCCATCATGTATAAACACAAAATATGAAATCCCCAGATAACCATACTTAGGTATATGCCCTTACATATACCTACGTTATCAAGTAATCCATCTCATTCAGGAGGAAAACACAGAAATACAGACTCAGATGAAACCCATATTTATTCTAGGGTAGTATCAAGTAACATTTCCAAGAATAACGTAGATCACCTCGGCTGCTAGAGAAAACTTCCTCTATCGAGTATAGTTGGCCTGCCATGTCACAAAGTGGCAGTTCCCACTAACCATGAACTGTTGAGGTACTCCTCATTTCGAGTACCGTGGGTATGTTTCATCCCACAGAGGCGCTCTCCACCATGGGTCTACCTCATCACAAAGATCCACTCCCCTTAAAGGCCATCTGAGGTACTCCACTTGTCGAGTACCGTGAGTCTACCGCATCACCAAGGCGATCCCCACCGTGGGTCAGCCCCATCACCAAGGTGCTCCCAACATGGCCAATCGATTCACTCATAGTCCAAATAGTCAGTAGTCATCAAGTCTCAGCCAGCCACTTGGTCTCTGTACTATGCTCGCTCGTCTTCGATAGGATCTAATGCACAAGCTACTGGTCGATACTCCAACTGTCATGAAGTTCCACGAATAATAATCTCAAAGTTCTATCAGGTCAAAGGGATCTCAATGCAACAGACGAAGTGTCAATCAGAAACACGGTCTGTGAGTTATCAACCTTTTAGTCACAGGGGCCATGTTGGATTCGTGCTCGATCCAACCGGACTGTTCACCATCATAATCCAAAACACAGTGGGGTATTACTCAAAGGGACTATTTCACTCCATAATTTCCACCACCACTGATGGTTCGTCTAATGAACACTTGGTTCCAAAGTTATGGTCAATAGGGCATAAAAGGGTTCGTAGTGGGACCAGGTCTGGTCCGACCCATTCAGACCAACCCGGCCTGACCCGGTCCAGGACGACCCGATTCAGGTAGACCTGGACTGACCCTTTTGGGTCTGGTCCGGCCTCAAAGTGGCTTAGACCATTGTTTCCATCCCGGCCCGAGGGGGATGTGAGGGTACTACGTGGGAAGCTCGACTAAGGGGTACCACGAGGGTGGCAGACCCAACTGCAAGGGAACAGAACAGCCGCGAGGGCGCGAACCGGCCGAGAAGGCATAGACCAGCCGCGAGGGAACGGACTAGCCGCAATGGCGCAGACCAGCCCCAAGGACGAAGATTGGCCATGAGGCGCGCAGACCGGCCATGAGGGGTGAAGACAGGCAGCGGGTTGGATGACCAGACATAGGTCGGTGGTGGTTCGCTCAGGAGGGTAGAGCGGCTTGTCTTGACAACACGACTCTGCTCGGACGATGGTGTAGCGTCTCGACACGGCAGCGCCGGCGGCGCGCAGGCTCGGAGGATGGCGGCGCGGCGGCTCGGCATGAATGATAGCAGTGGCATGGAGGCTCGACGGCCACCATAGGTGCATCAGCTCAGCGGACGGTGGTGCAACGGCTCGGCATGGGGGCTGCACGGAGAGGGGATTTTTCTCGGGGCGGGTGGGCAGCGGAGTCCGGCCGTGGGTGGCTCGACCTTTCATGGGTGGCTCGGCCGGCGCAGGTCATCGAGGCTGCGGGTGGCGGTGTGGTTGCCTTCATCTCATTTGATGACTTCCTCCATTTCTAAGTACACATCAATGAAGAATGGTGGAGGGGTTGGGCCATATTTTTTTGGGACTCACCGTCCGTGTTTAGAGCTATAGCAAGTGGTTCACAATGAACGAAGCATGAACATGAAACCATAATCTTCCCCAATGTTTATTCCCAACCAGCACAAGAAAATAATGAAGTACATGGAAAGTGATAATCATTTAGGAATAAACCCCTATATCATTTTTTGGACATTTTCACAAGGAGGTAGTATGGTCGTTGATTCGTTGTAGATGAAGAAGTCCCACATCGAAAGAAGTCCTGAGGAAGAAACTCAAATTCGAGGTCGACGTTCTTGGTCGGCGGAGAGATCATCGTGGAAGAACATGTTCTACGTTAGAGAGTTTTCTCCGAACTAGTGATCTCTCACCTTTTCCAAGGAATGTTCTCAAAATAAGAACACACCAAAATAAATGATATAGAAAATATACTAAAAATATTTACCCTAATTTAATCATTGGCACAATTCAAAATGGATTAATTAAAATTGCCTCAATTAAGTGGTGTGTTGGAAAAATTAAGTGGGGGAGGCTTGGCACAATTTATGTGAAGGAAGCTCAAGAGTCTTCTTCACATTAATGAGGGTGTTGAATAGGATTCATTAAATTTATGAGGGATTTTTTGTTTTTCTCCCAATTAAAGGGGGGTTTCAAGGGGGTTTACTTCCGGGTGGTCCCCACCACGATAACTTCTCATGAGAGGTTATGCTCGGGTGGTCCCCACTACGATAACTACTCATGGGAGTTTAAGGATTTGTGTTACCCACCACCAACATCCACAAGGAATAGTTACAACAAATAAAATAAAATATGTGCTTATTTTTTTCCCCAAAAAACTGAAAAACTATATTTTACCCTCGACCAACTGCTGCCGAGGTGAAAGTCTTCTTAAGATAAAACTGGCGCTGCGAGTTTAATGGTACACTCAGATTTCTATTCTGAGCACCAGTTCAATTGTTTGAAAAAACCACTTCCAATTTTACTGAACATACCCATAAAAATATGAAAAATTTATTCTGGGCACTTCGGGCCTAGGAATCACGCACCGTCAATTTTCACGGACTTGTAAAATTTCCATTTAATGAAAAAAATTACCATGAAATTTCGGGTCATTACAAAATACATCAAAAGGAAACAATTTTATCTTGGTTGTTGTGGATTTTCATACAATGACTGTACAATTCATTGAAATTCAGGAGGATTTATCATTAGTTCAACTAGCATAGATATACATCAGAGAAGTGGTGATTCTTCATGGAATACAACCATCGATTGTATATGATTGAGATCCATGATTCACCTCAATTTTATCGAAGTGTCTCCATCAAGCTCAGAATACTGATATGAGCTTCATTGTGTCATATCATATTCAAACTGATGGACAATCTGAGTGGACTATCCAAACAATTGAGGACAAGTTTAGAGAGTGCTCGATGGACTTGAAAGGAGGATGGGATCAAAATCTTCTTCTATTTGAGTTCTCTTACTATAATAGTTTCCACTCAATCATCCAAATGGATCCTTATAAAGACCTTATTGGGATGAATTGTTGAACACCGACATGTTCGGATGATGTTGGGGAGAAAAAAATCCATGATCGATAAATGGTTAATGAAATGGTGAATAATTTTAAGACCATTTAGCAACACATTAAAGCTTCTCAGAGTGGATAAAAGAGCTATAAGGAAAACTGTTGACGATTTATATAGTTGATGGTGGAGACATGGTATTCCTCGAAATATCACCATGGAATAGAGTTAAGAGATTTGGGAAGATGGTAAAGTTTAGTTCTATCTACATCATCCATTTTGAGATCCATGATCACATTGAAGCAGTAGCCTATCGACAAGCACTACCACCAATCCAATCTCAAGTACATGATGTATTCTATGTATCACCCTTGGGGGAGTAAATATCTTACCAATCACATGTAATCAATCTAGAAGTGGTAACATTAAATAATGACCAATCCTCTGAAGAGAATATGATGATGATACTATATCTTATAGTATAATTTCTTCAAAATAATGCAATGCCCCATGCCAAGGAGTTTTGAAGAATCCACATGATTAAAGAAGAAACATTCCAATCAGTGGAAGTGATGATCCGACATACCATTATCAGTTTTATTGTGTGAAAAGAAAATTTTGATGGTAACACCTATTAAGGGGGAAAGATTGAAACATCCCAAACATTTAGTAAGCAATATTACTATTGATCTAATTAAATGTATTATTCTGTAAAATAGTTATTTAAAATATATGCACTTCATTGGTTTTATGTTTTATGAATAAAAAATAATGTTAAGAGTTTCTTCCATTGCAGATATAGATCTTGAATAGTGATCACATTATTAGTATAAATATAAGGATTTTTGAAATCCAATTTATTCAAACAATGAAATGATGGAGTCATCTAGACAAATTTCTCCAAATGAAGCCATTTTTCAGAGCTCGTAAAGGAGGTAGTGTCACTGTTATATGCTCTTGGCCAAGTCCAAGCCATGCTTCAACACATTAGGCTTTAATGGAATCACCAATGGGGGATGTGGAAGTTAATAGAGATTACCACTTGAGCGATGTTATCCAAGCTACCCTAATAGTTGGTCACCATCGCACTCCTTACCCTTAGGTATTATGAGCGTGTTATATAGTGTAATATTACAAGACTCTAGCAGTAGGATTATGTGAATTATTTTGTATAAAATAAATAATATACATTAATTTTATTATTGTTAATTTGTAAATGGGTTTTGATGAACAAATTTAATTTTTAGTAAATATATAATTAACAAATATATTTTGATAAATTGATGGATTTTTTAATATTATCAACAAATAACTTTTTACTAAATATAAATGATTGTATAAATTTTATACAATTGTAATATTAATTAAGGATTGAAAGACGTTATTGGGAAAACTAATTAATTTAAGATAAATTTCATATTTTATTCTAAAAGTAAATATTCACATATATAATATAATTTAGATAAAATGAATTTTCATTTTAGATTCACGAAGGAAAAATTATCTAACCATTACTTTTCAAACATTTCTGAGATTGTTGATATTTTGGGTAAACATTATATACCATTTAAATATATAATCTGTCTTATGACATCATAATGACCTAATAGGGATGTAACGAAATACTAAATTAGGATTATTTGGAAAATATATATTTTACCATAAATATAATGTGAATTTATATTTGTAAGATTAATTTTATGATTCGGTAGTTGACCCTCTAAGACTTATAAAACATTTTATCAATTTAAAATTACTTCCTTGAAAGTGTGACTCACCTCCACAAATGAATGTATAATTTTTTAATAAGGTTTTCCATTGGCCTTATAAAATAATGTTTTCCACTCCCTTTTGGAAACAGCAATAGGCAAAAACTTTGGGTTGTTTTTTTTCTGAATATTTAATTATATAGAATCTAAAACCTATGTTTGTGAAATATTAATGAATTCCCATTACTTTTCATATATAATTCCTCCCATTCCCCCATTTCACATCACAAAAAACCCTTAGAGAATGTCCCTACACTTCTATCCTCTCACTAGATTCCTCCTAAGGTTCCCCAAGCCCTCCATAATCCCCTCCTAATGGTCTTGAAATCCCACACATCCAAGTAAGAGAACCTAACATTATTTCCTTCCATAATTATGTCTGTGATTCATTATATTGTTATTCTATTTAATATTAAATTTAAAATGTTTGTGTATGATTTATCACCTCCGCTGTAGTTCCCTCATTATGTTTCAATGACGAGTGACGCTGTTGTCTCTCATTAATGGCTCCCATGTACACCTGTTACCATGCCAAAATTCCGTAAGGGACTTCTCTCTCCCCATTTACTTACAAGAAATTATTTTATATTATGCATCTAAATTTCATTAAATATGTTGGAATATTATGTTGCATGACCGCCTTACATTAAATTTCATTTATAAATGATGAGATTCACATTTCTCTCCCATCATCCCATTTTATGTTTTCTATTTGATGTCGTTATACTGCTGAAGTTAGACAAAAATTTCCCATGCCAATATCCTCATATAAGTGAACACCATACCCATTTCTCTACCATGTGTATTAAAATTTATTCACATATTCTTGTTGATTGGAGAAGAAGAATTATGTATTCTAAATCTCTTATACATGGAATAAATTATTATGTTTAATGAATCAATGTTGTAAGATATATGTGGCACACCTATGTATGAAATTAAATGATTAAGAAAGATGCACCCTGATAGTGCTTCAATGTGTTGGTTAAATATTAGTATCATTGTACATGATGTGAAATGAATGATTACTATGTTAATTCAACTCAAATGAGTGTTTAATAATTCTCCATTTGAAATTATCCTTGGATCATGCTAATATAATGTTAAATTTTGTTTACACATCTACACATTATGATAATCAAGCTATATAATGACTTTATTTTCATGTTTCACTTATGATTCATTGATATCCCTATTGTCGATCACGTATGGTATTCTTCATTTTATTCCTTGTTTACTCCCTTACTGGGATTTATATCACACCCTATTCTAATGTATGTCCTCAACTTATCCAATGAAATGGTAAGTATGAAGGAATAGTGTGGTCAAGTAGAAGCCTTTTTCAATTAAGATGTTTTATTTTATGTTTTATGTAGCTATGTAATGTTCTTAATCCCCAAAGACACTATACCTCTCGATCCACATTGTTTTCTTATGTGAATGATAATATAATAAATCTGGTTTATGTGTGTAATAAAGGGAAGTGTTGTTATTTTTTAGGGATTTATAAGAAGATGGGGGGTTTTATAATCCCTAATCATTAAAAAATAATATAGTAGAGTTATACTCACCAGGATCTTTGATTTCAACCAAAACACCTACCAAACACCAATGAATTGAAATATAATTACTCTTGGAGGGAGAGGGTGATGCTAGTTTATCACATTAGGAAGAGGAGGTCACATGTAATGAAACATAAAAAAGGGATATAAAACTAACAAAATCAATAAACTATAAAGTTCATAACTTTTAAAGGGGCTCACTACATAACCAAATAGTTTTCCAACCCATGAACAACTCTTGCGCAAGCCAATATGTAAGAGAAGTAGAGTCTCATTATTACCAAGAGATACCTACATGGTTTTTCAATACATGTGTTAATCATGTGATATTGTTTGGTTTGAAATGTTCACAATGTTGCAATGTTTCTTAGGTAGGGAGAATATTTTAAACTAATTGTGTGCTGACCATGAACTATGCACTGTTTTGGAAACATTTATAATATTGTTTCATCCCAAACCCATTTAATACATACTTAAATACTCAAGCACACAAGAAAACATTCATAACAGTAAAACATATTTTTAAAAAATATTAAAAAAATGTACCTTCAATATTGATCAGAATGTTACACCCCTCCTGCACATGCAACCCTCCCACACCATTTCCTTTGACAGATACCATTTTTTTTCAGAATAGAATTCCATACGATGTGTATTATCCATAGGGGTTCTTTTATTATTACTTCTACCTATTTTCTAGTATTCTATTCAAGATTTTTGCGCTATTTTGTTATGATCATATATGTATTATTTTTAGGGAATCCACTAGGTTGTTAATTTTTTATCATTTCAACTAGAAAAAAATCATGGTAATGGATGATTGAATATTTTTGGTATAAGTTCGGAAGCTTAGATTTTATTCCCTTAATATATCATTGTTTATTAAATTAGTTCATTGCCCCATTTTAAAAAAATTATCATTTTCTCCTAAATCATTTAAATGTATTAATAATTGTACTTGATCATGAACTAAACACCGGGTAAACCCATTGACATTGTCAAAGGGTTGTGAGATCAAATTTTATAACCCATATATGTGTATCCTATAATGTAACCATACTTTTCATTCAACTAAATAAAATAGAAAACCACTTTTATATGTCTATTTTGACTCCTAATGGTGTAATTTACAAAATAATAAATAATGAATCGATTGAAAAACAATATGGAATTCTTATATACATGGAAATTATTATCTTTTATTTAGGCTGACCACTAAAATGGTACTATCATATAAAATGATGTGATTTATTCATGGACTCAGTTGAATGATCATTTTTTGACCATTCCTTACAACTAAACCAACCTATGTGCTCATTGATATCACCACATTTAAGCAGGATACCATAATAAAATTGAATTGTTTGAAAAAAGGATATGAATACATATTTCCCATTTTCATATGTATGATAATTAATTAATTGTATGTGTGCCTGTTTTAACCCATATCCATTATCAAATGTAAGGGGTATGGTTTAAATTTAAATTTAAATTAAATTATTTTAGTGGAGAGCTAATAGTAAGAATATGACATTTGGATCATTTTTATTTTGAATTATGCACCTTAAGAAATTAGATTATGTTAATTCTGAATAGTACTACCATCCCTATTTCCCCATAATATAATTTTTTTGAGATAATATATATTGTATTATTAAATATATTAATGTAATTTATGTTTTTCTATAGCATGTGGTTATTTTTAAATTCAACTTGTATGGTTATTATAGTATGTATTGTGGGATATATGGGTTCCAATATGAAATGCTTTAGACAAACTCATACATCACGATGAATTAAATGAATTATAAATTTATATTTTTAGTTTTTGTTTGACATGGTTATCTTAATATATTATATTGGAATTATTGGGATATGAAACTATTCATTATTGGTTTGGAATCATTGGGCCTGACAGTCCACACTCCCTATGACAGTGATTTTGTACATTGTTCTCCCTCATCATTAATTATTAATGTTATTATACAGGAAACTACTCATTACATATTCTAGGATTATGGGAATGGTTCATCATATTATATATTTGAAGGAGAGAGACATGACACTCCATGTTCTTTTTTATGCCATAGTGGATGACCTTATTTAAATGTGAATTCCCTATATGATTATATTTTCACAAGCACAACATTGTTATAAACCATGATTTTCAAGTTGATTGTATAAAATGAAAAATTCTTATATGAAATATGATATAGGAAAACTCTAGTTTTTTTGATCATTTATCCCATGGAAAACCTCATAAAGAAATGATAAATTACACATATTTACATTACTTTCCATATTTATCAAACATACACACTATTGTATTTTATATTCCAAAACGAGACTGGGATTATAAAATGTTTATGAAGATATTCTCATTTTTACTCACAACTAATTCGGATCACCAATTAGTACCCATATTGTCTCCATAATAAAATTTTAGGACATTTATTTGCATATTTGTTTAATTTTTTACTAAGGGAGTGGATGCGGAAAGGGAGTAGCATCTAGACAGTCACATGGGATGAATTATGAAGTTTGATTATTTTATTTATTTATTATTTTCCCTATTTAGAATTATTGTATATATCTGTTATATGAATACTACAATATTTTTTGGGGCATATAATATTCAATCATAATTTATTTTATCCCCACATTCATCATTTTCTGTTTATTATTTCATGTTAGTTATATTTATTTTTATTCAGTTGGTACAATTATTAATCACTAATATTTATTTATTCATCATAGAGTGAATAATCTCCCCATTGTACAATCATAAAAGCTTATTATTTTCCAGATGACTCTATAATATTGGGAGATTTACATGTGCCTTAGTAGGAAAACATGCGAATATACTTACTTGTGATCCTAGTTTTTGAAATCCCTATAAAAATGTAATTCTCAAATGAACTCATACATTAAGTCATACAATGTTAACACCCTAACCTATTTTTTATAAGCAAAATTGAATTAAAAATTTTGAGGATGAAATTTATATTATGGGGAAAAATGTAACATCTTAGTATTTTTCATTAAATATGTATGTTTAATAAATATTTTTCAATTCCATTATTCCCTTTTGGAATTAATATTTATAACATATAAAATATTCATGAGTAATATTAATATAAAAACAATATATTTATTCTATATAAGTATTTATCAATTAATTTACCATTTTCTTTATTAAAATAATATATTGATTTAAATTTCAAAACATAGTTGTAAATATAATATTAATAACAGGATAATTTTTATTAATTGAAATATAATATTAAATATAATTATAATTGATTTTCATTATATAATGATCCAAAACTATTGGTCATGTACTACACATGTAATAATTGAATAAAAGAAATTTTCATGAATTAAGATTTTTTAATGGGAATAAATATATAAATTTTGGGTCATCAAAGATCAGATACATGGATACCATTACAAAACTAGCTTTTAACCAATACAAATATAATTTCTTGATAAAAATAGGCTAGTATGAAGTTACATGGGTTTCATATTAATGATGATAATTATTTAGTATATTTTTTAGGACAAATAATAAATAAATTTTATAAATTACATATATGAGAAGATAATAATTAAATATTAAGTATATGTACAATAATTTTTAATGTAAAAATTGATTACATAACCCAAAAAAATGGAAAAAAATTTATATCCTGGTGTCACAAGACTAATCATACATGACACTGCCTCCACAACACCATGACTGATCTATTACTACCCATCTTATGAATTTTAATATCAATCATGCATGGATGAAAAATACAGAATGTATATATCAACATACACTCCAGGGTATATATGATGTGGTTAAAATAAAGAAATGTAAGATTCGAAAAAATATCATACACATTACATTTCAGTTAAAATATTTTCATTACACATTTTATTAATTATATTAAAATATTGTTTTCAAATTATTAAAAACATGTAACATAAGAAAGCTTATATAATTTTAGGAAGTGAAATTGGATGTTTAAATAGAAATTCATTTTATAAATATAATATTTAAATAATGATATATATACATACTATATGAAAAGTACATTTAGTTTGAACAATGGTAATTAAGGTAGAGAGAACTGATGGATCTCTTTAGACCATCAAATCTACATGTTATTTTTCCCAGGGATAATCATGTACACAATATTTGTGTTTTTTTTGGAGGACCATATCACCAATTTTAATTTTAATTACAGTTCCATTTCATCAATTTTTTCATATGGGAGACCCATAAATCTTTTTTTTAATTCCATGAAACTACCATGTACACATGAAATTTATAAAAAAATGAAATTAGTATCCCATATTGGAACCTTATTATGAAATGGTATTCCTCATATAAATTAATATATAATCAATGGTTCTGGTCACATAAGAAGAACAAGTAGATCAAAAATATTAATAAATATTAGCAAACATTCAAATAACACAATTTAATACATGTAAAAATCATCTATAAAATAATCACACATAAAAATGGGGAGAATGAATTCTTACGTTCTTAAAAATGATTCAAATTTCACCTTATACATCAACAGATCAATATAATTCATAATAAATCATATGAATTCATTTAATGAAAACATAATAATTTACTTTTTAAATCCATAATTAATATTATTTTTAACATTTCAAAGAAAACATGATTTCAAAACTATATTATTGTTCATATATAGAAAAAAAACATTGAAAACAAAATTTATAGAGGGAAGTCACATGAATTTGATATTTTAAAATGAAAAAAATTTAAACTTCCAAATTTAGAGTTCATATTCATATAAATAATTTTTATTGATAATTCATTAAACAAGTTAATTACACAACATAGATTATAATTATATTACATTTAAATTAAAGGGGATATCTTTTTACGTAATAATTTGTTGATAAAAATTTAAAAACTATTGTATATATATATATATAATTGAATAACTTGAGGTATTTTATATATTGATAACTAATTTATAAAAATCAATCACATATGGATTCCTCAAATTAATGGAATAGAGTAGAATCACATACATATATGATGATGAGAGCTCAATATGTTTGAAAACTAGGGATAAAGGCATGTTATATTGAATTTCAATATCCCATTGGAACTATAATCCCTATGAAAATATTTTTCTTTTGATGATATAGAGAAATTATATAACCACATAAACATAAAACAATGATAAACATTTGATAGAGAAAGAGAGAATAGAATAAATAAGTGGATGAGAAATACGGTGAGAGGATCAATTTCCAAGAATATTCATAAAAAATTATTGGCTAATCAACATTACACAAAGGATAGAATAATGAAGAATATATTTTGTATACCCCCTTTAGTATTTATCCATGAATGATAAATATTTTGGGTTTCCCCTTCCAAACACAATAATCCTCTCTTAATAAAAATAACAGTATAATAATAAATATATATTATATATACTGATTATATTACTAATAGTTCTCAACAAGAACCCATATAAAAAAACATAGATAAGTAATTGTATTAAAATTATAAATATATTCCCAAATAAATACTTTTTTAAATGTTAGTTTTTTAATAATTGATGAAAATTACATAACATGTAAGGAATATAAATATTTTCAAAAATATATTTAAATAAATAAAACACATTTCATAAAATCATTTTAATAAATTATAATCAATGCATAAATATAAAACATCATAGAGAATAAAAAGACTGTAGAGAGGTCAGAACCAGAGTAATATGGTTTTGGGTCATGTTAAAAGCATACATGGTTATGTAAACAATTCTTTAGTTGTTTCTAATCAAATATTCTGGTATATTAATGATGTATTATGACTTTTAATATATTCAAAAATCATTCAGAAACCATGTGTCACATATATTTTTCAAATAATTAAAATTTTCATTTTTTATAAAAATTTTTATTATGATAAAATATTAAATATTGTTCAAAATGTGGAGTGTTATATTTTCATTTTATAAAAATTTGTCAATTTTATTAGTTCTTGGATTGAAAAATGATAATATCAATAATGTTCTCTATCGCTGTATAGATTTTATAAAATTTTCATATGTAAGTTATATTTTTATTGGTAATAGGTATAATAAAATTAAATGACATAATATATATTATAAAATTATATTTTTAAAAGTTTAACAATATAAAATTTTTTGTGATATAAGTGACATGGATTTCATGAAATAGTTACATTGACATGTAGGATTATTAATTATAAAATACAAACAATCATTATTGGATATGGAAATAAATAGGAACAATTCCAAAAAACCCAACTAGATAAAGACAAGGACACCATTATTTTAACTCCACAAAAAATTAAAATACAAAAATTAGATTATAATAAATAATTACAACACATTTATTCTTCATAATTATGAAACTTCAATTGATTCTGCTATAAGAGATCATTTTCATCATTGATCCAGAATTAACCAGTTCATCCAACTTCATCCAAAAAAAATATAAAGACCCAATGTGTAAAAATGATTACACAATTACATGTGCCTTACTACATGGTACAATGACATAAAATAATCCATTAAGATAAAAAAATGTATAAAATCTCAACTGTAAACATTGAACGTTTATCTGTAATAACTAAATCAACCACCGATAATATATGGGGAGACTAGATTTTTTCCATTTAGTTTTACAGTTTTCTAAAAATCATCTATTCATTTAAAATAAAAATTATGATAATGCAAATATATCCTTATCCTTTCACGTTTCACTTACAATATTTTAATATCCCATTATGTCAAAATGAAGAGTGAATTAGTTTTTACCAGATTACATGGATACCAGAAAAAACACATATTATATGTTGTCTCAAATGTTGGTGTTCATCCACTCATTTGGTTGTGAAACATAATAATAGAAATGATACATGTAACTAGGCTACTATTACTACAATATTAATTATCAATTCATTAAATAATTTGATTCTATATCATAATATAATCAAAAAATCCATTCAATAAAACTTTGAAGATATTATTAGAAGACTTATATGTCTTATCAATCTATGAGAAACATCATATTCCTCAACAAGAATATGTAGATCCTATTTTTCATTTTTAGTAAACTAAATAATTTTAATCCTTTGAAACAATCTAGATCATATATTAGATGATTTAAATTTTCCATGTACCTTATGATCCTTATTTTGTTTCATATCTACCTCAACAATGATATGAAATCTAGACCCTGGACCTGGAAATTTTATAGCCTTTTCCTTTTATATGTTCAAGATATCCATTTGAGGGCTATTTTTATTAGTTTTCAACGAGTAATAAACTTCAATATATGAATCCATAATTTTATATTTTTTTATATCTTGAGGGGTAAAAATTCTCTTCATTCTCATTATGAAAAGATCGGTATCATTTAGGTCCCTCTATATCAGCAGTATCAATATAACCCTTTTAAATATCATCTTAAACACCATACATTTGATATTTATAAACAATATTGTTTCACCCAAGACTCTATCATACAATATTAACAATCCATGCATAGAAGTGGATGCCAACATCAATATTATTTAGGAAATGACCCTTATGTTATGGTGGGGAATTTATATTCCACTCCCTAGGACTACATTATATTTTTTATCATAATGACTACCTTATTAATATGAATTTTTATCATAATAAACTATATCATTGTGAAAATATAATTTATGCATTAAATTATATAATTAATTTCGAATCAATGCTAGAACATCCTATCCACCACCCTCTTTTGATAGAATCGTCTTAGAGGATCCAATATTAGAGTTAGAAAATTATGGATTTCCAAATTTTCAAGGACTATGTTATGATATAGGATAAAAAGGAGGATTCTTCATTTTATGAAAAACAATATTAGAGGATGAAATATCAAATCCAACATACCCTCCTTGTTATCATATTTCCCATAAATTTATTAATAATAAGGGTATCACTAGATTGGAGAACAAAATTATCATTCTACCATTAAATCACAATTTTATTTATAGAATCTTGATACTCATGGAAATTTAGTTTGCAGAAAAAAATAGTTAACATATTTACTTTTTCTTTCTATAATTATTTAATGTATTTTTATGGGGTTTTCATTAAAAAATGAATGGTGTTTTCTAAAAAATCAAGATAATGTTATTATACCCTTTAGATAAAACAACCTAGTTGAACATGTGTTATTAATGGTCATCTCAAAACAAAAACTATGAAAAAATACAAAATATATTAATTTTCAATCTCCCTATCAATTTTTCATGGAACAACAATGAAATAAAAAACAACCCTTAGATTATCAGGATCCTACTAAATCAAATTAATTAAATGAAATCTAACCCAATCAAGTAAAAGACGATATAGATTATGAAAACTGTAATTATTTGGATCCCATTACAGAATTTATATAAAAACTAGTTGGAGCAGAAATGCACCAATTCACTAAGTATAATGTTCAAAATTGTTAAAAGGAAAAATGATATAGATGAGTCATTTTCCCATTGGGGTTATTTTGTTGTTTATAATTCCAAAATTACTTATGATTAATTTTAAATTAATTAAATCATATTTGACAAGTAAAATAATTTATTTAATAATAATAATAATAATTTATAATTCTATATATTAATTTTCCAATCCTATGATATATTATATTATTCCATAACAATTTATTTGATAATTTGAAGGATATGAAATATGTATATGAAATATTGTATTTGTTTTTTATTATTAGATTATATTTTTTATTAAGGAAAATATAAATATCCAAATTAGTAAATTTTATTCACTATAATATGTCTAGATAGAAAATTAATAAATATAATATATAATGATAACCATTTCTTATATAAGAACACTTTTTCTTTTATTTTTTTATACTTATCGAATGAATTAATATTCCAAATATATGAACGCAAATGTCTATAAAATATCATATTAAATATCCTAAAACCATGGAAAAACATTTTTAACATACTTCAAAATATGTAGATATAATCAAATAGAAGATACTTAGGGGGAAAGGAAAGGGTCACCATTTCACCCTTTCTATCTATTATTTTTGAATTTTTCAATTTTAAATAATTTTAAATTTTCTTGTTATTAGAATTAATAATTACATTACCAAGTTATTAATATCTATTTTATATATTATTCATGATAGATTAGTCATTCCATCAAATTTAATTCTTTTTGAAATCAACACTATTTCGATGTAAGGGTTTCAAACCCCATATCTGTATAATTATACTCATCTTACCACATGAAAAAATTAATAAACTATTATAGTAGAATTAATCCACTTTAAAAATTATTCTCGTGTTTATTTATGAATTGAATATATATTGGTTTGTATATACTTTTAATCACTCTAAAAGAATTCTCAAACATGGTAGTTTTATACCAACAAATTGACTATTGATATTTTATTTTCATTAATATTATTTCTAAAAATTCATAAAAATCGATTTAATTTATATATATATAATGTTTATGAATTAAATTTTATTTTTAATATTCTTTAACAATACAACAGTTTAGATAATAACGTTATTGACAGAAAACTTTCATTGTTACATTACCCATGTAATGCATTCTTTTGACATGACACATATTGATTTTGATTTTTTTTTTACATGAATACATTATACATTTTATTTAATGTATGATTTTAAATACAAAAATCATACATCTTTATAGGTCAATATATAACATAACCGTTGGGTTAATTCAATAAACTATATCCCTTACACTATAATTTTTTTGAGTTAATGATCTCAACAAAAAAAATGATATTTTTTGGGAACATAGTTTAATAAATGAATAATAATGAATAATAATAATTAAACTAACATGAATAAAGCTTTAAAATAGGTAATTAACATATATATATATATATATTATAATTTATATTATAGGACACAACATATTTGTGGAGAGTTTTGGTCAAGTCTCTTCATTCAAATCATTACTTTTCCCATCATTCACATCTCTATGGTTTATATTCTGACTAATAAATTATATCAACTTTATTGAATTTATGAAATATATATTTTAATTTATCATGTATAACATGCCTATTTTTATTCCATTTTAGTTTATAGGTCATATCATAAATCATTTAATGGGATATTCAAATTTTATTTATTATTTTTGTAACAGTCACTATCATATCTAATCTCCCATTATACACAATAAATTTCTCTTCCAAGTATATTTTATATATTTTATATTAATTTATTTTAAAAAAAAAATAATCATATCCATTGAAACTAATTTATCTCTTTTGGTTAAAATTCTTCTACCTTCTATAAATGATAGTTTATAAACTAATATAATAGTATTGTTATTGATTTTAAATATTAATAAGATCCATTATCTTTATTAAAGAGGTTAATTTTAAATGAATTAAACATAATTAACTTCCAAAAATGTTTTTTTAACATATATTTATTATATTTATGTTATTTCATGGATATATTTTCTAAACCTATATTCATATTTTTTTTATTTATTCAACATTGTGAAAATAATACCTTATTTTAACTATAAATTTTTTCTAATTTCCTATCATCCATTAATAAAAATTATTATATAGAAATACCCATTTCAATTCCAATAAATAATTATTCATTATTTTATGTTACAAAACGTTAAACCTTTTGGATAAGTTTTTTTACACTAAATATATCCCCTAAATCGTTATCTAAATTATTTTGAATTTATTGTGATTATTTTGTTGTTGCTCTATGAGAGTATTGATATATAATGAGAATTCACTATCCATACCCCAAACTATGTATAAATGTAAATGATATGTATGTCTTTTGAAACAGTGAAAACTATATATGTTCTTATTTTGAATTATGTGTATTCCCTAAGATATTCATACATTCAATTGAATGTGAAAACGAATTGACTAGTCAATATGTAAAACAATTATTTTAATATAAACCTTTATTGAATATCTACAAATTTTAATATAATAGGATATTTTTGGAATAAATTATTCATTTTTAACCAATTATTCTCTTATAAAGAGTTAATTAATATTTTTAAAGTGTGGTGGAGACAAAAAAAAGCACCACATTGCACAGTTAGGTCTAATAATACAACTATTTTTTTCCATATTCCTGCCCTTTTAAGATTATTATTTTTATATGTAAGAATTTCTATTTAAATGATTGAAAAAACCTTCAGATATGGGTGTATATCACAAAAGTATCATGGTTCACTAGTAAGTACCATGATATAACTTAACTGGGGTATTTAGTGAATGTTGTAAATTTTATATATGATTTATTATCCCATGGACTCTATGGTATAGAAGTACGGTATATATTTATTCATTTTTTTCACTATGTTTACATCAAAAATAATACATGTGAATATATATTTCAATTTATTTATTATTAAGGGATTATGTTTTTCCCAGGTTATAATTAATATGGTGTAATTTGACTACTAAAACCTATATATATATATATCAATTAGGAAGTCACTATATGTATCCCCCCTATAATGAATTTGGGGTAAACACTTTATAAATTTTTCCCACTCTAATAAGAAACCATATTAAATTCCCCATGTGATATGAGAATAAATACTCAGGGAAGAATATGTAATTTTTCTTGTTCTTTGTGTTTCAAAAAATAATTTTGTTTTCATGTAATGAGATAGTGTACTAAGAAAAATTAATGTTGGTATCATATTAATATTAATCTATGTATTAAATTTTTATTGTTCTAAAAAACTACTAACTTGAGTTAATAGATTCATGGCTATTAAGAAAATAATTGATTATTATATTAAGGATTTTGTGAGCTATGGAAAACTATGTGGTTTCCATTATATTTCATGATTTTGGTTAGTGGAATATTTTTTTTTAAAGTTACATGTCCAGATATATTTTAAATGATTAAATTTTTTTCCAACATGGTATTTGAATCATCATTGAGTTATCTAAACCTTGACATTATTTAGTATACCTTGTTAGGGTTTTATCTAACCAAAATTATATATAAATGTATGCATTCCCTTTTAACAGAATTAATTTCGGCATATATTGTGGTCCATAGAGGTTTTTAAGTATTTATTATTGTTTTTAGGATATTATCGTCTTAATAATCACATTATTGTGGGCCAAAGATATATGTTGTCATTCTACCTAATTTCCACTTATTATCATTGTTTTTAAATCTACAGAGACATTTTATAATAGTTTATGTGGATTTGTGGGTGAATATTATTTTAATGATGTTGTATTTAGGTATTTTAGATAATTATATTGATAATTTTTATTTTTAATTATTATAATTTATTTCAACATGATGTTGTAATGGATTACGATTTAATTGGGGTTTGTGATTCGAAAACATCTCTATGTTATTATTATTTTTGGATGGATTAAACACGATTTTTGATATCTTGGTAAGTGTTTCTAATTTTCATAATTACATATAGATGATGCACAATTTAAGGGGGTTCTAAATTATTTTGGTGTAATAAATCTGTATATATAGGTGTTTGTGTGTTCCCGATGTAGTCTATGTGTGGTATTATTATTATGGGATAAAATATTGTTATTATATTTATTTCACAATGATATTGGTAACATTAAAAAGGGAAATATAATATTTTATCATATAGAAATAACTATTGTATTTCTTAATATTATGGTATTGTTATAATGTTAAATAGAACACATTACTTTAAAAATAATTATATATATTGTAATTATATATAACATATCATATTAAAATAAATTTTGTGATTCATTGAGGTGGGTAAATATGAACTATTTTTGAATCCTGATTGGTGGAAATCAAATGAAATGAAATAAAACATTGAATTTTTATAATGGATATGAGTTCATTTTTTAAAATTTCATGATTAAATTTTTTCCCACAAAATAAATTATTAGAGTGATTATTCTAAATATTTGTAATAAATGACAATATAAAAGTATTAATTTATATGTATGAATATTTATATTGAAAATATATCCCAAAAAAACAAACAAGTGACTATTGGAATCAAATATTAATATCTAAAATTTAGTTATTGTTTTGTGGATATTAATCAATTTCATAGAAATAAAAAAGCACTTATAATGTCGTATCCAGATTGGGGAAAGATGTTGATTGTTGTGTGGTAGTATATATTGTTTTATGTGTAATTGGAGGTGGAAATAAATTTACAATGTTGATTATCTCATGGGTTCTAGTATGATCATTTTAGGTGATTTTAGTACTTGGTTAATCTAGAACATCCATAATTTTTGTAATTGGGATTAATAATGACACCACTCCCAATTATCATCCATGTTATTGTGTGTTAGTATTTGTTGCTTAAATATTTAATGGGATTATCTAGGCAATGAGGATGTAGTATGTCTTGGTGGTCATTGTTGGGGTAAATGGATTAAGTATGTTGAGTATGTTTTTTATCACTGAATGTGGTTGAAATATTTATAGATTTATATAGAAGATTCCATTTTTCATTGTTTAAGAATACATAAATGTATCGAAATATTATAATTAATAATATATATTATTTTATAAATGATCATAATTTATAATAGTGGATCTTTTTATCTTTTTTAATATCTGATAAAAGGACCTTTATATTCTACTCGACATGCCTTTGAAATGATGTACTGGTTTGTAGGTAAATCTATACATGTTGTATAATATTTTAAATTTTTAGGATTTTGAATGATTTTAGAGAATATTTATGAGGATATTAAAAATAATTTTATTATAATACCTTAATTACATTATATATGAGATAATAAAGAGTTACTATCTGCGTATATATATGGACAGTGGAAAATAATGCCACATAGTTATGTTTGGTGTGGTGCATCGACATGTTTTGGAATATTATTGGTCAGTTTACCCTAATGGGGATGATTCATATTTGATTAATTTTATATAGAGTTAGTGGAACAATTTTACAATTTTTAATGGATAAATCAATAATTAGTTCATTGAAATATTTTAATAATATGTTGATATTGTGTTGGGTTGACTCATATAAGGCATGATCATTTAACAACTTTATCATACATCATTTTGAGTGGTGTGTCTTTATAGTGGTGGTTTATTTCTCATATTGACTTTGATAAGTTGTATGTGGAAGGGAATAAATTTAATGATTAAATTTCACACCAATTTATTTTATTTGATTTAAATGGTAGTGAAATGGGAGGAGCATCTAACACTCTCTTTGTAGTGATTTAGTGTTTATGAAATTTGAGTAAGCTTCCTAAATATTGTACATGTTTATCAATATAATTTCCTATGATATTAGGCTATGTTGAAACATTTTTCGGATTCCTTGTAACCAATGATCAAAATAAAATGATAAAAATAATGAAATTAAAATGGTGATAAAAAAATAAAGGGTGACTAAAAATACATTATCATGGATGAATGAATCATGAGAGGGAATAAATGAAATGTTTCTAAAAAGTATAGATGTTGATATAGTATAATCATTTTCAAAAAATTTGACATTTTAGAATAAGAGATTCATTAATTACCCACATTCTAACATTTAATTAGATCATGTAGATGTTTAATTTTTGAGTATTATGTGGTCAATTTTCTCATTGGACATTTCTACTTGAATCTTTTTTTTCAATCTTATCTAATTTGTCGGTGTGTATTCCAAAACGAGAAAATAGTTAGTCATTAACTATTCATAAAATTTTTATAACCATATTTTTATTATATATATTGTTTTCTGTAATGGCCTAGATCACTTTAGTCCATTCCATTGTGAATATCTTTTTTTCAGGTTTTTTGGAGGTGATGATGAATCATATCAATAGTTTTATAATTTTATAGTTTTTTTAAATGGTAGGTCATGTCAGTGACTAACTATCGGTTGGTAATTTCAGTGACTCATTGTTGGTAGGTTACATCAGGGGGTCTCAGTAGTGACTCACTGATGGTTGGTCGTGTTGGTGAATCACTGTTCGTATGTTGCATCAGTGAGTGGCATTGGTGAGATGCATCAGTAAGCACCATCTGTGAGGGGCCTCGGTTGGTGGCGCCGATAAGTGGCCTCAGTAGGAGGAATCAGTTAGTGGAATTATGAGGTGGTGTCAGTGAGTGGTTTCAATGAGTGGAATTAGTTGGTAGCATCAATGGGTAATATCAGGGAGTCGTGTCAGTGAGTCGTGTTAGTGACTCTCCTAGTGGTGAGCCTTTTCCATCTTTTCACAGTATTCTTGTTTCACCTCTATTACATTTTATTTGACATAAATTGAGTTTAAAACCATGTATGTACATTTCTAAAGAAATTTCAAAGGATATAAATAATATCATTACTACCCTAAATTTCTAAGAGAGTTAAATGGACAAGATGAGTTGTCATGTCCATGACCATAATTTTATATACTTTGAAATCTACTCACTTTTGTAGATTTATTATCATGCCTTTATAAAGATAATACTCCACCCTTATTGTGCATATCCGTTCTCTGGATACGTATTCCCCTAGAAACACTTTTCCTCAAGGATCTATGTGTTAATGTTAATCCCCCAAATCACATTTTCTAGGGAGCCTTGTGCACCCATGTTTTTGATACAAGGTGGAATGACTGATTATCTGTTTCTCAAAGTGTGTATTACTTCATCATCATTTTAATTCTGTTTCATGTGTGGTGGTTATAATGATTTTTTCTTTTTCATATGTTTAGATCAATGTTATAAAAAATAATAAATAAGTGGTAGAATATGATGGTAAAAATAATAATAAAACATGTAAATTTTGTAAAAAATGAGTGGTGGGTATGATCATGTAGTTGTTGTTTTCTGTTTTATAAGTTATCATTGATCCGTGTTGTGATTTTTTATGATGTATTCCTTCTGAAAATTATAGTATTTGGTGGTCTTTATTTGTGGATGAGACTCCTGAATACTTTTTATTAATTCTAATATTAAATATAGGTGAACAATGAATCTTGATTAATCACATTTATCAGTTTTAATAAATAGATTACCCTGTATCAAAATTATTGAGTGATAACCCCAAAATTATCAACTTGGAATTAACGAACAAGTGTGTTAAATCTGAATTCCCATTTACTTTTTTGGTGTGGACGTGAGCAATGAGTAGATCATTTATATAATGTGAATTTTATGAGTTGTGTGGTGCTACTATAGAGATCTTGACAAATAGTGTGGATGATTAAATAGTCGAATGGAATTTCAGGATTCAATATTGTTTGACTGTGAAATGGATGGGCTACATTTGAGAAATGGGGATGTAGGTTCGTGTTGTTCAATGTTTTAGTTTATGGTTGATGTGTCGGTATAAATTAGGGGTATCAGGTTGGTTGTGATGTGGTTTGATGCGGGGTTTGGCAGTAGGTTATGGGTTTTCTTCTATAGAGTAAGGATATGTTTTCATTACATATAATAATGATATTGGAAGTTTTATGCATGGGTTCTATGTATGTAGGAAGTGAAATGTGGGTTTTTTATCACAGTTTCCTTCCACAAATTGGCTTTGTTTTGAGGTTGGTCGTGTCGAGGGATTGTCAGTGGCCCAGTTAGGGATTTAATAACTTGTACATTCTTAATAATATCACAATTATTGAGTGTTTAGTGTATTTATTTATGAATTTTCATAAGTTAACATGTTTCGTTCTGATAAATGCATTTACAGGCAGCATCAAAGGTTTTTTTTGGATGTTTACTCTTTGGAATCCCATAAGTTGGGATGAGTGTTTTCAACACACACACACACATATATAATTTTATTTTGTATACACACCCCACCATTATTGATCATTATATGTTGAACACCAGAATTGTTATAGAGGTGTGTGTCCTTCCCAAAAATCATAGAGGGAGGATGGGTGGCTGGACACCCACCCTTCATCGCACTCTCTTCTAAGAAGTGTTAGCCCATGACACTTTGTATGGGTTCTATTTTTTGAGGCCCAGGTATGTGTGGTTTTTTTAAACGTCCCAAGTGTATTCAGGATGAGATGTGTTGTGGTTCATAGGTGTCGTCGGGATGTGGTGTGGTTTATAGACCATGTATCTATCAGCATTATGGGATGTGGTTGTGAGACCCAATTATCTGTGTGAAATATATGGTTTGTTATTTTTTAATGAGGTGGGAGCACAAAGGAATATATCACTAGTGTGTTAGAGTGACTAGTTAGTTAGAATGTGGTGTGGGGGTACCCTATCATCGGCGTGATTACAATATTACATTACATGACTTGTGTTATTTGGTCAGCGTACATTGGTGAGATTTTTGGGAAAATAGGAAACCATGTTAGATAATTTTGTGTTTTTTTCTCACAGGGGAATTAATATATCTCCCCAACTTGTTCATGATAGTTTTTGGAGTTTCCTTATTAGTATAATTTTATTCTCACCTTATGTATATAAAACATTTTTTAGGATTCCATGATGATTACATGGACCATTTTGGGAATTATTTTCTTAGCTGTAGGTATATTTGTTGCATTACCAATTAGATTTTATCTTTTAGTATTTACATTGGATAATCTGGTTTTTTTGTTGGTATATTTAAAACATACATGATGGATGTATTTATGATTTCTTTTATGTATGTATTAGAGTTTTTTTGTGGTTGATACATCCTATCTCCTAATGTTGGTTACTATAAAAAGGGAAATGCCTCCGATTTGAGATAATTTTATACCCTTAGTGATGGTTTCCACCCCAGGGTACAGAAACCAAGCCTTTTCTTACATTACTATTAAATCATTAAAAAAGATATACAATATAATATTATTACAAAAACTAGATCTAGAGGCTTAGTGTCTTGGGAAAACAAGGACCATACATAACATAACATAAAATGTAAACATTAATTTAATAAATTCTTCTAAATATTTTAATTTCCCCTTAAAATATCATTAGTACACATAATAACATGATTATATAAATAAAAAGGGGTGAACTAAAAGCCCAGTAAGAAGATAAATATGAACAATATAACAAAGGCTGAGAATAATCATAATAAAGGATATGGATCACAGATATGATAGGAAGCTTTAATAAATGATAAAAAGTGTAGATGTATAAAAATTAATAATTGTGACATAGTTGTCAACTACCACACATAGATATAAACAATTATTTTTTAGTTTTCACACATCATTTCCATTTAACTCATGAGTTTAGTCACTATACCCAATGCATTGAAGCACTTTATAATTCAAGGCGCACTGTTAACATCATAACATTTACATTATCAAGCTTTCCACATAAAAATTATGTCAAACATATACATAAAATAACCCATGTATTGGAATGGTATAGAAAAATTCTAAAACATTTGGCATCGTAAATAAAGAGGGAACACAATTATTAACATATAAAAATCAATTGTGAGTGAAGTAGAAACAATATATTGGAATTAAAACATGGCGTTTATTTGTATGATGAGTTCTTTTGAAAGATAATTGTGTTTTTTATAAACTAATTTACAAAACAATTACATCCCATAATAAGTAAGATGAGGATGAATAAATTATTGTTGGGTAATACCAATAATGAAAATGGGTTGAAAAATGTAAAACCCAATGTATGGGAGTTGGGTTCGAGAATGTCCATTTACTTTGTATTGGAACACATTCTACAATTTAATTACACGTATAATAACATTTTATTGAATAATTAAAAATTACATAACAAATTATACAATAATATGGTTCAATATAGTTTCATTAATTTCATTTATGGATCTTTTTATTAGTTATAGAGATTAAATCCATTGTTCTAAAGTGTTCATTTTCTTAGTTTTTATGAAATTCACACTTGTATTCAATAATGGAAGTTCATTTAAGACATTTATAAGCATCCATAATTGTAATTATATGTTATTTTCGATGATATAGAACTTGAAATTAACTTATAAATAATTTTTTTTGTATACCGTGAGAATGAGTCCTTATGTTAGAATTTAATGATGATCATTTGGGTTAATTCAGGCGATTTTTTTACCACAACAAACTTGTTTTGTTTAATAATGTAGTAATATATACATAAGTTTGTTATAGAACATTAAATAGGAAATAATACATATAACTTAATCTAGTTCAACCATATAAATGGTATCATGACCATACTTGAAGGTGGTAATGGAAAATTAATAAATTTTATTCTTGAAAGTGATAAATTAATACATCATGAACAATGTTTTCATTTATAAAAAAAATTAACATAAGAGGTTAATGGGTGGATGATATATTCTATGGTCATTATCATAAAATTAAATTATATTTAATATAATAGACATACCATACGATGTAGATGAAGATAGATGGGGATAGATTAGGAAAATAACATAAAATTGAATGGAAATTAAAGGAAAAGAGAGGGAGGAATTACATATTTAATCCTCCATTGGGAACATTGGATTGATACTTTAATGATACCAAATGCCTTAGGTTATGGGGAGGGGATACAGAATATTTTTGGATAATTTTTAGACAAGTATTGAAGCTTCATAGGTGTTAAGAAATGACGGTGTAAAGGGTGGTATTTATACTGTATGGGAGAGGGGTTTTCTCAATATTATATTCATCAATTTATTATTTATAATCATGAAAAGTAATAGTGATGATTCCATTTCCATGAATAAAAATAAGTTCATGTGAGTATGAACCAATTGTGACTACTTTAGCAAAAAACTATACAGGACACTATACTTAGTATATATTTCTTATTTTCTAAATAATAGTATTTTAGTATTAGTCAAAAAAATAAATATTTCATATAATTCAAAAAAAATCACCCAAATACTTTTTTGATACGTATAATCCTAAAATTAACTCAATTTTACGAAAAAAAATTATAATTTTGGTTCATTTAATTTTTTATTAAAATGATTATTTACTTGAAAAATACAGATTTTAAAATTAAAACATATTTATTAATTCTATCAACATTACACAAGGTATTATAAAATTAGCATAGAACCAGATGTTAGAGAATTGTCAATTTATGGAAACATATTAGGAAAATACATTTTCTTTTAAATTAAATAACTAACTATAATTATTTATTTAGGACATGGAGAAATACACATACATTTATTATGGTCATATTATCACGTATAAGATTCCTAAATTATATTTATTCATTAATTGGTGTGGATACAAATATTATAGATGATTTACTATTCATATTAGTTGTATTACTATTCATAATGGTATGTTACTATTTTTAAAGGTATGTTACTATTCACCAAAAATATTATCTTTTTCCTGTCGGCCACCAAACATCATTCTGATCATAACTATGTATGTTATATTTTAAAAATTCAAAACATAGATATGAAAAATTTATATTTAATGGTCACATTAAGAATGATGTGGAATTGTGTTTGTGAATGCGATCAATTATGAAATTACTACAAGAAGGGTAAAAATTCATTGATAAATGTTTGGGTTGTTACATTCTTCCCCCTTATCAAAGTTATCCCTCGATATTTCTTTTTACTCAATTAGTTGTGGGAACCTCTCCCTCATCACCTCCTCCAGTTCCCATGTTACTTCTTCAAACTTAAAGTTCCTCCACAGAAAATATGACAAGATGGGTTATCTTATTGTGTATGACCATATCTCTCATGATCAGAATATTTATTTGCTGTTCCTCATAAGAGAGATCAACTTAGAGCAATATCACCTCTGAGTTCAGTACATGTGAAGGATCGGGTTTGTACTTACTCATGAGTGATGCATAAAACACATCATGAACATCATTCGTATTTGGAGGATGTTCATGACGATAGGCCACGACTCTTATGCGGTCAAGAATCTCAATTGGGCCAATGTACCTTGGGATTAGTTTCCCGTTTTATCCAAAATGCATGACACCCTTCCATGGTGATATTCTAAGGATGAAATTTATATCCAACATCGAACTCCAAGTCCCTTCGACGGTTGTCAGCATAACTCTTTTTTAAACTCAGATCGTCTTTGATATGATTCTGAATGACTTTTACCTTCGATGTCATCTATGGAACAAGATCATGTACATGTTGATTTCATTCTCCAACTTCATCACTATAGTTTGATGTTCTACATCACATTCCATATATATTTTCATATGAAACCCTATGAATACTCTTGTGGAAGCTATTATTTTATGAAAACTCAACCATTGAGAGATGTAGATCCCATCCAAATTTGAATTCATAAGAGAAGGATCTTATCATATCTTCAAGAATCTGAATAGTCTATTCAGATTATCCATCATTTTTGTGGTGATAGGTCATTCTATAATTTAATTCAATACAAAATGTATGTCGAAGACTTCTCTAGAATTTATATGTGATCCATGGATCATGATCAGACACAATAGATAGTTTAACACTATGTAGTCTCACCACTTCCTTAAAAAATATCTGTTCAAGTTGTTCAAGGGAAACATCTTCTCGAATAGCGATAAAATGTGTAGTCTTAGTGAGTTGTTCAACCACCAACCATATCACATTATTTCCATTCGATGTATTTGGGAGACCCATGAAAATTCCATAGTGAAATTCGTCAATTTCCTCATGGGTATAGGAAACAATTTCATTATACCTAAGGACTTTTGACACTCTTCTTTAACATTCTAACATTCTAGGGACATTGAGATTTATTCCACAATCTCATTATTCATGTTATCCAAATAGAATCATTCTTAGAGATATTAGTACTTCTTTGTGCTACAAAGATGTATTTAGAATATAAAGCAATGTGAATTTTTTAGTAGACCCTTCATTATCCTAGGTGATGAAGGAACACAAAACTGAATTCCAAAACAAATCACAACATCGTCATTGATATGGAACTCTAGTAGCTTCCATTACATTGCTGCATTCACCTCATTTTGTAACTCTATAGCATCCCATTGTTCCTCCTTAAACATATTTGGTATTGATTGTTGTGAAATAATTTGGGAAAGGTAAGATGTATCCCCTGACCTTTTTATTTCCAAATCCTTCTATTGCATACCAATAATATAGGGTCTTTTTCAATCCGTAACATGGATAGAGTAGCATTTTCATTTTTACATAGTGCATCAACTACCTTGTTTTCCTTTCAATAATTATATAGAATAGAGAAATAATAGTCCATGATTTGATACATACATCTCCATTGAAAAATTATGAGCTTCATTTATGTGAATATATACATTAGGCTATCGTGATAGGTGTATATATCACACTTCTCACCTACATGTAGTGCCACCAAATTTTCAACGTAAAAATCATAGTTTCCAGCTATAGATCATGTGTTGAGTTGTTCTGCTCACGGATCTTCAACTTCCATGTGATATTTTCTATCAAATTATCATCATGCAGAAGTACACAACCCATTAAATTTATTGAAGCATCACTGTATATCACAAAACGTTCTACATTCTTCAGTAATGCGAGTAAACTTGAAATGATATGAATTCTCATTAGATTCCTGATTATTGCCTCATATTCTCCCATCTAGACATACTTTACCCAATTCCTTTTTAACTTAGTTAGCATGCGTGACAATAGAGAGAAATTTCTCACAAAACGTCAGTAGTACCCCGCTAATTCTAGAAAACTACAGATTTTTGTGACACTAGAGGGTCTGGGCCATAACTCAATCAACTTTTTTTAGAAGGGCCCTTAGATATTCTATCACTTGTGATCACATGTCCCATGATCAAGATTTTATTTATAAAAAAGTCACACTTGGTAAATTTGGCATACAAATTATCCTTTCTCAATATCACCAACACATGTCTTAGATGTTCTTCCTGTTCCTCCTTTCTCTTGGAGTAAATGAGAATACCATCAAAAAAACTACCAAAAATATGAAAATATATTGTCTAAATAATATATTCATAAAATCAATTAGGATTACAGAGTAATTAGTATATATGAAGGGCATCACCATAAACACATATTACCTTATATGGAATTCATTCTTTTGAATATCTTCGTCACCATTAGCTGATGATATTCAGAATAAAGATCCACCATTGAGAAGAATTTAGCTCCTCATAACTAATCTAACATGTTCTCAAACCTTTAAGGAGGATACGTTATCATTATGGTAATATTGTTGAGTTATGGATAATCGATACACAACCACATTGATTCATCCTTCTTTTTATCAGAGAGCATTGGTGCACCCCAAGGTGATGCACATGGGTGTACAAACCCATATTACAAATTATCTAGCAACTAATTATTTAATTTCTATATTTTTATAGGATCCATCATATAGGGACACTTGGGATATGAGTAGATATGGGTATGAGTTCTATTGAGATATCTACCTCACAGTTCGGGGAAAGTCCAAGTACCTATTTTGGAAATGGATCATTGTATTCCCTATTGATGGTCTTTTCCACAAGGTTGTAACATTCCTTTTACTCAACCATTTTGTATATGGTATCGATACCCAAACCATTAAAGTATTTTTCAATGGAGAATCACGATGTTCCTTGAATTTTTAGAGGATCATGGGATGGTTCATAATATGCAATTATATTTCCTTCTCCAGATAGAAAATATGATTTCTATATAACTAGAGAGAACACATTCACATTATAGCCCCAAATTACAGTGAGGGATGTATTAAGATATTTAATGAATGAATCTACCCACTTACAACAATTGGAGAAGATTCAAACTCATGATTTGAAATGATTTCACCACATGGTTTTTTTTTATAAATACATCTACTTCAAGGTTTTGAGCCTTAAATTATATAGTTCTAGAAAAAATGTAAGATATAATGGAATTCATAGAATAAGAATAAAATATGAAATTTTTTATTATTTATTGAATATGAATTGTACCTTATACGACTTCATTATCATACTCCACTTCTGCAATTGTGATGGCATAAGGATCGCCTTATTCCAATTTCATTGGTGGCTACCGATGCTGATTACCCTAAAGGACTCAAGGTTTAGTGCACTGTCTTGCATAGTGATCTTTATCCCTAAAATTGTAGAATTGAACCATTGGTGTGGATCCATATTCATTCACTATATTATCCCTCCTTCTCATGAATTTTATACACACATGAGGAAGGTGGCCTTCTTTCCCACACATGAAGCATTTCTCCAACAATTTGATGTAGTTCCCATGATATAACATCACCCATTTTTGGCATGTCGGTCATTGAGTATTATCCCCACCTTTGTCAATAGATTATCTCTCTCGAAACACTATCTTTGTTTTTCTTATTACTATATAAATGGGACCATTCTCCATACTATATCTCGACATCAAGAGATCACCTATCAACTTTTTTATAATTCAAAAATACATGAATTGTAATAACCTTTAGAAGGTTTGGTTTCAATCAACTAATTAATCTATCCATTTTTTTATAATTGTTGATAACAAAACTAGAAGCGTACCTTGAAGTCCTTGTGAAATAATCTTTTTAGGTTGTGAAAAATTATTGTTCTTTTTTCTAGAGATGTATGAATTCTATCTCCATGTCCGTAAAAACAATTTCTTGGAAATATTTGTTAATGAACAATATCCAAAATTCATACCATTCAATCTCTTCAATTTTAACTATTGGATTGATTTTATTAAACAAATCCCATCATTTATTAGCCTATCTAACTAGATGATAAACGATTAGTGTAACATTCTACTTCTATGAATTGTGAGGAATATAAAATATATTCTCCATGTATTCGACCCATTGTTCCTCTACTAGTGTATCATAAGATCCACTAAATGTCATTGTACATTTCTACATAAATCATTCGATAGACAATTTCTCCCTATTTGGTGAAAGTGGATATTCCAAATTATTTGGGTCATTATTCATAAAATGATATAGTTGGTTAAGAATTATCATCATATTTCGAACTCCACCTCAATAGGAATTGGGGATGTCCTTAGGGAAAATGTCGCAATGGCCCTCGCACATGTTTTTGGCCTGGTTTCTCCTAGTTCCCACCATTTTCTAAAATAGAAAAGGATAGAACAAAACATAAGTCAATGAGTCATGAATGAAGAACTTATTCATTTTTATAATTTTCACTAAAATAATAATTTATTGGTTCCCAATATAACGCTTCTTATGTGAATATTTGTACATAGTCTCATTCTAGAGGTTTTATTTAGGGTGCAATAATCCTATTTCCACAATTAGCCAAACCGTGCCTCATTGACCAACTATAGTGAACTAGAATTTTCTTACATTACTAACACATAATTAAATAGATAAAAAACATTATACTATTACACAACAAGGATCTAATGGTTTAGTGTCTTGTGAAATTTAGGACCATATTTAACAAAACATATAACATAAACCTTTATATAATCCATTATTCTCCATCTTATTTTCCTTTGAAAACTCCTTAGTATACATAATCACCTGAGGAAATACATCATAAATTAATGATATAAAAACCAATTAAGAGGATATATATGAACAATATGAAAATGGGTGAGCACAATCCTTACATAGGCGTTGGATCATGAACATGAGATGAAGAATTAATAAAAGAATTGAAATGTGGAAATGAATTTGAATGAAACATCATTTAATTGTGGTCAACTACAACAAATAGTTGCGAATAATGCTAGAACCATGTTCCTGAATCATTTCCCTTTATCTCATGAGATTCATCACTTTAACCAATTCATTGTAGCGCTGTATAATTCCAGACGCACCCGTCACATCATAACATTTACATTATATTGCATTCAACAAAGAATATGTAACAATCCTAAAAATAAAATATCCCTGGGAAAGGAATGGGTTCTATCTAATAAATAAAACGTGATAAAAAATTTTCTCCCAAATTATATAATTAATTTATTTCTTGACATAGAAAAATCAATGATTGTTGATGTAGAATCAATCATTGATTAGTAAAAAGGGGGCATTTATTTATTCGAAGAGTAATTTGGAAGAACATTGGATTTCTCATAAACTCAATTACACACATTGTACATCCGAGGATAAGTAATATGAGGATAAATATATGTTTCTTAATTAATACCCATATAGAAAATTGGTTGAAATATTGAAAACCAAATGTATAAGAGCAGTGTTTGAGAATTTCCCCTCACCTTGTATCTGACCGCTTTATTCACAATAATTTCAAATATAATTAAATTATATTCATTAATTAAAAATTATAGAACATTTTATACATGAATATATTTCATTATGGCTTCATTAGTTTCTTTAAGGAGACATTTTATGAGTAATAGTGTTTAAATCCATTTTTCGGAAATGTTTTTTCCTTAGTTTTTATGAACGGTTCACTTCTATTACATAATGGAAGTTCATTTATGACAGGAATTAAAATATAGAATTGTAATTATTTGTTATATCTAATGTTATATAACATTATATTATCTTATAAATATGTTTTTTGTATACCATGTGAATTAATAATTATTTATGAATTTATTGATGATCATTTGGGTTAATTCGAGCTCTTTTTCGACCACATCAATCTTGTTTCATTTAATCATGGAGTAATATGCACACAAGTTAGTTCCATAAAATTAAATAGGATATAATACATATAAAATAATCAGGTTCAACAATAATAATGGTTTCATGACCATATCCGAAGGAGGTAAAGGAAAATTTTAAAATGTTGTTCATAAAGGTGATAAATTAACACATCACGAACAATGTTTTCCTTTCTAAAAATTAAAAATAAGATGTGAAAGGGGTTGGATGATATATTATCCCATTAGTATAATAAAAGTAAATTATATTTAATATAATATTGTTACCATAACTTGTATATAAGTATAGGTGGGTAGATATTATGAAAATAAATTGAAATTGAAAGGAATGTAAAGGAAAAGAGAGAGAGGAATTTCCACTTGAATCCTCCATATATAACCATGGACAAATATTTTGTTGATAATATAAGATCTTGGTCATTGGGTAGGGTATTTTAAAGATTTTTTGATAGAGTTTATACAAGACAAGAATCTTTAGAGTTGTGAGGAAATGAGGGTGTGAAGGGTTGTATTTATATTGGGGGTGGAGGGTTTTCTCAGTATTATATTCTTTAATAATTTATTTTTCTAGAAGACAAGTAATAATGATGATTCCATGACAAATATTAGTACTAATTTCGTGTGAGATTAATCCAATTGGGATTAAATCATCATAAAATCATACATAACTCGACAATTAATGTCTTTATCTTCTTTTGTAAATTATAGTATTTCTCTATTCATAAAAAAATCATGTATTTCAGAAAAATCCAAAAAATTCACCCTAACCATATTACAATGTGTATAATATAAAAATGAACTCCATTTTTCGAAAATAATTTTCTAATTATGGTTAATTTATTTTTTAATTAAAATCATAATTTGAGGGAAAATAGATATTTTAAAATTAAAATTGTTTTCATAAACCTTTAAAAAATACAAAAGGCATTATAAAATTATAATAAAAATAAAAGACATAGGATTTTTAATTTATGAAAACAATTTAAGAATTTATATTTTCCTGTAAATTAATTAATTATTTATAAATATTTTTTTATTATTTACAAAAATACCAATACATTTACTATGGTCATATTATCACTTATAAGATGCCTAAATTATATTTATACATTCATGGGAGATGTTACTATTATTTTGGAGGATTTTTTATTCATAATGGTCATATAAATATTCATAAGGGTAAGTTATTATTAATAAGGGTATGATACTATTCACAAAAAAAATTTGTTTTTCATGTCGCACTCCAAACATCTTACTGAGCGCAAATGTGTATTTTAGATTTTTGAAATTTAAAACAAATAGGTGACATATTTATGCATAAAGGTCATATATATAATTACATTGCATTTTATCCTAATGTTATTGATTATATAATTTATACAATAGGGATAAATTTCATTGATAATCGTTTGGTTTGTTACACGGGGCTTATTGGAGGCGTTACTCGGGGGGGTTATTATCTTGTTTCCCTCTTTTCCATTTTAGGAGGAGAATCATTGGAAGGAGGGGTCATGATGAAATGGTATCAAAGGTGATGTTTCTGAGATAGTATAGAGTTTATAGTTAGGAATAATGAAAATTTCATGGGTTGGTAGGGAAATAGTGTTAGTTATCCTTGATGAGTGACATTGGCCAGAGAAGTCAGACAAGAACATGGGATTTTAGAGCCCCCTTGATCTAATAAAAAGACTCCATTCTTACCTAATGACCATGGGAAGCTACATAGTTTTAATGTTTGAGACCCTAGGAATGGTATATCAATTATGATTCCTTGTTTATTTTTTGGAATTGGACATTTTGGGGGATGCAAATAAATATCATGTTGAAATTAATATAAAAAAAAATTATAATACTCAGCCTTATGAGTTCCTCGAAGACTTTCAGCTGTGGAACCATGTTTTTTTATGTCAGTGGCTTAGGATGTGGAGGCTCACCAGGCCGTTCCAACTGATCATCAGAGGGTTGATCCATAGGAGGAGGGAAACCTTATGAATAAAACATTACATGTTTTCCCGCAGTAGACATTGGGAATGTATGAGGGAAATGTATCAGACATGGAGATGGGGAGCTAGCTTGAGGAACATGATATCACCTTCATCTTGATTTGTGATATGATAGAGTACTAGGTTCCATTAGATGTTATTTAGATGAGGGGAGTTGGGTGAAAATGATGGTAGATTCATAATGGGGAGAGAAAGGATTCATATGTTCTATGGGTTGATTTCCGGAATGAGATCTGAGAAGAATTCATTACTTAAACCCTGAAGGTTGAGAATCAATAAGACATACTCTCCCTCTAGTAGGGTATTCTGCTAGTATGGGAGTTGGGGATAATGTTAAAATATCTTCTTCACTTCATTCTTGATATCTTTTCAGATGAGGAGTCGCGGGTGTGATGCTTAGATTAGGCACTTCATCTGTCTCTCCAATATGCTGTTACTCCCATCACCTAGATGAAATACCTAGATGACCATTATAAGGTGGAGTTATTTGAGACAATTAACATATGAGGTGGTATACTATGAGTGGGGAATGAGAAGGGTTATATTATGGTAAAGGCTTCCAGCAAAATGTCTCAAGCATCGGTTCCTTTGAGGTTTTGGCCTTCTGGGAGTCGACCTCAGCAGTTTCCATTTCAACCATATGGTCCTCGTAACTATAATGAATGATTGGGTTCGGTGTGTTATATATGTGGAGTTCATGGGAACCTTTAGATTCATTTCATAATGGGGTTTCAATCATGGTATTGTGGGGGTGGTCCAGTTTAGCACCAACCTATGTAGGATTTTCTGGCAAGGCTGTTTTAGTAGTATGTATAATAGGCTCCAACTCCACTGAGGGGAGAAGAAGTAGGTGGAGGCCAACCTCAGGGTGTTCCTTATGTTCCTCGATCCTGATGTGGATGAGGAGGTGATCTCCAGCATAGGTGAAGAGGATCTAGGTGTGGTCAGTTACACCCTGTAGAGGTAGTAGTTCTAATAGTGCTAGAGATCATTTGAGGTACGATTAGCTTGTTCAGTACAATTGCTTGTTCTTTGTTCAATTTTGGAATTTGGGACTCCTTTATATTACTCACTATGACACATGATATGGGACTACAAATGGGGAGTAGTTTCATTCCCCTAGGGTTGATTACCCTAGTTAGAGGCCTGCCTAGTTTGTTTGATGTTTTTTGGCGATGAAGATTGATGTTTGGGCCACATAAGTCTAATCGGAATCTCTTTATAATATATATTCATATATACGATGATAAAATTTTAATGTAATGGTTATTTTCCAGGAATAATTTTATTCAAATTATTCCAGAGAAGAGTCATATTTTCAATCATGTATGGTCAGTGTGTGGCTTTTGTTTTCATGTAGAGTGGTCAGGTGGGTCGTCGACGTGTAGTGCCTCTTTATTCTTTTTGGATTATTTTTCAGTTTCATTGGAAGATACTAACATGGTGGAGGTTCCCAATGTTTTTGGGTAGTTATTTGATGTTTTTCATAAGGGGGTTGTGACTATACCCCTCGACATGACAATGAGTTTAGGATAGACATACAACATGGCGCTAGTTCGATTTTGATGTCTCCTTATGGATTATATCCTTCAGAGTTATGAGAGATGTGGATTCAGATGTAAGACTAGATGAAGAAGGGGTTTTTCTGGTCTAGTGTGTCGATAGGGGGTTCCCCAGTCTTGTTCGCAATGATAGAATATGTTGTTCTACGGTTTTGAAAAGAATACAAGAGGTCTAATCCGGTGATGGTCAAGAACCATTACCCTCTCATTATGATAGATGATCATTTCAAGCAGATGATAGGAGAATCTTAGTTTTCTATTATTTATTTATAGTCCGGGTATCACTAGTTGAGTGTGAATGATGGAGAAATCCCAAAGACTACATTCTTATGAGGGTATGGGCACTTTGAGTTTTCAGTTATGACATTCGATGTTACAAACACACGAGCCATGTACATGGTACTTATGGACTTCATACTTAATGAGTTCCTAGATTGGTTCATCACTGTATTCATCAATAAAATTCTAACATACTAGAAGTCAGTGTAAGAGCATATAGAGCATGTATCCACTATCTTGGAGGTCCTTCGACACCACCATCTCTATGGGATGTTTTCCATGTGTTTGTTACGAATGAGAAAGGTGAACTTTATTGGGCATGTGGTGTCCCAACATGGTGTATAAGTGGACCCGTTGAAGGTTTAAATAGTTTTTTCATGGGAATAGCCCATGAATGTGGTAGATTATCACAGTTTCCTTCGTTATTCAAGATATTAATGGATATTTTTACCCAATTTATCTCGATTTACCACATTGTTGACGGATTTGACCAGAAAGTACCTTGAATTTGTATGGAGTGGGAATTTTCATGTAGATTTTACCTAAAATATATGGATTCTTGTCAGTGACTCTCTATTATTCTTTCTAGAGTAAGAGGTGATGTTTGACGTGTTTTTCAATGCATCCCACATAGGCTTAAGGTGTGTTCTAATGCAGAAATGGGGATAAATCTCTTATATTTATGGGATGTTAAGTCCCCATAAATGTAACTATGACACAAATTATCCAGATCTAGAAGCGGTTATGGATGTGCTAATGTGGTGGAAACATTACCTCAATGGGGAGTGAATTTTGATCTTCATGAACCACAAGAGCATGAATTATATCTTTTCCTAGTGAGATATGGAAATTCAACATCGAAGGTGGATAAAGTTTCTCTTGGATTATGAATTAGAGATATGTCACACCTCATGAAATGAGAATTCCATAGTTGATGCTTTGAGTAAGAGGTCATAGGGAGAGGTAGTTCATGATTATGTGGATTCATGGAATATGATGGATGAGTTTACCTCCTAGAAAATAGATGTAAGAAAAAATAGTGGCAGTGATTTTTTGATTCATATGATAGTGTAGACATCTCTAATGCAGTAGGTGGAGGAGTCTTAGTGGGGAGACTCTAAGGTAGAGGTGATGCATGATCACGTTAAAGAGGGAAACAGTCCAGAAAAATAGTCATAGAATTTTCAAAATTTGAGGTTTTTTCCAGGGAAGTTTTTTAGTGGATATGCATGAGGGAGTTCTTCATGAGTTTCATATATCACCTTTAGTAGTACATCTAGTACTTTCCATGATTTATCACTACTTAAAGGAGAAATTAATGTTTCATAGGATGATGTGGGATTTGGTAGACTTTGTGGTGAAGTTCTTAGTGTGGCAGCTGGTAAGGCTGATCACCGTGTTCCTAGAAGTTTGTTGCATCCCATAGATTTTCCCACGTGGGAATGGGATGAAACCTCAATGGATTTTGTCATAGGGTTACTCTTGGCTTATAGAGGCTATAATGATATCTGGGTATTAGTGGATCATTTGAAAAAATCAATAAACTTCATGGAAGTCAAGAAGTAGGGTGCAGTGGATTCCTTGTCCAGGAGTTATGCAGATGACGTGGTGTGGCTACATGGACTTAGGATGACCATTGTCTTGGATTGGGATACATGATTTATCTCATGAGTCTAGAGGATATTGAATTATGATATTGTCATTATGTTATTCCATAGAAACATTCTTCCTCCAGGATCTTTGTGTCATTGTTAAACCCTTGGATCACATTTTCCCAAGAGCCTTGTGCAACAATGTTCTCATTAAAAGTGGGAATTACTGATTATCTATTTTTTAATGTTAGTAATACTGCATCGTTCTTTTAAATTTTTATCAAGTGGGTTGGGTAATGTGATCTCTTATTTTGAATATAGATTGATCAATGTTATTCAAAATAATAAATGAGGGGATGAAGATGATGATAAAAAACAATAATCAGACATGTTACATTAGAAATAAATTAGTGGGGGAGATCATGAATCTTATTTTTTTATGTGTCATCATTAATTCATGTTGTGAATTTTGTAGGTCGTATTCCTTCTAAAAATTATAGTCGTTGGTGGTCTCTATTTATGGACCAGATGCATGAATACATGTTGTTAATTCATCTTTTGAACGGGTGTGAACACGGAAACATGATTGATCACATATATATTTTCATAAATTGATTACTGAGTATCCAATTTGTATTGTGATAACCCAAAAATTATCAATGTGGAATTAAAGAACAAGTGTGACAAATATGAGTACACTTTTCCTTGTTCGGTATGGCTGTGTTCTATGTGTGGATCATTTATATAGTGTGATTTTTATGGGTTGTGTGGTGATACAATTGAGATCATGAAGGTCTGTGTTGATGGTTTGAGGGTCTAATGGAATTTCAGGATTAGAGATTGTGTGATTTTGGAATGTATGGGATGTTTTTGAGAAGTGGGGATGCAGGTTCGAGTTATTCCATGTTATTTATTATGGTTGTGTTTTTGGTATACATTAGGGATATAGGGTTGGTTGTGATTTGGTGTGATGCGGGGTTTGGAATTATGTTATGGGTTTTCTTTTACAGAGGTGGTGCATGGTGGAATTACATGGAATAATGATAATGGATGTCATTACCCTGGGTTCTATGTAGGGAGGAAGGGTAAATTGGGTTATTTTATAACAGTTTCCTTCCTTAGTTTTTCTTTTCTATGGGTTTGGTTGTGTCATGTGATTGTCAGTTTCCTGATTACGGATTTAATAACCTCAAAATTCAAAATAACTTCACAATTATTGAGTATTATGTGGCTTTATTTTGTAATATTCAGAAGTGACCATTGTTTGTTCTAATAAATGAATTTAGAGGTAGCAGTAATGGTTGATTTTTGGTATGGTTACCCATTAGTACCCCATAGGCTGGGATGAGTTTTTTCTACCTATATATATGTGTTTGTAGTTCCTTGTGATTTTTATACGCACCCCACCATTTTTAGCATTATTTGTCAAACACCACCATTGTTATAGAGGAGGGTGTCTTTCCCAAACATCCCAGTGGGAGGATGGGTGGCTGGACACTCGCCCTTCCCTGCACTCTCTTCTAGATAGTGATAACACAAGACTCATTGGGGTACTGGTGATTTTGAGGACCATGAATGTACGAATGAGTTGTACTTCCCATTTTTATTCAGGATGAGATGTGTTTTGGTTCACATGTGTCTTCAGGATTTGGTGTTGTTTATGGACCAGGTATCTATGAGTTGGATAGGATGTGGATGTGATGCCCAAATGTCTTGGGGAAATATATGGTTCAGTATGTTCAAAAGAGGTAGGAGCACCAAGATATCTACCATTAGGGTGTGAGAGTGGCTATTTAGTTGGAAAGCGGTGTCAGGTATCGTGTCATTGGCGTTCTTACTATATGAAAATACATGACCAGTGTTATTTTGTAAGTGTACAATGTTGATATTTTTGTACAAATATATCACCTTGTTAGTTGATTTTGGATTTTTTTCTCATGGGGAATTTGTATATCTCCCCCACCAGTTCCGAATAGATTTAGTATTTTCCTTATGATTATAATTTTATGCTCACCCTATATATATTAAAATATTTTAAGGATTTTAGGAGTATTACATGGACCAAGTTGGGAATTATTTTCTAAGATGAAGGTTCATTTTTTTCATCGCCGATCTGCTTTTCTCTTTTAGTATTTACAATGGAGACTATTGTTTTTATGATGGTATATTCTAAACATAAATGAAATATGGATTAATTATTTCTTTTATTTATGTATTGGAGTTTTTTTTGTTGATACATCTTATCTTCTAATATTGGTTTCTATAAAAAGGGTAATGTCACCCATTTTTGATAGTTTTATACCCTTACTAACGGTCCCCCCAGAGGTATAGCAACCCTGCCTTTTCATACATTACTATTAAATAATAAAAATGAAAAACAATATAATTTTAATACAATACTATTATCCATAGGTTTAGTATCACGGGGAAACTAGGACCATACATAACATAACATAAAACGTAAACATTTATTTAATTCATTCTTCCCCATCTTCTTATTTACCCTTGAAAACTACTTAGTGTACATAATAATCTGAGGATATAAATAAAAAAGGGGTGATCTAAAAGCCTATTAAGTGTATATATATGGAATATGTTACAATGTGGGAGCACAATCATAACATATACGATAGATCTCAGACATGAGAGGAAGCATTAATAAAAGACTTGAAATATAGAAATGATTAAAAATGAAACATCATGTCTTATTGGTCAAACAACCACACATAGTTATAAAAAATTCAACTGTCATGTTCATGAATAATTCTACACAAACTCATGAGATTTATCAGTATACCCAATGCATTGGAGTACTATATAATTCAAGGCACACCAGTCACATCATAACATTTACATTATCATTCATGTAACATAGAACATATGTCATACATAAACATGAAATAACCCATGTAATGGAATGGGTATCACATAATATATAAAAATTCATAAACATTTGGCACCTAAAATAAAGAGGGAACACCATTCTTTACATGGAAGAATCAAAGATGAGTGAAGTAGAAATAATCTTTGAGATGTTAAAAAGAGGGAGTTTATTTGTAAGTTGAGTTATTTTGGAAGAACATTAGGTTTGTCATAAACTCAATTAAAAAACATTTAGATCCAAGAATAAGTAAATTGATGATGAATAAATCATTTTTAAGGAATAACCATACTGAAAATGGGTTCAATGTGGGAAAATCCAATGATTGAGAGTTGGGTTCGAGTATTTCCCTCTTACCATGTATCTGAACTCATTATTCAGTTTAATGCCATGTATAATGACATTAGTTTCCTTAATTAACAATACTATAACCATTTATACATTAATATGGTTTATTATGGTTTAAAAAATTTCATTTATGGGACTTTTTATGAGTTATATAGTTTAAATCCATTGATTGGAAGTGTTCTTTCTCTTAGTTTTCATGAACTATTCACTTTTATTCAATAATGGAAGATCATTTATGACATTGATAAACATCCAAAATTGTAATAAACTGTTATTTCTGATGTAAATGAACCTTAAATTAAGTTATAAATAGTTATTATGTATTACATGAGAACGAATCATTACATAATAATTTAATGATGATCATTTGGGATAATTCGTGCGGTTTTTTGACCACAAAAAGTTATTTCCTTTAATCATGTAGTAATATGTACATAAGATAGTTCCAGAACATTAAATTGGATATAATGCATATTACATAATCTGTTTCAACAATAAAAATGGTTTCATGACCAGATTGGATGGTGTTAATGGAAAATGAAAAACTGTTGTTCTTGAAAGTGATAAAAAAACACCTCATGAATAACATTTTCTTTTCTAAAAAATTAAAATTAATATTTTAATGCGGTTGGATGATATATTATCCATTAGAATAATTAAATTCCATTATATATTGGATACTGGAAAACCATACCATTTGTATTAGGATATGTGAGGAGTCATTAAGAAAAGAAATTGAAATTGAATGTAAATTAAGGGAAATGAGAGAGATGAATTACTTTTTTAATCCTCCATAGGGCACCATGGATTGGTCTTTTGGTGAGACCAAAATATCTTAGTCAGGGTCATGGGATATGGATGATTTTTGGATAGAATTTAGACATGGACTGAAGCATTATATGTGTGAAGAAATGATGCTGTAAAGGGAGGTGTGCTTAGTTGAGGGTAGAGGGGTTCTCTCAATATTATATTCATTAATTTATGTTTTCTCCACAAGAAAAGAATAGTAATGAATCCATGACCATAAATAGTAATAAGTGCATATGAGTTCGAACTAATTGGGATTAAATCATCATAACATCATACATGACTCTATAATTAGTGTATATAGCATATTTTGTAAATTAGAGTATTTCCGTATTGATTAAACATTCATTTATTTCCTAAAAATCCCAAAATATCTCCCAAACAATTTTTTGATGTGTAGAATCTGAAAATGAACACCATTTTTCAAACACAATTTTCTACTTATGGTTTATTTAATTTTAATTTAAAATCATTATTTATTTAAAAAATACAGATTTTAAAATTATAACTTATTTCATAATTCTTTCAAAATAACACAAGGTCTTATAAAATTATAATAGAAGCATAAGTCATAAAATTTTCTATTTATGAATTTTTTTAGAAAATTGACATTTTTTTGAATTAATTAATAAATTATAATTATTTATTAATAACATTGTAAAATACCAATACTTTTTATATTGTCATATTATCACTTATAAGATGCCTATATTTTATTTATTCATTAATAGATGAGGTTACAATTATTTTGGATGATTTACTATTCTTAAAAGTCATATTTCTATTCGTAATAGTATGTTACAATTCATAAGTTTATGTTACTATTCATTGGAAAATTTTGTTATTACCTGTCGGTCTCCAAAAATCATACTGATCACAATAGTGTATGTAAGATTTTCGCAATTCAAATCATAGAGGTGACATGTTTTTGTTTAATGGTCACATTAAAAATGATGTGGAAATGTGCATCCTAATGTGATGAATTATGAAATTACTACAAGAAGGGAGAAATTTCATTGATAAGTTTTTGGGTCATTACATTCTTCCTCCTTATCAAATTTCTCCCTCAATATTTCATTTTACACTAACAGTTGACGGTACCTCTCCTTCATAACCACCTACAGTTCCCAAGTTGCTTCTTCAAACTTATAGTTGATCAAAAACACTTTAACAATAATTGTTAACTTTTTGTGTATGAACTTATATATCCTTTTCAGAATTTTTATTAGTTTCACTTCATAAGAGAGATCATCTTCCAGCTATACCACCTCTGAGTTAAGTACATGTGAGGGATCTCATATCTACATCCTCGCGAGTGATACATGAAACACCTCATGTACATGGGAAATACACGGAGGTGTGTCAGATGATATGACATGCCTCAAATTACTGTGAAGGATATCTATGGGGCCAAATTATCTTAGTCATAGCTTCACTTTCATCACAAAATTCATGACTCTCTTCCATTGTGATATTCTAAGGAAGAAATTCCCTCTAACTTCTAACTCCAACTCCCTTTGATGGCTGTAAATATTGCACTTTTTATGACTCTAAGCGTCAATCATATTATTTTCTGGACGACTTGAACCTTCTCTTCCATCTCATGCACATGTTTAGAACCATGTGGCATTCTTTTTCCAACTTTATCCCAATATGTTGGATTTCTAAATCGCTTTCCATTATTATCTTCATATGGAGCCATCTGAATAATCGAGTGGAAGCTATTGTTTTATGAGAACTCAACCAATGGGGGATGCTGATCCCATGCACCTTTGAATTATAAAGTGAATGATTTTAGCATATCTTCATGTGTATGAATACTCCATTCTGATTGGCCATCATTTTGGGGTGATAGGTCATACTGAAATTTAATTCAATACTCAAATCATGTCGATGACTTCTCCAAAATTTAAATGTGAACCATGGATCATGATCAGACACAATCGATATTGGAACATCATGTAGTATCAACAATTCCATAAAACATATCACTGAATGTTGTTGAAGAGAGATATCATCTTCAAAATAGATAAAATGTGTAGCCATGGTGAGTTGGTCGACCACAACCCATATCACATTGTTTCCCTTAGACGTCATCGGGAGACCCATAAAAAAGTCCATAGTGACATTCTACAATTTCCACATGGGTATATGAAACTATTCCATTATCCCTTTGGACTTTTGTCACTCAGCATTAACATTTTGACATTCTATGGTCCATTAGATATATTCTATAATCCTTATCATCATGTTATCCCTAAAGTAGAGTTCTTGGATGTAGAGACCTGAAGCTTGATGTACATGGACATTACATTACTTTTTCGGAATACATAGTACATAACAAAAACACACACACAAGGACCGTAATTGTTTAATGTCTTTGTAAATGCGGAATATAATCTTCTAATCATGGTGAAAGATCTTTATCATCTCCCATAAAGATATTCTTTTTTTTAAACCTAAATCCTTTCTTTATATCCTGGGGAAAAGAAAACATAAAAGGGTGAGATCAAATGCTCAGTAAGGGTAAACAAAAGAAATATCAATCACATCATATTCATAAGAACATATCTTTTGGAAATATTAACCTGCAAAAGAGATCATAATTTCATAACATGGGATAAATCATAGCACTGAAATGTAATCCCAATAATCATAACATAAAACATGAATCTTTGTGGCATACACACATAATCATAGATAATCATTTCTTATTAGTCAAGACTCATTGCCAAGACTATCTTAGTGGAAAAAGTCCCTTTCTGAACCGAGTTCACTCCTCGTTTCAGTCCTGTTTCACTGAACCAGTATAACCTACCATTCCAACCATGTCTATCTCATGAGATATAAAATCATTACCCAATGCATTGGAGGGAGATATAGGTCCCACCCATCTCATAATGATACCATTCTTATGTGTGCAACAAAATCATAAACCATACATCATAGCATAACCCATGTAATAAAAATGAGAATCTTAAACAGCATGACATCATAAAACAATTCATATAAGATAAAGGAATTCATAAAAATAATTCCATCACAACATAGTCAAATCAATGTAATAATAGGGGTAGAAACTGAACCCTTTGTTATCATAGATGGAAAATAATATTGTTAAAACAGTTGAACTCTATTATTGAGGAAAATATCCTTTCTTCTTCAAGAACACTTTTCCAATCATAACATGTCATAAAATTATAAACTAAAAGAATTTGATTAAAAATAAACTTGAAAACTTGTAAAGGAAGCTTCTTGGAAATAATGTTTTAAAAATCCATTCATTCCGTATAAGTTAAAAAAAACATTCTTCTCGTACTTTTGTCGAAAATGTCATAAAGTACCTCGTATGAAAAATGACAAAACATTCCTTTCATATATTTTACTAAAAACTCACCGAAGGGTAAAAAGGATTTAAAAATTTTTAGGTGGATGGAAATAATATTACATATTGATGAAACATTGGATGTGGATGATAAAATACACCCCAGTAAATTCCAAAGTATAAACAATCTCGGATAAAAATGAGATTGTGATATTTCCCTTACCTTAGGTCCAATTTTCTTCTTAAGTGTCCAAACCTCCTGTATAATGATTTAAATAATGTCATTTACTTATTCAAGAGTCATACTCATTTTTATGGTATCATATATGGTTCACTTATGACTTTATATTACCCGTTCTTTTGTAAATTTCATTTTAAAAAGTGTTTTGGGTAAAATTGTTTCATTTGTCGTCCGTGGTTTGACTTTTAATTATTCATATGATTACTTAGATCATTATTAATTAATTCTAGAATATAAAACATGATTTATATATAATATATATTCAGAATATACATATATATACTAAATCAGTAAATGGAAATAAATACTCTGTTCATGGAGACGGTAGGCCGTACGTACGCACGAGAAATGCTATCATTCTCATGATCGTGGGAATGTATTGGAGTGTATTTCTACTCTCTCAGAATCAATATCACATTAAAATAATCATATATAGTATTTATTTACACCATTATACCCATTCATGTAAGGTGGTGGTGGAAAATAGATTACACCACGACGTGGAGACGGCATTCCGTACGTACGCACGCGCGGTGATTTCATTTTCAATAGGATGGATAGATGGTGAAATAGGGTTGTTTCATACTTATAATAACATATAAGTATATGAGTGATACTGATGTTATTACTTCATGATGAAACAACTAAATAAGAAAAATATGAAGAAGAAATAAAGATGAAAGAATCGGTAACGGCCATTACCTCTTCTTTGAAGCGCTTCTTTGAGACCTCCTTTTTGGGCACTAAAATTGGTCTTTGAAGAAGACCAGGACCTCTAGGATGTCTCTAGGGAAGTGGAGAGATAAAATTGGCAGGGTTTGGCCGAGATTGAAGGCTCAAAGTGGTGTGATGAATAGAGGGAGGAGGTTCCCTTTTATAAGGGAGGAGAGGGGCTCCTTTGGAAAACTAAAACTATTATTTTATTATATAGTCAAATTCGGTTTTAAATAGCTCCAAATTGATTTATTTCTAATATAAGGTGGGGAATGGTCAAAATCCTCTCATCCAATAGAATTTAGACAAGTTTAGGTTCCTATTTTAACCTTATCATTTAGATTTAACTTTAAGTTAAATAATTTTAATTTTACCGTGTCTTCTTGTGTTATTACACTATAAGGTTAATAAACATACTATAACAAGCCAAAATAACCCCAAGTTGTTTATAATTAATATATATAACCTTATATAAGTCATTTGGCCGAAGATTAGATTTCTAGGAATAAAATAACAATTAATAATATAATATTTGTTTTAAAACCTATTTTATGTCAATTTTGACTCTATTTGGTAATTGATTTTTGTAAAACTCATAACCGAATTAATAGTTCTAAAAAAGTTAAGAAACTCGATAATAACATTTCATATTAACCTATAAAATTATTTTAATTCATAAAAACTATCAAATTACATTTATTTGGGTATTTATAACATCAATTATGTCAATATTTCATTAATAAGATAATTACTTCATCATCATTGTGTCCCAAATAAATTAAATTATTTAATGTCTAAAAATTACAAATAAAATATCATTATGTAGGCAATCTTTTTATATTTCTAATGAATATTTATAGTCGAATTTATCTTATGTATTACCCTATATTAAAAATTATTTACTTATTAAACATTGATTTTAACTATTTTAACCCTTCTTTAAATAAATTAATAATAAATGTCCTAATCTAATCCAAGTGGGCTTAAATGGTCATATTTATTCCTAAGGTTGTTTTTGGTCGAATTACACTTATCCAATTGAATTAGGACATGTGTTAGGTATATAATAATATCATTTTACCCTTAATTACCCTATTTACTTTTAACCGTGGGGAAAAAAGTCAAACGTTACTATTCACCAAAAATTATTTTCATCTCATTGAACCACATTTTAGTCCTTGATATTAACCATGTCTCTCGGATTTTCGAAATTCCACTCAAAGAAGCGGTAAAATTAAGTTTTATAAAAAATTCAGTTTTTTTTAACTACCTCTTAGTGGTTTCACTATTGATCAAAAAAATGAATGTATTCAGAAAAATACAAAAAATTATGCCTATGTTATATTTGATATTATGAATTCAAAAATGATGTATATTTTACCAAATTCAAAACATATCAGTTACATTAATTAATTTAAAAATTAATTCTCGTCGTCAAAACAAATAGCGTGTTTTTAAGAGATAATAACTATCAAATGATTGACACTTGTTTATGTCTGGTTTAAATGTGAAATTACATCCAATGACCAAAATTGTATTAAATTGTAAAAATATATTCTAAATATACTTTAAAACCAATCAAATTAATAATTTATCACTATTAATTATTATGATTAAAAAAGTTGTTTTTAATAAAAATTTTGTAATTTTCACTATTCATCAGAAAATGAAAGTTATCCGAAAAGTACCAAAATTTCACCCTACGCTAATTTTGATATTCCAAATCCAAAAATGAAGTCCATTTTGAAAAATAAAATTTACAAAATTTCAAAAAGTGGTTATTACTATTCGTAACGGCTAGTTTTTAATAATATTTTAATAGAATATCGTTGTTTGGTGAAATTCGGTATTGCGTACTACACATGCTATCGAGGAAGGTCGCGATTGCGTGTAATGAAAGGCAAGTCAAGGATGCGTGTTGTGCAAGCCCCATTTGGTGTAGCATACAACACAAGACATGAAATTAAAAAGAATATTTTTCATAAAATATTGGGGTGTTACATTCTACCCCCCTTAAAATGAATTTCTCCTTCGAAATTCGTCGGGGTTATAAATGGTTTACAACTCGAAAGTTTCATTAATAGAAACCCACATCGTAAAAAGGAATACCAAAACCAGTCTTTAAAAACAAAAGTATGAAACGTAACGGTTACCCAAATAAACTATTCACTGGGTTTCCACATAGGAGAACATAGGTGAAAATATGGATATGGAAGAGAAATCTAACCGTCATGTTATGATGGATAGTGGTAGAGAACATGAATATGAAAAATCCAACAATCACAAAGCCATAAATTTGTGATGATCTAGGGTACCATCTGATTTATCAGATATAAGGGCACTATGAAAATATTTTTGGTTTTCAAGATCATTTCCCTAAAGTTGATGAATTAAAAGAAATACGTACATGATTTTGGTACAATCTCACTGTTGATAGAGAATTGAACAATTTCCACTTCATCCCTTAAAGAAATGAAGTTGAATTTGTTATTGTGTTAGCAGATCATGTGATAGAATGATGGGTCATTCCATTTATTTCAAACAAAAGGTTAGCAAAAGTTATAAGTACATCTTATGGTTAGATTAATCGTATATGGTTCCAAAAATGAACTTATACTTCATATATCATACCTCTTAATAAAATAAAACTAGTTTCTATTAACCAGGGACTTCCTGTAGGCCAGTGGTAGGTGATAAAGGCCAGTCGCATTTCGGTTGTGGGTTCGATTCCCACAGCCTTGTCCGATGCGATGGGTTGTCGCCCGTCCTGCAGGTTGTCCTTTTTCCAAAACTACATTACTATAACATCCAATCAATAATATCGAAAAAAAATTCTATCCTTAAAGAATACTAACTTATGTCCAACATAGTCCATTCCAATCTTTAGTCTTATCCAAAATATTGTTGTCCAATATTACAGTGAAAACGATTACCAAAGAGTTCATATAACAAGCATGTTAATACCATCATTAATCCCCATATATCATGAGATATGTCTTGTTGGTCACATTCCAAACATTTGAAGGCCTTAATCATGTATTCTATTGAAAAATAAATACTCATTGAATCTTAGATAAAACATGAGTGTTGTCAAAAGTTAACTCGTTTCACATACCAAAACCTCAAACCATGATTTAACTATTTCCTTATATCAGTCAGGAGCTTATGAATACTGTCAAACATTTATTTTTTCCTTATCCCTTCATTATGTGCATATCATCTTTTTTCAAAAAATATATTAATCACTTTCAATGGTTACCGGTACCATAAAATTATTGAAAACCATAATAGACCAATATGTAAATATTCCAATATTCCATGATACTATATACAACATTATTTTGGAATCCCATTACATAAACACTTAATCAATCCACCACATCGTTTTCATATGCAAAATCATCAATGGTGATCGCATGTGACTTACCTTTGTCCTTTGACTTAAGTGGTTGCTCATGTCGATCATCACTAACCCTTGGATTAAGGCATATATTAGCATAATGCCCCATTTCCTTGCACTTGAAGAATTGAAGTGTAGTGGGTTAATTCTGTCTATCCATTCCTTTGTTTGCATCATTAGACATACTCTTCCCATAATTGCGGCATTCAAATGCCCGATGACCTTCCTTTCCACATTTGAAACATTTACTTTTCCCTTTATGACAATCTCCACTTTGCTTCTTTCCACACTTTGAGCATAAGGAAACATTCATCTTCTTTTCACCATTATTCTGATATTTCTCTTTGAACTCCATCTTTCATTTCTTGTCAAAACTATGAGATGGATAAGTAACACCAAATTCCATTTCTACCTTGATATCACAATGCACAATTTCTTCATAGCTACTGAAGTCTCTTATAGCTAATGCCCTTCGAAGATTTTGTTTTAAGCCACTGAAGAATCGATCAACTTTACTTTCAGGTTGGATGATAAATCCAGATGCATACCTTGCAAGCCGTGTAAAATTCGCTTCATATATACCAACAGATTCATCATCCTTTTGCTTTAGTTCAAGAAACTCCTTCTCCATATTTGTTCAATGAATACGAGGGAAGTACTTTTTGGAAAATAATTTCTTGAACTCATCCCATTCCATGGACTCAATTTCATCTCTTGGCCTCGTATTCTTGATAAGATTCCACCATTGATCAGCTTCACCTTCCAAACGATATACTGCTAAGATGACTTTATCGTGTTTTGAACATTGACAAACTGAAAATATCTTTTCAGTGGTACTGATCCATTGTTCAGCAACAAGTGGATCAGAAGGCCCACTGAAAGATGGTGGGCGTTGCCTCATGAAGGACTCAACAGAATGTTGTTCCCTTCTCTGCTCATTTGGAAGTGCAGAATGATTCATAGCTTGTGTAAGTATAGAAATATGATTTTTCACTCCATATCCCATAACATTTGTTTTTTTAGGAGGACAATCATTGCATTTTCCATTAGATTGATCAACACGGTTCCTTCGGGTTCCAGCCATCGTCTAAAATCCAAAAAGAATAGTGTGAGAGGCAAAAAATCATGCTAGGGAAAAACAACATAATAAAGGGGGAGTAACTTCAATATCTAACATCTTAGGTTTAATTCTAAGATTGTTATAACAATTCTAGTACTATAACCTATACTTATACTTAACCTTAGGGACATCCCTAGACATACTTTAGAAATATCTCTAGGGATCTCAATAAAGTTCTCGCATCCTAGTTTCCAAAGTTTGACTAAACCTTTCCTATGATACCAACTGTAGAGACCTAAAGCTTGACGTACATGGACATTACATTACTTTTGCGGAATACATAGTACATAACAAAAATACACACACAAGGACCGTAATAGTTTAGTGTCTTTAGAAACTCGAAATATAATCTTCTAATTGGGGTGAAAGATCTTCAACATCTCCCATAAAGATCTTCTTTTTTTTAAACCTAAATCCTTTGTTTATATCATGGGGAAAAGAAAACATAATAGGGTGAGCTCAAATGCTCAGTAAGGGTAAACAAAAGAAATATCAATCACATCATATTCATAAGAACATATATTTTGGAAAATCATAACCTGCAAAAGAGATCATAATTTCATAACATGGGATAAATAATAGTAGTGAAATGTAATCCCAATAATAATAACATAAAACATGAAACTTTGTGGCATACACACATAATCATATAGAATCATTTCTTATTAGTCAAGACTCATTTCCAAGACTATCTTAGCGGACAAATTCCCTTTCTGAACCAAGTTCACTCCTCGTTTCAGTCCTGTTTCACTAAACCGGTATAAACTACCGTTCCAGCCATGTCTATCTCATGAGATATAAAATCATTACCCAATGCATTGGAGGGAGATGTAGGTCCCACCCATCTCATAATGATACCATTCTTATGTGTGCCACAAAATCATAAACCATACATCATAGCATAACCCATGTAATAAAAATGGGAATCTTAAACATCATGACATCATAAAACATTTCATATAAGATAATGGAATTCATAAAAATAATTCCATCACAACATAGTAAAATCAATGTAATAATATGGATAGAAACAGAACCCTTTATTATCTTAGATGGAAAATAATTTTGATAAAACACTTGAACTCCATTCTTGAGGAAAATATCCTTTCTTCTTCAAAAACACTTTTCCTTTCATAACATGTCATACAATTCTAAACTAAAATAAGTTGATTAAAAATAAACTTGAAAACTTGTAATGGAAGCTTCTTGTAAATAATGTTTTAAAAATCCATTCATGCCGTATAAGTTAAAAAAACATTCTCCTCGTACTTTTGTCAGAAAAGTCAAAAAGTACCTCGTACGAAAAACGACAAAAGATTCCTTTCATATCTTTTACTAAAAACTCACCGAAGGGTAAAATGGATTTAAACAATTGTAGGTGGATTGAAATAATATTACATATTGATGAAAAATGGATGTGGATGATAAAATACACCCCAGTAAATTACAAAGTATAAACAATCTCGGATAAAAATGAGATTGTGATATTTCCCTCACCTTAGGTCCAATTTGCTTCAAAAGTGTCTGAACCTCCTGTATAATGATTTAAATAATGTCATTGACTTATTCCAGAATCATACTCATTGTTATGATATCATATATGGTTCACTTAGGACTTTATATTACCCGTTCTATTGTAAATTCCATGTTAAAGAGTGTTTTGGGTAAAATTGTTTCATTTGACGTTTGTGTTTTGACTTGTAATTATTCATATGATTACTTAGATCATGATTACATAATTCCAGAATATAAAACATGATTTATATATAATATATATTCATAATATACATATATATACTAAATCAGTAAATGGAAAAAAATACATTGTTCATGGAGACGGTAGGCCGTACGTACGCATGAATGCTGTTTTCGTTTCCTTATTGAGTTGAACGGAATTAAGTAGATGACGTACATATATATACACTTAAATCCAGTATCATTATTATGTCATATATTTCATTATTACTTATTATATATACTTTATAATCATTCATGAATGGTTAACGTGGAGAATGAATCTCATCGCATCGTGGAGACGGTAGTCCGTACGTACGCACGAGCGAGGATATCGTTCCCATGATCGTGGGACTATATTGGAGTGTATGTATACTATCTCAGAATCAATATCACTTTAAAATAATCATATATAGTTATTATTTACACCATTATACCCATCCAAGAAAGGTGGTGGTGGAAAATAGATTACACCACAGTGTGGAGACGGTATTCCGTACGTACGCACGCGCGTTGATTTCATTTTCCGTAGGATGAATAGATGGTGAAATAGGGTTGTTTCATACTTATAATAACATATAAGTATATGAGTGATAATGATTTTTTTACTTCGTGATGAAACAACTAAATAAGAAGAAGTGGAAGAAGAAATAAAGATGAATGAATCGGTAACGGGCATTACCTCTTCTTTGAAGCGCTTCTTTGAGACCTCCTTTTAGGGAACTAAAATTGATCTTTGAAGAAGACCAGGACCTCTAGGATGTCTCTAGGGAAGTGGAGAGAAGAAATTGTCAGGGTTTGGCAGAGCATGAAGGCTCAATGTGGTGTGAGGAAGAGAGGGAGGAGGTGCCCTTTTATAAGGGAGGAGAGGGGCTCCTTTGGAAAACTAAAACTGTTATTTTATTATATAGTCATATTCGGTATTAAATAGCGCCAAATTGATTTATTTAGAAGCTAAGGTGGGGATGGGTCGAAATCCTCTCATCCAATAGAATTTAGACAAGTTTAGGTTCCTATTTTAACCTTATCATTTAGATTTAACATTAAGTTAAATAATTTTACTTTTACCGTGTCTTCTTGTGTTATTACACTATAAGGTTAATAAACATACTATAAAAAGCCAAAAGAACCCCAAGTTGTTTATTATTAATATATATAACCTTATCTTGGTTATTTGGACTAATATTATATTTTTACAAATAAAATAACAATTAATAATATAATATTTTAAAAAAAACTATTTTATGTCGATTTTGACATTATTTGGTAATTGATTTTTGTAAAACTCATAACAGAATGATTAGTTCTAAAAAGGTTAATAAAGGAAATACTAACATGTCATATTAACCTATAAAATTAGTGTAATTCATAAAAAGTCTCAAATTTCATTTATTTTGGTATTTATAACATCAATTATGTCAATATTTCATTAATAAGATAATTACTGCAACATCGTTGTGTCACAAATAAATTAAATTATTTAATGTCTAAAAATTACAAATAAAATATAATTATGTAGGAAATCTTTTTATCTTTATAATTAATATTTATAGTATAATTTATCTTATTTATTAATCTATATTAAAAATTATTTACTTATTCAACATTGATTTTAACTATTTTAACCTTTCTTTAAATAAATTAATAATAAATGTCCTAATCTAATCCAAGTGGGCTTAAATGGTGATATTTTATTCCTAAGGTTGTTTTTGGTCAAATTAATGTTATCCAATATAATTAGGACATGTGTTATGGTAATAATAATATCATTTTTACCCTTAATTACCCTATTTACTTTTAACCGTGGTAAAAAAAGTCAAAAGTTACTATTCACCAAAAATTCTTTTTATCTTATTGAACCACATTTTAGTCCTTGATATTAAACGTGTCTCTCAGATTTTCTAAATTCCACTAACAGAAGCGGTAAAATTATGTTTTATGAAAAATTCATTTTTTTTACTACCACTTAGGGGTTTCACTATTCATCAAAAAAATAAGTTTCCAGAAAAATACAAAAAATTAGGCCTAAGATATATTTTATATTATGAATTCATAAATGATGTATATATTACCAAATTGAAAACATACCAGTTACATTAATAAATTTAAAAATTAATTCCTGTCATCAAAACAAATAGCGTGTTTTTAAGAGATAATAACTATCAAAAGATTGACACTTGTTTATGTCTGGTTTAAATGTGAAATTACATCTAATGACCAACATTTTATTAAATTGTAAAAATATATTCTAAATATACTTTAAAACCACTCAAATTAATAATTTATCACTATTAATTATTATGATTAAAAAATTTGTTTTTAATTAAAATTTAGTAATTTTAACTATTCATCTGAAAATGAAAGTTATTCGAAAAGTACCAAAATTTCACCCTATGATAATTTCGATATTCTGAATCCAAAAATGAAGTCCATTTTGAAAAATAAAATTTACCAAATTTCAAAAAGTGGTTATTACTATTCATACCGACTTGTTTTTAATAATATTGTAAAGCATATCGTTTTTGGTGAAACTCAGAATTGCGTACTACACACGCTATTGAGGAAGGTCGCGATTGCATGTAATGAAAGGCAAGTGAAGGATACATGTTGTGCAAGCCCCTTTTGGTGTAGCGTACAACACAAGACATGAAATTAAAAAGATTATTTTTCATAAAATCTTGGGGTGTTACATAGGATATCTCAATACTTCATGGTGCAACAAGGATGGATAGAGAATGTTGATTAATGTGAATTTTCTAATAGATTATTCTTTATCCTAGGTGAATAAGGCACCCAGAAACGCATTCCAAACCAAATCACACCATCATGGTCGATATCGAACACGTTCATCTTCCATTCCTTTACTACAGTCAGCTAATTTTGTCTCTCCAGATCACCCTTTGTGCCTCCTTAAAATTATTTTAGATTGAGGTTTGGTCAATATTTTTGGAATGGTAGGATGTATCCCCTGCCGTTTTGATTTCAAAATCCATATATTTCATAAAAAGAATATAGGATCTCTTTCAATGTGTAACAAGGATAAAGTATCAAGGTAGTTTCTATTTAGAGCATCAACAACCTTGTTTTACATTCAAGGATGTTAATGAATAGACCAATCATAGTCATTTATTAGATCCAACCATCTCCTTTGATGAGTTTTGAACTCCTTTAGTGTGAATTTATAATTTAGGCTCTTGGGATCATTTTTTTGTCACACTTCTCACCATACTGGTAGTGTCGCCATATTTTCAAGGTAAAACATACAGCTTCCATCAATAGATAATGGATTGGGTAGTTATTCTCAGGGATCATCAACATCCATGTGGCTTAAGATATCAACTTATCATCTTTCATGGGTACAAAAACCAAGCATTTCTTTAAAGCATCATTGTATATCACATAATGATATAAACTCCTCAGTAATGTGACTACAAGTGCAGTGATCATACTTATCTTAATCTCTATGATTCTTCCCTCATATTGTTCTGTCTAGGCATAAATTACACACATCTTTATTAACATAGTTAGGAGGCTAGAAAAATAATGAGAAATTTCTCACAAAATATCGGTAGTACCCAGCTAATTCAAGAAAACTACAGATTTCTGTGACACTAGAGGGTCTGGGCCAATACTAAATCACATTTATTTTTTATGTTTCCCTAAAAATTCTTTCACTTATGATCTCATTTCCAATGAACATGACTTTATTTATCAAAAATTCACACATGGTTAACATGGAATAAAACATCTCTTTTCTCAATATCGCCAATTCATGTCTTATATGTTTTTCGCATTCCTTATTTCTCTTGAAGTAAATGAGAATTCCATCAATAAACACTACCAATAATTCTTCATGGTAATTTCTATAAACTATATTAATCAAATACATGAATATTATATAGGAATTAGTTGTCCTAAGGGCATCACTATAAACTCATTGTGTCTATACATTGTACGAAAGAATGTCTTCTGAATATCTTTCTTCATCACCTTTAGCTAATGATATCCAGAATTAAGATCCACCATTGAGATGTATTGAAATCTTCTTATATAATCAAATACGTTGTCAAACCTTGAAGGAGGATACATGTTCATTATTGTGATCATGTTTAGTTTTCTATAATCGATACACAACTGCATTAATCCATCATTCTCCTTCAAAATGAGCACTGGTGAACCCCAAGGTGATGCACTAGGGTGTATGAACCCTTTGTAAAAATTATCTTGAAACTACTTATTTAATTCATTGAGTATAATCGGATCCATCCTATGGAGACACATTGATATAGGACTAGCTCCGGGTGTGAGTTCTACTGAAATATCAACCTCACAGTCCAGGGGAAGTCTGAGTAACTCCTCGGGAAATACATCATTGTATTCCATCGTGATGGGAATTTCATCAAGGAAAACACATTATTTTGATTCATCCATTTGGGATAGGGTATCAAAACCCACACCATAGATATATTTTTCAATGGAGATTCACAATATTTCTTAAATTTGTTGTGGATCATCGGAAGGTTCATAAAATGAAAAGATATTTCCTTTTCCAAATAGTTGGTTTGTGTTCTATATAATGAGGGAGAATCCATTCCCATTATAGTTCCTAATTACACTAAGGGAAGTATTACATGATTTAATGGAAGAATCTACCCCCATATTCCAATTTGAGAATATTATAACAGTTGAATTGAAATGATTTCACCACTTAGTGTTTTTATAGATATCACAACTTCATGGTTTTGGGGTTTGATTCTATAATTCATGAAAACCTGCAGGATATAAAGGAATTATTAGAACAATAATCAAATAAGAATTTTTCCATTTTTGATTGAATAGAAAGTGTACCTTATACGACTTCATTATCCAGCTCTACATCTGAAGTAGAGATTGAATAAGACTAACCTTATTCCTTTCGGTTTAGTGGCTTCTGATGCAGATTTCCATTGAGGTCTCGGGGTTTAATGCACATGCTTGCATAGTGAAATTGCACCCTATAATTGTAGCATTGATCCAATCAGTGGGGATCTACATTCATTCACTATATTATACTTTTTCTCATGTCTTTTTGTTAGCAATGATCATTTTTTAATTCTTTCACACACATTATGAATTTCCACAACTATTCGAGGTAGTTCCCATGATGGAAAATCCCAGATTTTTAAAATGTGGGTCTTTGAGTATTATACCCCCATTATAATTAGATCCTCAAGCTCAAAACTCCATATTGTGTTTATAATCACTATATCAGTATGACCATTCTCCAAACTCCTTCTCCACATTTAGGGCTCACCTAAAATCTTCTTCATAACTCCAAAAGAAATTAATTTGATGATCCATTAAATGGTGTGCTTTCAATCCGCTATATAATCTATCAATTTTATATCATTATTGATAACAAAACCTAAATCATACCTTGAAAGCCTTGTGAAATTCATTTTTAGGTAGTGACAGATTCTTATAAATTAAGCTTGTGTTCCATGAATTCTCTCTACATCTTCGTAAGAATAGTTCATGTGAAATACATGTTACAAAACATTATGTGAAATTCTTCCCGTTCCATCTCCGAAATTTCAACTCTTGGAATGATGTTCTTAGTCAAATCCCATCATTGATCATCCTCTATATCTAGATGATAAATGTCCAGTGTCACCTTCTCTTTCTAATAATAGTGAATCATATAAATGATCATCTCCATGGATTTTAACCATAGTTCCACAACTAGTGGATCATAATATCAACTAAATATCGGTGGTCAATGTCGAATAAATAATTCTATAACCAAATTCTCCCTCTATTGTGAAATATGATATTCATAATTATTAAGGTTATTATTCATAACCTGGGATATTTGGTTAATAATTTCCATGATTTTTTTTCTCCAACTCCAAAGGCATTGAGAATGTCGTTTGGGAAAATGTTGCATTGGCCCTCACACGGGTTGTTGTCATGTTTTCTCGTAGTTCCCATAATTTTCTAAAAAAATTTAATTGAAAAAACAAAATTCAATGATTCATGAATGAATAACATATTATTTTTTACAATTTTATGTTAAAAAATAAATTATGGGTTTTTAATGTAATGAATATTTTGTGAATAGTTTTACATTGTCTCATACAAAAGGTTTTCTCTTGGGTTCAATATTCCAAATTTCCCAATTTACTAAACCTTGCCACAATGACCAACAATAGAGAACTAAAAATTTCTTAAATCTATATTACATAACTAAAAAGATTAAAAAAATACAAGTACTATAAAACAAGGATCCATAGGATTAGTGTCTTGGGAAAATTTGAATCATACATAACATAACATAAAATATAATCATTTATTTAATCTATTATTCTACATATTCATATTTTCCCTTGAATACACCTTAGTAAACAAAAACACATGAGGATATACATAAAAATGTGGTATGCTAAAAGCCTAGTAAGATGATATATATGAAAAATATGAAAATGAGTGAAAAAAATCATAACCTAGGTGATGGATCAATAACATAATAGGAAGCATTAATAAAATTCTTGAATTTTGGTAATGCCAAAGATAGAAACATCATTTATTAGTGGTAAACTTAAAAATATAGTTGTGAACAATTATATAGTAATTTTGATGCATTATATCCCTATAACACATGAGATTTATCACTTTAGAAAATGAATTGGATCGCTGTAAAATTTTGGGTGCACCGGTCACATCATTACATTTACATTATCATGCATGCCACATAGTATGTATGAAAACATAAAATAAAATAACCCATGGAATGGAATGGGTTTCAAAAAAGGAAGAAAGGTTCATAAACATACATCTCCCAAAATAATGAGGGAACACCATTGTTGACATTGAACAATCAATAATGTTGGAAGTAGAAATAATATATGAGATTTTAAAAAGAGGGTGTTTACTTGTAAGGAGGGTTATTTTGTAAGAACATTTGGCTTTTCATAAAATAAATTACTCAATAAGTACATCCTAGAATAAGAAATATGAGGATTTATAAATTATTCTTTTGGAATACCCATATTTAAATTGGGTTGAAAGAGGGAAAACCAAAAGTATGAGAGATTGGTTCGAGAATTTCCCATTACCTTGTATATGAATGCTTTATTCACAATAATGTCTTATATATTTACAAAATAGTCCTTAATTAACTAATATAGAACATTATATACATCAATATGGTTCATTATGGCTTCATTAATTTCTTTAATGGGTTTTGGTTGAGTTATAGAGTCTAAATCAATTGTTTGGAAGTGTTCTTTTTCTTAGTTTTCATGATCGGTTCACATCTATTCAATAATGGATGTTCATTTAAGACATGGATAAACCTAAATTTTTTTAATAATATGTTAATAGTATTTTACAGAACTTGATATTATCTTATAAATAACTTTTTTGTATACCATGAGTATGAATCATTATATATGAATTTTATGATGATAATTTTGGTTTATTCGGGCGGTTTTTTGACCACAAAAAACATGATTCAATTTTACATGTAATAATATGTACATAAGTTAGTTAAAAAAATTAAATAGGATATAATAAATATAATATAATCATGTTCAACCATTATAATGGTTTCATGTCCAAATCTGAAGCTGATAAATTAAAATGAAAAAATGTCATTCATGGTGGTGATAAATTAACATATCACTTTCAACATTATCATTTGTAACAGAAAAAAATAGGACGTGGATGGAGATGGATGATATATTCTCTAATTATTATCATATATTAAAATTATATGTAAGATAATTAAGTTACGATAACATTTTTATGTGGTTAGGTGGGGAGATATAAAAAAATAACTTGAAATTGAAAGGAAATCAAAGAAAACGAGAAAGAGAAGAATTACCTCTTGAATCCCCCATAGGGAACCTTGGATTGGTATTTTAATGAGAATAGAAAATATTGATCAAGATAGAGGGGCTATGGAAGATTTTTGGATAGATTTTATACATTCCATGATGCTTGATAGTTGTGAATAAATGACGGTGTGAAATATGGTATTTATATTGGAGGGGAGAGGGGTTTTCTCAATATCATATTCATTAATATATTATTTCACTAGAAGACAAGTAATAATGATTATTACATCACCAAGAATAGTAGTAGGTGTATTTTAGTTCAATCCAATTGGGATTACATCATCATAACATCATACAGAACTCTAGAATTAGTGTATTTAGATTATTTTGTAAATTATAGTATTTACATATTCAACAAAAATTCATGTATTTCATAAACCAACCAAAAAATCACCCTAACAATTTTTCAATGTTTTCAAATATAAAATCAACTCCATTTTTTTAAAAAAATTAATATTTATGGTAAAAATATTTTTAAATTAAAATCATAATATACTTGAAAAATTAATGTTTTAAAAATTAAAATTGATTTCATAATGCATTAAAAATTCTTAGATTCTGATAAAATCATCTTAAAACCATAAGACCAATAATTTATAATTTATGAAAAAATATAAGAAATTATATTTTCTTGTAAATTTATTAATTTATTATATTTATTTATTTATGACTTAGAAAAACACCAATTCTTTTACTGTGGCAATATTATCACTTATAAGTTGCCTAAATTTTATCAATACATTCAAGGTTGAGGTTACTGTTATATTGGATGATTTAATATTCATTAAGTAATTTTACTATTTATAAGGGTAGGTTACTATTCAAAATGGTATGTTACTATTCACCAAAAAATTAAGCTGGTCATGTCAGACTCCATACATCTTACTGATCACAATCATGTATGTTTGGTTTTTGAAATTCAAAAAATTGAGCTGAAAAATTTATGTTTAGAGGTCACATTAACAATTATGTGGAATTTTTGTTTCCTAATGTAATCTATTATGAAATTACAATAACAATAGAGAAATTTCATTAATAAATGTTTTGTTCGTTACATGTGGCCTATTGGAAGCGAGACACGGGAGGTCATTATCTCTCTTCCTTCATTGCCAGCTTAGGAGGGGAATCAGTGGAGGGAGGGGTCATGAAAAAATGGTATCAAAGGCGATTTTTCTGAGATATTATGGAGTTTATAGTTAGAAATAGTGAGGCTTTCATGGGTTAGTTGGTAAATTGTGTTCGGTAACCTTGATGTGTGACATAGGCCAGGGAAGTCAAGAAAGGTCTTGTGAATTTAGGCCCCCCAAGATCTAATGAATGGACTATGAGATTACCTAATGACCATGTGAGGATACACTTTATTCAAGGTTGAGATCATAGAAAAGGTATATTAAATATGATTACAAGTGTTGTTTTTGTAATTGGAAGTCTTGGGGGATGTAAATAAATAAATAAATAATATTAATATTAAAATAGAATTTATACTAATCTGCCATAGGAGTTCCTTTTTTACATTTCATCTATGGAACATAGTTTTCATCTGTGAGTGGCTTAGGTAGTGGAGGATCATCAGGATATCCCAAATGACCGTCAAAGGTTTGATGCAGAGGAGGAGGGAAATTGGTTGAATATAATGTTACATGATTTCCAGAGGTATACTTTGGGAAAGTATGAGGGTTGTTTGTTAGACATGGAGGTGGAGATCTAGTTCGAGGAATTTGAGATCGCCGTCATCTTGATATGGGACTTGACATAGTACTAGGTTCCATAGAAAGTTAGTGAGATGAGGGGATTTCAGTGACAATGATGGTAGTTTACCAAGGGGGAGAAAGGAACCAGGTGTTCTATGAGTCGATTTCAAGAAGGAGTTCTGAGAAGAATTCCTTTCTTCAACTATGATGTCTAAGAAGAAACTAGAGATACAACCCCATTAGCAGGGGATTATGTTGGTATGGGAGTTTGGGATAATGTTCCAATATCTACTTCACTTCATTCTTGATATCATGCCGGATTAGGAGTCTCAGGTGTGATTCTAAGAGAATGAACATCATCCTTCTCTCCAATATGTAGTTACTCCCATCACCTTGCTAAAAAACCTAGATTTCCATAATAATGTTTATTTAATTGATAGAATTCACTCACGAGGAGGTATAATATTATAGGGTAACAATATGGCTTATTTGAAGGGAAATGCCACCAACAAAAAGTATCATATGCTAGGGCCTTTGAGGATTTGACCATCTATGAGTCGACCTCAGTAGTTTCCATTTCAACCATATGTTCCTCAATCATATCCTAAATTCTTGGGGACAATGTATTATTTCTATGGAGTTCATGGGAACCTTTGGAGTCATATCCAGATGGGTTTCCAAGCATGTTATAATAGAGGCGGGCCGGTTTAGCACCCTCATCTGTAATATTTTCCAACCATGATGTTCTAGCAGTAGGGATAACATGCTCCTACTCCACCTAGGGGAGAATGAGTAGGTGGATTCCAACCTCAAGGTGTTCCTTAGGGACCTCAATCTAGGTGTGGATACGGATTAAGTCTCCAACATAGGGGAAGAGGAGTTGGGCATGGTCAGTTACACCCCACAGATGCAGTAGTTCTAATAGGGCCAAAGATCATTTGAGGTGCGACTAGATTTTTTAGTACTCATTCTTGTTTATTGTTAAATTTTGTAGTTTTAACCTCATTTACTTTACCCACTTTATCAAATGATATGGGATTATAAATAGAGATGATTTTTGTGCCCCTAGGGTTGAGTGCACTGGTCGGGGGCCATACCATCTTGTTTAATGTTTTCGGGGGATGCATATTGATTTTGGGAATGTATTAGTCTAATGGGGATCTATTTATAATATATATTCATGTATATTATTTTAAAATATTACTAAAGTGGTTTTTGTCTATGAATAATGTTATCAACTAATTCTGGTGTAGAGTTGTGTTTTCTGGCTTGGATTGTCAGTGTGTGGATTTTGTTTTCAAGTAGATTAGTCAGGTGGGTAGCCGATATGTATAGGATCTTCTTTACATGTTGCACCATATGTAAATGGTGTTGGTAGATGCTAATATGGAGGTGTTTCCCCATGTTTTGAGGGTTTTCATCAATGATTTCCTGATGAGGTTGTGAATCTACACTCTCGACATGACATTGAGTTTGGGATAGATGTATAACATGGTTCTAGTCCGATTTTGATGTAACATTATCAATTACATCCTTCATAGTTATGAGATATGTGGATTCAAATGGAAGAAATTATAAACAAGGGATTTATCTGGTCTAGTGTCTCACTAGGGGTGCTTCTGTCCTGTTCGCAATAAAGGAAGTTGTTTTTTTGAGGCTCTTCACAAAATACTGGAGGTTGAATTATGTCATTTTAGGAACCATTTCCCTCTCACAAGGATAGACAATCATTTCATCCATCGGAAGGGAGAAATGGTTTTCTAAGATCTATTTATAGTGTGGGTATCAATATTTGAGTGTGAAAGAGGGTGACGCCCCGAAGACTACTTTTAGTTTCATGTATGGGAACTTTGAGTTTACGGTTATTCCATTCAGTGTTACGAACATGCTAGTCACAGTCATGGTACTTATGGACTATATACTTGATGAGTTCATAAATTGGTTCATCATCGCATTCATTAATGAAATTCTGACCTACAAAAAGTTAGAGTAGGAGCATACAGAGAATATTAGGACTATCTTAGAGGTCCTTCGACCCCACAAGCTCTATGGGAAGTTTTCAATGTGTATGATCTAAATAAGAGAGGTGAACTTCAATGGTCATGAGGTGTCTTAGCAGGGCGTAGAAGAAGACCCTTTGATGTTTTAGGTAGTTTTTTCTTAGGAAGAACCTATGAATTTGGTAATGTATCATATTTTCATTGGTTTTTGATGATATTAACATATATTTGTACCCAATTTATCTCAATTTACTACTCTATTGAAGGGTTTTAATTCAAAGTGCTATGAATTTTTGTGGAGTGGGAAGTGACATGTAGTTTTCAGCTACTATATTGGCATGTTTGGTAGTTCTCATGTTCTCTGGTTGATAAAGGAAGGGGTGATGTTTGAGGTGTTTTTTCAATTATTCCTGCAAAGGATGGGGGTGACTACTAATTCATAAAAGGGGAGAGACCTCTTATAGTTATAGGATGATACGTCCCCAAAAATGTTACTTTTTCACCAGTTATATTTAGAATGTAGAGGTTATGGATGTGAAAATGTTATGGAAACATTACGTTAATGTGGAGTGCGTTGTGGCCTTTACACACAACAATTTCATGAGGTATATATTTTTCTAGTGAGATCAGTAAATTCAACATCGAAGTTGGATAGAGTTTCCAAAGGATTATTAATTCATGATATCCTACACCTCATGAAAATGGAACACTATGGATGATGCTTTGAGCCAGAGGTCGTAGGGTGAGGTAGATCGTGAATATGAGGATTCAGGGAAGCTAATTGATGATCTTTACTCTATGCACTTATATGTAGGAATAAATAGTTGCATATGTTTTTGTTTTGTTTCATATTATAGTGTAGTCATATCTGATGTAGCATGTGGATGATTCCTAGTGGGGAGACTCGAAGGAATTGGTGATGCATGATCACATTAACAAGGGAAACACACCGAAAGGATGGTTGAATAATAGTAAAAATCAGAATTTGTTTCATGGGAAGTTGTTTTTTCCAGTTGAGATGCATTGGGGAGTTCTTTGTGAGTTTCATAGATCACCTTTAGTAGTTCATCTAGCAGTATCCCAGATGTATCACTACTTAAGGGAAAAATTATGGTTTATTGGGATGAAGTGGGATGTGTAATACTTTGTGCCAAAGTGCTTAGTGTGCTAGTTGGTAAGAATGATCATCATGTTCCAAGAAGTTTGTTACAACCCATATATTTCCCTGAGTGGGAGTGGGATGAAATCACAATGGATTTCATCATAGGGTTACCCAATGATTATGGAGGCTTCAATGCTATTCGGGTATATGTGGATCCTAAAAAAGATCAACATAGTTGTTGGCACTCAAGGAGTTGGGTATAATCGATTCCCTGGCCAGGAGGAATGTGGATGAGGTGGTGTGTCTACATGGAGTTATAGGGACCATTGACTTAGATAAGGAAAAATAATATAATTCAAGAGTCTAGAGGGGATTGTAGAATGCTTTTTTGACTTTGTTATTCCTTTGAACAACCATCCACCCTCATTCATATGGGAAGACATATTGGACCATCCACACACTAGAGGACAAGTTATGGGCATCTATCTTTGACATCGATGGATATTGTGTAAGAAATTTCCCTTGGTCAAGTTCACTTACAAAAAAATAAATCACTCTTCTATGGTAAAGGCTCCATTTGAGGAAACGAATGGAAGATCGTGTCATTCATCCTTCTGCTGGAAAGTGGTTGGGGTAGCAGTTCTTGGTCTGGAGGTGGTGTAGACCACATCTGAGAATATTCTTAATGTTCATGAGAGGATGAAGGCAGAACATGATAGGAATAATTCATATGATAATTAAATGAGAAATACCTTGAAGTTCAATGTTCTGAACGACATGTTATTGATGTAATTCCATTGCCGTTGGAAGTTTAGGTTTCTCTGATTGAGTAATATTTCTCCTAGGTTCAACAGACGCTTCAAGGTGTTGGGGCGAGTTGGCGAGGTTTCACATCAGTTGGAAATACATCCACATTTGGAGATGGTACACGATGTCTTTCACGTATCCCATCATCATTGGTATATGCATGATGACTCACATGTCCTTGACTAGAGAGAGTAATATATTGAGGACAATGCAACATTCATGGAGTGACCAATGGGGATCCATGATTGCTAGGAGAAGGTGATGTGTGGAATCACAATTCATCTAGTTTGAGTGATGTGGATTCATGGTGTCCTGTAGGAGAGTTCATGGGAATGAAAAACACAAATGTGCACCCGGGACCCATAGTTGCTCTGAATATTTCCTTGACATGTTTTTCCTTGTGATTATAGTACATTTATTTCCATGAAATATGTTGTTTCATAGTTCTGTAATGTAAAATAATTTCTTAAATTATGAATAGGGGACATGATCCTTAATCTAGATTCATTATTGCAGAGGGGATTAAATCCATGTGGGAGAGTCAGTACCTCCGTATACGGATAGTATTTTGAAATAGCGGAAGGGATTCATTGATTCATGTATTTGTGTAGTGTGGATTTTTTTGATTGTGTGGTGTGTCTTGTTGTTGGTTGGATTAGTTGATTTTAGGAAAGTTGTTCTTAGATGTAGAGGTTTTCCATAATTTTACGGGAATCACATAGTGGTTTATCCTTGATGGGTATCTCACAGGGTTGTTGTTCGGTACCCACTTTCTAATTGGATTGGTTTTGAATTCTTGATTGAAATAATATTTTGAGAGTCATATGATGTAATGTTGCAAACCATTATGATCTATTACATTCTGAATATCCAATGGTTGAGGTGTTTTGGGAGGTTATGGAGACTCATTTCATGTGTTTAATAGATTTCTTGTTTTTTCCAATGGTTGGTCGCCTCAGTTTCTTGCTGTTAGAGGTCCACGTCAATGACTCACTATTAGTAGGATATGTAGGTGGGTCTCGTTGGTGAATCACTTACGGTATGCCACATCAATGGGTCATTTCAGTGACTCTGTGTTGGTAGGTCGCATCTATTACTCACTGTCGGTAGGTCATGTTGGTGACTCACTATTGGTAGGTTGTCTCAGTGAGTGACATTGGTTATTACAATCAGTAGTGGGAATCAATCAATAAAATCAGTAGGTGGGGTCTGAGAGTGTTGTTGGTAAGTTTCATCAGTTGGTTACATACGTGTGTTACATCATTGAGTATCGTTAGTAGGTGTCATCCATGAGTGGCATTGGGTTGTTGTGTTGGTGACTCCCCAAATGGTGAGTCATTTCCTCTTTCCCCAATTCTTCTAGTCTCATTACTCTTATATTTTATTTGTCAAAAATATAGTTTAATAATTTTTTTGACCATTTCAAATGAAATGTAAATGGATATTAATTATATATTTTATATCATAATCCCTTGAGTCTTTGAAATGGTCATGTCGTATGGTCTTTTCCATGACCTGACATTTATGTACATTGAAATCATCTCACTTTACTAGATTTAGGATATGGAATTTCTAAATCCAAGACCCTTCCCTTTATCTGTTCTCCCCTTTCTCTTGATTTCAATTAACCCATAAACATTATTCCCTGAGGATCTGTGAGTTGGTGTTTCACACCTGGATCACATTTTCCCTAGATCCAGTTTCAGACAATGTTCTATGTATAAGGAGAAGTTTTTTGACATTCTATTTCTCAATGTAGGGATTTCATCTTCTCTTTTTTAATTGTATAACATGTTGGGTGCATATGTTGATGCCTTATTATTAATATCGTAAGATTCATGTAAATCCAAGTAAAAAATTATAGGTGGATGGTGATGATAATAATGAAAATATGAGCTATAAATATAGTTATAAATGATTGAAGGGGAAGATTATGATGATTTTTTTTTATCTGGATTCATTGATCTAGGATATTAATTGTGTAGGTCATATTACATCTAAAAATCATGCCCATTGGTGGTCTCTATTTCCACACCAGACTCATGATAACATGTTGTTAATCATTTTTTTGAATGACTATGAACATGAAAACATGATTAATCATGCATATAATGTTAAATAAATAGATTTAAAAGGAAAAAACATGTTCTGTGATAATCCCTGAATTAACATAGTCGAATTAAATAACGAGTGTTCTAAATTTAAATACACATTTCCTTTTCAGTTTGATTGTGCATTGTGTGTGGATCCTTTCTATCTTGTGCTTTTTAGGGGTTCTATGGTGAAATTTTTGAGAGAAAAATGGTTTGTGCGGGTGGTTTGTTGGTGTAATGGAGTCCTAGATCGATAGATGTTGTGACTATGGAATGTATGGGAATTTTTATAACTACATGGCTATATGTTCTATTTTTTCTATGTTAATGTTTATGGGAGTGGTGTTGTTATATAGTAGGTCTGTCTGGTTGGTTGTGATGTGTATTTCTTTGTTTTTTTGTAGTAATTTGTGGGATTTATTGTTGATAGAAAGGATATTGTGGAATTAATTTAGAGAATAATAATATAAGTTGTTTCATGGGTGCTATGTTGGGAGGACATCAAAAGTTGGGTGCTTTATCATAGATTTCATCAACTATTTTTCATGGTTTTTAGGTTGGTTTCTTGATATGGTAGTTAGTTTACGAGTTAGTTATAGAGTAACTGGATAATGATTAATAATGTAAAAATGATTGGTTTTTATGATAATTTTTTGTATAATATTTGGATTTTAACATCATTAATTCAAATATATGAATTTAGAGGTAGTATCAATGTTATTTTTGTGGGGTGGTTGTTATTTGGAACCCCATAGTTTGGACAGAGTGTTTTCTGCCAATATATATGCATTTATTTCACTGTGAGTTTTGTATTCACCTTGTCCTAGTTGGTCATTATGTGATAGACACCCCCACCCACTATTATGGGGGTGGGTCTCTGTTACTAACATCCTTATGGGAGGATGGATGGACGACCACCCACTCTTCCCTTCTCCATCGTCCAAGCATTGATATCCCAAGACTCTTCCAGACAGTTTTGGTTTGTGAGGCCCAGGTGTGTACTTGCAAGTTGTGAATCTCAAGTTTGTTCAAGAAGAGATGTGTTGTGGGTCCCAAGTGTCCTTGGTAGGTGGTATGTTTTTTTCCCTCAATGTCTGTAGGTGGGATGAGATGTGTTTTTGGGGCCCATGTGTCTATGGACGAGATGTGGTTTGCTATGTGTGGAAGTGGTTGGAGAACTGTGTAGTATCTCATTATGATGTGAAAGTGGATAATTAGAGGTAAAGTGGTGTTTGGTACCCCATCATCGACATGCTTACTATATTTCATTAATTGAATTGAATTATATGATGGTTGTTACTTGGTGACATTTTGGGGTGGATATTATACCTTGTTATGTGTTTTTGGGTTTTTCTGATTTTCTCACAAGGGAATTAGTATGTCTCTCCAGCATGTGCATGAGAGATATTGGATTTTCCTTCTAAGTATTCATTTATTCTCACCCTATTCCTATAGAAATGATTCTATGTTTCAAATATGATTATGTGGACATTTTTGGGAAATACTAGCTCAGACGTGGGGGTTGTTAATGAATAGATACATTACTTATCTTTTTTGGTATTCACATTAGACACTCTTGTTTTGTAGTAGTTATAATTTAAACATGAATTTGGGATGGATTTTTTCTTTCTTATATATATGTCTTGGAGTTATTTTTTGGTTGATACAACTTATCTCCTATTTTTTGTTAATATTAAAATGGTAATGCATCTGATTTCTGAGAATTTTATACCCTTCATACTGCTCACCAAAACGAGGCCTACAGGAGGCAGGACTCAAGGTCATATATCTCTTTCTTAATTTACAACATAGGAGTGGTATATTTTGAGAGAGGGATTCCTGATATGTTTCCCATGGTTTTAGTCTATATAGATGTATCTACATTAGTTAGGGATAATTCAATGATATTTCATGTCCTTGTGATCATTGGGATGACCATATACGTGGTGGTGTTTCAAAACATGTTTGATAATGAATGAATGACTGAAAAAGTCCTTAAATGATGATAATTAAATACTTTAAGAGAATAAAAGACATTTACATATTCCATATATCTATATTATATAGTATTTTATTAGTTGATTTACATGGGATGATCATATAATTATATTCCACATTCCATTTATAATTTGAACATAATGTGGAATGTATTTTCATTTCCTTGGCCTTATCTATGCTAGGTTGAGGTCACTATAGTTAAACAGTGGTTTTTGTGGATTATGATAAAATAATGAGGTAATCTATTTTAGTTATATAGTTCATCATATTTTCAATATCATAATATTATATTTTCTATAATATATAGTGTATTATATATATATATATATATATCATCATTGATTTCTATTGAAGAAGAGTGACCCAATTTTACATGAATGTTGAACAATTAATAATTTTAAGTTAATGAAATTAATATATGGATCATATATATATATATTGATAAAATGATTTATTTTTTATAGTGAATTATATTGTGTTCAATGAATGTGATAGTGAATGATTTTTTAAAATTTATGAATCGGTTTTAGGATATCTTCACAATGTGATTCTGGAAATATAACCTTGATTTTAGATTGGTTTTAACATATACTAAAAATATATATATACATCGATTTTATTATATTCATAAATTATAATTCCATAGGATCTGTTAGATCTATATAGTTGAGTTATTTATTTATTCCTTCATATCACCATTTTCCCTAGTATATCAATAGTGGTATCTCCAATGTACTTTCAAATAATTCTCCTAGTAGTTTGTGGTTGAGTGTGAATTATTAATGTATAAACATGGTAATGACGGGAAAAATCTACCTACACCCAAGGATTACTGAATTATTTAATCAATTAAATGTATAATGTTTATTGTCAATGATTTATCAGTGGTTTAAATATCATCAAATGAAGGAAAATGGGTATATTTTTATAAAAGTTCCAATTAGTTGAACTCATAATGGGAGTGAATAAATATGTGTCTAATTATTTTTAGAACAATTTTTAGTGGCTTCATCATCAATATTATTGTATATATACTATAAGAGAATGATCATGTTATTAATTTGTATGTTGTTTAGGGATATACTAACTAAGTTGGTTTTATAAAAAGATTTCAAAGTGTATCTTTTGGATGAGTGAGGATTATTTTATTGGGAATTTCCCATTTCATAAGAATATGGTTATTTATATTTTAAAAATTGATTGCATTATTCCTTGGGAATAATGAAAGGCCCTTTTAAGTTATAAAGATTTTATCACCCTATGGGATACTAAATGAGATTTGTGTCCTGATTTCACTTAAAATCTAACGTAGTTGGAATATTTTAAAAAGAATGACTGTGATTTTGTATTGAGAGAACTATTCAAATTGGTATTATCTTTTCTGATGAAAAAATGATCATTTCACTTATTATTATACTCTTATATATATGATTTTTCTTTATTTTTTATTATGGAACTTTGTTACATGGTCCTATTTATTATTAATATATGAAAAAGGGTTGATCTAATATATGTATTTTTTGTAACAACATCATGTTTTTTATTAATTGATCATTGATCTTGATCACTAACATATAGAATTTCCATTTATTTAATTTTGTAAATAATATATAAAAATGATTCTTATGGTCTAACAAGTGAAATAAAGCCTACAATACATATTGGACAAATATTATTGGATTTTCTGTTGAAGGAGATGGGTGGGTAGCCCTATATTACCTCCAAATTTTGGTGAATTTTTAGGGAATTTTGGATGTTACACACTCGATTATTATTCATCATATAGGTTATAATTTATATGTTTATACTTATGAAATTTATTTTATAATGTTCGTATAATTTACATAAATTTTGAAACAAGTCATACAAGAGAACAATTGAGATAAATTTTTTTATTCATAAAAATAAATTATAACAATAAACATTAAACTCATTGTAACAATGAAATTATTATTAATCACCAGATACTACTACATCCATTAACAATTCATAAATTGAAGGGGAAAAATTGAGTGGAATAAAATATTCAAAACAATGTGATCTATTGGAACATATTCACCTTGGATGGTCACTAATGTCCAAGGAAACCTTATACCGAAGATGAAAATCATAAATGTAGAAAACATACTATGACCTATAAAATACATACATTGTAAATGAGAAGTGATAATTGAAATTGATATGAATGGATATTTATAAGAATTTAATATCACTCTTGGAATTATTGTCATTGAAAATATTTTCATTGAAAATATAGTCCACATATATATGGTTGGTAGATATAAATCCAATATGTATAATAATTCATGTAATGTTAAAAAAATATGGCTCTTCATAAAACAAACATTTGACCATAAAATAATATATATATATATAATTACATTTTACATAATAATAATATAAATATTATTAAATATTCATATGATATATATATACATTAATTTAATTTTTTAGTATTAAAAATATATTAAAAAGTTAATTTTATAATCTAAATAAATTAATAATTGCATATGTCAAAGAGAATTTAGTTTAATGTTATTTTAATATTGAACTGTATTATTAGGCATTATATACTTTTTCCTAAAAATTAAACCTAGTAAATTTAAATATCATGATATGTGATATAATATATTTGTGTTAAAGAAATTTCAAATTGATGTGAAAATAATATTAAGGAAACAAAATTTTTAAAAACAACATTTTTTCAATAAAAGATATCGATTTTACTGTTTATATTTATAATTTAAATGTTATGTATTAAAATAATAGAATTTAAATAAAATAATATAAATATTGTTTTTTAATTCATTATATAAAAAATATATTAATTTTAATTTTCAGGATATTTATGAAAAACTATATTTTTTTTTTGTGAATATTAACATTATTAATATTGATAAAAATATAACATTTATAAAACAAGAATAACATTAATTTTTAATTAAAAAATTGACATTGAATATTTAAATTTAAGAATTAATATAATAAATATATCTAGGCTATGCTGAATTTTCAAAATACATGTTCAATATTTTTGAAAGACATATAATATTTAAAACTAAAAAATGTTTTGCATGAATAAATATATTTTTAGACATTATCACCTTTTTACAATATATAATATTAAATTAATTTTATATTTTAATTAAAAATTAAATATTATTTCTAATGATTAATTTCATTCTAATAATAAAGATATCAAAAGTAAGATTAATGTTAATTTCCACGATAATGGTATAACAAGTCTTTAGTGAACTTTTTTATTAATATAATTTAAATTTTATTTAATTAATAAATTTTATCTAATAAATGTTAACTATTGTATTTCAATTTATAAAATATAATTATATTTATAAACATTTAATTTTTAATAAAAAATTAATTTAATAAGTACAATTTGTGCTTAAATGTCATTTTTCTACAAAACAGTATTATATATACTATATATTTTAATTTTAATGTTGATTATATTATATATATAAATTGAATAATGAATATCAAGAGTAGATATATGTGTAAAAAAAGTGGTAATAGGGGTAGCCTTATATTTCTAAATAAAATATGAATTAGATCATAGGGAATGAATTTCCTAGGGAAAACTCAAAATGTAAAAGTGTAAAAACATACTATAAAAGACATGGATTTTTTTTAAAAAAATGCACCGAATTTATTGTATGATGATTTAATGTAACAATATGAAAGGAAAAACAATTAAATAATATTCAATTTTTTGACCAAGGAACTGTGTATTGATATGATATAAGTGTGAATGGTTTATCCAAATGTTCAATTTCTATACTAATAAAAGTGGATCGCATATACCCCTACATGGTTATACATCCCATTATAAATTCAATTTAAACTCTACCAAAATTATCTATAATATATTTTCATTTTTCATACTAATTCCCAAGTTCTATATAAGATAAATTAAGGCCTTCTTTCCTTATATAACTCTATGATAAGACCATATTTTTTGAGGCATAATTACCTTTTACTTATCCATTTATCAATAATATACCTATTCATAATATCTTATATCCATAAAAATATAATTACAGAAATGTCATTATTATTTTATGTTTATATTATATTAATGGAATAAAAATCAATTTTATTCTCTATTGACTATGAAAAATAAAATAATCATTTTTGTGTTAAGAAGACTACAACCACCACAAATGAAGACTTCAATTGTTTATCACCACTATAAATTTCTAGTAAAATGGGTATAATGCATGAATAAAAATTATATATAAAATAAATATGATATAGATATTTTACAATTATAATTCGTACTATTTTTTATAAATAGAATCATTATTCATAAAGACATGCAGATAACCACCATCAAGGGGCATGTGTTTCATTTTCCACCACCACTAATCATTGATGGATTAAAAATTATATTTAATATACAAAAAATATTTAATATAATATAAATATTATTTTTATTCTTATATTATTTTAATATTCCTTTTATCATGGTCATGATACACAATTCTTTATATATTAATTGGAAAAACAACCTCATGTTACCGATATAGAAAAAATAATAATATTTTAAATATATGAAATAATATGGTTAACGGGCCATGAAATATGATATCTATTTTCATATTTTTATTAATAATTTAATTTATAAACGTAATTTTGTTATATTAGATATTAATAACACGTGTAGAGAACATTAATACCTGAGGTAATGGTTTTTGTCTCAATCACCCTTCATTGAGGCATGTTTTGTTATTATTAATTGATATTCATTTCATAGTTTAACTAATTCCCTCATGATATATATAATAATAAATTTTATTAAAAATGGAGAATATGTTTTCTTCTTACTCACCATTTTTTGGTATGTTATTGCAATCATCCCTAAAATACATGACATATTCAGAACTCAATCTACATTCATGAGTAATAATATTTCTTCATGATATTCAACATCCATTTCATATATTATAGCATATTTTTATAATGGGATATGAGTTTTCAATAAATTATTATTTATTATTGAAGTCTATTCTTTCATGAAAATGAAACTATATTATTTATAATTCATATCTTCAAAACATGGTTTCTCCTCCTTGTCCAGGACTTCCCTTCATACAAATGATCTCTATTATAAATTGATACATAATTATGTATTTTCTCAGGTGAACCAAATTATTCCCATCCCCATTTTCAAAATGAATATTCTTTATCTCTTTTTATAATTCTTTATTAGAAAAATAATTTTTATTTTATAATATTTAAATGCGAGTTCTTCCATGATTAATTGTTCTATATTCAAAACCACCCTTGATATCTTTTAGTTCCATGTTATCTATTTTTTCTCCTTTTTAATTAAATATTCTTGAAATTAAGAAACTCTATTATTATAATAATTACAATTAATATATTATAAATAAAATTTTCTTTTCATTTCATCAGATATATATATTTTAGTTCCATTAATAATTATTATTTTTAATTTCTCTTTAATTAATAGAAAATTCCTATATCATGACCCATGTTATGAATTTCAATGAAAACATGTTTTTAAAACATTAATAGATACTATGACTAATAATTTATGTATGAAGAACCCCATTTATTAAATATTAATTTCATGTAAACTAAAAAAACACTTCCATTTTTAAAATATATTATACTTATTAATTAAAAACCATATTGGTGGATAAATTTTGTTCACCATGATACGTCTCAGGATTTATAAACATTAGGTCTCTATGATCATGTAATATTCTCTATTTAAAAATTTTAATGTTTATAATTTTTTATTTTATTTTCTATTTGGAATCATTATTGTAACATCCCAGGTAATTAAAGAATAAATAATTTTCATATTTATTAATATTTGAGAATTAAATATGAATTTTAATTAAAAGGGGTTGCTATGTTCGATAGCGTACCTGATACGCAACGATGAGTTTCTTTGTAACTTACGTAGCACACTAGTAATATAATAATATTATGTTAGTTAACAAGTAGCCGTTGTACTGGCGGGAATGAATAGAAATAACTAAAATATGAATAGATATATTTTTAGATGTTTTTACATTTACCCAATAAAAGATAAAGGCTTAAAATACGGAAAGAGTTCAATTTTAGGCTTTTATACTCTAATTTTCACTAAAGGTTCACTTATCACCTTTTAATGGTGAACCGTCATTAAATATAGTTTTGATCACTCTTATACATTCTTTTGGACCAAATAAAACTTTTATTAAGATCGGGACATCAAATTTTACTTTGTGTAATTTTTGGTACCTTTCTGATAAAGTTCATTTTTTTTATGAATAGTGTAAAATGTTGCATTTTAATTCAAAACCTCTTTTTGATCTAATTTATTTATATGATTATATTATCTTTTGAATTGGTCTTAATGTGTAATATGAATATATTTTTACCATTTTATCCAATGGTGGTCATTGGAATCAATTTCGATTTGAAATTAGACTTAAACTGGTGTCAATCTTTTGATACTTATTGTTTTGTAAAAACACGCTATTTGCTCTGGCAGCGGGAATTAATTATTAAATTAATTAATGTGACTTATATGATTTGAATTTTGTAAAATAGACTTCATTTTTGAATTCGGAATATCAAATATAGCTTAGGGTGAATTTTTGGTAATTTTCTGAAAAACTTCAATTTTTGATGAATAGTGAAACCACTAAGTGGTAATCAAGCAAACTGATTTTTCAGTTAAATGAAAGTTTACCACTAATGTGTATTGAATTTTGAAAATCCGACATACATGGTTGTCATTAAGAAGTAAAATGTGGTTCAATGGGATAAAAATAATTTTTTGGTGAATAGTAACTTATTAAGTTTTTAATCGCGATTAGTGGTAATTAGTGTAGTTTAAGGTATAAATAATACTTTAATAATATAAAATGACCTAGACACATGTCCCAACCTCATTGGTTGTGTCATGGCCGACCAAGACAAGCCATGGCCTAACTTGGGGACCCCATGTATCCACTTTAGTTGGAAAATGACAATAATATATTTTTATTTAATGTTAAAGTGAAAGTGACACAAACATAATATGTTTTGCGAAAACAATTTTTAAGTGGGGTTATACAAGCCCAAATTTTGATTATAAATAGTCATTGGAAAGCTAAAAAGATTTCCTATATCATAGTAGTTTTTTTATAATTTTTAGACATTAAATAAATTAAATTATTTACGACATAATAATGATGCAGTGATGACATCATTATTTAACGATTAAAATAAAATGGAAAGATAATGTAAAATCTAAAACCTACACATGGCCAAAACCAATTGGATGAGTGGATTTCGAATCCTTATCACCTTATCCACGAATTCTATCAATGTGGGACCTTTTAAAACCGAAACACATTTTCAAATAAAGTTATATTTCTTTACTTTCCAAAAGTGCCCCTCCTCTCCTCTTATAAAAGGCCCCCACCTCTACCTTATTTCACACACCTCTTCAAGCCTTTGGCTCGGCCAACCCCTGCCCATTTGCTCTCTCCACATCCCTCTCCTCATCCTAGAGGATTCCCTTTGGGCAGAATCCTTTCAAAGGAAGCCTTTAGGCTCAACTCAAAAGGAGTTACACTTTTTAAAGGTAATTCATTCTCTCATGTTCATTTGTTTTATTTTGTTTCTCCAACCCCCTAAACTCTTTTTATTTACTTATTTTGTAACATCACCAGTATCTTCAATATACTAGGATGTTGTTATAAGATTTATTTGAGCTACACTTCCACACAACTACATCAAATGGTTAAAGAACATAAGGTTTCCGTGGATGGCGAAATTCTGCCTCCCGAAACGATGATTGTTCAACACTCATTAAACAACTTCAAAGGTGGCCATTATGATGTCACTATTTTTATATATGATATATAATATGTTTATGTTTTCCTTAAGCTTCTGTTTTTTTATTTTGGGCATACCTTTATGGTTTCCATTATGGGTAAAACACGATATCTTCATTTTAGGAAGCGCGGACTACCGCCCCCTAAAAGTGATTTGATTCGTCAATACCATATGTGGGATGTGTAAAGGATAAAGTTAATGATATTATACATGATTTTATACTGGAATTATAATATACCTATATATATCATTATCATTTATTTCCATTAAAGTATGAGATAGAAATGAAAGTAGCGTTCATGCGTACGTACGGACTACCGTCTCCATGAACGGTGCATTTCATTTCTTATCCCCAAATGTAATGTACTATTAAAAGTACATGTATATAATGGATATATATAATTAATGATATATCTAAATGATGAATATAATTCTGGAATTAAAATATACATACCTATCATTTAGTTTTAATTCCATTAATATGACAAAGAAATGAAAGTAGCGTTCATGCGTACGTACGGACTACCGTCTCCATGAACGGTGCATTTCATTTCTTATCCCCAAATGTAATGTACTATTAAAAGTACATGTATATAATGGATATATATAATTAATGATATATCTAAATGATGAATATAATTCTGGAATTAAAATATACATACCTATCATTTAGTTTTAATTCCATTAATATGACAAAGAAATGAAAGTAGCGTTCATGCGTATGTACGGCTTACCGTCTCCATGAACGGTGCATTTCATTTCTTACCTCTAAATGATTATGTAATATTTTAAATACATGTATATTATGGATATATATGATATATAAGGTATCCAAATGAGGAATTTCATTCTGGATATAATGAAACATTGACCAAATTAACAACATGTAAGTATAAGAAGTCAATTTTTGACTTAAGAACCAAATACCGACAAAATGAACATTATTAACTTAAATGATTACATGATGTTCATAACATGGTATAAAAGGAATAATGAACTTAAAAAAGGTTCTTAAGCAAGTAGAGATTAACTAAAGTTTATTATTCAGGAGTTTAAAGAACGGTCGGGTCAAGTCAGATACGAGGTATGGGAACTTCTTAACCCAATTTCCATTCTTTGGGTTAATCTCCTACTTTCAAATTATGTCATTATGTTATTATGTCGTATCTTGTATTTGTACTTTATTTATGTGTACTTATAGTGAATACACATAATGTATCTATTTTATTTTATAAATTATCTTTGTATGAGACTTCGTCTCAATCTCCTTTCGTTGAGGCATATTTTATTTTATACACAACTTTCTTTCATACGGTGTATAAACCCCTTTGACTTTTACGTTTATTCAAAAGGAATCTTTTTTATACGAAGCGTTTACTAAACGACGAAAGGGAATGTTTTTGTCGTACGTATGCGGCGACAACGACTTCTCCGTCGTCGTAACCGTTATTTGAGTTTCGGCTTCCTCTACAAGCCATTCCTTTTTTTTAAAAGAAAAATAAATACCATGTTTTACTTTTCTTTTATTTTGGTATTGAAAATGGTTTTCATAATATTTTTATATCAATGTGTGGTATTGATATCTTGTGATTGAATGGTGGAAATTTTATGTTTCCTTTATGCATGTTTTATGTGATACGATTATGTTGAGGTTCTTGGGCATTATTATGAAGAACGGGTGGTTCCGTGATAAACTAAGGGCGGGTGAGCCCGTTATAGCTCTCCAATGCATTGGGTAACGCGAAGGAGTGAAACATTAAGGTTTCTCCAAAGAGATTTTTAGGGAATATACTGTGATGGGTATTCCAAACGTAACCAAGAGGGTTACTCCCTACGTAAGAATGTTATGAATGCCTCAAGTTACCTTTATGTCTTGTGATTTCTATGATTTATTCATGATTTTATGAGGCGTGTTAAAGTGCCTATGTTTTATGGGTAAAGTATGATTTCATTCTTATGTATATATGAACTCATGTTTCCTTTCCATGTTTTTTTTATAACCCATACTGAGTTTTTATGCTCATCCCAAGTTTTTGAAATGTTTTTCACAGGTCAAGGGAAAGGTACATGATAAGATGATAGAGTCAAGGATGTGTCAAGAAATAATCCATGTTTTATTTTAAATGTGTTTCCATTGATGGGAATGAAGAATACTATCTTTATATAACCTCTTTGTTTATATGTGGAATGTAATGCAAGTTTTATGATCTAATTCTCTAAAACTCTAAACCCGAAAAGATCCTCAATGTGTAATCTTGTAATAACTCAAGATTAAGTAAGGTTTAAGGCAGGGGCCTTATAATTATGTTTTATGTTATGTGAATTAATTGAATAATAAATATTGAAAACACATACTTCTCATGGGATTGATTTAGATTATGTTATATATGTGGTTTATTTTCCAAATGAGGAATTTATAATTATTATTTTCATTATTGTAAAATGTGGGCCCATTATTTTATATTTATTCTATGATTTTGGTAAATATTTCTATCTCATGAAATGTAATTTTTTGAGGTTAAAGAGAAAACCAAATCCACAATATGAATTTTTTTCTATGATGATGAGAATGGTTAGTAAACCTAAAACACCTTGGGAATTTTTATATATTATAATTATAGTATTTGGTGGTAACCATTACTTATCTTAAAAGGTCGTGTATTATAATGTTTAGAAATATTCAATGATTCATTAATATAATTATTCTATTTAATATTTCCTCATTTCCAGGATTATGATAATCTTCATTATGATATAATTTTATGCCTCAAAAAACAATCGTTATATATTATTTATTGATTTATTACCATACTAGTATTTGTAGCCCATCCGATTCATTATGTATTTTCTCTTGGTTATCCCTGTAATAGTAAAATACATATGGATGTTAGGAGTACAATTTTGAGTTTAAAATAAAGATGATGATTTTACATTTGAAATGATGATCTTTTGTATCTAATCCTATAATTTAATGAATCAAATATATAATAATATACATTTTCGTTGAAATTAATGTAAAAAATGAAGAAATAAACTATGTATAACATTTTTTCCCTTTATATTCTTTCAATGTAATATTTAGTTATTATTTGAGAATAAAATGAGAAAACCAATGTGAATATCCTATAAAAATAATTAGTGTAGAGTAAAATATTTTAATTTTGGTAATGTATAGGGTATATGGGATTCTATGAAATAAATTCTCATTCATGATCTGAGAATGTGGATATAGATACCGCATAGATTCACCTTGGTTGAATCCACCAATAAATTATTGGTTTTTATTAGGTCCAACAATATCTTGGATATATGATGAGTGGGACTAATATTTCAGACCCTAATAGAATCTATTGATGGATATTCTATATTTTATAAAATACTATTTATGAAACTATAATATGGAATTATTTTGAAGATTATTTAATGGAATATGATCAGTTGGATAAGATAAACAATATTTTACTAATATATGTTAAACTATGAATGCTGTTTGTTTAAATAATGTAATAATGGGATAATTTAATGATGTTAAGGTACATGAAGATTTTATAGTTAATTCTATTTTAAGTTAACAATTATGATACTCCCTCTATGATTTTAAATTTACATCACTCATTTTAACCATTTTGGATTTATAAAAAGTTGTAACTAGATTTAACAATGTCTTCCATGGGTTTGATAGATAATGAGATGATTACACCAATTATCACCATACTAAAAAAACTAGATTATGGAAAAATAGTGTGATTATTCCAAAAATATAATCATGAAAAATGATTACAAATATATCCTTAGTTGAAATCTTGAGTCAACCCAAGATTATATAGGAAGATATAGATAATCATGATGGAAATAAGACTCTATTTACTTTATATAAATCTTTTTTAAAATAACCAAGGTAATTTTTTTTAGGGGTCATGAAGATACATTATATGTTAAATGGTAGGCCATTCAGCACTAATCATCCATAGATTATTGAATATTCCATTTATCATTATTGGAGTGGAGAAGATGAATGGAAAATTAACCATAAATGTTCCATTCCATATATAAAGAATAATAGGTAATTACCAGAGTCGATGACTTAATCTAAAGGATACCAATGATGATCGACAATAAAAAAATCCATGGAAAGGGAATATGATAAATAAAACAAAATAAATACTAATGAATTGATTTTAAAAATTTATGTACAGTTTAGAGAACACATCCTCCAATCAATGAAAAATATTATTATATTTAATGTTTTTCAAAGGAATCCTTCATAACTGGATGCTTTGTATGATCATAAATGTTTAACCTCTATAAATAGTGGTGGAATTATAATAGGGTATTCTAATTTTTTGATTATTTTCTCACATGTAAATATTTATAGTAAATTTTCATCTAGATATATAATAATATATACTTATTAAATTTAATTTAATTTTGGAAATAGATATGTTCACTATCCATAGTAGAAAAATTATTTTTAATTTGGAGATAACAATTAATTTCATTATCAAATTGTAAATTAAAATATTATTAAATATATATATACAAAAATTATACAATATTTGACTATATAATGAATTATGATTGATTATGGCCTCAAATAGTTGGTTAAAACCTCAATAGTGGGGAATACTATTCTATGGGAATATTTTTGCATCTATATGATTTTAATATTGATGTCACTCTAGTAATTATATCTTATATGGTGCATGTCAATAATTCAACCCTAGATTTGTTCATTACTATATTATATTTACCATTTTGAGGATTGTATTTATTTTATGGTGGGGGGTAATGTTGTTACATAGGTTTTTTGAAATCATAGTATCTATGTTATCTATATGTATATAATTCTAATTATTTTTCTATGGGATATATGAATTGAAATAGATTCTAAAATAAGTTATATAAAATTTTAATTGAACCTATAAAATTTCAATATGTCATATAATGAATCTATAACTAATGAAAATGAAACAATAAATTACACATCAAAAATTGGTTATCAGTATAGAGTAGTACATCCATTATTTGATCATATATTTAAAGAGAACAATAAATATAAAATAATAATGCCATCAAAATTTGGAGATCTATTTGATCACAATAAACTTTTTAGATTACCAATAATCAAGTAAAATATTTAATGAAGGAGATCGTCATAAAAGGAAAAAAATTATCAGATCAATAATGGAAGATATTGAAATGAGATATGTGAAAATAATATATTTAATAAGACAACATAATGGATAAAAATATATCCATTTTGAATATTTATTTTGTTAATATGGTCACTGAAACTATGGTCTTTGCAAGTATTGTAATTTGATATATATCCAATATGTGTTTTCAATTCGTATATAGTTAAAAAAATAAAAGAAAAATTGAAATTCATATATGATATCAAATTACTATATATATACAGACATGTTTCATATTATTATTATTATTACTATTATTAAAATATATTATGATTTATATATAAAATTAAAAAAAAATTATTTATTAATGGTATAGTAAAAATTAAATTTTAACATATTAAAATTAATTAATTTTATTTGTTAAGGAATATTTTTTATTAGAGTAATATTTAATATCAATGTACTATATTGTTAGTTATTGTATATTTATTATGAATAAGTAGCATGATGATTTTAAAACAAAATTATTTATGATATAATATCTTACTGTTACATATATCAGAAATCATTATGAAATATTCTTAGGAACATATTTTTTTTAATTCTAATTTTCCATAAAATATGTCTTATTAATAAATAATATTTATTATTTAAATTATAAATATATATATATATATTTGATTTATTATTATATAAAATAACCATAAATTTTTATTAAAATATATAGAAACTATCTTCATATGATTTTTGTTGTTGTCTAAAATATTTTACATATAGGTTGATGAATTGTTTTAGATTTAATGAAAAACTATATATTCTTTAATGATATCAATTTGACCTCTTTAAAATCCTTCTTTAATGGAATTATACAAAATTCAACATGGATGGTCATGAAGTAATGAACCCTTAATTTTTTATGTTCTCCATGGATGGACAACCCTCTCAATGATAGAAAAATGATCCCCCTAACAGTTTATAGGGTAACACTACTGATTTATTGTTGTATTCTAATGGCCTTCATTTTATTTACTCATAGATATTTATGGATATTCATAATTATAATTTTATGGCAGATGACACTCCCACTTGGATGCCCATCACCAATCAAATTTTTTATTCAAAAGAACTCTACAGGACTCACTGTAAATATTTTTTTATAATTACATCATGGTTGATCAATTTTAAGGTACATTACAACCATATGTCAAGGATCCTTTTGATATGGAGAATCTGGATTGTTACTTTACCAACACATGACTGGATCAAAAATAATGTAAAAAATATTTTCTTAGCATGATCTCAATATTGTATATATGAGGAGAACAATCAACACCTTTTCATGGGTTGTGAGATTTCTAAAATTTTATGGAATTAAATATGCAGTATATTTGGAGTTTGATTTGATATTGACATGCATCTAGAGGAAGACATGAACTCAATCTCTCCTGTTCGTCACAATAACCATATTCATTTTCCCATGACATATATTACCTCAGTCATTTCTCAGAAATGGTATGTATAGAATTCAATAATTTTTTATAAAAAAACACCTCTTACCATGAAAGTATTATTTCAATTTATAGGGATATATATTAATCTTAAAAGGTATAATCAAGAACTATATATAATAATGTTACTGAGATATAGATCTTTCAATGGATGTGTGTTTTGGTTGTGCCCAAAAATCAACTTTTATATAAATTTATTTTCTAGACCCATTTGATCATCTCATCGATTATTGTAAATATTGATGGGGAATCCTCCAGCATGCAAGGACCATCAGGTTTTGGTGGTATCTTCCAAACTCAACATGGACTCTTCAAAGGCTTATTTTTTCATTATATTGTAATTGAAACTACATATGAAGGGGAGTTGTGTGATATGACTATTTCTATCCATAATATTATATTATATAAATGTAATTATTTTTAGGTAGAATAAGAATATGAGATTCATGTTATGGTGTTATTGGGGAGAACCTAGAATTTCCCTTGTAAAATCATAACTTATTGGACAGAGTGCATTCATGTTTCAATGATCCTAATTTAGTTGTTTGATTTGTAAATATAAAATCCAATCAGTCCAATGGTGATTTATAAAATAGTTTGTTCACATAATTAATCTTAATGTGGATATTTAGGACACTGGACTATTACACACCAATGATGGATATAGACATGCATGGATCAGTTTACTCCTACAGATGTAAAACCATTGGTAATGCATGTCTTTTCTTGTTTTCTTTTATTTGTTAAATTTCATAGGACTAGCTTTCTGGAGGGTGGATTTGGTCAGAATAAATATTTAATAACAAGAATGAAATAAATTTATACGAAACCCTATTTATATAAAAAAATTATATATATTTATTATAAATCATTTCAAAATACTATATCGAATTTATAAAAGTCATACATAACATTATTGAAAAAAATGTAATATTTCACACTATAATCTACATCAACAAGATTATGATAATATATAGATTTATCTCTTTTTAAAATTTAATATTACAAATGTTATTATCATTTTGATTTCAACATTTCAGTATTATTAAAAAAAAGTAGTCTCATTTTTACATATATATATATATATATTATTACTAATGAAAATGTTAAATTTAGTGATTATGATAAAATAGGTTTTCTAACGAATTTTTAAAATCATGTAATTTCTATCTGGGAAATATAATTTATATACTTTAATATTTTAATATATTATTATTTTCAGTTATATATATATTTTTATTTTCTCTCAGTCAATAAGAATCCTATAATAATGAATATTATGAACACATAATTATAAAAACCCATTTTTCTACTTTTTTTAATATTATTTATTTTCATTAAAATGTTTTTTAAAATATATATAAATTGGATTAAAATTTTATATAATAATTTAGTTTGAAAAAAATATTTTAATAATATGGGTGACCATATTTATTAAATTAATTTAAAAATGACTTAGTTAATAACAAGATACAAATTTTAAAATAAAAATGTCATAATTTAAAAAAATTTGGTAAAAGACCTGAATAATGATTAAAAAAATACATGGAAATACTGTTTGGCTATCAATTAAACAAATATCAATCCATATTATATAATTACTAAATTTTTGAGTCATTAACCTTGGAAGAGTTTACTAATATCCCGAAAGAGAAAATGTCATTCCAAAACATATCCTTTTCATCACATATAAATTGGGATAAATCCCTCCACTTTATCTATAAACATACCATTATAATTTCCTTTAACATATTACCAAATTAAATATCTAATAATTCCCTTATTCGCATTATTCCCCTAGTCTTTATATGTTATCTCAAAACATTTTTTAAGTACATTTCGATGAGAATATTTGGTCCCCAACATATGTATTACCATCTTCATACTATTTTATAATTAATAGTCTTATATAGAGTGACATATATCAATAAGAATAGAATAACATAATTTCACTTATTATAGCTATATTTTTTTATTAATGGAAAAATAATTAATTATTCTTCTGTATTTTCTATGAAAAAATGGTTCATTAATTCATTGCTTGAACAATTACATGTGTATAACAATGTGGCTAGTGAAAATGATGTAATCGTTGAATTAATATTATATCTATAATATAAAAATGACTCTGATATGTTAAATTATCATTTCTATCATTTAATGTTATTCTTTTAGAAGTTGAATAATTAATGATGCGTGTGTGTGGATTACCACCTACATGAGCAATGAATATCATTTTATATCACCAAAAAATAGGGATGGATGGAAACATATTTTTAAAATTGAAAATATATTTTTGTAATTCTATAATCATTTTGGATATCATATAAATATTTTTCAACACATTTTACAAGGTGATCACAATATAGGAATCACTTAAAAATTGTAAAAAAATCATTAATTAAATGATGTTTGAATAAAAATTTTAGTATTAATAAATAACATGTGTTAGTTAAATGACCATGTGATATGAAATATCGTTAAATAATTTTCATCATTTAGAATTTAATTAAAATAAACGTTTTATTCTTGATGTTATTTTATGGTTTAGAGAAAATACAAATAGATGTTAGAGGTTCCCATCTTAATAACCCTTCATTGTGTCTTGATTTGATATTACACATAAAACATCATTATTATGGTATGAAAACATTACCCAATAAAAATAATATCACAAATACATTTTGAACAAAGAAAATACATGTCTATTCATTCCACTCATTTTTTGGCCTATTATTGATATATTATTCTAAAATAAATGGGCATTTCAGAACATAATATTATTTCTTGAGTTAAAATGTTTATCCACGATCTTTATAAAAATTTTATTTCTTATAACCTATTTTTATCCTTATAGATTTTTTTTAATTTGAATTTTACATATTAATGAGTTCAATAACATATTGAAAATAATACTATGACAAAAAAATATCATTCATAATATAAAATGTTTTTCCAATAACTATCAAATTTTTATCTCCATTTAAATGGTATGATCATAAATTGTAATCCTAATTATGTAATATGTCATGTGGAATTTATATTTACCTACCCAAATATTAAAAATAATGGATTATTTTTCTATTTTAACAATGTTGGATTTAATTTAAATGTATTTTAAAATATAAAAATAGTTTTCCCTCTATGATCATCAGTTTGATCATCATTATAACCAACATTAACATTGTGTTACACACTACATTAATTTTTATCTATTTTCATACAAGATTATTCTTTTGAGATTAATATATTTTTTATGAATTAAATTTAATTATATACCTAGTGATTTTTCTGTTCCATTTCTAGTCTAATACATTTTTTTAGTTCCCTTTGAAATTATCACTTTTATGTAACCTGATTTAAGGGTACATTCTTATTCCATTTCTCATGAGAAGCACCACCCCCATCAATGACTTTTAAAAAAATAAATTTATTATAAATACTCTCATTATTTTATGTATAAATCATTTATTTTGATTTTAGTTTTATGTCATATAATAGTCTCTTTCCTATAAAGATATACATTACATTTTTCATGAAAATGAACACAAGTTTTTTAGTTTCATTCTCTCCTCTTCTAGATCTTTCTCATTAATTTTCTACATTATATCCTCTTATTCATTACCTATTACCAAATTTAAATTTCAAAAGTTAAAAATGAATTTATTTATTCCTCTATGATGAATCCTTAGTATTTATCTTTCAATTGTGTTTTTATCAAATTCATGAAACTCACATCGTTCTCATGGGCTTGTTCAGTCATATGATTTATATATGTTTTATTTCAAATATGTGACATTTATATTTATGATATTCATTAATGTTATTCGTGCGATAAAAAATATTTAATCCACTGATGTTTTTTTTGAAATCATATTATCTGATGAGTTATTATGTATGGGATTAGTGAGTGAACATAACCCAATAATGAACATTGACCATTATGTTAATGGGATTTGGGAGAAAATATTGTAGGTTTTGGGCGTAGTGAAAGCACATTGGTGATTTTTTAACAGATTAATTTTTCCACTGACAATGATCATTCCGAGATCCATCACGATAATAAAATGCTGGATCCTCAGAATAGAACGATTAATTATAGAAAGGAAGGGATTAATAGAATGATATATAGGATCATCATATGTTGGATATAAATAATTAAATAAAAAACCATAATTACCTTCATGGAATTATATCACCATTGATGTTTCTGCACACGATCTGATGTGAACCATCCTTGCATCATAAAATCCAATTGTATGATTCCTCAAGTGGTGATCCACACATTATCTATGCATCTATTTATTTCATCGAATGGATCACCAGGTGTTAGTGGTTATGTGACTTCTCTTGTGATGTCTGCATTTGATCACCATGAGAGCCGCTTGCAAAGTGCTCTCCATGATCTAGTGGAGCAGGATCTCTCTCGTATAATGACAGCATTCTTGGAAGAAAATAATTCTCTCTTGGAGTGATATTTTTTTCTAGATCAATTGTGCACATAAAAAAGGTGAGGCTAATGAGAATTATATAATGGGTATTTTAATTACATATAATAATAAAATCATATAATTACCCAAAAAGAATTCATTCAATTTATTTAATTATTAGTAAGTCAATGTGTCTAATAATAATAGTTGGCTATTATTATTACTTGACATGCACCCAAAAAATTACACCTTATATAATTTAATGATATATATAATATTATTTCTCACATATCCCTAGAAAAACTATACTGTGTATATTAATATACACCGTGTGTACATTTTTTTCACTTTCGTTATTTCATCCACAACATTTATTAGGCCTTAAAGAATTGATATTTATATCTCAAATAAATAGCACTATATTACTCTCTATTAAATATAAAATTTTTCCCACAATATATTCTCTTGAATAAATAGTGTCAAAATAAATGTTATCAGGTATCCTAGAATAATTATTAAACAACCATTGAGAATAATCTTTATACAACTTGTTAAATTAATATTTAACATGGAATCTTAGACACACTTACTATGTGACCCTATATGCCTATTTCTCAGTGGAATTAGGAGGATCCTTCCTAAATTACATGGTTAGAGTCTAAAAACATGCCATGGAACCCATATAGAAAGAAATTAATGCTGAAATTACCTGTCACCTCCTATGAACGATTATCATGTAATTTATTCCCATTGCCTCGATATGTCAAATCTAGGGGGTTTTATGCTACTACAATCAACACATGTTCTTGATTATTCTTTGATTGACTTTCTGGAATTGAACGTTCCCATTCCTTACCATGGACATGGATTTATTTAGGCTATATCGATTCCATAAAATGGCTAGAGATATCTACTTCTGTTATGGAAGAGAATGGTAAAATACTTTCTCACATTATCTATTTATGTAGTATTACTCATGGAGAACCCAACATATCCTACCTCACTGAGAACAGTGTGTTGTCACTTATTTATTCAATAAATCAAAGTGCATGAGTTTTAATAACCATTAATTATAATCTTAATTTATAAGGGTAGATACACACGTCTACTGATAGGAATATCCAATGACACTGTGAAATGTATATTTCATGTTGGCGGGTCTTGTTCTCTTAATATCCTACAAGATATTGCTATGGGCACACACCATGATACGATGAATCAAATTTTTATAAGTCCTAACCCCTACTGGAATGTATTATTTTTTTCCCTTAAATAAAATAATCCCACCATAGTACATATATTCAAGAATAGTGTTATGGAAGTTCTGCATTCCTATCATAGGAGGGATAAACTATAACCTTTTAATGTAATAGTTATCCTACCGACATTATAACATGATTTTTTCAAACAGAAGAACAATCAAGAAGTGATGAGGTATTTGTTAATGAATAAAGTACAATGTAGTTGGTTCTTGGCCGCCAACTCCAAAAGACTTCCAATTGGAGTAGAGACAACTTCTAAGAACCTTTAACCCACTAGCTCTCACATGATTTTCATGCTTCTGCTGAGATATGCCTTTAGTCATGGTTTCTACCAGATTACCTTCTGTTGACACTCTTCTCACGGAATAATCACACCTTTGATAGAAATCCCTCAAGAGGTGATACATTCAGAATATGTGTGTTGTCTGTTGATGTGACCACGATTCTATTGAAATAGACACTACATTATTACTATCAGAATACAATGTGATATGATATTTAATGATTTAAACTACATGAAGACCCTAGAAAATGTTACGAATCCAAATTTCTCCCTTGGCTGTATCAGATGCCACTATATATTCAAACTCTGAGGCAGAATCAGTGAAAAATGGTTTCTATAAACTATTCCATCTAACAGCTCCTCCATTGTGATAGAAAACATATCTATACTGTGAATTGAAATCGTTTGGATCTGTCTAAAAACTAGCCTTAGCATACACTCTGATAAAAATCTCCTCATCTTCTCCATACACCATGAACATTTCCTTAGTACTTCTCATATACTTAAGGATTTTCTTAACAGCATTCCAATACTGTTCTTATGTACTTTCTTTATATCTTCCTACCATGCTATGTTTATAGGAAACATCAAGCTTGGTACATAACATGGAATACATGACTGGTCATATAGTCAAAGCATATGAGATCATACTGATTCTATATTTCTCTTATTTTTTATGAGGACACATTTTCTTAGAATGATGTAGGCCATGTGAAACTGGAACCAATCCCTTCATGGATTGTCACATACTAAATCTAATTAGTAACTGGTCAATGTATGTACCCCGACATAGTCCAGGTAGCCTCTTGGATCTATCACGAATGATCTAGATAGCTAGAATGTAGGATTCTTATCCAAAGTCCTTCATGTATAAACCCATTTTCAACCAGTCCTTAATTGACTATATGGCAGATACATTGTTTTAATAAGAAATATGTCTTCGACATATACTACTAGGATAATGAACACATTCCCATTAAACTGCTTAAAACCCATGTCAGACATTCATTCTTAATGAAACCAAATTCCATTATGGCTTCATCGAATCAAAATTTTCAGGACCTAGATGCTTTTATTAATCCATGAATGGATTTCGGAAACTTGGAATCATTTTTGGCTTCACCTAGTGTCACAAAAACTTCTGGTTGTGTCATATAAATGTCTCCCTTAAGGTTCCCGTTACATAATATTGTTTTGAAATCAATCTTCAAAATCTGAATTTCAGGGTAATCTTCTATGGAAAGTATGATTCTTATGGATATAAACATGGAAGCAGGTGAAAAGGTTTCATCATTTTCATTTCCATGATGTTGTCTAAATTCTTTTATCCACTAGACTTTCATTTTTTGTGCTAACATAAACTTCCATTTACATATTTCTCTTGAATACCCATTTTCATCCAATATGATTTAAATCAACTGGCTCATCAACCAGAACCCAAACATGGTTCTGATACATGGAATCTATCTTAGAATTCAAAGCATCTAACCATATTGCAGCTTCTGTTCTCTCTATTTATTCCTTGTACGAGAGAGGTTCATCATTGTCTAATAATAATTATTCACCATCCACGATGACTTGGAAACCAAATATCTCATGTTCCCTTAATTCACTTGAGCTAATGCGTAGTACTTCTATTTCTGGAACCTCTTCTACGGGGACCCGTAGAACTTGTTCCTGTAACAACTCATATGTATCATGATCATAAAATTCATAGAAGTCAATCTATATCCCACTATCTTTTTTGAGGATGTTCTCCCTTGCAAGAAAGACAGCTTGTCTGGGGACAATCACTTTCTTGTCTAAATGGTTATATAGGTAATATCCTTTCATTTTTTGGGATATCCTATATAGATACACCTCATTCCCCAGGGTTCTATTTTGTTGCCATATAAGTCCTTAAAGAACCTCACTTTCCCATACACATGTGTGTGACCAAATGGGTTTCTTTCCATTCTATATCTCAGAGAGAATTCTATTTTCCTCCTTAGTTTGTATTCAGTTTAATGTGTATGTTTCAGTTTATAATGAATATCCCCAAAATAATGATGGAACATATTTATGACTCATCATAGACCTCTCCATTTCCAACTAGGTGCATTTATTCCTTTCACAAACACAATTACCATTTTCTGTATATGGAGGAGTGATCTAAGAGAGAATATGATACTCTGGTAGAAGATCGATAAACACATGGTTCATATATTCTCCACCACGATCAGATCATATTTTCTCTATCTTATAACCAAGATGATTCCCTACTTCATTCATGAATTCATTAAATTTTTATATGGACACTGAGTTATACCTCATTAAGTACATATATCAATATCTACTCAAATCCACATTAATAGTAGTGAAGTAGGAATATCTACCACATTCTTCTTCTAAAAATTGTCCCTCACATCCATGTGCACCAATCTTAGAAGCTCTATAGCCCTTTCACCCTATCCAATGAAAGGAAACATGGTCATTTTACCTTGAAAACAAGCATGACATCTCTCAAGTGGTTTTATCTTATAAGATTCTAAATAACCATATTGGAAGATATTTGTTAAGTGCTTATCATTTACATGAACGAGATGGGGATGCCACAACTGAGTGATGTATGATCCATGTGAGTTTGTTTCGTTATCGATTTAAAACACATGGTATTCGTAATTTAATATGTAGATACCATAATTTATATGCACCATATCATAACATTTATTGTTCATATAAAAGAATAAACCCCTTTTTCTAAATGTTAAAAACAATCCATCCATATCCAAAAATGATAAAGAAATTATGTTTTTGGTAACACTAGGAACATAATAATAGTTATTTAAAACCAAAATCATCCCAATTATAAATAAAAGGTGATATTTGAAAATGGATAACATAGCTATCCTAGTGCCAATGGTAGTTCAATGTTCCACCTAACCTCTAAAAATATTTCTAATGCAACATTGTTCCCCCATTTGAATACTGATGTGATCCCCACAAGATTTATCTAATAACCAATGTGTAAAAATTGATATACTACAGTCGATAAAGAACAAACCTTTAGAATCCCCACACACTTGGGCGCTATTCCTCTTCTACTGGATCCACATTCTATATGAAAAACACATCCCATCTCATTCCTAGACCTGCCTATGGATCATACCTTTCTTAGAGGGATGGTGCTCGGGGGTATCACACTGTTTATAAGTCCTTAGCCCCTTTGTCTTGTCCTTCCATTTCATATTCACTATACGAACTACAGGTTTTCCCTGACCCATGTCCTTATATCACTTGATAATTATTCTTAGAATTTCTGATATACTCTTATCATTGTTTCTCATGTTGTATTTGACAATAAAGCTAGTAAATCTATTGGGAAATGATGATAGGATGAGATCTATATGCAACTAATCGGGGAACATAATCCCTAAGATGTCCATCCATTAAATGTAGCCAATAAGCATTTCTACATGAGGCATAACTGGCACAGACTCTCCAATCATTGTTGAAAACAATGAATTGGAGATCTCGTATCTATCATTTCTCGCCCTCTCTTGGTAATGATATTTATGTTGAGACATCTTGCTATAGGTGTCCATGTTTTCATGTTTCTTCAAGAGCTCATTATACATTTCTGATAGCATGAAATATTTAAAATATGTGGAATCATCCATATGTTTCAGATAGAGATATATTTCTTCATTACTGGCCTCTTTTCCAGTAACAACTAGAATAGGATCAACCAACACATATAATTTCCTCTCATGGCGATGGATGACGCATAAACTCCTATTCCATTCATGTAAATTTATGCCGGTGAAATGGTTTACCATATACAGTATTATTCACAATGATATTTTTGAAGTCATTTTTTTGTTTCTAAAAATTATGATTATAAATGTTTTAGTACATTATCATGATAAAATGAAGGCAAATAAATAATTTTATACTTATTAGTCACACACTATTTTATTGAAATCCAATATCCCTCACCTTTGACTCTAGAATATTATATTGCCTTAATATTCTAGTAGAAAGGATCCACACTACCCTTCCCATTACACAAACTTGGGTCTGGTCAAGCCACTTGAATGGTCTTAGGTAGGCATTCCATATACCAACAACATTAACTCGCTCCTCCATGATCTGCTGAGTGGACTCCGCAATCTAGAAATCATTTTACATTGAATTTCATCATACATTTCCACTTTGTCACACTATGTCCTACTGTGGCAATCAACCATTGATGTGAAACAAGTCATTTCAACCCAAAAACTTGAATTATAATTCCCCAATTATTGAAAGCACCCCAACTAGGGTAGGTCATGAACATTGAACTATGATTTGATTCTCACCATGATTATGGAAGGCTATACCATCATAATATTTTATTTGAGGGATTTTTTCCTTATACTTAATTTTTCATTTTATTATCAATGATTACATGATTTTTAATATTATGTGGGATATATTTATGTTATTAACCATGTATAAGATAATATTTACACATAATCCGTTCTTATTTTAGTTCCATCATCCATGTTAGTTTAATTCATTTATTGTGTGATCATGAAAAGACACAAATAATAAATAAACCATATTAATAGTAGAAAAAAAAAATAGTTTGATCATGAGCATACACTATGGGTCACTTTATCTAGAGGGTGATAAATTATCCCATGTCCTAGGGGAGAAACACCTTGAACCTTTCGGTTTCGTTTTTACATCATTCCAAATGTCCACCTTCGTATCTTCTTGGATTGGCTTCACCTTGCCACCTAACTTGAGCCACCTCCATTATCATTGGAGCTCTATCCATTTCCCATTAATTTATTTCACATGATGTATAGGGTTAAGACATGGATTTACATTAATTGAACCTTGGGCATGCATTCCCTATATATTAAGAAGTACTAGGATCCCAATAAAAAAATTAATGTAAATAAATAAATTAAAAGAAACCATTCACCTCCAAAGGTCTTGGTCTAGCTCATGATTATCCATACATTAAAAGATATTTACACATAAGTAAAACCAGTATTAAATTTTTTAATATTTCATGTTAAAGATAAATTATGCTCAATTCAATTAATTATCTTTAACTAATCAATCCTTTACCTTAAACTATTTTCTGTATTTCCTTGGAGATTCTCATCCATAATAATACTAAACAAATAAAATCATTTAAAATCAAATTTTTATAAAATATTTACCTAGGGGGAAACCTAGTGAGTTCCCATTCATAACTACCCAATGAGTAGACATTAACATTACACAGATTCTAAATTAAACACATATATAGAAAACAACTATCACTTGTTTTGACACAGCATTACAACCTCATTATGGTATAAATCTAATGGGTTTTTATAATATAATAATAAATTTTCATAAATATATGTAATTTGAATGAGTGAACAACGTGTAGTTCCTACTACATGACATGTACTTTTTCGCCATCCATTTGAAGTACACACTCCAGAACATGGTGTGTTGATGTACTTCAGAAATATTCAGAGTACAAGGCGTGTTCAGTGGGACCCACATCATGTAGTATCCACATTACATGGTTTCCAATCGATCAAGTTATGTACGAGGTACATGGACCAACCCTAACCTGAAGGGAATATATAATTAGTTTAGTGGGACACATGGCATGTAATCTATAACATGTGTGCCACTTCTACCTCGTCAACCCACAAAGTCTAGAGACTTAGATAGAATCCAATAACACAGCCTGGATTAGAGGACCTTCCTAATGCATGGAACACATACTACATTTTGTGTACTTCTGAATACATGTACTGTGTTCTAGTTTTGTACATCCTGGAAGCATTGACACCTCATATAAAATCCGATATTTTATTTTAAACATAACTAAAACAAAAAATAATTTGTGTATGTTGAACATGAAATGAAAGAAGAGGAATAAATCTCATGATTGAGATTTATATAATGATTAACTTGAATTAAATAAAATAAATTATTAAATATGAAAATCATAAACAAAAAACTAAAAAATTATAATTAATGATATGACTCTTCTGATACTACTAGTAGGATCTGGGTGTAGAAGAAGCGTATTAGGGGGTTTTATGAACATTAATTTTTCTATTAACAAAGATCAATCCAAGATCCATTATGAAAATAAAATGTCAGATCATTGGAAAATATAAACTAATGAAATAATGTAAATGAGTACTAGAACAATATAGATGATTATCAGATGTTGGCTACAATTAATTTAATTAAAATACAATAATTATGTTGATGGAATTAACTCTCTGTTGATGTTTCTAGTCATGATCGGATGTGATCTGTCATTGCGTCATATAATTCAAGTGTAGGATTCATCTAGTGGTGACCCACACATGCTCCACCTATATCTGAATGTTGCCGAAGGGATCTCCAGGTGCTATCGTGGAAGAGAATTCCCTTGAAATATTCACCTTTGATCTCCTTGAAAACCACTTGTAAAGAGCTCTCCTTGATCTGGTGGAAGAAGATCTCTCTCGTAGCATGAGAGTGTTCTTGGAAGAGAATAATTCACTTTTGTCTTCAAAGGATTCTCAAGATCCATTGTGAAAAAACCCAAAAAAAGAAAGCGAGGATAATGGGAATTATATAATTGGGATTTTTATGACATTGAATAATAAAATAATTTAATTAACTGAAAGCATTCATTCATTTCATTTAACTCCTACTAAGACCCCATGTCTAATAATAATATTTGATTATTATTATTACATGACATGTGAACAACGAATCACACATAATATTAATTAATGAAATAAATAAAATTATTTATCACAAATCACAAGAAAAACTACACGATGTGTATATTAATATACACAACATTTGCTTTTTTTATTTCATTTTCGTTATTTCCTCCACAACATTTATTAGACCTTGAATAATATATATTTGTTTCTCAATTAAATATCATTAAATTACTCACTAATAAATATATTATTTATCCCCTACTATTTTCTCTCAAATAAATATTGTTGAAATAAATGTGTTCAGGGATCTATGAATAATTATAAATCCACAATCAGGAATAATCTTTTATCATCTTGTTAAATTAATATTTACCTAGGTTACTCGGACACAGTTACTATGTGACCATCTAGGCCTCTTTTTTAGTGGAATTAGGTGGACCCAGCCTAACGCCCAATGATAGTGTCTATAAACACACCAAGTCACCCATAGATAAATATGTTAATGTCTCAATGACCTTTCACCTTCTTCAAATGCTTACCGTGTAATGTAATCCCCTTGTCCCGATATCTCAAATCAAGAGGGTTTCATTCTAGTGCGATAAACCCATGTTCATGATTATTCTTCATTTGAATTTCTATAATTGAACATGCCAATTACTTACCATGTCCATAGATGTATTTTGGATTTATAAATTTCATCAACGGTCCTGATATGTCTACTTCTCTTATGGAATGGAAGGGACAAATCCTTTCTCACATTATATATTAATGTACTATTACTAGTGACGCACCCAACATATCTTACATCTCTGCGAACAATGTGACATCATATTTTTCTCCAATATATATATGTTTAAGAGTTGTAATACCCATTATTAATAATCTTAAATTATTAGGATCAATACACACATATGCAGATAGGAACATCCAATGACACTATAAAATGTATATTTCCTACTAGTGGGTCTCATTCTCATAATATCATATTGGATATTACCAAGGGCACACAACGTGAGAAAATTTATCAATGTTTTATTAGTCCTCACTCCTAATTACCTGTATTATTTTTGTACCTCAAATAACATCATCCAGAAATAGAACATACATTCAAGAACATTGTTATGGAACATCCAGTTGTCATCATAGTTGGGATCCACTATGAACCATTAATGAAACACATATACATAAGACATTACCACATTCATTATCACACAGAAGAAGAATCAATATATGAAAAGGTATTTATTAATGAATAGAGTACTAATTAGTTGTTTCTAAGATACCAAATCCAATAGATCCAACCCACTATATGTCTTTTTCATGAATATAACAACCTACAAGGGAGTGAACCTTGAATTATGTTTATGTTTTCATGTCTTATGGTTTTTCTGTATATAACAAGATTACATGGGAATATGATTCTATTAGCTTATTCCATTTTTTCATGCCTATGATCATCGTATATATAATTTCATGTTATGACTCATCTTTATCACATGTTCCATAATTTCCCTATTTATTCCATTATTTGTATTTCCATCTATCCATTTTCTATATGTCTTTCAACAATTATTTTTTATTAGACCTGAGGGAATTTGGAAAACTATGTGGATATTAAAATAATGATGTTGATTCTATGATTAAAATGATGTATTTATTATCTAATTCTCTGAAGACACTAAACCTATAGAGTGTAGGATTTTATATAATAATAATAAATATGAAAAATAATTATATACCGTTTTTTATAGTATTGGTTGATATATTATAAGTTTTAAGATAGCTCAGAAATTTTGTTTTTAAAAAACTTCATCTCAAAAAAACAATATTTTAAAGGATATAACACTATAAACTCAAAAGGAATATTTTTAAACATTAATTTATATAAATTAAAAAAACTGAATTTCCAAAAACATGATTATTTATCATGATCATATTTCAGATGACAGTCTTATGTGTAATATTTTTTCATTAACAATTCAAATGGTGACTAGAGGGTTATAAGGCTACTATACATGTAATTATATTATGTGTAAGCTATATATACTCAAAATAGAACATTAGGGTCATGTGCCCAAGTGTAATTGGTAGACTATGTTCATGTTACATTAAAACTACAATGAAAAATATAAATTTTTTTATATCAATAATAACATCATAAATCCATAAGAGATTATAATATTTCTTCACATAATATGAGGAATATATAATGAAAAGGGTTGAGATATAAAGTCATGTGATGTAATACACATGGTAATGAATGATACTATCTGTATCAAATGTAATAACATATTTTTATAAAAGATAGGTCTCATAAATAATCATATTGAAACATGAAATAATTAATTAGGGTACATATGATAAAGGAAGAAAATAACTATGGATAAAATATTACACATTTTTCCAAAGTATGTTAATTCACTCTGAAAATATAAAATAATACATTTCACATTCTTCCATCATGGTTTTTGTTTACTCTTCAATCCAATAAATATAATCTCATTAAATATAACAACTACCCAATGAATTAGATTTATATCTTTATGAAGTTATTAAAACATTTATAAGGATATGTGTTACATTTTTAGAAATAATTCATAAGGAATAATTTCTAGTAAATACACATGAAAAATGAAATTGTGTTACCTAATTTTTTTTATATAATAAAAAATTACATATCATGATTTCATTGAATGAATGGATTGTAATTTTTTTGGATGATCATTAGGGAGTAGATAAGTATAGTTCATTATAATAATTACAATGTTAGTTTCTTACAAAAAAGGGCTCAGAAACATCTTTTGTAAGGGACTTCTTACATGGGGCTTAAAAAATTTAGGAATGTGTATTTAAAGTCTATTATAGAATATGAATTTATGTAAAGCATGAAATGAAACCTAATGGTATTCTATATAACTAATAGATTGTTTTTGTCAATGTATATAAAAAAACATTTCTTTTTTACTTGATAAAAAATAATAGAACATCGAAGTTCCATTTAATTTGAATATATTAATAAAGCAAATTGAGGATTTCTCATTTAAAACATGTATATCACAAATAATTAATGAAAAAGTGATGTATTTATATATTTTTGGGTCATATCTTAATAATATAGAAGATGTAAGAAATTATTTTAGTTTTATAAAGTGTGTTTATTGGTGAAAACACTTATCTGAAATAAAATAGGGTGGTTTAATGAGATCCCTTAGCACATTCCATTATTAACACTTCAAATTCACGTAAAATCAATCATAATATAATTCTATAAGTTAAATTCATAATTAATAACTGTATTGATAATGAAACTTATTTTTAATTACTATTTTTTATTTTTATATTTATTTTGTTGAGTTATTTTTTTGGTTCTATTTTTGAAATTTTATTAGATTCATGGATCCATGGTAAGATTAATTAATAATTAATAATTGTTATAGTTATTATACAATGGATTTAAAACAATAGAAGTGTAATTGTATAGAATTAAATTGTTTACAATCATTCAAAATATTTTTTATCCAATAGTAAAAAAATTAGATTGTTAGATAGGGAATTGTGTTATTTCAATTCACCTAGTTTATTTCTAGGGGATTTACAACCATTACGATCTTATTACATTTAAATTAATATTATCGGTAAAATTAAATTATATAATTTTAAATAAACAATATTTTAATTATTTATGTCATTTTAAACCACTGCATGTGAATTTAGATTATCCTTGAAGATACTACCAATGAAAAGGAATATCCCTAAAATAGGAAGGCATTGCCTATAAACTTTTACACACACAAACTAGGTACACAACAAAATCAAACCACATAGTTAAACTGCTAAAGTAAAAGTGAGAACTGAAAGTATAGGCGCCAGTATACAAGATCAACTAAATGAGATAAAACATTTTAAATAGTAAAAAACTCCTAATATTGTCTACCAATGATCCTACTTGAATAGTAAGTACAAATCGTCAATACGTCTCTCCATGTGAACCAGTCACCTCTGTGCACCGCCTAGTCCTAGCTACATAATCTCGTTCAAAGTGGTCTGTGGTTTTCACAAGACACCACAACGTGCGGGCGAATCCCGTGAAGTGGTGAGTATAACAATACCATGTAGGGACCTTGAGACCTTCGAAGGTCTCCAAGAATATAAAAATATAAAAACCACCATCATGATCTCAATCACAATGCACAAGTAAGGACTCCACTCAAACTAGGTATAAAAAATAAATAACATGAAAAAATATTATTAGTTATAATGATAGATCATCTTATTCTCTTGAGATTCTTTTTCTTCTAGACCAGAAAAGGCCATTTGGCGTTGAACCATAGAGGATCGCAAGGTGATGAACCACAGAGGATCTCTAGGTAATTTCACTTACTGGATCGCAAGGTGCTGACCCATAGAGGGTCTCTAGGTGTAGACCCACGATGGATCTCTAGGTGAAAACCCATGATGGTTCTCTAGGTGTAAACCCACGAAGGATTGCTAGGTGCTGACCCATGGAGGATTGCTAGCTGCAGAACCACAATGAATCGCTAGGTGAAGACCCATGATGGATTGTTAGGTGAACACCCATAGAGGATTTCTAGGTGTATACCCATGAAGTATCTCTTGGTGAAGAAACATAGAGGATCACTAGATGCAGACCCACATAGGATTATTATTCTTTTTCACGTCACAACCAACCACTAGATTTCCCCACTTAGTACGCTTGATTTTGGAAGATCTGCTCCATAATACATCGGTTGTATTTCAACCTCCCTGAAGTCCCTTTAAGAGGTAACTTGATGGGACAATCCATCATAAGGGTTCCAACACAAATGACGAAGCATCAATCAGATACCCAGTCTAAAAGTTTTATGCATTTTTGTGCAAGGGGCCCGGTTGGATTCGAGTCCAATCCAAACCGGCCATACTCAATAATTTTTCAAAACCGAAGTGGAATATAATAAAAAGAAATGACTTGTCATACAAGTCCTTACGTAGCTGATGACATGTCAAATACACACCTGAAAAGAGAGATAATACTGTTTTAGTGAAACGGGCCGATTGAGTCCGGGTCCGGTACGGGTCAGGCATTGCTGGCATGTTGGGCCTGATGGTCTAGACATACCGGTGGGTCTAGCCCTGATGACGGAAATAGAAGATCCGGCGGGCCCAACCCATCTGGCTGGTCCGGCCCGCGGGCCAGGCCTGGTCAATGGGTCAGGTCGACCAGGAAGAACCCGACCAGCAATTGGGACAGTTGTTGGCGCACCGATGAGATGGGGAGTGTCTGGTGTGGTTAGCTAGAAGCACCTACCGGTACTGACCCCTCCTCCAAAAGGGGCGGCTTAGCCAACCGTTTTGTTCAGGCGAGCAGCCCTAGTGGACTGCTTTCCTCTCTCTATGCGGCATGTCTGTGTCACGCCCTTCCACCATCGCATCCTGAATAGCCGCGACTTCTACCATTGTGGGACCTGCAGATTTCCCTCTTTCTCATGACTATCTCAGCAGACCACCTCCACTAGTTTCCTTTTTCGCCGCTCAGGTTGTACTGCACCAGTGATTGCCTCAGGCGACCACCAGAGATTCTCATGTGGTCCTTTCTTCTTCCTGCCTACACCTATGGGCCACTCGGGTTGCTGCCTTCACTGTGTGGCCCTCAAATAAGCCTTGTCACCACATTCATTGTTCTATGATGAAGAACACACCATGAGAAAGTTTACCTGAGGGTAGGATCCTTGATTGGTTCATCATGCGCCCTCCACATTAGAGTTTTAAACATAGTGAATTATATAAATCAAAAAAAGAAATAACAATCCCTAAATAACACCATGCTACAACCACCTGCATGAACAGAAAAAACATATATCAACTCATTAGTCAGTTTGTATGCGTTCATTGTATTTTCCAATAACGGAAATATAGGTAACATCAATACACATAAACTACCTACCTGGAAATGGTGGTTGATGATGCAAATGTTGGAGAAGAACCCATTTTCATTTTCTTTCATCCTCGCCCGCTGTTGTCCAGTTCGAATCCTGCAATGGTTGTCAATGATCCGTTCTATGTTGGTGGAAGACGTCACCAACACATAGTCAGAGGTTCCTCTCATGGGTATCCAAAAACCACCCAAAATCCATATTTTAAACTGAAGAGAGGGAATCTCCCATGTCACATTTCATTACTGTGGGACATTAATGAAACCCAATTATTGTACAATTAAATCAATGAACATCGTGGTTATCTAACCCAATGGTCAGGACATTAAATGACTTCCCATAAAAAATGTTGTTATGTTGTGGTCCTGACACCATCTCTCAGTGGTTAAATGAAAATAATAAAATAAAATTGATGTTATTTTATTAGTTTTTTTAATGTCCAAAAAATTAACATTAACATTTGACCTGTTTCGGTCGAAGTTAAGTTTCACCTAAGCGAATCTTGGTTCTTTCAATTCAATGGTGACCTATGATTTTTAATCTGATCACCATTTAAGAATATATAAATCGCTACTCACACATTTACTAAATGTACCATAAAAATTTTATAGAAATTATTATTAGCCACCCTCAACCCGCACCGATCAGGGTTAGGCTCCACCTAAGTGTAACCCTCCCTCAAGAGCTCAACAATACACTCATATTTTCAATCTGAGATACCATTTAGGAATTAAAAGTATTTAAAAGAAAGTAATTGTTATTTAATTATTTAATTTATGTCTAAAAACTAACATCACTATTGGCCTCCACCGTCCAATGATAGGATATTTTACGGAAATAATACCCTCACAAGTTCAGCGGTGGTCTCATATTTTTAATCTGAGTCACCATTCATGAGTTACAAGTATTTCAAAATTAAAATAATTTTATTTAATAATTTTATTTTATTTTTTCTAATTTTGGGTTTTCTCACTAGAGGCCTACACCAAATAAAATTAAGTCACACCTAGGGAAAACCCGGCATCCTGAACACAACAGTACCCTCATATTTTTTATTTGAGAACTTGTTAAAGTGTTAATAATTTTTTTTTCTAAACTGATCATGATTGTTATTTAAAGAATAAAAATTTTCGATGGATCATTTCGGGGACTCCAGGCCTCAGAATCACGTGCCATAATATTTTGAAGTCTCGTAATATTCCAAATATTTAAAAAAATTATAATGATTTTATAGGTCTTTAAAAGATCAAAACCTTAGGGATGTTTCCCTGATTTCCAAAATAATGGATAATAAAACAAATGGGGGAACTGAGATCAAATATGAGCCTCCCGCTCCTATGTCATCTCCCGGTTGTTCGAGTGATGCCACTGAACTCTCACTTGAGTAATCAACCATCCATGAAGGACCTGGTCCTAACGATCTTCTATCTTTAATGGGAAATCTGCATATGTTGCCTCATCTTCATGGTCCAACTCATCCAAATCAATGATGTGTGATGGATCACTCATGTATCTCATCAGCTGAGATCCATTTAAAACATTGTTCACCTTGTGCATCTATGGGGGAAGATCTAGGTGGTACACCACCTCGCCAACTCTACTGAGAATCTAGAAAGGTTCAATGAACCCCAGAAATAGCTTGCCACCCAATCCAAATTTCTTCAATATTCAATGGGATGAGACCCATAGGAAGACATTGTCTCCCTCCTAGAACTCAAATGGTATCTATGTACTATCAACATAATACTTCTACCTACTCTATGAAGTTTTCATCTGCTATTTGATGACTTGTACCTTCTCAGTGGCAGCCCATACAATCTCTTGACTCATAAGTGATGACTCCCCTGAGTCTTTCCAGTATAGAGGCTATCTTCACGGTCTCCTATATGAGGCCTCAAATGGTTCCATTCCAGTGGTGGAGTGATATCTGTTACAGTATGTTAACTCCCCCAACGTATGTGATCCCCCCAACTACGGCCAAATTCAAGGATTCTAGCACATAGAATGTCTTCAAGCATCTGTATGGTCCACTCCATCATACCAACTGTTTGAGGATAAAAGGCAGTCCTTAAACATATCCATGTCCCGAACGCCTCCTCCAATCCCTTGTACAAATGGAATGTTAATGGAGCATCATGATTTGAGATGATCGTCGATTGAATCTCATGAGATCGTACTATTTTGTGTACGTAGAGGCACCCCATGCCCTATGCTAATCCCTGATCGTAGATGCGTAGGAAGTTGGCCAACACTGTGAGCTTGTCAACGATCATCCAGATAGAATCCTGGACCATGGATATACATGGTATCCCTGTAATGATGTACATGGAGATGCCATCCCACTTCCAATCTAGCACCTCAAGTGGCTGAGTCAAGCCTACTGGAACCTGATGGTTTGCCTTCACATGATGGAATGTCATGCATTGTGAAATGAAATCAGCCACTACTTTCTTCATACATGGACACCGGTAATGATGCTGGAGGTCTAGGTTCATATTCACCACACCAGGAAGTTTTGTCTTGTGGGATGTGTCGAACACCATAAACACCTCCTCATATAGTGTCACTGGTATCATGCTACATCCTCTGAAAATGAAGACATTCTCCCCACCTTCAGAAAATCATTCAGGAGAATGTCATGAGGATATCTGAGCACGTTGTCTCTTGCAATAAATATCCCCAAATTGTGAGTCCCTAACTAGCTGATGTAGTGGAGGATTAACTATCATAGATCAGAGTTAATCATCTATATCACTACAAAAAAAGGATAACTGAAATGTAGCTAGTTGCTTTGTCACCTCACTTCGCCACTGTAAAGCAGACATCCTGCTAAGTTTGCCTGCCACCACGGTCCCCTCCCCAGGAGTGTAGAATTTCTCAAAGTCATAGTCATAGAAGAACTCCAACCATCATCATTATCTCAACTACTGAAAAGACTACAGGAACTGTTCCATCTACGTGAAAGGCTACACCATTTAAATGATTGTTGTTCCCATCAATAATTTTGTAGTTAGTACTCTCTCTTCACATCCACATGGTTAATGTTTCAGTATTCCACACATAACATTGAACAATAGGACATACTATTCCCTTCCTTTGCATGTCCTCCACCTACTCCCACTGCTTGTAAATATCTATGAATACCCTATGATTTACTGATGCTGATATCAGTTCCATCTTGGGGTGTAGAAAGATACAAACGTCACTCCACCAATGGGGTGGTAATTCTAGAAACTTCTTTTCAACGGACGTTTCCACACTTCCCCACTGTTATTGGGAACATAAAACTCAGACCATCCATTTCCAAAATGGTAATGCTAGAAAGCTCAAGAGTGATCAGTGGCACCCTCTTATGCATGTGTTTATCATGTGCTTCCTAGGTTTCCATTTTTTCTGACCAATGAAAACCCCATTACAACATTGCGTACATACCACATCCTTTTTGAAAGAAACAACCAATCTGAGCTCAATCTATAGATGACCAGTCCATACCCAATCTAAATTCATAAGGTCTCGATGCTTCCACTATGATGTTCCAACTAAAACATTCACCTCAATTACTATATCACACAATCATTATATGTGTGATAATCTAGTCTCCTCCCATAGGTATCTTCAAACGTAAGGGTCATGTCAATAATTTATCTACAAACTGTAGGTCTGGATGAAGATTCGTGATAAGATCAAATGATTAGTACAAATGTGTATTAATACGGAAGCCGGTAGAAAAAACAAACATTACCTTAAATCATTCTTGAATACCTTCGGTAACACTCATTGACCAGATATAGTTATTTCTTTTCAATGTCCTCCATCTCACTGACCCTAGTGGGGGCCATGTTGGGTCGGTGGTTCTAAAATGTCGAAATGTATACCACCACCTTCTACTCTTTTTTCTCCCTTCGACATCTACTACAATGCAGATTCATCTGTCCTTGTCACTTCCACTTCCATTAAATCATTACACATCAATGTTTATGAGATGGATGTTAGTTTTCTACATTACCACTGCTAACATTAACTAGTGGTATCTTCTCAAAAATATACCTTTCAACCACTATATTTTTCTAAAGCACCATAACATTAGTAGGAATACACAGATGAATCGTGCAGGCTCAGATTTCCCAAACACATCTCGGTCAGAGGTACGAGCCCTGATGCATTGGTTGTATCACATTCATTGACAAACTAGAATGGTCGGTACAACTCGATAATACTCAACTACAAAGATGTTTTTTTTGCTGAATATGTATAAGCTCTTGGGAACACATAACACTTATATTTTTATTGAAGGAGACCTATTCTCATAGAATGTTTCTCCAGCTTCGTCCATAGAAAATTCACCTCATCATAAGATAGGGGTAATATAAATCCTTCCATCGCTATGCATACTCATAGAAGGCTCACATACAAGACCGCCATCTGGTCAAATTATGCACTGACTAGATGGAAACTCTGTCCCCACCTCGAGCCAGTCCTTAGCCGCCTGTGAGTCAGTAAATCCTTGGATCAGGTGTGGTATCTATCACTAAAACTCATGTAAGGAACTGAGGATAGATTTTTCTTTTACCGGTATCGCTGGTAGTAACTATTTACCAACATGATGTGGTATTGCTGGGACACCACCCGAAGGTACCATATTGGGAAACTGTCTGTGTACTGATGCCTCATCACTATATGGACCATCCTCATGGTAACATATTGGAATCCTGGCTACCTATCTGCGTGGAGAATTCTTGAAAGAGAATCATGATGAACCAAAATCAATTTGTTATACCTGGTGAGATGAAACAAATGTGATCAAAATGAAAACATTTCAAAACACACTCAATCAGTGTTTTCATGTATTGAGTCACAATTTAGAACTCAGGGTCCTGGTGTATAGATATGTTAGCTGCTGCACTTTCACTGGAATCCCCAAAATGAAAACTGTACTCAAAACACATAACATTATTTCCCCATTGAAAAGATCAGATACTTTGTTCTTCGGTAGAACCTACTCACCCGATACAACTTTTTAATGACCCATTACCTGGGTCCTATACCATGACTACCCCAACCGGACTATCCATAGGATTTGGGTTGGAAACTAGAACTGGAATGGAATATCCTAAAAATGGGAAGGAATTTTGTACAAACCTGTACACATAGACACTTGGTACACAAAACATGTTGAACAAAATGATAAATTGATAATGTTAAAATGGGATCTTAATGTAATGTGACCATTATAAAATCCCAAATAAAATATATAATATAATATAAATAGTAAACAACTACTGAGATCATCCGCCAAGGATCATAATGAATGGTAAGTATAGCTCCGCACGGTGACTCTCCACATAAATTGGTCAACTCTATTCACCATCTAGTCAATGCTCCCTAACCTTGGTAGAATAAGTTTATCTTATAAACAAGACAAACCATGGTGCGAGCGACACCCATGTACATGTGAGTATAACAATACCCAGTGGGGACCCCAACAACCCCAAAGGATTCCTAGAATTCCACAATGGAAAAACCCCAAAGCACGATCTCAATTAGAAACCATAAGGAATGAATCATGTTATACCATGTGTACAACATAGAAACTGAAATAAGTATGATTAGTCCTAAAGATAGATCATAATATTCTATTGAGTGGGTTTTGCTGCTAGACTGCTCGAGGTCATTTGGTTCTGACCCACAAAGGATCGCTAGGTGCTAACCCAGAGTAGATCACTAAGTTATGACCCACGAAGGATCTCTAGGTTCTTACCCACAGAGGATCATTATATATAGACCCCTAAAGGGTTTCTAGGTGTAGTCCCAAAGGGGATCGATAGATGCAGACCCAGTGCAGACCAACAGAAGATCGATATGTGAAGACACATAGAGGATCTCTAGGTTCAGACCAAAAATTGTTTTATAGGGGTATATCCAAAGATGATTTATAGGTACAGACCCATGAAGCATTGAAAGGTGCAGACCAATAGAGGATCTCTAGATGAAGTCCCACAGTGGATCTCTATTCTTTCTTCTTATCACTTCCAACAATTGGATTTCCACACTTATTACACTTTATTATGGAAGACCCTCTCCACAAAACATTGATCATATTTAACCACCATGAATTTCTTCAAAGAGTTAACTTCATAAATCACCATTTCAAAAGGTTTCCAATGTAACGGACTGCGAGACAATCGGACACCCGGTCTGTAAGTTATATGAATATTATTGTCGAGGGCCTAGCGGGATTCAAGTCCTATCCAACTCGGATATACTCCAAATTTCTCCATAACCCATGTGGAGTATCTCAACAATGACTGTCTTTTCTTAAGGGTCCATACGCAACTGATGGTGCATCAAACATATGTCTGGTATGCGAGATAAGGTCATTTTAGTGAAACAGGGCCGGTCATGTATCGGTCCGGTAAGGGTCTGGCATGACCATCGGGTCCGACACAGCTGGCAGGCACCACCCCCACTGCACAAATGTTTAGATAAGCCAACTGGTATGTCTATCCGAGCCTCCCAAGTGGAACGCTCCTCCCTTTCCGTGTAGGGCGTCAGCACTACGCCCTTTCACCACCGCGACCCAGCTGGTCACAGCTCCTACTATCGTGATGCTTGCGAGCACTGCTCCACTACACATCGGGCTTGGCCAACTGCCAATGCTTGCTACCGGTGCCACCATATTGATAGTGCCACATAGGATATTTCCTTCGCGGGCCACCAAAGAAGCTCCAATTGTCCGTTCTTCTTCTCAACTGCGCCTAAGAACCTCCAGGGTTGCCACCTTCACTAGGCGGCCCTCAAATACGCCTTGCTATTAGCTTCGTTTTTCTACCATGAAGACTGCACTAGAAAAAATATAGCAGAGTTTCATGTCCTTATTGTGTACATCTAGTAACCTCCACATTAGAATATTAAAAATGGGGAAGTATATTAATCATAAAAAGAAATATCAATCCCCAATTTAAGACCCCACAACAACCACCTACATGAACCAATGAAACACAGATCAACTTATTAGTCGGTTGGTCCACGTTCATTGTATTCTCCAAGAACATAAAGATAGAAAACATCAGATCACATAAATTCCCTACCTGGAAATGGTCGAAGACGCTACAGGTGTTAGAGAAGAACCCTTATTTTTTGGCACTCGTCATTGCCCGCTAATGTCTGGTTCGAATACTCCAATGGTTTTAGAATATCCGTTCTATGTTGGTGGAAGACTTATCCATAGCATCATCATATGCTCTTCTCATGGGTAACTAAAATCCAAAATAATTTTTGTTTAAATAAATGAGAGTGAATAACCCATGTTTCATTTCATTTAAATGGTTAATTAATGATATAAATTTAATGTTCTATTAAATCAATGAATATTGTGGTTATGAAACCCAAGGGTCCTGACATTAAATACAATCCATTCAAGCATGACATTACACCATGGTCCATCCACCGTCCCTCAATGGTTACATGGAATGAATAAAATAACATTACAGTTATTTTATTAATTTTTTGTAATGTCCAAAAAAATTAACATTTTGGTCCGACCCTTGTGGGTCAATGAAACGCTTCTTCAATGTGAATCTTATCACTAATAATTCCATGGTGGCCTTAGATTTTTAATCCAATCGACGGTTTAAAAGATAGAAATTTCTGCTTTCATGTTTACTGGATGTACCATAAAAAAGTTCAATGATATTATTTACAGTCACCCGCAACATGTGCCAGTCGCGTTTTGGCTCCATCTTAGGGGGTCATGACGTCATGAGACAAACATTACTCTCAGATATCCAATATGAGTTACCAATTAAGAGTTATATGCATTTGAGAATCAAATAATTTTTATTTAATTATTCTATTTATGGAAAAAAACTAACATTCACTATTGGCCGATGTCGGCCAATCATAGGATCTGCATAAGGAATGAATACTGTCACAAGTTCACTGGTGGTCTCTGATTATAAATCTAAGTCACCGTTCAGGAGTTACAAGAAATAAGAAAATAAAATAATTTTATTTTTTTTTATTTTGAGTTATTCCATTTTCGGTTTTTCTCATGAGAGGCATGCACCAACTAAACATAAGTCACACATAGGGTAATCCCACCATCCTGAACGTAACGATGCCCACATATTTCTGATTCAGGAACCCATTAAAGAGTTAATGCAATTTCTTAGGAAAACATCTCATGCACACTATTTAATGTTTAACATTTATCAACAAATCATTCTGTGCACTCCGGGTCTCGGAATCACATTCCATCAATTTGCATAGTCTCATAATAATTCTATATAATTAAAAAAATAATTTATGCAGGATTTCTATGTTTTACAGATATATAATTTTATTAATTATATTTAATGATAATTTTAAAATACAATTAATGTTTTGGTATTTTTAATATTCATAAAAAAATAATGATTTTTACAAAACATCAAAATTACACCACAATATAATATTGACAAGGTGATTTAAAAATTAAATGTTTATACATTATAATATATTTTATAAAATGGAAAAAAATAATTTTATTTAAAATAATGCTTGTTGAGACATGAAAATATAAAATTTTTTAGAAGTGTATTATTTTTTAGCACAAGACGATTTTATATTAAATACAGGTCTAAAAAAATATTTTTATAAATATAAATGAAAATTAATTTATAGATAATAATGAAATTTCATTTCAAACGTTCCACTTTATGGGTTATTTTAATTACATAAAATAGGGAATAATTATACTCTTTCAAATTACATTATGAAAACCCCCTTTCTAAATGAAAATATAAGCATAAAAAATATAATTTTAATTTGAATCAATAATAAGTATATGGTTTGATTTTTAATAAGTTATATATATTTTACTTTCAAAATTAATTGGTCATTTACATTTCTAATTTTATTCAAAATAAATGATAGTTTTACAAAATTTTTTATTTTTCACTATTAACTCGAAAATCATCATTTTCTAAACAAAACTAACAAAATTTCATCATAATTAAATTTTAATATGATCACATAAAATATGAATTTAATATTATCAAAAAATCTATAATATATCAGTTAAATAAAAATAACTTTTTCCATAAAATTATATTAAATTAAATTTTTATGAAATTATATTTCCATAGAATATAATTAATTTAATATTAATTGATTGACTATTACTATGGATTTATAAATAAATTTAAATTTATTAGGTCAATTATATGTATATTTTATAAATTAGATATAAATACTCAAACCCACCTACTTAATGACTAGGTTATAATAAAATTATTTCATGGTTCGATGAATCTTTATGTCTGGTTTAATGGACACTATTGAAGAAACATGTTATCTATATAATGTTAAATATATAAATATTTAAATAAATTTTAAATAATATATCAAAAAATATTTTGATATTACATTATGAAATTAAAATAATTTATTTAGCTAATTATCACTAACAATACGATCAATGCTGATTAAGTAAACTAGCCATTCAATTATCTCCTTAGTCAAGGTGTACTTCAAATAATATATATTCAAAAAAATCTATATTAACGAAGTAGGTTCACTCCCCATTCTAGTCCCTATAAAATCATTAGATATTCTTCCTTACACAATTAGAAATATAGATATATAATTATAATAACTCCAACTAGATAATGGAAACCATACATATGTGAGCCAAAAATCTCATAAAACATTCATGATACCATAACACCATAAACCATACGGATAATTAATAAAGAAGGAATCATTGAATAATTTCACTTTTATATAAATCGATACATCTGAAATATTTTTATAAATAATAATACCATAAAATTATCAATAAAACATTTCTTGGGGAGAATAAATGTTTTTTTAATTAAATTATTCTTAATCCCAAAATTTCAACCATATGAAGTAACTCATTTTCAATATGATTAAAAATGTAATATTTTGATGGTATCATCAATGAAAATAATATTCATAGTGGTAGGGTATGGTGTCCATGCAGTTTCTATTAAACCAATTATTCCTTTTATATGTTGGAAAAAAGTGAAAAATATCCCATTTGGAAAATGATTAAAAGATTCCTTTTAAATAATGATATGTAAATTCAAATATATTAATTATTGAATTAAATATTCTTTTAAAAATCATAAAATTCCTTTTGAAAACATTTTAAGGAAAATATGTACACGGACGGAAGTAGTTCTGAATTAAAGGCAATCAAGGTTTTTTTCCTAAACAAATATGTCCTACAAGTATTTGAATCGATGAAAATTAATGGAATGTATGCAATATATAAACTCTAAATGTTGATATGTAATGAAATATAATTTGGGAAATATAGATCATTTAATTTCATTGAAAATAAATTTATGCACAATGTATATTGTTAAATTGAAAATTTTAACATAAAACCATTTTTCCATGTCTATCTGGAATCTTAGGCACTACATCCTTCAATATAATAAATATAATTTTTTTCATATTTCTAGTAATATTCTATAATAATACATTAGAATCCATAAATATTTTTATTATAATATATTATCATCATCATTTTAGTTGTTAACAACTTTTGTTTTCATGTATGTTTTTATTATGCGATTATGATCAATGCACATTACTCATGGTTACATCATATGAGGAATTTATTAAATATATAAATAACATCTATAATAATTATATAACAAATTACTAAAATTAATATAATTATATGTTGACAAATTAATTTCATCGTTATGTGGTGATCATATTATGAAAATATTCAAGATTAATGTTTCCATTTTTCAATAGAAGAAATAAAATATAGTTGATATTAATTAAACCTCATATAATCATTATTAAATAATAAATATAAAATAATATTAACTAAATTTAACATAATTATCATCAATGATTTATTTTTGTTTAAAATGAACTACCTCGCTATGTTGAGGCGGTAGTCAACACGTACATGTGAGTGATGCTTAAAACACCCATTTCATTGAGAATAGGATGTAAATGACTATTTAATAAAATAATTAAATATAACTATATTTATGATACTATAATTATAAATTTTTAAGGTAAAAAATTATATTGAAGGTGTATGAAGAAATAATATTAAAAGATATTGGTAACGGCATATACACGTACCTCGAGTGGCATCCAATGAATTTTACCCTTATCCCTAAATGATTGGTCTTAGTAGAAAATAAATAATAAATGTGATTATGAGAGGAAATAAAGGATTATATTTATCCTGTATTATTAATGATATAAGGATAAAAATATGTTACTAATGTAGTATAGGAGGTACCCTGTTATATGTGACTAGAGGGACACGTAATCAATTTATTTAATGATTTTTGAGATATAAGGAAACTTTTTTTCGAATGTGTATCCAAATGGATAGGTAATCAATGGTATAAAAACATAATATTTATATATATTTAAATGGTACAGATTAAAAATAACTAGGTGTTGATACCACCCTTACAATTTGGTTTAAACACTAGGTAAAAATTTCTTTTCCTTAATCATAATACGAAATTTATATTGTATTAGTATTATCTAAATAAAATATTATGTGGAAAATATTATATTATAATAATTATTCTGAATCAAAATATATTAAAAATATATAATATATCCAATTTCTATTTTAGGAATTATTAAATTTTACATAAGAACAAAACCCACAATGAAATCTCAATTCAGATGGGAGAATCCTTATGTATAAATAGTAATTTACATAAAATCCATTAGATGTAAAAGAAAAATTTTTTTTTTAATATTTTATTGAATATTTATTATTTCAATTTTATTTAATGAATTAATAAGTATATTTTAAATAAATTTATCAATATTAGAATACGTTGTACAAAATAAATTAGTTAATTTTTTTGAAGACTGAATATGAAATTAAATAAAAGCTTGTGTATAATTATTATTGATATGTTGTTAATAAAATTATATATTATTAAGGTAATATTTTTAAAATTGTAATTAAATTTATATACTAATATCAAATTTACAATAAATTAAATTATTTTTCCAGAAAAATGTATATATTTCTCATTCATTGAAAATTATTCATTTTTAAAAAATCCTAAAAATTCACTATAATATAATGTATAAATTAATATTTAAAAGTTTTATTTTTTAATTGATCAAATAAAATTTTCATATATTTTATTATTATATGATATTTTTCATATGAAAAAATGAAATAAAATTCATTTTTGAATAAAAACTAATTTTAAGCCTAAAAATAATTTAAAAAAAATAGGTTACTTGCTTTTGATGATATCATCAATAAATTTATATATTAAATACCATTATGAGTATTTAATATAAATTGTTTATTAAAATTCGTAAAATTGTGTTAAATGTAAAATTTGTAGTGGTTAACTTATCATGGTTAATTTGAAAAAAATGTTTTTTAGTAAATAATATCAAATAGATATTGTTTTATAATTATAAAATTGTAGGTTCTTAAAATTTAATCAATTAAAATGAATCTATCTGGATAAATTGAATCATTATGAAATAAAAAATATAAAGATTTTTTCACATCATCAAATCTTAAGGTTCGTATATACCTTCCCCAAATCATCAATTCCACTAACGAACTATATCTTATCAAATAATCTTGTTTCAAATAAACATATTTATATCATAAAAAAATTATGTATAACTATATATATTTGTGATTACACTCTATTTTTATAATCTATGATATATTTACCAATTAAGAATCATGTGCATACTTCCTTATGAGAGATACATGGAAGTCATCATGAATTTGTTAGTAGGTTGGATAGATTAACAAACAGTGATCAAATGTAAGAAATACATAAAAAAATAAAAAGGAGACATATATATAATGATTATATTTCCATTTTGAAAAAATGTCAAAATAATATTATATAGAAAAATTCACAAGAATAAATTCTCAACAAAATAAAATTTCAAATCTATAAATAATTTCACCATAAATAATTTGTCTACAATGAGTTTCTTTGATGTGATAATGAATTGATAAAACTTTTTTTTACATTTCAACTATTTTCTGAAATAAAAATTTCATTATTTATATTACTAAATTACAACATATTAGAATTATACACAACTTCACATAGAGGGATTCTTAATGAGCCATATGAATTCAGTAATGACAACTATAGTTTTATGAAAAATCAATTACGGGATGGTGTTGATCCATACAACATATGAAATATAGAGAATGTGATATATACATATCCTCAATGGTTAGAATAATACTCTTAGAATGAAAATATGATGTAGGATTATAATATGTAATGAAAAATTGTATATCTATATCTTCCAAATGACAATGTAAGTACATTGTGGTTAACCGTGTGCACTGATCTCATACAATATATGTTGGTACCTAATAAATTGTTAACATTTATTTAATATATATTATAGAAATCATGTCATGTTAGATCTTCTATAATATTAATGAATATCAATTACTTCGTAAGGTGATCACGTAAAACCCACATAGAAATATAACATTTAGATGTTTTGGTGATTCTGATAATAAAATCAATATGTTTTCTTATTTTCATTATGATTTAGATAATGGTTGTAGTTTCCCATTTAATTCTACATATAATAATTAATATTCTAAATACGATTCACTAAGATAAATATTTCAAAATATCTCACTTCATTTGTCACAATAAAAACACAATTTCATATGCCTATAGATTTTTATGAATTTTGTATTAATAAAGAATTATCAGATATGAACATCTTCCAAAAGATATATATTCATGTATGGTATTATATTTAATAAAAATCATTTCTTTAACAATATCATTCTATCACAATCATTGATGAAATAAGGAAAATTTCTCCCCTACTTTTGTAGCTCGACAAAATACAACTATTCAAATTTATTCATTACACAGACATGTTATTTAACACTCATTTAAGAAGTATAAAATTTCTCCAATTAAATAATTATTTCAAGGTCCATTCAATAAAAACTTCATAATTATTGGATCATTGGTGATCCTTATCATATAAATTATAGCATAATCATTTTGAAAAAATGCATCATGAGCCTTTTCATTTACCTTTATTGGCAATTTATTGAGCATTTATAATCATTAATTAACATCAACCATATTCCTTAGAACATATTTATCAATTTATTGGAGAATATATATATTTAAAATTCATCATCAATGTATTTGACACTCCTTTATCAATTATGACATGCATACCACTCTTTAATACAATGATTATCACTATTAACTCTAAATAATGTGAAATGTAATTTCTATAAAAAAAGTATGTTTTCATTTGGCCTATGATACCACTATATAACTCTTCATTAAAACCCACCCCTTCCAAAAATTTAAAGAATATATATGAACCAAAAATACATATCCACTATATGGTAGTTTGAGCACAATTTTATTAACCATCCTACATATCAGTTTCATGAAATATTATTCATAGTAATCAATACAATTAAATATTACTTCATTTTTATTTAACATGGTGAGTGGATTAAATATATTTGAGAAATCCACACCATGATACCAATAATGTCAAGACAATATATGAAAACCATATATCTTAATCGCATTGGTAGTATTTAATAATGTAATGTAACTTCAAAATTTTATGGTTCCCCCAATATACAATCCAATGATATTATATATCTAAAAAATGTAACAATATGTATCCATAATCCATAATTTGTTAATTTTCGAAATTTATTCTTCTTCATTACTATATTGAGTAAAATCTTCATGTGATACTATATCATTTCCTTAAACTTTTAATATATATTAATATCATTTATATAAATTATAAGAAACTAATTAATGTAGCAACTAAAGATTATTTTCACTATATTAATGATGATAATTGGTGAATTTTAAAGCTAATATGGCATGACATTAAATTCGTAGTGTACATTCCTTATCATAAGACATCCTTATGTGTATCTTATCTTTTGACCCCCGATGGATACCATCCAAATCTAAGATCAGTCATGGAATAATATTTCCCCCACATAAGGAATCATAAAAATCATCATTATAAGACATAGGGTACTTAATCAAGATCACAATTTTTTTATTTAACTAATACTAAATACATTTTCACATTGATTCATCATTATTGTTAAAAAAATTGTTCCACCCCACAGGGATAGAAAAGTCCAAATTAATCCCTCTTCATTATAACAATAGATTCTCTTCCTCTATTAATTAAACTAACTAAAATCTATTCTAAATGGTGTCATTGATGTATATATACCACTATGTATGAGTTATATATAAAACTTATCTTCACGATTAGGTGGAAAAATTTGTAACAGTTTTATAAATAAATACTATTACTTATATGACATTATTATAAATTCTAAGATGAGCCTCTCCCCAACAATTTATGATAAATACTATCATGAATAATAATAATGACACATTAAATGGATGAATGTTCCCTCATATGTTAACATATATTTTCAAATCCATTTACATACATAGGTCTATTTAGAATATCAAAATTTATATCCATTACTCTATAATAGAATTGTGATTTATATAATGAAATCCAATCCATTCAAAAAATATAATCAAATAAATACAATTGTATAATAATAATGTATTCATATAAAAAATTACAACAAAAATAAATTTCAGATGATTCCTATAAAAGAGATGTGATTATCGCACCGTTATGAGTTTTTAATTCTATTAAAACATCAAATAATGAGGGATTTTAATTAAAATTCTATTATAACATTCATGATACACATGAATCCAAAATACCATATTTAAATAAAGTAATTAAATATTTTATTATTCCATTAACCACAATAGCAATGTCATGGTATCTTAAATCCCCTACTAATAGAAAAATTATTAACAACGCTATAATTCGGCATTAATCCGAGTGATCAATAAAAAAATTAATACATCAGATATCTAAATCAGTACATATTGTTTTATTGTATAGAACTATATGTTTAACCTAAATTGACTATGGCTAATATATATTCAATCAATTATTAATTTATCATAATTAAAATTTGAATAAATCATTGAATATCACTTTATTGTGTCATACAAGGTGCATAATATGGTCATATTTCTGATGCACAAGAATGATGGTTATCATATACTAAACAAACAATATTTCGGGTTATCACCCATAGATACATATTTTCCAAAACCCTCTCAACTTATATTATCCATAAATTTATATATATTATTAGGTAATCAACATTAAATTATTTACCAAAAGACATGATATTCTCCGAATTTATTTTTCTCCTATTTGATCTCAGTAATATTTCCTCCCCTTCCCATCCAAATGATAGTAAATTTTAATTTTAATGCAACTATGGATAACCAAACATTTCATTAAAAAAATTTCTCTTAAAAGATGATGTATCTATTACGTATAAATATGGTCCACTCTGAAACCACAATGTTTTAGCTTCATATCAAAACATTAATACAAAATAAAATAGTATATAAATATAAATACCATCTTTCATTTTTTTATTCACTGCTGAATCAAAACTTAGTCATAAGAGACATAAAAAATTTCTCTGTACCCAAGGAATGGAAACCTATGTAATTGTCAGCTCAGATCCACAATAGGGTTAAATAGAAGAAATATACAAAATGATCATATGTAAGAATAATATATGCATAAGGGAATGATAATATGATCCTAAAAATCAAAAATAAAACCCATAAATTCATATATCATAATCATGAAACATGGATCACTAATTTATTAATCTAAATGCAAAATTAATAAGATCAAGAATTCATAAATAACCAATACTGATACATGAAAATATATCATAATCATAATAGATAAATTTTAATCAATAATCTAATCATATAAAATAATTCCCCTTGTTATGGATCACTTCCAAGACTATCATAGTGGATTGGGTTCCCTCACCATCAAAATGGATACATAGTAATGAACCTCTACTAAGACTATATTATAAGAAAATTTATTTTACTGGAATTGGATTACCCAAAATTTAATTATTTACTATATCATTATATATCCTTCCTTACATAATCCATTGGAGGGATATGTAATTCAGGTACTACAAATAATACAATTAAAACCATAAATATGTGTGCCATGTGATATTAATACATTAATAATCTTATAAAACCACATCCCCTAGAAATGATACATGTTTCGTAATCATTTCATGATGATAATAATAAAATATATAGTGTCTGAAAAAAGAAGATACAATTAGACCATAAACCTATTAAATATTAAGAAACATAAAAATATATTTTTATTGACAAGAATAAAAATAAAAGTTCAATATAACATTTTACTATTAAAAAAAAAATTATTGGAAATAAAATAAAAAATATATAAAAATATATAAAATATAAATATATTTTTTCCTCTTAAATAGAAATACATAAATGAATCATTAAAAAAAATTATTAATTATTTTTGGGGATTCTATTCATACATCATATGAAAATATGAAAATTCCTTATCATTTTATTTAAAAATTCAAAATTACAATGTTTGCCGAATGATAAAATTGTTCCATTTAATCCTTTTTAAAAATGTAAAATATCGTTATTAATTAATTTATATAAAATTTTTGGAGTGCTAGAAACGATCTATATATTTTTTAATGAAAATATGGTCACAAATAAATGATTCTTTGTCGAAGGAAAACGTTGGTTGGGTTACATTAAAAAATTGTTTTCGTACCATGAGAATAAAAATAGATGTATATTGAAGCAAAACATTAAAACTCAAAAAATAAAAAGAGGTTAAATATATAAATATAATTTTTGGGTGAGGTATTATACAATTTAATAATAATAATATATAATCATAAATGATCTTTGAAAAAAATACATTGTAATATAAAACATTATATAAAGTCTATCACACACCATATGCTATCTAAATTCATATATAATAAATATAAATTATTGTAAAAATGATATTATAAAATTTTATAATTCCTAAAATACAATAGTTGGTTTTCTCATAACATTTTATAAACCCTTCAATGATAATATTTTTTTATCATCTATAATTATGGTGTACAAATCATTATATTTCACATTTGTTTTGGTTCGGTAGGTATGTGTAATTTTATTTGATAATGGATCCATAATTTTTAAAATGTTAGTAATGATATAAAAAAGACTATATACTAATTATATAAATATTTATAACTATTCATAAAAATCAATGATGAAAAATATATTATATTCCCATGTGTTGAAATAAGTCTGTATGTGTGCTCGAGTGATGTATCAATTTTATGATGGATGAAAAAAATTAATGTATATATTTAATAACCATTCAAAAATAATATTTTTAAAATAAATAAATTATATAACCATTAAATATATAATAATAACAATCCATGGTTTATGATCATAGAAACTGATTCACGTCTCTCTATAGAGGTAGTAATCCACATATACATAGTAGTGATTATTCCATTTCAAAATTGATTGAGAATAGGTGGAAATTTGTATTTGAATTTTCATAAAAACATAATAGTATATTTATGATAATATATTAATAAATATTTCATATATTCAACATTAATAAATAATGTATAAGAATAAATAAAATTGAGATATCTTGGTTAATACCTATGCCTTTTCTTTGAGATTCCTCATTCATAGTAAAACATAATCTATTTAAGACTTTTCTGGAGAGAAGATGAGAAGATATACGATAAATATAATAAATATATGAACTTTCTCAAATTTTCTCTTAAAATATATGGTTTAAATGTTGTGAATAAGGGTGTGGTAGAGGATCTCTATTAATGTGGGGTAAGGGACAAAAATGGAATTTCTTAAATGATTTCATTGATTCCAAGTCACATTCAGGTTAATATATATCCAATATTTTATGTATTTAAAGATATGATAATATAATGTTGAAATATCATTAAATAATTATAATTATACAATTATGAAAAAAAATACAACCCTTATCACATGGTTTAATGCTCCTTGGTAAAACACTTTTAACCATAAATTTGATAGGTGTCTGTGCTATTTTTACTATATACTATGTCCAAAAATAATATTGACACATCAAGATTGTTATATATTTGATGATTAAAAAGATGGATTGAATTTTATAGATTAAATTTATATAATTTCTAAATGTTATATTTATATTAGTACATAACCTATAATGGAGACACCCTTTTTTTAAAAATGAATCATTAATCACAAAACAGAATTTATATACATATATTGTTTTTTGTAAAATAAATAAATTAGGGGTAAAATACATTATTGAATATATAATATAAAAAATTTTATAGAAAAAAATAAAAAATAGTTATTAATTAAATTTGATAGGATAAATACACATTTATCACATTAAAATATTTTTTAAGAATTTCTTTTTATGACCAAAAAAGAACATATAAAAAATCATGTATAATAATAAATATTAAGAAATTAATTAGATAATTTCAAAATAATATATTTCAGTGTAATATTATGTAAAAATGAAAATCATAGTGGGGCATTTAATTGAAATGAGAAGTCATTTTTAAAAAAATTACTTATTTTTAATTATTCACTAAAAAACATTTTAGAAATTCGTAAAAAAAACCCTTATGATTATATTGACATAATTATTACAAAAATTAAATTAAATTTCAAAAAAAATTAAAACTTTTATATATTTATTAAAATATTGACATGAAAAAATGAGTTAAATCCAAATTTTTTATGAAAATATATATTTGACATGAGAATGAACATGAATCAAAACTGAATAGATATTTTTTCGATTTAAACCAATAAATTTTCCTTTATTACAAAATATTTTTAATTTTATTAGTTTATTTTTGAATATTATTATTACATTCTAATTATATTACTATGTTATGATAGTTTATTATATCACAATTTAATTATACGTGAGTTTGTGGGAAAGGAAATCTGCTAAACATGTTATGTTTTATAAGTATTCAATCTTGCAGTCTCAAACATTAGAAAAGTATTTTTTGGACATTACTACTTGATCATGGGGAAATTGGTTTGATGGAGAAATGGTATTACTATGGGATATTTATTATGCATAGATTGTGTGAGGAGTAGTGGTGGACAAGTTTGGTATTTATGACAGTAGGAGAGGGTGTGTTTGAATATAACAGTAATTAATATATTGTTTTTCATTATGAAAATAAATAATGATAAATTGTGTTCCTAAATAATAAAATAAGTGATTTTTAGTATGCTCTAATTATATCTTATATTATCCATGATTTATTTCAGCATATATTTATCATGGAATTTTAAATATCATATTCTTTTGTATTTTTCAATTTTAAAAAAACTCAACTACATTTCTTAATATAAAATAATTTAACGTAAATAATTTTTCGTAATTAGTTTTTTAAAATGAAATCAATTTGAAAAAAATATTTTTCAAATTTTTATAAATCAATAATGTGTATATAAAATGATTATTTATTTTAAAAATATCAATTTTTTTATTATGAATAAATTTATAACCCTTTAAAAATTACATATAGTCTAATAATGTCAAATTATAATATTAATTAATCATACTGTAACTTTGTATACACTTTTTTTTAAAATACATTTTCTTTTAAATATTTATATTTGTTATAGAAAATATAAATATAAAATATTGGTTAAAAAAACATTCAACCACATATTTATTTAATTTGAAATTAATTTATCATTATCATGATATTTATTTTCTATAGTATAAATTTATAATTTAACTATATATTCTTTTACCACTACACGAATGTGGATACTATATAAATGATTAGGATAATATTTCTAATATATATATGACTATTAGAAAAATTAGTGTAAAATTCCCGTAATCATATTTTATATGTTATATGTTAGAAAAACTTCTAGAAATACATCATATATCATTTATTAATCATTAATTTAAATTATACCTCATGATTATATATATTTAATTTTGAAATAAATATTTCTTTAAAAATATTTTGTTTTATTACCTTTATGTTCATCATCTGTGGGATGAATCTTTTGGATTGATTAAATTTAAATTTCAATATACTATATATAGTACCTTTAATTTTGGTATTCCATTTTAACACTTTCAATTCTCAAGAATATATTTATTCTCTAAATGTACTGTTAATTATTATATAATAATTTTTTTTTGGATTAATGATAATGTGTATGATCTTTATATAAATAATTATTAGTATATATAAAAATTATATATAATCAGAAGGGAAATAAGATCTAAAAAATATATGGGGTAGTACAATTTTCAACCATACAAAATTTTCCCCCACATAATTTCATTTTACCTATTAATATTAAAACTGGTGAGGGTACTCCATTTTTTATTTTATCTGATTCCATAGTTGAATCCTCATAGATATAGTCCATCCATCATACTATGATAAGGTGCATATTCTTTTTTATAGAAATTTTTATCTAAACTATAATATCATCAATAAATGATCTTCATAAGAGAGATCATGATCCAACTATACCACCTATGGATTGATAACATGTAATGGATCTTGTATGTATTACATTAATAGGGATATGTGGATCAAATCACTCACTTAAGACATTATTATAGGGATTTCTTGTCGATTGTCCATACTTACAATGTAATCAATAATCGAATAGATGTGGAAATATACGAGACACAAATTTACTTTATTTCCCCATCATATGAATATATTCAATGATGATATATTGAGGAATACTTAATCTAAATCATAAAACTCATTATATCGCTAATGTTTTTCATCATAGATCCTTTGTAAAATCTATGTTATCTTCATGTGACCCAAACAGGTTTTTTTGGTTTCTAAAATGTATTCGATAATTTTATGTGCCATCTACTTATTCTTAATATCTTTATAGAAGAACACTATTTGATAAATTGTTTTTGTAAATGTATTTATATTGATCAATTTGGATTCTAAAGTAGATACTTTTATTGTATGAGATATTTTCGATAGGAATATGATGATATAATAATCCTTTTATTTATATCAATTATTCTCTCAGCTTGTTCCCATGATTTTATAATTTTACACTCATATTATATATTTTTATCCGTGATATGTCATATAAAAGATTAACATAGTGTTAAATAATATTTTCAACTCTTCTAGGTAAGTGATGTATCATTTTTTTACCCTTACACTAGTAGCATGGTATTGGGGACATACATTATTACATTACCATGAGATATATGAAATCACATCCCTGGGGGTCTAAATAGTTTTACAACCATGGATAACTAGATTCATACATCAGTCTTGAGTTAAATTTGAAAAAAAATACAACATAATTTTTATTGAGAATATCAATATTCACATTATAATATCATTTCTTATCTTTCATTGTTGACTTTATATATTTCTGTGAATGGGAAAAAAATTAATGGTTGTATCAAAAGCTCAATAAAAATTAAGTAAAACAATTAATATCATGAATAAATAATAAAAATAAATAAGGAATGTTTAATAACTAAAAACATATGCCATTTAAATATATATACTATCATTATAATATAAATAACAATATATATGGATAGGTAAATAACTAAAAAGACATTAAATTTAGTTAATAAATCATAATAAAATTAATAATGAGATAATAAAATTGTTAAAATATCATGGATAATAATAAAAACAGAATCATAAAAGAATTGATTTCATTATTATCAGAATTCAGGTTCTCCGGAATCATGATACCTATACCATTAATACCATTCTAAGTATTGATTAAAAGTATAGTTAGAAACCCATTTAATTTAGCAAAATAATTTTTCTCAATAGATATACTAATGCATGAATGGAGAATATAATTCTATTCCCCAGCCAACACTACAGGTCAAAATAATTTCTCACATATTGAATGATTGATTTAATTCAAGAATTAATATTGATTATCATAAAATATCCATAATGACTAACGAATAAATATTTAACCACATTTCAAAAATTATTAATATAATATATAATTTAAACTACACGGGTAAAAATGATTTATAGTTTTCAAAATATGAATATCTGTCATACATAAATATTAATTTTTAAGGGAGGTTTAATGTTTTTAAGAAAAATGATGAGAACAAAGTGGGTGTTCAAAATTAAGATAACAATCTAAAAAAGAAATTGAGATTGTAAAACATCTATTCACAATTGGTAATTTTCATGTCAAATCACCTTAGATGAAATAATACAAATTGAAACATAAAAATACATTAATTATTACGAAATAATGATATTCAATGTCATGTGGCTATTACATACAATATATAAAAATAAATTATTAGAAAAACACTATAATATGCATCAATAAAGGGAAATTCAGATTAATTACCTAACAATTATCATAACATTGAAATGTGAATTAAAAAATTAATTGATTATCTATAATAAATGTATATCAAAGTGAAATAATTGAAATTAAAACATAATACAATCAAAATTCATTATACACATATTCTTATAATATCAATGGAATTAAATAAGTAATATATCCTAATAAAAAAATTATGTTATGAAATTTTTACAAATAGCTAACATAATAATATAATAAAATTTGAAAAAAATAATTCAAATTTAGAGATAAAATACCATGAATTTTTCTAGAATCATTATTTATCATGTATATGGGGAAATATACACACCATATAAAATAAATAGGTTCATAACCTTGCAACAAGCCTCAATAAAGAGAAATGGATATTGTGTCACTTCGCTCTATGATGATATTTTTAATTGTAATAATAAAAATAGAGAGATGTATAAAAGAAAATTCAAATATCACGAAAATATGACTATATAGTATATTAAATGTCAATGTGGGAGAAAATACCCCACATTAATGAAATAAGAGGGGAATATGGAATATGTCTCCCAAAAATAAAAGAGAGGATATAGATCCTTAATATCATGATTCCTTTGGTGGAAAATAATTTATCCTCTATTATAATGGTTTTATGTATGTCATTAATTTATAGGATAACATAAATATTTTTAATAACATCATATATTATCATTTTGTCACATTTTATGACAATTTTTTTAATAATATATTACAATTTTCATTGTTTTGGATAATAATTTCTTTATTTTCACAAGGGTTTTTTGTAATGAATTTAATGGTTCATTGTTATAGTATATATATAAAATATACATAAATACTAGATTTTTATAAATATTATATATAATCATTTTATAACATTTAATAATGAATCTTAAAATTTAGGGGTGGAAAATTATTAACATGTATTCGTAGAGACGGTAGGTTGTACGTATGAAGGTGAGATGACCTAATTCCATTATCAATTTAAAGGGAAAGTATATTAGTGATATATTGACTTTACTGATTTAATATCCTCTAGTATTTATCCCATATATACTTTTAATTTATCATTATTTCCTTTAATACAGATTGTAAGTGAAAATGATTCACATTGTTTCGCGAGGTTGTAGTCCTCCGTACACAAGAGAGATGTTATCGTATGTAACATTTATTGGAATGTATAATTTTATATGTGAAAATTAAATTAAATAATATTATTTATATTAGAAATATTATATATAGAAATTAATTCTATCATTATATTCAATAGTGAGTGGTGTTTATGGAAATATGTTTCATCCATTCACAAGGAGGCAGTACACCGTACACAAGATAGATGATAATATATCCCATTTTATGGAAGTAGATCTGGATATGTGACTCCCATTTATTCCTTGAAAAATTTTGGAAAATTAATTGGGATTATTTTGAGAGTAGTCTCCAATATGGTGTGTGATTTCGAGTCTTAGAGTGGTTGTAATGCAATTTCAAACTATTTTTAATATTCATTAAATAATCGTGGGAGGATGATTTTCTAAAATTTGAACCATTTCCGCGATAAAAAATACAAGGGCACCATTGAACTCAGATCTTTTAGATTCACCAAATAAGGGTATAATATCAACAAGAGAGGGTCGACCAGAAAAGATAGTTTTCGGTACTTGGAGAAGAAAAATAAAATAACCTAAAATGTTATTTTATTATTTCTCTTCATCATTACATAGAAACTCATCATATCTGTGACACAATTATGAGGAGATTCTAAATCCATTAATGAAACTCATTATTGAATCAGTATGGAGATCCTGCAATGAGAACTGTGTTTTCCTTCTTTAATTAAAAATGAATTTAGGGTTGATAAACAACCATAGAATTCATAAGACAAATGTCCAAGGAAACCACTCCAAAGACGGATGTTAGTGAATTAGAAAGTAGTGATGACACCCATAGAGAGAGGATTTAGGACTTTAAATCAATGGATGATTACATATGATCATCCTTGACAATATCATTTCCCATGTTAGTTGATTAAATATAAGTGATTGCTTTTCCCCCATTCTCCCCTCTAAATATTGAATGGGGATAAACTCTCTACCAAGATAATTCTCAGATAGATTATCCTTGTGGTATTGGGAAATATTTATTGTGTTAAAGGTTATGGAGATTATATCTCTGGGATTTTTATTTATTCATAGTGATACCTCGGCTAAGATCAATTCAAGACCCACGTGAAAAAAGTCCAGTTTATTAATTAGATGTTCTCTGTGATCTCCCCTCTCTCTCCTTGTTCTTTATCGATAGACCCACAAGGTCATGTAAGACATAATACAAGGGATTCTAAATGTGATCCAAACCACAAATAAATTTAAAAATGGTGAGTAGTACGCGCCGGTGATGGTGATGTACAAGAATTATAGAAGTGTGGATAGATCAGAAAATAGACCACCTGAGCATGTCAGGTGGCCCACAAAAGAGACTACCAATGTGTTGTGGCAGTGGAGGCTATGTCATGTAGGGGCCTCATTAGTGCAAGGTGGTGGCACTTATTGGGCACCATGATAGGTGGATTGCCCATGGTGTGGACCGTGGTATGCGTTGTTATTTGGTCAATGCCAGAGAATGTTAGTAGGGGAGGCGGCCGACCTCATACAAACATGTGGATTTGCAAATTGGATGTTAGTGTGGCATATGGAATTGACCCAATCCATCCTTCCAATGTGGGTTGGGCCGTTGGAGTGAACCAAACTTATAGGAGGCCTTGGATGGCTGAGAACTATCCAACCATGTGGGCCGATATGGTAAGGAAACTGAGCCACTATGTGGCCTGGCGAGAATGAAACTTGTACAATAATGTCGAACCTGACAGGAGAATGTGGACCAAATAGTTGGGTGTGCTGGTGGGTTGGAACCACAGCTGATTTGTGTTGGGTCCTCCAAGGCCCAATGGGTATGACCACTGGGACCGACCAGACCAGATCATCCTAGACCCAATCAAGTCACATCGGGTCGGCTGAATTGGGGTGTGTCATGCATGATACATATCCAAGTTGGTTCGGGTCAGTCCAACCATGTCAGACAGGCCAAGGATGCAACTAGTCCCTATTTACTAAAATATTACTAACATTCAAACCAAGTGTTCGATAGACGTGATGTATATGGTTTTGCGACCCATGTGACAAGACTTCCATTTGAATACACTCTATGTGAGTTTTCATGGTATTCGAGATATAACTAATTGATTGAGTACAATATTCACCCAGAAACAAGTGCACTAAGGGGAAGAAATCCTACGGCTGGATTTGAAACTAATGATATGATGAGTGGGACCATGGTGGCCCAGTAGAATAACAAGCCTCAGTGGGATATTAGATTAGCAAAGCATAATGGTCACGTAGTGGAGAATACATTGGTGATCTAGTAGCACAGTAGAGATCAGTGGTCTAGAAGCCAAGCTGACCTTCGTGGTCCAGAATCTGAGTAGACCACAGTGGTCCATTAGCATAGCAGACCACAATGGTGTAGTAGCCCAATGTAACTCTGTGGTCTAGTAGCTGATTAGACCTTAATTCTCTAGTAGTCTAGCAAACAACATTAATTCATTAGGCAAGCTTCCCTCAGCAGTACATGATGATTCATCTTTACGACTGATAATCTTACATTTTTTACATTATGATATACCATGTGTGAGCTGTCATTACTTTGTGGCCTTTATTTATGTCCATTCCATTGTGGTTTTGGGTCCCTACTGGCTTATATGTTAATAAACCCAACAAGGGCCTCACCCACACATTCCATGTCTTTTTCAAGTGATCAATGCTTCGACGGAGACCTTGGTGGTCCTGGAAAAGGTGGGGATCAGTGAGAATGGATAGATATGCATCCATCTATGGTTATAGGCAGCTACCCTTCACCTTCCCATATGGTGGGTTCTCAAGAAGATGGACTATGGATTTTTTACATTCCATTGTGGTTTTGGCCTTGTATTTGGGCCCTTTTGAATATTTAGTTTGTATTGTACCCTCAATACATTCCATAATGATAGTCACTGTTTCATTTTTGTTTTCATTCAACAGCTTGTTGTTTGTTCAAGTTAAATGTTTAAAGGAAATGACTTCCCTTTTTTGACATATGCCTACTCAATGCATGTCGCCATCCCCTGGTGTATGGACGTTGGGAATAGGGTTGTAAAAGCACATGCTCGGCGGGCCAGGACTATAGGAAGTTTTAACAGAGGGATTTCGTTCAATCATAAGAACTAAAAGATTATATATTTTGATGGAAAACATTGTAAAATGGTTCATGTTCATATTTCAGTATAGGGAGTCTAGTGATGGTACATCCGTTGATATATCCATACACCAAGACCTTGAATTATGTTTTATGACTTGGTACCCGAACCCACATGTGCATGCATCTTTTAATGTTTTTCTCGGGACTTGTTTGAGTTAGATTCAACTCACAATGTATAATATATTAATCTTGGTACTTTATGATACCCATCCAGATTCTAGCACATAAACAGCCATCCCAGATTCTAGTGTGTGCCCCTGAGGATGATCCACATGGCTATGACGCTTCAGCATACAGATATTTTCCTGAGGTAGTACATTTGAGTGGTGTTAGAGCGATTCCACCACCCATCAGTCAAAAATTACTACCTCACTACCATTTTATGATTATGGTGGCCTAGTGACTTACATGAGTTCTAGATATAGTGACGTTCTAGTATCAGGGGATTGATATGTCCTCTTGTCACAGAGGATTGGTTGGAGGTGGTGATGTCAATCTCTCAATTAGAGAGGATTCCACTTGACATGATGGTTGTTCTAGCCATGAGAGTTTATTAGGGCTCCTAAGGAATCTGTTGGAGTTTGAAAATATAGACACAGGAGGAGGTGAACCTCACTAGGATATAATTTTAGAATCTGTTATGATTTGAGTTAATTCCAATGACATTAATCTCAGGGCATATATAGGAACTACCACAAATCAATATGTGGTCGATCCATCCTTGAGGGGTAGCTTACAGTTGCCTTAGAGGCCCAAATGGATCATACCATTCAAAGGATGACCATATGGCTCTTGTTTGGCGGTACGAGGATCCATGGGAAGAGGGATTCATCAGTGGAGTGGAATATTCTATGCATACGATAGTTTGGGAACATGGGTCATGATTTCCCAACACATCACGTTGAGGACCCATAGACAGTTGAGGGACCAACGACGAAGCGGAAGAGATAGGAACATGGTGTTCTACTAGGATGTTGACATGTTAGGGAAGCATGAAGAGATGTAGGAGGTGGTCTTAGTTATTAGGTACTACCACCACCATCCACATGTGGTCTACCACGGGCTCTTGGAGCAGGTGGACATGGGCAGGCCTAGAATCAGGCAATCAAAGAATACAATCTCGACATCCATGAGATGATATGAGGTACACACTATGTATTCTCTATATTAGCCTCATTTCATTGATACATTAGTACTAATCAATCCTTCCATTCCTCAGACCTTGTTCTGAGCATGGAGATTTGGACAGAGTTGATGGCTACATCCTTACGGTTGGAGACTCCTATAGGAGAGGACTCAACAATCCCAAATGGGTGTCAATAGTGTGAGCATACACATGGATTTGAGATCTTTGAATGGGATCTCATAGTAACATAATTGATGCCTTAAGATGTCATTATTGGAATGGACTACCTATCATTAGTTCGTTCCTATATAGAATATTTTAGAAGCATAGTGTGGTGTGTATGTGGAGATGGGAACCGGTTTTCATTTATAGGTAAGATGAAAATAATGTAGGGTGGGATGGAATCACAAATCAAAGGGTGCAACCGATCACACATTAGTTGGATATAAACAAATGTGTAGTTGATGATATGATTCCATAGTTTCTTACAGTGGTGGATTATTACAAGGTCATCTTTCTAGAGGATGTTATAGGTGTACCTCCTCACAGAGAGGTAGAATTCTGCATTGATCATTACCCCACAATGGCAGAGATATCTACACCTGCATTTTGGATGGCTCCCACAATTCATCGAGATATAAGGGTAATGTTGGAGTACATGATGTTGGAAGAGTTTTAAAGGAATATCATTTCACCATGGGAATACCTAATGTTGTTTTCCAAGATGGAATATGGAATATTGAGGTTATGTATGGACATTATGTGCCTGATCCAGGTGATTGTGAAGAACAAGTATCCTCTATCAGGGATTGATGACATCTTCGATCATCTTATAGATATGATATGGATCTTGTAGACAGTCCTAAGATAAGGCTATCCCAATTTTTAAGTACGATATGGGGCATCTCAAAGATGGATTTCAGATGTCTCGATAACCTCTAAGAAATACTTAGTGATATTGATTGGCACAACAAATTCCCCATAAGTGTTCATGGGACTCATGAATAGTATCTTCCATTTATATGTATACTAGTTTGTAGTGGTCTTCATTGCAGACATCTTAGTGTATTCAGTGTCATAGAAGGAGCACATGATTCAGATGAGGTGGTTCTGGACACACATCAAGAGCACCAGCTTTACAAAAATCTCTTGTAGTGTCAGTTCTATATAGAAACGGTCCACATCCTAGGACATGTCATATTAGAGGATGGGTTTGTGGTGGATCCACCAAAGATCAAGGTGATGACTTCTTAGGATCCCCCAAAGAGTGTGAAAGAATTTCATAGTTTCCTTGTGATTGATGGGTCATATCCAAAGTTTTTACCCAACATCTCTAGAGTGTATATACCCATTAAGATGTTAATAATGAGTGGGAAACCATTTCATTGAAAAAAAAATTCTCTGGTATAGATTTTACTAGCTGAAGAAGATCATGAAGTGTTATCATATCTTGAGGTTTTCAAAAGGTAGCACCGAATACGTTGTATTCTATGATGCAATAGGAACCAGTTTTGGGTGTAACCTAATGCATGGGAAAGTAGTTAATTCTTAGGGATCATGAATATTGAGACAATATGAGAAGAAATATGTGACTCATTACCTTGAGTTATCTGTTGTAGTCTTAACTCTGAATATGTGGTGACACTACATTATGGGAGAACGATTCATCATCAACTATGACCACATGAGTTTCAAGTATATCTTCTCCCTGAAGGATCTAAATCTGAGATAAAGGAATTATATAAACTTCATCTATGACTTTGACGTTGAGATTGTCTCAACTCATGGTAAGGGGAACATGGACGTAAATGCTCTTAGTAGGAGATCAATATCATAGCTACTAAACAAGTCCTCGAAGTAGCTGGACTCACATTAGATATCTTTTGTGGATAGAGAATAGATAGATTTTCCTCACTGGATTGTAGTTTCAACTCCACTCTTACATCACATTGGGGAGGGGAAATTCAGTGAGGCCAACTGTGAGACTACACATACCCAAATATCCATAGGGAATTCCCCTGTTGAATATTCAAATGGTTAGGACCATGTCATAATTTTCAGAGGATGCCCATATTTTTAGTGTCATTGTAGGAGGAGGTGCAGACTGTGTTCTATATTGCCACTTTGGTGGTACATACAAGTGTGGGGAAGATGTACCATTTCCTCTGAGGTTAGTAATGATGGCTGGGTATGAAGAAAGAAGTTGCAGAGTTTTTCTCGAGATTTCACACTTGTCAGCAAGTGAAGGCTAACCACTAAGATCTATCATGTCTTCCAAAACCCCATAATTTACCAAAGTGGATGTGGGATGGGATATAGATGGATTTCATGAAGGTATTACCACATACGTCCAAGGGGCACAATATCATCTGGGTGATCATAGACTGACTCACCATTTTGACCCACTTCTAACCCATTTGAGATCAAGGTTTTTTAGAGAGCTTTGGAATCCTCTTTATGAAGGATAGAGTTCGACTCCATAGAGTCCCATCTAAAATAATCTATGATCGTGATGAATGTTTTGACATCAATATTGTGGAAGAAATTACATGAGTCATATGGGATTAAGTTGTTCATGAGATAATCCTATCACCCACACACGGATGGTCAGACATAGCGGACCATACTGACCGTTTGGGACCTGCATCATTCTTGAATTATTGATTTTGGTCTCATTTGGGAGGACTACTTACCACATTTTTATTTTTTATAAAACTAGTTCTACCACTCCACCAACATTATGGAACTAATAGAGGAACTGTACGAATGCCCATTCATGTCACTATAATGCTTGATAGACCCTATGGAGTTTTCATTCATGGTTCCAAAGATGGTACATGCTACCACTGAGAAGGGGTAGGTCATACGAGAGTGGATGAAGACTGTACAAAGCCGAAATAAGTCCTATGTTAATTGGTTGTGGATACCCATGGAGTTCGTGAAGGGGGGCCACCTATTTCTATAGGTCTCTACTCAGTGATGCATATGGATATTTTTATGGGAGGAATTTTATAAAGAATTTTAATTAGTCCTTTTCTGATACTGTGCTGAGTGGTTGATGTGGTGTACCAGTTGGACATACCACAACAGTTAGAGAGGGTTCATGACATTTTCCATGTTTCCCAGACAATGAGATATGTGAACAGACCTTCTCACATCATTGTCCATGGTGAGATGGAGATTCATGATGGGGCGATATATGTTGAGTACCTAATAAGGATATTGGTTATATTCCATAGGATTCTTCCTGAATGGTAAACATGAAAATATTTTTTTGGGGACATTAAGAAGAAAAATAAAATTTCACAAAAAGTTATATAAGTATTTCTCTTCATTGTTACACATCAACTGGTTAGTTCTATAGTGCATCGATAAGGAAACAGTAAATCCATTAATGAACCTCCGTAATTAATCGGTTTGGCGACACTATAAAGATCATAGATACAACCTTCTTTAATTATGTTAAAAATTGTGGTAAAAAACAACCCTGGAATTCATATGACAAATGGTGAAAGAAACCTTTCAATGAAGAGCCATGGCGAATCGAAAAGCAATAATGACAACCTTGGAGAGTGGATTCTCAATTAGAGATAAAATAATTATGATAGACGATCATCCTCAACCAATATAATCTTCCCATTTAGGTGTTTAATTATAATTCATATATTTTCCCCTTATCCCCTCTATAAAAAGAACGTGGATCTACTCTATAACAAGTTGATATGTGGATGGAATCTCCCTACAAGATTAGTAAATATTATTTGTCAAATTCTTAATGGGGATAAAATATTAGTGATTTATCTTTGCGATTATTGTTCCCATTTTCAAGAACAATTCTATTCTGATATGAACAATGGTTGGATTGTTCTTTTGATGTTCTCTTTGATCCCCTCACTCTAATTCATTGTTCATCACTGACAGACCCCATGATTTTGTGTCGGTTCATTGACAGGTGGATTCCAAATGTGTTCAGATCACGTAAATTGGGGAAAAATATTGAGGAGTGCACATCAGTGATGTTGATACCCAAAGAATACCAACCTAACAAATGGATTAGGAAATAGACTATCAATGTATATTCGGTGTCCCGTTGAGTAGACCACCGTTGTGCCCCTGTGGTGCGCTATGGTGGTAGAGGATATAGCAAACTGGGGTCGTAGTGGTACAAGTTAGTGTCACTAGTCATGAACTGTGTTAGGTGGATCTCCCCATGGGGCGGGCGGTGGCATGCTCTATCATGCAGTCCTTGATAGACCGCGAGTATATTGGAGGCGGCTGACCTCACCTAGCCATTTCGCTGCCTGAACCAAATCCCATCGAGGCGTTTGGGCTGGACCCCAACCGGCCAAATAATGCTGTTTTGGATGATTGAGTGAAATGGGCCACTTAGATGCTTGGTTTGGGGGAGAACTAGACCACTATGCCTACCGGGTCACATAGGAAACTCTGACGACTAAGTCAGACCTGTTCGAAGAATGTGGAAAGTGTCGATGGGGATCCCGATGTGGTGCACCAATGGCTGAACTGATCAGGGTCTAGTAAGGCCTAATGGGCATGACCACTGTGCCAAGCCAGACCAGTTCGATTCATCTCAGATGTATAGGGGTGGGTCATGCGGTACCTTGAGATTGGTTCATTCAGGCCGGTTTGACTATGTCTGACCGGGCTTGGATTCCACCATCCCATGTTTACTAATATGTCAATATCATTCAGACCGGGCATCCAATTAATGCGCTATCAACATCTATGGGACCCTTGTGACGAGGCGTTCTATTGGATATAATCTAAGTGAGTTTTTGTGGCCGTTAAGATATGAAAGATGGAATGAAGAGTATATTCTCTAGGAATCAGTTGCACTAGAGAGTGGGAATTATACAACATGTTATGACAGGAAGGATTAGATGAGAGGTTCCTCAGTGGACCAGTAGAAGAGCCGAACTTAGTTGTCAAGTATCTGAGTAGATCTCAGTGGTCCAGTAGCTGAGTGAACCATAATGTTGGAGTAGTTCTATTGGCATTAGTGGTCCAATATGTGTGTGGACATCAGTGGTCCAGTAGCTGACTGCTCTTCAGTGGTCCTGTAGCCCAGAAGTCCTCAGTGGTCTAATATCCCAGTGGACCTTAGTGTTTTATTAGTCGAGAAGAACTCAGTTGTTTAGTAGATGAGTGAACCCTAGTGACTCTTCTGGTATGAGTCCCATAAAAGTACAATATGATTTAGCATTATTTCCCCAACTCACCACCAGTTGAAGTCACCACCCTGATGGGCCACCATCAGAGTCAACTCATCATCATATGATTCTTCATCACTATTCTTTTTAATTTTTATGAATCTTCTCTAAGTGAAATATTATTGATGTTAATGAAATTGATTATATTTATTTGTTTTATTGAATATTTATAGGATACATTAAAGTGTGTGCAATAGTTTAGTGTGAGGAGAATAAGATTTAGATGAATGTTACTAAAAAGGTTACACATATTTGTATTTATGATACTAACAAAGGGAACATTACCTTGTGTGTGTAAGAAGGGAGGTGAAACTGTATTTCTTGAAATACATGTTTATTTGAAGTGTTGACATATCCTAGGAGATTACATGAGGAATTATTAAATACACTAAACTATAGAGAAGTAGATCTTGCAAGAAATAAAATATCTTCCCTAAATGTTAAACAAAGAGAGATTATGAGTCTCTATTTTAAATCATTTTCTAGAAATCATATCAAGATTCTATTATAGATACATTCCAGAGCACTCATTATCTAGATCACATGAGACCAATTAACTGTATCTTTTAAACATATTTATACATTACATTAATAAATTTTCCATTAAATTTTTAGCTGTCTATTATGTACATATATTATTCAACAATCACTATTATTTCACTTTAACTGCAAGGTACCAGTTATCTGTTCAATATCATTACATTATTTACCAATTGTGTTGTGGAAGTGGTCCTTATGCTGCCTTTGATTGTTTTATTCACATGATTATCATCGAAGAGGTACCCATGTGACATTGTTATCCTGTGGATATTTTACATATATCCAATCTTGGTAGTTGAAAATGATAATAGTTGTATAATGTTGTTGGTATAAAGTGATTTCTATATAATGGTATTCGGTTCCATCTTGAGACTAACCCCATGGGTTTTTACCATATTTGTTTTGTTTGGATCCATTTACAATAATTAATCTATAATTGTGTTAAAAGGTAAAAAAACAAATACATTGATATTTAGTATTATTTACAATTTATATAATATTTTTATTATGTAAATTTATTTCAAATGTAAATGTTATCATATTATTTTTGAGTCTTAATCACTAATTGAGAAATCATTTTAATTGTAAGAATATATATCAATATGATAATTGGATTAACATGGTAGTTTTTAATTAAACATGGGGACTTTATTTAATTCATTTTTAAATAAATATAAATTGGTTACTCAATTTACCCTTATTTAGAATGTCACACCCAACAAAAATTTGGTATATAGTGGTTTTAAAAATATATTTTATGTGATTTTAGTTGTAGTTTAGATATCCTAAATTTGGTCTATTGTAAATCATTTAATTTAAATAGTTAAAATAAAATAACATTATGCTAAAAACTAAACACCATTCATTAATGGTTATAAATATTCTTAATAGAAAATTAAAATTAAAATTCATGATGAAATCATGGGTTTGAAATATGGTATACAACAGTTGATAGATATGTATTAACTATGACAATTTGGAAAATATAGGATGATGATACTACAGAAGAATATATCAACAACTAGAAATAATTGAATTCTAGTTACTGTGGTCTATGATATTAATAATTTAATTGTACATCTACATGTTATACATCTTATGAAATATGGGACACATTATTTATTTCTATAGAAGGAAAAACTATTTTGAATGAAATGAGACAAAATATTTATAAAATTTTATATGATTCATTAGAGATAAAAATTGATGAGATGATTTTTTATATGAATATAAAGAAAACTAGATATTGAGTACAATGATCTATTCATGGAATATAGTGTTAGAAAAAGATAAAATCATGCAATGGATGACATGTATTCTTTAAAGGTGGAAAGAAACCATAATTTCAATAATCTAATCATGTGATATTTGTAACCACTTGTCATAGAAGTTATTGAGAGATTTATGAAATTTTACCAAGATTATAATGTTAGTTGAGAATAATATGATAATAACTGGATGAAATACATATCCTTCAATACTACAACATAGAAAAAGAAATAAAATAAAAAATTACAATTTGAATGATTTAGTGATGAGGAGTTACTGGTAGATAGTGTTGAAGAAACAAAAAATCTCTTCATATGGTTTAATAAAATTTCTAACAAGAATAAATTCATTAGGAAACTAATTTATAGAGGAAAGAATGGTAATTGTGGGAATTTAATGAATTATCATAACAAAGATTATTATTCAAATGAAATTTCCCCTATCAAGTGTAAAAGAAAAGGACATGTTATGGGTGACTATACCACGTTTTAGTAAAATAATATGTATGATGATTGAGAAAAAAATTAGAAATCAATGAAAAAATTTAATATATTTTATGATTAATGGTTTAGTTATGCAGAATCAATTAATGAATATTACCCAAATAGATACAATAAATTCATCATGAAATGTATTTCCAATGTTCCTAATATCTCTCCTATAGATGATACTAATCATTGTGGTGATGGAAAAAAGGAGGTGATAAGTCAAAAGATTAAAATGTTAATTATTTCAATATGATTTAAGATTAATTTAATGATAATAAATAGAAATAGAAAAATATTAATAAATAATATGTTTTATCTGCTAATACAAAATCATATTTTGATATATAAAATGAATAAGAATGAAAAAATAGATGATTTAAGTTACAAATTATTTTTCTAATGATAATTTAATGAAATAATTCGATATACTTACTAATTGATGAGAAAAAACACTCAAAAACTCTAATATAATCTAATAAATATATTAATGTTCTAGGATACCATCATGTATAGATAATAATTGATAAGAAAACATTTGTTCCTAAATCCAATTCAATTTTTTTGTTTCAAAAAGATTACAATATTCTTATAGAAAACCCATTGAGTTTTCCCTAAACGTTATAACAAACATCATTTATAGACCAATGAAAATATGGGTACCAAAATCATTTTTGGTATAAAAATGTTTTTCATGGGATCATCTTGAAGAGCTCATGTAAGAAGTATGTGGTTCTAGGATAGTGGATATTCAAATCATATTATAAGAGATTACTCAAACATAAAAAACCTACTAATAAATGATGGTTTATATGTCACCTTTATTGATAATTATAAATGAAAATCCTCATCCATGGCCGAAATTATCACTCTAACACATTTATAATTTCTAATGATATTTTTGTTAATGAAATAAAATAAAATATTATTAGAAAATCATAGCAATGTGATGGCGGTTTTCAAATAAGATTTTTAAAAAATTATTTTGTAATTTTTACTATTTTAAAAATGATTTAGTGCATACATATTTGATAAATGAGACTTTGTATCCCATTAATATTTATTCTTTAATTTTAAAAAAAATTCTCTTGCATATGTTTCCTTCATAGAGAATCTTAACATTGTCATAGATGACTATTCTCCTATAACACTTACTCTTATAGAATTCTTACTGGGAAAGGGTTATTTAAGCATATAACAAATCATGACTTCCAAAATGATAATTTATGAACCTCTTATCAAAAAAATAAAAAACAAAAAATATATTTTCATTAAAATAAAAATTTTAGAACTTCTCAACCTCATGATTTCAGACAAATGGAAATTTTTATATAGTCTGTGGTTTCTATTTTAAACGGGAAGCACTTGGTCTATATCCTTATTTATGAATTTTATAGGTATAATTGGGAAATATGTTTATCTCGAAAAAGTGAATACCTCTATCATTTTAACAAGTGTACATGATCTTTAGAAAACATAACTGGGCATAAATTTAATATCTTGAGAAGCAACCATAATTTTCAGTCTAAATATAAAAACATTAAAAACATTCACTCTAAAAATGGATAAAACCATAAATTATATGAACATAGGACCCCTGGAAGAATATATTTATAGAAAGAATAATTATGAACCTTCAAGAGATAGATTTTAAAATAATTAATAAATATATATTACTTGTCTACTTTTAGGTATAGGTAATGAATACATCATGTTATATAGATAATATATTCTTAATTAGACATATTTAAAAGAAAATCAATTACGATATTTGGAATTACAGGATTCCAAATGTTAATTTATTTATAATTTTTTTGTTGATGTTATTTATTAATTTAAATAATGATAATCAATAAATATATTCCTCTAATATTAATTACTTAATTGTTTTGGTTATAAAACCTCTAGTAAACCTTATAGATTGTTTAAAAATGATCCAAGACCTTGGATGTGTCCATTAATGTGATATTTGATGAGACATATCCACATTATCCTAAAATAACTTTATAAAACAATTAGTATGATATATTAACAATAGATATAAAAGGAAAACATTCTAAAATTTCAATAAAATGTGAAGAACAACTCATATAGTTATGATGAACTTCTAGAATATGTACCAGAACCTGAAGAGGACCAAGAGGTTACCATCTGTTATTTTAGTATATCATTAATTACATTTAAATATTAAACTCTATATTGTATAGTTGGAGACATATTTATAGTAACAAAAAAATATATTCCCTAATAAACCAAGTTGAACATCCGGATTATTAATCATAGTATGAACCTAAGACCATCACTGATTCAATTGATGATATATTTAGAATAATTACTATTCATGAATATGATAATCAATTTGAATGATATACATTTTGGAAACATGTTATAAGACCAAAAACATAATAACAGTTGGAATTAGATGGTTTTTTAGAAACAAGGTCAAAGAATCTAGTAAAATAGTGTGAAATAATTATAAAAAAGTTGTGCAAGTGTATTATGAAGAATATAGTATAGAATTTGTTGAAATATTTTCACCAATAGCCACAATTAATCTATCATAAAACATTTTTCCTATACAGAACATCCCAACTTTATACTATATCATATAGATTCTATGATTTAATTATTGATTAGGTATATAATTAATGATTTTTTTTCTGATCAACACCCAATATTTCAAAATAATTATTTTCTAAATCATTACATTACATTAACAAAAAATTTATATCTTTTAAAAATAATATCTTAAAAACTGGTATAATAGGCTCATCAACATTCTTATTTCAAATATTTTTTTATTGTTATATCATATCCCACCCTTCTTATATGAATAATTTCCAATCATGTTCTAGTTTTTAAAATATATATTTAAATTATTTGTTTCAATGTTATAATCCTTTTTAATGTTCATATTTTTCAATTATGATGAAAAAATTAATTTCATTTTATTTTTATGGGTGATTTGAAATTTATTATTCATTTTAATATTTTTCAAAATGGTGAATGAATTATTTTATATCAAATTAAATATACCAAATACTTTTTTAAAACATTTTGTTTTAGATATAAATAAAAGTAGTGACAGTCTTATGAGGACGGCATGTAAGTTGGAACTTGATGATGTAGGGAAACTAGTGGATCATTGTAATTCTGGAGCTAAGATAAGAAGTCTTCTCTAATTAGGTGCAAGAGATCTTGACATTTTTTATGTACGTATGTGTTGTCATTTTCAAAATTCCACAAATTAAAATGTTTAATTTCTATTAAAAGGAATTGGGAATAAGTAAAATATCAAACTAATTTATAATTTTTTTATATGTGAATGTATGAGTGTGACTTAGTGAGTTATTTAAATGATGAATTTATTGTATTTTATTTACATTCATAATGTACAACTAGAAAATGTCATCCTTTTTGAAATATTCTAGTTTACTAGAGTAGTAATAATAAAAATATAATTTCATTATATACATCTTAATATAAATATATAGGTACAGGTTTCTTCAATGCTCAATTTTTGGGGATGAAAATCTCTTTTTAAGACTATGAGTCACGCCTGAACCTGGAGCATTTTATTTTTATAACCTTTTAGGCTATTATTATAATTATTAATAGTTATATTATTATTAAATGGTTTTAATTAGTATATAAATTTATTTTCCTTTTTTTCTCTATAATTTCCCCACCTTATCCATTTAGCATCGTAAATAACCCTCCCCCTCTTCAAGGGTGTGTGGGATACAACCTCCCCTTGTCCAACCAACCACGTTTGTTGAATGATCAGTTTCACCTACGACATCCTCCACTGAGCATACACCCGCCACCGCCACCATCCTTGGCCCAATACACTACTACCATCAATGTTGGTCCCCTCCTTACACTTTCTCCATGGCTGCATGACCCACTCCTTACTGAGATCCCTCCAACCACTTGTTCCACCTTGATTTTAAGGAGTTTCGATCAAAACCTCATGGTGAGTCATCTCTTTCCCTCTCCTATTTTTTGGGGGATTTTTCTTCTTTCTGTCACCTTATTGCATTTGGCCGAAACCCATGGGTAGTGTTTAACTATTTATTGTAGTTTTCTTCCATTTTTAGGGTTGTAGTGGGCTACTCAGGTTCTGTTTGATACGTGTTCTGACAACCATTTCTAAAGGAGATGTGTTTCGGGTGGATTATGTTGTCATCATCACATGAGGTATGTGTTTCACATCTTCTGGTTGGTATCGTATAAATTATTTAATGAATAATATAGTTAGTTTGCCTAATCATAATGGTGATTAAATGAATTGAACTATATTGCGGTGTTATTGAGTTTCTAATGTTGTTGTAGTGAAGATACAATTAGTGTGATGTAAGTTGAACCATCAATTGTATGAGCTATGTGTTTGAGGTAGGTTTAATATGACATAGGTTTTAATTTGACGTACTTATTTTCAAGAAAATTTTAAATATGTTTTTAATGTGATTGTGGTATGTGTGTGTATATATATATTAGGTATAATTTTCTGTGTCACATGGACTTCAATGAAGACTGGTTATGTGTTATCATTAAATTTAATGTGTCATAGATTGATTAAATGGTTTTCTAAATGAAATTTAGTCATCAATTTCATTTAATGCAACTAAAAGGATTTGTATAATGTATTATCATTGACTTGGACCATTTGGATGATTTTAAGGATACTGAGAGTTTTCATTATATATAATAGAAATTCCCATGGAAAACTCTAAATTTATGTTGGAAAATATAAATGCCTGGTTGGTAACTTATGTCAATTTTGGATGTGGAATTTTGTTAATAAATTTTATTAAATATTTCCAAAGTCATTTTTCCCTTTTGGATGATTTCTTAATAAAAGGGTAATTAAATGTTTTAGTTTTCAAAAAAAAATCCATTGTGATTTCCACGGATGAGTTTTTATCTGAACTCTTACACAAATAGTGGATTCACTTTATTGAAAGAATATAATTGTTGAAATCATGGGATCAAGTATGTTTTTAAATGTGCATCACATTGGTTGTTCAGTTGATCTTTTAATTGATTTTGAAAACATAAATGTTATAGTGATTTTTTTGTTTTAAAATGAAAATTATTCAATTTAAATAATTAATATTTTTTGTAAATTTGACACTATTTGGTGAAAAAGTAAAACGCATCATGTGTCATTCCCCCTAGATTGAGAAATGTGATGTAAGTGTAAAAATGAGATTTGTGCCTAGTGTTGAGGCTTATTCTCTGTGTGATGTAAAATAGGGGGAAAGCACTTAGGGAGGGAGAAAGGTATTGAGAGGTTGAATGGTTTTTGGTTATATAAAGTGTTTTTTCATTTATGTCCACTTCATAAAACCTCAGTAACATTCAAAATAGAAATAATGGGAAAACCTAAGTACTTATGTGGAAAAAATAGGAATATTATGCTAGATGATTAAGAAGTGGTTCATTTCAGTATATTCTATTAGGATTGATGCTATAATAGTAACTAAATATGTGATATGACCAGATACCACTATGACTCATGATTTAATTCCCCCCTAGTGGCTCATGCACACGAAGTATGTTGGTTGTGGTTTCTATACCACATTTCCCTGAAGTTTGGAGATCATAGGTCCCCAACTAACACTAAATTAATAATGAATACCCATGGTGTTTTTATATAATTTTTGTTTCAGTTGTTTCAAAAAAATTTATCTCATTTTTTATAAAAGGCATTTTAATCTAAACTGATTTCGTTTCATGACAAAATGTTAATTCATTCATGGAGTCTATTTTGAAAATATAGTAGAACATAAACGATTTCCTTAAAAATTTAAACCTCTAACTTGAATATGGAAATAATGAAAAAAATTACATTATTATGAATTATATACACATTAGAATAATTTTATTTCAATTTTAGAGGAATGGAAATAGGTTACTGTATATCCCTGGCATTCCAACTAAGAAGCTCCATTAACAAGCCTAATTTATCATTTTATTTTCTAGTTATAGTTTTGGATCGCTCATGAAGCTTGCATGTTTCTATGTTTTGAGGTACGTTTAGGTGTCAAACATTACTCTTATTACATCTTATATGGTTTTTTATTTCTATTAGTTTATTTAAGTAGGTTTTTCTTATATATAATGTCCAAATAATTCTCATCATATTTATTTTTATTCCTGGAACTAGTTTATACACCATGGGGATCGAGAATGCCACTTGGGAATTATCATGGGTCAGCTCAGTTAACTGAATCATGGTTGACCCAGGCTAGTTCATGAAAAAATTGGATTAGATAATGTTTAACCCATGTCCCTTGGGGATATCTAATATTTTGGTGTTAATATTTTCTGTATCCAAGTTGTCAATTATGGGAAAGATCATGATGACCACCTATATGGAATGACACTTGAATTTCTAAAGTTATCCGAGATGATCTTTCCTTGATGTCAATTTTTGGATAAAAACTATTTTAGGGTCCTTATTTATATTTTGGTGTTTCTGGATAGTCATGAAATTTGGATACCATTTTGGAAGAGATCTTGGTTGTTGTTCATTGCGTGGAAATCCATGTGGATACCATGCAATTTTCTTCTAATGACTTACTATGTGCTAAGTTGGTAATTGAATGGGCATCCAAACCATGGGTAGAATTTTTTTTATTTGATAATTTGTTATCAGGATTTGTTGTGTGAATTTATTATTTTTGGATGTTCTTAGTTTGGGTGTAGTTTTTTGGCTGTTTTTCTTGAGATGTAATATTTATTATTGGTCTTTTGAAATTGGATTTCCAATAATTAAAATCATATTTGGATTGAATATTTAATTTGTTTATTGGGGATGGAATTTAATTTTTATGTTGTTTTTAGATATTGAAAGGTTTTATGAAAAGTGAAATTTAAAATTTTGGAAAGTGTATAGGTGTTTTTTTGATGATATTGTGGAATATAAAGAGGGAGATTATTGGATATACAAATTTGGAGATTCTTTGTTTAGGATTGTAAATGATGTCTTCAAAATTTGTATGGAGATTAAAAAACGGGTTAGATGTTTTGTTTTATATAGGAGAAAGATTTGTTTTGATTTGGCATTCCTTTGGTTTCCAACATGTATAGATGAATGTAATTGTATGTGTAATTTTGTTGGTATGCATGGATGAGTTCTTGATTGGTATGTGAATGTATGTATGTGAGGTTTTAGGGAATACTAATGGTGGGTGCTCAGTTTCCAAAACATGTTTTGTTTTCAAAAATAATGTTTTTATTAGTGATTTGACCCATTTATTTTTGTTTATAAAAATTTTAAAAGAAATGTGGGTTTTAAAATATGGACTTTATCAATCATATGGTTTTGAAATGGGATTGTTCTGATAATGGTCATTTTTGAAAGAGGTGTTTATGTTTGGTTGGGGATGTTGCATTGGTATTATTTAAATTGATTTTTTATTTGGTTGTTGTTTGGTTTTCTTATGTATTATTCTATGATATTGATTCTTGTTTTCGAGATAGTGTTTCTAGGATGAAATAATGTATTGAATGTGAGTTAATGATATATGGTAAAATGTAGTCGATTGTTTTGGGATGTGATTCAGTTTGGTTTTTTTCTTATTTTATAATGTACTCTATCTAGAAAATTCATAAAGGTCCTCAAGGGGTCATTTTTAGTTTTTAGATTTACTCAGACCCCCATTGGAGTGGTGGGGTTATTTTATTTTACGTTTCTATTGTTTTCTCTATGGTGGAATATTTTTGATACAGGTTATTGGGTAACATAAGGAAGTCGAGTGTTTGATCGGGTTTTTAGGAACACCAAATTTTATAAAGGGAATGTTGTTCATGTTTTCATTGAAGGGTCATGTTATCAATAGAGAATGGTGATTGGTACCTTCTCTAGGAATGTCAGGGTCAAAACGTGTGAACTATGATAAATGGAAATATTGTTTCTCAAGGTGCTCATGAAGGGTTCCCCATCCAGCGCAGAGGGTGAACTAGAGGCATATGTTCCTAGAATTTTCCTTTCATCGATTCTTGTTTCTCATTTTAAGAACACACAATCTTTTGTTTCATATTTGGTTGCTTTGGGAACTAAAATCTAATCATTGTAATTTTCTAATTGTTTTTTAGTTGTGGGGTTGTTTTTATCCCCAAGCTAAGTCTATAAGTTGTCATACCAGAAGATGAATCCTCAAATTAAGGTTGTTGGTTCTTAAATATGGTGGAGAATACACTTCAATATATTATTTCACCATCCATATGACTTTATGTGATTATTTTCCTGATGTCATGTGGTTTCTAGGTGCAATGGATTTATGTATAACATGTCATCTAGAGTGTTGGGAAAAACAATTATATTTCCCTTTATGTGGTTTTCTATTGGGGGTATTCATTTAGATGTCTTGGTGGCCTCTTATATATGATTTCAATGGTTGTTCCTTGATAGAGTAAACATTAAATTGTTGGTCTTTCCTTGGACCAATTCTAGCTTCTTGGGGATTCTCGTATAGATATGTATGTGAGTTATGGATATTATAAATCATGTTTTGGCTTGGTATTTTTCTATTGTCTCTGTTGTTTCGATTCCACTTTGACTGGGTGATTCCGTCTAGTCTGTGATTATTTTTCTACTTTTGTTTGGGGTCAGCCCGTGTTGGTAGGGTCATTATGGGGAATTCAGTCCGCATTGTTGAAATAGAATTGAGATGTCTGATGTGGCTTCCATTGTATAACTCAGTTTCTAATATGAGGGGAGACCAAATTTGGTTCTCCAAAATACTTCCCTCATACTAGTTTGGTTAGACTCAGGAAGTTATGAGGTCACACCAGCAATAAGTGTCTAGATTGGTTATCTGATTTGTTTCGATTTGGGAAAGTCAGTATTCATAAAGAGTCATAACAATGTGGGGATACCAAAAAAAGAAAAATTCGAAGATAACATAATCATCAAGGTGTTCTTTTTGTGAAAACTCTTTTCCTCCACTCTTCCTGACCCTGATCAATGTATATGGTTATCCCAAATGATGATTTATTTTGAAATTATACCTTGGAGATATCTAGTGGAGTCTAGTGATATCCATGTTAGGGGTCTGGTTGTTTAAGGTTGTGGTTTTTTTGGAAATGTGAGTCATGTGTCATTGGTTCTTTTTCATGGTAGTCTGAGTATCTAGGTTTTAGGTCTTGGGTGAAGAGTAAGTGTTAAATCCTAATATTGTAGGTTTTTCGTTTGATGAATCGTTGCTTCCTTGTTTCAATTTTGAACAATAATGTTTTTAGGACCTTTTGGGGTTAGAAGAGTCATGGTGAGGTGAATTGTCATGTCCCAACCCGTTACTGTGTATTTTATTTATATTCGTAACATTTTTGTGCTAATATTATTATTATTAGTTATATTATTATAATTATGTTTTCATTTTTCCCTTTTTTAATTTTTTTTACTATTCATTATTCACCCTTTCTCCAATGTTTTTCATGCGAAAACCTCCCCCTTATCTATGGTGTGTGATACACCACATCCTCTTGGCTAACCCCTCTTAGTCGCGGACCAACCATACACACCAGCGGCCTCCTCCCCCAAGACTTTCTCTGACTTGGCTGTCATCTATGGAACTTTCCAGTGTTTACATCATTATTGGTCCCCTCCATCATCTTCGTCAATGGTCGCATGACACCCCTAGTTTCTAAGACCCCTTCTTCCACTGTTTTCACTCGTATTTTTGAGTATTTTTTGTCAAAACATCATGGTGGGTCCTTTCATTCCATCTATTTATTTAATTGGATGACTTTTCATCCTCACTTCACCTAATGGTATTCTCCTGAAACCATTGGTTAGGGTTGAGCTGTTTTTTTTTTCTACCATTTTTAGTGTAATAGTGGGATTCTAAGTTTAGGTTGAAACATGTTCAGACAACTACCGCCAAAGGAGAGGCATTTCAAGTCGATTCGATTTATGTCACCACTTGAGGTTAATGTTTTTCATCAACTATTTTGTCTTTCTTAATTTATATTGGGACTTCCATTGTTATTTTAGATGCTATTAATAATGTTTAAATGAGTTGAACTATATCACAGTTTATTTTTGTTTTTAATGTTGTTTTAGTGTGTTTATGGGTTCTTGGAAGTTATTTCGATTTGCCATTTTTCAAAATACATGTTTGACGTAGGTTCCCTTTGCCTGAGATTTTAATTTGATGTCCTTAATTTCATGAAAAAATTTAATATATATTTTCATGTCATTGTATTATATATAAATATGTTATGTGGAATTTTATGTGCCACTTGGATGTGTTTTATTATTTACCTGTATGATATCTCTACGAGTGGTTATATTTTTTCTATAAATTTTCATAAATGTGTAAAATAGTTTTATGAATGACATTTAGTTTAAAAGTGAATTTCATTGAACGCAAAGGTTTGGTATAGTGTATTATTAGTGTCTTAGATCATTGGGCACATTTTATGTGTGTTTAGTTGTTTATTTTAGATATTAGAAATTCCCTTGGAAAAGTGGATTTATATGTTGGGAAATGTAATGGCCCGGTTGGTACTTTATGTAAATTTTTAAGAGGAATTTGGTTTTTAATGAGTAGTGGATATTCCCAAATATATTTTTCTGTTTTTTCCTTTTTCATAATATAAATGTAATGACATGATTCATTTTTTAAAATAAATATGTGATTTCCAATGATGGGTTTTTGTGTTAACACGTTCTCAAATGGTGGACTGACTTTCTGGAATGAATTCTATCATTCTAAGAATGATTTCAATATTGTTTATAAATGTATAGTAAAATGGTTAATCAATTTAGCTTTTATATGATATTGGAAACATTAAAGTTCTAGTGATTATGTGTTATAAATTCTATAGTATTCCTTGTTAATAATTACTCCCATTTGAGTATTTAAGAGTGGTTTGTGAAAACGTAAAACCCCTCTTGAGGTATTCCCCCTAGTTTTAGAAATTTGAAGTAAGTGTTATAACATGATTTCTGATATATGCCTTCTGTTGAATTTATTGAATTATGTGTCGTGAATGAGGGGGAATGTGCATTAGGAAGTATAATAGTTCTGACAGGGTTAATGAGTTTTGTTATAAGAATGTGTTATTTCAATATATGTTCACTTGATAAAACCACAACACCATTTGAAATAGGGTGCATGAGAAAAATTGGGTACCTAGGTGTGAAGACTAGGATATGTTTTCTAGATGATTCCAATGATTTTAGTCCTAGTTTCATCTAATAGGATTAACACTATAACACTAACTAATCATGGGATATTATCGGATACCACTAGGCCATGGGATGTGATTACCCCTTGTGGTACATGCACGATAACGTAGTTAGTTGTGGTGGTTATACCAATTTTTACTGAGGTACGAGGTTCCTAGTTTCCAAAACAACAATAGCTACATAGTTATTTCCCATGGTGCTTGAGATCAAATTAACAATTCACATATTCCACATATGTTGTCTCATTTGGGAAAAACTAAATATCTATATAAAATACTATTCTTTTTATTTAGAATTTCTAATGAATTGTTGGATTCAATTTTGAAAATATAGTGGAATATAAATGCTTTACAAAAAAAAGTAAACATGTAACTTGAATTTGAAAATAATGTAAAAAATTTCTTTATTATGTATTACATTCAATCTAGAATAATTGGAGGTATTTTTTAAAGGTAATGTTATATGGAATTGTTTATTCTTGGCATTATTAATTAGAATATCTGTTCTCACACATACATTATTTTTTAGTTTTAGATTCTTGTTTTGGATCGCTCTTGGAGAAAGTATATTTCTATGTTTGGAGGTTTTTTGGGTTTTGAAACATTACTCTTTTCACAATATATTGTATTTTTTTTTTGTTTTTATCAGATTATATCTATGTGTTTGGGTTAGGTTTATGGTCAAAATTATTCCGATCTAGTTTATTTTGATGCCCGACACAAGTTATCAGCCTGTGGGGATCGGGAATGACCCTCTGGCATTACTGTGGGTTGGCCTGGATGATCAGATCTTGGTTGACACGAGTTGGTTCGTGACAGTATGAATATCAATTCCAACATGTCCCCACAAATTTTGACAAAAAAGTAATATAAAAATTTCGATGAATCCTATTTCTCACACTTAAAAAAAATTGATGTATGATACCACCAATAGAGGGATCATTTTTAAAAGGGTGATATAACTATGGAATACATTAGAACTATACATCAACATGTTGAAATCATTACTAATACATTGAATTCTAAGATAATAATATACATCAAACATGAAATAGGCATGATTTATTTAGGTAAGACATTATTTTCTATTTACCCACAATTGATGTTTACTCTTCGTCAGATTTTACCCATCATTGGTGTTTTACTACCATTTGATTATCCCCAAAATTGGATCAAATAGACTTTGGTAATGACCTATGGGTGGTTATGATTCATCATTAATACATTTATGTGAGTTATTTTTTCTTTCATTTTAATTTAAATATTTAATTTCATTTTGATTTAAATTGTATTTTTTCATTGGATGTTTTTAATCCCTAAATGATAAAAAGTAGACACTTCTCTTATTTCCCTACTAACTTCCATGCACCCTACCTTTGAACATCATCACGACCCTTTATCTCCCAAATTATAGCCTTCCTTTGACCCCATCCAAACCATACACCTTGATCTAAATGGTTATAGTATTGAAAGAATAAGTATTCTATCCCAACCTGTCACGTACTTCAAATATGTAGTAATGAGAATGATGTAGATCTAAAATCATTTTCCTAAACTTCTGAAACACAAGTAATATAGTGGAACATGATAGGGAAGTACATTATGAGTGGTTTCTGTCATGAAATTCTTTGGTTTTTATAGATTTTTAACACTATATATTGTTAGAATGATACCAAAATAAAGAGATTTCATTTTTTCCATTTATTGTGAATATGTTTTATCATATATTAACTTTATATTTTTTTCATGTCTGACACATGGTTTGAAGTAGGATAAATTGGTATAATATTTTTTTCCTAAAATTAAATGGGATACATGTCTTAATGTTCCACATAAATTATTCTCAAATGAGAATCATGGATCTATTGTATCTGATTGTTATTCCATTATTAATGAGTATTCCTTGTAAGTGATTACTATATTTATAATTGTTAGAAGAACATTTTCAAAAAATAATAATGGAGAGTGTCATTTTTTGTTCCTTTTTATTGATATTATTTTTGGCCTAAGGAAATGTTAATTTATCAAAATTAGGTGCCATGATGTATATCACTTATGTCATATGAAGAGATGAGAAGAGATTAATTTTTTCATATATATAATTTTTCATGTAATGGTGATTTGTAAAAAATCATGAATATCAAACTCCCATATCTAACCTAAAATCATTTCATCCATTCATGAGGAAATAATATTGGTATATAAAGATGAAGTTGTTTTTGTAAAATGTGTAGTATTTTTCTTATAAGAGTAATTTGAAATAAAATGATGGTATTTTGGAATACATTATTATGGAAGTGGGTTGCTGATACTGATAACATTTATGAGTAATTAGATCATGTTGAACAAGGGATAAGTCAAAATGAAATTTATCCTAGCTTGTATTTGGATGTTGTGGTAGAGTATTACAATGAGGAACACAGAGAAGAAGAAGAGGCTGATACATTTAGTAATGATTGTAAAATATTTTTCACATGAGGTGTGTAGTGAACCGGATATTCCCAATAGTATTCTTGTGATCACAATTGTAGTACATAGTCCTCCTAGAACTCTACTAAATATAGAGTATATTTTATCAAAATAAAATTAAGTGAAGGAATATGATGTTTCTGAAGAATATTTTTAGTTATCTTATAATGAAAATGATGATAATTATGAATATTGATAATAAGAATAAGAAAATGAAGGGGATTATGGTAAAGTATACGTAATATATAGTGATGTTGGAGATGGAATGTATTTGGGAAATAATGATGAATAAAAAATTGATGATTGTTCATGTCATGATAGTCCTCATGGGAATACTGGTGATGAAGATGTTGATATTCCTTAAGAACTTGTTTCTTCTCCCTGATTTTCAGTTGTTTGTATGTATGAGGATATACCGAGTTATTTAGCGATGTGGATAGATTTTCTAGAGATTATTTGGTAGCCTCTGTTGAGGGGTGGAAACCCCAAACCTTGTTAGTCAGCGTGTTGAACCATTGAATAATGATATTTTATATGATGATAATAGTGAGTTTTTGTTCCTTATATTGATGAGTAGATAGTTTATGAGAATATTTTTTTTGAACATATACTTGTTCATACTTCCAGTATGTAATAAATTGGGCTGGGGGACCCAACTTTGGATGAATGGAATAAGTATGCAACATATATGAGTGTAGTCTTGGACTACCATAAATCTAATGGTGACCACATTCTAGAAATTCATGTTGTAATTTCATTTCGAGTTTGAATAAATATGGATCCTACTATAAAATGGTGTTGACAATTGAGGATGAAAGATAGGTATAGAGATTTTATATATATATGACCACAAATTTTGAGAAAAAAGTGGATTTTATTCCCCGATCCATTTCTTTTTCACCCTTTCTAATTTCTACTATTTCTTCAATACCGATGGATATTGCATCCAAAGATGACTTAGTGTGTTTAAGGGAAATTATTCTATCTATTATTTCAGAATGAAATTTAGATATATGTACCCATATGTAAAATGTATAAGTGTAAAATATGAAACATAATTTTTTTATCTCATTATAAACCTTATCAATCCTATGAAAATGCATGACACTCAGGAAGTATAGATTTAGAATAAATAATTTTAAGTGAGATGGAGTCTTTGAGATCATTGATTGAGGGGATGAAGACATCTATTACTACTGGAATGGATCATATAATATAGATGTTTGAGACATTCACTTATATGAATTTTGATTCCATTTATACACAACCACTTCTTCCTAGGAGGTTGATTTGATCTAATACATGGTTAGGGAAGAGAAACATTCTATTTCTAGTGATGGCTTATATATCCCTCAAGAGTTTTTGAGGTAGATTAAGCATAATAGTGACCATGTTAATATGATTGTCAGATAATGGCTCAATGAAATCAATGTTGATATTGAATCTATTACAAAGGAAACCAAGTGATACAATTCAAGGATCTAAACTAATAATTATATAAACATTCACTTTATGTTCCTAGTTTAGAATTTCAGGAATATTATAGTTACACAAAAATGAAATGATCATTTCAACCTTCTTAAATTGGTGATGCATATACTCATGTTTTTAAGAAGAAACATTACTTTTTCTGGTCCATGAAAAGGGGATGAAATATTTTCATGGATATGATTTATCTAATAAATCCTTATCATTATGATTCTATCAAGACAATAGTGGCTCAGTTCTAGACATTCAGTTTGACTCCCAAAGAAGCTGTCATGTATCATATCACTATTATAATTTGATATTATCCATCTCTACCTATTTTCCTAATAGCGGCTAAAATAGATTAAATAGTTTCCCCCATTATTCCCTCCACCTTTGACAATGAAAAGGTAACTAACTTTCTATTTGAAATACTCGGGATGAGAAACATTGAGATTCAGCATTAAGTTTCTGATAGCTAATTTTGGTATTACATATTTTTTAACTCTTTTTAATTTATTTTCATTATTTTTTTCCTTAATTGGATTTATTCCCTTATTTATCTATTTCCTTTTTTCATTCACTTTTTTTATTTTTTTTTATTTTTGAAAATTTTAAAATAGGGAGAATTAATGGACCATTGTTTACTATTAATATCATGATATTATCCTTTGATAACATATATTTATGTTTTTATGTAGTTAATTAATTCATTTGACAATGTCATAAGTAATTATGGAATTTTACATTGAAATATATTTGATAACCTTTTATGATTTAATATATTTGATAATGTTGTACGTATTTCTTCTTATTTGAATAGATTAATCTTTTATAATCACACTATGATATAATTGTTTTTATGAGTTAGGATGATATATTTGAAGACAATTTTTATTAAATTTATGGTTTATAAAATTCTATGATTTTTGGTCATCAAAATGGTGTTGATTTTTGGAACAATTGTTTTAATGATCCCAAATTATTGTTTATTATATTTTATTATGTTTTATTTTTTATGATATTATTATATGATATAAGGAAATTTAGAGAGGATTTGGGTATGCATTGGGATGAATCACCATTGAAGATTAATCACCACTAGGAATGTCCCACCATCAGAGTTGAGTCACTGTCTGGATGAAAATTTTTCTAAGTGTTAAAAAGTCCAACTGCCATAATAGATTCAATGTTGAGGAAAGAACACTACTTGAATGGTGTCCCTATTGAGAATGTCTCAACACCAATATTATGTCACCACTAGACATGATTAAACATTTCACATGAGTAACCATTAATAATGTCCAACAGTCAACATGTTCCCACCACCAAGATATTTGTTAATGTGTTGAATAGTACATTCATTAGAAAATAATCGACACTAATATGAGTCCCTATAGAAAATTACCTATCAATGTACGACCTTCAATTTTCGTAATTAACCATTGGATTGAAACACCATCAGATTATATTGCAATTAAGATGAGTAACTTCTTGTGTGGTCTCATCTCGAGAAGATTCACTAACACCATTCTACATATTTTATCCTAAATAATTATAAAATATATTTTAGTTAATTTAATACAAAAGATAATTTAATATTAATTTTTTTAATATTTTTTAGGTTAAATTAATTTTTGTGTTATCATTCATTATGAGTAGAAATAGATCTAGATGATAGTTCTTATAACTGATATTCCAACCCGATTTTGATATTTTATAACGGGGATACTCTCTTGTAAATGTTATAACATAGATGAAACAATATTGAATGAACATAAATTGTATTTTGAAATTTATGACATGCATGGAATATTGGAGGCTGAATCACTACCTACTCTTTAATATAGAATATTATAAAATATTGTTCATTCAGAACCTTCTATACATCTAGAAAAAAGTGAGATTAAAATGAATTGTTAACTTAATATTTTTAGACAACTCAAGATTTTATCTATGATACGTACAAGAAGTCTCAATATCCATTTCACATCGTAATATGAAGAAATATATTAAATAAATTTTTATAATTGACCTTTATTATTTTTTCTTATACATTTTGATAAATGTGTGGTTTACACTATTTGTTCAAAAGTAACAATTCCGTCACATTATATTGAAGTAACCAGATATAATACTCACTCATTTTACATTTTGTACCCACATTATTATAGAAGAGGTCCTTAGGAATCTTATGATTATTTTATTCACATTTATAATTTAGAATATTTCTAGGTGTGACTCTGAAATATTGTAGTTTTTTCTATAAAACTGATCTAGATTTTGGATCAATTTTATAGGTACATAATATATGTTGAAGTATGTTTTAGAAAATTATATAAGATTAGGAATTGGCTACATACTTAACTCTTAAGGATTATTTAGGGATGTTTTTTGTTTGTTTCATTTTAAAATATTTATTGTAAATTGTATTGAATTGTCAACAAAACCACTACATTGATAAATAATTTAATTATTTTTCATATAGAATTTTGATTAAATAAATTTATTTAAAATGTAAAAATATTTTTCATAATATGTAAAATAAGATATAATCAGTCTTTAGAAAATATTTTTAATGAACAAAACTTATAGAGATCTCCAGTTATGATTAACTAGGTTATTTTTAATTAAATTTGATGATTTATTGATACATTTTGTAACAAAAAAATATTTTTGGTAATAAATTCTCCCCTTATTGATAGACTCACTCCAACTATCATTAAAAACATATTTATTCCTATTTATATCCTAGAATGTAATGGATGGGATAAAATGGTCTTCTGAAATTAATATTTTATAAAATTATGATGATTTTTACACAATATGTTTCGTTTGTCACATGGTATCAAGGTAATTTAATTTATCTAAAAACAATACTATTGTAAATTATCAGGGTGTTATATTCACATATAATGAATTGTTTTCTAAGGACTACAACTTAAATTTAATTAATATTTAGTTTTAAAAAAATTATTCATTACCTAAAAATTTATATTGCTTACATTTTTAGTATTTTAGAGAATTAGTTCATAAATCATACGTAACAAACCATAAAATGTAATGTTGAATCATTATACTAGTATCTAGTTTTACTAAAATATAAAACAACAAAAAAGATGTCATATTTTCATTAAAATTATTCATCAATTTAAACACGACTTCTTTATTTCAATTGCACATTATTATATCGAGTTAAAATCTTTTTAAATTCAGAGGATGAGAAAAAAAAGCTCTTTATGGGACATCAAAAATAAAAATGATGTTAGTCTACTGAAAAAATGAATACTCGTATGACGTTTAATTTTATTTTCAACCTTGATTTAACATATGAAATAAAAAAATTCACATGAATTACACAAAAACTTGTTTTCCCAAGTGACACATTAAAAACATAAAAAGAATTAAAACCCCATTTTATGGATTAATACATCATACTCCTGATACCCTTTCAATAATATTTAAATTATAATAATTAAATAGATGATATCCAATATAATCATTTACCAATATATTATAGAGCTCTAATTGGGATCAAACATGGTATATTCTATATTGGGATCACATGTGACCTATAAAGGGACTCAACCCATTTCCTTAGTTATATCAGAAACACCAATTTTTTGATATGATATAATGGGCCTCAACAATTCAAATAAGATATATTGGACTCACATGTGAGCTATAATGGGACTCAACCCTTCATATACTCATTATGTGTCTCACTGATTTATTAATCCATATATTGGACTGTCATGCAGCCTGGTGGTGCCGCGGCGGCCTGTCCGGCGGCGCGCTGGGGAGCCGCCGCTCCCGGCTTCCGGCGCCGCCGCGCCGGCGACCCGCGCCGCCGGCGAGTTCCGCGGGGCACCGGGATCGCTCCGGTGGTCCGATTCTCTTCCCGTCTATGCCATTGCTCCTCCCGGGACTCGTTCTTCACTGCGGGATCGTCAAACATCCGTTGCGGAACATTCCATCGTCGCCCACCAAATCCGCACAAAAAGAAGAACGACGGAGGGTCATCGGGCCGTGTTCGTTTGGCCCGCACCCTCCGCGTTAGAGATAAACAACCGGGAGAATTTTGTTCAACACATGAACCGACAATTTTAATAAAATAAAATTTTTCATTTGAAACCGGTTCTTTAATTTTTAAAGAACGTTCAAGGGAATATAAAGAGGGGTATTCCAAATCATAAAATCCCTACCTCGTTGGTCGTCGCGCGTGAGCGTTCTTCGCGGAAATGCTCATAGCGGAAGGTGGAGATCGTCGCGTCGTCGCAGGAAGGTGTCGCGTCTTCGCGGAATCCGGCGTTGAGTCGGCGAGCTCAACGGACCAAGAACAAAAGATTTAAATTATAAATAATTAAATCTGTGTTTCGTTTAAAACCAAAAAGAACCTTTAGAGGAAACCTGAAATCACTCACCTCAAATGGTTGGTGATCGGAGATCGGAGCGGGGAAGAACGTCTCGGACAGAAGCGTTGTCGATTTCCAGGTTCGGCGTTCTTCACGTTCTTTGCGTTCTTCGCATTCTTCGAAAGGGAGAAGAAGATACAAGGGTCCTCTCAAATCTTCTCAACGCGCAAATAACCAAAGGTCGAGCGTTGGCCTTATTTTATTATTACGCCAACGAATTTGAAAACTGGTTAAGAAACGACTAATCAATTCGTTGAATTAATTCAACGAAAGAAACATCCCATTTAATTCACGAAATAAACCATCCAATTAACTGGTCTGTTAAGATTTTAAGAAATGCGTCAGTTGAATTTCATAAAGACGGGTTTTCGCGGGTGCGTTTCTTAGATGAAAGAAACGGCGGGGCTCGTGCGGGCCCCACCTCACAAATATCCAACCATGGGGGTAGGATATTTTTGGATAGCATCCTATCCGGTTTAACTCAGTTCAAGCCGCCTTTAAGTGGCTTCAAGTGGCTTCCAAGTGGCTTAATTGAAATAAAATAAAGTTGTCGCAAAATTATTTTATTTATTAACTTTAAGCCCGAAAATTAAAAACCACACCCGAGAAAACGCAACTCCGGAAGAGGCGTTTCTAAGCGAATACCGGTGCTGCGATTTTATCGGAGCCCTCAGAATTCGATTCCGGGCACCGGTTCAAAAGTTAGAAAAACCAGATCGTCCGTTCACTGAACGTACCCGAGCCAAAACTTCGGAAAATGATTCCGGGCACACCGGGCCTCGGAATCAGGTGTCGTCAGAGACTGCGCTCTTGAAAAATTCCAAAGAAAATTAAGAAAAAAATTTCCTTGAAATTTACGGGTCTTTACATTACTCCCACCTCATGACTTTACGTCCCTGTAAAGTTACATAAAAAACTAGGGAAACAAAAATGGGTACTGAGCACGTATCTGAGCCTCCCGCTTCCAAGTGCTCTCCTGAAGGTTCCCGTGCTGCCATCTGATGCGCACAAGAGGAATCGATCGCCCACATAGGACCCGCTCTTGTAGATCCTCTATCTCCACTGGGACCTTCCCAAAAGTCGCCCCATCATCCACATCTAGCTCCCCATAATCAATGATGTGTGTCGGTTCGTGCACCTATCTCCTCAGCTAGGATACATGGAATACGTCGGGCACCCGGTGAAACTGAGGTGGCAGAGCCAGGCGATAAGCCACCTCTCCAATCCTACTGAGGACCTGGAAAGGCCCGATGAAGCGTGGAGACAACTTTCCGCCTCAGCCAAATCTCCGCAACCCACGTCGAGGTGAGACCCGCAAGAAGACATGGTCGCCATCCTCGAACTCTAGTGGCCTCCGCCACCTGTCAGCATATGACTTCTGCCGGCTCTGTGCTGTCCTCATCCACTCCTGGATGACCTGGACCTTCTCTGTTGTGGCTCGGACCATCTCTGGTCCCACAACTGCTGACTCTCCAGGGTCTGTCCAGCACAAAGAAGATCTGCAAGGCCTGTCGTACAACGCCTCGTATGGTGCCATCCCGATGCTGGAGTGGTAGCTGTTGTTGTACGCGAACTACACCAAGGGTAGGTGGTCCTCCCAGCTGCGACCAAAGTCGAGGACACATGCGCAGAGCATGTCCTCGAGAGTCTGAATGGTCCTCTCTGTCTGACCATCCATCTGAGGGTGAAAGGCGGTGCTCAGACGTAGCTGCGTCCCGAACGCCTCCTGCAACCCCTTCCAAAGCCGGGAAGTAAAGCGAGTGTCCCTATAAGAGACGATAGTCGATGGCACACCGTGAAGCCGTACAATCTCCCGAACGTAGAGATGCCCCATGCTCTCCACCGAGCCCTGATCTCGAATGGGTAAGAAGTGTGCCGACTTGGTGAGTCGGTCGAAAATCACCCAAATGGAGTCATGACCTCTGGATGTGTGTGGAAGTCCAGTCACGAAGTCCATAGATATGACATCCCACTTCCACTCTGGGACCTCCAAGGGTTGTACCAAGCCTGCTGGTACCTGATGCTCTGCCTTCACCTGCTGGTAGGTGAGTCACGTTGAAACGAACTCTGCCACAACCTTCTTCATGACCGGCCACCAGTGCTGACGTCTGAGATCCTGGTACATCTTCACCACTCCAGGATGTGCCGCCAAAGGAGAAGTGTGGAACTCTCTCAGCACCACCTCTCGTAAAGCGATTGGTACCAAGGTACATCCTCTGAAAAGGACATCGTGCTCTGCTCCAAGGGAGAAACCATCAGGTGCATGTCCCGAGGATATCTGTGCACGCCGTGTCTCGCAGTCAGCATCTCCACGTTGTGCCTCTCTGACCCACTGTAGAAGTGGAGGAGAGACTGTGAGAGACTGAAGGAAGGATGCTCCGTCTCTATCCACGAAGGATATCTGCAAGGCGGCTAGCTACTCTGTCGCCTCCTCAAGTAGCTGGATGCCCGTCCTCCTGCTGAGGGCATCGGCTACCATGTTCCCCTTCCCAGGAGTATAGACTATCTCAAAGTCATAGTCCTGGAGGAACTCGAGCCATTGCCGTTGTCTCAGGTTTAGGTCCTTCTGAGAGAAGATGTACCTGAGACTCTGGTGGTCAGAAAAGACTGAAAAGCGCTCGCCCATCAGATAGTGTCGCCATGTATTCAGGGAGAAGTCCACTGCTGCCAACTCCAAGTCATGGGTAGCATAGTTCTTCTCATGCAGCCTCAACTAACGTGATTCGTAGGCAATCACAGCCCGCTCCTGCATCAGGACACACCCGAGTCCGGTCCCTGATGCATCGCAGTAGACTACGTATCCAACTCCCTCCTCAGGAAACCTCAAGATAGGTGCGCTGGTCAACCTCTGCCTCAGCTCCTGGAAGCTCTGCTGACATCTACCTGAACACACGAAGGGTTTCCCCTTCTTCGTCAACGCTGAGAGTGGGGCCGCAACTCTGGAGAAGTTCGAAACAAATCACCGATAGTATCCGGCTAGGCCCAAGAAACTCCGCACCTCTGTCACGTTCTTGGGTGGCTCCCAAGCTAGCACTGCCTCGAACTTCGCGGGATCCACTGCAACTCCCACCTCAGAAATGACGTGCCCCAAGAAGTGGACATCACGTAACCAGATCTGGCACTTCGAGATCTTCCCATTAACCTGGTGCTCTCGGAGTGTGTCTAGTACAACACGCAAGTGGTAGGCGTGCTCCTCCTCCGTGGTCGAGTACACCAAGATGTCATCGATGAAGACTACGACAAATCGATCGAGGTATGGATGGAAGGTCCTGTTCATGAGGCTCATGAACACTGCTGGAGCTTTGGTCACGCCGAAAGGCATAACCAAGAACTCGTAGTGGCCATACCGACACTTGAAGGCCGTCTTCTGCACATCCTCGTCTCGAACTCTGAGGTGATGATAGCCTGAACTGAGGTCTATCTTCGAGAACCACCGTGCTCCCTTGAGCTGATCGAAGAGGTCATCAATCCTGGGTAGTAGATACTTGTTCCTAACTGTCACCTGGTTCAGGCGACGATAATCGACACACAGTCGCAATCTCCCGTCCACCTTCTTGGCGAACAATATCGGGGAAGCCCAGGGTGAAACACTGGGTCGGATGAACCCCTTGCCCTGCAAGTCCTCCAACTGTACCCGCAGCTCTCGAAGCTCATCGGGGGCCATCCGATATGCTGGAGTGGATATCGGGGCTGTCCCGGGGTACATGTCAATATAATAGTCTACCTCTCTGCGAGGAGGTAGTCCTGGAACGTCGTCGGGAAAGACGTCAGCGTACTGATCCACCACTGCAGGAAAACTGGGACTCCGCACGTCAACTGCTCCCAGGATGAGGCTAGCCAACTGATGAGTGATGGGCTGACCTCTCCTCTGCGTGAGTCCATCCTGTGCTGCTAAGTCTCCCTTCTCGCCGGTGAAGGTGAACCTGCTCCCGTCGGTGCGCACACATCGCACCTTGCGCCTAATGCAGTCAATCTGAGCATGGACCGTAGATAACCAATCCATGCCCAAGATGATGTCGTAAGGCCTCGACGCTGCTACAAAAAGATCCCAGCTGAAGCTCTCGCCTCCTAGAGTAAGCTCACACTTCCGGAACCAGTGCGTAATCGTCGAGTCTGCTCCCGTAGGAGTCTCTAGCCGTAAGGATCGAGCCAACGGCTCTGTCGGAATCTCTGAGCTCCGAACAAGGGCAACGACTATGAAAGAGTGACTCGCTCCTGTGTCTATCAGAACTGCAGCAAGGGTGGAATAGAAACAGATCGTACCTCGAATCATCACTGGCGTGCCGTGGTCGTAGGCCTCCGCTGCCTGGAGCTGAGCCTATCTCTGCCCGCCAGCTCCCTGTGCTCGGGGCGGGCCTCCTGGTGGTGGTGGTGGAAGAGCCTCAAAGCGTCGCCCACCACCTGCTGCTCGGCCAGCTCCTCTGCCTTGTCCGCCTCCTCACTGCGGACCGCCACGGTCGACCCTCTGCCTCTGCCTGGGTGGCCCCTCCACCATCTTCTGCCCCTCGGTACGGCGGGTCGGGCAGTCACGAGCCATGTGGCCCTGCCCGCCGCACTCGTAGCACTGCCTGCCTCTCGGAAGACTGGCTCCGCGCTGAGTGCCCTGCACTACTGAGCCAGTGTCCCGAGGTCGTCTGTCGGAAGGTCTGGTCCGCCTGGAACCCTGATTCATCCGTCGGCTACCTACTGCCGAAGACTCTGCTATCTGCCGCCCTGCGGTAGGTCTCGCTATGGACTCTGCCAGGAAGCTCTCGATCAGAAGGGCTCGCTCTAGCACTCCTGCCTGGGTCGGGATGCTGAGGGAGATCAGAGATGCCCTGATCTTGTGTCTCAATCCCTGCTCGAAGGTCCGGGCCTGGAAGAAGGGGTCCCGTACCATGTCAGTCGAGTAGCGAGATAGGTCGGTGAACCTCGCCGCGTACTGGGAGACCGTCAAGATGCCCGGCCGCAGCTGAAGAAGCTCCTGGATGCGCACCGCACGGAGGGTGGCCGGGAGGAACTCTGAGCGGAAGAGGCTCTCGAAGTCCGTCTAGATGAGGGAGGCCTCATCATGTACCTGGAGCATCAGGCTCCACCATCACCCTGCTTTTGCATGCAGTAGGCTCGCCGCGAGGATCACTATGAGGTCTGCTGGTGTCCTCATTATCCTGAAAACTCGGACAACCGCCTCCAGCCAGTCCTCGGCTGCCTAGGGGTCCGACTCCCCACAGAACCTGGGTGGTCGCTGGCGCTGGAACTCGTGCAGTGCTCCAAGGCGTCGTGCGTCGTTATCTGTCAGTGCTGGAAGCATCGGGGGCTCGCAGGGTAAAGGTACCGCCGGTGCCCCTGCTGTCAACGAGCCCTATACCGAGGCCTCGTCGCTCGGTGGGCTGTCGTCGCGCTCTACTCTAGGAACCCTAGCTGGCTACTGTCGTCGTGCCATCCTGAAAAGGAAACAAGTATGCCACGGTCAGAACAGTATACCTAGTGAGCGGGCACAAGTAATCACAGAGAAAACTTGAAACACACATGCAATCAATGTTTTCGTGCATTAAGTTGGAAATCAGAAGTCAGGGTCCTGGTGTATGGATACGTCGGCCGCCGCACCATCACTGGACTCCCTGGACTGATAACCACACTTAATACGCTAAACACTATTGCGTCACATAGAAGAAAGATCAGACCCTGCGGTAGAACCGACCCCTCTGATACCAATTTGTCACGACCCATCCTCGGGGCCCGTGTCGTGACTACCCCAAGCCCACCTTCCATAGGCCAGGGGCTGGCGACTAGCACCAAGGAATAAATCCCAACAAAAAGGGAAGGCATTGCCTTTGAAAAGTAAACAAGCACCACAGAGTGAGCAAGCAGAAAAGTAAACACTAGGTGAAAACGGTACAAGCTGTGCTGAAAGTAAAAGGGGCTGGAAATACAAGCCCAACTGTAAAGTACAACTGAAAGGAAAAACAGCAACTGAAAGGGAAAACTGCAGCGTCGAGCCGTCCTCTGGAAGTCCCACCAGAAGGGTGGGTACAGATAGCCTCCACTGCTCCTAGGGTCCACCTGACCGTTCCGAGTACGTCCCGCCCAGTGGTCCACCTCCAGGTATCGTCCTGCTCCGCACGCCTCCACCACGATCAGCGCTGTCCGTCGTCTGCAACCAACAAAACGTAGTGCGAGCAAAGCCCGTGCAGGGGTGAGTATATGCTACTCAGTAGGGAACCCGAGACCCCCGAAGGTCTCCCGAAATCCACAAAGGATAATCCACAAAGGAAAGATACAATCACGAAGTAACATATGACACGACTTAGGTATATGCCCATACATATACCCAAGTCATCAATTCCTGTTCGGCTCCAATGTCCGAGCCCAACCACAACCCAGTCCACACAGGAAAACAAAACGTATACCCACACAGGATAGCTCAACACAATTCACAAAGGAGAGTAAACAGTAAATCCACACAACATAGCTCAACACAATCCACAAAGGAGAGTAAACAGTAAATCCACATAGGATAGCTCAACACAATACACAAAGGAGAGTAAACAGTAAATCCACACAGGATAGCTCAACACAAGATTCAGCTCACACAGGTATACTTCTTCGGATGACGATAAAGACGATCACTGATCCATCTAAGTCGTCGGACCCACGAAGGATCGATAGGTAACTAACCCCCGCAATGACCCACACAGGATCAGGCCCACACAGGACCTGTAGGCGCTGGCTCACACAGAACCACTGAGCGCGGACCCACACAGGATCGGACCAACACAGGATCGGGCCCACACAGGACCGGGCCCACACAGGACCTTTAGCACTGATCCACGTAGGATCGCTGAGTGCAGTAGTCGTCGTAGTCCACTGAGGATCTCTGCACAGTCATCGCCGCAGTCCACTGAGGATCTCTGCACGGTCGTCGTTGGAGTCCACTGAGGATCTCTGCACAGTCGTCGCCGCAGTCCACTAATGATCTCTGCACAGTCGTCGCTATCGAAGAAGCAGTCGCAGCCAGCTCTAGGGTTCCCGCACACAGCAAGCTCGCTCGGGAGGGTCCGCTCCACGAGCCGAGAGGCCGATACATCAACTGTTATAAAGTCCGAAGTTGATGTATCCAAAAGTTCTGTATCGTCAACAGGAACTCAACGTCGCAGACGGCGTGTCTATCGGACGCCCGGTCTGAGAGTTATTGGCTTTTTCGTTCCAGGGGCCCGGTTGGTTTTGAAGGAAAAACCAACCCGACCGTACTCCATCTGTGTCCATACCTCGGGCGGAGTATGCCAAAAGATCAGTCTCGATTAGAGGAATTCAACGAAGCTGACGGCACGTCAATCGGAAGTCTGTGGCTCAAGATATGAGCGTTTCCGCTCCGAAGGCCCGGTTGGTCTCGTGTACAAACCAACCTGGCCAAACTCATAGTATTTCGAAACCTTGAGTGCGATATACCGAATCGACCGTCTCAATCCAAGGATCGCGTTGCCACTGACGGTGAGTCGTTTGGTGGCCCGTAGCTGAAGTTACGAGCGTTTGAACGAAAACGTCCGAAGACGGGGGGTACGGGCCCGGGCCGACCCGGCCCGACCCCCCCGGGAGTCGGCCGAACCGGGTCGACCCGACCCGGTTCGACCGAGCGGCCGAACGGCCGAGGCGCGTGGGGCGCCGCCCCCGCGGCCTGGTGGTGCCGCGGCCCCCCGCGTGGGGCCGCGCTGTGTCAGGGACGCGGCTTCAGCCGCGTCCGAGGGTACCAGACCCGCGCGGCCACGGGTCCGCGGGTGCCGCCGCCACCGCGGCTTCAGCCGCAACGGCATGTATGGCGGCGCGCCGGGGCGCCGCCGCTCTCGGCTGCCGGCGCCGCCGCGACGGCGAGTTCCGCGGGCCACCGGGATCACTCTGGTGGTCCGATTCTCTTCCCGTCTGCGCCATTGCTCCTCCCGGGACTCGTTATTCACTGCGGGATCGTCAAACATCCGTTGCGGCACGTTCCGTCGTCGCCCGCCAAATCCGCACAAAAAGAAGAACCGCAGAGGGTCGTCTGGCCGTGTTCGTTTGGCACGCACCCTCCGCGTTAGATATAAACAACCGGGAGAATTTTGTTCAACACATGAACCGAAAATTTTAATAAAATAAAATTGTTCATTTGAAACCGGTTCTTTAATTTTTAAAGAACGTTCACGGGAATATAAAGAGGGGTATTCCAAATCATAAAATCCCTACCACGTTGGTCGTTGGGCGTGAGCGTTCTTCGCGGAAATGCTCGTCGCGGAAGGTGGAGATCGTCGCGTCGTCGCGGGAAGGCGTCGCATCATCGCGGAATCCGGCGTTGAGTCGGCGAGCTCAACGGACCAAGAACAACAGATTTAAATTATAAATAATTAAATCTGTGTTTCGCTTAAAACCAAAAAGAACCTTTAGAGGAAACCCGAAATCACTCACCTCAAATGGTTGGTGATCGAAAATCGGAGCGGGGAATAACGTCTCGGACGGAAGCGTCGTCGATTTCCGGGTTCGGCGTTCTTCACGTTCTTCGCGTTATTCGCAAGGGAGAAAAAGATACAAGGGTCCTCTCAAATCTTCTCAATGCGCAAATAACCCGAGGTCGAGCGTTGGCCTTATTTTATTATTACGCCAACGAATTTGAAAACTGGTTAAGAAACGACTAATCAATTCGTTGAATTAATTCAACGAAAGAAATAGCCCATTTAATTCACAAAATAAACCGCCCAATTAAATGGTCTGTTAAGATTTTAAGAAACGCGTCAGTTGACTTTCATAAAGATGGGTTTTCGCGGGTGCGTTTCTTAGTGGAAAGAAACGGCGGGGCTCGTGCGGGCCCCACCTCACAAATATCCTACCAAGGGGGTAGGATATTTCTGGATAGAATTCTATCCGGTTTAACTTAGTTCAAGCCGCCTTTATGTGGCTTCAAGTGGCTTCCAAGTGGCTTAAGTGAAATAAAATAAATTTGTCTCAAAATTATTTTATTTCTTAACATTAAGCCCGAAAATTAAAAACCACACCCGAGCAAACGCAACTCCGGAAGACGCGTTTCTAAGCGAATATCGGCGCTGCGGTTTCATCGGAGCCCTTAGAATTTGATTCCGGGCACCGGTACAAAAGTTATAAAAACCCGCTCGTCCGTTCACTGAACGTACCCGAGCCAATACTTCGGAAAATGATTCCGGGCACACCGGGCCTCGGAATCAGGTGCCGTCAGTGACTGCGCTCTTGAAAAATTCCATAGAAAATTAAGAAAAAATGTTCCTTGAAATTTACGGGTCTTTACAACATAATTATATGATAATTTGTAATAATTAATTAATTTTTTCATATTAATTGAATATAATTTGGTAATAAAATAATTTTAAATTATGTGCACATTTCATGATAAGACTAAGTTTTTGAAAAAACTTTCTTTTTAGATAACATTTATTTTTCATCAAAATGTTTCTTCTATTCATTTATATTTAATAGATTAAATCATTTTATGATTGAAATATATATTTTTTATAATTTATGAATTTATATTCACTACCTCATATATAATAACATAGAAAAAATAATCATTTCAAATTTATAGTTTAATAGAGTATCACTTTTTGTTCAAACCCAGTGTTGCGTGCATCCGAAGCTATTAAAGTGATTAAAATTATTAAAAAAGGAATACATAATAAATTATATTCATTTTATACTTGATTATATAATTTTTTTGTTCATCACATAATCTATCTAAAATCATGTTCATATTTTTAAATCATAGGGTGTGATATCAACGGATATCAATTATATGAAATATATAGTTGTATTCAATGATTCTCACAACATATTTGAATTATATTATTATATGTCGATCAAGTGATATTTTATATATAATTTAAATAATGATATTTGAATTTTTTGAAGACCATATACATCAAATATGGAATTATTTACTCTTGTTATCTTCGGAAGACCTATGTTATGGTACATAGGGACGTTTTCCCATTTCTAAATTGGTATGAGAAATGGTTACATCATTACAGTTGAATTTTTATCCCCTCATCAATTTACGCCAAACTAGGAAATTTTATGTATACTATGTGAACCCTTTTTTATATAATCCCACCATTATATATCTTAATTATCCATATGGATACTGATTCTCATTGGGTTGTTGGATAATATCATAATAGGTGCATTTTTTAACATCTCATTATTTATATCAGCCTTTTATGATATAAAAAATCATGGGAAAAATAAAAAAACTCCCTATTTATATATTTATAACTATAAGAATTTATCTTTTCATAATTCTTATATCTTCTTTTATATTTCAATATCAACTATTTGAGTATCTATTTTCATTCATGTAATTGATGGTTGAGTAGTTAGTTGATCTTGGAATGATGGTGTTTTTTCCATTATGACATCCAAGTATATTATTTTATATTATTTATAAATTATATTATTCTCATTTATCAACATTTATAATGTTCCATGATCTATTATATATTTGTTGTCAGCCCTACTTTTTTTGTTTCATTTATTTTAATGGATTGAGATTTTATAGTCGATGATCTGCTCTATCCAACATTTCTATTTCATATTAATGACCTTCAATGTGAAAATATAATATTTGTTCATATGATACATATTCATTTCACACATCTCCCAATAGTGAGTATTATTCCAAATCATTATGCTGAGGATCACTACATCCAATTCCAAACCGCACATTGGATTTTTCAACACATGTACATTCATCTTCCTTTTAGGTCTATGATATTACTCTAATATATTGTATAATTATTCCATAATGGAACCTCATTGAAAATTTTTCAACTACCATGAAAAAAACCCATTTAAGTGTAGTGTATGCACTAGTTAAATTATAAACTAATTATCAAATCATTAATGAAATCATCACATTTACTTATATTGAAAAACAGAATTCCAATTAGAGTTTTCTTAGTATGATGTTTTTAAATCATTATAAGTATCAAAAAAATAATTTTTAGTTCCTAAATAGTAAATGGAATATTTAAGTCTCCATCACGTAAGTATGTATGGGGTTTAATTAATTACTTTTTTCATAATGGAGAAATAAATATAACTCTTTTAGTGATAAAATTTCCCAAGAATTATACTTCATCAAATAAAAATATTTACTATACATTCCATCTTATTTATCGATTAATAAATCCATTATCATTATACCTGAAATATCATAGTGGTACGAATTTTTTAATATATATCATATTATAGTCTATAAAGACTGGAAAAATGCTTTCATGATAATCTCGATATAATTAATTCATATTTCATTGATGGTTTAGGTCCATTATTTATTTTGAAGTGAATAAAAGTAAATTCATTCGGTCCAAACCTTTTTTGAAAGAATATCATCAGTATATAATTATTTACAACATTAATTAGTGGTATTCCAACAATATTTCTACATTAACTTTAGATTTGATGACCAATATATAAGTGTACAATCCATGACTTATGATGATTGCTTCATTGTCACCGATAGAATTGCCATTATGTTTTTCGGTCTAAGGAAATCACCCTATATTTTTACACATGGATTTTTGGTGGAATATTTTTTGAAATAATGTTTTTTTAATCCTTCATATTCGACAAATTTAATCCCATCCTTAGATATAATCATCTTAATTGGTTTCAACCATTTACCTTTTTCCTCCTCTATATAAGATATTACATGTATGATTATCTCTTAAATAGAATATTAGTTGATAGAGAATATCTTCTTAATAGGGTTAATAAAATTCTCAACTTTGATGGGATCATAAGGCACACTAAATTTTGGAATATTTTTTCACATAAATGCTTTAATGACATTTATTTTTTTAGAAAGATATATTTCACATGATTGATGTTTTTATTATTAACTTATGTCATTTGATACTATTATGCCACTATGTTTTTGGCTCCATCTCACATCATCCTACACACCGCTTTGTGAAATTAATTAATTGATCATCACAACAGATTTTAACATGATTCCTCTTATTTTATACTATTATATAAAATAATGGAAATTGATTGATGATAATACTCAAACTAATTGTAATCTAATAAAGAATATTTGAAATTAAAATGAATAACTCACAAATGATATATATATCATTTATTATGTGTCAATAGGTTTCAATATGGTTTCCTTCACAAAATTTCTACTATTATTTCTAAAATAATAGTCTATTCATGTCCTTAATAATTTTTTATAAGGAATATTTTAATTTTCCAGAAATAAATCTAAGGGAGTGGTATAATAGTTATTCAAGAATGAATCATTCTCATGCACCAAGTACATGTTGAGTTAATACCGAAATACACATTTAGGTGTTATTACACATAAGTACATCTATTATAGATCCAAATAAATATGTTTTTGTATATATGTGTTTTATCACAAATAATCCAATTTCTATATACTTTATCGAGATTTCAAGATGTTTTCATATAATTACTCATATCCATTATTTCTTTAAAATTTATAATTTTCATAATCCCCAAAATAAACTAGTCTTATATTGACAATTATTATTGATACCAAGTCCACTTACATATACTATAACCTATTTTTTGACTTAAATAACCACAAAAGAAGTCTAATGTATCATAATTCACTTTATATTTGGGATAACTTGTTCATATTAATGTAGAAAAATTTATTTTTTAAATTTCAAAAATGACATCATAGAACCTTAAATCATATAATCCTAAATTTTATTTCATGGGAAATACAAAAATAAATGTGGTGAGTTATAATTCCTTATATTGAAATTAGCCTGATAATGATGTGTAGAATATGAGTAAAAATCGATAATGTGATGAAATAAAATACATGAATAAGGAATAATAACATGAGATTATAACATAAAGGATATGGAATCAAAATATATTTGTAAAATTTTAATGTTACAACATCATAAAACATGTATAATTCTTATGTTGTGGGTCACTTACTCGAAAAAAAAAACAAAGTGGATACAATCTTATAATTGATTAGGTTTACTACCTTACAAAATTATTATCATATCATGATATATAAACATTGACTAATAATTTGGAGAACTATCCTGTTGAGTATGTCATAAAATATAAATTTCTATGTACTAAACATAATGAAATAATTCATAAGATATAATCATAAATAGAGTCAAATGGAAATGTAAATTGGTTACAAAAACATGCCATAGAGAATAAAAAAACATAATATAATAACTATTCTCAGTATAAAATTTATTAGAGATATTTGTGAAATTAATGAGTGACTTTAGACATATAATTCCTGAAAATAACTTCCCCACAATTTAATTTAATAAAAATATTGGAGAAATGAGTTTTGTGATGGGCCTTATAAATTGTGTGTTATCAAGAGGGATACAAATCTTTAAAGATGGTCGGAGTACAAATAATTTCTTCAAAAATAGAAATGAAAAAACGTGGTTTTCCATATTAAAATTAATCTATTTTGAAACAATGGGTATTTTAAAAAATTCCATTGAGTGGAATATGAAATGAGATACAAAAATAAATAGTATCCCTTTAAGGGGATTTTCATAATGAATGATTTTTAGAATTGATCATTTAATGTATGTATATCCACATAATTAAAAAGTGAATTAAAATAGGGATATATATGTGAGACATATAGAAAATATAAAATTACTAAATATGAATAATATATGTACACTTTAAGGCCAATTAAAAGAATAGTTAACATAATGGAAAAAAGAATTTTAGGGAGATTCTTTACTTAAGGTCCATTGTTTCTCGAAAATTTCACTAAATATAATTAATAAATAAATATGAATATTAATGACAAGTTATTTATCTTTATCCAAATAAAATTTATTTATTTATTACATCATATGTATGTTTTGGGGAAATTAGTTTAGATATCATTTTTTTGTAATGTCCCATTGAGATTCATTTCTTGGTTCTAATGAAAAATACATTATAGGTAATTATAAAATTATAAATGGAATCATTAAATAACATAAGAAGTTTAATGTAATGGAATTATAATACCTAAATAATTTTAAAATATGTTTACTATCATACAGATTTCATAAATATTTAGGATTTATAAGGTAAAGGTGTTATTACATTATTCATATTTCATTTAGGTGGGTTATTCGACCATGATGAACTTATTATATTTACATTTATAATACTTCCATTTATATGTTATTTATATTAATTAAAATTTAATATACTTATTTAGATAATTTTAAATAATAATACGTGAATCTCGACCAACTATGAATAGTGTAGTGGAGTAAAACGATGTACGCCTTTTATAGAGGATGTGAACTGACCATAATGTGGCCGAAAATTATATTTTAGAATAAAATTTGACGTTGTTAGATAATGGATATTAAATTAAAATTTTCCTGGTATATTCTTTTACACTTCAGTCACTATATCTTACTATAAATATTTTTTTTGGAGGATGACAAGGGAGAAATAATAATAATAATTTGTTGAGAGAATTGAATTTTATATAGCATATTTACTCTTTGGTTACAATTTTAGGTTCCAATGAATGGTTTCTTGTAATATAACTACTCCATGATATGGGGGATGATGGTTTAGAAGGGAAATGTGAATATGTTTTCATACCATCAAGGATTAATAGATATGTGAAGAAGGGATGATGGTGGATTTATTTATTAGGTGAAGAGATTTGTTTTTTAACATAATATTCATTAGTTTATTATTTTTATATTACAAATTTCAATAGTAATTAATATTTTTACTATGTAAGGTAATTATTATATCTATTTAAGGAAAATTCTTAGTTACATCATCAATGATATATTTTTTTCTATATATAGCTTATAATGTCAAAAATCATATTTGGACATACTTCAATATTTATATAAAAATCAAGTATTTTAGAAAAATAGAAAAAAATCACTCTTACCATATTTTAATGTGTAGATTCAAAAATTTAATCCATTATTAAAATATTTTTATAAATATAATAAATTTAATTTTTATAATAAAATCATGAATAATTTTAAAAATAAATTTTTTCTTATTCGACTCGTTTTTTATCCCTTTTAAAAAATCATTTATGGTCTCATAAAATAATATAATTAATATAATGTAACATAAATGTATTTTATAAAAATAATTTCAGAAATAAAATTTTTATTTTAATTTTTTTTTAAAAATTAGTGATTTAAAAAAATGAAACACATTTCGTTAAAAAGTATATTTAATATGAAATATAATTTATTTTTCATATTTTTATTTTATAAAATAAATAAAAATTATTTCAAATATACATTTGTGATTATTCTATTATAATCGTTAGGTTAATATTCATAATAGTCAAATTATTAATCACTTTGTTAGATTTCATTTTGAAAGGTGAGATTAAAAAAAGATATATTCGATCCCTAACATTAATAAATAGATTATATGTCATTCATTTTAATGTAACATATATTTCCAATAAATGAAATATATTTTCATTTCTAAACAAATTCATTACTAATATTCTAACTCATTTATATAATGTTGTTCTTTTGTTTGATTATTTTGGAGGATGAAGTATATCAAAATATCCAGAATCTAATTTACATGTTTTTATTTCAATTTTTGGAATTTCAATTCTTATTGATATTGTTTTCCTATAAATTTAATGTTAAATAAAACAAATGAAAAAATTTCTTATTCTATAATATAGATCATTCTCTAAATATGAAAGAATATTACTCAATCATATATATAATTTTATTGGAAATTATATTGATAAAATCAGATGACATTACAAGAAGTACTCTAGTTGTTAAATTTCATTATAAATATATAAAATATGTTTCCATTATTTAAATTTCATAGAATATGACATGATATCTTTATAGAATTAACCATTCCTTAAAGAAACATTTCCCATCTTCTATTTTTATTATGTTTAGGGAGGGAGGGGAGTTATCTCTCTTAGGATTTATGGAAATATCTAGAGTTTTATTATCATAAAAAAAATATTCTCTAAATAATATAAAATATGGAACATATAATAAGTGTTAATATTTAATATTTTTGATATAGTAATTTATTAAAAATGTATTTTTTACATTCCCCATGTCTAATAATAATATTATATGACTATTTACTATGGAATTTATTTATTAAATTATAAATCATTAAATAAATAAATTAATGTTATTTAAATTATATTAATGAAAGTATATTATTAATATGAAGTCAATATTTCATGATAACATCCCATAAAGAATATACAGTGCCCTGACTAAATAAAATATTAAATAAAATTGATATTATTTATTCAATAAGTAATAAAATATTTTTTTTTTCACAAAATACATTCCATCCAGGCCCACTACGCCCAGCCTGAAGGGGTATGGGAACTGTCTGGTATGACATGGCCTAGTTTGGACCACTTTGACACTAACTGCTGGCTGGCCCTACTAGACCACAGGTCTAGCCCAGCCCATCTGGCTGGGCGCATCCCTCTGGTCTGCAGAACTGCTCGGCCCTCTTGGTGATCATGTGGGTACCCTCCCCTTCCAAAGGGCTTCATCCATTCATATTTTCAATGTCGTGGTGCCAATTGTCCCTGCACCTCAAGGTCGGTCCATCGAGATAGGCCCGTTACGAACTCGCGGGTAAGGGTCCGCCCTCCAATGCGGCTCAAAGCCATGCCCCTCCTCCATGTATCGAAGTTGGAAACCTCCTCCACATCTCAAAGCCGAGACCCAACTCTATGGAGAGCTTCCTTAGAGCACCACCCGAATCAGATATGGCAGCAGATGGTGCAAAACCCCCTTAACGGTCTGCATTGGCCGCCCCGCAACGGACATGCGGGTATGGGTCTGCCAATCACCATGGCTCAATGTTGTGGCCTTCCTTCACGACAAGTTGATGTAGTACGCTCCCTTGCTTCAAGAAGGCAGGTGGTAGACGACCGCTCCTCTGTCCTCTACGGCCCCTTCAGCACCGCCATTCTTTTGTGGCCTACAAGTTCCAACCGCTGCATCCCTCAGTCGTCGGCGTTGCTGCGTGGACGTTGCTTCTATGGGCCACTGGTGAATCATAGGTGGTTCGTTTTTTATTCACATCCACACCTATCGGCCTCTCGGTGCAATGCCTTTGAAACGCAACCCTTGGTTTATCCTTTCCCCCATATTATACATTTTCCTATGATGAATGCAACCATAACTGAGTTAGGCGGAGGGTCTAATCATTGTCTATTAGGAATACACCCTACGCATTATCATAATAACACAATAGACATTAAATGAAGGAAACAACTCAAATTTAAACAACAAAACCCCTACCTCAAGTTTGATTGAAGTTGTTGTGGTGGATGGAGGAGTGTAGATGCTCAGGGGTGTTGTAGAAGACGGGGAATGTTCACATCCTTTTGCACTCATTGTTGAATCCTAAAATGGTTGTTGAAGCTTCATTGTATGTTGGTGAATGATGTCACAAGAACATGGGAAAAAGTTCATGTCTTTAGTGACAAAACCCTTGCCCAACATTAGTTTAAATAGAAGAGAAGAGGATATCAACCCATCACAAAATTAATGAGATCCATTAGTAAATTTAACTAATGATCCTATTAATTCATTAAATGGTGTAGTTACACAACCAAGTGTAGGTGGACATTAAATATATTGAAAACATTGTGGTCTAAACACCATAGCTCTACAGTTACAAGGAATAAAAAAACACATTGGGTTATTTTATTTATATTTTTGTTATTTCAAAAAATTAACGTTTTTTATGATCTTTTCCAGACGAAGATAAACATCTCGTCAGTGAATCTCAGTGCTGCGGATTCAATGGTGCCCTTAGATTTTTAATTTGAGCACTGGTTCAAAAGATATAAATTACTACCTGCACATTTACTGACTGTACATCAAAAAAATTCTAAATTCCATTATGGGATATCTGGGCCACAAAATAACGTACCGTCAATTTAAACAGTCATGTAAGAATTCCAATTTATTAAAAATAGTACATGGAATTTATACGTCTTTACATTCAAGTGGATAATTCTAATTATTTGTACCAGATCCTGGCTATCCTTACATCTCATAAGAATGTGAAAAAATACCCATCACATTAGAATCATTATTCATTCATGGATATCCCATTAATGATCAATTACATTCATTAGAACTAGAATCATTAATGTTTCATCTCCCAAGGTGTATTCAATAATATCTATCAGGTAGAGTTTATACAATTCAAACTATTGGTGATGGTTATCAAGATCCAAAACAAATGAGAATTGTCCAAAATTCATTATTTTGAAATATTATTTTCTAGAAAAATAATCCATTAATTTATACATGGCATGAAGGGCCCGAAAAAAATATATGTTTTCATTTGTTAATTTTCAAATCCATGGATGGGAAAAGGTTTTCAATATCTCTTTTCATTCATTAAAAACATCATGAAAACAATTAAAAATAAATCAAACTATTTTATTATATCCAATTTTTTTACCAATAAAATACATGTATTAAATTTAATATCTCAATGATGTTACATTCAATATTTTTCGTATCAATTATTTGATTATTTCATTAATAATTTATTAATCCATTAATATTGTGTAAATATTTTACTTAATTATATTATCAATAAAAAATTACAATGTTGTATCTAAATATTTTATCCATAAAAATAATATTGTTGTATAACTTATCCTCCTGATAACTCTATATAAAAAAACCATTATTAAAAACATGACGATTACATGATTGTATTTTAAAAAAATAAAATACTAGAGAGGTCATAATCAACTTCATGTGGCCATAAATTGTTATATTTATGAATATTTGATGATTATGGAAGAAATTAACCCCAAACAATATGGAATAATTTTTTTGAATCAATTAACCCATAAATATATTTGATGATTATGGCTATAAAAGAATCTTAATAATAAAATTTTTACATCTAAAATAAAAATATGGAATCAATTTATAAAAACTAAAAACATATTGGTGGGTGATATTAATTTAAAATTAAATCATAAACATGAAAAGGAAAAATTTTTAAAAAAATTCCCTTTTATGAAAACAATGTTTATATTCAAAATTTTACAATGATATGGATTCAAAGGAATATTATAGGACTATTAATAATATTTCATAACTAATTTTACATTTAATAAAATTTTAAAAAATAAATAACTTTAAAAATGGTTGAAATAGAAATACACTTTTCAATAAAATATTTATTTTCACAATTCCCTTGAAAATTAATGTTTTCAAAAAGATAATAAAATTTCACCAAAATATGAATTTGATATTATAATTTATATATTATATTTAACAATATAAAATAATTATACTAATATTGGATTAATTTAAATATATTATTTTCTCATAAAACACAATAAAAATGAATTTTAAAGAAAACATGTGTAATTATATTAATAAAATTTGTGTCTTTATTTCCAATGAAACAATCAAAAAAAATTATTTACTAAGAGATTTATATATATTTTATAACAAAATTATTCCTATAGGCACCTTCAAATTTAATATAAATGTTATAATATTTTTGATAAAATAATAATCATAATAATTTTGTAACATATTTAATTAATATCAATGTTCAATGTTGTATGAAATACCAATCATAGTTTTCATTTAAAATCCATGGTTGTTATATTTATAGAAGTCGTAATGGAATAAAGTATTAGAAAACCCTATATATAATATTTTGTACAAGAGATTTAGTTACATAAAAATAACAAATTCCCATTATTGGAAATAATGTATCCACAATCCAAAATATCTACCTCGCACCTTATGAAAACAATATTTACATAGATGCCACTCAAAACACAAATACAAATGTATCCCCACACTACCACACTAATTTTTTAAACCATTAGTTCTATCTTTATATATAATAAATTTATACACCCAATATTCATAATTATATATTTTATTACTTCTAGTTCCATGATTGTATTTTGAATCCTTCATTTCAAAGTTAAATATTTTTTGTTAAAGAGATATTTAATCAAAATATTACCAACATTCAGGAAATATGTTTTCAATTGAGTTCCTATATCCATCATTTATAAATCTTATCCTCTATTGTAATACTTAATATTATTATCATTATGATTCTAGGAATATTATACTATTGTTATTTAACTCTAAACTCTAATATATTAATTAGTATTACATGTTTATGTTTATGTCCAAACAACCACCAACATAAATGATTTTATAAAAACATCACCATTTTAACACCAAATCATTATAGAAGAATTAATGATAGTAATATTTTTTTAAAAAAAATATATTTCCTATATATTCTTATGTAATTTTGGAATGAATATAAATTATTTATATAAATTTAATCATGGCCATACAGTAAATTACCAAAAAAATTAATATCGTGGATTGTATTGTTAAAAAGATCACCAATAATTAGAATCAACTGAATTTATATTTGAATAAATCATTGGAAAATATTATTCATATACTGTTACTAATTTTGGAATGATGAAATGGTCATTAATTGATAGGTGTTTCCAATCATATAGTGACACATATATAAAACAATCAAATAAAAAATATATTGATTAAATTTAGAAAAACTAAAATATGTAAAATGAATGATTATAATTTATTTGTATAAAAGGAAATATTTATTAATAATGTTATAATATATAAGTTTATAATGATTTTTTTATTATGAGTGTGGTTAATGTTCTTCTATATAAGTCGATTGTAGAGGCAAGGATTCGTCATTCAAATATTAAATTCATTAAGAAATGATTCATATTTATTATTCATTATTGTATAGTTTATAATCAATATTGATATATTTTTAATAAACCTCTACTAAAATTAAATCGATTTAGAAGTCTTTGTCATGTTATCTTTATAATTATATTTTGATTCAAAATTTACCACCATTGTATGTGTTTCTTTATAAATCCTCAATTTTATTATAGAATATTTATATCTGATATTAAATTTGTGAAAATATTTTTCCCCCTAGATAAAAATACCTAATATTATTCACCGATTTTAACTCATTATTTTTATATGTATTCATCACATTTATTCTCCCTTTTCTGTATAATACACCAACTGTGATGCAGATAATGGAAACAGAATTGACATCTACTTTTTTGTTAGAAATATCTCACATAAATATAAATATTTATTATATGTCATAATAAATTTCATTGTATATATTTATTTTATTGGTTATATAATATATTAAATTAAAATAAAATTCATTATAAATGTAATAAATTTTTGGATTTTTTGAATAGATGTTGTTTACATACAATGATTGTCTGAGGTTTTTTTAAATCGACTCTTTTTATTTCCATATGAAATCCTCTTACAATAATTATAAATATTTTTTTAATAATAGATCCTATCCATTATTTAAGTGAATAAAAAATCATTGTATATATTAAAAATATTTTTTTTAAAAATCAATATAAAAATATGTTATCAACAGAAAAGAATATTTCAATTTATTTTTAGAAATAAAATATACTCAAACTTTTGATTTGTTTCATCCACATTTAAAATATCAAATATTTCACGTGATTAACTAGTAAATTTAATTAATTAAAATATAAATATTATTTAATTATATGGATAATGATAATGTGTTATCGATATTTTAATAATAAATATTTATTCCACAAATGTTAATTATGCTATACTTGAATTGTAAATTTATCATGATCACATGGAACAAAAAATATATGGTTTGTCATTATTTAATGTGTTGATCAATTACATGTATTTAATTTGATACATAATGTTATAAATATTATTTTAGTGGATGGTATATGGTTAGTTATCCCTAGACCACTATGTTATGGGGTGTGCGTGTTTATCCCTTTAATAGTATATTATGGAAAGGTGGTCATTTTGGTCCGTTATGATTTGAATGTGATTAGCGTAAGAATTCATAAGTGATATGACTTATGTGGTTTTATGTTTTCAATATAATTATGTTATGAAATGTATATATATTACTTATTCATGTACAATCTACTATATAATGAATCATATAATATTTTATTCTAAAATAATTATTCAATGAATGATGTATTATGATCGATTTTTTATTGCGTATGATTAAAAAATATTTTTACTATTAACCTTTATTATATTATATATCTGATACACTCAAACTATTCTATTTTATGATCATTTATTATTTTACCTTATGTTTACCCTAAAATACAAATCAATGATAACCTTTTCTAATGTAAAAAATTACATCAGTTAAAAAGGAGGATACTTTTTTTCTATATTGAATGGGTGTCAGAATGAATAATATTTATTTTATATTTTAAAAATATAATAAAATATGTTGGTTATGTATATAATCACTATTTAAACTAATCCTATGGGTTTTGGGTTTTGATTTATAGTGAATTTTAAATAATAATCGTATTATGTTATGTAATATGTCTATTTGAAATTATTGGGTTGCCTCAATTGGTATCCAAGCGGGTTTTCTTTTAAGATTATTTTTTGATGAATGTATGGATTCAATTTTATAAATCCTAATAATAAAAAAACAAATTTATTGTAAACAATAAATATCATAACCTGAAATAATGGTCACTTAATTTAGTACAACGTAGGAATGAGTTTATTTATCATATGATTTTATATAATGATTTATATTGATTGTTACACATTCTATGTATTCTAGTGTTAAAATGTGATGAATGAATGAATCATGAATTTTTGGTGGTGAATGTTTTGATTAATATTAGATTAAACATATTTGGGCCTTGTTAGATGAATTGCATCATATCATGAAATATTTAACGTAGAATTCAAATCCCTAATTTAATGGTATTGAATAATAATTGAAAAATTTATGATGTATAATGATTCAATTACATTTATACATAATTTATTACAAAGGATCTTGTGGGTATATATTTTCTTCAAAAATTATAATTCTATTTTTGGTTACATTTTATGTGATTTTTGGAATAGATTTTCTCCCTCTACAAAAGGATCGTAACAATAACAGGGATAGAGAAATCATATTTCCAATCTCAAATAACCAGATGATTACCTATTAGGGAAAAACATTTCATGAACACACTGCAAAAATTGCATACATTTCATGTGTCTGGACATACAATAATGGGGTGTATGTAGCTCTATTGGTTAGGGATAAAATGTAATTTTTAGGTATTGTTATTGTGAAGAAATCTTTCTATGTTTTTACAAATAAATTTTCTGGTATTCCATTATGTCATGAGTTTGATTTTTAATTATACGTCTTATTTGGTGTTATTAGGAAATGAAAGAATCCATATATAATTACCCAAATGAATTGGATGAATAAAAGAAATAATTAATACAGAATTTTAGTAATTGTATTATATACACAATTTATTTATAATGGTGTAATACAATCCACTTTTCCAATAATAATGATGGATCATTTAATAAATACATTGTTTATTGGAAACATAAAAAGATTACTATTCAGATATTGTGTTTTCCACAAAATATGAATTACATATTTGATTTGATATGGTGAGATAATTATATTTAAAATATTTACCTTATATATATCATCGATTAATGGTTAAAAGAATGCATATATCATTGTCAACCATTCATATATGATTTTTTCATGACGAATTCATATTCATTCCATTCGTATTCCCATTTAATCATTCTATTATCTGGGATCTGGTGAATAACATCTTTAGATATTACCTTTATCAATTTACAGATTTTTTTTTCAAAAAAATAATATAGAAATAATAATATTGAAACCAAATATTAGTCATCTAATGATTGTGATTAGTACCTTGACAAAGGATAAATCGAAGAAAAAATTTAGAAATTCTAAATTTGAGTAGTAGAAATTATAATTCTTGATACATGTTATCATAAGATAGGTTATATATTTAATTCCATCAACTATAGAAGTTATTGAATAATATCATAGAACATCAACTAATATATATATATATATATATGTTTCTAGGAATTGATGGACAAAATATTTAAATTTGGAGATATTTTTATGACCATCAAATAGGCCGACAGCGAAAAACATGAAGGGACTTATGTTCCCCTATATGAGTGTATCTAATGAATATTTCATGGGGATCTGGGGATTAAAGGTAAAATAAACTATATCCACGTTACGCTATAGTGGAAAAGGGATTTTAATAAACTTATATTCATTATATGAGTGGTTGATTTGTGTCCTAGTCTATAATTACATAGTAGTATCATAGACCTTTCATTATTAAACAATTCATGATCCAAATTACCTATATGATTCTTTTGTGTAATAGATTGATTGAATAGATGGTGCTATATGTATATTATATACTGATAAAATTTTATTAAGGTATATATTCATAGAGAAGGAGTTATCCTTTTTCGAAATAATTTTGTTGGATTTGGTCAATGATCATGAATTCATAATAAAAAACACCATAGAAAGACATATAAGTTAGTTGGTGCCCTTAGAAATAATGACCATAATTGCTTCTCTATATAAAGGATTAATGGGGATCAATGACACATGTAATAAAAAATAATGGTATATGAAATCATTAGAGAAGGGGATAAATCATATATATTATAAATGTTAGGTCAACTATCCATCCATGTCAAAAATTCATAGGCACATAATGATAATATGGTACTATCGAATAATTTTTGTAAAATTCATAATTTAATCGTCGATAATTATAGAAATATAATATTTTATAAATGAATATGTGTAGAATCATTATATCAATTGATTGAGTTATTTGATGTTTCATATAAGAAATTAATATCAATACATTATTGATGAATAAAATGATGTATAAACATATGAAAATCCATTTATTGTGTAACCACAAGAAATGAGAGAATATAGATTATATATCCCAATTCATGTTATTACCAAATGTTATGGTGGAATGAAATAGTTACATGGTAATTATATATTCATTACCTGTACCTCTTGGGATATTAGAGAACACCAATGTTGATTTTTTGGTATTTCTTCATATGATATCCAATGGGTACACATCTCATTACGGTTTAATTAACCAACATATGATATTATCACATCTCATGGAAATTCGATAAGATTACATTCTCTATGTACAAAAAATATATACAAAATGATATGGGTAAGGTTATGTGGATTACCACATTCAGTTATATCAAATTGAGATCTGATCATTAAAATGATGCTCTAGAAATGTCTTTAATAAGAAATATATATATATATATATTAGATTTAGTATTTTTATTCATAATTATAATTATATTAAATATATGAATAATCTACAAACTCTATAAAATAATCTAAATATATATTCAATTTAATTTCATGGATGCTTGGATCAACACATAGAAATTCTAGAGATATCCACTAACTATAGTACCAATTTATGAAAAGAAACCATAGGTGTCTCCATATGTGATGAGGTGAAAAAATCAGTCAGCCTTTTATATTGTTGGAGTCAATAAACAAATAGGAACATATTTTTTATGAAATAATAAATAGGATCCAAATATTCAGTGACATAATAAAACTGCCCAGAGTCGATAGATGATCAATTGGGATAGTTATTGTTCAAACACAGTGTTTTATATTGGATATAAGTGACACCATAGAATATCATTTTGAATGTTTGTTGAGGAATTCAAGAATACTGATCTATTGATCCATATAACCATTATCTTCTTGAAAATCCACTATCATATTGGGATGTAAACTAGTATTCTTGAACATCCACTAAACCTCTATTATATTCATGTTGTCTTACATGTAATTGTGTATTTAAGGTCCAAGAAGCCTTGCTTGACCTCGACTGGGTCATGCATTTCTGGACCTACCCTCCAAAAAACTTGGATGCAGACATATATCCAGGTTGGGATGGGCCATCCTGAACAACCATATGGCATGGTCTGAACCAGGACTCAGCCCATCCAAAACCTTATAGGTAGGCTGGCCCATTGGCAATCCCTGGGTAGGATCAATCTAAACATTATAATCAATTTTTAAATGTATTTGGATGTTTTAAAAATTTCATTAAACAATAATTTTATTTTTTTAAGTCATATTTCAAAAAAAAAATCTGTTTTAATATTTTTTTACAATAATTTTTTGTAAATGGTATTTTTTAAATAGTTTAGGAAATTTTTTTAACAGTTTGTTTAAAAAGATCAAAATGAATTAAAAATTTAATTTTTTTTTATAATTGATTATTAAAACATTTATTAAAAAAATTAGAACATTTTTAGACAAAGAAAATTAATATTGTTTTCTGTTTATGAATTTTAAAAAAAATTTAATGGGTTTTGAAACATTTAGTGAATTTTTTTAATATGTTTTCAATATTCTTTAAACATTTTTTTCAAATGATGTCATTAATTATTTTTTCAAATGTTATTTAAAATGGTCAAATAACACTTTTTTAAAAAAAAACTAATATATTTTGATTTATTTTTTCATTAAAAATTTATCACAAAATTGAATGATTTGTTTTACTTTTAACATTTTAATAGATGAAATATTTTTTATTTAATGGTTAGTCATTTTTTATTTAATGGTTAGTCATTTTTCATTTAATTATCAATTATCTTACATGATTTAAATTTACCACTTCATACATTTCATAAGATTTATCGACCTCACATTACTATTATAAATAAAATAATTTCTTAAATTAAATAATAATATAAACAATAAAACATATCCAAAAATAATTAATCGCCAAATAATTAAATTGAAAATATTCCATTAAAAACCCAATATACCATAACTAACATTTCTAATAAATATCAATCATTATAATAAGTAATACTCTTAATAATTAAAAATATAAAAAAATATAAAAAAATATGCATTAGGTTTTTATAAAATAATAGTAGGGTGATAATGAATAAATTAAATTATTTTCAAATTAGACTATTTTTTCTAGAAAAACATTAATTTGAAATTGGATATATATATATATATATATATTTTAATATTTAATTATTTTATACCTAGGAAAACTGACAGGACTAGTTCTTCTAACCATATATTTGGAATCTTGCGGTAGGTGGTTTGAGTCTCTATTCCAGCAGTTTCACAACTGTTTTTGGGTGGGTGGGATTTTAAGACCCAGGATTCATACAAGAAAAATGATGAGTCCGATATGGTCTAGACAATGCCTACATGTTAGTCTGCCCACATATTCCCTAACCTATCTCGATGATTTGTGATCCCATGTCCATCCTCACCCGAGTTTGGATTTTACGGCCCAAATCGCTCGGGCTTTCAGGACGGGCCAGTCGGGCTTTCAGGCTAATGGGACAAAATTACATGTATAGTTCTCTGTATCACATTAATGAAAGTATATAACCATCCATTTCCATGTCCGAAGAATGATGTTGTACGACATGAACATGACCTCTAAATTGGGGATCAATTAGTTGAAATATTTGATCATAGAGATAATGTACAATGAAAAAGACACATTTCTTGATAATTCCCATTAGATGTATTATAATCATGAAAAATATATATGGTAACAATTATGGGAAATGTTCCCAAATTAACCTTAATTGTTTTCCTTAGTGTAATTATATTTAAATGATGATATATTTTGGAGCTGGTAAAATGTATCACATTGTTATTTTATAATTTATCATAAAATGAATATTTGTGGAAAAGATAGTTTCAAAAAATAACTATGATACATTTTATTTATATCAAATACCCTAGTATAATAAAAATAGTAATACATATTTATATAACCATTTCAAACATCCACATGAAAATATAATGAATAATAAGACTACCTGAATTTAAAATGAAAATAAATATGAAATTGTTGTCCTCTATGTTTTTATTAATGATCATTAAATATATTTTGACAATTAAAAGTAGGATAAGATCATAAATATAATATTCATTTTAAATGTTTTGTTAATAGGATTATTGATTTTTAGAATTTATATATTTTGACTTATAGGAATTGAATTTGACCATTTCAAATATGTGAGGTGGATATGCTATTTTGGGTATGAATGTATCCTATATGAATATTTGTTTCATGAAATTGTTAGTTTTAAATTGAAAATAATATAATTATGGAATGTGGGTTCAAGTTTATATTTAAATAAAATATTTTATAATATAAATATACCTTCTCAATTATATATAATAATATAGACAATGATAATTATTAATATTGAATAATTTTATGTTTTGTAAAACAATAAGTAATATTTAAATACCAAGGAATTGATAAAAATAAATGTTTATATGATTAATATTTATTTTTACTAGGATGCAACTAAAATTAGATAATGATATTTTTAGAGAAATATTTATTTAACATTTTTGTGTATTTTAACATTATTAAATTAATTTGGACACATTTTAAATATTAATGAAATTGAATAATTCAATGAATAAAAAAATTACAAGACAAATATAATATGTAATTTATATGAATGAGGATTAAGAACATGTAATATTTAAAATAAATGTTTCCATTGTAAAAGATTGTTGAATATTTTATGTTGTAATTTAAATATAAAAAATTAGAAATTTAAAAATACAATTGGATTTAATGGATTTATAATTTTTAATTATGGAAGGAATTATTAAGTTCTCAATTATCATTTTATGGAAACCATATTGATTGAAATATTATAGGGATGAATATAGGCAGTTTACTTGTTCAGTTTGGGTGAATTTTATACCCATCAAAAAAATGGGAACATTTCTGGTCTGGTCAGGTTAAAATTATTCTTCTCCAATGATATAAACTTTCATAAACAATAAAATTACTAATTGTTTTCAAGTTTTTCAAAAAGGTAAGGTTATATATGTATCAACCGTGAAAAATAAAGAGTTTAATGACTAAATGATATGAATAATGTCAATAAGGTGAACCTCTCTTTTTGGTATCCTACATATTTATAACTTCACAATTATGCAACCTTGGTCTGGAGTAATAATCATATTGGGTGACCTTGTGGGTTGTTTTGCAGGGTGTTTGTGATTAAGGAAAAAGAAAACTAGAAATAACTTGGGTTGTTATGTTGGGAAATACAATAGTCTGATGACACGTTTAGACTAGTGGGTCGGTCCTAGTGAGGGGATCACATTTCTTCGGGGAAACTTCTAGTACATAGTAGGCCTATACCCAACATCCATCTTAAGGCTGGGTGTATGTACTGTTAGAGGGGCCTGATTGTTACATTGCTATCCACACAGACACCACTCTTATCATGATCAAAGAGTCCTGGTCCAATATGTACCACCAATTGCCTCATAGATATGTGGTCCCTTCACTAGGTCCCTCCCCCAATCCTGAAAGTGTTATCAGATTAATGACTTTCCCCAAAATCGTTTCCATGTTTTTATAGTGTTCTTTTTCCTCCCATACGCACACACTGAGAAACCTCCCATAATGTCACCCATTTTGATAAATACTCCCTTAGAAGCATGCCTAATAATGGTGTTCTAATCTGGTACGATCCTAATAAGAAACATGCACCATATTTATAAGAGTCATATCATTTAGACATTTAACCATTTATCATTATGGGGTGTTACAATAATATGAAAATGAAATTTAAATATTGAATTAAATTATAGTATTATGACTCCACATTTTCATATAGGCCTGCTATATGATTACTATGATAAGTAATATTATAGTTATAAATTCTATTGTAAAATTTTCAATTATCTTTTTAATGGTTTTATCATACATAATGGGTAAATTATAAAAAAATATTATTCATAGTTCTTCTAATATCTCACATTTTCTCCTTAGTACACATATGTACTTGATAATATACATCGATGATGGGGGTCAGATATAATACAAATATGTGGAGGAATAAAATGGATGTGATAAGTGACATGAATAAATAGTACGAGTGTTACAAAGCATCATCATCATTATATAATATTCATATAATCACCAATAGAAGTATGTGATATTCATTTTAAAAAATAATAATTAGGGCATATTCAAAAAAGTTGAACCAACATAGTCTAATTGTAAAAAACCATAAATAATTCTGAATGAATCTAGAATTTTTTTCAAACATTACATATGATAAGGATTCATAACATCATTATTTAGATAAAATTTAGATTTATTTTCATGATTTATATATACAATCAAGTTAGGAATATCAATTTTCCCAATTCACATGAGGTATATATAATTTCAGACCCACCAGTTTCATTATAAAATAATCATAGAAATAAATGCCAAATATAAATGGATCGTATTATAATTATATACATCAAATAAACTAGTAAAATATAATGATTTTCATAATGTTTTTACGAATCACATCAATGTGAAATACCATTGAGGATTCCAAAAAAAGAATTAACCTTTTCCTTTAACTGATTTCAATTTTGATCTTAGCTAGGGTAATATGATATAAAACATCTTAAAACGAATTAATGATATCTACTATATTGACTATATATACTAAACCTAGGTTCTCCCAGGCATATGTGTCACCACACTGTGAAGCCACGTCACCATGTTTTCATAACCATTTATCATTTCACCCACTGCCTTCACCAAACACACCTGACTTGCCCTTTGAAAATCGACTACCACTGACGCCTTCTCCGCCAGACCATTGTGGAGTTAGGGTTATCGTCATCCAGCTGATTCCTCCGGCCGCTCGCCTGCGACGACGACCTTACCGACACCTAGAACCACATATGGTTTCCCTCTTCCGGTGCCTTCCACAGAAAATTATCCTTTGACCTCGATGCGACTAAATTATGTCTGCTATGTTCCCTCTCTCGCTCGATGTATCAGTATCCCTTAACTGGGGTTCCAACTTCCTCTCAAATCTAGCTACTGTGCATCTAATTCCTTCATATTATTTGGCCATCACAGTGTGCTTCTTCTTCTATCGAAGTATGGGTATCCCTAATTCTTGATCCCTATGACCTTCAGTTCCTCTGCTACTCCAAATCTATTTCACCATTTCTGCATGACTAAAATAGGTCTACTTCGTTCCCTCTACCGATCGACGTTTCTATCTACCAAAACTAGGGTTCCTACATTCTCTCATATACAGCTTCTGCGCATTCAATTCCTTCATCTTCTTCAGCCATCACCATCTAATTCATCTTCTACCGAATTTCAGTTTTCCCAAATTCTCGATCCCTTCAACCTTGACTGTGACTACATCTACAGCTGCACCTACATACATATACTCCATCAAACAGATATATATGGTTTGGTGTGATAGTTGACTCCTGCATCAATTATTTGCAAAACTGGTAAGTCTTACGCCTCCATCTCTCCATACCCCATTACCTTCAAACCCCTTCACCTATACACCCTAACAACGCATTTGGGTTGTCGGTGCAGGTCGATATCTATTACCTACAATAATTATCTATATAAATATAAACTCCAAATATGTTGATAGTATGGTCTCCTTGTCGTTTGGTTCTACTCCCTTAATTAGTTCAAATATCTATATTCATGATGCCATTACCATTGACTTCAGTTTACTCACAAAACCTATAGATTTAGACTTCGTCACAAGGTATTTCATCATAATTTTGTATAATTTACTACCCTGTGTCCATCATGATTTATTTGTAGTTAAACACCAAATACAGGTTGAATATTACTATTATCCTATTCTGATACTCCGCTAGACCTACAAATCATCTACTCATCATTGCTTCTTCAACTTTCACTCTTAGGAGAGTTTATACTCATTTCCTCATTGCATCAAAGTTTGATACTTAGTTGGATAATTGTAGCCTATTACATTCAATCTACAATTCTTCCAATTTCATTGTTTTTAATTAAATACAGATACCATTCAGATCTGCCTAATTGTCATTTATTACATGAATTGTATAATAAATAATGTGGTTTATAAGATAAATCATATCTAACAGATTTTGGTACTTTATTACATTATTATGTTCAACTACATGACAATTAAATAAGAAGATACACATTACAAGAATGCAATCTCCATCAACTTCTAAAGAGGCCAGGGTTCAAAAAAACTACTTAGGAAACTACTAAAAATATGTTCACTTATTTTTTTTCTTTTAACCTTATACTATATGGTTTTTTATCAATATACATATTTTGATATTTACAATATTGACAATATCGCAGGTTCAATAGATCTTGAAAATATTAATGCAACTGAACATGTAGCACCCCTAAGAGGCACACAAAGAGGACCAGGCAGACCATTATCACCTATAACCACAGATGTTATGTTCATTTTACAATTTCCATTGCATTTTTTTACTTCAATTATGAAAAATTTAAATGTTTCATGATCACTAATTGTTGAATCTACTATATCTACTATATCTACTAAACCTGGGTGTTTCCCTGGTTACGTGTCACTACCACATTCAACCACGTCACCAACTATGCATATCCAATTACCAAATAACCCTCTAATTTCTAATTAAACACCCTCTATACCCAAGGCAACTTAACTGCAAGTTATGCCTTACGGTGACCCATTTTCCCATGTAGGGTTTCCTTCTTTCATCATCTTTCTCCCACGATTATCCATCCACCTCCAGCATATTCCTCAAGCTGTGGATCTGCATGACCTCCACCTCGATTTCCCTCTATATCAATACCTATCCCCCACCATACTCAACTCCCCTCTCAACACTGTCTCCCCCCACACTTGAATCCTTCCTCCCCTCTTGATACAACCTCCCTCGTCATCACCCTATTCGACCCCCTTCCCTAGCTACACCTCCAACTAAACCTCACCTCCTCCTCTAACCTTATCCTCGAATACCTTCTTAGAATCACATTCATTCATCCCACAATCATAAAACTCTTATTCAACTAGATCTGAATAGGTTCTGATATCATCATCCATATAAAATAACGGCTCATCCTTCACTATAGGGTATCTCAAAATCAGAAAATACCTAATTTTTTTCATTCTTCCATCCACTATTCTTCTCTAATTGATCATCGATTTCCTGCTAGGTTCACTTCCTACACTGAAACCCTACATTATTCCATATTTTTTAATTTATCATTTATGATCATTGGTTCTTCTTCCTTTATAACCCTTATTTTGTGTCCCTACATTTATTCTGGTTCCACTGTTTTAAATTCAGTATCTGTAACTTTTATAAATATTATAATCTGTAATAATTTTAATTTTAGTAGTACTATGAGTTTATTTTTTCGCAGTAGTTTTGTTTTAATAACGTAACTATATTAGTATGCTTTTTCTGAATTTCTTATGCTTTTTTTATGAATTTCTTATGCTTTTTATTTGAAATCTCATTTTATACACTTGATTACCCAGTTTAATGTTCCAGTACCTTACTAGTAATAACTACTATAATTTTTTTTTATTTTCAGGTGTATAAATGACACCGTTTAGTGACCTCATGTCCAATTATTTAATGTATTCATTTTTAGGTATTGTTATTTTTTATGAATGCATTTTGAAGTACACATTGAAATAATTTTTATCTGGTGGTGGATTCTTCTCTCTCATTTCAATGTAGATACAATATGAAATTGAATTGATCTATTTTTACATGATTCTGAATGATTCCTTTATATTTCAAGAATATAATCTTTACCCTCTATTACATATAGAGTTTATTTTAGTTTGTTCCTTTGAAAAATTATTGATATTATTGTGCATTAATATGGCACTATTTCACATCATTTATTGTAACTGCTCAAAGAATATAAATTATAACGCATGATTCCCAGAAAATGTTTTATTCTCAAATACATTTTATTATTAATTTTGTCCACTATTGGGCTGTTCATTTTGTTGATATATATTGACTATAATTACATATTTTTCAATGGAAGATTCTTTATTCAATGAGTCTCTGGAAATGGGTGAAGTGTTCCTCCACTTGAAGGTTAGTTTTGATTTATATTAATTTTCAATATTCTCTATAATTTTTTTATTTATTTATTTTTTATTAATTAAATTTTACATTTCCCCTATATTTTGGGAAATTCACTACCAATTTCTCTATATTAATTTCAAGGGTATTATTTCATTCATTACTCCAACTTACTGCCATTCTCATCTAGTTCTACATGCTCCTGCAGATTCCTCCCAATATTGGAAACTTCATTTCCGTAATGGTATGCCTCCACTTACATTCAACCGTATGTTGAAACAGAAAATATTCAACTGTCTTTGAAGATATTGTGAAGGAATCAACACTTGAATCATTGGGACTGTAAGTGAAATCCATTCCATAACACAATGTATTCAGTTTGTGTTGAATATTATGGTTTCTCCATCAATCATAAGTTAATTATGTTTCGTAAGTTGCAACATACAATATTCAACTGTCTTTGAAGATATTGTGAAGGAATCAACACATGAATCATTGGGACCGTAAGTACAATCCATTCCATCACACAATGTATTCATTTTGTGTTCAATATTATTGTTTCTCCATCAATCTTAAGTTAATTATGTTTCCATTGTGTTTTTCAATCAATCATATCTCGTTTTCTTTATTAAAGTGTCATAAAATCACTTTTAACCTTTTTAGTTATTTATGTTTTCATTACTCATCATTAATTTTATCCCATTGATTCATGCAGCTAAATCATTTTATTCTCAAATATTTCATTATTGGATCATGAGATCATGCATTAATGTCAAAATGACATTCAAATCATGATGTATATGGAGATAATATCACAAAATATTTACTAACCTGGGTAATGTTTTTTATTCATGCCATTTTTTTTAAAATTATAATTTTATAACACATAGTTTACAGTATTTTCATGTACTTTTGAATCATGAGTGCATGCCTCATAATAAATATTCTTGACTAGTATCAATGTGAGTGGTAATATTACCGGTTTATCGGCTCAAACATACCATATTTCTTTCAATTTTGCGAGAAGAGCCTCCCATTGTGCTTAATGTTCAATTTTGTTAACATGAGACATGACATAAGTTATTTACATTTTTAGATTATAATACATGTGAAATCCTAAACTGGTTTAACATTAACAATGCTTTGATGGATACCATTTTCTATTAAGAGATTAGTTAACAATGCTCTACACATTATTGTGTGTTTTTCTATATGATTGTATTTTCATTTATTCAATTTACATTTATTTCAAATCCCACATTGGTTATATGTATGACAATGATGAAGATTATGAGGATCATGGCGGATCTCAGTCCCCCAGTCTTGTAGGTTACCTTATGGTTTGAACGATTCCCAAATTTTTTTATTTACATTTCCATCAAAATTATGTCATTCTCGTGACACCAATTATTTGTCTCAATTGTTTACTATCTCTTTACCTATTATATGTACGTAGATAGTTTCACAAGTTTTTTACATGAAGGATGTGTCAATCTTATACATTCATGACTCAATATCCCCATATATGCGCATCTTGGGCTGCCACCTCCAACTATACCTACACCTCGCCTCCGCCTCTAACCTCATCCTCGAATACCATTTTAGCATCACATTCCTTCTTCCCCAATCATAAAACTCTTATTGAAATAGATCTGAATAGGTTCTGATATCATCTGCCATATAAAATAACGGCTAATCCTTCATTATAGGTTATATCAAATTCACAAAATACCTAATTTTTTCATTCTTCTATCCATGATTCTTCTCCATTTGATCATCGTTTTCCTTCCAAGTTTTCTTCCTTTATTCAAACCCTACTTTTTTAAACATTATTTAATTTGTCTTTTATGATCAATGGTTCTTCCTCCCTTTTAACCCTTATTTTGTGTCCCTACATTTATTCTGGTTCCATTGTTTTAAATTTAGTATCTATAACTTTTAGAAATATTATAATCTGTAATACTTTTAATTTTAGTTGTACTATGAGTTTTAATTTTTCACATTATTTTTGTTTTAATAACATAACTATATTAGCATGCTTTTTTTGAATTTCTTATGCTTTTTTTGAATTTATTATTCTTTTTTTGAATTTCGTATGCGTTGTATTTGAAATCTCATTTAATAAACTTGATTACCTACTTTAATGTTCCAATACATTACTAGTAATAACTACGATACTTTTTTTTTCATTTTCAGGTGCATAAATGACACCTTTTAATGATCGCATGTCCACGTACGTAATGAATTCATTTTTAGGTATTATTATTTTTTATGATGCATTTACAAGTACACATTGAAAGCATTTTTATATGGTTGAGGTTTCTTCTCTCTCATTTCAATGTTATTACAGTATGAAATTGAATTGATCTATTGTTGCATGATTATGAATGATTCCTATATATTTCAAGAATCTAATCCCTACCCTCTATTACATATGGAGTTTATTTTAGTTTGGTCCTTTGAAAATTTATTGATATTAGTGTGAATTAATAAGGCACTATTTCAAATCATTTATTGTAACTTCTGAATGAATATAAATTATAATTCATGCTTCCCAAAAATGTAATGTTCTCAAATACATTTTATTATTAATTTTTTCCACTATTGGACTTTTCATTTTGTTGATATATATTGACTATAATTACATATTTCTATATGGATGCTTCTTTATTCAATGAGTCTATGGAAATGGGTGAAGTGTTCTTCCACTTGAATGTTAGTTTTCATTTATATTAATTTTCAATATTCTCTATCATTTTATGTTTAGAAATTTTTTATTAAAAAAAAAATTAAATTTCTTCTATATTTTGGGAAATTCACTACCAATTGCTCTATATAAATTTCAATAATATTATTTCATCCATTAATCCAACAATACCCCATGCTCATCCAGTTCTATAAACTCATGTAGATTTCTCCCAACATTGGAAACATGATTCCCAAAAAGGTATGACTCCAGTTACTTTCAACTGTAAGTTGCAACATACATTATTCAACTGTCTTTAAAGATATTGTGATTTAATAAAAACTAGATTAATTAGGACCATAATTATAATCTATTCAATCACAAAATGTATTCATTTTGTGTCCAATATTGTTGTTTCTCCATCAATCATAAGTTAATTATGTTTAGTATGTTGTAGCATACAATATTCAACACTCTTTGAAGATATTTTGAAGGAATCAAAACTTGAATCATTGGAACCGTAATTACAATCCATTCCATCACACAGTGTATTTAGTTTGTGTTCAATATTATTGTTTCTAAATCAATCTTAAGTTAATTATATTTCCATAGTGTTTTTCAAGCAATCGTGTCCTTTTTTCGTTATTAATGTGTTATGAAATCACTTTTACCCTTTTCAGTTATTTACATTTTCATTACTCATCATTTATTTTATCCCATTGTTTCATGTAGCTGAACGATTTTATTCTCAAATATTTCTTTAATAGATCATGAGAACAAGCATTAATGTCACAAAGATATTCAAATCATGAAGTATTTGGAGATAATATCACTAAATGTTTACTAACCCTAGAAATGTTTTTTATTCTTGCCATTTTTTTTACAATTTTCTTTTTATAACACACAGTTTACTGTATATTCATGTAATTTTGAATCACAAGTGCACGCCTCATAATCATTATGCTTGATTAGTATCCATGTGAATGGTAAGATTACAGGTTTATCAGCTCAAACATACCATATTTCTTTCACTATTGCGATAGGAGCCTACCATTGTGATTAAAGTCCAATGTTGTTAACATGAGACATTACATAAGTTATTTACATTTTTAGAGTATAATATATGTGAACTCTTAAACTGGTTTAACATTAAAAATGCTTTGATGGATGTTGTTTTCCATTAAGAGATTAGTTAACCAAGATTTACACTTTTATTGTGAGTTTTTTCTATATAATTTTCTTTTCATTTATTCAATTGACATATGTTTAAAATACCACACTGGATATCTCTATGACAATGATGATGATTAAGAAGAGTATAGAAGTTCTCAGACCCCCAGTCTTCTAGGTTACCTTATGTTTTTATTGATTCCAATTTTTTTTATTTACATTTCCATGAAAATTATATCATTCTCGTGACACCACTGATTTTTCGCAATTGTTCACCATATCTTTACCTATTATTTGTTCATAGATAGCTTCTCATGTTTTCACAAGAAGGATGTTTCAATCGTATACATTCATGACACAATATCCCCATATATGCGCATCTTGGGCCGACACTATACATGCTCAGGTTAGTTAGGTAAATTCTATACTTCGAACGACCTTTCATATCCTGGCACTTCTTATTTTTTCTTTGGGAGATGAAAATATAGAGTATGTATTACCTTGTTCATTACATAAGATTTTATATGTTATTTACTACATGAATGTTTTAATTTTTTATTGCCTTTACTACTGCCCAGTTTACCCTACATTCTCATTGATCTTCTTGCATGTATTGTCTATAAAGATTGTTTTATGTACTCCATTTATGCCCAGTACAGACATGTTTTCTTCTACAGATCTAGAGGTAAGAAAAATGTGTGTTCTTCTCAATTTCTAGAAATTTATTCCCTTCTATACATGAATTATGAATTTTTGTTGCCTATTAATTTTGGTTGAATATTACATAGTGTCCTTATTTTTTTGGCCAATGATAATTCATATATATTTTTTACCAGGGATGTTATAGAAGTCCAACACTACAGTTGAGTGTGATGAAGTTTTGTTATGACTATCTGGTTTCATTCAATACATAATTTTTATAGTTTCATTCATGCACATAATACATAGTTGACTTACTGATTAGTGTTGTTTCCCTTCACTGCATGAATTATTATATTTTCCCTTCACGACGTGATTTAGTATTTCCAGATACACATGATTTATTCAAACATTTACAAGATAGATCACCATATCGGAATCTCCAATTATGCATTTTCCTTCATTTTATGGGCCAAAATTACTTCATTTATAATTTTTACCAAGGCTATTATATATTGCCACCCCAACATGTGATGTTTCTCTTGCATACCTGAAATCATTCAATACAAAATTTTTTATAATTTTATTTATGTAGATTTAAAATAATATTTGTTCATTTTCTTATCACTGTCTTCGACTACAAGCATAGTTGACTTGTTGATTGCATTTACAAGAAAAATCTCATGTACCATGCTCAATGTTTACATGAATAGTTGTATTATCGACTACATGAATATTTTATTTTTTTGATTGCCTTTACTAATACCCAGTTTACCCTGCTTTCTCATGGATTCTCTAGTATGTCTTGTCCACAATATGCTCCATTTATGTCCAGTACAGACATGTTTTCTTCTGTCATATATTTTGACTTCACTCTCTATGTCAATTATTATGTGTTCCATGAGTTCTTCTATGCATCCCATCATTTATGTACTGGTTATACAAAATCGTTTACCAATTAATCAAGATATGAATTTTTACATATTGATTATGCATAAGTGTTTCAAGATTCCTTATACATCATGAATGTTTTTCTATTTTAGTAACTACGGAACTTTTGGGAATTTTGGCGATTACACACTCACAAGATAATGTTGATCATCTTTTCTATAGGTAATTAATTCCATAGAAACATTATTAATTATTATTTTAGTTCTGATTAAAATTATTACATGAAAAATATTTAACTACTAGATTTTTATGATGTTTAATGCATTTGTCATTAAATTTTTCTATTGATGACACAATGAATTCATCATGTCTTCTATTCTGAAACATCATGGTGGGTACAACATTACACAATTTCTCCTTATATGTTTTTCATCTTACAAACTCATTCATATGAATGTTTTTGATTCATAGATTTTTATTCACACGAATTATTCATATAGGAAAAACTAAAAAAATGTTTTTCATGGTGCAATAGCAAGGTAATACAAAATTGTGATTGTTTATTTAATTTAAAAATTTGTTTTTTGAGTTGTTATATATGTTACGAAGTGTATTAGACATTCCAATTTATGTAAACATGTTTTTTCCACATATTCAATGTGTAGAATTTAAATTAAATAACTACTTCATAGTTTAACCATATTTCTTATGGATCCTCTAGCATGGATTGTCTATAAAAAAACTTATTATTATGTTTTTGGCTGTAGTAATTTATGTCGTTACTGTGACATGAGTTCCCTTGTAATAGGTAATTGCTGCTAGAAGAACAGAAAATATTTCTTTGGAAGTAGATCTAGATTGTTATCACAACGTGAGACACCCTACTGTGATTACAGAGGAGATTATTTCTTCCATTGAAGATTTAATTCTGCAGCAGATTCATGAAGTAATCTTGCTGTTGTTTTCTTAGTTTTTATTTTTATTAAAAATTAAGAATTGAAGAAGTCTTATTAATAGTATGAGAACAATTTCTTTCATATAAAAGGTGTTATGAAAGGGCATGTTTGGTGACATGATTTAATGTAGTGCATGGTTTATTACAAAAGTGGGTCTTTTAGTTTCATAGAGTATTGGATCTTGTATTTTATTTCAGCATTGGATCATTTTTTAGAGTAGTGGAACATGTTTTTCCTTAGCAAAAATTGACAATTTTGATAGTGGAAGAGAAGGTTGTAAAGGTTGCAAGGAAGTTAGTCTTTCTATAGACTTGATTGAAAATTCGGTTATGGGTTTTGGAATTTGTTATTATAGCTAAAACTACCTCATAGTGTAACTTTTATTCATCAATGTCTATTATATTTATTACCATGTTGACTGTCTTTCTTTAAATTTTGTTTCTTCATTATTATTTTTTTTGAAAAGGAAGCTCATTATGTAGCTTTTGTTCCTCAAAATATGTAGCTTTTTATCCATTATATATCTCTTCTATTTGATTTCTTATATATTATTTTCATTACTATAAATATAGATGGTATAAATACATTGACATTTTGTAATTTGAATATATAAAAAGAAACTGTTTCATTCTATCTACAATTGTCTGTTGTTACAGTACACCATACTCTTAAAGATCTGCCCTATTATTAAATTATTTCATCAGATTTAGTTTCAAGGTTCTATTTCTTCTAACAATATCCCCTTTGAAGAAAAATATGTCGCATTATTTTGATAGCAAGGATGGTCTGCAACATAGTGCTAAGTCCTCTCTACACAACGTCGCTATGACAAGTCTTATTTCTGAATTACAGACCATACAAAGGGGATATATAAACAGTAAAACAGAAAAAAAAACTTAAATATGTTGCTTCAAACACATGTTAACCATTCATCTTCACTATTAATATTCTTTTCATTATTGTTTTCAGAATTAAAATAGTAGTGTATTTTGTATTATATTATATAAAACAGTTCATTTAAAATGTATTCTCCTAACCATTTCCTATTTTGTTATTATTAGTATATCATGTGTCATGGAAAATACAATTGCACCTAAATGTTTTCCAGTAATCAAGAAATACAATGTTATTTTTCTATCTGTTAATATGTATCAGTTGTTGTTCAGTTTTAGAATGTATCATTTGATTGTTCAATTATCTGTTCAACTATTATAGTGTAGGAAATGAAGCCGGTTGTATAAAATAAGTGACTCTGTTTCATTATAAAAATACGTAAAAAATTAATATAGTGTTTTTATTAATGAAATATAACTCCATTTTGTTACATTTCCTTAACTATAGGAGCTACGAATTACGCCCTCTTTGAAATCAACAGTCAGTAGCTGAACCTGTAACATTACATCCACAAAACAACCTCTTTTTAAAATGTACGACTGTTCTATAGTAGTCAGTATAATTTCATCCATCAGTATGCTTTTGATATTGTTTTTTATACATTCCTCTAATAAATATTTTCTGCCCATATGAAATCAGTGTGAATGTTTTGCTATCCGCTGATCCCTTTACTATGCACTTCCATAACTATCATTTATGTCTCTACAACTATATTTAATTTACCTGGTACATTGGATTTTAATACATTAATAATCATCAATTTTTACTAATGTTTAAATGTTTTGTATCATCTGAAGGATTCAATTAGTGGATGATAAAAACGTTAAAGATGACTTAGGAACAAGAATAATTTCATGAAGACTTTTCCACTTCAATTACCTGCACAAATCCGTCAAACATGAAGTTCATACAATTTAGTGCAGTATTTAATATTGGTTTATATCATTATGTATTGCAATTATTACACTTCACATATGAAATGTTTTTTCATATCAATCACTCCTAAAATGATAATGTGTTTCTGTTTTATTTACACTTCAACTATATATAACATAGATTATCATTTACTTTTTTTGTTTAACTTTATTTTACATTATTCAGTGTATACTGTTACTTATTCATATTTGAGAACTGTTACCAACATTGTAATTTCAACATATTTGTTTTATATTTTCATCGATAACTTCTCTTATTAATGCATTTTGATATTCATCTTAAATTTATGGCACCATGCGTATGCATGGGCGGGGTACTAGTGTTTTATAAAATAAGGTCTTTTGAGAAATCATTATTTATTACAATGAAATAATATCAAAAAATAGATTAGTTAATATTCCTTGAAAAATAGAATATATATTAAAATATCTTCATTAAATGTATTGGGAATATTACACATTTAGAATAATGGGAAATAACAGATAAACACAAGGATACAAAGTTGTGTTCAATATACCCCATTGTTTATTTCATAATTTGTTTTCATATAATCTATAAATAATGTATAACATAAGTCTATAAGATATTTATATTAAATTTAGTAAATATTGAAATATATAATTATGGGACTTTATTTTTCAATCCTCATTCTTAAAGTTGAAACATTAAGAAAATATATTTTCATTAAAAATATTCTACCATGCCTCGACATTGTGATTATGCTTTTAGTTAAAATATAAATTAGTAAAAATAAAACTAGAATATTAATAAAATACATGTATTTATTCAATTATATATCTTAAAAACCTTTTTATAACCACACATAAAGGTTTTTATATATTGAGAGTTGAAAACATCCTCATGGATGGTTAATATACTTTTAACTGAAAAATTTCAAAATATGTTGTAGGACATGTATAATATAGGTTAATAATTATTATTATTTTCTTACAAGTTATTAGAATTTTCATGATCATCTTAACATAATATGTTATATTTTTAACAAGTTAATCATTAAAAATAAATTTAATGATAGTGAAGTATAAAAGGAAAATGTAATAAAAATATAAAACGACCTTACCACCCTCTTCAAGTTTCTTTTTTTATGACCCATATAATCTTGAAATAATAGTTTTATATGAATCCAAAGATACCTAATGAATCATAGGGGATTAATATATGGAATTTGGGAATAGTATTCTCATTGAAATGTGTTATAGAAGTTGTTTTTAACAAAGAGGATTATGGAGTATTTATACATGACGAGAGGTGTATTGCTTGGATGAAATATTGGTTAATATATAATTTTCAAGGTATAGAATATAATATTGAAATTTAAAAAATTATAAATATTATTTGATTAAAACTATATTGTTTTATTACATTCAAACAATTTAGAAACTATGTGGATTTAATTATTAAAATTAAATGTGGAAAATCGAATAAAGGCTTCTAATGGAATAAATTAGAAATTAGATTATCAAAAATATTTTTTAGTGATATAATTTAAATTTGATTAATAATTTATATTAACTAACATATATTTGGTCATAAATCAGGCTATAAAATTTATTAGGACATTATAAAATGTGTAATTTCATAATTAAAGCATATCTGTTATGTAAAAACATTATCTTTACAAATCAAATTTAAATTATGGTGTTTATGAAAATTACTCAAAATTACTCTTTCAAAAATTTGACATGGTGTTTCTAAGAATAAAATTATATTTACGAAATAATTTTTTCATTTTCTATTTAACCTATTAACATAGTAATAATTATTTTTAAAATTTTCAGAAAAAATATATTATTAATAATGTAATAATAATTTATTTTAATTTTTAATGTCACTATTTATAAAATAGGATTAAATTGTATATATTATCATATTAAGTTTGATTTATATGAAATAAATACTATTTTTATGGAAACGTATTATTAGAATTTCCATGATACTATCATTAAAACATCAGATAGTATTCCACATGGGAACGATACTATTCTTTACATTAACTCAACTATTCGAGTATTATTATTACATCCCATAAGTTAATATTTCATAATCTATTCAATATAAACCTCTACACCACTCTTGTTTCTTAATTTTTTTATTTTTTAGTTTCAATTATTATTGTTCTTTGTATTTTTAACAGTATTATTCACATTTGAAAAAATTCTCAGAGGTCAGAATCAACTATAATGTTTAGTTCTAGTTTTTTATGATTATTAACAAATAATTTAATTTTATATTTTCATATAAATATTTATTATACAGATATTATGTTTTTAATTAATGAAATATATTTTTTGGTGTTCTTATTATGATTAATATCTGACTATACCATACTATATACATGATTTTGAAAAAATTTATTATTTCTATAAGAAAATTAAATATATATATATATATACATTTATGTATTCTTATATTATTCACTAATTTAGATATTTCATCCTTGAAATTTAAAATTATATCATTGGATAAGAATAAATGATCGTAATTTAAATTTATTTCCACTAAAAATTCTTACATTAAATAATCATTATTTTTATCTAACTACATTTTTTTATTAAATTTAGTATTCTGGTTGATTAAAATTTTATCTCTAAGATCTAGGATATTTACACACTACTCAAAAGAGATTTCATGCTCCGGTTATACAAAATATGAATTTTGTTCTTGTAAAAGATCACGTATGTAATTCATTATGAGATATATACAAAACACATCATGGACAAGAACCATAATTAGTGGAATTTCTTGTGCATAGGTTACTACTCTTATGCGATAAAATATATCTTCATGTTTAATGTATATTGAATTTGGAATTCCATTGATTATAATCCATATGACCATAGACGATATTGATATTCAGAAGAATTAATTTTGTCCATCTTCAAACACTATACCTCTTTGATGATTGTCAATATAAATCTTTTTTCAATTCATTTTAGCTTTAATGTGTTTACTGTGGAGTTAAAAAATATCTATCATTTTTATTACATGATCAGGTACCAATAAATTCTATTACACATCATCAACCTAATATGTATGTATTTTAAAACACTTCCCATATAGATCAATTGATGGGGTATTTCAATACTTATGTGGAAGCTGTTTTTTAAGAAAAATCATATGTAGATATAATTGTTTCCTATCCACTGCTAAAATCCTTTTATAATTCCATCAGTATTCACTTTATCCTATGCATTTTCCTTTCAAATTAACTATCTTTTTATGATAACAAGTTATATTAATGTCCAATTCAATATTTATATAATTTTTAATGATTCTATAAAATTATATATGTTCTTCGGTTTATTATTAGAATTGAACAAAATTTATCCCCATAAAATCTAACTACATCATATAAATATATCGTTTCATGTTGGTTAATTGTGAAATATCCTTTTATAGTGATGAAGTGGGATGTTTTGGTGATTTTATCTACCACAAAACATATTAAAATTCTCATATTTGATTTCTTTAAGGGACAAGTGATAGTTCCAATGTTAATTTTCCAGCATATCCATATGGGTATTTGTATTGGTTCATCATCCCCATTAATGTTTTCCACTGTACATTATCTTTATTACATTCCATTCACATTGAATTGTACATTGAATCTATATCATTTTGATTACCAACATGATGTTCACTTGAGGGCTTTGGTAACTCGTTCTACAAACTAGTTAGATGGTGGAATAATAATTAAGTAAATTATAGAATATATAATACATATATTTTGAGTTAATGAAACATACTATCTAATTTAATGCGAAATTAAACAACCATTTTGATTTTGAATCCAGGAAGAATCCCATATGATACTATTACCACCCTCTCTTGAACCTCTATATCCCCATTTTTTGAATCATAATCCTCTAATAGATAGAATGTTTTTTTAATAATTCAGGATAGTTTGGATGAATTCCCCATCATTTGGATTACAAAATCAATTATTTCCATACAAATTTTTTTAACTAAAAATACACGGTCTTTCTCAATCTATATCATTGACTGAGAAAAATTTCATTTTCACTTAAGAGAATCATAAATATGATATCCTTTCTAGGATGATAGTTAGTAGGGAAATCATAACCCTTAACAAATCCAAATGATCGTATTTGATTAATGTTCATCTCTTTTATAGTGAACATAAACATTAGATTCTTGTTGAATATATATGGATCAGAAAATACCCACCATAGAGGAAGTTTGTGAGAATATTCGACAAAAAAATAGTGAAACCATATCTGTATCCTACATTAGGTATTTCATACCATGTTTCATGAACATTCATATTCAATATTATAAAAAACAATTATTCTAAATTAGTAAAAAACCCCATGTATAACATCCCCAAACACGTACTCCTGGAACCTCTTCTCAACATATAAACATTAAATTTATTGATTTGATACCTATGAATAAGGAAAAATATTGTTCATCAAAAAACATTCAATATAAAAATAAAATAATGGATCAATTGGTATCTTAAGGACCATTATTATAGGTTTTTAGAGAATTAGTAAAAACATGCATATAAACAATAACCATGTTTTTAAACAAGAATTCCTCCCACAAAACATGTTCTTTACACATTCACATGAATTCATCATTATAATCCATATAAATACATTCTATACATTATTCATTCGTCATCATTATTGATACCTTTGGTTAAATGAAACATAAAATGGGTGAGATCAAATCCTCTATAAGGGTACACATAGTAATTAATAATATAATTTCATCATTGAGAATATAGTGATAATAATTATATGATGACATAATATAAGTTCATGAGCATATCATATGAGAATTAGAAACCATCAAAACCAAGATCATACGACACCAAAGAAATAAATAAGGATTTATCATAGTAAATTTTTATCAGAATAAATAATTATGATCCATGTGATAACAATCATAGAAAAAGGAAAACATTTATAAAATATAGGAGCATAAGGTGAACATGTTAGTATCTTGGAAAATTATCATCATAGAAACCATATAGAAATGTTACAATTTAAAATAACCCTATTTGAGAAATAAAATATAATTCTATGGAGAACATAATTATTAATCAATTAATTGGATTACTATCTAGTTAAACCCATAAAATAATCTATAAAAAGACCATCCTTGTGTTATATGGGTTCTGAAATCATAAATTATACTTGTTAAACTGGTCATGAAATATGGTTATTGAAAATAAACTATGGTATAATTCAAAATATGGTGGGTTGTATGTATGCATCAGAAACGTTTTCCATTTTTCAACAATAATTTTAGAATATAAGAAATTAATATTTCATATTTATAATATAGTAGTAATACCATAAATAACTTATTCAATCTTTATTTATATATATATATATAATCTATGACTTTTGTATACAGAAAATTATAAAAACCACTTCATGGATGTGGTAATCTGTATGTACCCACGAACGACATTATAGTTTTTCATTATATGAATGATAGTTATATATTTTTGTATAAGATTGATAAATATTGAATTAATATCATAAATATATAATATATACAACATATATTCATAAAATTTATCCTTTTAACCATACATTTAAATAAATTCTGAAATACGAATCACATCGCATCGTGAGGTGGTAGTCCTTCATACACATGAGAAACATTATCGTATGGCCCATTCACTAGAAAGTAAAAGGGTATATATGATATAATGTTTCAATAAGTATAATTATTTTGAATATATGACATTTTTAATCCATCATTATATCATTATGTGAGTTGTGATTGGGGAAAATGAATGACATTGATTTGTGAGGCGAGAGTATTTGGCACACACGAATGATGGTTTCAATTCTGATTTTCATAGAATAATATATAGATTTAGGTTATTCCACTTATAGAATAACATATAATTATATTGTAGATACTTAGTTATTATATAAAATAATTTGATAATATTTTATGGATGTGGATGAAAATATAAATTATTGATGCTCGGTTAGCTATTATGGATATTCTTTAGAAAACATACTTTATGTATGCCAGATAATCCTTAATAATATTAATTTATGATAATATTCATATTTATAGGATATGGAGACAGTTTTAAGGATTAAATTTTGTTAGGTTATGTAATATTAAAAATTAATATAATGTTAAAAGTGGGGAGGATGTAGGATGTCCATATACAAGTGAGGTTAATGGAACATGTGTTGTTTTTATAAAGAAAATGTTGTACCCAAAATTTTCATTGAGTTTCTAGATTTTTTTCCATATGAATGCTTCAGGTATCTACTAGTAAGGGAGTTATATTTTCCTATATATTTGGTGCATCATACACAAAAAATGACTATTTCATCTTACTATATTAAAATTGATGAAATGAAATAGTTGAATTCATATTTTAATGATCGTATATAGTAATTATGTATACGCATGAGTGTATCACCTCGAGTGGCGCTGATATTTATTGCAAAGAATGTCGATAATTCCATTCCCCTTTTCATTGATTGTGAAAAACTCAATCAAGTACTGGTAATTAAATAATATCTGTTACAAAGGATTGATGAACTTCATTTATGTTGAAATGGGTTATGTGGTTCTTAAATATTGATATTCATTTTGGTTACAATCAGTTGATAATAAAAAACTATGAGATTAAGAGGACCTCATTTCTGAGTTTTTATAACCATTATGTGTAACATTTTGTGCCTTTTTATTTTACTAATTATCCTATATTATTTACGTAATTTATTAACATGATTTTCCATGAGAATCATGATTCCTTCATGGTGGTATTATTGGATGACATCCTTGTTTACTCTACATTTGAGGAGGATCATGTGAGTCATCTAAAAAAATTAAATTAATTGTTGAGTAATCAACAAATTTATGCCCAGATTTTGAAATGCGGTTTATTTATTCAGGAAGGGAAGTTATTAAGTAACCTAGTGTAAGAATATGGCATTTCTATTGATCATGGATGGTAAAATCTGTAGTTAAATGGGAACATCAAATGAATTTTTTGAGATTTGGATCTTCATTGGATTGGGTAGGTATTATTTCCTATTTTTTAAAGTACTTATCAATGTTGGACTCTTTGAGGACTTATATAACATAGAATGGAGTAATGATTTCTTGGTACGTGAAATTTCAGAGTTATTTTTTTGAGATGAAACCTATTTTGACTACTGCGACTGTGGATACTCTTCTAGATGAAGGGAATGGCTATGTGGTCTTTTTTTATTTATCAAGTTGAGGTTTGGGTGGCATTCTTAAACAAGGTGATCACACCATTGATTATGGATATATTTTGATTATGATTCATAAGAATTATTATTTGACATGTGAAGTTGAACATTTAACTATGAGGAAAACACTTAAGATTTTGTGGAATAACCTATACAGAAAATGGTTTACCAAGTTTTCAGAAAATAATTGATTCAGTTATATCTTCTCTAAAACAAATTTTATTATCCCCTAGAGTCAATAGGTATAAATATAATAATATTTCAACATTGACATCTCATGTGTCCTAAAACATTAATGTCATTGTATAGTCTTCAATAATGAATCATCTGACCTACTGTGTGAATAAATATTTCGAAGACTGGAAGTTAAATGCTCTTTATTTATATTTATAAATTAGAGTCCATGAATCAGGGTTTGAAGATTCATTAAAAAAATTTAAAATGAAATCTACTCTTCTTGAGATGATTCTTGAAGAACATCATCTTCATGATGAGATCTATACTGTTAGAGACTCTCTTTATGGGTGGGAGACCGTACCTGACTAGTCATTCTCCACATACGGAATTATATGCTATCCAAACTTATTTATTTTTCTATTAATGGAAATGATGTCTATAATGGAGGATTTTCCTAATTCCTTGTGGGTAGTGTACCCAAGAACCATAAAGATTTTTGATCATATGTTGTGTAAATTATTGTTTCTAGGAAAGAGATGGGGAATTTTTTAATTCTTCTCTTATTGTTACAAATTCTACCAGGTCATTTAAGAGAACCCGACACCTTTGTCTTTTCTTAAGCCACATACAGTGCCTAAGTTGAAGTATATTGATATATCATTGTATTTTATTGTTTCCAAATATACAAATAATGAATAATTTGATATGTTTTTTGATCAATATTCAAATTAAATTGGATAAAATAAACACATTAATGATATAACCAATATTTAGGTGTTGTAGTATCTCTGTGTGAAATAGATTATTCATTTATATATAGTTCCATCTACTATAATCTACAATAGGGATCATAAATTCCCATATCATATTTTGGGATGACTTCTGGAGGCACTTAGATCTGTAGTCTATTGAGTATTCCATACCATCCATTATCAAATGGCTATATAGAAATAGATACATACATTCTCATGGATATGCATAGTTCTTGTGTTTTACCAATTTTTGGTTCTTGGGATGACAATATATGGATGGTTGAGTTTTCTTATAACAATAGCTACTATTATATGATCTAAATTTCTCCTTTTGACCGCTTTTATGGATGACCATATAGATATTCATATTGTTGTTTAGAGTTTTGTGAATGATCCAATCATAGAAAGAGATTGGTTCAATAGAGATTATAAATTATTCTATATGTAAATCTGATAATGATATATACAGAGAGATGATATAACTCTTATTCTAGTCATAATCACAAGAGGATGTAATTTTCTTTTGGTGAACATATGTTCTTGAATGTCTACCCCCAATTCGGTTATCAACACAATGGGATACAAGTGAAATTTATTCATATATTTTTTTGGGCATTATCATGTTATTGAATTAGTGTGGAAGGTTTCCCACCATTTATAACACCAACCATATCTGAATTTGATACATAATGTGTTATATGTATCTCATATATTAAAGTATATATATATATGATATATCTCATGTTCTAGGTTTGCGTAAACCTGAGGTTAAACCAGATTTATATGTGACTGAGTGTCAAGTATAAATAGTTGATTCTGAAACAAAGTTACTTCATGTGATGATTCTAACATTGGTCCATGTGATCTGGCTTCATGGTTCTGATAGTTGGGAGGCATGGGAGAGGGAGGCACTGATGAGTGTGTAGTGGTCTTACATTTATGACATGTATTCTTCTGAGTAGGTTTTTTGGGGAAAAACAATTTTATGGAAGGGATGTTGAATAATATTTTTTCAATTTAATGGCATTCTTAAACCCATATTTTGATCATTTTTTGGTTGGGTTTCATTCAATACATCTTTGGGATAAATTTTATATTTTTTTAATATTTCTAGGATAGTTAACAGTTCGCGCACATTTTTCCAAAAACATGCGCCATCTCAGCAGAAACCATGAAAACCTCGATTGTGTTAATTTTCATGCTTATCACATAGTTTCCAAAACCATGAGTCCTCATTGTTTAAATTATTAACCTTGAAAAAAGGGGACACATATATTGGTTGCAGTGTTTATTAAAACTATATTGATCTTCATAGATAATCATTTGTGTGGTTCTTTTGATCTGAAATAAAATATTACGATTCCAAAACTGCAATGTTAGGTGTCTGACTGACATATACAACACCCATTAAGTTTCTTCTTCCTTGGATTCTCCCGATAAGATCTTTATTCTATTATACACCCCTATAGATGAAAAATTATTCTAGGCAATTGACATTTGATAATCTCTTGGTAGGTTTTCTCTTCTTGTTCTATATCTCCAACTATCCCATTTTTTCTCTAAAATGATTTATAGATCTCCATGTTGATTGGAAGATATAATCCCATTTTTTCTAAAATTTTTGATTCCATAGAGATTCCTAATTAGCATTTTCATCATTCTTCACTAGAAAATCCCAATTTGGGTATGGAGTTTTGAGATCATGTTATACCAAAGAAGGTTGTTCTATTATGATAACAAATTTTAATTAAACATATATTCCAGCATTAAATTTATATTATTTGATATAAATAAATTTTTTGGAAATTTATTTAAATTATTTTATTAAAACATCAATTCTATTGAATTGGGTTTTTAAGTGTTATTTTTGGAAGAAATTTGGAAAATCACCAATTACATGGAATTTGTGGTTGTTTGTGAGGTTAATAGAAAACAAGGGAATTTATAATGTTCAATTTATATTTTAAAAATAATTTTATGGAATTTTTTTCATATTGACATGTGTAAAAAATTGATTCCAATGGATTTGATAGAATCTATTGAGTTTTTTCATAAAAAATACATGATTTCATTACAAAACTATTTGGTGTTTTCAAATGGAAAACTGAATATTTTGAAATTGTGGAATGGGATGAATTGTATTTTAAGGATTCTAAAATAAATTCCGATCATTAAATGATAGTAGAGAAAATGAAATCCAATGTAGTTAGTGATATAATAGGATAACTCTCTTTTGATTCATTAGAACTGGAAAAAAACCAAGTTCATTATGTCACATCCCTGATTTGATGGTGATGGATCACCATTGGAGTAACAATGTGACCTATGAAAACACATAAATTCGTGAATCGCCATCGAGTGTGTGAGGATCCCATATCCTAGGACTATCATACCTTTTCGAATATTTCCATGTTTCTCGGTTTATTATATTTATGATATAAATATATGATAATTTCTATGAACTGCTTACTATTCCTTTTGGTTTATTTGAATTCATTTATATAAAAATTTTGTTATGAAATTTGTTTAATATATTTGAGTTATCAGAAATGTAATTCACAATTTGATTAAAATATTATATGAAATTTCATTCCTAATTATTTAAAATTTAATGATTTATTATATTAATTAAATGGTGGTATTTTATCATGTAATATTTGGTGAAATCTTACTCAGCTTTTATCGTTCACCATACTTGTGCATTCAAGTTTTTATAGACTCTCTTCGTCCAGGTTTTTTCAAGGGTTTGGAACAACATAGAGGTGGTAGTAGATGTTGATCATTGGTCGTAGAGTGTGGTGTCCACTATTTCATGGTATTTTATAATGCTCTTTTGGTACTTTTCTATTTTTATTTTTTTTACTCATTTGACTTCTAGTACAATTCTAGAAATGGGTTTTTCCTTGTATAATGGAATCAATTTTATCTTTAATCATTAATTGGTGTAGAGATTTGGTTCTGGTATCCATTTTTTATTAAATTAGGTTTTAATCTTCAACCAATGGTGATTGGGAATTCCTTTCAGTCCATGTTAGATCTCGCTTTGTTATCATTTTATCAGTGTTCATAAGCGTGATTGTGACTAGTTATGTTTCTAGTTTAGAAGATATATGATATGAGGACTAGTGTGGTGATGATTAGATATTCAGGCCCCAGTGTGGTAGTAGTATGGAATTGTATAGAAGGAATTCCATGATATATTTATGGAACACGTTTACCATGATACACTATGTCATGATATGATACAACTGTTTATGTGGATATCATAGTGATTCATGTCAGTGATGGACTATGTTTGTCGCTTTACCATGTTGATGTTATTTTTTCATATGTTGTTATGATATGAGGTAGATATAAAATCTTTTTATAAGGATGGACATAACTATGGGATTAAGTAATAGGTTAATATAATTTGATTTAATAGGATATCAAAGGTAGTAAATCATGCCTTAATTTATATGGGGAACCTAAATAATATTCCAATGTGGGATAGTGGACGTGTTCGAGACTAAATGGTTTTATGCCATTTAAAGGTTAGAAGATTATTATGATACTTCTCACCGATGTGGTGGAGGAAACAGTTTCTATAGGAGAGGATCAGTTACTCAGGTTGTAGATCATTTGTTTTCCCATCAGCATAGTATCTTAGTTCACATTAGTATATAGTGTCCCATAACATCAGCAGAGATACATCCGTGTGGTAGCTTGGTATAATTATATTTTTTTGTAGGAATCCTCAGTATAGGGGAAGTGATATTGGACATAGTATTACCCAAATTACATGAAGAAGTCCATTTACCCATTAAAAATTGTGTATTTATAATCCAACATGAAATTTTTATTGGGGAAGTCGAAATAGATCTTTAAGATAAGGGAACATGTATTAGAAGAGACGAGCATCTTAGGGGAGATAGACTAGAGAAAAAGACATTAGGATAAGTATCTTTCAAGTAGTTTAGTCTGTACATGTTGATAAAGAGGATGATTCATTGAAAATCGGAGATCATATACCTTTTATTTATTCATGGTCTATAATTGATATAGAATATTCAATTTTTTATATTCTAAAATTATTAATTGAATGGATTTGATGGTGGATTTTGAGTTTGAGTTTTTGAAAAATGTCATTGCATTGTGTGTATGTTAAAAGTAAATAATTATATGAAAATGGTGTTCCCTAGAGTATTGTGAGTATCATATCCTTTGTAATATTTACATATATGAGGTGTATGGTTATGACTTCATTTTTGGTATGATCGTTCTTGTATTATATCAATTTGACATATATTTTTACAACAGTAGATTAAAATTGACATCTACTGAGGGTGAAAAATATTTTCATCATGGAGTATATGATATCAAGGAATATTGTGCATGGATAGATCATCAAGAAACTATGAGAGCTAACTACCAGGGCTAGAATGTTTTTTTGGAATATTAGTGTTTCAATAATAATTCCTTTTAACACATTATGTGTTGGATATATGATGTTTTTTTAGATGAATTTTCAGGGTCTCCACCTGAGGGAGATACCAAGATTACAATTGAGATATTACATGGAGCTAAACCAATTTTATTATTTTATTATAGAATAAAACAACGATATATTTAGGATAAAATAAAACAAATCAAAAATTTTATGGGTAATGTATTTATCCATTTATGTATGTAAACATGGAATTATCCAGTCTGGTTTTCCAAGAATAATTATTGAACATTGTAAATGTGTTTCAGGTACCAAATATTAAACATGATTACAATATTGAACTCATATACTATTCCATGTGTTGAAAATATTTTTCTTTTGTTATAGTATTCCAGTTATTTTGGTTCTATGATATCTATGTTAGGTTATAGTATCATTATATTAGAGTGAGGCCTTATGATATACTACAAACATATTTTAGGGGAAGGTATAACACATATGATATTTTTTTCATGTATTTTTATTGAAAATCACCCATTATATATTTATATCCAAAGAAATAAAATATTACATCAACACATGGATCAATTTTTGGTTGTTATCTTTGAAGACATATTAAAACAGTCCTTTAATCATGATTATAATTCTAAACATCATTGTGTCATCTTTAGTACAATGAGAGAAAATTATCTATACTCCTAGCTATCTATTTATACAAATTGGATCAATTGATTCCATTTATTTTCTTGTATAATATAATATAATGGTGTGTAGGTACAACAAAAAATATGTCAATATGTTTTTTCTTGGAGCATCATAATAAGGTTTTTGATATATGAATCTTTTTTGGATTGATGGGTTGTTACCGAAAGTTCATCAAGAATTTAATTATTCGAAATCATCGATTTTATTCATGACAAATAATGTTATCTTATAGGAATGGTATGAAGAATGATATAAATCATTTCATGAGTTAAATTATTTGTTTTCCACAATAATTTTGATCTTACCAGATTCGGGTGAGGTGTAAAATTTTTTTCTAATGCATTTGAGATTAGACATAGCGATGTTTTGATGTTGAGAGTTTGTGTTTGGGAATATGTATCACAATATGTAGTTACACAAAATTTTAAATATCCTATGTATAATCATGAGTTGATATAGGTGGTCAATGCCTTAAATTTCTAGTTACATTACCTTCTCGGTGATTGTATATATTGATAAAAAATTCTAATGTAAATAGTTTTTCAATGAATTTTAAATCACTAGTTTAGTGTGTCAGCAGAGTATATAGAGTAATTAAATTTTGAGGTGAAATATATTATAGGGAAATGAAATAGTTTTGATGTCTCTTTAATCCAAAATACACAAAATCAGACAGTCGATGTGTCCTTGTTTGAGAAGAAAATGATGAGTTTCAATGCAGTGATTCACATGGAGGTTCAAGAGGTGTATAAATATATGAACATTCTTCCTTTAATCGCTGCTAGTATACTAAAAACTAGTTAACGTAAAGGAAGAATGATGATCTATTTATTTTCATCATCAAGTTGAATTTTTTAATGTGGGGATCCACCTCTTGATTGAATTCTAGTTGAGGAACAGATCCCATTTGTTTAGTGATGTGTTTTTGTGATAATGCGTCTTTTGGAAAAGTTATTGATTTTTGTTTCATTTTTCATAGATGTTGGTACACCCTTTTCTGAGAACTATTGACCATTATATTCATTGAAATTATTGGTGACCAGAAATGAAAAATTTGATTGTGTGTTTTCTAACAAGATGCTACACTTATGAGTTCGTGAATGCTAAGCATCTTTGACCTGTTAGTATTCTATTATAATTTACCATTATGGAGTAGAAATATGATAGTGTAACTATATAATTTTTCTTAGCTTTTATGGGGAACACTAATAAGAATGATGTGACTTTGGTGATTTCAGACCGATTGAATAAAGTTGGACATTTCATTCCAATCCCGAAAACATGCATGGTTGATCAGTTGGGAATGATATGTTTTTAAATGATATTTAATTTTTATGGGGATCCATGAATTATATTTTTGAATCTATATCCATTATTGACATTTTCTTTTGTAGTAAGAAATTTAGAATGGGAAACATAATCTTCTATTCCTGTGCATATTGATAAAAAATGTATTTTTTATGGATAATAAATGAAAAAATTTCCTCACATTGTGTTAAATATGTTTATTTATTTAATATTTGGGATTAAATTAAACATTTAAAAATTTGATGAAAATTCCTGATTTCCATATTAAAATTCTCCATAAAATTTTGAGCATAAATATTTTTATATTTATTATTTGAATATATAATTCTCTAAATATATTCTAGACAAAATGGGATATGACTTTAATTCATGAAATTGGGGTAAAATCTTTCATTTGGTTGGTGAAAACTGGCCATGAAGTCATTGTTGGGCTGGACATGGGAGATTGGACATTGGTTAAATATTTGGGACATAACGTCTATATCCATACTTGAATTGGAATAAAATTTGTAGAGGAACTCGATCACAACATTTCACAAAAATAATTCTTCTAGATGGACAACTGGTTAAAATGTTTTGAATGTCAAACAGCTAGTGCAACAAGGAATAAAATATTTAGCTGAATTTCTCCATTCACACATGGAACCTCCATAAACCTAGCTTCACTTTCAATATATAAATTGGTTTTTTCCCATTTTCATGATTTGGGGACGTTCAAAAAGAGATTGAAGGTAGATGAGAATTGGAGTCACTCAAATTATCCAAACATTGTAAGAGGGTTATCTCTTGAATCAAAGATCCCCTCATCGAAGCCTTCTTCTTCATCATGTTTTAATGTTTGCATTTTCATAATAAAGTTCATTTTTCTTCTTTTATTTATTCCATTTCCTACTATTTTGTTCAAATTTATTCTTCTCTTTATCTTCCATATTTTTATAAAATCATGAGTAGAAACGATATTGGGATCTACACTATCTAAACATTTTCACTTGCAATACATTTATACGATGACTACACCACCATTAGAAGAGTAGTTATTTTTAGTAATTGATCTACCTGTAACTTTTTCGTTACTTTATATTTAATCAATGATATACATTAATTAAAGTAACATGATCAATTATTTTTTTTAAATTAAAATTATAATATGAATAAAATGATCAATTTACACAAAAACACATGAGGTTGAGATTTGTTTAAATTGTGAGACTGCGCTCATAATCATAAATAGATGACCACAAGGGATTAATTTGTAAATTTAAAATATAATCCATTATAAAAATTAATCCTCATTTCTATAGTGGATTATGTTCTTTAATTTATAACTATCAATATGATAGCCTAAGAAAACCAATCAAAGCAGGGTGTTGTGATTGCATGTTCTGAAGAGTGCCTCGGGATTATGTAACTTTATCTTTATGGTTATGTTAACTCCCATAGGGTTATAGCGATAAAAAATTAGAATATTATAAATATGTGGATGTTAATTTAAATGATAATGATAAATAATTGATAGAAATGGTATATTTATATCAATTACACCTTATCTTATATTTTCTAAAAAAATCACCATATTGTGTTTTACTAATCAAGTTTCATTTCAAAAACAAAAAAAAACATTATTCATCCAACATAATTATTCTTCTTTTGTGAATGGTGAAAAGAACCTCATAATTTTTATGTATTGTTTTTTTACATTAATAATACCTTTATTAAGTTGTTTTAATCTACTTCCTCTATTGAGAGACGACCTTGGTCAGCCACGAGAATGCACCCATGTACCCAAAAAATCACACTTTATTTTAGAGGGCCCACGACAACACCTTTCGAATTGGAGCCATTACCATGGAGGAACAGAATTAGCCAAAAGGTTTGGAAGACAGGAAGAAACCTTCTCCCCATAAATTTATAATATGAAATAGTAAACAGAAAAAACAACTAAAAAAACAAGAGACTTTACAAAGCCTTGTATATATAACACCACCCCTATCATTTCTAACCAAGTTGTCACAATAAGAGGGAAAAATAAAAGACCAACTGAAACTAACATCCATGATATCCCTTTTAGAGAGAGCATCACCAACCTGATTAGGATCATTATATACATGATACATGTCAAGACATAAACCATCTACAAGGCTAAGATAGGATATCTAAGTAGGAATCATTCTCCAAGGAACATTCCGGGAGCAATCTTTCAGAATCTCCACAGCAAGAGATGAGTATGATTCCACCCATAGCCTATGCCAACCATAACGCACCACATACTTGATAGCTGTGATCATCTCCCATAATTTAGCCTCAATAGCATGAGAATAGCCAATTAAGTGAAAAAAGTATCCTTTAACAAAGCCCCGATGAGTTCTGAAGACTCCACCACACCCTGCAGGACCCGGTGCACCGGAGGTTGCCCCATCCAGATTCACTTTTAGCCAATCTGATATTTTTGGGATCCACCTAATGTATTTATCCATTCTGGGCTTCCATTCCCTGCCACTAATACCAAGAGATCTCAAGAGTACAAAATCAGAGACATCATTATTCATAGATCTAGTTTGGTTCATCAAAGCATATTTTATGCCTCAGTGTATAAACAAAACAACAACCATAAAAGATGGCTTGACATTGTTAAATGAATTGTTATTCCAAGGTTTCTAGATATAGAAAAATTCTGAAATGATAGCAGCAGTAAGAAAAAATTTTAGTTGATCACAGAAGTCAGTTTTGAAGGCCAAGTTTAAGACTGATTCAACAGAGCAACAATCCAACCGGCATTTGAAGACATATTGCAAATATTGCCATAATTGTACAGGGAAAGAGAATTGAATAAAAAAATGAGTGAGAGATTCATCACATCTCATACCAAAGTAACATACTGATGTCTATTTGAACCATTTTCACTGTATATCTCACTGAATGGGCCTTCTATTTTTCCAGATTCCCCAGATCATGGGAGTATCACTATAAGATATGAAAGGCCGATGAACACCTGCCTCCCAAGAAGGTATTCCAGAAAAAGAACCACATTGTATGTTATAATAATCCTTACTGGAAAACATTCCACTGAGAGAAGGTTTCCATATCAGTATGTGAATATCAACAAAGACATAATTAACAATTTCCACATGATGATTATGGGGAATAAAATCATAGGGAGCCAGATTTCCCTACATTTAAAAAATGGACAGCTTCCCCAATGAATATAGAATGTCAGTGCACTCCTTTATTTTGGAGTACAACCATGGGGTATTCTATTAATTTAGATGAGAGTCAGAACAAACTAAAAATGTTGATAGAGATATTATAAATGTATAGGTATTCTTATCCTAGGACCACATGAAGGATTTCAGATAAGTGCACTTATTGTTTTGATGTCTATAAACAAACCTGCCAACCAAAAAATCAATAGGGAAATCAGGCTGGGAAATAATCCTCTAGGTGATGTTTTGAAGAAGATCATTATTAAAGATTCCAATATACATAATTCTCATTCCTCCAATATTTACTAGCTTTATACAGTCTTTCCATGCTACTGTAACAAGTTTCCTCTGATGGGTTGATCCAGTCCAAATGAAATTCTGAATCATAGCACTCAATTCCATGAGAAGATGTGTTGGCCATCTATACACAGAAAAGGAGTAGACAAACATGGATATAATAACATAGTTGAAAAGGAAAATTCTATCCTATTGGGACATAGTCTTACCTTTCCACCAAGCAAACTAATTTGAAATTTTCAGAACAATACCTTCTTAATTAACATGTTTCAATCTTCCCCAAAACAAAGGAATCCCAAGATAGTTAAATGGAAGGGTACCTATTTTAACACCAAGCCTACGAGCCACCCTCCTTTGCCTCAAGGTTCTAATGACTTCCCCATAGGCAAAAAAAGGATTTTTTTTTTCTAGCTAATAACCTGGCTTGGAAACTCCTCATAATGTGAGAACATGATTTTAATGCAAGAAATTGTTTTCCTTTCATCCTTACAGAACAGAAGTATATCATCAGCATAGAATAAATATGAGGGAGAAAATAGCTTCCTACCTGCCCTTATTCTTTAGTATATTCCAGTGTTGAAATGATCTTGGAGACAGATGCTCGGGTAATCCTCATCCATAGTGAATAAGATCCCAAATAATGGATCACCTTGTCTGACCCCTCTGGTGCATTGAAAGAAACCCCTTGGGGAGCCATTGATAAGGATGGATAAAGATTCACTTTTCAATATGGTATAAATCAAACCAATAAATTTCTCTGAGAATCCATGAAACATAAGAATAGTGAAGATGAAGTCCCACTTTATCGTGTCAAAGGCCTTTGAAATATCAAACTTCAGGGCCATGTTACCATGTGGAACTTTGCTTTTCATGACATTAATGCATTCTGAGGCATTGAAAAGACAATTCTGATTCTTCATCCCAGGTACAAATCAAAATTTATTGATATAGACAATCTTCTTTGCAACTTCAACTAACCAACATTCTATGATTTTGCTAATTACCATGGGAATGGAGTTCCCAGTGGCAACATGCATGAAATCATTGATGTCCATGGAATTATCCTTCTTAGGAATCCGAGAAATGAAGTTAGAGTTCATACCAAATGGCATAAATGAGTGATGAAAGAATTCTTGAACAACACTGATAACATCATTCTGGATGATATCCCAGTAAAACATGAAATATTTTTTCTCAATCCATCATGACCTGAGACACAGTCCTTATTCAAAGAAAAAAGTGCATAATGTATTTATTTTTGTGTAGGAGTCTCAATAAGCATTTTATTCTAACTATCATCAACACTGGATTCAACACATCTGATGATCTTCCCAAAGATGTTCTTACCAGATTCAGAATATAATTTCTCAAAGTAAGAAGTCACACCATTGGCAATGTCATTTTCAGATGTCAGCATATTATCATCAATCTTTAGGACACTGAGGTTCCTTCTAAACTTTTTTTCATTGTGCAAGCAATTAAAAAATCACGATTTCCAATCTCCATCCTTAATCCACTTAACATTGAGTTGATTCTGGTCCATGTTCTCCTTTAGAGTTAGGAGATTATCACGTTTTGAAGCAGCTTGTATTTACTCTTGAGATGGAATGTCCTGTTTCATATTTCTCTACTGAAAACATGTCAAATGAGATTCAGACTCTTTAATATCATTATCAATAATGGGGAATGATTTTTTACTCCACTATTTGAGTTTAGATTTACCAATTTTCAGCTTAGAAATCAGAATGAACAAAGAGCTACCTATGACATCAATTTTCCAAGCCTCTATGGTTATTTCCCTGCACCCATGCACAACCGACCAAGCATTATTGAACATAAATGGTAGAGGTGTTGACCTCAAGCTACTAAAATATAGATCAACCAATATGGGATTTTGGTTCGAATGAATCTTGGGAAGAGTTATTCCACACACCCACATCATATCACTTTTGTCATTCATCTGAACAAGGAATCTGTCCAATTTACTTGCCTGCCTTCCATTTACAACATATCTGCTCTATGTAAAGTCTGCACTTGAAATGGGGACTTCATCAAACATACAATAATCAATGCAGGAAGTGAAATAATTACCTGAATCTCTACAAAAATTATACCTAGTTTTCTCCTCTGGCTTGAGAATGGTATTGAAATCCCCTATTAGAATCCACCTAGTAGACATGTTATCTGAAATATTGTTCAGAGATTACCATAATGGTATTCTTATAATATATTGATTAAAATCATACACAAATGTCACAAAATGATTATTGGACTGAAAGAATCAAAAAAGGGTTGCTGATTGCTGATCATTCAGAAATGAATCAATGGTAACACTATTGTGTCTTAGAACCCATAAAGAGTCATTCTCATTAACCTGTAGATTGGTTGCAATAAGGGAATAACCCAATACATTCCAATTAAAGGCCATCCATTTCCAAAATTCATTATTGGTTCAGCAATACCCAGTAACATGGGTTTATTGGTCATGATGATATGCTTCAGGGTTCTGACCGTGGGAGAGTTCCCAAGACCCTGAATGTTCCAAAATACCATCTTCATTGATTGGAATCCCTCTGTCTAGGGCAGAGACCATCATATCTTGGAGTTAGGAAATCCTCAGTACCTGACTTATTCTTATCGAGTGTTTCACTGGAGTCCCCTCTAGCCTTGTGAGATCCAGAATCATCATTAGAAAGGGGGATAAATTTGTTCCCTGAATCAATAGGCACTGTTAAAGTTGCATGTAGCTTCCTTATTGAAGCCTTAGATGAGTGTATTTGTGAGAAGCTTCCGTCAGGGTCCTCAGTGTGATATTCCATCTTACTTTCTCCAAAGGGGGAGTCATTAATCACTAAGTCATTTGCTGCCCTGTTACCAGAATCCTCGATCATGAGTGGAGTAGAGATCTCATGATCTGTTGTTCCCCCCTCAATTGGGTTGTCATCAATAGAGTCATGCATTATTGCATCGTGACCATCATGAAAATCAGCCTCATGCATCTGGCCTCCCTTACTTATTCTTCCATCATTAATAGTGCAAGCCTCACCCAATATGACAACATCATTTGGTGGGTTTTCATCTACATCAGAAGTGACAACATCAGCATTTGACCCCTTTCCAATCATTGCCTATTTATTGTAAATATTTAAATCAGGATATGGAGGACCCTGATCATTAGCCCTCTTTCAACAACTCTAAGCATCATGCCCTCTCGAGTTACAGGAAGATCATATATTGTTCCTATTCCATTCCGAAATTAAATTGCCAAAAATTTGACAATTCTAACAGAATTTTGGCATCCTTTCATACCCTATTTCAAGGTTAATACTATCATCATTATTGTTAAAGACCACCTCTTCCACCATAAGTATTTAAACTATTTATAGGTATTTATATTAATTTTCAAATAATTGTATTTTTTATTCCTTTATTATCCAATCAAAATTTTCCTTCTTATTTTTTTGGCCTTCTTCTTTTTGGACCATATACTCTAGCTTATGATTTGTATTATGGTCTAATATTATTATATTAATTTTTTTTCAATTATTAAATAATCTAATCTGGATGATATCATAGATTTTTAACTTGAGATTGAACTTAGCCTTAGGGAACGAATCAAGCATTCTCAGTCAATGACATTTTTCATCATTAAACCAGTTAGTGAATTACCCCATTATAGTATCCTTGAAATTGGAATCATATAAAACTAAAACATAAAACTATAACTAATAGATCATAATAATAACAAAGAACTCAATAGAACCATTGTAGAATTTTCTTCACCCGATTTTAATTATCGACCAAATTACATTAAAACCCAAATCTCAAATCAGATATTGATTTGAAATATGGGATAATTCTCCTTCTTACAAAATTTAATGGTCTCCCTAGGGTGGATCCAAATAATCTTCTTAAATAAATAAATTTGGTATTCTAAAAACTGAATCCATGAAATGTATCTGATGAACAAGTCAATCAAATAGTATTCCCATTATCACCTGATAGAGATGCAAAAGATTGGATGTATTATTTACAAAATGAATATGACACTTGTTATAACGATTGGAAATGTCTTTTCATGGATATTTTTTTTTCCAAAAACACAGACCACATCCATTCAAAAAGACAACTCATTAATCATGAAATCCCAGGGGGAGTCAATGATGATAACTGCGAGCGATTCAAGATATTTAGTGCAAGCTGTCTGCATCACCAAATCAGTGAAGAACTAATAATCCAGTACATCTAGGATAGACTCACACCAATGGTGATGAACATGGTGGATGTACCAAGTAGAGGAGATTTGGATTAAATGATATAAGTTGTTGATTGTTCATTAATTGAAATTATGGCCCAAAACTCTCAACAATTAGGATATCATGGTACCCCGCAAGTTAGAGGAGTACATCAGGTATGTCCATCTTCTCTTCAAAGTCATATTATTGATACAAATGTGGATGAATATAAAACAATGGTAAGACAATTGTTTTTGGCATAAAAGTCTTATGAACCCCCTCCTTCAAAACCTTGTGGCATTTTAACTGATAAAATCCACCCAACAGATTGATTCCCCCCACTAAAAGTCATAAGATTGTGCATCATTATTTTCTAGAAGATCATATCAGCAGAAAAAACAACCATATCTCCAAAATAAGTTTGATTCTATTTCACCAACACACAACCAAGGGTGTATGGTTCAATACGACATTATGTATGGCTATAGAAAACAACAATGTCCCCACAATCAACAAAACATCCACCATCATATGCCTTACTTGCAGGGTTTCCAACAACACCAATGGTGATTTGAAATCCAATAATCAAGAAGCCAAGAACAATGGAATCTCTCAACCAAGGTAGATTCTGACATGGATAACCTTTTGAAGAAATTTTATCTCATTCAATATAATGAGATGAAGAGTCATGGTTCAGAGTGGAGGGAGTTGAGGACACAAATGAGCCATATTTCCATTTCCCTCAAAGACCGGGTAAGTCAGAACTATGGAAATATTCCTTCCCAAACTACTCCAAATCCCAAGGGGAATGTTAGTGTCATCAAATTGAGAAGTTTGAAGAAAATTAATGATACATCTATACATACCATTCCAATGGGATTCACCTCAGCCCTGGAAAATTCTCATTTCATAAAAACTTATGAGAACCCCATAGATAAAGTTAAAGGAAAGAAAACTATTATTGGTATTCCTCATAAACCCCTTACCTTTCTAAAAGGGGTAGTAAAACAAAGAATATGGATGTATAGGTGATGAAAAAAATGGGTTTTGGACAAGTTCAAGCACGTAGTGTCCAAAATCCCTCTACATGAATCCAATAAGAAAATCTCGAGGTTGAAAAACTCCTAAAAGAAATTTTTACCAATTGAAGTGGGCTTAAGGGAAATGATAGGATCAATATTGTATGGAATGCTTCAGCACTAATAACACCAACTATATCAATGATAACAAAGTGCATGGATCCATGGACATTCACCATACCATGCACCATAGGGGAGTAAAACTTTTTTGATGCTTTATGTGATTTAAGAACATCCATAAATGCAATGGATCACTCTGATTTTTTTTATAATTTAGTGATTTGAAGTCGATGACAGTAGTGGTATAGTCTATTGAATAGAGCTATATCATATACAAGAGGCGTCCTTGAGGATATACTTGTCTCGGTAAGAGACATGATATTTAATGTTGATTTATACATTATTAACCTAGAGCATGATCCTGAATGATCACATACTACAATTATCATATGTAGTACCATCCTCATAAACAAAACTACTACCATAAATGTCAATACGGGAAAACATTACATGGAATTTGGATATGAATTTGTGATATTTAATGTAATGCACTCCATGAAGTTCCACTCATAGGACCATTATTCTTTTTTTATCTTCAAATTTGAACAACCAAATAAATACCCTATATAATTTTACTGGATTATCCTTAGGGATATTATGAGTATTGGTTCAAGATTGATGTCTATGAGTACTACACACTTGTTTCTAATGCACAAGGATCTCAAAGATTTGACTTTGAAATGGATTTATATTCTGATTTTGATCACGTGAACTCTGATTATGACATGGATGTTGAGTATTCTAATGTATTTGATTCTTTATTATCTGGTTTTGATTATGAATATTCCGATATAATTTTTCATTGGGCACATATTTCAGCTTCTTAAATTTCTCCATCTAGAAATTACCCATATATTGGAACTCAATCCATTAACACCAAATATAAATTACATATAATTGTTATATGGTGATAAATTACTTGTTGTAATTTCTAATAATCTCCTATTAGAATATAAATAATAACATTTGAATATTTTGAGGGAGAACATCAGAGAAATAGGGTGGTCCTAGGCTAACATATCATCTATTAGCCCCTCTATTTTCATGCATATGGTTCTTTTGAAGGATGGGTCTAAACCATTTGGGCCACCATAGTGGAGATTCAATACAACACTTTTGGATTTTGTTATAAAAGAATTTAAAAATTTGATCGAGGTAGGTATAATATATCCCATTTAATATTCCTAGAAAGTGAGTCCTATTTTGGGTTTTCTTAAGAATATTTGTGTTACTGTTATAAAAAATGAAAAATATGAGTTATTTTAAATTAGGGTACAACATAGTTGGATTGTGTGTATTGATTGTTGGATAGTAAATCACTCATCTGGTAAAAAACATTTCCCCTTCCATTTATTGATCATATGTTTGAAATACTAGATGGTAAAACTAACTATTTTTTCTTGGATGGATTTTCTTGATATTTTCATGGTCCTATTGCACTAGAGGATCAGGAGAAGACAATATTCACTTGTCCATTTGATACGTTTTCCTACCTAAGGATGATATTTGGACTTTTCATTTCATAAATTACCATCCTTAGTTGCATGGTGTGTATTTTTTACTGATTTCACTGAGCCCCAAATGAAGTTATTGATGGATGATTTTAATGTGTACGGGTCTTCAGTTGATGATTGTATCTATATTTTGGGATATGTTTTGAATTTTTATATTGAGAAGAATATAGACTTGAACTTTGAAAAGGAGTATATTCATGGCTGGGATAGGAATTAACTTAGGGAATTTAGTGTCAAAACATGGGATATAAGTTTATAGATCTATGGTAGAAATTATTTTATCCCTACGCTTTTCATCATGTGGGCATGATGTTATATAATTCCTAGAGATTTCATGATTTTATCAGTGCTTCATCAATGATTTTAATTAGATTTCACTACTTATGTCATGATTAAATGAAAAGGATTCTAATTATGTGTTTGATTAATCTTTTAGGAATTACTTTTATGAGATAAAAAAATGTCTTACCACTCCACCTATCAATCGACCTCTATGGTTGGAGCTCCCTTTTGAGCTTTTGTGTGGTGACACTAAATTCGCTGTTGGAGCTACCTTAAATCTAAGGGAGGAGGGAAATTAATATGCGATTTCATAAAAATCAAGGACATTGATTTCAGCCTAAAAAAACTACACAACTATTAAAATAGATTTTATTTGCATCGCATTTTATGGATATAAATTCCATTCATATTTATTGGGATTTAAGGTAGTTGTTTTTTCATACCATCAAACTCTGACATAGCTCTTGAAAAATATGGATGCAAAGCCGATGTTAATCTTATGGATGTCCCCTCTTCATGAATTTTATGTACAGATAATGGAAAATAAGGTGTCATAAAACCTAGTGTCAGACCACATGAGTAGGTTTACTCGCACCCTATATGAATAATCTTTTGACCAGATACCACTTGGGAACACTTTCCCTGAAAAGAATATTTATTCCTTCTCATGTATGCATCCATGGTATGCTGATTCAGGGAAATACCTTGTTGCATTCAAAATCCCTACAAATTTAAAGAAACATCAAGTCTAAAAATAATATATTGGTTCAAGATATTATGTTTGGGATGATCCATGCCAATGGAACATGTGTAATGCTCTAGTTATTAGGAGCAGCATTCCTCCTCATGAGTTTGAGTATTTTTTTTATTTCTGTCAAACACTTGGTTGTGGTGGACACTTTGGACCCAAACGGATTACTAAGAAAATCTTGGACTCTGGATTATATTTTCCTAGCTAATTCCATGATTATCATGTGCATTGTAAGTCATGCTGAGATTTTCAACACAATGGAAGAATTTCTAGGATACACGAGATGTGCCAATATCTAATATTATGCTCTGAGATTTTTGATGTATGGGGAATGAATTTTATTTTTCCTTTTCCTTGTTCCATAGGGTTTTTGTATATTTTGGTAGCTTTTGATTATTTTAGTAAATGGGTGGAGTTTTAGGCCATAAAAACTGATGATGAATGATGAAAATAATTTATTCCATGAAACTGACCTTTAATGAATGCATAAAATAAAATTTTTTCATGTTCAAATCATCAGTAATATTCTAAAAAGCACTTGGAATTTTTAATCCCACGCCACATCTCATTTTATTTATATTTTAAATAACTTAATTGTGAGTCTTATGAACCATTATTTTTATATTATGTAAAATTCATGTCACTTCTTGAGAAAACCAAATCATGCTTGATTTAACCAGAATTTGATTTATTTCTATCAAATCCTGAGGTTTAAGGTGCTTTGGTTTTAAATAATTGAAGAATGTATTTTTTATTAAAGCCCCTATTTCAAATAATAGTTTTTTTAATGTCCACAAATGAACATTTAATCCTTATATCCCATATAATCCATTAAAAACCTATTAAGTTATCCACATTTCAATCCAATTTTCCTTATCCGACCTATTCTTGATGTCAAATTGAATAATATATTTTAACTTATGTGTGGAGGAAGATTTCGTGTACTGTGATACAACATTTTTTTGATCCTATTGACGAAAAATTATATTTTGAAAAGATGTGATTCCTGAAAATAAATCATTCTATTGAATGATATTCTTTTCTAGAGCTTCTAATGATGAAATAATTTTCTTCCTATCTAAAGCATTCAGGAAAAACTGTGTTTTAGAATGTTTAAATATTTTTTTCTGAAATTATTACCGGTGTAAACGTTTCATGTGCTTTCATGTTCATGGAGATGAATTTATCCCATGAGGAGTTAGGAGGATACCATATTTGAGTGAAATTTTCAATAATGAACTTTCCCTTCAAAAATATTCAATCCCTCCTCATTCCACCATAGAATTTTTCACATCTAAATCCTATGAACTGAAATCCACATAACAACCCTAAAATGTTCTCATGATAATCATTTTTCCTCGTCTCACATCTGGTGCTGATGTAGGAATTTATCATGCTTATGGTTATCATTATTTGAGTTCGGATAAGAAATACATTACTAAAAATTGACATTTGCATCATAAGAGACACATTAAGTGAGGTAAGTGTTTTCTATGCATGGGTGGATAAATGAAGTGGAAATATATTCAATGATATAAATGGAGAAATTGAAAAAAAATATTATGATTAATTGTATCTTATTTTCATGTAATGAAATTGTTCGATGTCAAGGATATGTGTTTCAAAATTTGGTTTGATTTGATATTGATGTTATTTGTCACAATTTTTTGGAATACATGATTTGAGTTTATTCTTAAAAGTGAAAAGGGTAATTGTGGAAGAGTAAAAAAATTATATTTTATTTATAATAAATGAAAAAATTTCATCACATTGTGTTAAATATGTTTATTTATAAAATATTTGTCATTAGATTAATCATTTAAAAATTTGATGAAAAGTCTAGTTTAACACTTTAAAACTAACTATATAATTTCAAACATAAATATCATGATATTAATTATTTTAACATAAAATCTTGTAAATATATTCCTGACGTAATGTGATACAACTTTTATTCAGGACAGTGAAGATTAATCATGCATTTGTTTCGTGAAAATGGGCCATGAAAACAAAGTTGGTCTTGACATTCCAGATTGGACATTGGTTCGGTATTTTGATGATAACATCTAAATACATGCATGGATTAGGCTCATATTTGGAGAGGATCTTGAAAACAAATTACCAAAAATCATCCTTTTATAAGGTCATCTGGTTTATGATCTTTAATGGTCAAACATGCAATAAAACATGTAATAAAATATATGGCCGAATTTCCCCATTTACTCTTCAAACCACTTGAAACATATCCGCTCATCCACCATATAAATTGATGTTTTTCTCTTTTAGATGGGTTGGGGACGTGAAATATGAGATTTATGATATATTGGAATATATTTCACTCAAATTTTCCAAACATTGTACGAGAGGTAGCTATTGAAGCAAGGATCCCCTCATCAAAGCCTTATTCAAATTATTAATATTGTAATGTTTTTATTTGGGTAATAAAATTCATTGATATTATTTTACATATTATAATTTCATTTATTTTTTTTTAAAATATATTTTTCTCATTATCATTATAATTATTCTGGAATCAAAGGCTGAAATGAAATTGGATATTTCCCTTTTTAAATCATTTTAAATGCAAAAGGTTTCTATGATAACTACACCGCCCATGGAAGAGTAGTTATTTTTAGTAATCAATATACCTAAAACCTCATTCATTAATTTATTTTAGGGAAATAAGATAATTTAATTCACATAATATAATCTATTAATTTAGTTTTAAATTTATATGAAACTAAGAATGCAATTAAATAATTGGCATAAAAACCCACGAGGTTGTGATTTTTGTAAATTGTGAGAGTGAAATCTTAATCAGTAATACTATACCACAATGGATTTCTTTGTAGTGTTAAAATATAACCCCTAAAATCAATTATTCCTCAATTTAGATTGGATATGTTCTCTAATTAACCTCTTAGCATAAGATAACCTAAGAACACAAATCAAAGAAGGGTTCAATGATTTCATGTTCTGAAGCTAAAATAGGGTTTAAAAAATTTCATCTCTGTAGTTATGTTAACATCCATAGGGTTAAAGGTTGAAAAAATTAGGGTATTGTAATTAACTAGATGTTAATTTAAATTAAAATTATAAATAACTTATTGAATAGTTATATTTAAATCGATTATTCCTTTTAAAATTGTTTCTAAAAATATTTCTTCTTAACGTGTTTTAATAATCATGTATCATTTCCAAAACAAAAACAAAAAATGAATACATCTTCTATTATACTTATTATTATATTATATGTAGTAAAAAACTGTAATCATTTTTATGTAGTATTTTTATACAATATTTTTTTAATTTTAGAATACCTTTAATATGTAGTTTTAATTTACTTTCTCCATTGATAGACAACCTTGGTCCGCCACTCTGTTGCATCCATGTACCCAAAAAACAACATTTCAATAGATAGAATCCGAGATAGTGTCTTTAACATATCATTTATTCCATATACTGATGGGAAATTGGAATATATTATTCAGGTGCTGGAGACATGCTATGGAAATTCATTTGAGATTTTTGTGGGTCTTGGGAGAATCAAAATGTGTTCTTTGAAATTCAATATGTAAATAGTTATTTAGAAACAATTCCAATGGTACCTAATGAGGAACTCTATTGTTATAAATTATGGTTATAATTATGTTTTATGTGGTGGTGTAGTCATAGTTATTAGGATAGAGTTTCATGAAGTGTATGTCAGAATAAGTCATGTAAAATCAAAAATTTATAACTATAGTGCTTAGTACGCCAAATTAATATTATAATTTACGTTTTTTAACTCTTAAAATTTTATTGGGTCGCCATGTATTGTATATGGTGTTTCCGATATTGACCTACTATCATATTCCGTAATAGGTAATGTTGGGGCCTAGTAATGTCAGACCATTTGAAATTGTGGATCGGATTGGAATGATAACATATTTATTGGCCCAACCACAGAGTTATAGGGTTACTCATGATGTATTAAATTTTTTCATGATCCTAAAATATCACTATAACCCATATCATGTTATCATTGTTTATTATGTTGATCGTGATTTTGATGTGTTCTTTGAGGAGAACTAAATTCACAATGTTGATCATAGTGAGTATTTATTTATGGGATTAAAAAACTAAATTATTTTGAGTTTTTTGGTATAATGGAAGATTTCATGTAGAACCATTATAATGGGAAGAAGGTATATGGGAATAGTGTCCTAACCATTACAACATGGAAACATAGTGGTTCATAGGAGTAAATCTCGAGAATGAGCTCTTATAATGTGGGTTGATTTTTAGAAACTGACCATTCGTGGGACCATTCATTCCTGCATTTAGTAAATTCTAACCCTAATTAATCTCTATTTGTATGGGTCTTGTGTTTTTCTCATTAAAGATTGTGTTAAATTTTTTAGTGTGTTTTTTAATAGTAAAAATTTAGAACACAGCTTTCCCAAATGGTGTGCCCACCACCAGACAAAACGTGCACCCAATTATAGTAGGGAGTTCCAGGTTGCTGAATTTTTTAACAAACCATTACCCTATACCAAGTAAAAACCATGCACACTATACTGTAGGGGTGAACCATTTTGGGATTATTATTTTTTCGAGATTTTCAGACCATATAGGAAAATCTATATATAGACTTTTAGTACAACATAATTGTCATTAAAAATTTACATACCCCATGTTTTTTCTATTCATCCCTACTAATCCAAATATAAATCCATATTATTTTTAGAATCTCGATTCTATTTCTATCCATATTAATCATCTTCTATTTAAAATTAACGATCCTTATGTTTAAATCGACTCTTATTCTAAATTTGATTTCTTCCTTGATTTATGTTCTCTCAATCCAATATATATCTCCCTTTGAAGTGTATTGAATGCCTATATTTTTAATGGTATAGACCATTGTTTTAATGGATCTTGGTTTTTTGGATTTTTATCAAACGTTTTGATCTATATCTTCTTGACAATGATGTTTTGTCCATTTTAACTCATATTAAGGGATATATATTGGCATAAAATTTTCAAATACACTATGTTAAGTGTTCCATAATATAATTACAACTGTCTTGATTATTATTGTGTTCTATTAAATTACAATATTGGGAAATTATTTTTAATTGTAAAATTGAGTTTAAAACCTATGAATTTTTGAGACACTTTATATACCATGTTGGATGTATTGACAATTATGATATTGGGTTAAATTGTAACCCAAGGGGTCATCCAATATTTATTAAGTTATAGTTGTTAAATGATAATAAAAAATAATAGGGCTTATGAAATTAAAACATTTTGAATGTTTTTATCTTTTCATCATATTCAAAGTGATTATAATTCCTTACATATATGTGTTAATGAGTTGTGAAATGATTGATAAAAATCTTGTAAAACGTATATGGTATTTATAAAATGGAACAATGATATATATTTGATAAAAGTTCAATGATGTTGAACCTAAATATGTCTGAATGTTGGAATGGAACTGAGGTTGGGTTGATGCTCTATGTACACAAGAATTTGGGGATAGACTGAATCGATTAAGACCCGTGAAAATGGTGTTCAATTTATGACCAAAGAACTTGTGATTTTGGTTCTACATTGAATCTCTTTGTACCCATGATAATGTTTTTGGATTGATACTCTGTTTACCGAAGATTTTGGTGCTCGACTGATTCACTATCTACCAAAGATAATTAAATTGAGTTTTCAATTTAAGAACCGATGATATGGTTCTTGAAATGATGATATAATTTAGAAAAATATAATTAGAATTTAATTATAAAAGAAACAACTATGAAATTATTTATCAGTCATATGATATGTGATTCAGAATCTGTCACCACCTGATGTAGGAATGATTGAGTTGTGTGTTGCTGAGAAGCAGAGGGCCGATTTTGAAAATTAAAAAATATATAAAAATTTAAACATATTAAATTCACTGAACTTTTTATTATTCCTTACATGACAAAAGACACTATTATAGACATGATATTAATTTTGAACCCATTCATGGTAGCCTACTTATTTTTACTCATTCCCTACACGTGATGTGGAGGGGTACTAATGTAGCATTCATGCTTGTTGGATAGGATATGGGAAAATTACGTATTTTATATGGATTAATAGAGAATATAGGGGAAATGGGTAATTAGACAATAAAAAATAATTGGAACTGGTTGGTAGTTTTCCATGTTCCATTATCTTCTTCGGAAAGACATGACACTCACAAGGATTGAAATATTTACAGTTATGGTTTGTTATGGTTTTCTATTTTTTGGAATTTATTATGTGATGAATGTTCCTTGTGGTTTATTGTTTATTATTATATTTACTATTACTATATTTTTTTCTATTGTATATATTTGATTAAGATGGTATTGTCATCCCATGTTCTATGTTAGAACCTAACTAATAGTCAGCTACCTTTGGCATACAAGAATATGTGGTTAAGGTCGTGGGTAGATGATGATCGAGGAACCAGTAAGTAGACCATGATATATGATTTTAAACTATTCATATAATAGTGATTATATAATTTAAACAATGAAAATTCATTTTTTAAATTTCATATTTTCCTTCATATGTAAATGAAAAGCGTGAAACCATTTCCATGTGTCTCAGTTTACCTTTTTATGTCATGTAACTCTTATTTTACATGGTTTCATTTATTATTAGATTTTATGATAATTATTTCTATTCATAACACCTTATTAATAAATAATTCATTTTCTTTTCTTTTTGTTGACATATTAAAATACACAATCAGTTAACACCACATCGATTGTATTGACGATGTTAATTTAATTATTAGTAAATATATTGATTATGTTGACCACAATATAAGATATAATTATTATACATATATGAAATAATATTCATGATATAATTATCAAATCTATAGATTATTTAGACATTTTAATTCCAATTAAGATTGATAATTTTGAATATTCAACTATGTTATGATCAATGAGATTGTAGGAATTACGTACACATGAGTATCCTTTCTATTTTAAATAATTACTATATAAATAATGTATTCATTAATTTATCATTAAAATTTTATCATATGATAGAAAATATAAAATATATTTTGAAAATAAATTTATATACATCATCTATGTAATTTATCGATGAAAAAATAATCACATCAATCTGTTGAGGTTATAGTCAACATATCTAAGAACAACGTTATTAGTTTTCAATTTATGAAAGAATAGGAAAAATTGAACATTAATAATGTTAAATATATCATTAATATAATTTTTAGATAAAAGATATCACATATATTAATTAAAAATTCTCTTATTACATCTATGAAATGTGTTAGTGAAAAATGAATCAAATTGCTTTGGGAGGAGGAAGAACGCCTTACACAGTAGCATTATTTATATAGCCCCATTAAATAGAATGAGAGAAGGAATATGTAATATGATTAATAAAGAATTATAAATAAGTCAAAAATATAATATATTTACTTAAAATACATCATTACCATATTCCATGAGAGGAATTATTAAAAAAATGACATTGGTTGGTGTGGCAATAGTCTATTAAAAACCTGCTTGATGATTTCATATCCCATTTCAATGATGATGATATTGATATAAGATATGAAATTAGCATAATAACATCTCAAAATATATGAGATAAATGTTTTATTATGTATGTATTATATATGAATATTTTATTCTAATGGAAGGAGAAATAAGATTATGATGCTCATTTATGCATGATACCTTTTTTTCAGAAAATATCGTTAGGTAAGAAATAGAATCATTCATGGAATTCCCTTATGAAAATAATAAGGGTGAAATATATTGTGGAGATAAATATATATGAAATTTGGGTAGGTATTTGGTGATCCAATGGTAATTTATTATGTGTAGAGGATATGACTGGGTGTGTCCTTTTATATGTGAGGTTTGTAGCAGACTTAGATGTTTTAAAAGAAAAATTTGTACAAATGTTTTTACATGAAATAATGCTATAAAATTACCATTATCATGTAAATGTCAAGATAATGTTTATATATGGATAGATAATGTATTTTAAAAATTTATAGGTCATCTTTTATATTTCCATTTTGGTTTAATCACACCTAAAATGGCTTTCTCCTTAACCGTTGTAATTATTTTTTAATATTTTCACTACGAAGTTTAGTAAAAATTTATGTTTAAAATATTTGATAATATAATGTAAATTAATTAAAAGTTAATAATAAATTTTATAAAATTAAAAGAATTTTTTTTCTAAATTTTTAATTAAAACAAAATCTCCCAGATGTGATGAAAAACGTGTTTTCAAAAAGTCTATTTCTCATTAAATAGATGATTATATGTTATATAAATGGGTAATAAAATTTATTATTTGATCATAATTTTATATATTTTGATATATAATATATATTTTTTTTAAATATTTCATAAATATTTACTTTTATTTGTTAAAAGAGAGAAGAATTCTCCACATTATATCAATTTTATGAAAACGTCATTTTGAACCCAATGATTTAGAGATACTAAAATCCAATATAAAATTTATTAAAATGTATGTAAGTGTATTAAATATAATTAATTATTTATTTTCAAAACATTAAATAATTTTATAAATACAATGATAAATTTTTAATACCTATTTAATTGAAAATAAATTCATTTTTTACAAAAATATTATTTTTTCACAATTTAGTAAAATATGAATATTTTTCAAGTTACAAAATTTTTTATCAAAGAGTAAATATTGATATTTATGTTTATAAAATTAATTTAATTTTATAAAATTTTTCTTCTATATTTTTAAACTGTTTAATTAGACTATTTTTCTCATGATATGAAATAAATATGCATTTTCAAGATAACATATTTTAGACGAAATAATGCATTTATTAAAACATTATTGATTATATAAAAAAAATTAAAAATAATTTATATTTATTAGGTAATATGTTTATATATATAATTAGTTAATAATATTATATCTTGAAAATTCTATATATATTTTATAATGGATCTATATTTCAAGAGTCGTTTCAGCACATTCTTATGTGCTGGATACTATATTGAACATTGTTTTTTTCAAACATTTCAGGTTGTTATATCCTCCACCAAATCATTAAAAATTTCTTCCCTATAAATTATAACTTTATATCATAATATATTTTTGAAAATTTAAAAAATTAAATAATTTTATTTGTTACCCACATTGTAAAATGGGTTTTTAAAACATCCTCTTCACATGAGAGGAAATGATGTATGATGGATTTAAAGGATAAAAATTATTTAGTTCCTAAATACAAGAACATAAGTGGTAAATTAATACTGTTACATTGAATAATTTTAAAAAGTATTAATAAATATTGGTAGTTATATAGTTTATTGACCACAATAAACAGAATGATCAAGAGACATTTTAAAACCTAAAAACCCATACATCACAATTGTGTTAAAATGGTCATGTATGTCATAAAAAATGATCGTAATGGATTGAATTATTATTTCAAGAATATTTTCATAAATTTTATGAATTAATTTACTATCAACATTAATATTATAAGTATAAAAACCTATGTTATCAGTATAATTATATCCATTTTCAATTTCCACCATTATCACATGTTATTCTCCAAACGATGTGTATTCATGATGAATTTGTTTCTTGCATATGGAGCAGATATATAAAAATTTAAATGCACACATGAACAAAAAAGTTATAATAATTTTATTCCAGAAATATTTAGAAATAAAAATATAATTATTTTACCCCATGGTAAGATTTTTTAAAAAATGATTAAACCATCATATTTGCCATAATACATTAATCTTAAAAATTCAACAGTAATACACAATGATGAAATGAATAAATTCAAATGTAAAAGGAAAATTATATATTTGTTATCTGTTTATGTTATATCATAACAATCATCATTAAATACCAATAATATAGAGAATTTATTTTAAATGAGATTAATATTTTAGTAACAAAATTGATTTTTGATCGCACGTTTTTATATATGATAAAACCTGGGTTTCTATAATTACCATTACATCCCAGATCATATAGACAGTTCATTTTATAAATAAAATAAATATTATTCCTAATACATTTAAATTCATACATCAGGTTATCTAAAATATTTACAAATAATTTTACATAAGAATAACTCTTAAAAAATGTAAATAATCACTATAATATATCATCACATAAATTCACAAATCGGTTTCAATGATATTAAAAATACTTTCACCATTTATATTATAATCATATTATGGTATCCATAACTCTAAAAATATAATCGCCTTTATTCATCATAATCTCCAAATATAACTATTATATTTTTTGATATGAACTATAATTTCTATAGACCTGTACTCCCAGATCCGGTTCCAAAATCAAAAACATTACATTTACGAAATTTAAACTAGTGAAGGTTACTAAATTTTTTCTATAAAAAATATACAATATTAAAATAAAATATTAGATAACATTCATTATAAAATTCCTTTTTTGGTTTAATAATTTAAATAAATTTGAAAAATATATTTCATAAAAACATGCCTATGTTGTTAGTTATGAATTTCCCCAACCTACCGCCGGATGCCTTATTTCACATATTTTTACCATCTTCATCCATACGAATCCCTTCTAGGAAAAATTCATTCAACATCATTCACTATAACATTGGGGAATCTAAACATAAGCAGTTTCAAATATAATTATCAGTATGGGTAAAAGATAAAATTAACAATAGAATTTCATCAATGAGAATAAGGTGTGCATAAGGGCAAGATAACAAATTAAAATTTACTATGAAAAAATAAGAGAAATCATACCCATAAAAAAAATTTCACAAATATTAAACCATTGAATAAGGCTTTAAAAATGAAAAGTCTCATCATAATATATAATAATAAGCTGTGTGATATCAATAAAAATGAAAAAACATTAATAACCCACAACAGTATAAATATATTTTTTTCCATCTTGAGAAATTACCAAAAAGGAATTCATTTTTGAAACTATAAAATTGTAATAACCAAATGAATTAAATGTAATATAATTCTAGGTAAAAAATACTTATAACACAAAGTGTTAGAGAACTATCTTGTTACATTGAACAAATATGATATAGCTATCTCACGAAGAACTATCTAGGTTCACATATTTTTATAAAAATGAGTAACAACTTTAATTAAATTTTATAGAGATTACACTTCATTATAAAACTAATAAAAAGTAATTATTTCTTTAATAACTAAAAAATGGAAGTTAACCAGTTTATAGGAAAATATATTTCCAACATGTTTAATAAGGGGAAAATAAATGTGTTCCATAATAATCACTTTGGAACATTAATAACCAATATAAAAGCAAATAATTCTATATCACACTCTTTGATACATGGTTAAACCATTTATATAAAATTAGTTCAATATTAATCTCCTTGAAACATGATTTACCCATGAAAAAGGAATGGTTTGAAAAATTATATTTTTGTAATATTATTAACATGTGGAAAATAAATGTGTAACATAAAAATCTATAAGAAACATTATTTACATTTGGAAAACTGATGACATACATAACAATCCCTTTAAAACATGTTTGAAAATTGAAAGGAAATGGTTTTCATGATAATAAACACGAATCAATCAAAATAAACCTAGACGAATAAAGATAATTCATTCATAAAAATATATATCAATTTTGACATAATTAACAAAAAGGGTTTTTGTTTTGAATAATGGGAATAAATTTAAATGAACATTATATATGTAATAAAGAAAATAACCATTATATTTATAAAATAATAATTTAAAAACATAAAATACATATAATATTGAAAAAATAATATTCATTGAAATTAACCATGGAATGATATATTTGGAAATTGATGGAAAATCACGTACATGAATATATGAAAATTGGATTATGTAATATATGATAAGAATAATAATTTTATTGAAAGCATTTGTAGAAAGAAAGCCAAAAAAGACTCATTTAGAAAATGTTAACAAAACAACCTCTTCAACCATTTTAAAAGAAGGTAATAGATCATGAAAAATGGATTTAGGAATTCATTTATTTTTTTTTAAAATATTTTTTAATTCCCTTATGAAAAAATCGATATGGTAGAGGAAAATACTCGATATAAAATAAAATACAAGATCAATATCACTTACCAATGACTTTCTTAATGTTTTAAAAATCAATAAAAGAGGAAATTGAAATTAAACATTTGAATCAAAATATTATCTGGTGTATAATAAACATTATGTTTTTCAATATATAATATATCACTTTTAAATATAAAATAATTCTGAAAAAAACAATATTAATATATAGGAGAGTGTAACATAATGTCTTTTCCAATTCAGTAACTCTCCAATCATAACAACTATGAAATAAAAACAAAAAATTATATATTATATATCTTGGAAAGAATGAATTCTCAGATGTAACATGTCAAATAGAACAATATACACCTCCCAAGTTTGTATTGTCCCACATCATAACCATATTCTCAATGAAATATAATTTGAGTTTAAAAACACCTATAAAAATTATTCAACTTAATTTGATAAATAATTAAGGAATATATCATTTTGTTCAATAGTAAAATAAAAAAAAGAAGAATGAATAAAATCTATTATAAAATTATCAATAAAAACAAAATCATTAGAAAATAATTTCAATAAATTAAAATTATCAGCTAGTGAAATGAAATAGTTTAATGAAATTATGGACTACATAGTAAATTTCATGAAAAAAACCTTGAATGAATTAATTCCAAAAGAAACATAAAATAAAATTATTTTTTAAGGATTAGTGTTATTACATGTATAATGGAAATAATATACACGAAAAAATAAAAATAACTCATGAATATAAAATATATCTCACATTTGTAAAAGCGATATGAGAAACCCTTACCTCGAGACTCGAATTTATTTGTATATACATTCACTATTATATAATAATATTAAATAAATTATATAATTTATTAATATCATTTTATAGGATTAAAAAATTATTCTAACAAATTTACACTATCTCTCTGAAATGAAATAATAAAAAACAAAATCAATTAAGTCCATGATGGATGTTTTTAGGGCGTTTGACAATTTATTTCAACACGACTTTGGAGTGTTGACTGTGAAAAAATATTTAATAATTAAAAATTTATAGATTAAAATAATAATAATAATATTTAAAAATTAATTTTAATATTTAAAACCCATAATGAATTATGGTTATGAAAGAAAAAATATTTTATTATCATGGATATGGTAGGCTTCATGTACACATGAGCAATGTTTCACTTTTTAATGATCATTATGGAAAGGAGGAATGAATAATTTTATTATTAAATATTGATAGTAATATAATAAATATTATAATATTTATGTATATATAAAAATACTTATCACCTATGTTTTTTAGTGATGATATTAAATAATATAAATTTTTTAAGGTTGTAGTCCAAAAGATCAAGAGTGATGTTATCAGTTTTCTGTGTATGATTGAAAGTGATATATTATCATTTCATAAAAATAAAAATAGAATAGGTATGATAATTATTTTATTTTTATGATATATATTAATTATTTTCATCATTATTACCTTCCATATAATATCTTTTTGATAAGATAATCAGATTGCTTCGTGAGGTGGTATTACATCGTACACATAAGAAAAATTATCATATCTATAATGGAATGAAATTAAAGAAGTTATAGGTTCTTTATATAATAAAAAAGAATAAATATGGTACAATTTTCATATATATTTTTATATACATACATTAAACTATTAATTAAAATATTTCCTAAGAATGCATTATGAAAAATGAATGACATCAGTTCACAAGGAGGTAGTCTGATGTACACAAAAAGGAGGATTTCATATCCTAATTGATAGAAGTGGAAAATGACTTAAATTGATTAAATAAAATAATAAAATATTAGTATATGAGATATACTATTGTTATTTTATTTTAATAATTTAATAGTTTAATATTTGGACACTCGGTAATTAAAGATACCACTTCATTGAAAAACCAGATTAGTTTGGCACCAAAATACATCTTAAGATGAATTTGTGTTCAAATTAAGTTTTATAGTTCACAATGATACACTAAATTAAAATATATTGTACTTAATTGGAAATACACATGTGTTTCAAGTTTAATGGAGGATAGGAAATTGGAGGCCTTTTATAAGTGTGGTTAGTGCCCCACATGTATTTTTTGGAAAAAGAACACCCATGTTTTTCACATTCCAATATTATAAAAAACAAGAAAATATAGAGACTGGTAAATAAAAAGTTCAAAATTTTCCCTCTAGTGAATTTTATAATTTTTTTTACATTTTTATCTTTATCATTTTAGTTTGACCACCATGTGAACAAATTTTCAACAAAATAACATTAATTAATATTTGTTGTTTTTATTAACCATTATAGTCAAAAATTAAGTTAAATTTTTTAGAAAATATGAGTTATTTTATTTCCATATGATGAATCCATTTGAAAAAATTAAATTCCCAAAATTGTGAAATTATTATTTAAAATTAATAATATAGACAAGATGAATAAGTGCATTTTCATAATGTTTTATATTCAATACCATGAAGGTTCTATATTAACAAATTGACTAATGATAATAATTATATTAATTTGAAATATTAAATAATTATATATAAAAATTAAATTACATTAACGTATTATTCATAGGGGTTGTTTCAAATAACTATAATAGAGAAACAATATCCTTAATAAAACTTTTTTGAGAAAAAATCTATTTATAAACTATAAAAGTTACATATTCTAAAATAAAATGTAAAGATGAATTAAATTTAATTATGTATATATAATATAAATTATTTTTTTTAATTAAATAAATTTTAAAACAAAATTTCACTTCTAATATAATTAATTTTTTAAATGAAGTGAAATTATTACAAAAAATCGATATTCTTCAACATTCAATAAAATGATAATTTTTGAAATATCCAAATATTATACCCAAAGAAATATTTTATATGCAAATAGAAAAAAATATGATAATTTCATCGAATGTATATTATATATTTTCCGTAAATTATAAATTATATTTTTTCACAAAAATAAAAAAATATCATTTTTGAAGGAATCATATTTTTGAATAATAAATTACATATCTAAAAATCAATTTATTGAAAACAAACCATTTATCAATAATTTTCATTGATTAATAAATATATTTATATATATTGTATTTTTTAATATTATTCAATCATTCCAATTTATGTATATGTTATAACAGGTATATATTTTTCAATTTGTTTATGCACACTATTTCATGTCAAATACATTGTTAAAATAATTTTCATTTCTAAAATCTCAGGGTGTCAAATTGGATGACCAAGATGTGTCAAAATTGTTGTAATAAGATAAATTATTTGTGATATTTTTTTATTTAAGGAATGTGAACTCTTGACCATTCCTAAATGATTAAAATATAATAATGTTGTTCTCCAGCCCAAAATCCTTGAATAAGATAAGGATTATTGTATAATATATTAGTGGGTTCCAATCCCATAAACCAAGAATATATGTATAGGTGATTTTTTGTATTAAACCTTATAATTTGGTTTATACATTTATTAACCTATTTTTAAAATAACCCACATAACATATTTTTAAAACATATTAAATTATTAATTTAGTTATAAGGTGAAAATTTACTCATAATTGTCCAATGTATATAATTTACATCCAAATCATCTTCATATTATCATATTTAAAGATTTTATTGATTTTTACATAATTCAATAGAATATCATTTTACTATGATTTAATTCATGTTAATTTTCGAAAATTAATTTAAATTTGAAACTAAATACAAAATAACAAATATATAATATTAATATAATCCTATTAGAGATCACTAATATGATTTATTTATCTATAAAACACATCGATCACTCTATCACCCTCAAATTATATTTCATTACAAAATGATAAAATTAATATTTTTCCCTAATGATCAAAATATATATTTATTTTATTTTATAACAAGCATGTTCCCTCTCTCGTAACCTAATTGATATATAAATCTAAGAGATATTTTCCTTTTATGTTTCATTAATTTAAATTTTATATATATCATTAATAAGGCCATTATTCCACTAATCAAACTAATTTTGATCAAATGCGATGGTGGTTGAATTCCTTTTATGTAACAGAAATATTTTGAAGATTTATTATTTTATCAAATATTTTTCACCATGAACAGCTCTATTTACACTTTATTGAGGTGATATCATTTTCAACAGTTACTTCTCATATTTTCAAACAATAAATGGGGAATGTTTAGAAAGAATAAACTCTTAATTCAACATAAGAAATTCATTTTTCAAATTTAATAAATATAATTTCAAATAATTAATTCTATAATAATAGAAAAAATTAAAAATAGAACAAATTTAAGAAAATTAGGATTTGAAATATAAAAAAGGGTATATTCATAACTAATTCATATTAAAAAATATAACATTAATTTTTAATACATTTTATTTAATGTATAATATATAAATTTCATTGAGAAAATCAGTAATAGTTATTTATTTAATTTGATATGATAATGACACATTGTACGCATACAAATATATTTTAGGAAAACATTTCATATTTTTTAAATGAATAGTTATTTTATGTAGACTGAAATTATTCCTATAGAATTTGTTATATAAATTTTTAAAATTATATTTTTCAAAATATAGTTATTATTATTCATACCCACTAATCAAACTTCTAAAAAAATTTACAACCTTAAATAATAATATTATAACAGTTTATCATAGTACATTCAACTTATGGGTTTCATATTATAGAATACATCAAAAATATATTTAAAGATAAATATATTATAATGCCATAGGGTGTAATATATCTAATTTTAGTAGTGGAATGTTTCTATAATGATAGACTATGGTAAAAACCATGAATATGAAAATGATTGAATTGGGAGTCTACTAAATCCACTCTGGGATATTGGACCCTACAATAGTATTGGGAGTGATCGTTGAATAATTAAATGGATGTCTATGATTATTAATCTAAGAAAAATTATTTGGAAATTTTCTATTTCTTATAATTTTCACTCATGGATAAATAGTTATCAATTATGGCTTCTCCCTCTTAATAATCTTCACTTTGTAGGTTCTATAAATATATTTCATGTCTCGTATTTAATAATCAATGAATTAATGATACTGAAAATTAAATTTATTATGTGCATAGACACTATAAACATAATAAATTTATTGTTATTAGGTATGTATTATTTTGAAATACATTTATTATTTTACAAAATTTATGAAATATTTATGTACATTATTCATGGGTAATCATATAATGTTTTCGAATGGGGTCCTTTTATTTAATGATATAATGTTATAAGGTAAATGTGGATAAAACATAAGGCACCATATAATGAAAAAATTTGATATACTATGATCTTAAAAGCATAATATGTTGATAATAATGTTTCATTATATTGGAAATATCCAGATCAATTTTCCAGATGACATGATTCCTCGCTATGATTCTAAAATAATGATTTATACAATATTACTTATGTTCTATTTTTGTGGTTGTATCCTAGAAGAATATTCTTAAAAAATTAATTATTAGTCAATTAAATGATTTTCCAATTGAGAATTATAATTTCTGGTGTGTTGGAAGGAATATTTTGATTAATATTATCAGAAAAATATCTGATATTTAAAAACATAATGATCATAAAAATATTGTTTTGAGGGGCCAACACAAGGTGTTATATTTGATAATGAACCATCTAATGCCAATTATTTGTCCCTTTGATCAACATTTAGTTTTTGAAATGTATATGTACCACTTAAATGATATTTCTTATTCTCCATCACTAATAGAACGGAAAAAATATCGTACAAGTTCGTTATTAATAGGGATAAAATTTTCTAATATGGAAACATATTATGAAAACAACGAAAGTATAATAACTCAAATCCTTATAATAGGATGAGTTTTTGTGGTTAGTTCTCATTAAGGATATTCCATATAATGTCACACACTAATGATAATTTTATTCCTTATGATTAAGTAGATGTTTGATGTATCTTTCATTGGTTATGTGGAATCATTTTCTATACATTGATGGATTTTTTGGTTTTATCATTATCCATGAAAGAAAAAACTCCATAAATTTTTTTATTTCCTGAAGACAATATCTTTAAAAGGAGATATTCATAAGTTACATCATTGGGTATCATGAAATAATATTATATTCTCTCATTGTAGAAATAGAGTTTGTATTCCAATCATTATAATGGTTTTTATAGAAGAATAGTGTTGTGTTTTTAAGGAAAATATAATAAAAAACCCTCTGATGGAATGAAATTTAATATTACATTATTAAATAATTATAAATGCATGAAAATATGAATTACATCTAATGTAATGGTAAATGGTTCATGTTTTAAAAGTTAACAAATCAATAATGTGACTTTTGAATATATTTAAATTGGTATAAAAATGAAAAAATGGATTAAATTATCTATTTTAAGGATCAATGACTCTATAATGAGACAAGTACAACATGTTTAGATATTAGGACAAAATATAAAAAAATACATTGGCCAAATACGAAAATCAGTGTAAAATACCCCATAGTAAATGATAAAATGAATGCCCATATGAAAAAAAATAGTGAAGTGATTCACATGTGTGATGTGGTGAAACATACAGTCATCCAATCTAGAATTATAAATTTATTATTTCACTCTATATCTACACACACATTTACGTCTAAAGTATTATATAATAGAATCATATATCGGTCTCTATGATTTGATGTTGATGTTATAGTAGAAAACACAATAGAATGGTGGAGGTATATCATGTTTATATCTCCTACCTTATAGAATTTCATGTGAATATTTTTCAAAATAATCGCATCATTATCCCTCTAACTGAATTTTATGTTATATTTTTAGTAGATTTCATATCTCTATATACATCTCATATCCATTTTTTGGGATGTGATATTTATTATATATTCCAAATCAACAAATGATTTTCCATCGGAGTGTTTATGGATATTAACTACAAATAGATATTAATTCCATTTCATGGGACATACTACCATTTCATGAGTGGTATTTTTCTCAAATGGAAATGGAAAATCTATACATTGAATATATTTCTATAGTATAGAAATATTCAAAATTTTTCACAAAGGATTTTGTAGACATCCATTGAATCATGAAGTCTTGTTTCCAATTGGACTCATTAATGGTGTTTTGATCATAAAAAACTATCTATATAATGTATAGAATTAAGCACAATAATTTTTCTATCAACATAGTATAATATTTTCATCGGGATCATAAACACTAGTGTGTCACAATAGGGTGGACCTCATCCATTTATAAAGAATAAATATGGGTCAATTTAACTTTTTAATGATTATCAAGACGAAAAAAATATCATTATCAAGAGGAAGTGTCATATATACAATATTTATGACTTGATTGACCCATTTTATTAATAATAACAGTTTATTCAATATTGAAATACAATCTTGATATCATCATTTGAAGATGAAAATAACTATATATCCAAGATAGATTTCCATTTTTTGTATGAACATTAAAAATTTATTGTATTTCAACTTGAAATTACAAATTCATAACTTTTATTCATATATCCAATGAATAGATTCATTAGACATTACCGTTATCAGTTTTTGGAAGTCAATATACGTGATATTACTATATATTATAAGGGAATTTCTGAGATTGAAATTCATTTTTAGACTTGGTTTATGTCCATAATGAAATATAATTTTAATGAAAAATGTATTATATTTTAATACTATATATATAATTTAACATTATTGTGTCTTTTATGTACAAAAAAGGTGTTATATGTGGATCCTTTTAAGATTGAAGATATTGATTAATGGGCCTGACCAACCATGATGAAAAATATCGATGATTTATTTTTTTGGTTAATTAATACTAATTAATTTTCATATATTTACTATGTCTATGAAAATCAATATCCGCAATGACATGTAAGGTATATATATTCATCTGTTCAAATGAAATGGTGGAAAAGTTCTTAGAGATGAATAGAAGGTTGGGCATTATAATATTTCTAAAACTACCTTGATGTGTTGAAGAGTTTTTTCCCTATAATTATGAATCAAATATGGTTTTAGTATGTATCCTCATGATGAATGATATGATAATTTCTTATGAATCATTCAAATTTAAATTTGATGATTAAAATTTGTCAACTCGTGATTTATAGGTGGAAGTGGTAATTTATACATTTAAAATATTGATCTGTTACTAGTGTTGTGAAAACATTAATATACATAATAATAAAAATTGTAATATATATATATATAGATAATAACATAATTTTATTTAATAGGAGATGGTTTAAAATGATTAATTCTTATTACTACTAAATACATTATCACCATTGGAAGGTAAACCATGTAGCTGATGCCGTCAGTTGAAAGGATCATAATAGTTTTCAATTTATTAGGATTGAAAAATATATATAACATATGTATTTGAGAAATATGTACCATCAAATAATTAATAATGGGGTCTGATAACATCTTTTTTGAAGTAATGTTCACCATTCAATTCATATAGGGAATAAAGTAGTAAAATTGGTGATTCGAAGATACATAATATGTTAATATTTTTTTATGATTAATCATGATAGTGATGGAATTATTAGGTTCAAGAGCACGGTATATCCCCCATCAGTACCATAATAAATTATGGATATTTTATATGATCCACATAGATAATTATTCCATATTAATATAATATTTATGAAGATATGTTATGATCTTAAAATGAACAACTTGTGGGATAACATGAAGGGTGATATAGAAATATATAAATCTTATTTCATGGTAACCATGAATGTTTAGTGTTAATATAAGAATATAAGATATTTTACCAAATTATCTCATGCCTAAGTAAAAATGGGAAAATATCACCATAGATTTCATTATGGGAATCCTAAATATATATGAATAAAAAATAGTTTCATGGTTATTGATGATGACCTAATAAAAATAATACATATAATTTCAATAATATAATATATTACTCTTAATCTTATCAATAGGGTATGAATAAATTCTAATGTCGCATTATTTTATGAAATGTATTTTTCAAATTAATTAAAATAATTTTATAGCTTATGTTACATTCAACATAAAGTATTTACAAAAGGAGGCATACTATTAAATTATTATTATTTAATATGATAACTATTTCTTATAAATTGTATGTGTGTGTGTGTGTGGGGTCAAGAAATTCATAAAATATATGGTTTAGAAATTTCTACAAAAATAATTTTTTGGTGACCAATAAAATATAGATGAATGTAAGGACAATTTGAAACGAAAGTATATATTGTAATGTGGAACATTATTTATGCACACAAACATGTTTATGTCATTAAATTAATTACATTTCATTAATATACTAATTTTTATGAAATGTACTTCTTATATTATTTATAAAATATTTAAACATTCATATTTTATGTTTTCTATGAAAAAATAATGATAAAATACAATTTTATGGAAAGAAATTTTTTTTTCTACATTGTAGAATTTTTCAATTTTTCAAAATTATTTTAAAATTATATTTTTTTAAATTTTACAAAATTAATTCAAAAATTAGCTTATATTTTATTTTTATAATCTTCATAATAAAAAAATTTTCAGTGGATAGTGAAAAATAATGATTTTTATTAAACAAATGCATTTTCATTCAATTCATTTACACAATAACATTTACATTAATATGTGATAGATTTTTTATTTTTTTCAATTTCATATATATATATATATATTAATACATTTTATATCATTGTAATCAATTTAACGTTTAATATTAAAATATAATATTTATAATTTTTGGAATTTTTTTTCTCTAGAAAACAATTGTTCTGTCACTTTAGTTGGATTAATTGTAAATCCAAATTTTACACTACTATGAATTAAAGTTGTAAAAATATATTCCATAGTTATTATAATATTAATTTCGATTATATGTTAATGTAAAATTATTTTTCATAATTAATAAAAATAATAATTGTTAAATTTAATTTTCATGGTCAATCTTATAACTTGTTCCCTAGGAAAGAAACTAAAATTACAATGGTAAAAATCACCAAGAAACATGTAAAAAATTATATTAATAATTAGTCTTCATCACCTATATATTTCTTTTATTTACCATTTTTTTCTCAATGGAAATTGAATAACATGAGTACTTCTTTTTCATTAAAAAATTACACGTGTGCTACTCACCTTCTAATAAACAGCCACCCAATCTCCTCTCCCCTTAACACTTCAAAAACACTATGGATCAACCAATACCTAAAAAAATTCTTCCTTAATTACCTCTTATAATTATATAATATATATAATTATTATAAAACCAACCTATTAATTATTTTCTTCAATCCCAAGGAGGTTACAAGAGGAAGAAGAAACATTCTTTTAGGAGAGTTTTTATTTTATTTTTTCATCCACCTTTTTCAATTAATTTAAAATAATTTTAATATAATTGCCATAGTATCATGTATATAATTATATTTTTCCATAATATTGGAATTAACATTATTTATATCCTCTCACCAAATATTTGAACCAATAATTCGACTCGTGTGTATGATGAACTACAGTCTCGTAAATGGATGTGACATGTTTTCCATCAACACATATCACAGTTGGGAATTATATTGGGTATAATATATATATATATAAATATTACTAAATATAATATAATTATATAACCATAATATAACATATTTATTTTTTTACATTATATTCTGTCGGGGATATAGTAACACCATTCGTGCATATAAAGAATTGTTTCCTTACGAAGATATGTGATTCATCGTTTAGTAACGATTTGCATCGAATGTAATTAGGGTAAATTTAATTAACATATTTAACATATTCCACATAAATATGACTTATTGATGTTTTTATATTATTTAAAATTCTTTTACTTTTTCTCTTGAGAGAATGGAAATTACATTCATTCATACACACAACCTACTATATCCATGATTGGTGTACTACATTTTCTATATCTGTTACTTATGGAAATATGTAAAAACATATATAGTGAATATATGATATATTTTTATTATTATTAAAATTTTGGAGATATCTTAATCGTGATCAATGTAAAAAAAAGAAAATTCAATCTCAAAACATACATAAAATAATTTAATACCTGAAATATAATTTTAACATAGAATTGTAAATAAAAAGGTAATAAAATAATATATTTAAACCATATATTATATGATATATTTAAGAATGAAGATTTAAATTTTCTTACAACATTATATTTATTATATAAGAGGTTTAAATGTGTGTGATGTAATTCGATACTTAAGGTAAGAGATTTATGAATCACTTTTATTTTCTATGAGACAAATTACATATTCAAAATGTACTTCAATTTTATGGTTTATGTAATACATATGGAATCATTATCATGTTGATATCCATAAATCTATGGTGATTCAAGTATCCATTTTAGGATTTCTCAATCATGTGATTAATGAATTCTATGTTACCAATGAGGTAAGGGATGTTTGTCACTATTTTACTACTTTGAGACATATGTTATGTAATGAACCTTTATTATTTTAGTAGTTATATATACATCACCTAATAAATATAAAATAATGAAATTATTTATTTTCATAATATAGTATTTTTTTTATTTAATTTAATTCTATCATGGGGATTAGAATTCAATGATTTCATATTGGTTTGGGTTTACGATAATATCATATAATTTATTGGGATTTATTATTTTATGACTCCAACAATGAAATATTATGATACATCTCTCAAGTAAAATGTAAATTTTTTTATCCTAGGGTTATTTCATGAGAATACATTTTTCTATTTACATTCCTCACTTTTTATATGTATTGTATGGGAAATCCCATTTATTTTTTAAAAAACATTTTATGGAATTATTTTATTGCCAAACTATTTGATGGAACCTAATTCTAGGGGCCGATGAGATCGAAATAGAATTTTGAGCTTTTTATTTTCATTTATATAAAGGTGCGAGTGGGTTTTTGTAACTTCGAAACTGGTGCTCATATAAAACATCAGCGGGCACGATTAGAATCATAACATCCTGATTCACATAGAATAGAAATAAATTAATAGGAAAGGGTGAAATGGAAAAATAATTTTCATTATTTTCAAAAAATATAAAATAAAAATGTTTTTTATTTGTTTTTCCCAACCATTAGGTACTAGCTGCGTGGTGCTATGGAGTAGCGACAAAGCGATAGAGAGTCAAATTAAATGAAGCACATGCATGGATCATAAACATGGAGCATAAAAATGAATTAAATGAAGAGTAACAGATATATTAGTTCATGAATGAAACAAATTAACAATGAGATGGGGCAACGTAACAAAAACACTACAACATGTTTTATTTTAATCGGTTAACCATTTGAAGAAATCATAATCAATGCATGGTCTTTTCTCTGATGAACAGAAGCCTATAATTATCTCCAATGTCAAATATATAATGCCATTGAATCAATAGCTACATTGATGCATTTCAAAAATTGAATTTGAGAGCATCAAATTCCAACAGAATATGAATTCCTATATATGGATCAATTCAAAAATGAACACCAATGAAGTAGATGTTTGTTTTATATGTTTCCTAGTTCATTATTCAGAATTATTAATTCAGATCAACCCACGAGTATGTTGATCTATGGATCACTCATTCCTGCAGAAGGGTAGTTTTTGTAGGGTTTAGCACTAGTATTATTTGGTTAATTGCGGTATAATGTGAAACCATTATATCACGTTTGTAAAACTCTAACACGGATGGCGCTAACCAACATGATCAAGGCCCGAGCCCCTCTACCTTGTGCGTTTTTATGTGTTATTCGTGGAAGAATAATAAAAATGGTTTTAAGGAGGATTCAAGGCCATCACAGGGAATATGTAATCTCCCATAGGCGGTGTCCACCATAGGTATGAAAAACAGACCACCGAAGTAAACTTGGTGCTCCGCAGAAGAAACCGTAGGCGCTACAGTGCTAACGGTGGTTTTTGTGGTCGTCTAAAAGCCACGTGGAAGTAGTAAGAGTCTTCGGTGCTCAGGATAGTAGTTGGAGGTAGGGAAATGGCTCCTCGACCACATCAGTGGTAGAGCCCGCAGCCGCGGGCTGTGGCTCCTCATGGTATGCGGCCCCCTGACCACCTCTAGAAATCCCTAGGGTCCAGGATTGGTGAGTAATGTGATGGATCCACGGATGCACTACACATCTGAGATGGAAGGTGAACCAGGTTTACCTATGGCGGACCGGGCCAGGCATAAGCCGACCTAGGGGGCTGCACCCACCCCATTGGGGCGGGAAAACCCAAGCGGGCCGAACCCACCCCATAGGGTCGGAACCACGCCATCGGGTATGGTATAACCCATAGCCCAAAAGGACGGGTCGTGCCATGGATGATTCGGGTCCGGTCAGTAGACCCGTGTTGGGTCTACTGTCCATGGTATGGGTCAGGTCATGTTGGTCAGAATGGGTCAGACCAGACCTAGACCCCATCATCCCCTCTTCATACATAGGATAATATCATTCAACAGGGAGTCTTATTGACAAACGTTTTGTGGTTTTGAAAACCTAATGAAGATGTGTATATTTTGAAATACTCTAAGATTTATTTAATGGATTTTGTAATATTATGAAATTATTGAGGAGGGTATCTCCTCGAATGAATTGCACCATGTACGGAGAACCTACAGCTAACTATGACTTGAAAACTGATGATAAGAGTTCCTTTGGGGATCAGTTATGATGGTCCTGTGGGAGGTGGATCTGTGTGACCCAGAAGACCAAAATTGAGGAGAAACTCTATGTGACCCGGAATACCCATGGTAATTTACTGTATGATTACCTCAGTATGAAGGCCAATGTGTGAAGCGGCTCTATGTGACCCAGTATTCCCCTAGTTGGGAATGGAAATGAGGGACCCATCATACCCATGGTACTCATATGGGATGATTACAAAAGCAATACATGGTTAAGAGGATGATTCTCTGTGTACCCTGACCTTCCCACTATAGGGATTGTCACTATGTTACCCGACATACCCATGATAATTATTGGGAAGGAACACTGCTTATAACTAGTGTGAGATGTATTGATTCGTGATCATGTTATGTCATCATACTTCATGGTTTTCTTTTGGATTACTGTTTGGTATTTCTTTTTTGGTTTGGGGACCCTAATAAATCTTTTGTTTCCAACCTCTGCAAGGGGTTCACTCGCACATGTTGTATCTAGTGAATAAGATAAATGACATGGAAGATGACTTGGTGGTCTAGGACCTGGTGGTTCACAGTGAGATCAGGTATTCATGATGTGATTCTACGTCATTCTGTTGCTACTATATACTTAGATATTAGGTGGGTTTGTCAGCGGACCCCCTTCCATCTATATTTTACTTACTCTTGTTTCATTTTACATTTTTTTGGATTTGTATTCTGTTCCATTTACAACAAGTTTTACCTTTACACTCACCTATTATTGAGAATAATGCAAGTTCTCTATCTAGTTTTCTTTGTACGGGGCTGGGTGTGCATGTGTACAAGTACTCAAGAAAATTATTCCCACTTATGGGATGAAGCCTTAGACATAAGGTGCTATCCCAAGGCCTTCAAGAGGCGGTCATTTTGGAGTCACGACACGGGCCCTGAGGGACGAGTCATGATAAATTTTATTCAAATGAACAGGGTGTTCTACTTGTGGGGTAGGCATGGACACAAAGATACTGACTACGCGACCTGACACAGAGAAGATCAATAGATATTCGTGGTACTGCCAAAGTAGAATAAGATGATTGATTAATGATGTCTACAATGCATCAAAATTAGAATGGGAGATGGCTGAGAAGAAAACGTTGGGTGACAGTTTGAGGTACTACTTCCACCATGCCCAGGTGGTCCACCACTACCCCAGGGAGCATGTGGACATGGGCGAGGATAGCTTCAAGAAGTGGAAGACTATAACAAAACCCTCTGAATATAATTAGATGTTTGATCTGTGTCTTTTCTATCTTATCTACAGTTCTTAATGACATAGTTTCCAGTCACTATTTCTTTACCATAGACCTTGTTTGAGGCTCAGAGATTCCAATGGAGCCGTTGGATCGATCCTTATAATTGGAGACATCTACGAGAGGATATTTTACAATTAAATACCAGTTATGATAGTGAGATCTTACTCTAGGATGAATTAGCTTCATCTTGGATCTCCATGTAGCAGCATCAAGGCCTTACAATTTAATCTTGGGTAAGGATGGTTTATCTACCATCCATGGTCAGATCAACTATATTAGGAAAAATGTATGGTTTGTCTGTGGGAATGGGACCAGGTTTTGATTCAATGACAAGAAGGGAACTTCTACAGTATAAGATGATCATTATTGAATGAGTGTTCATTCATTCACTTGTCAATTGGCTAGCCTTACCCATGGTGTGGTGGACTAGAGGAGTCCATGATATCCTATAGTGATGGATGAGTACATAGTCGTCTTACCTAAGGATATTTTGGTACTACCTCCCCACAGAGAGTTAGACTTCTGCATTGATGTGTACAATGGGATGACACATATATCCAAACCAACATATCAGATGGCTCCCATAGAGAATCATGTATTGAGTGTACAATTAGAGGTATTAGAGGAGAAGGGCTTCGTGAGGCCTAGGATTTCACCATGGGCATCCGAAGTGTTCTTTTTCTAGAAGGAATATGGGAGTTTGAGGTTGTGTGTGGGATTATGGTGCCTGAACCCGGTGACCATGAAGAACAAGTATCAATTGATGAGGATTAATGAAATCATCCATAAGCTAAAGGGAGTAAGGTGGTTCTCAAATATAGATCTCAGATCAGGCTATCATCATCATTGGTATGGGATGAGGACATACTGAAGACAACACATAGACGCTGGTATTCCACCTATGAGTTTTTGGTGATGCAATTCGACATGAAAAATTTCCCAACAGTGTTCATGGTACTCATGAATAGGTTACTCTAGCCTTATTATGACAATTTTTTGAATGTATTCATTGAAGAAATATTGGTGTACTCGGCATTGGAGGAAGTTCAAGGTACACAGTGTGGATAGTCCTTGATATGCTCCTAGTGCACCAGTTTTATAGTATGCTCTCAAAGTTACAATTATGCATTCAGGTAAACCACATTCTAGGACACTTCATATTGAAGGCTAAAGTAGTCGTGGATCTAGAAATGAGATGAGATATTCTTTCATGGGATCCACCCACGAGTGTGATATAGGTGCAGAGTTTCTTGGGGTTGGATGGATACTACCAGAGGTTTGTTCCTGCCTCTTTAGAGTATCCACACTTTTATCAGCATTTAAATGGAAGATAAAACCATTCATGTGGATGGATAAGTTCCATGATAGATACCTTGAGAAAATATGGATACTATTGAGTGACTCTATCTTGAGGATACTAGAAAAAATAATTTGGTATCGAGTTTGTAATGATGAATCAGGGACCATACTTGGTTGTGTCCTAATGCAGGAGAGAGCAGTGATCTCCTACGACTCATGGTGGTTGAAGAATAATGAACATAACTATGTGACCCAGGACATGGAGTAAGTAGTATTGGATTTTTCCTTGAAGATGTCATGACACTACATGATGGGTGAATAGTTTACCATTTACTCTGACCACGATATTCTCAGGTATATTTTCATATAGAGGTACCTGAACATGATACATCAAAATTGACTGGAGTTCCTCCATGAATATAAATTTTAGATAGTCTATACTATTAGGAAGGGTAATGTGGTAGCATATCCACTCTACAAGAAAATTTTTTATAGCTGTTTGATGAGGTGATGGAGTAGTTAGACGCGATGCAGTTATTCTTCATGGTTGATGATGGGGAATATTTCGTTCAATAGATCGGTGTAACTCCTCCACTCATACAACGAGTTGGGAAGACAGAACTTTTGGGTGTTGATGGTGGAGACTGATATGCTATGTTTTCCTTAGGACATGATCATGATGGATTTTAGAAATGTGGGGGGAATGATATCCTTTTTAGAGGGCTCATTGTGGTTAAGATGACGTTTCGGGAGGAGGTGTTGTGGAAGTTCCATAAATCCCCTTCGTCGGTACATCCTGGTGTGGAAAAAATGTACCCAGATCTCTGATGTCTATTTTGGTGGCTAGGAATGAATAAATTGGTGGAAGAGTTTGTTTCATGATTCCTCATGTGTCAGCAAGTGAAGTTTGATCATCAGGTTTCAGCATGATTGGCCCAACCACATGAGGTATCAGAGTAGAAATATGATGGTATCTCGATGGAAATTGTGATGGGGTTACCATTCATGTCTAGGGGACATGGTTCTATGTGGTTCATAGTTAACTGAATCACCATGTTAGCTATCTTATATCCCATCTGAGTGTAGGGATCGGTAGAGGGTGTGGGACACCTCTACGTCCAGGAGATAGTGCAGCTTCACTGGGGGCCTTCGACCATCGTCTTAGATTGTTAAACTCTCTTTACATTCCATCTATGGAAGGGATTTTAGGAGGAATTTGGGACTAATATTTTCTTAACACATCATTCCACCCACATATATATGGTATGATTTAGTGGACTATAAAGACCATGGAGGATATTTTTTGTGCTTTCAGTCTTGATTTTGGTCAAAGTTGGGAGGACCACCTTTCAGTACAAGAGTTTTCATACAAAAAAACTATCAGACCACATTTTTCATGGTACCATTTAATTTGTCGTATGGGTGACAATGAAGATAGCCTATATGATGGTAATATCAATGGGAGTCAACACTCGTTGGTATGGGTCGGTACGGTCAACCACTGAGAAAGTGCAGATCATCGAGGTGGGGATGAGGACCGCACAGAGCCGGTAGGAATCATATATAGATAGGAAACATAGGCCCTTGGAGTTAGATGATAGAGCCAATTTGTTCCTTCAGGTCTCAACCCAATAGGGATTGTAGAGATTTCATTGGGGTAGAAAATTATCTCTTAGATTCACTGGACCATTCCAGATTTTTAGTAGATTTGGTGTGGTGGATTACCTTATAGCTCTCCCGCCCACAGATGTTCTAGGTGCAAGATTTTTTCCACATGTCATAGATGAGGAAGTAAGATCATGATCCATAACAAGTCATCAGCTAGGGAGAGCTAGACCATGACGATGGGACAATGTTTGAGGATTTATTAGTAGATATAGAGTATCGAAAGGAGCGGGTCCTTTATGGATTTTCCATTCCTCTACTATAAATTTAGTGGACGCACATGAATCTCCAAAAGAGATCATGGGTGTGGGAGGCTCTAATTCATAGTCAATACCCCCCATTTGTTTGTTTAGCCTTGTTTTGGCTTACAAGGATGTGAATCCCCAAAAGGTAGGAGTAATGTAAAGTCCAAAAATTCCGTGTACATTTTTTTAAATTATATGGAATTACATTGAGACCAGACTCTTTGATTGAACCAAATTTCGAGTCCCAGTGAGCCTAAAATAGAACTTTTTATTCATTTGTATGTTAATTTAAGTAAATATGTTACCATGTTTTGTCAGATTTAAATGGGTACTTCGATCTCAAATCTGAGGGCACCGTTGAACTCAGAACATTAGGATATTCCTAGAATTGTCATATCATCGACTATATAGGGTTGATTGGAAATGATAATTTTTGGACTTTTTTAGAAAAAAATAAAATAACATACAAAGTTATTTTATTTGGATTTCGCAACCTTTTCGGGGTGGAATGGTGGAGATACAGTGAGGTGAAAACCCTACAATTAGACTCATTAAATGAATTTATTTTTTTGGCTCGTAAACAGGTAGTGTAATGAAGAGTTAAATGAAGCATAAGAGATCTGTAGCATCATTAATGAGATAGTGTAACAATGTGATGATGCGACATAATAGAAATACTACAATGAGTTTTCTGTTAATTGGTTAACATGTTGTATAAATTTGGAACAAAGGGTTGAAAATTCTATAACCAACCTATGTCAACAATTCTCCACAATGACGAATGATGAAAATCATTTAATCACAAGAGACATCGATGCACTTCAAAGAACAGGACTAGATGATTTCAAACACCAACAGAACAAGAATCCATACAGATGGATCACATCAATGAATAACTCCAACAAGGTAGGGGTTTGTTTTTGTTTTATGATTAACCATTATTTATTATAAACAATTAATGTGGATCAACCCACAAATATGATGATTCTCTAATCGCTAATAATTTTAGGAGGGTAATTATCTTGGAATGTTTTGTTGGGATTAATGGATTAATTGTGATAAAAGATCAAACCATTATCCCATGTTTAACATCCTCTAACATGAAGGGCCTAAGAAGACACTGAAATGGCTTGGTCCCATTAGCCTTGTTCATTTTTATGTGTTCATCATGGCACATTTTATAAATAGTGGCAAGGAGGATTGAGGATGTTTTAGGGAATATGGAATGCCCTAGATGCTGTAGGCACTATAGGCACAAATAATAGACCACCAGAACCTACCCAGTGGTCCATAGAAGAACCCTCAAGAGGATCGAAATCGTAGGACTTGAACCATAAAGTAACGTTAGAGCCAGAGGCCATAGCTGGATCAGGAGGTGGTGAAGCGGTAGGAGTCGCTGGTAATTGGCTGGCCGTCAGTGGTAGAATATCATCCCATTGTTGAAGGTTGCGGCTTCTCATTGCACGTGGTCCCCTGACTTCATACAGGAATCCCAGGTAGTCGAGTTTTACTAGATTCATTTCCATTCCCATGACACGCTACATGTCTAGGCTATAGGAGGAAGTCGGGCCACTTATGGAAGACCAGGAAGGGCATATGACACACTAGGATATCAGACCCATGCCCTACAGGCCAGACCCACCACAACATGCTGGACTCACAGTCCAATTGCCCAAATAGGGATGGCCCAGATCCGGGTCGGGACGTTGGACATGGTTCGGGTCGGTGGTTTCAATGTTAGGTCGGGTCAGGTCAGTCTGACTAGGTTGGATCAGACCCTGACCCAACCGGACCATTTTTTGAAAAAACGCCATTATAATTCAAAATAAGGCTTCTGATTGAAGATATGATTGTGGTGTTTGAACCCTTGCGGTGAGGAAGATTATTTTGAATACTCTAATGAGGATTTCATGGATGTTGAAATATGATTAATGGATTGAGGATAGGTTCTCCCAGAATCAAGTGCACAATGTGTAGATATCGTATGACAGACTGAGACATAAATACAATTGAGAAGAGAACCTATGTGGATCTTCCAGGATAGACCTATGGGAAGTGGATCTATGTGACCTAGAATTCCAATGGTGGGGGAGGTTCTGTGTGACCTGACAGACTCATGGAATTCAATAGGAGGAGTACCTTAGTATGATGGCCAAGGTGGGAGGATGTTTTCAATGACCTAGCATACCCACGATGTGGAGCAACTCTCTGTGATCCATCATACCCATGGTACTCATCAAGGATGAGTACCTCAAAAAATCATGGTTAAGGGGAACAGACATTCTATGACCCAGCATTCCCATACTAGGGAGCGACTCTGTGTGACCCATCATACACAGTGCAATCATTGGGAAGGAATGCTCCAACACCCCAATGTGAAACGTGATATGACTATTATTCTTACATAACTACTCAAGGATATATTATTCCTCGACTATCTTACTTTGTGAACATGAAATGTGATCATACATCTTGTTTTTCGTGTGGATTTAATTGTGGTCACTCCTTGTTGGATCGGGGTCCCTACTGTGTATTTGTTTACTCACCATTAGAAGGGATTCTCCCACACTTCTTGAGTATAGTGCAGACAGCTATTGACTTGTAGAGGACTTCTGGGGACCAAGACCATGTGGTTCGTTATGAGATCATTCAGGTATGATGTGCTCCTTCAGCTTCTGGACGGTACTCTATAGTTACGCATCTTGTGGGATTTTTAGTGGAAAACATTCCATCAATCCTATACGTACTCTTGTTGTAGTTTTATTTTTCGTTTTTATTATAGCCTATTTACATCCAGTTGTACCTTTACACTCAGTGGTTGTTGAGTTGTATTCATGTTCTCTTTTCAAGATTTATTGGGATATGGTTCTGTGTGAGTTTGTTCAGGTACTAAGGAAAATGCCTCACACTTACTATTTAATGCCTTAGGCTCCTATGGCCTACCCATGGCATTTGGGAGGCGAGATTTTTAGAGTCACTACATGGGCCTTAGGGGATGGGTCATGACAATATACTCAGTTGTTCAAAATAATGTTTTCTATTAAAATAAAATTACATTTCTCTCTTAGGATGAAATATATAAATATATATATAAGTTTTTTCTAAAAATGATTTCAAATTTTTTATTTACATTATCCAAATGAATTATTAATTATATTTTTAATAATATAGGATTTAAAAAAAAGTAATGTGAAACTGCATGTTATTTTCAAAACGAATCCCATTAGAATTATTAAAATATAAATGTAATTATTGTTTTTATGTGAACTACAATGACAGTGTTTTGTGATTTCATTACCACTAAATTATTTGAATAATCCCACACATGTCTTAAATGTTCTTTTCGATGTAATTTTATCCTTTTATATTTTTCAAATTTTTAGTTTCAAAATAAATTATTTCAACCTAAAATTGAATTTTCTTCATTAAATGTTTTCAATTAATTTTAAATTTTTAAATATGTGTTTCCAAGGTTATAATCATTGAATATTATTTTGAAAATTATTTATCTTCCAAAATGTTTTTTCAAATTGAAATGATATTTCACTCATGAAATAATCCATTCGAACTTTCAATGACATTTTATATCTGAGAGGACATCATATTATGTGACTAATGCTTAATTGGGGATACGATTGAATTATAAAATATTTAATTATTATTTCGATGGTTAATTATTTTAATGAAATGATTATGAAACCAACAAAATTTTCATGTGTTATGTTATTGTGAATTAATGAAATATTTATAAAAATTGTTTTTTATAAGTGATATGATTTAATGATATGAAAATTGATTAATGAAATCATGGAATGAAAAGTATGTAATTAAATACGAGATGGTGGGACCTATAGATACCTAAATTTCAGTAGTTAAATATTAATATCTCTTGAGATAACAATGGTAATAATGTTTATCATCCTAATCTACTAAGGAAAAAAGGTGAGTCTAGATTGACTATGGGATAAAAGAGTGTCCTGGTCTACAATAGGAAAAGGGTTATTAGTATTGATCCACTATGTTTATTTTCATATTAATTAACTATGATTTATGAAATATTTTTATAAATATATGGCAGGGAATAATTTTATGAAATAAAATTATGTATTGTGATTCATTTATAATGATTTTACACTCATATTGGAAATGTTTTCTCGAATAATAATGTTTTAAGAAATTATCCTTTTTATGATCTATGAAGGGTGGGGTATGAAATTCTTATATTATGTACGGGGTCACATACCGTTCTAAAAATATATTTTTATTAAATGATCAAATAATGATATAATATATTTTTACCCTTATTGGGAATCTATGATCAATATTTCTTATCATTCCTTTATTATGTTATGATTAATAGTTTAGGTATGGTATGCCTAAATGGAGTAAAATATGAGAATATCATTTTGTGAGATATTGATGCTCATTCATCAAAGAAGAAATTTTTTTATTTTACAATGAAAATATCTTTTTTTGGCATTTGGTGTTTTTTATAAAATTTATAGAATAGTAATTTAATATTAAACAATATTTATAGAGGGAAATATTGGGTCTTATAATTGGTTTCATAGAAAAATTTTAGATAAACACTGAAAACATGGATGAAAAAACCATTGTGATATCTCTAAGGATTTATCTAGGTATATTCTTAAGGATTATTCGAAAAATAAATCAATGTATATACACATTTGATAGAACATTGGTAAAGGATAGAGTGAGTGGTGTCTATGAAATTACATCCCTACTAGGATACTAGAAAAGGATGTGGAACTGAAATTCTGGTACGAATGTGTAAAAATAAAAAATAGGGAAATTGAGCTACACTCAATTGAAACCTAGTGAATGAAAATTGGTTATTCTATACACCTCATATGACACTCATAGGGAAATATTTTGGGATATTTTCAAAATATTTAAGAATCTTCATGAATGATAATAATAATAATGACCCTGAATGACCTACGTTAGGCATTTAATATCATAAATTTATAATAAGGTATCATTATTTAAGAATCCGATAAATTTCATTTAATTATTATTGTGTTTCCCACTATATCAATTTTTTTTCAGGAAATCGTTTTTTCATTTAGGCAATATTAAGCCCTAGAAATAACATTGATAACAATGAATGTGATATAAAATATGATGATTAGAAGCCGAATAGGATTTTGAATATAGTTAATGACATTGATACTGATATAAAGTAGTTATAAAAATAATAGATTAACAACTTGAACCAAAACCTAATCTCATTATCACCAAAGAAGATATCGAAACATATTATTGAGAACATGGGTGGTGGGAATTTCATAAAATAACAGGAAGTTGTTTTGAATAATCACCTTATTGAATATTATAGAAGAACATGAGGATGTTTTGATTTTGGTGAAGAAGGAAACATTGGAATAACATCCCAATGAAAAATATATTATTAAATTAACATAAATATTAAATAATGGTCTCCTCAATGTAATATCAATGTATGAACAGTTTAAATGTTATAGATTTCAGAATTATAAAAAAATGTAATCTAAAGAAATATAAGTAATGAAAAAACAATATTTCATGAGTAATTTTTAATTTACTGATGATATAGATTCTAATAATTCCATATAATACCAATGGTATATTCTAATATTATTATTATTATAAAACATACGTAGCATAATTAAAATGAGGTTCATTAATGTTAATACATGGTTTATATTTAATATTTTATGAAGAATGTATTATGGAATAATATTATGAGTCACTATTAATGGTTTAATAATTAAGTGGTATGATTTAAATGTATATGTATTGAAATTAAAGAGCTTTTTATATGATCAAGGAAATATATACATATTTTTCATTGTATATATTTCATTAAAACATTTAAATATTATGTTGAAAATTACTATTGATCTAAAAACGAATTCATTTAATGGTGACATTTTATTAAAATAATATAATTAATGGAAGATAATCCATACTATAATCTTGGTGATGAGATAATGATGTTAGGATAATGTGATTATGAATATTAATAATTTTAATTAGATAGTATTGATGGCCTTTATTGTGATTAATTTATTTGAAAAATTTTATTTTTGTTAATTTTGAATATGAATACACAACTATTTGTTTTATTGAATATATTCAATAATATGTATTTATTCATAGAATGGTGATTTATGTATTCTTTTTTAATTTTTTATGGTAATTATGGTAATCATCAAGTTATAAAAAAAGTTGAACATGTGATTCACATATTTTACATTTGATAATGAAGAGATAATTTAGGATATTTCGAAATTAATTTTAGGTTGATTTTATGAATTTTATAGACCTTGTTTATATATATATATATATATATATATATTGTATTACTCATTAAGATAACCATATGTTGAATGTTTTATGTTGAAATTTTGATGAGGTTTTAGAGATTAATATTTTATTTCACCATATAAATATTGATAAATGTTGGATAAGCGGTTATAACCATATTTGGGATAATAACTAGATTTAGAAGGAATGTATTATCAATATTTTATGGATCATATTATTTTTTAGTTCTTTAAGAAGGGAAATTTAATTTCATTTATTAAGGGAATATGCATTAAATTTATCGATATGCCCCCAAAGGATGAGTATGTGCTTTGAAAATAGAATGAAATAAAGTATCTACATCGTCACATTAAAATTTCTAATGAATAATAAAAATTATATGTAAATAAAAAGATACCATATTAACATAATTTATTTTTAATCAATTTCCATTTCAATCATACAATATTTATGGCTTTGTAGAGCGTAATTATTTTATATCATTCTATTTTGAATGATCAATGATCATTGTCACTCTCTATAATTAATTATTCATTTCTACTATTTGTATATGTTAGTATTTCTAAAAACAATTCCCTATTTTTAAACCTAGTTAATTTTATGGAAGATTTCCTTGATAATTTATTTTCCCTTTTATGAAGATTATATTTTACTATCTCTTTTTTTTATTGGGATTTTCCACGAATGAATGTTTAAATGTTAAATACATTGATAAAAAATTCAGATTGCTATGATAAATTTTCATTATAGTGGGTAAAATGTTACAACTCATGTTTTTAGGAAATATGTTATTCAAATATCTGTAATATCATTTAAATCATTCTTGACATTCAACACCCAGTTTTATTAAACTTATAAATAATATTAAAATATTATTATTTTAAATGATGTTTATCACACTTCCCCTTGAATGTAAGGTATAAATATAACTACATAATTTAAGAAAATACATGGATAACATATATATAAACTAATTTGACTTGTTATCAATTTATTATTGATGAATGTGTAATCAATTATAAAATAATGTAAATATATTTTATGGTGTAATTTTGATGAACAAAAAAATGCATTTTATTTAAGTATATTAAATTAATAATTTTGTAGAATGATTTAAATTATATTTTTACATTATATATTCAAAAAAATCTCTAACCATCATCATATATGTTTTATAGCAATAAAAAATATAATAATATATTTTTTATAAAAATAATGTTATTTTATAAGATAGTTTTGTCACATTTTGTGCACTTATTTTAAAAAAAATTGATTACAATTTTAAAATATATTTTATACATTGAACATAATTTTGGAAATAATCAAGTCAAAATTATCTTATAGATAATTTTTCATAAATTTTCTGAAAAGAATAATTTTTTCCATGAATAGGGAAAAATTCAACTTTTAATTAAAAATTGGATTTTAATTCAAATATTTTACAATATTATGTATATTTAATTACATTTTAAAAGTAATATTTGGATAATTATATATCTATTAATCTAATTTATTTCATTTTAGTAATCTTAATTATAAATTTAAATATAAATCATTTTTAATATTTTGAAATCATATCTCTAAGGAGACGTGGTTTTTCATCACATCAGCTATATTAATTTAAAATTAAATTTTTAAACAACTGTAAATGTAATTTCTAATTTTTTTAAATAGTGTGAAAAAAATTAATTCAAATTAAATAATTAGTTTAACAAAAAAATTTACTATAATATTAATGTAAATCATTAAAAATTAATAATTGTAGTTAGGGTTAAAATGGGTTTAAGAGGGGTAAACTAAAAATAAAAGGGGTAAAATAACAAAGAAAAATCTTAAAATAGTATTTTATATGAATATTTATTCTATCCAACCTCTATGGTATTATAATTTCTCATTTGGTTCTTTTTGATATGTTTAAAATGCGGGGACACCTTCTCAATTTCAAAAATTAGATATGTGCTACTCACCTCACTTATAAGATTCCACCCCTCTACTATAATCATAACACATCCAAAAACCATTTTATTTATCATTACCTTCTAAAATTACAAACATAATTCCTTCAAAACATCCTATAATTCTAATAATTATAAAAAATATGACGTAGTAAGGATTTTGGTGAAACACCAATATAGTCACCCGAAGAAGAGTTAACGTTCTTCAATATCCATTTTTATTTTATTTATTCCCCCATATTCAACAATTATTTTTGAAAATGATAATATAAAATCAAAAAATTCATATGTATACTAATATTTTATTATAATATGGTAATTAACTATATCTATCTTCACATCCTTTAAATGGGAAAAGATATCTTCACTCATGCATATGGAAGGCTACCACCTCAAAAACAGATGTGACATGTTCACCATTGAATCCCATCATGTTTGGGTTTGATGATTGGTTTAATAAATTAGTAATATAATGTTAAAATAAATATTCATTGTGAATTTTGATATCATATTTGTCATTTTAATTTCAATTCTATAGGTGTTACGATAATGTTGTTCATGTTAACGGATGATTATCCCATTGTGAAGCGATATCAATCATTTAATAATAATAATATTAAAGGAAGTTAAATAGGGCAACATTAATTAACATATATTATATATATGTCAAAATAAAATAATTTTTTATTTGGTTATATTATGTACCTTTCATACATATCATTCATTGAGAGAATTGAAACAACACTCATGCATGTGTTTGACGAACTATCTCAGTTAATCTAGTATTTAAATTTAAATCACTATATTTTATGAATTTGTGTACATTTATATATATATATATATATATAATATATAACATATTTATTTCCAAGTTAAAATTCTATATATTATATAGGAGTGATAAATCTATATGTACCAAATATATAAAATAAAAACATTCCTGAAAATGAAATTTTATTACAAGAAAAATGCCATTATCATTTAATTGTTAATATAAATGTAATAAAATGTGATATGGTAAATTTTATTTGGTAACAAATATATATTAATGTTTTTTGGGTATATTTTTAATTAAATTAAATTATTTATAGAGAAATTTAATATGTGTATGATGGAATTCAAGACATAAGGTAATGGATTTCCATCTAAAATTTATTTTAGGTGAGAAAAAGCCCACATTCATAGTGCCATTATTTTTTATAAAGTATATATATAACAATAATTGATTATCTAATTAATATGATGACTACTATATGGATTTAAATATCCATTTTATGGTATCTATTTCAAGAGGTTTTTGATTTCATAGTTAAAAATGTAGTAAGATATATGTGTCTCAAACATTTATATTTGAGACATATGTCATCTTATGAATCTATATTCTATTATGAAATGTATATAAATTCATATTGTAATTTAATTTCATGAAATTTATTATTCAAGTTATATTTTATTTTTGATATAATTTTATTATTCCACGAGTCTTACAATTAAATGTTAGCAAATTTGTAATGGTTTTATCCTACAATCTTTTTCGTCTTAGTGATTAGTTTTGTTTATTTTTTTGATGATGAAATCCAAAGATCCATATCATAATAAACACATGATATTTATTATCATATGGATAATTCAATGGAAAAATGATTTAAATTAATATTCATCCCTTCATATACATATAGTTGGAAATATTGTTTCTAATAAAATCTAATATTATCACACTCTCCAGTTAAAAATGATTTTTATTCAATATATATTATTTATAAAAATATATTAATTTTTTTAACATAATAAATTTTTCTAATTAAAGGATTTTTTTAAAATCACTATATTTTTAAAATATCTATAAAATAGAATTGTTGTTCTATTTTCCAATGAAATCTATTTTTTTCTGAAAATTTTAAAAGAATAATTTCTCTAATATGTAAAACATGAATAATATTACATGTAGTCATGAACATTCAAGGAATTCAATTTTCTAATACAATTATTCAAGGATACTTACCATAAAAACGGTTTTATAATAATTTTTCAAATATTCAGATTTTAGATAAAAAAATTCATAATGAAAATTTATTTTCAAAAATAAATGTTTTAAATGAATTTTGAATCATCATTTATAAGATAATTTTTTTATTTTAAAAATAAATGGATATTGAAAATGTTTTTTGTTTTTAAAAGCGGTTTTAAATGTTGAAGGCCTATTTTCATGAGGAAATTTTTTAATTTACCATTCAAAATCATTTTTAATCTAACATGAAAACCTATTTTTTCTTATAAATTACTGGAGAGAATATTGAATTAATGAATAGTTATTATTTTCATGACTATTTAATGATTATATTTTTGTAATTTTTAAAAAAGCCATTATTTATTCATGTGTTGTTCTATAGTGAATTGATGAAATAATTATTAATCCCATTTTACTACACAGGATATAATTTGATGACATGGTGAATGTTTTATGTTATTTTGGCACACAAATGTATGAGTATCCTTTTGATATGGGAGGGTAATATATATCCCTCTAATAAAAATATTAATTTTTTATACCTCTAATGATAACAATGGGAAACAAGTCTTAGTTATTGATTGAATATGGGAAATATGTAAGTAATTATCCACTATATGAAATAGGCGTTTCCTAATCTGTAATTAAAAAATAGTGATAATACCTAGTCGACTATGTTGATGGTCATTATAGTTAACCTTGAAATATGAATTTCTTGTCTTCATCTATGATGATTCCATGTTTTTATGATATGACCATAAGGTTCATAGTTTATTTTAGTTGTTTTTAACACTTATGATCCATGTTATATGAAATGATCATGTGCTATAAAATTAATCATGTTTTGGTTCTATAAGAAGTTGGGTATGAACATAATAAGTGATGATCATGAAAGAATATCAATATTATTATATTATTCTTTAATATTATCTTGTATTGGAATATCTAATGACTAAAATTACTGAGAATATGGTATCACAATTTCATATATTTCATTGTCTATTTTATGGGGAATGGTTTAGGTAGGGTATCCCTTAGAGGATTACTATTAATGAATATAATTATCGGGATATTTAAGAATATACATGAAATAACATAATTGTGTTTCTATTCTCTAAAGTCACTAAATTGTTATTTTCCTCAAGTATGAATTTTTGAAATGTATTAATATTCATCTAAAATTATAATATAATTATATATGAAAATAAATGGTATATAAATTAATGATATAGTAATGATAAATAGAGAACCATGATCAAATGTATATAATCAATATATAAGGTATAACATTATTTTCTCATTATGTGTTCAGTTTTTATTGAATACTTAGTTGAGAATGAGCATAACATATCATCCCAATTCATATATTCTATTATATAGGACAATTAAATCCATAAATTTTATGTTAACATAATGTCCTAAGCAAATAAAATGCTATTAAAATAAACAACATTAATTTCAAAATTTTATATAATAATATATTTCAATCAACCATGTAGATAGATTCTTATGAATCCCATTTTAATTAGAATTAAAGAATGTCAATGTTTTTTGATGTTGTTCAATAATAGAAGGTTTTAATTCTTGAGATATTTGATGATAAGGAAGATAATTGTTATTCTATTCATTATCACATTATGGATTATTAATTTAAATATAAAATTTATGATGACAATAATCATTTAGAAGAATAATTTCATTACAGTGACAAGGAATTCTTATGAAAAAACTCCCAATATATAACACCCCAAGATTTTATAGTGTGTTATTTCTTCAAAATAATTCAATAACTTTCACTACACGCAACACCAAGTTCAATCGCACCATGACTTACCAAACAAGCTGTTCAAAAGAGGTTATGAATAGTGTTAACTAAATTTTAAACTTTATATAATCCTTATAATTTTAGAATCCATATTATGAGTTTCTTAGACATAATGTAAGAACAAATTCATTTTCAGTATTGCACTTTTACCAAATTTTAATAGTGAACCCTTTTTAGATACTATATTTTAAACTTTTTGACTAAATGGGGACATCAAAAATTTAAAATGAAACATCCCAAGCTTCCACGGTACGCTAGCGTGTGTTGTACGCAACACCGAGTTCTAACACACCGTAACCAATCAAACTAGCCGCTATGAATAGTAATACCTACTTTTCGAAATTATATATATTTTATATTTGAAAATGGACTTCATTTTTGGATTTGGAATATCGAATTTAGCCTAAGGTGAAATTTTGGTACATTTCGGATAACTTTCACATTTTGATGAATAGTGAAAATTACTAAATTTTAATTAAAAACAACTTTTTTAATCAAAATAATTAATAGTGATAAATTATGAATATGAGTGGTTTTAAAGTATATTTAGAATATATTTTTACCATTTAATATAATGTTGGTCATTGGACATAATTTTACAATTAAACCGAACATAAACGAGTGTCAATCTTTTGATAGTTATTATCTCTTAAAAACACGCTTTTTGTTTTGACAGCGGGAATTAATTTTAAATTAATTTCTGCCACTTCTGTGTTTTGAATTTAGGAAAATGGATTCCATATTTGGAATCAGGATGTTCAAATTGTGTAAATAGGTAACTTTTATTTTTAGACATTTTGAATAATTACTGCGGTAAATATTTTATTTACCATGGTTAAGGGTAAATCCGGTAAATAAGGGTTAAAAAAATAATATTATAAAAATACTTAATTACCCTAAAACGTGTCGTAACCCTATTTGTTGATACATGGTCGACCATGGGAATCTTTGGGTCTATTTTGGGACCCCATGGATCCACTTGTAAGTGATAATGACACTTTATTTTAATTAAGTTAAAATGAATACAAAAATGGCATAAGCTTACATCTTTTAGAAGAACAATTTTTACATAGGGTTATACATGTTGGATTTTCGATTATAAATATTAATTAGAAAGATAAAAAGATTTCCTACATAATGATATTTTATTTATTATTTTTAGACATTAAATAATTTATTTTATTTATGACACAATGATGATGTAGTAATTACTATAATAGTGAAAAATTAAAACAATTGATATTATAAATACCCAAATAAATATAATATGAAACTTTTAATGAATTAAACTAATTTTCTAGGATAAAATGATATATTAGGATTGATTTAATGGACTTTGTTCGAAGTAATCAATCTGTTATGAGTTTCACAAAAATCAACTATTGAATAGTGTCAAAATTGACATAAAAGAGTTCTTAAAACAAATATTATATTATTAATTGATATTAAATTCCTAAAAATCTAAGGTTCGGCCAAGAGACTTATATCATGATAGGTTCATAATTAATGGACCACTTGGGGGGTCGCTTGTATGTATATGGTAAGTTTATTAACCATATTATATAAAAATACAAAGAGACATTGTAAAAGTGAAACTAATTAACTTAGAGTTAATACTTAAAGATAAGGTTAATATAAGTACCCAAACCTGTCTAAATTCTATTGGATGAGTTGTTTTCGACCTATCCCCACCTCACCCTTTTAATAGTCAACTTTGGAGCCTTTGGAAACCGAATATGAATTTATTATAAATTAATATTTCTAGCTTTTCCAAAAGTGCCCCTCACCCCTCTTATAAAAGGGCACTCCTCCTTCTCATTTCCTAACACCTCTCAAGCCACTTGGCTCGTCCAAACTCTGCCCAACTAAGCTCCCCAAATCCCTCTCCCCCATCTTGACGCTTCCCCTTAGGCAGAAAGCATTTCAAGAAGTCCTTTGGTTCCAACCAAAGTGAGTTACCTAAATTAAAGGTAACGATTTCTCTTAAATTATTTTCATTTATTTTGCTTCTTCAACCCCCAAACTCTTTTTATTTCCTTTCTTTTGTAACAACACCAGTATCCTCAATATACTAGTATGTTGTTATAAGAAGGATTTAAACTACACATACACACAACTCCATCTAATGGATGATGAACATAACGTTTCTGTGGATGGCAAACTAACGCCTCACGAAACGATGATTGTTCAAATACATCATACCGCCTCTCATGGTGGCCATTATGATGGCACTGTAATTAAATATGATATTAATGATATATATTTTATATATAAGCTTCTGTAATTCCATTTTATTTCATACCATTATTCGTTTCATGTTGTATATACATACGATAATTTCATTTGAGGAAGTGCGGACTACCGCCCCCTTAAAATGATATGACTCGTTCAAACCACACATGTAACGTATAAAGGATGGTGTTAATGAACTTAAGTAACATTTATAAAATATTATATTATACTGGAATAGTAATATACCTATGTATCATTTGTATTCGATTCTTTTAAAATAAAAATTAAATGGATGTAGCGTTCGTGCGTACGTACGGACTACCGTCTCCACGAACGCGATGAGATTCATTCTCCATCGTATCCATTCAAGTATAATTATCATTTGATGATTTAGAAATGATGTTTAAGGACTTGATACCATTCTGGATTTGAATAATATACAACTTATCCTTTACAAACATGTCTTACGTAACAAAACATACAAAAGCAAACAAGTAAGTTCACACCCGAAACAGCGATAATACTAATATATTATTATCAAATCAATATTAAAATCTCATATATGATATCATATTAGTGTATATGATTCTTGTATAATTTAATAACAATTATTTCACCATTATACAGGAGGTTAACCTACCCCAACCAAGGAAAAGTACAAGGTAAGGGTTATTTCACAATCTCTTCATTATCCGAGGTTGTTTATATGTAATAATCTACTGGGATCTCTTTATCATCCACATCCATGTTTCTTAAAAATGTATTTCAAAACATTTTTACTATTTACAAGAATATGGGTTAAAGTCATTTATACCTTTTTTGACTTTATATAAGAGGTTTATAAAGGAATCTTTCCGTCGTTTTCAAAACAAGGTCCTTTTTAACCTTTTCGACAGAATTGAGGTAAGAATGTTTTTTTAACTTATACGGCGGGTGCGGTTATTTTACGCCATTATAAAATCTTCAAAGCTTTCCTTACAAGATTATAAGAATATTTTCAAAGAAAATGTTTTATTTTATATGGATCTTAAATGGTTTCAAAATAAAAGGAGATATTTCTTTAAAAAGAATTTTGATTTCATCTATGTCAACATCCTTTGATGGATTTTAAGAAGTTGATTTATTATGATACAAAACTTCTATATTGTATTGAAGGTTTTGTGATATGTTTGACTGTGGATGTGCTATTTTTATACCATTCATAGTTTATTGTGAAAGTATTGACATTTCGTATGCTAGTTTTAATACGAATGTTTATGTTATGTTTAAACCTTTTCATATGGGAATGCATTGGACTTAATAAGTGACGGGTGGAGCCCGCTATAGCTCCTCGATGCATCGGTAGGTCTCATGAGACAAACTAGTGTCTTGGCACAAGGCCTTGACAAAATCTTATTTGTAGTCTTGGCAGGAGGCCTTGGCTATGTGGTTATGATAGTCTGGCATTATGCATTCCAACATTATGAAAGTGGTTATTGATTTTTGCATGTGATTATTCGATTAGTAGAATATCCATGTGAATAAGTAAATGGAATTATTTCATTTTATTTATGCCATACCATGTTGAAAGTTCATATTTAAAAGGATTTTGTTTTAGTTATACATTGCCTTAAATGTTTATTCTTATTTATGAAAGTTTCCGCTATATTGTTATCCTTACTGGGCATTTGAGCTCACCCCTTTTCTATGTTTTATTTTTCCCAGGTAGTGAAGAAGTAAATTATGATTGACTTGCAGGGATATTATGAGGGGATTATAGTGTGGACGTTGGAAACATTATGTTGTTGTAGTAGTTTTTCATTTTATGATGTAATGTAAAACTTATGAATATATCTAGTGTTTCCAAGGCTACTAAACCAATCGGTCTTTCGAGATTTGATCTTCTTGTGATCATGCCAATGTTATGTAATAATGCACCGACTCTGGGTAACTGGGGTCGGGGCGTTACAGTTGGTATCAGAGGAAGTTTAGTACAAACCTTGGAAGCTAGATTTAGATAAACTCTGATTAGAGCACGTAGACCTAAGATGAACTTTGAGGATTAGTATAGAAGAACTTCCTAGAATTTTGGTATTGTAGAGATTTTGTGAGTTTTCCGAGCAATACATCCCTGTCTGGATACGAGCAGGTAGAGGCGGCTCTGGCACAGATGTACCTAGGGGTAAAACCCGAAAACACCGCTTTGAGCTAGACTCAAACGGGAACTGGTGCACGACAACGGGCCTTGCTGCACTCTTGGTTACGACACTCCCGGGGGATATGCTTAGGATAACTCTCATTTTCTTTACAAATCATTTTAAAGGGATTATGAGTATATACTTCCTCAAAGAAAACATTCTTATGATTATGGATTATATCCATAAATAGTTCAATTTATGTTAAGTGTTTTATAAGTATGGGATTATGTATTTTGGTTCATAAACTGATCTAGTGTATGCCATTATTTAGAAATGGCGCCCAGTAGAAGCAATGAGAACTCCAGAAATGCACATGATCCAAAGAGAAGGAAGGATCATATCTTTCATGGTTTTAAGCTAGAATTGATAAGAGAAATAGCCTCCCATGTATTATCATCATATGAAGAAATAATATCATCTGTTGATAAGATAAGTAAAGAGTTTACTGAGTCCTATGTCTTTGAAGGGAAGCAAGAGAAGAAAAGGATGGAAGAGAGAAAAATGGATAAAGGGAAGAGGGAAAAGAAGAATTTTCCCATATGTAGTAACTGTGGAAAGAAACACCCTGAAACTTGCCTGAAAGGAATGGGAGTTTGTTATAAGTGTGGAGGAAAAGGGCACAAAGTACATGACTGCAAGGGTAAGAAAATGGTTTCAAATGTACAATGCTTCATTTGCAAGGAGTTTGGACACTACGCAAACCTATGTCCCAGTCATCAGAATATGCCGCAAATGATGCTATTGGATAATAATCAAGTTATGATACTACCACAGATGAAGAGGAATGATTAGAGTTCTTATGTTGATTATGTCAATTGAGTGTTCTATCAACAATGTACTTGTTATAATAATTATGGAGTATATAAGGATTGTACTGCAGTACTATTTCATTAAGGACTTGAGATTGTGTGGAACAAAGAAATGTGACTCAATAGCAGGATAAATTTTTGGAAAATATATGGTTGATAGAATGATAAACCATAATATAGTTCTGATACCGAGGTAGTGATTTTCGAATAATACATGATTATTTTGGAAAAAATATATTGGATATTCTTGACTACCTTGGAACTGATTAATGAGTTGTATATTCCATCATTGTTGGGGTTTAAAACATTTTTGGATTGATGAAGTATATCCAGCATTCTATATGGAATAAGGGAGCATGAATGTAATCAATAAGGAATATGGTAATACATGATGAAGGTATTCATATGCTATTACAGGGTAAAAAGGATCTATATTATGTTTACCTTCCTTATAAAAGTTAGACTGTGAGTTTGGACAGAAGTATTTTGGATAGTTCTAGTTTGGATTATTTTGGATTGCCATAAAAGGACAACCCGGAGGTCGGGCGGCAACCCGTCGCGTCCGGCAAGGCTGCGAGACTTGAACCCGCAACCGAAGGGCGACAAGGGTGTATCACCTACCACTGGACCATGAGATGTCCTGGATTAAATAATGTAGTTTTTATTAAAAGATCGTGTAGATGAATTATAAATTCGTTTATTTTGGAACCCTATACGAATAGTGTAAATAGAATTTTTTTTACATTCTATTATCTTTTAGAGTGAAAGATGAGTTTGTGGTAGAAATTTATTAATGGATAAAACTCTAATTATAAAGTAAGTATATCTCCATATGATCTTAGCCAATCTCAAAAAAAAAATCCTCAATATTAAGAAAAGAAAATTAGAACAAAAATGTTTTCCTAGATGGTACCTTAAATCATCACTAATTTATGGCTTTGGGATTGTTGGCCTTTTCATAGCCATGTTCTCTACCACTCTCCATCAGATAATTGATGGTTAGATTTTTCTTCCATATCCATATTTTCCTACATGGAACCCTAGTATGTGTTATTTTCGGTAATCTTCATACTTTTGACTCTTTATTTTAAATAGAGGCCTCATTAATTCATTTTTCGATGTGGGATTTCAACTAAGATATTTTGAAATGTCAAAAATGTGTTATCCTAATACCCTATGTTTTGTTGAACCGATGGTATTTCAAATCATCATAGATTGATGAATTTAAGGACCTCAATTTTATACTTGTTTGTGATTGATGACCTCAATCACTACCTATAAATATTTACGGATTTTCTCCAATTATATGTCTCTAATTGCCACCAATATTCTCCTAATAGAAATCATAATTTGGTGGTGATCCTTTCATTTCTCTTTTCCTCATATTAAGATTAAATTTTAGTAACCCAATTTTCGATGTGGGTTTTCCCACAAAGATATTTTCTATTTTCAACCTTTAATTTTCGAAGAACAATTTCAAATTGCGAGGACGCAATTTATTGAAGGAGGGGAGAATATAACACCCCAAGATTTTATAGTGTGTTATTTCTTCAAAATAATTCAATAACTTTCACTACACGCAACACCAAGTTCAATCGCACCATGACTTACCAAACAAGCTGTTCAAAAGAGGTTATGAATAGTGTTAACTAAATTTTAAACTTTATATAATCCTTATAATTTTAGAATCCATATTATGAGTTTCTTAGACATAATGTAAGAACAAATTCATTTTCAGTATTGCACTTTTACCAAATTTTAATAGTGAACCCTTTTTAGATACTATATTTTAAACTTTTTGACTAAATGGGGACATCAAAAATTTAAAATGAAACATCCCAAGCTTCCACGGTACGCTAGCGTGTGTTGTACGCAACACCGAGTTCTAACACACCGTAACCAATCAAACTAGCCGCTATGAATAGTAATACCTACTTTTCGAAATTATATATATTTTATATTTGAAAATGGACTTCATTTTTGGATTTGGAATATCGAATTTAGCCTAAGGTGAAATTTTGGTACATTTCGGATAACTTTCACATTTTGATGAATAGTGAAAATTACTAAATTTTAATTAAAAACAACTTTTTTAATCAAAATAATTAATAGTGATAAATTATGAATTTGAGTGGTTTTAAATTATATTTAGAATATATTTTTTCCATTTAATATAATGTTGGTCATTGGACATAATTTTACAATTAAACCGAACATAAACGAGTGTCAATCTTTTGATAGTTATTATCTCTTAAAAACACGCTTTTTGTTTTGACAGCGGGAATTAATTTTAAATTAATTTCTGCCACTTCTGTGTTTTGAATTTAGGAAAATGGATTCCATATTTGGAATCAGGATGTTCAAATTGTGTAAATAGATAACTTTTATTTTTAGACATTTTGAATAATTACTGCGGTAAATATTTTATTTACCATGGTTAAGGGTAAATCCGGTAAATAAGGGTTAAAAAAATAATATTATAATAATACTTAATTACCCTAAAACATGTCTTAACCCTATTGGTTGATACATGGTCGACCATGGGAATCTTTGGGTCTATTTTGGGACCCCATGGATCCACTTGTAAGTGATAATGACACTTTATTTTAATTAAGTTAAAATGAATACAAAAATGGCATAAGCTTACATCTTTTAGAAGAACAATTTTTACATAGGGTTATACATGTTGTATTTTCGATTATAAATATTAATTAGAAAGCTAAAATGATTTCCTACATAATGATATTTTATTTATAAGTTTTAGACATTAAATAATTTATTTTATTTATGACAAAATGATGATGCAGTAATTACTATAATAGTGAAAAATTAAAACAATTGATATTATAAATACCCAAATAAATATAATATGAAACTTTTAATGAATTAAACTAATTTTCTAGGATAATATGATATATTAGGATTGATTTAATGGACTTTGTTCGAAGTAATCAATCTGTTATGAGTTTCACAAAAATCAACTATTGAATAGTGTCAAAATTGACATAAAAGAGTTCTTAAAACAAATATTATATTATTAATTGATATTAAATTTCTAAAAATCTAAGGTTCGGCCAAGAGACTTATATCATGATAGGTTCATCATTAATGGACCACTTGGGGGTCTCTTGTATGTATATGGTAAGTTTATTAACCATATTATATAAAAATACAAAGAGACATTGTAAAAGTGAAACTAATTAACTTAGAGTTAATACTAAAAGATAAGGTTAATATAAGTACCCAAACCTGTCTAAATTCTATTGGATGAGTTGTTTTCGACCTATCCCCACCTCACCCTTTTAATAGTAAACTTTGGAGCCTTTGGAAACCGAATATGAATTTATTATAAATTAATATTTCTAGCTTTTCCAAAAGTGCCCCTCACCCCTCTTATAAAAGGGCACTCCTCCTTCTCTTTTCCTCACACCTCTCAAGCCACTTGGCTCGTCCAAACTCTGACCAACTAAGCTCCCCAAATCCCTCTCCTCCATCTTGATGCTTCCCCTTAGGCAGAAAGCATTTCAAGAAGTCCTTTGGTTCCAACCAAAGTGAGTTACCTAAATTAAAGGTAACGATTTCTCTTAAATTATTTTCATTTATTTTGCTTCTTCAACCCCCAAACTCTTTTTATTTCCTTTCTTTTGTAACAACACCAGTATCCTCAATATACTAGGATGTTGTTATAAGAAGGATTTAAACTACACATACACACAACTCCATCTAATGGATGATGAACATAACGTTTCTGTGGATGGCAAACTAACGCCTCACGAAACGATGATTGTTCAAATACATCTTACCGCCTCTCATGGTGGCCATTATGATGGCACTGTAATTAAATATGATATTAATGATATATATTTTATATATAAGCTTCTGTAATTCCATTTTATTTCATACCATTATTCGTTTCATGTTGTATATACATACGATAATTTCATTTGAGGAAGTGCGGACTACCGCCCCCTTAAAATGATATGACTCGTTCAAACCACACATGGAACGTATAAAGGATGGTGTTAATGAACTTAAGTAACATGTATAAAATATTATATTATACTGGAATAGTAATATACCTATGTATCATTTGTATTCGATTCTTTTAAAATAAAAATTAAATGGAAGTAGCGTTCGTGCGTACGTACGGACTACCGTCTCCACGAACGCGATGAGATTCATTCTCCATCGTATCCATTCAAGTATAATTATCATTTGATGATTTAGAAATGATGTTTAAGGACTTGATACCATTCTGGATTTGAATAATATACAACTTATCCTTTACAAACATGTCTTACGTAACAAAACATACAAAAGCAAACAAGTAAGTTCACACCCGAAACAGCGATAATACTAATATATTATTATCAAATCAATATTAAAAGATCATATATGATATCATATTAGTGTATATGATTCTTGTATAATTTAATAACAATTATTTCACCATTATACAGGAGGTTAACCTACCCCAACCAAGGAAAAGTACAAGGTAAGGGTTATTTCACAATCTCTTCATTATCCGAGGTTGTTTATATGTAATAATCTACTGGGATCTCTTTATCATCCACATCCATGTTTCTTAAAAATGTATTTCAAAACATTTTTACTATTTACAAGAATATGGGTTAAAGTCATTTATACCTTTTTTTGACTTTTTATAAGAGGTTTATAAAGGAATCTTTCCGTCATTTTCAAAACAAGGTCCTTTTTAACCTTTTCGACAGAATTGAGGTAAGAATGTTTTTTTTAACTTATACGGCGGGTGCGGTTATTTTACGCCGTTATAAAATCTTCAAAGCTTTCCTTACAAGATTATAAGAATATTTTCAAAGAAAATGTTTTATTTTATATGGATCTTAAATGGTTTCAAAATCAAAGGAGATATTTCTTTAAAATGAATTTTGATTTCATCTATGTCAACATCCTTTGATGGATTTTAAGAAGTTGATTTATTATGATACAAAACATCTATATTGTATTGAAGGTTTTGTGATATGTTTGACTGTGGATGTGCTATTTTTATACCATTCATAGTTTATTGTGAAAGTATTGACATTTCGTATGCTAGTTTTAATACGAATGTTTATGTTATGTTTAAACCTTTTCATATGGGAATGCATTGGACTTAATAAGTGACGGGTGGAGCCCGCTATAGCTCCTCGATGCATCGGTAGGTCTCATGAGACAAACTAGTGTCTTGGCACAAGGCCTTGAAAAAATCTTATTTGTAGTCTTGGCAGGAGGCCTTGGCTATGTGGTTATGATAGTCTGGCATTATGCATTCCAACATTATGAAAGTGGTTATTGATTTTTGCATGTGATTATTCGATTAGTAGAATATCCATGTGAATAAGTAAATGGCATTATTTCATTTTATTTATGCCATACCATGTTGAAAGTTCATATTTAAAAGGCTTTTGTTTTAGTTATACATTGCCTTAAATGTTTATTCTTATTTATGAAAGTTTCCGCTATATTGTTATCCTTACTGGGCATTTGAGCTCACCCCTTTTCTATGTTTTATTTTTCCCAGGTTGTGAAGAAGTAAATTATGATTGACTTGCAGGGATATTATGAGGGGATTATAGTGTGGACGTTGGAAACATTATGTTGTTGTAGTAGTTTTTCATTTTATGATGTAATGTAAAACTTATGAATATATCTAGTGTTTCCAAGGCTACTAAACCAATCGGTCTTTCGAGATTTGATCTTCTTGTGATCATGCCAATGTTATGTAATAATGCACCGACTCTGGGTAACTGGGGTCGGGGCGTTACAGTTGGTATCAGAGGAAGTTTAGTACAAACCTTGGAAGCTAGATTTAGATAAACTCTGATTAGAGCACGTAGACCTAAGATGAACTTTGAGGATTAGTATAGAAGAACTTCCTAGAATTTTGGTATTGTAGAGATTTTGTGAGTTTTCCGAGCAATACATCCCTATCTGGATACGAGCAGGTAGAGGCGGCTCTGGCACAGATGTACCTAGGGGTAAAACCCGAAAACACCGCTTTGAGCTAGACTCGAACGGGAACTGGTGCACAACAACGGGCCTTGCTGCACTCTTGGTTACGACACTCCCGGGGGATATGCTTAGGATAACTCTCATTTTCTTTACAAATTATTTTAAAGGGATTATGAGTATATACTTCCTCAAAGAAAACATTCTTATGATTATGGATTATATCCATAAATAGTTCAATTTATGTTAAGTGTTTTATAAGTATGGGATTATGTATTTTGATTCATAAACTGATCTAGTGTATGCCATTATTTAGAAATGGCGCCCAGTAGAAGGAATGAGAACTCCAGAAATGCACATGATCCAAAGAGAAGGAAGGATCATATCTTTCATGGTTTTAAGCTAGAATTGATAAGAGAAATAGCCTCCCATGTATTATCATCATATGAAGAAATAATATCATCTGTTGATAAGATAAGTAAAGAGTTTACTGAGTCCTATGTCTTTGAAGGGAAGCAAGAGAAGAAAAGGATGGAAGAGAGAAAAATGGATAAAGGGAAGAGGGAAAAGAAGAATTTTCCCATATGTAGTAACTGTGGAAAGAAACACCCTGGAACTTGCCTGAAAGGAATGGGAGTTTGTTATAAGTGTGGAGGAAAAGGGCACAAAGTACATGACTGCAAGGGTAAGAAAATGGTTTCAAATGTACAATTCTTCATTTGCAAGGAGTTTGGACACTACGCGAACATATGTCCCAGTCATCAGAATATGCCGCAAATGATGCTATTGGATAATAATCAAGTTATGATACTACCACAGATGAAGAGGAATGATTAGAGTTCTTATGTTGATTATGTCAATTGAGTGTTCTATCAACAATGTACTTGTTATAATAATTATGGAGTATATAAGGATTGTACTGCAGTACTATTTCATTAAGGACTTGAGATTGTGTGGAACAAAGAAATGTGACTCAATAGCAGGATAAATTTTTGGAAAATATATGGTTGATAGAATGATAAACGATAATATAGTTCTGATACCGAGGTAGTGATTTTCGAATAATACATGATTTTTTTGGAAAAAATATATTGGATATTCTTGACTACCTTGGAACTGATTAATGAGTTGTATATTCCATCATTGTTGGGGTTTAAAACATTTTTGGATTGATGAAGTATATCCAGCATTCTATATGGAATAAGGGAGCATGAATGTAATCAATAAGGAATATGGTAATACATGATGAAGGTATTCATATGCTATTACAGGGTAAAAAGGATCTATATTATGTTTACCTTCCTTATAAAAGTTAGACTGTGAGTTTGGACAGAAGTATTTTGGATAGTTCTAGTTTGGATTATTTTGGATTGCCATAAAAGGACAACCCGGAGGTCGGGCGGCAACCTGTCGCGTCCGGCAAGGCTGCGAGACTTGAACCCGCAACCGAAGGGCGACAAGGGTGTATCACCTACCACTGGACCATGAGATGTCCTGGATTAAATAATGTAGTTTTTATTAAAAGATTGTGTAGATGAATTATAAATTCGTTTATTTTGGAACCCTATACGAATAGTGTAAATAGAATTTTTTTTACATTCTATTATCTTTTAGAGTGAAAGATGAGTTTGTGGTAGAAATTTATTAATGGATAAAACTCTAATTATAAATTAAGTATATCTCCATATGATCTTTGCCAATCTCAAAAAAAAATTCCTCAATATTAAGAAAAGCAAATTAGAACAAAAATGTCTTCCTAGATGGTACCTTAAATCATCACTAATTTATGGCTTTGGGATTGTTGGCCTTTTCATAGCCATGTTCTCTACCACTCTCCATCAGATAATTGATGGTTAGATTTTTCTTCCATATCCATATTTTCCTACATGGAACCCTAGTATGTGTTATTTTCGGTAATCTTCATACTTTTGACTCTTTATTTTAAATAGAGGCCTCATTAATTCATTTTTCGATGTGGGATTTCAACAAAGATATTTTGAAATGTCAAAAATGTGTTATCCTAATACCCTATGTTTTGTTGAACCGATGGTATTTCAAATCATCATAGATTGATGAATTTAAGGACCTCAATTTTATACTTGTTTGTGATTGATGACCTCAATCACTACCTATAAATATTTACGGATTTTCTCCAATTATATGTCTCTAATTGCCACCAATATTCTCCTAATAGAAATCATAATTTGGTGGTGATCCTTTCATTTATCTTTTCCTCATATTAAGATTAAATTTTAGTAACCCAATTTTCGATGTGGGTTTTCCCACAAAGATATTTTCTATTTTCAACCTTTAATTTTCGAAGAACAATTTCAAATTGCGAGGACGCAATTTATTGAAGGAGGGGAGAATATAACACCCCAAGATTTTATAGTGTGTTATTTCTTCAAAATAATTCAATAACTTTCACTACACGCAACACCAAGTTCAATCGCACCATGACTTACCAAACAAGCTGTTCAAAAGAGGTTATGAATAGTGTTAACTAAATTTTAAACTTTATATAATCCTTATAATTTTAGAATCCATATTATGAGTTTCTTAGACATAATGTAAGAACAAATTCATTTTCAGTATTGCACTTTTACCAAATTTTAATAGTGAACCCTTTTTAGATACTATATTTTAAACTTTTTGACTAAATGGGGACATCAAAAACTTAAAATGAAACATCCCAAGCTTCCACGGTACGCTAGCGTGTGTTGTACGCAACACCGAGTTCTAACACACCGTAACCAATCAAACAAGCCGCTATGAATAGTAATACCTACTTTTCGAAATTATATATATTTTATATTTGAAAATGGACTTCATTTTTGGATTTGGAATACCGAATTTAGCCTAAGGTGAAATTTTGGTACATTTCGGATAACTTTCACATTTTGATGAATAGTGAAAATTACTAAATTTTAATTAAAAACAACTTTTTTAATCAAAATAATTAATAGTGATAAATTATGAATTTGAGTGGTTTTAAAGTATATTTAGAATATATTTTTACCATTTAATATAATGTTGGTCATTGGACATAATTTTACAATTAAACCGAACATAAACGAGTGTCAATCTTTTGATAGTTATTATCTCTTAAAAACACGCTTTTTGTTTTGACAGCGGGAATTAATTTTAAATTAATTTCTGCCACTTCTGTGTTTTGAATTTAGGAAAATGGATTCCATATTTGGAATCAGGATGTTCAAATTGTGTAAATAGGTAACTTTTATTTTTAGACATTTTGAATAATTACTGCGGTAAATATTTTATTTACCATGGTTAAGGGTAAATCCGGTAAATAAGGGTTAAAAAAATAATATTATAATAATACTTAATTACCCTAAAACGTGTCTTAACCCTATTGGTTGATACATGGTCGACCATGGGAATCTTTGGGTCTATTTTGGGACCCCATGGATCCACTTGTAAGTGATAATGACACTTTATTTTAATTAAGTTAAAATGAATACAAAAATGGCATAAGCTTACATCTTTTAGAAGAACAATTTTTACATAGAGTTATACATGTTGGATTTTCGATTATAAATATTAATTAGAAAGCTAAAAAGATTTCCTACATAATGATATTTTATTTATAATTTTTAGACATTAAATAATTTATTTTATTTATGACAAAATGATGATGCAGTAATTACTATAATAGTGAAAAATTAAAACAATTGATATTATAAATACCCAAATAAATATAATATGAAACTTTTAATGAATTAAACTAATTTTCTAGGATAATATGATATATTAGGATTGATTTAATGGACTTTGTTCGAAGTAATCAATCTTTTATGAGTTTCACAAAAATCAACTATTGAATAGTGTCAAAATTGACATAAAAGAGTTCTTAAAACAAATATTATATAATTAATTGATATTAAATTTCTAAAAATCTAAGGTTCGGCCAAGAGACTTATATCATGATAGGTTCATCATTAATGGACCACTTGGGGGTATCTTGTATGTATATGGTATGTTTATTAACCATATTATATAAAAATACAAAGAGACATTGTAAAAGTGAAACTAATTAACTTAGAGTTAATACTAAAAGATAAGGTTAATATAAGTACCCAAACCTGTCTAAATTCTATTGGATGAGTTGTTTTCGACCTATCCCCACCTCACCCTTTTAATAGTAAACTTTGGAGCCTTTGGAAACCGAATATGAATTTATTATAAATTAATATTTCTAGCTTTTCCAAAAGTGCCCCTCACCCCACTTATAAAAGGGCACTCCTCCTTCTCTTTTCCTCACACCTCTCAAGCCACTTGGCTCGTCCAAACTCTGCCCAACTAAGCTCCCCAAATCCCTCTCCTCCATCTTGACGCTTCCCCTTAGGCAGAAAGCATTTCAAGAAGTCCTTTGGTTCCAACCAAAGTGAGTTACCTAAATTAAAGGTAACGATTTCTCTTAAATTATTTTCATTTATTTTGCTTCTTCAACCCCCAAAATCTTTTTATTTCCTTTCTTTTGTAACAACACCAGTATCCTCAATATACTAGGATGTTGTTATAAGAAGGATTTAAACTACACATACACACAACTCCATCTAATGGATGATGAACATAACGTTTCTGTGGATGGCAAACTAACGCCTCACGAAACGATGATTGTTCAAATACATCTTACCGCCTCTCATGGTGGCCATTATGATGGCACTGTAATTAAATATGATATTAATGATATATATTTTATATATAAGCTTCTGTAATTCCATTTTATTTCATACCATTATTCGTTTCATGTTGTATATACATACGATAATTTCATTTGAGGAAGTGCGGACTACCGCCCCCTTAAAATGATATGACTCGTTCAAACCACACATGGAACGTATAAAGGATGGTGTTAATGAACTTAAGTAACATGTATAAAATATTATATTATACTGGAATAGTAATATACCTATGTATCATTTGTATTCGATTCTTTTAAAATAAAAATTAAATGGAAGTAGCGTTCGTGCGTACGTACGGACTACCGTCTCCACGAACGCGATGAGATTCATTCTCCATCGTATCCATTCAAGTATAATTATCATTTGATGATTTAGAAATGATGTTTAAGGACTTGATACCATTCTGGATTTGAATAATATACAACTTATCCTTTACAAACATGTCTTACGTAACAAAACATACAAAAGCAAACAAGTAAGTTCACACCCGAAACAGCGATAATACTAATATATTATTATCAAATCAATATTAAAAGATCATATATGATATCATATTAGTGTATATGATTCTTGTATAATTTAATAACAATTATTTCACCATTATACAGGAGGTTAACCTACCCCAACCAAGGAAAAGTACAAGGTAAGGGTTATTTCACAATCTCTTCATTATCCGAGGTTGTTTATATGTAATAATCTACTGGGATCTCTTTATCATCCACATCCATGTTTCTTAAAAATGTATTTCAAAACATTTTTACTATTTACAAGAATATGGGTTAAAGTCATTTATACCTTTTTTTGACTTTTTATAAGAGGTTTATAAAGGAATCTTTCCGTCGTTTTCAAAACAAGGTCCTTTTTAACCTTTTCGACAGAATTGAGGTAAGAATGTTTTTTTTAACTTATACGGCGGGTGCGGTTATTTTACGCCGTTATAAAATCTTCAAAGCTTTCCTTACAAGATTATAAGAATATTTTCAAAGAAAATGTTTTATTTTATATGGATCTTAAATGGTTTCAAAATAAAAGGAGATATTTCTTTAAAAAGAATTTTGATTTCATCTATGTCAACATCCTTTGATGGATTTTAAGAAGTTGATTTATTATGATACAAAACTTCTATATTGTATTGAAGGTTTTGTGATATGTTTGACTGTGGATGTGCTATTTTTATACCATTCATAGTTTATTGTGAAAGTATTGACATTTCGTATGCTAGTTTTAATACGAATGTTTATGTTATGTTTAAACCTTTTCATATGGGAATGCATTGGACTTAATAAGTGACGGGTGGAGCCCGCTATAGCACCTCGATGCATCAGTAGGTTTCATGAGACAAACTAGTGTCTTGGCACAAGGCCTTGACAAAATCTTATTTGTAGTCTTGGCAGGAGGCCTTGGCTATGTGGTTATGATAGTCTGGCATTATGCATTCCAACATTATGAAAGTGGTTATTGATTTTTGCATGTGATTATTCGATTAGTAGAATATCCATGTGAATAAGTAAATGGCATTATTTCATTTTATTTATGCCATACCATGTTGAAAGTTCATATTTAAAAGGCTTTTGTTTTAGTTATACATTGCCTTAAATGTTTATTCTTATTTATGAAAGTTTCCGCTATATTGTTATCCTTACTGGGCATTTGAGCTCACCCCTTTTCTATGTTTTATTTTTCCCAGGTAGTAAAGAAGTAAATTATGATTGACTTGCAGGGATATTATGAGGGGATTATAGTGTGGAAGTTGGAAACATTATGTTTTTGTAGTAGTTTTTCATTTTATGATGTAATGTAAAACTTATGAATATATCTAGTGTTTCCAAGGCTACTAAACCAATCGGTCTTTCGAGATTTGATCTTCTTGTGATCATGCCAATGTTATGTAATAATGCACCGACTCTGGGTAACTGGGGTCGGGGCGTTACACAATAAGTTGATAATGATATTTTTAATAAAGTGAATTTTGAACCCAACATATTTCATTACATTCAAAAATTATTTATTTTATCAGGAGAGTTTCTTATCACAAGGTTTTTATATTATTTCCTCTCTTGTACACGATATGTTCCATTTATCTCTACTAAGGGTGTATATACCCACTTCTTGACACTTTCTTTGCATCATCATTGTACCTGTAAGGGGTGATCTCTCATATAATGAAAACCTGGGGGAGATTCAAGATCGAAGAGATATAATTTTGAGGAATATAAATACTAACATTTTTAATTTTTTTGGTGAATAAATTTATTTAAGAAATATATGATCAAACATGAGGATTACATGAGTTAAAATTATCCACTGTTGTTTATGTTAGAGTAATGGAATATTAAGGATTCAATTATTATTAGTGGGTAGAATGTAACCACATAAGATTATATAGTATATTTTTCATTAATAAATAAATGCTTTTATATAATGTGAACATCATAACCCATAAAATTTGTAAATAATAAATATGTAATATAAAAATAAGAATGATAAAATGTATTTAAATAAAATTATTGAAAATAATTTCCAATTTATTTAAGTAATATTATTATTCTACAAGAAATATTTTGAACTATTTTTTTTATAAAAAAATTTTGTTATCAACATTATTTAAATTTAATGAATATTTATAGTATTAAAGATCTAAAAATAATTTTTTATACATCTTCAAAATTCATTAAATTTTTTATAATATATCTCAAATTGAATATAAAATTAATGGAAATGAAAGATGAAATGTTGTTATGATATTGTATTTTTAGGGATGTAATGTGTTTTTATCAAAGTAAATTTAATTAATAAATATTATTTGTTGATTATAATTTAATTATTATAACATATTAAATGTAATTTTTTTACCATTATTTAAATAGGGTTTACTAAAAATAGTATTGGGATAAATTATATGTTATTCTTAAAATGTTTTTTTATTGATAGTTTTTTTTCATAATTATTTTAAAATTAATTTATTTATACTATAGGAATTGAATTTGATTAATTCTATTCCATTTTTTGAAACATTCCATCCATATTTTTTATTATTTATAGATACTTTTTTGTTCATAATGTAATGTTTTTTATAAATAAATATTACATATTTTATTGGAAAAATTGTTATAAAATATAGTGAAACTAAACGATAAGGTTTCGAATATATCATAAAAATTAAAAATTTCATTAGATGAAGTTATTTAGATTGTAAATTTTCTGATATTCTATCTTTTTTTCAATTTTAATTTCACAATCACCTGATTATGAGTTTATTATATTTATATTATTACGAATTAATATATTTTCATCCCATGTCAATTATAAAATTATATACTCTCCCCATCACACATTCATTAATTTTGAGCCACATAGATCAAATAGTTAGTATTAATACACCTTCCTAACATACCTTCCCATTTTATAAAGCGTATGGTCTTCCCAGAAGACCATCCTCTATAGGAATTATTTGTATGACAGTCATTTTTTCCTCAAGAAGATCATATTATATTTTCCATTGATTTATTATTTCAATTATTAAATAAAAACTTAAAAAGTTATATAATAATATTATTATGAATATATAATTATACATGATACATTTATTTTTTTTATTTTTTATTTTTAATGCCACATTCAACCTCCTTTACATCGTATAAAAATTGTTAATTTTTTTCTGTTCTTATGTGTGAACAACAATCTACATGATGTGATGTGAAATATATTCCATTTCCTCTATTAAAATAGGGTAATATCGATAAGTATAATGAATATTTATGATATTTTTGTTATTATTATGATTCAAAAAATATATATTGTTCTTTATATTTTTTTCTTTAAATTCATTTGAATTTGTAAACATTACTTGTTCGTATATATAGACTACCACCTCCATGAATTTATGAAATTCAATTATCATTACCATAATTTATGAATATATATAAAATATTATATAATGAATAAATATGAAATTTTTAATGTGATTAAAATTAAATAAATGATCAAAACTAAACCAAGGTAGAAAGAACATAACCACTCATCCAAAAAACCCACAAAATAGACAAGTTTTCACTCGAATGATGATTTTAATTTAAAGTTAATATAAAAATTATTTTATTATAATATAATGAAATATTATATTTTGTGAATGTATATTTTTTTCTTGAATATATATATATATATAATATGATATATTTTTTATTCATGAGCTGATAAATTAATATGAATATAGACAGGACATTATGTAAGGTTTTATTATTCAATTTCATTTATATTATAGATTTTATTTTTTAAATATAAACTAAGGGAAATAATATGTTCTTTATTAGATAAAGTGAAAAATATTTATATTTCCATGGTAATTTCAAGGTCATAATTTTTTATTCCATTCTCTTAAATCATTAAAATAAATAAATTGATAAAATATTTTTATGAAAAATAAACATTATTTCCACTTTAGTTAAATAATTTTTTCTTCTAATGTCATGATCTTAATCATGGTTTTAACAATGTTCATATATATGATTAAATTATTTTTTAAATTAAATTTGAAACATATTTTAATTTTCTATAACTGTTTTAAATTTAATATTATTTTCACATTCCAAACCAGTTACATATGGGATTTTTACTAAAATTGGGAATGTAATATTTGATTCAATATTTACCGCATGGAGAGATTTTACCATTGCCATTTCCATTCATGGTTTTTAATATGAAGGTAAACATGTTGATTTTTATTTTAAAAAAATTAAAATTTTATAGAAATTTTTTCACTTAATGAAACTAGAGTTAAACATATATTTTCTATTGTTTTTACTCAAATGTGAAATTAATATTTTAAAGGAATTTTTCATCCATGTGAAAATTCTATACTTATTATTATGCTTCATTGGTTATATGATATATTGACAAAATACAAAATATATCTCTATAGGGGTTATAATTTGGTGGTGTTGAAATGTATATGACAACTATTTCATTTACCTTGATAATGATAAGAAGAATGATTTTATGATTTTATGGAACAATTATGTCAGTTTCTCATTATTTGATGGCAGGTTCCCATAATAACCATTATTGAATTGTATAAAAATTAATATATAGTGACTAAATATAGATTGAAATGTGTATTCATTCTAGTTTCATAGGGGAAATTAAAATTAACTATTTTCATTGGAGTGAAGATAGACTGAGAAACTGACATAATGAGGAGCGAACCAAATCTATTAGGGAATTTTTCCAATATGATATTTTTTGTAGTTATACATGACTAATGAGATAGTTTCAAATGAATTGGGTTGAAACAAAAAAATAAACTTACATATACTTATTCTTATGATATTATCATATGTCTCCTTATATATTTGGGATGATTCCTTACACATATGTCTATTGTTTTATGATATAGTAATTTTTAACACCATGAATATATTTTCTAAACATTTAACCTTTGGTTATGAAAATTACAAATTATAAACATTATCATATAACTATATTCTTATTTTATTCGTTTGTATGATCATATTTTGATATCTCCTATGATAACCCTTACTAATAATTTGATCACACCATTTTCCTATGATTCTCTTTTCCCTAGTTTTGGATGATTTTAATAAGGTAATATACTATTAATGTATTCTATATTATATTTTTTCCCATTTTTTCAATATTTTTCACTATTAATATCCATTTACAATATTTCATGTTTCAATAGAGTAATAAATAATCTCATTAATTTGTAAATTATTTTTCATTTTAATGAAATTTCGATAAAAATGATAATTTTTTGTTCTTATTTTTATCATTGTAATTTTATAATGAGGATATAATGTTTTTTAGTCTATTTTCACATTGAGAAATGTTACATCCTCTTTAATGGAGTTATAATTTAATGAATCCAAGCACAATGTTTTTATGGACATATTATGAATATGTTTTATTGAAATCATCATGAAATATATCAAATTATAATTCTTCAATTAAGATATTAGGGGATTATTAATTATTCTGTGATCATATAGAACACATATGTATGGTTTATCATTATGTTTTTTTGGCTCTGATATATATCTATGAAGAATTTGAAAAAATATTCATATCTCATTAGACTAGTATGAGATACAAATGGTCATCCTGAGGTAAAACAAATTAGGATATGATATGTTTACAAATTTCCACTATATTATGAGAATATGGTTAGAGTAGTAAAATATGATGTGAACATTGTACTTTTTATCCTTCAAATATAATATTAATTTTATTCTAATGTTTTTTACATATTATTGTGATATTAAATATACCCTTGAATCGCTCCCATAGATCATGATTATTGAAACATGTTTCCATTGTCCAAAGACTATTGTATTTTTTTACCAAAAATACATAGTTCATGATTTATGATATCCTTGGTTCATTGGTTATGATTCTAAATTCTTTTTATTAATATACTATATTAATATTCTCACACCCTCCTTCTAATCAAATGATCACTTATGCTCTTCGATTGGTATTACATATATTAACCCTTAATTGTTTGTTTAATATCATCATTTGTTATGTTTCTATTTCCATGAGATATGAATAATATTATTTTTTGTCAAATATGAAAAATATTATCATTTTTGATGCTTTTTTGATTTATATGTTGAAATGTTTTAAGAGTTGTTGTTTATGATTATAGTATTCAAAGTGAATAAATATATATATTCCTGGGTGTGATCATTCATGATATATAATGAATAATATTGTTAAATTATTTATTTTGATAGACTGTTGTGATTGGGTTGGTTGAAATCATATTAATATAGTGTAATGTTATTTTAGGAAACTATTTATTGGATGAATGAAATGATTCAAACTTAAAAAAGATATTATACCAAATTCTTAATATGATTAACTAAAAAATATTATGTTCAAATGAAGGTATCATAATTTAGTAAAAAATAGAATCAATTATCTCCAATATAAAATAAAATACACCGGTTATTGTTTCATGATAATTGCACTATTTTTTTGAACTGATGTATGTAGTCTATGCCTTTTAAATAATGAGTTCAGTGGAAAATTAAATGATCTCCCCAATATGAAGTTATTTTATTATGTATACAGTTAAAAAATCAATATAATACTCACTCAACACTCTCAATCTATGAATGACAACATGAACCATTCCCCAATCCCAAATTCAGTAATGAAAAAAATCACAATTGAGTCATCCATTTTGAAACCATCAAAATACATTATTGTGTTTTCTAATATTGTAAATTTTAAAGAGTTTATCTATTGAATATAAAATATGTACTTCAATGTGGGATCCAAGAAATTTTTTATAAATTTAATGTTTTTTGGTGAGTAATATCATTGGTGGATCATGATCAAGGATATCAGTTAAAATAATTTTACTACATCCTTTTAAATAGTTAATTTTTAAAATATTTATTCAAAAATAATTTACCTAAACCCTTGAAACTAATATTTATATGGAATTTCTATGATTGATAAATAATTAGTCGGTATCCATTGGTACCGTTTAAGAAGACATCACAAGGAATTCATGATATATCTACTTTTTTATTAACCCTAAATGAAAAATCGATTGATTCCTTAGTGGATTAAAACAAATCCATAGAAAATAATTTACTATAGATACTATTGTATATATGAATAAATGGAATTAATTTCACTAAAGAAGGAAATAAACATAAGGGAATTGCATTATTATAAATTTTTATGGATTAGGTGTCAATATTAATGTATTATATAAACTCAAATGAGAAAAACATTGTATAGAAGGAGAGTAATCTTAATATAATGAAAAAATATACAAAAAGAAGTATGTCGACAATTTTCCTTAAAAGAAAAAAATTATGCTTGCTGTTTAAAAGAGAATTCCATATAGTACATGGATTTTAAAGAAAACATAGGATGTATAGAAATAAAGAGAATATAATAATAGGACATCATAATGAATCATCCATACATAAATGTACCAATTATATAGATTATTCGAATTATTCCAACTACAGATCCAATCCAATGGTTAATGATGAAAATTGATGTTAGAAACCTCAAACGACAAGGGAGAAGAAGAAATAATACAAAATAAAAATTTAAGATGTGGGTCAAAAAAGAGGTCGTTAATGATACCGTAATTATCAATTCATGAACTGATAATATTTTATTTAAATAGTTTTCTACAGAAAAATCATAATAATTATTTTTTTCATAGATATTTATAACAAGACTATAATGACTAGTTCTTGAATAATTAGTTAACACTCTGAGAGGGTCAATGATTTCCCCCCATGTTCATAATTATTCTCTCGTTGATGTTAGTGGGAATGTTCCTCCTACAATATTTTTATTATCCATTTATATTATTTTTAGGATATTTTGAGGATGAAATCCCTATCTCAATAGAGATCCGATATCGATTTTGACAATTTCTGAAAAATACTTCTAATCCAAAATCAACCCCTGATCATCTATTAGTATATAGATTACTACGAAGTACCTATTAATGTTACTTCACATATATAAGTACTTTTACATAATTATTAGGGATATATAGCTCAAATGGTTAGGGAAACACTAAATAGTGAATATATGTTAATTTTAATATTTTTTTATTTATGTGTTAAGGTGTTTCATAATTTTAAAATAAATCATGATGTTTTATTTCAGATGGAACTTATATGTAGTTGTATTCTAAAATAAAATATTCATTATTTTATGGGATCAATAAAATTATATGAATTGACTAATCAATGCTAAGATAATATTGATAACTTTTTTATATCATGTTTATTCTCCATGGGGTTCCCTAGTCCTCCTCGTGATCCATTTTTTATTGTGAAAAGATAGTTTTTTATTTTTAACCTCACATATATCCATAGAATTCAAATTTTCAATCTCATTTCAAAATTCCACATATATCACAACACGTTATTCTGACTAAAACTATAAAAAATGTTATAAGATGAAATATATATTAGGGGTATCGAGTTGAGAGACTTCCTTCTTGAGTAGATTACTACTGTCATCAAAACCCACACAAACCATCAGAGGAAGCAACACACCGGAAGAAACCACTATGCACTATATCCCAAGAAGGCTAAACCAACATTATTCACTAGGAACATCATGAAGTGTAATGTCTTTTAAATCTAAACTTGTCATCACTTTTTTTTGAATTGGGAAACTATAAAGAAATTGTGATTCCCAACATTGAATAATAAAACACCATATTATTTTTCAACAAAAAATGACAATAGGTCGAAAAGAAACCATCAGTCATGAAAAAAAACAATCAACTACAAGAAACATCATCACATATCATTGAGGCCTCAAAGAATATCCACCACAACCACATAAAATCATGAAAAACCAACCCAATACGAGATTCAAATACAGAGACAAAGCCACCATAGAATACACCACGAAGAATGTTTTCTTCCTCTCAAACCCACATAACATTACACCTTGAAAACCACAATACAATATTAAATTGTAGAATAGTGGTAGAGTCCTAGAGTGCTGGTACAGTACATAGTGAATGAATTCCTCAATAGCGAGATTTTTCCTTCATCATGACCATAGAATCCTAAAATATAAACCTCAACCATGAAAATGGGGATAAATGTCTCACACATGACTCGAATTCCAAGAACCCTTCATCGAAATCATTGAGGAAACACCGAAATAATACTTCACAAGGACACCACCACACCTTAAATTAAAATTATAAAAAACCAAAAGCATAGATATCCATAATATAATACCATAAAAAATTTAATCTTAATGAGAAAACCATTACCATGAAAGGGTATGAATAAAGAAAGTGAAGAAAAAAATGAGACAATATGAATAATGTGGATGGAAACGAATTTATCCCTACAACCACACAATCAATAACATCCCAAAAAACAATCATTATAGACCAAAACTGGGGTGTTTCATGGTAGGTATGAAAAAAATATCATAGGATGATAACTAATAAGCATAACCAGAGTCGGTATATGTGAGACCTGTTAGAAAAGATCCCAAAATAAGTGAAACTAGACAATAAGAGAAACATGCTTGATACCCCACATCAATAGACCATTGATTTGGTTATTATGACCACACATATCCTTAATAAACATAATTTTACTATTTTTAAAATAAACGTACATATAATAAATTAATAGACTCCTCATTTCGTTTGTCTTTGGAAAATTATGTACATAAGATAACAAAATAAAGCAAGAATTAAATGATATTATTCAATACTTATTCAGCATGCTTTGAAAAAATAATTGTTGTTCTAAAAATACATAGGATAATAGAGGGATGTACATAATAAAGGGGTGACCTATAAAACACATTAATATAATAATCAATGAATTACATATTGTGAATAAGTACATGAATTTTTAGTTCATATCAAAGGAAAAAAATTTACTGAGAATCATATTCTAGAACAGTGAGTCATGACATAACAATATTAAATAAAGGAAACATGGGAATTTGGTAATAACATAAAACATTACATCTTATGCATAAGTCCTAGATAAAATCCTATGGAACATAATATTAGGTTCTTAGTTTAACCACTCTTTCCCCATTTTTTGAATCTCATGAGATAATAATATGACCCAATGCATTTGAAGGATATATAATTCTTGGACAACCAATCTCATTAATATCATCTGCATGCATGAGAGTTCCATGTAAATCATACAATATAATGATGTCTCTCATTAATTTCATCGCCAAAATAATTGAGTTCAATTAAATACATTTAATTATTGAAATCAATGATGTATTAGTAGAATGTGGTGCATATGCACGAATTGAAATAGAAATGGGTGTACCACCCCGTTATCCTATGGAATGTCTCTTTTAAAATTTCATAACCATTATAGTTTATACATCACAAAACACTAATTTTAATGTAATAATATAATATTCAAATGGACTATTGGAAAATTATTCTCACCATTAATAATATTAATATGACCCATATAAAAGTAACATCACCCGTAAGAGTATAAATTAAATATATTTTTATTATGAATGAAAATATAATATATTTTCATCATTTAATAAGTAAATATATGTTTTAGAAATATTATATTAAGTGTTGGAATTTTTTTAATACATAAATATTAATTAAAAATTATTAAATTAAAATTATTACTTAAAAAATCTTATCATCATTAACGAGATATATACACTACTATTTTTTACATAGGATTATAATATAATATTACGAGTCCTTATTCAATATCCCAATCTTTTTGAAAAGTAGTTATAATTTTAAAATATGTATTCTTCGAGAAAATGATGATTTAATTTTAAAAATACTAACATATTTAAAAAATTATTTTAAAAAAATAGTGTTCATTTTTTATTTCTATATGTAAAAAATGGATTTTTATTTTTTATGTTATTCTTCAAAAATAGTTGTATTTATGGTATATAGTTAAATAAGATAATTTATAGTATTTATTACAAACATTATTTATTGGGTCATAGATTATGTATTGATGATGTAAGATGATAACATCAAAAAATATTTAGTTATTTTAATTAATTTAGTGATAATTAACAAACTATTAACAATATTGGGAAAAATATAAATAAATGTATAAAATATTCAAAAAAACACCCCTCTCCCCCACTATTAGTACCATACAACACCGCATCTTCTCATCACTCACCCAAATCCTTGAAACATACTTATATTATGACCATTTATTTTCCCAAACCTCTACCTAACATTCTTGTTTTTTTACTCATGAAAATAACACTTCAATATTCCTTAACTATGTTCAAAATGAGAAAAATTCAACAAGAAAATATTTTTTAAATCTCTTTCAATTTCATTTTATTTATTGTCTTCCTATTCTATCCGTACCACTTGTGTAATAATATTAATTATAACTCCAGTATATTATATATACAATAATTTTATTAATTTAAAATAAGATCCATCATTGAAATCATTATCTTCCACTCTTTTATTGGAAAAATTGAAACATCATCTGTGATGTGTAGATTTACCACGAGCATGGATGATGTGACATAATTTAACTTGACAATCTTGAAAGACGACTATAAAAATAAAATTATGATTAAAACATATTTTATTATATATATTATAATTTATTCATATTTATAGAACAATTATACATACATGATATTAATTAATCGGACAAAACTAGTCTTTGAGGATCTAAAAACCCCCAAAAACTAAACGATTATCTACCATGTCATATCAAATGAATCATATTCATATCTACCGAAAATTAGTATAAATAAACACTAAATATATATATTTTATTAATAACATATAATTTTAATTATTTATAATTATTTACCCTTTACAAGATCCACCGTACATATATATACATAAATAGTTCCTGAAAACCAATGAAACAAATGCTCTCAAAATGATGAATTGTATCTTATAACTAATAAAAAATGAGATTAATTTAAATAAAAAATTTATAATAAAGAAGTAAATTTTAGATGATTTTATGAATGAATTAATTAATTGTTTTTTATTATATAGTACATAAAGTGCAAGTGCATACCTCCTTCCGAAAAAATGTTACTGATTCTTCTCGAATCTCCATTTTTCTATTAGGTCGTGATTTTACTCTCATTAACACTATTTATTTATAATTTATTTTTTTATAATTCAAATACATTATTTTTATTTTTTATGAAACACATGTATCTAGATCAGTTCAACATTTTTTGTGGGTAGATACATTACTAATATGATTTTTTCTTTCAATCCCACCTAACAAGAAAACCCAAAGAAAGGGAAATTTACAATTATTCATTATTTCCATGTACACTACATAATCAATTTTATGAAACCAATATTGTTATATAATAACAATTTATATCATGAAAACATATCTTATCTCTTTTCTATTTTATCTAAAAAAGTAATCCCTTCTTGTGATAAACACATACTAGTATTTCCATTAAAACACACTATAGTAGATGATTTCTATAGTTTCATAAATTCCTTTTTTATATTTCATCGCTTTAGTTGGATGTAATTTGTGAATGAAATATAATTTCATTATCTATATATATTATTTTTTGGTCTATACATGTTATTTGTCAAATTTGATGATGAATACAAATTATTTTCCTAAAGAACTCATCTTTAAAATTAAAAAAGGGAATATCTCTCAAAAAATTAATCAATAGTTTTCTTAGAAAGGATTCATCTATTTCAATACTCTAAAAAAATCACATTCTATATTTTGATTAAACATTTATTATATCATCTGTAATATTTAATTAATTTTGTTATGATCAATTTGATAGTGGATGTGCTATTTTATACCATTCTCCATATTACTCATAATGTTTTATGATTATGTTTACTGATCGGGTAATGATATATAAATTTGATATGTATAAGTTATTTATGTTATAACCTATTCACATGATGAATTCATAGGCCAATTTATGTGATGGTTGGGCCCCATAGCCCCTCTATGAATTGGTAGGCCTAATTAGACATTCTAGATTGGGTTTTTTGTAATCATAGGTATAATTTCATGGATGAATCCTTGATGGAATGTCAATGATGACCAAAATTAAACATTTTCAAAATTATGATATTAAAAATTTATAATCCATGTTATTTTTATACTATTATAATATCCATGGTTATGATTTATTATCTTATGATTATTTATATGTAATATTTATTCAGATTGTATTCCTATCATATTATTCCCAATTTTATGTTAAATTAAATTTGATTTTATATACTCTATTTTTCTTACTATTTTTATTTATTTATATTATATTCAGAAATATTTTGTACCCTTACTAAGAAATATTTATCACCCCATTCTTATGTTTTATTATTCCCCAAGGAGAGAAGGTTTATATTATGAAATAATTTTTGGGTTAACCTATGAGATTAGGGGTTTTTCTAATGGATTATCTATTTTTATTTAATTTATTGTTTTAATTTAATAATTATGTTATTAGATAGTATAATTATGCTACTAAACTATTCAGTAATTCGTTATGAAAAAATTTTAATCATAGTAATAACTTAATAAAATAAGAATCAGTCACTGAGAAACTATGGTTGGGGATTTGAAGTTTGTATTTTAGGAATCTTATTAAAAACATTGGAAAATTGATTTAGTAAACATAGATTAAAAAACATAACACTATTATAGACATTGAGTATAAGAATATAATAACATCCTAGAATTTTTTTTAATGTATATAGTATCTGTGTATTCTTATAAATAAATAACTATATAGATACTACAAGTGGATGGGGTTTTGGAATTGATCTACCTAGGGGTTACAACTCTAACAAGGTGCATCAGGCCTGACATGGTGCAACCTAGTACACGATAATGTTCCTTAGGCAACCATGATTTGGTACTGCTGGGGGATATTCTTATTATAATTAAAATTTTATTTACAAAACAATTTGATGGATTTAAAAGTAAATATGTCCCAAAAGAAACCAGGTTTATGTTTATGAGATTATCTGTGGATATGTTTTTTTATATTTATGTTAACTATTAGTAGTTTGAAATTATTAATTGTGACTAATTATAAAATTTAGTGTATTCTGTCATTTAAAATTGAAATCTGTTGGGAAAAATGGAAATTGTATCAACACATGTAATCCATGTATGGATGTCCCTCCAATGCAAGATAATGATGTCGGAGCAAGGTTATGAAAATGGAGTAGAGATATAGAAAACTACACTATGAAAATATAATTAAGTATTGAATAATTACATTACCCATATAGAGAATCCTAATCCACTATATCGAAGAAAAATATTAGATTTCATCAAGTGGAAAGAACCTGTATCGTTTTTTGAGAATAAAAACCCTTGTGTATCTAGGTAGTGGATAAGTTTCCTTTAGAAGATTTTTCATGATTTAGGATGTAATGAAAGGTCAAAGGTTATCATGGATATTTATTGTGTCTCGTGATATTATGATAAATGGTGGTATTAATTCAAAAAATAATGAATTATAACGGAAAAAATAGATTGAATGGAATGAATATATAGAACTTTTCTTATAAATGAATTTCCCTTGTAATCTATGAGCAGATATGGAGATGAAATTCTTAAATTTGTGAAAAATATAGGAAGTGAATGTTTCTAAGTATGATTCCATATTTACAAGTTTATTAAGGATTTCTATGGATTACATAAGAAATCCAATGAAAAATATTTAATGAATCATTGATTATTTAAAGACATTCCACAGAAGGGAACTAGTCTTCCCAAATTTAGTATCATATGAAGATATAGTGTCATGTTCCTTGAATAAAAAAAATAAATTTTATATGTATTATGACATTAAATGGTATAAAGTGAATAAGATTGATATTAAACACTATATAAAATGAATGTTGTAAAATTTGAATAAGGGTAGAGTTGAATTTATTTCATTTCATAATTATGGAAGAATCAACCTGGTACATTCTTAAATTGTATGGGAGTTTTTCATGAGTGTGGAGAAAAATTATATCAATACCATTATTGAAAATGAATGAATGAATCCACCAATTTTTAACACTAAATGTATAAATATATAGATTATTATGTAAACTATTATCATTTTTGTCGGGTAAACATTTTCGAGAAAAGACTAAGAGGGAAAATTTAATCTTATGTGGTCAAAAATATTGTGGTTGAAATTCATAATGTTGTCATTGTAAGTACTTAAGTAATTTCATAAAACATAAAAAATATTTTATTTTATAATGGATCATCACATTCATCAATATAATAATAATTTTCCATGAAAAATAGATATTTGCATTGTTATTTAATAATGGAATTTTCAGTCAAAACTCATTAAAGAAGACTCATTACAACAACTATGTGTCATTAAGTTCCATTTATGAAAAAAAATTGTTCTCTTGTTTCTAAAATTATCATCATAAGTATTATTTAAATTTATATAACCCTATATATATAATGTATTAATAAATAGGATGTGAAAATAAATTGAAATAAAATGGAAATTATAATTAGTTAATTATTTGTAGAATCACTTATCTTTAGAGAAGAGACATCATCAATTATTCTTATCAAGATCCTCCTCTAGTAGCTCTACTGAATGGAATTCTTGGGGTGGAATAGAAAACATCATATATGGATGAGAAAATAAATATTAAAATTGAATATGTACATATCATCCAAGAATACATCGATGTATTTCTCTGGGATTTACTTGGACATACACTATAGTTGGATATTGAGATCTCAATTTATTTAATTCCTGGTGAAATACCTATATCCAAGAAAACTTGTAGAATGAAAAAAATGTAGATAGTAGAGATGAAGAAAAAACTAGATGAATTAAGTGATAGGGGATATAATCAGCCCAGTGTTTCTCTATGGAGATCACCAATTCTATTTCTATAGAAGAAATATGGAACCATGAGGTTGTGCAATGAAAATATAGAAATTAGTGATATTCAAATAATGAAAATATCTCATATAACTTGAATTTATGTCTTATTTTATAAACATCATAGTGCTTGACATTTTTTGATGATTGACTTTCGATATGGATATCAAAAATTTCATGTAATGAAGGAATATATTACAAATAAATCAATTCAAATGAGGAATGAACATTACATGTTTGTAGTAATTCCATTTCCACTAACATTTAAACTCAAATTTTTTATGGATTTGATGAATACTGTATTCATGTAATATACTGACACTTTTTGTAGTATTTTTTATTGATATCTTGATATAACCCAAAACGCTATGAGGAATATGATAACCACTAATAGATTATTTTTAAGACTATTAGTTGAAAAAATATATGTTGGAAGTTTATAATGTGTGAATTCTAGCATCAAAAAATTTCATTTCATTTCCTTATTGTCTATAAGGATAGAGTATCAGTTACTATAGTTATGGAAAATGATGTTATAGAGTGGCATACAATAACCCTCATAATTTAGGTACATGGTTTAATTGGTTTATTAGGTTACTATACATGTTTCATTCATAATTTTTCCTGATTAGGTGACATGTTAACCAACATTACATATTAATTAGATAAGCTTATTAAAGCAATGGAAAATTAATAATTAATTTTAGAACTGATGAACAGATTACAGAATTCTATGAAAATGAATATAACTTTATGAATTTGTGGAGTTGTGATTTATAGTGATACATAAAAGAATGGAATTGGTTCTATCCTTATTAGGAATGATATAGTTATTGTATATGGATCATGGAAGTTAAAAACTCATGAAAATATCTATCCAACTCACGATCTTGAGTTACTGGATGTATTATATTATATGAATATATCAAGTCATTATCTATCCAATGAAAGTTGTGTTATATATACATATAACAATATTTTGAAATATATATTCTCACTGAAAGATCTCATCATGAGGAAATAGTGAGGGCTCGAGCAAATGATTTGGATTTTTGAGTAGTCAATTATGTAATGATGAAATTATATATATGGAAGGGTCTTGAATGATTGGGAAAGAATAGTAAACTAATAAATAGGTACATTTCTTCTTTTTAAATCATGTAGAGAATTGGAGTTATGGATTATTATTTGAAAATTCCATCAATCAATTCCAAACTACATGACGTATTCCACATTTCATTCTTATGTAAGTACATGAAAAAACTAACACATTTCCCCACATATGATGGAATAGAACTGGAACATCATTTTTCCTTCCAGGAAGATCCTATCCATATATTAGACACTAAAGAAATGGTTTTGAGAAATTAAACCACTCGACTGATAAAGGGAGATTGGGAAAATAACATAACTAAGGAGGCAACGTAGGAACCAGAAGAGTTTAACATTAATAAAAACTCAAATTGTTTTATGACATGACATTCAGAAATATGCTAGTATGAAATTATTTTATGGAGGGTAGAATGTGAAATCATGTTTTCTTATCATATGTCCCTTTTAAAATTTAATATCGTCGATTATTTATGCATCAAGAGTCATCATGTTTAAAACCAAAATATACAATTAAATATTAAAATTGGAATATTAATGTGTCCTTTAGAAATAGTAATATGAACAATGGAATAGTAACTTCATATATTAAATTATACATAATATTTATGAAATTGTTTAAGGAAAATGTAATATATTTATGTCAGGGAATATGTAAATAAATTATTTAAAAATATAAAATTTCCTATTGGTAATTTTTTAGACTAAAATGTTAATTAAAAATATTTTAGATACAATTTTTATTTAAAAGGAATATTATTTTCATGAAATAGATTGATAAATTAATATTTTTTTACATATGATTATAATTTAATTTTATGCGACCTTAATTAATTTTCCAAAGAGTCATACAATAAATTATATTTTTAAAATCAATAATATATGAGTAAATGATGATTTTAATTAATAATTAAATTACTCATATTCGGAAAAAAAAATTAATAAAAGTAAATTTATTTTTTAATTATACACATTAAAAAATTCATAGGGTGAATATTTTGAATTTTTGAAAAATAGCATCAATTTTTTCAATAATGTAATATGATAATTTATGGTATTTTATAAATACATGATTTATTGAGTTATAGATGATATGTGGATTATGTAATCCTATAATATCTACATATACATCATTAGTTTAGTATATTTTCTGATAATTCCAAAACTATTCACAATATTGAGCCAAAAAAATAATAAAAATAACAAAATGTTCAAAAAACACCCCTGTCATCCACTATAAAGGCCACCCCTTCTTATCAATCACAAAAAGACATGAATCTTTCTTATATTCATCCCATTTTCACTAGAAAGATGTAACATCTCGGTTTCGAAAGCCACCCAGAGGCGCCCCGGACCCAGGTGGTCACATGGCCTCAAGCGCATTTCCCCAAACACTAGAGGCTACCGACTATTAGCAAGGGCCTTGGGTGTGATAGTGGGAAAAATATTCCCCCATTGGTAGAGTACATAGCATAAAAATATAAAATAAAAGGTGGAAGTAGTAAACATCCATACAATAGTAAACAACATAGGACTGGAATAATAAAACAACTGGGGAACCAACATAAATGATGCATGATACATATGTCTAAGAAAGCAGGAAAACAAGTCACAATGCTAGAATACAGAATAGTACTAAACCAAAGTATGAAATAAAAGATAAAAATCTCCTCAGCATCGCAAGCATATTCCTGGTCCCATGCTCTCCAGGTCCACGACATGTCCAGTACCAGAAGTAGAAGGGTGATTTCCCTTATCTATACCTGTAACAATATAATTTGTTAGGTCCCAAAATCATGACCCAAATAGGGTGTGAGAATAAATTCTACTAGGAAACCCCCATAAGAATTATTCCTAACAGTTATAAAATATACGGCAGGTAAACGTACATTGAATAGTAAATAGGAAATCACCAATAAGTAAACAATTCTATAAGTCTAATAATAAATCAAGAACAATAACCCTCTCCAAAGTGTACACTACCTATCCTCTCTAGTTTAGTATATGAAGACTCTCTGAGGAAGCACTCACAGTCAATTCCCCTTATATTCTAAGGTAGTATGGAACTCTCTAAGGAAGCTCACACAGTCAATTACCCATATAGTCCCAAGGTCATGGAATCTTTGAGGAATTTCCCCCAATCAATTCCCCTTATATCCAATGTCATTCATAGACACTCTGAGGAATCTACTGCAATCAGTTCACCTTATAGTCTAGACAGTTCACGAATAAAATCAAAGACTCACTGAGGAAGATGACGCAGTCAATACCCTTATAGTCTAAATCAATCAAGGATTATTTGAGGAATCTCACATGGTAAATTACCTTTATATACCTAAGTTGTTCTAGGATCTCTAAGGATGCTCACTCAGTCAATCCCCTTATAGCCAAAAGTGCTCAACGACACTCTAAGGAAGCTCACCCCTTCAATTAGCCTTATAGTCCACTACACCAGGTTCTCACGACCCTGTGTAGGTCTATGATCATACCAGTGTAATATGGCCAAAGTAAACCTACAGAACTACATTTTTAAATAGTCTACAGCATATCAAGCATGTCAAAAGACAATATCTCCATCCTATAGCAACAGGCATGGAAAACAGGTAAATAAGACAAATGCTAAATAAGTCCAAATGGTCAGAAACAGAACATGCATGGGAAAAACATATCTTGATCCTAGAAATCAACCCTATTCATATCCAAATTACCTGTACACAAGAATACAAGCATGGCAGGAAAACAACAGGGGTAAAAGGGTAATCTCGCAATACCCCGTTCAATGTTATTGGTGTAATTTTCACATAATACTCAAACACATTCTTTGGAAAGGCACAAACCACCTACCTCGGGTTCAGGAGATCTCTATAAGTGATCCTCGAGGCTTGAATCTCGTTATAATGTTGTAGATCTATGAAAACGTCTAAAATGTTAAACCCAAAATAACATGATATATAAGATGAAACATGAATCACGGCTCAAGGATAAGAGAGAACTCACTTATTCAATTCCAACACAACCGACAATTTTCGATTCGGAGGACGGATGGAGGCTCAGGGGCTCGTTGAAGATCAGCGGTCGTACGGACACTCGCGGACGAACAAGACCTAGAAGAGGTGTGTTCTGTCCATTAGACATGACCCAAGTGCGTTTAATGAAAAAAACAAATACAACATGTGTAATTTTGGATTAAATGGTGTGTACATAGTATTTCTGTACTTCATATTAGGTGGCCTCCAAGTCACACCCACATAGTAATGTGTGTGTTTACTACACGGCCAGCACATGGCCTCCTGCCGCAAGGAATTACACGTCATGTACTCATAAATTACACGGTATTTACATAGAAAATAACAATAATTTCCTATTTTTCTCAAAAATGACCAAAAAGGAAAAAAATTCTGAAAAGAAGATTATGGTTCTTACAAGCTTCCCCCCTTAAAGAAATTCCTGCTTGAATTTCCCATGCGCGGCGTAAAAGAAGAGACCCCGAATAGTTCTGGTCACTATGATCTTACATCAGCCTCTCATTCCCATGTCTCATCTTGTACTCACCCATGCAGCCACATCACTCATACCAGAGGAGCAGACTGGACACGTAGAACCTTCGCACTTCGATCCATAATCCAGATAGGATGCTCCTCGAACAACGCATCCACATCGAGGTCAACCTCATCAGGTTGAAAGACATGAGATGGGTCTAAAAAGTAATGTCGGAGTTGCGAAACATGAAAAAAACCGTGCATGTCTTGATACCTATGAGTTAACTATAGCCGATAGAAAACCAAACCAACTATCTCCATCACCTCAAAAGGACCGACGTAACTCGGGAAAAGCTTACACTATCTCCTCATCCTCTTGTGTCCCATCCTCGGTGTGACATGCACGAAGACCTGATCCCCGACATTGAACTCTAGAGGTCATTTTCTCTGATCAGCATAAGACTTCTATTGAGATTTTGTAGTAACATTCCTCTTCCAAATCAACTCTATCTGGTCCGTGGTCTCTTGAACATGATGAAGTCCCATCAATGCTGCCTCTCCTACCTCCAGCCAACATAAGGGTGATCGGAATGGCCTACCATTCAAAGCCTCATAAGGTGCCATCTGAATATCTGCAGGAAAAATATTTTTGTAGGTAAACTCCAGAAGAAGTATATGATTCTCCCAAGAACCTCCAAAATCCAGAATGCATGCTCTGAGGATATCCTCATGCACCTGAATAGTACGCTCGGACTGGCCATCTGTTTGGGGGTGGTAAGTTGTACTCAAAAGTACATGTGTACCCAAAGCGTTCTGAATCCCCTTCTAGACCCATGAAGTAAAACATGCATCCCTTTCGGAATCAATGGAGTACGAAACTCTATGCAAATGTACAATCTCACAGATTTATAACTTTCCCATCTCATCAACACTGAAGGACTCCTTAATTGGAATGAAGTGAGCACCCTTCGTTAGTCAATCAATGACAACCCAAACTGTGCCTTTCCGTCAAGGTTACCTCAGCAACCCAGTCACAAATTCTATCGCGACGTCATTCCACTTCCACTCATGAATGGGTAACTATTGTAAAAGCTTTTCTAGTTATTGATGCTCTTCCTTCACCTTCTGACAGGTGGAACACCGCATGAAAAAACTAGAAATGTCTCTCCTCGTACCTGGACACTAATACCGATGGTGTGGATCACATTACATCTTGGTGACGCCAAGAAGAACTGCCCAAACTAAGGAATGAATGTCCATCATTACCTCCATCTGTATGTCTACTGGCACCCATACACAATCCTGGAAATGCAGGATTGCATCCTCTCATAGGGTCCATCCAAGAATAAGGTCATCTCTTGACACATCCTCCCTTAGGACTAGGCCTTCTGAATTTGAAAAGGCCTAATTCAAAATCAATCAAGAAGTGTATAGGTAAAAGCTATAGAAGAATGAAAAGTTTGTCCCTGATTTTCATGCACCTCCAAATGCATATCAGATAATAGAGCCATAAGCATCCACTCACTGATGGCCTCCTAAACTACCAGTATATGAGTCCTGCTGCTCAGTGCATCCGCCACTTCATTTCCCTTCCCAGACTTATAGTCAAGCTCAATGTCAAAGGATTGTAGGTACTCAACCAACCTTCTTTGTCTCAAATTCAGATCACATTGTGTGACGATTTACTTGAGGCTTTTTTTGTCAGTGAAAACCACCAAATTCTCTACTAGAATATAATTCATCTAACAATATAAGGCCTGAAAAATAGCTGCAAACTCTAGATCGTGCATCAGATAATTCCTCTCAAGTGGCCTCAAATGCCGAGACCCATACACAAGGACTCCAACTCCCTACATAAGCACATCTCCTAACCCGATACATGACACATCATAGTAAAGAATATTGCTCTTTCCCAGCTCTGGTAGGACTAGTTTTAGTGCAGAATTCAACCTCCCTTTCAACTCTTGAATGGTTGACTCACAAGAATATTACCATGTGAACTTCTCACCCTTAACAGTTAAACTCGTTATTGGTGCTTCTAAGCATGAGAAGTATTATATAAAATGTATGTAGTATCCAGTAAGCCGTAGAAAACTCTGCACCTCAAAGACATTCTTCGGATACTCACATGAAACTAATGCTCTCACTTTCTCTAGGTCTACCGATACTCCTGCCTCTGAGTTAAAATGACCAAAAAAGTGAATTTGATCCACAAAGAAGTGGAATATTGAGATCATAGAATATAAATTATGTTCTCTCAGTGTACTCAAAATGATATCATGATGGGTAGAATGGTCGTTTCAAGTGTTAGAGACATCAAGATATCATCCACAAAGACCACGAAGAAGGAATCCATGTATATATGGGACACTCAGTTCATTAGTTCCATGAAAACCATAACTGCATTCGTGAGATCGAACATCATAACCATATACTTTTATAGACAATATCTACTCTAGAAGGCTGTAAAATCTATGTCTGATGGTCTAACATTCAACTGATGATAACCAAATATCAAGTCAAACTTTGAGAACACAAGTTATCCTCGAAGATGATAAAAGAGATCATCAATCCTCGGAAAGGGATATCAGTTCATGACTGTCAACTGGTCCTGCTTATGATAATCCACCCAAACCCTAAGGGTACCGTCTTCTTTCTTCGCAAACCGGACAAGTGAACCCCATGGAGAAGTTCTAGGTTGGATGAAAACCTTAGCATGCAACTCCTCCAACTGCCTCTTATGATCCTACAACTCTAGTGTATCCATCCTATAAGGAGGAATTGACACTGGTGTCGCTCCTGTCATGAGCTCTATAGAAAAGATCACCTCTCACTCTAGAGGAAAATTTGAAAAGACCTATGGAAATACGTCCTAGAAATAATGAACCACTGAAGTAAAGTCTAACTGAGAAGTACCGTAGTATTCCAGATATAGACCAGATATCTGGGATGTAACTCCTTTGATCCCATGATGCTCGAGTTCATCTCTGCTAACTTGGACATCCCATTTTCCCTTATGATGAAATGATTCACCTTCTAGTGATGTGAGACTCTCCCTATGGCGATAACAGTCGATGATTTCATGGAAGGAAACTAGCCAGTCCATTTCGAGATGACATCATAGTCTGTTATCTCTAGGGCATAGAGGTCCCATAGAAAGTGAAACCCACCAACCTCTAGAGGTAACTCCTTGCACTGATGTACACTAACCATTCTAGTCCCCAACAGAGTGTCTAGCATCAAGATATCGTTATAAGAAAAGATGCATTGACCAAGGGTCTCAATGATAGAATCATATATAAAGTTATGGGTAGCCCCTGTATCAAAAAGGGAAGAAGCTAAAACATAGGCTACTAAGATCATACATTGAACTTTAGAGGGTCTGGGAGCTTTCTCTTGTTGGGTCTACTCCACTACAAATGTATGGCCTGCTCCATGACCCTGTGACCCTGCCTGACCACTTGGAGCTGATCCACCCTGATGTCGTTAAAAACTAGGTGAGTGGCTACCTCGACCGTGACCTCCACCTCAGCCCAAATGGACATAAGAACATCAGTTATCTAACTGATGAGAGACTAGTGGTGTTTCTCTCAAACGCGGAGTCATAGAAGAACCCCTATCACCAGTTTCTAGGGAAAAAACTGAAAAAAGCACTAAAGATGGACCATATTTCCACATAATTGGCACTCCACTGGATCTCTCGGGAAACGTGGCCTCATATGCCCACTTCTACCACACTAGAAGAACACCACCTAGATACCAGAATATGCATCACACCTACTCTGATCTCCTTGTGCAGCCTCCCTACGGAACATCCTTCTATCAGCTGGCGGAGCACTAACATTGGATGTTGAACCGCCCTGGATCACAGTTTCAGAATCCCTCAAATTACGCTCTGTGATCAGTTCCTAGTTGATGATAGAAGATATCGAGTTCAACCTAAAGATTTCCACCTATGATCATATGTCATGCCTTAGACCATCCTCAAACATCCATCCAAGGAACAACTCCTCACCTCCAAAAATAGGCATGAAACTCTACAACATGGTGAAGCAATATGAATACTCTATATCATAGAGTACCCTTCTACAAGATTATGAACTCTCGGGCTCGATCGGCCCTCAATGTCTCCGGATAGAAGTTATCATAGAATACGTGATAAAACTCTTCCCATGACATATTCTGCAGGCGGACCGCCTGTGAGATCACATCCCACCACCTCTTTGCGGAGTCTCGAAGCATGTAGGTAGCAATATTCACCCTCTTCTATGGAGGTATCTACAGATTCTTGAAAATCGTCACTGGGGATTATCTCCAGGATTCTACATCATGAGGATCTCTATCCCCTAAGAATGTAGTAGGATGCTACTGCTGGAAGACCCAAGTCAAACCATCCATCGATGGGGAAGGAGTTAGTGCTCCGTAAAAGGTTTTCATCATCCTAAAAAATCCCTCCCAAAACTGTGCATCTGCACCTATGTCGGGTACAACGACTAGTGCCAAAGCTGGCACAACTGGAGGATCTGCATGTAATCCTCGATCATCCATGTTTGGTGTCTGATCATCATCTAGAAACTAGCACACAACCGTAGGACAGCTCAGTGCATGACTATATAAGGTCAAGAACAGACGTTAGATCAAGGTTTTGAAGGACCGAAAACAAGGAGTGTAAGAAGTGAAATGGAGAAAGAAAGCATTCATGTTTTACAAAACCTGACTAAACAATGTGTACTTTTCTTACATGGCGTGTTACCTTATGTCATTAACATGGGCGTGTACTACTTCCTAAACTAGTCTTGTAACCCCCCAAACGCATGGCTTGTTGTCTCAACACACTGCGTGTACTTGAATCCTCTTCCCCTGTCTGATTCCTTGTACACGGTTAAGCCACACGGCTCTCCTAAGGAATGACTACATGACGTGTTAATGACAGACATAGTGTGTACTAGACAAGCTTCACCTGGCCCGTGTTGTTGGAAAAACGGCCTGACACACTTCTAAAACTACATGGCATGTTCAATATAGACATGACATGTATATTAAAGGATAACACTGAACTGTGTTGTTGGATAAACGGACGGCTACACGGCTGACACTACATGGCGTGTTCCAGGCGGAAATGGCATGTATGAGAAGTGATAACACTAACCTGTGTTGTTCGTGACATTTCTGGGGTACTTAGGTTAGACTACACGGCATGTTCGATTGGTACATAGCTTGTTCCTACAAGAAATTCCATATCCCATGTCTCTTCCCACACGGCCTATAACACAGTTTGACACTACACAACGTGTAGCTAAAGTACACGGCGTGTACTTAAGAAAAATTGTTTCTTCCTAAATTGAAAACACATGACATGTAGTCAAAACTACACGGTGTGTATTCTAGGTTTTTCCAGACAGTATAGCTTAGAATGTACTCCGGAACCCAGAAAACACATAAATGAACACTGAAAGTGCCATATTTTGGTCTGTTTGGGCCCATTCATTCCACGAATCAAAGTCTGGCATCTAATACATGTTATAACAAGGAAAACAGAGCAATGATCCACCAAATTCCAGTCCATGAGGGCCCATAATACCTAAAAAACCAAAGTTTGGCATCTATTCAAGAAAAACATTACACAAAACAATACCCTATCAAACAGTGGGAATTTATATCAAGGAATCTATCACATCAACTTGGGTATCTATTATAAGAGACCTGCTGGCTTTTGATGCTCCGCCTTCACCTGCTGACTTGTTGAACACCTCATGACGAAACCAGCAACATCTCTCTTCATACCTGGCCTCCAATAATAATGGTGTGGATCACGATACATCTTGGTGACGCCAAGATGAACTACCCAAAACGAGGAATGAAATTCCGGCATTATCTCCTTGTGTATGTCTCTTGGCACCCATACGCGCTCCTGGAAATGTGGGATCTCATCCTCGCCTATGGTCCATCCATGAATATGGTCCTCTTCTAATGCATTCGCCCTTAGGACCATCCGAACTCAATAAAGAAGATGAGAGTTAACAGATACAGAAGAAATAAAAGTATGTCCCTATTTTTTGTGAACCTCCAAATGCAACACAATGAATATATCCATAAGCTTCCACTCACAAATGGCCTCATGAACTGCCAGTATCTGAGTCCTCCTACTCAGTGCATCAGCCACTGCATTTCCCTTCTCAGGCATATAGGCATGATCAATTTCAATGGACTGTAGGTACTCAACCCACCTTCATAATCTCAAATTCAGATCACACTGTGTGAAGATTTACTTGAGACTTTTTTGGTTAGTTAAAACCACAAAATTCTCTCCCAGAAGATAATGTCTCCAACATCATAAGACATGAACAACAGCTACCAAATCTAGATCAAGTATCTGGTAATTCCTCTCCTGTGGCCTCAAATATCGAGACCCTTACACAACGACTCCAACTCCCTTCATAAGCACATCTCCCAGCCCGATACCCGACACATCACATTAAACAATATAGCTCTTTCCCGGCTCTGGTAGGACTAGTATCAGTGCATAAGTCAACCTCCCTTTCAGCACTTGAAATGATGACTCACAAGAATTTGACCATTTGAACTTCGAACCCTTATTAGTCAAACTCGTTAGTGGTAATGCTAATAATAAGAAGACCTATATGAAACATATGTAGTATCCAGCCAGCCCTAGGAAACTCTGCACCTCAATGATGTTCTTTCGCTACTCCCAAGGAACTATTGATCTCACATTCTATGGGTATATTGATACTCCTACCTCTGAGATAACATGACCCAAAAAGTGAATATGATCTATCCAAAAGTGGAAATATTAAGAGATTAGAATATAGATGACGCTATCTCAGTGTACTCAAAATGATCTCAAGATGGGTATCATGGTCATGTCGAGTGTGAGAGACACCAAGATATCATCCACAATGACCAGGACGATGGAATTATTGTATGAATGGAACACTCAGTTCATCAGTTCCACGAATACTGCAGGCACCTTCGTGAGACCGAACGACATAACCATATACTTTTATAGACAATATCTAATCCAAAAGGTGGAAAGAGGTGTGTCCGATGGTCTAACGCACAAATGATGATAATTGGATCTCGAGTAAATCTTCGAGAACACCCAGGAACCTCGATGCTGATCAAAGAGATCACAAATCTTCGACAACGGATATCAGTTCCTGACTATCAACTAGTTCAGATAATCATAATCCACACAAAGACAAAGGGTACCGTCTTCCTTCTTCGCAAATAGGAAAAGCGAACCCCAAGGAAAAGTACTGGGTCAGATGAAACCCATATCCTGCAACTCCACCAACTACTTCTCGAGCTCCTGGAACTCTGGTGTAGCCATCCAATAAGGAGGAATGGAAAGTGGTTCCACTCCATGAATTAGCTCAATAGAAAAGTACACCTCTCGCTACAGAGTAAAAATAGGAAAGTCCTCTAGAAAGAGGTCCCTGGAATGATCCACCACTAGAGTAAAGTCTAATTGAGAAGTCCCAAGTTCTTCTAGATATTGACTAGAAATATGGGCTATAACTCCTCCCAACCCATAATGCTCGAGTCCCACTCTGCTCGCTTGGACATCCCATTTTCCCTTATGAAGAAAAAATCTTCTTTTAGTGACGTGAAACTCACCCTACGACGATAACAGTTGAAAAATTCTTAGAAGGAAACTAGCCAGTCCATTTCGAGAATGACACCATAGTATGTCATCTCTAGGACATAGAGGTTCCATAGAAGGTGACACCCACCAACCACTAGAAGGGACTCCTTGAACTGAAGTACACTAGCCATTCTAGTCCCCAATAGAGTGTTTAGTGTCATGATATCAGCAGAAGAAAAGATTCATTGACAATGGCTCTTGACAACAGTAACAGATATAAATCCATGGGAAGCCCCTATCTCGAAATGAGTAGAAGCTAACACTCAAGCTAATAAAATCATACCTCAAACTGTAGAGGTTCCGGGATCCTGCTCCTGCTGGGTCTGCTCCAATGAAAAGGTCTGGCATGCTCCACATGCCTGTGACCCTGCCTGACCACTCTGAGCTGATCCACCCCATTGACGCTGAAAACATGGCGACTGGCTACCACGACCACAACCTCCACAATGGATCGAAAAGCAAGAAGAACTCCAGTTCTCTAACTGATTTGAGACTGGTGGTTCTTTTACTGAACACTAAGTCATAGAAGAACCCTTGTCACCAGCTTCTAGGAAAAATAACTGACAAAAGGGCTAATGATGGATCATCTTTACACAATATTGGCACTACACTGGGTCTCTCGGGCAACGTGGCCTCATATGACCGCTTCTCCCACACTATTAACACACCACTTGACTACTAGAAGATGCATCCGCCTTATCTGATCTCCTCCTGAAGCCTCCCAACGACACTTCTTTCTCTCAGTTGGTGGAGCACTAATATTGGATACTAAATCACCCTAGATCACATTTTCACAGTCCCTCAGATTACGCTCTGTGATCAGCGCCTACTTGACGATAGAAGATATCGAGGTCAACATAAAGATGTTCACCTATGATCAGATTTCATGCTTCTGAACATCTTCAAAATTACATGAAATTAACAAATCATCACCTCCTATAATAGGTGTGAAACACTACAACTCAGTGAAGCGAGAGGATTACTACATAATAGAAAGAGTACACTGCTCCCGGCTGATGAACTCTCGGGCTCGAACGACCCTCAAGGTCTCCGAATAGAAGTTATCATAGATGATGCACTGAAACTCTTCCCATGACCTATTCTGTTGGTGTCCCAACTATGAGATCACATTCTAGCACCTATTGGTGGAGTCTCGAAGAATGTAGGAAGAAATATTCACCCTCTTCTCTAGAGGTATCTCCAGATTATCAAAAATCATTAGCGTGGCTCCTATCCCGGATTCTGCTGCCTGAGATCCTCCATGCCCTAAGAAAGTAAGAGGATGCTGCTGGTGGAATACCCGCGTAAAATCAGCCATTGATGGGGCATGGGTAGTTCTCCCTGAAACGTCTGCATCATCCTCAGAAAACCCTCCCAGAACTATTCATATGCACCTGTGTCAGGCACAACGGCCAATGCCAATGCTGGCAGAACATGAGGATATGCAGGTCATCCCTAATCAGCCATGTCCATTGTCTGATCACCATCTAGAAATTTTCACACAACCATAGGAATTCTCAGTGGAATGACTTTATAAGGTCAGGCACACACTTTAGATCGAGGTTATAAAGGATCAAAAACAAGGAGTGTAATTAGGGAACTGGAGAAAGAATGCATTCATGTTTTACAAAACATGACTACACGATGTGTATATTTCCTACATAGTGTGTTCTTTTATGTAATTCAAATGTGCGTGAAATACTGCCTAAACTGGTCGTGTAACACCCAGAACACATGGCGTGTTATCTCAACACATGTAATGTACTTGAATCCTCTTCCCCTGCCCAAGTCATTCTACACGGTTAAGCCACATGACTCTCCTAAATCAATACTACATGGCGTATTTAAGATAGACATGGCGTGTACTAGAAAAGATTCACCTGACCCATGTTGTTAGCGACACGGCCTCACACATAGCTCAAACTACATGGCATGGTCAATGTGGAAAAGACATGTATATTAAATGATAACACTAACTCGTGTTGTTGTTTACATGGCCGGATACATGGAAGACACTACACGGCATGTTCCAGGTGAACCTGACATGCACGATAAGGGATAACACTGAACTGTGTTGTTCGTGACCCAGCTGAGTACCCAGGTCAGACTACATGGTATGTTCAACTGTTACACGGTGTGATACCACAAGAAATTCAATATCCTATGTATCTACTCACAAGGCCTATGACATGGTTAGATACTACACGGCGTGTAACTAAAGTACACAGAGTGTACTTATGAAAAAATTGTCCCTTCCGGAATAAAAGAACACATGGCGTGTAGTAAAAACTACACGGCGTGTATTCTGGGTTTTTCTAGACATTAAGCCTCAGAAACTACTCCTAAAAAAAGAAATCACTGAAATGAACACTGAATGTTCCATATTATGATCATTCAGGGCCCATACACCCCACGAATCAATGTCTAGCATCTTATACATGTTATAACAAGTAAAATAGAGAAATGATCCACCATATTCATGTCCATGACGGCCCATAGCATCTCAAGAACCAATGTTTGGCGTCCATTCAAGAAACTATTTATAGAAAACAATAACCAATCAAACAGTAGGTATTGTTATCAAGGCATCTTTCACAACAACATGCATATTCCACACAACATATTTCACATCAACATGAAATCGCTAATGCATCCTAAATGGAATGATAAGAATGCATGAAATGTGATTTTTAAAAAGTTAATATATGATGCATGAGATGGCATGCCATAATCTCATTGGGATGAGATAGAAATAAAACCTCAATAACATCAACTATAACAACACAAATCATGTAAATCACTGAAGGTGAAATCAAATCAACTGTAATAATTGAAAAACTAAAAAAATTACAATTAAACGAAGTAGATTGGGTTTTCCCTAGACACGAGGTTGGTACTCCAGGTCACAACATATTTCCAAGTATCGATTCCATCATATCCCTGGATATAGGCTCCAAACAGTAAGTCAAAAGAAAAGAATCCCTTTAATACAACTCTGTGAGGTCCCGGTTCCGGAAGCCACCCAGAGGCACCCCGTACCCGGTTGGTCACATAGCCTCAAGCACATTTCCCCATATTAAAAAGGCTTCCGAATAGAAGTGAGGGCCTTGGGTGTGATATTGGGGAAACATTTCCCTCATTGGCAGATTACAGAACAAAAGAATACAAAAGCAAAAGCGGAAGCATTTAACATCTATACAAGAGTAAAGAGTAGAAGACTGGAATAATAAAACAACTAGAGCATATACATAATGATGCATGATACATATGTATAGGAAAGCATCTAAACAAGTCAAAATGCTAGAATAAAAATAGTATTAAAATATAAACATCTCCTCAGCATCGCAAGCATAATACTCGTCTCATGCTCTCCAACACCACAGCAAGTCATGTGACTAAAGTATAAATGCTCTTTCCGTAATCTATAAATGCAGAACTATAATCTATTTGGCCGAAAATCATGACCCAAACAGGGTGGAAGACTAAATCCCAGTAGGAAAACACCAGATGATCTGTGCCTAACAGTCAGTGAATATACGGCAGGTAAAAAACTTGAAACAGTAAACAAGAATGCACCAAGTAGTAAACAATTACACCAGAAAAATAATCAATCAAGCACAATAACCCTCTAGGAAGTGCACACAACCTATCCACTCTGGTTCAGTATTTGAAGACTCTATAAGGAAGAAATAACAGTCAACTCCTCTTATAGTCTAAGGTAGTGAAGAACTCTCTGAGGAAGCTCATGTAGTCAATTCCCCTTATAGTCCCATGGTCAATGAATCTCTGAGGAAGCTCACCCTGTCAATTCCCCATATAGCCCAGGTCATTCGTAAATTCTCTAAGGAAGCACTTACCATAAATTCTACTTATAGTCTAGACAGTTCAGGAATAAAATCAAAGACACTCTGAGGAAGCTCATGCAGTCAATCCCCTTATTGTATAAAACAATCAAGGACTGTCTGAGGAAGCTCACTCAGTCAATTCCCTCTATATCCCTATGTGGTTATAGTCTCATTGGGGATGATCACTCAGTCAATATACCTTATATCCGAATGTTCTCAATGACTCTCTGAGGATGCCCACCCTGTCAATTCCCCTTATAGCACACTACACTCAGTTCTCACAGCTGTGTGTATGTCAACAAGCATAGAAGTATAATATGTCCAATGTAAACCTATAGAACTACTTGGCTAAACAATCTACAACATATCAATCATGAATAAACACAAACTCTCTATCCCACATCCACTTTCATGGAAAACAGGTAAAGCAGCCAAAGGCTAAACTCAACCAAACGGCCATAAACAGAACATGCATGGGAAAAACACATCCATAGAATAGAAATAAACCATATTCATATCCAAATTACCTCTACAAAAGAATAAAATAAAGGCATGAAAACAACAGGGGTAAAACGGTAACCACGCAATACCCCGTTCAAGGGTATTGGTGAAATTTCCAAATAATACTCACAGAAATTGAACGAAATGGCACAATCCACCTAACTCAGGGTTAGGAGATCTCAATAAGTGAACCATGAGGCTTGAATAATTTAGAATTCCATAGATGTATGAAAACGTCTAAAATGTTTAACCCATGTTAACATGAGAAAAAACAAGAATCATGAAATGAGTCTCAAGGAGAGGGGATAACTAACCGATGTGATTCCAAAACAACTGACGATGTTTGATTCAGAAGACGGATGGAGGATCGGGGTCTCATCGAAGATCAGCAGTAGTACGGAATCTGGCCAACAAATGAGGCATAGACGAGGTGTGTTGTGTCTGTCAGACGTGACCCCAGTGCGTTTAATGAAAAAAAATACACAGCTTGTACTTTTGGAGTAAACTGCGAGTACTTACTGTTTCCTTACTACATATTAGGTGGCCTCCAAGTCACTCCCACACTTCCTTGTGTGTGGATACTACACGAACAGCACACGGCCTCCTGTGGCATGGTAGTACATAGCGTGTACTCATAAAGTACACACCGTGTACTAAGAAAATTTCTAGAATTTCCGCTTTTTCTCAAAAATGACTAGATAAGGAAAAACATACCTGAAAAGAAGATATGGGATCTTACACAATACTATCCGTCGGTTTTAGTATTTATGTTCTCACCAAAATACCATATCAATGATCCTTATGAAGGATCTGAAGGGTAATAATTAAGGAGGTAAATCTCTCTTCATTCTATTTCAATTTCATTTAATTTTTTTATCTGATTATATTCTTACATATTCAGTAGAAAATGTATGATAAATAAATTATCATATATATACTTGTATTTTATTATGTTAATAGAATATCCATTATTAAATCACTTTTCCTCCATTATTTTAAACAAAATATGAAATAATCACATGTGATGTGTTGATTTACCGCCACCATAGATGATGAAAATCATTATTCCTTAATAAATGATGGTTATAAATCACTAATTATAGTTGAACGATATTTTATTATATATATTATATGTTATTTAGTATTAAATAACTATTATATATACATGATATTAATTAATAAGACAAAACATATTCGTGACTATCAAAAAATCCCGGATATATTTAAAACGATTATCATTGAAGGTATGTTTAATGAATAATCCTCATATATAGAAAATATTAAATATAATACCATTAAATTTTATTTATATTCATTAATAACATATAATTTCACTTCTATAGAATTATTTCCATTTTATATGATCATCCATACCCATATACAATCAAATTGACCATGAAAACTAAGGAAACGAATGCTCCCAGAATGATGAATTAAAAATTATAACTCATCAAATATCCAATAAATGATCTTAAAAAATTATAATAAATTAAATAAAAGTATACATTTTTTTAAATAAATAATTAATGGATTTAATTTATTTATTCAGGATATTATGTTCATGTGAAGAACATATTCAGACATAAGGTACAAGATTCTTCCATAATCTACATTTTTTCTTTAGCTTATGATTTCTCTGTCTTTACCCTAAATTAATTCTTATTTATTATTATATAACTCATTTGAATTATTTTTATATGGTCAAAAATTATGTATCCAAAAATTTTACACTTTTTATGGGAAAATACCTAATTTATATGCTTTCCCTCCTCAATTCCTCCAGAAAAGAAAACCCGATTAAAGGGAACTTACCCATTTCTAATCCATATTTAAGTACAGTTCCATAATCTATTTAATGGAAAAAAAATTTTAAACCAACATTTTATAATGAGAAAATATCATACCTATTTTCTCTTTTTATGTAAATAATTATTCCTTGTACATGTTAAAGGATCTTTATTGTTATCCCATAAAACGCATATATCAGCTCATCACAAATGTTTCGTAAATGAGCATTTTAAATGTTTCAACATTAGTTGGAATTAATTATTGAATAATAAATAATTTAATTTTCCCTACATTTTATGTTCTAGATATTAATGTTTAATTTCAAATTTTATGTCAAATAAAAATGATTTTATAAAATAACTCTTACATCCAAAGTATAAAACGGTATTTCTCCCCAAAATTCCTAGATGAATTTATTAGAAAGAATTCATATTTTTCAAGACCCTATATATAATATTATACACAAAAAATATTGATATTTTATTATACAATATAACATATATTATTAAATGGGATATTATTAGTTTGACTAGGGATGTTCTATTTTGATACCATTCACCATCTTACACATAATGGTTAGTGATAATGTTTACTAATTTGGGAAAGTTCTTTATATTTCATATGTACATATTATTTATGTATCATAAAATTCATATATAGAACTAATTTGTCTTATTATGTATTATGTGGGGCCTTTCATGTCCCATGGATTAATCGGTAGGCCCCATTAGACAAGCTATACCTAGGTTTTATCCACTTATCTGTACTCTCTTAGCCGACGACTTAATGGTATGTTTATAATGTCATAAATTTTTCAGTATCTAATTATGATATTTGTAATTGATAATAAATGTGATTATTGAACTATTATAATAGCAATTTTTTTGTTTCATTATATTATGAATTTTTATATGATTTTTTAATCATATTATATTTCAGTCAAGTTAGGCATGTGCTTATGTTTAAAAATTGTTTTTTAAGTTACTCGTCTCCACTTATAGTTTATGTTAATATATTTTACATCTATTGTGTTTTTATACCCTTTAATTATAATATGACGTCACCACTTTATTATTTTTTATTTTTTCCTGGGATATGAAGATATATATTATGAACTACTTGTTGGGATAACCTTTGAGTTTTCGGGTGTTTCTAATAGAGTTCCTGTGTTTTATTTCAATTAAATTTACAATATAATACTTACGTTTGCATAATGTATTAAATATATAAAAATTATATTGTCTGTTGGAATGAGAATACTTTTTTGTAGTAGCATTGTAAGAAAAAAAGGCACAAGATCCAAGCTATTGGTGTTTCGGTATTTAAAAAGGGTTTCACTAAAAAAAATTCAATGGAAAATAGTAAGTTAATTTGGATGAAAAATGGTTATTCAAAATAGACTATAGAAGAGGTTAAATTGGAGTTAAATTGGCATCTCATCACTTTTGAATCATCATAAAAAAAGTGGGGTGTGTTAAAACGTATCCCATCATATAAATTGATATCAAAAGGAATGAAATTATGATTTCTCTTGAATACTTAAGAGGAGATAGTACCTTATCATGATATGGTACTTCTAAAATAGTTTGAGGACATTATTATGCGATTTAGGAAACCTTGGGAGTGCTATATAGATTTAAAGGAAGAGTAAAAACCTACTTTAAGCGATTCAAGTGAGCATTAATGGGATGAAAACTGAGATTATATAGAAAAATATTTGAGATTTGTTTATTAATTTAAATGAAGGTATAGGTAACTATATTGTACTATAATAAAAAAATATTCCCTTGCATATTGTGTGTGGATTCAACTAAATAATATTATATTTATTTATTTTATATTGAAAAAACCATATCATATCATATTAATTTATTTTTTGATATGGTAGTGTGTAATTTTTATATATTTATTTTAAAACAATAAAATATAACACATGATTTGTTGGGTTTATTAAGTGTTTATAAAATTAATCAAATAACCTAAATGAAATAATATATTTAAAAAATATATTTTTTAATTTGTTACATTTTATGGAATATATTATATCAATTTTGTGTCATTATGATGTAATAATACACATATTATATTTATATATTAAATAATGTATTCCCAAAAATACTAATGTGTATAAAATTTATGAGAAATATAAAATTTGATAATTTCAACCTTCTAATTTCCAAAAATATTAGTGTCTTATCAAAATAAATAAATGAATAATATAATTTATAAAATTAAATAAAAAATTCCACTTGATAAAAAAATACTTTTACTTTTATACAAAAAAAATTTATATCCATCATATTTTTTTAAATCATAAAATTATAATAACAATATAATTTAATAAATACTATTTCATAATAATATTGTTTTAATAATATAATTAATGTAAAAAATTCATGAATTCATCTAAGGGATTTTCTTTGTTGAATCTATATATTTTCGAATCCACAATTCTAGTTATGTTTTATCAAAATTTAGATTTTTTCAAACTCATTAATTAAAAGGATAAAAAGTAATAATAATAATGGAAAAAATTTATTATGTAATTATATATTATAAACAATAAAAAGTCATACTCAAAGGTTGAAGATAAATAACAAATTACAACAAAGGTGAATTTCCTATGATTAATGCGTTTGAGGTAGATATTTTCAGCAGATTGTTCAACAAACATTGTTTATTTCATGATCTCAATGAGCATGAACATATAACATAAACGAATTATCTCACACTATAGATTTTGAATATCATTATGGGCTTGGTGAATTTAAAGAAAAAGGGATTCTATCATACCCATGGTATATAATAAATGGGATTCACAGGGTAGGATCTTACACATCGTGACCATTACACCCTTTATCTCTTTTAGATATACACTATCATTAAAATTAATATAATAATCATAATGGTCAATGTAAAACGAAATGATTATCAATTAATATATTTCATAAAAGAATTATAAACCTTATACACCACATAAAGGTCCACAATAACCAATCTAGTGCTTGGGTTCTATAAAACAACATTTCATAATATTGAATTCATTAATTTCGAAAAAATTATAATTCATAAAATTATCAGCCAAGAAATTATTCCACATTAAAAAGAATAAACATTATAATTTTATTTCATACACTAAAATAGTTTTTAATAATCAATTTCATCACCAATTTTGGCTATAATTTTACTTTCTGAATCATTTGGTTCCACCAAAAACAATAATAATGTTATTTTTCATTTTTTGTAGAAATAATTATATATGATCTATGATTTTTATAGGTTGATCCTAATATTATAAATCAACCTACAATAGTACAACCTATGGATTTAGTGCATGTGATATATTTGGTATATAATTACATAATTGGGATACAAGAAACACATCTTGTACTTGATATTTTTTATATCAGAGTGTTATTAAATAGGCCACTACTCTAATTAGATCACAGATCTTAGATGGGATGTTCCATAAAGGAATAATAATTCACTTTTTTAAAGCCACATGACACAACGTTTTGATGATATATGATATAAAATTGTATCTCTAACCTCAATCACCATGTCCATGTTTATTATTTCCTAGAATAATTTTTTATCAACTTTCTGTAGATTTTAAAACCATTGAATGGGTTGAACTTTTACTATAATTTATTACACAAAATCATGTACAATCATTATCCACTCTCTATATTCATACAATAATGTGGTACTCTAACACCTCCACCCATATAAATTCCTATAATATACCATTTAAATTATATAATTAAATTATTTTATATGAGAACCTAATTAAAGGATGATTTTGATCTAAATATCATTGTAAATACATTCTCCATAATATTAATAAATCTAAGAGAATATGAATGGTTCATTAAGATTTTGAATATATTTATGTGTGATAATGTGATCATAGGAATAGTTTTGTGTTAAAAGCATTCAGACTTATTCTCTAGTACCTTGAGGTAATCCTAAATTATCAATAAAATACAATATAGTGTCAAAATTTGTGTAGTAATACTAATTACCATATTTTAATCATAGAGTGTTGGTCATGTGTGAAATATTCCATGATAAGAATAAAATTTTCTGACTTTTCATATATATAACATAATTACTAAATAAAATTATTTACTTTTGGTGTCTTGGGAAATTCTATGATGTAATCCATAGTAATTATTTCACATTTCCATACTATTATGGGATGTGTTGGTATAATAATATTAGATTACTTTTTTTTGTTTTTAATTTTGTGAATAAAAATAATCTAGATATATTCTCAACATTCCCACTCTTCATGTTATCCCATTTGATGATTTTCATCAGAAGTCTATAAATTCTCTTCCATCTTCGATGAATTTGGAAGGATGAGATTTGAAAAACAAATAGAATTTCCCAATTTAATTTATGTCTAAATCGGACCATATCCAAGATAGAAATATTATTACTCCATCATAAAAAAACAACCCATTAATATTCACAAAGATCTATTATTGAAAATTATTATATTTTTGTGCCACTTAGATCCTATCATGAATAAATGGTTGAGGATTTATTTTTAAACAGTGTGATAAATATGATTCAATAAATCTAATTTCTATCATATTAATGTCCACGAATATTAGATCCCTCACAATCCTCATTCTAGATTGGGTAGCAAAATCATTTCGACTCAAAGAGTATTTATCTTTTCTAACATTCATAGTAAGTTAAAGGATTTAACAATCATATTATTGATCATAAATAACCACCTATATTGATGAAAATAATGCTCCATTTTTTTGAATTTATGCTTTAATATTTTAGATTTTTTAATTATTCACCATAATCCCTTAAAGAGATATTGTCGTAATACATTAAATAAAAAATTCAATTTAGGAAATTCCAAATTATGTATTATATAGTTCTATTTAAGGATATTTAATTAGTGGGTGGAAGAGACTATAAAATTTTCATCTTTAATGTTCACCCAACCCAATCCCATTTTATAAAACTCATTTTAGAACACAAATCCATCCCAACTAAAGTGTAATTAAAGTGTATTCGTAGGGATTATCCTCTTGTTTAAATCAATATTTCTTTATTCAAATTCATCATTCCAAAAAAACAAGATACCTTTTAGTGTGTGATTTGATAGTGGGATTCACAATCATGAATGTTTTATCTATAAATTATTATGGTGCCCAAAAAATAAATGAATCTGCGTCTTTCAGTCACCGACGATAGTATGCTCTCGCCTTTGATTTCCTATATTCTTGTAGGATTCATATTTATAAATTTATTGATTATATCATCCCCCTAAAAGTTACAATCTACAACCAAAAATAAAATTTATTCTATATTTCATATATTTTATCCTTCTTAAATTTCGTTAGTATAGTATTAAAATAATAATAATATTCATGATTTCATATAGAGTATATCAGAATATAATCTGTAAAGAATACAATAAAAAATTTAGAGGTAATCTCGAACGTCTGTATTAAAAAAATCTATGATGGTTTTGGGATCATTACTGAGTATGAATGGAATCACTATGAACTCATTGTTCATTTACAAGTAATTAAAATCATTATTGGGTATATCCCCCTTCATTAATATTACATGAAAATTTCATGACCAATGATCCTATCTAAATATATATGGGGATTCACATTGCTAATTGAATAAATAACCATTCAATGGTTGAGTATTATTTATCTTTATTGTGTTCTTATTGAGATCATTATAAAAAATGTTGAGGTGCATTATCCTATCCTTTTCATAATGAAGAGGACTAGTTCCCACCATAGTCATGCTCTTTGGAAAATAACCCTTCAGCCATATTCTCCAGTAATAGTTTCTTCAAATCCGCATGTTTAATAATGAAAAATATATATTGTTTCAAACATATATGATAATAAATGAGTATAATCACAATTCATAACATAGCAACACTTCTGGTACGAATATTTGAACTTTCGTTGGAAAACACATCTTCAAATTCGTACACAATGTTCTTGTAATCAAGTATTTCTTTCTCTTTAGTCTCAATAATTTGATATATGTATTCTTTCTCACAATGAAATAGCATTCATGAATGAAAATTTTCAAAAAAATATAATTCATCCTCCTTATAATTGTCAAAAATAGATGAACAATTAATCATAAGGAATGTGATTTCCTTCCCTTGATAATTTATTGAAGATATATACATGGAATAATATTGCATTCCTAGAATTTTATGGAATAAAACTATGTGAAATATCCGAAGTGCTTTTGGGAAATTATTCCAGGAATTATGAATATAAATTGAATTATTTTATTGGGTTGAAATAACTTACCAAATTTACATCTTCAATAGTAACTCGACAACCATATTTTATTGCAAAATTTGAATTGATCGACTCAACATGAATTATATGAATGAATTCATTGAACATGAAAGAAAAATAAAATTCCCTTTACAAGAGTGAATAACTATTCTACCTATCATTAGATCATTTTTAGAATCCACATCAACTGTTGTGATGCAATTTTTTATTATTTGTCTTTAGGATTTTGAGGGTCTTTTAAAAAATTATCATCAGTAACCATGGGCTTTCAAAATTGATTAGTCTTATTTCACTATAACATATAGTCGAATAATTGGATGGATGGTTGATGGAGGAATAGATTTTCCCATTATTAAATATTTTTTTATAGATTTTCTTATCTGTAATCACTTTTTAGGTTCCCTTCCAGTAGTAAAATAATTTCAATGCCCACAATAACTATTTTCTAGGATGCTTCATCCATCATTTTTTACAACTGAAATAATTAAAACACTTACCCAGATGAGATTTTCTTCCCACACCAAAAGAATTAAAATGTAGTCCCCTTTTCTTGTCTCTATTAAAATGTGGCCATTGAGATACACCAATCTCTATCTCAACTTATGGTACATCATAAAATGCCATCGTGGATATCAATATCAGGAATTTATAATTATTTTATTCGATTTATATTTATCCCCCCAAATCAGTGATAAAATGTACATTTTATGGAAATTGAAATGATGGGGTGTATCATCCATGAATTGTGATGTTTTCCTCATACTCCCATATGGATTCATCATATTTATTCTTGATGATAAGGATGTTCATCTCAAGTATTAGTAAGAATTCTCATGGTAAATATATGTCAAAAAATCAAATATTTTGGTCAAATCCTTCATTTTGATCTCATCCATGTGATATATATTTTTGACCAAAATCCTCCCCTGATGAACTTTTACTTCCATATGATATATCAATAGTGTTAAATTCTATTTATCAATGGATTTAAAGATAAAAAAAATATATTAAATTGAGTTTATCCATTGATATGTGAGTAAATGAAATAAATATCCCACAAATGACGGAGGCCATTATTGAACAATGGTATTAATTAAAACAATATATAATATTTGGGTATTCTTTATTTAATAATTCTTAATATTTCTTTACAAAACTAATTCAATTGTGAAATTATATTAAAATTTTATGTGATTCCTTCTCTAATCTGATTGGGAATCTCTTTTTCACAGTCATGGCATTTCCCTAAATATCAGGTGTTGGTGAGGATTCACATACTTAAAACATTGAATAATAAATAATTAGTAAAATATGGATAAAAATTTTAAATGTATGTATCACACTAACATGTAACCGTGAAAATTAAATATATCTGTTATAAATTATATATATTCTACAAATCAATGAATTTATAGCTATCAAGATATATTATCCATGATTAATTTTCTAACATATAATAATATGATATTTATTGTTCCATTAATATAGTTTCATAATGATATGGTGATTTTACCTAGGCATATCACCAATGAGTGTGAATCCAAGTTTGCAGTAAGGATTTTCATCTTGAAATATGGGATGATCGATTCCATATCAATACACCCTTTTAGGGATTATTAACCTAATGTACAAATGTGTGACATGCAAATGAACATGTAGTATCAAGGGATGTATATATTTTAATAGAAAATAATCATAATTACACTACTAAAATTTAGTGTATTTTCTATATTTATTATTATCTATAAGCCATTCACTACTATCTATTGATCATAATCCCAAAAATAACTATACTTTTCCCTGACACAAACTACAAAAAACCCATATACTTGAACCACTTTAAATATTGATTTTTTACATTAATCTACACTTAATAAAATATCAATTGATAGTGAATCATAGTGTATTTGGGAAAACATGTACGTTGAGTAAGTCCATAAAACCTTTATACAATGAAAATATTGTAAACCTATTTTTCATGTTCTTAAAATTCCTTCCATTTTTTAAAACTGACCTGTATAACCATAGGATATATATAAGAAAGGAGTATATTATGATTCTCCTATAGTAATAAATAAATAATAGAACATTGTAAGTCTTTACATATAGTCCATTATAAATGTCAATGTAACATAATATGGATGAGAATCATAATTATTACATTTGGGGCATATCATAACATGATAGCACTAAAGACACATCAAAATACAGAAATAAAAAATTACATCGTAGACAGAATACAATCATAATAACAAAGATAATATATCATTTTGTACTTAGGATAACCACCCATTCACCAAAAATTACACCACAGGTGATAAAAACATTAAAAAAAATACATTTTATGGCCATATAATTCTAGGCTATCCTGTCACATTCATAGCATGTACATGTAATTGTTTTCCACAAATATCATAGAACTTAAGTTCTGATTCCCCAATGTCATCCTCATTTAAATGGAGTTCATGTTAAATAAATTTTAATCCCCAATAAATTATGAATAGGCTCAACTATGTGGGTACCCTTGGGAAAAAAGGAATGATTATTCACTAAAAAAATTGGGCATTGAAAATTGTAGGCCAATTTCGAAAAAAATATCCCTATGTTAGGGATTATAGAGTGAAAAACGTATAGGGAAATGAGAGTATCATTACATGAAAATAATAATAGTAATATGATATATTTATAAAAACATTTCTCAAATAAAATAATTTTAAATGAAACTTCAAAACATAATGAAGTCTGTCGAGTAAATAAGATGAGGATTGGATGCCTTATCTTGAATATCCCTTTTTAATTCATGGTAGAAGCTTCTTATTATATTTGAAGAACCATTATAGCAATTTATATAGCGAAGGGATGATTAAATTCATGATCCATAGTATTTGGGTGAAGATGAATGGGAGGTTGGTTTTTATTATAGAGAAAAAGGGGTGGGATTATTTATTAACTTCCAAACATGGGATTTGGATTCCAAATTATTATATAAGGAAATTACCATTCCGTTCCATGGTTTGTAGACAAGATTTCTACTTAATAAGTGTGATTATATATATTTTTTACGGACAATAATCTATCATATTAAACCAAATTCCTCGTTTATGTTGATATAGTTCTTGTTTATAATGAATTTATTTTTAACATTAAAATATTTTATGGAATTATTAAAAATTCATTAAGGGTTTTATAAATATATTTTAATTAAATAAATAAAATTATATTAAAATATAAATATTCATTATAATTTTTAAATATATATGGAACATACGACATCACTTTCGTGTCATTATGACATCATAATTCAAATAATCTATGTTTATCATATTTAATTTATACCAAAATATTCATATATGTACCAAAATTTGAAGAATCTCACCTTTGAAATTTTTTAATTTCCAAAATTAAAAAATTAATTTCATTTTATAAAAATATTATTATAAATGATATAATTTATATTTTTGAATATAAAATACCAAATTATTAAAATATATAGTGATTTTGTAGTATGTTTTACCCTTAAAATGTTAGTTTTTAATTGATGAAATTAAAATATCAATAATATTAAATAAATACTATTTAATACAATTAATTTAGTAAAATTACTTTTATTTCCAAAATTCATGAATCCATCGTAAAATGTATCTTTATTGTTTTGATATATTTTTTAAAAAACAAAATTAATGTTTTGTCAAATATAAATATAATTTTTATCAAACTAATTACTTAATCATTTAAATTTAATAATAATAATGGATAATTATTATCAATATTTTGTTCAAAATAATATATTATAAAAATTTACATTTTCATCATATAGATATATAATATCTTATTAAAACAACGTTTTCACTATATTTAAGGTGTGATGTGGTGATTTTTTTGGTGGTTCGATGAACAATGTTTCAACCAAGATCATAATTAGCATGATCATTTTCGAGAATTGGTTTCCCAGATTATTTTGTTATTAAATCTTAGTTTAAGATGGGTTTATAGGAAATCCAAAGGATACTATATCCGTTTTAATATTAGATAATTGGTCTTTATAGCGTATAATATTACTCATATAGACTATTTCTTCCATTTATTCTATCATATAATCGTTATCGTATCCCATAATATACTAATTTTAATGGTCACTATACTATAGAAATATTATAGACACATGAGATACATAATGGTATTTGAAATCATATTGTATATATAATATTCAGAAATAAAAAGATTATTGGATTTGTTTTCTATATGTATTTTAAATATTAAATAACTTGTTCAATAAAAAAGGAATTTAATTTATAAACATTTGTCTAATTATAGTTATCATTATTTAATTTTTAAAATGAAGGATATACCCATGATATACATTCATATCATATATAGAAACTATGAGTTCGTATTATTTCATTTGGACTTATATATTACATGATTAATATCTTCGAACTAGTGAATAAATTATTTAGATACTACTATGATAAATTTTTGGCACTATTTATTCATTATATTATTATATATTCCATGAGTAACTAGGACGTAGTGGTAATTTGTGTGTTGTTTCAATGGCAATTTGAAAGGAGTGACTATATTCAAAATTTATTAACAGTGATATTTGGCTATATAATGTTTCATTCATGGGTCTTGTATTAATAAGTTATGGTATATATATGGGCCATGAAATTATAGAGGTAATTGAACAATGACATTGAAATATCAAAATAACATTGAACAATTATTTTTATCTATTTGTTGAATACTATATATGTTTTTAAAAATTTATCATGGTAATCAAATCATGTAACCAATTAACTAGGAATTGATTCAATGTTAATTTAATAAATGAATGTGAGGAAAATTATTAGGATATTATTATATGTTTGGTCATTAAATATATACCAACACTACCATGTATCATATAAGGGTATGTGATATACATTGATGAAACAATGACATGATTTTGATGGGTCCTTCTGGAAAATTACATGGATGTAGTTTAGGTCAGTCTCCAAACTATGTTTTATGAGAAAAATTAAATTTTAATGATTAATAGTTAACAATGACGGTTTTTATAATATATATATTAGGTAATTATATATATAGTTTGAATTGTGAAATATATACTAGTCCTAAGAACATTAGACATATATTCACACATAAGGATTTCATATTACAACAAGGGTGATGGTTGGAGTTTAACAATACCTATATGATCTTAGTATATTACTACTATTGGATAATGAATAATATGAATGGTGCTTTCAATATTAAGTATCATTCTAACCTATCTATGTTGAGGATTTACAGAGACACATTACTCATGGATTTTTGAAATATACCCAATAAATTATCAATTATGGGGAGAAATAATAAATTTTTCAAATAATTGCACAATAAACCATCATTTTAAAGATCAAGAAGGTTCAATAATAGTATATTGAGCTACATAATAATTTATGCAATATTTATCTTTTAAATATCTATAATAATTGACTTTTATGACATTAGAAATGAAAACGACACCCAAAATTATTAGAAATTATTTTTCTGGATTATTCAAATAAAATATATTTCAATTTACATTATAGAAGAAAAAAATATGTATATAAATAAAAATAGTGATTTAATTTGGGAAAAGAAGAATATAATGACATTAGAGTATTTATCATGATTCATGGGTTGCCTACAACTAACATTGGAATGTCAATATTTTACGGTGATGATGAAACTATTAAAAATACATATATGTTAATGAGAGAAAATATACATTGAATTCATTATATGTATTCCTATATAATTTTATGGAAAGACATCCATTTAGGTTATAGTTTATCAACTTTTTTTCATAACGATTTAATATTTTTAATTATATTTCACACTTTATCATCATTACATGATATACTCAAATAATGATTAATTTAATCATAGATAATTCATCGATATGTTTTGAATATTGAGTAAATGTTAACACCTTTTATCATCCTTTTGACTGGTGGATAATATAAATGGAGTATTATAGCTCTATAATAATGATTGTCCACTAGTATAATGTATTTTAATATATTTTATAGTCAATACATTACACTGGTTGTGTTCTAAAAAATAATAGTATCCATACCTGCATTCAAATAAAACATCATTATCATTTATCACCCACCTCTATTTAGAACACCTATTGGGTCTCTAGTGAAGTTGAGTGTATCACCAAAGGACTTATTATAGTAGGAACTAGATTAGAATCTAACAATAAGGGTATGATCATGTTCATACGAATCATTAACAACATTTATCCTAGGAAACTAATAATAAGTACAACTACTAACACCATAATAAAAAATGAATGATCCTATCCAAAAATAAACCACAATTCATATTATTTAATACAAATAAAATTCATTAATTAAATGTACCTAATGTAAACCACATGCAGAAACACAGATAGAAACCCCATGATCTATGTTGTTTTTATGCATCTCTATTACCAATGTACACTTATTGGCTTTTAAAATACATTGATTTGTATATGGGTGAGAAAACATGTGTACTTATATGATACTCCCCGGGATCTCCAATACACATGTGTATAAATAATATTAATGCTTCAGTGAATAAATAGAAAAACCAATAACCAAAAACTATGGTAAATGTAATTCATCCTCAGCATAGCTCACACAACCAATATATAATACATTTATAATAACATAATCATAATGGAAAATAGTAAAAAAAAATTAACCTTAATTAACATTTCCACTATATTTTCATTCTTACACCCCAATATCAAAGTTATCCTCCGAAAAAACCATTCATAACCATTCTTCATCGCACCATTACAATCTCATCACATATGATCTAGGTTAAAATGAAACTATAACTAATCAAACCTGTATATAGGTCAACATAACAATAAGCCTTGTATTATTAAATACCATTTCCATATCCACTAAGATATGTCACAAATACACATCTTCACAGGACATTAAAATCCCAACATATATCTAACTCTGTATGGTGTCATGAAGTTGGGTAAAATCAACCATGTTCTCAATTCAAATCATGAGTTACCTCAATATGTACTATAAAAATATTCACCCAACCAATAAATTTTAGCACACATATAATGAATAAAAGGGAAGTGGGAGTAGTCAACCATATGTTCCCTCTCTAAAATAAATAACAAGAAAAATACCCAGAACCCAAAAAATTTGTTGTTAGAAAATTTATCAAAATTGAGTGGGTTTAATGAATTGTGTATGGATAATAGATGGTAAGGAGTTATTGGGGAGATGAGCTAAATTTTTTGAGTCATACATTGACTATTATCTGTCGTGCAAGAAATTGGGACATGTTTCCTCGCTTTTTCCCAAGGGGCTTCCAAGCATGAAGTCAAAAGGGATGTAGATGGAAGACCCTACAGTTTCTGGTGATTCTATAGCGGATTATGAGATTTATAGGTAATTTCACGGCATAGATAGAAGCTCTAGTAAGAATGATTGTCACGACAGTTTTATTATTGTTGCATTGATAAAATGAAGATATGTGATTCCCTCTGATCCAAATGTTAAGATAAAAATTGATAGGATAAAGCGGTATTTTCAGGTGGTGAGGACTTCAGGGGAAGATAATAGTTAGGGGAGTCCATCTCATGGTTGGGAAGGTGGTGTTGAGATCCCTCCGATGTTTGGGGATCCCTAGGCTAGTAGTGGGTTCAATCGTGAGGTAGTGCCTTCAAGGGTGACAAATATTCAAAGAGAACTAGCACCCATTGAGCTGGATTATCTCTTTCAGAAATTGTACAATGATGAACTAGAACAATAGTATTAGGATGATGGTCATAAGGAGGGGGAGGAACAATTTGATCTAATAAGGGAAAGTTGTAGTGAAATAGGTAGAATGTGAGGATACTAATACACTACCCCAATTCATGGGCCATGGTTTTGTGTAGACAACATGCATGAACCTGCCAATGTAAGACACTAGAGGATGGAAAAACATCATTCCCAAATGGATGACAAAACTGGATGAGTATAGATGGTAAGAAGATGACCATCCAATTGAAAAATATAGAGATTCTCAACCCGAATTAGACTATGTGAAGGACTTCATGGTTGGGACTACATCAAATAAATAGAAATATTGGAACATCCATTCTGGGAATTCTCTAGATTTCAAGGGTGAGAAAAAATCATGGCCTCAAAAAGGCTACTCAGAAACACATATGACTATAGTAACAAGATCATCAGGAAAAGAATCGGGTATGGGTATTAAATTTATGCTGATGGAATATCCAATTTCGTAATGTATTTAATCAGCCACTGAGAAGATGTGCGAGAAGAAATATTTGGAAGAATATAAAACCCCTATGGACAGAACTAATGTGAGTGTTCAGTGTTGTTTGAAAGCATAGATAGGGAGGGAGCCCAATTTGAAGCAGAGAGGGAGAAAATCATGGAACCAGCTCAATGTTCCAAGGAGGGAATGTTGAGGATGGAAAGAAAGGAGTCTAATGTAGGGGAATCTCCCTTTCCTATCTTTCCTGGTTCGAAACTGGAAGCAACAGTTGAAGCCTCAGGAAAATAATAGGACCTCCTTTTTTACAAGGATGAAGATATGCTGGAAAAGGTTATGATAATTTATACTTCAATGGAGGATGATAAAAGGATAAATGAGAGTCCAATTTTAGTGGATATAAATTAGGAGCAGGGAGACAGTATTCTCAATATGTATTTAATTATGGATAGAGTCCTCAATGATAATAATATCATAGTGGAGGAGTTCTGGTGATCATGGGAAAAACTGGCCCATCAATTCGAAGTTATTATCAAATAAAATATGAACATAAAGGTATCATATCTTTCTTAAAAATTATATTTGTAGCCTATGACTAATGGATTTATGATGGTCCTTAATAATTTTACTTCATACTATTATGTTTGATGGCTCTAGAGGATCTGTAAGTTTTTTCACATTTCCCATAAAAGTGTTTCTAATAAAAAAATTTATTCATTGAAAATCGAGTGGGGTGAAAAATTAAATGAAAGGTTAATAAAATTATAAGAAAACCAGAAACCAGAGTAAACTATACATTTAAAATAATGTATATTTACTATATCCTACAATCATCACCACAGGATGACTGTAATAATGATGAATTTTTCTAAACTATATACCAAAAATTCACAACTTCCCAAATAAAATAAGCACAAAACCTTATTATATTCCAATTTAAACACATAATTTATTAGAAATAAAATATATGTTTTTAAAAATTATTAAAAATATTTTAATTTTTTTTATTTTTAGGAAAAAATAATCTCAACTAACTATCAAACTTAATCTGGTCATTACACATTTCATTCATGTATTATGAATTCAATTTATAGGCTAATTCTTATTCAATTCCAGCACACACCCAATTGAATATTCTAATTTATCAAATTATAGTACATTTATATAGAAAAATTAAAAAAATCCCCACAAAAACTAACCAACCCCCATAAAACCATTACTCATTTCATTTCAACAACCACATCAACAACCATAAATCACATTATATTTCATCACAAAAACAATACAATCATATTACGTCAAAACCCACATGTCATAATAACACCTAGGAAATGGAATACATAAAACACTATAAAACATATTCATTATCAATATATAATGAAAAATCCAAAAATAATTTTTTTAACAAGATTACAAACAAAAAAATTGTAGAAATCCATGTAAAACATTTGTTTAGCCAACACTTCCACAATTTCCCATTTCTGATTCAATTCATCATATTCATTTAACAACACATGCATTGAGGATAAATCAATAATATAGGTTTTATAAAGTAGATTCCACACCATAATTTTGATTTCATCATTTTATGAATGTGATACTATTGTTAAAATTATTAGAGTTACACCATTAATATCACTAAAGTTTAAAATTATGAGAAACAACATTGGGAAATCATAAATCACATAATAATGTGATAAAATGAATTAAAACAATAGATATTTTCCAGCATGAAGAATATCAGTAATATTGTTTCATTATAATTAACAGAATTATCTATAAAATCTAGCCCATGAATTTAAGATTTAGTGACTTCTATAATTCTCACATTAATAAATAGGGATATTAAATCCACTAACTAAAATGAATCATTAACAACCACCAAAAAAGAATAATATGTTGAGAGATAGTCAAAATTACCTAATTGAAAATGGTAAACCCCATAAACATAGATAATATCAAATAATATTTTTTACGTATCTCAGAAAAGTCAAAAAACTATACATGTCCATCCCATTAATGGGGAATATTGATAGAGGAAAGTAAAAAAGGAATAATAAAATCTCCCTAGATAAAAACTAGTAAATATTGGGAAACTAAGAGTAAACTATAATTTTTGGTGGATATAGGGGTACATAGGGTTCCATGTCTAGTTATCGATGGTTTTTAAAAATCATGGAAAATAGGATAATTTAGAAAGAATTATAATATTATTCTATTTCTATGTTACACTACTTCATGGTGTGACATGAAATTTTTTTTTCTGATATTGGGATATCCTAAATTAATTTAAGAAAATATTATATAATGTAACCTCATATCTACACCTATCAAACATAGTAAACATTTAAAATATTAGATGACTGAACAAGGGTCTTGTGGAATTTTTTAAAACATAGTATGATATCACAAAAAATTGATCAATTTATGCATTTCCATGAGGTACTCACAAAATGAATATGATTGATGCATAATGAATTAACATTGAATAGAAACCTATAACTAAACCATGTGTAATTTTACAATGATGGATAATATCTATTGTGTGATGTCACTTTTCAGAAAACCTCAATAACTCTCCAAGAAAAATAAAAAAAATAAAAAATACCCATGATGTGATCTGAAATGTACAAAAATAATATTCTTTATATTCATCCTAAATCAATAAAGTTCATTCCACAATTAATATGTTTTAGTCTCCCCATAACACAACTCATCTCATTGTGACCAAATATACTACACTAACACTAAACCTCATAGAATGATTTCTCACACCCTCTCATGATATACAAAAATCACTAAACGCATTATAACAACAATCTACATCAAGACACAACAACGACATATTATCATTCCACTACAGTAAACCTTTTTTAATATGATAAACACAGACATACATTTAATGTCTTATTTTTTCTGATCTCTCAAATTTTATCTCCAATATTTTTCTTCTAATATCCTCTTAACACTTGAAAAACATAAATAATTTAATTGACTGGGATAGAAGGTTCTAGTCTATTAAAAAAATATCACTCCAAAAATTCACATCAATGAGAATAAACAAAAAATATTATCATCGAAATTCATATCCTTAAAGAATAATTATCCAGAGGACATACCACCCAATCAATTATAATAACCCCAAATAGTGAAAATAGCATTATATTATAAAAAAAGTTATAAAAATAAAATAAAAATATCTTTATCATTATATAAAATTTAATTTAAATGTATCTCTAGTTACTTATAACTTATCTAAGACTCATGTTCAAATTTATTCTCCTCAAAGAAACTGTGTTTAATATGAAGTCCCATGTAATCATTGAGCCAAATACCATATATGGTCTATGAAATGTCTTTATGGGCATTCCAAATCCCGGTAGGTAGGTGACTAGTTCATGGGAATGGGTAAAAATGTTAATAATAAATTTTTCAACAAAAATAAACATTGAATAGATTAAAAAACATATATATATATATATATAACAAGGTAAATATGGAAGTGTTTTGTCAAAAAATGGATATCTAAAATGAGTGCATCAAAGAACATATTCCAAAAAAAATACGTACACTGAATTAATATAAAAAAGCTAAACACTTTATATTTGAAACATATCTCCAAAAACCTCCCTGAAACTGATTACATGGATAAATCTTTCCTACATGAGGTGTAATTCCATAACTTGTGTTATAAAAATATATATTTTTACACACCCATATGAATTTGTATGGTGTAAGAAAATAACCCCTTTAGTATCTAACAATGTTTTGTATCAGTAGGAATTATAAAAAAATAATTGATCCCATTTAATAGAAAAATAGGCAAGTAATAAATTTTCACTACTTTATTCCAAAAATTCATATTCACTGCTTTAAAATATCATAAAATACCATTACATGTAAATCCATTTTTAGAGAAAATACAATGAAACAATCTTTTATTAAATGTATCCAATGAATTATAGATAATTCCTAACATTTCAAATATCTTGATAATGAATAGAGAACATATTAATAATTACATTAAAATTTGAAAAATACGTCATATGATTTTATAGGTTTAGTTATGCAATAATCCTGACTCCATAGTAATTGTTCATGACTACTTCTCAATATAATTATATAGTATAACAAGAACACATATGGATTAAACCTTACCAAGATAATTAAACTCATGTATTGTGTCATGAAATCCAAATATTTTTTATAGATGTAATAATATATAATTTATTTGAAAAATATTCCATTTTTTTCCAAAATTTCCCAACTAAACCATCCTCTTATGTACCTTATGCTACTTTGTTCTCTATATATACCAGGGATAAACCATTAAATTATACCAACATTCATTGGAAAAAATTATATGGAATTAAATTTAACATTCTATTCATAGAAATTACTTTCCATCAAAATTAAATTTTTTTTAAAATAACATTCAATCAAATTAAAATAATATTTGAGAAAAATTTAAATTAATATATAAAATTTGTTAAAATCACTTTTCAAAAAAAAACCCTAGGATACATATTTCCATCAAATATCTAATCATCCAAAATATTAATATATAAAAATATTTTTAACCACCAAATTTGAAAGTAGTTTTCCAAATGATAAATAACGCAACATTATAAGATAACATCTTTATAGAAAACCAAACACACTGATCCTCATGGAATTATTCAAAAACTACAACTAACCCACAACTAATAAGAATGAGGGTTCATTGAATCAAGTAGGGGTCCATAATCAAAAACCCCAATTAAGAATCTCCAATTGGAAAATTTATAGAAGAATGGAAATTATAAGAATCACTTACCATGATGATTTCTTATGAACACAAAATTGTCACACGAGATATATAAAATAAATCCAAATTACAAAACAGATCTATAATATTCGAAATTAGACCATGTCATAACTCTTAAATCTTGACATAAGTTTTTGGAAAAAATTTATCTGTGATAGAGAGAATAGATAATCTGAAACAAAAAAAATGAATGAAAATTAAATCAAATATTCCATTGATTTACAAGATCAGAAAATCATATATCAAATAGATTCGCACTTTGGAAGAAATTACAGATAAAAATCTATATCCCCACTCACCTATGGTGAGATATTAATTCACTAAAAATGAAATGATCCCAAATAAAAAGAAGATTCATTTTTTAAAAATGATATTTATAATAAAAAATTATTTCATATGGTTTAGATATAGATTTTGTAATGATGTAAAAAATGTGAACCCCCTTCGAGGTTGTTGTAGGAATCCCATTATTTGGATTTATCATTTGAAAAACTATGAAGCAATTAGAAAAAACTCAATTATACTATATAAATCACTTTGAGTATATCACACCATTTTATTTTATAACCATGAAATAACTATGATCCATCCACTTAGACTTCAAACAGACATCATGGTTTCCTAGGAAGACCCCCATAGTTTTCCATAACCATTCAACAACTGTATTAGGCTCATAAAACACTAATATTTATTACTGAATCATTTAAATATCCAGAGATGAATCCTAGTTATAATATATAAATATATATATAATGAATTCAATAAACTGAAGTCAATACTCTGATGTGACATATCATAAAACCATCTTGATTTATGTACCTATAAATAAATATTTAATAAATTGGATCTATGCTGATATGTGGCCATTACCACCTCTTTATTGTCTCTCCCATAGAATTCTCAAAAAATTCAAACCCATATTTATATAAAATATAAAATATTTGAATCAAAATAACATGTAAAACCTTTAACTAATAGTCAAAATTTTAAACATACTACTCTGTCACCAACATAAAAGGTTCATTATCAAGTTCTTCCCATTCTAATACGTGAGATAAGTCTTAGTCAAACTATTTGATCTATGAAACATTAAAATCATACTGGATCATTATCAACTATGATGTAAATTTTATTTGATCTTCCACCTTTACTAAATTCTCAATGACCTCTTATTGTACAATGTCTGTGAGATTCAATTTCACCTATTAACCAAGATGAAAATTGCCCCATTGATTTGAATCATTGAAGAAAATCCTTCCCCAACAATGACATGAAAATGATGACTTTAAGGATCCCCGTATGATTTATACAAAATATAATCCATGAAAAATAAATAATGAATAGAAAAAAACTCATCTATTTTCCATTAACATAAAGTGGTCAAATAATATAGGTTTCACCCACCATGGCCCAACATAGAGGGGATTTTAATGGTTAACCAAAAAATCTACCCAATCAGTTCCATTTTAATTTGAGGATTGATAAATATTATTATAAAAACATTATGAGTCCTATTTTTTATCCATAGAACCTGAAATATATATATATAATTTATAGTGAATATCTTCTAAAATAAAAATATTTCACTCAATTTTCCTATCATCCAAATGATGTTTTATTTTGTAAAAATTGACATCAGATCCCATCGTCTCATAAAAGAATTCTCTAAGTGGATATGTAAACCAAATTTTCCAATGTGATATTATAGATAATGTACCCCATGTATCCTCATGATCATTTTCAGGAACAACATTCCTAAATCATCAACAATCATGGTATCACAAATGAGAATGAAATGGGTAGACATGGTCAAATCATCAGTCGACACACACAATGGAATTCATCCATTAAGGAAACCATGGTAGTCAGAAAATGAAATCCATTGACTCATTATCCCAAAATTAGAGTAGAAAAATAGGTGGAGGATGAATAATCGATGTCTTGTGGTGATATTATATTATGTGATGTAACATATAGATGTGAGGCACCAAATTTTGTATTGTCATGATACATAATGGGCGAACTGAATTTCATATCATATTATGGTACATCGTTGAAGTTCTACAGTTAATGAACCATGAGAACAACTATATTACTTCATTAAAACATTATTTATAGATATACAGATAACAAATGATTCATATATGAGAATACATATATATATATATAATGTAATAATCCTTTAACTTTTGGCTTCCCCACTAAAATAAGAATTTTTTATAGACTCAAACGCATCATTGCATTGTTGCTTCAAATGAATCAGCCAAAGAATAGGTGATGTAATCTATGAACATTCCTAAATAATAACAAAACTATTATTTAATCATATTCGTGTTTATTTGATAAAATAGTCCCATTATTTCCCACCCATTTTTTAACTCCATCATAAAATGTGAAGCAAATATTTTAATAGATGATTCGTCAACAACATTAACCTTTACAAGGGTATATGTGATATTGAAATAAAATATATAAACGTACTAAAATAATATCATATTCTTGAGGATCATTTCATTATTATATTACATATAATGTAGACAGTTACGATAATAATAAATTGTGAACAATTCCCAAAAAGGTATCATTTCAATATACTAACGATAAATCATAACTACTAAGAATTCAATGTCATAAGTGGTGTGATTATTCTTGTGTTACTAATTATGAAAAGATCTATAAGCTAGAATGAGATCTACCTAAAATTAAACACAACCAAATAATCTACTAGAATCATCCAAAAATGAATCATATCCCTAAGATGTTTTTTAATGGTCAAAATATTATATGTTATCAGATATCATTTAATTTAATAAAATGATGTCTGATATAAGGAATATATTAATATTATTACCCCTTATCAGGTAGGATATGTCAATGGTGACACAGGTTTCATGAAAGCCATTTTAACCAACAAATAGTATTCTTAATAAACTAGGAATCATCAAAAATCAATGATGCTTCATTGATCTTCCCATAAAAGGACAACAATATCCGTCATTAAATATGGTTATATAACATGTTCAAAAACCACAAGATCAAATATCCCAACATCCAGTGTCTATAAAAATCATTTAGATAATTTTGTACAAATGTGGCGCCCACTCTAGATTCTCAATATTGAATTTGATGTGATGCTCATTGGTTTCCTCACACCATGGATAATCCATAATATCATCCGTAATGATACTAAATGTAATTATGATAATGGTGGATGATGTATTTCATTAAATATATGAAAAAATAATGTGTGATAGTGTGGTAAAATGACATCACAGGTTACCCAATATGGTCATAACTACTATTGAATGATGTATTTCAAATATTCCACAACATAAAGATGACCCAGTTACATCCAGACTATATTTGAGTTTTTGTTGACCATATTTCTCTATTTGAATGGTCAAATGTGACATGTATATGGTGAAAAGGTATTTCTATTTAATTGTTACCAAATTAATATCCTAAAAATCAAAAAATATGATGTGTTATATAATCTGTCTTGTAAAAATACAAAGGGGCTACCCAAAGTGATACACTAGGATAAACGAAACATTTATTCTATAAATAAACTAATTTAATCATATACTATTTTATTCCATCCAGTTCCATGTGATAATAGAGAATGTGTATTTTATTATCATCATTAACTAATTAAATCATGAAATCCACCTCTCTATCATGGGAAAGATGGAATAATAGTCTTGTGACAAAAAGGGTAATTTCAAGAACACAAAAAGGATCTAAAAGACTAAGGTATATCCTCTATGCTCCATCGATAATAAATATGTCACTTTTATAATTAAAGTAACGTGGGACCTAACCAACTACACATATAATACCACTCTAATTAAAATACATGGGAGAACACATCATAGGGAATAATTGATACCTATCAATGATAAAAATATTTCATCACTATTAGTGGGATAAACCAATCAATCCTGATTATAACATTAATTTCGTATAATTGTAGAACTGAGAAATCCCAATCATGATCAAATTTAGTTATCGAGAAAGAATATTTGACGAATCAAATCCCATTAATCTTATTCCTCCCATGTTGCATCACCAACTACATTACATATGGAAAATGTTTCATTGTTATTTTAAGATATTTTCTATGTTTGAGGTTATGAAGGTCTGGGTGACCATAATTTTAAATAATTTTTTTTACTAAAGATGAAGTAATAAATATTGAACATCTATATATCATTGGAATCATATAAACATCCCTATTATAATCTTCTATTGCATGTTACTACTTCATTATTAAGTATAGTGGATAGAACACTATTTAAATTCTTGTATCTAAAACCCATAAATATCAATTAAATTTTTATGAAATATATCTACAATGATGAGGAGTATAACCCTCAAATAATCATTAAAAGATACCACAATATCCACACGAGTATAAATTCTTATATAGTGTAGAAAAAAATGTTTCATGTTCCAAATCATTACTCACTAGTAGAAATTTAATTATACTTCGATAGATGATAATGAGGATTTTCAATAAGCCTACTGTTTTGAGCCTCTATAACCATCTTTTTTATATTTTTCCAACTTCTTTTTTTTCTCTTGGATCCACGAATCATTCTACTATGTGTTAGTGGAATTAAAATCAATATTTACTGTACTTTTATTGATAAGAACATTTATAAATTAAAATCCATTTTAAAGAATAAATTCATTCTTTAATATTGTATTTATAAAAAAAATACATTGGTGGTTGAATTGGAAAAATTATAAAATATATCACATCAGTATTAAGATTCCATTTTTCATTTTATGCATTGATAATATAGAAGTTATAATATGACTGAATGGATTAGTATATATTAATAGTTAAGATAAACTATATTTTTGATAAGAAGGAGAGATGTTCTCAACTAGTAGAATCATACCTTTTGAGGCTGAAATATTGGATATAATGAAAAATAAATATCCTAGTACTCTATCAAACAATTGTGATGGGTTTATTATGTGACCTTAGGTTCACCTCCCCGTACACTATAAGATATCGACTAATAGTCATGGTGTAAATAATATAGTCATTATATTGTTACCTCTAGTACAAAGTTACCCAACAGAAAAAATAATTTCATAATAGTATAAAATAGAGAAATAATGTATATAATAACTCATGAAACCACAATATAATTAAGGCTAAATCAAAAAAATAAAAATAATGATAGAATCATATAATTTTGGACCAGATGTATCTTAAGGACATGTTGAATGTCAAACAATAAATGAATAACATACTAAAAATTTTAATATTGGAACTCCCTTTCCAAACCCATGTTGGTATCATTTCCCATATCCAGAACATTAAATAAGAAGAAGACGAAAAAAATTTCACATTCCTAGGTGAATACATATATTCATGGAGTCTGTTCATGTACTAAGTACTAACCTAAAAAAGGTATAATGAAAAAATATAGTTGGCCACCATCGATGAGTTCTATAAAGAATAGAAAGATTATATTTTTAGAAGAATTTTTAAATATTTTTGTTAATTAAATTAAATTAATAATAATATATATATATATGAAATAAATAGACCCTCGAGTTATGAGTTGACACTAAGTTCTAGTCAAACCATTATCACCATGTTTCTATATATCATTGGTAATTTCAGGGAACTATGCAAACAATATCCATAATATTTTGACGAAATATAAAATATATCAATATAATAAAACTTAAAAAAAGAACTATATGAATCACAAAATGTTCATGTTAATCCATTTAAAAACTACCAAACAATCTAACATATATCATAATGTATTAGTATAAGTCTATGAATATTATTCTAATCATTACAACAAAACAAGTTAAATACCTATATGAATTAATGTAATTTTTTGATGGTCTGTCTAATAATTACATCTTTACGGGCTAGATCCTTATATGAAATAAAATAAACCTAGGAAGAGTAATATATTCCATACAATAAAACCTCAAACAAAATATAAATATACATCATTCCCATTAAAGGTTAGGAAATACACCTTTTATATCATCAAAATCATAGAAATAATTTTAAACATTGATTATACCATAGTTCCCTGATTTATTTGGCCACATCTAATAATTGAAAAAATATTTTTTATTTATATTATTGTTTTTCATGATGATTTTACAAACTCTATTTTTTGAAAATATTATATTATCAAGGCATCTTTCTCATAAATCATGGGGTAGGCTCACCGATTAGGTGGACATAAGTCTAGACTCAATGGCAATGTACCTGATCGTTTTTTATTGGACATGATTGCATTGTGAAAATAATAAATAGTGTATTATGTAGTCATTTAGGTCGTGTGCATGGATTTATTATGCAATAGATGTTTTTGAAAATACAATGAAAACAAAAAATCAAACAAAGAAATGTTTTAGTACTCTAAAATCAAAATTTTAGAATGAACTACAAATTATCAATGTATAAGTAGAATTCATGGTTAGATAATTATTCTTTCCAGTGATACTCATTAATAGTAAATAATAAAAACAAATGTAGATCTAATATAGGATGTCTGGAAAGGGTTTCTAACATAAGGAAGAAAATTTATATGAGAATGACATTAGGTATACCAATGATTAACTTCTATTTCTATGACTCGATTACAAAAAACACTTTTGGATCGTAGAATAATTCTCCTCAAATTGCATGGGGAAGGGTTTCTAAGAATTTTATAAAACATGCATTATTGTAAGTAATGGTGTTAGTGTATAAAATTATGGGTGAAAAAAATTCATGATGAACTTTATGGATTTACATCATGAATCCCACGATTTCAAAACACCTTAAAATTTTAATTTTGTAAGATTTAAAACAAATGGAAAATAATTTTTTGTTTTATACACATTAAACATCATAAATCTATGAATTAATGAATTCCTTGTAAAATATCTAGCTTGGAAGGATTTTGTGATGACATCTTTCCAGATCATTTCACTTCATAATTATATTATTTACATCATAAAATCCCTCTTCAGAAAAAAAATCTCGTTTTCTTCTATATAATTTCTTTATTACCATCCCAGATTGTTTCTGAATCTCCATGAATGGCTCATAAGAAGTAAACTATACTCCATGGGGTTAAAAAACATAAAAATTTGACATTAATAAAAAATGTTTGATATTAAAACTTGACCAACAAAAAACAACTCATCCCTGAGGTCTGATCCAATGCTTATTTTTTTTGTATTGGAAATCATTTCTAGACACTATGTCTATATATAAGAATTCTTATCACAGTTCTCATCGTTTACATTCTCATTGATGCACTACAATAACACAAGAGGAGCATTCTTCCCTGGGAGATTCTGATCCCTACTATCCAAAATCATAATTGGATCTTACTCCAACTATGGATCTATGTCTAACATGATGTCATCAATGTGTATCCTGATAGAAGGGGCAAGATGATATCTCTAAATTTATGTAATCTAAATCATGTCAAGGAGTGGGTTACACTAGGGTGGATGGGTTATAAAAAATTACAATGGACAATCCCTTTCAAAAATTTCAAAGGGTTCAACAGACATTGGATATATCTTTCCCTCACTCCAGAAATGACATTTACCCAACATGTTCACAATGATAGGAAAGCATGTTGACTGACCACAAGATATAGAGTTCATAATGAATGGTTAAAATAAGATTTATTCCAAATTTTCATGTCTAAAAAATGAATCCCAATCAACTAGACCTACTCAGACATCCCTTTCATGATATATTGTATAGTGAACACTAAATAACCTGACTATAATTAGAAAAGCGGGGAACAACATTTCAATGCCTAAAAATCATCAATGGGGTCGTTTGGATCATTATAAGAATTAAAGTATAATAGGAATACTTCAAGAGTGAAATATGCTACTCCCAATATCTATTAAACTCCAAAACATATGAACACTATATATCCTCAATAATATGTGTCAACCATTTGGATTAGCCATCATTCCATGGGTGATAAGATCCACTTAGAATAACCTATGATTCCACTACCTTCAAAATTCCCTTTTATAACCAACATATACATATAGTTTCTGAATTGTTGACATTTATCCTCATAACTATGTGCTAACGAACTATATATTGTATAAAGAGACTGATAAAGTCATCAGTTTTTTAGGTCTCATTAACAGGAAAGTAGTTTACTACCATAGAAAGTTGATACATTATCACCCATAATGCATCATCATGCCTTCTTTCCGAGGTAATATTTTCACAAAATCCATAGTTACATCAAGACATTTATATTCATTAATTGGAAGAAGAAGCGAAAAACTATACATCTTTTGAGTTTTGGCCATCACCCGAATACGTGTGAAAAATATCCCCACGACAAATGCTTTTTCATTTTGTATCCATAGAATCTAATATTTTTGACAATGATCATCATAAATCTTCATCCGAACAGGATGTACCATCCATTTATAAGCATGTAACTCTATTAAAAATACTACATGAAGACCCCAAGGAACCCATAATTGAAAATTGATAATACAAATTTGGACACTTTCAAGATACCATCCTAATAGGGGACCCCCCCCCCCCCGCCCATATAATGATTCCCTAAGATCTATTACCTCCATTTCAAAAAACTACAATATAATGATCAGGTCAAGATGATTCGGAATAACATATATTGATGTCAGAGCTACTCATCTATAGGACCCTTGATAATATATATGGACATATTAAAAGTGTTAATCATCCACAAATCATTGCAAGAGTCCTCCAAATCCTAAATATACATCTTTTATCTTAATTTTTTGGTAATAATGATACCCATTATTAGAGTGTATTCCAGATTGAAAAATAAAAAATATTGATATACGTGAACCCCCCCTCTTATGATAATTTATGTTTGATTAAGAGAATATACACAAGATGATTTTTTTCTCAATGAACATCACAATCGTATGTCTCCATATAAAGTGTATTTATAATATCATGTCATGTACAACTACTATTTACCCCATGTTCATTAGTATAAAAGTTCCACTCCTGCAGTACTAGAAATTTGAATCCATAAGAATCCACATGACTAACCTATATCAGAACATCTATGAGTCCAAATTTTGATGTTTCCCTATATAAAGAACAATTCTTACAATTAAGATTACTGGTTAGAATTGATAATGAGTCTATATTAATCATCAACTCATAAAAATCTCATTAAGTGGAAATAGAGAAATGAAGCATCACCCCATTCATTGTTATTCAATACAATGGTGCTACAATATATGATAAGAATAGCATAAAATTATGATAATATACTTCCACATCATGAAAGATAATAATATATATGAAATTTTCAGGCCACTCACAATATTACATGGATACAACCATTTATGGTTCCAAATATATTTCATAATTGGAGATAATGAGACCCATGAAGAGAAACCCATCAATCCACAAACAACAAAATATAAACATATAATACATTTTCCCTATAAATGTACTCAATAAGATTTCATGATGTTTCCATGACCATATATTAACAAATAATGTCCCAATATGTCATTAAAAAAATAAATTTCAAAAGGATATAGGAAATAATGGAAAATAATATTAATCCAAAACAAGATTACAATTATTACGTTCATTAGAGAAATACATATCACCAAATACTAATAGAACCAATACCTAATTCTAAAATAACTATGGGGTTTGTATGATGGCCTCCCCTTTAAGTGATTACATCCTTAACATAAGTCAACCATAGAGTAGATTATATAACCTCTCATCTGATCAAATAGATCGTGTATACATGGAATGGGATACAAGTCCTTGAAATCCATATGGTTTAGTATATGATAATCAACCCATAATAACAATGATTAAATATCCATTTTAGTGAAAATAATGGAAACTACCCATTGATGTACTAGTTTATAAATAACCTGTTACATACAAATATTTCATATGAACATTCAACTCATGAATCCCTATTTGTTCTATTCTATATGATATAAAAATAGATCTTATACTAGTATCAACTCGATCACGAACATGATCAATTTTTTTGATGGTATGCTTTATAAATCATCATGATTGTCATCTTGAAAATAGTCAATCACTAGAGTGAATGTATCCTATATCACTCCACCATAATCTAGTAAATTGATGTATATATTTTCCACGAGACAATACATAATTCATTAATTTTTTACTATTTGAAAATCCAAAAAATCACCCTCACCCTGGTGAATATATCATTTTCCTTAAGGATATAGAATGGTAAAAATCAATGTTAAATGTTAATATGTTCTTTGTAAGAAACAACCTAATACATTACAAGAATCTACATGAATCCTATAATTTCCACTAAAAAAGATCACATGAAATGATTTCCACCAACACTTTTATAAAATTAATTACAACTTTTGATGTGCTCTTTCAACACTCCCATTAATGTTTTAATAATGAAAATTAAATCCCCTCTCAAAACCAAAAATCCCAATACTTTTTTAAATATAGAAGATTAAATGAATTTAATTAATGATTCCATATCAAAAAACACAAAAAAACATTATATGAAATAATAATCATACTAATTAAGGTAGGTTGTGACAAATTCAGCCTATATGAAGAATAATGCATTGTGTGTAGATTACATAACCCTATGTCATGGGGTCAATCCTAAATGACAATTAATTATACCTCTTTGTTGTACATTCACTCTTGTACCAAGATTCCATGCCCTGTACCTAATCCTAAACATCTAGTATAACTCTAGATACATGAATTTTGTTGGTTAGGTGAGTCATTTCTAATCAATGGTTACTTTCATGATCCTCTTCCACTTGATTTTTGTTGATAGTTCTAATAGAACCTCTAGTGATGAATCAACATTTTAAATGAATTAAAATCAATAGTGGGATAAGGATACTGCAATCTCCTATGGACCAAAATTCCATAGTTGATGAAAAATATTGGGTTTGTATTATGGGATAGAATCACAATACCCTAGGTACTTTACATGATATTTCCCTTTTAATAACTGTTTTATTTCCACCTCCAACATCTGAAATATATTATATTAGAACATCTTACTAAATATGTTTTCCAAATCATGGGGAAACTTAATATTTTCTATCATTATGATATTCTGGTTCATCACATACAAATTCTTATGGAGAAAACATATATTCAAGTTAGATCTAAACTCACATATAATACAATCCTAGAATCACTTCACCTTGGATGCCTCATCTGTTACTATATAACGTGAAAAAAGTCTACGTAGTTTATGTGTCTATCATAAAACATCAATAAAATATCCCACGTATTTTTTGAATGAAATAATAAAGAATACACACCCAATATATCTAAATAGATGTTTCACAACAATATCATCTATAAATCCATCAAGGATAAATCCCTATAGTTCACAAAATTCATAAAAATGTCCCAGAAACACATTCCTAGTCCTGAAAACTTGTTAAAATCATTCTTCATCAACCTATATATTGGTGTCCCATGATTCTAGATGATTATATGGGCATAATAAATCCTGAACACATCTTCCATGTGGCCACCCTCACCTATGTACATAAGTGGATGCTATAGCCAGAACTCCCTAGTTATTTGGGACATCAAAGGTATGTTTTAAACAGGTTCCCCGTCCATGTACAACATGAACCACTGGATGTTTTTGGGATGATGATCGTAATTATGATTTAAAAAATATATAGGATGCTCTATTTTCATTAAATTAATAGCTGGTAGATTAAAACTCCTAGTATATACAATCCAAGGATGTTGGGATGGTATTTTATCTACATGGTTTGCCACAAACTATAGAACATTGGTTACATAAGAAGGTCTTCCTCAACATGTGATGAAAAAAAGAAAATCCTCTAAAGGATCCTTTTCATATGGATTGACATGTGATTTTTTATAACCTAATAGTTTCATTTTTCTATTTTTAGTGGTTTATCAGTGGTTTTATTTTCATAGATCCTTTTGGAAAATATTTCCCATATAATCACTACTATAAAATAATCATATACGCATAGTTTTTGTTAAAACCATGGGTATAGATATTGTTTTTACACATATACACATATTTTACCCAAACCATATGTATATTTTCACAATTCCATCCTATAACCAAATTTTTTCGGAATCAATGGGTATAAGTCCAATTATACCCACAGTTTATGAAAAATCGTGGTTATAGGGTTTGGTACAAGGGTTATACACACAATTCTAAAAACAATACAGGTACTAGTCAAACCAATACCCACAATTTTCCCAATAATATGGGTATTGGTGTGGGTTAAAAATCAATAACCACAGTTCTAAAACCCCAATCTTATAGTTTTCCTACGTTAGTGCGGGAATAAATTTTTTTCCCAAGGAACATTATTTTTTGGAAATAACTCTTATAAAAGTTGTGTTTCTCCCAGAACCAAATTTTTTATAAATTTATATAAGTAAATATATATTTATATATGAATAATCAATGTTTCTAAACTTTTTATGTCCATAATATTAGAATAACTAGTCCATGGATCAAATCCTATCACCAATGATTTTTCAAACCCTATACACATACATTAAAAACTGTTGGTATAAGGTTATTAATCAATGGAAAAACAGTATTCTCATTGTTTTGAAATAGTAGTTATACCTATGATCTATACTAATATCTTGGTTTACCATGATTTCCAAAGCCATTGGAAATTCTTATACCCACAGTTTTTGGTGCTTACACACAGTTTTGAACTGTGAGTATATGGGTATTTTTGGGCAGTGAATAACAATGATCATCACAATAAAAATGAATGTAAATAAAAATACATATTTAAAAATCATGATAGATGTATATTACTATCAATATATACCATCCTAAAAGTGATATTTTGAAAAATAACAACATCCCACAACATTATAATCCAATAAGGAAAAATAATATAACAAATAACTATAAAAAAACATAAAAAATAATTGTATACATAAGTACATAGGTTTTTCCCCAGTAAGTGGGTTAACCACATCCATGAATGAGATCATTAAGTTGTCCCAAAACATCCTAGAACCCTTTATTCCCTTCCTAAAAATTTAAATAACATGCGATGAATTCAGGAACCTTTGATACCACTTTGTAACATCAATGGCCTAATACTACATTAGGTGAAAAATCTTGGATGGTTATATGTTTGTAGTTGTTCCTACCAATACTATTATGGCCATTGACAACTAGTGATCATGTATGGAATATTGTGGTAGAAATAATATCCACTATAGTGGTGAAAAATATTGGATATAGTGGAAGAATAGAATAAAATAATACAAAACATAAATAATCAATCATTAAAATAGAAATGAATAAATTATAAAACCAAACTATACAAATAATAAATGAAATATTTAAATAAATATTGTATTTAAATTGCCCATAAAATTTGATATAATAAAGGAAATTAAAAAAATTAAAAAAACACTCTAATGACCCTACTTTTTAACCCCATTTCATTTCTTTCTGCAAGTCCGATACAACTAGAGTCCAACATTCCAAAACATAATCTCTAGTAATATTCCATAATAGAGTCCATGATGTATATGTAGGTAGAAAAAGTCATCAAAAATAAGGTGCATGTATATCTTATTATTAAACATAAAATAGTGTATAAATAAATCCAATCTCATTTTATATTGAATGTAATACTGAAATAAACTGGGCATCTAATTTAGTAATATTAATACAAAATTTGAAATAATCCAATTCAACCAAAAATTCCTAGTAAAAAAAGAAGACTATATAAACTTAATTTGACACATTTCATCATATAACTAAAATTTCCATTGATTATTCCAAACTATACGCATAACCCATTCTGGAAGTAGCTCATGGATCAACACACCAGAACTGATAAAAATCCCTATAATAATTACAAGGATCCTTACAAATTATCCTAATAATTATATAATATATTATAATATCCCATTATGAATCACAATATGTCTATAAAGAGAACAATATGTATTTAAAAAAATGATAGTGACTTTTATGAGTTATAATAGGTCCATGAATAGAACTCGTCGAATTATTTGATAACTAGGTTGACCACTCTACGAATTTAAACGTGTACGTGCATAGGACACTATGAATTACATAACTAATGGAAAGTTAAAGAATATATAAAGATCATTAAATTTGAATAAATGATCATTGTATATCATTATAATCATTGTATTAATTTTATAAAAGATTATACCATGGTTCTATAATGAGTTATTTCATGTCGATAAATGGAAAACACATTTTAGATCTATGATCTTATTTCCAGTAGAATATCAAAATAAGATGTTATGAAAAAAATAACTTTGACAAGGTACAATGTTTATCATGTACATGGTTTGTTTAACAGTCATGTGGTTGAATGTATATTTACAATTCAATTACACCTGAAAATATCCAATTGGAGGTAAAAGAGATGTGAATATCATCAATACTGAATTGTAATGTTATTTAGGTCATGTGAAAGGTGTTCTAGATTGATTGAAATTGATTCACATACTAGTATAAATAAGAAATAGAGAAAAATTAATTTTTTAAGGCCACATAATAAAATAAAAAAATGGAAGATTCAATTGAAATAATTATAGGTAAATACTACTTTCCTCCAATTATCTATCCAAAACAATCATAGAAAATAAGGACATGAATATTCAACCATGGTTCAGTTTAGGTAGTCAAACCCATGTTTCGAATCCTATTAATAATAGAAAACACAAGAATAAGAATATGATTTTATGTCTTAATACCTATCACAATTTTTGGAATTCCACAGCATGCATTTGGATAATAGGGGAGTTCTCCTTAGAGAACATGTGATATTTTTCAATAAAATATTTGAAACAATGATTATTATAATGAACAATAATGATGATTAAAATTATAAGTATGGCTATTTGAATAAGTAAATATGTTATTTATATAGTGAATCCCACAATTTTCATATACATCCAAAATATCACAACTGGGGAATAAAACCCCACAATAACATATTTTACACATCAAAAACTTATGCCAACACCAATCATATATTCATGGAATGACTAAATTTTTTTTGGCATAATTTTATTTTTACGGGTTGACCCAACCGATTAATTCCAACATTATATTTTTTATTTTGGTAGGGAATACACCCTTTAGTGAGAAGGTAAAATATATTGACAGTATTTACTCAGAACCAGCCAAAACATTTCCTTAATATCCATCCAAGGCTTGATAATAGATAATTAAACTCAATGTGATTCAATAATTCACAAAAACTGATTAGTAGAAAAATGTATAGGATATTAAATATTTCGATGGATATGTAATCAATAGGATTTTACCTTTACCAATTAAAATATGAAATTTTAAAACTAAATAAAAATGGAACTGTTTATGTGAGAAGTTCAATCGAATAATGATTATAGCCAAAACCATTTTCACTAATCCATTATATGATTGAACCACTATATTTCACAATAATCATTTCCAGTACCCTAGTTTTATAGGTTGTTGGGTATGTAGTACCTTGTTATATGAGTTGTTATATATTTTAATGGATTATATTTATCCTTTTTAATTATTATAATTTTATATGATTTTTTGGATGTTAAATTTTGAATAGAAGAAACAAAATTTTTATTTTTTTTAAATTATAATTTATAAATTAAAATCCTCTTTTGAAGATATTTTTGAATTTTTAAATAAATTTTATTTTCCTATAATATTCATAAAAATAATATCTTTATAAAAATGATAATTTATGTTAATTGAGTAAAATATAATATTTATAAGTGTGAAAAGATGTTATTTTTAAAAAAATACATGGTTATTAATAAATGTGATTTTATATTTAAAATAGTATATTATCATGTTTGAGGAATTATTTTGATAATTTTTTTAAAAAAATTAGAATATCAAAATTTTCCAATAGGGAATTTTTCATTAATTTATTAGACAACTTTTGTTTTGGGTAAAAATTAAATGTACTATAAATATACTGTCTATATTATTACATCATAATTGAAGAAAATGTTATGCAATAAAAAATAAAAAATTATCTAATTTCCATATAATGATTTATACGTTATTATAATGAGTTATTGATGTTTTTTGATTAATTCTATAATCCATTAGTGATTCCTCTAAAAAATTTGGCAAATTTAAATGTATTGGAAATAATTTTTATGAACATGACTAACATACACATCACCAATTTTATTATTTAATACTTTTAAGTCCAATGACCAATAAAATATTGAATATATTTATATTTATATAAAAATATTGGGGAATCCATTTAATGGTTTTTGGGTTGGATTATTTTGTTATATAGAGTCCATATCTTATAATTAAATATTAAAAAACAATTCCCCATATGAATCTATAAATACATACTCATCCTCACACTTATATTGACTAAAAACCCACTGAACCCAAATTTAATCTCCTTATCCATATTTTATAATCTATCACAAGATGTTCTTGATCATTTAATGATCTTCTCCCAATCTTTTAGATGTTACCATATAAGGTAAGGGACTAAATATACTTTTTTTATTTCAATTACATTCTTTTTACTATGACGTTTTTATATACATAATTCCATTTGGAATTTTTTTATTAATTACCTTACAATACATATAATTTCCATGTAATCAGAAACTATCATTCACTCTCATTGAGCACTCCAATTATCCGTTATCCAGACACATAATAATGTATAAATTATCCAGTGATTTTCAATACCAAATATTTATGTAGTGAATACCTATCCAAGTTTCCACTCTAGGATATTAACCTAGGGTGAAAAATACTTAATGGAATTGGTATTTACATATATTTAACCCACATAACATAATAATTGGGTTAAAAGTGATTAATATTTCTTTTTATCTTTAATTTCCAATATTTCTAAAAAATTCATGTAAAATATATGAATGTTGTGGGGAATCATAGAAGTATATATATCTATCAAATTCATTTGAAAATTATTTTATTCCATGATATTACATGTATGTTGTAGGATACGTTATCATTTTCCATTAATATAATTACTTCTCATGTGTTCTCTAAGAAATATGAATATGATTTCATGTTTTACGTTGTTTGGATATTGATATTTTGATATAAAATTATCTTCTTATATCGTGATAGAATTATTATGTTTATGATTCATACCCCTTTTATATTACCATGATATTCCACTTAAATAACAACTATTTAATTAATCATTTTATTCCTCAAATATTATCTTACTAGGCATTATCGCTCTATCTTTTCTTTTGTACATCCCATTGTTTTCAGAATCATTATTTGAATATTTAAAGATTATAATTAAATGTGTCGATGTTTAAATTATTTTATTGTACCCATGTTTCATATAATTGTTCTATGTATCTAATTATCTGAAAATAATATGCCTCATGAACTTTTTTTGTTTTATTATGTGTATACATACGTAATAAATCAAGAATTAATATTGATTAGTGATATTTGTTTTTATAGTTTGTATATGTGGGTGGTCTAGTTATTTAGGGATTAGTATTAATGAAACATAATGAGGACTTATATAGGAGTCTAAAAATTTGATAACATCATTATATTATGAAAAAACACAGAGTAATTGGTTTACATGTATCAACATATTCTTCAAGATACAACAAGGGGATTAGGCTCTCGAATAGTTGTATAATGGTGAAATAATCATGAAAATAGAACATTCATAAATGAATTAATCCGGACCAAGTGAACTAAAAATATGACAATCTATAATCCTAGATTCACACACCTCGGGAATATTTTTATGTAAATTGGAATTTTCTTTTCCAACCAATATAAAGGGACAAATATCCCATAAAAATTTATGATATGAATTGGACTAAGGAAAACATAAACATTAACCAAGAAATTCATTTATTTGATAAATAATTTGATTTATGATTTATCCATTTAATGTTAATTGATTATATTTTATATTCTTACTTTTTTAAAATTTATAAACCCTATGTCTATGAAGATAATGATTTCATATCGAATCAAATAGTTATAGGAAGTCCTATATTCCATGGTTCTAAAAAATCACATACATCACAAAAGCTTATTAGAAGTATAGAAACACAACATAAAAATATTAAATAGAAATTTTCGTGTAATAAAATTGTTGAATAATTCTATCCAATGAATATAACTTCCCATATAACAATATTTATAGGAAGAACTTCCACTAAATCCTTCTAAAGTCTGATTAGAAACATTTAACCCAATTATGGGTATGTATTAGAATTCTTTATATAGATCCATAATTATTTTTCTAGAAAAATAAAACTCTGTGCATATCACTAATGTCCATCAGAATCATTAAAAGTGTATGAGAGATGATAAATCTATATTATAATAATCAATTAATAAATAGATATTAATACCTTGATATCATGTTTATCTCATTAAAAACCATTAGCCTATGGTAGTGATAATACATGATGATAGGACCATTGTAAGTGAATTTTATGATGTATTTCCTAATTAATTGTTTATATATCCTCCTAAGAGATAGGTTGAGGTCACAATATATCATATAACCAAAACATTTATAATATACATGAATCTGAATATTATTACCACTATTGATATTGAATTCGGTAAGATGAAACTATAAGATAATCTTCCAAAAGATTCTGATTCCCAATTTCTTTATTATGGGGTGTTTCAGTCCTCTTTTTCGTAAAAGACTGTAAAATGCACCTATTAATTGATTATTATGATAAAAAAAGATCACACTACTGAAAAAGTATCAAATAAAATGGTTTGAGGATTTCATTAACAAGATATGTGGATCTGAACATATTTTTATGGTGGTTATTTAGTTTTGACATTTCATTGTAATGCTAATGAATGTGGATATCCCCAAGACAACATTAATACAAGGTATAGGTTATAAATGTGTGTAGTGATGCTATTTGGACTCAATAATTCTCATAATATAATTATGGAAACAAAAAATAGAGTCTATCGGGGTTAACCTGAATTTTTTAGTATTTTTTATGTTAATATTATTATCTAATCTAAAATAAAGGGGGACATGAGGATAAATTGGTTTTTGTAAAAATATCATGAAAAAATGAATTGTTAAATGAAATGTAAATTATATTTCATTTTTTGATGGGAAAATTAATATTCCTGGAGAAATTTATCAGTAAAAATGTTGATATATATATATATATATATTCATCAAAACCAGATTAAATTAAAGTGCTTCCTATAACGTCAAGTGTGATGAAGATCCATATTATCCTCGAGTTATCAGGGTGTTATCATAGATTTGTGAGAAATTCTCAATGAAAAAGCTATGTCAAAAAGGGGTGATGATTCTATGGAGTCAGGAATGTGATGAAATATACAAAATAGATAAATAAGAGGCTAGTAACTATACTATTACTTTCATTACCCACTAGTAGGGAAGGATTTGTTATCTACACTAAAGCATCCATTCATGTAATTGGTTTGGAACACACTCAAGATGACCATGTGATATCCAATTCCTCCAACAAATTAAAAAATTATAAAAATAACAACCCAACATGTGATCTTTAATAAAATTCTCTTATCATTGAATTTATGATTATTTTACATTATCTATATAGCTAAATGTGTGTCATATATACAGATAAAAAATCCTTAGGTGTATATTTATAATAATAAGAAAAACATGTTCCGATGAATGTAGTTATATGTCATCTTTCAATATGAATGTTTAATCCATTACCATCCTCCAAAACTAAACAATGTTGTAGATAGTCAGAGTGGAAACGAACACACAAACCTATACAAATTGAAAATTGAAAGGGATCCAATCTCCTTAGATAAGAAAAGGGAGGACATGGGGATCCTAAAACATACATCATCCAACCATTCTCAAAACACTACTCAACCAATCATTAAAATGATTATCACGGATGAATAAAAAAATATTAAAGAGAATCAATAAAAATATTCAAATATTTAGGAGTTCAATATTTCAAAATATGGAGTTATAAGGTATTAATCATTGATGTAGTGCTAAAAAAATAATAACTGATGACGTAACATCCAGATAATGTACAAATATCATCCATATTTATTTTTAACAGAAGATCTTTATTGTATATAGATCGGAATCAAAAACACTAGTGGCGATTCAAAAGGTGCTAGATTTTTAAAATTATATCACGATTATTGTTATGGTAATGAGTCATGGTTGAATGATAGAAGTATAATGGTGTGATTCAAATATTTCCAACTCATGTAAGGTTTTGTGATAACATAACAATGTATTTTGTAACATCTAGAATTCATTCTAACAACATATCTTTTTTTCATTAGTGTATCTCCTGGATTTTGGTTGTTTATTATTGATCCTTTGATGGGGATTCCGAAAAAATAATGTTAGTTTTGGGGAAATGATTTACATGGTTAGGAGGTGTGGTATACAAGGAAAATTCATGTTGTGTATAATAATGTTAAAATATTAATATCTCTAGTGGGATGACAACATAAAAGCCTCTTATTCCATATTTTTTTTTGAAATTTATTTAATACAAGATTTTAAATATAGAATTTGTTTATGACGTAAATTTTTTTAACAGATTCTAATCCTAATATGATGTAATTTTTAGTGTATAGGTAAATCAGGGAATTTAATATGTAAATAAATTATTTACATTATGATGTATCCATTCCCATTATTTTAGTATCTATTTCCATGAATTTTGATTATGTGTGTTTCTTCACAATTGTTGAAGAATATCCATAGGTGATCTAAGTAGATTTCATCTCAAATTTAGATGTCTGTATTGGTGTTCATAAATTAGTTATCATATCAAGACATGTGATTCATAATGTCCTTCTCATCTAATCAATTTCCCCTTTAGGAAGAATCATTTCTCCTACTTCTTCTACCATAATAGGGTTGGATGTTAACATTTATTGTGTCTAGGTGTCATTGGAGGGATGAATGGAATAAAATGTGATTTACCTCTGATTTTTTTAATAGTTTAAGCCTTCTCTTATATAGAAGATGGTAGTATGAAAAATCCCCCATTCTATATTTCTTATTTATACATGTATGTAAAATAATAATGATCAGAATGGCTCACCATTCATGTGATCAAAAGGACTATTTAATTCACTATTTATCATAATCATAATTTTTTACCTCATAGAAGATCCCAATATGTCCATTTTCATTGAGACTAAACATGCAGCCACAAAAGTGGTGGCCCTACCCTAAACAAGATGATTATACATCACTGATAATTTGATATCTTCATAACATAGTGGTTGGGAATTCATCTCAAATTTTTTTCATTGTTGTAAGTAAAAGTATTCCTTTATTCGAAATGGAGTAGTAAATCATAGAAATATGAAATAATTTATTTTAAAATGGTTTTAAGTGATTATGATTATATACTATTTATACACAATTTATGAGTTTGATATGATGTTTTTTTGATGTTTTTAATTATGGTTAAATGTTGTTGTGGATCGTCCTTCACATTATATAATTCATAGAGTGGTATTTTTTGTTAATCTATAAATCATAGGGGGATATTCCCAAAGATTATTTAATTAATAGTGCGATGTGACTACTTTTTGTGTAATTCGTAGAGGTCTGTTTCCATATTTTCATTAATGTTTATAGAAATATTCCCTAGTTAAATTTTATTGGTATGTGAGATGTCATTAAAAATGACCCAATTTGAGGGAGTTGTTTTTCAGTTTGTAGGGGGTTCTAACCCCCTCTAACACATTGGTAGTTGTTATGGGAACCACCAATAATGTTCTTTCCTATTAATGTTAGAGGAGTTATTGAGGAACCATTGGTAAAGTGTGAGTTAGTTTAGTGTTGGATTAAGTAGAGAGAGTTTTAATCCCAAATAATATTGGTCTAGAGGGGGTTATAATATATTAGCAGTGATTATGAGGCATCAACGCTAATATGACCACTTACTATTATTAGATTCATTTTTGTGGTACCTCTAGTAAGTTTATAGGTTGTTTACCACACGATTATTTAAAGGGGGTTTAAACCCCCTGTAACATGGGTCTATAATTCTAAAATCTCATCAACTAGAATTAGTTTAATTACACCTAATGGTTACTAATTTAGGGATGGTTTCCACAACCTTGCCACTTGTGTTGTCCCTACCCCAGTTCAACCCCTACACCCGGTCATCCTATACCCCTACCAATCCCTACAGTTTATCATCAATCCCCTCTCCACACCCAATTAGTATCATCCTATATCCCCCAAAATGTTCATATAATGGGACTCATGTCACCACCTCCACCACCACACACCTCGTGTAGCCATTACCCCCTCCTTGTCCCACCAATGCCACCTCTACCCCCACTTCCTCCCCCCATGTGGTCATTTACCCCCCCCCCATTGTCCCTCCCATGGCTCTCCATTTCAACCCACCTCTGTGCACCACCTATATAATCCCATATCATGTTTATCCCATTCCACCATGTCGCCATGTGAACCCTTAATAACCCTCTTATGCCTTCTAGTTTCCCCTCCCACTCTATGTTGTCTTGTTACACACTGAGCCTACCATGTTAGTTGTAGTTTTAAATAACTAATGGTAATGAATTATAGGGTTGTGTGATAGTTTAATTAAAGTGGTCTATAAATTCTTTTTTTAAGATCTGTTTTTACAACACCATTTTTTTTAATTTTAGGGAATACTATTAAAAATGCACCACCAATGTCATCCTATCTCCAGTTAATCCCCTAACTATTGTGTCATCCTTGGCCCACACCTACCCCTCCAATTCCTCTTAGGACCCCTACCCCATTAGTGTCCTCATGTAGAACACACATGTCACTATCATGTATCTCCAGTACCCCCTCTTAACTTTCCCCATGCCATCTTATACAACATACATGTCCCTTCCATGCATCTCTGGTCCTCCCCTATTTTATATACCACCCTTGTTGTACCCTCTCTAGTTAAACCCCTCAAATCTATCATCCTACACATGAACGTTTCGCTACCATTCAACATATGGTTCCCACCCATCCTTATGAGTCTTCTAATACCCAATTGATCCCCCCATGATATAGGTGGTTTTGAGGATCCATTGGAAATGTGATAGCGATTTTATCATCGATTTAATTAGAGGGCATCAATAAACATCTTTATTTGAGGTGATATTAAACACCCAATGTTTCAATTAATTTACGGTTGTTTTTTAAACCCCCCCCCCAGCACATGTATTCACCTTTCCAATTTAACCCCCTTGTGTCATTATATAACACCCACAAATCCCTCTAATACCACTCAATTTCCCCCCTCCTCTATTCCCCACCTGTCTCATCAAGTACCCACAACTTTTCCTCCCATTCCACTATAGTCCCCCCCTCTGTTTCAGTCCCCATGGTTCATATTATACCTCCCCCTAAATATCCCTCTCATGCCTCTCAAGTTCCTCCCCCCTCATGTATGCCCCACTAGTGTTTTCCCCTAACCATTTCCACCCCACCCCTTGTTTCATCCAATACCCCCAACCTATCCCTCCCATTCTTTGTCTGATTCCTCGCCTGGCCTACAATGTTTTCTTTGTCCCCACCTAGCCTCTCATGTTAGTGGTTGTTTTGAGGAACAAATAGTAAACTAATAGTTAGATTATGGATAGTTTAATTAGAGGGGGTCTAGAAACACTATAATTTGAGGTATTTTTAGTGGCCCTACTTTTTATTAATTTTGGTGAGGCTTTCTCAACCTCCTAACACATTTCAACCCTTATCCAATTGAACCCCCTTACCCTTTGAATATGGTACCCCACATATGTCCCTAACTGACACTCTAGTCTCCCACTCCTTCATTCCACCCATTATGTCATCAAGTACCCCTAATTTCCTTCCCATTCCACACATGTTCTTACCATATCTATTCCCTTATCATATTGTAACCCACTCCTATACCTACCATGCATCAATATCTTCCCTACATCATCATCTACACCCCACACATGTCTTACCCTCTACAGTTAAATCCCTTGTGTCATCATGTACTGATGAATTATCCGTCCAATTCCTCATAGTATCCCTACTCATCCTTCCATCTCATCGAGTGCCCACCCATCTTCTGATGTAATCCCCCTATCAAACTAGCCCCACCAAGGGATAGTCTTGCACCCCCACACATGACAATCCCCTAATGCTCCAGATCAACCTCACATCCACGTACCACATAGGTCATCATGTAGCCCCACCCATCACACTATTGGCACTATGTTTCCCCCACCCATCCCCTTACAATTTCATTTTTCCCCCACCTGTCCCCCTCATGCGTCTCTAGTACCCCATCCCCACTCCTCTTCAAAAAACGATTGTCGTCCACTACCAAGTTCAACCCATAACCCAATGTGTTTCCATTTTCCACCTGACCAATCCCTACCATGCCTCATTTGGTGACCCCCACCCTCCTTTGTCATCATGTCACACAACCATCCTCGTGTGTTTTATCCAATTTTGAGGAACAACTAGCATTTTAACAGAGTTTAGTAGTAGTAAAATTATAGGGGTCCAAAAAAACCTAAATTTGAGTTTTTTAAATACCCAATCATTTAATTAATTTAGGATAGGTTTTGAAAACCAACCCACTAATGTCATCCCATATCCATTTCAAAAACCCTCCCCCTTAATTCGTCACATTCTCCCACCGATCCCTCATGTTCCACTCTTGTCCCCCCCCCATTGTACGCCCCACCCATGTCAACCCACTCATGGAACACTAGACCCCCAACTCCCCCCTAGTGTCATCATTTACCCCCCAACTGTCCCTCCTAGGACCCTCTAGTTCCCCTACCCCCACCTCTGTGTCCCACCCTAGTCATGCAAACTCTCGCTTAACCCCCACCCCCTCTATTGTATTATACACCCCTCGTTCCCCTCTTATGCCTGCTAGGAGACCCACAATGCCTCTAATGTCATCTAGTACCCCACCCATCATTATGTGACATACCACTATAGAGATAAAAACACATGTAATATTTTACCCCAACATAGCCCTCTCATTTCATCATGTACCACAACACATGTCACTACCACACCACTTGACACCCCCACCCCACCCGTTTATTCAGGTAACCCCACAATTACCAGTCATTACAATCATGTAAAACCTTCCTCTAAACCCCATGTGTCATCTTATACCCCCGACACCAGTCCCTTATATGACACTCCAATTCCTCGCCCCTATCTATACACTCCTATTTTTTCATCCACTCTATATTTCAACCCCATGACTCATCCTATACCCCCTCACATGTCCCTCCCGTACATCTCCAGTTCTCATCCCACTACTCTTCACCCCCCAACCTTGTCATCCCCTCTCCAATTCAAAACCCTAGTGTCATCCTTTTCCACAAAATATCCATCACATTCCTCATCTAGTGCCCCATTTAGACTCCCATTATAATGACATTATTTAGGAACCAACGTTATTATGATAATGATGTTTGAATCTTTTAAATTATATGGGACTAGAAACACCGTAACATTTGGATGTTTCAAAAGCCATATTTTTTTTTAATTTTAGGGCATGTTATCACAACCCCTCCCCCAATGTAGTCCCATCTCCAGTTCGACCCCCACAATAATCATGTAGCCCTCCCCCCACTTGGGTCTCTGATACACCTCCATTTCACATGGAATCTCCCAAGCCCCAACTTTCCCTTCTTGTACCCCCCCCCCACCCCCTCCCCCACCATTCCCTCCTTTTATACTCTAGTTCCCCTTCCACTACCCCCTCACACAATTTCATCCTATACCCCATCCCCCCACCTTTCCCAATCATTCCACTATAGTTCCACCACCACATCCTTTAAACCACAAATCTTGTCATCGCCTCGACATATCGACACACCCAATGTCCTCATTTACTGCCAAAACTTACCTCTAATGCCTCTCAGGTTACCCACCTAGAATATCGTGTAATCCATCTCCCTATTGTGCCTCCTATTTCATCCCCCTTATTCAGTTCACCCCCTCATCCTATACCACCCACCATTACATCCCATGTATCTCTAGTTAAAACCACAGTCCCTTAATCTGAGACAGCTTTTAACACCCCTAGATTGTATTAATTAATACTAGGGTTTAAAAATCCTCCACCCATGTCTCCCCCTATCTATATTAACCCCCACCTCATGTGTCATCTTATACCCCCACCCATCTCTCCAAATCCACTCAATATCCCTATAATTCTATATTCCCCACTCATGTTTTCTGGTACCCGCACCTATCCCTCCAAGGACACATCAATTACATTCGCATCTGCACTCCCCCTGGGTTATTTTATACCCTTTTTCCCTCCCATGACCCACCATTTACTCCACCACCTCCTGTACACCCCACCTGCATCATTCACTCTCTTATTCAACCCACCATGGGTCGTCATGTAACCCATACGGGTCCATCATGTGGTTTCTAGGTTCCTCACCGATCCTACTATGTTGTTCAGATCCCCACCTATTTTATCATGTAATCCACATCTCATTTACCTCTCCCATTTTATTATATACCCCCACCAATAACTATAATTACATTATAGGCTCCCCTCAACCATACACCCAAACTGTTTTATATTGTACATCAACAACTGTCCCTTCAAAGCTGCTCCATTTCCCTTCACCCATCACACCACACATGTCGTAATGTACCCCGCACCATTCCTTTCGGTTCCACTCTAATACCACTAGATCCCCCATGTCATCCTATTCCAACAACTTTTAATCACATACCTATCCACTTATTCTATCCCCTCATATTCACCCAACCAATGTCGTCCAATCTCTAGTTAAACCCCCACACCTCATTTCATCATGTATCCCCAACTATCACATTTGATCCTAGCAGGTTACCCGCCCAACCACTCGTGTCATCCAATGAACCACCCATCCTCTTGTATCATCCACCTATCTGTCTCATCCACCTACCCTTGTGTTATCCCATACCCCCACCTATCTCTCCCATACCATTTTAGTTCCCCCACCATCCTCTACACACCACATGTTTCATCATGTACTCCCACACATGTCCCCCAAGTGCCTATTAAGTTCCACCAGCCCACAGGTCTTCATGGAACCATTTTACCTCATGTGCCTCTCCAATCACATCCCAACTATGAACACCACTGGTGTTTTACCCACTCTAGTTCAACCCACTACTAACCATGTCATCTTTTACCCCCCATCTGTCGCATTCTTGCCTCCCCAGTTCTCAACCCAGCCTCTCGTTTCTTCTAGAACTTTACCCAAAATGTAATCTGGTTCCCCCACGACACACCTCCCCATTACCATGTTAACATGTTCCATCCCTGAAACACAACACACCAATTATGAATTTTTTAAATTAATTTTCCCATAATAATCAATTTGTGGTTCCCTCTCTCAGTCAGTTCTTCCAGAACCACTAAGGTAAACGGATTTCTGTTTATTTTATACATATTTATTTTATCATATGTATTTATATGTTTATAAAAATAAATACTATTTTACTAATATATTTAAATACTTTAAATATATAACATATATAATCATTTTTATAATTTATATGTGTACATTCATATTAAAAAATATTTTTAAATACATATATGTATATTAATTAAAATTCAAATATATATATATATATATATATATATTATTCACACCTCTGTAAATTATATATTTTCAATTATTTAAAAAAAATAACTGTGTATGTATTTATAAATAAATTTATATCAATCACCCATTGAAAAACTAATTCCTATTAATTTATTAATTTTTAATCATTTTTATATTTTTCGTAATCCTATATGTTATATTTATATATATTTATAATTTACAACTATACATTATGAATATATATATGTATATATAATATTTATAAATACACTGTAACGACCCAATATTTTTTTAATAGAAATTACTTTATTATAAACATGTCATACTCACATGAAATCACAAAATAATGAACTAATAAGTGCTATTTAACCTTTAGACATAACGTTTTCACTTTTGTGATGTGAATTTCAATAATCTGACGTACAAAGTTGTGATCAGTATGTTATTTGTAGTTCGATAAGAAAAACATTATTTTTTTAGTGAATAGTATCTTACCCTTATAAATAGTAACATACCCTTATGAATATTGATATACCCTAATGAATAGTAATGTTGCCTATGATTGTACATAAATAATAATCATTTTGAAGTATTATATACCTATGTTTTGGAATAAGTAAATAAACGTTTTAAAACTGTGTTTTTAGAATAAATTAGGATTTTTATTAAATATTAAATTAATCATATATTGAAAATAATTTCAGAAAAATTGACTTCATTTTTGGATTCTTCAAATTGACAAATTATTTGGGTGATTTTTCAGATTTTTTTGAAATACATGATTTTTTGATGAATAGTGAAATACCATAATTTTCAAAATATGCTAAATAAACTAATTATAGAGTCACGTATGATGTTTAGATGATGTAAGACCAATTGATACGGATTCAAATGATAAAATTACTATTCTTGGTAATGATAGACTCACTATTCCTTATATATTAATGAAATAAAAAATTAAGGATTATAAAATTGACAATTCCCCTCTCCCCCCACTATAAAACCCCATCATCACTCCCTCTTCTCTTCACTCCTCCAAATCCACGTGCCTTCTCCATATTCATACCAAATATCTTCCCAACTGCCTCTCCAATGTCCATCTAGCCTTGGTATCACAAAAAAACCAAAACATACCCCTTAAAGAGGCTCTTAAATAAGTTTGGTTCAAGAGGTAAATAGTGATTTTAAATTGTTTGTAGTTCCATTCAAGTTAATTTGTTTTTTTTTCAATTATTACCTCCCCTTATCCATATGATGGGATGAATCTGGTATCTTATATGTACTGGAATGTTTTTTTGATATTGTAATTTGTTATCATCATATATTCCTTGAACATTCTTTTATACTAGTAGGAAGAACACCATCTGAGATGTGTCAACTTACCCCATTCATGGACGACGTGCTTTAGATTTCTATTATCATTTTCAATTATGGTCACGAAACCATTATTGTTATGGTTGAACCAGATTATTATATAGGTTATATACCCTATGTATTTTTTTGTAATCCCTTTGTACTAATGGTATTGAGTTATAATGAAAAATGATTTTGTTGTAATCAAAACCAACAAATTAACAATAATTGTTATCATTAAAGTTCTATATAATAATTGATCCTCATACAGTGTAACCATGTTATATAAATGATCACTAACACCTATGGATGGTCATAAATAATATTTTAATTCAATTATATATATTTACATCCATACCACATGAAATCCCTTACATAAGAACAAGTGAACCAATTATGAAAATAAAGTAAATGAACACTGTGGAATGACAAAATTCAATATAATTACATATAAATACAGGAATAAATAAACTAAACAAAAATGTGATAAACTAAATTAATGTATAATGGATTCTGAAATAGATTATTAATAAGTATAAATACATATACTAGTATCTTAAGTTCAAGAGAAGAACATGTTAGGATTTAAGGTAAGGGTTTTTCCAGCCGAACATCAACTTTCTTTTGGGTTAATTTTATTGTCTATAAACATAGTGTAACTCTTCTGTATTAATATTTAATCCACAAAAAAATATGGGTGTGGTTTATATATATGTTTAACGACCATAATCTTTCATAATTTTATGGATGTTTACATGTTTTACAATAATCTTTCGAAATTTTTTCTGAAATAAAAGCCAGATCCAAAATGAATTTTTCGAGTTATTACTTATATTAATGGGCTCTCTATAGTATATTTTTGGAAACCATTATCTTTATAAAATCAGTAATTTTATTATTAAAATAATATCCTTCTTAACTTATAGTTTTATTCAAATATGTTTCCAAAATAACTCTTCTTTTCCATGTAAAAGAATATTTAACTCATGATTTACTCAAAGATTTTATAAGAGTATCTTCATCTATTTCAATAGTATTGTCTAATCATATGTACTGTTGGGATTAGTATACCATGTTATCATCTACAGTATTTAATTTAATGGTTTATTATTACTTTGTATGTGGTTGTTCTATCTTTCATCCATTCACCAATTTACTTCAAATGGTTATTGTTTATTCTTAATGTTCCAGAAAAGTTATTTTCATTTCATATATTAATTTCAATATGAATGTATATGTTGTTTATGTTTATCCACATTCATATATGTAATGAATTTGACATAGTAAGTGTTGGGTGGGTCCTACCATAGCCCTACAGTGGATCGGTAGATCTCATGAGACAATCTATGGTCTTGGCACAAGGCTTCGACAAAATTATTATTTGTGGTATTGGCACCAGACCTTGACACTATGGTTATGTTTTCCCGAATTATGCATTCCCTCATTATGAAAAAAGTAGTGATGGTTCATGTGGTTATTCGACTGGTAGAATACCCATAATTATGGTATGTTATGGAAATATTTACACTTCTCATTTTTCTTCTATATTATGTTCAAGTTTATTTTTAAATGCATGAATGTTGATGCCAATATCATGGAAAAGAAAGAAGAAAAGGAGATCATAAGGGAATTCTTATCGACGACCGGTCACGGATCCCCATAACCCTGTGGCCGACATAGAGCTCTCCCTTTGTGAACCTTCCACGGAGAAAGGAGGCGGGATGCTCTGTGTACCGATGTAAAATTCTAAAACCCACCATGGAGCAAGGAGGAGGGATTATCTGTGAACTGATTTGACATTCATGAACCCATCACGGAGAAATGAGGTGGGATGCTCTGCAAACCGGTTTGATGTTTGCGAACCCGCCGTGAATTAAGGAGTTGGGATGCCCAACGAAATGATTTGAATTTCTAAAACCCTCAAGGGGGCATTGAGGTGGGATGCTCTATGAACTGATTTCACATTCATGAACCCATAGTAAAGCAAGGGGTGGGATGCACTGCGAACCAATTTGATGTTCATGATCCCTCTACCAAGCAAGGAGGTGGGATACTCCGTGAACCCCTTTGGCATTCGCAAACCCTCCATGGATCATGCTTTTTCTTCGCACTGATCATTCTTTGCTTCACGACACATCTTTCCTATAAATACAAGGCTCTCCTCGAGCCCAATGGACGGATACTACGTGATTTTTTCCTTATAATCTCCCACATCATGATGAAATTCCTGCTCTATGAACCACAATTTTATCAAGGTACTTTTTCATCATTATGTTCCTTCCACATTGCATGGATTCCACCCCTATTTGAAGAGGGATTCCCTTCACAGATCCTAGGAGCCTCTACAAAGAAAGGAGATCACCAAGGGGACTCAGGTAATCATGAATCGTTAATGCTTCAATTAGCACCCTTTTACACATGTGACCCGCATGATAAGGCTTGGTCATTGTGCTTCATGAAGAACATTGATTCACAATGATATTCTTTACAAGGGACCCTCTCTTCATGAGGAATTGCTTCGTGAATGCCTTTTCACTTTGTGATGCACCTTTCATATGTATGTATTCCCTATACCTAGTCTAGGAGACTTCACATCATGAAGCACATCCCTTCATGAAGCCTCTCCACTCCATTGAGCATCAGAGCTTCACAAGGCTTCTACATATGAACCCCTTTGCTCTGCTACTCCTTTTCCTATATGACCCTTCATGTTTTCCCGAAGAAATTTCATGTTCCATTGGGTGGTACTACCCATTGCATTGATTCTCCTCATGCTTCTTCGCAATGTCACACTAACGGATATTTATTCTTTGCATAGCCATGCAAACGTGGAACCCCAATGGAACACTCCATGACACCCCCTATCATGACAGTGTCGATGCCTTACTTTTTTCAAGGGTGGGTGGGTATCTGTTATGTATGTCCTAGAAGTGCGGAGTAATCCCCCCACATCTGAATTGTAGGACGTTATACTACCAAGCACCTTCTTCCTCCGCACATGAAATTAAACTGTTACCTCGTCCCATTCCTTTCACATGGGGTGCTCGGTCTTGGACATTCTCTATGCCCACTGGTCTCTTAGACCATTGCTTTTTGTGCGGGAGGTTTCATCCCTACTCATCCTCTCTTCCTGGGTTCCAAATCCCTCTCCTGCTGGGCTTTATCACCACTCTGGACTCTATAATAGATTATGTCTGAATATCTATCGCCCTCTAGCTGTTAATCACGCATAATCCCATGTTTAATCTTTGGGATACTAACCATGTGTAAGCCCCACTCCACATCCCACGAATGCACCTTCCAGGATGTGACCGTTAGGCATTTGCTGCCTCTTGTTTCTCACACTGAGCATGACTCACATGGGCATAGAGTAATCATCGACCATTAAATCCTATCTTGTCATCCTAGAGTTTATTCCACAAACCCCATTTCAAAATATGTGTACATTGATCATTTCCATGGAATGTTATGTAGGAAGCCTCTCTAAGGCTCATGCCCAACACCCATCGGTCTTGGCCATCTTCACATTAGTTACCAATATTTCTCAACTACATAGACTTTGATACTTTCCAATGTAAGGTATGTAGGAAACCTCCCTAAGGTTCAAGACCAACAACCATTTGTTCTATCCCCCCTTCACATTGACCCTCCTTCATCTTGCATGACAATAAACAACATGACCCCTTTTTCATCTTCCATGACGTAAAACATCATCCACCATCCTGTAATGCATGGGATCTGATCCTTGTCTCCTAGAGAAGGTTCCTAGGAGGCCTACCTCAGGATAAACCCCATCAATTGGTAGGCCGTTGTGACCCCTTCTAGTGGTAAGTAGTTGCAACCCATCCTGCAATAATCCATTGTTACCTCATATGATTGCATGCCTTTGTGACACCATCCGGCGGTAAGCCATTGTGACCCCATCTTGCGGTAAGCCATTGTGACCGCATCCGACGGTAATCATTTGTGACCCAATATAGTGGTAAGTGGTTGGGTCCTCATCCGACCTTAATCCATTTTTCACCCCATTCGGCGGTAAGCTGTTGAAGACCCCAAATGAAGGTAAGATGTTTGTCTGGTGAACTTCAAAGGGGTTGATTCCCTACCACATGGATATGTAGGAGGATTCTCCGAGACTCATGCTCAACCTCAATGTCATCCTAGAGTCGACACCATCACATTCTCGACCCCCTTCACTTAACCATACATCATTCATTTTGGTTCTTACTCGGGCCACCACATTCCGGTGGGATCATTCAACCTCATTCCCTATTCCCTTTAACAACAATCAGCTATCTACCCACTCGTTATCCCCAATAATAATGTTCCCTCTATTGGTTTCAATCCCTTGATCTACCCTCGTCACTGTTCTAGTCAGTCTGATTCGTATCCTCTAGATGTTAAACCTGTGGCATACCCAGTGTTAAACATATAAAGCTGGGGAAAACCTCTGACACATGCCTATGAAATATAATTACTTGTGTTTGATGTGTGATGCCTCAGGCTTCCATTCCCTTGAGAATCCTTATAATAAGGGGAAGAAACCCAGACGCGCTAGTGTTCCACCGTCCAGACACACCAGTGATGTCTAACATGGCTACTCCCCTGACCGATGGTTTCTGCCTTGACCAGACCCCTTGTAATGTCCCATCAGAAGAAGTGTAATTAACAGGTTTCCTTGATGATATGGCACTGGGAAGAGTTTCACGGACATCATCTTAAGCCTATAATGTAGACCGGGATTAGGTGATTAGCTCCGATGAGGAATCCATGGTAGCAAGAACTAATATCCCATCATCCTGTTTCAATCAAGGAGAAATCAGACCTGAACAAGGAATGGATGTTTCCCACCTTTGGAAAGCATGAATGTGGGGAAACAATCATCGTCATCGACCTCGAACAGACGGACGCACGTGCCTCAGAAGAAGCATCTGAAATAGAAATGGTTAACCCGACATGAAGATATTCTCCTAAATATTGAGATTAGTATCATTTGAGACATTAGTGGACTAGCATGACCCTAGAAACAACTATCTGGTGCTGGGTCCCGCGAAGAAAATAGTGGGCCTGTCTTGAAACTCACCAGAATATGAGGCAGTCCAAACGTTGGACATCCCATTCTGTGACGTTATCAGCGTGGATACATTTTACCAACCATGGAAGATGGAATGACGTTGGCGAAGTAGTCATCAATTCCATTCCATTCTACACTAATGGATTAATCTCCCTTCTTTTCAATAACCAAGATGCAGCAAGAACTCGATCACCACCCACCCACCAGCATAGGGGAGGAGGCAATGCCAACACAACATTCATGCACGGATCCACCACTTCGGAAATAATATGCATGCCTACAAACATTGGAAACCTCGCCCCATCTCCATGTCTGAATTCAATCAATAGAGAGTGATTGAAGCCCTTGTACACTGGTACGAGGATGAAGGGATTATCCCAACTTCGGATATGGCCCGCCATGTCCTATGGGCATCTTCACCTTGTCACCAACAATATCCCCATGAACCGCGCAGGGAGCCACTGCTCCCCACTATAACATACAGTCATTTAGGAAGCCTCTCCCCAAAATGCCTTGACAACTCTCTCCCATGCGTCGACAAGGTAGTGGATGTTTGGGATATCCCAGTCAAGATCCCGTTTCAAGTGCCCCCATGGAGGGCTCCCACTAGGCTGCGTCAGTGCCACCACCCAGTACCACGAGTCTAAGATAAGGTAAGACATGAACTTCCACCGTTTTCCCCAGTCTGTTTGACCCGACGCTAGCATCGGGCATAGGCTGAGGAGGATGCCCACCAAGGGGAATCAAGATCAAAAACTATTGTGGCTCAAGCTACTGCTGAAGTATATCATCAACCCATTGAATATGCTTAGTAGGGTAACTTGTATACTAAGCCCGGATTGAGGCCCCAACTGCCTCATGGGATGGATGGGTCGACTCTATCGGTTTCCTATATAGGTAATGGCCGCTTCCATTACAGAGGACCTCCCCATACTGCCAATATGGAGAACGTGGGTCTTCCCCACTTCCAAGCATAGCATGGATATCCACCTCGAGCTACCCTCAGTCCGAATGTGGGACCTCCCCATAATGGTGACACTCAGTACGAAAGCCTCTCATGTGCTCATTACATCGAGTATGTAGTCATTCATCCTACCACAGATCGTCGTTGATGGGACGTTTCACATCCGGTCAATCTCCAACATGGGGGGGCCTCCCCATGTCCTCACAATAGTAGGCGAGGGTCCTCCTTGCTACAACAATAGAAAGGGTAAGGGAAAAATTCTCTTCACCAGCACCCAGCATGGTGGTCCTACCTGTGTTCGGCTCGACTAATACGAGGACCTTCCTCGCACTGACGTTGATAGGAGAAACCAGCATGGGGGTCCTACTCGTGCTCCTATGGTCTCGACCGTAGGTCCTACCCACTCCAGCACTTCCCACAAAGGTCCTCCCCTTATACCTTTTTCTATTAGTCCTGGTGCTCCATGCACCCAATATTACTCAGGAGGAAGTCCTCTCCTCCACAAAAAGAGTAAAGCTGAAGGTCCTCCTCATGCTGGAAATCCGCCCTATCCTGAAGAACAATCTCAGGGTAGGAGGGTGGGCATCGCCGCTATATAGGAAACACTGATAAGATTCATAATGAGATCAAACTAGTTTGATTCTCAGATTCTGAAGCCGAATACGGCCCAGCGATGGAACCCTCTCCCAGACCCCCTGTGTCATGGGCCAGGGCAGGAACAAGGAACATCAGACTCGTACTCCTAGAATGTGAGGTCAGTCAGATTCCCACCTCCCTCCACAGGTATAACCAGGAGGATGAAAATTTGGAAACACTATAGGTTACTGTCAGTTGATCGCAACCATCATCCTCAGAAGCACTCTCTACCATGACTAGAAATTGTGAAGAGCTATTCTAGGGACCATTGGTAGACAAGAAACAGCACGGTCTACCGCCATAAGTCATGGTCCTGACATCGAAAACCATGGTAGTCATCCCATCTTACCACGACACCATGGTAATGTAACTTCACTCATTAGGGTGTATCCCATGATGTAGTGTTTTATTGGCTCACTATCCATATTCTTCACCAGTCATCATATCATCCCAACAGTCTTCTTCGGTACAACTACTTGTTCTCTAGCCACCACCAGTTTAGGAGTAGGGACATGAATGTCCAGACCCTAAATCGAGCCTAGAAGCTTATGGGATTTCCACACAGCATACCACATCAGAGAGATGCTTTGGCCGGTTGCAGTGCCAAATTTTTGTGCACCAGAATTCCTCTCCCAAGAGGAAGTTGAGTGTTTCTACCAGACCCTCTAGGTGACTCCTTTCGGTCTTCACCATCAGTGACTAGATAATCCTAATATCCAAGAGAATTTCGAAGACATTAGTGTATAATGTCATCTGGTAGATTTGGCCGCACTCCTTGTGGCCCTACACCCCGAGTCACCAAGTCATCGTAGGGCCCTCTAGCAATGGTGTGTTCAGATCATCATGGTACTCCGCATGATTATCAAAGAGGCTCCTCCCCATGTACATTTACATAGTTGGGGATAGTAATCTTCCCTCCTACTCAGTCCGATCCGGCGATAACCTGATTTTTTAGGTGACATAGAGGATATGGCTCCAAGAAGATTCGCGGTTGACATGTCAGACCTTCCCGAGGGCGAGAACGAGCTTGAGCTTCTTAGAGAGTACATTACCCCTGAAAGAGATTCAAACATTATGGATCTTTGTAAACAATTACTCATCAATATGGGAATATACTAGGTCATCATGTGCCCACTGAGGCACTAGTCCTCAGCCGAAAACCCATAAAAGGGAAAAGAAAACACCTTGGAGTTGTCAAGCCCTTTGACCCATCTGGCTCAGTTCCTGAAGGTGTAAGATGACCCTGAGAAAGTTGTGTTCTGTCAGTAACTTTCCGAACATAAGGTGGTCAGTGAATTCCTTTCTAAACACGTTGTAGAGCGACAAACAGACTACGGTGATCCTAGGCCGGGGCAGCATTGGCAGGCAAAGATTCCCCTATTTGAATTGCCTCCAGTTGACCATGACTATCTTGACCTTGCAAATAGGGATGTGGCTGGATCCTACAGAAAGATGGAATGGTATATCTCGCCTAATCATATTTAACGGTGTGAAAATCATCGGGATGCATCTCGGATTCCCCCAACTGCCCCACTTGTCTTTCCACCAGACACTCTACAAGCCGCTGGGCCACCTTATCATGTTGAAGAACCCACAAATTCATTGGTATTTAGGGATTCCCATAAAGACAAGAACCCCCACCCAGATGATCAACATCAGCACTCACTGCCCATCTCAAGTCATTAAAGATGCCACATGTGGTTCTCTTGCTCGATGGAAAACCGTATATGGCATGGGTAGATGATATTCCAGCACCCACGTGTTTCGAGAATCCCATATTTCCCCCCTTCAATGGGACAGGGGATCCACCACTTCTTGTAGCCCACTTTACCTCATGGTGTGGCCCATGTTTGGAACTCTAGTGCAGTAGGAGGCTGCCAAGATCTGATATATTGTGTAGACATTAGAAGGGAATGTGTCTATCTAGTACATCTAGTTCCCCATCAGAACAGTAGCCGACTAGGGGGACCTCCGTAGGCAATTACTCTACATGTTAAGTTACACCACGCGGAAGACAAGTATCTTGGACATCATCAAGTGAATGCAGATACCTGATGAGCATGTCACTGACTTTGTTTACCAGTGTCAAGGATTCACATATTCCCTTGACATGCCACTAACTTAGGATAAATTGCTGACAATGTGAGTATGGAGTGTCAAGAAAGAGCTGGTCCTCTCTCTGATCTCCCAGAAATATCCTTCACGATTTTGAAACATCTCTGATAATTAATAGTGCCTAGGGTATTCTATACAATAGGCCAAACATGCATGTATGTTTCCTCATACGATCCCCGTGAGAAGGGCAGCTAGGGCCGAGCCTTCCCTAGTGGCACAAATAGGTGCCCCCACACAATGCGCTGACACTACCATGTTGATATAACATAGTTCCACCTCTTCGACAGGCCCCTCTAGCCCCTCATCAGGGTCATTCTCCAAGGGCCTCCTTTCTTAATATGAGAAACTTGGATTACTCATTCAATGAGGCACAGGTCCTCGGTTACTTTCATAGTTCCATGGAGCATGGGATTTTACATTTACCTGATTGTAGAAGGCTGGAAGAGGAAGACCTCACTAATCACCATAATTACAGCCAGTACCACCAATCCAAGGGAACACTCTCAAGAAATTCTATGTGTTAAAAGATAGGTTTCATTACCTGGTAGATAACAACACAGTCCGTTTAGGCCCGGCTCTGGCACATGTGGCATGCGTCTTTGTGAGGCCAGACAACATTAGTGACAGTGAGGGTGAGAAGAATTAGGATTCCAGTCACGGATCCCAGAAGTATGATGACTATATGGCTCACAAAACCATGGTTTGGACCAAGTTGTCATCCGAGAATTCATGAATCTGCCATTGCCTTTAGAAAATGCAACCACCACTTCTGCACTGTCGTCTCAGCCAACCTCTTCCCAGAAGAGAAAAAATGATTGTGTAAGGGAAACAAAGTCCCTCACTGATTCCATCATCATCTGGTAATCTCGATGAAATCATTCCCCCAGAGATGGAAATCCATCCCATAATCCATCTAGTAATGGATGACTCTTTGAGTGACGGTCATGGGTATGCCTTGGTTAACACCGTAGAGCTGGTAAATCCCTACATGATTCCTGATGATTAGGAGCACCAGACGAATCCTCCCAACGTCCATAGTCGTCGACAACGTCGATGGAGCCATGAAACAATGGGCTGTCAGAGTGCCTCGTTCGGCACTTCCAGCTAGACTGTGCATTCTATCGAAACCAGGAAATGAGCTCAGCGTAGAGCGCAGCATGCACAACCTTCTCATCTGGTGGAATCAGGAATGCCTTCGCCGTCGATCATGTTGTTGGATCTTGCAGAGCTACCCCGACCATGTCGTGACCATCCACGCCCTGCTACAGGATGGTCATAGTATTATATAACTCATTCATAAGCCACCATGCATGCCTCAACTAGTGGGAAGTAGGATGTTCCCAGTACCAGTCAGCCGCTGGTCCATTCGGTAGGGCCCAATATACCACATGTAATAGAGAGACCTTTTACAAGAAGAATTTCATGCCTGGCATAGAAGAATGATTTTCTTAAGCATCCTACCAGTATTACAGCAATATTCTCCATCCTTGAGGCCCTTCTCCTATTATAAGATATGGGTGAGGCCCTCGCTAAGGCTTTAATAATCCCCCTCTAGTTTTATACGGTTGTATCAGCTGTAGAAGCTTTTCACGCTGAAGCGGTTGAGAATAGTGAATGCGAGGCCATTATCTCATTCTCCGGAGAAGACGAAGGCCCTCCCATATAGGGGATCAATCGCCCAGTATACATCCCAGACCAGTTCAATTGAATAGAGGTTCACCACTCTCTTGTCGACACAAGCTTTGAAATTAAAATATCTTATCATGGACACTACAAAGTTAGTATTGTATGAATTTTATCTTAGTCCATCTGTCCTATGAATCCAAGGTTATGACAGGGTGGAACAGACATTGATCAGAATAATCCACTTGATGACCCAGTTTAGTGGCCTAGTTTCCTTCACAGAAATTATGGTAGTCTCCCAAGACACTGCATACAATGCGTTGGTGGGAAGGCCATGGCTCCACCTGCATGTGGCAGTTCCCTCATCATATCATCTGGACCTCAACTACTCCTTTAATGGTCGAGTGAGCATTCATTAAGGTGATGCTTCTCCCATTTCATCTTGTTAAGATCACTACCAGGATTAAAACTACTACAAGATCAAGGACATGAAGATTCATACTAATAAGGTCGAGCATGCCACAGTTGCGACCAACCTATGGATTGATGTAGATGAAACCTACATCATTCCAATCCATTGATTGGATGCTATAACCCTAGACATGGTACAATGCATTTTTGTTTTTGGGACAAGGGAGGAACACATTCCCAAAACTAAGCGATGTAGGATGATCACCTAGTACAACTATACAGATTAGGATTAGTAGATTCTAGAGCCTCCTACCCCCATAAGGTATCGGGATGTCCGCCCCATGGAAACCACATTACATCATAAGTTATTGTTCCATCGGGATGGAATTAACCAGCTCATGACGACGCTCCACTCATGATTTTACATCATCAAGTGTGGACCCATGGGCCATAGGCCACACGGGATTAGATCAATAGACATTATAACTATGGTTGCAGTATCACAGGAGTCCTCTGATGTACTGACTATTGCCACTCAGGATTGTACCAGACTCCCGTCGAAATCTTCCAACCCAGAAGCAATTCTTCTCCCATATGATCCTTCCATTATAACTGGAGAAGAGGATTTGTAGGATGCTCCTCCAGCTATTTAAGAGGGCATGTCTACCGCAGTTGATGAGTTGGTATAATGAACCTCTTTAGTGAGGCAAACCTAGATGCCACATTGATTAGTGCCACCATGCCCCTAGAGGAGAAACAGTAGTACATAGACATCTTGAAACAACACAATGATGTATTCACCTGTAGTTATGACTATATGGTAGAACTATATTCTCATGTTATTCTCCACTGCCACAGTTTCCCAACAAATCATCATGGGTTCAATCAGCTTCCCAGAAAGATTCACCCTTATCACGGTGCCATAGTAGATGTGGTAGTTGATTAGCTCATCAGAGCCAAGTTTGTTAAGGTTGTCCAGTACCCTAAATGGATCGCCAACATTGTTCCAATCAGGAAGAAGAACAGATATATCAGACCCTGCATCGACTTCCAGGATCTCAATCGTCCCTTTCCATAGGATTATTTTCCCCTTCCTATGAAGGTGTTTTTTATTAACATTAACGCATGATTACAAGACCACTACTTCATGGATGGGTACTTTGGGTACAACTAGATCCGAATGGCCCTAGAGGATGATGAGTTCATAGCCTTAAGGGCACCACAAGTTACTTTCTGTTACCTAGTCAAGACCTTCTGTTTAAAGAATGATGGTACTACCTATCATCAGGATTTGCGTCACATATTTATGTCGATCCTCGGAACACAATTGGAATGCTATGTGGATTATGTGGTGGTCAAATCTCTCTAGCATCAATAAAATCTCAAAGTCCTTGATAAAGTGTTAAACTTATTTTATTCCCATCACCTGAAGATGAACACATTAAAGTGTACATTTGATGTCACCTTTGGAAAATTTCTTGGCGTCTTTGTCAGAGCAGGGGTATTGAGATCGACCTGGAGAAAATCAAGTCCATTATCCAGATGTCTCATCCAAAAAACATTTGGAAACATCATGCTTTCAAAGTCCACATAGCCTACAAATTCTGATTCATCGTGAATCAGGCCAGCAAGTGTAATCCCTCTTCTCATCTCATGAAGAAAGGAACACTCTTTGAATAGGATGAAGAATGTAATCCTAAATTTGAGGAAATCAAGCGGTATCTGCTCCAGCCTCTGATCTTAATGACACATATCTTAGGAAATCCATTGGTCCTTTACGTGACCTCCCTGGAACGATCTATCGGTGTCCTTCTCACCCATATGAACAATGAGCAGATGTAGAACATCCTATACTACCTCAGGCGCATGCTCCTCGATATGGAGACCATATAATCCATCATCGAAAAGAGATTCTTTGCACTGGTATTCGCAGTACAAAAGTTGCGACATTACTTACAGCACCATGAGGTACAACTGCTATCCCATGTAGACCCACCGATGTACATCCTGACCTGCCCCAAGTTGACCGGCCATCTAGCTCGATGAAAAGTGGTTCTCTGGGAGTTTGAGATCAGGTTTGTCCCTCGGAAAGCTATTAAGGGGAATGAATTAGTATACTTCCATGTGCACATCTGACTCCTGCTGAACATTCCTTGGATCTCGATTTCCCCAGGGAGGTGATCCTCTCCGTACACCAAACCACGTCATGCTGTAAGATGCACTTCAATTATGTATCCCAGATCCCCACTAGTAGAAGGATCAATGGCCCCGACTCAAGAGAGTAGCATAGGGTATCATCTTCATTAACCCAGCACAAGCCATCCTGCCAGATTCCTTCCTGTTGTCAGAAGGCTGCACCAACAATGAGGCAGAGTATCAGGCTCATATAACTTGCCTCAAACTGGACCTCGAGATTTATGTGCCCTATTTTCATGTGAAAGGGGACTCTGAAAAAGTCATCAAACTGATCAATAGTGACTACAACATTAGAAATCCAGATCTTGAACAATTTTTGGAATGCACTCTCCCACTAATGGCCTATTTACCATCTCGGACAAAAGTTACTCATATTCCATGATCTTATAATGGTCGAGCTGACGCCCTATTGGGCCAGGCATCCTCACTCATGGAGCTCGAGTAAGATGATCTTTTTATTCATGTGGATTATCTGAGAGTCATTTCCCCTATCACCCTCGATGTCAACGATGGTTGGAGGGTAAGCCACCGTATCATTGGAGCCTCCACGGTAGTACCCCCCGGGTCCCCTAAATACGGTGATCGATGTGAGTCCCGACTAGAGAGCCCCGTTTGTTGAGTATCTCCCAAATCGATATCTTCCAGCAGATCGGGATGGGAACGAATGAATATGAAAACGCATGTTGCAGTTTACCATCCAGTACGGCCTTGTCCATGAGTAGATCCTCTAAAAGTGTGTGTTTGATGGAGTTATCCTCTGTTTCATTCGAGGAGACGAGATTTCTCAGGTCATGCAAAAGGTTCACGCCGGTTCCTAGGGGGCTCCTCAGATAGGGCTGAAACAATCCCACGACATCCATAGACTGGGGTACATTTGGCCCTCCTTGATCCATGATGGCATTGAGTTCTACAATAATAGCCATGCATTTAAAATTCATCATATCTTCATGCATCAGCCACCATAGCCTCTATACTCCACCAAGTACTCTTGGTCATTTGTGGTATGGGGACTTGTTGTGGGACCATATCCACCAGCGACAGATCGCCTGTGAAGGGTCATCCTAACTGCCACAAATTTTTCTCCATGTGGGAAGAGGAAGTTCCACTCAATGAGTTCAAGGAACATTCCATCATTGAATTTGTGATTTCCTACATCATCTACCGATTTGGAGTCACTCATGTCATCTTCACTGATAACGGCCCGAACATCTGTGCATCTATGCTAAAGAAATTGAATTCTAAGTACCATGTCCTTTCCAACCACACCTCCCACTATCATGCACATCTAAATGGACAGATCAAGGAATCCAACAAAATCCTCTCTGACATTCTGGAGAAAATGGGTTGTCATAACAAGAACAGTTGGCCGGAAAAAATCCACAATTCCCTCTAGGATTATTGGATGACGTCTCGTAATTCCACCAAGGTGACCACATATTCCCTAGTGTATGGAATAGTGGTTGTCTTGACCATCGAGATTCAATTTCCCTCACTACTCATAGCTGTCTATGATTAGAAACTACTAGATAAAGTATCTGAATTCTATCTGGCCAATTTAGATGTTCTTGACGAGAATAGACTTCATGGCCTTCAAATTCTAGAAAGGCATTAGATCATAATATCCAGTTCTTTCAACAATAATGTTTTCCTTTGATCCATTTTGAAAGGAGACATCGTATGGGCCCTATGGGAACCAATTATACCTAGAAGAAATCAACCAAATTTGGAACCCAAATGGGAAGGACCACACAGCATTCACAAGGTTTAATCCAATGGCCCATACATTCTGGTTACAATGGATGGTGAGTGTATAACTCCTCCCACCAATCCCATGTTCCTCAAGAAATACATTTCTGGAGCCATAGAGTCCCACATATCCATAAATTGTACGGTCTTGCATGACCATAAACTGTACGGTCCTGCACGACCCTAAACTACATGACAGTCCTTCATTTCCTCAAACTGTACAATCCTTCATGACCTTAAACTATGCATCGTCCTGCATGACGTTAAACTGCATCTTAAGAACTGCTTATGGCTTGATTCCCATCATAATGGGATACATATGAACACTTAGACAACTTTTCATGAGTCTAGACCATGTTTCCTCTTTGATTATCCCCACTGAGGAGTAGTTTTATTTTTGGGATCACACATGACATCGTGTAGGCTTCATTGACACCACCCATGTCCGTGTTACGATGATTTCACCATGTTCCCTCTTTCTTTCATCTAATCCTCCCATGTCCTTCCCGCATGATGCTAAACTACATGTCCTTTTCAGAACTACTAGTGGCTTGATTCCCATCTTCATGGGATATGTTTGACAGCCCAGGTGTTTCATCCATAGGCCCAGACCTATACTTCAGGACCTCCCATAGGGATTGAGCACAAGTTGTGTTGAGGACATTAACCCTCATCCAGTACAAGTTCATCATGAACATACCATATATCCCTCTCCAATGAAGATCTCTATCTCTTCTGATGTCTATCATGATTTGATATTTCATGAGCACATTTATTCTCCATCACCCAATCATTTTGGTTCCCATTAGCTTTCACATCCAGGGGTCCCCCCAAATGATAAGTATAATTAGACTAAGGGCTCTCCTATCCTTTTAGGCCAACTCCCTTAAGGGTTTTTGGACAACAAATAGATATGAGTCCGAAATTGCAAATATGTTCAGTATTCAATGCTCATTTGTTGTTCCCATTTCAGGTCACATGATATAGATGTTGTGTTTCGAATCTGGTCAACAACTATCTTTTGTCATTGTCACCACCACCATATGTCCCAAGAATGGAGTGTAGTGGTTTATTCTGCCCCGTCGTCTCCCCAAATATTGGTCTTCTTTGTGAGGAAGGGTGATTCTAGCTGTCAGAACCTTATGTGATATGTAGAGCCTAATTCTACTCTTTGTTTCCTACACCGTGAATTGCTCACATTTGAATAGAAATTATGAAGGCAATGCCCGTCTGAGAGGTCATCTGGTTACAATTGGTTGGGACACTCAGCCTTAGGTCCTTTGACCACTTCGGACCCCTGGCCCAAGATCTCATTTAGGATTGTGTAGTACTATATGGAATCATCTATTTATTCATGTCTGGCTATTTCCCCATTCCACACATATCCCCCTCAAAAATCCCTCCCATCATTTATTATATGTCCCGTAAGCACATGCCCAATCGTGCTTCGCGAGCCCCATCATTTGTGTTCCATTCACCTTCTATATCCAAAAGGGAACTTGAATGTCATGGATGCTCGGCCCAAAGGATTTCCTATTATTACGGGTTAACACCCTCATGGACTTCGAGAAAAAAATTGAAACAAGTCTTATGTTGCGAATATGGTCAATGGTTGACTCTAAATTGCTTTCCCCAAATTCTAGTCAAAGAATAGTGGATAATTTGTTGTGAACTTGATCAATAGTTATCCTCTATCATCATTTCCATCTTGTGGTCTTCCATAAGCATGATGATTAACCCTCTTTGTCCCATGCAAATGACATTAACGTAGGAATCTACAGTCCGAGCTCTCTGACCCTAAACTACGATCACCTTCTTCCTCACTGCTAGACATTAATCTGAAAACTGGCCAGGAAGTTCTTTCGGAGGCCTAGCCTCAGGTCCCTTGGCCTTCTCGGGCCCCTAGCCCATGTTCTCACTTTGGGTTGTACATTAGGGTGCATGTTTATGTCCTCATTGACTTTGGTTTACTCACCATTCCGTACAAATCTGTGAATGAGAGACCTTACCCTTATCTTATTCCACATTTCAAGCCGTTAAACTGCATGTTGGTCAAGAAATTCAGTCCATGGCACAGCTTCAGGCCCCATGGCCTTTTTGGGCCCCTGGCCCACGTTCTCTCTTAGGGTTGTACAGTGTGGTGTGGGATTATTTCCTCATTCATGTTGGGTTACTTTTCGTGTCGTAAACGACCCTAATTGGGGTATTTGGTCCATATTTGCATCGTTCTATTCCTAGATCTACGTGTGGATTGAATCCCACCCTCATGGGATACGTAGGACCGCCCGAACGTCTAGTTTTCAGGTCCAACCCCGTCTCTTAGAAACCTCCATATCATTTTGTCCCTTTAGCCTGCATTCTTCAAGAAGGGGGTATATATTATGGTATGAGCATAGGTCCTCATTCACATAATGTTTATAACAACCACACCACATACCTTTCTCTACTGAGAGGACTTCACTCCCTTTCCCTGCTTTCATCTCTTTGAGTCCTCTACCAATACAGTTGATCCCTCGTCCCTTATCGGTGATTCACCAATTGGCCCATGAGTACTCTGGTTTAGAACCGGGAGTGTCTGTTTATACGTGGGCATGAATTAACCAAATTTTAAAGTATCTTGTTTCTCTTCCTTTGGGCATTCATTACCTTTCACACCCGAAGGGAACCCCAAATGGCATGGATGTTGGGCCTAAAGGATATCCTACCATTATGGGCCAACGTCCTCAAGGTTTTCATAACAAATATTGATACAAGTATCACATTGCAAATATGGTCAGCGGTCGAGGCTCATTTGTTGTTCCCATTTCAGGCCACATGATGTGTTTTGAACACGGTCAACTATTACCCTCCATCGTCAGATGATACCCTTCAAGCCTTGAATGATGGTTACATGATTTACAATATTTTACACCAAATTAGATTTGAAATGGAAATTTGACACTCCTTAAACTATATCTCAGTGTACATTTGCACATTAGGAGGAAAAAAGCCATCGTAAAGACATCATTTGGTGCTCTGCACCGTCTTCCCATTGGTGTGCATTCCAAATATTGCAAAAAAAAACCCTCTTACGCCATTGTTTCCCACACCGTGTTTGATTCACATGGGCTTAGGTATTTGGTAGAGGTTTTCACTTACATGGAAGGATTCCTCTTCTTCATGGTCTGATCTCAATGACCTTAAACTGAGATCATTTTTAGAACTACGTATGGCCTGATTCCCATCCCTATGGGATACATAGAAACACTCAGACATTTTTTCTTTGGGTGTAGATCAACTGAGAGCTAGTATCACCTGCCCCATATTCTTTGACCATTTCTGGCCCCCTCTGCCTGAGGTTTATTTCTTGGAATTTCACATTGTGTGATATGAGATTATGTTCCAATTCGCATCGGGTATTCTTTATCATGTCATGCACATTCTCTTATAAACCAAATATTTAGTATATATGTATTATCCATATGACTTAAAATAATGATGCCTAGCCCCCCCCCCCACAACTTTAAAATTTTTTGTCTATACAGCACGATGTTAAAATTAATGGTTGGTCCCTTCACATTACCCTAAAATGTTACATTTTCGTTTGGGGCGCACAACAAAAAATGGCACTGCATCATGGTTCCCTCATTCGAGGGTACATCATGTTTGGTATTGGTCACACACCATACCATTTTCAATGTGTACCCATGAGATGATTCTTTTGGTGATGCATGTACATTCTATCCTAGGTCCATATCTTAAAAAACAAAATTCATTCATCTTAATGGAAAAACAATATCTATCAAAGGCCGCTTCATTTTCTGCATGGGCCAGACCCTCACAACCTCCCATAACTATGTGCATCATGATTATAATTATCATGGAATATGTAGGAATGCACGTGCACTTTTCCTTGGGCCCAACCTAACATTATTTGTCAAAACCTCAACCTAAAACCTCTCTAAGGAACACATGGTGATCTAGAATCCAAGTCCTCTTTCACGTCGGGTTTTATAATTTCCTCAACATGTGTCTCCCATGTTCCCAACCATCTATTGTCTGAGATCTAAGACCTTTAACTATTATATCATCCATAACTACATATGGCTTGATTCCCATCCTTATGGGATACATACGAACACCTAGACACATTGTCTCCGGGTCCAGTAAAAGGAATTCAAAATCATGTATCCTCTCTTTCAACCCCTCAGCCTAAACTCTTTTGGGAACGTGTGGTGTGGTGAGTACCTCATCGGTTCTCCTTCAGGTCGAGTTCGGACAAGGCCACACCATGTGACTCCCACATTTTTTCCCCACAAGGTCCAATTTCTATGACCCTAAACAAAGATCTCCCTAAGGGAACTGCACGTCATGTTTGGAAACTTCGCCACCCTGGGCAAAGTCCATTAAAACCAATCCCCCTTAATGGCCCATCCTACAACCATTAAGATTGAATCTTGTAGCCTTAGGACCTTTGTCCTTAGAGGGGGACATGAATCCCTCTATATGATATGTCTTACTATCGTACTCATATGTGTTGTGGTACTGTCCGAAGAGTTGAATTTTTACCGGGACATTCCCCTCGTTCCATGTCCAAGCTTCGTGAGCCCATAATTTGGATCCTCATCCTATTCCATGTCTAAAGGGACCCCCTTTACGGCCTGGTTTAATGCCACACTGGCTTACCTACCATCTTGGGCTATCATTCTGGAGGACCTCATACGAAATTTGTGATAGGTCTTCTGTTTCAAACAAGGTCAACAGTCGATACTCATTTGTCTGTACCCATTCCAGGCTAACGTGATATGGATACTGTGTTTTAGAAAAGGCCATCAGTTATACCCTATTTTCATGATACAGTCATTGTGGTCCAGATCTCGAGCATCATGATTTACATATTTCCACTATCGTATGTTCATATGGAAGTCCATCACACTCAGCATTACTCCTTCATGAATATAGGTGCATTATATAGCGGGTTCAGCATCATGGGACATCATTCACCAAACATCCCACTGCCCTAACATGTGTCATCCTATGTTAGGAATTTCCCATCACCACTCCTTATTTCCTATTTCGAGCACAACTCACTTGGGATTAATTGTTCTTGTAGGGAATGTACAGGCACAGCCAGGCGACACATGCCTTTCATTATCCCACATGACATTAAACAGTTCCTTTAGAACTATGAAAGGATTGATTCTCATGCTATTGGGGTACGTAAGAATGTCTAGGCACCTTGCTTTGGGCCCAGCCTAACATTCACATTTGCACCCATGACCTAAAAGTAATTCCTCCAGTAATAAGTGTGTCGGCTTATGACCCTATTAACATCGGGTTTAAAACTACTGCACCACATACTCCCTTACCGGTATCTCTCCTTTCACCTTCTGTCCTATCGCATAAAGTTAAACTGCACGAGTCCTTATGGCCTCATCACATTACACTAAACTACAATTCTAACCTGAAAATGTTCAAAATTTCCCAGTGTTAATCATGGGATGCACCAGATCCCTGTCCAAATAAGTCTTGTTTGTGAGTAGTTATGGTCCCGGATCAGACCGATGCATCCACATAATGTGTCTTTACCGTGAAGGTGTAATTTAAAGAGTGTTGGACTCCATTCGAACAACCCATCATTCCACACTCCATGCTTTGTGTGCCCCCTATTCGGAAACTCGTTCTCATTCAAATATGAAAGATCCCCCTAATTGATTGAATGCTCACCCAATAGCTCGTCTACAATCATAGGCTAATGTTTCAGAAGGATAATGGATGATATTTCATGATAGGCCACATGTTTCGTACATTGTCAGTGGTCGGCCCTCTTTTGTTTTTCCCATTCTAGTAAATCACAATAAGGATACTATGTTTCGAACATGGTCAACAGTAACCCTATATTGTCACTCCACTATTACTATATTTTTAATTTGGGAATCATGATTAACACTTTCCGTTTCCCTATGTTCAGATTATGTCTGACACCCATGGAGTTACCCTGCTTGTACACTAGAGAACATTGGGAAGGATGACATGTCTATTGTCCTGAGGTTCATGTCCTCCAATCAGGCCTCTCTTATTTCTTCATGGAAATCTGGATTGGTTGTTCAAACCCTAGATACCCAATGATTGGTCGGAACCCTTATGTTGAGACGAAATATAATGGTGACAACCACTTGTTTCTCACATTGGGCTCGACCCACATGTGCTTAGGGATTGATCACTAGGCATTTCACGAATATAAAATATGTGTGTAAAACCAATAAAAATAACGGAACTCATGTATGCATCTAGTAGAAAACAACAGAAGAATGAAAGTACAATCAAGGATTTTTAATTCTTATATCACATGAGGGTCGATCCCTCTAATGGAAGGATTATCCCCACCAAAAGAATTTTGCAGCTCCACCACCCTTTGGATTGTAGCATCAAGGATATGCTGCCACCTGTTCTGCTCATGCGCCTCCTCAGCAGCGGTAGGGAACAATTCAACAGCAACAATCTGGGCCTGCTCTACATCAATTTGGAAGATGGTCATCTTTTCAGGGGCTTACTTCATGAAATCTTCGGCCTCTGCCATATGGGCCTTCAATCGCAATATTAGCTCTGATTTCCCATTGAGGGAGGTTGACCGCTCATCCACTCGGACCTGCAGTTGTTGAATCTTGTCTTCATCCTCATGGAGCCTCTTGATGTTTACAACTTTCCTCCAATTCTAGCCAACACTGTGGCCACGATCATACTCCCAAATCATATCCTCCATAAGATCTCAAACGAGCTTTTGGGGACGTCGGGCATCCACTCCCCTAGTATATTGTTCACCCATCTACGAGCGATGTCTATCATTCTCATCCAGCCATCGCATTGGGGGGGGGGTATCATTGGTGAAGCGCTTGATCAGCTTCCATGATAAAAAACAATCTATTTTTCTATCGTCTTCATCAAATGCCATCTCATCCTAGTCGTCGCGGTTGGCAGGCCCATATGTGGGGAAATCCCCCAGGTACTTATCAGCAGGGTCCACATCTGGTGTTGGATCGGGTATAGTGAGACCCAAGCTGTTTAATTAGTCCACATCGTCAGACTCCACCTCAATAATCTTAGGCTCAGCCCCCCTGAGGGTCCAACTAGTAATTGAGAGAGCTGAAGCTTAGCTGGTCTTGATATCTACCTCCACGATCGCCGACATTCCCCTGGGAAAGGGGCCGCCAGAAGTCCCGACCAACCATGCCAAGGTGTCCCACACCATTTGAAGAACTGTACACACCAAAAAGGGGCATGCATGTTATTTTACATATTCAATGGGGGACAATCATGAATTTTTTAGAAGAGACTTACTGAGCTCGAATTCCTAGTATCATTCTTGGGTTGACAACATCAGGACACGGAGGTGTGGCCCCCTTATATTGTCAGAAGGTTTGAAAGCTCCGAAAGAGCCACCTCTGGTGTCCCGGCCCCTCCGGACGTGGTAATAAATGCATCCATAGGTGTAGATCCTGAAGTTCCTACATCTGCATCTATTGATGGGAGAGAAAGAGTTCTATTTATGAGTCCCTCCAGCACTGTTAAAGTATTATTATGGTTTCCAGAATGCATGAGAAACAGAACATGAGGAAGCATCATTGGATTTTACATAAAGGGCCAATGGAAATTATTCATGGTCCAAGTCATGATCAAAAACATATCCCTCCTCCAATGGGATCCCTCTACCATCCTTATCCCCCAGGAGGACTCAAACAATTCCTTCGGGAAAGGAAAGAGCTCCCTCAGTTTGGCATCTGATAACTACACAGGGCTATCTGATTCAACAACTCATTCACCCAGTCTATCATTAGACATGGGACACCTTGAGAGTGCACAAATTCCTCCATATGTGACAGTTATTACTCCTCATCCTCTTGGAATACTGTAAAGCTATACCTAACAGGGCAAATTCAATGCAAGTCCATCCCAAGGCAGTTCAAGTGTTACCACATCTCGGACGGGCCTAGGAACTTCTGGTTGACATCCTAGATGTCCCAGGCCTCAGATAAGGGGGAATTATCCAACTTGTCTATATAGAAAAACCGCTTCCCCATAGCCTGGGTGGGTATTATACGGAATCCTCTCGGTGGCCTCCCCTCTGGATTACATAGTTCTTTTGGGACCACCGAGTCCACTGACGTTGCTGGATCCCCTACTCGTGCCTCTCCCTCAGCCGATACGGGCCTCATTATCATGGAAGCCGTACAAAGATGGGATTTTATTGCCCTTTTTCGGCTCCATCCTCGATGAAGGAAATCCACAACATCACCGACCTGAAGGGTTTGCTGCTTCAGCAACTCCCCCGGGTAGGCTGCCTCCCAGCTTTCAGCATACTCTTTCAGCAACCCTATGATAGCTATTGGTGGAGGAAATCTGTTCCGCATAATTCCATATTCTCATATGTACATGAGCCACATCTAATTCATCACACACTAATTTACCTCTTAATGCGCCCCTAAATAGACATGTGGGGTCAGCCCCTGCATACACTGAAACTGACTCGCAAGTATGTTTGGGGTGTATGGATCATAAAGAGGCTCACGGTCAATAAATGCCACCAAAACTCCACCATGAATATCCAGGAGAGTTAATTGGTGCACTTTCATTAATTTTACATCATTAGTAAAAGTATCCATTGGCAGTGAGAATGGATGAATGTTGAATTCCTCTATCTTCCAAACGCGGTTTAGTACTGCTCTCACAGTCAGTTTGGCCGAAAAGCTCCCAATGAAATTCAGAATGTACGGATGAATGTTTGATCATGGAGGGGAGAGGTGGTTAAGATATTCAGATAATCCCATGATGTTCACCGCTATCCACCCATATTAGAGGTGGAACGGCCCACATAGCCTATGTGGCCTCTTCCCCTCACTAATATTCCATAACATCTTTAATAGATTAGAGAGCATCGGGATTCCGAGGATCACACACCCTCCTATCGCCAACATGGATGCCGTGATAAATGTTCCTGGTCACACACACATCTCTGTATCCCTCAGTGGAAAGATCCAACCACATATTACAGAAGCGATGAATTCCACCAGCCAGACTACTAGTTGTTGTTCAGTGTTGACACTAAACCCCTAGGTTTTCCATTGGCTATCCTCCAGAAGATTCACGTATGAGTGCTCCTTACCCTGATGAGCCCCCTTCGGGCAGGTACGACACCTAACTGGAAAATATCTATTTTTCAGGATGATCAAAAACTGTTTGAACCACCTCCTATTGTAGAAGTCTCTCAATGCTTTGTTGTCCCCTCCCTTAGCACAGATCCATACAAAGGAAGCCTCTTGCACAGTGGATAGTTCCTTTGGCTTGACGAAAAAAACTCCACTAATGAAACACGGTCATAGAGGCTTTAAATAAACTCCCCTAAGCTCAATCTATTTTCCATATCCTCCCTTTTGGAAGCTCCGCATGTACCCCTTACAGCCTCCTGCTGAGTCATTCAGTAATGAGGTTTTGGGTGTTCATGGAGTTTTGGTCGTGAAGCTATTTTGCGAAGACAGTTCCCGGGGATCGGTTGTGAAGGCTGTTCAAAGAGGCTTACCCAGCCTTCAGAATCATGTTCGCGGAGCACACCGACACGATGTCAACAACTCATTGTGCGCCGTGAAGAAGAATGCCTAATTCACGGAGAGAAATCGCAGAGTACGTGGAGATTCGTGATGCGAGAGTACTACAAGACAAAAACGCAGAGAAGAGAATGGAAAAAAGAGTGTCCAACTCCCCTAATTATATGTGAGGACCCCAGGAGCTTTGTAGCATGTCCTATCTACAGTGAGATTCGCGGCGCGCCAGCCCACGCACACCGTCCCGCCTCACGAGCCGTTCTAGTGAGTCACCATTGCAATTGATCGAGGAATTTTGGCGGTAGACCATCCTGAATTGACCATCTTTTTCTCCTCGTAACAATGTCCAATGGGGGAATTTGTTGATTCCAAAATCAAGTAAAATCAAGACACAAATAAATCCTAAGGGGATTGTTGGTGAAGACCAGTCGTAGAGCCTCGTAGCCCTACTGCCGGAGTAGAGCTCTCCCTTCATGAACCCTCTATGGAGTAAGGAGGCAGGATGCTCCATGAACTGATTTGACATTCGAAAACCCTCCACAGATAAAGGAGGTGGGATTATCCATGAAACGCTTTGGCTTTCGCAAACCATCCATAGATCTAGGAGGTGGGATGCTCCACTAACCGATTTGACATTGGAGGACCTGCTGCGGTGCAAGGTGGGATGCTCCGCAAACATATTTGATGTTCGCGAACACACCACAGAGAAAGAAGGCTGGATGCTCTGCTATCCAATTGGACATTCGCAAATCCATTGTGGGTCAAGGAGGCAGGATTCATTGAACACAGATTTGACGTTCGCAAACCCACCATAGAAGAAGGAGGGGGGATGATCTACGAACATATTTGAAGTTCAAAACCCCATCGTGGAGGAAGTAGGTGGGATGCTCTGCGAACCGATTTGACATTTTCAAACCAGCAGTGAAGAAAGGAGGTAGGATGCACTGCGAACCCTTTTGACGTTCGCGAATTTTCCACAGAGCAAGCTTCATCTTAGTGCTGAGCATGTTCTTCTTCGTAGTGCCTTTTTCCTATAAATACCAGGCTCCCCTTGAGCCCAAAGGATGGATCCTCCAACATTTTTCCTTTTGAGCTCCCACTTCATGATGCAATTCATGCGCTTTGAACCATGAGCTTTTCAAGGTACTTCATCATTTTTAAGTGTCTTCCCCATTGCATGGAATACTCCCCACATCAATGATGGATGCCCTTCGCAGAGCCCATGGGCCTCCGTTATGGAAATAGATACCCAAGGGGACTTGAGTCATCGTGAAGTATTTACGCTTCACGAATCACCCTTCACACACATGTGACCCGCATGCTATGGTGTGGTCATTGTGCATCAGGAAGGACATCGTATTACAGTGTTATGATTTGCAAGGCACCCTCACTTCATGAGGAATTTCTCTATGAATGCCTTTCCCCTTCACAATGCAATTTATATATGAACCGATATCCTATACCTATTCTAGGAGACTTCACTTTGAAAAGAGAATCCATCCACGATGCCTCTCCACTCCACAGAGCACCATAGCTTCACAAGGATTCTACCTATGAACCCCTCTTCTCAGCAACTCCTTTTTCTGTGCAGCCCTTCTGGTTTGAACGAAGAAATTTTAAGGTCCCTTGGGTAGTGATACCCATTAAATTGCTTTGACTCATGCTTCTTCGTATAAAACCACTAACGACTATTCCTCCTACGCATATCCAGGATAATGTGGTCCCCCCAACAGATCGCTTCAGGACACCCCCCCTTTCATGGTATTTTAAATACCTCCCTTCTCTCAAGGTTGGGAGAGTATTGGTTATGTATGCCCTAGGGGGTGTATAAAACCCACCACATCCTTGCTTTAGGTGGTTAAACTTCCATGCACCTTCATCCCCTGCACATGATGTTAAACTGTGACCTCACCCCATGCCTTGCACATAGGGTGCCCCGTCTTGGACATTCTCTACGCCCTCTATTCTCCACGAGAGTGAGATCATTCCTCATATGGAATGACATCCTCTTTATCAGACTGGTATATATCTGTGGTGAAAGGGAAACCACCATATTGTATGCCCCTATATTTTCTTGTAGGATGTAGCATCAATGCTCCTCCCCTCTTCCTTGGTGCCAAATCTCTCTACCATTTGGATTTTTCACAACTCGGCCCTCCATACTAGACTATGTCCCAATATCCATCACCCTAGGACTGGTATTTACATGCAAGACCATGTTTCCTCTTTGGTATACAAACCACATGTAAGCCCCACTCAACTTCCCAGGGACGCACCATCAACTACGTGATTTTTAGGCCTTTGATACCTCTTTTTTCTCACACATAACATGATTCATGAGGGCTTAGTGTAAAGATTGTCCATGAAATCCTATCAAGGAAGCCTAGAGTGTAAGCCCCAAACCGCATTCTGAACAATGTGGACTTTTATCCTTTCCAAGGAAAGGTTTGTAGGAAGCCTCTCTGAGGTTCAAGACGAAAACCTATCAGTCCCATACATCTTCTCATAGGCACCCACTCCATTCGAACAACACAATCTTTTATCCATGCTATGGTATGGTAGGTAAGTGGCCTCCCTGATGTCAGATCTCATTAGCCATTGGTTACAGCCCCCCATCACATTGGACCACCTTCGTCTCACATGACGTTAAACTTCATGCCCCTTTTCTTCCAGCACGATGTTATACTACATCCACCATCCCAAAATATGTGGACATTGATCCTTGTATTCTAGATAAGGTATATAAGAGGCCTCCCGGTGTTTCAACCCCATCAAGTGGTAAGACGTCATGACCCCATCAAATGGTAAGTAGTTGTGACCCCATCCAGCAATAAGCCATTGTGACCCCATCATGTGGTAAGCAGTTGTGACCCCATCTAGCTGTAAGCCAATGTGACCCCATCCAATAGTAAGCCGTTTTGACCCCTTCTAGTGGTATTCTGTTTTAACCCCATCGAGCGGTATTCCATTGTGAACCCATCTAGAATTAATCCGTTGAGACCCCATCCATCGTTAATCCATTGTAAACCCCATTTGGTGGTAAGCTGTTGATGTCCCCAATCGATGATAAATCGTTGTCAGGTGAACTTTGAGGACATTGATTCTCTACCATAGGGATATGTAGGAGGTCTCTCCAAGACTGAAACCCAACATCATCATCATCCTCAAGTCGACTCCATCTCATTCTCAACCTACTTCACTTAATGATCCATAATCCATTTTGGTTCTTACTGGGGCCTCGACATCCCGATGGAATCATGCCACCTCATTCCCAATTCCCATTAACAATAATAGAGTAGCTAACCATGTGTCAGGCCCAAAATTCGTGTTCCCTATACGGGTTTCACTCAACTAGTCTACTGAAGTCAGTGTTCTGATCAGTCTGACCCATCTCATCTAGACTTTAAAACTACAACATACCTTGTGTTAAACATAGGATGTTGTGAAAAAACCTCATATACCTACCAATTTCATATAATTATCTACATTCGAAATAGGATTCCTTAGACATTCGTGCCCTCGAGAATCCCTATAATATGGAGAAGAAACTGAGATGCCCTAGTTTTCCAACATCCAGACTCACCGATGATGTCCTAGGTGACTACGCTGCCGAACGATTGTTGCTTCCCTGACTGGACCCCTATGAATCTCCTGACCAAATTCGTGTAATTAACTGGTGTCCATGATGATAAGGCACTAGAAAGAGTTTCATGAATAGTGTATTAAGTCTATAAGGGAGACCCAGATTATGTGACGAGTTCCGAGGAGGAATCCATGGAAGGAAGAACCGACATCTCATCATCTCATTTCTATCAAGGAGAAAATGTCCTTGAACAAGGAACAGATGATGCCTACCTTTGGAAGGTGGGAATGCAAGGAATCAAAGAGCATCGTTGACCTCAAAAAGATGGATGCATGTGGCCCCTACGAAAGCATCAGAAACAATTTGTTTTCAATTATTCCTTATGTCTAGTGTTTATGTTATCTTCCGCTGTATTTCATACCCTTACTAAGAATTTGAGTTCACCCCTTTATTAAATTTCATTTTCTCAGGACATGAAGATGCTTATTATGAATGACATGATAAAATAACCTAGCAGTTCTGGATGTTTTCTAAGGAGTTTCTATGTGTATTTATTTTCATGTTGTAATGTTTAACTTCTGTATGAATATTGTTTCCAATATTACTATACTAATGATTCCTTTGGGATGCTTATTTCTTGTTTGAATGCCAATTTAATAAAATATGGTACCAACTCTAGGAATCTAGGGATGGGTCCTTAACATTGGTATCTATGGAAGTTTAGTAGAAAACATGGAAACTAGATTTGGAAAATGTATATCTGGGAAGAGTACCTAAGATATAATTTGAGGATAAGCATACAAGAACGTATGGTATTTTGGTAAATAATAGATTATATGGATCATTCAATCAATACATCCCTGTAATGATTCGAGAAGGTAGAGGTGTCTGGAATATATGTACCTAAGAGAGAAAGCTCTGATAAAGTGTTTCGGGCTTGAACTGGGGTATCCTGGTACACGAAAATGGGCCTTGATGCACTCTTGGCTATGACACTCCTGGGGGATATGCTTATGATAATTCACATTTTCATTACAATACATTATGAAGTATTTAAATGTATTTGTTTCCTCAAATATACCATGCTTGTGATTAAGGTAAAGGTTATGCGTAGAATGTGGATTTTTGCTACGTATTTTTCTACATTGAGATTATACATTATGATTCATACCCTAATATAGTGCAGGAAATTATTTAAAAATATTTCCTACTGGATGGAATGTAAACGGAACAAACACTCTTGTCCCCTATAGGGATTTCCCACCGATGAAAGATAATGATGTTGGATCTGTTTCTGTGACTTGTACTGAGCAACTTTTAACTATACTGGGACAACATACTTAGGTTATGAATAATAACCTTACTCATATGGATCATATGGATCCACCACGTGGAGGATATATATTATATCTTTTTATGCGACAAAATCTCCATTATTCAATGGGAGTATAAACCCATTTGTAGAAGAGTAGTGGATATGTACCCAAGAGAAGATATTTCATTCTTTGGGATGTAATGAAATGGATAATATTGTAATGGAAGTTTATTGCTTAATGGGAGATGCGGATAAGTGGTGGTCATTAATCCAAAACACAAAGGAAGAATAAAGAAAGAGATGGAATGGAGGGATTTTAGGGAAACCGTCTTAGGGAAATATTTCTATCGTGAACAACGAGTAGATATGGAGAGGAAAATAATTAATTTTAGGAATAAAAAGGATGAAAATGTTGCCAAATATGAATCCAACATTACAAGGCCCGAAAGGTATGCTACGGACTACAAACGTAATCCATGAAGAAAAATTTATCAATTTTTTAATGGTTCAAAACCATTCCTTCAAAGGGATCTATTCTACACACTTTTCTCATCATATGAAGACATAGTTTCATATTCTATCATACCAAAAAAGGAATTATCTAATACTTATGACATTAAGGGAAATCATGAGAAGAACAAGGATTATGAAAAAATTATGAAATGAAATACTAAAATGGGGAAGAAGGGAATAGTTGAATTTACATCATGAAGTAATTGTGTGAAGAAACAACCTAGAACATTCCGGAACGGAATGAGAGTCTGTTACAAGTGTGGAGAAAATGGAAACGTATCTCAAGATATCATGGGGAAGAATGAATCTACCAATGTTATGTGCTACAATTATAGGGATATGGGACATTATGCACATGAATTTTATAAGAGTCTGGGAATTTTTTTGCAAAGAAGGCCAAGGGAGAAATGCAAAGATTATGTGGTCACAACTGTAGAAAATGAAGTTCCTAATGATTTGGTGTAAGGTAAATTGATAATCATATCCAACATATCGAATACATTTATTGATTATAGATTATCGCATTCATTTATATCTTCCCATTTTCTCAAAAAAATTATATATGTTCAATTTGATTTAATAATGGAGTTATCAGTAAAGAACCATAGTGGATGTTTCATTGCCACAAAGGCGGGTCAATTAGTCACCCCCATGACACATAAACATTCTTTAGATTCTAACCTTGTCATTATACTATCGGTTGACTATGATATAATTCACTATATTGATTGGGTATCAAATTATAATGCGAAGAAATATTGTAAGAAGAAAAATGTTAAAAAAATTTAGAATGGTGCAGAATCCCTTATTTTTAAGGCAGAAACCTCGACATTTGATTCTCATCAACGTCCACCTCTATTAGCTCAACTAAATTCAACTATTTGGGAGGAAGGTAATGATATAAATATTGGTGAGGAGATGAATGTACAGATTGAGGATGTAACTATTGTACAATAATATGTTTATTCCTTTCGAGAGGATTTACCTTGACATCCTCCATAGTGGGAAATTGAGTTTTCCATTTACTTAATTGATGGTTTAAGGATCATATCAATAACCCCTTATATAATGAACATTTTTGAGTTAGTGGAACAAAAGAAACAACTAACAGAATTGAGTGATAATGGATTTATTCGACCTACTGTTTCTTTATAGGGATCCCTTGTCGTATTTGTTAGGATAAAAGATGGATCAATGAGTTTGTGCATTGAGCTGAAGCCCGCTCTGGATAGGGTTCCTCCGCGACCGGTGATGACGGTGGGTTCTGCGCCGGCTCCTCCCCCCTCAGTGGGGGAGGGGGAATCATTGTATCATGGGAGAACAAGGTCTTTTCATCCCTTCTCAAACCCTGAGTTTCATCCTCAGTTTCCGAAATCTTCTTTAAACCCTAAAGTTCTTGATTTAATTGGTGGTTTTCCAACTCTTCCTCTTTCTTCTTCTGCGCTTTGGGAAGCCTCGACCCTATTGAATCTCACCCTGGTGGCTCGGTTCAAGCATAGGAGGCCTTCTATTGATGATTTTGACCGCTTTGTTTTCGGAACATGGGATCTTCAAGATAGAGTGGTGTTCAGCTTACTCGACAGCAAGCAAATCATGATTAGGTTCGATTTAGAGGAGGACCACATCCGAGCATGGTCGAGGGCTCTGAGAAGATTCAATGAATCTCATTTCCTACTTTTGCGTTGGTCTATTGATCTCCATATGAACCACGACGTGCCTTCAATTGCGATTTGGGTATGTTTTCCTTCCCTTCATTTACCGTTCCAAAATCCTTCGATTATATGCATGATGTGAAATATGATTAGAAGATACCTATGCTCGGATAGTTGTACCGAGGCGATTTGGAATCAGGTGAACCCCCTGGTTTGTTTTGAAATGGATGTGTACCACATCCCCTTTTATTTTGTTTAGATCACTATCAGCGAGGAATATTGTTGCAAATAGAATGTCGTTTATGATAATTAGACTGAGTTTTTTGGATATTGAAAGAGATTGGGTCATTCGGTTGATGTTTTCCGAAGTGAACGTCAGTCTCGGTTGATACAGGCCCATGGTAATGGGAATTATGCTTCGGTGAGAACTGAGGATGGTGCTTGTAATGGCGTTAAGGAGGGTCTGGTTTCGAGAGCTACGGTACATGGTGACAAAGGACATGGTCCACGTTGTTCTGGTGAGAATGGGGCTGTCAATCCTTCGATTCCTCATAGGGTGTCTTTTGAGGAAGACAAGGCCCCTGAAGCTTTCAGTGTTAATGGGATACAAGATAATCCATTGGTGTCTAAGGATTTCCAAAGGATAAGGAGGGACTTGGGAGTACCTGTTGCTTCCATGGTTGGTCTGGGTTCAACGCAGAGTGAGGAAAGAAGAGTGATCAGTACTGCGGAGGATTTCACCACGAATGCTAAGGCTTTTAAAGGCCTTGATCCTCTGGAAAAACCTTTTTTAGATTTGAGTAACAGGTTTCAAAGGATTTTTGAAGACTTGTTGGACGTGGTTTTGGATGAGGCTTCTATGATTTGAGGTGATGTTAGTCTAGAGACCTTATATGACCATAAAGGTGAACGCAGGGTGCACGATCCAACTTCGGTTGGTGAAGAGGCCAGGGAGGATCAACAGGTCGAATGTCTGGGGCATGAAGTAGGTGTCATGAATGTGGATAAAAATTCTAACGGGGAAAGGAGCGGTTCTTCTGTAGAGAGCACGGACCAGAGGTTAGGTGACAATGTTAAGCCACCAGTGGAAAATGATACTACTGAAGATCAGCGCCCCCCTTTGATGGAGTGTAATACTCCAGTCCAGAATCCGGGAAACAACTCAAAGTTTTCTGTTGCTACATTAAGGGAGAAAGCTGGAATTGGAAGGGAGGATTCAATGGGAGGGAAAGAGAATATGAGTGGTCTAGTTGGTCGATCATTTAGTGATTTTGTTAACGTTGGGAATCAGCTGATAGCTACAGCAGATGGACCTTTGTCTGCTACTCCAAGAATAAGACGAAGGAAGGACTACTCATTTCTTCCGAGGCTGATACGGACTAGATCTTCATCAAAGCGGAATAATGAGGTGACTTTGGCCTTTAAAAAGGGTAGCAAGACCAAGAAGGCACCCCCAGATCAATATGTTCTTTAACTAATTTGGAGTCGGGTTCAAAGTGGATGTTTTGGAGGCATCCGGAATGGGAATCAGCTACCAGTGAAGAGGACTCCTGCTTGGGATGAGGAGATGAATTCAGTTATTATGATGTGTAAGTATATGTTGTTTTATGCTATCTGACTTGTCTATGGTTGTATTTTTGGGTACCAGGAACCCTTAAACCGGCTTCTAGAAATGACAAAAATTAATTGCCGGAGTTTTTTCATTGATTATAGGGTAATCATTTCCATTTGAAAAAATAATAAGTATCCACTACCATGAATTGAGGATTTATTTGATCAACTTCATAGAGCCCAATATTTTATGAATATTGATCTTTGATATTGATATCATCTAGTTCTGGTGAGGAAGGAAGACATTCCCAATACAGAATTCTGAAACTCGTACTAGCATTAAGAGTATACAGTAATGCCTGTTGCACTAAATAATGCACAATATATTTTTATGAATATGTGGAATAGAGTATTCAAGTAATATCATAATGAATTTGTGGTTGGGTTTGTTGATGACATCATGGTATACTCTAAAATCAATGATGATCCTGAAATTCACTTGTACACCATTCTGAAGACACTTTGAAGAAATAAATTATATGGGATGTTTAGAATGATTGAAATTTTTCATTAATAAGTTTTCTTTTTGGGCCACATTATCTCTATGGAAGGAATATTGGTAGATCCTATGAAGAATAATGATGTGCAAAAATGGACTACTCCATCTAACAGAACTAAAGTACATAGTTTCATTGGATTATCAAGTTATTATCATCGTTTCGTTCAGAACATCGGCCATTTAGCCAACCATTGACTAAGGACACACTAAAAAGAGTTATGTACGTATGGAAAAAAGAATGGTAAGGATGTTTTGACGAATTTAAGAGGAGGTATGTGAATGATTTGATCCTAACTCTACCATTAGGGAATGGAAGGATTGTTTTCATTAGCAATGCATCAAAAAAAGGACTTGGTTGTGTCCTTATGTTGAATTATCAAATGATTTCCTATGCATCTAGGAAGTTAAAAACTCATGAAAAAAACTATCAAACTCATGACCTTTAGTTTGAATTCGTAATCATTTCTCTAATGATTTGGAAAAATTAACTATATGTCGAAAAATGTGAGAGATATACAGATCATAAGAGTTTGAAATATATATTCACATATAAAGAACTTAACAAAAGACAAAGGAGATGGATTGAGCTTCTCAATGATTATTATTTCACAATACATTTCCACTAGGGGAAGGAAAATAAGGTAGTAGATGCTTTGAGTAGAATGGATCATGGATTTCTGAACAAGATGAGAGTTGAAAGAGATACTTTGTTCATTGATATAGTAAATATGGATATGGGAATTATTAAGGAAGGTAACACATCACAACATTTTCTAATGGTTTTCAAACCATCTTGACTAAAAAAGATAAAATGTTCGCATGATGGTGATGAAGAGTTAAAACAAATTACTCCTATAAATGATGGGATATTGATTGACTATGTATATGAAGGTGGCACATTGAAATGTTGAAAGAGGCATTATGTTCCTGCTATTCCTGAGCTAAAGAGGGAACTATTGGAGGATTCTCATAGATCTTATTTATCTATACATCCTTGTAGAAAAATTATTTATAGAAATCTAAAGGTTCATTTTTGCGGGGAAAATGAAGAGGAAGATTGCTGATTATTTGTCATGATGTTTGGTCTGTCAACAAGTGAAGGCTTCAAGGAAACGTTCCAGAGGAGTCATGAAATCCCATCCTATTCTTATGTGCAGTTGGTATTATATTATAATGAATTTTTTTCATTGGAATACCAAATACTCCAAGAATTAATTATGTGATATCGTTCATTATTGACCGTCTTACAAATTAAGAACATTTTCTTGCTATAAGAAATGATTTACCACTTGAACGTTTAGAAAGACTATATATTAATGATGTTGTAAGATTCCTTGGTGCACCCTTATCAATTGTTTCATACCGTGATCCCCGTATTACATAACAATTCTAGAAAATTCTACAGAAGTCCCAATACACTGATCTTTTTTTGAGCACTACTTACCACCCACAAACTGATTGACAATCAGAATGGGGTATTCAAACATTTAAAGACATGGTGATGCCTTGTTCACTATAAATTTAAGGAATGTGGGATTATTACATAAATCTCATTGAATATTTCAATAAAAATGGCATTCATTCGTGTATTTAGATGGAACTATAGGAAGCGTAGTATGTAAAAATATGTCCTACACCAACTTTTTGGGATGATGTTGGTGGAAGAAAGCTCGTAGGCCCATAACATGTTGAGGAAAAAACAAAAAATGTGAAGATTATCCAATACCATATGAAAATAGCTCAATGTTGGAAAAAGAGCTTTGCTGACAACCAAATGAAGAATATGGAATTTGAAGTAGGAGATCTTGTTTTCTTAAATTTATCTCCATGGAAGGGTATTATACAATTCGGTAAGAATGAAAAATTATTTCTTAGGTACATCAGACCTTTTGAAATTCTAGATCGAATTAGAGCCATATAAAACCATTTGGAAATACCACCATGTCTCTCTAATTTCAAAATGTGTTCCACGTGTCATTGTTAAGCAAATACATGCTAGACCCAACACATGTATGCACCAATGAAGAAATATATCTTGAGCTCAATCTATCTTATTGAGAAGAGCCTATCCAGATTCTTGATACCAGAGAACAAGTATTGAGAAATAGAACGACTCCTATAGAAAGGGATCTTTGGAGGTACCATAATATGAAAGAGGCAAAATGGGATCTTAAATATCTTATGTTTAGGACATACCTAAATATTTTTATGTAACATTTTGTGAATTTCAAGGACGAAATATTAGTAAGGTGGGGAGAATATAACGACCAAATATATTTTAATGTCATTTACGTTCTTATAAAAATGTCATAATCAGATGAAATCATAACATAGTTAACAAAAAAGTGCTATGGTACTTTAAGACACAATTTTTTCACTTCTGTGATGTGAATTTCAAAAATCTGACATACATGATTGTGATCAGTATGTTATTTGGATTCCAATAAGAAAAACATATTTTTTGGTGAATATTAACCTAACCTTATAAATAGTATCATAACCTTATGAATATTATATACCATAATGAATAACAATATTTCCTATGATAGTACATAAATAATATTCATGTTGAAGTGTGATATACCTATGTTTTAGAATAAGAAAATAAATGTTTTAAAACTGTTTTTAGAATAAATTTTGATTTAATTATATATTAAATTAATAATATTCTGAAAATTATTTCTAAAAAATTTACTTCGCTTTTTGATTATTCACATTGAAAAATGATTTTTGTGATTTTTTTGGATTTTTTGGAAATACATGAATTTTCAATGAATACTGAAATAACATAATTTACAACATATGCTAAATAAAAAATTTATAGAGTCGTGTATGATGTTCTGCGGATGTAAGCCCGATTAATTCGGATTCACATGATAAAATTACTATTCTTGGTCATGAAAATATCAATACTCCTTGTCTAGTGGAGAGATAAAAAATTAATGAATATAAAATTGACAAATCCCCTCTCCCCTCCACTATAACCCCCCCTCGTCACTCCCTCTTCCCATCAGTCCTCTGAAGCATTGTGCTTTCTCCATATTCTACCTAATTATTTTACCATCATAATCTCCAACATCTAGAAAGAATTGGTCTCACAAAAATACCAAAACCTCCCCCTTGTGGAGGCTCTCAAGGAAGTTTTGTCCAAGAGGTAAATTCCGCTTTTAAATTTTTTGTATTTCCATGGAAGTTCATTTTTTTCTTTTTCTATTATTACCTACCTTATCCAAATGTTGTGATTAATCCAATATCATATATGTACTGGAATGTTTTCATGATAGTTTAATAAGTTATAATCATCTCTTCCTTTCTCCTTCTTTTATACTAGTAGGAAGAACGCCATCTGAGATGTGTCAATTTACCACATTCAAGGATGATGAGCTTCCGATTAATATAATCATTTTCAATTATGACCATGAAAACATTCCATTTATGGTCGAACCAGATTATTATATTGGTTATATAACCTATCTACGATTCTCTAATTTTTTTGAATAAATGGAATTTTTTTATTATGAAAAATGATTTTGTTGTTTTCAAAACCCACAAATTAACAGAAATCGTTATCATTAAACTTATATATAAAAATTCATCCTCATTCCTTGTAACCACGTTTTATAAAGGACCACTAACACCTATTGATGATTATAAATAATATGTGAATTCAATTCTGGATATTTACATCCATACAACATGAACTCCATTATTTAAAAGCAGGTGAACCAACTATGAATGTAAAGGATAAGAACACCATGGAAGGATAAAATTCAATATAATAACATATCAATAAGAGAATTAATGAACTAAACATAATAATAATAAACTAAATACATGTATAATAGTTTTGTAAATAGGTTATTAAAAAGTTTAATTTCATATTCAAGGATAATATGATCAAGAGTAGAACACGTTGGGATTTAAAATAACGGGTTACCACACAAATTTCAATTTTCATTTGAGTTAATTATATTGTCTATTACCTCAATAAATCTATTTTGTAATATTATGTACTCCTGAAAAATTATTTTTGTGGGTTATATATACTTTTACCAACCAGAATCATTCCTTATTTTATGGATGGTTACTCTTTTTTAATGAATCATTCGAAATTGTTTCTGAAATACAAGCCAGATCCAAAGGAATTTCTCTAGTTCATACCTATTTTCATGGGCTCTCTATAGAATATTTTTGGAATGCATTATATTTAAAAAATCACTAATTTTATTATGAAAATACTATATTTATTTACATATTTTTTTATACAAATATTTTTCCAAAACAACTCTTCTTTTCCAAGTAAAAGTGTATTTATCTCTAGATTTACTCGAAGATTTTATAATAGTATCATCATCTATTTCAATGATCTTGTTTACTATTATGTATTATGGGGATTATTATACCATTTTGTTGGTCGGAGTGGACGCTCAAGAGGGGGGTGAATTGAGTTCCAATTAAAATTTCTGTTAAAAACAATTTCTATTAAAATCCCCCAATTTCAAAAACAAATTAAACTGTAGTGAATTTATATAAATTATAAAGGTTCAATTAGTTTCTCAAAGATTGATAAATTCTCAGTTAACTTAATCTTATGATTAAATTAACTTTTGAAACTAACTTACTGATTTATAACAAACATAAACACTTGCGAATTTAATTATCAAAGTAGCTTTGAATGTAGATTATATTTCAAAGTAATAGCAGCGGAATATGAAATAAATATGTATAGTATGGATATAGAGTACAACTACAAACACAGAGAATTAACCAAGAGGTTCTGACTCAAGCCGAGACTTAGTCCTCTCAAAATATAATATAAGAATGATCCACACCCTGGATCGGGGTTAACAATAGTGAACACACTGTCCAGGTCACAAGACCTCTACCACAGTTCTTCGTGGGAAAACAAACAACAGCAGCCAGCTGTTCAGGTCACAAGACCTCTACCACTATCCACAGTGGGAAATGGGGTGCAAAAAGGTTTGCTGAGGATTTACAGATCCTCCAGTGAAAGTACAGGAGTCAGTGTGTGTGTTTAATACAGCAGATAACACACACTGCTCAAAATGTAGAATAAACAAATCACAGAGCAGAGATGTAGAGTTTAGAAATGGCTCTAGTGATTTCAGTGTAGCACTGGACTCGTTTTGGAATTAATCAGAAGTGATTCTGAGTCCTCTTCTCGATTTTGTTTGAGAAGCAGAGTGTCGTATGCTTCAGGTTCACAGGTAGTGAGAATGTAGTCAATGAAGTTCTTCAGGGTTCTTCTTGTATGCACAGAACACTTCTCGAGTATACTTGATTGTCTATATGCTTCTCTGTGTTCTTGATGGAACTCGTTTTTATCTTCTTGTGTTTCTGGTATATTTCGTCCACACCGCACTTCTCTGGTTCGCGTCCTATTTTGGGCAGCGTAGTCTTCTCGTATTTATCTCCCGACAGGGGACAGAAAAGATTTCTTTTCAGCAGGTACGAGGTACGGGTTCCTGACATCCGACAACCTTTATCAGATATTTGACAAATCATCAAAATGTATGATATGACCGTTAGATAGATTAAATGTAGGAAATAAAGAAATTAAAACAGTGAGTCAAGAATGTATGTCACTGTTGAATTCAACTGTGGTCTTCCAACTGTGGAATTCCTTCTGACTGCTGACTTCAACAAAAGGCTTGTTGTCTGTAGGCTTGCAATGGTAGCTTTTACTTCATGTAACTGTAGCCTTTCTAACTATAGTCTTGTAACATCAAATTTGTAGAACTGTAACCTTTGTCAACTGTAGACTTCGATCATCAGTAGACGTAGTAGACAGAAGCTGTCTAAGTGTAAGCTTGACTGTAGGCTTATGACTGTAGACTTGTTCGATTGTGAACTTGTTTCAACTGCAGACTTGTTCGACTGTGAACTTGAGCAGAGATAACTTTGAACAGAAGTCTTGTAACTGTGACCTTCGTCTGTGAGCTTTGACAATAGATAACAGTAGACTCGTAACTGTAAGCTTGTATTAGTCTTCGACTGTAACCTTGTAACTGTGAACTTATTGCAACAATAACTTAAGGTGACAGTTAGCTGTAACTGTGACTTTGAAAATAAAACTCTGACTGGTAGCTAACAATACTAAACTTATGTAAATGCTACTGTAAGCTGTTACAGTAAAGTTATGAGAGTAGGAATATGAACTGTTTAGAATAAAATACGTTTAAGCATGGAATAATAAGATTAATGCAAGGTTTTAATACATCATAATCAATGGTTAAGCATGATTTGGGATTATCAAAACAGGTGATTCCAACAATCTCCCCCTTTTTGATAATCACAAATTATGTCAGTATGAAATATAGAAGTATCAGAGAGAAGTGTGCAAAACACAGTATTAGCAATATGAGCACAAAAATTAGGTATAATCCGCAAGGATTTCTCCTCTTTGTATAGGTTCATTTCTCCCTTGAGTTTTCCCTAATTCTCCCCATTTCTCCCCCTATCTATTTCTACCTATTTCTCCCCCTTTGTGATTAACAAAAAGAAAGACAGAGAGAGAGAAAATAATCATTGTATTAATAAGGAGTACAGTACATGACCCAAAACGTGAATACATGATCCCTATAAAAAAACATAAACAGACTCAATCCTCTTCATCTGGAGGTAAGGGATCTTTTCCTTTGGAGGAAGAAGATGGAGCAAGAGGTGAAGGATCAACAGGCTTAGGAAGTGCAGCAGGAATGTCTGGAGGGGCAACAACAGATGCTCCTGAAGGCCTGTAGTGAGTAGCTTGCCGAGGTATTAGTGGTCTAAGGCTTCTGAGGGCATCAGCAGGAGACATTACTGAAGAACCACTCAGGTTGGAGACAGGTAGGGCAGGAGGAACTATAACAGGTGTGCAGTCCACATGAAGAAAAGGTAGAAGCAGATTCCTGAAATCCATGATGATGTTTCCTCCTCTGTCCATTGCAGATAAGAAGTCATCTTTGTTTTCCAAGAATTTATCCAAAGCCGGGGTTAACTCTCGTAGCTTGCTAACTTGTTCTTTGAAAGCTTGAGTTACAGGAGGCAGCTTCATAGTTTCTAGCATGAGCTTGAAGTGATTGTTCAACTGATGCTTGGTGAAAATCCGATCAAAGTAATAATCCACTTTACTTTTGATGGCCTCCTGAGAAGCAGTAGCAGCCTGCAGGTGCTCACGAACAAAGCCACTGACTTCTCTTGTAGTAGCAAGGATCTGTAGGTCTGATGTTTCATTTGCACGGGCCTGAGTAAGCTCTTCTCTGAGCAGGCTTCTAAACTGCTCAAGGTCCACAGGAGAGCTAGATGAAGAAAGGGACTTGACTGAGAATGCCACTGTCTCCTTGAAAGACTGAGTCAGATTTCCAATCACTTTCTGAATGACAGCATCCTGATTGCTAAATTGTTCTTTTACTGATTTCTTGAAAGCCTCAAATACATCCACAAACTGCTTGACCACTTCTTTGATATATCGAATCTCACTGGCCACTTGTGTCTGAGAACTGCTCAGGGCAGTTAAAGAAGCAACTGATTGTCTGAGGGCCACTACTGCTCCAGTCCAGCTTTCAATTTGAGTGTGGCACACTTTCATTTCATCCATCACTTCTTTGATTGGACTTCCCACAACACATCCTAGAGATAATTCTAAGGATTGTTCCACATTTTTCAGCTCATCAAAAAGACTGGTTTTCAATTCAGCAACAGACTGTCTGATGGTCTCCTTCATTTAATTCTTTAAGTATTCAAGGTCTTCCTTGGTGGCCAATCTTTCAGTTTCTAACACTGGAGAGCTGTTAGGTAGGATGACTGGATTTCTTGGTGGTTGGTTTTCTTCATCTGAATCCTCATAATTGAGTCCTAACACCATGTATCCTGGATCTGAGGTCCATCCTTCTATATCAAACATTACAGAGACTGAACCAAAACGCTCCCCCTCACTTGGAGGTCCTTTCTGAACACTTTCTACTATCTGCTCAACTCTGGGTAACTCTAAGTTCTCTTCTGTAGCTCTAGCAGGTTCCATATTTTCTTCTTCTGTAGGTTCAGCAGTGAGGTTAGCCTCCCTCTCTGTTGGGTCATCAACCACTTCCATGACAACAGTAGTAGAGACCACTCCTGCTTCCTGGTCAGACACTGACTTGTCTGTATACCCTATCAGAGGGCTCATACTGAGTTCTTTTGTTTATTCACCACAAATCTCCTGTTTATCTTCTGCAACAGTTTCTTGATTTTCATTTAAAGCTCCAGCCTCTTTTGCTTCGACTGTATCATCCTCATCAGAGGTGTCCTTGACAAAATATTGAGATTCTTCTTCTTCTTCTTCTGTAGACTCAGTCTCATTGTCTCTTAGAACAGGTTCTCTACTAGGTAGTTCTTTTGGAGGGCTTGCTGCTCCAAACGTCACTGTCCTGACAGGACTGTGAGTAGTATCAGGATCACTCCCTTCATCAATTGGGGTGTTCTCCCTTACAGAGTCACCAACTACTGCAGTCTGTTCATCATCTGAGTATACAGGTTCAGGCTCATCAGGCTTTAAGCCTGGATCTCTCCTATCTCTCGGTCTAGAGGGATGAGTAGAAGGGCTAAATTTCTCATAGATTCTCTCCTCATCATTCACCCATGATTTCTTCTAGGGATTCCAACTGATATTCATGAATTTGCAGATTACTTTCGAGATACATACACTGTTCTTTGCCACTATCAACTCTTCCTGACTTCCAGCTGCACCTTTCACTTTCAACATAACCGAAATGAGTTTAGCATGAAACAAGGCACTTGATTTTGAGCTTGACTTTATCATGTCCTCCATCTGAGCCATCAACAACCTACAAAGGTTGATCTTCCTTCCATGTTTTAATAAGTACATCAAGTAAATATCCTGGTGCTTCATAGTTGCAAAATCTCCTCTTCTAGGACTCAGTACATGCTGAATAAACTTAAACAGAAGCCTGTCCTCTCCATTCATTTTAGCAGCAATAACCTTTCTTACTGTGCCATTGCCTGTCAGTTCTTCCAGAGCCGTCTCATGATCAAAGATTCTACTATTTGGAGGAGCAGCTCCAGAATAGTAGTTGTAAATACCCTCATGAGGAACTCTTAAACAAGCAGCCCATTCAACTGATGAAAAACTGACTTCATTGCCGTTTTCTCTGGATACCAGTCTATGCAGATCAACCTCTTCCTCAAACTGTAGATATTCATAGAATTCCTTCACCAGCTTCGGGTAGTACGGTCCATTATTGTTTGCGAAGCATTCGGTCCATACTTGCTCATTAAGCACTGCCAGTACTAATGATCTGCTCGATAAAATCCACTCTTCACTTAGCTCCTTCTCAGCAACTATTTCTCTCTTAGTCAGATGTGGATTGACAGGTCTTATCGAGGCGTTCCCGGTGCCACTGGATTCGACTTGATTCCTCTTTGGCATTGGTGCATCTTCATTGACAGTCGGGGGTCGCTTTGTTCTGGCCATTGGAACTGAATGATGTTTCGAGGTTCGGTTGAAGGTTTAGGGTTTAGGGCTTGAGAGAGAGCAAGGGTCGAGATGAGTGGATTGAGATATGTTCGATGTTCTCAATTTTTATCATTTAGGGATTTAGGAATAAAAGAATAAAGAAAAGAAATGGTTCGAATTCCCGCAAAATAAAATAAGGTTAAACAGCGAAACAACCTACAGAGAGATGTAACAGTGAGGTACACCGGTGAGGTCTAACTGTGAGGTTTCAACTGTGAGGTCTAACTGTGAGGTTTCAACTGTGAGGTTTCAACTGTGATGTTTCAACTGTGAGGTTTCAACTGTGAGGTTTCAACTGTGAGGTTCCAACTGTGAGGTTTCAACTGTGAGGTTCTAACTGTGAGGTTTCAACTGTGAGGTTCTAACTGTGAGGTTTCAACTGTGAGGTTCTAACTGTGAGGTTTCAACTGTGAGGTTCTAACTGTGAGGTTTCAACTGTGAGGTTCTAACTGTGAGGTTTCAACTGTGCTATAATTAATCATACCTAACTCATGTTTGATGTAACTTAATCTCTCAGAATTCAAAGGCTTTGTAAAAATATCAGCTAACTGATGTTCAGTGCCAATGAACTCAAGAGTGATATCACCTTTTTGATAATGATCCCTCAGAAAGTGATGTCTCACATCAATATGTTTTGTCCTAGCATGAGATACTGGATTTTTAGAAATGTTAATAGCACTTGTATTGTCACACCTTATAGAGACATGTTTGAATTGATATCCATAGTCTAGTAAAGTGTGTTTCATCCACAAGATTTGTGCACAACAGCTACCAGCAGCTATATACTCAGCTTCGGCAGTAGACAATGCAACAGAATTTTGCTTCTTACTACACCAAGATACTAGTGACTTGCCTAAAATTTGACATGTTCCAGAGGTGCTCTTTCTATCTAACTTGCAGCCAGCAAAATCAGCATCAGAATAACTTAATAAATCAAATGATTGTCCTTTTGGATAATATAATCCCAAATTGGGAGTATGTTTTAGACATTTGAAAATCCTTTTAACAGTAGTCAAATGAGACTCTTTTGGAATGGCTTGAAACCGAGCACACATGCATACACTGAACATGATGTCAGGTCTACTGGCAGTAAGGTACAGTAGACTACCTATCATACCTCTGTAATTGGTTTGATCCACTGGTTCACCAGTTTCATCACTGTCCAACTTGCAAGTGGCGCTCATAGTTGTGTCCCTGCCTTTGGTGCCATCCAAAGAAAAACGTTTTAGAAGATCTTTAATATATTTACTTTGGTTAAAAATAATACCATTTTTATTTTGAAAGATCTGAAATCCAAGGAAAAATTTTAGTTCTCCCATTAAACTCATTTCAAACTCATTTTGCATTATTTTTGAAAAATCAACACATAAAATTTTTTTAGAAGATCCAAAAATAATATCATCCACATAAATTTGTACTATTAAGACATCTTTAGAAATCCATTTAATAAAAAGAGTAGGATCAGCTATCCCTTTAGTAAATCCTTTTGAAATAATAAAAGAGCTGAGCCTATCATACCAAGCTCTTGGAGCTTTCTTTAAACCATATAAAGCTTTAGATAGTTTAAAAACATGATTAGAAAAATGGGGATTTGTAAAACCAGGAGGTTGTTCCACAAATACATCCTCAATTATATATCCATTTAGAAAATAACTTTTAACATCCATTTGATATAGTTTGAAATTCAGATGAGCAGCATAAGCAAGTAATATCCTAATGGCCTCTAATCTAGCCACGGGTGCAAAGGTTTCCTCATAGTCTATTCCTTCTTCCTGATTATACCCTTGTGCAACTAGCCTAGCTTTGTTTCTGATTATATTACCAAACTCATCAACTTTGTTTCTAAACACCCATTTAGTGCCTATGGTAAGAGTGTCTTTAGGTCTTTCCACTAATTCCCAAACTTTGTTTCTTTCAAACTGATTTAGTTCTTCTTGCATAGCCATTACCCAGAATTCATCACTGATAGCATCATTGACATTTTTGGGTTCAAGCTGTGAAAGAAAAGCTTGATGTTCAACCTGATTTCTTAGAGAAGCTCTAGTTTGTGTTCCTCTATCGAGATTACCAACAACAGCATCTAAAGGATGATTCTTTAGAATCCTAGTTGATTTGGTAATGGTTGGACTAGAGATTTCAGGTTCATTTATAGGTTTGGGTTCCATAGAGGAAGTTTCTGGAAAAAGTCCAGAACTGGATGTTTTTATTACTGGTTCTTTAGATTTGTCATTTAGGTTCAGAACAGATAAATCTTCTTCAACATCTTCAAGAGAAGTTTTTGACTCATGTGGATCAGTCTCATCAAACTTGATGTGAACAGATTCTTCCACACATTTGGTTTTCTTATTGAAAACTCTATAGGCTTTACTAGACATAGAGTAACCCAGGAAAATTCCTTCATCACTTTTTGGAGCAAATTTATCAAGATTATCTTTGGTATTCAGAATAAAGACTTTGCAACCAAAAACTCTAAAGTAATTAACCTTAGGCTTCCTATTATTCCACAACTCATAAGGGTTTTTCTTAAGAACCGGTCTAATCAAGACTCTATTAATAACATAGAAGGCTGTATTTACAGCTTCAGCCCAAAAGTAAACAGGCAGGTCATATTCATTAAGCATAGTCCTTGCAATTTCTTGCAGGGTTCAGTTTCTTGTTTCCACTACACCATTCTGTTGAGGTGTCCTAGGATCAGAAAAATTGTGAGCATAGCCATTGTGTGAGCAGTAAGATTCAAATTCTTGATTCTCAAACTCACGACCATGATCACTCCTCAAGGTCTTAATCTTAAGTCCACTAAGATTTTCTACAGACTTAGAGTATTTAACAAAGGAAGAGCAGGCTTCACTTTTGTGAGCTAGAAAGTATACCCAAGTATATCTAGAAAAGTCATCTACAAGAACATAAACATAGTGCTTCCCATTTAGACTTGAAATTATTGATGGTCCAAACAAATCCATGTGAACCAGTTCAAGTGGTTGATAAGTTGAAACTTCTTTCTTTGGTTTAAAAGAAACTTTGTGTTGTTTTCCCTTTTGACTGGGATTACACACTTTGTCATTTGGGAATTCAAGCTTAGGTAGGTCTCTAACTAGGTGTTTCTTAGAGAGTTTTCTAAGTGAGTGAATGTTGCAGTGTCCTAATCTCCTATGCCACAGCCAAGACTCTTTGTGAAAAGCATTTAAGCAAGTAACATTATGTTTAGCTAAAGTGTTTAAGTCAACAGCATAAACATTTTCATTTCTTAAGGCAGAAAATATTAAAGCATTTTTGGAATTATAAGCATCACAAGAATTGTTTTCAAACTTGACATTAAAACCATCATCACACAACTGAGAGATGCTAAGCAGGTTGTACTTAAGTCCATCAACAAATAAAACTTTGGGAATTAATACTGAGTCAGTGTTACCAATCTGGCCTAAGCCGATGATTTTTCCTTTTGAGTTATCACCAAAAGTGACATATCCTCCATCAACCTTTATTAAGCTTTTGAAGCACGAATAGTCTCCAGACATGTGTCTTGAACATCCACTGTCTAAGTACCATACCTTCTTGTAATTGCTTTTCAAACAGATTTCCTACAAAACAGATTAGACAGGAAATGACTTTGGTACCCAGATTTTCTTGGGTCCAGATATGTTAGCAATCAAGGATTTAGGTACCCAGATTTGTTTTATGGGTCCCATATAATTAATAGATGCAACAGATTTAGAGAGATATACTTTATTTGATCTACAACTATTTAAATAACCAGTTGAGGCATACGAATTTCCAAAACTGGAACTAGCAGGATTTTTTCCAGACTTAATAAATCGGGTTTTAGTAAACTGTCTTTGTCCAGGTTGGTATCCCAAGCCAGTAGCATACTTAGGTGCAACTTGCTTTCCTAGCAGTTGGGTTAGAGTATCTTTTCCATTTGTGAATGTTTCTAAGTCCTTTCTAAGTTGTTCATTAGATAGTTTCAGTTCTGTATTCTCCTTTAATAATTGAACATTTTTCTCTTTTTCTACATCAAGTGCAGACATGACACTTGCAGTAAGAGCATGTTGTTTCTTTAAAGACTTATATTTATCCTTTAGTTCATTACACGTTTCTTCCAGCATATTACAGTATTCAATCAATTCATCTTTAGACATATTTTCAGAATCAGAACCAGATTCTGCTTCACCTTCAGAATAATAAGAGTTTAGAGTGAGAGTGTCTAAGGTTACCTCAGATGTGTTTGTCATGAAACACATATTAGCACGATTTCTTTCAGAATCACTGGACTCTGATTCACTTGTGCTGTCTTCTGAAGCACTCCAGGTGGCCTTCATAGCTTTCTTATAATTCTTGTCCTTGTACTCATATTTCTTCTTGAATTTTAACTTAGGACAGTCAGCTTTGATGTGTCCTTTCCTTTTACATTCATAGCAAACTATGTCTTCTTCTTTATCAGTTTTCTTCCAATCTTTCTTCCACTTACCTTGTCTATCATACTTACCCTTGTAGTTTGGTTTTCTGAAGAACTTCTTCTTCCTATAGAACTTCTTGAATCTCCTTGCTATTTGTGCCATCTCGGCATCACTGTCAGAATCTAAGTCTTCACTAGATGAGCATTCAGTTGGTATATGCACTTTCTCCTTGTCTTTGCTCTTTGATTCAGTAGACTTAAAAGCTATAGATTTTCGTTTTGGTTCCTCATCTTCCTCTTTATTTACCTTGAGCTCTTCTTCGTACATCATCAGCTTACCAATTAACTCCTTGACAGGCAAAGTTCCAATATCACAGGATTCTCTAATTGAAACGGATGTGCCTCTCCATCTGTCAGGCAGACATCTCAATAATCTCATGATTTTCTCCTTTGCTGGAACAATCTTTCCGAGTGAGCTCATTGTGTTGACTATCTCATTAAACCTGAGATACATATCAGAAATAGGTTCATCAGCTTTCATCTTAAAGTTATCATATTTGATAGTGTAAGTATTTAACCGCATTTCCTTGACATTAGTTGTTCCTTCATGAGAAACAGCTAAGGTGTCCCAGATTTCAAAAGCAGTTTTACATGCAGAAATTCTATTGAATTACTCATCTCCTAGAGCACAGTAGAGAGCATTCACAGCCTTACAATTATTATTGTAAGCTACCTTAGTAGGTTCATCCCAAGTTATTCTTTCAGTTTCTGGAATCCTGTATTGAGACTCTATAGCAGTCCAAATATCAAAACCCATACTTTCCAAATGAATTTTCATTTTGAGCTTCCATTGGGCATAATTCACACCATTAAAGAAGGGTGGCCTGTTAGTAGCAGCACCTTCTAGTCTATTATCCATAAGGAAATTTTAGAAAATGTTTTAAAGAGATAAAATTTAGAACTAACAGAAATTTAAGATCTTTTAGATAAAACTACAATCACAGTTTTAAAAACAGAGAGTTAAAATAAAACTTTGAGCAAGTATAACAGAGATAAAAAAATCCTCTGATACCAAATGTTGGTCGGAGTGGACACTCAAGAGGGGGGTGAATTGAGTTCCAATTAAAATTTCTGTTAAAAACAATTTCTATTAAAATCCCCCAATTTCAAAAACAAATTAAACTGTAGTGAATTTATATAAATTATAAAGGTTCAATTAGTTTCTCAAAGATTGATTAATTCTCAGTTAACTTAATCTTATGATTAAATTAACTTTTGAAACTAACTTACTGATTTATAACAAACATAAACACTTGCGAATTTAATTATCAAAGTAGCTTTGAAGGTAGATTATATTTCAAAGTAATAGCAGCGGAATATGAAATAAATATGTATAGTATGGATATAGAGTACAACTACAAACACAGAGAATTAACCAAGAGGTTCTGTCTCAAGCCGAGACTTAGTCCTCTCAAAATATTATATAAGAATGATCCACACCCTGGATCGGGGTTAACAATAGTGAACACACTGTCCAGGTCACAAGACCTCTACCACAGTTCTTCGTGGGAAAACAAACAACAGCAGCCAGCTGTTCAGGTCACAAGACCTCTACCACTATCCACAGTGGGAAATGGGGTGCAAAAAGGTTTGCTGAGGATTTACAGATCCTCCAGTGAAAGTACAGGAGTCAGTGTGTGTGTTTAATACAGCAGATAACACACACTGCTCAAAATGTAGAATAAATAAATCACAGAGCAGAGATGTAGAGTTTAGAAATGGCTCTAGTGATTTCAGTGTAGCACTTGACTGGTTTTGGAATTAATCAGAAGTGATTCTGAGTCCTCTTCTCGATTTTGTTTGAGAAGAAGAGTGTCGTATGCTTCAGGTTCACAGGTAGTGAGAATGTAGTCGATGAAGTTCTTCAGGGTTCTTCTTGTATGCACAGAACACTTCTCGAGTATACCTGATTGTCTATATGCTTCTCTGTGTTCTTGATGGAACTCGTTTTTATATTCTTGTGTTTCTGGTATATTTCGTCCACACCGCACATCTCTGGTTCGCGTCCTGTTTTGGGCAGCATAGTCTTCTCGTATTTATCTCCCGACAGGGGACAGAAAAGATTTCTTTTCAGCAGGTACGAGGTACGGGTTCCTGACATCCAACAACCTTTATCAGATATTTGACAAATCATCAAAATGTATGATATGACCGTTAGATAGATTAAATGTAGGAAATATTGAAATTAAAACAGTGAGTCGAGAATGTATGTCACTGTTGACTTCAACTGTGGTCTTCCAACTGTGGACTTCCTTCTGACTGCTGACTTCAACAAATGGCTTGCTGTCTGTAGGCTTGCAATGGTAGCTTTTACTTCATGTAACTGTAGCCTTTCTAACTGTAGACTTGTAACATCAAATTTGTAGAACTGTAACCTTTGTCAACTGTAGACTTCGATCATCAGTAGACTTAGTAGACAGAAGCTGTCTAACTGTAAGCTTGACTATAGGCTTATGACTGTAGACTTGTTCGACTGTGAACTTGTTTCAACTGTAGACTTGTTCGACTGTGAACTTGAGCAGAGATAACTTTGAACAGAAGTCTTGTAACTGTGACCTTCGTCTGTGAGCTTTGACAATAGATAGCAGTAGACTCGTAACTGTAAGCTTGTATTAGTCTTCGACTGTAACCTTGTAACTGTGAACTTATTGCAACAATAACATAAGGTGACAGTTAGCTGTAACTGTGACTTTGAAAATAAAACTCTGACTAGTAGCTAACAATACTAAACTTATGTAAATGCTACTGTAAGCTGTTACAGTAAAGTTATGAGAGTAGGAATATGAACTGTTTAGAATAAAATACGTTTAAGCATGGAATAATAAGATTAATGCAAGGTTTTAATACATCATAATCAATGGTTAAGCATGATTTGGGATTATCAAAACAGGTGATTCCAACACATTTTATCTTCTAACATATTTAATTTAATGGTTTATGATTACATTGGAGGTAGATGTGCTATCATAAATCCATTCTCCAATTTACTTCGAATGGATAGTGTTTAAGCTTAATTCTTGGGGAAAGTCATTTTTATTTAGTATATTAATTTCAATAGGAATGTATATATTGTCTATGTTTATCCACATTGATATGAGGCATGAATTAGTAATATAATGAGTTGGCTAGGTCCTGCCATCACCTTGCGGTTCATCGATAGGTCTCAAGAGACAAACTAAGGTCCCAGCATAGGGCTTTGACAGAATGATTATTTATGGTCTTGGCCCAAGGCCTTGATAGTATGGTTATGTTGTCCCTAATTGTTTATTCCAAAATTTTGAAAATTGTAATGATGGTTCATGTGTTAATTCGACTGTTATAATACCCATGATTATTTTATGTTATGGAAATAATTACTCAGCTCATTTTTCTTCCATATTTTGTTCAAGTTTATTTTTAGAGGCAGGTGTTTTCAATTTTTCCCCATGTCTAGTGTTTATGTTATCTTCCACTTTATTTATAACCCTTACTGATCATTTGATCTCACCCACTTATTATGTTTCATTTTCTCAGGACATGATGTTTTTGGTTATGAATGACATGCTAATATATGCTAGTAGTTTTAGGTGTTGTCTAAGGAGTTTCTATATTATATATATTTTCAAGTTGTAATGTTTAACTTATATATGAATCTTGTTTCCAATAATACAAAACTACACGGTCCGTTGGGATTATTATTCCTTGTTTTCATTACAATTTAATTCAATATGATACTGGATTTGGTAAACTGGGGTCGGGTCCTTACTGTTGGTATTAGAGTAAGTTTACTAGAAAACATGGAAACTATATTTGGAAAACGTAGATTAGGAATGTGTCCCTATGATAAACATTGAGGATAAAAATACAAGAGCAAACCCGGTATTTTTGTAATGACTAGATTATGTGGATATTTCAAGCAATATATACCTATCTAGATCCAAGTAGGTAGATGTTGCTCTGGCACAGAAGTACAATGGAGTGGAAGCTCTAAAAAAGAGATTCAAGCTTGAACCGAGGTTTCCTGGTACACGACAAGGGGCCTTGGTGCACTCTTGTTTACGAAACGTATTGGGGATATGATTAAGATAATTAGAATTTTCATTACACTTCATTATGAAGTATTTAATGTTACACCCCAAGATTCAATAGTACGTTATTTCTTCAATGTAATTCTATAACTTGCACTACACACAACATTGAGATCAAGCGCACAACATCTTACCAAACTAGCCGTTGGAAAGCGGTTATGACTATTATTAACTGAATTTTGAATTTTATATAATCCTTATAATTTTGTAATCCATATTATGAGTTTCTTAGACATAATATAAGAACAAAATCATTTTTTAGATAATTGAAGTATTTTTTTTAAATGCAATTTTACTACCTTTTAAGGGAGAACCGTTTTTAAGTCCAATATTTGAAACTTTTATATATGAATGTTGAAAAATTAAACTTTTTCTTTAGAATCAGGAAATAAAATTTTAGCTTTGATATTTTTTTGGTGTTTTTCTGAATATATTCATATTTGGGTGAATAGTGAAAAATACTAAATTTTAACTGAATATTTTTAAAATAATTTATAATGTTCAGCTATAAATATGAATAGTTTAGAAGTATAATTAGATTATCTTTTTACCATTTAATACAATGTTATTCATTGTATGTAATTTCACATTAAAAATGGACATAAAGAAGTGTCAATCTTTTGGTTGTTATTATGTTTTTTTAAATATGTTTTTTGGTTTTAGCAAAGGTAATTAATGTTAAAATAATAAATGTAATTTCAATGTTTTGAATTTGATAAAATATACTTCATTTCTGAATTTGTAATATCAAAATTATCTTTGGGTGAATTTTTTGTATGTTTCTGAAAACATTCATTTTTTGATGAATAGTAAAACAAACAACGTTATTTGTTGTTACCGACTTTTCATTTAAATAATTTTTTTATTTAAATTTATTTTATGTAAAAATATACATAATACCTATATATGTTATATTTAATTAATTGGAGTCATTTTTTAATAATATTAGATATATAATATTTTATTAAACATTGAACAATATTTTACCCACCTACTAAGAGAATTTTAAAATTTGCATAAAACATTTTTTTACAGCTTATGTTAGTGAATTTTCAAGAACTCAGAGAGACACAGTTGATATCAATATGAAAAATGTGGTTCAATAAGATGAAAACAATTTTTGGTTAAAAGTAACGTTTTACTTTTATTTACCACGATTAAAATTAAATAGGGTGATTAAGGGTAAAAATGATATTATTATTACACTAAAACATGTCCTAAATTTATTGGATAAGGTTAATTCAACCAAAACCAACCTTAGGAATAAAATATGATACTTTAAGTCCACATGGATTATATTAGGACATTTATTATTATTTTATTTAATGAAGAGTTAAAAGAGTTAATAACATGGTTTAATAACTAAACCATTTTTAATATAGGGTTACACACAATATAAATTCGACTATGAATATTAATTAGAAATATAAAATGATTTCCTACATAATGTTATTTTATTTATAAAATTTAGACATTATTTATTTTATTTATTAATGACACAATGATGATTCAGTAATTACCTTATTAACGAAAGAATCAAATAAATGGTATTATAAATACTAAAATAAATATAATTTCAAAGTTTTTATATCCAGGAATTTTATAGGTGAATATGAAATGTTAGGGATTATTTAATGTATCATGTTCGATGTATTCAAGTAGTGATGAATTTTAAAAAAACCAAATAAAAAATATTCTCAAAATTGGCATAAATTAATTTTAAAAACTAATACTTTATTTTTGGATTTTATAATATTACAAAAAATATAATGTTGGGAAAAAAGGAATAAATAATATTATATATGTCATTAATGAACCCCTTGAGGTTCTCTTGGATGTTTAGAGTATGTTTATTTACCATATAGTGTAAGAATACCAGAAGACACAGTAAAAGTTAAACATATTAACTATGAGTTAAATCTAAAAGATAAGGTTAAAATGGTAAAATAACCTTTTCTAATACCTATAGGTTGATATTATTTAGACCCATAACCACCTTATCCTACAAATAAATCATTGTGGAGGCATTGTTAAACGAAAATTATTTTATTATAAAATAATATTTCAAGTGTTTCCTAAAGTGACCATCACCTCTTTTACCAAAGTGAACTTTCCCTTCACTCAAGTTCACACTTCCAAAGCCATTTAAATAGTCTAACCCCTACAAAATATCCTCCCAAATATCCTACCTTCATCTTAGAGGCCTTCCGTTGGTCAGAAAGCCAACCTACAGAGACCATTTGATCAAATCAAAAGGAAGAACCCGAAGATGATGTAATAATTTCACCACCCTCTTTCAAGTTCCTTTCTTTTTCAACTTACTCTTTCCTTGTTATTACCATACCAAAATAATTACTCGCATTCCATATATATACTGTGATTTTATTATGAATATGTAACAACCATATTCATTATTCTATCCATACTGTGAATGATAATGTCACCATGCATGCGTATGTACGACTTACTGTCTCCATGCAGTGGTGTAATTTTGTTATTTAACACTATGTTTATTGGATGGATATAATTACGAGTAATATGTATATAAATAATAAAAATAACATGATAATGTATCTGTAAAATTAATATAACATCCAATTCCATTCCTTTAAGAGAATTATATTGTCTCTCGTGCGTATGTTCAGATTACCATCTCCACGATGCGATGAGATTCATTACACGTTCACCATTCATCGACAATTATAATAATATATTATAAAAATATTTTTTTAATACATGAAATAATAATGATACTAGAGATATATATTTATATGTATATGTATTTATTTACTTACATATATTTTATTCACTTACTTCCGTTCAATACAATACGAAAACAGAACCAACGTTTATGCGTACGTACAGTCTACCGTCTCCATAAATAGTGTTTTCCATTTCATATATCTATCTATAATAAAAATATATATTATAAATATGTATGACATATAAATCAATTTTTATATTCTGGAAGTATTTAAATCATTATCTAAATGATACGATTAAGAATAACAAGTTAATATACGTACGATAATGAAATCCATTATTACATGAAATGTTAATTTAACAGGAAAATAGTTTTTAAATGTGTAGTATAATTTCATAAATGAATCAGGTATCATATAATAAATATGAATATGGTTATGTTATAATCTAAAAACATTCAATAGTCATTATACAGGATGTTAAACGTACTCTCGAAAAATGAATGTGCTAGGTATGGGTTAATTCCTCAATCTCATTATTATTCGAGATTGTTTATGTATAAGTTTTTAACGGGACATATTTATTATCCATTTCCATGTTTCATAAAAGAATTTTCAAGGGTTTATTTTTAAGGGACTCTTTTACTTAAAAATTATTTTATATGTTTTAATGATTTATTCATCCAAATCTTTCTCATCAATGTCTATGTTTTTTAAATGGTTTTAAGGATTTATTTATATAGCCATGAATGTTTTAAAATGTTGATTACATTCAAATTTTTCAATGTGGTATGGGAAACATTGAATGTAAACTATCTTTTAAAATACTTCCTTTATAAATTATGGGACATTTGAATTGATTTCATGAAAAAGGGATATTTATCACAATTATTTTTACTGATCATTTTCAATTGTGTCGACATCCTTTTCGGTATATTATTCTTGATCGTGGTTGATTTATTATGATACAATTCTTACATATTGTATTTATGGTTTTTTATATGTTTGATAATGGATGAGTTATTTTTAGGCCATTCATTTTTTATGGTTAATGTATTGAAATTTAAGACACTAGTTTTAATAATAATGTTTATGTTATATCAAATCCTATTTTTAAGATTAATGTATTGGACTAGTATGTTTCAGGTTGTGGACTGGTAGAAGTAAGTCCTATAGGTTAGGGTCCGGTAACAGTAGACCCTCCAGTTTGGAGTCCGTTTATAGAGGCTCTCTGGGTTGGTGTCTGGTTACAGAGGCTCTCTGGATTAGAGTCCGGTTACAGAGGCTCTCTGGGTAGGGCTCCGGTTTTAGTTAACCCCTAGGTCCTAGTATGAGGCCTTGACACAAAATTTGAAATCTAGTACTATACATTCCGTAATTATGAAATTAGTTATTACATATGCTTATTCTATTAGTAAAATATCCATGTTCATGTTTATATGGTAATGATTGATTTATTTTTTCCATATTATGTTCATGTTTATGTTTTAAATGATATTGTTTTTATTACACTTATTTCCTTAAATGTTTATAGCTTCTTCTAAACTAATTACCCTTACTGAGAATCTGAGCTCACCCCCTTCTTATGTTTTATTTTCCCAGTATATGAAGAAGGTAGTTATGAGTGACTTGAAAGAATTATCCAGGAGGCTTGAAAATTTCTAATGAAATAAATTACTATTGTTTTTCATTTCATGTAGTAATGTAAAACATCATGTATATAATATATTTTCCAAGCCTACTAAACTGATCGCACCTTCGGGACCTGATTCCTTGTAATCAGCCAATATACTAAAATAATTCTGCGACTTTGGGTAACTATGGTTAGATCGTTATAGTTGGTATCAGAGGAAGTTTAGTACAAACATTGGAAACTAGATTTAGATAAACATTGATTAGAGCACATTATTATATGATAACAATTATGAATTAGTATAGAAGAACATCATATAATTTTGGATTAGTAGAGATTTTGTGTGTTTTCCATGAAATATATCCATGTCTGGATACGAGCAGGTAGAAGCGGCTCTGGCATAGATCTACCGAGGGGTAAAACCTGAGAACACCACTTTGAGCTAGACTCAAACGGGGACTAGTGCCTGAAAACGGGCCTTGCTGCACTCTTGATTAGGACTCTCCCGGGGTATATGTGTAGGATAATTTTCTTTTTCTGTATATAGAATTTTGAAGGGTTTATGTGTATATACTTCCCCAAAGAAAACTTTTTTATGATTTTGGATTATATCCATGAACTGTTCAATTTATTTTAACTATTTTACATGTTTTGAATTATGCATTGTGATTCCTAAACTAACCTAGTGTATGCCATCATTTATAAATGGCTCCCATTAGATAAAATGAGACCTCTAGAAACACGCATGATCCAACGAGTAAGAAAGATCATATATTTCATGGTATTAAGATAGAATTTAGAAAAGAAGTAGTATCCTGCGTATTATCATCATATGAAGAAATAGTATCATGTTTTAATAAGATATGTAAAAATTTTCTGAATCCTATGGATTTGAAGGGAAGCCAGAGATGAAAAGGATTATAGAGAGAATGATGGACAAAGGGAATAAGGGAAAGAAGGATTTTCCCGTAAGTGATAACAGTGTTAAGAATCACCTTGGTAAAATCTTAATGGGAATAGGAGTTTCATAAAAGTGTGGATATAAAGGACACCAAGTATTTAATTGAAAGGGTGAGAAAAACGTTTCAAATGTACATTTCTTCTTCTGCAAAGAGTTGGGACTTTACGTGAATCAATGTCCAAATCATCAGTGTATTCCGCAAATGCTGATATTGGACAGTAATCAAGTTATGATACTTCCAATGATGAATAAGTATGATTAATTGTTCTCATGTTGTTTTTAAAGCTTTTCATAATTTTAGTAGAGTATTAATGATGTAAAAGTTATAAGAATTATAGAGGATATAAGGATTGTACGACAGTACCATTTCTTTAAGGACTTGATATTGTGTGGAACCAAGAATAGTGACTAAATGGAAGGTTAATATTTTTGGAAAATAAATTGTTGAAGGAAAGACAAAACTTTAATATGGTCCTGATACCAAGGTATTGATATTATAATAAGAGGTAGTTGATATGGATAAATTATATTGGATATTCACGTCTATCATGGAACTGATTAATGGTTTTTTTATTTAATCATTGTTTTACTATTAAATTTTTTTTGGATATAAGAAATATACCTAGTATTATAAAAGGAATATAAGATCATGAATTTAATAAATAAGTTTTTATGGTTATTCATGGTGTTATCGTCTTTTAAAATAATACACGATGATGGTATTTACATGTTATTACATAGAAAAAAGGATCATCATTGTCTATTACTTGTTTATAAATATTGTACCGTGAGATTGGAAAGAATTATTTTGGATAAGTATAAAGGCTGGAATGGAATACATCTGACATTTGATTCTACTTTTGAGGTAAAATCATTTCTTATGATTATTTTTTTTGGATTTTTTATAAAAGGACAACCCAAAGGTCGAGCGTCGACAAGTTGTATTAGGAAAGGCCGTGAGATTTCAACAATCAACCAAAGGGAAATAATGGTGCATCACCTACCACTGGCATACGTGATGTCCATGATTGTATAATATAGTTTTTTAATAGGTGTAATAGATGAATTGTAAAATCATATTTTTTTAGAAACATGTACGATTAGGATAAATAGAATATTTTTATTATCTTTTATAGTGAGAGATGAGTTTGTGGTGGAAATTAGTTAAATGATGGAACTATACATGTCAAGAATATATTATTTATATTATTCTATGATGAAATTAATTCTTAAAATTTATATAAAGGATCTTAAACTGAAAAATGTGTTATCCTTATACCTTATGTTTTGTTGAATCGATGATATTTTAAATCATAATTGATTGTTGGCATTGAGGCCCCCAATTTTACACTTGTTTGTGATTGATGACCTCAATCACTCACAAAAAATATTTAGGTTTTTCCTCCACTTTTGTGTCTCTAATTTCCACAAAGTTTCTCCTAATCAAGATCATAATTTAGTGGTGACTTTTTCATTTCCCTTTCACTCCTATTAAGATTAAATTATATTAACCCAATTTCGGATGTGGGTTATCCACAATGGTACTTTTCTATTTTTAAACATTTATTTTCGAAGATCAATTTCAAATTGTGAGGATAAAATTTATTGAAGGAGGAGAGAATGTAACACCCCGTGATTTCATAGTGCATTATTTCTTCAATGTAATTCTACCACTTGCAATACACACAACACTGAGTCCAAGCACGCCACGACTTACCTAACAAGACGTTCAAAAGTTGTTATTAATAGTATTAATGGAATTTTTTATTTTATATAATATTTATAATTTAATAATCCATATTATGAGTTTCATAGACATAATATAAGAACAAAATCATTTTTTCAGATAAACGAATATTTTTTTAAAATATAATTTTACCGCCTTTTAACGGAGAATCTTGTTTAAATAAAATATTTTAAACTTTTATATATAAAATTTTACAAAATAAACTACTTTTTTATAATTGGGAAATAAAATTTTTTGGATAATTGTTTTGCTATTTTCTGATAACATTCATATTATGGTGAATAGTGAAAATTACTAAATTTTAACTGAAAACAACTTTTTTAATCAAAATAATTTATTGTGTTCAACTATACATATGAATGGTTGGGAATTATAATTAGACTATATTTTTACCATTTAATCCATTATTGGACATTTGATGTAATTTCACTTTAATCTTTGACATAAATAAGTGCCAATCATTTGGTAGTTATTATTTCTTAAAAATACACCTATTGGTTTTGACGGCAAGAATAAATTTAAAATTAATAAATGAAATTTAAATCTTTTGAATTTGGTAAAATAGTCTTTATTTCTGAATTCGTAATATCAAAATTATCTTAGGGTGAATTCTTGGTATGTTTCTGAAAACATTCAATTTTTGATGAATAGTGAAAAAACACTATGATAATGGTTAAAACTGACAATTTAATTAAAAAATTATTTATTTAATTTAATTTTTTTGGTGAAAATTGATACATAATACTTATATATTTTCATTTTCTATCATTGGAGTCATTTTGTAATAATATTAGATATAAAAAAATTTATTGATCTTTTCACCGTCTTTTACCCACCTCCTAAGAAAATTTTCAAATTCACATAAAACATAATTTTACCACTTCTATGAGTGGGATTTCAAAAAATATAAGATGCAAGGTTGTTATGAGTAATAGGTTTTGTTCAATAAGTTGAAAATAATTTTTGGTGAATACTATATTTTTTCTTTTATTTACCACGATTAAAAGTAAATAGGGCAATTAAGGGTAAAAAAAATATTATTCTTACCCTAACACATGTCCTAATTCTATTGGAAAAGTTTAATTAGACCAAAAACAACCATAGGAATAAAATATGATCCTTTAGGTTCACTTGTATTAGATTAGGACATATATTATTATTTTATTTAAAGAAGTGTTAAAAGAGTTAAAATCAATGTTTAATAACTAAACCATTTTTAATATAGGGTTACACACAATATATATTAGACTATAATTATTCACTATAAATATAAAAAATATTTCCAATATAATGGTATTTTATTTATAATATTTATAAATTATATAAGTAAATTTATTTATGAAATATTGATGATTAAGTTATTACCTTATTAATGAAAGAATCAAATAAATGGTAATATAAATATTAAAATAAATATAATTTCACAGTTTTTGTGACATTCACGAATTTTATAATATCATATTACATGTTAGGGTAGATTATATGTATATTTTTCTAATAAATCATGTTGTGATGACTTTCAGAAAAACCAAATACCAAATAGTGTCAAAATTGACATAAATTAATTGTTTTTAATAGTACTAAATTATTGATTGATATAATATTCATAAAAACACTATGGTTATTACAAAGGGCTTAAATAATATTATAAATGTCATTAATAAACCACTTGAGGAACTTTTGGAAGTTTAGAGTTTGTTTAGTTACCATATAGAGTAATAATTCAAGATGACAAGGTAAAGGTTAAACTAATTAACTAAGACGTAAATCTAAAAGATAAGGTTAAAATGGTAACCTAAACTTGTCTAGAACCTATTTAATGTAATTATTTAGGATCCTAACCACCATATCCTCGAAATAAATTATATTTGAGCCATTATTAACCGAAAATGATTTTATTATAATAAATATTTCCAGCTTTTCCAAATATGACCCTCACCTCTCTTATAAAAAGGAACTTCACCTTCTCTAATAGTCAGACCTAAAAAGCCATTTTATCTGGAAAACCCTGCCCAAATATCCACACAACTATCCTAAATTCATCCTAGATGCCTTACGTGGGCCAGAAATCCATATTAATGATACCTTGTGATCAAATCAAATGGAAGCACCCGAAGAAGAGGTAATGATTTTAACACCCTCTTTCATGTTCTTTTCATCTTCCAATTACTCTTTATTTTTTATTACCATACTGAAATAATAACTATTGTACCATATATATATGGGGATGTTATTATAAATTATCACAACCATATTAATTTTTCTATCAATCCTATTAATGATAATGTCACCATGAGTGCGTATGTACGACATAATGTCACCACATCGTGGTTTAATTTGTTATTTAACACTATGTTATTTGGATGGATATAATGATAAGTAATATGTATATAAATAATGAAAATAAAATTCTAATGTTTCTGTAAAATAAATATACAATCCAATTCCACACCTTTAACGAAATTATATTTTCACTCGTGCATACATACATATTGCCATCTCCACGACGCGATGAGATTCATTTCCACATTCACCCTTTATCAACGATTATAAAAATATATATTTATAACTAGTATGTAATATATGAAAAATAATTATACATTAGATATATATTGATATATTTATTTAATTATTTATGAACTTACATATATCTTATTCACTTACATTCATTCAATACGATATGAAAACATAAACAACGTTTATGCGTACATATGGCCTACCGTCTCCATAAACCGTGTTTTTCATTTCATATATCTTTATATTATAAATATTTATATTCTAAATATGTATGAAATATAAATCAAGTTTTATATTCTGGAAGTATTTGAATCATGATTTAAATGACATGATCAAGAATAACAAGATAAAATACATACGATAAATAAAGCGATTACTGCACGAAATGTTAATTTAACATGAAAATCATTATTAAATGGGTAGTCTATAGTCATAAATGAATCATGTATGATATAGGAAATATTAATACGGTCCTGGTATAATCTAATAACATTCAATGGTCATTATACATGGGGATAAATGTAATGGCATGGACCTCTCCAGCTGATTCCTTTGTCAAAAAGAAGGCCACGAAGTGTTCTGGAGGGTAAAATGGACTTCTCCCACACCTTCCAGAATTTCGAAACTACATGCCATTTAGATTGAGTACATGCTGTGTACCCCCATTCAAGGTATACCCCGTGTTGCAGGACGTTTCCTTGTTTTGTGAAATAATGGGTGCACGCCGTGTGTCTAGTTCTGCACGCCGTGTAGTCCTTCCCCACATGTCTGTTACCCTCAAACCGTGTGTTGACCAGTCAGAGGCCGCAGAACTGTGTTGGAAGCTGTGTGGAGACTGTGTAAAATAACTGAGTACACACCGTGTACCATAAAGTACACGCCGTGAACTTTTTCTTTTCTCGCCTATAAAAGGAGGGATCCCTCCTCCTTTTCAACTCACTCCTCTCCTCCCCATTCCTCTGAGCGGAGCTCTCTCAAGAGACTCGAAGGCTCCTTTTCTTCCATAACTTCTTCGTCCGAGCTCCGATTTACGATCCATCAGTGGCCACGAGATTGTAAAGATGAGGCGGAACTTCCAAGCTTGGATCCGTTGTCATTCCTTCGGCCTTTCTTTTCCGACTTCCACCAAAGGAGGTTTTTTCGGGACTCGATGGAAGTGAAGAACGGTGACATACATCTTCTAAAGTTGATCTGGGGGAGCGTTGTGATCAGAACCTGTTGAGGTAGGGATCTTACCTCATTTTCTCTAATTTGTGCATCATACAGGGTGGGTATCCACTTGTTTTCATGAGAAGCTGTTGAAACATTAAATGAATATAATAACTAGTTAAAGAACGGGGTTTGGAAGTTTGTGATTGTTGTTTCTTTATATCCTATGATATTATGTTTTGAATTGAATAGGCTTATGCCTACTGAAAATCATGGTCGTTGAGAGAATTTTCTTTCTCAATTAAATGTTTTCCTATCATTTAGACCGTTTTGTGGATGGAACCCTTGTGGAATGTGGAAATTGATTAATCACGTAAAGTTGGCTGTTTAAAATCTGGAACCCTTGTGTGATCACCCTGGTTAAACAAAATGGAATAATGAACATGTGGGTTTTGCATGGTTACTGGTGTGTGAAGGGGAGGGGTGAATCATGGGTTGTTACGAATAGAACAGGCAGAGAGGCTGTGATAAATGGTATTAAAGGGATAATGATGTACGGGTTTCGGTGCAGTTGTGGTTATGGTGGTTAGTAGCGGGGCTGTGGGGATGGGTTGAATGTGAACAGAATTTGGGTTGTGAATAATAAAAGCGGAATAGTTAATGAATGGTGGGGTGTGGTAATGAAACAGAGTTAATAATCAATGGGGTTGTTTGGTTAATAAGAAGCACTTGGATGTGTTGCTTGTGTTTTCCTAAACCTGATTGTTGGATGGAAGGGATATGTTTTATGAACGATCGATGTGGTTCGTCGTGGATAGATTCCTAGTATTTAAGGAACTAAATAAACTAATTCAACTGAAACGTGAAAACCTAAATGGGGTTGGGGTTTTTCATTGAATTCATGCTTCGTAGTAGTAGTGTCGAGGCACGTGCTCAGTTTATCTGTTTAGAATCCATAGGTTGGGCTGTGTGGTTGGTATATATATATATATCTATATTTTTGTGTTTTATCGAACCCCACCCATGTTGAGCACTTAGTGTCGAACACTCCCATTTCATGGGAGATGGTGTTTTTCCCTTAGTTATTAGATCCTTCCTGCTCCTTCTCCCCTAGGATGTGATGGCTTGAGGAGACCTTACACCTAAGACTCTTCGGGTAGGTTTCGATTGGGGTGGCTTTATCCCAACACTCTTTGAGCAGGTTCTACTATTTCCCAATAATCATCGGGATGAGGCCCAAGTGTGTACGGGCGGGATACTTTGTAGTGAGGCCCAGTTGTGTGCGGGCGGGATACGTGGTTGTGAGGCCCAGGTGTTTTCGGGAGGGATACGTGGTTCTGAGGCCCACGTGTGTGCGGGAGGGATACGTGGTTGTGAGGCCCATGTGTGTGTGGGGGCGGGATACGTGGTTGAGAGGCCTAGGTGTGTGCGGGCGGGATATGTGGTATTGAGGCCCAGGTGTGTGCGGGCGGGGAGAGTGTGGCAGCGTCAGGACGTTCTCCGTTAGGAAGGGAAGGTAACTAATGGGAAATGGTGTGGGGTACCCAATACTCTTGTTCATGTATACTACTACCAGTTGTGATTTTGTTTTTGGTGAGTGTGGCTGGTGAGGTTGGGTGGATATAATTCCTTTCTAGGATTCTTCTGTTGTTCTCATGGGACATTAGGATGTCTCCCCACTTGTGCATGAGAGCTTTCAGTTTCCCTACTAAGTATACTTGTATGCTCACCCTACGTTTACTTTCAGGTTTCCAGGAGGACTACCAGGTCCGTGCGGGACCCTACTAGTCAGATAGTTGGAGTTGTTGCAGTTTCTATACACTTGTTTCTTTTGGTATTGTACTTTGAGCTTTCTTGTACTTGAACCTTGTTATAAAATTGTTTAAACATGCATGTGGGCTGGTTTGGGTTTATTTCTTTACACGTATTCTTTTAGTTTCTGGTGGTTGACTTGTCCTATTTCCCGATCCTAAATAAATAAAAAGGGTAATGCCTCCCATATTTGTGAAAATTCATACCCTTGGTGCTAGTCGCCACTCCGGGGCCTACTGGAGGCGGGACTCGGGGGGTCATTATCTCCCTTTCACCATTTCCACCTCAGGTGGGGCATCTTTGGTGGGAGGGGTCGTGACATAATGGTATCAGAGGTGATGGTTGAGAGATAAGATGGAGTCTAAAGTTAGGCACAATGAGGATTTCATGGGATTGTAGGGTAAAAATGTCTGTCAATCATGGTGTGTGACATAGGCTAGGGAAGACTGGCTAGGACACGGGATTTTAGGGCCCCCCCTGTGATCCGATGCATGGAATCTGAGCCTACCGAACGACCAAGTGAAACTACATTGATTGCAGGGTAGAGACCCTATGAAATGTACATGCATCATCATGATTGTGTTTTACTTGATTTGGGTGTTATGGGAGCAAAATTAAAATAAAATGATAAAATAAAACCTTGAATTTCCTTAATACTTGGGCTTCGGCGATCCTTGATTACCGTACAGCTATGGCACCTGGACGTCATCCCCGGGTGGCTCAGGCAGCCAAGGCCCCGTAGATTTAGGTGGTCGATCAGCTGAGGATTGACCGAGAGGAGGAATATAGCCAGTGGTAGAAGACTCTCTGTTCATTCCAGCGTCATACCCACAAGAAGTACGAGGGTAGTACATCGGATACAGAGACAGAGGGGTGGCTTGATGAGCTAGGGATCACTTTTACCTTTATCTATGCTCTAAGAGAGTACTGGGGTCCCCTGGTAGTTAGTCAGCTAAGAGGTGCGGTGCGACAGTGGTGGACACTCTACCTCAGAGAGAGGATAGAGGTAGCGGTTCCTTGGGCTGACATTGAGAAGGCATTCTGAGAGGAATTACATTCTTCCATGATCAAGGCGGAGATGCGGCAGGAGTAACTCTCCCTTCAGCAGGGTAGTATGTCGGTATGAGAGTTGGGGATCATGTTCAAGGATCTCCTGCGCTTTTCTCTGGATCTCTTTCCGGATGAGGAGTCTCGGGTGAGACGTTTGGAGGAGGAACTTCGTCCACCGCTCCATTATGCTTTCACCCCCTTCACCCTTCCAATGTACTTGGCGGTACAGAAGAAGGAAAGGGTTGTAGAGAGGATGCACTCGCTAGGAGGTGCACCACGAGAGGGGATCCAACCAGGCTCATCAAAGGGGAAAGTAGTCAGCAGCAGGTCTCCTGCAACGGGACCTTCTAGGTTCAGGACAGTGGGGAGCATTCCCCAACAGTTCCAGTTCATATCTTCGGGTCCTCGTACCTTTTTCATGAGCCCTGGACTGAGGTGTTTTTCTTGTGGAGGTTTCGGGCACATTCAGAGTCGGTGCCCGACTCGAGCTTAGTATAGTGGAGGTGGGCAGGTTCAGCACCCACCTCAGCAGCACCAGTTGCCGGCGAGGCCCTTCCAGCAATAGCAGAACCATGCTCCTCCGAGGGCAAACGTTGCGGGAGGAGGCCGACCTCAGGGAGCTCCTCAGGGAACACGACCAGGGCGTGGTTGGGGAGGTGGAATACATCAGAGAGGCAGAGGAGATGGGCGTGGAAAGTTTCACACAGCAGAGTTGATAGCTCCGGCAGGACCAGAGGTGGTGCGAGGTACTATTTGTTTGTTCAGCACTCTTGTTTCTGCTTTGATCGATCAGGGAGCTTCACACTCCTTCATTGCACCTAGACTAGCCCATGCTTTGGGACTAGATGTAGTGATACATTATGTACCACTGGTACAGAGTACACCACTTGGAGGCCAGAACAGCGTATCTTGTTTTTTTTGTGGATGTGGGATGACATTGGGACCACATCGATCTAGTGGGGACCTTCTTCTATTACATATGCAGCCATACGATGTCATCCTAGGCATCGACTGGTTGTTTTCTGTTAGTGTCGTGATCGACTGCTTCTGGAGAAGAGTCGTGTTCTCCGACGTAGATGGGCAGTGCGTATCTTTTGTTGGCGAGAGGAGATATCAGGTGGCAAGCTAGCGTGCGGAGCCTCTCCTTTCCTTTTTAGGTGGGCTATCAGTGTTTCCAACTGATATATTGATGATGGATGTCCCAGAGGTTGTTGGGGATTTCCTCGATTTTTTCCCTGAGGAAGTTGTGACTCTACCCCCCTGACGTGACGTTGAGTTCAGGAGAGACTTATATCCTGGTGCCCATCTGATTTCGATGGCCCCTTATCAGATGGCACCTTCGGAGTTGCGGGAGTTGCAGATTCAGATTGACGATCTGATGGATAAGGGTTTTGTTCGACCCAGCGTATCGCCAAGGGGTGATCCAGTTTTGTTCGTGAAGAAGGCAGATGGTGGTCTCAGGCTATGCATAGACTACCAAAGGTTGAACTAGGTAACGTTCAAGAACCACTACCCCCTCCCAAGGATATATGATATCTTCGACCAACTATGTGGAGATTGTTGGTTTTCCAAGATTGATCTACGATCTCGATATCATCAGGTGAGGGTAAAGGACAATGTCATCTCGAAGACGGCTTTCAGGTGCAGTTATGGACACTTAGAGTTTGTGGTGATGCCGTTTAGAGTTACGAATGCACCAGCTGTGTTAATGGGACTTATGATCCTTGTATTTCAAGAGTTTCTGGACCAGTTCATCAATGTGTTTATCGATGACATCGTGATCAACTCAAGGTCAGAGGAGGAGCTCATTGAGCATCTCAGGGCAGTCTTGGGAGTCTTTTGACACCACCAGATTTACGGGAAATTGTCGAAGTGTACGTTAATGACACAAGAAGTACACTTCCATGGGCATGTGGTATCTCAACATGGAGTGTCAGTGGACCCGTCGAAGGTGGAGGATGTTGTTTCTTGGGCAGCACCCAAGATCGTGGCAGAAGTTCGTAGTTTCCTGGGGTTGGCAGGTTACTATAGGAGGTTCGTTTCGGACTTCTCTCAAGGTTCTTCTCCATTGACAGCTTTTATGAGGAAGAACCTGGTCTTCCTATGGAGCGATCAGTGCCATAAATAATTTGACTACCTGAAGGAGAAGTTGGTCAGTGCTCCCGAACTCAAGATTCCAGAGGAAGGGTTGTTGTATGAGGTGTTTTGTGATGCTTTAGGCCTTGGTCGGGGGTGCGTGCTGATGCATAAGAAGTGAGTGATCTGTTTTGGGTCTAGGAAGTTTTGCCCTCACAAGCGTAACTATTCCACCCATAACCTAGAGCTTGCAGCAGTAGTGTTCACACTGATGATGTGGCGAAATTACCTCTTTGGGGACCGACTTGTGGTCTTCTCAGATCACAAGAGCTTTCCTTTTATCTTCTCCTAGCATGACCTGATCTTACGGAAGCAGAGATGGGTCAAGTGTCTCCAAGACTATGACTTTGAGATCTCTTCCACAGAAGGTAAGGGAAACATTGTGGATGATGATCTGAGTAGGAAGTCGCATCAAGAAGTGGTTCGGGAATCCACTGATGCTTGGAAAGCGATGGGAGACTTAGGCGTCATTCACTTGGATGCCATGGTAGAAGGTGTTAGATGCTATTTGTTTCAGATAACGGTGCAGTCCTCCTTGTTGAAGTAGGTGGAAGAGTCTCGGTGGGGGGACTCCGAGGCGGAAGTGATGTGGGATCGTGTCGATCAGGGGAACTCACCAGAGGGATGGTCAGAGGACAGCCATCATCAGATACTTTTCCATGGAAGGTTGTTTTTCCCGGAGACAATGCGTGAGGGAGTTCTCCGTGAGTTCCAGAGCTCTGCCTTGGCGGTACTTCCAGGAGTTTCAAAAATGTACCGAGGCTTGAGGGAATAGTTTTGGTGGCACATGGTGAAATGGGAAGTGGCAGTGTTTGTGGCTAAATGCCTAGTGTGTCAGAAAGTGAAGGCTGAACATCGTGTTCCCAGTGGGTTGTTGCGCCCTTTAGATGTCCCTGAGTGGAAGTGGGATGAAATCTCAATGGACTTCGTCACAGGACTACCCAGAGCTCAGGGTGGTTATGATGCAATCTATGTGGTGGTGGATCCACTGACGAAATCAGCTCACTTCTTAGCAATTAAGGAGTGAGGCCTGGTGAGTACCTTGGCACAAAGGTACGTAGACGAGGTGGTACGTTTGCATGGAGTTCCAAAGACTATCGTCTTAGATCGGGATACTCGGTTTACCTCACGAGTCTGGAGGGGTTACAACATGCTTTTGGCACCTATCTATGCCTTAGAACTTCTTTCCACCCCCAGACCGATGGGAAGAAGGAGCGCACTATCCAGTTGTTGGAGGACATGCTGCGAGAATGCGTTCTGGATTTCAGAGGATCATGGGTACGACACTTTCCTTTAGTAGATTTCGCATACAACAATAGCTTCCACTCTAATATTGGAATGGCACCATTTGAGTCTTTGTATGGAAGACCATGTCGTTCACCCATTTGCTGGGCAGAGGTTGGTGAGACAGGTGCTCTTGGGCCAGAGGTAGTGCAGAGTACCACAGAGAAAGTCCAGCTTGTACGTGAGAGGATGAAAGCGGCTCAGGACCGACAGAAGTCTTATGATGATCGTCGGAGGAGGCCCTTGGAGTTTGAGGTGGGAGATCATCTGTTCTTGAAGGTTTCCCCTCGAAGGGGGCAGAAGAGTTTTGGGAAAGGAAGCAAGCTCTCCCCTAGGTTCATCGGACCTTTTGAGTTGCTGAGGAGAGTCGGTGAGGTGGCATATCACCTAGCCCTGCTACCTCAGTTGGATAAGTATCATGACGTCTTCCACGTCTCCCAACATCGTCGGTACTTACACGTCGACTCCCACGTTATCGAATGGGGAGAGTTAGATATGGGAGATGACACGACCTTCGAGGAATGGCCAGTCAGGATCGAGGATCGTAAAGAGAAGGTGCTCCGTGGATGAACCATTCTATTGGTTCATGTGTTGTGGAGGAATGACGGCCTCGAGGAGAGAACATGGGAGCGGGAGACCTAGATGCACGTTCAGTACCTGGAGTTGTTTTGACTTTTGTTTTCCCTTGTTCTTCAGAGCTTTGTGTTGATGTTGTACTATGTACCTTTGATATATGGAATGCTTGGATTGTCAGTTGTGAGACCTTTTGTTTCCTTGTTCTTTGGAAGTGTGTAGCATGTCCTGATATGTGGGAAAAGGGAAAAACCTGACCCTTAATTGAGACACATTAATGCGGATGCGATTGAACCCGTGCGGGCGAGTCAGTGCCGCCTAGAGCGGATAATATCTCGACATAGGAGAAGGAATTTCCCAAAACCACATGTTTAGGTATTGTGTTGGTTGTGTGGTGTTGGTGGTAGTATGAGTTGAAAAATCCTAATGTAGGAAAGTGGGAAGACCCAGTTCTTAATAGAGATGCATTAATGACGATGCGATTAAACACATGTAGGCGAGTTAGTGCCACCTAAAGCGGATAATATCTCGACATAGGAGATGTAATTCCTAACACATATGATTAGGGTTGTTGGTTGGGTTCCTATTATAACGAGAACCCTAAGAGGAATCTTGTTGGGTCCCTCTAGGATGGTTTTTGAATTCTCGGGGACGATAATGTTTTAATAAGTATCTGATGTAATGGCCCGAACCTCTCTGGCCCATTCTTTTATCAAAAAAATGCCACAAAGTGTTCTAGAGGGTAAAATGGACTTTTCCCACACCTTCAAGAATTTTGAAACTACACGCCGTCTAGTTTGAGTACACGCTATGTACCCCCTTTCCGGGTATACCTCATGTTGCAGGCCATATCATTACTGTGTGAAATAATGGGTGCACTCCATGTGTCTTGTTCTACATGTCGTTTAGTCTTTCCCCGCGTGTGTGTTACCCTCAAACCGTGTGTTGACCAGTCAGCGGCCGCGGAACCGTGTTGGAAGCCGCGTGGAGACCGTGTAAAATAACCGAGTACACGACGTGTACCATAAATTACATGCCGTTTAGTTTTTATTTTCTTTCCTATAAAAGGAGGGGTCCCCTCGTCCTTTTAAACTCACTCCTCTCCTCCCCATTCCTCTAAGAAGAGCTCTCCCAAGAGACTCGAAGGCCCCTTTTCATCCATAACATCTTCATCTGAGCTCTGATTTACGATCCGTCAGCAGCCACGGGATTGTAACGAAGAGGAGGAACTTCCGATTGTGGATCTGTTGTCTTTCCTTCAGCCTTTCCTTTACGAATTCCACCCGAGGAGGTTTCTCCGGGACTCGATGGAAGTGACGGACGTTGATGGACATCTTCTAAACTTGATCTGGGGGAGCGTTGTGATCAGAACCTGTTGAGGTAGGGATCATACCTTCATCTCTATAATTTTTTCATCATGCGAGGTGGGTATCTACTTGTTTTCATGAGAAGTAGTTGAACCGTTAAATGATTATAATAACTGGTTAAAGAAAGGGGTTGGGATGATTGTGATTACTGCTACATTATATCATGTGATATTATGTTGTGAATTGAATATGCTTATGCCTAATGAAAATCACCGTCGTTGGGGGCCTTTGCTTGTGCAATTAAATTTTTACCTATATTTTAGACCGTTTTGTAGATGGAAACCATGTGGAATGTGGAAATTGTTTAATCACATAAAGTTGGCGGTTTAAAATCTGGAACCCTTGTGTGATCACCCTGGTTAAACAAACTGGAATAATGAACATGTTGGTTTTGGCATGGTTACTGGTGTGTGAAAGGGAGGGCTGAATCCTGGGTTTTTACGAATAGAACAGGCAGTGGGGCTACGATAAATGGTATTAAAGGGATAATGATGTACAGGTTTTGGTGCGGTTGTGGTTATGGTGGTTGGCCTCAGGGCTGCGGGGATGGTTTTAATGTGAACGGACTATGGGTTGTGAATAATAAAAGAGGAAGAGTTAATGAATGGTGGGGCGTGGTAATGAAAAAGAGTTAATAATAAATGGGGCTGTTTGGTTAATAAGAAGGACTTGGTTGTGTTGCTTGTGTTTTCCTAAACTTGATTTGTGGATGGTAGGGATATGTTTTACGAAGGATCGATGTGGTTGGTCATGGATAGTTTCCTAGTAGTTAAGGAACTAAATAAACTAATTCTGCTGAAACATGAAAACCTAAATGGGGTTGGGGTTTTTTGTTGTATGCAAGCTTCGTAGTAGTAGTGTCGAGGCATGTGCTCAGTTTCTCTATTTAGAGTCCATATGATGGGCTGTGTGGTTGGTATATATATATATATCTGTATCTTTTGTGTTTTATCAAACCCCACCCATGTTGAGCACTTAGTGACGAACACTCCCTTTTCATGGGAGAGGGTGTTTTTCCCTTAGTTACTAGCTCATTCCTGCTCCTTCTCCCCTAGGATGTGATGGCATGAGGTGACCTTAGACCTAAGACTCTTCGGGTAGGTTTAGATTGGGTTGGATTCAGCCCAAGACTCTTTGGGCATGTTCTACTATTTCCCAAGAATCTTCGAGATGAGGCCCAGGTGTGTGCGGGCGGGATTTGTGGTAGTGAGGCCCAGGTGTGTGCGGGAGGGATACGTGGTTGTGAGGCCCAGGTGTGTGCATGAGAGATACGTGGTTCTGAGGCCTAGGTGTGTGCGGGCAGTATACGTGGTTGTGAGGCCCAGGTGTGTGTGGGCCGGATACGAGGTTGTGAGGCCCAGGTGTGTACGGGCGGGAGACATGGTAGGGAGGCCCAGGTTTGTGCGGGCGGGGAGAGTGTGGCAGCGTCAGGACGTTTACCATTAGGAAGAGAAGATAACTAAAGGGAAATGGTGCAGGGTACCCAATACTATTGTTCTTATAAACTATTACCTGTTGTGATTGTGTTTTTGCTGAGTGTGGCTGGTGAGGTTGGGTGGAAATAATTCCTTGCTAGGTTTCTTCTGTTGTTCTCATGAGACATTACGATGTCTCTCCACTTTTTCATGAGATCTTTAGGTTTCCCTACTGAGTATACTTTTATGCTGGCCCTACGTTTACTTTCAGGGTTCCAGGAGGACTACCAGGGCCATGCGAGACCCTACTAGTCGGACAGTTGGAGTTGTTGCAGTTGTTGTACACTTGTTTATTTTGGTATTGTACTTTGAGCTCTCTTGTACATGCACCTTGTTATAAAATTGTTTAAACATGCATGTCGGATGGTTTGTGTTTATTTCAATACACTTGTTCTTTTTCTTTTTGGTGGTTGACTTGTCCTATTTCCCAATCCTAAATAAATAAAAAGGGTAAGGTCTCCCATATTTGTGAAAATTCATACCCTTGGTGCTACTTTCCACCTCGGGGCCTACTAGAGGTGGGACTCGGGGGTCATTATCTCCGTTTCACCATTGCCAGCTCAGGAGGGACATCTTTGGTGGGAGGGGGTCGTGATAAAAAACATACCCTCGACCAAAGTAAAGTGCATGGTAAGGGTTAATTCTTCAATCTCATTATTATTCAAGATTTTCTATGTGTATATTTTTACAGGGACATATTTATTATCCACGTCAATGTTTATAAAAATAATTTTCTGTGGGATTATTTTTAACGTACTCTTTTACTAAAAAAGGATTTTAAATGTTTTAATAATTTATTCTTCTAAACCATTCCCATTAATGACCATGTTTTTAAAATGGTTTTAAGGATTTAATTATATAGACATGATTGTTTTAAAATGGAAATTACTTTCAAAAGTTTCAATGTTGTATGGGAATATTTGGTTCGAAACTATCTTATAAATGACATCCTTTATAAGTTATATGAATTTTAAATGATTTCATGAAAAAGGGATATGTCTCTCATTGATTTTTACTGATTGTTTTCAACTATGTCAACATCCTTTATGAGATATTATTATTGATAGAGGTTGATTTATTATGATACAAATCATCCATATTGTATTTAATGCTTTCTGATATGTTTGATAGTGGATCTATTATTTTAATTCCATTCATTGTTTATGGTTAAATTATTGACATTTTGTATGCTAGTTTTAATAAGAATGTTTATGTTATGTTTCAACCTTTTATAAAGATGAATGTATTGGACTAGTATATCGGGGATGGGGACCGGTAAAAGTAAGCCCTCTGGGTCATTGTCCGGTTATAGTAGACCCTCCGGGATATAGTCCAGTTAAAGAAGCTCTCTGGTTTGGAGTCCTGTTATATAGGCTCTCCACGTTGGAGTTCGGTTACAGAGGCTCTCTAGGTTGGGGTCCGGTTAGAGTTATCCCCTAGGTCCTGGAACGAGGCCTTGACCCATAAATTAAATTCTTGTATTATACATTCCGTCATTATGAAATTAGCAATTACATGTGATTATTCTACTAGTAGAATATCCATGTGCATGTTTATATGGTAATGTTTTATTTTTTCCCATATTATATTCAATTTTATGTTTGAAAGGTTTTTGTTTTTATTACACTTCATTCCTTAAAATTATATTGATTCTGCTAAATTATTTACACTTAATGACCATCTGAGGTCACCCCTTTCATTTGTTTTATTTTACCACGATAAGAAGATGTTAGTTATGAGTGACTTGCTGGAATAATCTAGGAGGCTTGGATATTTATAATGGAATAAATTACATTTGTTTTTCTTTTCAAGTTGTAATGTTGAACATCATGTATGCAATATATTTTACAAGACTACTGAACTAATTGGTCCATCAGGACTTGATTCCATGTGATCATGCCAATGTATTATAATAAGGCACCAAATCTGGGTAACTAGGGTTACAGAGTTACATTAAAATGCAATTTTCCCTCAAAGATACCATGTTTATGATTAAGTGAATTATTATGAATAGAATTTGGATTTCGGCATAGTATATATCTAAATTGAAATTATACAATATGATTAATACCATTAATATAGTGTATGAAATTAATTATAAATTTATACTAGTGGAAGGAATGGAAGTCGCACCAATTCTCGTGTCCCCTATATGGATTTCCCACTGATGTAAGATAATGATTTTGACTCTGGTGATGTGACAAGTGTGGAGAAACATTTAACAATAATGGGAAAACATAGTCAGGTTATGAATAATAACCTTACTCATATGTAGCATCTTAAGGAACCACGTGGAGGATATATATTAGATCGCATTATGTGACCACAACCTCCACCATTCAATTGGAGTACAAGCCCATTTGTAGTAGAGAAGTGGAGATGTTCCCAAGAGATAATATTTCTCACTTTGGGATGTAACAAACGGGGATGGTTGTCAGGGCAGTTTATTATTTAATGGGAGATGTGGATAAGTGGTGGCTATTAATCCAAAACACAAAGAAGGAGGAAAAAATAGAAGATATGGAATGGAGGGAATTTATGTATAACTTCTAAGAGAAATATTTCCCTCATGAACAACATGAATATATGGAGATGCAATTCTTGAATTTGAGGATGAAGGAGGTTGCAAATGTTTCCATGTTTGAAGATTACATTACATTGCTGGCATGGAATGTTGTAGACTATATACGTAATCCAATGGGAAAAATTGGCCGATTTTTTGATGGTTCAAAACCATTCCTTCAATGGGATCTTGTCTCCTATAATTCTCATCATATGATGAAATTGTTTCAAGTTCTATCAAGAGAGAAAATGAATTCTCTAAGAATTACAACTTTAAGGGAAAGCAAGGGAAGGCAAAGGATGCTGAAAAATCTAGGAAAGAAAAATAGGATATGGGGAATAAGAGAAGATTTGAATTTCCATCATGATTTGTTATGTGAAGAAACAACCGGGAACATTCCAGAAGGGAATGGGAGTATGTTACAAGTGTGGAGGAAAAGGATACCTCTCTCAGGATTGTAAGGGGATGAAAAAATATACCAATGTTCTATGATATAATTTAATTCATATGGGACATTATGCATATGAAGTTTCTAATATTTTGGGAAATGATCCCAAAAGAAGGCCATGGGAGAATGTCCAAGCTTATACGGTCACAACTGTGGGGGTTGATGTTCTTAACGAAGTGGTGGTAGGTACATTGATTGTTTCATCCCAGTTAGACAATACATTATTTGATTTTGGATCATTGCATTAATTTATATCTTCTAATTTTTTACAAAAAAATATATATGTCCAATTTGATTTAATAAAGGAGTAATAAGTCAAAACCCCTAGTGGATGTTTCATTTCAAAAAAGGCATGTAGATTAGTCCCCCTCTTGACACATAAACATGATTTAGTTTCTAACCTAGTAATCATACCAATGGTTGACTATGATATAAATCTAGGTATGAATTGGCTATAAAATTATGATGAGAAGATATATTGAAAGAATAAGGAAGTGAAAATTATTGAGAATGGGGTAGAATCCATTATTTTTAGTGAAGAATCCTCTCCCTTTGATTCTCATTTATTTCCACCTCTAGTAGCTCTACTGAATTCAAATATTAGGGATGAAGTGAATTCAATAAGCTTGTGTGAGGATATGAATGTATAGTTAGAGGATGTACCTATTGAATAAGAATATGTGGACTTCCTTCCAGAGAATTTACCTGGACATCCTCCGGAGTTGGAAATTTAGTTTTCCATTGATTAATTCCTGGTTTTAGTCCCTTATCAAAGACCCCTTATAGATTGGCCACTATGGAGTTAGATTAACTATAAATAAAACAAATGTAATTGAGTGATAAAGAAATTATTCGACCTAGTTTTTCTCCATGGGGAGCCCATGTCCTCTTTGTCAAGAATAATGTAGGATCCATGAGCGTGTGCATTGATTATAGGGAAATAAATGTTATTTCAATAATGAATAAGTATCCTCTCCCACGAATTGATTATTTATATGATAAAATTCATTGTGCTGAATATATTTTTAATATTGATCATCGATCTGGATATCATCAGTTGCTTGTGAGAATGGAATACATTCTAAAAATATAATTCCGAACCATGTATGGGAATTATGAGTTTATAGTAAATCCTTTTGGACTATCTAATGGTTCATCTATTATTATGGATATGATGAATATAGTTTTCAAGGAATATCTTTATGACATTGTGGTTGTGTTTATTGATGATATCCAAGTATACTCTAAAAACCATGGTGATCCTAAAAATCACATGGGCACCATTTTGAAGACACACAGAAGAAAAAAATATATTATAAGATTAGAAAGTGTGATATTTGGATCAAATCAGTTTCCTTATTGGGCCACATTGTCTCTAAGGATAGAATATCATTAGATCCTATGATGGCAAAGGCTATGGAAGAATGGAATACTCCAGCGAGTGTAACTGAGGTATATAGGTTTATTGGTTTTTCTGGTAATTATCGTCATTTCATTCAGAACATCACCGATTAATCCATGAAAATGACTAAGCTCAAATGAAAAGGGGTTACATACGTATGGAAAAAGGAATGAGATGAATGTTTTGAAGAATTTAAGAGGATGTTAGTGAATGAATTGATTTAAACCTATCATCATGGAATGAATTGTTTGTTATCAATAGCGATGCATCAAAGAAAGGACATGGTTGTGTCCTAATGCAGAATGATCATGTGAATTCCTATGCATCTAGAAAGCTAAAAAATCATGAACAAAACTATCATACTCATGATATTTAGATAATAATAGTAATCATTTCTCTAAATATTTGGATACATTACCTCTATGGATAAAATTGTGAGATATATACAGATCATAAGAGTTTGAAATATATATTATCACGTAAATAAGACAACATGAGACAAAAGAGATGAATTTAGATACTAAAAAAATATCATTTCACTGTACACTACCACATGGGGAATGTAAATAAGGTAGTAGATGCTTTGATTAGAAAGAATCTTGGATTTTTGAACAAGATAAGAGTTGAAATGGATCCTTTGATCATGGATGTAGTAAATAATGATATATGAATTATAAAAGAAGGTAACACATCACAAATTTTTCAAATGGATTCCAAACCAAATTTATAGAATATGATAAAATATTCTTAGTAAGATTATGATGTGTTTCAAAAGAAAATTAATTCTATAAATGATGGGATATTGTTTTTCATTGTATATGAAGGTGGAATTTTGAAATTCAGAAAGAGGTATTATTTTCCTACTATTCCTATGCTAAAGAGGGAACTATTTTAGGTTGCTCATAGATCTTATTTACCTATACACCCTAGTAGCACAATGTTGTACAGATATCTAAAGGATCATTTTTTGGGGGAAAACATGAAGAGTTAGATTGCATATTATGTGTCGATATGAGTTAGTTTCTTCTAGAAGACAATGTACCAGAAGAGTAATGCAACCCCTTCATCTTCCTATGTGTAGTTTGGATTATATTAAAATAATATTATTCAGGGGACTACTAAATACTCCATGAATGAATGATGAAATATTGGTCATTGTTAATCATCTTACAAAATCAGCACATTTTCTTGACATAAGAGAAGATTTACCACATGAATGTTTTTTCTAGACTATATATTAATGATGCAATAAAACTCCATGGTGTACCATTATCAATTATTTCATATCGTGATCCCGATTTTAAATCAAAATTATAGAAAATTCTTTATAAGGCCCTAGATAATGATCTTCGTTTGTGCACTACCTACCACACACAATCTAAGGGGCAATTAGAACGGACTATTCAAAATTCGGATGACTTTTTGAGGTATTTTTCAATTGACATTCAAGGAATGTGGGATCATTATTTACCTCTCAAATTTTTTTACTATAACTATATCTTCCATTCATGTATTCATATGGCACCATATGAAGCATTGTATAGAATGAGATACCGTACACCAACTTTCTGGGAAGATGTTGGTGAAAAAACCTCGTCGGCCCATAACATGTTGAGGAAACAACAGAAAATTTGAATTTTATCCAAGCCCATATCAAAATAGCATAATGTAGTCAAAATTTCTATGCCAAAACCAAATAAAGTATTTGGAATTTTAATTAGAAGATCATGTTTTCTTAAATGTATCTCCATGGAAGGGTATTATATGATTCAGTAAGAAAGGAAAATCAAGTCTCAGGTACATCAGACCTTTTGAAATTCTAGATCGAATTAAAGCTATAACAAAACATTTGGAAATTCCACCATGTCTCTCCAAAGTTCACAATTTCTTCTACGTGTCAATGTTAAGGAAATACATGCCAAACCCAACACATGTACTCGCCTATGAAAAATAGAACATGAGCCTGATTTGTCTTATTGCAAAGAGCCTTTCAAGATCCATTATATAAGAGAACAAGTATTGAGAAATCAAACAAATCATCTAGTGATGGTTTATTATAGGAACCATAAGATAGTAGAGGCAACCGGGGATCTAGAGGAGCTTATGTTGAAGACATACGTGAATCTATTTTTCTAATATTTTGCGAATTTTGAGGATGAAATATTTTTAGGTAGGGGAGAATGTAATGAACCAATATATTTTAATGGAATTTCCTTTATTATTAACCTATAATATTCACATTATGTCACAAGATAATGAACTAATATGTTTTATGTGACCTTTAAACATATTTTTGTCACTTATCTAATGTGAATTTCGGAAATCTAAAATATTTAGTAGCGATCAGAAAGTATTTGGAGTTCGATAAAAAAACATAATTTTTGGGGAATAGTAACATTCCATTAGAAATAATAACATACCCTTATGATTAGTGATATACCCTAATGAAACATTTCATATGATAGTAAATAATTAATATTCAAGTTGATGTATGATATACCTAAGTTAGGGATAATGTAAATAAATTTATTAAATTTTTTTTCCTAGATTAAATTATGATTTTAATTAAATATTAATGTAAACATATTTTGAAAATTATTTCCAAAAAATTTACACCATTTTTTGATTCATCGCATCTAAAAATGATTCGGGTGAATTTTTTGTGATTATTTTGAAATACATGAAATTTTTATGAATAGTAAAATACCATAATGTAAAAAATATACTAAATAAAAAAATTATAGAGTCATGTGTGTAGTTCAGCAGATGTAATACCAATTTATTTGGAATCACCTAATCTAATTAATATTCATGACTATGGATGACTCACTATTCCTATTATTGTTGAGAAGTAATAAATTAATGAATATAAAAGTGAGAAATCCTCTCTCTCCCTTCTTCTGTAAAACCCCCCTTCACTCTCTCTTATCTTCACTCTTCTTCAGGCTTGTGACTTCTCCAAATTCTATCAAAATATCTTCCCAACCTTCTCTCCCATGTTAAAGATGCCGTGGTCAAACAAAAAGGCCAAAACCACCATATTAAGGAGGCTCTTAAGGATGTTTGGTTCAAGAGGTAAATTCTACTTATCAATTCTTTGTTTTTTCCTTTCATGTTCATTTTCTTAATTTTTCTATTATTAACTCTCCTTTTCATAATTTTTGATGAATCCAGTACCATACATTAACTATAATATTTTAATGATTTTGTAATAAGTTATCATCATATCTTCTTTTTACCTTCTTTTATACTTGTTCTAAGAACACCATCAAAGATGTGTCAATTTACCACATTCTAGGACGATTGGCATTCGATTTCTATTATCATTCTCAATTATGGTGATGGAACAATTATTGTTATGGTTGAACCTGATTATTATATATGTTATATACCCAATTTATGGTTCTATAATCCATTTTTACAAATGTTATTATGTTATAATGAAAAATGACTTCGTTGTAATCAATCCCCCCAAATTAACCGAAACAGTTATAATTAATGTTTTATATAATAATTCATCCCCATTCCATGCACCAAAATTATATAAATGGAGAATAACACCTAAAGATGTTCATATATAATTTGAGAATTAAAATCTTGATATTTTCATTAATTTTCCCTGAACTCCATAAATTAAGAACAATTGAACTAATTATGAAAAAAAATAAAATTGAACATTGTGGAATGAAATAAATCATTATAATTTCTTCTAAAAAGGGAATAAATGAACTAAAAAGAATTATGAAAAACTAAATAAATGTCTAATTGGTTTTAAAATAGGTTATTCATAAGTATAATTTCGTATTCTGGGAGCTTAATTTCAAGAGCGGAAAACATTTGAATTTAATGTAATAGTTTTTCCACCCGAAAATCCATTTTAATCCGGGATACTTTTATTTTCTGTTACCTCAATGAAAATCATGTGTATTATTATTTACTCCTCAATAATTATGTTTTTCAGTTATATATATTTTTACCAAGTCAAATATTATATTATTTTATGGATAGTTACATGTTTTAAAAGGAACATTCGAATTTTTTTCTGAAATACCGTCTTGATCGTAGGGAATTTCTCTAATTCTTACCAATTTTTTAGCGCAATATATAATATGTTTATGGGAACCATTATCTTCATAAATTCACTATTTTTATTATTAAAATACTACATAAATTTACTTATGGTTTTATAAAAACATTTTTTCAAAATATCTCTTCTATTCTAAGTAAAAGAGTATTTGTATCAAGATATTCTGGAAGCTTTTATAAGAGTATCTTCATATATTTGAAAACTATTGTTTATTATTATGTATTTTTGTGTTTAGTATGCCATTTTATCACATAAAATATTTAATTTAATGTTTTATGACTACTTTATATGTAGATGTGCTATCTTAAATCCATTCCCTAATTTAGTCTGAATGGTTAGTGTTTATGCTTAATGTTTAGGGAAAGTTATTTTCATTTAATATATTAATTTCAATATTTCTGCAACGTTTTTTTATGATTATCCCTATTCATATGTGGAATTCATTTTACATATTATGTATCGGTTGGGGCCCGCTATAACCCCTCAGTGCATCGGTTGGTTTCATGAGACAAAATACGGTGTTGGCACAAGGCATTGACAAAATGATTATTTATGGTCTTGGCACGAGGCCTTGAGAGTATGGTTATGTTGTCCCGCATTATGAATTCCATCATTATGAAAATAGTATTTATGGTTCATATTGTTATTAAACTAGTACAATACCCACGATTATGTTATGTTGTGGAAACATTTACTCAACTCAATTTTCTACCATATTTGGTTCGTGTTTATTTCTAAAGGAATGTGATTTCAATTAGTCACCATGTATAGTGAATATGTTTTATTACTCTGTATTTCTTACCCTTACTGTGAATTTCACCTCACCCCTTTATTATGTTTCACTCTCTCAGGACATGAAAAAAGTATATTATGAATGACATGCTGCAATAACCTTGGATTTATGGATGTTGTCTAAGGAGTTTCTATGTTGTAATTATTTTCATGCATTAATGTTTAACGTATGTATGAATCTTGTTTCCAAAAAAACTATACTATTGGGTCCTTTGAGAAGCATATTACTTGTTTGTATAACAATTTAATCAAATAAGGGACCAGCCCAGGGCTATTGGTGTCAGGTCCTTAAATACACAATTAAAAAATATTAATATATATATATATTATTTATATGAATATAGTATATTATATATTTTATAGAATCAATTATATGTATACAAATATTTATTCTATTAAAACAAATAATATAATATAATATTCATATATAGATAACATTTTATGAAAATTTATATATATACATTTATTTAAATTTATATTGATATAGTTATATCACGTATACACTAATATATTTAATATATCAATTTGAATTCTTATCTATATATTAATATATGTTTATTTATTTGTATAAATATATATATATATATTATTTATTAATATAGATAATAATTTCATATATATAAAATATATATTATACCGTATTACACACACACACACACATATATATATCTTTCTTTATTTTTATATACATTCAATTTTGTTTTTATATATTTTTGAGTTTAATTTATATATTTATATAATTTCATTTTTTGTATTTAAATAAATTTATATATTGTATTTACAATACACATATAGATACATTCTAAAATTTGGTATATTTTAAAAAGATTAAAAAAATTTAAATGGGGTTGAAACTGTCTCTGATTTCTGAAATTAGTGGTTGTTAAACACCCCCTATGAATTTATGAATGTCTATGTATGTATGTATATCATAATAATCTAATATTATTAATTATATAAAACCTACAAAGGATTGTATATTATTTTTTAAAATTATATTTATGTATATATTAATATTCTATATTTGTGATTTTATGTTATTATTAATGTTATATGAAATATAATTATGCATATATAAATATATTAATGTATATAAATAATATAAATTAATAAATATGTATTAGTGTAAATATAATTCAATAAATTGTAATAAATTATTTCTAGAAATTTATTAATAAATTATGTTATATAATATTAAAATAAATTTATATAATATGTTATAATCTATCAAAATAAAATTATAAATTTATTTTTATTTGTATGTATATATATTATTATTTTAATTTTTAGAAGAAGATAATGCGGGTTCACAACCACTATGGTCTCTTAAATTAGTGGGGGTTCTTTGCCCCTATATTTTCTAAAAAACATTTTCATTATTACATATATAAAGTGTAAAATTAAAATATATATATATATATATATCACCTCTAACTGAATATATAGAACCACTAATTATTAAATTAGTATCAATTTTAGCATAACCGCCTCCAAAAATCCTGCCAAAAACAAAAAAATGATAAAAATATTATATGGGTTTTGAACCCCCAATAAATATGATTATTTATAATGTTAATGGATAAAGACCTCTAATTTAATCTAAAAAATGAATTTAGGGATGTTTGTTGATAACCCCATATAAATAACCTTTGTAAATCCTATTTTTATAGTGTATAGCCAAAATGGCTTATTACTATTATTATATTGGTTCCTTTACATGTATAGAGATATCTAAAAATTCGATGAAGCATGTATATTTGGACCTTGGGGTCATCGTACATATGTTTTTTCACATGGATTATTTAACATGTATTGATAGTTTTTTAAATAGCATACATGGTTACAACATTCATCATACACTATATAATCATAATAGTTTTGTTTAGACACAAATTATGGTGTCCTACTAATTTTTACTAAAAAAATGTATTATCCAATTCATGGTACCTTGGAAGACATCATGGATGCAGGTATGTATAAGTGAAAGGGACTCTGTTGGTCATTTTATCTTACTGGATAAGAGGGATCTGGTGATGGTACAGACATGGGGTTCAAACATAAGTACATTGAGTTTATTATAGATCATTTTTATCCATTATTATTTTGCATTGATCAAAAAAGTAAGAAACAATTAGAATTACAATCCAAGGTTCTATAATTATTTTTATGTTTTGGTTTTATCCTTTATTATATTATGGTTTCATGACTAATAATTTATTTTCGTCAATTATTTTATAATATTTTTTCATTATTTATACTTTTTAACCTCTGAACTAGATTTTATTTTAAACAAAATTTATTCCTTACACCATTTAAGGCAGTCAGTAATCTATGGCATATAGGGTGGAATTCTATCGGTCATATAACAGACTTGGGTGAGTTATGTTTGGAATTATTTGGTTGTGGATTTTATAATGACATATTAGGAATTTTGGGTTTTTACATTTTTTCTTTTATATTTTTGAATGGTGTAAAATATTATAGGATGAAGCATGGCATGGAAATATGCTACCTTATGGTAGTATCTAACCCATTTGTAAGTGAAACATGAGTACCCATGGTGGGCATTACTGTTTATGTTTTTAAATAGTTACGACTGATTTTAATTTAACATGGGTGACTCATATTATGTTTGATGATATATTTAAATTAATTTTTTTCTCATGGCCTAATATGCCATGTAATCTATATTCAGGAATTTTGATATGCACATATTGATATATGATGAATAGGTTGTTCTTGAAAGCGACATAGTTATTAAATGTGAAAAATTTTCTAATTAGAACCCTAAAATGAAATCCCATGATATAAGAAATAAACTAAAATAGAAAAACCTATTATATTATTCCTAATCACATGTTATGAAAATTTAAAAGGAACCATGGCCTTGTGGTACTCAATTTTTTTCACGTTTTGAGGTTGATATATAATAAATTCATTATAATAATGTGTCCTTTAAACAACATCGGGAAAATGTATCCTCGTCATTCTAATAGCAAGTGTTCGAATAGTTTGAATCATTATGAACCTAATGTGGTAGAGCCATAACATCAAACATCTCATGAATGATAGAATTTCAACATCAAATCAATACGATAAGGGTCATATGGCCTATAGAATGGGTTACTGTTCACACAAAATCTTTGACATATAAGATGACAAGGATGTTCTAGCTTTAATGTTTTCCCATGATTAATGAGGAGGGAGGCCCATTGAATTTGATTTCTATATTGAGTTTGTATAGAAAATCTCCAATGATCATGGGACAATCACATATATGATATTGAACCATTCCATATACATATTTTCTTATAGCATAAAAGATTTAATGGGACATTATGGGTAATTCAATTAGTAATGATATTTTTCCTATAATGATTTTCAGGTGATGTTATTAATACCCTTCTATCGAGAGATGGTGATGGATGATGGGGACTGTGAGAACATGTGCATTAAATATTGGGATTTTTTATTGATGGAATTTGAAAAATGCATCATAGACAAAAAAAAATTTCTCATAATTTTAAAAAATATGGGGGAATATAGGGAGAAACTGTTCTAGGATGTACTTGAATATTAGAAAAGTTCATAGGCGAATGAATTTTTCTTATTTCAATTTCCGTACATGATGATCATGATCTCACAATGAAATGAAATCTATGTGAGGCCATGGTTTTTGTCCTATAATTTTGGTAGTGTTATCATGAATATCATGTTCATGAAGGAAGATCCTCCTCTATGCCAATTAACAGAAGTCATATAGTTGAATAGACAATATTATTAGTAGGTATTTTTCCTTTAACGGTTACCCATTACATTGATTCAAGTGTGGCATGATTATATATAGGAGTAAGATGTTTCTACACCTGAATGCAAATGTATTTTCTGCAAAAAATTGATTCAGATAGAGATGTTTTGTAAGAATATTTAGAAGCAGTATATTTGAAGATGATTATGAAAAACACTAGTGTCTAGAATGGATTCAGATAGCCCATAGTATATATGTATCTTGAGTTCAACCATTTGTTTTTCCAAGGAAGGGGATACAGAACCCCTGAGTAGGAGTACAAATAACATTCATTGGGAGAATCATAGTACAGTTATATTAGAGGATAGGAGAAGGGAATTTTTTCTAAATTAAATGACACCTAAACATCATTGTTTGGATACATTACCATTTTCTATTAGAGTTGTGCTTTTATATCATATAAACATTATTTCATATTGTTTTATATATGAGCATTGCATTCCTTTTTTATTTTATTAATTTGATAGGATTATTGTTTTTGTTATTTATATAATATATAGTGTTATTCAAATAAATTCACATTTTTTTGGCATGGTGAGAGGATATCATAAATCATACGAACTATTCTTGTGATGTTGGTGGAAACCATTTCCTTTGATATATTTTGTGGTAGAGACGAAATGTTTCGATTTTATACATGCATGGGATTGTATAGTTCTACACCATGAACATATAGACTATTATTGAAAGTGGGTTACCATTCAATATGAAAAAGGGGGACAATTATATTAACTATGTAGAGTTGTAATATAAGTTATATTAAAGAGGACGAATTTAGTTCGTATAGGATTTCCTCATATAAAAGATAACTAGAATTATTCGGGATCAAGGTGGAGTGTAAGAGGATAAATTCCATCAAAATATAGAATGTTTTCAATTTATATTATATAATCGATATCCATATTAACACCCTGGAGGTAGATCAAGCTCACGATTGAGTAGGTGTTTGGGTAATAACAGGTTTCTATTCCACCTATTATAAATACTCTAGATTAGATTCATGTGTCGAGTGTTCATTTGTTTGTTCTTGATATAATACATCTCATATGACCTAGTATATCACCATTGTGTTATCATTTTTATTTTCTCAAATGGATGAAGATATATTCTGATTAATAGAGACTGAACTTAATGATGGTCATGAACTACTATTCCCCGACACATATCAATGATCTAACAAATCAGTTTGGAGTTGTGAGGATCTTTACCAATACTGTAATTTTTTTAGAGTAATCTATTTTAGGGAGTGATTAGTAGACATACCCACGATTAATTTTTGTTGTAGGTATTATTTTAATGAGTTGGTTGTTCTATTTTTGGTTTAATGATGGAAACAAAAATATTCACGGCCATGATATATCAATTTTTTCATCCATTAGTCAATCTGTTTTTAGTGGTTTATTTTGATGAATTCTCGGTGTACTCCCATTCAATTATCAATCATTCCCAATATATTGAAATTTTCTTCTATTAATTGAGAGTTTATCCACATTATGCTATTCAATCAAGAAATATTTTGAATATTTATAGTATATACTTCTTAGGTCATATTATCTCAGAGGATGGAGTGATACTGGACCCAAATAATGTTCCTCCCATGGTCTATTGGGTTCAAAATATGAATAAAATTAAGATTAAAATATTTTTATGTATGGAAGGATACCATTGTAATATAAAATAGGAAATATTTTTTATATAAGTAGTGACTTATAGATTTAACAACAAAGGGGTGATTTTTATTTGGTCATATTCCAGAAATATATTTTTTTAGTATCTGGCCAAAAGGCTGACCACATCATTAAATTTCATCATGTGAATACCAGGTAATAAATATACTATATAATTTTATGTATCTAGAGTTTTTCTTAAAGAAATTATAATTTTGAATGATCACATTGTTTTATATTTCCTGATAAATATAAATCACATTACGGGAAATATATTAATTTTGAGATGATGTTATTGTGGTAGATTCCCTAAGATAATGGAGACACTGTATATTAGAGAAAACGTTTTTTGGTGTATATATACCACAATATCATAATTTAAACATTTTATCATTGTTAATTATTAATATTCATTATATTTAAATTTGGGAAACAAACCATGAATATGAAATATAATTGTCTATTATTTGTGATTGAAGACATAGATAGTGGTAGTTTAATTTTTTTCAGCTAGTGGGGGGTAATAGAGCACATTGTTGATAAGAATATAGTTGTTTTGGAATCCCAGAGATGATTAATCATTAACTTATCAAAACATATATCAATACTTCTAGACCAGATCAGGATAAGGAAACTATCAAATCTATAGGTATTTTCTCTGATGTAATGTTTATAGGGAATGTAGCCATAATCTAGAAGATCTCTTTGTGGAATCAATGTTCATTATATCCATATATGAGTATATATACATATGAGATTTAATGATGAGATAATCATAGATTTTTATGATTATAAATTTTATATACATCTTGGACTTAATATGATATGTCATAATCTCCATAGGAATTACATTTTGATATGGATGAAGAAGTAGATAAAGGGTTTTGTGGGGAGATGTTTCACCTTCCATCAATGGATGAATATCCATTAGAGGCCATTTGGGGTGTTGAAACCCCTACATATTCCTAAATGGAATAGGATGTTGTTCATATGGATTTCATGAAAAGATTACATGGGTCACCAAACAGGAATGGTGTATTATGGGTGATGTTGGATTAAAAAAAACTTGTTTTATATAGTACTTATAAAGGAGATCATCCCCATTGATTATATACATTGTATCTGTGTGTGAGAGGTAATTATATGGAACAATGTTCCATGGATAAAAATTCCTAATTGAGACTCTTGTTTTATATCACCTTTATGTAAGGGTCTTCTAAAAGACTTATAATCGTAGTTTGTTATATTTATATCCAATTATCAACAAGATGATTATTAATATGAGTGAACGATTAATATTTGGGAGGATACATTGTGAACTTTTTTTTCTGTTTTATTTATATTTTAGAGTAGTATCGTGTTTTTATTGCGTTCTCCCAAAATTATAAATTTTAAGAATCAATAAAAATAGACTTTTTGTTATTTTTTTAAAGATGGTCATACAATTTTCATATTTTTTGTTTATATTTTTATTAGTAATACACATTGACTCATGTCATTTGATAGAGATATCATAACATTTTTACTTTCTAATAAAGATGTTAGTGACCTTGATGAGTTAGCATAAATATTATTATAACCAATAATAATAGCCTATAGAGACTTAGGATGGTTATTGTGTTTTCATTAGTGCCTCACATAGGCTACATAAACACTATGTCATAAAATAGAAAATTATAGTTCCCATGTTTATGTGGTTATTTCTGAGAGTGGAAATGATCGGTCTTGTGGGATATTGTTTATCCCATATACAAGTCTATATTTACATGAATTATGGGTTTAAAATTTCACATATTTATAGATATCATACAAACCTCTATCAAATAATATCAATCAATTTGGTTTCTGTATATGTGGATGCATCCATCGAGGTGCATCTTATTTGTATTATAGACTGCAGTGAGGAGAATATCTGGGTGAGGACCCAACCCTAACTATTAGTGAATTGTAAAAAGTAAAATATGAAATAGAATAAATAATATATGGAATTGTATAAGATGATATAGTGTATAAAATTTTTCACCGATACCGAAAATGATTTTTTGTATCACAACCCAAACATAATCTGTTATATAGTGGGAGGTTGTAAAAATTAGTCTTTTTTGATATGATTATTTTCATGATTTGTTGATCCTCCGTGAGGGTACTGTAATTTTTTGAATCCTTGGTTACAGAGTATTAAATAATCTTATATGGTATAAGGGAAATTTTTCAGAAGTGAAGGAGGTGTAGTATATAAGAATAATTCATAACATAAATAATAAATCTCAACATTAATTACTCAGGTGTGACGGGTCCTTAAAATCATCACATACCATAATTTTTTGGGGGAATTATGTGAATCCTTGATTAATGATTTTAAATTTGTTCAAGATATAAAATATTTTTATCATATTTTAATCATATATTATGAGATTATCATTTTATTTGTAAATTAAATGATTATTAATTAAATATCATATTTATTCATTGAATTGTCCATTTCTAGTTATTTAAAAATTTATTTAATACATTATAATAATAGTTGATTCTTCTCCCTCACATGAACATTTCAATGGGAAATTTCTAAAGAATTCAACTTTTATTGGGATGCTTCTTATGTTATCCCAGATATATAAATCAAATGAAATCCTTATGTTTCATATTCTCCTTCGTGTCTTCTATATTGTCCCCATTATTATAATCTATGGTATGATTTCTTAATCCAGAACATGACTGGATGTTCGTGTGGAAAATTTCAATGTTTCATTAAAGGTATAAAAGGAGGAAACCAATAATTACCATAAATAATGATAATTATCTACTCCATTTATGATTATGATCTTGGTAGACTAGAATAATTTATGATTTTCAATTTCTAATTTAGCATAGTGTGTTCAACAACATTGATCATAAAGGAAAACAAATATTGTGACATAAATTATAAGTTAATTCAGTGTTGGTTATATCTTTAATAATTTTACCTCCCCTTAGACAATGTTTGGATAATGGTCATTGTGTATTGGAATGTGTAAACCTATGTGGTGGGCCTACCCGAACATGATGAACTACTAAATTGAAATATGATATTGGTGTATGATAGAGATATAATATTTTTAATGGTATTTGATCATAGAAGTAGAATATGTTCTTATTTAATAGTATGGAAATAATAAATCATTTCATTGTTGAATAATTGATGATTAAAAAGATTGAAATCAATATTATGGATTATATATAGATTTTTTTCATATTATACGACATTTATATATTATATTATGTTTTTGGTTATGTTATAATTTGTGGAGTGTTATACCCAGACATAATATAACTCATTGGGGGATATACCCCGTCACATTGTAATACATAGATCAACAATTCTTGACATGTTTTAATACATAGTCAGATCATACTAGTATTGATTTAAATTATAGAGGAATCTGTCCAGACATTATGTAATTCCTATCGAAAATCCCCTAGTTATAACATAATTCATAGAGTTGTGTTTATGGATATTTTTTCATTCTTATAGGGAATTATCCAGGAACTTATATATTTACCCTTGAGATATACCATTTAAGGTTTATATATATAGTTGGAATGGTTCCATTAAATTCTTAATGAAAACAAAATATTTGTCGATGTTGGTTCAATAAGCCATATTTTTCATCATGTAACTATATTTTATGTATGTTAATCTCATTTACATTATTAATTTAACATCCCTAGTTATCTCTTTATTTTATACACAATGTATGAACAATGGGGGTTTTCAGTCACTAATTTTGGATTCCTACAATATATTACTCATATCTTATTTAGGCACATCATGTACAATTACTGAATTTGTGGACACGAGTTTGGAAAAGGGAAATAGACCTTGTTGTGGATTATTCCCAAATATATGGGATGACATTGAGAGATGAGAAAAAATAGTTTTCAATAAAAAGTTCATTAGAATCATTTATTGTGATGTTTTCTTCCCTTATGGTCGAATTTCATCAGGTCATTTACAAAGATTCTATGAACTACTAGATTAATATATTATTATGTATATTTTTAGGCGTTGGAAAATAGTCTACTATTGTTGCATGAAGGATTATTTTTCTCTAGTATTTTCTATTATATTAATTATTTTCTAATTTTTTACTAAATACTAGAGGATATAGCCTCCCCAATGTTTCCATCCACCCACACAACTAGTTTAAATAATTATGAATTTTGGTACTTGAACATGTGGTCATATAAATAAACATGATTAGCATCTTGGGCAGTATCGAGTTGGGGGTGTTATAGATATTATTAATGTAATCCCTGGGAAATCTAAAGGAAATAATGTATTATGGTTGGTGGAAAATATCCATATAATTTCAACACATTTCATTGTTATCTAGGAACACTTCACTCTTGAATAACTAACTAGGATATACATTTTAGTACCCCTGGTTTCTGGTAAGTAACCCTTTTTTATGCATTTTAAGTGCATAAAGTACATAGGATATGTTGAGAGGAAGTATGGGAGACTTTTAAAGAGAAAAATGGCAAAATGTGGGGATGCACGGGCTGCGCACAGTTTTCCAAACCGTGCGGAAGCCGTGCAGGTGATGGTCTCTTGGACAGAGGAGAGCGCACAGTGTGTGCATGGTTTGGGCAAACCGTGCGATGAGGCCATGCGTGGAGGATGGCCAAGGTAGAAGCTAACATAGAGTTAGCGCACTGTTTGTCAACCCGTGCGGACAAACTGTGCGGTCACTTAATGTTTGATCCTAAAATTGTGTATCTAACTCGTATTGCCTTTAAGTGCCTCATTTAAACCTCCTATGCATCCCTAACTCAGGATTACTCTCCATTGAAGGTTGGAGGACTTCCTCAATGTGTTCTGGAGGAGATTCGAAGGGTTCTCTTGACAAATCGAAGTCGGATCCTTAATGTATGTGATCATTCTTGATGGTTTCTTAGATATACTTAGATCTACTTCTCCTCTTCACTAGTTTTTTTAGATCTATGCCCGTTATGGGTATATCCAAGGGTGTGGATGCCAAATATGACACGATTTGGTCTTGGTTGTGTTAGGATGAGAGATCTACATAGGATTCATGGAGTTTTGACCCGGTGTTCTTGAGCGTTCTTCGTCCGTTGGTTGGTTTCACCCAAATTGTTGAGGTAGGTGGATTCACTCTCGATTCCTCTTTCGTAGAACATGAAGGCTTAGTTAAAATTGATTTAACTACTTGGTTTTGATTGTGAAATTGTGGTTCAAATCATGTTACAAATCTTCTTTAGTGATGATTTATGGGTTTTGATGGAATTGTGGAAATTGAAAGAATGGTTTGTGAAAAGTGATTGGGTTCCTTGATTTTAAAATGTTGATTTTAAAATATGGATTTTCTAGATTTGGAAAATGGTTGGCGGGAAAAAGGTTTTCAATAAAAGGGTTGTTTTATTGAAATGGTTTTGGCATGGTTGAAAAGTTTTGGTTTTTGGGCATACTTGGTGTGTGTGTTCATATTGCATTTACGAGGCCTGGTTGAAATATGACCTTGTGCTCAGTGCCAAAAGTGTAATGGAACATGGGGAATATTACCTAGTGACGACTTGGTAGATCAACGAGAGACCGCTCATGAGTATGGAACATTCAAAACGATGCATGCATGTGTGATGATGTGATTAAATGAAATGAAATTATTTTTCCAATGTGGAAATGTGGTTTTTATTTGGGAACTTGGTTTTGATTCTTTTCATGGAAAACATGGTTTTTGGTAGGAAGAATGGTTTTATTGGAAAAATGAATTTGATATGAAACTTGTAATATTGTGAACTGTTTTGGAACTATTTTATATAAATTGTTTTGTATAAATGTTCTAACATGTTTTATCCTAGAGGCATGGGTCGGGAAGTCATCAGGGAAAACCTATTGAGTTTCATTACTCACCCCCTGCTTTGGCACGTTGGAGTTTCTGCAGATATCGTTTACCGGGATGTTCGCAAGGGAATGGTGGCACACGTGTTTAGAACTACTTAGTGATTTCTTGAGCTATTGGTAGTGTTGGACCATGGAGCTTGTAGAGCCTTGGAGTCTTGTTTGTCTTTGAGTCTTACATGTTTTCTTTCCGCTATTTACTCTGCATTAGTTTTTGTTTCCGTTGTTGCACTTCTGTTGGTTTAAAATGGAATAAATGGATGAACTATCTTTTTTTTAAATCATGCATCATATAGTGGTTCCTGGGAGACGTTTGTTTAGTCTTCGTTGTTGTTGGTTGTTTTCATTCAAAAGGTAAATCGTCCCCCATTTGTTTTGAAACCCTTCGAAATTTACTGCCAGCCTTTGGCACCGTGGGGACATTGCTTAAGGCCAGGTAATGACTCGTTGAGCTCTCAAGACAATGAGAATTGGCGAGTCATTACAATTGGTATCAGTATGGTCCTTCCTTGAGGTACAAATGGTACCAGCTTGTTGGGTCCTTGCCCAACAAGTGGTGATTGATGTTCTTGGTCATAGAGTTGAAATTTCTTATTGTCTATTCCTTGGGTTGGAATCTTAGAAAGTAGTAGGATTGTCGGAACATGAATGGTATATCATAAAAGGACGTAGCTAACCCCTTTATGCTGAATATCAAGTTACCTGGGTGTTGGGTACATAATTGTTTTGGATACACTTTTAGAATGTTGGAAATCTCATTGTCATGGGTTTAGCCAATGAGATGAGCATGGCATGAATTGTAGAGGAATGAATTTACACTAGGATTTCATATATCATTTTGAGAAATGGATTATGGTTTGATGAAAAAGAGTGATTTTTGAAAATGTCAAGCAGGTTTTCAAATGAATGATTTTGAAAAGATAATGGTTGATGTATTTTGAAAATAGATTTATTTTCAAAAGAAAGAAAAGATTTTTTTTAGAAATGGTTTGAAATAAATGCTGTGATGGGGATGTGATAGAAATTGAAATGTTAAGCCTTCAGTTTCTCGGAAATTAGACTAACGGAGTGCGTTGTTTGAATAGAAAATGGCACCCGTTAGAAGTCGTAGAAACCTAACGGAAGAGGCTACGGAGAATGTGGTCACACCTGAGCCACAGGAGAACCAGGAGCTAGTCCAAAGTATTGTTCGAGAATTTCAAGCTGTGAACACAGGGAATCGGAAGGATGAGTCAAGTCATGTATACCATTCCATCCAATTCAAGAAGCAGAACCCACCCTTCTTTCAGGGTGATTCTGAACCAGAAAAGGCGAAGGTGTGGCTATGCAGGATGAATCGTATCTTAGATTTCATCGGCACACCAGTACAGCTAAAAGTAAATATGGGAACATATATGTTGTAGGATCTTGCACAGTAGTGGTGGGAGCTGGTGGAACAGGATAAGGTGAATCAAGGGCTGAGCTGGGAGGAATTTGAGGAATTGTTTAATAAACAATTCGATCCTCACACATTCAAGATCCAGTGGACAACTGACTTTTTCAACCTGTAGTAGGAAAATATCTCTATCATGGAGTATGTGGCTGAATTAATGAATTTAGTACGCTTCGCACCAGAGGTTGCTGCAAGTGCGTCACTAAAGGCACACATTTTTGAATCAAGGCTGCGATAGGAGATTCGCTCGAAAATAGTTGTGATTTGTATTACGAATTATACGAAGATGGTAAAAAGGGAAACAGTAGTTGAAAGAGACATCTCATAAGTTATGGGAGGAGGAAGTATGATGATACCCATGGGAACGGATGGTAACTCTAATGCTGGAAACAAGCGGAAGAGGGACACCTACTTCCAAGGTGGGAGTGCGAATCAGAATCCAACGGCTGGATCAGAAAATCATCCTCTACGACCCATGATGAAAACCGGGTGTTTTAAATGTTGTGGAATTGATCAAATGAAATGAGAATGTACATAACCAACGAAATAATGTCACAATTTCAACAAGATGGGGCATCTTCAACGATATTGTCGCAGTGCTCCATGTTCGGGTGCGCGTGACACTACCGAGGCATCGCAAGCATCCCATCCTTCGATAGGGCGAGGATATCAAAATCAGTCTCACCAATAGAACAGAGCTAGTTATGGTGATTCCAGGAATACCATGACTCCTCAGGCAGAGCAATCTCAACAAGTCAATAAGGAGCAAAGTGCAGCGACAAAGCAATTGTATGGAGCAGAATAGGTGATTCTGGATGATCAGTCTGGACCGTCTACGGTGAGAGGTAAGATTCTTTTGACTTCTACCCTCATTATAGAATTGTTCGATAATGGTGCCTCACATTCTTTTCTTGCTTCTTGTATTTCTGATTTTCTAAACATAAATGTTTAAATTAAGGCCTCTGTGATAAAACTTAAAACACCTCTCGGTGAAAGAGAATATAGAGCCTTTGTGTGTAGAGAATGTTCTATAACTGTTGATGGAGCTAAGTTGAAATAGGATTTCCCTTTGCTGGATATGGATGTCTATGATATAATAATGGGTATGGATTGGTTGACAAAGTTCAGGGCTCACATCGATTGTTATAGTAGAAGAGTCAGTTTCGCAACTGAGGATGGCATTGATCATCTCTTTAGAGAAGAAAGAGTGGTGAAGACAGGTGCAACGGGCTTGTTGGCACCAACAGTGGCAACGATATCTTATCAGTTGGCTACGTTAAACTCGAAATCGATGGACGATACCGTGAGTAACAGTTTTCCAGTAGCTGTTGATCAATTTCCAGATGTTTTTCCTGAAAACTTCTCGGGGTTACCACCTATAAGAGAAGTGGAGTTTAAGATTGATCTCCTACCATGGACCAGTCATATCTCACATCCATCATATAGGATGGCACCAATGGAGTTAAGGGAATTGAACGTTCAGTTAGAGGAGCTAGAAAGCAAAGGATTTATTCATCCAAGCGTGTCTTTGTGGGCAGCACCAGTTTTGTTTGTAAAGAATCTAGATGGAACCTTGAGGCTATGTGTGGATTATCGTAAACTTAACCAAGTTACGATAAATAATAGATATCCACATCCATGGATTGATGAACTATTTGATCAATTGAGGGGAGCTCAGCCATTCTCTAAGATTTACTTACGGTCAAAATATCACCAATTGCGAGTTCGAAAGGAGGATATTCCAAAGATATCCTTTAGAAGCAAATATGGCCTCTACAAATACGTAGTCATGCCTTTCGGTCTAACGAATGCACCAGTGGTATCCATGGATTTGATGAATCAGATATTTCAGCAATATCTGGATTCTTTTGTTGTGGTGTTTGTCAACAACATATTGGTATATTCATGAACAAGGGCTGGGTATGAGCAACACTTGGCGACAATGTTGGAAATCTTTAAAGACCATCAGTTGTACGCCAAGTTATTTAAGTGTGATTTTTGGATACAAGAGGTACGCTTTCTGGGCCATGTTGTTTCTGAGAAATATGTTTCAGTGGATCCAAAAAAGATAGATGCTGTTCTTTCTTGGAAAACGCCGAGGAATATCTATGAGATACAAAGTTTTCTTGGTCTAGGTGGTTATTATAGATTCTTTGTGCATGACTTCTCATGACTAGCATCGCATATGACAACATTTACAAAGAATAACAGTGCATTTCAATGGACTGAAGATGGTCAAAGATCATTTCATGAGTTGAAAACCAGTCTTAAATAAGCACCCATCTTGATCATGCCAGAATCAGGACAAGGGTATGTGGTGTATTGTGATGCTTCGGGAAGAGGGTTGGGTTGTGTTCTCATGCAAGGAGACCATTTTGTTTCTTATTGGTCAAGCCAATTGAGGGTTCATGAGAAGAGTTACCCAACACATGACTTAGAATTGGCTGTAGTCATCCATGCTTAAAAGACATGGAGACATTATCTCTTTGGTGAGAAATTTACTATGTTTACGGATCACAAAATCTTGAAACACATTTTCTCACAACGAGATTTGAATCTAAGGCAGAGGAGATGGATGGAGTATCTTCAAATGTTCGAATTCGACATGATGTATACACTGGGTAAGGGCAATTCAGTGGCCAATGCATTAAGCAGGAAGTCGTACAGTCAGTTTGGAAATGAAGCTTTAGAATAATGGAAGTTGATGACGGTCTTAGCCGACAAGAATGTGGAATGTGAAAACTGAGGTAATGTTGCAGTTTTCATTTCAGCCATGATTGTTCCTGATTTGGTGGTCAGAGTAAAGGAGGCACAAACATCTGATCTATATTGTGTTGCAATGAGGTCAAAACTCAATGGTGGGGAGACCATTGAGGGATTGAAGCTGGATGTGAGTTCAGTTTTTCGTTTTCAAGATTGGACAGTTGTACCATTAACTTCTCAGGAGCAACTCCTTCATGCTTACCACCATTCCATATGGTATGTATATACGAGTAATCAAAAGATTTACAAGGCGTTGAAGGCGTAGTTTTGGTGGAGCGGCATGAAAAGGAAGGTGGCCGAGTTCGTCTCGCGATGCATAACTTGTCAGCAGGTTAAAGTAGAGAATCAGAAACCAGCTGGTATGTTATAGTCCTTACCTATTCTAGTTTGGAAATGGAATCAAATAGAAATGGATTTTGTTACAGGTCTTCCAAGAACGGTCCGGAAACACGATGCCATTTGGGTGATAGTGGATCTTCTGACCAAGTCGGCCCATTTCATCCCTATTCGTGAAACTCATACGGTGGAAGATATTTCAAAACTCTATATTTGGGAAGTGGTAAGGAGACATGCAGTACCAATTTCAATCGTGTCAGGCAGAGATCCGAGGTTCACATCTCATTTTTCGAAATCCATACAACAAGCCCTTGGGACTCAGTTGACTATGAGCACAGCGTATCATCCTCAGACCGATGGTCAATCCGAGCGGACGATACAAACATTGGAAGACATGTTGCGGGCTTGTGTAAAGGATTTTGGTGGCTCATGGGAGGAGCATATGCCCTTAGTGGAATTATCATACAATAACGGCTATCAAGCTTCAACATGCATGTCTCCATTTCAAGCATTGTATGGGCATCCGTGTCGTTCTCTAATATGCTTGGTGGAAATGGGTGAAATGTCACTAATTGTCCTGAGCCTTGTCCAGGAAAAAACAGAGAAGATTCATTTGATTCAAAAGAGGATGGACACGGTATAGAGTTGACAGAAATCCTATGCGGATCATCACCGAAGACACTTGTTGATTGCGGTGAGTGATCATGTCTTTTTGAGGATCTATCAGAGGCTTGGACATCATCATTTTGGTAGGTAGGTAAAATTATACCACTGGTATATAGGTCCTTTTGAGATACCGAAACGAGTTGGTGAGGTGGCATATCGGTTGGCATTACCACCACGGTTTAGTGCAGTGCATAATTTCTTCCATGTATCTCAGTTGAAGAAGTATCAGCCCGATCCTGACCACGTGATCAAATGGGATCATGTTGACCTTATGCTAGATGCTTCGTTGGTACATACCTCAGTGCGGATTGTGGATAGGAAGGATAATGTCTTGCTTTAAAAAAGAATCGGTCTAGTACGGGTTTTAGGGCATCATGTTCAGATTCCGGAGGAGGCTTGGGAACGCGAGAAAGAAATGAAGTAGTAGTGGCCATAACTCTTTCAAGAAAGCGATGGTTTTATACTTTCTAAGGACAGAAAGGACAATGGGGGGAGAATGTAGTACACCCGGTTCCCAGAATGTAACCCTTGTTTTATGCTTTTTAGGTTCATAAAGTACATGGGAGATGATGAGAGGAAGTTTGGGAGACATTCAAAGCGAAAAAGGGAAAAATGTGGGGACGCACGGGCTGGGCACAGTTTTCCAAACCGTGCGGAATCCATGCAGGAGATGGTCTCTTGGAAAAAGAAGTGTGCATGGTGTGTGCAGGGTTTGGGCAAACCGTGCGATGAGGTTGTGCGTGGAGGATGGCCAAGGCAGAAGATAATGCATGGTTAGCGCACGATTTGTCAAACCGTTCGGAAAAACTGTGCGGTCACTTAATGTATATCCTAAAATTCTGGATCTAACTCATTTTTCCCTTAAGTGCCTCGTTTACACATCCTATGCGGCCCTAACTAGGGATTACCCTCCCTTGAAGGTTGGAGGACTTCTTCAAGGTGTTCCAGTGGCGATTCGACGGGTTCTCTTGATGAATCGAAGCCGGATCCTTTAGGTATGTGATCGTTCTTGATGGTTTCATAGATCTACTTACATATACTTCTCCTCTTCTCTCATTTTCTTAGATCTACGCCCGTTATGGGTAGATATAAGGGTTTGGATGCCAAATATGACAAGATTTGGTCTTGGTTGTGTTTGGAGGAGAGATCTAAGGAGGATTCTTGGAGTTTTGACCCAGTGTTCTTGAGCGTTCTTCGTCTGTTGGTCGGTTTCACCCAAATTATTGAGGTATGTGGCTTCACTCTCGATTCCACTTGCCTATAACATGATGGATTAGTTAAAATTGATTTAACTACTTGGTTTTGAATGTGAAATTGTGGTGAAAATATTTTATAAATCTTCATTATTGATGATTTATGGGTTTTGATGGAATTATGGAAATTGAAAGAATGGATTGTGAAAAGTGATTGGGTTCCTTGATTTTAAAATGTTTATTTTAAAATATGGCTTTGATGGATTTGGAAAATGGTTGGTGGGAAAAAGGTTTCAATAAAAGTGTTGTTTTATTGAAATGTTTTTGGCATGGTTGAAATGGTGTGGTTTTTGGGCATACTTGGTGTGTGTGTTCATATTGCATTTATGGGGCATGGTTGAAATATGACCTTGTGATCTGTTCCAATAGTGTAATCGCACATGGGGAATATTACCTTGTGACGACTTGGTCGATCGACAATAGACCGCTCATGAGTATGGAACAGTCATAATGATGCATGCATGGGTGATGATGTGATTAAGTGAAATGAAATGATTTTTCCAAGGTGGAAATATGGTTTTGATTTGGGAAGTTGGTTTTGTTTCTTTTCATGGAAACAATGTTTTTTGGTTGGAAGAATGGTTTTGTTGGAAAAATGGATTTGATATGAAACTTGTAATATTGTGAACTGTTTTGGAACTGTTTTATATAAATTTTTTTTTGTATAAATGCGCAAAAAAGTTTTATCCTATAGGCATGGGTTGGGAAGTCATCGGGGAAAATGTATTGAGTTTCATTACTCACCCCCTGCTTTGGCACATTAGTGCTTTTGCAGATGTCCTTTACCGGGATGTTGTTAAGGTAAAGGTGGCACACGTGTTTAGCACTACATAGTGATTTCTTGAGCTATTGGTAGAGTTGGAGCATGGAGCTTGTGGAGCCTTGGAGTCTTCTTTGTCTTTGATTATTTCCAGTTGTCTATCCACTATTTACTCTGTTTTAGTTTTAGTTTCCGCTATTGCACTTTGGTTGGTTTAAAATTGAATAAATGGATGAACTATATTGTTTTTAAATCATGCATCATATAGTGGTTCCTGGGAGATGTTTGTTTTGTCTTTGTTGTTGTTGGTTATTTTCATTCAAAGGGTAAATCGTCCCCCATGTGTTTTGAAACCCTTCGGCATTTATTTCCACCCTTTGGTACCTTGGGGAAGTTGCTTATGTCCTAGTAATGACTCGTTGATCTCTCAAGCCAATGAGAATTGGCGGGTCATTACATACATAATGGATGTTGTAAGGAGGCATGGATTACGATTCTCTATATTTCCTGATAGAGATATGAGATTTAAAATGATGATCCGGTGAATCCTTAAGAAAAAACATGATATAGATATGAGTTTTAACAATTCATAAATCCAAAATATGGATGATCATTCTAAGGGAACCATATAAATTATAAAACATGTACATTGATTCAGTTCAATGGATTTCTGTGGATACTGGGATTAAAATAATCCCCTTAAGATGTTCTCATATAGTACCCATTTCCACCCTATCATCCATATTGATCATTTTGATTCAATTAATTGGGAAATGTGTAATAATGTAACATGTTGTGATGATGACAGAGTATAGATAGTTATGAAACATGAACATATCATATAAATGATATACACATTTCAACACAGTAAACAATTTTTGAAATCCAAAATAATTCAACATAAATGATATGTTAATAATTATAAATTAAACCATTAGTATGTGGTTCGAGAGTAGGTTACCCTTCATATATTAAAATATAATAATTTTACTTTGTATTGGTATAATTTAAAACATAGTCTATAGTAATTATCCCATTTGGTATCATTGATCGCATAAAATTTTTGGCCTATGGACTTGCACTGTCACTGGTTGTGCCCTAATTTACCCTACAGGTATGCGGTCAATGTAGTACATGTAGGGGTTGAATCCAATAGGACCGAAGAAGTATCCTTGAGAAGCTATGATTTAGTGGAGGATGGGCTATGAAGTGGCCAACTTTGGTTTTGATTTTGGATGTTTTTTAAAGAACACTAATAAACCTAAGTGAATTCAATTAAATGGAAATTGGTTGATCTTAGGATTATTCTCGGGGTGGATTGAATGAATTTTACTTCATTAGACAATTTTGGTTTTATTAATTTTTTATGAATCCATTTTTCAAAAATAACACTACCTTCATCATTTTCTGGTTTGGTGGTTACTAAACACAATTACTAATCCCCTATACACATAGAGAACCAAATTCATGATCTTTCCAAGGTATATGGTCATTTATTAATGGAATTTAACTTTCTCATACACAGTAAAGATGAAGAGTAGAAATAACTGAAGAATTGATGTCTTAAATTAATTATCCAATTAACAACAATTCGTTCATAAAATAACATTCAATCCAACCTTTAAATTTTCCTATGATCAACCCATTAAAGGGGTATCCCTCCATTGATGGTATACAATCAATGGTGGGCGGAAGATGGATAAAAAGAATTGGATTGATGAAAGTAAAACCGAGGAAATAACGAGCACTCCTCCGTGTGAATGAATGAAATTCACACCTATGTGTGAACTAATTCACAACAACACATAGATATCACTGTTATTTGTGATAATAAGGTTTTAATAAATGAAATGGAAAATATAGAAGATAATGAAGTTGATTAATAATATAAAGATAGAAAAAAGAAACTTACATGGAAATGGAAAACATTTCAAAGGAAATTTGGAAGCATACCCTTACAATGAAACAAGCAACAAAAGATGATTAGAAAAATATCCACTCTATTCCCTTCACCAAAAGATCCTTATATAGGAATATTATGAGCCTTATGTACACCCCTAAACAATTAATTCACCCCCCAACAGTTAAGGGTGTCAAAAGAAGGGTGAATAATCAAAAGGAAATTGACGTTTCGAAATGGCCCGGAAAACTGTCCAGATTCGTCCACCGTATTGACGTGTAAATTCGTAATTGAAGAAGGTCGAATCAGGAGTGGTCATAGAAGAGAAATATCCTATTCCATCTGTCCTCTATGATCTGTAAAAATATCAGGAAATTTGTCTCATCCGTTTGGATGTTATGGTTGAAATGGTGGGACGACTTTACGTGCATTATTGTCTGTTCAACCATTTAAATCTAAACATCAGATCCCATTATCATCATGAAAACATCAGAATTAGCTCCGGCCACATTTGAATAAAATGATCTTCATATTTGTATATTTCTATTGTATAAATTAAAGCTTCATTGAGCTTGTATTGTGGGCCCCACATTTGTTTGATGGGCCTTAGGCCCATTATGCTTTTTCTAGAAAGTTTCTGCCTTCAGGTGCAAAAATCTCCATCTTCCCTTCTGATTCATCCATCAGACCTAAAAGAAAAAATGTTCCAAATAAAGTGATGAATCGTATACCAAAATATTAAATTAAAATGATGAATATTGTAATTTAAAAAGGCAAATTATTGAGTGGGCCCAAATTAACACTTAATGAATGAATTGCACAATGATGGGAAATGACGTTCAATTTCAGAAGTGGACAAAAATGATGTTTGTTAACGTTTAAACACATTAATATTAAGATCATAAAGATGAATATTAGACAATTTATGTGACTAATCACAACCCCAACTTGAGTTTTTCTAGTCCCGAGCAAAATATATTACAAATATGAACATCAAATCCCCTTTTCCAAAAACATTTTAATACACATTGCTCACCCAAAGACCTCATACAAAAAAAATTATGGAACCCATCAAAATAATTTAAAACAAGCTAGGTCCATAAGCATATCCCAAGACCAATCCCATTCCGTTGTTCAAATTAATTGCCACATTTCATCCAATTTCAATTAAACATAATAAAGTGTTGTTCATCACAAAAGATATGGGGCCCATTTTATTGTTCAAGGGGAAAAATGAAAGCGATAGGAGGGAATCACATTAATCCTTAAGATGAGTATCCAATATTTTTGATTTTTTTTTTATTTTTTTGATTTTTTTTAACCACAATAGATATGAAAAAACTAAATCTGGGAATGACAACTATGGAGTCACGATCCCCAAGTGTCGGATGCCACACATATTGTCAATTTCATGCTCTACAATAGAGATATAAAGCCTAACTGTGGGAAAGACAACTACGGAGTCACGCTCCCCAATTGCCAGACGCCACACATTTAAAAAAACATTGCTCTATGTGGTCATAATTTTTTTTGGATACTCAAATTAAACTAAAAGTGACCCCATAACCCTATGCTATAATGATTGGGACACAAGAACACAAATTTACACCCACGATCCAGTAGACATGCATTGTGGCGTTTTTATGAAGAGGATGAAAATTTAAAATTTTAAAAATCACATTAGACAACCACACTTTCCAAAAACTATGATCCTGATCTTAAACATGCATTAAAATCAAAATCAACGCATGCCTAATTATTTGATTTCCAATTTCAGATTTTGCAATAGTGTTATCATGTTTAAGGTTTATGAAATTTTTCTTTTCATGCATGTTTTTTTTCAGAAAAAAATAATTTTTTATCTCCCCCCAACTTAGAATAACACTTTCCCAGTGTTTAAAGAAATGAAAAGTTAGAAGGGGGTAGGAGAGGAGTTCAAAGATGAAATTGAGAATGTTAAACATGGAACAAATTCACCTGGTTTTTTAATTTAAATTTCATGATGCTCCCGATTACTCCATTAATCTCTTGGGGGATGTAGGCACCTCCTTGATTGAACATGTATCACCCAAAATAGTTCTTCAACCATAAAAAGAAGAACAAAAAAGACAAAACAAACAATATAACGAGTTATTTAATTCCAAGTATCATCATTTTTATGGTTTTCCATGATTTTTAATCAAACTAATGATAAATTGTCTTCTTTTAAATTTCTGTGTAAGGTATTACTCAAGGATCACACTGCGTGACATGGATGAATACGGTGCTCCCCTTTCATACCCATCCATACTCTTAAAAGAAGAATAGGTAAAGAGTCTAATTTTTTTTTAAAAATACAAAAAAATAAACTAAATAAACTAATGATACATTGTCTTCTTTTAAATTTCTGGTTAAGGTATTACTCAGGCATCACACCGCGTGACATGGATGAATACGGTGCTACCCTTTCATACCCATCCATACTCATAAATGAAGAACATGTCAATAGTCTATGGTAATTTTATTATATGAAAAAGAAAATGATTCAAAATGATTGGAAACATGAAAACCATGGGTTTCCTCCCATGCAGCGCTTTTGTTTAACATTGTTAGCTCTACTTGTACCCTAAATATATCAATTTTTCTCTAGTTCATATGTTGTCTCAGTTAACTCCTCCTTGGTTTATTGTTTATTGAATGATTCAATGAATGGTTTTAACCTAAGACCATTGGCTTTGAAGACATGACCACTTGTGGTATCCTGAATCACTATTTCCCCATGAGGGTACACATGATGCACTAGGTATGGACCAGACCATCTGGACTATAGCTTTCCTGGGTGTAGATAAAGTTTTGAACTATACAAGAGCACAAATTTTCCCAGTTCAAAGTGTTTGAATTTAATATTCCTATATTGGTTGTCTAGAAATTTAGATTTATTGATCATTGAATTTTCATAAGCCTCTATCCAAAGTTCCTCGAGTTCATTAAGATCTAATTTAAATTTTGTTTCAGCCAATGAAATGTCAATGTTCAATTTTTTATTACCCAAAAGGCCTTTTTCTCAATTTCAACAGGTAAATGACATGAATTTCCATAAACCAATCTATATGGTGACATTCCTAGGATAGTTTTAAAAGTAGTTCGATATTCCCAAAGGGTATCTAAGAGTTTCTCGGACCAATCATTCCTAGAGGGAATGATATATTTTTCTAGAATTTTCTTAATTTCTCTATTTGCCAACTTAGCTTGACTGTTGGTTTGAGTATGGTATGCAGTGGAAACAATATGAGTAATACCATACTTAGACATGAGTGAAGAGAATGGGAGGATGCAGAAATGGGTTCCACAATCACTGATTATAGGCATAGGAATTCCAAATCGAGAGAATATATGCTCTTTCAGAAATCGGATCACAACATGGTGGTCATTGGACTTAGTGGGAATGGATTAAACCCATTTCGATACATAATCAATAGCTAAGAGGATATAGAGGTGTCCCTTAGAGTTTGGAAAGGGTCCCATGAAATCAATTCCTCAACAATCAAAGATTTCAATGAATAGAATGGGAGTGAGGGGAATTTGATTCCTTTGGGTAATCAAACCAAATTTCTAACACTGAGGAAAACTTTTGCAGAATTGGAAGGAATCCTTAGTGAGTTTCGGCCAGTTGATACCACTTTGGAGGACCTTTTCAGTGATTTTCTTTGTAGAAAAGTGGCCTCCACATGCCTCTCCATGAAAAAATTTTATAATGGACTCTTGCTCAGACTCGGGAATACATCTCCTGATGATTTGATTAGGACAGAACATGAAGAGGTAAGGATCATCAAACACATAATGTTTGACATCAGAAAGGAATTTCCTCTTAGCTTGGGTCCCCATGAATTTTTGAATGTCACCCGTCACCAAATAGTTTTCTATGTCTGCATACCAAGGGTAATCACTCACTGAATAGAGGTTCTCATTGGGAAATGAATCAGACGCCGAGAGGTGGTGTGAGTTTTCTTAAAATTCCATCCTAGAGAGGTGACCATAAACAATATTTTCAACACCCTTTTTATCCATAATGGTTAAATCGATCACTTGAAGAATAAGGACCGACCTAATAAATCTAGCCTTGGCATATTGTTTTTGGAAAATTTATTTTAGGGCAGAATGGTCAGTGAAAACAATGATGGGTGATCCTAAGAGATAATACCTGAATTTCTCTAAGGCAAAGACAATAAAAAGCAACTCTTTCTCAGTAGTGGTGTAGTTTAATTGTGCATCATTTAAATATTTCCTTGCATAAGCAATGACACATGGTGTTTTCTCACACTGTAGTCCTAAGTCTCCTCCTATATAAAAGTCACTTGCATCACACATGAGCTCAAAAGGATGTTTCCAATTTGGAGATTGCATGATAGGTAGAGATATAAGATTTTACTTGAGTGTAGAGAATGATTCCTCACAGCTTTCGGTCCATAAAAATGGAGCATCTTTTACCAATAGAGCACAATGTGGTCGAGAAATAGAGCTGAAATTCCTAATGAACCTTCTATAAAAACCAGCATGTCCTAAGCAGGACCTCACATCGTTAACAGTTTTAGGAGAGGGAAGGTGACGAATGATTTCAACCACAACTTTATCAACTTCAATACCCCTACCAGATACCAGATTTCATAGAACAAGTCCTTCCCTTACCATGAAATGGAATTTTTCCCAATTTAGTATTGACAAAAACTTTCCAACATTTATAAGGAATACCTCAAAAGTATCCCCAATGATGGAGAAGTCATCCATGAATACCTCTAAAAAATCACCCCCATATCTGAGAATATTCCCATCATGCACCACTGGAAGGTACCAGGGGCATTACATAAGCCAAAGGGCATGCGCTTGAAGGAAAAAGTGCCAAATGGACAAGTGAAGGTTGTTTTCCCTTGATCCTCTAAGGTGAATTCGATTTGATTATACCCTGAGAATCCATCTAAGATGCAATAGAATTGATGACCCACCACTTGCATGAGGACTTGATCAATAAAGGGTAAGGGGAAATGGTCTTTCTTAGTACAAGAGTTAAGCTTTCGGAAGACAATACAAACTCTCCATCCACTACTGACCCTTGTTGGAAGCATATCTCCATCCTCGTTGGTTATTACTATGATTCCAGCCTTCTTTGGAACCACATGGATTGGGCAAACCCACACACTCTCAGCTATAGGATAGATGATACCAGCTTTTAATAATTTCAAAAGTTTTTTTCTCACAACTTCCATGAGATTAGGATTGAGTCGCCTCTGAGGTTGACGACATGGATTTGACACGGATTCAATAATAATTATATGAGTCCCGATATGTGGGCTAATCCAAGGAATATCAGATAGGGTCCATCTAATGGCTTTCTTGTGTCTCTTAAAGACATCTAGAATCATCCTATCATGATCGGCTTCAAGAGAGGAAGAAATGACAACAGGAAAGGATTTATTGTCAGCTAAGAATGCATACTTTATTCATCAAGGTAAGACATTAAATTCATGATTATATTGGTCATGACATTCCACGAAAGTTTGAGACTTTGTATTGAACTTAGTTTCTTTTTTCAAATTTCTTAAAAAAATCGGTTCCTTGTGAATATAATTTTCATCCACTAAATTTTATAGAGTAGTGTCATTAATGGCTAGGGACTCAATGTTATTGATCTCAACCATGGTATCATTGATTAGTGATTCTAGAAATTCATCAATAGAGCTGTCTGAAAGAGATTAAAATCCAAGGAGACAAATTTCCCTCATTTGAATAATGAAAATCAATCTCTTCTTGACTTAACCATCCTTCAGTAATTACTTGATGTTCATTGAGTTCATTATCAGCACTACCAATCCAATTAACTACATTTATCTCTTCATCATAACCAATTTGAGAGTTATCATTGTAGATGTTCATGTCTAGACTCATGTTTCGAAATGTGATGGTCATGTTCTTATTTTGGACTCGGATAACCGAGTTGATTGTTGCAAGGAAGGGACGACCAAGGATGATTGGGGTTTTCTCCCTAGGACCTATGCTTGGGTGATTGTCCAGAACAATGAAGTCAGCTGGGTAAATGAAATTTCCAACATTCACCTAAACATCTTTTATGATCCCCTTTGGAAATCGAACACTACGATCAGCAAGTTGAAGTGTCACAGATGTGGGTTGGAGTTCTTCGAGCCCTAACTGACAATACATGGAATAAGGAATAAGGTTCACACTGGAACCTAGATCACACAAGGCATTGACAACTTTGTTCTCTCCTAGTTCAAAATTCATGTAAGGGCATACTGGGTCTTTTAACGTATGAGGAATGGTCCCTTGAATGGTGTTACTCACATTAGAAACCAAAAGGACTTTGTTTTTATGTGAAAATTTTATTTTAAAGATGAAAAAGTCCTTAAGGTACTTTCAGTAGGATGGTATGGTTTTGATGGAATCGAGAAGGGGAATGTTCAACTTGACTTGTGAGAAGATTTCCCTCAATGTTTCACTTAATTCAGGCTCAGTTTTCCCCCTCATGCGTTGAGGAAATGGTGCAGGTTGTGGAGTTTTTTGTTGAAGTGTTGTTTCCTTCACATTGTTATCAGTATCTTCAGTTTGATCTTGTGGTTCATTTGAATTTTCATTAGAGTTTGAAGCTTCACATGGTTTCTGAATTATTTGTTCAGGTTATTCAATTGATTTTCCACTTCTAAAAACTGTCACAACCTTTAGTTGTTCGTGAGTTTTTTGAGTGAAAATTGTCTATCCCCTTGATGTTTTTTGTGGAATGGCCTTTGTGGGAATGGGTGCCTTTCTAGTTTTGATAGTTTTATGTACTTATTTAATGGATGAGAATTCTGAGTTCATTTTGTCCATTTGTTTGCACAGTTGTTCTAGTAGGCTTTGTGGAACAATTTGGGTTGATGCTTGAGCATGTGGGTTTATCCTAGGAGGATTCATTGGTTGTTGGATAGGATGTTGAATGGGTTGTTGGATAGGTTGTTGATATTGGACATGAGGATTTTGGAATTGAACTAGTTTTGGTTGGAACTGATTATGAGGTTGAATGTTTTGTTGGGGGTATGGGTTGATACATTGTTGTTGTGTTGGTTGTTGATTGTCTTTCCAACGAAATCTGGGATGGTCATTATAACTTGGATTGATGGTGTTTGTGAATTGTGGCTTTTGAATGTTCATTGCATTAACTTCTTCTGGTGGTCCTCCTAAAAGAACATCCTTGATAGAAGGAATTTTTGGACAATTATCAGTCTTGTGGTCATGTTTGTCACAAATTGTACAAACAAGCTCAACAGTTTGGGTTTTATGGACCTTCATAAGATCAATCTCCACAACATTCCTGGTGAGTGCAGCATGTTTTTTCCTAAGGATTTATTCTTCTACAAGATTGAGCATTCCACCAAATTTCTATGGCTTCTCATTGTATGGTGATGTTCCCCATGTTTGGTTCTATTCAGCATGATTTTCTAGATACTCGTAAGCATCATTTGGGCCATTGTTTTTGAAGGTTCCATTACACATCATATCAATGAATTGTTTGTTTCCGGGACCCAAACCTTCATGGAAAATTCTCACTTGTTCTGGGATTAAGAAACCATGGTGGGGTACCATGTTTAATGTGTCCTTGAACCTTTCACATGTTTCATTGAATGTTTCTCCCTCTCTTTAAATTTTTTTTGTATTCTCTTTTTAAGTGAAATTGTTTTGTGATGGGGGAAGTATTTTTTATAAAATTATCATTAAAGTTGGTCCCAAGAGTGAATGGATGCTGGTCTCAAATTGTTTAACCAATTCTTTTCTCGGTCCTTAATGGAAAAAAGAAAAAGTCTCATTATAGAAGATTCAATTAGATTTGGTGGGAACATGGTTTCAACAATGTCATTAAATTCATTAACATGAAGGTAAGGCATCTCAGACTCCATCCCATGAAAGGTTGGAAGGTGGTTCAGGACATGGGGTTTGAAAACATATTGGGCATATCCTATGTTATCATGCCTAATGCATGTGGGTGCATTGGTCCAGGTTGGTGTGAGGTATTCATTCATGGTCAGGTCTGTAACAATTCCCATGTTAGGGTCTTGCCCGTTGTTTTGGTTCCCTCCCCGGTTTAGGATTTGGTTTTGTCGGAGATTCTCCATTGTATCAAACTCAATGTCAGAATTTGGAGTATTAGGAGGATTTGGATCTAAGGTAAATTGATCTATTTTAGTGCTTGACTCCCCAGCCCTAGGAGTATCCACCCTAACTAATCTGTTTGAGTTATCACGGGTGTAGGTGGACATGTTCCAAAAGAAAAAAAGCAAGAAAGGGAAAAGATAATAGAATTGGGACGAGAATAGAAGAATGGGGGTAAGAAAAGAAGGTTTTTGGTCTAAGAAACATACTTGGTCCCCGGAAATGGTGCCAAAATTTGGTTGTGCCCAAATTTACCCTACAAGTATGCGGTCGATGTAGTACATATAGGGGTCGAGTCCACAGGGACCGAAGAAGTAACCTTGAGATGCTATGATTTGGTGGAGGATGGGCTGTGAAGTTGCCAAATTTGGTTTTGATTTTGGATGTTTTTTAAAGAACACTAATAAACCTAATTGAATTCAATTAAATGGAAATGGGTTGATCTTAGGATTATGCTTGGGGTGGATTGAATGAATTTTACTTCCTTATACAATTTTGGTTTTATTAATTGTTGATGAATCCATTTTTCAAAAATAACACTACCTTCATCATTTTCTAGTTTGGTGCTTACTAACCACATTTACTAATCCCCTATACACTTACAAAACCATATTCATGATCTCTCCAAGGTATATGGTAATTTAGTTATTGAATTTAATTTTCTCAAACATAGTAAAGATGAAGAGTAGAAATAACTGAAGAATTGATGTCTTAAATTAATTATCCAATTAACAAAAATGCGTTCATAAAATAACATTCAATCCAGCATTTTCATCCTCCTAAGATCAACCCATTAAAGGGTTATCCCTCTATTGATGGTATAATCTCAATGGTGGGAGGAATATGGCTAACAATAATTGGATTGAAGAAATTAAAACCGTGGAAATAACGAGCACTCCTCTGTGTGTGTGAATGAAATTCACACCTATGTGTGAACTAATCCACAACAACACAAAAATATCACTGTTCATTGTGATAATAAAGTTTTAATAAATGAAATGGAAAATATAGAAGATAAATAAGTTGATTAAGAATATAAAGTTAGAAAAAACAAACTTACATGGAAATGAAAAACATTACAAAGGAAATTTGGAAGCATAACCTTACAATGAAACAAGCAACAAAAGATGATAAGAAAAATATCCGCTCTATTCCCTTCACCACCAGCTCCTTATATAGGCATATTAGGAGCCTTAGGTACACCCCCAAACAATTAATTCACCCCCAAAAAATAATAGAGTCAAAAGGAGGGTGAATAATCAAAAGTAAATTGACATTTCGAAGTTGACCAGAAAAACTGTTCAGATTCGTCCACAATATTGACGTGTGAATTCGTAATTGAAGAAGGTCAAATCCGGAGGGGGAGTAGAAGAGAAATATCCCCTTACATCTGTTCTATATGATCTGTAAAATGTTCAAGAAATTTGTATTATACGATTGGATGTTATGGTCGAAATGGTGGGACGACTTTATCTGCATTAATTTCAGGTCCACCATTTAAATCTCAAATTAATATTCCTTTATCATCATGAAAAAAATCTGAATTAGCTCCGGCCACAGTTGAATAAAATTATCCTCATATTTTTATCTTTCTACTGTATAAATTTGAGCTTCATTGGGCTTGGTTTTTGGGCCCGAAATTTGTTTGATGGGCCTTAGGCCCATTATGCATTTTTCCAGCAAGTTTCTTCCTTCAGGTGTAAAAATCTCCATCTTCCCCTTTGATTCATCCATCAGACCTAAAAGAAAAATTTCTCCAAATAATGTTATGAATCATAAAGACAAATATGAAATTAAAATTATGAATATTGTAATTTCAAAATGAAAATTATTGAGTGCACCCAAATTAACACTTTAAGAATGAGTTGCACAATGATGGGAAATGATGTTCAATTTCCGAATTGGACTAAAAATGATGTTTATGAACATTTAAACACATTAATATTAAGATATTAAAAATGAATATTAGAAACTTTAAGTGACTAATCAGCCACCCATGTCAAATCAAAGATAATTTTTGTTCCGATTATCTATCATTAAGAACTAAAAACCATATGCCCAACATGTAATGAATATAATTGAGTTACCATTGGTGAATGACCATTAAATTTTGGATAAACATGTGATTATCATAGGGAATATGGAAAAATTTCTATGAATAAAAAAACATACCATGTCAAAGTGGCGTAGAAGAAAAAAAAGTCTGAGGTTTTAACATGGGAACTAGAAGATGAGATGAAATAGATGAACCATCATATATATTAATATATAAAATAAAATTTCTTGTTTGAAATTTGGAATGAGTGGGGGATATAATGACCCCAACAATTATAAATGATATTACCTTTTGAATCAATAAATTCAGGATTATATAATGTAGTTAGAGAATATAGATGCACTACATTAGTTATTTTGGACTAATTATAAAATATATATTGTGGAATTTCAAATAAAATTATGAATATTAATAATTGAAAATATAGAAATATTATAATGACAAATAATATTTTTAAATATTGATAATTATGATAATTCCCAATTAACAAAGATTGAAGAAGCAACAAACCCAACCATTAGGATCATAACTTCTGAACCCCATTAATCAGATCATCGAGGGTGATGGAATCCCTTATATTTTCCATTAATGAAGACAATGATGAATTTTAAAAACCAAATCACACATGATAATTTATCTGGGGAATGTTAAATATTATTAAAATAAAGAACAGAATAATGATAAGAAAACCTCTACAAGAAATACCCATCATTACATACCATACCCATTGGGAAGATAATGGGGGTAATAAGGGCATATGTAAATAAAACATAGTAGTGAAATTATTTATATTTTCCATTTTAATAAATTAATGATTATATTTATACATTTAGACTATTTCAATTTAATATGAGTTGTTGAAAATTATATTTCAATAATAATTAAAAAATTTGTGATTTTCAAAAATATTAATTTATAATTAAAATAATCATTTTGATAAAATGATGATTTTTTAAAAATATGATTTTTATCAGAAGAAATTTTTATAAAATAATATTTTTATAGAAATAGTACTATAATTTCATGATGTCCAATATAATCATTAGAAGTCTCAAAAACTATTATTGGGGAAAATAATGTATATTTAGATAAATTAGTATAATGGTTAAAATGTGTAAAGTTTATTTTTTTGATACATTTTTAATAAAATTGATAATAACATTAAAATGGAACTTTTTAAATTATAAAATTCGTAATTTCTCATAATATTCTATGATATTCATTATTTTGTGTATAAATAAAATATAAATTAATTATACATTCTATATTAAAACACAATAATGGCCCCAATGTTAGGAAATAAAAAATGTAAAAGGAATTCATAACAAAATATAGATTTCCCCATTAATATAAAGGATTTTTTAGGTTATATTATTTATATGACAATACATTAATGATTCATGTTAATCCTATATTATTATTGTGGTTTTAAAATCAGTTTTACATTATCATGTCTCACTTCTACATCACCATGAGTATTTTTTTATATGAAAATTTTTGGACACATATAATATTTAAAATAATTATTCAATGGAAGAATCTGTTGGATAAACCTTTTATTAGGTTTGTGGGTTTGATTTTTTTATTGAATAGAGTCTAATACATATGATTATAAATTGATAATGAATTACCCCTATTTTTATTTAAATACACTTCCATCCTCCCACTATTGTTCAGTAAAAACCCATTTATCATGATGTCACTCTCTCAATACCACTTTATGTCCATTAAATGGTGTTTCTAATATTTTAATTAGAACCTCCCGAAATCTTATAAAATCTCTATGATGGTATGTGGATCTCTCCTTTAGTGATTATTTCATGTACTTCTTTTGTTATATGAATATTTAATTTCCATATATCCATGTTGAAATTTGTTTTTACGAAAGAAATTTCATTCCTTATTATTACCATTTATTTCATGAATGGATTTTAATCTCTTTCACCACTCCCATAATCAATTATGTACACTCCTAGTGATGAAAAAAATATATTGCAATCTTTAATGGGAAATATTTGTAAATTGATTACCCATACACATTTCTATTCACGTTTATTCAATATGTTAAAATTACTTTTCATTTATTTAATAATTCATTATATATAACATAAACACCATTATCATTGTTTAAATGTGATTAACGATATTCTTATGTTGTACGATTCGTGTTTCACACAAATGAATGTACATGTAATGAATATTACATGTGTTCAAAGAATAATACATACCTCCATTGTATTTGGTAATGTTTAATCTTCTGAGATTCATTGTATGGTGTATGATAGGTTTTCCTTAGGAGAATATGTTATTTGGTATTTCAAATTATCAATGAATTATTCTTATGATGTCATGTATTATTTTGTTACCCCAATGCTATGTTCCATTGATGTACTCATCTTATATCATTATATGATGTTCATGATTCTAATTATCTCCCCTTTTATGTTACCTTGTTAATCTTTCTAACTAACATTTTTCGAATACATCAATATATTGTCTTATTATTCCCATAATATGCATTATAATTCTCCCCTTTTTTATGAACATCCCTACAACATCTCAGGTAGTAATATATGATCAATAAAAACAATTGCGTGTTTAAATGTTTTTAAATTATGTTTTCATTCTAATGAATCATGTTATAATGATTTGTATCTAATTACCCAAAAAAATAACGAATCATGATATTTTGTGATTGAATTAATTTTATCATCATTTAATAAATCATGAATTATGATGTATTAATTATATGGGTTTTCATATTCATAAATGGTCGATCTAGATCATCATTGGCCTATAGAACAAATTAGAATATGAGTTATTATTCAACATATGAAATTGAGAATGGATATTTTATTATAAAAGAATTTGAAAAATATGATCCTTATATTTTTCTTTCCATACAACCTCTTGAGAAAAATACACCAACTCAACAAAATCATTGACATAATCTATCACAGTTTCATCAGCATACTGAATAAAGAAGAACAGAAATGGCTTTTTGTTCAACATTAATTTATGTTGAAACTATCTAAATAAAATGTTATTGAAAAAATTTGTTGAGAAAAAATCACTCAAGGTATCATTGAAGCATTTTGGAGGTGATTCTGTTTGTTGACAAAGTAGACAACAGTGATGTGACTATTGACAAAGAAAACCATGACATACAAATTTTTTGGAAAAAGGGGATTTCATGAAGGAATTTTGAGTTCAAGAGCTATGATCAATGATCTCTATTTGAGTCAAGGACGCCGACAAAGGAATGGATGATCTGGAGGTGGCATAAAAAGAACAGATACAGGGTGGCACCGTTTTCCAGTGTTTCCCAAATTTTTGGGCCTGAAAATCGACAAATGAAGAAAAGTGGTTTTGGAAAAGGGACCTGCGTGTCGTGTGCTTGATGTCTTGGAAACATGCGCGCCATATGTTTTTCAAGATCAGATCATCAAAATATGTCAAAGGGATGAGAGTCGCGCATGTATTGAGTTGTTCGTGCAAAAGACTTGTGCGTCATGAAGAGACTTTCACGCCGGTGCTTAGGAGGCTTGGGAACTTGCACGCCTGTTGTTTTTCAGGATCAGAACATCAATATATGGAAAAGGGAGGTGGGTCGCACAAGTATTGAGTTGGTCGCACAAGTGAGTTGCGCGGCAGAGGCATGGGCGGTTGAGCTGCGAGCCGAGACTTGCACGCCGGAGGGGGACTTGCGCACCGTCGCATAGGTAGTTCAAATGCCTATAAATACTTGACCAACCCCCTCATTTCTCATGGAGTTCTATACTTAGAAAAATCAGATCTCCCGTTGCGCAGGTGTGGAAGTCGCGCAAGTGGTGTGTGGTCGCGCAAGTAGGGACCTGCTGGCCAGTGTTGAAGTTGCGCGCCATCTATTTTTTGTGTGCCTAATGTGGTTTTGGCAGCAAAGGAAGTGTGTCACGCACGTTTGGAGAATCTTAAGCTTGATTCGCACATGTTTAAAGAAATACATGTGCGCCAGTGTTGACTTGCGTGTCGAGACTTGCGCGCTGCCTTAGAGAAGGGTTCCAAGTAAGGTTGATTTCCGGCAGTGATTCAGGACTGCGTGGAAGCTTGGGGATTGCACGATACCTTTGGTGAAAATTAAAATTCATATACAGGTGAAGGTTGAGCTTCAACAGAACATCTACATACAATAGAGGATGTATTCATTTGTGATAATGAAGAGACCTAAAGGTCTATAAACTGTGAGTAGATCCTTTCCAGAGTAGTGAGCAAAGGAAGAGGAAGAAGGTGATCCTCTCCACCGACAGTGAGCTAGAGAGAGAGAGACAAGGAGTGACCCTTGGGAAAGCAGTGAGCTTAACCTAAATCTTTTAAAGGCAGTGATCTTGGGCATAGAAGTGATCTAGCCTGAACCTTGTAAACAACAGTGTGATTTAGTGAATTTGGTACATCGACTCATCGGCGTTGTATGCTCCTTGGACGTAGCCCAGTGAGGGTAAACCACGTAAAAATTGATGTGTCTTGTGGATGCTTTACTTTATCTTTATATTGTGCACCGGGAAAGGGAGAGAAGAGTTTTTTGCATAACAGCGAAACAAGATCAGAACATGCTATAATTTTTAATTATTCATATCCTGATTCACCCCCCTCTTAGGGTATTCAGCATTGTGGACCTAACAATTTGTAAAATAGGGATGGTTGATTTTATTTCTTCTCTCAATGGAGGTCACCAATAATAAAGGGATTCCAATATTCGACGGGAACAACATTCATCTATGGAAGAATCAGATGCAACACTACTGCCAATATTTTGGAATGGATGTATTCACAGTAGCAATGCATGGCATAACAGCTGATATTAATAGTGGAACATTATGAGAAGATGAATGTAGAGAGTTTGATTTAGATTCCAAAGCAACTAGTAACTTAGGGGGAGACCTATCCAATCCTTTCTATACAAAGCTGATGTCATGAAAAACGTCGCGTGCCATGTGGGAAAAGCTATTGAATATATAAGAAAGAAATAAAAAGGTCTGAGAGGCAAAGCTGCAAGTGTTGTGGAATAAGTATGAAGATCAGAAGATGAACCCGAATGAGTCTGTTGATGCATTATTTGACAGGGTAAATATTTTTGGGGAAGATATGCTAGGTCTTGGTTAAGTCATTGAAGACATAAAGATCGTAAAGCGCATATTGAGAAAGCTTCCACCTCTGTTCAATCCGAATGTTTCTGTACTAGAAGATAAAGATCCCAAAGAGCTGGCACTTGACAAATTGCACAGTACCTTGGTTTCATATGAGATGAGGAATGATGGCAACGAGGCTGTGGAAATGGGAAAATCAATAGAGATGGCATTTTAGGCCATGAAAAAGATCACCATTAATGATTCTCAGGAAGAAGATGAGACAGATAATGTTATGTCATTCCTTTCCTCAAATCATCAAAGAGGAAAAAGAAATTTAAAAAGGATACTTCCATTCACTTTCTTTAGATGTGGAAAAGTTGGTCATCTTGCTGAATGATTCCCCAAAAAGTGTCAAGAATAAAGTGATGAAGATTATGTTGAAAATCCCAAGAAGAAATCTTCAGCCTATGTGAAAGGGAAGAAGCATTTAAAGAAAAGTTTCTTCAAGAAGAAGAATCTTATTTCACAAGAAATAGATAGTTCAGATGAGTCTGAGGATGAAGAGGTTGAGGGGTTTGAAAATTTTGAAGATCATGGAAAAAATTCAATGGTGGCTTTATTCGGTAGTGCACAAGAAAAGGGAGAAACCGACGCTGATGATGGAGAAGAAGAAATTAAAGGGAGAGTTGACATGGAAGCTAAATTAGAAGCAGCTCTTGAGGATATAGATGTTTGGAGAGCCAAAACAAAGAAAGCTAACAAAGTTGTTCATGATTGCAAACACTATATGAAACAAGAAGAAGAAGAGAAGCTTGAGTTGATTGAAGAAATTGATAAACTCAAGTCATCAACACGAAAGAACTCAGAATCTGTTAGTGAGTATAAACTCAAGATAGAAGAAACGAAAAGGGAGATCGATGGCCTGAATGGAATAGTGAAAGACCATGTCAAGCATATCAATGATCATGAAGAAGAATTTGTTGGTCTGCAGAGAAAAGATAAAGACTAGGAGAATCCTTTGATTCCAAACATATTTTTGGGAAAGCAGGTCATTATGAAGAATGAAAAGATGAAATAGGGGCCTAGTAGTTCAGCAGGAAAGAAGCAGCAATTGAGCTCTGACATTGTGGCTACTTCAGGGCTTAATCAGAAACAAAAATATGTGACAGTTGAAGTCAGACCGCAAGCACCAGTCCCAAGATTGAAGATTATTTGGGCACAAGGAAGAATCAAAATACTCAGAGATCTCAAGGGGAACCTCATTGTGCTAAAGTACCATAGAAGAATGCACCCTTTATCAGGTGTTATTGTTGTGGAAAGATGAGACATTCACAGTATGTGTGTTCCATTGTCAAGAGATATCAAAAGAAACAAGAACAAAGGTGGCAGTCAAATAGGGAACGGATCTCCAGAACATATTTTGAAGGACACTGCTTCTGGTGTGGAGGATTTGAGCACATGGCTAGATATTTCACTTCGACCATACAGAGGAATGTGCGAAAGAAAAATCAAAATGTTCACAAGTTGTAGATCAATAAACCAAAAAGTGAGTTAAATGTGCAAAATAGATTTTCAGCATTTCAAGATGAAGCTATTCCCTCACACACTAAGGTAGATCAAGTTCCCAAACCACACTGAGTGTGAAGTCGAAGGAATGGATCAAAAAATAAAAAGGATGAGAAGGCACTTGTTGCAGAAACTGCCCTAAATGTTTCAGATCGTTCAGGAGTATGGATCCTTGATAGTAGTTGCACATCCCATATGGAAGGGAACAAGGATCTCATTACATGCATAAAATATGACAAAGAAGGAGTTGTCAAGTTCGGGAATGATGAAGGGATGAAGATTGTTGTTTCTAGAAAGGCCAAATTTGGGGGAAAAGAAATGAGACGTGATGATATCTTGGTAGTAGAGGGTCTCCATCATAACTTACTCAGTGTTAGTCAACTATGTGAATATGGTCACTCTATCCCATTTACCATGAAAATGTGTGATGTGAACGGAAATGATGGAAAAATTGTTCTACCGAAAAAAAGGACAAATGGAAATATTTACCTTGTATGTGGGGAAGAAGATATGTTCTTTTTATCCAGAGAGGAGGAAAACCTGTTATGGCAGAAGCAACTTGGCCATCTATGCCAACCATCCATGGAAGATCTGGTAAAGTGTGATGCTGCTAAAGACCATCCCAAACTGTCACATGATCGTACTGACACATGTGATTAATGTCAACAAGGGAAGATCATCAGGAAGACATATAGGCCAAAGAAATAGAAATCAACCAGTGTTCTCGAACTGGTACATGCTGATGTTGGTGGACCAATCTGACCAGAAGCCATAAATGGACAAAGGAACTATGTCCTTTTCATTGATGATTATAGCTGAATGGCCTGTGTATTTTTCATTACCCATAAGACAGAGGTTTTTAGTTTCATAAATCAGTATAGGTTGGAGTAAGAAAGGATGCCTGGGAAGAAGATTCAGAAGTTCCGTACTGATAACGATACATAATTCACAAACATTCATTTTGAAAGCTATCTTGAGAAACGCGGGATAAGGCATCAAGTTTCATCAGAAATAACTCCCCAATAGAATGCAGTGGTTGAAAGGATAAAAGGGGTCATCAAAAACATGGCCAGAACAATTCTTATTGATAAGGACATACCAGAGATATTTTGGAAAGAATCAGTTTTGACATCTGTATATGTATCGAACAGGTATCTGTTGTGTCTGAAGTAAGGGAAGTCCTCGTATGAAAAGTGGTACGGAAAGAAGCCAACATTGAAATACTTTCGTATCTTTAGATGTAAGTGTTTCATTCTCATCAAATAAAATCAAAGGAATTTTGAGTCATGAGGAGATGAGGGAATATTCCTCTGCTACTCAGGGAAGAGCAAAGCATATACATGCTTCAACAAAAGGTTGGGTAAAATTGTTGAGAGAAATGATGACACTATTGTTGAAAAATAACAGAATATTCAAAGATCGAGTGACCAGTTTTTGGATGAAAGTGATGAGGAGATAAGAAAAACAGGGGGTGTTGAAGTGGAAGAGGTTGAATCAGAAGAAGATACTGAAGATGAAAAAGAGGAAACAGAATCAGAATCTGTTAAGAAGACAAAGATTCGAGCTGAGATTGACAGGAAAAATATCATTGGTGTTCAGAGAGCTCCAGTTCAATCTCGAAGAATGAAATAATTACAGAAAACATCATTTTTATCTTAGGTGGACCCAAATTTTTTTTCTAATGCAACTGATGATGAGAACTAGGTTCAGGATCTGAATGAAGAGCATGATCAGATTGAGATGAACCAGACATGGGAGATTGTTTTGAGACCGGCAGATAAGAATGTCATCGGAACTAAATGGGTCTATCACAACAAGATGAATAAATATGGTGTAGTAGTTCTAAATAAATAATATCTGGTGTGAAAAGGGTACTCCAAGATAGAGGTAATTGATTTTGATGAGAGATTTGCGCCGGTTGCAAGGCTGGAGGCAATCAGATTATTTTTGGCCATTGGAGTGTAACGGAATTTCAAAGTCTTCCAGATGGACGCAAATCTGCATTCCTGAATGGGGTTCTAGAAAAATAAGTGTATATTGAGTATCTAGATGGTTTTCTCATTCATGAAGACGATAGTAAAGTTTTTCGGCTAGATAAGGCATTGTATGGGCTGAAACAAGCACCAAGAGCATGTTACTGAAGGCTTGACCAGTATTTGAAGAAGCTTGGTTTCCAGCCTGGTGGAGTTTATTACAATCTCTATTTAAGTAATGACTGTAATCAAAGGATGATGGTGTTGGTTTATGTTGATGAAATAATTTTTGGCAGATCAGATGAAGCTCAGTGTAGACAGTTTTCTGAATTCATGAAAAATAAGTTTGAGATGTGAATGATTGGAGAGCTATCATTTTTTCTTGGTCTACATGTGACTCAAGGAAGGAATGGAACATTCATTTCTCAATCCAAATATGCCTATGAGGTCCTAAGAAGGTTTGGAATGAAGAATTACAAGGAGATTAGGAATCCGGTTTCTACCTATATGAAATTATCAAAAGATGAGGATGGAAAAGCAGTTAATATCAAAGAATACAGGAAAATTATTGGAAGCATGTTGTACATGACTATGACAAGGCCTGACATTGTTTTCCCCACATTCCATGCAGCAAGATATCAGAGTAATCCCAAGGAAATCTACATCCTTGCAGTGAAAATAATACTTCGGTATATCAAGGGAACGGTGGACTTCAGCTTGACAAACAATGAGAAATCTCAGACAGAGTTATTGGGATATGCTGATGCCAATTGGGCCGGTTTAGAGGATGAAAGGAAATCAACATCTGGAGGTGCATTCTATCTCGGTGGACTATGTATTGCTTGGTTATGCAAGAAGCAGTATTTCATTTCATTAAGAACCGTAGAATATAAGAATATTGTGGCCACTCAAGCATGCACACAGTTATTGTTGATGAATCAATAGCTTGAAGATATGGGAGTTGATGTGAAGTATTCGATCGGAATCCAGTGTGATAACTCAAGTGCTATAAATCATAGCAAAAATCTAGTTCATCACTGAAGGACAAAACACATTGAGATCAAATATCATTTCATCAAGGAGAAGGTGTAGCAAGGCATTGTGAAGTTGGAGTATGTCCCTACAGAGCTACAGGTTGTATAAATTATGACAAAGGCCTTACCCAAGGAAGCTTTTGAGAGACATCGACTAACTCTGGGAGTTTAGTCGACTCCCCGCACTTGAAATAGTGTGGATGCGGAAACCCCCCCCCCCCCTCTCCCTGGGGATTGATCTGTTTTCCCTAATGTGCTGACATGTGTTCTCTACTCTGTTATAGACTGCAAAGGAGTGACCTTTGGGTTCGTTGACAATGGGGCAGAAAATAGTGATTGTTAAAGGGGGAGACAGTGTGGTTATTTGATAAATCATGGATTCTATGGGGAGAAGCAGATAGGTGGAGCAACAAAATATGGGGAGCATTGAGAAAGGGGGATCATTTTAAGTCTGATGATGATAGAAGTGATCGTTCAAAGAATAGATATCATGACAGCTGACGATCGTGATAAAAGCAGAAGAGTGGTGTTGGAAGAATATTTTTCAAAAATTGTTATCAGTTTGGTAAAAATTGGAATCAGTTTGGTGTCAACAGTGGGTTTAAAATATGAAGTGATTCATTAATGAACTTTTCATTTACTCTGGTTTCTCACGCCGATAATTGCTCATGTGGTCTAGAGTATGTGTTCTGTAAATCCTTGTTTTCTTTTAGAATCACAATAGGCGAATGGTGGCTGAAGAATTAACGATGTATCTTCTTATGGAAGAGTTGTCAACAAACCCAAAGGGGGAGATTGTTGGGAAAAAAATCCTTCAAGGTATCATTGAAGCATTTTTGAGGTGATTGTGTTTGTTGACAAAGTAGAAAACTGTGTTGTGATTGTAGACAAAGAAAACCATTGCATAAAAATTTGTTGACAAAGGGGATTTCATGGCGGAATTTTGAGTTCAAGAGCTGTGATCTACGATCCGTGTTTGAGTCAAGAACGTCGAAAAAGGAATGGATGATCTGGAGGTGGCATAAGAAGAATAGATACAAGGTGGCACCATTTTCCAGTGTTTTCTAAATTTTTGGGCCTTAAAATCGACAAATGAAGAAAAGTGGTTTTGGAAAAGGGAGATGCGCACTGTGTGCTTGAAGACTTGGAAACGTGGGCGCCATATGTTTTTCAAGATCAGATCATCAAAATATGGAAAAGGGACAAGGGTCGCACAAGTATTGAGTTGGTCACACAAGTGACTTGCGCACCATGAAGAGACTTGAGAGCCGGTGCTTATGAGGCTTGGGAACATGCACGCCTGTTGTTTTTCAGGATCAAAACTTCAAAATATGGAAAAGGAATGTGGGCCGCACAATTATTAGTTGGTCGCGCAAGTGAGTAGGGCGACTGAGGCCAGGTCAGTTGAGATGCGTGCCGAGACTTGCGCGCTAGAGGGGGAATTGCTCGCCTTCGCATAGGTAATTCAAATGCATATAAATACGGGACCAACCCTCCTCATTTATCACAGAGTTCTATACTTTGAAAAATCATAGCTCCCATCACGCAGGTGTGGAAGTCACACAAGTGGTGTGTGGTCGCGCAAGTAGGGACTTGCGTGCCAGTGTTGAAGTTGCACACCATCTATTTGATGTGCGCCTAAGGTGGTTTGGGCAGTACAAGAAGTGTGTCGTGCATATTTGGAGAAGCTTAATCTTTAGTCGTGCAAGTGGAAAGAAATACTTGTGCGCCAGTGTTGACTTGCGCACCGAGACTTGTGTGCCGCCTTCGAGAAGGGCACCAAGTAAGGTTTATTTTCTAGCAGTGATTCAGGGCTGCGTGGAAGCTGGGGGATTGCCCGATACCTTTAGTGAAAAGCGAAATGCATCTACAGGTGAAGGTTGAGCTTCAATAGAACATCTACATACAAGAGAGGATGTATTCATTTTTTATATTGAGGATACCTATAGGTCTATAAACATTGAGTGGATCCTATCCGGAGTAGTGAGCAAAGGAAGAGGATGATGGTGATCCTCTCCACTGGTAGTGAGCTAGAGAGAGAGAGAGTCCTGGAGTGACCCTTGGGAAAGCAATGAGCTGACCCTAAATCTTGTAAAGGTAGTGATCCTAGTCATATAAGTGATCTAGCCCGAATCTTGTAAATAGCAGTGTGCTTTAGTGAATTTGGTACATCGGATCGTCGTCGTTGTATTCTCCTTGGACGTAGCCCAGTGAGGGTGAGCCAAGTAAAAATTGTTGTGTCATGTGCATGCTTTACATTCTACTTATATTTTGCAGAGGGAAAGAGAGAGAAGAGTGTTTTGATTAACAACGGAACAATATCAGAACGAGCTATAATTTTTAATTAGTCATACCCTGATTCACCCCCCTCTCAGGTTATTCAGCCTTGTGTCCCTAACAAAATTAAACTAAAATAATTTATACATAATTTACAAAATTATTTTATCCTACCATATCATTTTATGTCCTCCAATATTAATGTTTTCATTCTTTACCGTATTCAAATTTTATGTTTTTAACAATGTTTAAAATTTTATTAATATTTCACAAACAAATTACTTCCACAATGAGGATCATGTTTACATTGTAATGATGATAATTTATTATAGATAAAATGTTTTTATGATCATTATCTCAAATAATTCCTTGTTTTACCTCACACACATGATTAGGGATACATATATCATTTTTCAATGGTATCTACTACTCGCACATTCACATCAATAAGGTACTGATGCACCAGATGGTTTCTGCATGAAATAACAACCCCAAAAACATCCAATTAACAATTGGGGAGCCAAATATGGGGCATGATACTTCATGAATTAGATAAAAGAGGCCAGCATAAAAAAGAATAATCAAATATTTTTTCAGGCAAGCAAACACATAGAATATAGGTAAAATCAATGATCCTCATTGGAGATAAAGTTACCAAAATACATTGGTAACATAACTCTAATTATGATAAGTTATTACATGTATCTCACTTATATACGTACCCTTATTTCATAAATGTGTTATATTTTATCATCTAAAATATCCCATTGTAGGAAGATCATGAACATAAATGAAAATATCCTTCGATACCAATTTTTCATGACCTACTAGATATATCCCATTACCCGACACACGAGCTAGATGATTACAATTTCTTTTTGGAATTCTACATCCACCTGGGATAGTTATTATTCTTTAGTAGTGTATAAATATAAATGGAAATTGTGTCACCCACAAATATGAAAGATATAAAATTAAAATTTCTAACATATAAATGAAAATCCAATTCCAATGTAGATTCATACAATATAGATTAAAATTATTGCAAGGAAAAAAATATTATAAACTAGAATACATAAAAAATAGACAATACTACATAAAAACCGTAACGACCCAAAGATTCATTAATGGAAATCCCTCTTGATCTAATTAAATTTCTCTTTATATTTATATAAAATGTCAACTTCTTTGGTTTTATGTTATGAATTTTGACCGTTGCTAATATAGACATTGAACAGTGATCACATGATTAGTATAAATATAGTACTTTAACAAATTCAATTTTCTCAGAAAAAGGAAGCGATGGCCTCATCCAGTAGAATTGCCCCATTCAAAGCCCATTTGTCGGAGCTCGGAAAAGAGGTGGCATCCTTGGCCATCACTCTTGACAAAGCCCAATCTGAGCTTCATCATGTCAAGCTCAAACGGGACTGTCTACGGGAGAAGTGGAATTTGATAGAAATTACCACTTGAGCGATGTTATCCGAGCCACCCCAAGAGTCTCTCACCATCACACACCTTACCCTTCGGTCGTATGTGGATGTTTTAAGTGGTTATGTATCTAATCGATAGTATTCTGTTCATGTACATTATTTTTGTATATAATAATGAACATAATTTCTTGTCATTATTGATACATTGTAAATAGTTTTTAAAGTACAAATGATGATTTTAGTTATTATTTAATTAAGAAATCTATTTTATTAAATTAAGGTAATTTTTGAATTAAATAATATTTTAATAAAATATTATTGTTATTGTTATTAGATTAATTTTATTATATATAAATGATCATATAATTGTTTGAATTCAATTATAAATTTTATTAAGGTTTGAAAGCCATTTTTGTCAAAACCTGTGAATTTTCTATAAATGTCGGTTTTTATTTAAAAAGTAAAAATTAACATATTCACAAAATAATTTAGATGAAATAAATGTTATTTTTGAAATTAGTATGTCGAAATTATCCAACGGCGAGTTTGTCATAATTTTCTGAGACAGTCAAATTTTTTATTAAAATTAAATACCATTTAAATATATAATGTGTTTTATGACATCATAATGACAGAATAATGATGTAATAAAATACTATAATCTTTATGTTCTACCAATATATGTTTTACCATTAAAATAATATGAATTTGTCTTTTTTTGGATTACTTTTCAAAGCATTAATGGACCCCTCATGACTTATTAAACACCTTGTATTTTTAAATTAATTTCCATGTGAGTATGACTCACGTCCACATAATCCATCCTATTATTTTAAGACGTTCCGACTTTAGACTCATAAAATATTGGTTTCCTAATCCCATTTCCAAAAAACAAGGGAAAAAATCATGGGATGGTTTGTGGTTTGGATTAATTTAATGTAAGGGGACCCAAACCTAAATAATAAGGAATTCGCTCTTCTTTCCTATATAAACCCACCCAAGCTCCCACTTCCTCCTCACTCAATGCCTTTGGAGTTCGTCCAACCTCTGACCTAGTCTCTATATAATTCTACCATGGTGCCCCAAGCTCCCATGAAGCCTCTCACAAGCCTCTCTCTATCCATTGGAAGCACACTTCCAAGTAAGGGTTCTTTCTTCCTTTCTCATTTTTGTCCAATTTTCTTTTAGTTGTTTTTCCCTTTTAATTTCAATTATGAATTTAGGGGTATGGTTTCACACCTACCTCATACTTCCCTTTTTATGTTTGAATGATGGGAGACCCCTTTCTCTCTCATTAAATTCCTCCAATGTACACCTGTTACAATGCCGAAATTCCGAAAGGAACTTATCTCTCCTCTTTTACATTTAAGAAATACATTGGTATTATGAATCTAAATACCATTAAAATTGATGGGACATGTATCAATATGACCGCCTTACTATCCATTACATTTAATTATGATGAGAAACCCCTTTTTCTCTCATCAACCGTTTTTATGAATTCTTATGTCCTGTCGTTACGCTGCCGAAATCGCACCGATTTTCTAAGCCAATGCCATGGTGTAGTGAATACAATGCCCATTTCTCCATCATGGGTATTCACCTTTATGCACATTTACATATTGATTATAAATTTTCATGTATGAATTCCACACTCCTTTATCGTGGAATAAATTATTATGTTTTTTGAATCCATGTTTTATGATCCATGTGGCACACTTATGCATGAAATTAAATGTTTAAGAAGGGTGCTCCCTTATAGCGCTCCAATGCATTGGATAAAGTATAGTATCATGATATGTCATGTGAAATGAGTGTGGACTCATGCTAATTCAAGTGCAATGAGGGTTTACTCGTGATTTATGTGCAATGAGGATTTACTCATGCTCCACGTGCAATGATCCTTGGCTCATGCTAATTCCATGTTAAGTGTTGTTGCCACATTTCCATGTTATGATTGTCATGCTTTATCATGCCTTTATGTTCAGGTTTCTTTTATTCTATATTGATATGCCTATTTCCTAAAATTTATTGTACTCTTCATGTTATTCCATGTGTACACCCTTACTGGGATTTATAGCTCACCCTTTTCTTATGCATGTCGTCAGGTTATCCAATGCAATGATAAGTACGAGGGAATGTAGTGGTCATGTAAAGGAATTTTTCAATAAAGATATTTTATTTCATGTTTTATGTTTTTATGTAATGATCCTAACCCCCAAATACACTAAACCTCTCGATCTTTTTTGTTGTATCAAGTGATGTTTTAGGTAATAAATCATGTTTAAGTTTGTAATAAAACCAGGTTTTTCATAGTTGGTATCAGAGGATAGGTTTAGTTATTTTTGGGATTATGATTAGAAAACCCTAGTAAAGCCTTAGAGACATGACTAAGTATAATAAATACATCCATAAGTATTGGTGAGTATTGAGTAAGTGGGTCATCAAGCAAGTATATCCCGGTTTGGATACGAGCAGGTAGAGGCGGCTCTGGCGCAGAAGTATCCTAGGGGTAAAACACAAAAACACCTCTTTGAGCTAGACTCAAAAGGGAACTAGTGCATGATAACGGGTCTTGCTACACTCTTGGTTACGACACTCCCGGGGGATATTTTTTGAAAAATTCACAAACTTAGTATGAACCCTTATTAAGGGAATAAACAAATTCCCATATGAATATATGTTAGAAGGTAGATCATGTAAAGCCTAGATTGAAGCCTATAGACTCATGTGTTAAGGAAATAAAATATTATTTATAAATCATCAACTTTTGCCTTTGGATTACCCTTTATGTGTTACCCCTAACATTCCTTTTCTTCCAGCCAATGTCCGGTAATAGGAGGACTCGGGCTAACGACCGTTGTGAATATCAGTGTGATGACTATACTAATGAGATGCCCAATCCAATGGTAGCGGGAATCGCGAACATTGTCAAGCTTCTCTCTCAGCTAACTCAAGTTTTGAATAGAAACACGGGTCGAGAGGAATGTTCAACCCCCCTAAGAAAGAACAAGTCGCTATCGATAGCTTCATGAGACAATGGCCTCCTATTTTTAGTGGATCATCCAATCCCACGATTGCTGAACAATGGATCAACTCCATTGAAAAGATCTTCTCCATCCTTCAATGATCTGAAGAAGAGAAGGTTCTCCGGACGACATATCATATGGAGGGTGATGCTGATCAATAGTGGACTTTGATCAAAAATACGAAGCCTGAGGAGGAGATCGAGGAGTTGAAATGGAAGGATTTTTGGAAGATGTTTTTCGATAAATATTTTCCTTGCAATCTCCAGCTATAGATGGAAATGGACTTCCATTACCTCAAGAAAAAAGAAGAATAATCTATTGGAGAATATGAGGAAAACTTCACAAGGCTTGCACGATACGCTTCAAGCTTTGTCGTTACCCCCGAATGAAAAGTTGACCACTTATTTGGTGGGCTGAAGCCTAGCCTGCGGAAAGCATTGGTGATCCGTGACTTTGACAGCTATGAGGAAATTGTCTGATGTTCCGTCAAGGTCGAAATGGTGATCGAAGAATCACAGGGGTATCATGGGATAAGAAGTGTAAGGTGGACTTCAATGCTGGTGGTCCGATGGATAAATCCATCGGTGCTAAGAAGATCCAGCACCCCACATGCCAAAAGTGCGGAAAGAAGCACCATGGAAATAGCCTTATGGGTACGAGGAAATAATTTAGGTATTGATGAGAAGGGCGCATAGCTGTTAACTATCGGCAAGAAAGACCCACGGCTGCAACAGAGGAGAGGAATGCTATGTTCGAACCTCAACATGTTGTTCAATTCTACAAATGCAAAGAACCAGAGCATTTTTCAAATCAGTTCCCTAATCCAAGGGTTTTCGGAAGCAACCAACATCCTCCAAGGAAGCAAGAAAGAGCTTTTTCCATCCCTTCTGCCGAAGCGATCCTCGACAACGAAGTGGTGACAGGTACACTAGTTATTCATTCAAGAATAGCGAGCATACTTTGGGATTCAAGTTCTATGCATTATTTTTTTCGAATGCTTAGTAGAACAGTCCCAACACTACCAGAAATCATGGAAATGAAGATATCAGTGAGTACGGGAAATGGGGAAATCATTGCATCCCATGAATATAAGTCCTCCCCTGCTTTTAGTTGTGGAATGAATTTCCAAGTGAACCTCTTCATACTCCCTCTGGTGGAATTTGATGCAATTCTTGGCATGGATTGGATTTACTTATATAGATCCAACATAAATTGTCTGGAGAGGGAAATAACACTCCATATGGAGAATCAACTCCCGATTCTTTACAAGTGTAAGGAGGAAGATGAATCTCCTTTAGATCCATCATCTCAAGAATGGATATTGATGCCTTGTGACAACGCATATCGGGATCAGATGATTGAGTCAAGGAAGAAACCATCCTTGAAGAAATTCCAATTGTGAGGGAATTCGATGAAGTGTTTCCCGAGGAACTGTCTGGTCTTCCTCCTAGAAGAGATGTTGAATTATCAATTGAACATATACCTGGGGCTTTACCAATATCCAAGACTCCATAGAGAATGGCTGTTGTAGAGCTTGAAGAGATGAAGAAACAACTACAGGAGAATCTGGATAATGGGTTTATACACCCAAGTACTTCACTGTGGGGTGAACCTGTCCTCTTCCTCAAGAAGAAAGATTGGTCAATGCAGCTTTGTATCAATTATCGCGAACATAACAGAATCACAATAAAGAACATGTATCCTCTCCCACGAAATTATGACTTGTTCGATCAGCTGCGTAGATAACAATACTTCCCCAAGGTAGACTTATGGTTGGGATATTATCATGTAATGGTGAAGAAGGAATATATCCCCAAGACCACTTTTCGTACAAGATACAGGCACTATGAATTCATAGTAATGCCTTTCAGACACACTAATGTTCCATTAATGTTCATGGACATAATGAATAGAGTATTTGGAGATTACCTTGAAAAATTTGTGGTAGTCTTTATAGATGATATTCTAATATACTCCAAAACCAAGGAGGATCATGAGAAGCATTTATGAAATGTACTGGAGACTTTGTGCAAGGAGAAGATCTATGGAAAGTACAGAAAGTGTGAGTTCTCGTTGAAGGAAGTCTCATTCTTGGGCCATATCAACACAAGAAATGGGTTATCCATGGATCACTCCGAAACAGATGTAATTGAGGGATGGCCAAGGCCAACATCGGTAACAGATATCCGTAGCTTCTTGGGGTTAGCCGGATATTATCGACGATTTGTGAGAAATTTCTCACGACTGTCCAACCCTCTTACAAAGCTAACTTGAAAGGGAGTAATGTTTACTTGGAGTGATGAATGCGAAGAAAGGTTCAAGGAGTTGAAAAGTAGGCTTATCCCTGCGCCTGTGCTCACTTTACCCACAAGTGGGGAACTTTTTGTGGTATTCAGTGATGCATCGAAGAAGGGATTAGGTTGTGTGATGATTCAGAATGAGAATGTGATATCCTATGCCTTAAGGCAGTTTTAAATCTACGAGGGAAACTATCGAACACATGATCTGGATGTGGCGGCTATGATAATTTCCTTCAAAATCTGGCGGCATTATCTTTATGGGGAGTAATGTGAGATATATACTGACCAGAAGAGTATTAAATATATATTCATATAGAAAGAGCATATCATGTTCCATAGAAGCTAGATAGATATCATCAAGGATTATGAATGTTCAATATATTACCACCCTGGGAAAGCGAACAAGGTGGAAGATGCCCTATGTAGAAAGGACCCAGCAATTCTATCAATGATGAGAATTGAGAAGGATCCAATCTTCATATACTTGATGGAGATGGACATGGGAATCATAAAGAAGGGAACATCATCAATCCTTTAACAAATGATTGCTCAACCATCTATTTTAGAAAGGTTAAAGGATGCTCAAAAAGATGATGTGGGAATTCAAGAAAAAGTGGAAGCTACAGAAAAAGGGAAAACCTCAGAGTTTAATGTTAAGAAAGAAGGAACTGTGTGGTTTGGGAAAAGACTATGTGTTCCATCATGTCCGTAGCTTAAGAAGGAACTTTTGGATGATGAAAATATTTCAAATTTCTCTATTCCTCTAGGGAGTACAAAGATGTATCGAGGTATCTGAGAAATCTTTTGGTGGGATAATATGAAGAATGAGATCACTGAATATATATCAATGTTCCTGGTGAGCCAGCAAGTGAAGAAAGAGTGGATGAAGTCTAAGGGGATGATGCAACCATTTACCATACCAGAATGGAAATGGGAGAACATCACTATGGACTTTGTCATAGGACTTTCGAGGACATCCAAAGGCAACAATGCAATATGGGTTGTTGTGGATCTTTTAACAAAGACTGCACACTTCATTGCTATTCGGAAGTATTTCTCATTGGATCAACTAGCACTGATATATATCAGGGAAGTGGTAAGGTTGCATAGAGTACAACTATCTATTCTTTCTGACCAAGATCCAAGATTCACCTCTATGTTTTGGAAGAGGTTTCAACATGCTCTGAATACTGAACTGAACTTTATTACGGCCTATCATCCTCAAACAGATGGCCAATCCAAGAAGACTCTCCAAACACTTGAGGACATATTGAGACCATTCTCAATGGACTTTAAAGGAGGATGGGATCAATATCTTCCACTGGTCTAATTATCCTACAATAATAGTTTACACTCATGCATCCAAATGGCACCATATGAAGCCCTGTATGGGAAAGGTGTAAAACACCGGCATGTTGGGATGAGGTCGGTGAAAGTAAGTTGCTTGGACCAGAAATGGTCGAAGAAATGGTGGAGAAGGTGAAAACCATTCAGCAGCATATCAAGGCAGTCCAGAGTTGACAGAAGAGTTATGCAGATGACCGTCAACGAGACCTTGAGTTTAAAGTTGGAGACATGGTTTTTCTATGCATATCTTCGTGGAAGAAGTTCATGAGGTTTGAAAAGAAACGGGAAGTTATGTCCAAGGTACATTGCCCCCTTCAAGATTCTTGATCGTGTCGGGGATGTGTCCTATCTACTAGAACTTCCACCTACTATGGCCAAAGTACATGATGTCCTTCATGTATCCCTCCTAAGGAAGTATATACCGGACCCTTCACATGTACTCTCTTCTGAGGGGGTACAATTGGAAGATGATCTTTCATATAAGGAGAAACAGGTCAAGATCATAGATCGTAGAGAAAAGGTTTTACGAAATAAGAAAATTCCCCTCATCAAGGTGTTGTGGAGAAACCAAATTTTTGAAGTAGTGACTTCGGAATCAGAGGAGATGTTGAAGCTGAGTTAACAAAATATGTTTTAGTGTTGGAAAAAGGAAAATTTGAGGGTTAAATTTCCTAATGGGGAATATTGTAATGACACAAAGTTTCATTAATGGAAATCCCTATTGATCTAATTAAATGTCTCTTTATGTTTATAAAAAATGTCATCTTCTTTGGTTTTATGTTAAGAATTTTGACCGTTGCTAATATAGATGTTGAACAGTGATCACATGATTAGTATAAATATTGGACTTTCACAAATCCTATTTACTCAGAAAAAGGAAGTGATGGTCTCATCTAGTAGAATTTCCCCACACGAAGCCTATTTTTCGGAGCTTGGAAAAGAGGTGGCATCCCTGGGCTTTGCTTTTGACCAAGCCCAAGTTGAGTTTCATCATGTCATGCTAGAACCAGACCGTCTACGGGAGAAGTGGAAGTTGATAGAAATTACCACTGGAGCGATGTTATCCGAGCCACCCCAAGAGTCTATCACCATCGCACACATTACCCTTACTTCTTATGCGGCTGTTTTAAGGGGTTATGTAACTAATCGATAGTACTAGTTTTATGTACATTTATTTTGTATATAATAATTAATATAATTTCCTGTCATTATTGATACATTGTAAGTAGTTTTTAAAGTTAAAATGGTTTTTTTAGTTATTATTTAATTAAGAAATATATTTTATTAAATTAATGGATTTTTTGAATTAAATTATATTGTCATAAAATATAATTATTATTATTAATAGATTAATTTTATTATATATAAATGATGATATAATTGTATGAATGAAATTATAATTTTTATTAAGGATTGAAACCCATTTTTGTCAAAACCCATGAATTTTAGATAAATGTCGGGTTTTATATTAAAAGTGAAATTTAACATATTTGGAAAATTATTTAGATGAACGAAATGTTATTTTTGGAATCAATATGTCGAAATTATCCAATGGTGTATTTTTCATAATTTTATGAGATAGTCAATTTTTTGGATAAAATTAAATATCGTTTAAATATATAATGTGTTTTATGACATAATAATGACCCAGTAGTGATGTAATAAAATACTATAATCTTTTTGTTATTTCAATATATGTTTTACCATTAAAATAATATGATTTTGGATTTGTTTGTCTTACTTTTCAAAGCATTAATGGACCCCTCAAGTCATATTAAACACCTTATCTTTTTAAATTCATTTCCATGGGAGTATGACTCGACTCCACATAAGCAATCCTATTATTTTAAGAATTTCGGACTTTGGCCTTATAAAATATTTTATTCCTCTTTCCTTTGCCAAAAACCATGGGCAAAAACCATGGAATGGTTTGGGGTTTGGATTAATTTATTGTAAGGGGACCAAAACCTAAATAATAAAGAATTCCCACACCTTTCCTATATAAACCCACCCAAGATCCCAATTCCTCCTCACTCAAAGCCTTTGGAGTTCGTCCAACCTCGGCCCTACTCTCTCTATAATCCGACCAAGGGGCCCCAAGCTCCCAAGAAGCCTGTAAGAATCCTCTCTATATCCTTTGGAAGCACACTTCCATGTAAAGGTTTTTTCTTCCTTTCTCATTTTAGTCCAATTTTCCTTATGTTGTATTTTCCTTTTAATTTCAATAATAAAGGTTGGGGTATGGTTTCTCACCACCCTCATACTTCCCTCTTTATGTTTTAATGATGGGAGACCCCTTTATCTCTCCTTAAATGCCTCCCATTTACACATGTTACTATGCCGAAATTCCGAAAGAAACTTCTCTCCTCTCTTTTACATTAAAGCAATACATTGGTATTATGAATCTAAATACCATTACAATTGTTGGGACATGTATCCATATAAACTCATTACGATCCATTACATGTATATATGATGAGGAACCCCTTTTTCTCTCATCAACCGTTTTTATGAAATCTTATGTCACACCGTTACGCTGCTAAAATCCCACCGATTTTTTAAGCCAATGCCATTGTGTATTGAATACAATGAACATTTATCCATCAAGGGTATTAATCTTTATGTACATTTACTTATTGATTATAAAGTTTCATGTATGAATTCCAAATTCCTTTATCATGGAATAAATGATTATGTTTTATGAATCCATGTTTTATGATACATGTTGCATACTTATGCATGAAATGAAATGTTTAAGAATGATGCGCCCTTATGGAACTCCAATGCCTTGGGTATAGTACAGTATCATGATACATCATGTGAAATGATTGTTGAATCATGTTAATTCTCGTGAAATGATGGTTTACTTGTGCTTTATGTGCAATGGGGATTTACTAATGCTCCATGTGCAATGAGCCTTGGCTCATGAAAATTCCATGTTAAGTGTTGTTTCCACATTTCAATGTTATGATTATCATGCTTTATCATGACATTATGTTCATGTTTCTCTTATGCACTATTGATATTACTCTTTCCTAACATGTATTGTACTCCTCATGTTAATCCATGTGTACTCCCTTACTGGGCATTATAGCTCACCATTTTCTTATGCATGCCCTCAGGTTGTCCCATGCAATGCTATGTACGTGGGAATGTAGTGGTCATGTAAAGGAAGTTTTCAATAAAGATGTTATATTTCATGTTTTATGTTTTTATGTAATGTTCCTAAGCCCCAAAGACACTAAACCTCTCAATCTTCTTTGTTGTATCAAGTGATATTTTATGTAAGAAATCATAGTTATGTTTATAATAAAACCAGGGTTGTCATAAAAACAATCACTATTAATCCATACTACCATAAAATATCTATACCTTGCTAATAAAAAAACCTACAACCTCCATGAGTCACATATGATTTACCATATTTAGGAAAAAATTATCCTAACATACTGAATGGTATCTGTAGTGTGTGTAAAATAAATAATAGTAGTATCCCCCAAGATTTCCATAAGAATAATTTATAATATAAAAATATATGTTGATTAAATTAAACATAAGAATGAAATAATTTTTCACAATTTTATTTCAAAATAATGAAATTAACCCCTTTAAAATATTTACAATATCTTATAGATTACAAAATTTACAAGGATTAGTTATTAAATATGTTTTCTTTGAAATGTATTCAAAAAATAAAAAAATCATTTCAATAATTTAAAAAACATAATCATGAATAATTATCTATTTAACAAAGAAATGAATCATGCAAACTATTTCATAATATATAATAGTTTTAGGATTGATATTATCCATTCATTATTGTGAATGGAAATTAATACTATGTAACATTAGTCCTTTGGAAAACAACCATATAATGCAGTATAAGAACACCATGATAAGTGAAACCCCCTAATGGTGTGAGGAAATAAATAGTTTTCAGGATTTATTAACAAATACATTTATACTAAAAAAATACCATGTTTTGCGATCATATCCCAATCGAATCCTCCCTAAAAAATACCCAAGGTACATATGTACTATTCCCAAAACAAGGCCGATAAATTTATAGAAATAATTATTTTTCACCAAATATCATTGGATTTTCAATTTATCATACCATTCTATAAAATAAATCTCTGTTAAAATACCACATACTTATAAATAACTATTGAAAAAAAAGTTCATGAATTTGAAATTGAATTCCCTCAAAATGAGTAGATCATTGAAATGAATTTTCCCAATTAATACCTACAAGAAATAAAATAATAATAAAAAAACCCAAATATTCTGGAAATAATAATATTGACATCCATCAATTTAGAAAACCAATTTAAGATTTATAAATAATTTAATGATCATATTATACTAGTACTACGCAAACCACCCCCGCCCCACAATGAACAAAAAAATTTCAATCAATTATTTAGAACCCTTTAAAGAAGAGAAATGGGGTTCTAGGATTCCAGGAGAAACACAAATAGAATATAACAAATCAATAATATCTAGTTAATTAAATTACAAACAAATGGAAATTAGTGGAATCCCTAAATACAAGCTTTCACGAATAATATTCAACAGTCAATGATAATCTAACTGATAATATCCAATTAAATAATTGATAAATGAGAAACCCAATTAGATCAGGTCTCAACCCTTAGATATATCTTCAAAAACCACTTTCAATTGTAATTTTCTATGATAAAATAATGGACATGCAGAATGGAAATTAAATTCTTGGAATAATAAAATAAAATAAATTTCCTAGATCTAACAACAATAGATCAAATATATTGAAATTTATGAATGAAATAATACTCAAAAATATCTAAGATTATTATTCTAGATCAGGATAATAATTCACTATAAGAGTTATAAGACTATAAAATGGTGTTTTTTTTGTATTATGAATTAAATTTTAATTAATACATTAACATCTCATGATATGGGCACATGGTTTTGAAAACCATATACCAATCGTAAACGCCCTTCTGGGATTATATAGGAGCTCCTTTTTTGGAATAATATTTTGATAAACAAATTTCCAATAAATTTAATGTCATTTGTCTCATGTTTCGTGATTGTTTTATAATGAAATATATTTTTTATGACCATGTGTTACCCACGTTTCCTCCACAGCGACTCCAAAATTGTTGTAATGTTATATGGCAATACTTACATGGTTTTATAAAATGATGCACCAAATGTAAACATTCCCCAAAAACTCTATTTTTAAAAAAACTCCTCAAAAACAAAACGATAATAATAATAACAATATAACATTGTAATATAATATTATTTTTATAAACTAAATTATATAAAATGATGTCACATCATGCCTCAACATAACATTAACAAATGAAATTCCCCACGTGATTAACACATTCTATCCATGATCCAAATTCTAAACAATTTACCCACATATGTCAAATAATACATTTTAAAAAGGTATCCATTTTTTATAAAATTATAATCAACATGATGATATCAATGATTCTGTTACATATTGAAATCATCATGGATATCTTCTACCTATTAAAGAGTTCCAACTGATATACCACATCATAATGCACTAAAACAACTATGAATGGGAAAAGAACTATAGATAAATTATAATACCCCAAATAGAACTTCATTTTATATGATGTCCTGAAACCATAAATAATTCATGGAAAAAATAAATAAATCATAGGGGCCTACTCCATCGAACAAAATATGATTTTTGGATTCCCTACACCATGTTTATCCACATAATAATCATCCGAACATTACTATTTATAAACCACACTATATTGGAACTATGATTAACAAACTCCATAATCTTAGTGAAACACAATGGTGACCAGAATGGCCTTCAAAACAAAAATAACATAAATCCTTTTCAATTGGATAGTGATAAACACTATTATAATAAAACTCATCCAATTAAGGGCCATTAACCAACGGTCCACCAAAATCCATTCATCCGGAACATAAAACATTATGAATAATTGAAGTTTTATATTATATCTTCCCATATATCATATGATGGGAAGTTGTTTTAGGGTTTCTTTAGGATCCAAATCCATGTTGAATAGAACTACAATTTTATGAGGTTAAATGATAATCTTGGACAAATATTACCATCTTCAAAACCATATTAATCCTCTATACCACTTAAAAATACAAAACCCTAGTTAATTTATAAAACATGAGTCTATAATTTTACATAAATGTTATATCTTCATCAATTTATCCATATTCTCCCACAGAAAATTTCATCGGCTATATTAATGTGGTGAATAAATGATCGTAATCCACCAACTTTCCTTCCCATTTATAGTTGTGGACATCAATCAACAGTAAAAAGTAACCAAAAATAGTATCCTCTACCATTATATATTATAATAAAAACATAAATTTACCTTCATGACATGACACATTATAAATATACATGGATTAATTTCCATGGACTTCCTATGTAACTATTTCATAGAATAATCTTATATTACTTCTATTGAAAACAAAAATCCCAATAAAATTCAAATTATATTTATCACGCCATGTCTTTCTTTTAAGATAACCACTATGAAATACATTATACTATCTCTCCTCTATATCTAATATTCAACAGAGAGACTCTCCCACCAACATTATAATATATGAAAATAATTACATCGTTTATAGTGATCCGCTATCATAAGAAACCCCACATATGAATGTCCACCACCATATGCCCCCACCATCCCTCCAAGAAACTATTTACTCCTAAAAAATAACTCTATGTAATTCATTACTCCATAAAACATTATCCACATTCCACTACATTGAGTTGTAGGAGACACTAAAGTCGTAGGTCAAAATTAGCTCCAACCAACACCACGATAATATATTATAGCCCAATAATGAAAAAACAATACCATAGAATATAATAACCTTTGAATAACACAAGGTGTTAAATAATTTGAAAATATTCCCAAAGCCTAAGGGAAAACACCACTACATCCAAATCCAAATCATGTGTGATATAGATAAATTCATGGGGATATAAAAAAATAGATTCATTTGGTATCCCCAAAACAATTTCTTCACAATAAATCCTAATATGATATGATATGTCTTTTATAAAATCTCAAAACTTGTTCCCTATTTTAGAAACTAAAGGAAGATGACATTTCCCAACTACACTATCAATTGGGAAAACGATTCTAGATATGATCATTATATATAATGGTCTAGTCAATCTGTATATAGGTTTTCAAATTATATAGTATACAAGAGATGTTAGAAAAAAATAATTGTTAATTTTTCATGAGACCCCATAGAAAATAGACTACTACAAAATTCTTCACTGAATCCAAGAAACATGATCCATGACCTTTTAAGGATTGACTATCAATATCTAAAAGTAATTTAAATTTTCCATAAAAAAACCTACCACCTCCCAAACAAGATCTTAATAAATTTACCATAGATCTGATGGTTCTATTGAATACAAAACAGAACCCTAGGATGATCATAATATAAGTCCCCCAACATCTTGTATATATGTATTTCATCAATGAATAGAACCATGAATTGATATAGTAACTCATTTATAATGTTGTTTATGAGCCCCAAAAATTAAATTCTATTGTTTATTGCATTAAAATAAAAAAAATTAAATCTATTTATAACGACACCTAAAGTTATTGTTTGGAAAATTGTCATCCTCCACAAAAATATTTGGATATCTAGATGATGGTTTGATTACTCAAAACCAAATGGGCCACTTAAACTAATCCAAAATATCAGATATCAATGGAATGATTCAAAATAATTTTAATATCTCAATAATTTATTCATTTTTAGTCTATAAGCAGCCTATACCACCATCAAACATTATGGAGAATAACATATGATCACCAAATGGAGACCCACTTGGCCAGATGAAACCCATCTTCCTCATATAATAAATATGATACCTAAAAAAATGATATTAGAGGGTGGTATCTTGTGTAGTGATTTCAAAATTAGATATAGACAAGGTTGATAATATTACCCGAATAAGATGTCACATCAAGTGAGAGAGTCATAATCTCTTTAGAGAATACATATGGAAACTCCTCAATGACTCTCATTAATTCTACAACCTATGATTTTACTAAACCCATATACTAAATTTCTGGATAGGATAACAGAAGATATGAAATCCTATGAAACATATTATAATCCTTCATCAAATTATAAATCCATTTGCTACTACCCATTTGAGAAAATAACATGGATTAAATATATTTTATTACTAAATAAATAAAATGTTGGGAACATGTTATATGGAGAAGGATTTACGAAGAATTTTCTTTAGAAAAGTGTTTTCTATTGTTGTCAAAGTGGATAGATCAATTCACTTTATAAAATCCTTTTATAATATAAATATTCAAGGATTTTTGTTTTCAGAAATATCAAATGTTTTTTGATGAACATATAAAAAAAGAAATATGAATGAATGGGGGAGGGCAGGTGATGCCAATAAAATTCAAGTTTGATTGGAAATAATAATTGTGCTAGAATACATAAATGCTATAATAAATTCATTGGATGATCTAATGATGATAAAGGTGATTGATAAAAGGTTATATATCCTTATTGGATGAGTTTTTGATTAATTCATATGACTACGAATCAGTACTGTTGGTGTTTCTAAATCATATTTTAAGGTGGAACCATTTTGTAGTGTTTTTCAAATTTTTGGGGCTAAAAATTAGATATTGGAGAAAAGAGTTTTTAGAAATGTATTTTTCACAAAAGTGTTCATGAGGTTTGGAGAGTTTCATTCCAGCCTATTTTCAAACTAATTACATTAAAATATGGAAAATGAAGGAAGGTCTCGCAAGGTTTTAATTTTCAATAATGGGTTGTCTTCACGAAAGGGAATTGTGTGATTATGACTTCCACGCTCGAGGATATGTTGCGGGAGTTATGTGATGGGTCGAAAAATGGATATAAATATAAGGCTACCTCCCTCATTTGAGTAAGAACAACTATTCAGGAAAATATGATATCAGAATCATTTAAGTAGTTAGTGGTGTAAAACATGGTACTAGAACACATGGATAGAGTTACGTGTAGGAAGTAAGTTGCACATAAGCATTGAGTTGCGCATAAGAAATGAATTTCAAAAATCATAATGCGGTTTCCAAGAAGTGACTTCTGTGAATGATGAAAGTGGTACACATGAAGTATATAGAGCCCAATACATAAGTGGGTCACATGTAGTCAGTGGAATGAAATAAGGGAGTGGCACAGAAGTTGTGAGTTTCTTCAAGAGGATATTACTAGCATATGGGTAAGAAATAGATGAACTATTTTGAAAGATCAAATTTTAGGAAGTGGTTCATGATTCATAGAAATATTATATTTCCTCATTTTTTTCTCAGATAAGAACATACAAAAGTGGATTATTTATGTAGTTCTACATGAGTTTAAGGGTATATCCTACTTGTTGTATTCAACAAAAAGGATTGTTTTCTTATGGATTGTGTGGTATTTGATAGTTTCCAAACCATACCAAGGATGAAAATACTCATGTCGAGTAGTTAACCATGAAAATTATTATATTCTCATTGATGTGTTTTTGAATTATGTTTTGTAGGGAAATAATTCTTTAAGTAGAGGTGACGATTGTTCTAATATTAAGGAAACATAATAGAAACATACATCATTGATTCACCCCTCTACATATCTGTCATACATGAATCCAGATTAAATAAATTCCGAAAATATTACTAGATAATGAAAAAAACTACATCAAATAACAATATATGATATTGGTATAAATCACCTAATGTCAAATGGAACATAAAACTTATTTCACCTCCCAAAACCACATCGATAATATTATAATACCTTTATCTATTCTGGTCAACACTAGGGGAACTAGAATCCTCTAAGCGATGTGTTATATGGAACATACAACATTGGAAGAAATAAACTAGAACGATTTTATAGAATCTATTATATCTTAACAATGATGGTTATAACAATCATTTCCTCAAAAAATATATATAGCATATTCGGTTCAAACATCTACATACAATGAGACTATACACATTTAGGAATGTAGACTCAGTCCTAATGTTCACCAATATGGTAATTCACAATAAAATAAATCTATGGGAGAGGGATATTACAGTGATATCATATAATATCGTGATCACCTATCATAGTAACATAACCCCACCATTATTCTTTCTGTTATAACATTTGAGGTAAGTACGTCTGATCCTAAAATATATTTTGAAAAAATGATCAATGCTTATCCCAATGGATTATCCGGTAGTGGAATTTCCAATATTTATATCCCATATATGAAAAAATATTAGTAGATGCCACGAGGGATTTATGAGAACAAGAATGACTATAAAAATGTGAAGAGTTCTACTGAGGTAAAATCACTATCAGTGAAGTACACTATGGATCATTAAGTCAACATCCTCTACTAGTTATCCTACTCTATGAGTAGTTATGATGGATCACTGATCAAGATGATCATAACTTTTTATCATGATTACTAATCACTAAAAAATTCATTTTCCTTGTCTAAATAAGTAGATTAATAATATTTTATTCTCATATTAAATAACTAGGAATACTTCCACCTATGATTGATGTGCTCCGGAATCATCATTGTAGTATTGATCAAGATAAAAGTGGGGGAAGTAGAACAATTTTATCCATAAATTCCACATATATAGGAACACATAATAAATATATAGATCCTTATACCTCACTAAAAACCTAATAGATGAGGATAAAAACTCATAATGAAACCACACTAAAAAATAGTTAGAAAAACCTCTTCCACCATCCCTTCCCAAAGTTATTAAATCAACCATTAGAACACAATTAAATAAAACAAGATAAACCAAAAAAAAAACATGGTACACTTTAATCTCATGGAAAAAACTATATTAGATCAAGAGATACATTAAAAATGTCTCTTTACCCAGATCAGAGACAATCTCCAAACACATTAAAAACTAATGATGCTCGAACACAAACAACTTCTTCCACCTTAGCAAGATCAACCCTATATAAATCTACCATATCATCTGACTAAAACATACTAAACTAATCCTCACACTGATGAATGATTATGAATCCTCATAAACATGATGGAAAATACCAAGGTATAATTTCATGGAATTCATTAATGTTTCCTTTTATTATATTTATTATAATATCCCAAATATCACGACAAGTAAAAATAATAGAAAAACCAATAATGATGCCATCTTATTTTATAGGTCTCTACACTAATATCAATATTACAATTCCTTGATTGTTGAGTGAAATTTTGTTCTTTTAATCTTATCATAGGGAACCTTAATATCATATGTTCTAACCATTATCCTTTTCTACATCACACGCTATATTTAAATAATACAGTTTCCATATAACTATCATTTAGTCCAAATTAGTTACTTACTTCATAATCAATGATATGTTATTTACATAGTCTGATACCTCTTTTATAATTAACTTTAACTACTATTAATACCACATGGTATTGTTGTGAATTCATGAGTGGCTGATGAGTCCCATAGAAAATATTCACTAGGATAGCGAGTTGCATTGAGGGTACCATCATCCATATGTGATGAATTGTAATCATAAATCCATATTACATAATTTCAAATCCACCAATAAACACTATAGTATAATATAAAAGACCCTATACTATAATAAAAAAAAATCATAACATCTCACACATTTACAAGTCTCTAATGAAACATAACCAAAGTATACACCTATGAAGAAACACAATACACAAAATTCTCCAGATTGTACATTCCAACTCGGTCAACAAATCCCTTTTAGATATCGATAATATGGATATATATATATTGGTTTCATGATATCTCATTTAATTTAAGAAGATTTATAATAAATTTTCATTGAATATATAGTAAAACTAGTATGCATATAACTAGTAATCAATCACTCATCCACCAAAAAATCCACTCAAAAAATATATAATCAAAGTACAATGACATGGTAATTTAATAATATTTCAACCAGGGAACCCAAAACCACTTACCCAAATGTTTTAATCTCATTCAACAAAAAAACATCATGATATCCCAATATCTTTAATTGTGGTGTTCTAACACTCAATATAGGTGTCATCAAATCATTTGTTAGTTAAATAAAATCCCTAAAAATCCCAACCCTCAAAAGGATCGATACTATTGTTAGAACCAATATCATAAATTAAATATCTATAAGAATAACCATATATCACTTATTGATATGTCCATCATACATCATTACATAATCAAATATCAATATTCATAGGGTATCATGAATGTGATGGACATCGACCGCATCTCGTCCTCCTACCATGAATGACCAACACTATGTTCTATCACCAAATACTCGTAATGGTTTTACTCCACTAAAACTTTATGGGAGATTTATTATGAGTAGTTATTCATCCAAATGATAAAAAAACACAGATATTGCGGATAATACCAATAACCTAAAATATTTGGTCATTGTTATGTTTATTTGACCTGGATTATCCATGTAATGAAATCAATGGAATGTAAAAGTATAGTATTTAAAGAAACAAGTTTTACTTTTTAGAATTATATCATCTAGACCTTTCACTAACAATAAGATTCAAAAAACATCTTCCACTAGATACATCTATCACATCTGACTATATAACAAAAAAAGATAACATTCTCCCTAGAATATTAAAAATGACAAATATAAATTCCTTATTACAAAAAATCATTTAAAAATTATAAATATATAATTGAACTATAATTTTACATTGATTAATGAATCAAATTCATTATTTTACATGAAAACCACTATCATCAAATACAAATCTATTCTCCAGTAATTACCCAGTCATTTCATGTATTAACAATATAATTTATGGACTACATATTATAATGTTATAAAAAATACATATTACGAAATTTTCTATTACCTATCAAATTCAAATTCCACTATATAAAAAACCCACATCAAATGAGCTCACAACAAAAAAACCTATCAGTATTTCATTCCAATCTCCACCTCACATATGTGAATCACATCCTCTTTCCACACTACAACCATACCAATGTTTCACATTATCATCCATCTCACATATTACAAATACTATAAATAAATACATTTTCCAAATTCTTATGTATCCCATATAAATCATTCACCAAATTTTTTTTATGATGTGACATAAGAATAATAATAATAACTATAAAATAATACCAATACAAATAACTACAAATTCTAGAAACCCTAACATTGAAAAATGAACCATTACAATACAAGACGTCAAATTAATTTAACACCACATGAATGGTGATAATACCACAATCAATATTTCATAAAACATAATTTTTTACTTTACTGATGATGTTTATCATTAAGTAATTATCGTCCCATAAATGATAAAAAAATAAAATATATAATTAATATATTGGAAATTAATGATTTCTATAATATTATTTGATATTAAAATACATCATTACAAATTCATGGAATAAAATGAAACAAGATGATTCATCCCATCACAAAACTTTTATTATCCTTCTTCAACCTCATTATTATTCTAATATATAATATTATCATTAAAAATTAAAAACCTTAAAACATCCTCATGTAACACATAAAAATAAATTGTTTCTATATATCCTATAACAATCACGGATTTAATACCATTTTTTAATAAGAATATGGGAATATATGATAAAAATAAAAAAAATCTCTATAGAATACTTAAAAAAGTAGAGAACCTCAATCTCATTAATGTAATCTTCCTTTTATTTAAAAAAAATCTACATAAAAACCCCTACATGAGAAAATAGAGAGGAAATCAAAAATACATAAGTATAAAAATGTATCCCACATACCCATAATTTTTTCTCTTAAAATCTTGTGCCAAAATCAATCAATGGTTGGATTCAAGGGCTTATAAGACCATTACTGTTGTCACCAATGGTATGGAGATTTCATAAAAAAATTTATGAATTCGTATTTATTATAAATTTATAAAATCCCTATAAAACATTGTTCCATGGAATGAGATTTCATCAACACAGCATGAATTTTTTTTCTAGAAATTCTATTTTAATGTCCACACCCATGTAGCCCCGAGCAGATTCTTTACATAATTATGTTGGTAAACAGAATAAGAGACTCAATCCCCAATGATTGAATAGTTTAGTAGATGTTAAAAAAATTGATACAATCACAACTGTTACATTAAAGTAATTAATTGAAAAGCAACATATCAACTCCATTAGATACACCCATAAAATTCTAGATTATCTCTCCAAGTCATTCATAATAAACATCTTTGAATTGTGGGTAAATGTAGAATATAATAAATGGGTGATCCCCACTTCTTAGTAAGGGTAAAAAAATACAATATAATCTATGATAAATCAAAAAAATAAGGAAACATGATTAAATAAAAACACATTTCATTAAAAAAATATTCCTTATCATAATATCGAATGAATAAATTCTCATTGAATAATAATATATTCATAATAATATGAGAAGGAAACATAACCATGTATATTATATTAGTTGAAAATAACATGGTTGAATATTTACTAAAATCATAATGCTATAAATCATAATTTTGTACATGTAAAACATAACATATATTCCTTTTCCAAAACATCTGAAATAAATGTCCAAGGCCTTCGAAAAATACATATCTGAAAATAAACTGGAATGGCCTTGGCCATGTACATATTTGGTTTGTCTCATAAGATCAATTGATGCATCAATGGGATATATAGGGACCTACCCATCAAATTATAAGTCAAAAACATTACACATAGCATTGGGGGGAAACAATAACAACCTATACATATGATATTTAAATAATATTCCATAATCTGTGTTCATGAACACTAACCATTAGGAGTAATAATGTAAATAGTATTGAGATTGGACATCCTCAGTAGAACTGATCATAAACAATTTAATAAAATATTAAAAATGATATAATAAATTATCAATACCAATTATGAATAAGAGTCAATAGGTGTTGTGGAAATAGAAGTAAATACACCACTTATATTATTGATGAATTATAGAGAGAAATAAATTTATCTACTTTACAATGAAATGTTCTTTTAAAAAATCATTTGTACTCTACATAAAATAGTATTGTAAATCATTATATGGGAGAACTGAAAATGTATGTACACTAAAATTATGTATTAGGAAGAAATTATTACCAATAGATGTGAAACCATGTAAAGAGGGGTTTAATGAAACTTTCGAAATGGGCCACATCCGTGGAGTTGAAGAGATAATATCAATGGGGATTTAAATTGGGTAAAATATATAATTGTTTAAAAAAACAGAAATGGATATTGATATTTTTGAAGATAAAATTGTCGATTTTAAAAACATAACTGAGTCTCATTTAATATTATGCATGTTAGTTGAAAATGGGTATGTAATTGGGAAGATAAATTTAATCTAGCTTTCTTATTGGGATGAATTGAAAATGGAACTTTATAAAATCATATATTTCCCAATAAAAGATGGATTAGCTGACGTAGATATATTTTTTAAAATCATATACATAGAATTAAAAAGAATAATATAAAAATTAAATGGAATTAAATTTGGGTTAATATTGAAAAGCTGTAATCGGGATGAAAAAAGGTGATTCATGGAGAATGAATTACCTTATGTATAAAGGTTTTTTGAATTTTTATATAACCACCTAGAAAATTAAAATTAGTTCATTAAAAATTTATCATAAATCATATTAGACAATTATTATATTTATTATAATTTATTAAGATAATTTATGCGGATTTGTAGGAGTTATAAGATTAAATTTTTCCTTCGATAGTTATCGTTCTAGGGTTTTCAGAATTAGTTCAATTGTATAAAATTACAGATCATCATGTAAAGTGTAAAAAGTTACCTAGAAATAAAATTTAATATTAACAATAATAATAAAATATATTAATTGTTTTTATCATTTTTATATATATTTGGACCATTCATTAGATAAGGAATTAATGATATACATTTAGAGTATTCTTCCATTTTTTCAATCATCACGAACTAGTTTTGTCTTCTAAATTAATACTATGTATATAAACATGTTACAGATCATTAAATAGGATATATTTCATATATAGTAGTCTATTTTATCCATATAAATGGTTTTATAACCATTCTTTAAGGGTTAAATTAAGAAGACATGTCATCCATGAAGGCGTTGAATCAGTACATCACTGATTATGTTTTCATTTTTTGAATAAAATTGGGATGAGAATAAAATTGATTAATGATATTATATAAAAAAATTAGAATTAAAATTCATAGAAGATATTTTATTTATCATTTTAATTTTGAAATGGGAGTTGAGGGAAGTACAATAGAATAAAATAAATCAAAAATAATTTTCAAATAACAAAATGGGATTTTAGCAATTGAAATTCTGTCCTTGAGATCATCTTGAAGGAATACTGAAATTAAATTTGGGTAAAAAAACACAAAAACATTCGATAGATGTTTGAATTAGAAAATTGGTTTAATATAAGTTTTCAACAAGGGTTTTGGGTCTTGAGTAGAATGGTACATTAGGGGTGGTATTTATAGTAGAGTATATATGCGTTTTAAGATTATTTTATTCATTTGTTTATTACTTTGGCTAATGACATTCATTAGTATTGATTCAAGTGACAAAATACAGTATCTAATGCATGTGAGATCAATCTAATAGGTTCTTAACTCAACCATAAATTATCCATGACTCTCTAATTCATCAATTTAATTATAATGTAAAATAATTTAAATTATGATCTATCACTATTTAAAAAAATATCATATTTTAGAAAAACACTAATAAATTTACATAAATATTTATCAATTATAAGATTCCAAAATTGCGTTAATTTATTGAATTTTTTTCACAACATAAAAAATTTAAATTTTAATTAATTTCACCATTTATAAGAAAAATTATAATTCTAATGGTACAAATGATTTTATGACACATGAAAAAATTAATTCATGTTTCATAAAATTATCATATAGTCACAAAAAAAACAAAATTTGAATTTTTCATTGTATTTTATTATAATAAATATTCATTTATATAATTATTTTAGTTATAAAATTATAAATAGATAGGTTTGTTTCACAAAAATAACAAAACATTAAATATATTATTAAAATAAATAATTTACTTATTCAATGATTTAATTGTAAAAATATTTTAATTTATTTTATACATAAATTTTTACTTTACATTCATAGGAAAATTACTATTTTATTTTTATTTTCACTATTCATAATTAACACATTACAGTTCGAACATTAATATTTAATAGTATATTATAGTTTTAAAATTGGTCTTGCATAAGCTATAAAACTTAGGTGGTTAAAATTTTAAAATAGGCATACCATAAAATAATTGGGATTTACATTCTCCCCAACATCAAAAAAGTTAATTCATTAAATTTTAATAATGTGACATAAAAAATGGTTCGGGTAGTTTTTTATCAAATTTTCGTCTAGTTCCCATATCACCTCTTTTATTTAATTATTTTACCACAGTACATTTAAAATTTGAGACATTAAATTCCTCCAAATCTTTTCATTAGTGTCAAAAATTAGAATAGTCTCTTCAGAGTAACATTATTCATGTTTGAATTAGTATCATTCAGATCTAAGGACATGTGTTTTGTCTAGAATGCCATTCCATAAAAAGGGAATTAAACACATTGTTTACTATAGAAAGTCTTGGTGGAATTAGAAAATGATAATCCATAACTCCAATTATAAACATGATCTCAATAGGTCAAATGTACAAGGGGATCAGTTTCCCTTTCATAAAAAACTATATAACACAATTCCATAGAGATTCATTGAGAAATACATGATATCCCACATAAAACCAAAAATATATTATCCTATCAAAATAACACTTTATTATACATTTAGATTATTTGATATGGGATTGAAGTGTATTTAACCTGTTTTTTTCCTGCATCTGTTTTGGGATAATATTATTAAATTCATTGACTTCATCCCAACATGTTGGTGTATGATATATATTTCTATATAGTGCTTCATACAATGCCTTTTGGATATATTAATGGGAAATATTGTTATAGGAAAACTCTAACATATCTAAATAATGATACCAAATAATATTAAAGTCAAGAAAGTAAGATTTTTACAAGTCATCAATGATTTGGATTCTCCTTTCAGATTGTCCATTAGTTTGAGGATGTTAATATATACTCCAATGAAGTTTAGTGAAAAAATATTTTTAAAGACATTTATATAATTTTGATGTATATTATTGATCCCTATCTAACATAATTGAAAAAGGCTATCCATGATATCTTACAATTTTTTTAATATATAGTCATGTAAGGATTTCTAGGGGAAAATCCCCCTTATAGCGAGGAAATTTGAAGATTTGTTATGTCAATCAAAGATTACCCATATTGGATCATTATTTCTTGGGCTGATTTGTAATATAGTGTAGAAATTAATAGTATGGTAATAAAATTTCCATATAGTAATAGGATGAGTTTTCATAAATCATAAGGGTTGATGTCTTTCAGCCTTCACATATTGATAATATGAACATTTTCATACATAATATACAATTAACCTCTTTATATTTTGAAAAAAAAATGTATCTTTCAAATCACTATACATCCTAGTGGTTCTATGTTGTATAGAATAATTCATGATGTGATCATCAAATAATAATTCCCTTTTTCGTTCAGTTCTAGAGGGAACAAAACGAATCTTCACAATTATCATAATTATATTCTCAATCATGGTGTCTTAAAAACATCTGATCATTCACATCAATAATATTTCATTGAAAATTATCATCTTTGGATAGATAACATTTAATACCTACTAATAAAGATTCGAGGAAAATAAAATGAAAAAGTACATATGTTACAAATTTATTAATAATACAAATATCTATATTTTCAATATCAACATACATGTAATCCATGACAATAATATTTTTGTTTAAAATCCATGATCATTCATTATCAATCCATTTTGTACCGTAATTTCATTCATTGGGAGTCAGTGTATTGAAGAAACATAATCCTTATGTTTCTTAAGACACTGCCATTGCCTCATGTTTAGTAATTAAATTGAGAAGATATATTTGATAATATTTTGATTTGTATAAATATCACATATTTCAACATAGATATAGTGTCTCTGTATCGTTGAAAAAATGATTATAGCTTCTAAATGAAGGTAATGAGTTTGAAAATTCCAGTTATTAGTTTTTTACTACCTTGATTCATGGGTAATAACTCTATCCTTTTTTATAAGGAAACATCCTTGTATATTCTTTTATCCATCATAATGAATCACAAATATATCATTTATCAATGGTGAAGTCATGATTAGAAAATTTAATAACATGTTCTTCAGTTATTAAAAGCATTATTTAATTTTATTTATCAAAATAAACATATCCATTTTATGACTTATATGTTTCAATGGGATACATAATAAAAACATGTTGATCAAAATGGTGATACTAACCCGATAAAATAATTAAACTATATACTCCAATAACATTCATTTGTGTAGGAAATCATTGAACATACATTATTTCACATGATAAAAAATGAATCCATCCATATTCAAATTTATAGATGAAAATATGTTTTTTGAAGACGTAATTCAAAATTTATAAAAATTCTAAATTACTATTTTCTTCTAAGAGTAACAAAAAAAGCATTTTTCTTCATGGTCATTATAGATTTTTTAATATAACAAGATATCATCAGTAAATACGACAAAAGACCACAATTTTCCATGAACACTCTATTAATTAGATCCCTAAAAAATGGATAATTAATCAGTAAAAATTGCATATTATAATCTTGTAATGTACATGCCTAAATCTAAATGTTGTACTTGGAATATCTTCATTCCTCATGTGAAATCGATGATATATAAATCAATGTAAAATTATAATAAAATATTTATATCAATGACGTTGATCAAATAAATCATCAATATGAGTTATATAATACATTTTCATTATTCCAATAGCATTTATTTCTCATTAGTCAGTCCATAGCCGCATGGATCTGTTGTTGATCTTAACAACAAGAACATGTTACCCCCATAGAGAAACACAATGGATAATAAATACCTTATTACTAAACTCTTGTTGTGGTTTAATCAAATCCACTACTTCCACTTTAGAAATTATAGAGTGAGTCTTTACAATTGTCCTTACATCAATGAAAAAATCAATAGAATACAAAACTTCACAACATGGAGGATGTCTGTAATACTTATGGAAATATAGTATTGTATTCTTCTTAAATGGGTACATCAGAAATTTTAAGATTTAATTCCACAAACATAGATTTTTTTTAATTATTACTAAATAAATTAGTTTATTTTGGATAATTGGGGAGATATACATAATAATAAAATATCTAATTATCCATTCAGAAGATAATTTTTTCAATATCTTCACTACTAATAGAAATTTCATTCTCTTTTAGATGAATTTTTGTAATGTATTTAGAATTCGTGTAAATTCCATGGGTTATATAAACATAAACATAGGAATGATGATTAAATTAGTAATTTGATAATTTTTATGTCACAAAATATGAACCAATCGATACGTCTTTATTTCACTAAGGTTTTTACTAAAGTAATTTACTAATAGAACCTTTGTTAAGGTGAATTGCAATTTCTGAATTTTTAATGACAAATAGAAAGATATAAAGGAATGTTATGATCACGAATAAAATAAAATCATTATTAAAGTATTAGTATAGGATTAATGTACATGTGGCCACATAATTAGGAACTTCAACCTCCTCTATTGTGATTAGATAAGATTTTAATTTTTATTGTGGCATTTTATAATGAATGTTCCCTTGACGCATCATTCAATAATTTTCACACTGTCCAACCTCTCTATATTCATATCACTGAACATTTATATCATCTTTATTTACCTCAAAATTATGATAATGATTTCTTTTCTCACCACACATGAAGAAAACACCTTTTTTTCTTTTAAGAAGGAATATGTGTGATTCTTTCTAGAAGAATCACACAATACAAAATTATATTTTTTATTCCTATCTAAATCTATTATTTTCAATTCCATAGTCTTGATCTCTTTTTTCTATTTAAATGAATAAGACATAGGTAAATAATTCTTTATCTTCATTAAATAGGTTACTATACCATTGTCTGATGAATCAGTTTAGGAGACCAGTGCCCTTTGGTGGAATAGTCTTAACCCATCATATAATGGACGAATATTTCACTTCAGATTATGTACATAATTAAAATAATTCTTTCATATATTATTCATGTTGGATTCATTATTGATAACGATTTCATCCTTTTCTGTGAAACACTCAATAATATTCCCTCCATATCTGCTTGATGTTCCCAATGGATTTTTTTTCAATAAAATTTTCCTTACAATAAATGAAATTAATATTTTCAATTTCTTATTATTATTTTTTGTTTTGTATAAATTACCTCAATTTATTAGAATCTCATAAGATATGGAATACAATCATGATAACCTTATCCCTTTAGTTACTTCCCATTAAAAGAAATACAATCTCTATGTAACTTCTCCATTGGTCATTTAAAAATATATTTGTAGTCCCATTGAATAATGGAGTTTATTTCTATTGACATGGTCTAACACTATTGTTCTATGTTTAAAACTAGATTCTCAATGATTGAATGGTCATTAGACTTATTCAGAGTCAATTATCCAATTATGGTTATATGTTTCTCAAGCCCATTTTCTTCTCCCACTACAAATTAATTATCTTTCATTGGTTTATGATCCCTAAATAGAATAAATACATTTATACATTTACCTATACTTCTACAAGGCTTTATTTATAAAAAATGGCATATACTAAATTAGGTTATAAATTTTAATGCATAATCTCCAACTTGAATAACACATTAAATAAATTTGAATATTATTCATAGGGAATCTCATAATCATAAAATGTTTTTTTATGTGGGACATGTTTAATTTAAATTAAATAATCATATTAATCATATTGATTTTGAATTAATTGAATCCTAATGACAGAAATTTATAATTTCAGACATTTGAAAAATTTAGTTGATTTATGATCGAGGACATGCGAATATAAATGTGTATGACCTCATTCAAATCTCTATCTAATAAAATGGGTATGACCATGTCCATGTCTGTATTGGTTTTGTGTCATGAGTCATACTAATTCTTAAAGGGGTTATAGCACTCCTGGACAATCATAAAAAAACTCTAATTAATTCCTCATATAAATGTCTTGAATCATAAAACAATATACATATGAAATGTAAATAATTTTAAAAAATCTCTGAATATAAAAAAATACATTCAATGTAACATAGTGAATGGTATAAAGATTGCACATCCATAATAAAACATATAAAAACCATTTAAAAAATTATGGTAAATGATTTTATAAAATATAAATCCCATTAAATAAAAATATTAAATAGGGGGTTTCAGAATAGATGAAAATAATATAATAAAACCATCAATGACTTATAGATCGAAATAACCTTTTTTCAATGCCATGAATTATTTTTAGAAAAATAATTTATATTTTTTATTATTTAAGATCATAAAAATTAATATCCTTGAAAATTTAAGGTAATTATAAATAATTTCTATTTGAGGAATAAATGATTCCTAAATGTCTTGAAAAATGTAAAATAGTATTTATGGTACTTTATAAATGGTCCACTTAAGTTAGGATTAAGTGAAAATATAATAGAGTATTTTAAATCAAAATGAGTCATAATATTTTTTACTATACTATAAATAAAAATAGGATGTTTTCCTTGATACAAAAAATTAATATTAGACAAAAAAATTATGTATTATAATAGATTAATCATTTTACATGAAAAATTGTATGAAGTTGGGATATTCCCTTTTATCAGGATTTGTTATCAGGAGGAATTAAAAAAAGGGAAAATATAAAAACATGTGTTACCCCAAAAAATATAGATGAACTGATCTAGATACCTTATTTTGGAACAAATAAACTTTAAATAGAAGAAGTATATAAAACACAATAACTATTATTTTGGAGGAAAGTGAGATAAATCAGAATCTGAATAAAAGATGGAGATATAGAGTGAATCATATACCTTATGTTCGGAGGTGTTATTTACTAGTATATAATGTACTAGATAATGAAATTGGATTCATTAAAAAATTAATTAATAACAACATGAATATATATTTGATTTATTATAATTTATTAATTTCATTTATTCACATTTTTATCTGTTATAAGATTATTTTTCATATTTTAGGAGTGTTCATTTCATTTGTTATCATAATTAGTTCACAAGTGTACATGTACACAAGATCACGTAAAATAGAAATTGATATAAAAAATTAAAATTATATGTTATTAATAAAATTACCAGTTATTTATGTGACTTATATATCATTTTTTTTCTTGATATTAAGATATTTCATCAAATAAGGCCTTAATGATAACCATTCAGATTTTTTTTTATTTTTCGATAACCACGAACTGGTTTTGTCTTATGAATTAATATTGTATATATATAATGGTTAGAAAGTGTTATATAAAATCCATTAAATATATTAAATTTTATTTTAAAAATTAAAATGGATATATTACAATACAAGAATGATAAATTGAAAAATTAAATCCCATTTTCCATAAAGGCAGCAAATCGACACCTCTTATAAGACATATTCATTTTTTTAATAAAAAAGGAATGATAATAGAATTAATGGTTGATATAACATTAACAAAATTAAATTATAGTATGTTAAATAAAATTGAGTTATAATTTCAATTTGGAAATGGTTGGTGAGGGAAGGATAAAAAAGGAATGAAAACAAAATTAAAAGAACAAAATGAAATATTACCTATGGAATTCCTCTCTTTGAGAACCTCTTTAATGAACATTTAAATGGTTATTTTGTGATACAATAACTACCATAACATGGGGGATTTTTTAGGAAGTGGAAATTGGAGTAGTATAACCATTATTCAAGGTGTTTTAGTTGTGTGGTGAAGAGGTGGTGAGGGGTGGTATTTATAATGGACGAGAGGGGTGTTTTTTGATTTTTTAATACATTAGATTATTATTTTGGATCAAGAAATTAAATATTTTTGATAATTATGAATAAATATAGTTTCTAGTTTATATGAGATCGAAATAATGTGTTATTACCTAATCAATAAATCATAAATGACTCTATAAATAATTTATTTATATATAATATTTAATATCATATATTACAGTATTTCTCTATTCAACAAAAATTAAACTTTTTAAATGAATCCAAAAAATCTTCCTGACCATATATTCATAAGTAGAATTAAAAAATGATATAAATATTATGTTAAAAATTTTAAAAATAATATTAATCTAGTTTTATTTAAAATCATTATTTTCTCAAAAATTAATAGATCTTAAATTTATATTGAGTTTAAATTTATAACCTATTTGATTACACATTGAAAAATTAATTACCATTACATAAAATTATCTTATAATAATAAGTAAAAAAATGTTAATTTATGTATCTATTTTATTAATATATATTTTCTTTTAAAATATTATTTTAACAATAAAAATTAAAATAAACATCAATGATTGAAAAAAATACCAAAACCAAACATAACGTGTTTAAAAAAATTTATATATTCCATGATGTAAATATTATATATTTTTTAATATAAGACAATAAAATTTAATTTATAATTTCATAGGTTTATCTACTATTGTATTGGTTATATCACTATACCTAATAGACCTATTACTATTCCAACAATAATATTTATTTGTATATTATGGTTTCAAACTCATTGTTATATAAATCATAAATTATATGACATATTAAATTTTAAAAGAGGAATAACATAAAATAACAGTGTGATAGATCTAGAAATAAATAAAATAATGTATTACATCATATTTATCATTATTAATCTTCATATTCCTTTGAAAACTAAATTTAATGTGGGGGTCATTCTATAGTCACTGAACCACAGTGCACTATCGACTGAAATAGAAAGTCAAAATCTTTTCTTAATTTTCAAAAAACTATGAAATCGAATGAAAATTATATAAATTATCAACTAATAATTCAATTATAATAATAACGGATCACCACCATAATAACCATGATACACAATATTACGTACCTCAATGGAAAATCCAACAAACCCAACAAGAAGACTATAATAGTGAGAAACATCACACAATAGAATTGAAAAATCTTGAAAAAATGGTTTATAAGAGTCCTAAAAATTTCATATTTCCCCTCTTATGATTAATGTTTTTTCGTGTCATGGAATAATATTCTACATCATAAGAAAACATCAAGATTCGACACAAATTTCATGAGAAAATATCTCATGTCCTGACTTGACCTCCAAATACACAACTCCATATTAAAAAAATGATGAGTATTAATTCATCACCAAAATAATCACTCAATTATAAATCCAAAAATTTTAATAATAATTAATAAACTGTTTCTGTAAAACCCCTCTCCCATATAAAATTTCACCTCCAATTATAATTGTTTCTTCCATGAATCCCTTCGCTTCCCCATTAACACCTCAACCTCAAATATTTATGTGCATAGAGGGTACATAAACTTCCATTATATGTATTGAAATATTTAAATAACTAAATCTATTTTTATGATGTTTTAGAGTGTAAAAATATAGGAATTGATCGATTTTAGGATTTATTAGATAATATTATAACCATTTATCAATACATTACAGTTGAAAAATGTAGACATAAGATCTATGCCTACAAATATCAGTGTTATTTTTATAATAATGTTTGATAATATGGTTTACTTAAAATATAACCATGGTAGTGATTTATGAGATTTGGGGAGAGGATAATGTTTATCCCTAGATATATCTCCCCCTTATTTTTCTTATATCAGAAAATGACAATATTTTATTTTCATTCACATCCATGAAACATTTTAAATTAAATGTTCTATTAGATTTACAATATTAAAGAAACAATATTGCATACAGAAAAAATATAATTCATACCGAAGTTTTAAATCATGAAAATAATTTCTCATATGTGGACTAATGAACATAAAATTCATATCATTGGGAAAATTTTATTTTTAAAAAATTCCATTTACCTAGTTATAGATCTATGGATGAATAATTTTTTTAGGGATGAAACATTGAAACTAAGATATGTAATAAAAAAATTACCATCATTTATTTTCATTATTGTAAAAAATTTATTATGTAATTTTACTATTTGTGATTTTGGAATATACCACATTTTATATTTTTATTTCATTTAAATTAAATAGACATTTTGTAATCAAGAGTCTATGATGAATAAAAAATAGGAAAAAGTGTATAATACATTATTAGGAAATAATTTGATAATTTGAAGTTAAATATGTTACAATATAATGAAATTTATCCTACTTAGGGAAATTTAATAACAAATAAAACCACATGTTATTTACATTATAATGAAATTAAAATTTTTTAATTCATGTGGGAAAATAACAATTATTCAATATAATATAAATTGAAGAGTCATGTTATTTTGTTAAATTTAATAATTTCAAATAATGGATTCCATTAAATGTGTTCAAAAGATGATTTTTATAATAAATTAATAATGTTTATGGAATAATTATTTAAAAATAAGTTATAATATTATAATTATTCTATTGTAAGAATATTTTTATTAAAAACAATTTATTTTATTTATAATATTTTATATTTAGAATATAAATGTATCATATTTAGAGATTTAAATAAATGAAATGTTATATTTAAATATATATACCTAATAATTAACATTTGTTCATTGAATACTGATTTTATTGTAATAAATATAAATCATATAATATAAGAATACCTAATAATTAAAGATTTTTTTTGCATGTTATGAATTTAAATATTATGAAATTAAAATTATATCTAATAAATAAAGATTAAAATTAAATTTCATAACTGTTATATATATATATATTAACAAATTAAAATTTTTACAGTGATTATTACATTGAACAGAATAAAAATAATTTTAATCTTTTCATTAAAATATATTTTTTCTAACTTCACACTACGAAGAGGTTTTAGGTCATGTAATTAGTTTGAATATGTTGTTTTCTGTATTTGGAGAAGGAATTCACATTTTGATGCAGAACAAGGCTGCTCTGAGACTTGGTGTGAAGTGGGGCGCATTTCCCTCACTATTCATCGCTATCCCTTATTTTAGAGAAGGGTGAAACTCTTACATTTAGAGAGCATTACATTGAAAATAAACAATCAACTTGCATGTTTGAAAGGGAAGAATATGTCTCACGTAGGTAGAATCAGTCTTGTAAATTCTATATTTACCTCAATGATTGTGTACTTCTTCTCATTGTACTGTTGGAAGAGGTCCCTTTTCAAGGTTTTGAGTGGGTGGATACAGACCTTCATTTGGATTGGTTCGATCTATGAATGGATGCTTGTCACGGTCTCCAAGAATGAGTGTATTAAACCAGTGGTTTTAGGTGCAATGGGAATTTATGATGTCAGGATTTTTATTGATGCTTTTCTCCCAAACCTCACATGGAGGATTCTATCCATGCCAGATTTCTTAGTGGAGTTTTTGGTTACCATAATAGTTACAGGCTGCATAGAGGGAATGCTATGTACATGAAATTCTCCATTTGGCCATCTATCAAGAAGAATTATTCAAAGATCATATAACACACCAAATACATGGTCTGTAAAGACTCTCATTGTAAATATTGGATGACCCATTGGTTGTATTAACATATTAAGGAAAATATTAATATCCCCAAATCCCTAAAGAACCTCTCCATTTTGGACATACAAGGTAACATGAGTACTCATGTTTTTCTTCCTACTCATCTTCTTATAGAGATCTCCAAATATGATTATGAAGACTATGATATATTCATCTAGATGCCTGGTCTTGATGGGGATCGTTCCATTAGTGAATTTTATAATTTTCACTTTGGTACCTATTTTGGGATCCCATAATGGGTGGATGGATTTTACAAGCCATTAATTCCTCTTAATGATTCTATGCTAGTCTGGAAAATATGGAAATAGCGGAAAACTATCAAGATTCACCTCCATTTGAGTGGGCTTCATCTTGCCCATAGTATTCCACTTGTGTTTCGATGGTGAAGAGTCTATACCCCATCTATTTTCTTCTTGCAGGATTCACAACAGACTATGGAGATATGTACATGTTATATTTCAGTGTTGTCTCAGCCTTGTCTCTATTGAGATACTGCTAATATTAGATTTCAAGGAGGACAATAGTGACAAGGTGAAATCTCTATATCTTTTTGTGTCTATCACTATTTTATCTTACAAATGGAAGGCATGAAATAATATGATTTTTAACAATTTGAAACCCTCCTCCCATGATGGCATCCTGGCCATTCATCGTAGCATCAAACTCTCTTCTAAAATTCAAAACGGATCAATTCATAATGATGTCTCTGACCTTATTATTTTGAAGAATCTTTGTGTTAGTGGCTTGTTAATAAAACCACGCATGGTGAAGTAAATATAATGGATTCCACAAGTATCTAATTATAATAAATTAAATGTTGATGGGGCGGCCACTGGTGCACCAATTTTTTCTGGATATGGCGGCGTTTTTCACACCCATAAGGGCTTTGTGAAGGGATGTTTTTTCCACTTCATGAAAATGGATTTTTCAATTTATGTGGAGCTAAGGGAGATGATAATAGAGATTAGTTATGTAGTCTATTATGGATAGCATGGAATATGGTTTGATTCAGATACATCTATTGCTATGAAAATTCAACAATATTGGTGTTAGGATGTTCCATGGGGGATGTTGTATAAATAAATTTCTTGCCTTAGTCTTGCGGAGTCAATCTATCATGTTGTCTCCCATGATTACAAAGAGGTTGACTAAGTTTCTGATGCTCTTTCCAAAAGAGAAATTATGTAGTTTAGTTCAATTTGGTATTTTGTTTTTCCATGTTACTGTTCTAGTGTGGCACAGATGGACCACAGTGGTGAGGTTCACACTCAGCTATGTAATGCGCCTTTATTCTGATATGCTTTGTACTGTTTATTTTTATAATATTCTTTAGGAGAAATCCTACCTATCCTCAGTAAATTCTAGCTATATTGTTTTTATAAATAACGATCTTTAGGGATTAAATGTACTTATATTAAAAATGTTTTATAAAATTTTGATAATTTAATGAGAATTTTTTTTGTTTGGAATTAGGATATCCAAAATTTGAAATATTTTCAATTTCAATTATATTAATAAAAATAAGCCAACACAATAAGGCCAAGTTGTTATGTTAAAAACTGTAGTGATCTATAATGGTTATAAGATGGTATAATGTAATTTACATTGAAAAACAAATTATCTACAAATGTTAGAATATGTTAAATATATACCTCCATTGCTATCAAAAATAATATTATTCAAATTTGGATCCATACTAGATTAAAATGACACTCCATTTAGATTAATGAATGAGTATTTAAAAATATAACCCCTATATCTCATTGATAAGAAACCTCATATATCGATATTAATTAACAAATTTTAAATGGTTTTTTATTTAATCCATTATAGAATTCAATATCTAGAAATTTTGTGCCATTTTTTGGAACCCTTGCTTATAAAATGTATTCCCAAATATCTCATTTCCTAGAAGCTCTCTATAAGAAAATTAAAGTCTATAGAATTAGTAAAATACTCTCATTAGTTAATAAATTTTATTTAAAACCTTAATTAAATTATTTTGAAATCATTTAACTTCTTAAAATATTATATTATTTCTATTAAATATCTATTTTTTAATCAATCAATTATTATAATGTGGTATTTTCTATGTTGGTTTTACCACTCACGTGATCTATATTGTAGATTTAATGTAATTAATATGAAAGAAAAAGTAAATATAGATAATATTATATTAAATTTATTAATATATATGGTTTTTATATAATTTATGTGGTAATACTCATTTTAATTATCAAAAAATAAATTCATTCTTTCTAAACATATTCAATCCTCGAAAATGATATTTTTATTTGTTCCAGGAAAATTTCTATATGAGGATCCATGAAATGACCATGCTAACTCATATATATCTAAAATATATAGTACATACTAATAGAAACATAAATGATATTAATAAATTACTTATGGGAAAATATGAGAACCTCGAACCTAAAGAATGCCGGAAAAATGGAACTATTAACAAGAAGATATGAATTGTAACAAAAAATTATTAATATATGGGTAATAATGAATTATAAATGAAGGGTAATATGATAATAATTGAAAATATTGTTATTATACATGTAAATAATAATTATAAATTATTTATATATGTATTTAGAGTATGTTCATCCAAATAGATGACTGAGGTAATGTTTTTCTCAATCTCACTATGAAATAGTTATTAGTAATTACTAAATTCCAATTTATATAAATTAAATTCTCTAATATTCTTAAACCGCTTATATTTTATACTCACCTATATCAAATGTTTTTATTATTTTATGAATACAAATATTTTTAGTTGTATGGTTTCATCAGATATTTTCATTATTAAATTTTATATTCTTTTCATATATTTAAAAGGAATATCTTTTTAATGATTTATACATATGTCATCTTCTATTGACTAAAAATTTATTTCCAATTTTTTAAATAAATATAATTTTCCAATTTTTTAATTATCCAATTTATATTGTTATTTTCATTCTTGATCTCTGTAATTTTCATTTAAATAATTTAATAATTTTTAAATATAATTTAAAATATCATATTTTTATATATTCCTTCCACAGATATAAAATCTTTAAAGTATATATTTTGTCATTATTTTTTTGTCAGTGTAAATTACAGATTTTCTTTTAATGTGTTTTTTATTCTGGCCAATATCCATTAATGGGTCTAATCCTTCTTTAGAGGTATTTTCATATAAAAATATCTACAATCTTTTTCAGGATGTCCCATGACACTTTCTGTCGAAATATTCATATAAATTATTTTATTAGATAAGACTAATTCTCTGATATTGATATTAGGAAATTTTTTATTTTTTTGATATACATATTTAAAAGCTATCATTATTTGATATTGGGTCTAATATATCCATCTAGAACATTGGATATGGTTTTATATCACTGGAGGTCGTGATATGGAATGGGTGGAAAACCAAATTCAATAAGTTTATTAGACATGAGTGGTTATAAAATTTCCACTATGTTATATATTGATAGTATTCTAATTAATTATTTGTATTTATATTTTGGTGGATAAAATTGTCTTCCATTATGATTTCTACGATTATTTTCATGATGCGTTTGTATTTTAAACATAGTATACATGTTAGGTTATCATTTTTCAAAATTATTAAGTTAGGATTCCCCACCCAAGCGAATCATGTATGATGTTATTCCCAATTCCATTTTTCATGAGTAATGTTCTATGATATTTTTCCTATTAGATATTATATTGTCATTTAATTTTCATTCCCCTTATATATTATCTTACACCCTATTGATTTTCCGATACACAATTTGGATTATTGATTGTTATCACTTATCTTGACCCTTTACTTAGCTTATATGATCACCCATTTTTTAATTCTACCATGATATGAAGAATATATTTATGTATGAAATCACTAGAATTATATCATTTCTATGGATTATTTTAGTAATATGTTTAGAAAATATTTTAATAATTGTTTTTCTTGTGTGTTGTATGTAATGAAATTAAACATTAATGCTCATGGGTTTTTATCATCAATAGTTGTGAATAACAATGTAAAATGTTTGATTATGTCCATATATTATGATTGGGTTTCTCTGGTCATAATTAATTAATCCAAATAACAAGAAAAGATAAAACATCATATCTCCTAATGATTATATAAAAAATTAATGTTATAAATTATTTCAAAAAAAAATTAATCGAATGAAATATTTTACCAATATTACATTTTAGTAGAAGATATTTTGTCATTTTTATCATTATTATGAATCCAAACATATACCCCTATAGATTTATCAACAAAATCACCACAAATCTCAAAATAATGAACTTATTATTTTAATGGTAGTGTAGTGTACCTTTTATATTTACATTATTCACAGTAGTCACAATAATGTGTTCTATTGTACTCTATTTTTTCCTAATAGGGGGTGGATTATTTTGCCTTTATGATTTTTGAAAATTCTATATTATTTATTCATTGTGTAAGAAAAAAATATTCTCTAGAAAAATTATAATTTTGAATATATACATATGGTTAATAATCAACAATTAATCAATAGAGCAATAAGAAATATTTTTTCTATGTTATTACAAAAATCAAATTATAATAATAAAATATGTATTTTTATTATTATTTCTCATGAAATATCTTAATTTATTCGATACATAATAATTCTTACATTTATATAGGTTTAATTGATATTATAATATTTCAACATTTCAAACAAGCTTATAACTTGACTAGTTAACCCATTATGGAATTCACAAATGATGATATAATTAAATATACATAAAATTACTAATTCCGCAAAAAAATCATTGAACTCAAGAAATAATATATAAATTATTATTCCGAAATCAAAATCGATATTTTTGTTAATCTACTCACTATACTGGTAAATAATTAATTATTTACATATTAACTTGTGATTTATATACAATACATAAAATTGAAATAAGTTATTCTAAACACAAATATATAGTGTTTAAATTTATTAAATAATGAATTACATATATGATTATTATAAAAAATGTCATGAATAATTTCTATTATTAATGTTAAATTATATATTATTTAATGTGGTTCTAGATTCATTTATATTTTTACCCACTAAGCATATTTTTGAATGGAATTTGGACATTATACCAAATTTCCATGATTATCACATAGAAATATTTCAAAGAACCCATAGATAATTAATTTAATCTTGAAATGGAATGAAATCCTAAAAACAGTATTATGTAATAATATAATTTGGTTATGATATATTATAAAATAGGTCACATACTTTTGTAAATCACCATAAATTCTTATTTATCTGTCATCGAAAATCCAAAAAGAACACATCAATGAATTACAATATATTTTATTTGGATCAGAAATATACATTCCTATAAGAGGTCTAAATGAATAATCTTCAAATTATATACATGAGATAAAAACATTAATTAATTATAAAATAATCAAAATATCACATAGGATTCACATTCATTATATACATTAATTATTGGTGAATGTAGATAAAAACATGGGTGTTTTTCCATTAATTTTATTTAATTTTAATGTTATTATTAAACTAAAATAAAAAAAGATATTGAAAATACAAATTTAATAGGTTATAATATTGAAAGATAATAATTGATAAAATCCATAGATATTAATATATAATATAAATGTAGATCAAGAAAGAAAATATTCATATTGAATATATGGATAAATGTGTATAGATATAGAATGTTTCAATGAAATAAATTAACGACGGAGAGAATATGTTTGATACATAGTTTTACAATAGCATGATTTGAACCCCTAAATCTCAACTCATTGATTTGACTTGTCTATGTTATTATCCTTTGATATTGTCATGGATCAAGAAAAACATCCATAAAAATTATTATTTTTGTGAGACCTCCCGGTATTTTCTTTTAGAAAAGAAACTAATCAATGAATTTTGAACATTGACAACCCATTGGAGGGAGATTAAGAGAATAAATGTTTTTTTTGAGAAACACATTATGATTGCTATCAAAATTATCATTGTTGGATGATTACATTTTGGGTGGATAGATATGAGATTGTAAGTTGGAGATGTTCTCAGGACATTGCTAGATAAATGAATATTTACATATTAAGAGGATCTAATAGAGATTCACATTGATTTAATATTATATAATATATTTTGAATTATTTTCTCCACTCTGTGAGGCCAATTATATCAATTTATATGATACATGAGGACGGGGAAAATTTTGGAATTCATTAGGTGAATTGATGCTAAGGTATAACAATGTATTGACCATTTTTACTATAATATGTAATGTATTTTGATCAATTATATTATCCACTAGATATATTTTATCCTCAAATGGTTATATAGTTGACTATTATGATTAGCGAGCTACTAGAAGTCGCCCTCCGTCTAGTAAGTGAGATTACTCTATCTACGATTTCTTATTCTTTCACTAATGATTGATAAATTGAACACCAAAAAATAATTTGTGGGTATCCTAGATACCATGAGGAATGGATTCATGGTATTAAATATTATGTTCTATATATTTTCTATATAATGTACTTTGATACTTCCAATCAGCTTCTATAACCTCATTTCTTCCATTTAATTAATCTAATGGATCATATATCGAGATTCAATATTTTTGATACATGATATAGAATATGTCTATTATTTTAAAAATAACATCATTTTGTTTAATCAAATGAATTTCAATATTGGTTATGTTTAATAATTCAACCGATTAATGTAAAATTAAAGAGACTAAAAAACACTGAAAATCAAAATCTTCAGCATAGTTTACTATTTAGGATTATGAAAACACCATGAGAGATAGAATTTAAAAAATAATTGAATTTTTTATGATCATAATAACATGACATAAAAATATAAATTATGTGTATTTTTTGTGTAAAAGAAATTTATAGAAGAATTTAGATAACAATATAATTAATATAATTATGAAATAACTATTTAAAAAAATAATCACTCAAGTAAAGATTAAAAATATTTTCAGTATTTATGATGTAAAAGTACTATAAAACATATTGATTTAATGTCCAAAAAAATCCCGCATTGTTTTTATATAAATATAAATATGGGAAATAATTTTAATGATTAATAAAATATCATGGAATATTATAAAATAAAATTCATTTATATTTTTAAAGAATTATATAATTAGAAATTATTTTTTAATGAATAATTTAATTTTATTTGAAACATTATTTTCAATATCAAAATTGTTATAATAATAGTATTATTTGATCGAGATAATGAGAAGGAGACTAAAAAAAGGGGGAAATGGTTAATTAATAAAAAGAAAAAAGGAATTGAAAAATAGAAAAAAAATATTACGAATAGTGAAATTGGAATATAAATATGGAATATACCTTTTCATATGTGTAATTTATGAAACTAAATGGTTGTACCCCCATAGATATGATTATTCTTTAGGAATATATCAAAAAAGGGAAAATACTAAAAACATATATTAGAAGCATCATTAAATTTCAATTTAATAAAATAAAACATAGGAAATTTTTTAGAGAAAAAGTATTTATATTAATTTTTATAAATTATTATTCTTTATATAAAAGAGGTAAAATATTAAAAATGATAAAATAATAGTTATATTATTAGATGAAATTAAATTTAGTATATAAAATATCAAAATTATTTTAATTTTTCATTTTGTTAATGAATTTATTAAAACATGATAAAAAATTTTAGAAAAAAATTGAAAATGATATCTCTTATGAAAATTCTAAAAAATATAAAAGAAATGAGAGCCCCCCCCCCTAAAATCTATTACAATTGAATTGATGGTATTATTTATAGTACAGAATACAAATTATATAACATGATTTTAGTAACTAAAATAACATAAAATAAGATGATGTTTTATTAAATATTCATTAAAAATGAAATATGTGTTTTCATTTGACAAAATATGAATTCTAAAATTGGAAGATATAATCAAATAATAGTCATGGATGTATAAAAATAAAATTTTCTCTATATATTTTTAAAATTGCGATTAATTAGATTTTTAAAAAATATTCCTTATAAAACCAGTAATAAGATTACCTTTTCCAAGTATAGAATCAATTAAAAATATTGAAACAAAATTTCATTTATAATTTTTCAAATATACAAAAAATTCTAAAATAATTTGTATTAATTTATATAGATGAGAAATAGAGGATGAAGGAAAACTTTAAAAGAATAATTTATTCCCAGAAACATAACAAATCAATTTGGAAATATTTTACTCATTATAACCATGAAAGAAAACCATGAAAATAGAAAATACAATGATAATAGATAAATTAAATATATAAAATGTCATTGGGTTTTTATGAACATCTCCTAAAAGAATTTATATCTATAAAAATAAAATATTGATCCATGGATGAATATAGAGGAAAAATAATTTTTTAATAACCATGGCCCCAATATCATATATAATGTTGTTGCAATATTAAAATGTAATAGATAAAAGATCTCACATAACTATGTATTGATTATTCTAGTAATATTTATGAATATACAATATAAATGGATCCATTATTACACAAGTAGTTAAGCCATTGAACATATCAAATGAAAATATACAACTTCCGTGAAAAATATTCATTGAATTCATATTCAAGACCTGGGGAATGAAAATAAAAAAATTATTGAGATCAAAAGCATAATAATTGTCAAATATAGTAGAAACCTAAATCATTAATAAGTGGGGAATGATCAATAAGTCATAATAAAGTTTTAAAGTTAATTAAATGAAATACAGATTCCATTAAAGAAATATTGAATGAAAATTTATCCACATATTATTTTTCATAATGTATATCATTTGGATAAATATAACTAAATTCTGATTATAGGAAATGATTAGTCATTAGATATAACATCCCAAGTAAGTAATGAATAATAGATATTTTTATCTATGTCTATTAATGATTAAGATAGTGTTTTAGAGGCCTAAAATGAAAATAAATACAATCTTATGCATGGAATACACTAATATTCTTATAAGATTGTTTTACTGCCTTTTGATGGAAAACCCTTTTTAAATCACACTTTGGACAATTTTATAATTTATATTTTTCAAAATATACATATTCATTATGATTGGGACATTTAAATTTACATCGGATAAATTTTTGGTATTTTTCTGACAATATTCATTTTTTAATGAATAGTGAAAAATACTGCATTATACATCAAAACTGCTTTTTCATTCAATTTAGTTATATGGTTATATTATCCTTTTAAGTGGCCTTAAAGTGTAATCTGAATATATTTTTACCATTTAATCCAATTGTGGTCATTAGGATTAATTTTACTTTGTAATTGGTCATAAACTAATACCAAACTTTTCATAGATATTGTTTCAAAAAAACACGCTATTTATTTTGACAACGGGAATTATTTTTAAATCAATTATTGCAATTTCTGTGTATTGAATTTGGTAAAATGTATTACATATTTGGAATAATAATGTCCAAGTTATGTAATTAAGACTCTTATTTTTGGACATTATGAATAGTAACGATGGTAATTATCTTTAATTATCTTGATTAATGAGTAATCAGGTAGTTAAAGATAATAAAATGATAGCATAATAATACAAAAAGACCACAACATGTGTCCTAAGGCTACTGGTTGTCTCATGGCCGACCATGAGATGCCTTGTGACAAAACTTGTGGGCCCCATGGAATCACTTTTGTTAGAAAGTGACTTTTTATCTTTTTATTTTTAATGAATGTTAGATGTGACAAAGAATATATTACCTAAGTAATATATTTTTACATTTGTCTAAATAAATGATCTTTTGAACTATAAGTATTCATTAGAAATATAAAAATATTTCCTACATCATGATAATTTTTTTATAATTTTTAGACATTAAATTTATTAAATTATTTATGACATCATGATGATGTAGCGATTACCTCATTAATAAAGGATTTAAATAAAATGGAAAGATAGGGTAAAATCTAAGACCAACACTTGTCCAAAACCTATTGGATTAGTGTATTTATAACCCTTATCACCTTATCCTCGAAACACATCAATGTGGGACCATTAATATGCGAAATTCTTTTTAAAATAATGTAACATTTCTTTACTTTCCAAGTGTGCCCCTCCTCTCCTCTTATAATAGGCCCCCACCTCTACCTTCTTATCCACACTCCCAAAGCCTTTGGCTTGGCCAAAACCTGCCCATTTTGTCTCTCCACTTCCCTATATTAATCCTTGAAAACTAACTTTGGGCAGAAGTCTTCCCAAGAAAGCCTTTGTGCTCAAACCAAAGGGAGTTACCCGATTTTAAGGTAATGTCTTCACTTGAGTCCTTTTGTTTTATTTTGCTTCTCCAACCCCCTAAACTCGTTTTTATTGATTTCTTTTGTAAAAACTCTTGTATCTTAAATATACTAGGATGTTTTTATAAGAAGGATTCTAACTACACTTACACACACCTACATCTATTGGTTAATGAACATACTGTTTCCGTGGATGGTGAATTTATGCCTCCCGAAACAATGATTGTTAAACATTCGTTTAACAACTTCAAAGGTGGCCATTAAGATGTCCCTGTATTTATATATGATAGATAATATGTTTATGTTTCCCTTAAGCTTCTGTATTTTTCATTTTGGGCATACATTTATGGTTTCCATTATGGGTAAACGCGATATCTTAATTTAAGGAAGTGCGGACTACTGCCCCCTCAAAGTGATTTCATTCGTTAAATACCATATGTGGGACGTATAAAGGATGGAACTATGATATTGTATATGATATTATACTGGAATTATAATATACCTTTATATCATTATGATTCCATTCTATAAAATACGAAATAGAAATGAAAGTAGCGTTCATGCGTACGTACAGCTTACCGTCTCCATGAACGGTGCATTTCATTTCTTACATCTAAATGATTATGTAATATTATAAATGCATGTAATTACTGGATATATATGATATATACATCATGATTATAATTCTGGATATAATGGATACATGAACAACTTCTAATTACAAAGGGTTTATTTTTGACTCAAGTACCAATGATCGTTAAAACGACCGTTATTAACTTAAATAATTACATAGTGTTCATGACATGGAAATAAGTGATATAAAATGAATAATGAACTTTAAAAATGTGTTTAAGAAAGTAGAAATTTACTCAAGTTTATTATTCAGGAAATTAATGAACGATCGAGTCATGTCCGACCCGAGGTATGGGACTTCGTCTCAATCTCCTTTCATTGAGGCATATTTTGTTTTATACACATCCTTCTTTTATATGGTGTATAAACCCCTTTGACTTTTATGTTTATCAAAAAGGAATCTTTTTTATACGAATCATTTTACTAAATGACAAAAGGGAATGTTTTTGTCGTACCAATGCGGCGACACCGACTTCTCCGCCGCCGTGACCATTATTTCAGTTTCATATTCCTCTACAAGACATACCTTTTTTTAAAGAAAAATAAATACCATGTTTTACTTTTCTTTTATTTTGGTATTGAAAATGGTTTTCATAATGTTTTTCTATCAATGTGTTGTATTGATATCTTGTGATTGAAAGGTGTAAATTTTATGTTTCCTTTATGCATGTTTTATGTGATATGATTATGTTGAGGATCTTGGGAATTATTATGAAGACGGGTGGTTCCGTGATAAACTAAGGGCGGGTGAGCCCGATATAGCTCTCCAATGCATTGGGTAACGCGAAGGAGTGAAACGTTAAGGTTTCTCCAAAGAAATTTATGGAATATACTGTGATGGGTATTCCAAACGTAACCAAGAGGGTTACTCCCTACGTAAGAATGTTATGAATGCCTAAGTTACCTTTATGTCTTATGATTTCTATGATTTATTCATGATATTATGAGGTATGTTGAAGTGCTTATGTTTTATGGGTAAAGTATGATTTCATTCTTATGTATATATGTACCCAAGTTTCCCTTCCATAGTTTTTATATCCCTTACTGAGCTTTTTATGCTCATCCCAAATTTTTTGAAATGTTTTTCACAGGTCAAGGGAATGGTATATGATATGATGATAGTGTCAAGGAAGTCTCAATAAAGAATCCATGTTTTATTTTAAATTTTTTTCCATTGATGGGAAAAAAGAATACTATCTTTATGTAACCACTTTGTTTATATGTTGAATGTAATGCATGTTTTATGATCTAATTCTCTAAAACTCTAAACCCGAAAAGATCCTCAATGTGTAATCTTTTAATATATCAAGATTAAGTAAGGGTTAAGGCTGGGGCCTTATAGTTGGTATCAGAGGTCGGTTTAGATAACTTTAGGATTTAGAATTCTATTAAATGATTATCCAAAAATATTTTTTATGGTCAAATTGAAGTGATATAGCATTTGAAGATTACCATGTTGCTTCATCAAAGACATGTTTGTTCAGAATGGTTTTCCGTAGAGGAAATGGGGAAGCAGTGTTGGGAAGGCATACAGAAGGAAATAACCTTCCGAATCAGCATCCTGAGATGGTTGGAATTGGAAGTGAACTATTTGTTGCTGTAATGGAGCTGTTGACTCAAACAATAAATGGTGGTGGTATCCATGCACGAGATCAGCCAGATCAACCTCAGAGGAACATGTCAGTGGTGGAACATTTCATGAGGCAACATCCCCCATAATTCAGAGGATTATCTAACCTTGTGCTAGCTGAAGGGTGGATTAAAGAACTAGAGAAGATTTTAGATGTCATGGGGTGTTCATACAATCAAAAGGTTAGTCTTCATTTTTACCATTTGAAGGGTGAAGCAGATCAGTGGTGGTCGATGGTTAAAAATATTAGGGACACTTATGAGATTGATGCTCTGGACTGGGATGAATTCAAAGGTATGTTTCTTGAAAATTATTTTACTAATGCTGTTCGACTTAGGATGGAAAAACAATTCATGGAATTGAGGCAAGAGGAAGACTTAGTGGCTACCTATGAAGAAAGGTTCACTCAATTGGCAAGGTATGCTCCAAATTTTATCCGAGACCTTGATAGTAAAATCAATCATTTTTACTCAGGATTAAAGCCAAAATATCGAAGGGCATTAGCTTCTCGTGAGTTTAAAAGTTATGAAAAGCTTGGTATATGTACTGAGAAGGTGGAAATGGAGTTTTCCGATGATCAAGTGTTCTATAAAAACCAGCATAAGAAGAGAACAAGGTGGCAGGAGAAAGGGAAGAATTCTTCAAAAAAGTCTGATGGTAAGAAATCTATGTTTCCAGTTTGTGATAAATGTTGAAAAAGGCATGCTGGGGAATGTCTTCTGAATTCTGGAAAGTTCTACCGATGTGGTAAGATGGGACATAAGGCTTGTGATTGCACTGAAAATGATCAAGGTGAAGTTAAGAAAAAATTTGATTTATAGTTAGTGAAATGTTTTAAGTTCAATGAGATGGGTCACTATGAAAACGAGTGTCTGACAAAGAGCTTGAGTGATGGTAAGCAGTTAGACTACAAGAAGAAAGGGGTGGTGAAATCTTTTTCAACTACTGCAGCAGATGTCAGGACATCAAATGAAGATGTATCAGGTACTTTGTTTGTTTTTTCAGATTATTCCAGTGTGTTGTCTGATTCAGGGTCTACACATTATTTCATCTCTGAATACTTTTCTAGTAAAATGGAAATACCATCTCAAGAAATGACTCCTGAACATTTGGTAAAAAAACCTTGGAAAAATGTTGAGGCAAAAATAATTTATAAGAATCTTCTTATCCTTATCGGTGGAAAGAACCTACTTGCAAACCTTATTGTTCTACCTCTAGTAGGGTTTGATGTTATCCTGGGTAAGGATTGGCTCTCTATTTACCATGCTAAGATTGACTGTAGAGCTAAAGAAGTTTCTTTTCAGAAAGACTTTCAGTTTTTGTACAAGAATGAACCCTTACTGTTGATAACTTATCAAGAGGCCATGAAACTTGTAAAAGATAGAAATGAATGTTACCCTGCACACATCATTGAAAACAAATTAACTGTTCAGATTAATGATGTTCCAGTGGTAAATGAGTATCCTGATGTTTTTTCGGATGAGTTTCATGGAATAATAACAGATCGGGAAGTTGAATTTATTGTTGACTTAGTTCCTGATGCTAAGCCAATTTCAAAACCCCCTTATCGAATGGCTCAAATTGAACTTTTAGAGTTGAAGGAGAAATTGAAAGATTTATTAGAGAAAGGTTTCATTCGACCTAGCGCATCACCATGGGGTGCTCCTGTTTTATTTGTTAAAAAGAAAGATGGTTCAATGAGACTTTGCATTGATTATAGAGCCTTGAATAACATCACTATTAAGAACAAATATCCTTTTCCTCATATCGATGATTTGTTTGATCAGCTCTAGGGAGCTCAGTATTTTTCAAAGATTGACTTGAGATTGGGGTACCATCAGCTGAAGGTAAAGGAAGAAAACGTTCCGAAGATTGCGTTTCGTACAAGATATGGCCATTATGAATTTGTAGTAATGCCTTTTGGTCTAACAAATGCACCTGTTGTATTCATGGACTTAATGAATATAATTTTCCATGAGTTCTTGGATACGTTTGTGGTGGTTTCCATTGATGATATTTTGGTTTTTTCTAAAAGTAAAGAGGAGCATGAAAGACATTTAAGGGTTGTCTTGCAACCCTTAAAAGAAAAGAAAGTGTATGGAAAATTCAGCAAGTGTGAGTTTTGGTTGCAACAAAATTCTTTCCTTGGTCACATTGTTTCTAAAGATGGGATAACTATTGAACCTGCAAAAACAAAAGTTATGGAAGACTGGCCAGGAACCACAAATGTAACTAAGATTCATATCTTCCTTGGTTTGGAAGGCTATTACCGAAGGTTTGTTAGAAATTTTTCACGGTTATCTAGTCCAATGACTAAGCTAACTCGGAAGGGTGTTAAGTTTATCTGGACAAAAGAATGTGATGATTGTTTTCAGGAATTGAAAAGAAGATGGGTGAATGCTCCAGTTTTGGCACTACCTTCCAGGAATGTTGAGTTTGTTATATATAGTGATGCTTCATTGAAAGGACATGGTTGCGTCCTAATGCAGAATGATCAGGTAATTTCTTATGTTTCACGAAAATTGAAAACTCATGAGGTAAATTACCCTACACATGATTTAGAATTAGCTGCTGTTGTTTTCTCTTTAAAATATTGGAGGCATCATTTGTATGGAGTAAAGTGTGAAATATATACTGATCACAAAAGTTTAAAGTATATATTCACTCAGAAAGAGTTAAACATGAGACAGAGGAGATGGCTAGAATTAATCAAGGATTATGATTGTACAATTCATTACCATCCAGGAAAGGCAAATAAAGTGGCTGATGCTTTGATTCGAAAAAGAAATGCTTCATTAGAAATGTTGCGTTTGGAATGTGATACTTTGGTTAAGGATTTGATGAACTTTGGAAAAGAAGTTGTTGGTGCAGGAAGTTCTTCTGTATTGTTTCAGGTATCAGTGAGATCATCTCTATCAGATAGAATCAAGCAAGCACAGAAGCAAGACAGTGAGTTGCAGAAAAAGGTAGAGCTGGTTCAGAAAGGTAAGTTGCCTGAATTCAACATTGATAATGATTGAATTTTGAGTTTTGGGAAGAGATTGTGTGTGCCTTGTGATTCATAGTTGAAGAGAGAGTTGTTATGTGAAGCTCATAGTTCTCCGTTTTCAGTTCATCCTGGCAGTACTAAGATGCATAGAGATCTGTGAGAGTTTTACTGGTGGGATGGAATGAAAAGAGATATTGCTGATTTTACTATGAAGTGTTTGACATGTCAATAGGTTAAAGCAGAGCGACAGTTACCGAAAGGGATGCTTCAGCCTTTACTAGTGCCAGAGTGGAAATGGGAGAATATATCCATGGACATTGTTGTGGGATTACCGAAGACATCTCAAGGTAATAATGCAATATGGGTTATTGTTGATCGCATGACTAAATATTCTCATTTCCTTGCTATAAGAGATACTTTTTCCTTAGATCAACTTTCCCATTTGTATCTTAAAGAGATATTCAGGTTACATGGAGTTCCCCTCTCCATTGTATATGATCGTGATCTCAGGTTCACTTCTAACTTTTGGAAAGGACTTCAGAAGTCGTTAGTTACTGAATTAAATTGTAGTACACCATTTCATCCTCAATCAGATGGGCAGTCAGAATGAACAATTCAGACCATGGAGGATATGCTATGAGATTTTTCGATGTATTATCAGGGAAGTTGGGACCAACAACTTTCTTTGGTTGAATTTTCATATAATAACATTTTTCATTCCAGTATACACATAGCACCATTTGAGGCGTTATATGGGAAGCGGTGTCGAACTCCAGCTTTTTGGGATGAAGTGGATGAAAGGAAGTTGATGGGACCAGAATTGGTAGAAGAGATGGCAGAAAAAGTTCAGCTGATTCAGAAAAACATGAGAATAGCTCAGAGTAGGCAGAAGAGTTATGTTGACAATATGAGGAAGGATCTAACTTTTGAGGTAGGTGATCATGTTTTTCTCAAAGTATCACCATGGAAAAGTGTGATGAGATTTAGTAAGAAAGGAAAGCGGAGTCCAAGGTTCATTGGACCATATGAAATTCTGGAGAGAGTTGGATCAGTTGCATACCGGGTGGCTTTACCTCCGAGTTTATCTCAGGTACAAAATGTTTTTCATGTTTCGATGCTGAGAAAGTACATGCCAGATCCATCTCATGTTTTAAGTCCAGAGGTAGTTCAGCTAGAAGAGAACCTATCTTATGAGGAACAACCGGTCCAGATTCTTGACCATAGGGAGAAAGTGTTACGGAATAAGGTGATTAATCAGGTAATGGTTTTGTGGAAAACCCACATGATGTAAGAGGCAACATGGGAATCTGAAAATGCAATGAGGGATACGTACCCCCATTTATTCGATAAGTAAATAAATTGCGGTGACGCAATTTTCTAAAGGGGGGAGGGATGTAACATCCTAAGTAAGTAATGAATAATAGATATTTTTATCTATGTCTATTAATGATTAAGATAGTGTTTTAGAGGCTTAAAATGAAAATAAATACAATCTTATGCATGGAATACACTAATATTCATAAAAGATTGTTTTACTTCCTTTTGATGGAAAACCTTTTTTAAATCAAAATTTTGACACTTTTATAATATATATTTGTCAAAATAAACATATTCATTATGATTGGGACATTGAAATTTAAAATGGATAAATTTTTGGTATTTTTCTGACAATGTTCATTTTTTAATGAATAGTGAAAAATACTGCATTTTACATCAAAACTACCTTTTCATTTAATTTAATTATATGGTTAGATTATCCTTTTAAGTGGTCATAATGTGTAATCTGAATATATGTTTACCATTTAATCCAATGGCGGTCATTAGGATTAATTTTACCTTGGAATTGGTCATAAACTAATGCCAAACTTTTCATAGAAATTGCTTAAAAAAACTCGCTATTTGTTTTGACAACAAGAATTATTTTTAAATCAATTATTGAAATTTTTTTGTTTTGAATTTGGTAAAATGGATTAAATATTTGGAATCATAAGGTCCAAATTATGTAATTAATAATCTTTTATTTTTGGACATTATGAATAGCAACGATGGTAATTATCTTTAATTATCTTGATTAATGAGTAATCGAGTAGTTAATGATAATAAAATGATATCATAATAATACAAAAAACCACAAAATGTGTCCTAAATATACTGGTTGTCTCATGTCCGACCATGTGATGCCTTCTCCCAAATTTGGGGGGCCCATGTAATCACTTTTGTTAGAAAGTGACTTTTTATCTTTTTATTTTTAAAGAATGTTAAATGTGACAAAGAATGTATCACCTAAGTAAAATATTTTTAATTTCGTCTACATAAATGATCATTTGGACTATAAATATTCATCAGAAATCTAAAAAGATTTCCTACATCATGATATTTTTTTTATATTTTTAGACATTATATTTATTAAATTATTTATGACATCATGATGATGCAACGATTACCTCATTAATAAAGGATTGAAATAAAATGGAAGGATAATGTAAAATCTAAGACCTAAACATGTCAAAAACCTATTGGATGAGTGTATTTAGAACCCTTATCACCTTATCCTCGAAACAATTCAATGTGGGACCATTAATATCCGAAATTCATTTTAAATTAAAGTACAATTTCTTTACTTTCCAAGAGTGCCCCTCCTCTCCCCTTATAAAAGGCCCCCACCTCTACCACCTTACCCACACTCCCAAAGCCTTTGGCTCAGCCAAACCCTTCCCATTTTGTCTCTCCACTTACCTCTATTACTCCTTGAAGCCTCACTTTGGGAAGAAGTATTCCCAAGGAAGCCTTTGAGCTCAAACCAAAGGGAGTTACCTGATTTTAAGGTAATGTCTTCACTTGACTCCTTCTGTTTTGTTTTGCTTCTCCAACCCCCTAAAATCTTTTTTTTTGATTTCTTTTGTAAAAACTACAGTATATTAAATATACTAGTATTTATTTATAAAAGGATTCGAACTACACTTATACACACCAACATCTAATGGTTAAAGAACATACTGTTTCCGTGGATGGTGAATTCTTGCCTCCCGAAACGATGATTGTTCAACATTCTATTAACACCTTCAAAGGTGGCCATTAAGATGTCAATGTATTTATATATGATATATAATATGTTTATGTTTCCCTTAATCTTCTGTATTTTACATTTTGGGCATACCTTTATGGTTTCCATTATGGGTAAACGCGATATCTTCATTTAAGGAAGTGTGGACTACCGCCCCCTCAAAATGATTTGATTCATTAAATACCATATGTGGGACGTATAAAGGATGGAACTATGATATTATATATGATATTATAATGGAATTATAATATACCATTATATCATTATGATTCCATTCTAAAAAATATGAAATAGAAATTAATGTAGCGTTCATGCGTACGTACGGCTTACCGTCTCCATGAACGGTGCATTTCATTTCTTACCTCTAAATGATTATGTAATATAATAAATTCATGTATACACTGGATATATATGATATATACATCATGATTATAATTCTAGATATAAGGGATACATGAACAACTTGTAATTATAAATGGTCTATTTTTGACTCAAGTACCAATGATCGTTAAAACGACCGTTATTAACTTAAATAATTACATAGTGTTCATGACATGGAAATAAGTGATATAAAAGGAATAATGAACTTGAAAAAGGTTCTTAAGCAAGTAGAAAATTAACTCAAGTTTATTATTCAGGACATTAATGAACGATCGGGTCATGTCTCACCCAAGGTATGGGACTTCATATCAATCTCCTTTCATTGAGGCATATTTTGTTTTATACACAACTTTATTTTATACGGTGTATAAACCCCTTTGACTTTTATTTTTATCTAAAAGGAATCTTTTTTATACGATGCGTTTTAATAAACGACAAAAGGGAATGTTTTTGTCGTACGTATGCGGCGACAACAACTTCTCCGCCGCCGTGACCATTATTTGAGTTTCAACTTCCTCTACAAGCCATACCTTTTTAAAGGAAAATAAATACCATGTTTTACTTTTCATGTATTTTGGTATTGAAAATAGTTTTCATAATGTTTTTATATCAATGTGTTGTATTTATATATTGTTATTGAAACGTGGAAATGTTATGTTTCCTTTATGCATTTTTTATGTGATATGATTATGTTGAGGTTCTTGGGAATTATTATGAAGACGGGTGGTTCTGTGATAAACTAAGGGCGGGTGAGCCCGATATAGCTCTCCAATGCATTGGGTAACGCGAAGGAGTGAAACGTTAAGGTTTCTCCAAAGAGATTTAGGGAAAATACTGTGATGGGTATTCCAAATGTAACCAAGAGGGTTACTCCCTATGTAAGAATGTTATGAATGCCTCAAGTTACCATTTTGTCTTATGATTTCTATGATTTATTCATGATTTGATGAGGTATACTGAAGTGCTTATGTTTTATGGGTAAAGTATGATTTCATTTTTATGTATATATGTACCCATGTTTCCTTTCCATATTTTTATATCCCTTACTGAGATTTTTATGCTCATCCCATGTTTTTTGAAATGTTTTTCACAGGTCAAGGGAAAGGTACATGATATGATGATAGTGTCAAGGAAGTGTCAAGAAAGAATCCATGTTTTATTTTAAATATGTTTCCATTGATGGGAAATAAGAATACTATCTTTATGTAACCACTTTGTTTATATGTGGAATGTAATGCATGTTTTATGATCTAATTCTCTAAAACTCTAAACCAGAAAAGATCATCAATGTGTAATCTTGTAATAACTCAAGATTAAGTAAGGTTTAAGGCTGGGGCCTAATATTAGTTTTCATGCATTTGGAATGAGAACCTGTATACCATCATGATACTTTATGTATGTTGGTATAAATCTATCCATTTCTTATTGTAAACCATTACAATGTTTTGTTCTCTAACAAGTATCTTCTCATGAGACAACTTATTCATCGATGAGCTATTTATAACCATTACAACCCTTAGGGATTGCATTAAAGATTACCCAACCCATAATGATTTCCTCAACTAATCCCAAACAAGTTTCATTCCAATAAAAATATATCATTATATGCAATATAAGTTATTTAATTATCAAATAATATTACATATATTCAAATATTTAATTAAATAAAATATATATGTTTATCAATTTTTTCTCAGTTTATCAAATAAATATCAAGGGAAAACTATATATAAAAGTGGTATAAAAATTGGAAAATAAAATACACATGAATGAATGGATTCAAAATTTTAAATTTTAATGTTGAATGATAAAAAATTTCTTTCTAAAATAAAAACATATAACAATATTGTGTGATGAAACATTAGAAATGAGCCATTTCAGTGCGGTTTAAGGGAAAATATAAAAGAGTACTTAAACATGGAAAAGGTATGATTGTATTTATAAAATTGGAAATGAACAATGATAGTTTTTTCATGATTAAAAAAAATTATTTTATAAAACAAATTGTGTCTTAAAATTTATTAGGGAGTGTATATGAAAATGTGTATGAAAATAAAAAGCTCACTTTAATTAATTTTTTTTGTGATTAATTTTTATATTGAAACCTATTAAAAACATATATTTCACCATGAAATGAATACTAATTGATATATATACATATGTTTGGTACATATACATTAAATTTAAAAGATATAACAAATTATATTTAAGAAATAAATTAGTTTAATGAGGTAGAAAGGGTAATCTAAATGGAAAAATAGAGGCTGGGAACGAATCTATTTTCACATTGTATTCAGTCAAATCATATGACAAAAAAATTTTTATAATAAAATTTAAAATTAAATAAAATTATGATTAGAATATTCCTGATATGACATATCAAATAGAAGTATACAAACACCAGACACTAAAAACTATTGTTGAATAAAGCATATCCCATAGAAATAAAACTAAAATGAGGAACCCATAACAAAGGATGTGACTTCAATTAAATGTGTCTGAAACTCATTTATAATGGTTGTGAAAATATTTCTATCTTTAAAATTAATAATATTAGCATATAACATATAATATATGGCCCCTTATAACATTTTATCACAGTATTTTTATTAATATTTCACCCTTTTCATTATTTCCAGTGTTACTTACAATATATTATGATGATTATTTTTTATTGGATGTCATGGTCTTATTAAATTTAGTATATATCCAACATATCCAGTTTAATATTAATGTCCTTAATATAATAAATTATTATAAATAATATTATTAAAACCATTTCTAGAATTTTCAACATAGAAAATAAATTACATTACTACGTGGAGATGGTAAGCTATATGTACGGAAATGAGATACTTTTTTTTGAGATAGATAATAGGTATAATATGGTTATTTTCAAATAATTACAATAGAATATATATTTATATATTTCATACATGAGTTATTATTTTATTTGAGAAACAACATGTCAAGAGGAAGATAAATAGATGTTAATTTGAATGATGTGGAAAAAACGATTACCTCTTCTTAGCAGAAATTCCATTAAATTATATCTAAAGGGATCCATATATGGTCTTTATGGGAATATAGGTCCAAAATAAAATCAATAATTCTGTTATTAGGTGAAATTTTTATGACTTTTTTGACATAAGAGGCACATTTTACAGAAATTATATTAAATAATAATTTCCCTCTTATAAATGAGTTGAGTTGAAATTTAGAAATTATTTAAAATATTAAAATAAAATATTTCTATTATATGGGTAACAACATTAAAAGTCATAAAAATCATAGAGTATGACATTTTAGGCAACATATTTTACCTTTTGGTCTTATTAAATATTTTAATTCATTTTAAAAAATTTAAAAATTAATATATTAATGAAATATATTTTTTGTGAAATTTTAGACTTTTCATTATTATTAAAAAAAAATAAAAAAATGATTCAAATTGAAATTAAATATTTAATTATTTATTATAAATGTCATATTACTATATAAAATTTGTGTATAAACTTCAAATGAAACTATTATTATTTTCTAATATTATTTAATATCATTTATTTGATTTGTTCACTAATTAAATAATTATTTCACCAATGTTGTGGAAGCCATTAGAGTAATTATATTTTACCTAAAATCTAAAAAAAACATCCTATGAATAATATAAATTTATTATCATTCAAATAAATAATTGGGCTCAAATAAATATTGGGGAAAAGTATATATTAAAATATTATTCTCATTAAAATATATAATGTTAATAGTTTGAATTTATATTTAATAATAAATAATATTGGACTCAATCATAATAAAATGGATCCAAATGGGCATTAATTAGAACGATTTAAATTATTGGTTGACATATAGTAATAAAATTATGTTTAAAAAAATTTGGCAATTAATTGTTCTTATAATTTTACTTAAAATCATTTTATTTATTTTTATTCTTCTTGTATAAGAACTCCATATGTGTTAGATAGGTATTAATGATCATCATTTAATATATAAAAATTAAATATAAATTATTTTCATAAAGATAAATTCATTGGGTTCAAGATAATATATTATTTTTATTCATTATTTATGACTACTCATTACATTTTCAAAAAAAACTAATTCAATTTTTTAATATGGATTTTCCTTCCTTTCACAAGATTTGCACATTAATTTGGATATGATTCATGTAATATAAATATAGAAATCGAAAAAATCAATAAAAACATAAAAATTACTTAATAATTAATAAAAAAACAAATTATGATAAAAAATTTAATTACTATTTTATTATCTATAAAAAGAAAATATGACGTTGTATTTGTTGTGTAGGCATTTCTTCTATACAATTTTTTTTAATTATCATCATATAAATTATTATTTAATAATTATTAATTTTTTAAATATTTATATTATAATATCAATATTTAGTCATTAAATAAGTTTAATAATTTTTTTATCATAAATAAATCTTTTTAATATCACAAAAGATACCATATTTTATAAAAATAAATTTTTACTATTCACTAATAATATAATATTTTCAGAAAAATATCAAATTTTCTCCACAGATTAATTTTGAAATGATTATTTAAAAAATAAGTTAATTATTTCAAATATATTATCTAAACAAACATGATATAAATTATAATATTTATACATAAAATTGAATTAAAATCATTTTTGAAAAAAATTTATTCATAAAGATTAAAATGAATTCACTAAAAATTATGTTGTTAATTTCATATAACTTTAAAAAAATTAAATATTGAGTGAGTACATTATATTTATAAAATAATAAATTTATTACTATTAATACACTTAATCTTAATAACTTAGTTATAATTTTCGCATTTTAAAAATTATATCTTGGTTTTAATGCTCCTCGTTGCATAGATCATAAGATTTTGATGATGTTAAATTTAAAAAGATACATAGAATAATATATTTGGTGGTTATATTATTCCCTCATTAAATAAATTTGATCCTCTAAATTTTTAAATTTCACATGTCAAATCAATTGTTGATACATTACAATTCCAGTATTGGAAGCTCATGTCATAAATAAGTTTAATAAAACATCCTCTTAATAAAAGGAAAAGAGAAATGTTAAAGTTAGAACAAATATATTATTATAAATAGGTGTGCAAACATGAAATTATAGATATTTTAAGTGAAATATAATTATCGTGTAATGATTTATAGTGAAAGGAAACATAGTAATTATAATTATAACCATAAATAAAATGGGAATCTTTGATCAATTAAAAGACCATTGGTTTCCCACAAATAAATTTAAATGGAAAATCATTTTTATATAGTTGGGGGATTATTTAATAATCAAAATAATTGTTTCATAAAATAAAATTAGTTGATTTATTTACTATTCACAACCTTAATAACATCCTCTAAAATTTATTAAATCTATCTCAACATCATTTCTTAAATACATTGATGGATATTCATGAATTATTTTCATGCCTAAAGGACATTTATAAATAATAGAATTCATAAGTCATTACATATGAATTTAAATTTTTTTAAAAAATATTTATAACTTGTTAATATATATGATAAATCATACATTAATCTTATTCAATAATTTCATTAATCCTTTCCATAAGTTGCTAAATTTAATATTTATCCTAAATAAATCAATCTATCCTCAAATTCCATATATTAATAAAGAATGTAAAAAAACATACAAAATCAACATATAATAAGTGTTCCTCAACTAATTTGTCTCTTATTGTCCCATAATAATTTTATGAATACCATAATATCTATTAAAAATTAATGAAACATTCATTATTCTAATAGTAATGTATCATATTGGTGAATATTTTACATAAATTGAAATATCTAATAATTCCACCATAATCTAAATCATTAAATCACTAACCACCTTAATTGTCACTAATAATTTTCTATAAAATTATATTTATTATTATATCAATGTCATGAACATATTTAGTGTTATCTTACACATGTATGGAACGTAAAATAGAGACACTTATCCGAATTACTTTGGATATTCAACACATTCTTCCAACCCCTTAAATAAGAATCACTACAATAAAATCATTATATTTGTCATTATTCTTATTACCATAGAATTATTGATAAAATAATCACTGAAAAAAATTATTAAATATAAAAATAGGTATAATTATAAATACTCTCTATATATGGTATTAAAAATACATGACTTTGATCCATTCCAATTTTGGGGTATATTCATTTGACGATAGAGAAATTATTTTGTGAGTTATCTCAACTCCTTTCTATTAAAAAATTATACATCATAAACATTTTTATTAATCAGGAAATAACATGAACCTGTGAATTTCTCTCCATTATAGTATAATACTCTCAATACAATTAATAATCTAAAGGGGGTTTTCCATAATTACCATATGTGGGAAAATAAAACATTATATTATTTCCATCATCCATTATTTTCTTTATATTACACTAATTCACATTATTCCATTGGAATCCATTATACTTATTGAATTATTTATTTTTATCTTTATCCCAAGATATTATGTCTTCATCTGTTGAGAAAGTTTGGCAGAATTATTCCCTTGACAAAATTGGCATAAGACAGTAAAAAATGGTATCCTCCTTAAACATCAGATTTTGTGCATTACTTTGGTTCCCATTAATTTGGGATGGTTCCATTTATAAATTAGTAAATTCAATGGATTAGATTATTTCATTATGAACCATAATTTATAATTAAAAAACAAGTGAAATACAAAACATAGATTGAAAAACCTAAGATTATCTAATCTAATAATCACAGTTTGTTTGTGTCATTCTACTATAATAATCCTCATTATATATATTAAGGTTATGTTCTCTATTATATTATATCCTAAATCTAATTAATATATATTCTGTTAAACTTTCTTTGATAACATGTGTAACAACCCCATCCCCATTAGACTAGAGTTTGTGGCTATTTTATTACAATGGAAGAGGGAAATGATATCACCACCAAGATCGATCTGTTTAGTTTCCATGAAAAGCAAGATACATAGTTGTATCCCTTATTTCATTGATAATTAAAACATAGAACATTAAAAAGGAGTATAAACTTATTCCTTGACCCTTATTTAAATAATTAATATTAATAAAAAGGCATTGGAAGTAAAATAAAATGGGGAGAAAAAATAATCAGTAAGGGATACATACAATAGAAACACGAATCAATAAATACTAAAGCATAATCAGTAAAGAATAATCTATTTGTCTTGGTAAATAAATAAAAACCACATTCCATTTAATTATTTGATAATTAAAATCGATCCATATATTTTTTTCCATAATTGAAATCCTTAGGATAAAAATAACTTAACTCTAAATTTAAAAAATGTTTAATGACTGGATATCATATATCTATAATGTGACCTATTTTATAATAAATGTGGTTTAATATTTATATCCAGAAACCCAAATAATTATGATTGTAAGGAGGCATTAATATTTTTTCAAACTAATTTTTTCTCATGAGACTACCGATGAATCAAGGGGCTATATATAATATGGACCCACCTGTATGGCTTGATTGAAATAGTCCCCAACATTTATGGCCTACGTGAACTGGTCATAAAATAACATCATAACAGAATAAAGAAAAACTCATATATCACATAAATTATTTAATTAATAAATAATAACCCTTTTTATAAAATAATTATAATAAATAACTTATATTGATTTATCAATTTATTCCCAATTAATTAAATATTTTTCATAGTTAACTCTATTTTTAAATGGGGTATAATTATTATACAATAATCATATCCATGAATGTGCGTATTCAAAATATTAAATATGATTGATTGATGATAAAAATGTCAGAATAAAATGAAAAAATATAAACATAGTGTTTTAAGATACATTACAAATGATCCATTTCTGGGGGGTTTAAATGAATATATAAAAGAGTATTTAAATAAGGAAAAATAAAAATTATTTTCATACAACCATTAATAAACTAAGGAATTTATTCATGATAAAAGTAATTATTTCAGAATAATATATGTTTTTTAAAATAGATTATGGAGTGTACACGAAAATGGGGAAAAATTTGAAAGTACCGTTTAATATTTTGGAATGTCGATAAGAATTTGAGAATATAACCATTAAAAAAAATTTATTTCCCCACAAATGAAGGTTTAATTGATCTAGAAACTTATTTTTAGAAGTTATACCCCAAATTAAAAATAAATATATGAGAATAATAAAGAAATAAAATTTTCTATATAGGGAGGAGTTGTAAACCAAAAGAAAAAATGGATGTTCGAAAATAATCCCTTTACACATTGTAATAAATCGAATAGAAATCCCCAAAAATTTAATAATCATAAAATTAATATTTTAATAACATGTAGATAATTAAATTAATTATATGACTTATAGAATGGTAGTATACATACACCAGATAGAAGATATAATTGGTTAATAAAGCATATTTCATAGAAAAAAATTGAGATGACAAACCCCTAACGTGATGTTTTAATTACATAAAAAATGATTGAACCTATTGAATAATGGTTTCAAGAAATTTTTTAACTTATAAATGATTCATATTATATTTTCTGATATCATATACTCTCCCTATACAACATATTACCAGTTTTTATTAATATTATTTTAATCATTTCACTATTTTGGGTGTTAATTTCCTTGTTTTATCTTTTTTATTTTGTCTTCAATGTCATAGTTCTCATATATAGTGTGTATATCCAACATTAAAATAATAAAATTACATTAATAAATAACATATTTGATAATTATTAGTATTATTAGAACCATTTCATGAATGATGAACATATAAAATGAATGACACATTTACATTGAGATGGTACGTCGTACGTATGCACGAGTGGTGCTTTTGTAATTTCATAAGATTGATAGATGGTAGAATAATGATGTTTTAAAAAAATAATAAAATATATTTATATATATGATACTTTATTTATTATCTTATAATTTAAGACACTCATTAATCGGATGTAAAATTTGAAATGAATTTGAACGAGTTGGTAAAAACGGTTACCTCTTCTTCAGATGAATTCTATTAAATGTCTTCTTAAGCTATCTAAATATAGTAATTATGGAAGCAAAGAAACCATCATAACATTTTAATAAATGTTTGATAATAAATGGTCGGTAATGTTTCTTGATAATATGATCATGTTGGTGAAATTAAATGATCTAATGAGTACACTTTTATAATTCAGGTCTGGGGAAATTTTGAAATTATTTAAAATGTTCATATATAATATGGATATTATGTTGGTAAATATATTAAAAAGGCCAAAAAATATTTTATATTGGCATTATAGATATTTTATTAACCCATTTTTATTATTTATGATTTTTTTTATTTTTTTATAATTTAATAAAATATTATATTCATAAAATAAATATTTTCAAATTTAAAATGATATATTAATATGATGTTTAACAAATAGAGTCTAAGTGTAAAATTAAAAATCAATATTTTATTATATCCTATATATATAATATTAATCTACATAATTCTTCTATCAGTGTAAAAACTAGAAATTCTATTTATTTTTAAAATTTTAATATCATTTATTTGTTTTTTTAATTAAATAATTTATATATAACTATTATGCAAGCTCTTAAGAAAATTATTTATTCCAAAAACATTAAAAATAAATTTCCACACACAATTTAAAATTATATTATTTTAAATTAATTTTTATGGTCTTTAATCTCTTGGGGAAAAATATATTAATTTATTATACTAATTAAATTATATTTTACAAACTGTTTGACATTTGTTTAAATAAAATATAATAAGGGTCTTAATCATATCCAACTTGCTCAAAATAGCCATTATTTCAACCATTGGAAACACATGTTCGATATATAATCATCCAATAAGAAATAACAATGTTTTGGGGTCCAGAAATGGTTATAATAATTTTAATTAAAGCCATTTTATTGATTTTTATTCTCCATTCACAAGCATTACATCTACATTCCCTAAGCACTATTGTTAATTTTTTCATATAAAAAATTATGAATAAATTAATCACATGAAATATTAATTGGATTAAACAAAATCAGTTATATTCACTCATATGCATGTCAAGACATCTTGTATAATTATTTAATTAGATTTTTCTCATTTCATAATAAATTTGAATGAATTTGGATATGATTCATGTAATATAACTCTAGAATTTGAAACTATCACCTAAAACCATAAATAATACCTGATATTTAAAAAAACAATGAAAATAATTTTTATCACTAAAATTATTATCTATATGGAATTAATTTCAATACATTCAATGATGTGTGGGATGTACATCGACATTAACAATGATTTTTATCCTTATCATGAAATAAATTATAATTTACATATTACGGACTATTTAAATACATAAGATCTATTATAATATCATAATTTATTTATTACACACGTTCAATAAATATTTATATCATAATTATATATCTTTAATATCACAATAGACACCGTATATTACAAAAAAATTATTTTTTACTATTCGCCAAAAAATTTACTTCATATATAAAATTATTAATATTTCACCATTGGATAAATTTTATATGGAAATATAAAAATTTTAGTTAATTTTTTAAGATTTATTTTCTAGAAGCTCTATATATTTATTATACTATTTATATACAAAAATAAATAAACATTATTTTCAAAATAAAAGTATTCTTGAGGTTTAAAATGACTTCACTAAAAAATATGTTATTATATTTTAATGATGTATGAAAAAGTTTAATTGACTTAGAAATGTTGATTTATTTACTAAACCAGTTATTCATATTCATATCCACCAACATAAAAACATAGTCTAACTATCACATTTTAAATAGTAATTCATGTTTTTTAATCTTCATTTGCAGTGGAATTTATGATTTTGTATATGATAAATTTAAATGACACATACCATAACATCATTGTGTGTTATACCTTTATCTCATGATCATTTCATCACATGTGTTATTTATAATTTGTAATATTAAAAATATTAATAATATTTACATTTGTATGAACCATTTAACATTTAATTATACATTTAGTTCAATAATAACCTTGTTATCTGTGATTTTACAATCAATTATGTTTACATGGGATGTTTTAATCATATTTAGTGTATATGTCCAAAATGGGATTTGTAGGATTAATATCCTTAAAGAGTTCATCATTTTAACATATCTAAAAGAATAATCTGGAAATTATTATCACATTTATAAATAAATAATACTTTTTAAACAATTTATGAAATATGGTTATACAAAATGAACTATGTCACCATCACATAGACGGTGGGCCATAAGTGTGTATGAGTAATGTTTCGATTTTTCGACGATCATTAAGAAAATGAGGTAAGTAAAATTCTATATTTATTTAATGATCATAAAATCCCATATAAAATATTTTTCATTTAGATATACTAATATTTATCATATATTTTCCATGGTGATGAAAATATATTTACATCGCTTTATCCTGGCAGTAGTTTGTAATTACAGGAACGAAATTATCATTTTTCATCTGGTGAAATGTTAAAAAATAAAATGATATATTATCTTATAATAATGTATAATATTTCAATAATGTCATTATAAAGTGGTTTGAATCATATATATTGATTAATTTAATCCTTATTACTATTCTAAAAAATATATTTTGAAAAAAAAATCCAATTACATTTTGAGGTAGTAGTCCCTCGTACAAATGTTTTACGTTTTTTATTCCCTATGACATAAATATTTAAAAGGGTATTTATGATATATTGAAAATATAAGTAAAAAACTGTTATTAATATCATATATATACTGTTCATCCATAATCATACCAAACCATGATTGGTTTTGTTGGAAAATTTCTCATGTCAGTTCTCAAGGTGGTAGTGTGTCATACACATGGCTGACAATATCATTTTCCATTTGAGGGAATAAGAGATTGAAATAGTCTATTACTATAACATAATAAAATATCAATATATTTTAGACACTCAGCTGTTATACCTGAAAATATTATTTACATTTTATGGGGAAATAAATAAAGATAAAACGAAAAAATAGTAATAAAGTTCAGACCTTCTCAATCTACCTATTTAGGATTATACCATAGCTATTAGATGAATGGATTTATGACCCAAAAATGGACTCTAGGATGTGGGTATAGAAGTTGGAAATTGTTTTTCATAGTAATTTTATTAACTATATTTGTTTAAATTAAAATTCATGAATAATATTTGAGAGGGTTGGCCTTTTATAAATCAAGTGAGTGGGACACATTTAATTTATTAAATGAAAATTGTGTACCGAATTTTTTTCACAATATATAATGGTATAAAATGCAGTATTATTAATCAATATACAATAAATGTTATTAAATATTTCTATAATATAAAATATATTATTCTTTTATGTCATTATAACCCTTATGTGTTTAGTTCGACCCATTATTAAATATTTTTTTCCCTTTAGAGTGGTAACTAATTTAAATTATTTCCACTATTCATTATGGTGAAAAATTATTTTGTCCTTGTTAGATTATATATAATATTTTGATTCCAAATATGGAATAAATTTTATCATACATAAATCACAAAATCTTCTTACATAAATACAAAACAAAAAAATATCGACACAACAAAAAAATAGATTTTTCCAGAGGAATATGTTTCACGAAAATAATGATTTTATAAAAACAGAATTAATAATAATAACAACTGTATGAATATAAATTAATATTTATTCAAATAAAATATAAAAAATCAATTAAAACATATCTAATTATGGGTTATATTATGAAATTAATGTGTAAAAATTTGGATATTTAATTTTTTTGAAATATCATTTTTATCCCAAAAATATATTATAATTAAATCCCATATATGGTTGACTAAAAATTAATCATACTGATAAAATAAAACTAAATAAAACTTATCATTTTTTATTAATATATTTTTTGATATGAAATGTCTGTTTCCAAAAATTGTATTTTGTACTATACATGGAAAAAACATAATATCTTTAAAAATAAATAAATTTCACATAATGATATTTTAATATAATAATTTAAAAAACGATTTAATATTTTATAATTCAAATTAAAAAAAATTATAAATTAAAATTTAAAAAATACATTTTAATAAAGGGATTTAAATATAATTATTTCTTTTTTCAGTAAAAACATTACTTAATATATTAATAATGAATACAAACATTAATTTTTATTATTATAACATACCCTTGGATGTCACATTCTCTTTTTTTAATTTTAAATAATTATAAATATGATGTTTAATGACAATATGTATGAGTTGATATTCTTCCCACAACATTTCTAATAAGAAATCATCTTTTTATAAGTAATGTATTTAATATTGGTTCTTATCACATATGTCTTTAGTGATAGAGTTCATGAAAAGATTTTTTGAATTATTAATGTAACTAGTGTTATTTATTATAATCGGTATATGGAAAAATATTATCTCAAATTCCAAGAGTTTCATTTTAATCGAGATTTTTTGGAAAAAACAACAATCGATGATTTTATAACCTTCTTTAGATGTATAAAGAGAAATATGGTTTACCTTCCTCCTACTGTATTCCATTAGTAATTTTCTATAATTTTATATATTCCCATATTAGTTTTTCCAATCTATTTTTAATCATGAAAAATGGGAATCAAATTTTGATTCTTTAAAATATGTTTATTCTAGATAAAATCAACTGATAATTTTAGTTTTTTAAATAACTAAAAATACATTAATCACAATTGATTTGAGATTCATTTAATTTAGAATTAAATTGATAATGGAGAAGAATGGAGAGCATTATATTATAATAGATATATGTAAGGTAAATTAGACTAAAAATCATTCTTCTATAATTATGGTTATCAACCGAGTTACTAAATTCATCCAACAAAAGCCTTCATGTTAAACCCATGAGGGTAAAAATTTCCTTACAATGATCTATAAAAAATAATTTTATGATTTTATTAGTTTATTTTCAATTGATTATAATATCAAAACAGTTTCACTATGAACAATGATATATAATAAATAATTTATATTCACCTATAAAAACCATTTCAACATTTCTTTTTACTACATCAAAAAATTCAATAATGAGTTTATTTTTTTTCACTGAAAATCACATCATAATATTATATTTAAATTTGTAATAAATCTTTTGAAGTTCATTTTTGAAAATTAATGGAATCATAATTTCCAATAATACAACCATTTAATAAAATAAAATTATAAATAAATTTGTACAATGTATAAAGGGATTATTTTAAACCATTGAATGATTTATTAATTTTGAAAAAGGTATTTAGAAAATGTGTATTTTCAAAACCATAAAGTTATTAAAAAACAAAAACTCCATAATAAAATATTATAAAAGGTCATTTTCTAATATATTTTAAATAGTTTCAAAAAATGATGATAGGTTAATTCCCACATGTTTCTTTACGAATGATGATATTAATGGTCTTACCATATATGGTTCATTAATATTTGTAATAACCATTAGATACTAAGTGATTATCATTTATATTACCATATTCAAAAATTAAATATTAAATTACTTTTGAAATTCTATAATTGGATGATTATTTTTTATTTCCATGAGTGTCCATAGATCATCTTATGGGATTTTTTTTCATGCATGAAACAAATCAATTTTCCTTCTTACTTTAATATTGTATTTTAGTGATAAAAAGCCACATGCAAACACATTTAGAATCCATCTTCTAGTTTGAGTCCCTACATGGAAATATGAAATGAAATTTTCAAGGACATGTTAGTTACATTTTTAGAATTAATTATGTGTGGAATATTAAGGTGATTCTATTTTTTATAAATATTTTATATTTAAAAAGTTCATATAAAATAAAACTTTCAGTGAATAATTGAAATAGATTATGGAATTTTTTAAAAAACAACATGAAAAGTATCTTCGATAAATTTATTATTTTTGTGAAAGATTGGATATGAATTTATTTAGTAGAATTACCCACAAAAGATTCCGTCATTCGGTTTGGAATCAATATTTCCATGATAGTCAATGTTGATTAGAATATAAAACATAAATCCAAAAACAATAAAGAATGTCACTTATGGTTATTTACTTTTATAATGTTCATGAGGTGTAATTTTTTGAAAAGGTTTTTTGATAATCGTATTAATATTAAATCATGAAGTATTCACAATCACCTCTAAATAATATTTTAACAAAACAAAATTTATTAAATATTTTTATCGTAAATTCAATTAATGTCCAATGTTTTATCTCTATTGTACCATCTCTTAATGGGTTGGATGAGAATACATAAAATGATTAATACCTAAAAATAAAATGATTCTGAACTTTTTTTATTATCAAATCTATATCTATGATAACATCATTCTGACATTTTTTAAAATATATTTAATATTTATCTTTTTAGAAGCCATAATGAAGGATTTTCATGCATCCCATTTACGAGTTTGGAAATTATCCTACTTTAATATTATATATTTTCCAATTTTAAAAAATATTAAATGATTTACATCAAAAAAATTGAATTTTAGATGGTCTAAATATATGGAGACAAATTAATAAGATATTTTTTGAAGAGGAATTTGTTATATATTTTAATGTGGATTTTTATTTCATACTATATTGTAATTATTAAAAATATATATTATCGATTAAAAACAAGTTGGGAAGATCACGTGATTTTTTATAACATTTGCTATTGAATAGTGATTTAATACTACAATGACCAATGTGTCTGTGAAAAAACTACGAACCAAATGAAAAATTTAAATTTTGGATACCGATTTATTTAAAATTTAATGTGTAAAAATTTTAAAAATGATATTTGGGAGATATTATTTATTCCCATAGAGTTAATGTTTTTTGATAAAAATATTTTTGTAAGATGATTTAAAAACACAATAATAAATTTGGGTAATTCATAAAAAAATGATTCAGGATGTTCACAAATACAATGTTGTCCATATTTGTTTATTTATAAATAAAAATGGTACCATCACAAATTATCATACCCTTAGTGTTTTAATATCATTTTACGTTCTCTCTATTTATTTTTTTGATTTCATTTAATTTAGATAGTTATATATACATGATTCATGAGAAACAACAATCTATGAATTGGGATTCATCATGTTTTCTCTTAGAAGACAATTTTTCTAAAAATTTAATTGATAAATGTTTTGGTACCCCATTAACATTGGATTGTTGGTGTTAGATAATAATTATTTTCTCATTCAAATATGATTTAGAAGATATTTTATATTGAATCAATTGTATAAAATATTGATTTATTATATTATCCTATATAATAAATTATCGTCCACACATAGATAGAATATGTCACCAATTTGAATAAAATAAATATAAGACATCACATCAGTTAAGGATTTGTCAACATATAGTTTTTCATTGATTTCATGAGGTTATTTCATGATTACAAAAACCAATAAAAACCCAATTTTTATCAGAGTTTTACTTCACAAAATTATATTTACATTATTTTTTCCCTTGGAAAATTTTAAAAGGAAAAATTTTAGGTCATTAATGGTATATTCAAGATTATCAAGATCTCATAAATTCTGTAAATTTATAGAATGTTCTTCATTTTCAATGATGTCTTGATTCTTTATTTTTTCGAATATAACTTCTTAATTTGAATATTGGTTTTATTTTTTATAATTTAATTTATGTGAATAAGAATATTTATTAAAGCAATTTTAATGTTTTTGAGGATTTTATATTAGTTCATCATGATTTATGTTATTTGAGGACTATAAATAATAAAAAGTGGTATAAATCGGAAGATAATATTAGTTGAAGTAAATAGAATAGATATAATATACCCAATAAATTTATCAACATGTTATATAAGGAACATATGAAATGTATTAGATGAACTGGTTCAGTATGTTGAGTACATTGATTCACCACAAGCACTATACATTTAATCTTATAAAGCCTTATTACCTCATTTGTTTTATTAATGATTATTTATAGAGATTTGGAATTTTGGATTCTATTTTTTTTACATATTTATAATTAATATTACATTTATACATTTGGATATAAATTCTCATATTGATTGTAATATTTATTCTTCTTGATGAAAATTTAAATTCTCTTAGTGAGCTGATTTATGTAATTAATATTAATTTGGATAAATAATCATTGGTAGTATGAAAGGTCAATGAATTTTTAAATATTTTACATCACTATAATACATATAATAATTTAAATTTACAGTTTTTTCATTTTCCATTATATATTTTATGATTTCTGTTACCTTATTTTTCATCACATCATTTTCATATTGATTTTTTATGACTTTTGGTACCCATGAGATATGCAAAAAACATAGTATATTTTGGAAGAACAAAAATATTGATAAATAATCAATGATATACATTAATCCATTATTAGTTTTAGTAAAGAAAAAACACACCATTAACAAATTAAATAGGATACTTTTATGAATATTCTAAATCACAGTGATACAAATAATTTGTTAGCATTATCTTAATTTTTTTCATTTGTCTATGAATTTATATAATTTCCACATTTGATATATCATTTTCACATTTAATGATAATTAAAATCATTATTATCAAGGCCATAATGTATGGAATTCCTCTCATTATTGTTATATTAAAAACATTTAAACAACAAGAGTCCACATTTTATCTGATTCTCTCATTGCAACATATTCATGCAAATCCCCTATAAAACCATTATAAATATTATTACCTAGAAAAATATACAAACGATTTCTCAAATATGAATAACAAATTCCATTATATATATGTTCAAATTGTATAATAAATAAATTCCACAATAAAAATATCGCCCAATAAAAATTGTTAGGATTGAAAAAAATTATCCAAAAAAAATTTATGAAAATAAATGTTATATATATAAAAAAAATTATCAGATTGACACTAATTTTTAGACTGGGTAGATAACATGTTGGGGGATTTAATTTAAATGTAAACAAGAAAAAACAAATAAATATGGAAATTCCTATTTAATTTATATTGAAATTATAATGTGATTAAGTAATGATTGTGATAAAGAAATAATAAATTAAATTGATAAATATTAAGTAGTTAATATCAAATTAAATTTATCATGGAAATGATAAAATGAAATATTTGGAATAAATTATATTAACGGTGAATAATTCAATTCATTAATGTAGTGAGAGAGAAAATACAATTGTTATAGAGGTTGTAAATAGCACCTTTTAGCATATACATAACTCCCCATAACATAGAATTTAAATAATAGTAATCCCATTTTCAAATAAGTAACCACGATACATATCCCTCAAAATTATGGTTTCTAATTAGCCTCTTTATCTCCATTGGTAGATAAGGACCTTGGACCTTACTTTGTAATGTGATTGATCATTTGATTAAGGTAATGGGAGGATATAGAACTTGTATTTGAAAACATGTTAAAATGAACCTAAATGATATCAGGGATGGACAATTAAAATTTTTTATGTTAAATTTGTGAGAATGGTTCAAAGAATATCCTCATAGATATAATAAGTTATTTACTTTTTTTTCTTTATAGAATCCAAAAGAGAATTGATATTAGTGATGAAACATCGAATACATTAGTTAAGAATTTTTGTACTCCAACATTCAAAATACATCCTTTTTCTATCATCCATGTGGACATAGACACATCTAGAATTCATCAGGTTCATTGATGGTGATGAATACAACCCTAATTTATATATTGATCGAAAAAAAATTTAGATCATATAGACTCTCCAAATTACAGCAGATACCCATTTTCTATCATCATGAAGTTGGTGGACTACATAGATCTCAGTGATGCTCATTGTCCGCTTGTGGATTAATTGTACTCCTACACTGAGTAGTCGATGATATGTATCTAGAAAGGATTTATTATCACATTACCCCCCACATTCCAGTTATTCTTCTGTACACTATATTTTTTGGATACATTTGAATGGACTAGATGGTTCACTAAACTTGGTATCCCTAGTAGCCTATCACTACAGCCCACCGGCTTCTATGGAATCCCTTTCTTTCTTTTTTTTTCTCCACATAAGGATCATAAAACAGGAATCCATATTCATGAGACATAATATATGATTATTCCAAGCATTCAGAAAGTCCATCATTTCGAACATGAATTTATATTATAAAAACCATTATGTGTAATAATTTAACCATGATATTAATAATTAATGATACTATAACACTAAATAGAAAATATTATATATATATATATAAGAGTGTTTCTGATTATTAAAATTCCACAAGAGAGAGTGATAAAATATTAACAACATACTAATTCATAAAGACCAATACACATAGGGAAACAAGATATTTCCAATGACACTTAAATTTTGGAAATTTCTATTTGAGGGTCCTTCCTCATTGACTACCATCTCTGATATTACCATGTGAGAATATCTGGTGAATATTTCATATTTAATTATGATACCATAACATATGATAGGGAAACAAAAATTTCAACTCATTTTATTGATGTTATCTAGAATACAATAGATATCGTCAGGACTATCATCATAAAAATTATAGGTTCTCATTATAGATGGAAAAAATTTAAAGCATTTAGATATTGAATATCTAAAAGGATATTATCTCATTAATCATACTCAGATGAAGAAAATTAATTTTGTTTGATACATTTTTATTTAATAGAATATTTATGTATAAATTTCGTCTCTTTTAGGGATCCAACTCAAAAATAACATAGGCTAAGAAATATGAATGTAATCATTGGAAAAGTGATATTAATATTTTTTTTAATTTTATCTTAACATATGGTGATGATAACGTATTAGAGATTTAATTTTGGTTTTCACTGATAATAATATATTTGAATATATATTCATGTTAAGAAATATCGATTTTCAGAAATAATTGATGGTAATATTTTTATAAGATAATTACAAAGATATTTCCTAAATTCTAGGTTGAGTTAATTTGGAAAAACATGCATTATGCATGAAAGAAAACATTGTTGTACTCATGAGGACATATATTATGGGAAGTTACTGAAGTAGATTACATATATTTTTATATATAGTGAATGTCAGTAGTTTAGTTTTTCTATATTTGATAACATTGTATTTTTATATATTTTAGAAGAGAGACTAGTCACAAATGAATGATCATATGGTTGATGTGATCATAGATTTTATCATTCATAGTGATAATCATTAGGGGTGGATAATGTATAGTTATTTTCATGTGTTATTCAGTTTGATTATTTTTTTATTGTTCTACGAGTTAAAATATTATATATTACATTCATAGACCATGTTATGTTGTGTTTTAATGTATTTTATATTATTAAAATTTCATTAAAGGAATATAATTGGTGTAAAATAATAAAAAATTCAATGGAAGAATTAATTTTTTTATTTTGAATATTTTCTTATGGTAAATCAATGCCTCAATTCCTACTTGGTTCGTTAAATCTTTTTGTTGTTCCTTACTAGAAATGGTTAGACATAATGAAATATTTTCTGAATAAATATTGTATCTATATAATTATATGTATAAATCATGGTAGAATTTATTATTTCAATAAATATTATATTTCATTAATCTTTAATGATTAATGTTTTTTATATTCATTCTAGACGATATATATATAGGATTTAATAGAAATTTAATTTGTTTAGAAGACATCATTATATGATTATGAACTTTTATTTACATCATTAGATAATAAAGAGAAAGAACTGTTCTTGGGGAACCAATTTTTATATTAATATTAATTTCATTTACTTTTATAACTAACAATATTAAGTAGATGGTTTATAAAAATTAGGATATATTCAATTTATGTGTTTTTATTTTTTTATGTTTTTTGGGTTATGAATTTTCCCTTAACATATTTTTCATATATTAATTGTTATCAATCATCAAGTGGAATGACATCAGTTGAGGTATTATGTTGGAAATGATATTGATTATTGTTGTGTTTCATTAGTTATAAGGAGTACTTCATCATAAGAATAGATATCATTGGAGAAAAATATAGATATAATGAATGATTATAGTTTCGATGATTATTAAATTATAAAAATCATAAATATTATATAGATCAATGGTGGAGGGATTAGGGTATTTTGATTTCAATTTTTTATGATTTTTCCTAATCTAGGGAATATGATTTTTTTTGATATAGGAATATATATATATATATATATTGGATGAAATTTTAATGTGTAGGAGTAAGTCAATGTGGGGGTATATAGATTAAAACATTTAACCCGGTTTTTCTGAGAAAGAAATACTAATAGTGAAAGTATATTAGATTCAAGATCATCATGGCAATTTAATATGAGGAATATTCTATTTTTATTGGAATATTATGATGGAACCATTGATTGAAATGATGTACATTGTATTGAGAGTAATATATTTTTTCTTCATACATTTACTTATTTTAAAACTTGATTTTTACAGTGGAGTTAATAGTGAATTAAGAGATCTTTATCCAAATGAAATAAATTTTATACACAATTTATATGTAATTTAGTTTATGATATTAATTATAGACATGTATATAATGATTTCGCAATGCTGTATTACTATATTATTTTCATGTTTTATATTGTTTCTCTAGGATAAGAAATATTCCATGCATATCTATATATTCTTTCTATTTTTTTGTATTACTATTCATGGTTTTTATTTTAGAGGGGAATTATTATGGGGTATTTAAGAAATTATCTTTATGCATAATATATGGTATGAATTTGTTTTTTTACTGTATATTTATTCCATAATTGTTTTCTTTGTTCTCATCATGGTTTTCTCCCTCTTCCCATTTGGGGGATTGTTTGAATTAAAGTATGATTGAGTGGGACACTATTATAATGGGGACTGAAATATTATATAAAAAATTATGGTTATAAACCATTTTAATATTGGAATATAAATACAAAATTACCCTTATGTGGTTTGGGAGTATATTTTAAAGTTTTCTTTTCAAAAAAATGATTATAACAACGTCTTGTTATACAATTTGTTGGAAAAATTATATGATTTGTCTAATATTTGAAAAAGAATTTCTTATTTATTAAATATTTCTAGGTAAAACATGTCATACATTATGAGAAACACATTATTTTTTTGAAATACATATTTTTAAAATGAAAATTACTATATATATTTTCCAAGATTAGGATTTAGGTTTTCTAGATTTCTATCTCATCATTGAATAAAATAATCTATGATGTTTATTGAGGGATAATGTGACTCTTTAAAACATAAAAAATTAAATTTATAATAATTAAGCTATATTTTATCTCATTTTGGGTCATTTATGTGCCCTTAGAAAATTGATAATTTTTTTGAGTGATTTTGGATGATATTTGAGTCCCAAAAAATATACAATCCTGATTTATCAGTAATTTATACTAATGTTTCTATTTTTCCATGCATAATTAGATTCTTATGTCATGGGATATTATAGATGGAATATTTTGTGATGCTATTATAGGTGATTTAGGTTATTATTATGGGATCTCAAGTTTTTTGGAGATACATAGGGAAATGTAGAAGTATTATAATAATAATAACAATGATATTCATCTTATATAAATGACTGTATAACATTAATGTAATCTGGGTGTTGATGGTAATTTTATATTTTTATTACAATATTATTATTTATATTATATGATGAATTTTTTTAACTTATTATGGCCCATGATATTAATTTACAATCGTTTTTCAATGAGATTCATACTATCATGTTTTGAATGGAGATCAATTAACCGATATAGTGAAAGAATATTTTCTTTCAAGATTATAATGTTAATAAAATTTCTTTCGACAGTGATGGATCAATTATTTTAAGCTTATTTTACTTTTTTTTGAGGATATTATCAATGTTAAAATTCTCAATAATATTTTTGAAATATTTTTCCCCTAATATTTGATTTCAATGGGAAAACCATATTTTCCTCATGAAATATTCCTATGATCCTTTGGATTTATTTTCACCTACAATAACAACTTTTTTGTTTCTCTTATGTTTTATTATGGATATGATCCAATGTTACTGTCCTTATTCATTCTCTTAATGGTTTAATAAAATGATACTAAGATTTTAATGAGACTAGATTATTTTTAATGGGTAATGTTATGATGAAATAATGAAATATGTTTGATTTTTTCCATTATATGAGATATATTATGTGGATATGATGAATGTGATATGTTATTCTGGAACACATATTTATGGTTTTTATTTTATGATAGGTGGTTGAAAAATTCTATATCCCTCCAATTCATTGAGTAAAGTATTATATTTCCTGAGATAATTATGGTAAATTATTTGATATTCTAGATCAACATTGGGAACTAGAATAGATTCTTGATACCCTTTGGGACACATGTAGTGTTGTTGGATAAATTAATATATGGAAAATAGGTGTTGAATCCTAACCATTATGATTTTTTATCATGGTATTAAAAATTTATATATCAAATGGTTTCTATGAAAATCATGGTGCAACATTTTTTTGACATGTTGTTATGATTATGAGATGAACATATAGTTCATTATTAATTTAAGATATTTCCCCACTCATATAATTAATCTCTATAGAAATGGAATCTTTTCATGCCATAACTCATATGTATGATCTACAATGTATTGTGAATTAAAATCTTATTTTATGATCATTATCTCATTCCTATATTGGAATATTGTTCTCTTATATTCATATCGATTGATATCTCTAATTTTAACCCATATTAAGTTTATGTACCCATCATTTGTTTATTTTCCTTTCCAATGTAAATGAAGAATGGTTTTTCAAAGTGAATGGAGATAATCGCCCAATTTTGTATTATTTTGTTATAGATGATAATAAATGTATTTAATCAACAATTTTTTTAATTTATTCTCCAAATACAAAAATACTTTGTAGTTCTAGTATGTATTATAATGTATTGTGTTGAATATTTATCTAATAGTATGTAATATTTTTGTATGAAATTATTTGGTATCCTCATCAACAATATGTTCGAATTTTCAATCTCAATATCAATAATCATTTATCCAAAATATGCATTTTAATATAATAATTTTGAATATATAATGGGATATCTATCCCTATGTCATTTATTTTCTAGAAATATCACCTCGCTTAAAAATCACCATTCATGATTATCGATAAAATTAGACATGTGAATGAAAATAAATATATCAAAAACTTCTTAAAAAAATACCTAAATATTTTAGAATTTTTGAAATTAGAATAAAATTTCTGAAACAATTTTGAAATATATTTATTATATCCTAATATATAAAAACATAAAACAGTACTCCTTAATGATTTGAATAACATTAAAACAACATTAGTTTACAAGTTCTCTATTCGATTATATAACCAACTTAGATAATTTATATGGTCAAACACATATTACATTAAAATATAAAAGGTAATTATAGATGTACATTATTCACTTTTATTAATAAATTTATTTTTCCTCAGCATTTAGTTTCATTGTGACCATCATTTCCGAAGACAAAAAATCCCTTCATTTCCATGAGAAACTTTCCCAGGACTATCTTTCCAAATTCACAATATTTAATAACGTTTAATGATCTAAATACCATAGTATTAATCAAATTACAATTTTATTTTAATTTTTTCATTCTAAACTACTCCTACGTTCATGTTTGTAATAATATATCATGATCGTTGGTCATGAATATACACAATCGTTCATTTTACATCTCTCATTTCATTTAGTTTCATTTGATTAAAATAGTTTTATCATTCATCAAATGTTATGTAAAAAAGGATTCATCATTGACCTAACCATTATTTAAAACCAAAAAATATATTCAATAAGAAACAATAACCATTTTGTATTTTTATATATTTATTAAGAATCATTCATTGAATTTATAAATCATTTAAGAATTTTTTTAATAAATTACTCCACTGGATGATCCATGGTTATTGATGTCCATTTTCTATTAAAATTATCAATAATGAATCATAAATAAAGAAGTCATCTAATATAAGAATATCTAATTGTAGGGGATAGAAGGTTGTATGGTTTTAGGCACGCTCATTATCCGACGGTGATGATCTTGTAAATAAAAAATCTAAAAAGTTATGAGTTGTTATCCATATGTGCATCTTTTAATCTATTGTTTCAACTACCCATTATCTTGACACTATTTTTAGGAAACCACACACCATTCACAACCATAAAATAGGGTTCTCACTCATCTTTTATCATCCTTGATTCAATAAATAAAAAATCCAGCTCTAATATAAACTATGGTGTCCTAATCATTACATTTTCAATTGTTACATATTTTTAGTGAATATTAATTCTATATCATTATAATACATTGAATTAAAAAAATGGATCAATGATTTACTGGTGACATCCTTATAAGTTATATAATTAATAATAATGTACTTCATATCATTGCAAAAAGGATACATAAAAATGAGTTACTTTTATATTCAGACGAAGGTCAAATAATATATATAGTAATCAATGAAAAAATATATCATTATCATGATTATAATGATTTGGGAACATGATAGTAACTATTGAAACTGAAACCCAATATTATATAGATCACAATCATTAAATAATTCCACAATATATTATATGACATGCAGCATTGACGAAGTATAGACTATGATCTATGAGATAATGAAAAATAATAATAATCATCATAGATAGTAACAAAATATGATTCATAACAATTATGATAAAATTATTATTTTAAGGATAGATGTCATAACATTTATTACATTTTAGGATTTGGATATCTTCATATCAACCAACTCTATGCTCGGCATGACATATCATGTACCATCTTTTTGGCTTTTTATAACCACCTCTATACCAATTTGGCACATAAAAACTTCTAATTTTTAAAAACATTGAGTTATATTATAGGCCAACAAATCATATAATCATAATCCATTAAAATATCATCCTTGAGATCATGAAAACTGTTATCTTTATGACATTCATAAAAAAAGGTAAATGAGAATGGTTTTCATTAAGACTTACAATCCATAAAAAATTACCATATATATATATATTAATGATTTTATATTTAGATCAAATCCTTAAGAACCTTACTTAACATAATTTGAGGTTATCAAAGGATAAATCACTTTATAATATCATTATATTTTTCTAACTAAAAATACCATTTTTATTTTGAAATCAATTATTTAAAATCATAAAGTTAATTGAATACTAAGGAAAAAATTTCATTGAATCATTCATGAATACTTGTAAATGATTCTATAAATCATATATTTGTAATGATATTGAAAATTTATTTTAAAGTAGTATATATAGAAAATGATTCCTCTCACACCTTTGGAAAAAAATGTACCACATTAAAAAAATATAACTATTACTTTTAAACTATTTATTAAAATTTATATATTGTAAGTATTACATTATTAAATTAGTGTGTAATTGTAAAAACATTATTTAATCAATTTAATGTAAATATAGTCATTGAATAATATTATTATTTATAAAATTAAAACAATATTTATGTTTTCATTAAAAAAAAATTTAAAATAAATTTGATTATATTTTGAGTGGATAATGTATTAGAAAATTAGAATGTTATTAAAAATAACTATAAGGTAAAAATATAGCAAATAATTAAGAGATATATATAATATAATTTCATCATTATAAAATTATGCAAAAAAAAAATCCGGGTATAATGTTAGATTATAACATAACACTCTTACCATTTTGGTAAATATTTATTTATAACAACCACGAATAAAATAAACAAAAACAAAAAGCTAAATTCCCTAATTATAAATATATTATTGATATATAATATAAATTTATATTTATGTACATCACATTAGATACATAAATTTTGAATTTTCTATATGACTCACAGGGAAACAATTGAGATGGGAAACCATTTCCCTAAGTCCAACATGATTCCTAATTTTTATAACCTCTTGTATATCAATTATATATTTTTTATAAATATATAATAACAGATTAAAATACTAATAATAAAATATATTGTCACCATAATTAATTTCAATTCTATTTTATCAAGGAATAATTATCAAAATCATCATTTCCAGTGGTTAACTGTTTCAATTTTTTTATATTTTATAACATATGTTCTGGTACATTCTAAATGATGATGGATACATATTTCATATAGTGATATTATTTTAATTAAAATCCTATTATTATATAATATCATGATAATACCACATAGTAGTTTCATTCATTTCATAACAATTATATAATCAGTAATGAATGTGTTAAAACTGACCTAACCAAGAGTATGTTAAAATGACAGAACGATTAAGAACATGTCAATGATTAATTATGATAAGGAATTTATATAATCATATTAATTTATTAATTATCATATATATTTATTATATATAATATTATTTACAACTATAAATTATGTAAAATCTAAAATAAAATATATCATTCTTGAAGACTATAGTCTGCATGTTCACATAAAAAATATGTCCTTTTTATAACGATAAAAAGGAAAATAAATTTGAAATTTTTTACCTTATAAATATAATTACTAAATAATAAATATGAAATAAATTTTTTTAAATACATCATTCTGAATTTCATATTATGGTAGTGATGGAAAATTCAACACAACAATTCATGAAGGTAGCAGTCAACATTTTATAATGAGTGATATTTTCATTTACCATTTGATGAAATGATGGTGAAAAATTGATATATAGTAATAAAAACCAAAATATTGTATATTTATGACATGAGAATAAATTTTATAAGAATAACACAACATATTAAGTTTCATTATAAGAAGAAATAATCCTTGAAATGGTCAATTAATTTGATTACATATTCATAGATAGTTCTCATTTGGATTATTACATAATTTGTTTTAGTTGATTTTACGATAATAAAAGGGGATTAAGGCAGAATGAGTGATATATACTACTGTATTAGTGTGGGTTTTGGCAATGATATTATGATCTAGCATTTCTATCAAAAGAGTAGTTTATGATTCCTTATATAATTTTGGGGAGGAAACGATTGGAATTATTTATATTAAATTAATATAATTAATGTATTTATCAAGAAAAGATATTGAAAGTTTCCTTTAATTAAAAAAATAATAGGTATTGGTTGAAATAACACCAAAAAACAAATTTTAGATAATTTATTGGGTAAATTTAAAAAATACTATTGGCTTAAACACCTTATATTCCCTTTTAACCCATAACACCAATAATAGATTTTTATCCATATTGGGTTATAAGTTAAAAAATTAGTTGACATATGGCACAGAATTGTTACATCGATAAAAACATAACCCATTTCAAATTGCAAAGGTTCTACATCAATTTATTTTAATTTGTAAATCATTCAATAAATTATATTGAACATTATTTTTCATTATTGTATTTTTTAACTATTTCATTAAATTGACATTGAAGACATAAATATATTAAGGTATTTAAAAAATGGAAACATTTAACACAAATATACAATTTTTATTAACCATAAAATGAATGTAACAATATAATTCAACAACAAAATATTTTCTTGACGTTTTTGATATCATTTAATTTAATTTTATTACACATTTAACAAACATAAAGTAAGGGGGTCATAAGTATTTATTGAAAATATAACGTCAAAAAAATATTTACCATTATAAAAATATATATTTATTCTCGATAAATAATTTTTTATACGTTCATAATGTATGGTCATGAATCGGTGTGGATTTACCCTTTTCATTCTTTCATAGATCGATGTGCTTAAAAGAGGCATAAAAGATGTTTAGAGAAGCATAGATAGGTATAATCTAGTAACGGGGGATTAAAAATTGTGTAACTAAACTATAAGACATGAAATATGGGTTTATAGGTTTCCTTGGAAGTTTCATGGTGTGAAATAGGGTTTAACAACATGTATGTTTTAGGGGTTTGAAAATTAAAATAATTCATTGAAGAGAAATATTTTTTGGAAAAAACAACCATAAGGGATTAAACAACCTGAAATGGGATTTCACATCACGTAATGCCATGTTTCATTATTTTTTTAAACATTCTAACCCCTTGGGTTATCAGAAAATCTATGATTGAAACACTATTTATTGACTCAAGATGCCTCAGGCACCCCTTCATTAACGTTTTGTGATTCCATCATCCCTAATCGATTCCCCACATCCATCCTATAATCCATATTCGATATAAGGTATGATCTACCTCTATTATTTGGTTATTCAATATGTTTCCTCATGTTTCTCAATTCCAGGTGATGTAATTTGAAATCCTTTTTCAAATGTTGTTTCTCTTGGTAATTGTTGGTATGGTTGTGCCATGACATCCTCAAGTTGATGCTGTTGTTGTGGGAGAGGTGATTATGATATGTATCTTCAATTAATTCATGTGTAATGAATGTAAATGACCTTTTGAGGACAACGATTAATGTCTTACATATTTATTTACATGATATTATAGATCTAGTTTGATTTAACCCTTGGATATTAATTCAAATAACTAATTAAGGAATTAGACCAGAATAAATAATTGGAATAGATCGCATAATAGTGATTTCGATATATTTTATAATAACAGTTTGCCTCTTGATTTTCAATATATTGTGACCTCTATGTATTTATTAGTTTTTCACATTTTCAAGATATAAATTTGTAAGATATTGAAGCCGAAATTATTTGATAATTAATTGGATAAAAGATATAGGAATTTTTAATGAATATAGTTGTTGTTATTCTTTTTTGATATTGATTAAATTGATACATATTATCATATATAATGGAATTGGTTAATGAAATGGAATCCTGCTTATAATTTTTTATAATGGAATTAAAGGATTGTTAAATTTATTATTTAATTAATTGTGATAACTTTTTATTGCTAGATGCAAAGTCTATCGGTAGTTAGAATATGTGAATAATGAATCAGTTATTTCCATATGGAATAAGGAACCGGTTTTCCTAAAAATGATAATTCTTCTGTAGGGAATTTGTTTCCCATTTTCTTTCAATTTCCTTGTTCTTTATTCATCGGATCGGTGAGATCTCATTCTGTGTGATGGATGAATGCCTTATTTTTGGGCTAAGATCCGGGTTGATTGTTCATTTTCTATAACTTATGATGTCACTTAAACATAGGATGGCTCAGGCTTGATTGAAGTTGTGTTCTATGGGATATGGATGCCCAGTGTCTATGTTATTAGTTGATTCATAGAGTGGTGACATGAATCTTTTTATGCATGTGAGTATCTTGGAGGACACCAAAGTTAGTGTAACAAGTTGAATTTTGGCTTCCCATTTGATATGATAGTTGTATCCTTGCGGAATATATTGTTTTTAATCTTCTTTACATTCCCCACTACTTGAGGCCAATGGTTTTTTTATTCTACTTCCATGGTAGGTGAATACATGTGGGGTATTCTACATGATTTTTATTTATATATTCTCATGGACGGACGTTTCTATATTATAACTATATTTTGAGAAGACTCAACATGTAGTTCATCTACTCATTATGTTAATCCCCATGTGTTTGGAATCATAGAATGTTTTTCTAGATTACCAAGAAATATGGAGTGTGTAAATGTTGTAAACTAAATGAATAAATGATTAACCCATAAGGATGGATCTTGCTGGGATTCAATGGTAATGTTATAATTCTATGAAACTTTAGATTTGGTTTACTTATTCATGGATGTAATGGATCATTCTGTAATGATATTGAAATGTAATTTGGAATTAATAATGGGTAATTAATTTTTAATGTGTTAATTAACATAAATAACAAATTATAATAAGGGATAATTTGACTATATGTTCCCATTAAATGTTTATGTTCTTAAAGGATATCTGGTGTTAGTTGTGGTAGCCGTGAGACCAAAATATGTTATCTGTAGTAGAGTCTAAGACTACGTTATACTCGTAGTGTGGTTGTGAGACACATTATATCATGTAATTTTATATTTCTGAAAGATAATTGGTTATCCACTAAATGAGTATAATATTTATTGATAAAAAAAATAAAATATTCATGTAATTTATTATCCAAAAACACCATTTTAGTGCATTTTACACATAAAACACTGATTCACATTATGTTTGAAATACCATCTTAAAATGCACTATTATATGTTAAATATTGAACACCTTGAAAAATTAAAATGATGTCGATTTTATTTTCAAATTTTAATTTCAGGTTTTTCATTACATAGGAATAATGCATACATTTGGAGTACTTGAAGATTCATAATGGAAGACCACTAATGTTGTTCTTGAACAAAAAACAATATGGGTGAAGTGAACTGAATAAAATCCCAATAAAACTATTGTATCCACCAAGATTTGAGTCCAATGATTCTAAAATTTTATATAAAGATATAGTACATAATTTTTAACATTTCATCAAACTGTGAAAAGATCTAATTCATATGTTTTAATGGGGTTACACATGGCCCATGATAGAGAAAAAATTCTAGGTCAGATTCTACATTCAGAAAAACATCCAACGATTTTGATAATATCTCGCAGACAAAATTTTTATTTGGGATGAAATTTTACATGAGTTTATAAGACATCAGGAGATCCATTTTCTTCTTCTATGTACCACTCTAATACATCTTTCAAGATGATCATTTAGACAGCTCTGTTCATTTAATGGAAGTTGGCTTCTACTTCCGGTCATGAGTGGAAAAGTCTATGTTTCACAAGACTTCAACCTCCCTAAGCATACCATAATCATGTGGGCTTACGTACACTATTTGAGGATCGACCCAAGATTCCAAAAAATCATATTTATGGAAGTGGTTTTTGGAATATTTAATCATATTTGGTGCTTTAATTCATTGTAATGTTATGCTGTAATTTTGTTGTCTCACATTTATCATTAACATGAATATTGTTCTAATTCATCTTAGTTCTTAATAAAAGTTATTCTTCCCCTATTATTTTAATTTTGTTCATATAAAATTTATAATTTTGTCTAATTATGTGAATTTATTCACACCAAACATTGTGAAATTATCACACAATAGTGGAGTGATTGTAATTTCATTTTTTTTCTTTTTTAATTCTCTAATTCCTCCCTCAAGAGTCTACTTCCCGCTTAAATAGAGACAATAAAATCATTGGAGGGATATAATACATATGGTTTTATTAAATGGAGTAGAAAAGGGGATTTATTGGATGATATTTATCACTCCATTAATGTATAATCACTTCTTTTAATTGAGATTTTATTTGATGATTTTATAACTTCTTCGTTCTTGTTGAATTTTAAGGACACATGCCTCATGTGATAATACAGACCATTATCTTAAAGTGCTCATTAATTTGATCCTATAATTTTATATGTGATTATTATTATGTTGTTTTTGGTATTAATATTGTATGTGATAATTTTCTTGACCTTCATGAATAAAACCATCTCAAATATATGATATTGAAACCACTAAAAATGAATTTCATCCAATCCACCACAAGTGATAAAAAAAGGATCATCTAATTAGTTACAATTGAATTAAATTAAGTACATTATAAATCATATGAAAACATATAAAATCAACAAAATTTTACCACTTAATAACAAAAAACAATCCATAAAATTTACAGGATTATAGGTTACATCTTCGGTCTCTGAGGATTCAATAACCCAAGATAAACTACAAGCAACCACTGAACCCCAAAAACATGGGTAAATTTGGGTGAGAACAAATTTTTTCACCATATAGAGGGACCTATGTATTTTATCTTAGACACTATCATCCTATTCACACACCTTTTTCTTTATTATCCTCTATATTTATCTTATCTTTTCACCGTTCTATTTTTTTGTTTCTAATGAATATCAAATATGTGATTTAGTCTACTGCAATGGAGTGTCTTCAACATTACATTATCATAAAACCATGTTGGTATCAAATTCGAAATCATTATTGGTAATCCCCTTACAAAATGAGTTTCTTTGATCAATCCTTGAATGATCAATCCATACTCGGTTAGTGGCACAATCATTTAAACGATGAATGTCTAAAGGATAAATTTCCACCCCTTTCAGGGATAGTAGAAGAGACCAATCTTAGAATAGTCCATGATGATCACCCGTATAAAAATTCTATTCCTAAAAAACTAATTTAACTATTGGGTAATCAAATGGAAATATTTAATTTTGAGGGTCTATATTTTAGATTAGAACTAAAATGCATTAATACTTGTAAAGAACTCATCCCAACACCAACTGTCCCATAAAAAACCTTATGTGAACAATGTAGTTTCCCAGAAACCTCTCATTAATGTATTTTCTAACCAACCATTGGATTTGGGGCATGGTAAGTGAATAAAGAAATAGTTTATGGGAGTTAAAATCAATAATAAATTGATTTCACGGATTCACAAAAGGTAAATTTGATATCGAGGATTTAGTTCCCCTATTATAGCTCCATTGATGATTTTTCAGAAAAACAAATCACTAAAACATTGGGAGAAATCAAAAACATTGATTCTATACACATTCCTGACACTAATATTTCCAATTTGGTGGTTGAATATTCTATTAAAAAAGAATGAATTCTATTGATATATTTAGAAAATGAAACTGAGTTGGATTCCAAATCATGACATGTGTCTAAATGTCCTATACATCATAAGCTCAAAAATATTGTTCGTCCTTCCATGATCAAGTATCCCTTCCTAGGATATAAAAATTACCTTTCATTTGTAATTAATTATTGTCTTGAATCTAAAAATGTTTTATTGATAATAGGATTATTTTTCAAGACAACAATGGAAACCAGATCAACCATTTCCAATATTCCATGGATTTTTCCACTAATTGTAGAAAATAGGATTGTACATGACAAAAATTTTAAACAAATAATCAATCTCAATCTAGTTTAATTGAATAAATACGCATTCGTTAAAATTTTTAATGTTGGTATAGGGGATAGGGGTTCAGGTCGAGCTAACGACATTAAACCAAAGCACTTCACTGGAGGCAACCCATAGTTTTAATGTTTCATATCATTTTGAATCATATTTATTTTTAATTATGATATTTTAAAAAAATTTCTTATACTATTAACATGTTATGCTATTATGAGTGAGGATAGGTATAATAGGGGAGCGCCATTTTCATCTGCTTCACATGGTGTGATCTTTAATAAATATCTTACATAGAAATAGACATAGAAAGAAATGTAAAATTAGTTCATTATATATTTATGTTTTTGTAGATTATAATAAAAAATTTTATTATAAAAATAATAAAGGGACACATCTATGGTCTTGGGGAAAACCCCGCCACAACCGGCGAAGCCACGGGGGCTCAAACCCGGGAACAAAGGGAGACATAGGCACGTTCTTACCACTGACCTGTGGATTATACTTCTTCCTTATTCTATAATTAACATATATATACACTTATATTTTAAATTTTTATTATTATATATATATATAATTTTTTTGTTATGTTTGATGTTTTTTTTTCATTACAGAACTCTCTAAGTGACATGGATATCAAATGACTAAATTGGAGTAGCAAGAACATCATATTAAACCACCGGATTACTTTATTCCGTGATCCTCATATTTCAAATTTCAATTAGAACTCCTCCCATCCCCCTCTGACCACATCTAAATTTTTTTTACATTAAACACCGTGTACAATGTTATTCTATGTTGGGGGGGTTAAAATAATGAAAAAAAAAATTAATTAATATTTCGTGTATAAGATATGTGTGCAAGGAAAAATTTATTTAACCATGAAAAGGATAATACACATTCCACAATTTTAAACTGAATATCAAATGATTTAGCATTCCCTACTTCTGATTTTAATCCATGTATAATTTCATGAGAATATATTTTGTTAAATGTAGCTATCTAATGTTAAATTTCATCATTTATATTTTCTTCCAAAAAAATCGCTCATCCTTTGGATATCGGGTAATTATTTTGAGTACATGGGGTCCCCCAAAATATATATCATATGTTTGGGGATCATTTTAGTTTTAATATGAGTATTCAATAAAAAAAATCTCATAGAGCAAGAAAAATATGTAATACATGGATTTCGGAACATTGGGATATTAAATAAATAGATGTATAGACCATAGTTAGTAATTTTACCTCTATTAGTGTTAATTTGAATTTTCTTTTTGACTAAGTTAACTAGTGTTAATGCCTGAGTATGTGGGATTCAATTGGAGCCCTATGGTCTTTGAGCCTAGGAGTCATCAGCAATGTCTAGCTACATGGGTTGACTTTATTAATTTAAATATCAATTACCTTGGAAAAATTTACAAAAAAAACACAAATTATTATTCTATAAGAAAAATTGAATACACATCTTAATATTGAAATGTGGTTCCACCTAGAGCTTCTATCATTTCCACCATGAATAATATGAACCCCATATCTATTGTGATGCACAACACATCATCCGGTTTAATTGATATAGGATGAAATATAGTGATGAATTTGAAAAAAGGAATGGGTTTAGGATTTGGATATTCTTATGAATCAGTATTCTATTAAGAGATTCTGAGGGGTTTCATAATTTTTTGATATAAGGGTTTTTTGTGATCATTGTGTATTAATATGTTTCTTGAAAAGGGAATCTGAATTTCCCATTTTTCTAATATATTTTCCTTTGGACTAGAAAAACTCATATTGTGGGTGTGATTATCCATGTAATGTGGTAACATTCACTGTTAATATAAAAAACTATTCTTGTTTATTATTGTTCCTAAACAAAATTTTAATACACTTTACCCTTTTGAACATTGATTCCCATTGTGATTGTAATTCCCTCTTAAAATGCAATACTACATGGTTCATTTGGGAATACCTTCTAAAATATAATATGGTATTGATTTTATTTTCATATTTAATATTTCAGGTTCTCATTACATTTGGAAAAATTCAAACATTTTGATTACTTGAATGTCATATTGGAAGACAACCAAATTTGGCCTTGAACAAACATCATTCTAGGCAAAGTGAACTGAACTATAGCCCAATAAAACCACTACAAAAGCCATGATCTCTGCCCATTGATTATCATATTTTATCTAATGTTAGGGTAAATAATTTTAAACCATTCATCTAGTAGAAAAAATAGAATATTCATATGTTTTAAGGGAGTTCCTGGAAGCCCACGTTGGAGATAAAATTCGGTGTAAGATTGTACTACGCAAAAAACATCCCACAATTTCGATAATATATCAACAAGAAAAATTCTATTTATGTTGAAATTTTACATTTGGTTTGGAGACATCCATAGATACATTTTAGTATTATATGGGCCACCCTATTTTTCAATATAGATGATCATTTAGATGCATTTGTTCGATTAATGCAAGCTGGATTCCTCTTCGGGTCAATAGTGGAAAAGACTAAGTTCCATAAGAATTCCACCAACCTAAGCCTACCATACTGAAGTGGGATAACTATAACTACTGGAGGCTCTACCAAAGGCTCCCAAAATTCCTATTTAAGGTAGTGTTGTTGTAGTATTTAACCATATTGGGTTCTTTCATTCATTTTAATGTTATGCTGCAATTTTTTTCCCTTAAGTTTATGTTTAACATGTAAGTTGTTCTAATTCATCATAGTTTCTTAATAACAGCTCTTCTTCTTATATTATTCTGTTCTTGTTCATATAAAATTGATACTATTGGCCCATGGTATTAATTTATTCACACCAAACCCTATGAAATTATCACAAAACTCTGAAGTGATTGTTATTTCATTGTTTTCTTTTTTTACTTCTCCATTTCCTCCCTCACGAGTCTACTTCACCCTTCCATTGAAACCATATTATAAATGGTGGGATAACCATTATATGGGTTGATACAAGGGAGTAAAAAGGGGATTAATTAGTTGTTATTTATTTCCCCATACTGTCTAATCACTTATTTTAATTGAGATTTGTTTTGATGATTTTAAAACTTCTTCACCCTAGTTGAATTTTAAGGCCACATACGTAAAGTCATAATATAAACCATTACCATAGAGTGATCCTTAATTTTATCCTCTAAGTGTATATGAGATTATTATTATAGTGTGTTTCTATTAAACCAGTATATGATGAGGTTTCTTGATCTTCAGGAATAATCCCATATCAAATATAAAAAATTGAAACCAATAAATAAAATTCATCTTATCCACCCCAAGTTATATCCAAGGATCAACTCATATTATTCCATATAATTCACTTATTTATCTTATTTTACACTTAAACACATATAAAATCAACCCATGTACGCCACATAATAGGAAAAAAAATTCATATAATGTACGTGTTTGTATGTTTCTTATTAGGTCTCTGAGGATTCAAAAACTCAACATAAACTACAAGTGACCACTTAACCCTAAAAACATGGGTAAATTTATGAGAGACCAATAATCCACCCTATCAATTAGGGAAACTAACACTCTAGTGATTCTGATTCTTGGAGGTGTTTTCCCCAACATCTCGGTGGTAGGATGGATGGACGAATAACCCATTTGGCCCTACACTCTTATCATGGTAGTTACTCATACTGGTATGCATGGAGGTATGCTTTCAACATTTATGTGTGTAGAGGGCTATAATAGATTGAGGTCATTTCTCACACATTAATTCTAGGTATTTTTTATTTTGTACTACTTTTGGTATAATGTGTATAGGTTGTGATGGCTTGAGGATCCTTTCTAGGAATATGGTTTGTGATGGATTGAGGTATAATATAGGATGTATGATACACATTATATATGTTGTGGTGGCTATCAGAAATCAAATGTTTACATTTTTTACATGAACATGGTGGTGTGATGCATGAGTTGCATATTGACCCATGAGGTGCAGGTTTTGGTGATTCACCAAGGTGTCTGCTGGTTAGCCTTTTTTGAGAGAGAATATTTGGGAATGCGACATTGGGGAATTGAGGAAAACCAGTGGGGGAAGTGGTATTAAATTACTCTTTAAAATATTTATTATATAATATGCTATTGTTTGTGAAAAATCATGGGAGTAGTCATGGTGAGGTAGGGAAGTTAGTGTACTTATTTTGGTTTGGTTTTAGATTCACTTATTGTTCAATTCACTTTAGCATGCTTTCATTATTTTTTATTAATAGGTATCTGGGAGTATACTACTGATTATACAGTTATACTCAATCTATGTATATATAATATAATTTTATGTCACTTTGTGTAGGTTTTAGATCAGGCTAGTTAATACTTTCTTGACCGTGGTAAGAGATTTTTAGGATTCCTGGTTTCTGTCATCTTATCATTTTTTGGCACATATAGTTTTTAACATTTAGTTTTATTAGTTTATGAATGATATTAAATATGTGTACGTGGGGGGGTTATTTTATATTATAGTCTGATCATGATTTTATTGGTGTATATCATATCTGTCTCTTTCACATAGCTTCTCATAGAGGGTAATGTCTCCCATTTGTGTGTTTATTATACCCTCAGTTCTAGTCTCCAATGCTTGGATGACTTGAGGTGGGACTCTAGTGTCACTATCTCTCTTCTCCCATTTTCGACTCAAGATGGGTAAACATTTTTGGGAGGGGACATGACATAGTGGTATCAGAGGTATATTTTAGGATTAAAATGTATTATTGAGTTATCCATAGGAGAGGTTTCATAGGTTGGTAGGGAAATTGTGTCAACTATGTTTATCATGAAATGTAAAAATGGTAGACCAGCTGAGGCCTGGGTGTTTATGTCCCCCAATGATCTGATGCAAAGACCATTAAACATATAGTGTCTACTAAATGACGTGATGATGGTTTTAGGGTAGAGACCTAGGAAAAGATTAATGTGTCATTATTATTTTTACTTATGTTTTAAGGTGTATACCTTGGGATATGATATCCTTAAAAGAAAAAAAAAATCAATGACAAAGTCTTACATATTATAGATTCATTAGCTATAATTGTCTGTTCTTTTGCAGGTATGGCTCTTGGTCGATGACCTCATCATGTTCGCATAGAAGATGTTCAAAAGATTTCCCCAAAAATTGAAATATAGTAGAATATGACAATGATGAAACATAGAGAATGACACTCCTATAGATTTAGTTCTTGTTTATCTACTGGTATGATGACTATGTTTCAGAAGTATTCCCAGAATATTGGTTGGAGAAAGATGAGATATACTTTAGATCGATTTTTGCATGGAAGGATAACTGGGAGTTGTTAGATGAGATGAAAATACATGGACCAACAAGGTAGCGGTGGTTCTTGTTCCATAGAGATCATGAGGATATTTCTGAGTCATGCGAGGAGTATTGAGACCTGTTTAGATCCATTTTCCCCTCTTCTATATTGATGGATGGTAATCTTATAGATCTACATTCCCTTCCTTATGGGATCTCTAGTGTGTGAGAGTTTGATATTCATTTCAAGAACCATCTATGATATTATTTAGATGTTTTTTCATATAAGGGGTCTAGGGAGAGGAATTTTGAGGAGGCTTTGTATCTAGATATTCATTTCCATGTCAACTCATTTATATTGATGACATATCTTGAGGTGTTGTTGGTGGGAGAGGACATTGAAACGATGATATATTGAAATGAGTCATCATGATAGGGGAGTATTTTGGATACCACACAATGAAATGATATTTTCTAGGGATTCTATTATTCTTGTAACAATAGATTCTAGTCAACCAATGGTAGGTCCCAGCCCACATTATCGAATTTCTATATGACTGGCGACTCTCATTCCTATTCCAAGTGATCAGACACATGTTTTTTGGGAGGATATGGTTATCAATGATGAAAGTGATCAAACATTCCATGCACTCCTCTTGATCCCGTTGATCTATTTTTCGTTCCTCAATTAAGGTATTTCCATCCAAGGTAGAAACAAAAAGTTTCTACAATTTGGGATTAGAATAGAGCAGTTGGGATAAGCAGAGGACATCCAAACAATACTCCCCATCATTAGAGATCAGTGTGCGGCCATGAAGGTGGTCCTCCATAGGGTTAGATAGTCCATAATGTAGTTCACGACCATCTTCATGCATTAGTGTTCTAGTGGTAGAATATTCAAACATAAGTTTAGGTACATATTTCGTATTTTCCATTTTGGTGCACACCTTTTTTGAATTAGAAGAAACCGAGTCCATAAAATAACATTCCCTTTTACATGAATTGGGATTTATGATAGAGAGGCATATAGTGCCCCCAGAGTTGACTTTTCTATTTTGAGGTCGAGTTGAATTTTGTGATGTTCGTACATATTGAGATCTAGAGTCTGGGTAGCACTGATATTACGATGATTTTCAGTTATTACAGATAAAAACATATGATATCATCCATAGCATGGAATCATTGTATTTGGTGATAGATATCATGGATTTATTCAGAAGGAAGGTTGTATTATTCAATACTGATTGTGATACAATAGTGTTTTTTGGTGACAGAGACCCTCTGATAGGTCAGAGGTGAATTCCATCATTTCCAGCCTTGATGGATGAGCTCTTGATGAGTTATTTTGAGGTTCATATGTTGGTGTTTCCTAGGGTCATAGAATATTATATTGATGTCTTCCTAGATGATGTTTTAGAATTTCCCCCTCGATGAGAGATCGTGATCAGGATCAAACAACAGATTTGTGAGTCTCATATCTCGATGTCTTCATAGAGGATAGTTCCTTCTAGGTTACATTAGATCTATGTACTGCATGATATTATATTGGGGGTTGGTATTATTTTGATGATTTTGTTATCGTGGGGTGAAATAATTTTGTTTGTAATGAAGTTCGACATCAATTTGCTGTTGTGTATCTATTACCCTCGCGTGAACCAAGTCGCATTGATGAACATATATCATATTCCATGGATTGAATATTTATTCAATCAACTGAAGGGTGTGAGTTGGTTTCAAAAATATATCTGCGGTAAGGGTATCATTTTATGCCTGTGGAGGATGAGGATATTCTGAAGAATGATTCCTGTTGTCATCATGGGCATTACAATTAATTGGTGATGTTGTTTGGTGTGATGAGTTCTACAGATATGTTTATGTGGATAATGATCATTGTGTTGCATGTGTTTTTGGATATGTTCATGGTGGTTTTCATTGATTTAATACTTCTGTTCTCCATATAGGAGGAGGATCTTATTGATCATTTAGATGCCATTTTGGGAGTTCTTCGCAGTCAATAGCTCCTTTTAAAGTTACTAATCTGTGAGTTTTGGATTGGATATGTCTATACCATGGGGATTTTTGTGTCTTATCTTACATTAGCTATAGATCCATCGATTTTAATAGTAGTTGTGTCTTGTGTGGGCCCATTATAGTAGAAGAGAGGCAGAGTTTCCTCGGGTTTCTATGCAATTACAAGACGTTTGTAACTAATTTCTCTCGGGTTGTTACTACATTGGTATATTTGAATCGAAAGGATCATGCATTCCATTGGAATGATTTGTGTCATGTATCATTTGAGTATATAAAGGAGATGTTGCTAAGTTACACAATTTGTTTTCTACTAATAGAATTAGTTCAGTTTGAGGTTTTTTGTGATGCTTTGCATATGGGGTTCATATGTGTTTTGATGTAGTAGAGAAAAGTCATTTATTATGGGTCTTAAAAGATACTTCTCCATTAACATAACCATACCACCCATGATCTTGAGTTAGAGGTGGTAGTTTTTCCCTAATGTTGTGGTTACATTACCTCATCATTGAGAACATTGTGGTTTTCATTAGTCATAAACACCTGAGTTATGTTTTCTCCCAACCTGACATGAACTTGCATCAACATTAGGGGTTTGAATTCTATTAGGGTATTGACATTGTGATTTTTTATACACTAGGGAGGGCAATTTTTTGGGTGATGGGTTGATTTGTATTTCACCTAGTGAATTAGTTCACAAATCAGGTTATTACTAGAGAGTAATGAAAGGTCAGTAATTATTATATATGTAGATGAGGTAAATTGGGGGGGGTAAAAATTTTATTTTTTAGAAGACGATGAATTTTCCATTGGTACAGTAGGTGGAGGAGTCCCTATTGGGGGTTATTCAGTTGGAGGTCTATAGGGACTAATTTTTTTGTTGATTGGCCCCTGATGGTTGTTCTGATGATGAACAATTCCAAATCATTCTATAGTGATCGATTTGTTTCCATTAGTAATTAATTAGATGGTTCTCAATGAGTCCAATAATTCACCCTTTGATGAACTACATGGAATTAAAATGATGTAACAATCCTAGGGAGTTCATTTTTTGTGGCATGGGTTGAAGCGTGACATTGCAGAGTTTGTGTGTCGATGTTCGGTCTAGCAGGAGTTGAAGCACGATCACCACATTCTCGGTGGTTTTCCCCATCCGTTATATGCTCCCAAGGGGATGTTTGCGGAATAAATTGTGGAATTTTTACTAGTTTATGTTGATCTCATGGAGGCTATGACATTATATGTGTGTTATAGGATAATTTTGAAAAATAATATCACTTTATTGAAATCCTGGACTTATTCATGGTGGAGTTTTTGTCATGGCAGTATCTGTAGGATGTGGTGAGACTCCGCAAAGTCCTGAGGAAAATCATTTCCAATCGATATCCTCAAATTTCATAAAGTATTAGGAGAGGTCTCAAGAAAGATTTTGGTTGTCGGGTATGCCATTTCACTGATTTATATCCATAGATGGTTGGTCAAATAGAGTGAACCATCCAGACTATTGAAGATGTGTTACACTCTTGTGCCTTATATTTGGAGGTTCGTGGATCAGGAAACATCCCTTGGTAGAGTTCTCTTGAAATAATACTATTCACTCCACTATCAGTATGGAACCATTTAAAGCCTTTTTTGTACAAACATTCCAGTTCTCATTGTTATATATTAGGTACGAAAAGTCATAAATTCTTATGACACAAATGGTAGAGAATATGACATATTTGTGTCATGTTATCCCTAAGGAGATGTAGGTAGTTTAAGATCATCATAAACCCTATGTAGATAATAGGCTTATATAATTGGTGTTTGGTATTAAGGATCATATGTTTTTTATGTCGGATCCCTGTCGAGGGTAAAGAATTATTGGTCATGGGAGTATTCTTTCTCCCTAGATTGTTATACCTTTGGATGCCATGTCTTGCGTAGGAACCATGTTATATTAAGTAGAATATCCTCTATTGTTTTAATAGATATATGATGTTTTTTTCATCATGAAACTCAATCATTATGTTCATGATGACTTTAGCATCATCAATTTGGGTGATATTGATGTTGATGATGTTGATACCTTTGAGGAGTTGGTTGAAAAGTTCCATGACTCACAGTAGATGGTGTTTCATAGCTCTATTATTTTATTGGTTCCCATCCTGTTGTGGAATAGTGGTCTGGGGGAGAGTACCTAGGAATGTTAGTCATAGATAAATTCTCAGTATCCCATTCTTATTGATGTTTAGATATTCACTTGTAACAAATTTTTTTTGGCAGTTGTAGAACTGTTCATTAAATGAGATGAATTTATCTTGTTTCATATGGTGTTTTTTTATTTTGAGAGGTATCTCCCTCGAGAGGATGTTTAGGATTTAATTGTGGTTGTTGAATGGTTTTTTGGGTATCGTCTTATCAGGTGGTGTGCTCTTATGGTGGTGAACGATTCGAGAGGTATCACATGGGGTGGATGATAGGATGACCCCTTTCAGTTTCATCTATGGGTTGGTTTTTGATTCAAGAAGAAGAGAATTTTTTGAGAGTATTTGATTTAAGGGGTTGGATCTACATGGATCTAAACATTTCATGTTTTTTTAGATAGATTTTTTTCGATGAGGCGGAAATGATGTTTGGATAAGTTCATTTGAGTAAAAGATGGAAAGGGGGAATTAGACACCGTGTAACTAAATTAAATTACATGTAATCATGATTTAGGTGTTTTCTTAGAGGTTTTGTGATGTGAAATATAGTATCATGACTTGTATGTTTTTGGGGTTTTGAAAATAAAATAACCCATTAAGGTGACACATTTTTCTTAGAAAACCAAAACAGAGTCATTGAATGACCGGAAAGGGGATTTCATGTTGTGTAAATCTCCACTGACTTATGATTCCAAAACATTTTAGCAACATGAGTTTTCAAAAACCCTATGACTAAAATTTCCTCTCCCAACTCCAAATGACTATGTGAACCCCCTATTCAACATTTGGGAATTCCTTCATCCCATATCTATTCCTCGATTCCTTCTGTCAATCTGTCTTCGATATAAGGTATGATATACCTTTGTTTTGTGGTTTTTAACCAGTTTCATACATTTTCTCTAGTCTATGTGATGGAATGTGATCTCTAAGGTTCTAATGGGGTTTCTATTGGTTTTGGTTGGTATAGTTGTTCCTTGACACCCTCAGGTGGATGTAGTTGTGGTATGAGATATGATGGTGATCTTTTGCATTGATCTATTCTAGTGTGAATAATTACAATGTCATATTTAGGTAGGTTATTCATGGATTCATTATTGATTTGTAAAAAATCATAGAACCAGCATGATTTAACCCTTAGATCACAATGGAATTGACCTAATTGTATTCCCAACCCAAACTAAGGAATTTTTTTCGATCACATAGTAATGTTGTTGATTTATACCATAAAAATTGTTAACATATTTATTTTATAGATAGTGTGATATTTATGCCTTGCATGGTTTTTCATTTTGATCATGATGTAAATTGGTAGATAATGTAATTCTTTAATTAATTGAAAATTAAATGTATAATATATAATGATGCATGATAATGAATCTGGTTGTTGTTGTGGTAATTTGATGTTGATCAAATTGATACAGATCTGATTATATAATTGAATTGGTTAAAGAACCAAAATCATGTTGATTCTTATTAATAAAAGTTATGAAGGGAAGTTAAATTAATTGTTAAATTAATTGTGATAGCATTTCATTTAATGTTGGTTAGGTTTCCCATAGATAGAAATTGTGAATAATGATTCTGGTAATTCAATTGGGTATAAATAACTACTTTTGTGATAAATGATAATTATTCTTTAGGGAATGATTTTATTATTTCCTTATAATGGAAAAGTTCCATATTTTTTGGAGCTGATAGATATCATTGTGTGTGAAGGATGGATGACTTGTTTTATAGCCAAGAGCCCAGTTTATTTTTTGTTTTCAATAGCGTGGGATGTGACGTAATCATTGGATTGCTGACCCTGGAGGGATATTGTGGTATGTGGGGAAGGGATTCATGGTTATTGTGGCTGTAGTTGATGCATAGATTTGTGATATGCACCATTTAATGCATGTGGGTGTCGGATATGACACTGGAGTTGATAAGATGATTACAATTTGGGGTTACCTATTGATATGAAATTAGGATTTTTGTTGAATAAGTTTATTGCTTATATTATTTATATTACCCATTACTTTAAGTATAAGGTTTTTTATACACTCACTCTATGTTAGGTGATCATACATATGGTATGGAACATGGGTTTCGTGTCTTGCTACCCATGGTTGGATGGGTCCATTCTCCTGATATAGGTGGAAGAGACTCGACAGGTAGTTCATCAACACACTATGTTGAGTCCCTTGTGTATGGTAGAATAGAATATTTATTACAATACATATATGTATGGATAGTTTTAATGTTTTTAATGAAATTAATAAATATTTAACCCATGGGGTTGGGCTTATTGAATGCAATACATAATTTATAATTATATGAAATCAAGGATTTAGTTCTATTATTCCTACAGGGAATAGATCATTGTTGATTGATTAAGAAATATAATTAGGAATTTATAATGGTAAAATAATAGTAAAATAACTATTTTAGACAAATTGAAAATGATAAAAATTGATGGGGTAACTTAATGTATCTATATAAATGTTTTTCTGCTTATAAGATATCTACTCTTATCAGTGGAAGTCGGGAGTCTGAGAGACAATAGATGCAGTTGAGTCTAATACTAGGTTATTAAAAAAGAGTTGTTTTGAGATATATTATATAACATACTTTTTTCTATATACTAAAACACTCAGTCAGTATGGGATACAGAAACCTTGGGGATTATGATCTTTGGGTTTATTTTCCCTAACATATCTGTGGGAGGATGGATGTCTAACTATCCCATCTGAACCTTCTATATTATATTGGAATTTAATTATACTAATATTCACGGGGGTTAGTTTTTCCACATGTGCCTATAGAGGGATGTAATGGTTTTTCATTATTTCACACAAATTTATTTTGGATATAGTTTCATATGGATTACTATAGGTATAACGTGTATAGGTTGTTCTGATATGAGGATCCATACTCGTCATATGGGATGTGATGGATTGAGGTATAATACCTGATGTATAATAAAAGTTATATCATCTGTGGTGGATTCCAAAAACGACTTAGTAACATTTGATACTTGGAGTTGGTTGTGTGATGCATGAGGTGAATTTTGACACACAAGGTGCATGTTGTGGTGCTTCTCCCAAGTGTTTGTTGGATATCATTTTTTGAGAAATATCTATAGGATTTTCACTGTTAGGGAAGTGTGAAAAACCAGTGGTGAAGCTGTAGTTGGATACCCATTATATTATTTAGTATATAAAATTCTCTTGTATCAGATACATGGTGATAGTATTGATGGAGAGGGTGGGAACTTATTATACCTTTATAGGTGAAGAATTTGTTTCCATTTATGTTCACTATGAATTAGCATGCTATATTTACTTTTTCACAAGAGGATCCAGGGAGGATCATAGTGAGTATTCTATTATACTCACCCTAGGTATCTATAAACTAAGTTTCTGGTCAGTTGGATCTTGATGGATATCAGGCTAGTTACTACTATCATGAGGGTTATAGGATCTATTTCGGTTATATAGTCGATGTCGTCATTAATTTATTTTAGTACTTATAGTGATTCCTTTTAGTGGAAGTTGTTATTTCATGACATTACATATGTGTACTTGCGTTTATTTTATATTTTATTTTGAGTAGTAGTCGGTTGGATTCTATCTTATATGTCTCTTTCCTGTGTGTTCTATTGGAGGTTAATGCCACCCATTTATGGGTTTATTGGAGCCTCGATGCTAGTCTCCATCCATGGGCCTAGTAGAGGTGGGACATTAGTGCCCAATTCTATCTTCAGCCATTTATATCCCAAGAGTGGTGTAGATTTTTTGGATGGGGTCATGAAACACATCATATTTTTTCTCCTTTCTAATCATATATTATAAATTAAAATCATGAGAGTGACATATTTTATTTATATATTTCATAAAATAATACACGTGAACTAATAAAATTAATGACTAAATTAATTTCTATATATTCATTTTTAGTATTTATTTGGAAAAATAATAATTAAAAATGATTATTAATATGTTATAGTTATTTTACTGCATTAACCCATAGTATAAAATCATTTTTACCATTTTTATCTTTAAAATGTTGAAAAATATTTTTTGTGTTACTAAACAAATTGGCTAAAAATAAATGCGACCAAATTAATAAATATGAACCTCATTATTCCAATTATGGAATGAATTTTTCAATATTGATTCTATATATTTTTTATGAATCATTTTTCATATAAAAGTGTAAAACTCAACGGAAAACATTTTTGAAACAATTTTTTTTATAAAAATAAAATAATTTAATAACAAATCATGTATAATATTAATTCCAATATAATTAAATATGTTTTTATTGTTAAATTTGAAGGAAATTACATTTAAATAAATTAAAAACATAATAGAACATAAAAACTTTCATTATGTAATGAAAATAAATGCGAGATTCCGAAATAATGATATTTTTAATTATTCAAATCAAAATAAATACTTTCAGAAAGATTTAGAAAATGATACCAATATAATATTAAAATTATAATTTTTAAATTTATTTTCATTTCATAAATTATTATTTCAAAAAATTGTGATAATTAATCATAATTTTTCCACATAAAATTGAATGAAAATCAATTTTTAGAAAAATAAATGATTATAGAATAAATTGTGTTTAATAAAAATAAAGTAACTATTTATAATTAATTAAAAAAATATATTTTCTTTAAATAAAATCATTACCCATTTCTATATTATTTTTCTATTCATATTCATTCAACCAATAAAATTGATATTTTATAAAGTTCACATATAAATAAAATTTTAATAGTGTATTTTACTATAATTAATGATCGATGTTGCGTATCAAGAAAGATATTGAATATAATATAAATTTGAAATAAATTCTCATGGTTTAATTTTCCCCCTAAAAAAATAAAATTATTCAACATAATTTTAATCTCAGTATTCAATTCATCAATTTTTTAAAACACAATTATTGAAAACAAACATCGTACAAATGGATAATAAATCATCCTTTTGTAAATGGAATGTGGGAAACTAAGAGATTACCTAAAGAAACAAATAATCTGGGTCACGTATTAGAAGAACTCTAGAATGATGTTAAGGAATGAAAAAGTACATGAATTATCATGTTAAATGGGTAATAGATAATGATATAGGGCATTATAATGAGAATGATAATGACAACATAAAAATTAATAACTGATTAGTGAATACATGCAATAATTCCAAAAAAAATAATTGTAAAAAAAGAAACATTTCTTGTTTAGGACCCCTTTATGTGTAACATCCCAGAGAAATAAAGCATATTAAGTTTTCATATTTATTAATATTTGTGAGTACAATATCAACAGTACTTTAAAGGGGATACTATGATCGATGGCATACCCAACACGCCACAACGAGTTTCTTTGAAATATTGTGTTGTAACCTAATAATATAATAATATTATTTTAAATGGTAGTTAATTCCTAGCCATTGTAATGGAGGTAATGAAAAAAACTAAATACAAAATGATAATATATGTTTTTAAAATATTTTTTCTTTTATCCATTAAATGTTAGAGGCTTAAAACGCAAATGAATCCAATTTTAAGCATAAATCTTCTAATATTCCTTAAAAGGCCGATTAACCTCTTTTTGATGGCGGACCCTTTTTAATTATAATTTTGAAAAATTTAATATTTTGTATTTGACAAAATAAAATCCTTCTTTATAATCTGGAAATAAAAATTTAATGTGTGTAAAAAATTTTTTTTTCCTTATAAAGATCGTTTTTAGTGAAAATGTTGTATTTTAATTCAAAACCTCCTTTTAATATAATTTATTTATATGGATAGATTATATTTTTAATTGGTTATAAAGTGTAATTAAAATATATTTTTACCACTTAATCCAATGGTGGTAATTTGAATTAATTTCACTTTGAAATTGGACATAAAAAAGTGTCAATCTTTTAATAGATATTGTTTCATAAAAACACGATATTTGTTTTGACGAAGAGAATTAATTATTATATTAATTAATGAAACTTATGTGTAATTAATTTTTTAAAATAGACATCATTTCTGAATTCGGAATATCAAATATATCTTAGGGTTAACTTTTGGTATTCTTCTGAAAAAACTTCAATTTTTGATGAACAGTGAAACCTCTAAGTGGTAGTTAAAAAACTGATTTTTTGTTAAATGAAACTTTACCACATCTGTGATTTTATTTTCAAAAATATGACAAACATGGTTGTCATTAGGAAGTAAAATTTGGTTGAATGGGATTAAAATAATTTTTTTGGGTCAATAGTAATTTTTAAGTTTTATTAATGGCGATTAAATGTAATTAGTGTAATTAATGGTAAAAATAATGTTATCATAATATGAAATTACCTTTACATGTGCCATATAACTATCAGATGTGTCATGGACCAACATTAAAATCCATGGGTCATCTTGGGTACCCCATGGAGTCACTTCGGTATGAAAATGACATTAATAACTTTTTATTTAAAGTTTATATAAAAATTTAAAAAACATATATTGTTTTACTAAAACAATTTTTTACTTTGGGGTGTTCAAGTCATAATATTTAATATAAATATTAATATGAAATATAAAAAGATTTCTAACGTCATAGTATTTTTTTTATAATTTTTAGACATTAATTAAATTAATTTTATTATGACACCATGATGATGCAGTTATTACATCATTAATGTATAATTTAAATAAAATGAAAAGATAATGTAAAATCTAAGACATACACTTTTTAAAAACCTATTGGATGTGTATATTTCGAACCCTTATCACCTTATCCACTAAATATATATTTTTGGGACCTCTTTTATCCATATATCAATTCATAAAAAAGTAACTTTTCAAGTCTTTCCAAGAGTGCCCCTCCTTCCTATTATAAAACGCCCCCATCTCTACCTCCTTACCCACACCTCTCAAGACCTTGGCTCATACCAACTCTGATCATATTGTCTCTCCACATACCTATCTTACTCCTAGATGCCTCACATTGGGCAGATGTCTTTCCAAGGAAGCCTTTGAGCTCAAATCAAAAAGAGTTATCTGATTTGAAGGTAATGTCTTTTATTTTGTTCTGTTGTTTTATTTTGTTTCTCCAACCCCCTAAACTCTTTCTATTAATTTATTCTATAAAAACAATAGTATCTTAAATATAGTAGGATTCTGTTATGAGGAGTATTCTAGATACACTCATACACACATCCATCTAATGTTTAAATAACGTACTATTTCTGTGGTTGATGAATTTCTGCCTCACAAAACGATGATTGTTCAATCTTATTTTAACACAGTTCATGGTGGCCATTAATATGTCACTATATTTATATATGATATATATTATTTTTATATTTTCATTATGATCCTTTATTTTTCATTGATTTCATACCTTTATGGTTTCCATTATGGGTAAGCGCGATATTTTCATTTTTTGGATATGCGGACTACCGCCCCATCAAAATGATCTGATTCGTTAATGCCATATGTGGGATGTATAATGGATAGAGTTAATGATATTATATATATATATGATATTATAATGTAATTATAATATACCTCTATATCATTATGATTTCATTCCATTAAATATGAAATAGAAATGAAAGTAGCGTTCATGCATACGTACGACTTACCATCTCCCTGAATGGTGCAATCATTTATTACCTCTAAATGTTATGTAATATTATAAATGAATTTATATACTGGATATATTTTATATATATGATATCTACATCAGGAATATATTTCTGGATATAATGGATATTTTACCACCAGAACAACTTGTAATTATAAGAAGTTTATTTTTGACTCAAGTACCAATAATCGACAAAACAACCATTATTAACATAAATAATTACATGATGTTCATAAAATGGTAATAAATGATGTAAAAGGAATAATTAAATTAAAAAAGTTTCTTAATAAAGTATAAATTAACTATATTTTATTATCTTGGAGATTAAATATTGATCAAGTCAAGTCGGACACGAGGTAAGGGATCATACCTATCTCTTTTTTTTCAAATACTCTCTTTTATGTCATTCCTTTTATGCTCCACGTTCTTATGTTGGAGGATGTTATTTTATATTAATCCTACTATAAATTATATGTTAATATGATGAGATACCCTCTATTTCTCTCATCAAATCATTTTAAGAATGTTTATGTGGCATCTTTAGGCTGCCGAATTTTTGTAAAGGATTCTTTCACCCTCCACATTTTCAAAGTTCTATTTTCATGAAAAATATTTTAAGATACTTTTTCTTATTTTGGGTTATTATATCTCTATCCATCATACTGTCATTTTATGTTCATATGATGATATACCCTATTTTATCACATCAATCCATTTTTGGATGTTTTATGTGGCGCCATTAGGCTGGTGAAATTTCTTAATGGATTTCTTATCTCACTTTTAATTGAATGAGATTTCTATTGTTCGAAACTAATTTATTGCATGTGGTGTATTGTGCACTGCCTTTTGATACATATATTATCATTATATTCATGTAATTCATGTTATTCTGTTATTCATTTGGTTCTTATTATCTTATGGTCATACGACTCGATTTATTACCACAAGGTAAAGAGTTTTTATCTCACTTTTTGTTCATGTGTGATTTATTCTACATTTGACACCATTTCCTTTGAGTGGTGTATGTAATGCCCATTATTCTACTCTTTGTGTAATATATTTTTTTTATGGGTATTTAAATTAATGTTTTATAGTCCCTCTTTCATGGGGTGTACGTTTCGAACGTTACCCAAGTTGGTAAGGGAACTTTTCACCCTCCTCTTTTTAAAAGACTTCTTTTGTTATGTCTTTTAATTCACATATTATTATTTTGGGATATGTTATTCTATATCCTTATTGATGTAAATTTTATGTCGATGTAATGAGATACCATTTTCTCTCCCATCAACTAATTTTTTGAATTTTTATGTGACGCCGTTAGGCTGTCGAATTTTTGCAAGGGAAGTTCATAACTCAATTTCAATTCATTGGTTTAAACCACTATTTCTGAATTATTTAATACTATGAATATGTGTGGATGACCTCTGATTGTTTTACACTAAATATCCTCTTATATTAGATTTATTTATATTTGTCACATATAATCCTGTAATTGATTTATCTTTAATCTAATGATGCCGACATTGTGAGGGACTTCGTCTCAATCTCCTTTCATTGATGCATATTTTGTTTTATACACAACATTATTTTATACGGTGTATAAACCCCTTTCACTTTTACTTTTATTTAAAAGTTATCTTTTTCTAGGAAGCATTTTACTAAACCACAAAAAGGAATGTTTCTTTTAACGTATGTGGTGACATCGACCTTTTCGGCCACCACGAGTATTATTTGGTCTTTGGCTTCCTTAACAAGCCATAATATTTTTAAAATGAAATAAATACCATATACTCTTTTATCTATTTTGGTATTGAAAATGGTTTTTATAATTGATTTGTTATGTCAATATATTTAAGTGATATATTGTGATAGAAATGTGGAAATGTTATCTTTACATTATATTTGTTTATGTCAGATGATTTCATAATGGTACTTGGACATTTGACGGGTGGTTAGGTGATAAACCATATGATGGGTGGTGTCGTGAATAGCAGGATGGGTGGTTACGTTATAACCTCCAATGCATTGGGTATGGAATTCATCTGTATGGCTATTCCATGTAGTGATATGTGTAGAAGTCCACCATATGGTTATTCCTTTTAAGTATGTTTATGTCCCAAGTTACCTTTATATGTAATGTGTTCATTATATGGGTTTCTTGGTAATATTTTGGTCAAAAAGGGTGAGTGATGATATTTTATTCAGTGAAGAGTATTTACTACTTCTTAAATTTGAAAAGTATTAATTTAATAAAGTATTCATGGTTTACTTGATGTTTTAAAAAACTAACAGTTTTCCTTCTTTGTGTATCCTTTACTAGGCCTTTTATGCTCATCCAATGTTTTTGAAATGTTCTCCACATGAAAAAAAGAAGAATAGGGTCAAGGATGGGATCAAGGAAATACATGCTATCTAAAACATGGATCTAGGAATGTTTCTTTTTAAGTGTTTTTTTTATGGAAACATTGTAGAAGTTTCTACTTTGTAATATTTTGAGATGTAAATGTTATGTCCTAATTCTATAAAACTATAAAACTTAAAAGATCCTCAATGTTAATTATTCATTTAATTCCATTTTATGTGAGGTTTAAGGATGGGTCCTTATATATGGTATCAGAGGTTGGTTTAGATAACTTTAGAGGTTATGGTGTTTTTTATGAATAAGTGACATTACAATAATGGCTTGGATTTCAGAAAGAGTTATAGTTTTTAGATAAAGTGAATGAGTAAGTATAACTTATTATCTATCTTCCTCATTAGTACATGATGATTTTGTTGATATACTCACACTGTCATATTTGGTTTTAGTAAATGGATGGATCCAGCTGGCACCAAATTGATAATGGTTTTGAAGGCAACTATTGTGGTTCTCTGATTAAGAAACTGGAAGAAATGTGGGATTCAATGAGGAAACTCATGGTTATTCTAAACCAACTATCAAGGAGTCATGATTCGCCACTTGAAACATGGTGAGTTCTCTGATGCATAATGTACGAGAGAACCAACTCGATGTGTAAGTTCAAATAATAATTATAATGGTAACCATTAAGGTTTATATGATCCTTACTTTTGAGGTAATTATGGGTTACTATTTAATGGAAAAAGAAAGGCATGAGGTAAAATTGATGTTACATTATGTTATGGTTTTTTTGAATATTTTATCATTTTTTGGGGATTGTAATAAGAATTATATAGTTTAGGAAAAAGGACAACACACAGACTGTGTTACAACCCGTCGCGTAAGACAAAACTACGGGAATCGAACCCACAACCAAAGTGTGACTGGAATTTATCGCCTACCACCGGAATACGTGAAGTCCCTGGTTAGTATAACTAATTTTTTTAGTTGTATGATCTTATGAATCAGGAATAAGTTGATTTTTGGGTTATCTATGGGAATTATTATCCTATCATGGGGTATATGTGATTAGGTAAATTACTTTTCAATATGAGAAATTAAGAGAAACTGATGTTATATGGAGATAAATGATAATATTTACCCTGGATGACTATGTGATTAAATCCTTCAATGAATTGGGTTTCAATATTAGTGTGGTTTACTTTGAATAATTTTATGGAAAATATTTTATCGAATGGTCTTTGCTGAACTTTGTGTTTTGTTTGACAAATTTTGGAGATTAAGAATAGATTTTTTTATAAAGGATTATCTGTTTTGGGGGTAATCTGATCTTGTACTAACCTTTTTGGTTTTTGTTTTGGTTAAGGTCTAAATACATGGGAAATATATAGTTATCTTTTGTGGATTAGGTGATTATCAAGAAGTTGATTATTGTACTCTTAATCTGAGAAAGTGTTCCTTAATACTCGTCTTTTGGAGAAAATATGAGTTTGTGTAAGAAATCTAGTAAATTTTGAAAGTCAAAATGACAATTAAGTATGTTTCCTTCTATTTTATTTAACCTCATAAATAAATTCCTCAATGAAAATTAACTTAAAAAAATATGTTGTCTATTAATTTTTCCTACTGGGGAATCAAATACCATTTAACCCATCACGAGTTTGTGATTTACTGGTAGTTAACTTCCTCCTAAACATGTTTTCTATCCCTCTCCATCAAAACAAGACCCGTTGTTTTATCTTCTATGTCCATGTTTTCCTACATGGAATCCTAGTATGGGTTAACTTGGGTGACCTTTATACTTCTCTCTCTTTATTTTAATGTGATAGTTTTCCTGACTCTTGTTCTGATGTGGGACATTCAATGATGATTCTGAGCACAATTTTAAATTTGCAAGGATGCAATTCCCAAAAGGGTGGAAGGATGTAACATCCCAGTTAAATAAAGAATAAGAAATTTTCATATTTATTAATATTTGTGAATAAAATATCAATATTACTTTAAAGGGGATGCTATTTTCGATGGCATACCCAACACGCCACAACGAGTTTCTTTGAAATCTTATGTTGCACACTAATAATGTAATAATATTATTTTAAATGGTAGTTAATGCCAAGAAATTGTAATGGAAGGAATGAACAGAACTAAATACAAAATTATTATATATGTTTTTCAAATATTTTTACTTTTATCCAATAAATGTTAGAGGCTTAAAAAGCAAATGAATCCAATTTTAAGCATAAATCTTCTAATATTACTTAAAAGGTCGATTAACCTCCTTTTGATGGCAAACAGTTTTGAAATATAATTCTGAAAATTTTCTTTTTTTATTTGACAAAATAAAATCCTTCTTTATAATCTAGACATCAAAAATTACTTTTTTAAAATGTTTTTTTCCATAAAGTTCATTTTTAGTGAAAATGTTGTATTTTAACTCAAAACATCCTTTTAATATAATTTATTTATTTAGATATATTATCTTTTTAATTGGGTATAAAGTGTAATTAAAATATCTTTTTACCATTTAATCCAATGTTGGTCATTTGAATTAATTTCACTTTGAAATTGGACATAAACAAGTGTCAATCTTTTAATAGAAATTGTTTCTTAAAAACACGCTATTTTATTTGAAAACGGGAAATAATTATTAAAATAATTAATGAAAATTATAGGTTTTTAATTTTGTAAAATATACATCATTCTTGAATTCGGAATATCAAATATAGCTTAGGGTAAATTTTTTGTATTTTTTTTGAAAAACATCAATTTTTGAGGAATAGTGAAACCACTATGTTGTAGTTATAAAACTGATTTTTCATTTAAATGAAACATTACCACTTCTGTGATTTGATTTTCAAAAATCCAAAAAACATGGCTGTCATTATGAAGTAAAATGTTGTTTAATGGGATTAAAATAATTTTTTAGTGAATAGTAACTTTTATGTTTTATTAATCGTGATTAAAGGTAATTAGTGTACCCTAAGGTAAAAATATTGTTATAATAATATTTAATTAACTTTACACATGTTCTACCCCTATTGGATGTGTCATGGATGAGCATGAAAATCCATGGGTCATCTTGGGTACCCCATGGAGCCACTTGGGTAAGAAAATGACATTAATAACTTTTTATTTAAAGTTAAACTAAAAATGTCACAAACATGTATTTTTTTACTAAAACAATTTTTACATGAAGGTATATAAGTCATATATTTTAATATAGATATTCACATGAATGATAAAAGTTGTTCCTACATCATAGTAATTTTTTTATAATTTTTAGACATTAAATAATTTAATTTATTTTTGACACCACGATGATGTGGTGATTACCTCATTAATGAAGGATTTATATAAAATGAAAAGATAATGTAAAATCTAAGACATACACTTGTAAAAATATATTGTATGGGTTGATTTAGAACCCTTATCACCTTATCTTATAAATATATAATTTTGGGACCTTTGATATCCAAAAATCAATTTATAGTAAAGTAACTTTTCAAGACTTTCCAAGAGTGCCCCTCCTCCCTATTATAAAATGCCCCCACCTCTACCTCCTTACTCACACCTCTCAAGCCGTTGTCTCTTCCAAAATATTCTCATATTGTCTCTCCAAATCCCTATCTTACTCCTAGAAGTCTCACATTGGGTTGAAGTCTTTCCAAGGTAGCCAGTGAGCTCAAATCAAAAAGAGTTGTCCGATTTGAAGGTAATGTCTTCTCTTATGTTATTTTGTTTTATTTTTCTTCTCCAACCCCCTAAACTCTTTTTATTCATTTATTTTGTAACAAAAACAGTATCTTAAATATAATATTATTCTGTTATGAGGATTATTCGAGCTACACTCATACACACATCCATCTAATGGTTAAAGAATGTTCTGTTTCTATGGTTGGCGAATTCCTGCCTTATGAAATGATGTTTGTTCAATCTTATTTTAACACCCTTTATGGTGGCCATTAAGATGTCACTATATTTATATATGATATATATTATGGTTATGCTTTCTTTATGATTCTGTATTTTTAATTTATGGCAGACCTTTATGGTTTACATTATTGGTAAATGCGATATTTTCATTTTTTGGAAGTGCGGACTATCGCCCCTCAAAGTGATTGGATTCATTAATTCCATATGTGGGATGTATAAAGTATTGAGTTAATGATATTATATATTTTATATTATACTGGAATTATAATATACCATTATATCATTATGATTTCATTCAATTAAATATGAAATAGAAATGAAAGTAGCGTTCATGTGTACTATAGTTTACCGTCTCCATGAATGATGCAATTAATATATTACCTCTAAATGTTATGTAATATTATAAATGCATTTTTATACTGGATATATATTATATATATGATATCTACATCAGGAATATATTTCTGGATATAATTTAAATTTTACCACATGAACAACTTGTAATTATAAGATGTTTATTTTTGACTCAAGTACTAATGAGCAACAAAACGACCGTTATTAAATTAAATAATTACATGATGTTCATAAAATGGTAATAAATTATATAAAAGGAATAATGAACTTATAAAAGGTTCTTTTGCAATTATAAATTAACTCTAGTTTATTATTCAGGAGAGTAAGGAATGATTGAGTCAAGTCGGACACAAGGTAAGGGATCCTACCTATCTTTTTCTTTTCAAGTACTCTCTTTTATGTCATTCCTTTTATGCTTCATGTTCTTATGTTGGAGGATGTTCTTTTATATTAATCCTAATGTAAATTATATTTTAATATGATGAGATACCCTCTCTTCCTCTCAACAATTCATTAAAAGAATGTTTAAGTGGCGTCGTTATGCAGCCGAATTTTTGTAAAGGATTCTTTCACCCATCTCATTTTTAAAGTTCTATTTTCATGTCAAGTATTTTAAATTACTTTTTCTAATGTTGGGGTATTATATCTATATTCATCATAATTACCTCTTATGTTCATATTATGAGATACCCTATTGGATCTCATCAATCCATTTTTTGAAGTTTAAGTGGCATCGTTAGGCTGCCGAAATTTCATAAGGGATTTCTTATCTCTCTTTTAATTCCATGATATTTCGATCATTCGCCACTAATTTATTTCATGTGGTGTATTGTGTACTGAGATTTGATATATATATATATATTATCAATCTATTCATTGTATTCATGGAATTCTGTTAATCATTTTTTTCTTATTATCTATGGTCATATCACTCTATTGATTACCACGAGTTAAAGAGTTTTTATCTCACTTTTTGTTCCTGTGAGATTTATGAAACATTTTCCACAATTTCCTTTGAGTGGTGAATTTACATAACATAATTCTACTTGTTGTGTAATATAATTTTTTTTATGGGTCTTAACAGTAATGTTGTATGGTCCTTCTTTCATGGGGTGTACATTTCGAAGGTTACCCAAGTCAATAAGAGAACCATTCACACTCCTCATTTTAAAATACTTCTTTTGTTATATCTTCTAATTCACATATTATTATTTTGGGATATTTTCTTCTATATCCTTATTGATTGAAATTTTATGTCTATGTGATGATATACCATTTTCTCTCTCATCAAATACTTTTTCAGAATTTTGAAGAGACACCGTCAGGCGGTCGAATTTTTGCAAGGGAACTTCATAACTCAATTTCAATTATTTTGGTTAAACCTCTATTTCTTGGTTATTTAATACTATGAATATGTGAGGATGACCTCCGATTGTTTTACAATTCATATCCTCTTATATTGGGTGTATATATATTTTTCACACATAATCATGTAATTGATTTATCCTTAATCTATGGATACCGACTTTGTGAGGGACTTCGTCTCAATCTCACTTCATTGAGGAATAATTTGTTTTATACAAAACATTATTATATACGGTGTATAAACCCCTTTGAATTTTAATTTTATTAAAAATGAATCTTTTTCTACGAATCATTTTACTAAACAACAAAAAGGAATGTTTCTTTTAACGTACACGATGACATCGACCTTTTCCATCGCCGCGAGTATTATTTGGTCGTTGGCTTCCTCAACAAGCCGAAATGTTTTTAAAATGAAATAAATACCATATACTCTCTTACGTATTTTATTATTGAAATTATTTTTATAATTGTTTTGTTATGTCAATATAATTATGTGATATATTGTGATCGAAATGTGGAAATGATTTCATTCCATTATATTTGTTTTATGTCTTATGATTTTGTAATGGTACTTGGACATTTGATGGGTGGTTACATGATAAACCATATGACGGGTGGTGCTGTGAATACCAGGATGGATGGTTATGTTATAAACTCCAATGCATTGGGTATGGAATTCAGCCCTATGGTTATTCCATGTAGTGATATGTGTGGAAGTCGACTGTATCGTTATTCCATTTAAGTATGTTTATGTCCCAAGTTACCTTTATATGTTATGTGTTCTTTATATGGGTTTAATGGTAATATTTTGGTTAAAAAAGTGTATGTAATGATCTTTGATTCAATGAAGAGTATTTAAAACGTCTTAAAGGTTAAAATTGTTACTTGAATAAAGTATTCATGGTTTACATGATGTTTTAAAAAACTAACAGTTTTCCTTGTTTGTCTGTCATTTACTTGGCTTTTTATGCTCATCCAAAGTTTTTGAAATGTTCTCCACATGACAAAAAAATGAATAGGGTCAAGGATGGGATCAAAGAAAGACATGCTATCTAAAACATTGAACTAGACATGATTCTTTTTAAGAGTTTTTATTTTATGGAAACATAGTAGAAGTTTATACTTTGTAATCTTTTGAGATGTAATTGTTATGTCCTAATTCTCTAAAACTCTAAACCTGAAAAAATTCTCAATGTGAATTATTCATTTATTTCAATATTAAGTGAGGTATAAGGACGGGTCCTTATATTAGGTAATGTTGTTGAATAGTTATTCCCTGAAAGATGATAAATTATACATTGTCTATTTCATCTAAAGGATAAATTTTCATTCATTTTTTGTTAAATTATTCAATTACTTTCCTCCATTATTAATCCCATATTCCAAAAATGAATGATAAATATTATATTTTTATGTATGGAGATCTTAAATATATAATAAATTATATGCACAATTATGGAATGAATCATTCACAATGAAAAAATAGTTATAATATTTTAACACATGTATATTAAATAGATAATTTGTTGAATGATTATTTCAATTATTGAAATAAAAATTTCCTCTATCATAATTAAATATTTCCACAAATATATAAATTTTGAAAACCCAAATGTATGAAAAACTGTTAGTAATAATCTATAAAATATAAAAATATGATATAGAATTTCAATATTAAACACAATATTAATCCATAAAAACCTAATGTTTATCTTAATTTAAAATAACAAAACTATGAATAACTTCGTAATATATTCTATTATTAAATTCTAGTAACCTAAATCACCATAACAATACAATGAGAACATGTATGATTCATAGTATTATCTATTTTTTTATTCCTCAAGTAGAATCTTTGACCAATGAATATATTTTATCAAAAAATTATAATGATCATTAATGATAACAAAAACAAAATTTTCATAAAATCCCTAACCAATTTCAAGGTCACCAATAATAACCAACATTATTTTAAAAAATAAATCAACTCTTTATAGAAACATATTTTTTTCTCAATATATATAAAATAATAAGGGATATTTATCTAAAAAAATTTTTATTTTAAAAATATCACAATAACACTAAATATATTTGCATAGTTTTCATTACCCTTTAATATATGATTAAATATAATTAATTCATCTTCTATAGAAAACCCATGATAAGATTCATGATTCTAATAATCTAAATATCATTGATTAAAAACATCTATAACAAAACTATCGATTCCCAATACATAAACACTTAAATAATTCCAATTAAATAATATTAATTACATTTACCCATCCATGGACTATGTTTTATCCCTTGGATTAGGTCATTGAATCATATAATTCCAATATTCTCTACAAATAATAATTGAACTATAAAAATTACATTTATATGTACATTATTTCACCCCATTGAATAATTCATTTACCATATATAATTAGTTTCATTATTACCTTCTTTTAAAGACATAAAAATTTTCAAATTAAATTAATAAATATACCATTGTTCATTATTTAACATATGATAAATATTTTAAGTTGAATATTATTTCCTCAATAGTCTTCATAAAACTAAAATTACTATTGTTTTCATTATTTGAAAACACACCTATGTTCTGGTTGTTAATAAAATAATGAGATACTTTGTTAGACAAAATCAAAACTTTTTTAAATATATCCATGATTTTATTCCTGGGGAAAAATGTTATACCATAATTTTTAGGATATGTTTTTTAAAATAATTTTTTTTGATAGCTTGTGAAGTAGTCAATGTTTATGTTTAAGGGACCCCAATATAGTACTAAAATATTATTAAATTATGTGTCAATTTTCATATAGAGATTAGTTTGGTAAGTATGAATTGGACAAAATAACTTATAATATATGTTTTGTTTAGAAATTTTTAAATGAATTTACATGGTTACATAATGATTAGAATTGGATATACAACCCATTTTAATGAAAAAGAGGTTATTATTCTATTAAAAAAAATTTATGCATGATATATATTTTTATCAGTATAGACTATATTAATCCCTACTATTTAATGATTTTAATAAAATGTTTATATAATAACTTATATAATAAATATCATCGTAAATCTAGTAGTTGGGTTTTTGATTAGTGGTAAGAACCCCGTAATCCTAAATAAAAAATGGGGGTTCAAAACCCATTGGGTGTATTTACTGGAGCAGTACTGTAGCGGTACTATAGCAGTGGCAGCACTGTAGATCGATGGGTACTGTAGTGGCGGCGGTAATGTGACGTACTAAAGCAGTTGGTTTACTATTCACAGAATGGCTATTTGGCAAAAACTTTGGGCCTACTAGCCATGTAATGTGATACAAGCACACTGGGCCTTCAGGCTATGTAATGGGTTTCCCTTTACCCAGTTAAAAGAGTTCTTTGCTTTTCATTAATAATAAAATGAGGCTTTGTCCCTATCCTTTTTTCATAATAAATCTACATGTTTATAGGCATGTTATAATATAAAATCACGTTTTATGAATAAAAATGTATTTCTTTTTAAAAATATTTTATAATGTTTTAATCTTATATTTTACGATTAAATTAAATTTCATAAATAAATTAATTTTTGTAAAATAAATTCCCTAATTAGAATCAAAATATTAAATTTTTTATAAATGTCCCCAATAATTTTTTTCAAAATAAATAGTTATCTTAGTAAATTTCTGTAAAAATGGAAATGATAAATGAGGTAAAATTGAGATAAATTTTTGGGCTATTGATTTATAATATCACTATCACTCTATTTTATACTATTGATGTGTGGAGTTTGTCATTTACATATATGAATTTAACATGTTTTCTATTTTTGGATTGTTACAGTTAATATGACCATTACAATATTTTATGAAAACTAAAAGTACAAAAATTCCACACACCAAATTTAACATAACCATATTTTTTATAAATATAAAACGAGAATATGTTATTCTATAAATAATTATTTTAAATATAAAGATTTTTTTTCAAAAATAATTTAAATCTATTATATAGTGATTTTATAATTACCTTAAATTCCTTAAGATATACTAAGAAAATATTTATTCAATTTAAAAAATAAAATATATTATTTTAAAAAATATAAAATGTATTATAATTTTTTTTTGATTTATTATACCTCATTAATTATTTAGGAAATTATTACATTTCAGGGATGTATGAAATGAATAAATTTTTACTCCATTTATTTCATGTTGTTAAAAAAGTAAAATTAAATGAATAGTTTATATAATTATATTATTGTAATTTTAATATAAATCATAATTTATTAAAATATTTTTAATATATGAAAATAGTATCTTCCGAATAGTGAGTGTGAAACGATTGTTAATATCAAATATGTTGCATTTTTTGGTAACTGAACATTTTTTATGTCGATATTCATTACAAGTAATGAGTTTAAAATAATAAATATTTTGGGGATTATCAAATGGTTTAACATGGGTTAAAACAAGTAGATAATGGTGAGACTATAAGATAATTGTTTCTAGATTTTATTTTCCTAGTGGATTTAAAATATTCCAGATATAATATATCAATTATATCCACTTATATTGATTTATAAATGATATTTAATTTACATTAATTTATAACATTGTGAAATTCCAATAGTGTACCTCCTCACACATATGAAATTGAACCTCCTATATTACATTATTCATAATAAATTATCCTTCTCGATCTTCCAATACCTATAATTACACTATAACAGGTTCCTTTAACACATCAGACCGATTCAATTATTTTTAAATTATCATCATTACGATGATTTAGGTGGAGGTAAAAGCTTGATTCTCAACAAAGATGTACAACTCTTATTCAATAATTTCAATTTTCCCCAATTATCACTCCAATTAATACATGTTATGAAATATAATATAATTTGTTATTTATATGGAATATTAAAAACAATTTTTATTTCTATGTAGAACCATTATCCACCATATTTCCATCCTTTGATCATTTATAATGGCAATCCTACATACGGGTGGACTACTATCCCCACGATGCGATGTGATATATATTTCATTTTTAACTAAAAATTGTATTTATAAGTATATTTTTGATAAAAATATATGATTGATATATTATAATAAGTTTTATATAGACAATTATTTTTATATACCTATTCTAACTTCCATCCATCGAAAGTGGAAATGGTGTTCACTAGTAGATACATCTGACCAACTCGATAAAGGGTGCATATCACTCATGTAACCCTAAAATTTATGGATGAAGATAAATACATACATTATGATTATATAAAATATTAATATCATTAATTATGTTATATAAATTATGGAACAATGAATGATTTTTAAATATTAGAACTACCAAAAAAAATTCATAAAAAATAAAAACGTTATCACTCGAAAACAATGATTTACTAAATAATTAGAAATAAATTATCATTAAAATATTATAAGATGATAAAATATAAAATATATAGTGTATAAAGTATTATTTTTTCTATTTATAATAAATTTAATGAGTTTATAATGGAGGTTATAGTTTTTTTATGAAATTGGATGATTAGGTAAGGGAATTATGTTACATATAATTGTTTATCTGTATTTTTAATGATTATGTTTCCAATAATGAAATTTTATGAATTATTAATCATGAATCCTAATAGTATTACTCCCTTAGGAATATTTTTATATATTAAATATATTCAAATATTTTTTTATTTAAAAAGCCACGATAAATAATAAATGTTTTTTATGGAAAACAAATTTTTTTTATCACTTTCATCGAAAATATTCTTTAATCCATATCAGAGTTTTATAAAAATGTCTTCTAGAATGTATTTCTTATTAAATTATTGATTAATTTTACTTTTAACAATGATTTAATTTTTAATAAAAATTTAAATATAAAATTATTTTCATTTTTTGAATAGTGTACTTTAATGAATTTAAAAAATGAAAAATGAATCATTATTTTAATATACACGAAAAAAACTATCCCCCCCCTTCATTGGTCACTAAATTAATTTAATAACACTTAAAATGTATTAATTTCTATTTTCAATTATTATTATTTCATTAATATTTAATTTTATTGTTTTTTATTAATTTATTTAAAAATGGAAATGTTATTTTCCTCCAGAAACATCCCTTAAATATTGTAGTGATACATTCATCTAAGATGGAATCCCATGAAATTAATTCTCAATTAATGTGTATATGGTCTAATAAAACCTTACTATTTCATTATACATAAGAATTATGAGTATGACTATTTTATTACGATTGTTTGAAACTCAATTATTTCCCATATGTTAGTCATGTTGTGATGAATCCTTTATTAAAAATGTTACTTTTCTATGTGTTTGGTTGTTATATATTTGATATAATGTTTAGGAAACACATTCCCTTTTAATTGGTAATGATATGCTGAATTTTTATGATATAATGGCACACATATGAATAGTGTTCATTGTATGATATGTGATCTGAATAATATAAATACCACTAATTCATTGGGTTTAAAAGGATATATCATGAGATAATAAGGAATATAATGTTGAGAAAATCCAGTTGAAAAAGAAAATATTTCCACATGATTGTGATGGGACTACTACTTAACTAATGATATGATGGTTTGGTGAGTGGACACAATATAATACTATGGTCTCAGATGTTATAGTTGAATTCAAGTGAGATGATTTTCTTTTCTTATGTGACTATCAAAAACTCATGGTTTATATCAATATTTTGATCTCTTGGATCATATTCATCAAATTCGTTATGATTAATGTTTGATCGAATTACATGATTTATTACATGATTCATGATTATGATATATCATATGCAGTGTTTGGTATTCAAATGTAAAATAAATATTCTCATCCACAGGTGTTTTGTTTAACATAACTGGTCATCGATAAAACCCTTATTTACAATGAATGGGAATTTAAAATCCCCCATTCATAAGTATAAATTCCACATGTTATAGAAAATAGTATTAAGAATGATATCTATAAAAATGGTTCTTGTTCTGAAGAACATTTTTAAAGATGGTTTATTTTTTTATGAACTAATTATTTATGTGTCCTTGTTCAAAAATATAATAAAACTATATTATTCTGACATTGATTGTAATTTTTTACTATTTCAATTAATCTATTAAGATGTAATATTTTTGAATAAAATTAAGGTCTCATATATTTGGTAATTGATCTATTTCTAGATACTATTTAATACATTAATGAGAAAAAATTAGAGAGACACAGTAGAATATTCCAATATATAGTAGAATATACTATGTTAAGGTATAAAAATGATTTTTTTTCTAACCAAAGTACATAACTATATATTATATAAGTGGGATTATTTTATAATATTTGAATCTAGTTCCAACAACCAAAAAAATCATAGTTGTGTATATCTCAACCATGATTTGGGAGCACAGTGTGTATTCCTTTAATGTGTATAAATTTTAACACTCAAGTGGGATATTCATTTCTTAATTCAGATATTCTTTATGATCCATTTTAATAGATTTAAAATTTTGAGGAATATAATGACCTATTTCAATCCAAAGTCATCATCGATTGAATACACGGGGTCATGATATAGACATTATATAAATTATTTTTCAAAAATATTTTGTTTTCAATTATTATATTGTTTATTCACACTATGAATTTTGGTTTTAGTCTATGGATAGAACTACAAGGATGATTATATTTGATGAAATTTAAATTCAATGTATTAATATTCATTTTAAGAAAAAAATTGTAATAGGATTTAGAATGAAAAATATTATTCATATGAATACACAACATTTTCTAGACATTGATCATACAGAGAGTCCTAAAAATATATGTGAATGATTTTATGTTGTGTCTTTAATGTGTTATCATACCCCTTATTTTAGTGGGTCCCCTGATCCATTGTTTTTATAATTAGTGGATTAGTACAACTGAAATGAAATTTTCCATTATCCAATGTTTCTAGCATGATAGTATTTTTTTACTAATTTTTCATCTCTTATGTGAAGCACATCAGTGGTGTACATGTTTCAAGAATTCCAAGGGATGATAAAAAAAATTTAATCCATGGTATGGGATACATTCAAGTGAATTTCCATTAATATGTATTATCCTCATATTTTTCCTTATGAAAATGGCTATGTAATTCTATAAGATATTTAATAATTTGGATGAATCCATTAGTGAATATGAGGGAAATTTTAGAATACATTCAAGGTAATAATCCATATAGGTAACCATCTTGGAAGTAAAATTCATCAATTCTTTATATTCATTAATCCTATATTGGAATTGAATTGGGCATAAGGGTGTTCAAAAACAATGAGGATATCGTTTGATGTCCTATTAAAGTCCAAATTTTTAATATTATTAACAAAAAATCTCATTGTTTGGATAAGAAATTAAATAATGAATCTAAAGGATATTCTAAAACCCATGGAGATAAAAATATGATCTCTCCTTTTCACACAATTTGTTGAAGGATATAATATGTAAATATTCATAATGTGACATGAAATTTTTTATTTGTGTAACTAAGGGACACGATGAAATTTAATACTAACATGGTTGAAAGAATAATCCATCCATTGGTATAGAGAGAGTTCCATATAACACAACATCCAAAATCACTATTATAAATTTAAGATATATCCTCAAACCTATATCCATGATTTTATAGGTTTATGGGTATAGGTTGTTTATAGCCATGATTTAATTACCCATCCATGGCTAATCATCTCGGTTCGTTTTTTTCGATCAGCATTGGGTTATCATCTCCTTTTTTTGTGATCTGTGTCGGGCTCTCCTCTCCAACTCCCCCCATCTGCTGTCACCCTCTTCTCCTCTCCGTCTACATCTCTCACCATGGCACCCTCCTCCAGACCCTTCCTATCAACTCCCTCTACGTTGTCGTCAACCTCTCTCACCATGACCCTTCTCTCCGAACTATCAACCTCTCATGATGTTCACGGCAAAATACTCATCACAACATCCTCCCCCTGACTCTTCCAACCATGTCTGCCACCTCTGCAGACACTGCCCTGAAACAGCTGCCCCACCTCCTCCTCTAGCACACCTCTGATGGGGCTACCCCACCTCTTTAGATCATCCTCCTCCTTAGCCGGTCAGACCTCGTAATTACCCACAAAAGGTATTTACGGTTTTAACCCCTAAAATTTCAGTCATGTGTGTTTTCTCCAATGGTTGGATATTAGGATGTACACTGGTTGTATGCATCAAATCACATGAATGGTGGTACCCCGAGTCACCCAGGGTGTTGTTTTCCATTATTGATTTACACTGTTATCGTTGAGATATTTATTCAAGTATTATTTTTTGGTTGAGATTTTTATTTTTTGTTTTAATCTTGGCAAGGGGTGGAAATAGAAACCGAGTTCTTGAATTGTTCTTGAAATATAGGTATTTTTCTACATGTTCATGAATACTTGTCTATGAAAAATAGTTATAAAAAAATACTTTTTAAGAAGTGGGTTTGAGAAAGTCTTATTTGTGGTCATGTTTTTAGAAAATTAATTTGGAAGTGGTTTTGATTAATTAAAACATCAATATTATAGGAATTGGTGTTTTCTAGAATATCATATTGATGATTTATTAATTAATTGAATCTCATAGAGTGGATTTCACGTGTTTTTGTTTGATTTACTATATCATAATCATGTTTATATGGTAGATGAAAACCTTTAGTTGGTTTGTTAGGATATTAGATTCCTAGAAGTTTGGAGTTTGATGGTTAGCTATGAGGTATGGTTTGGATTTCTCTTTGGGGTTTGGGTCGGTGGTAATACCTCATATTGGTGGATCTTGTTGGGGTTTTCTTGATGTTTTGATGTAAAACTCTCAATATAGGGAATTTTGGTGATTTCTGGGTGATTTAATTGTGTATTTTTATTAGGATGTTTTTTGTTATATCAGTTATGGGGTGGATGGTTTCTTATTATCCGGGTTGAATATGTGGGGTTTGGTTGTTATGCTTGGTGTGTAGGAGAGTAACCCTTATATTATTATGATAAACCTTAGGGTTTGATGTTTTTTGAATGATATTTTGTTATTAAGTATGGATTAAAGGTATTTTCATGATATTCTGGTAATAATGGATGCTTAAGATTGTGGCGAGATGTGTTTCTAAATATTAATATTATTCGTACCGAATAATGTTGAGTCAAAATTCATAAACAAAGAATTTATTTAGGATGAAATTGTGTTGTCATGGGAAATATGATCATGTGTTTGTTTCTCTAATATTATGTAACAACTAATTTGATCCATTGACCAAGGCCTTCGAAAAGAAAAAACAATGTTTTTCTAAGTTATCCATGAGATCTAGGAGTAGCAGTATTTAATTTTCCCTAGTGACATGGGATCGTAGGATGTTTATAATATTTTGAAGAGTTATTAGTTCTTATTTGAATGGATTGAAACTCTAGAGGATATGTGTCTGTAAATAGATGTTTCTAAATTGTAAGGAGATGAATCTGAATGGATAAATGCATTTTATCAAAAAATAAGGAATGATGAGGTTTTATGGATCAAGATTCAGTCCCTCTTCTATGAGAGGCTATGTTAGATTTACAGAATAAGGGCATATTTTGAAAATTCATGGTGCTATATCATTTTTGGGCAAGGATCTTTTATAGTGATCATTATGTGATATTACGAACTATACATGTGTCTGTAGGATTGATGATGGTATCGATAATACTATAGTGGAGAGATTCATACTCATTTTTTTGAGTGAAATCTATAACAAGGGATGGTGATCATTATCAAGGATGTGAAATGTATGAACTTAGAAAGTAAATGAATGAATTTAGTGTCTGGAGTTGGATGTTGGATGAACAAAATTTGGTTCCATGACTGAACCAAAATTAATGATTTACCTATAGTAGTTGGTATAGTCAGTGTGTTCAGTTAATTATGAGGATTTTATATTGGTATATATTCTATTTAGAGCTTCTGTATTTCTAACATGTCATTCAGATCAATTTGATGGGTTATGTATCAATATTAGATATTGTAGTGGGCTACTGCTTGAAAATTCTAGTGTAGATTTTGAAAGAGAGCCTAAAAGGGTACTCTTAAGGATGATGAAAGTGTGTGTGGAAGGGAAACCATGTAGTCCAAAATGTTATGAATTTATGACATAGATTCCATAACAATAATAATTTGTGAAAGATAAAAGGAATGAACCAATTATCGCATGTTCGGAAATAGTTTCTACAAAGAAGGAATATACAATCAAGAAGATAGGAGATCATGCACCAAAATATTGTATAAAACTATTATCAAACTATTTTGAAAAATCCAAGCGGATTGAGTAATAATAAAAGAAGGAAAATTCTCTACTTAAAAACATTTATAATACTATATAATCTAAATATATCGGTGAGTTATATAAGAAGAACATGCTATAAAATGAGGTTTCAATCTAGAAAATTTAGAAGGATATAGGCATTATGAGTTTTATGTATTTTATAAATTCATGGAATGGATTTTCTAGGTTAAGACCAATGTCTAATCCATATTTCTCGCTTTTATGTGATGATGGAGGTTTACATTATTATAATATTTTGGTGATGTTTGATTTTGGGATAGGAAATTGAAGGTGATGTTTGAAAAATAAAGATCTTTATTAATGATAATGTTATTTAGTATTGGGATGTACATATCAATTGGAATATTATTTGTTCATTGTTGGTTATGGATTCATGTATCATTTATCATGTACAGTTGACACACTGATCAAATGTATATAAGAAGTTTTTATATCTCATTTATTTTCCCACTATTTTCTTATAGGTTGTTTCTTATGATAAGACTTGTTCTATCCACCACCATTGAAGACAATGAGTTCAAGATTTTTGTAGGGTTTATTTCGTTTTCATTCTTTTCCCCAATTTTAATTAAGACTTTTTTGATTTTTGGGATCCTTATATTTTTGTTGTGTGTTTTGGATTTCGTTGAGGTGGATTCGAGTTGCCGTTGACGAAGGCTTACATTCATATTCATAGGTATGCCTATTCATATATAAGTTCCCCCTTTATATATATTCACTCATGGCAGTATGAATATATATATTGGGGTTAGGTGTGCTTATATATAGATATAAAAAATGCATACGCATGTAAGTGTAAAAGGGTATATGAAAGTATAAACATATATCTAAGGACCCCATTATGCATATTTGACCATGAAAATATGTATATAGGGGATATGTGTCCTTATATATATGTAATGTTGTATATGTGTGCAAGTGGAAAAAAGGAAGATTCGAGTTGTCTTCGTCAAAAGAAAACAAGCCTTGAGGTTGAGGTAGGGTCCCTATCCTAGCCTATTTAATTCAAGAATGTTTTAAATTGCATGTAGTTGCCTTCTTAATCCTGCATGTTTATATTAAATTGCAATTCTTCAATAAGTGTTAGTTAATGTAATTGTTTCATTTGATAAATAAGTCATGGTTTTGTAATAAAACCCCTCTAACAGAGGTGCGTTGTCTGTGAAAACTCACAGTGGTATACCTTTCTTAACATTATTGCATTGATGTTTTCCATATACTTGATGTTATTTTTAGTCATAAATCAAACATCGTATTTGACCCTTATTATATCCCTGTAGTGGTTTTCCATATTTTTATTAAAATTGTTGTTTGAACAAAGACACTCTTTATGAGCCGTTAGACATTTAAGATTGGTCACATGTTGTGTGACAATGTCACATGGCATGTGATATTTAAATCCAACCAAAAGACAAGTTCAATAGACCATGGGTCCCACAATATCAGTAATATCAGATTACATGTTATGTAACCTGGGATTTTTCTAATCCCATGGGGTATTCCACTAGGTATTCCTACACATTACTAGATCTCCAAACCTCACCGAATTAGGCATATCAGGGGTCATCCAATCCTCTATTCATCACAGATTAGCATTCATTTCATTAAATCGTTTGAGAAAACATCCTCTCACTCAATCCAAATCATCCTATTTGAAACTAAGTGGAACATACACTCCAATTCTATTATAATCCACCTCCAAAATCCATGATAAAAATGACATAAATTCCCCTTATGAAAAACAAGGTCAAGGAACGCACTGATTATACAGTGGAAAACCACCAACCGACCAATGGCCACAAACTGTTTGGTTCCAGCCATCAACCATCCATAAGTTAGTCTAGAGCCAAACCTCCCCCACAATCACTATTAATATGTTCATGGTGCTTTATAATAGCTAACTGGTGGCCCCATCTACTGCTTTTTAGGAACACCACATACGTCTTCCACCCTCTACTAAATCCATCCACCCGAAACATAAAATTTCAATTAAAAGATAATCGTTTTAATTATAAATCATGAAAATCAAATTTTAACAACCCAAAAAAGGAATCTTTAGTCATTACAAACTATTCACTATACGATTTCTCATCCATGAGAAACATTACTAAGCATCACGGGTGACTTGAGGTTTCAGGGGTTTGGAGCTGCCTTTGGTCCTACTCCTTCCCTTCATAGTTTCCCATCCTTAACCTTATCTATTATTCAGTACCTCTAAGTCTCATTTACCTTCATCTTCTACGTCTTTTTTCCTGGGGTTCGTCATGCATCAATTTTGAAATCACATCTTTCAAGATCGATCACTAGTATTCACGTTAACCAGAATGTTTCAGTATTTTTAAAATGTTTTCTAGAAGTCAAACATTATTCCCTAAAATTTGCTAATTGTTTACTTTTATAATATTATAATTGATCCACCATAGGTGTACTGAACTGAGTTCTCATTGATTCTTTCTCAGGTTGCATGAAGTGGTGGATCTGGCTTTGTCTTTGTCCAAATATTCACGTTCTTTCAACTGCTAACCATGTTTCCTCTACCAGTGGAACCTAATTGTTCACTCTAGGAGAGACTCTCGGTTTTCATCCCATTGGATTTAGATTATTAGATTGCATGTTCCTTTTTAAAATCCTTCTTTTCTTACTATATTCAGCAACATTCTTGGAAATATTTTAGGTTGATCAGAAGATGCTTAAAGAGAAACATCTCATTTATTATTTTTTGTTTGTAGTGCATGATCTGTCTAAGAAACATCTAGAATTTATTTGGGTCTCTGATGAAAATTAGTTCAAAGTGAAACAACACATTTTCTAGGAAACATAAGAGGAGTAATTTTCTTCTTATTTTCTATAAGTCAATTCCATAGTGAACTTCTGGTGTCTCGGTCAAAATATATAGTCAAGCTTTAATCAGGCACTCATCTTGATTGGGAATATGTGTTTTATGCTTCTCTATCTAGTGAGTCAATAGAAACCAAGGGTCCTTTGACACATGAAGGGGAGGTGAGGAGGATCATCTAGTCACAGTGTCCTTTAAACACAAAAGGGTATAATTATCTTAATGTTTTGAAGATCATCAGGTATCAAAACCCTAGGCTTCAGATAAAACTAAGCCTAATGAGGGACGAGTGTCTCATACTTCTTTTTCTATTTAGAAATCAGGTTCCACTGTACCTAATAGATTTTCAAGGGTTGCATGAATGAATCCTGAAACATTTGAGATAAAATAGAAATAAGGTGAGGATTATCTAGCCATGAAGACTATGAAACATATTAAGGAAGAATCCCATGTGGGTTTAAGAGCTCAAAGTCTACAATATGATCATTCACAGGGGTGCAGGTGGTATTGGGTGGGTGGAGGAGGGCAGGGGCAAGGGGTGGGTGGAGGGTGGAAGGGGGAAGAGTGGTGGGGGGAATAGGCAGCGGGGAGGTCTGTAGGGCAGGGGGTAGGGGGCAAGGGGAAGGGGGCAGGGGGATGTCCACAGGGCAGGGGGAGGGGGGATGGTCAGAATGTTTCGTCGCCACCTCCATCTCCCTTCGCTCCTGGCTGGAAGATGCTTCCCCATAGATTTAGTTGGATTGGGCCTACACGATGTGGTCATGCCACGATCACGCCGCGATCACGTCGCGGTCCCACCACTGGCACGCCATGGTCACACCGTGGTCACGCCACTGTCATGCCGCGGTCACGCCGTGATTTGGTCATGCTCTATGATGACACCCTACGACGGTTCACAGTGATAGTATTCCATGAGTCTTGTGATCAATGTTGAGACTGACTAGTCACAATTTCTACCGATGGGGTGGCGTTCATAATGTTGCACTGCCTCCTCTCGCTCCCTTCGCTCCTGGATGGAAGTTTCTACCCCACGGATCTCGCTAGACCATGACAACATGCCATGGTCACGCCGCGGTCACTCTGCGGTCACGCCGTGGTCACGTCGAGGTCACCCCATGGTCACGTCTCGGTCAGAATGCTATGACGTCGCGGTCACGCCGTGATTTGTCCCTTCTCCAGGATGACACCCCGTGGCAGTTCACTGTGATAATATTTCATGAGTATTGTGATCAATGTTGAGATTGACTAATCACAATTTCTATTGGTGGGGCGATGACCGGAATGTTTCCCCGCCTCCTCCTGCTCCCTTTTCTCTTGGCATGCCGCGGTCCTGCCACGGTCACGCCGCGGTCACGCCGCAGTCACCCCGCGGTAATGCCATGATTTGGACATACTCCAGGATGACACCTCATGTTGGTTCGTATTGATAGTATTCCATGAGTCATGTGATCAATGTTTAGACTGACTAATCACAATTTCTGCCGGCGGGGCAATGTCCGGAATGTTTCCCCGCCTCCTCGCACTCTCTTCACTCCAGGACAGAAGATTCTCCCTCGCAGATGTCGCTGGACAGGGCCAACATGTCGCGGCCACGCTGCGGTCACGCTGTTGTCACGTCGCAGTAATGTTGTAATTTGGCCCTACTCTAGCCACATCCAGCCCACATTAGGCCCCTTCCACCTTCATTTCATCCCGCTGCCACCAACATACTAGCCTGCAACAGCCCCCCTTCCACCTTCGAATCATCCCGCAAGACCCTCCCCAACACCTGCAACCATCCCTCTTCCACCATTATTCCAGCCCCCTTCCACCTGCATTCGAGCCCGCACCATCCCCCAGCCACCTGAAATCCAGCCCGCACCAGCCACCACAGTAGCCACCACACCACAACCTCCTGCAAAACACTCATGGAAGCACTCTTCAACCTGTAAAGTAGCCCCATCCACCAGTTCCATCCCTCATGAGCCCCCAACCTCCTACATCCCAGCCCGTACCAACCCCTCCCACATGCCCAATAGTCCCTATCCACCTGCAATCCAGCCCACACCAGCCCCCTGCCACATATTCTAGCCCACACCAGACCCCTGCCATCCCCCTGCCGCCTGCCTTCCCACCCGTACCAGCCTCTCCAGCCCGCACCCGCCACCGCACCAGCCCCTATCCCCCAGCCACCAGCCACCTTCATTCTAGGGTGCATGAGAAAAACTCCATGAAAATCACAAAAAATAAAGGTGAAATAGGATCCCCTTGCCTGATCCCTCTTTCCATGAAAAGTAGTCATGTAAACTGGAATTAATGTTCACCGAGAACATTACGGTAGGGACACATCATCTACCCCAAGACGAGAACCTAGCCAAAAATCCGAGCAGATCCAAATCATCACATTATAAGTCCCACCAGACCGAATCAAAATCCTTGAATAAATTGATCATGAAGTCACACCTAGGAACCCTAAAATCAAGATGGTATCCCCACAATAATTCTTGGGTAACAATATTCTTAGGATGAATTAGTTTTGGTACTGAAGGATGATGATATTTTTTTCTGAAACTGTAGCAACTTTGACCACTGTTGCATTGTGGACTTTGGAGTCCACTTTACTGTTGCACTTTTTACTTCTAGCCTGAAGCCATTAGAGTATTGGATACATATAGGAAAGTATTTATAAGACTGAAAACGTCTATAATAATATTCTCTCATCTCTCACATTGGTTTAATGAATTCACTGAATGTGTTATTTCAATTTTCTTCTGAGGACGAATATTATAGATTTTGGACTCGTGGATTTTGGTCTTTTGGGGGTTAAAGAATGAAGGTTCTTAAATGGTCTCTTGACTTTTGATTATGTGGTGAGACCCCCACTATTCCTCTCTTGCTCGGGTTCCCGAATTTACCCCTTCACCTTTTCAAATAGATTGCCTTATTTTCCATTGCTGTTTTATTCGGGCTACCCATTATGATTGACTCTCCCACATTAAACCTTACACACCCCTATGTCTCTTGGATTTTCACCAAGGTTAATGTTTCTAAATATTTTCCATCCTGATTCTAGATTCAACTGGATATAATGGTTTTATTCATTATGTGGTCCTTGAGAATGCCCCAACTTTTTGGAAAAAATGCTCAGGAATTGGTCACTCTATGAATGAATGTGTGACCCAATGTAATGACCCTCGACCTTCCCCTCTCTATAAATCTGATTGGGTGGAAACGGAAACCCCCATAATACCCCTGTTTCTCAGACAGTTACTACTGACTACACTAATAACAAGAATCCCCTGGGCCTCTCTAAAATTCATCCCCCTCCCCTTTTGATTTCGAGACCTTACACATCCCCGAGACTTCAAAAGAAGTAAAGTAAGATACATTAAATGATGACTCACATATTATTGAAGTAATAAAACCTATAAAAATAGATACAGAGGAGGTGAAATTGAATCATGAAGATCCCTGGCATGTGGACCTCAGAACTACTAAAGAAGGAAAGCAATTCTATAATTCTGTCTCACCTATTCTTGAAGCTAGAAAACCTGTACAAATAGATAAATAAAATGTTTAATAGGATCATGAAGATCCCTTGCATGTAGAATTGAAAAACCCTTCCAATTGGAAAAATACTTCCTAAAATCAAGGGCTCAGAAAGGGAACAAAGCATTGGTTGACTCTAATGGACTCATCCCTCCAAGTGCTAGAAACACCTGGAAAAGTAGCAACAATTAAAATTTTAAAAAAACCATTATCACACGTTACATAGATGCCAACATGAAGGACCAAAACACAATACCCCCACAAGTATCCCCTAATGAAAATGTGTCTGCCTCATCAGATACATCAGCAAGCTCCTCCAATTCTTCTGACTCAGATGAGTCATCCAGTGAGGATGATGAAAATGACACAGTTTACAGGGATGCCTACGTAATTCCAAAAAATCATGATTTTTTAAATGACCACGACGCATGGATAGATGAGAAAGACACTACTGTATTTAGTCAGTAAAAAAATGGAGAGATGTAAGAGGATACATATCTTGATATCAGAAAGAGGATGTTCATCAATGTGGTAGAGGAATTTAAAAAGAAACCACGCTTCAATTTTAATAAAATCCCCTAGAAATGGAGCTGTTGAGATTATTCTGATTCTCAGAAGCTGGTTTTTCTTTGTCTTTCGTTGTTTCTCTTTTTCAACCAGTTCTACTCAATGGTACTGTATAGTGGATGTTTTCAGAACCGCACTATGGAGGCTTTGAAATGTACTCCTGCCAGTTTTAGAACATGCTTGATCATGCAGCCTTCTTGAATGAAGCTGTTATGATGTTTCTTATGGCATTTGAGATATTTTGGCTAAAGAGAATCTTCATTCCTTGGATGCTTGGGTATACTGTTTATAGACTTTATGTTTTCCTTGATGTCATCAAGGGTTGTTGTTGGGTTTTCAATGCATAAATCTTCTATTCTATTGGGTTGGTCTCTCGAAGGACATGCATGGGGTAACTAGCAGGGGGGTTCAAGGGGTGGGGTGTCTAGGTTCTAGGGGGGGTCCAGGGGGATTTTTCCAGGGTCTGGGGGGTGTCCTGGTTCTAGGGGGTGTCCATGGGGGTGTCCAAGGGGGCTGTCCAGGGTCTGGGGGGCTATCCTGGGGGGGGGGGTGTCTGTCCATGGTATATCTGGGGGGTTTGTCCAGGGGGTCTGGGGGTGTCTAGGTTTTGGGGGGGAGGGAGTAGGACTGGAAGGGGGAGGGGGGAACTAGCAGGGGGAGGGGGGAACTAGTAGGGGGAGGGGACTGGTAGGGGGACTGGCAGGGGTAACTGGAGAGGGGGTGAAATGGGTGGGGTGTCCAGGTTCTGGGGGGTGTCCAGGTTATGGGGGGTGTCCCGGGTCTATGGGGGTCTGTTTGGGGGGGTCTGTCCTGGGTCTATCTGGGGGGTCTGTCCAGGGGGTCGGGGGGTGTTCAGTTTTTTGGGGGTGTCCAGGATTGGGGTGGTGGCAGGACTGGCAGGGGGGAGGGGGAACTGTCAAGGGGAGGGTGGGAACTAGAGGGGGTAGGGGATTGGTAGGGGGGCTGGCAGGGGTAACTGGCATGTGGTGTAAGGGGTGGGGTGTCCAGGTTCTGGGGGTTGTCCAGGGGGATCTGTCCATGGTCTCGGGGTGACTGGAAGGGGGTAACTGGCAGGGGGGTTTCAGGGGTGGGGGGTCCAGGTTCTGGGGGTTGTCTAGGGGGATCTTTTCACGGTATGGGGGGTGTCAAAGTTTGGGGGGTTCAGGTTCTGTCCAAGAGAGTGGGAGGGGGGTCTGTCCAGGGGAGTGGGGGTCTGAGGGGTGTCTAGGTTCTCGGGGGGGGGGGGGGGTCCAGGGTCAATCCAGGAGGGTGGGGGTGGCTGTCTAGGGGAGTGGAGGTCTGGGCTGCCCAGGGGGATCCGTCCAGGGTCTGGGGGGTGTCCTGGGTTTGGGGGGGTGTCCTGGGTCTATCTAGGGGGGTGTGTAGGGTCTATCTGGGGTGTGTCTAGGGTCTGTTTGGGGGGAGGGTGTCCAGGGTTGGGGGAGGCGGTGTCCTGGGTCGATTTGGGGGGTGTTCTTGGTCTGTCCGGGGGGTGTCCTGGGTGTGTCTGGGGGGGGGGGGTGTCCAGGGTCTGTCCGGGGGGTGTCAAGGGTCTCTTAGGGGGGTGTCTATGGTCTTTTTTTTGGGGGGGTCCAGGTTCTATCTAGAAGGGGTGAATTTCAGGGGGGGTCCTGTCCAAGGGGTTTTTAGGGTGGGGGTGTCTAGTGTCTCTGGGGATGGGTCTGTAGGGGGTGGGCTACTGGAGGGGGGGTGCAGGGGGTGTGGGCTATCTTTTATTGTTTTCCAAACCCTATAGGAACTGTTTATAATCGTCGATATTGGTTTATTTCCACGTCTAAAAATGGTAGCTAAAGGACTAATGCCACAGTTTCTAACTATGGAAATAAACTGTAACCCTCCTCTATTATAGCCACAATTCTAAATGTTGGCTATATCAATATTACAATGGTTTGAACCATGGTTGTATACATAGATCCACGATTTAAACCATGGCTGTAGACCTATAGCGACGGTTCCAAACGGTGGCTATAAGTCTAGGCTTATAGCCACGCCAAAATTTTCCATGGTTTCTCAAACTGTGGCTATTACTTATATCCACGGTATTAAACTGTGGCTATAGACTAAATTTCCATTAGTGAATACATTTTTTCTTAAGTATGGATTACGAGAATTATATTTGGTAGTGACAAATATGATGGGTAATGGGGGTTATTTTTAAAACACACCACTTATAACCATAGATAAAAGAAAATTTATTGTGATAACTATTGCTAATATGGTAAATAATGTAGTCAAAGGTTCTTTTACCATCAACCTTATAACATAAAATGCCTTAATTTTTTTTCTAGATGTACCCATGTTTTTATATAATAATAATTTTCTAACTATATCATAATAACACCATAATAATTAGATAATATAAATTTAGTCAAAACCACTATTGGAATAATGATTGCATCTCATGCTTATGATTCTTCTCCAATTGATTTATGCTGGAATGTGCATCCAGTTCTTTTTATTTTTCCAGTAGTTTAATTTGATGTTATTTTAGGCATAAATATGTTTTTTTTAAAATGACCCACATATAGTGATGTACAAGGGAGGACAAAAATGATATTAAAATAAGCCTATTATCTTCTACCATTAAGATGATAAATATAAGCATCTGATGGAAATTAATTCCATCATATCAGTATATCTTCTTATTCAAAAGGGGTGTTTGTTTTTGATAGTTATCAATAATCTAATTATTAAATATATATCTATTTCTCAAGTGTTTGTTTATTTTTTTCTAATTGAGTTTCATTGTATTCCACCAAAAAATAAAGATGTGTTATTAATAAAACTCTTTTAGGGTGCGTCACCTATTTCATAGAATCAATGTAGATTATACCTAAATGAGTTCTGAAAATTTATGAACAATCTTCAGGAAAATCATTACAATGGATTCATTCATCTAATGGTGTCACCATAGGTATAACATTTTCCTTTTATCATTCTTAATGTTAGATGGATGTGACTCTACATTGTTTTTTTGAGAACTTAATAAGGGGATAATCAATAAAAATTATAAATTCCCCCATATTGATCACTTTTTTGATAAAAATTAATGAGAAAAAAAATTCCAATATTGTTCTTTAATTGAGACTTCATTAATTAAGTTTCATGATTGATATCATAAATAAAGAAATGCCCCATATGAGTTATGAAAATTATAAATTTTTAATAATTCCAAATTTTTTATAATTACCATTATATATTTATGTATTTAATGAATATAATCATGATATATTACATTGATATATTTTTTTATTTTGAGAAGTTTTTATTTTAAATTCAATCACCACGTAAGTGAGTGAATATGGCAAGAATATTTTAAATGTTTCCCTCATAAACGTGGATTTTCCTGAAAATTTTCTTGTGTAAAATCTGTATATAAAAAGATTCATTTTGCTTCATTTAATCTAAAGGGATTCTATATATTTGAATCAATCTATTTTTATGGTTATTGAATTTTTGTTTTCACAAACCATGGTAACTATGAAATGTTGTTTTTTTGGTTTGGATAAATAATGTAAACGAATTGGGTATAATTTCCCAGGAATATCGAATCAAATCAAGAAGTTTAGTTGGAAGGGATCCATGTGACAATGGGTGGATGAAAATGATAAAAATTTATAATAACTAAACACATAGATATTCACCACAACTATTATTACAATACAATATAGTTATAGATAATTTTGTATCATTAGAGATGCATCAATAAAGGAACTATGATTCATACTCATGGAGAATTATATAGTGATAGTTTATTACAAAAAATAATTAATGTTGGATATGAAAAATTACCCCAAATCCTGATTTGGTGTTAGTTATGGTAATTATTAAATTATATATTTGGATGCATTATACTTATAGAGAACAATTTCAAATATAATTATTTATAAAAAACAATGATGTATATATTCACTAAAAAGGATATGAACATGTTAGGAATAATCTCATTAGAGTTGATTAATGATTATCACTACTCAATACATTACCAAATGGGAAGGACAATAAGGTAGAATATGATCTCTGATGTATTTATCATGCAATTGTGTAAATGATGAGGATCTTCAATGATAAAAAAATTCTAAAATATTAATGAATGAGTAGAGAAATTTAAAATGAAGGAGAAAAGTGATATCATTATCAAAAAGGTTTTAAACCATTTATCTCTGTGAGGATTACATAGGTTTATAAGGGATATGTGTAATTGTAGAAGAATATTATAAATAAGCCATATTAAAACCTTTATTATAATCGGTTGATAGTGTTTAAGAGCCATGTATGATTCATTTTAAATCTATTTAGGAAGAATTATATAGTTTATGGTGCTCATTGTCCAACATGCTCTATTCATCCTGGATTTATGAATAAAAAAATTGATCTACAACTGTATTTATAGTTATAAAATATGATGAGTGGTATTGTAGAGGACACGTCTTAGTGATTCTTATGTAAAATATTTTTGGATGAGTTTTAAATGTCTCTGAGTATGTTAAAAAAATTACCTATACTAGAATTGAAATTAGATAATATCACAATTAATTTTATCATTGGACTCCCAAAAACATTGAAAGTCCATAAATATGTTTGGGATGTAGTCCATCATCATATGAAGTTAGCATAATTAATTTATCATAGAGAATATTATTTTCATGATAAAATTTATTTAATATAAATATAGAAATTTATATCGATTCCTAGAGCACCGAATTATTCTTTTTGATTGAGATCTGATTACTTTATTGATGTTTTGGTGATGTATTCAACAGGATCTGGATATACTGCTGAGATTCAATAATTATTATCATCGAAATCCAAATGATCGATTTTAGAGAACCATTTACATCCTAAAGAATATAGATCATTTTATATAGATTTAAAATGAGGTTCGAATTATAATCAGCCTCTAATTGAGTTTCCATCCATAAAATCATTCATTAAATAATTCAAATGGTAATTTTTTAATATATCTATATTAAAAATTTGGTAACTCCAATTTATTGGATAAATGTTGTACACTGAAAGATATTAGGACAAGACATCCCAGAAGTAATAAAAAATGATGTAAGAAATATTTAGTAGAATACCAAGTCATTCTATTGTAGGTAGAAATGTTATACTATAAATCATTTATGAAATATATAATTAAAAATCGAAGAGAATGTATTAATGAAATTTTATCCGTGGAAAAAGGTTTTGAGATTTATATTGATAGGAAATGGAGAACGAAATATATATTCCCCTATTATATTCTTGATTGAGTTGATCATGTAGCTTATAACGTGGTGCTTCCACTAAACTGATCTTAAGTTCAGAATGTGTTCCTTGATTATCTCCTAATGATATAAATACATTATCTTTTATTGGTAATGAAATATACGGTTGAACAACACGAGAATTATATTTCCTATAATTAATAATTATTTGAAATCATTGATAATAAAATAATGTGATATGAATCAAGTATATTCACCTATATTTTGTTCATTGGAGGAATCAAGAATTTAAAGAAGATATATGGGATATTGAGCGTCTAAAAAAATAGAAATATCTTCATTTTTTCAGTCATAGTGGTTAAATTTAGAGGGCTATCTTCATTTTATGTTGGAATAAATACAACAAATATAAATTTTAGTATATTTTTTATTTGGAAATAAATTGTATTTTTTAACGATTTTGGTACACACAACACCATGATTAGGAAAATATTGATATACAATTGAAATATTAATATTTAATATAAATTTTACCACCATAATACTAGATTATTTTTTTTAGTATCAATAAAAAATTTATGAAATGTGTATGGTTTACAAATGTATGAAATTAATTCATTGATTATCAATTTATTTGACAATGATATGAAATTTATTTTGAAGGTAAATGAGTTGTTTCTTCTGGATAACATTTTTACCCATGAAATTTGTTTTTACCTTAATGTATTTAATTATTAGATAGATTGTAATTTATTTTAATTAAAATTTTCTATAATTTATTAAATAAATTGTATATCATATGTCTGGTTTTTTCATGTCCTTTCATAATAGTGAATATTGTTTTATATTAAAAATATATTTTTTCTAAATATTAGTTCTTTTAGTTTTGAACATGTATTTTAAAATGAATTTATTCAAATCAAAAAACTAATCTCAAAAGAAATGGATCCTATTTTTCGAATTAGTACATTCATATTTTAAATCTCATATATTATATTTTATCAATATGAATTGTAATATTGGTAAAATTGTGTAACATTATTAAGGGTAAAAGAGGAAAATTATTGTTAAAATATCAAAGAATGTGTTTAAATGTTATCTAGAAACAAGCATATATCTTTTTGAATAATTGAAGATTGGATATTTACATGCATTTATCTAATATATGGACACATGGTTCCATGTTTACTTGATTATGATCTTTATATAAATTTGAAAAGAAGAATAAATAAAAAATTTCACTATCTACATTGTATATTCCCAAAAAATTTATTAAATGGACAAAAAAGGATAGTATCATTTATAAATATTTTTTTAATGAGAAATTATTTATTTTTTCATGGTTATTTATTTAGAATTTTTTCATAATGAATAATTAGATTGTGTACATTCAAAACACTAACACAATACATATTCCATCAAAATAAAAGTAAAATGGCTCTTTTTAAATATATTGAATTTCATACAATATTTGTCAACTGTTGGGTTATAATAATGTATTTGTTAAATTTTACATTTTAGGTGTGTTTGTGAGGTTTATATTTTACACGCTTTTCTATAAATGATTTTCTCAAATTAACAATCTATTGTAAAATCCTTCAAATTAAAAAATAATGATATTTTATTTGATAGCATATGATCCATTCAATACAGAGTAGGCATTAATTCCATGCAATAATAAGTTTCTATGATAGCTTGTGTTACAAGAAAGACCGAGATTTACCAAAAACAATACTTTTATTATTATTAAATTTCAAAATTATCGCACCATTGTAAAAATGGTCAGTATGAAGATGAAAAACATACTTCTGAAAATATAAAATTTACACCTGATTATTAGAAATCTATTTATTATAAATAAAATAAGAATAATTTCAATGAAATGGAAATGTTTTTAAATAAACATTATTTTTCTTAATGACTTATTTATCATTATTTCCAAACATAATATAAAATTAATTATTTGTTATTTAGGAAAATTTAAAGGATAAAATAAAATTATTTTTCAAATTGTAATATCAAAATTTTCTTATTGTGGAATTTTAGTATTTTTAGGAGATGAGTCAAGTTTTGATTAATAATAAACAATATTGAAATTTAATTACAAAAATCCTTTTCAATTAAAAAATTTATAATGTTAAATTATAAATTTATTTTATTTTATTAAAAAATAAGTTAATTTTGACAACCATTTTTTCAATTTATTTATTTCGGTAAATAATATATTGAATTTGGATTTAAAAATAGATACATGTTTTGAACTTTATAGGTTTAAAAATCACATTCTCGTCATGCCTACATGGTTAAATTAAATTTCAAATTTTCCACTTCTATGAAATGAATTTGAAAAAATGGAATCTATATATTGAATCTTAAATGTGTATTTTTTCATATAATTTTAACATTATTATTAACAAATATGAATAATGAATGCTTTAAAAGTTATATATCATTATTACTGTAAAAACATGTTAATCGAATAGTTAAACTAAATTTATAATGTTACAATAACCTATAAAATGTATAAAAATATTTTTAGAGACATATTCATATCATTAATCACATAATGTTAGATAATAGATAAATTTGGACCATTTTATCATTTGATAAATGCGGGAACATACCATTCTTTTCATAAATACCCAGTGTTTCCTCTCCACCAATTATAAAATGTCACCCACTCTCATCCATTATTCAGACATTTATGACCCTTTAGTTTAGAAAATACCTTCCCAAAAAACATCCAAAATAACCTCCCCTCAACCTAAAATCATTAGTTCAGATTTAAAACCATCCTAGTAATGGTTTATTATAACCTTATAGAGGATACACGGGAAAGTTGTAATCTTTTTTCAAGAAGCATATTATTTTAATCATTTCTCAACTTCAATAGATTTTTATTAAAAAAATAATACATAATTACTTTAATATCGTACATATACTAGTTTATTTTTATAATAATTTAATTACATAAAAAATCTCTACTTCCACCAAATGCGTTACGAAATCACCATTCATGTGTATTGAAAACTATCATGTTGCGAACCAATCTCATTTGTTTTTATATTTTCCCATCACGTGGTTGGGTAAAATGATTAATATGATGTAAATATATGATATTTTAAGAATATTTATATCTATGAAGTCAATAATATATATATATATATATACATTCAGTTTTATAGAATCTGTGATAACATCTCTCTTATATATGGTGAACTGCCAGCTTGCGATGCGATGTGAATTGTCTTTCACTATTGTTTCACATTGAAGTTGATAGAAGTATATATTGATATTATATTTGATATAAATGAAACATATAAAATATTAATAAAATATTATTCATTCTATATTGAAAATTATAGATATCAAATTCATTCATTCATTTTCACTCGTCTAAATACGATAACATCCATTGCGTGCTTGTGCGCTAACGCCTAAATGATGTTATGTGAATATGTATTCAGAAACACACAAAATGGATGATATATGTGATTTTATGAAAATTCAAAAACATTTAAAATATTATATAACTCATTTCCAAAATGATCATTGAATAATTAAAACGTTACTCATGTGTATGTATGGTCTATCAAATCAATGATCATAACAACAATATTTTTCATAACCAATATTCATGGTTGGTATTAAAAGTAAAATATTTGAAAAAATATGATAAAAATTTAATTATTATTATTTATATGATTATATGGCATTATAAAATGCATATAAAAAATATCATTTATTATAGACCATGCAAATGAAATCCAAGGCAATTTTCTACTGATACAATAAAAATAACGAATGAGTATAAATGAACATGTGATTATATGTAATAAAACGGCCATATATGCTATAATATATATTAATATGAGTTTATAATTGGTAAATAGCTTCTTTAAAACTAAAATACCGGAGGGTAATTCACATTTAACCAAATTGGAGCGTAAGGTAATTGATTTCTTCTTAATTTATTTTCGTTGATTAATATCATAATTTTATGCACCTAATTTATTTCATATGGTGTATATAATACCAAATTAACATATTATACCATGAATACATCAATATTCATTGTATTTTAGGATTAATTTTGAATTATTTAATCTACAGGGTTTTAAATTAAAATATTTCTAGTGGAAATGAAATTCATAACTTAATTTACTATCATTGGGTTACATTATTTTTACTTATATACGAAATTCTAAGATGAGGTGTTGAATGACATTTGAATACCATTTTCTTAATTTTACCTATTTTATATGTATTCATAGTTGATTCTCATAATTGATTGATTTAAAAATTCTCACATCAATGTTGTGATATTTTGAAGAGTTTATATAAAATTTTCATTCTAATCAAAATAGTTTATTCTGGAATTTAATTTTAATGTATGTGTTATTAAATTATTAAATAATAAAATTTTATTTTAATTTCATCTATTTAAATATTATAATATAATTTAATAGTATAATATTTATAATCATTTTTAACAATAATATCTGGGTTCTGTGTTAGACTAACCTCCTAAATCGATCATGTCGTGAAGTTCAATAACGAGGTTTCTCATCCATCCATATAACAAATGAAAAAAATTATATGTTATCACCAAGAAGAAAATGAACACTATTCAATATTTTGAAATACAATTCACATTCAATCTATCAAAGATATTATATATTCCATAGTATATCCTTTTATGAAATTCCCTCCACCCATCCCCAAAATAATGGGATAGTAATACATATATATAAGGAAATGTTCCCATATTCACTCTAAAAATCCTAGTGATCCTTTTTTCTTTCATATGCGAATTAAAATACAAACAAATATAGGATTTGATGAAACAATTTATATACCATCGAATCATTCATATTTAGAATATATTTCTTTAATTGAGAAAATGAGAATCCTTAACAAATTCAGAAGTATAAATATTTCACTAGCTAAAATAATTTGAAAAGGTGAAAGGACATCTCTAGCAGTATTTATTTTTAAAAATATATAATATAATAATACATATTGATGAATCTATTAATTTAATCTTCTAAAATTAAAAAAAAAATTCTGGATAGTTGGGTTACTTTCCTAAAACCCTATATGTGTTGAAATATCCACACTGAGAGAGATTAAAAATATTTTACAGCATTGTAAATATATTATTTATTCCTAATAAATTAATTATCGAATTTTAAAACACATATTTATTATGGTCATAAAAAATAAAACTCTATTTGAGACTATTAAAATCAATGGAGATATAATGTTTGAGGGAAAAGTATCCCTCCATAGATTTACTCTTCATAATATTAATACACTTTGAGGTTATGAAGAGAATATTGTAAATGTTCCTACTAGGAATGTGTCCAAATTTTTTTTGTGTAAGGATAAACTTACCATGTCACTAATCCTTGTTAGAATAATCCAAATATTAGTTTTGGGGATAATGTACCCAAGTGAAAATGATTTGAAATCATTAATAGAAATTTCTTTCTCTTTCCTAGGTATTATGGTTTTAATATAGTTTTTGACACTACAGGGTATACAAGAAATAATGATGAATTATTTTATTTCACTTGTTAATTCATCTTGTATAATTTTCAAAGAGAATATGAAACCATTGTAAGTGAAACCATCAGGTCCCACAATAGTCATCATATTGAGGAAAAAATATCATTTCACCTTTTCATTAGAAGGGAACATAATCATGTATTTATTATAATGATAAAAAATAATGGGGGTATTTTTTAAAAAAAATTTACAGTGTTTTCCAATGCATCGTCATTGTCAAATTGTTTTTAATAATACAAAACTAAATTGAATATTACATTATCATATATGTGAAGACATACATTTCTGCTGATGTAATTATCACCTTACCTTATTCTTTTTCCCATGTGGCTTCTGTGTAATAATTTCGAATTTATGTCTTTATCCATTAAACACAATCCCTTTAATTTAAATATATTCAATATTATATAATAATTAAAAGCTCATAAATATTATAATTAGTCTTCATTTTATCCTTAGAGGGAGTTCTATGATATTTATTTTTGATTTGTAAATCTATTGGATTGTTTTAAACATCATGAATTTCAACATCATGCATGGGATATTAATTTTTTGTCTAAACCATTAACAAACTTTTAATGTGATTTAATTTCAAATAAATAATCTGAAATGGTTTCTCTATTGGAATTACATTCTATGCCACAATAATAACCTAAATGTATCTAGGCATAAAATTTCACCCATTATTCAATAAAAATTGTAGGGGGGGATGATCATGTGAAAAGGGTGGCGAAATCAATGATGAGAAAATGGTGATAAAATTGAGGATTTTGATATGTGCGACCTGAAAATAAAATTTTAGTACTCATATCAACAATATAAAAAAACATCAATAATGTTTTATTGGTTTAATTGTATTAAAAGAAACACTACTGCATTTGAACTGAAATCGAGAAATAAGAACCGCAACGATGATTCATTGATCAATGCGGTTGAAGATATCAATGGATGCTGCTATATTAAAATTGGAGCCTATTTTTCCCTAATTTTTAAAAAAATATTTATGTCATATATGATCATGCACTTTTTTATTGTTTTATTTGAATCAAAATCATTAAATAATTACATTCATCATATATATGTGCTAAAATCATACACAAAGGTAAAAGTGGTAGAAAACTGTAGGACCTTGGGACACCCTAAGAGGGGAGGGGAGAATCAGGGTTTTAACATTTTCATTTAAAACAAAGGATATTGTTCCCACGTTGGTAGGAACTGGTTAAAACTGTATGATGGAAAGGATCAGTAATAAAACATTCAAATGCAAGAATATTACACATCAATTTTTACAAGGTTCATCACTAAGGGATAAATCCAAGGAGGATATGCCGACAAGATTTTGGTCATACCAAATTCCGTTAAACGTCACTAGATGTGGATTAAAAAGGTTCGGGCGCAGTCACTCTGTCCCAGGCTCACTGCCTTTACAATAGTTCAGGGATAAATCACTACATCCCTCAGGTCACTTCCATTGACTCCCCCTAGCTCACTGCCTTTGGTGAAGACCCACTCTATTTATAGACGTGATGTTTTCTTCAATAGATTTGTATTGAATTCTTTGTCTCCTGTTCAGCAAGAGACAATGCTTGCATCAGAGTATTGAGTTGATTCTCTTTTGTATTCAATATTAATCTTTAGTGAAATAAATGAATGAACTAAATATTCTTCTTCTCTTAATTTGATTCACAATACTGACACCAGAGTGTATTGATTTATTCCCCTATTTCGGTGCAGATATGAGTTTAGTTGCATGAACTATTATTCTTCTCTTCGCAAAGCACAACGAGGGTGTTAAACACCAATTATTTTTGTGTGGTACCACTTCCATTCATAAAACCAAATTGTTAATTGTTATTATATCTTCACAAATGAATACATAATCTGTTTCACCGAAGGTATCATGCAATCTTCCAGCTTTCATGAAGCTCCAAAAAGGACGGGCGTGCTCCAACAACACCTGGAGCTCTTCTCTAAGCCTGGTGGGAAAGTCCCAATACTATGTGCAAGTCTTCGGCGCGCATGTCCAAACTGGCATATAATTATCACCAAAACCCCTGCATGACACCTCCTTATTCAACTTCAACCCTAGGTGACTCACATCCTTTCTCACCCAAAACTCCTTGGGAATACAACCGACATCCCGCATGAAACTTCTAAAATCTGGCGTACATGTCTCACAAAACCACTTGGACAGACACTCACCACTTTCACGACCACAAAACATGCGTGAAGAGATCTCTGATTTTCTCTAAGTGTTGAGATCACTGATAATGAGGAGGGGTCGACCTGTATTTATAGGCATTTGGACACCCTACGCTACGCCCGCAAGTCTCCCCTTGGCACACAGTTTTCAGCACGCAAGTCTCTGCCCTGGCAAGTCACTTGTGTGACCAACTTCCAATCATGGGAGACGTTCCCCCTTTGCCATATTTTCATGATCTGATCTTGAAAAACAACAGGCGTGCAAGTTCCAAAGCCTCCAATTAATCGGCGTGCAAGTACCTTCGCCAAAAACACTTTTCAAAACACTTGCACGACCAAACCAAAAACATGTGCGACCCTTATCCCTTTACTATATTATTATGTTCTGATCTTGTAAAACATATGGTGCGCATGTTTCCTCTCCTTCAAATACACGACGCGCAAGTCCCTTTACCATATTTTGATGTTCTGCACTTTTTTTACCGCCTCTAGATCATCCATTACTTTGTCGATGTTCTTGAATAAAACATGGATCATTAAACACATCCCTTAAACTCGACATTCCACCATGAAATCCCCTATGTCAAAAAAATTTTATGTCATTGTTTTCTTTTTCAACAAGCACAATCACCACAAAAAAACATCTTTTCTGTGATTTTCCTTCTTCATCAACTCTTCTTCTTTCTTCACAAACTCTAATATCGTGATATATATCCATTGATAGACCATCTTTAGCATCATCATATTTGGATACAATGTGAAGTGCATGGCCATCTCATTATTCCAATCCCTTCCACTCTGTCTTCTTTTTCAACCGTCATTCTCTACATCATGCAAATCATATGATTATATTCTCCAAGAAGTCTCTTCCATGGTTCTCATGCAATCATGAAGAATTTCATGGACTTCATCAAATCCCCATTCTTCTTTAATCATCCTCATATGGATTATACCTCACTATTCTTCACTGTTTTAAACAATGTGTCACCTTTGACACATGTTCTTTGATCTTATGATCAGTAAAACAATCGTCTGAATTTTTATTCCTCCATTTTATTGGATTACTTATTGATCTCCTTCATTTTGATCTTCATTGACAACTATTAACAACAAATAAAACCTTATACAAAAAGTGGTCCCAACAAAAACCTCATGGTGATGAAAGATGAAAAAATGCATTGTGAGATATTGTTTCATGTATCAATGTGAATTATATAAGTCTTGAGTAACCAAATATGATCGGTTTTTATTTCATGTTGGTTCTGAGAGAAAAACCCATTTCCAGGTGAGCCCCATTTAAATCCCTCAAATTCCCAAATTAGATTTTTGGTTTTGAAAATCCTTCAAGAATAGTAGTATATGAAATGAAATTGTATCTAAGAACTCTAACCATTAGATGGTTTCCATAACCATGATAAATTTATTAGACAATATTCCTTTTTTGAGGGTGTAATACAATTTTAGGTTCCCCCCATTTTCTTCCACATTACCATGGATTTATTAATAAAAAAATTTCATTTTCAAACGTTATTTTATAGTTAAATACACTTTTATTTATGGCTTAATTCTATCTATCCCTGTTAATATAAAATAAAAATCATTATGTTCATCATTTTATCATAATTAAATTTGATTCAACCATGATTAGAATATTGTATTTTCGCACCCCCATCAGACTATAAAATCTTCTTAAAGGAGTTAATTGGTTATTAGAAATAATATTTACATGATCTTCATCAACCAGAGTCATTTATTTGGAATCCATAGTTTATGGAACATGTGAGAAATACCCTTTAAAGTTAGTGTTTTGGATGATTCATGATTTTGATATCCCCAAAATCCATTAAGAGCATTAGTGGGAAATGATAGAAATGGAGATCCCTATGTATTACCATCACACATTATCAGCTGTGTCTTATCCAAATCCTCATGGTGATCTCATAGCTAAATCAAATAGATTACAACAATATCCAAACTATAATTTTTGTTGGTGCTCAGGTTTGACATGTTGTTGAGGTCCGTGGTTACAATAGTTGAAAAACAGATCAGATAAGCATGTTTCAACCACAAAACAACCTCTTCATCTGATGAATCATACATTTGATTTCATTGAGCCAGTGATTCCTCTATTTTCTATTACAGTTCATTAAATGTTATTGTATCCTCTTTATCTATATTAGTGATGGTATATTTAAAATAAACTTGTACAACCCATACATTATTTATAACAGGGACTTCCCCTATTTCATAGAAGATTCCTCTTCATGGGTAAGCTCCAGCTATCCCATGACATATGTTTTGGACACATATATAATGGGAGGAACATAATTTTTGGTATTCATTAAATTTGAGGGAATACGTTTTTCTTCATTTTCCTTAATTTAATATTGATATTAGCATTCCCCTTGGTCCTATATAAGCTACATTCGATATCTCTATTGTGTTATGTATTTATGTGGCCAATAAATTTTTAACCCATATAAACATTGGGTTTCCATTCATATTGTATCCTATAATTGATTGTATCACCTCATGATGTCAAAACTACTTCCCCATCTAGAGTGGAAAAAAATGATAACTTCCATATTCTTTCTAGAATAATTACCAAATATATGGATGTAGTGTTGTTTGTCCATACTTATGGTATTTCCAAATAAAAGATTCAATATCCCAAAGGATCTATAGATACGGGTATAGATAGTTTATCCTACATATTTAAATAATGATCTATGAGTTAGTATTACGTACATTATCAGGATTTATGTTATGATCCCATTCCTGAATTCATAATAATCAAGGATTCATGGACACTAAAATGAGACTCCATGAACTTCGCTTATAGTCCTCATAAGGAAAGACCAAATTGTACTATACTCATCCCATAAATTTTATATTACACTCATCAAAGACACATATTTCATAAATCCATTTGGTGATGTTAATAAACATTTATAAAATCCTCACATTTACAATTAATACAGATGAAATGATAGATTACATAAATAGATTTACCCATTCTTCAAACTCTTGCATATTGGATAAGACATGAGATTCCTGTAATTTCATGATAATCCATCATGGGTGTGGAGTTTCAAAATGATCAAAAGAATGAATTGAGAGAGCCTTTACCACATCATAAATGTTCTTCATATCACCCAAATGGACATTAGGGGTTTCATCCACAACCTTTTCACTGTAAGGTGAAGGATAACGTTATAACCAACATGATGAATTCACATTTTCATTGAAGATGATTATAGCATATTTTTGACATGATATATCATCTCTTTGTTTTCTTAGTATTAGGACTTAGGTTTTTTCCATTTCTCCTTTAACTTCCCTTATTCAACCATCATATATGGTTCTTCATTTATTCATGAAATATTTTTATAAAAACATGTATTAATTTATATCATCAATGAGAAGGATATTTTATTCCGAAAACATGTATTCAAATATGTTTTCATGATTTTTTTTTGTTATTTTAAAAATGATTTATTACCAGAATCATTGCCCATTTTATAGTTTTAAAAAATATTTTCATATGAACCGTCATTCCACATTCCGAACTAAGAACTTTTCTAACCATCATACAATGTAAAACAAATATTCTTTAGACCTTGTACAGAATGTAACGAATTACCCAATTTCATTTATTGTAGGATTAATTTTATGTTTTAAAATGATATATTAAAGGAAATTTTATTTCTTCATATTATGGAAATTCAATATGGTTTTTCAAAAAAGTTGTTTTCAAAAGCAAATGATTTTTAATTTTTTTTTCCAATTTTAGAAATTATTTTTTAAAATAAAAATGATATTTTTTCCAAGAAAATTATTAAAGATATTATTGTGGTTTGACTATTCCTTAATTACAACAACCCATTATTCATACATCGATGTGAAATGATTTTTTTGACACTATCTATATTATTTATTAATATGGCATATGGTTATTTTGACCAAGGATAGTTCTAACATTTAATTCAATGAATTGTTTTATATCCTTTAACATCCCCTTGTGTTATTCACTTTCCTGAGATCATTAGATATAAATTTCCCAAAAATATTCAGGTAATTTCTCTTGGATATGATTATTTCTTAAAATACATGATATATTTACATACTGTGTTTCCTTTGAATGTTTCACGATTATATTAGAAAATATTTTATAATGTGTATTATGTAATAAATATAGATATTTTATGATAAGGTACATTTTTATGAATTAAATAGATTATTTGATATATGAGAAATTATTTGGACCTGTAGACGTGGGTGGGAATTATTAATGATAACCCCTCGATGCATTGGTAGTCTAATGGGATGAATTAGTTTTCTAGATGTATCTATATGGGTTTCTAGGCATCAGTTTTAAACAGCCTTGATAATATATTTTTATGGTAAAGTTTTCATGTTCGAGGGAATCATGATATATAATAATAAATAATTTCCACTTTAAAATTCACTTATTATTACACATAATATTTCAAATATGATATTATCATTGAATGCACTTTATTATAAATTTATTGATAAAATGGAATTTGATTTTAGTAATTTACAATTAAATTTTTTATTTGTTATTAGTCAATTTAAATGACTTGTTTTCATGGTTAATTTCCTTTTGATATTGTTAATTCCGTATCAAATTAATAAAATTGAATGCATGTTCAATTTTTTTCCCTTCATTGTTGTTTAGGATTATTGATCCATGATACCTTTTGTTGTACTTATTACTTATTAAGAATTTGAGGTCACCCATATTGGGTTTCCTTTTTCAGGAATCTATGATGTCTACTAGGACATATATTAAATTACATGATATATAGATTAAATTTATTCTTGAAAAGAATTATTTTGTAATTATGGTATTAAAATATAATATGTGAATCAAATATGTATCTAGTTTACCATATATACAAAACTTACTATCCATTCAAGATGTGATTCCTTTTACCTTATTATACTATAATAATGTACATAACTAACTCTAGGTGTAATAGGGTCAGTGTTTCCACATCTATTATCATATGAATTTTATCAGAAACATAAGGAATTAGATTAATGGAAACTTATATTAGATAATGTGACCCAATCATCATCCTTGAGGACATGTATTGAAGAAAATACTTCTGTTTGGGTAAGAAGGATATTATCTTGTTTTCTTAGTAATAAATCCCTGAATAGATACTACAAGGGGAAATTGTTCTGGACCCTATGTAACTATGAAAAAATTCACAAAAAAGGGTGTATTGGGATTCACCAGATCATCACGTTTTTCACAAAAATGGGCCTTACTGCACGCCTAAATTTTCACTCCTAGTAGATATGATTAGGATAATTAAAATATTCATTAAAACCCTTTTTGTGGGATTTTAATATATATGGAAAATTAACTGACTATGATAAACCCAAGGATTATTAAAATTGAACAAAATGTGATAGAATTAATACTTCTTAAAAATGATTATATTGATTTACCACTATAATTAGAGTTACTCACACTATATTTTTGGTTTCATTAAATGTCTGGAAAAAGAAGAAATCGTGAAAACATTGAATATAATGTAAAACATGTTAAACTGAAGAAACAAAATGGGATTATGACATGAGGTAATTATATCACTATTATTCCTAATTAGAATTATGGAATATGATTAAATAATTTATGTTGACCAAATCCTACCCTAACCAATGAATATGAGGATGGAGTTTAGCTAGAGCTCAGGTGATGAAGACCATGGAAGAGAGAAGGGTAAATTTCCAACATGTATGAACTGTTGAAGTATAAACCTTGTATAGTGACTTAATGGAACTATAAAATGAGTTTCATTTGGTATAGAATAGAAAAAAGTAATCCATTTCTGTGGATAAATGAAGATTACAATGAAAGGAAATACATATCATCATGAGGTTCCATTAAAAGTTCATTATCTTAAATTTGGAGACCCTAGGAGTTATTAGAGTCAATGAAATATTCTAACGATTAAATCCTTGAACAAATGATGACCTTTTTGAAACTAAGACTGGTAAAGTATTTATGTATTGTGATTCCAGAATGAAATTATTGAAGTATATTACAAATGGAATTTTGGATATTTGAATCATGTAACATCTAAGGATAGTATTAATGTTTGTAATCATATTTTTTTTAAATAAAATATGAGTAATGAATACCATAATGGCCTTATGATTTTTTGATGGATCAAATTTTCAATGTCTTAAAACCACATTATGGTGTAATCTGCTGGTAATGCACCATGATTATGAATATTTGTTTTTTGAAATTAATCTAAATAATAAAATTATGCGCAATAGTAATTTGGTAAATAATTTATTTAATTTATATATACATATGATTAATTTTTTTTAATAATCTATAGTTGTAATACGATCAGTAATGAATATTTAATAACAGTAAGATAAGATATTTGTCATTGGAAAAAAAATTTGTGTTTAAAACATTAGTAAAAATGTAATTTAATTATTAATTTCATTTCAATGATGTCTCTAATATTTTGGTACTTATATAGTAATTTTGTTAATGTAGGTTTTTTATCATGGAAAACGTACATACTAGGTGACAACACATTGTATCCAGAAAGGTGGTGGGAATTGATCAAATTAATGAGGATTGATAAGGATTTTGTATATACCACTGGCATATGGAATGTCTTGTTCAATATGAAATTATTTTACATTAAAATGTTTATGAATAAATATTTATGATGAAATAGTGATTTAATATTAAGGAAACACGATTAATTTATTATATTGGATAATTGTGCTTACAATTATGGTTTTGGATAATAGTTTGAGATAGATAGAACGATATTTAACTCTTTTTCGGATCTCAAATTCTATTAAAAATAAATTTTAGTGATTCAGTCATAAAAAATTCATTTCAAGATATCATTTCCATGGTTTTTTGGATGAAAGTGATATTGTTGGGATAAAAACTATAGGATATAATTTCAATTATAAAATTTAAACACTTCATGTATGTATATTTCATTATATTCTTATAATGTAATATAATTCATCAAAATTAGAAATAATGAACTTATAATTATAATTTCATAATATTACATTCATATCCAAATCAAACTATCATTTAAGTCATCAAATATTCATGGTTTTATGACCTAAAAATTCCCCTGATCATTCACATGATTTTGATCAATATCCACAATAACTCCCTAAATGTATTTTCACTTTGCCTCCTAGTTCATAATATCACATGACACCCATTAAATCCTACGTAGAATAATAGTTATATATTATTTGATATGACCATAGTACATTATTATCTCACTGTTTACTATTATTATTTATTTCCTTTCTCAATGTTGGGTTTTCAACACAAAAATTACCAAATATCAAACCCCAGATTACCGAGATCAGGTTTAACTTGCGAGGAATCCATTTACTTGAGTTAGGGGAGAATATAACAACCCAAAAAATATAAAAGAAGAAACTTGTATTCGATATAATATGTTACATGGAATAATGTGTTGTATTTCATTACATGAAATGACGAGTTTCATCGATTTTTTTCATTACACACACGAATGAATTTTAATGAACAATAATATATTATTAATATCATCGTCAAATGGGAAATTTTTCTTATAGCTACATGAATGGTGTTTCAGAATATGATCAAATAAATGATGATAATATAAAATTTACCCAAATTTATTATCAATATATTAATTTAATTGAAAATAAATCTCATTTAAAGGAACAATAAATGTTTTATAAAAATTAATTATAGCCTTTAATTTAAAATTTTTTTTACCTAGGGGTAAAACAAATTAGATAAGGTAAAAAAAATTACATATTTAATTTTGTAAGTGAAATTATATATCAATATTGGAACAATTATACCACTAAAGTTATGAAATATTATATTTTGGAACCTTTTTACATATGAATTTATTTCGAGAACTCAATTATTTTCAAAAATAATATGTATGTCCTCTCACCTACTTATAAAAGGAAACCCCCTATCCTCCCTTCATCACACATTATAAAAAAATTGGTTCTAAAATTCACTACCTTAAAAACATTCATACCGTCCTACTATTATCCTTATTTTTGGTAGAATGTAATTCTAGAATGTCTTCAGTTGAAATCAAAGGTGGACAATTGAAGATGAGGTATTGTTTTTCAACAAGTGTCTTCATTTGGCTTCTTTCTCCACCTGTTTAATTTTTAAGTATGCCATGATGAAATAATTTAATTTATTTACTAATAAAATGATGTATTTATAATATGTTAATGACCTAAGAATATATATACTTCTATCAAATGAGTAACAAAATAATTATCTAGGTGTTTGGAGGAATACCACCTCACAAACCCGTGCTATCTATTTTTTCCATTACACCTATCAATGTAGGGTTTGATAATGGTTATAAAATAAATTTATGATATTTATAACATATCCTTTTCAATTGAGTCACTATATCATTTATATATGATTACCTTCCATTCCATTGTAGATACAATAATGTTACTAGTGTGTATGATGATAGACCACGTCTTGATGTTATATGATTTGTCATTCAGTAACATTTCACAAGGAATGTGATAAATATAATGTGAATGAATATAAGTTATATAAATACAATAACTATTGTATGAATTTTTTATTTATTATTTTAGAAAGAAAATATTTTCAACATTTTACTTTTTTATGATTCACTACTATAAATTTAATAACATCATTCTGGTATGTGCGAACTACTGCCTTCACGAAGCAATGTGACTCTCTATTAATTATCACACCACATAGATGATTCATATAAGAATATAATATTGTATAGATGATATTATGATATTCCATAATGGAAAAATATTATGTACATACATTCCATAACGACCACTGAAAAATGAAAATGATATGTATGTGTACATGTGACCGACCTCCTCCATGATTATAACATACATCATTTTCTATAACCATCATTCATGGTTTATTATAAAGGTAATAATATTGTTAAAATATTAAAATTGTTTCAATATTATTATTTTATATATGATTCAACTATATAATATTCTCTTGAACATTAACTTTTATAACAAAACATGCATAGAAAAAATAAGGAAATTAACACCGTAAATGATGAAAATACTGTATGATACTTAATGAATGATCAAAAGAATTTTATAAAATGATCATATATGTTATCATAAGTATTAATGTGGTACATGAATAAGTTAAAAATATTTAAAAACATTATTAATGAGGTAAAATCTCATTCAACCAAAATAAAGAGTAAGGTAATAGATTTTGTATCAAATTAATTTTATTGGGGAATTTTATATTGATTTTCACCTAATGTCATTTAATAGGTGTATATGATAACCATTTCATGTATAGTATTGGGAATAAATCATTTTTAGGTTATTTTATGTTTAAATATTTTTTATATCATCTAAATTGTTTTTTAATAAAATATTATGATGTCCTAACAAATTATATAACTCAATTTCATTTCATTGGGTTATATTACTCCTTCATTTCCCATGATATTATAGGATTTCTTGTGTAATGAATATCAACTATCTAATTTTTTATTTTCCAATGTTTTATAGTTATTTATATTTGTTAGTCATAATAAATTCAATGACTTATTTTCACATCTGTGTTATGATCATTTTAAGGGTTTATATACCAATCACATTCTAGTTAATATTGTTTATTCTTGAATTTATGTTAATGAAAATAATTTCATAATTATCTACATAATCAAATTTCATTTTCCACATTTTGATATTTGTGATAAATTTATGAAATTATATTTTTTATCAACTATTTTCTACATAGAATGTTTTAATGAAAACCATAAATTATTTCTATCTTCGTTGGGAAATACCTTTTCATCAAAATCCATGTTTCCCAAAGATGTTTTTAAATGGTTTTTATCCTTTTTATAATTATTTATTATAGAAATAATTACAGAATTTTTTCTTTTTATTAATTATTTTCAATGAATTATTTGTGCCTCATTTTAATTAATGTGATTTTATACCCATTGTAGAATGGAAATTGAATTTTCTTTTTACCGTGTATGACATGGATGAATTCACTCATTGTAATTTAATTAAATCTTATATTGAATGATACATAGACATTTCTAAAAAACAATTCCATAATTTTTTGAAAATTATTATTTTTAACGTGTTTATCAATGAAATTAAATATAAAAATATTTTGTTTTTTAAAAAATTTATTCTCAAAATGAAATAGATAATTTAATCAAGTATGTTTCAAAATATATTTTTAGTGAATTAAATTTTTACAATGAAAGAAGCCCCTGAATTCATAGCCTAAGGGGTATAATTAGATTAATACCATCCTTATTATTTATATATATGAATCATGATTAATTTTACCAAAAATATTACTAAAATTCACTTCATTATGTCATTTCTATAATTATTATATTCTTCTTGAATTTTTTCATTCATTTTATCATTAATCATTAAATTTTACCAAAATTCCTATATCATTTAACATGGAAATTAATATTTCCTAAAATGTATATCATTTTTACATACTGTGTTTACTTTAAATGTTATATGATTATCAGCAGAGGTATTGATAAATTTCTTTTATTTATACAATAAGGATATTTTATGACAGGGAACATTATTTATCAATTTAATTGATTATTTTATATATGACTAATTATTTAGAACTAAAAATTTTGGAGGGTCAAATTAATGATATCCCCTCAATGCATCAGTATCCACATTTGATGAATCAATTGGATAACCTTAATTAAATGGGTTACCACCACTCCGTTTTAGAATTTTTTTACAATAGATCACGAATGTAAATGTATAATTTTCCTCTAGAACATGAAATTAAATATTAATCATTTACATCATTAACACTTTTGTTATTGTAACATTAGATGTTTTCTGTATGATATAAATTTCTTATTCACATATTTTTTAGTTTATGGATTAAATTGGTTTTGTTTTAAGTAATTTATCTTCCCATGTTGAATATTTCTTATCAAATTACTTAAATCACATTTTTTCTATTTTTTTATGTAACATGTTTATTATTTCTAATCTAGTGATATAAATGGAATCAGTTCATAGTTATGTACTATGCCATGTTTATTATTCTTATGGATTCTTGATTTCATTCATTGTACTTATCCCTTAATATGAATTTTTCTATCCTTATTACTTTTTTTCTATTCTCAAAATTTCTAGAATTTTACAATGATATATTTGTAATGATATACATGAAGTAATTGAGTTATTTAAAAAGAACCCCATTTTTTTGTGAAGTCAAATATTATATGAGAATTATGCTTGTATGTAGATTATGAAGACTGTTATATTTATCGATTATTTAGAATGTGATTTATTATATAATATTCCAATGTAACAGGGTGAAATACTGTCTCCAATATTACTGGGGTAGGGGTCATTTCTTATATGAATTGTTTAAAAATGTATAATTATTAATTATTATAATAAATATTAATCGCTTAAGAGATTTCAATTTTAGTAAAATATTATACTCATCCAATAGAATGGGATTTAGTAAATCATATCATTCAAGCAATCTTATGGATCACTTGTGCCTTTATTGTTACATTCTTGACCCTGAAATAGTAAAAACATTGATTTTGTTGAAATTGATAAAAGGGGTAACGAGGGTTAAAAAAGAGATAGTGATGAAAAAGTGACCTAAAAATAGAAAATATTTTAATATGTTAGTATTTATAATCACACATATCATATATTATAATTATATATTTTATATCCAATTTTAGGTGAAATTCAATATATATTTTTTTGTAATACATTATGTTATTCCAAGAGTTCCAATCAACTTACATATAAAATGGAATCCCATATCCATGAATACTTATAATGATTTATCATTAATAATAAAAACCTAATTATAATACATTCATATATACCATTACAACATCAAAGAGCTTCTGATATTTACAAAATACTATCATTTCTAGGTTTTTTTGTGTATGCTAAGCATGGTTTCTCTATGAAAATGTATTAATCTAAACCGAGCGATTTCATTTTTTTTCTTCTTCCTCCTAAATATAAATCATATATATTATTGAATAATAAATTCAATGTATTAATAATAAAACTTTATTATGATTGTGATTGAACAACCATATTCATTTGAGTTCCCATATATTGGAAAATGACAATGTTTTGTATTCTTAATTGTAGAATCCAACCGCCATGAAAAAACAAAATAAATTTTATATTTCAATATTAAATATATTTAAATATATATTTTTGTAATACATAAGATAAATATCATATAATATAGTTTTTTATTTTTATTTAATTTTTATCATTGAATAATTTTATACGTTGTATTGTAAAAATAGGGTTCATTCCTATATATGTTCAACCATCTACATGAATGGGGTAATTTAGTATTCTAATTCTGTATTATATGGATGAATATTAATTTTTATATACTGAATAAATATTGGTTTTAAATAATTTATAAAATTATATAGATGGTGGAACCATGATCAATATACATGTACCAGATCAGTTGAACTGAATATATAATGAAAAAAATAAAACATTAACACATAAAAGTGATTATTTTAATAATGATTTTAAAATAATTTGGTGTTTAAATGTAATATGTTTTCCTTAATTGATATTATAACTATTCCAATTATTATTTTATATAATTATAATAGAATTAAATTTATTATTCTAGATGTCTGGGCACACCCCTAACTTATTGAACTTGGGGTTAGGGAATTGTTTTATAATTATGCACTTTATTGGGAATTTTTTTGATTACACATTAAATAATGAAACTTTTTTATTATCTATAAACAATGTCATATATATCTTTCCACTATATTTATTTCTAATGAATAGAAATTTAATTTATTTTTCTACTATTTAATGGCTAAATTATCTAAATTATTTATTTAAGGAATAATGTCCTCATTTCACTAATTGGTCTTATATAATTTTCATTCAATTCTAGGATTCCTAAAAATGGTTTTAAATATTTTTTCATTATAATATTAGTTTTAAATTCATTTTTACCTGTGATTAAATTTTTAAATAAAATTTAAATGAATCATAGTTATTTTGAATATGTTATTTTTAATTTAAATAAACTGTTTAAAATAACATTATTTAACATAAATGATTCCAAATTAATTTCCCACTATCATGGATTGCAATTTTATTTTGGATTTTGTTTCAAGTTTTCTTAATTATTTGAAATAAAATATTTTCCTTAAATATTTTATTAATATTTTTATTTTAATTATTCTATCTGAAAATGAAAATTTGATTTTAGTCATGAAATTTTCCATATAGCTTTTAAATGTATTTTCATCCTAGAAAAAATACATTCAAATTACATAAGAATTAATTTTTACATAATACAATTATATAATCCACAATTGTTCATTAGATGTATTGTGATGATGATGATGATAATTTCTGTATGATTCTATGTGACCAGTTTCTTTTCCATGGTTTAATTATGATTTGATTAATCTATTATGAAACATATTTCCCTATTATTTTTTCTATTACTTATATGAAACATTTGTGTAATAAATACATTTACTATCCATTTTTTAGGCTATGATGAATTATTTATAATATTTTTTCCAATAAAATATATGGGTTTCATTTTGTGAAAGGTTGGAGAAAAATTATATATCATTGAAATGAATTTTAGGAAAATAGATATCCCATTGCATAATAATTTAAACAATAAGATTTTATGTATTAATATTGGATATTATATGAATTATTTTCATAGATATTTATTGAAACAATGTGAGATTCTGATGTTCTGTGTTCTCAGAAAAAAAATTTGGAATATATTAAATATTACGCACAAGAAAATTACTCGAAAAAATACAATAACCTTGAATCGAGGAGACTAAATCCGAAATATGGTGGAGAACTGAATTTAGATTCTAAGTTTTACCCTAGCCACAAATTACTTTTTCATAATGGGTTGATGGTAAATATGTTATTGCAGGTGAAGAATTAAAAAGATAATTTAAATGATTTAATTGTCGTATTAAGTGGACTAGTTAATATTTTGTTTGTCTGTAGATATACATTTATATATATGTCTTGAATTTGGCCACTAAATACAGGAATCCTAGAGAACCATAAGATAGAATTCTAGGTAGATGTCTCCACATCATATCATGGTTGATGATCATTGTGCAGTTTTATTTAGCTAATCTCACAAATGATAATAATTCATGACTGTTCATTTTTAGTAATTGATCAAAACACCTTGTAGCATGTTTATTTATGGATTCTATCCCATTATTTAATAACACTCTATTGTGATTCAATTCCATGTGTATGACTTTATTCTTGAACTGACGTCAGATTTAAATTGATGGATTTCTTTTATTGTTCATTGTTTATAAATCCCAATTTGATCTTATATTCTAAAAAAATTGATCTGGCTAAGAATATAAAGGAAGTGGATATGTAGTAAAATTTTATATATTCTAGAAAATAATCCATTTCATAATTTATTCATTGTGGTAATTTCATTTATCCCAATGTTGGATGATTAATCGATATTTTATCATTGCAAGAATATTAATCTACTTAAAGGATCATTAACACTGCTATGAATATAGATATATTATGTTCTTTGATGATCAGTGGAGGTAGTGGATGATTCGAGGAATAACAAGTCTAGATTGGACCTGATCTTCCATTTTGATGATACTTATGTGATGACAGCTTATAGTGGGGACACGTTGGCTTGAAAGATCATTTTCACAGTGGATCCATGGTTGAAATCCAGTGAGCGGGGGACGATATGGTCATGTAACCTCAGATCCATGTCTCTCGGTGAGGAAGAAGGATCCAAATATCCATCGAATGATGTTGATGAGATACCAATGGATATGAAAACCCTAAGAAACATGTTGTGTAATCAATAATTAGATGTCATGTGGAACCTCTTGGTCTTGTGCTACTGTTTCCAAACAATTTTGTATACCACATGTTCTGTGACACTTTCGCATGCCATCTTAGCCATGATTGTTGATTAGTATGTATCAAGGAGGATACAAAGTATTGGGGGGGGACAAGCCCACATACAAGAGAAGATTGTTCAGACAGATATAAAAATGCACTTGCATGACCTATTCTATGCATGCATGGCTATGATCACACGAGATAGAACACAGGCATAGCCAATGGTTTATGGGAATGGAAAGGGGGCACTAACACTATTTCAAGTGATATCTACAAACATTTTACTATCCCAAAAACATAATTATATGGTTACTGACATATTATGTTTCGTAAGACCGCATGAGAAGAATAGGGGTGGGCTAGACACATTGTGTACCCAAAGTACACATTGTGTACCCCCAGTACATGTCGAATTCACCCAATACCCACAGTGTACCCCATTTTTAGGGCTTTTACACATTTGTTTCATCTGTATAGACTAGTATATTTTATGTGTATTACCATGGTCTATTCCCTTGAATACATATTGAGTAATTACAGTTACATATCTACCATTTGATCTCCTCTTGAGGAAGTGCCTCCAACATATATCATTGGGACTCTCTGTGAGACCGAAGTGTTATCCTATATCATCATTTTACCTTAGGTGGGGTTTTTTTAATCAAAATGACATCCTTGAGTAGGGATTGGAGCCTCTATCTAGTATAATGTGCCAGAATGGATTTATATATCACTCTAATATGAACCCTTATGAAAATAGTTGATCCATATTGGGTTTGATGTATCCTCTAGAAGTCCTAGGCATGACCCCTGTATGAGTATCATTGTATTATGTGCGAAGAAAACTTTATTGGGCTAGTAACAATGGTTCATGACCTCTTGGATGACCTTATATTGTAATATCTTGTCTCGTGGAGAGGATTATCTATGGATAAGAATTATTTCGAGTAGAATTATGTGGAAGGTAGTTTGGTTAAGCCCAACTAGAGGACTGATGTCCCTACTACGTTTATTTAATTTATTATATTTGGTATGAATTGACTATTTTATCTTATTTATGATCTGAATATTCATGATTCTACGTGTTTATTATTTTTAGTGATTTCTATGTATTATTGTTTCATTTAACACTGTGTGGGATCATCCCATATATGTATTGTCTTATGTTGACGATGATGCATTTAATGATGGTTTTTATTGGAAGGGATTAGTTGTAGAAAATCATGATCTTGAAATACAAAGTTGTTTCATGGGTGTGTTCATTTTACCATAGTTCTCACCCAATGATCATGATGGAATATCTATAGTTTTTTTGACCTTATTTCACCCACTTATTCTCATTTTTTACTTTACTATATTACTATGATTATGGGATTGAATATGTATAAATGCTTAGGATTCAATTTTTTACATTTTACAATAATGCTTGAATGGAAATGTGTTCATGTGTACACAAACATTAGGATAACACCTCCAATGTGTGTGATATTCTTACATGGAACAGGTCACTAGACCATGGCCTACTAAAGGTAGGCTTGGGGTACTCATGGTATGAGCCCCCTTGGGAAAGGCTTCGAAAAATTGACATCATAGGTTGTGTGATCTATCATAGGAATGATTTCTGTGATATTGGTATTTGGAAACAATGTCAATTTTCTTAAGGTCGACTTCCACGCAAGGGAATCTACTGTAGGTGGAGTAGATGACGTGTCCATAAATAAATAATCTGATTAGTACCCTTTCGAATCAGAATAGTTATAAATTAGTTGAAGGGAAAAAATTGGTACATGAATTAAATAAGAATGGGTTTTGGCTTTCATGTCCTTCTTGATTCATCCAGCCTTATTTATTCGTTACCTATGTTACATATTATTTAATTTTGGATGCCTCTGATGAGCCATCAGTCCAAGATTCCCCCATGTGATCACACCCCTAACGCACCATGTGATGGAGATATAGTATAAGGGCCTCTAATAGAGATATCAAATTTAGGTTGTTGACTAGTAATACAACCTGTCGCAGAGAAGAAGTTTGCACAGGCATTGCCATCTAATGGTTCAAATCGGTTCAGTGTGTGACATGAGTATCAAAAGCATTGGCATCGATGATTTTTAGTTATGCTAGACAGCTAGGTTAATGATGACTAGTGAGAGGTATTCACTCGACTTTTCCACCTATTGAGGATACCTACAATAGAGATGGTGGTCCTTACAATGTGTCTTCTTCAGTTCTCCACTATGAAATGCTGTAATTTAGTGACTTAGTCAATTGATGATATAAAACTCCAATGGAAATACATATAGAACCTATTGAGGGAATATTTATATAGGGAACATTACAAATTGAGTTCATCCATGATATATTTCCTCTAAATCAGAGATGTCTGACTATGTCATAGTATTTGATGAGTTTTATAGATCCCTCATGATACTTCTTGTAAATGTTGTGTTGTCTGTTTTTCAGATATTTGTCCTTGTAAGGTAGTATTAGTTATTTAGTGATATCAACATATATTCCCCCTTATGATAATGTTCTTGAGTGGTCTGTGGTGGTGGAGTGATTCATGGAAAAACACAAACTAACAATGGGTGATGTTAGAGGGAAATGAGGAGTATGGACAACCGAAGATGGTAACATATAAAATTTGTAGGGATCCAAATGTATCAAATGCTTTTAGATGGACCTCAGAACACTCTGAGAGGACCATCATTATTAGATTATCTCAAAGTTTTGGCCTTGGATTTGACAGTTCCACTCCCATGGTTATGGCATCTCATAGGAAGGAGTAGTGGATGACATAATCATGGATGAGGTAGAACATACATGTGTTCCACCAAAGAGTGTTACTGAGGTGCATATTATAATATTATTTATTAGTGTAAAATCTGATGTTTTTACCCGATTCATTTATAATACAACCACACATTATAGAGTTTATGTTAATTGTGTAACCTTTAATTTGGACTGAAAGCAACAAAAAATTATTTCAGGAGGTGAGACCGAGGTTTATAAGAACTCCCATCATGACATTTCCAGAGGATAGTTTTGAGTATGTAGTTTTATTTAATTAATCAGGTATAGGTATTCATCGAATTCAGATGAAGATACATATGATTATTGAATGTGGTTTATGTATGTTACGAAAACCCAAGAAGAATGATGAAACCCATGATCTAGGGTTTTCCATAGTAGTCTCCACAATATATATGTGGTGAAACAACATAATTGGTGATCATTCTATTTTCCACTATAACCACAATAGTGGCATGAATATGCACTCTCAAAAATATATTGACATTATTAACATGTGATTGCCATATCTCCTACACAATTTAGATTTTGATATTGTACATACTTCAGGGTAAGAAATTTTTGTGGAAGACTCTCCCAATAAGAGATCATTTTCTATGTTGTTTGATGTGACATCATATTTGTTAATCTCATTGATGTTTCCCTTATATGGAAACTATCCTTCATCATATCTATAGAAGATATTTTTACCCCATCACTTCTACATCATTTTAATGATGCTATGTGTTTATATACTGACTCTGATACCATATATTCCCATATATGGACTATAAATGATCATTATAAAAATTTTAAAGGTGGAGATAATGTTATTATTTATAATGCATATACAATGGTACCCATTATCACGTAATATTATGTGATGAATGAATTTAATACTTCCCCATTTCTAATACATCTAGGTTTGTAAATGATTTATCATGTACTCCTACATTTTTTTGTTGTCCCTGCATGAATAATTGTGTGGAAAAAATTTTCCCCTCGATTCCTCACTTTTAACAATTAAAGGCTGATAACCTGTTTTTAGCCAGTTTATTATATCCCTGAGATGTGATAGAGTGGATGTGGAATGTGATATCAAAGGAATTCATGATAGGGTTTCCATGAATATTAATGGTATGTGGATCAATCCGAGAAACCTCACCAAGTCATCCCACTTCATATAAATTTAAGAGAATTGTTTTTTAGATAACATGGGATTCTTGTAGGCATATGAGATAATATGAATCCATATAGTTCCTCGTATTATCATTTCATACCATGATACTAGTTTCATGTCTATATTATAGAGAGTATTATTGAAGACAATTAAGACTTATTTTTTCTTGATCATTGAGTTTCACCACCAGATTGATGTCTAGACTTTGTATACCATTCATGTAATTGAGGGAATGTTGTGGTAAAGCATGTCATACATTGGATGTATTTCGGATTATAATATAGCATATGCTGAGTTTTCTTATAAAAATTTACATCCTTACAAAATTATAATGTTAATATTTTAGGCCTTATTTGTGTTAACCTGTAGGTCACCACATTATTGGACTCATCTATGTTACACTGGAATCATGGATCAAGAGTGTGTGCGAGCAAAAAAATTGGTGGTGAATATTGTCCACGTGTTGATTATGAACACACATAGTTATCATAGGTCTTATACATTAAAATGATGGAGAACTAAAGAGTTTAATGGTGGACAATATATGTTCTAGAGGGTCCCAATCCATTGTGGATTGCATAAATCTTTTCATAAGGAATGTTATTTATGAGATTGATTATACAATTACATATACTGCATAGATTTTTTGTTGTGGCATACCAGTTAGATCTAATACCTCATATAGACCGAGTAAATGAAAACAATATATATCACAATTAAGGAGGTATGATCATAACCCATTTCATGTTATCAACTAGAGAAAGATGGATATTGATAATGGAGCTTCCATTAACAATTAGCTAGGGGGTATCACAGTTATGTTTTTGTGGATCCTTTATGGGTGATCAATTTATCCAATTTTGTGTTTGGCTGATTCATGAAAATCATTAAGAGAGCACATAAGAGTGAGAGGTAGATAATTTATCCCATTACCCTTATCATTATTGAATGTTATTATATTTTTGGGATTAAAATCCTTATGTTAGGTGGAATTTATAGATTTATATTTTACATGTATTACATATTGTTATTAAATGGATTATTTTCACTGCTTAGTTTTGAGATAGAATTAGATTAATAAGCCTAGTGTTACTGGAATTTTTTTAAAAAATATATGAAATATATTATATATCACTAAAATTATGTATTCATATAAATTTGATGAAATAATAGTTATCCCAAATTAGAAATCTATTGGCCCTATTGAGTTTAGAGCATGGTTTTTTTCATAGGATCAACATAAACAATGTCGTTGTGGTGGGTTTGTGAAAACATTGTTGTCGATGTGGAATCAAAAAAATAAATTCAATAATTGATTGATTTTATTATTTAATTAATGGAACATTTGGTATGTATATAAATATAATGTTATGGTGATATATTAGGGTTTGACACTAATCCTTGGAGGCGTTGAGGACTATTGGAATTAAATATTTTTATATGACAATAGATCAGTATAGGATCACTGATTATTGTGACATTGGTGTTCATTGATCTCAAAAACAATGGAAATACATGACTGTTCGTCATTAGAGATCTATCTAAACATTTTGTATGTTGTTAATTTCTTATTTCAATTTAGTTCCGTAATCCTGGTCGAACACATATCAAGTCCATGAAAAAAAATTATCATTGCATCGATGTTAGAATTCAATTGATGGATTAATTTTATTGTACATTATGTATATATACCTCTTTATTCTTCAATTATATGAAAACAGATCGAGGAAAAACCAAAAAATGAAAAGGGTTGTTCCACTCATCTTATATATTATGGTTCTATCTCTCATTTCCTCAGGTGTTTTTCATGAGTATTTTATTTATTCTATTAATCAATGATTAACTGGTATTTGATCATTTTGTTATTATTCTTCTTGACAATATATTGATATAATTGATATAGATTGAAATAGAGGTTGAGAAATGAAGATCGAGGAGAATGGTGGATGGTTTAAGGTTTAATGAGAGTGTATTTGACCTCATGTTTCACTTACGTGATGGTTATGTGGTGGAAGCTTTTGTTGGTGATAGATTGGATTAATAGATCATATTATGAGTGGATCGATGGACAAAATTTGTTAATATAGTGATGCAGAGGTGTGGTGACATCATATCCATTGGATTCTGTGAGGCAAGAAACTATAGAGATGTGCAGAATGAGGTATAAGATATCTTGGTGTATATTGATAATATTGGGATACACTGTGCCTAATTATGAATTACACAATATTTGGGACACCCTTTGCGGTTCTAGGGTTTCTTTAGAAAAATAAATATCACACATCATGTGACCGATGAGGAGGCTTAATGCATATTTATATTATGACAAAAAATAATTGGAGGAAATGTAAATGATAACATCAAGAGTAATCAAACATCTGTAATTAAAAATGAGCACAACCAGGTGTACACAGGAACAACCAGGTGTACACAGGATGGTACATGGGAAGGACCTACAGTATATTGGCATGACTATGTGACACATGCTTGTTGTTAAGAAATATCTACATGAAATATATTTTCCCAACATGCCATGTATATTGAGATTTAAATGATGTGTGATGTGAAAAAACACATGTAGATCTGTGGTTGGATGGATATTATCTGTATGATCGGTAAACCTAATTTACTCCATTTTTGGGGTTGTTAAACCATCATTTCTTCGGTATAGAAAATTATCAGTTATGTGTGTTCCCTTTATCAATTCCCTTAAGGGTAAAATGTGGGATGAGAACAATAATTAATTATTATGATTCCCTATAGTTGATGAATCATAGATAGGGATCATGGTGTCCCTCCATGATACTAGATTTTTATCCTCTATCATGTTTTAACGTAGGTTGGGTATTTGGAATCGTTGTGACTTCCTCATGTAGGGTGGTCTTCCAACACTTAGAAGACTATATCAATATATATAATGGTATCATTATAATACTTTATGAAATGTAGTAGGTAGATCTAAATTGGGTTTGTGGTGTCTTCTATTGGTCTTAGGTGTGCCCCTAATCTATGTATAGAGTTCTTTAGGAACTACTGATATTTTGTTGTAATGACTTAATTGATCATGAACTCATAGATGAGTTACATCAATGATATCATGGCTCATGGAGTGGACTCTCCTAGAATGACAATTTCATAGTGAAGAATAATATGGCTAGTAGATCGGTTGTGACCACATTGAGGAATGGTGTCCTTCCTGAGTATATATAGGTTTTTCTTTTTATTATTCATTGATTTTTAAATAATTTTTACAAGTAAAATAAATTTATTTATTCATGTTTATTATTTGGGTATTCCTTATTGTGTACTGTTATACTCACCCATGCATGAGATATTCTCACACAATTCTTGACTTTTGTTGAAATAAATGGCCATTTGACCTTATAATGGGAAGGAAGGGAGAAGATAGAGATTAACATGGGCATGATATGCTAAAAAAAATTGTACATTCATTTGATCATTGTCCTCATCCTTGGATTTGGATGGACTCACTATAGTTTTATTCATCCCTATATGTATCTTTGCTATTAATCATTCCATACATAACTATATTACTCAGATAATGGTATTATATATACATGCACGCATTGGTATTAGTTATATTATAGGTAATCAATATATCATCTGTGATATGTGTGTGTGTAAATGTTGATTGGGTTAATTAATTCATTGTGTGTGATATACCTAATCGACACTGGTCACCAACCCGAGGACATTTGGATGGGGTCTTATGGTAATGGTGTTCTAGGCCCTCTTGGGCTGGGTCATGATAAATAATGAATAGAATTTGGGGGAGTCTATTTGAAAAGGGATGTTATAGAATATGATTTCATTAAGATTTGTCCTTGATTATGGATATTTTTGTTTTTTAGAGTGAACAATATCCCTTATGATTGTATTAGTAGTAAACCTTGACTACTATTAAAACTATTTTCTATGATTATACGTACAAAAAGATTAATTCTTATGTGAATGATATCATCTTATGGAAGACCTTCACTAATTATATCATGTTTCATTTGTTATTATATTCCAGGATTCATTAAAATATTATATATTGTAATCTTTTTTATCATTTATATGGTTTTCAAATGTTAGTTTCATATTCCCATACACTTACACTCATGTTATAATTAATAGGCCAGTAATATCTCATGAGTTTATCCATTCTAACAATACGAGATCACCCTTTCCAATGATTATTTTCTGTTTGTTTTGATGAAATGTATTAACAATGACATGACTATGAAGAATGAATTTACTAGAATAATTATGGGATAAGATGTTTTTCACTTTTGAATAAATGATTTATAAATCTATGATTCAAAATATAATAATCCTATACAAATTAGGATTGGATCAACATGTTATTTAATTAATATTCATCAATTCCAAAATTATATCTTTATATGAAAAATCTTGGTATGTATAAAAATCCTTGAATTATACATAACAATCATCATTAACATTATTCCTTCATGATTTTTCTATTAACAAATACTGAAATGAGTAATCTGTTCAACAATAATCATATAAATAAATCACACAATCATTAGAAATAATTTATAGGTTACCTAAATAACGATTAATACATTTTAATTTATGCAACGCTATTTTTATACTCTGTTAGGGAAGGACTTTATCAATTTAGATATTTTTATAATGGATTGTAATGAAAATGTGAATTTATTCAAGCATATCCTCTATGAGAAACAATCCAGGCATGTAGTCATAGGAACAAAAATCATACGCATCTGATGATTAAGTTAAAACACAGTATTCCCAAATTACTTCAATTACCTGAAGGCATTTATGTTACCCAATTATATAAAAATATTATAATCTAAGTTGGTATATATCATCTCAGAATACTATACCCATTTTAGTACCATAAACATTCAATTTCATCCAATATAATGGTTTATCCAATGGTTTATAACTAATGATTATTTGTTATCATTTTCATATATATATCTATTAACTAATCTGATAAAATATTTTTAGACCCAAACATTATAAAAATAAATATTTCATTTTATTCAATGAATATTAATTACATATATGTATGACTGAAAACAGAACCACAAGTTGTTTTTACCATTATATACTAGGATGTGTAAATAATTGGTGCATAAAAGATCAATACCATTATACACTATGCTCTTCATAACCGACACCATTCATAAAAATACCATAAATCAAAATTTTCATATATCCTATAGAAATATATGTATACGAAATGGTTAACTTTCATGCCCAATAAAGTTAATCCAATGAGGTATCGATCAATGATCATATTTAAGAATAAAATGAGCATATATATATACGATAAAATTAAATTAACATTTTAAAATTTTACCCATAAATTTTTTTATTATAATGTTGAAAACATGATTTTGAAGATAATAATATCGAAATCCTAGATAAACCATAGAAAATGATTAATGATATCATTATATAATAATTTAAACATATAATAGAGATCAGAAAAAACCTATTTTAAAATAATATTCTTTTTAATTTTATATGAAGTCTACCCTAAACGAAATCCATCAGTTAATAGTCACGAGATATCCTTCCATATACTTATTTTTTGGTAAAACCTTTAGTTTACCCCATGTTTATATAGAGATGACCACTTATGAACCCTGTTTGAACATAAATATTTATTATTCAACAATGAATTGGGTTCCTATAATAGTAAAACACATCATATAATCACAATCAATTAATTTTTATACTCTAAAATAAAAATGCATTTTTTATTACATCATAGAATAAACCATTGAATAAAAAATAGGATTCCTAAAAATTAAATTATCAAAAACACTAACTATCAAAAAATAAAATAGGGTTAGTCCCATTGGACCATATCCACAATAAATCAGAAGTATTTTTAATGAATGTTTTCATATATTAAAATATATTAAAAATATCACGAGATCATTTCCTGGGAAAATTAATATTTTTTATTTGAGTGAACTTATTAGAAATATATAATTTAATAAAATATTACTAAAAAAAGTTATTTATAAATGAGTCGAGTAAACATGTAAGAATTAATTTTATAAATTAATTTTTATAAATCTATACATATTCATACTTATTCTTCATATAAAAAATATTTCAATTTTGGCATCTATAAATATTCAATTCTAAATCGTTTGAAAAAAATAGATGATGTATCCTATTAAACATTCAATATATACTGAAAAATATGAAAATTAAAATAAAACAAAAATTGGAGAATTGTAAAAACATTTGTTAAAATAATTAAATTAATAAATATTCATTGTTAAAAATGATTCTAGAAAAAAAGAAAATTTTTTATTTTCAATAAAAAACAATAATCGGATTTTCAGTCCCTAGAGAGAATAAAAAGAAAGGGAATATATTAATCATTATAAATAACCATATGAGATGAAAAGGAAATATATATTTCATAAATTGATTATACAATATCATTTTCTTAAATTTAGTCATAAATAATCATGATAAAAAGTGATACTATAATGTAAAAATGATAGATTTTTAGAAACTATTGAATCAAAAAATTCATGAAACAAATAAGATGAAATGAATAAGTATATAAATTATTAAAATAACAATAATTTTTTAAAATATAAAAGTTAAATATATACACCATAATAAATAAATAAGTGGAGATTTTTTCTTTTTTCTCGGAGAAATGAATGTCAGATAAGAAATTGTAACATTAACTCTGACATTATTCATAAGTGATCTATAATCATATACAAAAAAATAACCTTATTACTACGTATATAATATTATAATATTAAAACATATAATAATATATAATATCCACATAAATCATTTTAACCCCAAATTAATTATAATAATTATTAATATTACCATTTATATGTTCTAACTATTTCTTTTTAAAAATTGTTTAAATTGAGTAGTTCAAATATATTTAATTGGATAATGGATCCATCATCTACATATTTTTTATAATTTTTTTCATATCAAATTATTAAATAATACGATTCTGATTTTACAATAATTATTCAATCATGTGGTATATTTTATATCATTAATCATATAGGTGTTAAAACAAACGTACCCAATATCATTTTAAAAATTTTGTATTAGTAATAACATTCTACCATATAATCATCATGAGATTTTTTATAATATTATTCATGAAATAGTATTCTTAATACACCTTATATGGTTTTTTTGCTTCCATAAATAGTGGATTTTAAAAATAAAATATTAATATCATGGAGATGGAAGTCCATACATATATATTAATGACAATCCATTTTTAATGATAAAAAATGTAGAATTTTGGAATTATTAAACCTTTATAGATTAATTATTATATAATAAATATCCATGATTATGATTAAAACATCGTTATAAAATTCATGTAAAGTGGAAATGTAAAATCAATTACTTCAGTTCATGGAGGTGGTAGTCTACACATCATCATGACAGATATTTTACTATCACATTTAATTGGAAGGTTGGTGAAAATGGTTTTCCAATTATAATAAAAACAATTCATTATGTTAATGACAACAGAGTTACTATGTTAGGTTATATAAAATATAATTAAATTAAATAAAATAAGAAATAAACAACGAATAATTTATTTAGAAAGATTATCTATTCGCTGAGTAACATCAATTATATTATAGAGATATTTTTACATGTATTACAAGAGATATAGAGGTCACAATATTTGAAAAAGGGATGAGAAGCGGTGTAATTTTAAAATTGGGGAGAGAAGACACATGAAATTTATTAAATGATTGAAATATCATTAAAGAATTTCCTTAGTAAATTAATTCCAAATGGATATGAATCTTTTGAAAATGAATATAATGTAAAAATATTTTTATCTAAAAATATTTATACATTTTTATTCCAATTTAATATTTACATTTTAATTTATATACAAAATTAATCAATTTTAACCTTAACTGCAGTAACACTGATTTTATAATTTACGGAATATAAATTAACTTTGTTGATTATTTGAGGAAAAAATATTATCCATGATTGATATTTTATACCATTTCTCATTCCACTTATCCATTTTAATTACTATAATTTTTTTTAATAATTTAAGAAAATATTATTTAACATAGAATAACATTAATGTCATTTTTATTACTATTCATTTAATTTAACATTAAATTCATAAACATAAATTTTTTTATAATCTATATTAGTTTAAGAAAACATATATATTCGAATTATCATTTTAGTCTATATAAATACATTGTTAATAAAATATTTAATTTTTTTATTGTTCTTAAAATAATTTTGTATGTTTTCCCGACTATTTTCACAAGTATTGATGTACCATTATGATAGCATGTGTAGTAATGATACCATCATTAAAAACATTTAACGATTTATTTTTATTTATTTCTCTTAAAAATAAACTTTTAAATTAATTATAAAATTATATTCAATCTTATGAATTAATATAATATAAATTAATGAATATAAATTTGTTTTTTTAATTAAAATATTCTTAATATTATATGAATATAAATATTAAATGGAAAGTGGAATGGTGTTCTGATATTATATAATTTATGTTGTATTTGGTTGAAAATATCTCATAAAATATAATAACTTCTATCATTATAGAGTTTTAGAAGCATTACTACATAGTTTTATCCTTGTTTTACAAGTTTTACCCTTAATGAGGTTACATAACATTTCCATTGTTTCTATTCATTCTAACCAAAAAATGTGGCTTGATTTACTATAATAAAATATAAATTGAAAATATATAAAAATTCTTTCAAGAATCATGTAATTGATGTTGAAGAAAAAACTTATTCTAAAAATTTATAAAACAAAACAATTGAATGATTTTAGAAAAATGAATTTTTATGCCCAAAAGTGAACATATTAAAAAACAGAGTTGAATGATGATTCCTATATAATTATTTTTATTATTTATAATTAAATGATAATTATGTTACATTAAGAACAAATTTAAATAATAACACGACATTTAAAATATATGATTTAATGGAATCCAATATTTATTTCAAAAAATCATTACTTTTCACTATTCACATAAAAATAACAATTCTGAATGATTAAAAATAAAAAAAACAAAATATTATAATGATGGTTTCAAAAATGATATTAATTCAATAAAACAAATTTTATATAAGGTTAATAATTATTAATAATTTCTTAAATATAAATGTAATATATTTTTAAATAAAATATATATTTAAAGAAAAATTGACAATATTGAAAATTGAGAACTTATTTGTTGTCATTTAATAAATAAATTTATTATCATTAAATTATATAAAATTATTTTAGACACTGTTTTTATTTTGATTCATATTGTCAACTTAAATAATAATTAATGAAAAACACATTAAATACTTTTTTATAGTATATTACATTTTTTCCATAAAATATAAAAATATTACATATGTATCAATTTTAATATATTATTTATCATATTGAAATTAAAAAACGTAAATTTTTAAGTTATAGATTAATTTTTCATTGTTCCATAAACAAATTACCTCCACTAGAAAACAAGACCATTATGAAAATATTCTTTAGGATAACTAAAATTTTTATCTCTGAAATCATATGAAAAATTTGTCCCAACATAAAATAATTTTTCGTTAACTCATCATACGGTGATATATTCATATATAAAAAGTATCATCCTAATTTTTCTTAATACTATCAATTGACTCAATGAAAATATCATGAGCATTAAATCATAATTTTTGTTATTAATATTAATATATCATGAATTATCTATAGTAACCCGATATTTTTGTGTTTGTCTCTTTTACATTTAACATCTTCGATAAATTATAGACCACACTATATTTAAACGAACAATGATATGCAATTAAATATCAATATTATATAATGATCATAATAACCTTGCTGTTAAATTTTCATTAATGAGTAGTATTAAGAATGCTATGAAATTTATATATTATACATTTTATAAAATGTTTTTAAATAAATAAAAATGATTTTATAGACCTCTGATAAGAATGAACCCAATTTCACGCATTAAAGGCTATATTTTTTTCTAAATAGATTTTTACCGACTTTTAATGGAACACTTCTTTTTAATCTAAATTTCTACACTTTTATAAATTGTAATGAAAACAAATAAATTTACTTTTTAAAAATATAATGTATAAAATTATCTTATAGTGATTTTTTTGTCATGAAATTGAATATTTCCTACTGATTAATGAAATTTTCTTATGATAAATACACTGTCAATTTCATTACATTAAAAGTATTTTTAGTATTTGAATTAGATATATCCTTTGAATTTATATAAAAAATTCAGCAATCTATGAAATGAAAATATATTATATTCAAATCATGGAACTCATAATTAATTGTTTTAAAATTTTTATATTTTGTATTCTTGTTTTTGTGAGATGTGAATGTTTATTTATTATTTTATAATTAATATAACTTTTTTAAGGAAAATTTATATAAAAAAATATATTCCTAAATTATTTTTTTTCTTCTAAATATAAGGTATTTTTTAAATGATTATTTAGTTTTTCTATGTGTCATAAGAACATATACAATTTTAATGTTCCTATTTTTTGATTAAATTATTTTTTAATTAAAAATCAATATTTTTAATAAATATAAAATTATTATTATTAAATGGAACCAATTTTCTAATCCTACTAATTTAAATTTATTATTATGTGAATTTTTGAGACTTTTCTGAAATAATTGATGTTTTTGTGAATAATGAAACATGATAATATTGGTAATTAACATTTTATAAAAATTTATGCATTATTGAGTTATGAATGAGGTATGGATGAGGTAATAAAACATTTAATGAAATTGAAATTCATTATTAAAAGTATATAGTCATTAGAATTATCATTATTCATATACATGAGAAAAAATTATAAAGAAATGAATTTGACCACTCTCCTAGGTTTTGGACATACAATTTTCCCCAAATTATAATTTTAATGTTCCGTTAAGTGGTTTTAAAGGATAGGAATTCAAGTTGTAAAATCTCTTTCATATTTTTTAAGTTTATTTCAATTTATTTTTCTGTTCTTAACTTACGCATACCACCTCTATAAAAAACATAATGATAAATCAAATATCTTATATAGACTACAATGTTTTTATGATAATTGTATATCCATCATCAATTATTTTCCATTCCCCTTTTTGTTCGAAAATGGAAAACGATGATCGGGAGTTGTCAATTCACCACCTTTAGGGACAATGATTTTTCCATTTATAATACATCCATTATATATATTCATATATACATACCAATGGATAAAACATAATATAATATGTATATTAAATCATAAATAGTGTTCTTAAACTATTATATATATATATTATTAATTAATAAATAGAAAATTATATGTAGTGATCAACAATGCAGTATAATCATCCAAAATATTTTCTATAACATTTTATCTAATGAATCATCCTCAAATCTGATAATTAATATAAAATACTAATCAATCATTGATAAGTTCCTTGATGACATATAACATGAATTATGGATAACTATTCCCATTTCATATGATCTTTTGTACATGTATACAAGTTAAAAATCATTAAAACCAATAAAAAAACACCTTCATATGATGAAATTGAATTTAAAACTCATCAAAAAGATCATATCCTATGGGATAAAACATAACAATATTAATTATGTTAGATATTCCTTATTCTCCAATATTTCTTGTGTGTGTTGTATGTATACTATCATTCGGTATTTCATATCATGAAACCATTTACCTTCTTGGTAATCAATATTTCATTTTATGATTATTAATTTTATGGACCATGCTATTTGATTGATTACAATGTGGTAAGGGATTCTCCATGAATTTCTATTTTTAAAATTAATGATATGATTTATCTATATTTTAACCAATTAAATTCATCATTATTAATATATAATTCTTCAATATTCTATATATATTTTCCAAAATTATGAATCAATATCCATTCATCATTCGTTTATATGGAAATTGATATTCTTAAGGATATATTTTAATTTCACTCGATATAAAATCCAGAATAAAGGAAACTTTCCAATTATATACTCACTTTCATGTACCGTCCGTAATATTGTTTTTTTTAAATCAATAATTCTATAAATACGTGAATTTTAGTTAAATAATTTATTTTTACCGTTATTTTTTTCTACATACAATTTTGAATTTTTCTATTTTATGGAATATTTTATAATTTTTCATAAAACAACACTAAAAAGAACTATTTATAAGGATTGTTAAATTATATTTCATAAATGTTGGACATAATTGACTCCAGAAACCTAATTTAATAGTACATACCTATTATTTTTTTGGCTATACCTATTTTAAATATTTTTTAGGACAAATACAAATGATTTTTTAAAAATAACTCTTCTTCTGAAATTAATAAGGGGTTTTTTCTTGTCTCACATTTAATTCCATGATATATTGTCATTATTCACCACATATTATGTGTGTGTGTTGTATTTAGTACCCTTTATATATCATATAACAAGACTTACTATTCACATGAAATTATATGTTTCATTTCAGTTTATTCCTTCATAAGGATTATGATTTTAATAATTGAATATAGTGTGGGAACCATTAGAATTTCTAATGATTATTTCATCAATATATTTTTTAATGATCTCATTTAAATATAAAATCTTATATGATATATTCTTTTGAGGAATATTGTAATTCATTTAGGTTTGTCTCTTAAATTTCTATCTACCAATTATTATTTAAGGATTAATGATCAGTTTGACTATGGATGCTTTATTTCTCTTACATTCATGGTTGATAGATAAAGTATTGACAAGTCATATGCATGTTTTTAAATTAAAAAGATTATGTTTTACCCCAATGAAGTGAGAGATACCATATTCATATTAACTGATAGTCGGATCCCACTATATCCCTTCGATGAATAGGAAAGTCTCATGAGGATTAATAAATATGGAATCTTTTAAGGATTTGCCAATTTATTTTCAAATATAGTTTTTCCTGAGGATATAACAATTTATATATAGATTTTCTTCTTATGGAATTGACAATATTTTTCACACTTCTATAATTTTCAATTCTCCTAATGTGATATTATAAATTAATAGACCATGTGATTCTTCGACTAGTAGAATATCCATGGTTATGTTTCTTATTCATGTGATTATTTATGTGATTATGTTATCAGATTTTCTTCATTCCATATAATCCAAGTATTTATGTTTTAATGGAATTAGTTTTTTAATCACCGTGAATAAATGTTTATGATAACATCAGATATATTTTTTACCAATATAGAGCATATGAGCTCACACAGTTCTTATTATTTACCCATGATGTGAATATGATTATTATTAATTACATGAAGTGATAATCTAGGAATTTTTAGTTGTTTCAAATGGAGTTTCTATGTTGTTTTTACATTTAGGTAGTAGCGTAAAACTTATGTATGTATCTAGTTTTTCAATGTTACTAAACTATTCATTATTTTTTAATGAGAAAACTTGTTTGTAGTACTAATGTAATAAAATAAGGCACATAATCATGGATTTTGGTGTTGAGGTTGTGATTTTTGGTATCAAAGAATGTTTTTGAGAAAACGTGGAAGCTAGGTTTATAAATAAAATTAGGGAACATAAACATAATATATAATTTGAGGATATCTATTGTAGAACATAACTAGGAAACCATGTTTTTGAGATTACTTATGCATAAATTTTTCTATTTATGTTATGATTTCGCAAAATATTATATTATATATTGTGACATGACCTAATATAGTGCACATCTTCATTTTGAAATTGTGCTAAGAAGATGGTATGAGACCATTATCAACGAACATTACCCCAAGAGTAAGAAGAATGATATATTTTATGGTATTATGCAAATATTTCTTATGGAAGTAGTAAAAAAATCATTCTCATTATATGAAGACATTGTATCATATGATAATGTGAGAAATAAATAATTCTCTTAGTATTATGTATTTGGAATAAAGAACTAGAATAAAATTACAACTATGATAAAGACTAATAACAAAAATAAGAGAATGATGTATTTTCCCACATGTGATTATTGTGGAAATAAACACCTTGGTACTTTCATGAATGTAAGAATGGTTTTCTATAAGGTTAGAGAGAAATGCACAATTACTTTTGATTTTAAGGGAAATAAAAAGTTTTACAATGTGAAATGCTTTAAATGAAAGGATATGGGACACTATGAAAATAAATGAATCCAATGTCAATGGAATCTACCAAAAAAATTAAATGGATTGTTGTCATGATTATTCCATATTAATAGATGAGGATGAATGATAATTATTCAAAAAAAATTCTTAATTAAATATATTATTTGGGTATTTTATCAATAATTATATAGTTATAAGAATAATTTCATATATAATGATTTTACTACGTTACTTCTTCTTTTATAAATTAGATGCATTTGATGAATATAACCAGTTATAAAGAGACGTTATTCTTATGTATGTTTATCTCCATGGAAAAAAATCTAATGTCAAATATAACACAAAATATTCACTTGATATTTAGGTAATAATATATAGATGTTTATGGGATTATTATTCCCATTATGAAGGGGGTTACTAATATGATAGTTTAAGATATGATGAAGTTATAAAAAGTCTAGATTTATTAAATATACTCAAGAACCAAATGTTTCTGTATTATTTCATCATATTATAAAATATTATTTGATCTTAAGGTATTAATTTATTTGGAATGACATAATTAGAGCTATATTATTTAGGGAAATTTTATGTCAAGTTCATTTTTGAAATATGGGGAAAGTTTTATTAAATAATTAGGATTTGAATTTTGAACAATTTATTTTCAATGAGTATTAAGGTAACTTATTATGGAAGAGTTTATGTTTATCTTTTTATGAAGTATTATTTTTCATATTCAGTACGAAGTTCAAATGATTATTTATTTGGTGAATTTTTATTGGTGAAGTAAATAACTTATACATCATTTTATAAAACATCATTGATAAAAAAAATTCATCTTTAATAATAATATTTTGGGATATGAAATGAAGTGGAGATAGATTTAAGGAAAACTAACAGAGTTTATTAAGACAAATAAATGAATCAAGTATGATTATCTTCTCATTTTCTTCAATGGATAGTAAAAGAAACCCTTAGGTCTCTGAAAATGATTTTTTAGCACAAACATTATCTGTTTAATTTTAATACATATAAATCAATATCCTTTTAAAAAATCACACATTGACAATATTGTGATGGTTATCATTTGGATCACCATGTTTTTTATCACACTACATTGGGAACATTCTGGTTATATATAACTTTAATGTACATATTTCTACTTCACACTAATATTATGCTATTTCAATTACTATTTTTTTGGTGACCATCATATTACCATTTCCATATTTGTAATAGGAATTAGTATCAATCCTTTTTATGGTGTGGGATTTCTGTACAGATATTTTAAAATGAATATTATGTTATTATATATAACATGTTTAAATTCTGAGGTTGCAATTTATTGATGTAGTGTTGAATGCAACATCCTAATATTTTATGGTATGTCACTTTTAAATTTAACATCTTCGATATCATACACACAACACGATACAAAAAAGAATAACAATATACAATTAAATGTAATTATTTTTAATTTATTTTTATAACATAATAATAAAATTGAAAGAAATTGATAGTGTTAACCATGCTATTAAATATATATATTATACATTAAATCAATTTTTTAAATTTATCCAAATGATTTTATAGGCATATGATAAAAGTGAATCTAATTTTACGCATTAAAATGATATATATTTTTTCTAATTGTGGTTTTACCATGTTTTAAAAAAAATGTTGTTTATTAAATAAATTTTAACAGTTTTAAAAATTGAATTTAGAATAATAAACATTTTAAGAGTAATTTTAATATCAGATAAGGTATAAATATTTGAATACTTATGAAAAAAATTATTTTCTAGGGAATATTGAATAATCTCAATTTTGATTAAACTGTAAATTTCATTATATTAATAGTTTATTTTTTATTTAAATTAGATACCACATATTAATTTACAAGTAAAGTTTAGGTATCATATAATATAATATATAACATATTTATATAATGTAATTTGAATATAATTGTTTTAAAATGTATAAATTAAGTATCAGTATTTTTTTAAGACGTTAGTGTTTATTGAAAATGGTAAAATTAATTTAATTATTTAAGATAAAATTTATTTCAAAAATATTGATTTATAAATTAAGATTATTTTATTTTTTAATAAAATATAATCTTATGAAACCATAATTAAGTTTTTAAACTATCCTAAAAAATTTATAATTTTTTAGTAATGTTTTTCGAGTTGTTTATGATTTTATTTAGCCATTGAATTTACCATAATTATAACATTATTTTCATAAAACTGAATCAATTTTTAAATTATATTTGTATAAAAATGGTTAGAGTTAATTTTTTTGTATTATTCTGAAATACTTGAGTTTTTTTGTGAATAGTGAAATATTGTAATTTGTTTATTTTTCATTTTATCAAAATACATGCATTATTGAGACATGGATGTTATTTAGATAAGGTAAGAACTCACTAAAAAGAAATCACATGCATTATTTTCTATATTTATTCACATGAATCATCACTATTCATATACTTGATCCAAAATAGTAAACAAATAAAATAAATAATAAAAAAACACTCCACTCATCCACTAAAAATAGTACCTTGAACCACCCCTTCTACTCATACATATGATGCCTTTAATATTTCTTATATTTAATCCATTTATTCTTCCAAACCTCCACCCCATGTTATGGTACTTCTGGTCTCACTAAATGACCATTTCATGGTTTCCTAAGGAGGTTCTCAATAAAAATAATTTAAGAGGTAAAACCTCGTTCTGTTCTTTTTAATTTTCATTCAATTTATATTATATTCATTCCCATTCATTACCTCCTCTATCTAATCATAGATGATAACTCTATTATTTTACATATACATGATTTTTATTATGATAATGGGATATCCACCACCAATTATTTTCTCTATCAATTTTTATTCTAAAAATGAATATGACATAGGTGACATGTCGAATCACCACCTTCATGGAAGATTATTTCTAATTTTCTAGTACATATATTATGGAATGTCATAAATCCATTATTTATGGATAAAAAAATGTTATAACTTTTATATTAAAACTTATTGAGTGTTCTAGAACTATTATATATACATAATATTTATTTTTAAAAGAAAAATAATGTGCGATGATATAAAAATTAAAAAAACAAACCAATCAATTGTTAAAAACATTTTATCAGATGAATCATCCTCGTATCTAAAAAATGATATATAATACCATTGAATCTATACGAGGTTCACTTATAACATAAAACATCAATTATGGATAATTATTCTCATTTCAGATGATCTTTCACACATGTATAAAAGTGAACTAATCATGAATATTAAGAAACAAACTACCACGAATGATGAAATTGAATCTTATAAATCATCAAAAATACTATAATGGTTTATAATAACATTATTAAAAAAGTGTTAATATGTTATGAATCAATTTATTAATTAATATAATTCCATTATATATATTGTTGAGTACATGCTATGAATAATTTCGGATAGAAGGTCTTAGTTTTCTAATCTCACTTTTATTTATGTAAGATATTATGTATTCATTAGTACTTATTTTGTGTTGTTTATGTACACTATAATTTGGTTTATTATATCACTAATCTATTTATATTCATGGTAATAAATATTTTTTACTATTAATGATTTTATGGGGTATATGATTTGATTGATTAAAAATTGGTAAGGGATTCTCCCTAAATATATATTTTTCATTCAGTATATTTCTCCCTATGAACCCCAGTTTATTTATTCTTTATTATTGTATAATACATAAATATTATTTTCATATGGTTGAAAATAATTCATATATATCCATTCATCCATATTTTATGTGGAAATATATGTTCTGTAATGTTCGCTTTTAATTCTTCTCAATAAGAAATCTCGATTATAGGGATCACCCCTACTTCTTACCCATTTTCATGTACCATGAAAAATAATTATTAATAATTCATTATTTTTCAAAAATAAATATATTAATTAAGAAAAAATATTATTCTTAATATTGGGTTATATAAAAAATATAAGACCTTTCCACAATTAAAGACACTTTTAATTTTTTTTTCATAAAATAACACCACATTTTCACATTTCTAATGTTTCTTGAAAACTATTTTTACATATTTGAAATCATAAATTCTTGAAACATAATTTAATTTTAATTACCTTTTATTTTCTAGGAAATTATGTTTAAAATATTCTTTTATTAAAACGAAAAATTAATTTTACAAATGAACTCTTATTTCCAAAGTAGAAATGATTTTTCTCATCTCACTTTATCTTCATTGAGACATATTCCTATTTCACCACTAATTACAAGTGTTTTGTTTGTGTAGAAATATTGATATAAAATTTCATGAGATATATTTTTCTCATTATATTCAAGGCTTCATTTAAGGTAATTCCATCATATGTACTATGATATAAATGTATTAATGTCGTATGGTACACTTTGGATGTTTTACTGATTATTTTCACCACTATATTTTTTCATGGCCTCATTTAAAAGTATCTTAATCTGTGTAAAAAAAATTTGTATAATATTTTAATATATTTAGTTTTATCTATTATCATACAATCTACAATATTATATTGAATGGTTTATGATTACTTTAACTATGTATGTGATACTTCTCTATTATTCATGGTTTGTGGTTAAAGTGTTCACATTTCATATAATAGTTTTTTGATAAGAATGTTTATAATTCATAAAAATAATATGAGGAATTAATCATACTTAGTAATTGATAGTAGGTATATAATAGAGACCAACAATGATTTATTTTCTCCCATGAGATAATATATACTGACATAGTCAAGGCCTTGACCATTAACTTTCAAATATTGTTTTATCTGAGGCCATACCGATTTATATTCTGATTTCGTGGATAAAGCCTCAATGGTATATTTCTTATATCAATTTATTTGAATTACATCATTATGACACTGGGAATTGATATTCAATTTTATAATAAGACTAGTATAATATCAGTGTTTGTGTTTCTTTCTCATTTATATATTTATGGAATTATTTAATAATGTTTAATTTATCCCATATTTTTCTTAATATTCTATTTTAATGGTATGTGTTTATATTTATTGACCATGCCTTATTGTTTCTGATAACATCCTTTTTATTTCATAACTGCACTATTAATTTGAGGTGACACCTTTCTTGTGTTTTTAAAGGATGTGAATATGTATATAGTGAATGACTTTTCGGGTTAATCTAGTTTTTTTGCAATTTCAGATTTATTTTCTATGTTATTTTTTTAGGTTTTAATGAAAAACATATGAAAAAATTCTGTTTCAAATTCTACTGAACTATTCAGTCCTATGGGAAGTGAATTACTTTTAATATTACTAATGTAATAATGTAAGGCATCTAATTTGGGCTACTAGGGTTGGGGTCCTTATAAAATATCTTGAAATACAGTACATAAATTTATAAGGTTTACATCATCATTTCTCTATGATCTTCATATATATTACATGCCATCATCTATTACGACCTGTCCCCTTGGGCACGTATCTTGACTACCTCAAGCTCACCTTCTATAGGCCAGGGGCTGGAGACTAGCACCAAAGGGGTAATTCCATAAAACAGGGAAGGAATTGACTTTATAAATCGTAAACACACACAACCAGAGTATAAGAGGAAGCAAACACTAAGTAAAAGCTATAAAAAATTTCACAGAAAGTAATAGGGGGCCAAAATATAAGCCAAATATAAAGTACAAATACAACTGAATGCAAGTAAACCTGAAAAGGGAAAAATAGATGAAAGGTGAAAGCAGCTCTTGGATTGTTCTCTGGGGATCCTACTTTAAGGGTAGGTATAGATGGCCTCCACAGCACTCCACGTCCGTCAGACTCCACAGTGTACCGATATGTCATAAGGTCCTCCTCTAGGTATTGTTTAGTCCTGGCACTCTCAGCCTCTGTCAGCACTGTCCGCCCTCTATATCCAACACAATGAGGTGTGGGCATAGCCTATGCAGGGTTTATTATAATGAAAATTAGTAGGGACCCAGAGACCCTCAAGGTCTCACAAAATCCAACACGGATAAACCACAAAGTATGAAATCATCATATAACCATTACATAGGTATATTCCCATACATTTACCTAAGTTATCAAGTAACCCATCTCAATCATGAGGAAAAAAAAGGTCATTGAATCAGCTCAAACCATGATTTTCATTATCAAAACCAGGGCTACTGGAGAAATCCTCGTCTTTCGAGTACAGTGGCCCTATCGTGACACTGAGGTGCTTCTCATTAACCATGGACTACTGAGGTACTCCTCTTGTTGAGTACCATGGGTCTCCTACCAACTACCAGGCGCTCCGTCCGCTATGGGTCTGCAGAAAAATACCGGGTGCTCCCCTAATAGCGTACAGTGGTAATCCTTCTATAGAGTACCGTGGGTCTTCTACCAAGTACCAGGTGCTCCGTCCGCCATGGGTCTACCGCCAAATACTGGGATCTCCCCACCAGACTAGTCGAATCACTCCGAGTCAAATCGGTCATGCAGTCGTCAGGTCTGTTAGCTTCTAGGTATTTGCACTATGCCTGCTCGTCTCAGGAAGGATCCGCAGCACGAGCTACGGGTCGATACTCCTAGTGTCACAAAGTCTCACGTGGAAGTATTTCAAAGGATCGTCGTGTCATTGGGGTCTCAATGCAATAGATGACATGTCAATCAGACGCCTATTCCGTGAGTTATTTGCATTTCTGTCCCAGGGGCCCGGTTGGATTTTAGGTTCAAACCAACCTGACCGGACTCCAACTGTGTCCAAAACCCATGTGGGATATGTCAAAGAAATCGTCTCTATCTATGATTTTTGTCGTCGCAGATGGTTCGTTGATCGGATACTCGTGGCCCATGATACGGGTGAAAACGTGTAATCTGGCCATAGCAGGTTTGGGTCAGGTCTGACCCAGTCGGACCCACCTGTCCCGACTCGGGTCGCACCTAGGTCTGACCCAGTCCGTGGGTCTAACTATAGAGACCCGAAGCTTAACTTACATGGACATTACATTACTTTTGCGGAATACTTAGTACATAAAAAAAACAGACACACAAGGTCTGTAATAGTTTAGTGTCTTTGGATACTTGGAACATAATCTTCTAATCGTGGTGAAAGATCTTCAACATCTTCCATAAAGATCGTACCATTTCTATTTCCTTACCTAAAATATTTCTTTTAATCATGGGGGAAAACATAAAAAGGGTGATCTCAAATTCTCAGTAAGGGTAAGCATGGATAAAATAAAACATACCATATACATTTGAACATAATAAAATGAACATTAAAAATCTTGAGCAACGACATAAAACATGGAAGTACATAAGGAATAGATCATAATTGAACATAAATCATGATAAAATAGCATGGGAATAAAACATGTAATTGTGGAAACCATTAAGCACATGATATGATTTCCATATTAGCCAAGGCATTTCTTCCAAGACCATCTTAGTGGACAAAGTCCCTTTCTGAATCGAGTTCACTCCTCGTTCCAGTCCTGTATTACTGAACCGGTTTAACTTGTCGTTCCATCCATGTCTATATCATGAGATATAAATCTTTACCCAATGCATTGGAGGGAGATATAGGTCTCAACCATCTCATAGTGAAATCATTCTTACTTGTTCCACAAAATAAACATAAATCATTCATCATAACCCAAAGAATAAAATGGGTTTCATAAACATCATCCCATCATCACATAATCCATATAAATGAAATGGATATAATTTCATAATAATGAAACTGAAACCATGTAAATCATAGAGACATGATACTTGAAAGACACACATATGATATAATGTCATCTTAGATTAAAATTGATTTTGATAAAACACTTCAAATGAATTCTTGAAGAAAATATCCTTTCTTCTTCAAAAACACTTTTCCTTTCATAATATGTCACTAAAAGAAGTTGATTAAAAATAAACTATAAAACTTTTAAAGTAAGCTTCTTGGAAATAATGTTTTAAAAATCCATTCATGCCGTATAAGTTAAAAAAACATTCTTCTCGTACTTTTTTCGGAAAATTCAAAAAGTACCTCGTACGAAAAACGACAAAAGATTCCTTTCATATATTTTACTAAAAACTCACCGAAGGGTAAAATAGGATTTAAAAAATTTTAGGTGGATGGAAATAATATTACATATTGATTAAACATGGATGTGGATGATAAAATACACCCCAGTAAATACCAAAGTATAAACAATCTCGGATAAAAATGAGATTGTGATATTTCCCTTACCTTATGTCTAATTTTCTTCGTAAGTGTCTGAACCTCCTGTATAATGATTTAAATAATATCATTGACTTATTCAAGAATCATACTCATTGTTATGGTATCATATATTGTTCACTTATGACTTTATATTACCCGTTCTTTTGTAAATTCAATGTTAAAGAGTTTTTTGGGTAAAATCGTTTCAATTGTCGTCTGTGTTTTGACTTGTAATTATTCATATGATTACTTAGATCGTGATTACATAATTAATGAATATAAAACATGATTTATATATAATATATATTCAGAATATACATATATATAATAGATCGGTAAATGGAACAAAATACACCGTTCATGGAGACGGTAGGCCGTACGTACGCATGAACGCTATTTTCGTTTCCTTATTGAGTTGAATGGAATTAAGTAGATGACATACATATATATACAAATAAATACAGTATCATTATTATGTCATATATTTAATGATTACTTATTATATATACTTTATAATCATTCATGAATGGTTAACGTGGAGAATGAATCACATTGCGTCGTGGAGACGGTAGTCCGTACGTACGCACGAGCAATGATATCGTTCTCATGATCGTGGAATTGTATTGGAGTGTATGTATACTATTTCAGAATAAATATAACTTTAAAATAATCATATATAGTTATTATTTACACCATTATACCCATCCAAGTAAGGTGGTGGTGGAAAATAGATTACACCACGACGTGGAGACGGTATTCCGTACCTACACATGCGCGGTGATTTCGTTTTCCGTAGGATGGATAGATGGTGAAATAGGGTTGTTTCATACTTATAATAACATATCAGTATATTATTGATACTGATGATATTAATTCATAATGAAACAACCTAAGAAGAAGAAGTGGAAGAAGAAATAAAGTTGAAAGAATCGGTAACGGACATTACCTCTTCTTTGAAGCGCCTCTTTGAGATCTCCTTTTAGGGCACTAAAATTGGTCTTTGAGAAAGACCAAAACCTCTAGGATGTTTCTAGGGAAGTGGAGAAGATAATTTGGCAGGGTTTGGCCGAGCTTTAATGCTCAAAGTGGTGTGAGGAAGAGAGGGAGGAGGTGCCCTTTTATAAGGGAGGAGAGGGGCACCTTTGGAATAACTAAATATATTATTTTATTATACATCAAAATTAGGTTTTAAATAGCTCCAAATTGATTTATTTAGAAGCTAAGGTGGGTATGGGTCGAAATTATATCATCCAATAGAATTTAGACAAGTTTAGGTTCCTATTTTAACCTTATAATTTATATTTAACTTTAAGTTAGAAAATTTTACTTTTACCGTGTCTTTTTTTATTCTTACACTATAAGGTTAATAAACATACTATAAGAAGCCAAAAGAACCCCAAGTTGTTTATTATTAAAATATATAACCTTATATAAGTAATTTGGCCGAACCTTAGATTTTTAGGAATAAAATAACAATTAATAATATAATATTTGTTTTAAAAAACAATTTTATGTTAATTTTGACACTATTTTGTAATTGATTTTTGTGAAAATCATAACAGAATTATTAGTTCAAAAAAAGTTAATTAATAAATAATAACATATCATAGTAACCTATAAAATTATTTGATTTCAAAAAAAGTCTTCAATTACATTTATTTGGTTATTTATAACATCAATTATGTCAATATTTCATTAATAAGATAATTACTGCATCATCTTTGTGTCATAAATAAGTTAACTTTTTTAATGTCTAAAAATTAAAAATAAAATAACATTATGTAGAAAATATTCTTGGATTTCTAATGAATATTTATAGTCGAATTTATCTTATGTATAACCATATATTAAAAATGATTTAATTATTAAACTTTGATTATAACTATTTTAACCCTTCATTAAATAAATTAATAATAATTGTCCTAATCTAATCCAAGTGGGCGTAAATGGTCATATTTTATTCCTAAGGTTGTTTTTGGTCGAATTACACTTATCCAATAGAATTAGGACATGTGTTAGGGTAATACAAATAACATTTTTTGCCTTAATTACCCTATTTACTTTTAACCGTGGTAAAAAAAGTAAAAAGTTACTATTCACAAAAATTATTTTCTTCTCATTGAACCACATTTTACATACTAACATCAACCTTGTCTCTCAGATTTTTGAAATTCCACTCACAAAACCGGTAAAATTATGTTTTATGAAAATTTCATTTTTTTAACTACCACTTAGTGGTTTCACTATTCATCAAAAAATGAAAGTTTCCAGAAAAATACCAAAAATTAGGCCTAAGCTATATTTGATATTATGAACTCAAAAATGATGTCTATTTTACCAAATCCAAAACATATCAGTTTCATTAATTAATTTAAAAATTAATTCTCATCATCAAAACAAATAGCGTGTTCTTAATAGATAATAACTATCAAAAGATTGACACTTATTTATGTCTGGTTTAAATGTGAAATTAGATCCAATTACCAAAATTGTATTAAATTGTAAAAATATATTCTAAATATACTTTAAAACCACTCAAATTAATAATTTATGACTATTAATTATTTTGATTAAAAAGGTTGTTTTTAATTAAATTTTAGTAATTTTCACAATTCATCAAAAAATGACAGTTAGCCGAAAAGTACCAAAATTTCACTCTAAGATAATTTTGATATTCCAAATCCAAAAATGAAGTCCATTTTGAAAAATAAAATTTACAAAATTTCAAAAAGTGGTTATTACTATTCATAACGGTTAGTTTTAGTAATATTTTAATAGCATATCGTTGTTTAGTGATACTCGGTATTGCGTACTACACATGCTATCGAGGAAGGTCACGATTGCGTGTAATGAATGGAAAGTCAAGGATGTGTGTTGTGCAAGCACATTTTGGTGTAGCGTACAACACAAGACATTAATGAAATTAAAAAATATTTTTTATAAAATCTTGGGGTGTTACATTCTACCCCCCATAAAATGAATTTCGGCCTCGAAATTCCTCAGGGTTATAAATGGTTTACTACTCGAAAGATTATTTAATAGAAACCCACATCGTAAAAAGGAATACCAAAACCAATAGTTAAAAACAAAAGAATGAAACGTAACGGTTACCCAAATAAACTAATCACTGGGTTTCCACATAGGTGAAAATATAGAAATGGAAGAGAAATCTAACCATCATCTTTTGATGGAGAGTGGTAGAGAACATGGCTATGGAAAAGCCAGTAATCACAAAGCCATATGTTTGTGACGATCTAAGGTACCATCTAATTCATTAGATATAAGAGAACTAGGACAACATTTTTGGTTTTCATGATCATTTCCCTAAAGTTGAATAATTTGAATTAGAATAAATACTTACTTTATTTTGGTACAATCTCACTGTTGTTCGTGTTTTGAACAATTTCCACTTCATCTCTTAAAGAAATGAAGTTGAGTTTTTTATTCGTGGAGTGTCAGCAGATCATGTGATAGAATGATGGGTCATTCCATCTGTCTTAAACAAAAGGTTAGTAAAAGATATTAAATATACATAAGTTGATCTATAGTGAGATTAATCATATATGGTTCCTAAAATGGACTTATACTTATTATATCATACTACTTAATATAATAAAACTAGTTTCTACTAAACAAGGACTTCTTGTAGGCCAATGGTTGGTGATAAAGACCAGTCGCACTTCGGTTGTGGGTTCGATTCCCACAGCCTTGTCCGATGCGATGGGCTGTCGCCCATCCTGCAGGTTGTCCTTTTTCTAAAGCTATATTACTATAACATCCCATCAATAATATCTAAAAAATTTCTATCCTAACTTATTTCCAACGTAATCCATTCCAATCTTTAGGCTTATCTAAAATACTTTGGTCCAAGCTCATAGTATAAAGAAAATGATTACTTGAAATGTCACATAAAAGTCACGTGATTGCCATCATTTATCCCCCATATATCATAAGATATATCTTGTTGGTAAAATTACAAACATGTGAATACCTTAATCATGTATTCTCTTGAAAATGAATACCCATTAAACCTTAGTGAAAACATGAATGCTGTCAAAAGTTAAATCTTTCCACATACCAAAATCCAAAAATTCTATATACTCAAACCATGATATCACTTAGTCCATATATCAATCATGAGCTCATGAATACAATCAAATATCTCATTATCTTATTATCCCTTCATTATGCGCATATCATCTAATTTCCAAAAATATCTGAATAACCTTTCACGGTTACTGGTACCATTTATTATACAATTTCAAAACTTAAGGAAAGACGATAGTTTAACAATCTTTAGATGTATCTTTATTCTATATTACCATGAGATTACATATACAACATTACACTTGATAAAATGTAACCATTCCACTACCTTCTTAAACAATTGATCGAGCTTCAAAAATTATCTCAACTCACATATCATTTCTAGTCTCTTCATCATCATCAACATAAATACTACCCATACGACCATAATTATTCTCTTCATTACACTTTCCCTTAGGGCCTTGGTTTGTATAATGCCCGTACATTCCACATTTGAAACATTAAACCATTTTTGATGTCATTGCAACACCATTAGCCTTATCCCTGGTGTTAACTGAACCTTTTCCTTTACACTTACTGACTTTGTGTCCTTATTTTCCACACCCAAAGCAGCTTCCAGTTCCTTTGAAACAATCTCCCCACCTCTTCCCACATGATTTAATTGAGGGAAATTGAACTTTCTTTCCTCTATGATCATCATGAAACTCCATCATTCTCTTATTATCTGAGTCAGGAAACTTACCAAATTTGAGTTTATTGATCATATTATGAGATTTCTGATTCTGCATAATAATGATGTTTGGACTTCCAAATCCCATTTCATTTGGCTGCACATGAAGAATATCATTCCATTGTCCATCATATCCTCCATTATCGTGAATCATCTTGTTTCCAGCCATTTTATAAAACCCAAAAAGAATAGTGTGAGAGGCAAAAATCAGGCTAGGGAAAATGAAATAGTAAAGGGGGAGCACCCTCAATATCTAACATCTTAGGCTAAATTCTATGATCGTTACTATAGTTCTAGGACTATATCCTATATGTACACTTATCCTTAGGGACATCCCTAGACATACCTTAGAAATATCTTTAGGGATCTCACTAACATTTTCTCATCCTAGTTTCCAAAGGTTGAATAATCCTTTCCTCTGATACCAATTGTAATGATCCGAAGCTTAACGTACATGGACATTAAATTACTTTTGTGGAATACTTAGTACATAACAAAAACAGACACACAATGACTGTAATAATTTAGTGTCTTTCGAAACTTGGAACATAATCTTCTAATCGTGGTGAAAGATCTTCAACATCTCCCATAAATATCTTCCCATTTTTGTTTCATTACCTAAAATATTTCTTTTAATTCTGGGGGAAAGCATAAAAAGGGTGAGCTCAAATGCTCAGTAAAGGTAAGCATGGATAAAATAAAACATACCATATACATTTGAACTTAAAAATGAACATTAAAAATCTTGAGCAACGACATAAAACATGGAAGTACATAAGGCATAGATCATAATTGAAAATAAATCATGATAAAATAGAATGGGAATAAAACATGTAATTGTGGAAACCATTAATCACAAGATATGATTTCCATATTAGCCAATGAATTGCTTCCAAGACCATCTTAGTGGACAAAGTCCCTTTCTGAATCGAGTTCACTCCTCGTTATAGTCTTGTATTACTGAACCGGTTTAACTTGTCGTTCTATCCATGTCTATCTCATGAGATATAAATCTTTACCCAATGCATTTGAGGGAGATATAGGTCCCACCCATCTCATATTGAAATCATTCTTACTTTTTCCACAACATAAACATAAATCATTCAACATAACCGAAAGAATAAAATGGGTTTCATAAACATCATCCCATCATCACATAATCCATATAAAAGAAATGGATATCATTTCATAATAAGGAATGTGAAACCATGTAAATCATAGAGACATGATACTTGAAACATACACATATGAAATAATGTCATCTTAGATGAAAAATAGTTTTGATAAAACACTTGAAATAAATTCTTGAGGAAAATATCCTTTCTTCTTTAAAAACACTTTTCCTTTCATAATATGTCACTAAAACAAGTTGATTAAAAATAAACTTGAAAACTTGTAAAGGAAGCTTCTTGGAAATAATGTTTTAAAAATCCATTCATGCCGTATAAGTTAAAAAACATTCTTCTCGTACTTTTGTCGGAAAATTCAAAAAGTACCTCGTACGAAAAATGACAAAAGATTCCTTTCATATCTTTTAATAAAAACTCAACGAAGGGTAAAATATGATTTAAACAATTGTATGTGGATGGAAATAATATTACATATTGAGTAAACATGGATGTGGAAGATAAAATACACCCCAGTAAATACCAAAGTATAAACAATCTCGGATAAAAATGATATTCTGATATTTCCCTTACCATAGGTCTGATTTGCTTCGTAAGTTTCCTAACCTCCTGTATAATGATTTAAATAATATAATTTACTTATTCTAGAATCATAATCATTGTTATGATATCATATATGGTTCACTTATGACTTTATATTACCCATTCTTTTGTAAATTCCATGTTAAAGAGCGTTTTGGGAAAAATCGTTTCATTTGTCGTATGTGTTTTGACTTGTAATTATTCATATGATTATATAGATCATGATTAATTATTTCCAGAATATAAAACATGATTTATATATAATATATATTCATAATATACATATATATAATATATATGTAAATGGAAAGAAATACACCGTTAATGGAGACGGTAGGCCGTACGTACGGATGAACGTTGTTTTCGTTTCTTTATTGAGTTGAATGGAATTAAGTAGATGACATACATATATATAAACATAAATACATTATCATTATAATGTAATATATTTCATGATTACTTATTATATATACTTTATAATCATTCATGAATGGTTAACGTGGAGAATGAATCTCATCGCGTCGTGGAGATGGTAGTCCGTACGTACGCACGAGCGATGATATCATTCTCATGATCGTGGAATTGTATTTCAGTGTATGTATACTATTTCAGAATCAATATCAATTTAAAATAATCATATATAGTTATTATTTACACCATTATACCCATCCAATTAAGGTGGTGGTGGAAAATAGATTACACCACGGCGTGGAGATGGTATTCTGTACGTACACACGCGCGGTGATTTCGTTTTCCGTAGGATGGATAGATGGTGAAATATGTTTGTTTCAAAATTATAATAACATATCAGTATATGAGTGATACTGATTTTATTACTTCATAATGAAACAACCTAAGAAGAAAAATTGGAAGAATAAATAAAGTTGAAAGAATTGGTAACGGGCATTACCTCTTCTTTGAAGCGCCTCATTGAGATCTCCTTTTAGGGCACTAAAATTGGTCTTTGAGGAAGACCAGAACCTCTATGATGTTTCTAGGGAAGTGGAGAAGAGAATTTTGCAGGGGTTGGACGATTTTGAAGGCTCAAAGTGGTGTGAGGAAGAGAGGGGGGATGTGACCTTTTATAATGGAGCTATGGTGGGTATGGGTAGAAATCCTATCATCCAATAGAATTTAGACATGTTTAGGTTCCTATTTTAAACTTATCATTTATATTTAACTTTAAGTTAGATTATTTTACTTTTACCGTGTCTTTTTGTGTTCTTACACTATAAGGTTAATAAACTTACTATAACAAGACAAACGAACCCCAAGTTGTTTATTATTAATATATATAGCCTTATCTAAGTAATTTGGCTGATTATTAGATTTTTAGGAATAAAAAAATAATTAATAATATAATATTTGTTTTAAAAAACTATTTAATGTCAATTTTGACACTATTTTGTAATTGATTTTTGTGAAAATCATATCCAAAATATTAGTTCTAACAAAGTTAATTAAATAAATAATAACATGTCGTATTAACCTATAACATTAGTTGAATTCAAAAAATGTCTTAAATTACATTTATTTTGGTATTTATAACATCAATTATGTCAATATTTCATTAATAAGATAATTACTACATCATCTTTGTGTCATAAATAAGTTAACATTTTAATGTCTAAAAATTAAAATTCAAATATAATTATCTAGAAAATCTTTTTAGCTTTCTAATGAATATTTATAGTCGAATTTATCTTATGTATAACTCTATATTAAAAATGATTTAGTTATTAATCATTGATTTTAACTATTTTAACCCTTCTTTAAATAAATTAATAATAAATTTCCAAATCTAATCCAAGCGGGAATAAATGGTCATATTTTATTCCTATGGTTTTTTATTGTCGAATTACACTTATCCAATAGAATTAGGACATGTGTTAGGGTAATAATAATAACATTTTCCCCCTTAATTAACCTATTTACTTTTAAACGTGGTAAAAAAAGTAAAAAGTTACTATTCACCAAAAATTATTTTCATCTCATTGAACCACATTTTACTTACTAACATCAACTGTGTTTCTCGGATTTTTGAAATTCCACTCACAGAAGCGGTAAAGTTAAGTTTTTTGAAAAATTCATTTTTTTAACTACCACTTAGTGGTTTCACTATTCATCAAAAAATGAAAGTTTCCAGAAAAATACCAAAAATTAGGCCTAAGATATATTTGATATTATGAACTCAAAAATGATGTCTATTTTAACAAATTCGAAACATAACAGTTGAATTAATTAATTTAAAAATTAATTCACGTCATCAAAACAAATAGCGTGTTCTTAAGAGATAATAACAATCAAAAGATTGACACTTGTTTATGTCTGGTTTAAATGTGAAATGAAATCCAATGACCAACATTGTATTAAATTATAAAAATATATTCTAAATATACTTTAAAACAATTCAAATTAATAATTTATCACTATTAATTATTTCGAATAAAAATGTTGTTTTTAATTAAAATTTAGTAATTTTCACAATTCATCAAAAAATGAAAGTTAGCTGAAAAGTAAAAAAACATCACCCTAAGATAATTTCGATATTCCGAATCCAAAAATGAAGTCCATTTTGAAAAATAAAATTTACAAAATTTCAAAAAGTGGTTATTACTATTCATAACGGCAAGTTTTAATAATATTTTAATAGCATATCGTTGTTTAGTGAAACTCGGTATTGCGTACTACACATGCTATCGAGGAAGGTCATGATTGTGTGTAATGAAAGGAATGTCAAGGATGTGTGTTGTGAAAGCTTCTTTTGGTGTAGCGTACAAAACAAGACATTAACGAAATTAAAAAGAATATTTTTCATTAAATCTTGGGGTGTTACAGTAACCCTGTCGAAGGGGGCGGCCTAAACCATGGGGGTGGCCCGACCCGAAGGGGCGGCTCAGCCTGAAGGCGCGGCCCGTCCCGTGGCGGCCCGGTGGCCCGGTCGTCCTGGGGAATAGGCGGCCCAGCGGGGGTTTGCCTTTGCCGTGGCCAGGGGAAAACTTTGTGCCCCCATGACACCCGAATGACTTAGTAGTTCGGGTAGAACCGAACCGGCGCCGGGTGGCACCGGTCCCGCTCACGTGGGACCCGACGGGGTCTCACACCTACCAGCTAGCCTGAGCGACCAACCGTTCCACACCACAATGCGGAGCAACGACCACGTGCACACCTCTATCGTGGCCCAGCTTGGCCGCGACCTCCTGTTGGTCTCCTCCTGGTGCGACAGCGCCGTGCTCCTTGTTCGACAGTCGCAGGCGTAGTGCGGCAGCACCGCCCCCCTCCGGCACTGCCACATCCTTCTTGGACGCGACTCGGCTCTTTGTGTGGCACGACGGTGTTGTGCCCCGGTGGTGACCTGGCGTCCTTGTGTTGTCGGCTTCTTCGTGGTCTACTTGTTTTCGGTCACCGCGTGTACCACCTCCGCCGTTAATGAAGAAGAAAAAAATAAGGGGAGGTTCGGGCCGTGTTCATGTGGTTTGAACCCTCCTCGTCATTGTGATATAATTCGGTTCTCATACAAGAAATTTTTATGACGAAAAACAAGTACAAAAAAATTCGAACCCCCTAAATCGTATTTGTCGATGATCGTTGTCGAAGTCGCAGAATAAGGTGGTGTTGATTCATTGACGTCGGGAGGCATACGGGGTAGAAGACCGAGGAAGATGTGGTGTTGGCATTCTATGCGGTCTACTCCTTCTCCTTAGGTTCGGTCGAAGAAGGATGAAGAATTTTGTCGATGTTCTTCTTGTTCTTCATGTTCTTCGTTGGAAGAACGGTTCTCTGTTGAGATCTTTTTCCAACAATCTTATAGGAAAAGAAATGCCAACCCCAAACAAAATAGTATTCTGCCTATAATTTTATGTGTTGGCACGTAATTCAAAAAGTTTTATTAATAACCCGGCTCCAACAAATTTAATTTCCAACCAACATAATGGGTTAAGACAACCCATTATTTAATTGTTCGAAAAATAATTCAAAAATATTTGAATTAAATGAAACCATTCACTTAATTAATGGGTGTAGAGTTGGCAATAAAATGGTGGAGATGTTCAAGGGTTTCACACATAATTGGGAGGTTTAGAGGAGGTTTAAAGATCGTGTGGGCACCACCTAATAATCCACCCAAGGGAGGTTATGTGTGGGTGGGCCCCACCACCATAACCTCTTATGGGAGGTTATAGTGTTGTGGCCTCCACCACTAACTTCCCCTTGGATGGTTTAACCTCCATATAATAAAAATAATGTTTAACAGTTATTTTTATTCTATTTAACTATAACCTCAATATCTTACTTCTATTATCATCAGAAAGCAACTCCAATGATGGTCTCACTAAGATATCACCGACGCTGTGAGTTCAACAGTGCCCTCAGATTTTAATTCCGAGCACCAGATCTAATGTTAAAATATTACGAACGTACGTTTACTGAACGTACCAAAACAAAACATTAGAAATTGATTCTGGGCACACCGGGCCTCAGAATCAAGCACCGTTAGAAAATGTGGACTAGTATAATTCCCATGCATTGAATAAAAAAAATTCCATGAAAATTTCGGGTCTTTAAATTCTCCCGACCTCGGGGATTGATGTCCTCGTAAGCTATAACTCACAGTATGGGAACAAAAAGGTGTACTGAGAATGCATCTGAGCCTCTCGCTCCCATGTGCTCTCCTGTATGTTCTCGTGATTCCATTGAACGTGCACTAGAGGAATCGACTGTCCACATTGGACCCGCACCTATCGATCCTCTATCTCTACCGGAACCTCCAAGAAAGTCGCCCAGTTATCGATGTCCAGCTCCCCATGGTCGATGATGTGGGATGGGTCGTGCATGTATCTCCTCAGTTGGGATACGTGGAAGACGTCGTACACCCAGTGCAACTGAGGTGGAAGAGGCAAGAGTTAGGCCACCTCGCCTACTCTGCTAAGGACCTAGAAAGTTCTGATGAGCCTTAGATATAGATTTCCGCCTCGCCCAAATATGTGTAGACCTCGTCGAGATGAGACCCATAGGAAAACACGGTCACCATCCTCGAACTCTAGAGGACTCCACCTCCTGTCAGTATATGACTTCTTCCGACTTTGTGTAGTCTTCATCCAATCTTGGATGATCTGTACCATCTCTGTGGTAGCCCGTACCATCTCTGTTCTCATTAGTACTGACTACCCTGGGTCTGTCCAGCACAGTGGTAATCGGCAAGGCTGACCATACAAGGCCTCAAAAGGTGTTATACCGATGGTGGAGTGGAAGAAGCTATTGTAGGAAAACTCCAACAAAGGCAATTGATCCTATCAGCTACGACAAAAGTCTAGTACACCCACATAGAGCATTTCCTTTAGGGTTTGAATGGTCCTCTCAGTTTGACCATCTGTCTGAGGATGGATGGTGTTGCTCAAGCGATGCTCTGTCCCGAAAGCCTCCTGCAAACCCTTCTATGGCCAGGATGTAAACTGTGCATCACAGTCGAACATGATAGAGGAAGTTAATCCATGAAAATGCACTATCTCATGCACATAGAGGCATCCCAAACTCTCTACTGAGCCCTTCTCTCTGATCATTAGGAATTGGGCTGACTTGTTGAGTCGGTAAACGATCACTCATATCGAATCTTGACACCTAGATGTATGTGGATGACCTTTCACGGAGTCCAAGGATATCCCATCGCACTTCCACTCAAGTACCTCTATGGGTTGTACCAAGCTGGCTGGTACCTACTGCTCCGCCTTCACTCTGCTGAAAAGTGAGGCATCGTGAGACAAACTCTGCTACTGCCTTCTTCATACCTATCCACCAGTGCTGTCGTCGAAGGTCCTGGAATATCTTCACCACACTTGGATGTACCGATAGAGGGTACATGTGGAACACCCTCAACACCTCCACCTGAAGTGAAACGGGTACCATGGTACGTCCTCTGAAGAGGATAATGTGCTCCCCACCTTCATAAAATCCATCAGGAGCATTCCCTATGGATATTTGAGCATGTCTTGTCTCCAAGTCATCGTCTCCACGATGTTCCTCTCTCGCTCGCTGAAGAAGTGGTGGAGTTACTATAAGAGATTGAAGATAGGATGCTCCATATCTATCCACAAAGGATATCTGTAAGGAAGCTAGTTGCTCTGTCGCCTCTCCTTGTAGCTGAGTACCAGTCCTCTTTCTAAGTGCATCTGCAACAACGTTCCCCTTACCTGGAGTATAGACTATCTCGAAGTCATAGACCTGGAGTAACTCTATCCAATGATGTTGTATAAGGTTCAGGTCCTTCTGAGAGAAGATATACATGAGACTCTTGTGACTAGAGTAAATGATAAAACATTCGCCCATCAGATAGTGTTGCCACAGCTTCAAGGAAAAGACCGCTGCTGCAACCTCCAGGTAATGGGTAGCATAGTATTTCTTGTGATGTCTTAGATGTCGGGAACCATATGTGATCACTACTCGATCCTACATCAGGAAACACCTGAGTCTGGTCCCTGATGTGTCGTACTAGACTAAGTACCATATGACTTCCTCTAGAAGCCTCAAGATGGGGGCACTAGTCAGCCTCTTCCTCAGCTCCTGGAAGATCTGTTGGCATCCCTCCGACAAGATGAAGGGTTTCCCCTTCTTCATCAAGGATGATAGTGGTGATGTAACTCTGGTGAAATCCAGAACGAAAATCTAGTAGTATCTTGCCCTACCCTAGAATCTGCATACATCTGTCATACTCTTAGGTGGCTCCCACGCATGTACCGCCTGAATCATCGCTGGATCCACTACAACTCCAGCCTACGAGATGATGTGTCCCAAAAATTGAACCTCTAGAATCCAAAACTGGCACATTGAGAGCATACCATAAATCTAGTTCTCTCGATGTGTGTCTAGTACTACCCGCAAATGGTAGGAATCCTCCTCCTCAGTAGTCGAGTAGATCAGTATGTCGTCGATGAAGACAATGACAAAGCGATTGAGGTATTGCTGGAAGATCCTTTTCATGAGACTCATGATCACTAATAGATAATTGGTTATGACGAAGGGCATAACCAAGAACTCATATTGGCCGTAACGACACCTGATGGTCGTCTTCTACACACCATCTTCTCGAAATATGTGCTGGTGATAGCTTGATCTGAGGTCTACCTTTGAAAACCATCGTTCTCCCTTGAGCTTATCAAAGATGTCATCAATCCTCAAGAGTGGGTACTTGTTCTTCACAGTCACCTAGTTCATGTGACAATTGTCGACACCGAGCCTCAATATCATGTCCGCCTTCTTGGCGAACAGAATCGGGGCTGCCCAAGGAGAAACACTGGGCTAGAGGATTCCCATTCCCTGCAAGTCCTCTATCTATACCCGAAGCTCATGAATCTCCGTGAGAGACATTTGATATGCTAGAGTAGATATCGGTGTCGTACCAAGGTACATGTCAATTTAGAAGTCCACCTCTCTACGAGGAGGTAGTCTTGGAACATCGTTAGGGAAAAATTCCGCATACTGGTCCACCACTACTGGATATGTCGGACTCTCCACATCAACTGATCTGAGAGTAAGGCTAGATAACTTGTGAGTGATCGGTTGCACCCTCCTCCTATTATGATTGTTCTGTGCTGCAAAGGATCCCTTCTCGTCGGTGAAGGTGAACGTGGTCCCATCTGTGCGGACACACCACACTTTTCAACTAATACAGACGGCCATTGCATGGACTGTAGATAACTAGTCAATACCCAAGATGGCATCATAAGGCCTCGACGCCGCTACGAGGAGATCCCACCCGAAGGTCTCACCTCCTGGAGTAAGCTAACACTGCCGAAACCGTCACGTAATCATCGAGCCTACTACCGTAGGAGTCTCTAGCCATAAGGATTGAACCAAAAACTCAGTCAGAATCTCTGAGCTCCAAACGAGGGTAGTGGATATGAAATAGTGACCGACACCTGTGTCTATAATAACTAAAACTAGTGTAGATTAGACACAGATAGTACCTTGAATCATCTCCAGAGCGCTGCGATCGTAGGACTCAGCTGCCTGAAGATTTTCTCTGCCTTGTCCACCCTCTCCCAGTGGTCGGGGAGGACCTCCTTGTGGAGGTGGAGTAGCTCATCGTAACGTCCTCCACCGCTAGCTACAGGGCCATATCCTCTGCCATCTATGCATGTTCCATGCGGACTGCCTCGATCGAATCTATGACTCTTCCTGGGAGGTCCCTCTACTTTCTGTTGATTATCAGAGTGGAGGGTTGGACAGTCACGAGCCATTTGACCATGCCCACCACAGGAGTAACACTATCCTCCCTTGGCATGAATGGCTCTGTCTCCACTCTGGGATCCCCGCACAACCAATCATGAGTTGTGAAGTCGACCACATGTGGGTCTGGTCCTCTTGGACCTCTTAATCATCTATAAACTTCCAGATGTAGGAGTCTCCGCTGCAAGTCGACTAGTGGTGGGTCTTACTGCTAGATATTTCTCATCAAGGACACTCACCACTAGGAGGGATCGCTCCAACACCCCTATCGGCGTCGGGATGTTGTGGGAGAGAACTGGAGCTCTCATCTCTCACCTGAGTCCCTGATCAATGGTCTGGGCCGTGAAGTACGTGTCTCATACCATATCAGTGGTCTAGCGTGAGAGGTCAGTGAACCTCGCTGAGTACTATGCTACTATCGTACTACCCAGCTGCAAATGAAGTAGATCATGTATCTGCACAGGTGGAACGGTGGCTAGTACAAACTCCACCCGGAACATGATCTCGATGTCTGCCCATAGAAGTGTCACCTCATCAGGAATCTGGAGCATCAGGATCCACCATCTACCAGTTACTGCCTAAAGGAGGCTAGAAGCGAGGATCACCATGATTCTGACTAGTGTCCCTACCAGTCTGAAGACTCTCGCTATAGCCTCCCTCCAATCCTCATCTTCCTGTGGGTCCGTCTCTCCCCAGATCCTAGGTGGCCTCTGGTGATGGGACTCGTGCAACGTGCTCCAACGGTGTACATATTCTGCTACTGAGGCTGGTGGCATTGGTGGCCCAATGGGTGGTGGTACCACTGGTGCCTCCGCTGGTGCCTCAACTAGAAAGGGGCCCTGAACTGAGGCATTGTTGCTCGACTGGCTATCAGTATGAACGACTCCCGAGGATCTAGATATTTGTTGGTGGGGAGGCATCCTGAAAGAAACAGATGTGACATGGTCAAAAGACTATAACTGGTGAGCTGACCTGGTTTGAATGACTTAAAGAAAACTTTTGAAAACACACACACAATCAATTTTTTTGTGTACTGAGTTGGAAATTAGTAGTCAGGGACTTGGTGTATGGATACGTCGGCCACCGCACTAACACTGGACTCCCTGAACTGAAAACCATACTCAGTACCCTTAACACTATTGCTTAATACAAAAGAAAATATCATAATCCAAAGTACTGTGGTAGAACCAACTTCTCTGATACCAATTTTTCATGACCCGTCCCTCGGGGCCCGTATCATGACTACCCCAAGCCCGCCTTCTATTGGCCAGTGGCTGGCGACTGGCACCAAAGGCGTAATTCCCTAAAATTGGGAAGGAATTGCCTTCATAATCATATACACACACAACCAAAGTATAAGAGGAATAAAACACTAAGTAAAAGCTCTAAAACATACGTACTGAAAGTAATGGGGGCCAGAATACAAGCCCAACAATAAAGAACAAATATAAATAAATGTAGGAAAAACTGAAAATGGACAAACGAATGAAAGGTGAAAGCAGCTCCGAGATCATCCTCCAGGTTTCCTACCTGAAGCATAGGTACAGATGGCCTGCACAACACTCCATGTTCGTCAGACTCCACCATGTACCAATACTGTGTAAGGTCCTCCTCAGAGTACCATCAAGTCCCAGCGCTCTCAGCCTCCATCAGTGATGTCTGTCTTCTGCATCCCACACAATGAGTGCGGGCATAGCCTGTGCATGGGTGAGTATAACGATACTCAGTAGGGTCCCCGAGACACTCAAGGTCTCACAAAAACCAACAAGGATAAACCAAATAGTTTGAAATCAATGGATAACCATTACATAGATATATTACCATGCATTTACCTAGGTTATCAAGTAACTCATCTCAATCATGAGGAAAACACAAAGTTCATTGACTTAGCTCAAACCTGGATTTTCATTATCGATACCATGACTGCTGGAGAACTCCTCCTCTGTCGAGTATTGTGGTCCTGTTGCGACACCAAGGCGCTTCTAACTATCCTTGGACTGGTGAGGTATTCCTCCTGTTGAGTATTGTGGGTCTGCTCCCAACTACCTGGTGCTCCATCTACTATGGGTGAATCTTTTGTTGGTGATAGATTGGATTGACAAATCATATTCTTAGTGGATCGATGGAAAACATTTGTTGACATGGTGATGAAGAGGTTTGGTGACAACATATCCATTGGATTCTGTGAGGCATGAAACTATAGAGATTTTCAGAATGTGGTAGAGGATATCTTGGTGTATATTGATAAAATTGGGTTACACAGTTCCTAATTATGAATTAGACTCCCTTTGGGACACTCTTTATGGAGCTAGGGTCTCTGTGAAAAAGTAAATATCACACATCATGTGACCCATGAGGGAGGCACAATGTGTATTTATATTATGACAAAAAATACATGGAGGACGTGTAAATGGGAACATCAAGAGTAATAAAAAATGTGTTATTAAAAATGAGCACAACCATGTGTACACAAGATGGTACATGGGAATATCCTCCAGTACATTGGCATGACTAGGTGACACATGCTTGGTGTTAGGAAATATTTACATGAAATATATTATCCCAACATGCCATGTTTATTGAGATTGATATGATGTGTGAATTGAAACAACATTGGTAGATCTAGGGTTGCATTCATATTATGTGTACGACCGGTAACACTAATTTACTCAATTTTTGGGGTTGTTAAATCATCGTTTCATCTGTATAGAAAATTATCAGTTAAGTGTGTTTCCTTTATCAATTACCTCAAGGTTAAAATGCGAGATTAGTTCATATTTAATTAAAAAGGTCCCTTATAGTGGATGAATATTAGATAGGGATAATGGTGTCCCTCCATGATACTAGATTTTGATCCTCTGCCATGTTTTAACCTAGGATGGGTTTTTGGAATCGTTGTGACTTCCTCATGTAGGTTGGTCTTCCATCGCATAGAAGACCATATCAATATAGATCATGGTATCATTATAATTCTTTTTGAAATCTAGTAGGTAGATATAATTTGGTTTTTTGGTGTCCCCTATTACTCTTGGGTGTGACCCCTAAAACTGAGTATCAAGGCCTTCAGAAACTACTGATACTTTTTTGGAATGACTTAATTGATCATGAACTCTTTGATGAGTGACTCCTATGATATCATGGCTCATCAAGTGCATTCTACTAGAATAACCATTTCATAGAGAAGAATCATATGGATAGTTGATCGGTTGGGACCACATTGAGTAATGTTGTCCTTCCTGAGTATATATATGTTTTTCTATTTTTATGCATTTATTTTTAAATAATTTTTAAGAGTTTCATAATTGTATTTATTCCTGTTCATTTTTCGGGGGTTCCCTTTTGTGTATTGTTATACTCACCCATGCTTGAGATATTCTCACACAATTCTTGTCTTCATTGAAAAAAAGGCCATCTGTCCTTATACTGGGAAGGAAGGGAGCAGGTGGAGATTAACATGGGCATGATAGACTGATATTTTTTTCTTGTATATTTATTTGATCATTGTCCTCATCTGTGGATTAGGATAGACTCACAATTGTTTTTTTCATCAATATATTGAGTCCTACTTTTAATCTTTCAATACATTACTATCTAACTCAAATAATGTTATTATATATATGAAAACATTTGTATTAGTTATATTATATGTAATCAATAAGTAGAATGGGATATGTGTGTGTGTAAATGTTGATTTTGTTAATTACTTCTTTGTGTGTGATATATCTAATCAGCACTCGTCACCTACCCCATGACATTTGGATATGGTCTTGTGGTAATTGTGTTCTAGGCGCTGTTAGAATGGGTCATGATAAATAATGAATTGAATTTGGGGCGAATTCATTTGAATAAGGGATGTTATATAATATGATTTCATTAAGATTTGTCCCTAATTATGGAAATTATTGTTTTTGGAGTGAACATTATCCCTTATGATGGTATTGGAAGTAAACCTTGACTACTGTGAAAATTATTTTCGATGATTATACGTACTAAAAAATTAATTCTTATGCCAATGATATCATCTTAGGGATCATTTTAATTGATTCAATCATGTTTTATGAGTTCATTTCATCCAGGATTCATTAAAATATTATATATTTCAATCTATGGTATCATTGATATGGTTTTAAAATGTTATTTTCATATTCCCATACAATTAAAATCATGTTATAATTAATAGGAATTTAATATCTCATGAGTTTATCCTTTCTAACAATCTAAGATCACCCTTTACAATGATTATTTTCTATTGGTTTTGATGAAATGTATTAACAATGACATGACTATGAAGAATGAATTTACTAGAATAATTGTTGGATATGACGTTTTTCACTTTTGAATTACTGATTCCTAAATCCATGATTCAAAAAATAATAAACCTATACAAATTAGGATTGGATAAACTTGTTATTTAATAGACATTCATCAATTACAAAATTATATCGTTATATGAAAAATCCAGTTATGTATAAAAATCCTTGAATTATACATAACAATCATCATTAACATGATTCCTTCTTGATTATTCCATTAACCAAAACCAAAAAGAGTAACTTGTTCAATATTAATCATATAAATAAATCCTGAAATCATTAGAAATAATTTATAGGTTTCCTAAATTACGAATAATAAATTTTAATTTATGAAACATTATTTTTATACTATGTCAGGAAAAGGCTTAATCAATTCAGATATTTTTATAATGGATTGTAATGAAAATGTGAATTTATCCAAGCATATCCTCTATAATCCACTATCCAGGCATGTAGTCATAGGCCCACAATTCATACGCACATGATGATTAAGTTAAAACAAAATATTCCCCAATTACTTTTATTACATGAAGGCATATATGTTCCCCAATTATATTAAAATATTATAATCTAGGATGTGATGTATCATCTCAGAATACTATACCAATTTTTGTACCATAAACATTCAATTTTATCTAATAAAAATGTTTATCTAAAGGTTTCTAACTAATGATTCTTTGTTATCATTTTCATATATATATATCTATTAATTACATTGATACAATATTTTTAGACCCAAACATTAAATAAATAAATATTTCATTTTATTCAATAAATATTAATTACATATAAGTATGAACAAAATCAGAACCATAGGTTTTTTTACCATCATAGACTATGATGCATAAATAATTGGCACATAAAATATCAGTACCATTATACACGATGTTCTTCACAACTGGAACCTTTCATAATAATACCATAAATCATAATTTCTATATATCTTAGGGAAATATATGTATAAGAAATGTTGAAATTACATGCCCAATAATGTTAATAAAATGAGGTATTGATCAATGCTCATATTTAAAAATAACGTGGTCATATATATACGAGAACATTAAATTAACATTTTAAAATTTAACCCATAATTTTTGTGATTATAATATTGAAAATATGATTTTGAAGATAAAAATATCAGAATCCTAGATAAACCATCGACAATGATTAATGATTTCATTATATAATAATTTGAACATATCATGGATATCATACAAAGCTTATTTGAAAATAATATTCCTTATAATTTTATATGAAGGCTACCCTTGAAGAAATCCATCACTTAATAGTCTCGAGATATCCTGCCATTTACATATTTTTTTGGTAAAACCTTTAGTTAACCCATTTTGATATTCACATGACCGCCTATGAACCCTGTATGAACACAAATATTTATCATTAAAGAATTAATTTGGTGCCTCTAATAGTAAAAACCATAATATAATCATAATCAATTAATTTTTATACTCTAAAAAACATTTAGGATTACCTGATAGAATTAACTATGGAATAAAAAATAGGATTCATTACAATTAAATTATCAAAAACACTAACTATTAACTAGTAAAATAGGTTTAGTCCCATTAGACCATATCCACAATGAATCATAAGTATTTTTAATGAATATTTTCATAGATTAAAATATATTTAAAATATCATTAGTTTATTTAATGAGGAAAATAATTTTTTTTATTTGGTTGCACTTATTAGAAATATATAATTTAATGAAATATTAGTGAAATAAGTTATTTATAAATTATTTTGAAGATACATGTAACAATTATTTATATAAATTAATGTTTATGAATCTATACATACTCATACTTATAGTTCATATAAAAAATATTTCAATTTTGGCGTCTATAATAAATCAATTGTACATCGTTTGAAAAACAAGATGATGTATCATGTTGAACATTTAGTATAAACTAAAAAATATGACAATTAAAATAAAATAAACATTATAGAATTGTAAAAATGTATGTGAAAAAAATTAAATTAATATATATTGATTGATGAAAATGATTCTAGAAAGAAAAGGAAAAAATGATAGTTTTCATTAAAAAACTATAATCGGACATTCAGTGCATAGAGAGAATAAAATGAAAGGGAATATATTAATCATTATAACTATGCATATGTGATGAAAGGTAAATATATATTTCATAAATTTATTATAGAATATCATATTATAAAATTTAATCATAAATAATCCTTATAAAATGCGAGATTATAATGTAAAAATGATAGATTTTAAAACACTATTGAATCAAAACATTCATGAAACAAATAAGATGGAATGAATAATTATATAATTTATTAAAATAATTATAATTTTATATAATATAAAAGTTAAATATACACACAATAATAAAGAAATAAGTGGACACTATTCCATTTTTATCATAGAAATGAATGTGTGATAAGAAATTGTAACCTTAACTCTAATATTATTCATAAGTGATCTATCATCATATACAAGAAAATAACCCTATTAGTACTTATATAATATTAAAATATTAAAACATATAATACTATATAATATCAACTTAAATCATTTCAACGTCCAATTAATTATAATAATTATCAATATTCTCATTTATATGTGTTAACTATTTCATTTTAATAATAGTTTAAATTGAGTAGATCAAATATATTTAATTGGATCATGGATCCATCATCTACATATTTTTAATAATGTTTTTCATATCATATAATTAAATAATATGATTCTGATTTTACAATCATTATTAAATCATGTGGTACATTTTATATCATTAATCATGTAGGTGTTAAACCAAACCTACCCAATATCATTTTAAAATGTCGATTTAGTAAAAACATTCGACCATATAATAATCAGAAGTTTTTCTTATAAGATTATTCATGAAATATATTTTCTAATACACCTTATATGGTTATTTTTTCTTTCATAAATGGTGGATTTCAAAATTGGAATATGAATATCATGAAGATGGCAGTCCATACAAATATATTAATGACAATCCATTTTTAATGAGAAAAAATGTAGAATTTTGGAATTATTTTACCTTTATAGAATAATATTTATATAATAAATATCCATGTTTATTGATAATACATCATCATAAAATTCCTGTAATGTGGCAATAGAAAATCAATTACTTCAGTTCGTGGAGGTGGTAGTTCACATATCTTCATGACTAATATTTTCCTATCACATTTAATTGAAAGGATGGTGAAAACGTTTTTCCATCAATCATAAAAACATTTCATTAAGTTAATGAAAATAGAGTTACTATGTTAGGATATATAAAATAGAATTAAATTATGTGAAATAATAAATTAACAGTGAAGATTTTATTTAGGAAGATTATGTATTCGTTGAGTAACATCCATTATATTAGAGAGATATTTTTAAATGTATTGGAAGAACAATAAAGATAAAAATATTTGAAAAAGGGAAGAGAAGCGGTGTAATTTTAAAAGTGGGGAGAGAAGACACGTGTAGTTTATTAAATGATTGAAATATCATTAAAGAATTTCCCAAGTATATTAATTCCAAATGGACATGAATCTGTTAAAAATGAATATAATTTAAAAATATTTTCATTTAAAAATATTTATACATTTTTATTCAAATTTAATCCTTATATCTTAATTTATATACAAAATTAATCAATTTTAACCTAAACTGCTGTAATATTGATTTTATCATTTATGTATAATAAATTAACTTCGTAGATTATTTGAGGAAAAAATATTATCCATGAATGATATTTTGTACCATTTCTCATTCCACTTATACATTTTCATTACTATAAATAATTTTTAATAATTTAAGAAAATATTATTTAACATAAATAACATTACTGTCATTTCTATTACTATTCATTTAATTTAACATTATATTCACAATCAAAAATATTTTTCTGATCTATATTAGTTTAATTAAACATATATATTTTTATTATAATTGTAGTCTATGTAAATACATTATTCAGACAAAATTTATTTCTTTTATTTTTATTAAAATCATTTAGTATGTTTTCCAGATTATTTTCACAAGAATTGATGTAGCACTGTGCTAGCATTTGTAGTTATGAAACCATAAAAAGAAAATTTAACAATTTATTTTTATTTATTTATCCTATAAATATAATTTTAAATTCATTAAAAAATTATTTACAATCAAATGAATTAATATAATAGAAATTAATGAATATAAAGTTGTATTTTTTAATCAATTTTTTTTAATATTATATGAATATAAATAATCAATGGAAAGTGGAATGGTGTTCTGATATTATCTTATTTAGGATGTATTTGGTTGAAACTATCTCATAAAATATATTAATTTCTAGAATTATAGAGTTTTAAAAGTGTTACGACATAGTTTTATCATTGTTTTACATGTTTTACCCTTAATGAGGTGACATAACTTTTCCTTTGTTTCTATTCATTCAAACCCAAAATAAATGTGGCTTGATTTACAATATTAAAATATCAATTAAAAATATATAAAAATTCTTTCAAGAATCATGTAATTGATGTTGAATAAAAATATTATACTAAAAAATTAAAAAATAAAATGATTGAAGGATTTTAGAAAAATGGATTTTTATGCCCAAAAGTGAAATTATTCAAAAACATAGTAAAATGATGATTCCTATATAATTATTTTTATTATATAGAATTAAATTATAAATATGTTACAATAAGAACAAATTTAAATAACAATAAGATATTTAAAATACATGATTTAATGGAATCCAATATTTGTTTCAAAAATTCATTATTTTTAACTATTCACAAAAAAATAACTATTCCAAATGATAAAAAATCACAAAATGAAAATATGTAAATGATGGTTTTCAAAAATGATATTAATTCACTAAAACTATTTTTTAGAAGGTCAATAATTATTCATAATATCTTATATATGAATGTAATATTGTTTTTATATAAAATATATATTTAACGCAAAAATTGACAATATTGAAAATTGAGTACTTATTTTTGGTATTTTAATAAAGAAATTTATTATATTCAAATTCAATAAAATTATTTTAGACTGTGATTTTAATTTGATTCGTGTTGTCAACATAAAGATGAATTTATGAAAAACACATTAAATAATATTTTTATAGTATATTATATTTTTCCCGAAAATATGAAATTTTTTTATATGTAAAATTTTTAATATAATATTAATCATATTTAAATTAAAATACAAAAATTTTATGTTATAGATTAATTTTTCATTGTTCCCTAAAAAATTACCTCCACTAAGAAACAGACTTGTATGAAAATATTCCTTGGGATAACTGAAATGTTTATCTCTAAAATCAAATGATATATTTGTCCCAAAATATAATAATTTATCTTTATCTCATAATAGGGTGATATAATCATATATAAAAAGTATCATCACAATGTTACTTAATACTATCAATTGGATGAATGAAAATATCATGAGCATTAAAACATTATATTTGTTAATAATATTAATAGATCATGCATTATCTATAGTAACTCGATAATTTTTTGTTGGCCTCTTTTACATTTAACATCATTGAAAACTTATTGACAACACCGTATTTAAACGAACAATGATATGCAATTAAATATCAATATTTTATAACGATCATAATAACCTTGCTGTTAAATTTTCATCAATGAATAGTATTAAAAATGCTGTGAAATATATATATTAAGCATTTTATAAAATGTTTTTAAATAAATACAAATGATTGTATAGACATATGTTAAAAATGAAGCCAATTTCACACATTAAACTATATATTTTTGTCTAAATAAATTTTTACTAACTTCTAATGGCACACTTCTTTTTAATATATATTTTTACACTTTTATAAATTTTAATGCAAATAAATAAATTTACTTTTTAAAATTATAATGTATAAAATTATAATGTATAAAATTATCTTACATCGAAATTTATTTATTGTTATGAAAATGAATATTTCCTAATGAATAGTGAAAATTTCTTATGATTAATACATTATCAATTTTGTTACATTAAAAGTATTTTTATTATTTGAATTAGATATAACCATTAAATTTATATAAAACATTTAGAAATCTATGAAATGAAAATATATTATATTCATTTCATGGAATTGATAATTAATTGTTTTAAAATTGTAATATTATGTATTCGTGTTTTTGTGAGATATAAATGTTTATTTATTATTTTTTAATTAATATAATTTTTTTAAGGAAAAATTATTTTTAAAAAATGTATTTCTAAATTATTATAAATTTTCATCTGAGTATAAGGTATTTTCTGAAAATCATTATTTAGTTTTTCTATGTGTCTTATGTTGAGTTACAAATTTAATGTTCCTATTTTTTTAGTGAATTATTTTTTAATTAAATATCAATAATTATAATAAATAGAAAATTATTATTATTAAATTTAATCAATATTCTAATTATTAGATTTTAAAGGTTGATAATTTGATTTTTTAGGATTTTTCTAAAATAATTGATGTTTTATTAAATAGTGAAATACGGTAATATTGGTAATTAGAATTTTATACAAATAAATGCATTATTAAGTTATGGATGATGTGTGGATGAGGTAAGAAAATATTTGATCAAACTGAAATTCATTATTAACAGTGTTTAGTCATCAAAAGCATCAATGTTCATATACATGAGAAAAAATTAAATGGAAATGAATTTGATAGTAAAGAAACAACCCTACATCAACTATAAATACCACCAGTCACCACATCTTCTCCTCAAAAATCCGAAGAATTAAATATTTCTTATATTATAGAAAAATATTCTTTAGAACCACTCTCCCATATTCTGGCCATACAATTTTCCCCAAATTATAATTTTAATTTTCCATTAAGTGGTTTTAAAGGATAGGAATTCATGTTGTAAAATCACTTTTTGATTTTTGTTTTTTATTTCAATTTATTTTTTTGTTCTTAACTTTTACATACCACCTCTATAAAAAACATAATGATAAATCCAATATCTTATATATACTATAATGTTTTTATGATAATTGTATATCCACCATAAATTATTTTCCCTTCCCCTTTTTGTTCTAAAATGGAAAATGATATTCGGGAGTTGTTGATTCACCACCGTCAGAGACAACGATTTTTCCATTTATAATACATTCATCATGTATGGTCATAAATACATACCAATGGTTAAAATATAACATAATATGAATATTAAATCATAAATAGTGTTCTACAACTAGTATATAACCATAATATTAATTAACAAATCAAAAATAATATGTTTTAATCAAAAAAGCACTAAAATAATCCAAAATATTATCAATAACATTTTATCTAATGAATCATCCTCATATATGAAAATTTATACAAAATACTAATCAATCATTGATAAGATCCTTGATGAAATTTAACATCAATTATGGATAAATATTCCCATTTCATATGATCTTTCGTACATGTATATAAGTGAAAAAGTTATTAAAACCAACAAAAAAACACCTTTATATTATGAAATTGAATTTAAAACTCATCATAAAGATCATATGCTATGGGATAAAACATATCATTTATAATTATGTTAGATATGCCTTATTCTCCAATATTTATTGTGTGTGTTGTTTGTATACTATCATTTGGTATTTCATATAAAGAAACCATTTACCTTCATGGTAATCATGGTTTCATTTTATGATTATTAATTCTATGAACCTGTTATTTTATTGATTACAATGTGTTAAGGGATTCTCCATGAATCAATATTTTTAAAAACCATGATATGATTATTTTATATTTTCACCAATGTAATTCATCATTATTAATATTGAATACTTCAATATTCTATATAAATTTTCCGAAATTATGAATCAATATCCATTCATCATTATTTTATAGGGAAATAGATATTATATAAGGTTTCATTTTAATTCCTCTCGATAAAAAATCCAGAATAAAGGGAACTTTACAATTGTATACTCATTTACATGTACCGTCCCTAATAATTTTTTTTTCAAAAACATTTATTTTTCTAAATAAGTTAATTTTCATTAAATACTTTCTTTTTACCTTCATTTTTTTTCTACAGACAATTTTGAATTTTACTCTTTTAAGGATTATTTTATAATTTTACTTAAAACATCACTAAAAAGGACAATTTATAGAGATAATTAATTTTGATTCCTTAAATATTCGTCATAATTGACTCCTAAAACCTAATCTAAAAGTTAATGACTACTAATTTTTTGGATATACCTATTTAAAATATTTTTTAGGATAAATACAATGGATATTTTCAAAACAACTCTTCTTCTGAAATTAATTATGGTTTTTTTCTTGTCTCACTTTTACTTCCATGATATATTGTCGTTATTCACTACATAATATGTTTGTGTGGGGTATTTACTACCCTTGATATATCATATAACATGAATTATTATTCACATTAAATTATATGTTCCATTTCAATTTATTCCTTCATAAGGAATATGATTTTAATAATTGAATAAGGTCTGGGGACCATTAAGATTTTTAATGATTTTTTCATTAATAATTTTTTTAATGATCTCATTTAAAAGTATAATATTATATGATAAAAGACTTTGTGGAATATTGTAATTCATTAAGGTTTGTCTCTTACATTTATATCTACCATTTTTTATTCATGGATTAATGATCAGTTTGACTATGGATGTCCTATTTCGATGCGATCATGGTTGATGGATAATGTATTGACCTGTCATATGAATTTTGTTAATTAAAAAGTTTATGTTTTACCCAAATCATGTGAGAGATACCGTATACATATTAAGTGATAGATGTATCCCACTATATCCCTCCAATAAATAGGCAAGTCTCATGAGGATAAAAAATATGGAATCTTTTAAGGATTTTCCAATTTATTTTCAAATTTAGATTTTCCCAATGACTGAACCATTTATATATAGATTTTCTTCTTCAGGAATGGACAATATTTTTCACACTTTTATAATTTTTAATTCTCGTAATATTATATTCGAAATTAATAGACCATGTGATTCTTTGACTTATAGAATATCCATGGTTATGTTTCTTATTCATGTGATTATTTAGGTCATTATGTAATCATATTTTCTCCATTCTATATAGTCCATGTATTTATAATTTAATGGAATTCATGTTTTTATTCACCTTGCATAATTATTTATGATAACATATGATATATTTTATACCCATATATAGCATATGAGCTCACCCATTTCTTATTTTTTACACAGGATGATAATATGTTTATTATTAATGACATGAAGTGCTAATCTAGGAGTAAATGGATGTTTCAAATAGAGTTTCTATGTTTTTTTTACATTAAGTTTGTAGTGTGAAACATATGTATGTATATAGTTTTTCAATGTTACCAAACTATTCCTTCATTTTCAATGAGAAAACATGTTCATAGTAGTAATGTAATAAAATAAGGCACCGAATCTTGGAATTTTGGGTTGAGGTTGTTATTGTTGGTATCAAAGAATATTTTTTTAGAAAATGTGGAAACTATATTTATAAAGAAAATTATGGGTCATAACAATAATATATAATTTGAGGATATCTATTATAGAACATAACAAGGAATCCATGTTTTTGAGATTACTTATGCATAAATTTTTCTATTTACGTTACAATTCACCTATTATTATATTATATATTGTGACATGACCAAATGTAGTGTACATTGTCATTTTGAAATTATGCTAAGAAGAAGGTATGAGACCATTATCAATGAACATTACCCCAAGAGTAAGAAGAATCATATATTTTATGGTATTATGCAAATATTTCTTATGGAACTAGTCAATAAATCATTCTCATTATATGAAGACATTATATCATTTGATAATGTGAGAATTAAATAATTCTCCAAGTATTATGGATTTAGAAGGAATAACGATAACAATAGTAAAACTAAGATAAAGAGTATTAAATAAAATAAGATAATGATGTATTTTCTCACATGTGATTATTCTGCAAATAAACACCCTAGAACATTCAGGAATGTAACGGGGTTTTATATAAGGTCAGATAGAAATGCACCATTTCTCATGATTTCAAGGGTAATACAATGTTTTACAATGTGAATTGCTTTAATAGAAATGATATGGTATAATATGAAAATAAATATATCCAGTGTCATTGGAATGTACCAAAAAAAGATAATAGATTTTTGTAATGATTATTCCATGTTAATAAAAGAGGATGAATGATAATTATTTAACAGATTTAATTAATTAATTATATTATTTGGGTATTTTATCAATAATTGTATAGTTATAAGAATAATTTCATATATGATGATTTTACTGCATTAATTTTTCTTTAATAAATTAGATGAATTTGATGAATATCACCAATAATAAAGATAAGCTATTCTTATATAAGTTTATCTCCAGGGAAACAAATCAATTCTCAAATATAACACAAAATATTCACTTGATATTGAGGTAATAATATATATATTTTTATGGGATAATAATTATCTTTATGATGGTGGTTACTGATTTGATAGTTTATGATATGATAGAGTTATTAGTTGTCTAGATTTATGCAATATACACAAAAAAATATGTTTTTGTATTATTCCATCACATTATAAAGGATTAATGGATCTAAAGGTATTATTTTTTTTGAAATGATATAATTAGAGCTATATTAATGGGTGAAATTTTGATTCAAGTTTATTTTTGAAATATGGGGAACAATTTATTAAATTATTTGGATTTTAATTTTGAACAATGTATTTTAAATGAGTACTAAGTTATCTTATTATAGAAGAGATTATGTTTACCTTTTTATGATGTATTATTTTTCATATTCAATACGATGTTGAAATGATTTTTAATTTGGTATATTTTTAATTGTCATGTTAATAACTTATAGATCATTTTATAAAACATCTTTGAGAAAAAAAATCATCTTTAATAATAATCTTTTGGATTATGAAATAAAGTGGGGACGGATTTATGGAAATATAAGGGATTTTATTACGAAAAATAAATTAATCATGTATGATTAGTTTCTCGTTTTCTTCTATGGATATTAAAAGAAACCCTTATGTCTCAAAAAATGATTTTGTAACAATAACATTATCTATTTAATTTTAATTCATAGAAATCAGTATCCTTTTTACCAATCACATATTGACAATCTTGTGATGGTTATCTTTTTGATCACCATGTTTTCTATCACACTACATAGGAACATGCTGGTTATATATATCTTTAATGTACATATTTCTACTCCACACTAATATTATGCTATTTTAATTCTTAATTTTGTGGTGACCTCCACATTCCCATTTCCATAATTTTAAGAGGAATATGTATTAAGCTTTTTTTATGGTGGGGGATTTCCATACAGATATTTTAAAAATAATATTCTATTATTATATATAACATGTTTAAATCCTGAGGTTGATATTTATTATAGTAGTGTAGAATGTAACATGTTAACATTTAATGGTAGGATACTTTTAAATTTAACATCTTCGATATCATACACACAACACGATTCATAAAAGAATGATAATATAAAGTTAAATGTAATTATTTTTAAATTATTATTATAACATAATAATTAAATTGTAAGGAATTGATAGTGTTAACAAAGTTATTAAAATTATATATTAGACATGAAATCAATTTTTATGACATTTATCCAAACGATTTTATAGGCATATGATAAATTTAAATCCAATTTTACGCATTAAAATGATATATATTTTTTTTGTAATTGTGGTTTTACCACCTTTTAATAAAAAATTATTTTTAAAAAATAAATTTTAATATTTTTAAAAATTGAATTTAGCATAATATACTTTTTAAGAGTAATTTTAAAATTATATAAGGGTGAAATATTGGAATTCTTATGAAAATATTTATTTTCTACGGAATAGTGAATAATATATATTTTGATTAAACTATCACTTTCATTACATTAATAGTATATTTTTTATTTTAATTAGATACCACATATTAATATACAAATAAACATTAGGTATCTTATAATATAATATATAATATATTTATATAATGTAATTTGAATATACTTGTTTTAAAGTGATAAATTATGTATCAGTATTTTTATGAGACCTTAATGTTTATTGAAAATTGTAAAATTAATTTAATTATTTAAAATAAAATTTATATTAACAATACAGATTCGTAAATTAATATTATTTTTTTAATTTAATATAATCTTAAAAGCTGTAATTAAATTTTCAAACTGTCCTAAATATTTTATAATTTTTTTGTAATGTTTTTTCAGTTGTTTATGATTTTATTGAAAAATTAAATTGATCATAAGTATAAAATTATTTTCATAAAATGGAAACTATTTTAAAATTATATGTGTCGAAAAAGGTTACAATGAGTTTTTGGTATTCTTCTGATATACTTGAGTTTTTTGGTGAATAGTGAAATATGGTAAGTTTTATATTTATCATTTTACCAAAATAAATGCATTATTGAGGCATGGATGGTGTTTAGATAAGGTAAGAACCCACTACATAGATATCACATGCATTAGTTTCTATATTTATTCACATGTATCATCATTATTCATATACTTGATCAAAAATAGTAAACAAATCAAATGAATAATAAAAATAACACTCCACTCGTCCACTAAAAATAGTACCCCTAACCACCCCTTCTACTCAAACATATGATGATTTTAATATTTCTTATATTCAATCCATTTAATCTTCCAAACCTCCACCACATGTTATGGTATTTCTGGTCTCACGAAATGAATATTTCTTGGTTTTCTAAGCTGGTTCTCAATAAAAAGAATTTACGAGGTAACACCTCATTCTATTCTTTTTAATTTTTATTCAATTTATATTATATTTTTATCCATTCCATACCTACTCTATCCAATCATGGATGATAACACTATTATATTATATACACATGAATTTTATTATGGTAATGGGATATCCACCATCAATTATTTTCCGTCTCCATTTGTATTCTAAAAATGAAAATGCCACAGGTGACGTGTCGATTCACCACCTTTTTGGAAAATTATTTCTAATTTTCTAGTACATATTTTATGGAATGCCATAAATCAATTATATATGACTAAATAAATATTATAAATTGTATATAGAAACTTATTGAGTGTTCTAGAACTATTATATATACAAAAAGTTATTTATAAAAGAAAACTAATGTGTGATGATATAAAAATGGAAAAATAAACCAATCGATTATAAGAATCATTTTATTACATGAATCATCCTTGTATCTTAAAACAATATATAATACTATTGAATATATATGAGGTTCACTTATAATATAAAACATCAATTATGGATAACTATTCTCATTTCACATGATCTTTCAAACATGTATACAAGTGAAATAATCATGAATATCAAGAAACGAATTACCAAGAATGATGAAATAGAATCTTATAAAGCATCAAAAAGTCCATAATGGTATATACTAACATTATAAAATTTTTTGAATTTGTTATGAATTAATTTATTAATTAATATAATTCCATTGTATATGATGTTGAGTACATGTTATGAATAATTTCGGATAGAAGGTCTCTATTTTATAAACTGACCTTTATTTATGTAAAATATTATGTATTCATCACTGTTTATTTTGTGTTGTTTATGTACACTAAAATTTGGTTTATCATATCAGTAATCTATTTATATTCATGGTAATAAATATTTTTTACTATTAATGATTTTATGGGCTATATGATATGATTGATTAAAAAGTGTTAAGGGATTGTCCCTAAATATATATTTTTCTTTGATATTTTTCTCCCACTAAACCCCAATGTAAATATTCTTTATTATTGTATAATACTTAAATATTACTTTTATATGGTTAAAAAAATTATATCTATCCGTTAATCCTTATTTAATGAAGAAAATACATGTTCTATAATGTTTGATTTTAATTCTTCTTAATAAAAATCCCGATTAAAGGGATCACCCCTATTTCATTCCCATTTTCATGTAACATGCATAATAATTATTAATAAATGATAATTTTTCAAAAATAACTATTTAAATTAAGATAAAATATTATTCTTAATGTTGGGTTTTATAAAAAAAATATATGACATGTAAAGACCCGTAAATTTCAAGAATTGTTTTTCTTAATTTTATTTGGAATTTTACAAGAACGCAGTTTCAGACGGCACATGATTCTGAGGCCCGGTGTGCCCGAAATCATTTTCCGAAGTTTGGCTCGGGTACGTTCAGTGAATGAATGAGCGGGGTTTTATAACCTTTGAACCGGTGCTCATAATTGGATTCTGAAGGAACCAATGGAATCACAGTGTCGGTACTTGCATAAAACGCCTCTTCCAGAGTTGTGTTTTCTTGGGTGTGGTTTTTAATTTTTGGTCTTTAAGTTAAGAAATAAAATAATGTGGTGCGACAACTTTATTTTTATTTCACTTAAGCCACTTAAAAGCCACTTAAAGCTGCTTAAGCTGGGTTAAACTGGATAGGGTACAATTCAAAATATCCTACCCTCTTGGTAGGATATTTGTGAGGTGGGGCCCGCACGAGCCCCACCATTCCTTTTCCGCTAAGTAATGCACCCGCGAAAACCCCTATTAATTGAAATTCAAATGGGGTGTTCTTAATCTATTAAATTCTCCTTTTAATTGGGCGGTTTTATTCATTGAATTAATTCTATTAATTAATGGGTCGTTACTTAACTTATCTTTTTCGTTTGTTGGTATGTTAATAAAATAAGACCAATATTCTTCTTCTTGTGTGTTGTTCGTTGAGAGGATTTGAAAGAACCTTAAGTCCTTCAACGTCCTTCGCGAAGAACGCGAAGAACGCGAAGAACGTGAAAATGTGAAGAATGCCGGACTTCGACAAAAGGTGATGATGAATTTCGAGCCCTCAGAGATCGACGACGCGACGCCAAGTACCGCGACGCAGACGATTCTTCTCCTGCGACGTTCTTTTGCGACGTTCCTTCATCCGCGACAAATCTTCGATCATCGGTTGAGGTGAGAGATTTTGGACCTTTTAATTCTTTGTGGTTTATAACAATAGGATGTATTTAATTGTTATAATTAAATCTGTATGTTCTTGATCCTCAGAGTTCGTCGACGCAACGCCGTATACCGCGACGACGCGACGCCCTTCTGCGACGCGACGATCATCTTCTCCAGCGACGATAAATTCCGCGAAGAATGCACGTTCGACGACTTCGAAGAGGTAGGGGCTTGATTCTTAAAAATCATTGTGATTTATACCCACGACGGTTGTTGAAATTTTGTTGTGTAATTTCCTTAAAACCGCTAACGCGTTGGGTGCGGACTAACGACCAATTCCGAACCCACCGCACTTTTTCTTTATTGGTGCGTGAAACGGTGGACAATGAAAAAAGGGCTGTAATGGAGATTTCAAGGCCTGGCAGTGAAGAATGGGACCCGGGAGGAGCCATGGCGTAGACGGAAATGAAATCGGACCACCAGAGCAAGTCCGGTGGCCCGCGGAATCCACCAGCGGCGAGGGTCGCCGGCGCGGCAGCGCCCGCGGCCGGATGCGGCGGCACCCCGGCGCACCACCGGATGGAGCCGCCGCGGTGGCGCCGGCCAGCCAGACCCGCGACCGCGCGGGTCCGATGACTCACGGGATGTAGCAAAGCCGCGTCTGCTGACCAAGCGCGGCCCCACGCGGGCCGCGGCTCCTCTTCCCGCTGGGTCATCACGCCACGCGGCTCCCTTGCTCGGCTGCTCGGCCGAGCCGAGCCGAACCGCCGGCCGGGTCGCGCCCAGGCTGTGCCAGGTCACACAAAACCGGGTCGGGACCAGACCCGGGTTGGGTCGACCCGGTTCGGGCCAACCCAGGGGGGTGGGCCGGGTCGGTCCGGGCCCAGACCCCCGTCTCCAAACGTTTTCGGTCTTTTTCTCAAAACTTGATCTACGATACTCCGAACGACATGTCGTCAGCGGCGATGCGATCCTTGGATCGAGGCGGTCGTTTCGGTATATCATACTCAAGGTTTTAGAATACATTGGGTTCGTCCATGTTGGTTCGTACACGAAACCAATCGGGCCCTTGGAGCGGAAACGCTAATATCTTGAGCTACGGACGTCCATTTGAGGTGTCGTCGACTTTGTTGTTTTCCTCTAAGTGAGACGGATCTTTTGGCATACTCTGCCTGAGGTTTGGACACAGGTGGAGTACGGTCGGGTTGGTTTTTCCTTAAAAACCAACCGGGCCCCTGGGACGAAAAAACCAATAACTCTCAGACCGGGCGTTCGATTGACGTGTCGTCTGCAACGTTGAGTTCCTGTTGATGATACGAAACTTTTGGATACATCAACTCTGGACTATGTTTCAGTTGATGTATCAGCCTCTCGGCTCGTGGAGCGGACCATCCCGAACGATCTTGCTGTGTGCGGGAACCCTAGAGCTGGATGCGACTGCTACTCTGATGACTACGACTATGCAGATATCCTCAGTGGATTCGACGGCGACGACTACAGCACTCAACGATCCTTTGTGGGTCAGTGCTACCGATCATGCGTGGTCCGATCCTGTGTGGGTCAGCGCTCAGCGGTCCTGTGTGGGCCAGCGCCTACAGGTCCTATGTGGGCCCGATCCTGCGTGGGTCTTTGCGGGGGTTAGTTACCTATAGATCATTTGTGGGTCATATCCTTTGTGGGTCATTGCGGGGGTTAGTACCTATGGATTCTTTGTGGGTCCGACGACTTAGATGGATCAGTGATCATCTCTATCGTTATTCGAAGAAGTATACCTGTGTGAGATGAATCCTGTTTTACTTTCCTGTGTGGATTGTGTTGTGCTATCCTGTATGGATTTACGTTTACTTTCCTTTGTTGATTGTGTTGTGCTATCCTGTGTGGATTTACGTTTTTCTTTCCTGTGTGGACTGGGTTTTACTTGAGCTCGGATGTTGGAGCCGAGCGAGAATTGATGACTTAGGTATATGTATGGGCATATACCTAAGCCATGTCGGATGTTACTTCGTGATTGTGCCTTTCCTTTCTGTTTTGTCCTTTGTGGATTCTGGGAGACCTTCGGGGGTCTCGGGGTCCCTACTGAGTAGCTTATACTCACCCCTGCATGGGCTATGCCCGCACTACGTTGTGTTGGTTGCAGATGACAGACAACGCTGATCGTGGTGGAGGCTTGCGGAGCAGGATGGTACCTGGAGGTGGACCACTGGGTGGGACGTACTCTGAGAGGTCGGCTAGACCCGAGGAGCAGTGGAGGCTATCTTTACCCACCCCTCATGTGGGAATTCCAGTGGATGGCTCGACACTACGGCTTTACTTTTCAGTTTCTATTTTTCCACTTTTAGTTGTACATTACAGTTGGGCTTGTATTTCCGGCCCCATTTACTTTTCTGCACATACTGTTGTACCAGCTTTTTCTTAGTGTTTACTTTTTCCGCTTTCTTACTATATGGTGCTTTTTTACTTTACAAAGGCAATTCCTTCCCTTTTTACCAGGATTTACGCCTAGGTGCTAGTCGCTAGCCACTAGCCTATGAAAGGCATGCTTGGTGTAGTCACGGCACGGGCCCCGAGGACGGGTCGTGACAAATTGGTATCAGAGGAGTTCGATTCTACCATAGAATCTGATCTTTATTCTATGTGAAGCAATAGTGCTAAGCGTATTGAGTGTGGTTATCAGTCCAGGGAGCCCAGTGTTGGTGCGGCGGCCGACGTATCCATACACCAGGACCCTAACTTTTGATTTCTGACTTAATGCACGAAAACATTGATTGCATGTGTGTTTCAAGTTTTTTTATGATTACTTTGTATCAGCTCACTAGGTATACTATTCTGACCATGGCGCACCTGCTTCCTTTTCAGGATGGCCCCCCGATGGCAGCCAGCTAGGGTTCGGAGAGTCGATCGTGACAACAGCCCACCGAGTGAAGATGCTTCGGTGCAGGGCCCTTTGTCAGCAGTGGCACCGGTGGTATCTCTACCCACAGATCCACCGATGCTTCCAGCACCAGCCGCTGATGATGCACGTCGCCTCAGTGCACTGCATGAGTTCCAGTGCCAGCGACCGCCCAGGATCTGTGGGGAGACGGACCCCCAGGCAGCCGAGGACTGGCTGGAGGCAGTGGTACGAGTTTTATGGTTAGTGAGGACACCGTCTGACCTCATGGTGATCCTCACAGCGAGCCTACTGCACGCAGCAGCGGGCCGATGGTGGAGATTGATGGTCGAGGTCACGATGAGGCATCTCTCCTCTGGACAGACTTTGAGGGCCTCTTCCGCTCAGATTTTGTCCCGGCCACCCTCTGTGCGGTGCGCATCCAGGAACATCTTGAGCTACGGCAGGGCAGCTTGACGGTCGCCTAGTACTCAGCGAGATTTACCGATCTCTCGGGCTACTCGATAGACATGGTACGAGACCCGTTCTTCTAGGCCCAAACCATTGATCAGGGATTGAGACACGAGATCAGGGCATCACTGATCTCCCTCAGCATCCCGACTTAGGCATGAGTACTGGAGAGAGCCCTTTTGATCGAGAGATTTCTTTCTGAGACTTCTCCAGTGGAGAGACCTACTGTGGGGAGACACGTAGCAGAGTCTTCCGCAGCAGGCAGTCGAAGGATGACTCCGGGGTCCAGGCAGACCAGAACATCACGCAGACGACCTCAGGACACTGGCTCAGCAGTGCGGGGAACACAGCTTGTAGCCAGTCTTTCGAGAGGCAGGCAGTGCTACACATGCGGCGGACAGGGTCACATGGCTCGTGACTGCCCGACCCACGATGCTAATAAGCAGCAGACAGTTGAGGGGCCACCCAGTCAGAGGTAGAGGGTCAACCGTGGCAGTCCGCATGGAGGAGGCAGACGAGTGAGAGGAGCTGGCCGAGCAGAAGGTGGTGGGTGATGCTTTGAGGCTCTACCACCACCACCACCAGGAGGTCCACCCTGACCACATGGAGCTGGCGGGAAGAGACAGGCACAGCTCCAAGCAGCAGAGGCCTACGACCACGGAGGGCCCGAGATGATTTGAGTTACGATCTGTGTCTATTCCACCCTTTCTGCAGTTCTTATAGACACAGGAGTGAGTCACTCTTTCATAGTCGATGCCCTTGTTGGGATCTCGGAGATTCTGACAGAGCCGTTGGCTCAATCCTTACGGCTAGAGACTCCTACGGGAGCAGACTCGATGATTACGCACTGGTGCCGGTAGAGTGAGCTTACTCTAGGAGGTGATATCTTAGGCTGGGATCTTTTTGTAGCGGCGTCGAGGCCTTACGATGTCATCTTGGGCATGGATTGGTTATCTACAGTCCATGCATAGATTGACTGCATTAGGCGCAAGGTGCGATGTGTACGCACCGACAGGAGCAGGTTCCCCTTCATCGGTGATAAGGGAGCCTTCGCAGCACAGGATGGACTTCCGCAGAGGAGAGGACAACCCATCACTCATCAGTTGGCTAGCCTCATCCTTGGAGTAGTTGACATGCGGAGTCCTGGTTTTCCTGTAGTGGTGGATCAGTATGCAGACGTTTTCCACGTAGACGTTCCAGGGCTACCTCCTCGCAGAGAGGTAGACTTTTATTTAGATATGTATCTCAGGACAACATCGATATCAACTCCAGCATATCTGATGGCCCCCGTCGAGCTTCGGGAGCTGCAGGTACAGTTGGAGGACTTGCAGGGCAAGGGGTTCATCTGACCCAGTGTTTCACCCTGGGCTTCCCCGATTTTGTTCGCCAAGAAAGCGGACGAGAGATTGCGACTGTGTGTGGACTATCGTCGCCTGAACCAGGAGACGGTGAGGAAAAAGTATCCTCTACCGAGGATTGATGACCTCTTCGATTAGATCAAGGGAGCACGGTGGTTCTCAAAGATAGACCTTAGGTCAGGCTATAATTAGCTCAGAGTTCGAGACGAGGACGTGCAGAAGACGACCTTCAGATGTCGGTATGGCCACTATGAGTTCTTGGTTATGCCTTTCGGCGTAACCAATGCTCCAGCAGTGTTCATGGGCCTCATGAACATGATCTTCTAGCCATACCCTGATTGATTTGTCGTAGTCTTCATCGATGACATTTTGATATACTCGACGACTGAGGAGGATCACGCCTACCACTTACGGGTTGTATTAGACACACTCCGAGAGCACCAGCTTTATGGAAAGCTCTCGAAGTGTCAGTTCTGGATACACGAGGTCCACTTCTTGGGGCATGTCATCTCTGAGGTGGGAGTTGCAGTGGATCCTGTGAATATAGGGGCAGTGCTACCTTGGGAGCCACCCAGGAGCGTGACGGAGGTGTGGAGATTCTTGGGACTAGCTGGATACTACTGGATATTCGTGCCAGACTTCTCGAGAGTTGTGGCACCACTCTCAGCTTTGGCGAAGAAGGGGAAACCCTTTGTGTGGTCAGAAAGATGTTAGAAGAGCTTCCAGGAGCTGAGACAGAGATTGACCAGCGCACCTATCTTGTGGTTTCCTGAGGAGGGAGTAGGGTACGTAGTCTACTTCGATGCATCAAGGACCGAACTCGGGTGTGTCTTGATGCAGGAGCGGGCAATGATCGCCTATGGATCACATCAGTTGATGCTGCATGAGCAGAACTACGCTACCTATGAACAGGAGTTAGCAGCAGTGGTCTTTTCTCAGAATACATGGTGACACTATCTGATTGGTGAGGGATTTATAGTCTTTTCTGACCATCAGATTCTCAGGTACATCTTCTATTAGAAGGACCTAAACCTGAGACAACGGCGATGTCTCGAGTTCTTCCAGGAATATTACTTTGAGATAGTCTATACTCCTGGGAAGGGGAACGTGGTAGCTGATTCTCTCAGTAAGAGGATGGGAATTCAGCTACTTGAGGAGGCGACAGAGCAGCTAGCCTCTTTGCAGATATCCTTCGTGGATAGAGATGGAGCAGCCTTCCTTCAGTCTCTCATAGTCACCCCTCCACTACTGCAGCAGGTCAGAGAGGCACAGCGTGGGGATGCTGACTGTGAGACACGTCGTGCACAGATATCCTCAGGACACGCACCTAACGGCTCCTCCTTTGGAGCAAAGCACGAAATCATTTTCAGAGGACGTACCTTGGTACCAGTTTCTTTACGATAGGAGGTGCTGAGAGATTTTCACACATCTCCTTTGGAGGTACATCCTGGAGTGGTGAAGATGTACCAGGATCTCAGAAGACTGCACTGGTGGCCAGGCATGAAGAACGCTATGGCAGAGTTCATTTCTCGATACCTCACCTACCAACAGGTGAAGGCAGAGCATCAGGTACCAGCAGGCTTGGTACAACCCTTGGAGGTCCCGGAGTGGAAGTGGGACGTGATATCTATGGACTTTGTGACTGAACTTCCACGCACATCTAGAGGTCATGACTCCATTTAGGTGATTGTCGACCAACTCACCAGGTCGGCTCACTTCTTACCCATCAGAGAGCAGGGCTCAGTAGAGAGCTTGGGGAGTCTCTACGTTCAAGAGATTGTATGGATTCACGGTGTGCCATCATCTATCGTCTCCGATCGAGATGCTCGATTTACTTCCCGTCTTTGGAAGGGGATGTAGGAGGCATTCGGGATGCAGCTACGACTGAGCACCGCCTTTCACCCTCCGACAGATGGTCAGATGGAGAGGACCATTCAGAATCTCGAGGACATGCTCCATGCATGTGCCCTCGACTTTGGTCGCAGCTGGGTGGACCACCTACCATTGGTGGAGTTCGCGTACAACAACAGCTACCACTCCACCATCGGGATGGCACCATACGAGGAGTTGTACGGCAGACCTTGCAGATCTCCTTTATGCTGGACAGACCCTAGAGAGTCAGCACTTGTGGGACCAGAGATGGTCCGAGCCATGATAGAGAAGGTCTAGGTCATCCAGGAGCGGATGAGGACAGTTCAGAGCCGGCAGAAGTCTTATGCTGACAGGAGGCGGAGGCCACTAGAGTTAGAGGATGGCGACCACGTCTTCTAGCATGTCTCACCTCGACGTGGATTATAGAGATTTGGTCGAGGTGGCAAGTTGTCTCCACGCTTCATTGGACCATTCTAGGTCCTCAGCAGGATTGGCGAGGTGGCTTATCACCTGGCTCTACCACCTCAGATGCACTGGGTGCACGAAGTCTTCCACGTATCTCGGCTGAGGAGATACGTGCATGACCCGACAAACATAATTGACCATGGGGAGCTAGACTTTGATGATGGGGTGACTTTTGCGGAGGTCCCGATGGAGATCGAGGATCGACCGGAGCAGGTCCTACGTGGATGATCGATTCCTCTTCTTCACATCAGATGACAGCATAGGAACCTCCAGTAGAGCACTTGGGAGTGGGGGGCTCAGATGCGTGCTCAGTACCCACTTTTGTTTATCTAGCTTATGATGTATCTTTACGTGGATGTAAAGCCCTAAGGTGGGAGTGATGTAAAGACCTGTAAATTTCAAGAAATTTTTTTTTCTTAATTTTCTTTGTAATTTTACAAGAACACAGTTTCAGACGACACCTGATTCCAAGGCCCGGTGTGCCCGGAATCATTTTCTGATGTTTGGCTCGGGTACATTCAGTGAACGAATGAGCGGGTTTTTCTAACTTTTGAACCGGTGCTCGGAATTGAATTCTGAGAGCACTGATGGAATCACAGCGCCAGTACTTTCTTAGAAACGCATCTTCCAGAGTTGCGTTTGCTTGGGTGTGGTTTTTAATTTTTGGGCTTTATGTTAAGAAATAAAATAATTTGGTGCGACACCTTTATTTTTATTTCACTTAAGCCACTTAAAAGCCACTTAAGGCTGCTTAAGTTGAGTTAAAGAGGATAAGGTACAATTCAAAATATCCTACCCTCTTAGTAGGTTATTTGTGAGGTGGGGCCCGCACGAGCCCCACCGTTTCTTTTCTGCTAAGTAACGCACCCGCAAAAACCCCTATTAATTGAAAGTCAACTGGGGCGTTCTTAATCTATTAAATGCTCCTTTTAATTGGGTAGTTTTATTCGTTGAATTAATTCGATGAATTAATGGGTCTTTACTTAACGTATCTTTTTTGTTTTTTGGAATGTTAATAAAATAAGACCAATATTCTTCTCCTTGTGTGTTGTTCGTTGAGAGGATTTGACAGAACCATAAGTCTTACAACCTCCTTCGCGAGGAACGCGAAAAACGCGAAGAATGCAAAGAACGCGAAGCACGCCGGCTTTCAACCAAAGGTGACGAAGAATGTCGAGCCCTCGGAGATCGACGACGCGACGCCAAGTACTGCGACACTGATGATTCTTCTCCTGCGACGTTCTTCTGCGACGTTCCTTCATCTGCGACAAATGTTCGATCATCCGTTGAGGTGGGAGATTGCTGACCTTTTAATTCATTGTGGTTTATAACAACAGCATGGATTTAATTGTTATAATTAAATATGTATGTTCTTGATCCTCGGAGTTCTTCGACGCAACGCCGTATACCGCGACGAAGCGATGCCTTTCTGTGACGCGACGATCCTCTTCTCCTGCGATGATAAATTCCATGAAGAACGCACATTCGACGACTTCGAAGGGGTAGGGGTTTTATTCTTAAAAATATTTGTGATTTATACCCGCGACGTTTGTTGAACTTTTGTTGTGTAATTTCCTTAAAACCGCTAACGCGGTGGGTGTGGACTAACGAACAAGTCTGAACCCACCGCACATTTTCGTTTTTGGTGTGCGAAATGGCGGATGATGACAAACGTGGCTGCAATGGCGATTTGAGTGCTTGTCAGTGAAGAATGGGACCTGTGAGGAGCCATGGCGCATACAGAAACGAAATTGGACCACCAGAGCAACTCTGGTGGCCCGCGGAATCCACCGGCGGCGTGGGTTGTCGGCGCGGCGTTGCCGGCCAGCATAACCCGCGACCGCACGGGTCCGGCGACTCATGGGACCCGGCAAAGCCGCATCCATTGACCTAGCACGACCCCACACGAGCCGCGCCTCCTCTTCCCACAGGGACATCATGCCCCGCGGCCGACCCGCCGGCCGGGTCGCGCCAAACCGGGTCGGACCCGGACCAGGGTCGGGCCGACCCGGGGGGGGGGGGGTTGGGCCGGGTCGGTTCGGGCCCAGAACCCCCCGTCTCGGGACGTTTTAGGTATTTTTCTCATAACATGAGATACGAGCCTCTGAACGACATGCCGTCAGCAGCGATGTGATCCTTGGATCGAGACCGTCGTTTCGGTATATCACACCCAAGGTTTCGGAATACGTTGGGTTTGGCCGGGTTGGTTCGTACATGAAACCAATCGGGCCCTTGGTGTGGAAACGCTCATATCTTGAGCTTCGGAAGTCCGTTTGACGTGCCGTCGACTTTGTTGTTTTCCTCTAAGTGAGACGGATCTTTTGGCATACTCCGACCGATGTTTGGACGCAGGTGGAGTACGGTCGGGTTTTGTTTTTCCTTAAAAATCAACCGGTCCCCTGGGACGAAAAAGCCAATAACTCTCAGACCGGGCGTCCGATTGACGCGCCGACTGCGACGTTGAGTTCATGTTGATGATACAAACCTTTTGGATACATCAAATCTGGACTATGTGTCAGTTGATGTATCAGCCTCTCGGCTCGTGGAGCGGACCCTCCCGAACGAGCTTTCTGTGTGAGGGAACCCTAGAGCTGGCTGCGACTGCTACTATGACGACAAAGACTGTGCAGAGATCCTCCGTGGATTCGACGTCGACGACTACAGCACTCAGCGATCCTTTGTGGGTCAGTGCTACCGATCCTGTGTGGGTCTGATCCTGTGTGGGTCAGCGATTAGCGGTCCTATGTGGGCCAGCGCCTACAGGTCCTGTGTGGGCCCGATCCTGTGTGGGTCTTTGCGGGGGTTAGTTACCTATCGATACTTTGTGGCCGTATCCTTTGTGGGTCATTGCGGGGGTTAGTAACTATCGATCCTTTGTGGGTCCGACGACTTAGATGGATCAATGATCATCTCTATCGTCATTCTAAGAAGTAAACTTGTGTGAGCTGAATCCAGTTTTAATTTCCTATGTGGATTGTGTTGTGTTATCCTGTGTGCATTTATGTTTACTTTCCTTTGTGGATTGTGTTGTGCTATCCTGTGTGGATTTACGTTTTGCATTCCTGTGTGGACTGGGTTTTACTTGAGCTCGGATGTTGGAACCGAGCAAGAATTGATGACTTAGGTATATGTATGAGCACATACCTAAGCCGTGTCGGATGTTACTTCGTGATTGTATCTTTCCTTTGTGGTTTATCCTTTGTGGATTCAGGGAGACGGTCAGGGGTCTCGGGGTCCCTACTGAGTAGCTTATACTCACTCCTTCATGGGCTATGCCCGCACTACGTTGTGTTGGTTGTAGACGACGGACAACGCTGATCATGGTGGAGGCTTGCAGAGCAGGATGGTACCTGGAGGTGGACCACTGGGTGGGACGTACTCGGAGCGGCCGGCTAGACCCGAGGAGCAGTGGAGGCTATCTGTACCCACCCCTCAGGTGGGACATACAGTGGACAGATCGACGCAGCTACTTTACTTTTCAATTGCTGTTTTCCCCTTTCAGTTGTACTTTAAAGTTGGGCTTGTATTTCCGACCCTATTTACTTTTCCGCACTAACTGTTGTACCAGCTTTTGCTTAGTGTTTACTTTTTCCGCTTTCTTACTCTGTGGTGCTTGTTTACTTTACAAATGCAATGCCTTACCTTTTTATCGGGATTTACGCCTTGGTGCTAGTTGCCTTCCCCTGTCCTATGGAAGGCGGGCTTGGGGTAGTCACGGCACGGGCCCTGAGGACGGGTCATGACATGACCTTTACTATATTAAAGAAACTTTTAATTTGGTTTTTCATAAAACAAAACCATATTGTCCCATCTCTAATTTATCTTGAAAACTATTTTTACATATTTTACATCATTTATTCTTGAAAAATAATTTAATTTTAATTACCTTATATTTTCTAGGGAAAGATGTATAAAATATTTTTTTTATTAAAATGAAGAATTAATTTTACAAATTATCTCTTGTTTCTAACGTAGAAACTATTTTTCTCATCTCACTTTTACTTCTTTGAGATATATGCATTTTTCACCACTAATTACTTATATTTTGTTTGTGTACAAATATTGATATAAAATATCATGAGATATATTTTTCACATTATATTCAAGGCTTCATTTAATGTAATTCCATCATATGTATAATGATATAAATATTTTACTGTGTATGGGACAATTTGGATGTTTTACTGATTATTATCATAAATATATTTTTTCATGGTCTCATTTATAAGTATCTTAATCTATGTAAACATAATTTGTTTAATATTTTAATATATTTAGGTTTATCTTTTATCTTACAATCTACAATATTATAGTGAATGGTTTATAATTACATTAACTATGTATGAGCTACTTCTTTATTATTTATGGTTTATGGTTAAATATTTCACATTTCATATAATAGTTTTTTGATAAGAATATTTATAATTCATAAAAATAATATGAGTAATTAATTAGACTTTGAAATTGATATTAGGGGCCTAATATAGCCCAACTAATCTTAAGTAGGTCTCATGAGATAATATTGATATGGACACAGTAGAGGCCTTGACCGTTAATTTTCAAATATTGTTTTAGTTGAGGTAATACCAATTTATATTTTGATTTCATAGATGAGGCCACAATGGTATATTTCTTATATCCATTACTTTGAATTACATCATTATCACACTGGGAATTGATATTCAATTCGATAATTTGACTAGAAAAATATCAGTGTTTATGATTCTTTAACATTTTTTATTTATGGAATTATTTAATAATGTTTATTTATCCCATATTGTTCTTAATCATCTATTTTAATTGTATGTGTTTTTATTTATTAACAATGCATTATTTTTTATGATAACATCAATTGTATTTCATAACCTTACTATGAATTTGAGGTGACACCTTTCATGTGTTTTCCATGGATGAGAATTAGTATATAATGAATGACTATATGGTTTTATCTTGTTTATTATTTCTATTTAAAATGGATTTTCTATGTTATTTTTTATGTTTTAATGAAAAAATGAAAAAATGAAGTTATAAATTCTACTAAACTATTAAGTCCCTTGGGAAGTGAATTATTTTTAATAGTACCAATGTAATAATGTAAGGAATTTACATTGGGCTACTAGGGTTTGGGTCTTTACATAATATCATGTAATCCATAACATAAATATATAAGGTTTATATAATCATTTCTCTATGATCGTCATATGTATTACAAGACATTATCTATCATGACTCGTCCTTCGGGGCCAATATCGTGACTAACCCATGCCCACCTTCCATAGGCCAGGGGATGGGGACTAGCACTAAAGGCGTAATTCCCTAAAACTGGGAAGGCATTGCCTTTATAAATCATAAACACACAGAACCAGAGTACAAGAGGAAGAAAACACTATGTAAAAGCTGTAAAATAGGTGTACTGAAAGTAATGAGGGGCCATAATACAAGCCCAACAGTAATGTAAAAATACAGTTAAAAGAAAGTACATCTAAAAAGGGACAAACAACTAAAAGGTGAAAGCATCTACTAAATCGTCCTCCGGGGATCCTACCTGAAGGGTAGGTACAAATGGCCTACACAGCACTCCACATCCGTTAGACTCCACCGTGTACCAATACATTGTAAGGTCATACTCCAAGTACCGTTCAGAAGAACGCATGAACAAATTTATCATTCTATACACATGGAAGGTAAGAATGTATTTTATATATTGTTATCATAAAATGATTAATCTGTCATGAATATATGATATGACCATATATACCATTATTTTAACCAGTCAAGAGATATTGTTATGAAAAAATAATTATATCGGTTCACAGAGGTGATAATTCACACGAACTGACGAATTATTAATTACATTCCCATTTAATGGAAGTGGATATGGTTTTTTAATGATATTATCATGATATAATATAACAATATTTATTATACAATAGTTATTATTTCATCTAGGAAGAATAATATTTGAATTTAGTTGAAGTAGAAATAAAATAGAAATTATTAAAGAAACAGATACCTCTTATACAGTTGATCACTATTAAAGAACACATTAACATAACTGAAGAAGGTTTTATACATAAAATAATGCTTCCAAAATGTTGGTAGGGGTTCTAGGTATAGTGTTGGGTAGATATTATCAAATCCAAATTGTTTTAGAAGTACGAGTAATAGATAATAGTGGGTACCATTTTATAAGATAGGGTAGGGGCACCTTGATATTTTTTAAAATATTAAATTAATATAAATTTATTTTTAAATCACAATGTATACAATATAATTTAAGTTAATTAGAAGATATTAATATTGTGTAATTATCTACACAAATAAGGCGTTTTTTTTATTTCATTTTAAACATTATAATTTCGTTTTACCTTAATTATTCTCATCTAATTTTAATTGTGGTATCAACATTTTAATTATTGAAAGACAATAAATATTACATATATGGGCTAAGAATTCAAAAAATGGAAACATTATTAATATTTATAGTTGATCATATCCAATTTTTAATTTTTAAATATTTTTATGTTTATAAATAATTTAATAAAAATTATTTTCCAAAAATAATAATACTGTTAATTATGATAATATTCATTTTATTGAAATTATATAAAATATAAATAAAGATATAGCATAAAAATTACCATTTAATAGACTGTTATTATTTATTAGCCAACATTTCAATTCATGTACTACCCTATTTATTTATAATTTTATTTTTTTCAATATTTTTAATATAATTTATTTGACATTTCATTTAAATAACTATTTTCTTTGTCGCTGTTGTGAGATTATATATGGTAATTATATAGTTTATAAAAATTATAAATAAATTCCTATTATTTTAAAATTGTATTAATTTTCTGGAATACATTTATTATTAATGAGTTATCATGTTTATCCCCACATTAAAATTATTATACTTATAAGAAATAAAAGGTTAATATGTATTTACATTATTTTATTTTAATATTATTTATTTCACATTCATGGATCAATGTCCATTAAATGAGTCAATTAAATTCCTTATGTGTTAATAGTTTACTTTAATTCATCCAAAATGATTTTTGTGAAGTGATAGAGCAATTTTGATGTCATTATCATATGGATTGTTACCCTTATTTATTAGATTTTACATTTTTGTGTGGAAAATAAAAAGTACAAATGAAGCTTTCCATAAAATCTAAAAAAAGGAACCTATTGACATTATTTTGAACCAATAATTAAAATTAATTAATTATTTACTAAAAATTTAACGCATAGAAATGCAGTAATTAATTTAAAATTAATCCATGTGGTCCAAATGAGTAAACGATTTTTTAAAATTAAAAACCATCAAAAAATTAACATGTGTTTCTATATAATTACAATGTGAAATAAAATCAAATGAAAAAATTGAATTAAATGTAAAAAATATAATCTAATTATACATTAAAACCAATTAAATTGATAATTTAATAGTATAAATAAGTTAGAAAAAAATGTAGTTTCAAAATGATATTCGGTATTTCTACTATCTAATGAAATATATATTTTATCAGAACAATACCAAAAAATTATGCAATATAATTTTTTATTTCCATTTTATAAAAAATATCATTATTTTTTAAAATAAAACATTTAAAATTTAAAACAACTTTATTCAAAATAATTTACCCATTAAAAGATTGAAAACAATATTTTATTTTCAAAAAATAGTTCTTTTATCCAAAAAAATTAATGTGTTCTTATATAATGTCCAGAAAATATATCAAATGAATTTTAAACATTACATTGAATGTATTTAAATTATATTTAAATAATTAAATTCATTAAGACCAATGTTATTATTTTATAAACTCTCTTATTTTCAAATCAATTAGTTAAAAAAACATTTCCTTTAATTTTATATGTGTTTTATTTTCATTTATAATTACATTTTCACAAATTAGTTAATTATATACAAGTGGAAATAATTTAATAATATTCATTCCAACAATTTTAATAGACATGTTATATGGTAACTTTTAAATAATAAAATTTAGTTGTTCTCTTAAAGTGTATTGTGTACATTATCGAACATTGTGTCTCTTTTTAAAAAAAAATGGATGTTAAAATTTTAATGAGAATATTCGGTATATCTAAATTATTATTCAAAGATTATATGAAATGTAATTATATAAATTTTTATATTCTTATAAAAATTCATCCTCAAAATTCATAAAGTTTTTTGAATGATATATATATATATATATATTACATCTTTTGTGGATTCTATCTTCATTTATAAAATACAATTCATATAATATATATTATAATTAATATATTCTAAATAATTAATAAATGTCTCTATTAAATCCATCTCCTCATAGAGAACACTTATCATTCGTTATTAATTGATACTGATTTTTCATTACATGTGTTAATAGTATACTAAAAAATAATACATCAAAAATTTAATATTAATTCCCATTATTTCGATAAATTATTAAATTTATATTCTCAATAATCTATTTAATCCTCGTTGAAATTCATTTCAGTATGAAATATTCTATTTTATCAAATGTAGTGCATTTAAAAATAATAGTTTAATAATTCATATATAAATAAACGTATAGAATCATTAATAATATAATGATATCATACAATACAGCAAACACTAATAAATTATTTCTTTATGAATGTTTTAAATCATCACTATATATTGTTAAATAAAACACTAATGTTTTTACATAATAGTTACATCGATGTATTGCATAATGAAATTCAAAAACAGACTACAAATATCATTTTTAATCAATATTTTCAATCTCTCATTCATTTTTTAATTCCCAAATTTCCACATTATGGATTAATGATTAATAAGTATATGAATTTATAAAACTAATTACCATATTATACCATTAATTATTAAACAATCACTATAACGAAACTAAATACAAATATGGCATCTGAAAGGAAACCCCTCACGAAATGGGTTACTTTATAAGGAATAAAAAGCGAGAACTATATTTTTTGTGATAAAATAATATTTTACATAAACATGTCATTGATAGAAAAAATTGAAATAAACTATTCAATTTTATAACAATGATATATTTTATAATTTTTGGCATCATGTGTTTACCAAAAAGGAAACAGAATTGAGAACAATTATTTTTTTTAATAAAAAAATTAATATTGAAAATGATGGGTTTTTTACATTAATTTTTTTGAACCAAAAAAAATAAATTTAACATCATAAAAATTATATAATTTTTTATATTTGATAATATTAATTTAATAATATTATGTGATTAAAATATTTTTTAAATAAAAAATATATTATTTCATTAATTCATTAATTTAATTTTAATTTTAACAAAAATAATACTTTTTTTTATTTTAATGTCATTTACAATGTTAAAATAAAAGGATTAAAATATATTGATTATTTTATAAAGAATAATGTAGGTATTCATATTTATATGGATTTTATACATATCCCATTAGTACTCCAACATACTCCCTTAGAGTGAGGTGAGTAATGGTGGGGATTTTGTGGGGCTATTCGGTGAACTAGTTTTTCTTTGAGATATCGATGATCAGGAAATTATCTCATGAATGATTTCACACATGCTTAATTTATTGGATCTTATCTTGGTATTGGTCTTGGTAAATCCCATTAATTCTATCTCCCTATTAATCTATAATAAATGGCCATCATATTTTATTATCATAGTGGTTGTGGCCATCACATCCATTACTAGTGTCAGCAAGATTTGTTTAACTTCCTATATTATTACTTGTCATGTGATCATTGTTCGAACACTATATTGAAAATTTTAAGGAAACTTAATTTTCATCTAAATCAGATTTTACATAATAAATCCAAAGGTGTGAATCTATTTTATATAATTATTTTAAGTTTAATTAAATAAAAAATGTGAATTTCATTCATAACTATAGTGTTCATTATAATCATCCACCATTTAGAAAATTTTCTCCTTCAATTTTTATTTCCCAGACTAATGTATTTGAGGGTAACTATGCTTTATCACATCATTTATTTCCCATGTTTATTATTTAAACATGAGGCTTCTCTATAACACTTTCTCAAAGGGAATTGAATTATTTAATAAAAATGTATCTCTATGATCTCCAATATTCACATTCTAGCCTTCATATAAATGATAATTCTCTAATGAAACCACCTCTATATTGAGTAAAATTGAGTGTTTAGGTACATTATTCCCCAATAGCTATATATATGATATATATTGTATATGATATTTTGTTTTTGGGATTGATAGAGGATTTTCCACTACATATATGCAATCATGGATCTCAAAAGGGATGATAAAACTTGGACTAAACATTCCCTTCAACCCAAATCTCATCACATTCTTCCCTAGAAATATTTATATGAATGTAATGTCTCCAAAATCAATTTATTAACTTTTCCAAGATTATCATCATATCCCTTCTGTTGACTATGTGAAGCCATGAAGTGCTTTTGAATGGTAATATCATTCTCCACTATTTCCAAATCCTTTTTAGGACCTTGATGTTTTCTTCCCATAACATCAGACCAACATGCTAGTCTTCTACACTTCTTCCAAAAAATATCTTTGTTGGGATCCATTTGGATGACCAAGAAGAAATTAATGTTGTAAGATAACTCAACAAAATGAATATGTTGGTTCCATCCACATTTTAAATCCATCAATCTTCCTTAAAACATATCATCTAGTGTCTGAAACATCGTCTTATATTGTCCATCACTTTGAGGATGATAGGATATACTGAAATTCAACTATGTGTTTAGAGAATGATGGATGATTTTCTAGAACATGGAGGTAAATCTGAGAACTATATTAGATTTAATCAATAGTGGGACTCTATATATCATTTTAATGTCACTGATGTATATGTCTTCATGTTGATCCACTGAGAAATCCCCTTGAATTCCAAAAACATGTGTGGTATTTGTATAAAAATACATAATAACCTAGATATTATCAATTCATTTGGATGTATTTGAATGTATAGTGATCAATTCAGTGGTGATGTTTCCCCATTCCCATGTTGATATGGGTAATGATTACATCACCCAGTTAGACTTATTCCATCGATCCTTCACTTCCTGACATACCATAAACATTGATATATATATTTAGCAATCTTATTCTTTATATTGTCCTAAAGCAGTGATCTATGATATCTATATGCATATTTGTGTTTCTTCAGTGAATAAAAAAATTAAAATTACGTGCACAATCCAATATTTCTATCTTTAACATAAGATTTCATGGAACCTACAGTCTTGACCCAAATCTCACAGTTCATTATTCATTAACAATGATCTCCAATGAATTCCTTTCCTTTATATTTTCAGATCTCTTCTGAATTCACACATCATATACATAATGATCCTTCAATCATTCGAAAAATATAGTTGGAAAATCATTTGTGAAAGTATTGATGATATTCCTTCCTTTATGATTCCCATGTATATCCTCTTCAAATAAATGAAGATCAGTCCCTTCTCAATGATCATCAATGATAAAATTCCTAGGTTCTTTCTACTAGGAGAATCATTCACCTTATATTATTTAATATGATGGCAGTGGATTGAGAATTCATAATCCATATTGATCACAGAAGAACTTATTTGTATAATATTAAGATATTTCTATGTGAATATATATTTGAGGATCTTGTTATCAGAATATATATGACCCTTCTCCCCATATATATAATGCTGCTTGAAATTTAGCACAAAAATCATAGTTTCCAAAACTATATCAGGTGTGGGATAGTTTTCCTCATTAATTTTCTACTTCTATGAGCTGTAGAAAAAGACTTCATCATTTTTCATATACACACAACCCAATACCTAATTTGAAGCAGTAATAAAATTTATGAAAAGTTCCCCACATGTGGGTAGTATGAGAACAAGGTTAGTGATATGCTTCATATTAAACTTTATGAAGCTTAACTCACATTCACCATTCCATGAAAACATGACACCATTTCTAAATATCTTGGTAAAATGGGTTTATAATCAAGAAACATTTATCAAAAATCCAAGAGAATACCAAACTAACTCATGAAATCTATAGATATTTTTCATGGATGTTGTCATTAGATATCCTTCAATTGAATTTTTCATTGAATTATCCAATGAAATCATATTACATGTAATGATATTCCCTACGAATGAGACTTCATTTAACCAGAAATCAATCTTTTTGTATATTTCATAGAGATCCTTATATTTCCGTGTCATTTTCCAAGTTCTCAGTTGATCCCCTCTATCTTCTATAGTTTTAGAGAATATTAGAATATAATCTATAAATACTATCTCAAATTTGACTAGGTAATCTCTAAAGATTCTATTCATTACATCCTTATTGATTTATGGATAATTTTTGAGTCATAATGGATTGACTATGAACACAAACTGTGCAAATGTGTTACAAAATGTGGAGTGGGATATATTTTCCTTCTTCACCCTTACTTGATAATATATCGAGCGAAGATCCACCATGGAGAGTTACTGTGATCCATGTTGTTGACCTACAAAGTCATTTATTCAAAGAGAGTGAAACTAGTTATTTATTGAGATGTTGTTGAGATCCTGATAATAAATGAAAATGTGCATTGAGCCATCATTATTCTTAATGAATTAGACTGGTGCACCCCATAGTGATGAACATGGGCATATAAACCCTTTATATAGATTCCCTTTTATTAGTTTCTTAGCTCTTAATGTTTCCCAACATTCATTCTATATTGAGTTGTTGATATAGGAAACACCCTAGATATAATATTTATGGGAAATTCCACGTATCCACTAAGAGAAAGACTAGGAAATTCCACGAGAAACAAATAATTGTATTCCCTCAAATAGAAATCTATTAGGGGTGGTTGTTTACTTAGAAAAAATCCTTTGAGATAGATAAATTTTATGATATGTCCACAAGGCTGAATACCCTGAGATGGGGGGTGAATTAGGGTATGAAAAATTAAAAATTATACACCGTTCTGATCTTGTATCGCTGTTAAGAAAAACACTCTTCTCTCTCTTTCCCGCTGTACAATATAAATAGAAAGTAAAGAATACACAGGACACAACAATTTTTACTTGGTTCACCCTCACTGGGCTACGTCTAAGGAGCATACAACGATGATGGGACGATGTACAAAATTCACTAAAGCACACTGCAATTTACAAGGTTTGGGAAAGATCACGTCTATGCCCAGGCTCACTAACTTTGTAAGACTTAGGGTCAGCTCAATTATTTTCCAAGTGTCACTCCATATCTCTCTCTGGCTCACTGCCGGTGGAGAGGATCACCTTCTTCTCTTCTTTTGCTCACTGCTCCCAAAAGGATCCACTCACAGTTTATAGACATGTTGGTCTCTTCATTACCACAAATGAATAAATCCTATCTTGTTTGTAGATGCTCTGTTGAAGCTCAACCTTCACCCATAGATGAATTTCTCATTACAACGAAGTTATCGGGAAATCCCCCTGCTTCCACGCAGCCCGAAATCACTGTCAGAAATCAACCATAATTGGAGCCCTTCTCTAATGCGGCACGCATGTCTCGGTGCACATGTCAACACTGGCGCGCAAGTATTTCATAACATTTGAGTGACTCAAGCTTAAGATTCTCCAATCTTGCGCGACACACTTCCTTTTCTACCCAAACCACCTTAGGCACACAACAAATAGATGGCACACAACTACAACACTGGCGCACAAGTCCCAACTTGTGCGACCACACACCACTTGCGCAACTTCCACACATGCGTGACGAGAGATCTGAATTTTATAAGTATTGAACTCTGTTCCAAATGAGGAGGGGTGGTCCAGTATTTATAGGAATTTTAAATACCTGCGTGACGGCGCGCAAGTCCCCCTCTAGCATGCATGTCTCGGTGCGCAGCTCAACCACCCTGGCCTATGTCGTGCTACTCACTTGCGCGACCAAACCAATACATGTGCGACCCACCTTCCTTTTCTATATTTTGAAGTTCTGATCTAGAAAAACAGCAGGTGCACAAGTTCCCAAGCCTCTTAAGCCCTGGCGCGCAAGTCTCTTCATGGCACACAAGTCACTTGCACGACCAACTCAATACTTGCGCGACCCTTGTCCCTTTGCCATATTTTGATAATCTGATCTTGAAAAATATATGTTGTGAAAGTGGATCATTTATCACAGCTCGTGAACTCAACATTCCTCCATGAAATCCCTTTTGTCAAAAAATTTGTAAGTCATAGTTTTCTTTTTCAAGAATCATAGAACAGTTGTCTACCTTGTCAACAAACAAAATCACCTCAAAAATGCTTCAATGATACCTTGAGTGATTTTTTCCCAATAATCTCCCCCTTTAGTTTTGTTGACAACTCTTCCATAAAATGCTACGTCATTGATTCTTCAGCCACCATTCGCCTATCGCGATTCTGATAGCGATCAAGGAGTTACTCAACACATACTCTAATCCAACATGATCAATGCTCGGCGTGAGAAACAAGAGTAAGTGAAAATATCATCAACGAATCACTTCAACTCTGATGCCCTCTGTTTACACCTTAACTGATACAAATTGTTTCCAAACTGATACCAATTTTTTGAAATATTCTTACCACTCTCCAACACAACTCTTCTAATTTTATCACAATACTCAACGGTCGTGATATCTATCCTTTGATAGATCACTTCTAGCATCGTCATATTTAAAATGCCCCCCCTTTCCAAATGCTCCCCCTATCATGATGCTCCACCTTTCAGCTTCTCCCCATAGCATCCATGATTTATCAAATAGCCACACTGTCTCCCCCTTGATCAATCACTATTTTATCCCCCTTTGTCAATGAACCCAAAGGGCACTCCTTTGTGGTCTGTAATAGTGTAGAGAAAGCATATCAGTACGTTAGAGAAAAACATATCATACCTTGGGGATAGGGGGTTTCTACATCCACAATATTTCAATTTCGGGGAGTCGACTGAACTCCCAGAGCCAATCGATGTCTCTCAAAAGCTTCCTTGGGTAAGGCCTTTGTCATAATGTCTGCAACCTGTAGCTCTGTAGGCACATACTCCAACTTCTCAATGCCTATCTCCACCTTCCCCTTGATGAAATGATATTTTATCTCAATGTGGTTTGTCCTTGAGTGATGAACTAGATTTTTTCTAAGATTGATCGCACTTGAGTTAGAACACTAGAATTTGATCAGAGACATCACTTCAACTCCCATATCTTCAAGCTTCTATTTCATCCACAAAATTTTGTGCATGATTGAGTGGCTGCAATATACTCAGCTTCTATGGTGCTTAATGAAATGCATTCCTTCTTCTTTCATAACAAAGAAATACATAGTCCACCAAGATAGAATGATCCTTCATATGTTTATTTCCTATCATCCGCTGAACCGACCCAATCAGCATCAGTATATCCCAATAACTCTGTCTAAGATTTGTCATTATATGTCAAGCTGATGTCCATCGTTCCCTTGATATACCGAAGTATTCTTTTCACTGCAAGCATGTGGCTTTCCTTGGTATTACTCTGATATCATGCTTCTTGGCATGTTGGAAAAACAATGTCAGGCCTTGTCGCAGTCAATTACAACAAGCTTCCAATAATTTTCCTGTATTCTGTGATATTAAAGCTTTTCCATCCTCATCTTTTGATAATTTCATTAGGGTAGAAACCAGAGTATTAATCTCCTTGGAATTATCCATTACAAACCATCTTAGAACCCCCTTGGAATATTTGGATTGAGAAATGAATTTTCCATTCCTTCCTTGAGTCACCTATAGACCATGAAAAAACATTAGATCTCCAATCATTGACATATCAAACACATTTTTCATGAATTCATAAAAAAGTTTTCACTGAGCTTCATCTGATCTACCAAAAATTATGTCGTCGACATAAACCAACACCATTATCCTTTTATTACTATCATTACTAAATTAGAGATTGTAATCAACTCCACCACGCTGGGAACCAAACTTCTTCAAACACTGGTCAAGCCTTGAGTACCATGCTCTTGGTGCTTGTTTCTTCCCATACAACGCCTTCTTCAGCCGAGAAACATTACTCTCATCTTCATGAATGATAAAACCATCTGGCTTCTCAATATACACTTATTCTTCTTGAACCTCATTCAAGAATGAAGATTTTACGTCCATCAGGATGACTTTGAACTTTCATTGCACTTCAATGGCCACAAATAATCTAATTGTCTCCAGCCTTGAAACCAGTGAAAATGTATCATCAACATCAGTTCCAACTATCTGGGAGTACCCTTTGCACAATATACGTGATTTGTTTCAAACTACTGCACCATCTTCATTCATCTTGTTGTGATAGAACCATTTAGTTCTGGTGACATTCTTATCTGTAGGTCTCGAAACAATCTCCCGCTTCTGGTTCTTCTCAATCTGATCAAGCTCCTCATTCATAGCCCGAACCTAGTGCTCAGCTTTAGCGGTATCAAGAAAAACATTTTTCCTCCACCTGAGATAAAAAAAAGTTTTCTGTAATGATTTAATTCTTCGAGTTTGAACTGGAGCTGTCTGATCGCCAATGATATTTTTCCTGTCGATCTCATCTCGACTCTTTGGACTCATAGAAGATTCAGATTTTTTTCCACTTGATCATCATCAGTATCTTCTTCTGAGTCAGCCTCTTCCACTTCTACTCCCCTTATTTTTCTTATCTGCTCATCACTTTCATCCAGAAACTGGTCTCTGGATCATTGAATATTCTGTTCATTTTCAACAGTACTGACATCATTGCTGTCAACAATTTTTCCCGGCCTTTTGTTGAAGCATTTATATGCCTTGCTCTTCCCTGAGTAGCCAAGGAATATTCCCTCATATCATCTTGAATCAAACTTCTTGTGATTTTATTTTTTGAGAATGAAACACTTACTTACAAAGATACAACAGTACTTCAATGTTGGCTTCTTTCCGTACCACATTTCATACGGAGTCTTCCCTTGCTTCGGACACAACAAAGACCTGTTCGAAACATATACCGATGTCAAAACATCATCCTTCCAAAATTTCTCTGGGATGTCCTTATCAATAAGAATTGTTTTGTCCATGTTGTTGATGATTTGATTTTTCCTTTCAACCACTACATTCTGTTGGGGAGTTCTCCCTGATGAAACTTGATGTCTTATCCCATGTTTCTCGAGATAGCTTTCAACTTTAATGTTTGTGAATTCTGTACCGTTATCAGTACGGAACTTCTGAATCATCTACCCAAGCATCATTTCTGACTCCTGCCTATACTGATTTACGCAATTAAACACCTATGTCTTATGTGTAATGACAAATACCCATTCAATTCTACTATAATCAACAATTAAAAAGATATAGTACCTTTGTCAATTTATGGATCGTGGTGAGATTGGTCCACAAACATCGGCATGTACTACTTCGAGAACTCTGGTTGATTTCTGTTCCATTGTCCTGTATGTCTTCCTAATGATCTTCCCTTGTTGACATGTATCACATGTGTGAGTACGATCATGTGATAGTTTGGGAATGTCTCTAGCAGCATCACACTTTACCAGATCATCCAAGGACGGTTGGCATAAAGTGCCAAGTCGCTTATGCCGCAACTTGTTTTCCTCCTCTCTGGATAAATAGCACATATCATCTTCCCCGCTAACATGGTAAAGATTTCCCTTTTTCCTTTTTACCTATAGAACAACTCCTACTTTTTTACCTTTCACAACACACATTTTCTTCGTAAATCGGATAGAGTTCCAAGAGTCACATTGTTTATAGACACTGAGTAAGTTATGACTAAGACCCTCTAATACCAAGACATAAGCACATCTCATTTCTTTTCCCCCAAATTTGGCCTTTCCAGAACCAACAATCATCAGCCCTTCATCGTTCCCAAACTTGAAAACGCCTTCTTTGTCATATTTTATGCCTGTAATGAGATCCTTGTTCCCTGTCATATGGGATATGAAACCACTATCAAGGATCCATACTACTGAACGATCTGAATCATTAAGGGAAATTTCCGCAACAAGTGCCTTCTCATCCTTTTTCTTTTTGATCCATATCATCGAGTTCACACTCGGTGTGGTTTGTCGAACATGATCTTCCTTTGAGTGTGATGAACCAACTTCATCTTGCAATGCTGCAAATCTTTTTTTCTCTTTTATCTGACTTGTTGGTTTATTGATCTGGTGCTTGGGAACATTTTCATTTTTCTTTGGCACATTCCTTTGTATGGTCGAAGTGCAATATCTAGCCATGTTCCCAAATCCTCCACACCAAAAGCAGTGTCCTTCGTTATATGTTCTGGAGAATCATTCTCTATTTGACATTCACCTTTGTTCTTATTCCTTTTGATATCTCTTAGCTATGGAACAAACATACTGTGAATGTCCCATCTTTCAAAAACAATAACACCTGATAAAGTGTGAATTCCTCTGTGGTACTTCAGCATAATGAGTTCCCCTTGAGATCTCTGAATATTATAATTCATCCTTTTGCCCAAATCAACCTTCAATCATAGGACTGGTGCTTGCGGTCTGACTTCAACTGTCACCGATTTTTGTTTATGATTAATTCCTGAAGTAGACTCAATGTCTGAGCTTAATTGTTGCTTCTTTACTGCTGAAATTCTAGGCTCCTCTATCATATTTTTAGTCTTCGTAATGACCTTCTTTCCCAAGAATGTGTTAGGAATGAATGGTTTCTCCTGGTCTTTAACTTTTCTCTACATACCGACAACTTCTTCTTCAAGTTCTTTGATACTCTTGACATGGTCATTCACTTTTCCATTCAGGCCATCGATCTCCCTTTTCTCTTCTTCTATCTTGAGTTTATACTCACTAACATATTATGAGTTCTCTAGTGTTGATGACTTGATTTCTCAATTTCTTCCATCAACTCAGACTTCTCTTCTTCATTTTGCTACATATAGAGTTTGGCATCGCGAACAACATTGTTAGCTATACTTGATTTGGATCTCCAAACATCTATCTCCTCAAGAGCTGCTTCTAATTCAGCTTCCATGTCAACTCTCCCTTCAATTTATTCTTCTTCTTAATCAGCATCAGTTTGTCCCTTTTCTTGTGCACTACCAACAATATCCACCATTGCATTTTTTCCATGATATTTACAATTTTCAAAATCCTTAACCTTTTCATCCTCAAACTCATCTGAACTGTCTATTTCTTGTGAAAAAAGATTCTTCTTCTTGATGAAAATTTTCTGGAACTACTTCTTCCCTTTCACATATACTGAATGTTTCTTCTTGGGATATTCAACTTCTTATTCATCATTATTTTATTGAAACATTTTGGGGCATCTTGCAACAAGATGACAAACTTTTCCACATCTAATCCAACCGAGTGGAAGTTTCCCTTTGAACTTTCCTTTTCCTCTTTAATGATTTGAGGAAAGAAATGACATAACCTCGTATTTCTCTTCTTTTTCATGAGAATCTTCAATGTTGAGATTTTTCATGGACTTATATGCCATCTCTTTGGATTTTACCTTTTTCACAACCTCATTATCATCATTCATCAACTCATATGCTGCCAAGGTACTATGCAAGTTGTCCAGTGTCGGATATTTGGGATCTTTATCTTTTAGTATAGAAACATTCAGACGGAACTAAGGTGGATGCTTCCTCATGATGTGCTTTACGATCTGTATGTCTTTAATGAATTGACCATGACCTCACATATCTTCCACAAAAATATTTACCCAGTCAAAGAATTCATTAACAGACTCATTCAGGTTAATCTTCAAATCTTCATACTTATTCTACAACACTTGCAGATTTGCCGCTCTGACCTTTGTATCTCTTTTATATATATTCAATAGCTTTTCCCACATGGCACGTGAAGTTTCGCATGACATCACCTTTGAATAGATAGGATTGGATAGGGCTCCCCTAAGGCATTAATTGCATTGGAATCTACATCCAACTCTCTACGTTCACCTTCTGATAATGTGCCACTATTAATATTAGCTTATATGCCATGCATTGGTTCTGTCAATATATCCCTTCCCAAAGATCAGATGTAGTGTTGCATCCAATTCTTCCATAGCTGAAAGTTGTTCCTGTAGAATATCGGAATCCCTGTATGATTGGTGACCTCCATTGACAGAAGAACTAATACCAACCTTTCCCTCTGGTACCAATTTTTAGGTCCATAAGGCTGAATACCCTGATGGGGGGGGGGGGGTGAATCCGGGTATGACTAATTAAAAATTATAGCTCATTCTGATCTTGTTTCTCTATTAAGAAAAACACTCTTCTCTCTCTTTCCCGCTTCACAATATAAATAGAATGTAAAGAATTCCCATGACACAACAACTATTACTTGGTTCACCCTCACTGGGCTACGTCCAAGTAGCATACAACGATGATGAGAAGATGTACCAAATTCAGTAAAGAACACTGCTGTTTACAATGTTCAGGCTAGATCACTTCTATTCCCAGGCTCACTTTCTTTACAAGATTTAGGGTCAGCTCACTGCTTTCCCAAGGGTCACTCCCTAACTGTCTCTCTCTAGCTCACTGCCGGTGCTGAGGATCACCTTCATCCTCTTCCTTTTTTCACTGCTCCGGAAAGGATCCAATCACAGTTTATAGACCTCTAGGTCTCTTAATTATCACAAATGAATACATCCTATCTTGTCTGTAGATTCTCTGTTGAAGCTCAACCTTCACTTGTAGATGAATTTATGTCTGCACCGAAGGTATCGTGTAATCCCCCAGCTTCCGCATAGCCATGAATCACTACAGGAAATCAACCATACTTGGCGCCCTTCTCTAAGGCAGCGCACAAGTCATGGAACGCAACTCAACACTAGCACGCAAGTATTTCTTAACACCTGAGTGAGTCAAGATTAATCTTCTGCAAACTTGCGTGATGCACTTCCTTTGTTGCCCAAACATCCTTAGGCACACAACAAATATATGGAGCGCAACTACAACACTGGCACACAAGACCCTACTTGCGCAACCACACACCACTTGCATGACTTCCAATCCTGCATGAAAGGATCTCTGAATTTTAAAATTGTTGAACTCCATTCCAAATGAGGAGGGGTGGTCCAGTATTTATAGGCATTTGAAAAACCTGCGTGATGATGCGCAAGTCCCCCTCCAGTGTGCAAGTCTCAGTGCGCAGCTCAACTGCTCTGGCCTCTTTCATGCTTCTCTCTTGTGCGACCAAACCAATACTTGCCTGACCCACCTTCCTTTTCCGTATTTTTAATTTCTATTCTTGAAAAACAACAGGCGCGCAAGTTCCCAAGCCTCCTAAAAACCGGCTCGCAAGTCTCTTCACTGCGTGCAAGTCACATGCACGACCATCTCAATACTTGCGTGAACCTTTTACCTTTTCCATATTTTCATGATCTGATCTTGAAAAACATATGGCGTGAATTTTTCCAAGTATTCAAGAACACAGAGTGAAAGCCCCTTTTCCAAAACCACTTTTCTTCATTTGTCGATTTTCAGGCCCAAAAATTTGGCAAATACTGGAAAACGGTGCCACCTTGTATCATTTCTTTTTATGCCACCTCCAGAACATCCATTCATTTTTTTACGTTCGTTAATCAAACAAGGATCATTTATCACAGCTCTTGAACTCAACATTCCACCATGAAACCCCCTTTTTCAACAAATTTGTACGTCATAGTTTTCTTTGTCTACAATCACAACACAATTGTCTACTTTGTCAACAAACACAATCCCCTCAAAAATACTTCAATGATACCTTGAGGAATTTTTTCCAAACATTTTATCATAGGGAAATAATATCCATTATTTGGATCATGGTTCAAAATATGACTCATCCTCCTCATCGTACATGTAAAAAATTTTGGGATGATTCATAGTACAAATATTGATTTCCTTCTTGTGGAAATATTCTTTTTCAATATATACAGAAACCTAATACATGACCAAAATTACATAAAATTCCACAAAAAGGGTGTATGAAATGGATCTCTAGGATTTTCATCCAAAATATTCTACCATGGGAGGAGTTATATAGATGGGATTCAATAATTTCCCCATTTTTTCATTTTCTCTCACATCTCTACATCCATGCTTTGTGGTGGTGTTTGAATAGTTCTACTAAAAATTCTTGATATGGAGGAACATGTAGAATCAGAAACAAAAAATTACAATATCAATTATTTAAATAATATCTATCATACTAATAAACACTTAATTTTTAGGGTCCACCTAGAAAGTTGTGATATGAAAATATATCCTTTATTAACTCGTTGATTGGTAGTTGCCCCTGAAAAACAATGTATTAGTTCACTGGATTGAAATGTTATATTGATCAGTGTAGTTGAAGCAATGAACAATGTGTGGAGGTTAGACTAGAGAATTAATTTTCACCATCTCATTCGCATGTTTCTCATTTCAACAATTAATGGCTAGGTTCACCTCGCTTCCAAACATAATGAATTTTCTTGTTCCCCTTAGAAAATTAATACAGAGAATCTTTCTACCATATTTACAAGTGTGATGCTATATGTTATTAGAATCATTAGAATTATCCATGAGACCACTAGAAATAAACTCCACATTCTTCTTCTTTTCCCCATAATATCCTTGGGATACTCCGATTAGCATTCCTACTTTTAGGGAAAATTAAACAATTTCCCCATAGCCATCTAACTCTCCGATCACCCTATGCTTTTCGTAGAATACGATTTAGCTGACCAAAAAAGGGGTCAACCTTAAGTTTGGGGGTAACAGAAAATATGTATGTGTACCACGCATGTCTTGTGCTAATTTCCCTATTCACCCTAAAAGATTCTGTATCTTTATTTGTGTTCATGTTCACCCATTAAATTTTATGACAGAGAGTTTGAGGGAATATTTATAAAAAAACTCACAATTTCCACCACTACATTCTATCAATCACACACTCACACTTTGTATTCATGAACAATGTCCACTAATAATCATCTTCTTATTCTATGTGATTAATATCTTGAATATCCCCCTCTATTTTGTTACATGGAATGGAAATGAATATCTTATCAATGGATTTGTTCCATTTTTCTTTAATCAATGGATCTGATGAACCATGGAATGTTGGAGGCCATTGTTTCATGAAGCTCTCAATTGTAGATTATTCTCTATTATGGGGATTGGGTGCTCATCTTCATCCATTTTTCTATTCAAAACATAAAGTATTTTATAGTATCATGACAATGTTTTTGATCACTACTACCATTAGGTGGGTCATAACATTGGGGAAGTCTATACTTTTCCCTTCACATTGATTCTTAACCAAATTCCGCCAGTTATTGGACATTGTCTAGAATAATTGGAAAATAAGGGATGTTTATTTTAAAATATTAATCACATAATTGGGAATACAATTACATTAAAGGTATAAAATATGAATTAAATTTACCACCTTAACATAGGATTTTCTAGAGTTTAATCTATGTTATCCATGAAATATTTTATAACACAAATTTACATTGTAATTTATTATTCCATAAATTGTAATTAGTAATGTTCTTTTTAATTTACCAAACAATTTCCCTCATTAGTGTAAAACTATGTAAATAGTAAGACCAATTTTCATTGACTATATTCTCCTATGTTAAGCATGTAACATATTTTTGGAAATGTCCCCCATAGGTACATCTATTCTAGATCCACATCCACCTGTAGTATTCATACATCAAATAATTTTATTGATCTACCACATACTCTATAGTAACAAAAAAATTTGGATGTTTTCTTATATTTAGTCTTATTCCAAGGTATTTTACTAAATTTTTCTAATCGTAATCAACAAAATTTTAGATATGTCTCTGTTACAATCTCTAACAACACTACTATTTATTTTCGCATTTAATAATTATTTATTAAATAAAATTACATTTAATAATACCTATAAGATAGAGAGTATCGTGTGGTTTTTATATTAGATACAGTACATAACAACTAAAAACATGAAAAAACAACATCTTATTATAAACATCTTTAGTAGGATAAAAAAATCATTTGTACTTGACACTGCATGGTATATCATGGGGACATTAATACGAATTTTTTGATATATAAAGCTCAATAAGGGAATAAAAATTTAATAACGTCAACAATAAAATAAAAGTTAGACAATAGGCATATCCATGAAGCATAAAATGAATATGAATGAAAAGGCATGACATATCATTATAATAATAACAAAGGAACTGTGGAAACAACCTAAAAAACTGTATCATAAATATAGGTCAAGGATAAACCTACCAAGACATCATAGTATAAAAATTCAAATAAAGGAATTATGTAAACAACCTATCAAAATATGAGGTATCAGGATACTTACCATGAAACAATGCATTAGAGCACCATAAAATTATGGGAACACCCCTCACATTAGTTTTATTATCTTGTTTTTAGTGTTCCACATAGATTAATAAACATTGATTCCTTCATTATAATAGTTTATTCCATGATCACCGAATAATGACTACATACATATGTTTACCCAAATAAATAATTATTTTCTTGAAATGGTGAATAAACATGATATAAAAAGTATATGGTATTCCCTAAAAAAATTTCTAACGGAAAATTACACTGCAATATCGAAAGCATTTCATCATCAAAAAATAATTCACAAAATTTGTTTATGAGGGGGAAAAATGTATATCATAAGTTATATTGAAATAGATAGTAAATGGATATATAAATACATATCAAATATATGTATTTTGAAAAATAATTCATAACATAATAAATAATCTCAATGAAAAAAGGTAAAGGAAAGAAACCATTCAAAATTTTTGTGTGGTATCTAGTGTACATAAGGGTTAATAAGAGGGAGAATTGTTTTTAATAGGGATATCATCATTTGTAAATAAAATAGGATGTATAGGGGTATATAAGAACACATCCCAACATATTAAAATTGTAATAAAAAGACATATCATAAAATAAGTGGTTTATAAAATTAGATTGTGGTAGATCCCTTTTGTGAATGCGTGACTCCAATAGCTTGGAAGGGGATTCATGAAATCTTGTAGGAGACTTGGGATGACTATAAGGAGTGTATGGGAGAGTGAGGAGGTTATTTATGGTGTATTTGTGAAAATAAATGCGGGAATGTGTGGGTTTATAAAGGACTGTTAGGGGGTTTATTTTTATTTATGTTTTCAACTATACATAATAAAATATCAAAAAGCATAAACCATAACATGAATTTTTTACCATGGTTTCTACCAAATTGGAGGTCATTAATTTATTTTACATGTCTGTGGGCCGAAATTATTGTGTCATTACCATTGGTGATTTGTAGGTGAGTCACACTCTTAAAGAAATGGTTTTAAAAATCGCAAAAATATTATAAGTGTTGGAGGATTCAAAATAGATATAAAAAATAAATAAACAAAAAAAAATTCCCAGTATTTTAATGGAAAAAAATATTTCTGTATTATGATCCCATTACAACAGTTTTTTCCATTATGTAGTCATAACACACATATTATATTTATATAGTATTTAATTTTTTACCTTAACATTTGATTGTCTTAGAAAATTACGAAAAATTTACAATTGGATAATTTCCACAATAGGATTTAAAAAATATTATTCATTTTATCTAGATAATTTTCTAAATATATGAATTTTATATTATAAATATGCATACATACATTTAATGAAAATGAATGGTTTTTTATAATAATTTTTTTGGATCCAATTTAAAAATTTACATTTTACTTCAAAAAATTATAAGATCATTTATATTAGATAATTTTTTTAATAATAATATTTTATTCAAATATTATTTATTTCAAAAATCAATTTATTCCATAATTCATTAATTTCATTTTATTATTATCATAAAACTGAACTTATTTTTTAATAATCATTTAAAATGTAATAATAATATGAATTATATTTATTTATTATTTAATACAAAAATAATGTATATATTACTATTTCTAGGTTAATTAAACATATCTAATTAATACATCAACATAAACACTAGGAGTGAGGCGTGTGGTGGGGGGGATTTCATGAGGCCATTCAGTGAACATGGTTTCAGTCATGATCATGATGAGAATGAACATCTACCTTTATACTATTTTTCCCAAGATTAATTTGTTGGATCCAAAATTTGGTTTGTTAATGGGAGAACCCATATATGTTATCTCCCTTAGAATATTTGACAATTGGTCTTCATAAGATATGATCATACTGATTGAGGCCAACAATTCCTTTTTCAATGTAAAAAGGATATCTTAAAAACCCTATATTTACACATGTCAGGTGATCACTATGAAATGGATATATTATCAATGGTAATGATACTTAATGGTCATATAAATCCGATTGTATATTATAAAACAAAAGGATTGAATGTTTTTTCTATAACCATATGTCTTTTAATTAAATCATATAGGTGAATTTTACTTAGAAACTTCCCCAATGAAATCATCCCTATAATATTTTTCCACAATAAACCGCACAAAGCATTTTCAACTAAAAATTTGGATCCATGACTACAAAATTCATGTTTGAGATCAAATTGGAGATGTTTTCATACATTTTTATGGACTGGCAGACAATATTTATCAATGATGATGACCGAGACTCATTTAACAAATTATTTTTACAATGAAATTGAAATATAGATCAAGTGGTGAACTACATTAGGTAATGTTTCGATGAAAAACATATTCATTAATAAGAACTATAGAATATATAAAATTATGAATTAACCAAGTAAAATATTGTCGGGTTTGAAAATCCTTTGAATCAAAAGACACTGATCCATTGATATGTTGAACATAGTATTCGAATCTTGTATAACCTATATAATACCAATTGAATATGATCAAGCTCATTCCATTCATGAATAAAGAATAGATTTTGAATGAGGTTTGATAGATGAAGGTTTCACAATGCCTATTTGAGAAAAATGCTTCTGTACATGAAACACCATGGGCATGGTAATCTAATTCATGAAGAGGGTTATAAAATGATCAACCTAAGAAATAAATAATTGTTTATATTTTTTAAACTATTTATTCTATATACAAATGTTTAAAAAATTAGGGATACATCTAATTCCTCAATTTTATGGTTTCATTAATGCATATTAATGAATTATAAATGATCTATTAAATTAATTAATTAATGAATCATAATTTTCCATGAATCCAATATCTGTTTAAGAATATGATGTCCTACTTCAGATCTATCCATTGTCTTCTTCTAACCCCAAAAGTGAAAATAATTATCCACCACATAGGGTCACAACTACAAGGAATCTATCTTCTAATGAACTGTAACATAATAGAATATTTCTCCCTCGATTACACTATAATGGAAATAGAGACTGATTATCCAAGTGGTCTTCAATTTATTTCTTAAAAATATGTACTAAAACGTATAAATATCAATACATGATCATTATTTTATAAAAAATAATATAGTAGTATTTGGGAAATCAATTTAATGAATTTCCAATGATTTAGGTTATGATGATGTGGAAGAGTATATTAAAATCATGTGGCTGGTAGAGTGACTACCTGTAGAGCCAATGAGATTCCTTATCTAAGGCATAGAAATTCATAGAAGATGAGGATTCCTCGACAATTTGCAGACATCGAGATGAAATTATTTCAATATTTCTTTCATTTCAACATTATATAATAGATAAGTGTTGGAACACTAAAAACCAATGACTAATCTGAGGAAATATTTCTTCCCATTATAAATGAATTAAATTCATAATTTATAGTTATATTCTATTCATATCTATTAAAAATTATAACTACATTTCATTTCATTATATTACCATTTTTAATAACTAATTGAATTCTTCTTCATTTCTGTATTCCATACACATAAAGAAACCATGAGTTGTGTCATTGTTGTGACAGTAAGAAGTGTCATGAACAATCATTCATTGGAATTATTAGATCAATGTTCTCCCCAAGAATACATATTATATTTTATATTGAATTTATATTATAATGATAAAATAACTTTTGGTGGGTTGTCCGATACTGTTTCATTAGAATTTAGAGATAACAAAGTAGAGTTGATTAATAATAATTTATTGTTTAGTAGGGGAATTCTATTATAGGCCACTAAACATTATTCATTTTTGGAATACCATATCAATTGAATCTAATTGAAATCATTAAATATTTTAAACACTCAACACTATAAAAATGAAAAAAAACACCAAAACATTTTCATTTTTTGGTAAAATATGATTTCACTTATACTAAATTTATATAAGTTCAAAATATTGTTTACTTATTGAACCTTGATAGGCCTCTCATCAATTTGGTACCTCTTCCAAGGATTTCAATGTTTAAATTTTAGTTTATTATAATATTTAATTTAAAATATGTCTACACCTTGATCATAAAAAATCATTGGATATTGTCTATATGTCTAATGAATTTTACATGGAAGAATTTATATCCTAAAACAGGATAAAATTTAATTTTTCTTTTTCCCTTTTACAACATCTCCCTTCTAATAAAAAATTTCATCTAGTTCACTATGGTAGTTGAAAAATGGATTATAATTTTGATAAAATGAAATATATCTTTGATAGACCAATGCATAATTTTTTTAATTATTTTAATTTTCTTCAACAAACAAATAATTAATAAGAATATGATTTTATAATTGAAATGATTAGCATCCAAAAGAAATATTAGAGGTTGTATGGAGAAGATCCATATAGGTATCTGAGAGAATATAGGAAAAATTTAAATGATTTTCTATCTATAGGATTCACCACCTTTTATTTATGCAAGATTTTAATCCCCTCATCTCAATGAGTGTCAACAATGGAGAGACTCTGTATGTGATTAACAAAAGAATTAACTATATAAATTTTCAATAAAATACACATTGTCAATGTTAATTATTCACCATAGAACATCAAATGAAAAATAAAATACATATTATACAATATAATAGTAACAATAATAAAACCACTTTTTAACAAAACTATTATAATCTATGATAAATGAATTAATAATTGATCTTGTATATTTAATGCTTTCAAATTATTTTTTTCTAGAAAACATAAAATTCTCATTATATATAGTTTTTTAAATGAATACATAAATATATATATTTTAGAATATTAATTTTAAGTTATTAAATTAAATTTTTGATTAATTATTTTAATATTACCATTCCACAGATTTTTTTATTAATCTAAAATAACTGATTTTTTATGAATATAGAAAATACATATTTTGTTAAAACAAATCAATATTATTAAATTATCAAAAAATAAAAATAAAATAAAAGTGTATGAAAACATTATAATTAATAATTTGATATATTTAGATATTAAAATAAATCATTTAAAAATATTATTTGTTTTATCAAAATCCATTATTAATATTTTGGAAACATTAGTAATATTTTTACTTAAATACAATTATTATTTTCTTATATTTAAAATAATATTAAAAAATGTTGAATTTAAATATGTAAAAATAGATTTCTTATTTCCTATAAACATCACAATTGTATAAAAAATAATAGATTCAATTATTTCTTTAATGAATGGTAACTAATATTAATGATTATGACCATGATAATGGTGAAATAGTTAATTTCAATGAATTGTTTTATCAATGTGGTTAATTTTTTATCTTCCAAAATATATGATAAAATATTCATAATGAATAAAATTTTATATTTTGGATTGTATAGATTTTTTATCAATAATTTAATATTTAGTAATTTTATATACAACTTCAAACACTTAATCATGAAAACAATATTTTTATACATCAAATATTATATATATATAGATAATATCTAAATATAAATGTAAATTATATCATATAATAATTTTCAATATGATTATATTACGATTATATGTTGGTTTGTTACAAATTAATTTCATAAAATGGATCACCTTACATTTCTACTATAATATTAACTACCTATTTAAAATCAATTCACATTGTTAAAAATAAAAATGGTTATTTATAAATATCCTACAAGTTTTAAAAGGATATTTTTTTTAAAACAATTTGGTAATGATAGTGGTGGATGATTTATCGAACATATAACACCCCATATACAATTATTCAGATCTTTTTTTTATTTTACGCATGAATAGTTTAATGATATCATTGAAAATTAATGGGTATTAACAAAATTGTCATTTTCCATTTTTATAAATATTGTCACGTCAACCTCATCATTCCATTGAATTTAATCATAAAACATTACCATTATTTATCTAATATAATATTCTATGATGATTCTAGTTCTCTAATCCCAATTAGATTGTCAAACACATTTGATTGAAAATAGAATTTACATATAATTTTTTTTCATTTAAAATGAGAATAACTTATTCCTTACCCGTTTCTTCTTAATAATTTTCTTCCAAATAGATTGAATTTTTTTTAATATAACTACCACAATATAATTTTTATACTATAGTGTAATTATATTAAGGTTATAACCAATTTCTATTCCTTCCCAATCACATAAAAAAATAAATAAATTTTAATGATGAATTATGGGGACTACTGTCTCGAAGAAGTACTGTTTTTTGTTTTTAATATTGATTTTATTCATATTTCCAAACTACTTAATATCAGATTGTTCAAAATTAAAATATATAAATAAAAAACATTTTCTTATATTATAATATTACTATACCCATCTCTAGTAATTTTCACCCAATGAGATATACCATGTTCATTATTAGGGATGGTTTAAACAAAAACATGGGAAATCATAGATAAATATAACATTATTAACTATAAAAAAATTAACACTTTTATTTATATGTTTTAATAATACCATAATATTAAATTGTTAATTTTTAGTTTATTATATATGAAATGTATAACCACATTAATATATCATCTTTGAATCCTAAAAATATCAAAATAACCTGGAACTGATTTAACTTTTGGGAAAAGATTAACGAAATGAAACAATAGAGTTTTTTACATGTATGACAAGGGATTATTTTGATGAATATTTTAATATACATGCATTGAGATAAAAATATATTTTGGGGACATAATGTTCATAAAAATTTTATATTAAAAAAAGTATGACAAGGGAATATTGGTACCACATATGAAAAATCTGTAAGCCTGTATATTTTAAAAAAAAGTTATATCATAGGTCTTCTATAAAGTGCGTCAGTGTCTAGTTTTTTTATTTAATGTGATTTGACTCCTTATATTTATTATATAACCAGACCACCAACAAAAACTTATTTGATTTCACATCAAATGAATAGTGATTCTTCTAAGGGATACCAATAATGGAAGTATAAAATATAAGATCTTCTTTGTAACACCCCGAGAATTTACAATATATTGATTTATGAAATAAAATTATTTTCTTCCAGCATTATTTTTATGATACACCATTTTGAGCTTATTTTACCCACAACAATGAGAAATAGTGTGTTACATGCGAGGCCCAATTTCACCAAACAATAATATATTAATAAATTTTTTTATTTAATTTAAAATATTACCATGTCATGTAATTAGCGGTTATAAATAATATTAAAAAAAAGTTTTGAAATATTTATATTGCATATAATTTTAACATTAATATTACTTTATTTTTATGGATAATATAATTAAAAGTTATATATTTTTTGATAAAATATGATTTTTTTAAAAAAAATAAGTTTTGCTGAATTTTGATGGTGCACCGATTTAAATTTGGTTTTTAACATTTTTATAAAAAAAAGTTTAAAAATTAAAAATTTCCATTTAATTTTTAATATCAAATTTTACTTTGGTTTAATATATTAATTCTTCCAATAAGTTTCATGTTTTTATGAATAATGAAAAATACTAAATTCTCTTTGAAACAAATTTTTTAAATTAAATAATATATAGTGTAAAATTATATATTTGATTGGTTATTATGTTTAATTATATAATATTTTTATCATTTAATATAATATAGATAATTATATTTTTTTACATTAAAATTGGATATAAACACATATCTTTCATTTTATGGGTTTTAATTTCAAAAAGATGGATTTCACATTACATCAATGGTATTATTTTTAAATTAAGAACTATTTTTTTTATTTTGTGTCCTAAAAAATGGATACCATGTTTGGAATAATTCATTCTGAATTATGTAAATTTATTTTTTTATTTTTTTGAAATTATGAATAGAATAAATGGAAATTTTTTACATACCATGATTAATTGTAAATCAGGTAATTAAAAGTAAAAATAATATTATAAAAATATTATTACAGTAGTAAAAATTTATTGGAAGATTAAATTCAACACTTATCTCATGTGGTTATAAATGAAATAGTTTAATAGTCAATGTTCTAGGAATAAGACATGAATATTATAAAAATAAATGAATGTGACACAATATCGCACTCTGATTTTATATATGTATTTTAATATTAATATAGGGAAAATAGGAGATAAAACAGATTATAAATGGTCTATGGAAATATAAAAGAATTAAATACATCATAGTAAATTATTTTATAAATTTTAATGATCATATAATTATAATTAATGATGACACAATAATGATGCATAAATTATTTTATTAACAGAATTAGAAAAAAATGGTTCTGAAAATATTAAAAGAAATATAATGTTAAATAATTAATATTCTATAAAAATTTTCATAATGACTATGACATGGTATTAGTATAATTTATAATTTTGATCGATATTATATTTATGGTTGAATTTTAATTAATATAAATGTTATTAATACTATAACAATTGACATTATAGGTATTTTTTACATATAAATATTTATTAAATTTTTTAAAATTATGAATATCATAAAAAAATAAAATTACTGTTATATGGACTCCAATTTCATAAAATTTTCATTTATTTACAATTTAATCAATATATTAAAAACATTATAACCTTTTATGATGGAAAATATTATTACCACAATAAAAATCAAATAGAATAATTATTGGTAAATCCAGATTATAAGCTTTAAAATAAAACAAAAAATTGTCTAAAAAATATTGGATGAAGAATATTAGATAAATATCACATTATGATCTATTAGTATTTTTTTAATGCAAAATTGTACTTGAAAATATATTATATATTGCATAAATCAAATATAGTTACAAAATATTACTATCATCTATTTTAATGTATTTTAATTTATTTTATATGTCCACATAGTGCTCAAATCAAGCTATAAACAAATAGAAGTATCTATTTACATAAAAATGAAATTATTCTCATTAAATATATTTATTTTTAATTTTTATATTTTCTATTAAATTCCTTAATAATATATTCCATTCTAAAACATTATTTACTTAATCAACATAAAAATAGAATAAATTACTTTCATAAAAATAATATTTATATATATTGATTTATATAATGTGTCTAAAAAATTTCATACATATATAAGTGATTCAATATATTTTTCAAATCATTAAATTATAATTATCTTTTTTAGTTAATTATTTTAATTGAAAATAAAATAATGTTATAAAATATAGAAATAATGATATCCCATTGAATTAATTTTTTAATAAATTATTTAAAAATAAAAAAAGATAAATTATCAGAAGGATATATTTTATAGAAAAAATTATATTTTAATTTTCATTTCTGGGAATTTTTTTGGTATTTGTATTTAGAATTGTATTATTATAGTTTAATACTTTGATAGTTTCAAAAAGTTCCCCTCCCTTACATTATAAATGGAACCTACTCCCTTACTTATTTACACCACCATGAACCATTTAGTTTGTCCTAAACCTACCCAATAATCTTACCAACATCCAAGAATTAATCCTATGGGCCATTCTTTAGGAAGAAATATAACCTACAGAGTTCTTGGGTGCAAATCCAAAGGAGACACTCGAGGAAAAGGTAATTTTTTACCAATTCAATTCAATTTATTTTCTTCTCGCACATAGAATTACTATGTTTTTCCCTATTAAAGTAAAAATTTAGTATAATATACATGATTAGATATTATTATAACTATTATAAAACCATATTCCACCATTAATCCATCATAGAAATTACAATATCAACATGCGTGTGTGCGTAAGAGTTAACGTCTCCACGTCATGGTGTAATTTTCTATTCAACACAACATTATTTAAATGTGTTAATGATCAGTGTAATGGATATAATTAATTAATATAACATGATAATTTTTCTTTATAACTAATATACATTCACATTATCTAGCATTTAACCATTAAGGGAATGATACCGTCACTCATGCGTGTGTACGACCTACAGTCCTCTCGAGATGGTGAGATTCATTCTCCATATTAAACCTTAACGAATTATTATAAAATTTATACAATGAGTAGAAAATAAAAATTATGACGATAATATCATTTAGGATATGAATACAAGTTGTCATACTCAGAATAATCCATACTTACATGGCAAAACTGGAATGTGAAAACGATGCTATTAACACCCAAAACAATGTTAATACTAAAATATTATTGACAAAATGATTTAATATATTTAAATATTATATCATAAATAAGTATATAGTTATGATATAATTTAATAATATGATTTAAACACTATACAGGATCATTGGACACCTATAAATAAAATCCAACCTAAGGTATTGTTTAATTTCTCAATTTCATTCTTATCTGTAATTTTTTATCTGTAATTATTTACATGGTCATATATATCATCTATGCCAATGTTTCTTAAATATTATTTAAAAAATTATATTTTAACGGATTTATTTAGGGGAATTTTTATCTATAAATTCTTTTTAATTTTTTTAATAATTTATTCTTTTAAATATTTATCATTAATATCAATGTTTTCAAAATGGATTCATGGATTAATTAATATGGAATCGAATAGTCTAAATTGTTAATTCCGTTCAAATGTATCAAATTGTTATGTGTCAAATTGATACAAAAATATATTTTAATTTTCTTATTTTATAAATTACCCGGCCATTAATGGTTTCAATGAATAAATAGGATATGTTAAAGTGTTATTATGATTTTAATAGATTATTTTTTGTATTTTTCAACAAACATTGTTGGATTGTATTCATAATTGTATTTTCTTTGTTATAAAAAATTCATCCATATTTTATTGATGGTTTTATTTTGTGTTTGACTATGGATGTTTTCTTTTTGATACCATTCATGTTTTATGTTTAATTTAAAACATTTATTTTGATCATTTTAATATGAATTTTTATTTTATGTTTAACACATATCATAAGAGGAACTCCTTAGACCTATAATTTGATGGAAATGGCATTTTTTTCCCATGATACATCAGTAGGTCTCGTGACAACAACTAGTTTCTTAGAACAAGGACTTGACATCATAGATTAGTGTGTTCTTTTCACGAGGCCTCGACAGTATGGTAATTTGTGGTGTTCGCATTAGGCCTTGATTGTATGTTTATGAGGTCTGACATTATGCAGTCCCACATTATGATATTAGTTATTGATATTACATGTGACTTTTTGACAACTAGAACATCGATGTAAAATTTTAAATGACATTATATAATTTATTCATTCCGTATTATCCAAGAGATTATGTTTAAAGGACTTTTGATACATTTTTAAGATTTTTGTTAAATTTTTAGGCGTATTTATATCACACTTCACTATATTGTATACCATTACCATGAATTTGTGATCACCGCTTCATTATGTTTTGTTTACTTAGGATTCCAAGCTATTCATTTTTACTGATATTCATTAGTATGCTATGAGAATAACGGCGTTTTCAAATAAGTATATATGTTTCATTATATTCATTGAATAGTATTGTAAGGGTTTTGTATTTAATCTATTTTCTAATACTACTAAACTGGTCGGTTCATCACGATTTGATTCATTGTAATCAGGCTAGCGTATTAAAATAATGCACCGACTCTAAGCTTTAGGGGTTTGGGCATTATAGTTTCTATCAGAGGAATTTTAACAACATAAATAGAAATAATATTTGGGAAACATATATTATAAATCATAACCCTATGTATGACATTGATGATAAGTCTTAGTATATGAAATCATCGCTTAGATTTGGTAATGGATAACTTAGGTTAATCTTACAGAAAAAAGGATTGAGAAGAAAATGGAATCATTTAGAAATCCTATAAATGATTCGTAAAATGAATATCACTATGATTTTTGTTTCTAAATTTTTCTTTTTAGTTTTTTTCAATTGTTAGAATTACAAATGCCTTAAATGAAATTCTTATACTATTGATTATTAAGATATTACAAAATGGTAAGGAAATGAATTCTGTAATATGGAATATGATGATGAAGCATTGTTTAGGGTTTAAGAGTGTAGTGGAACTATTAAGGTTATTTTTTATTAGTATTCCACAATTATTTATTCATTGTTTCTCTTTTTAAAGGAATCACGATAAATTTAATGGATTATACCACTATGCTTGTTCATCAATGATTTGGATATATGAATGATTTCATTATGGGTTTTATTGTGATAAAATTGTATGACAATAACATATACATTAAAATTTATGGAGTCTATAACATATTTTCGAAATGAAGTGATCTTTTTGAACCGCGAATTGGGATTGAAGTATTTTGGTTCAGTCTTATGGCTTGAACAGGTTAGGTTAATCCTTGGATACTATTGATTGAGGATTATGTACGAATAATTGCATATTATGTGCGAACCAATTGGATTATGTCAAAATTTAATGGTTGAATGAAATACTGATGTATGATACAACTCATTTATTGTGCTTCATGCAAAAAAGAATCGTCTTGAATATCCATCTCTAAACGAACGAAACGAATTGAAAATATATTGATGCACAACCAAAGGATAACATTAACAGAATCATGACTGTTTTTAATATATTATTTTAATTATAAAATAATCCATCAACACTAGGAAATTGTATTTAAAAATATGTTTTATTAATATAATACTTTTTTTTAATTGATGGTATTTTTAATCATCATATAATTATGACTTTGAGGCCATAAATTTTCCATATATTGTCCACTTATTGACCATTTGTGATCTCAATTACTCTAAATAAATAATTACATTTGCACTCTATTTTCATATCTCAATTGGCCACTAATGTTTTGCTACTTGAATACCTAATTTGGTGGTGACCATCACATTTCCCATTCCCTATTACTCAGAATATATTATATTGACCCTACTTGAATTGAGGATTTTCTAAAAAGGAGTTTTTTTGGTACTAACCATTTATTTTATATATGCAATTTCAAATTTTGAGCACACAATTTATTAATAGAGGAGAGAATATAACAACCCATTAATTTACAATATATTTAATTCTAAAGAAATTTAATTTTGTTTCTTTCATTATTTATATGATATAACATGTTAATCTTATGAAATAGACAATAATGAATTGGTTTGGGTTACAGGTAATGAGTAGTTTTACCGAACACCAATATATTGGTAAAATATTATTATTTAACCAAATATATAACATTAACGTTAAAATAGATATTATGAATGTTATTAAAAACAATTCTAATTTTATATATTCCATATAATTTTATCATTCATCTTATGTTTCTTCTAGACAATATATAAGAACAAATTATTATTTTTAGATAAATATGCATTTTTTTAAATAAATACAGTTTCACGTCTTTTTGATAGAGCACCCATTTGGAAATTACATTATAGCTTTGAAATATATATTTTTGAAGATAAAATTATTTTTTCAATGTTATATATGAATATTTAATTTGTTTCAATTTTTGGTATTTGTATGATATGTTTCATGTTTTCATAAATAGTAAAAAATAAAAAAATTTAAAATAAAACAACATTTTTCATCATAAAAATTTATAATGATAAATTATAACAGAGATTGGTTTTAAATTATAAATAAATTATATTTTTATTATTTAATATAATGTTTTTAATTATAATGTTTTTAGATTAACTTTGGTTATAAACACGAGTCTATCTTTTTATAGTTCTTATTTCTTTTAAATCTCGTTTTCTCATAGCGTCATTGGGATTTATTTTAATTTAATTAACGAAAATTTTGGGTTTTGGTTTTTGAAAAATGGATTCTATTTTTTAATAAGTGGGTCTAAATTATGTAAACAGCTTACTTTTATTGATATTATGAATAATATGTTTTGTAGTTTTTTATTTACCGTGATTGACGGAATACGAGGTAAGTAACGGAAGAAATAATACTATATAAGTAAACGCACACCTGTAAAAAATCCATTTAGATGACTAAATTATACCCTAATAACCTATTTATCATAATGAAATCATTCAATGGAAAATTTTACATTAATATGACATGAATATTATTAAAATCAAGGAATGAGAGAAAATTTCACAATCACATTTTCTATATGTTTATTAATTTTAATATTAGGATTAACTGGGGATAACATTGAATATTAATAGTATCTTCAAAGATAACCTAATTACCTACATCATATTAAATTATATATAATATTTACAGATTAAATAATTAACATTAGTGAACAAAAAATAGTGGTAAAGGGATTTTTTTTAATAAGAAATATCAAACAAATAGTTTGAAAACTTTTAAAGAGAAATATATTTTTAATTATTTAATGTGCTATATGATTTTTGAGGAAAATATATAATTTATTGATTATATTCAACATTTTCGTTTGAATTTATCATTCTATTTGGATTTTAATTAAATCCAAATTTATGAGTACTGTCAAAATCGAGACAATTGATATTCTATATAAATAAATCATCATTAAATTATTTAAAAATCCTAAATATCATTCAAATAAAAAATTATTATTATATGGTCTAAAATTTCATGAAATGTCCATTTATGGATATGTGACACCATATTTGTAAATATTCAAAACCTTTTAATGTTTTAAATGTTATTACCACAATCAAAATTAAATAGATTAATTAAGGTTCAATCAAACATATAAGGTTTAAAATAAAACCAACACATGTGTAATTGTTTTTGGAAGGATAATATCAAATCCTTATCACATTCAAAATATTTTGTGTTTTTTTGGACCATTGTCCTTGAAAATAAATTATATATTATTTAAATCAATGATAGTTTCAACATATCATTATCTTGTATTATATTATCTTTAATGTGTTCACATAGGTCCATAGCCATGATTTGAATGAATATAAATGTCAATTTGGATATAAATGAAATTATTTCCATTAAATATATATATTTTTAATTTTTAAATGTAATGTACTTACCCTAAAAGTAACTTCATTTCATAAACAATATTTACTTAATTAATAAAAGAAATAGTACAAATGATTTTAATAGTACTAGTGTTGATATATTTTTAATTAGTTAATGTGCCTAATGTGCTTAATATATCAATGGATAATGTCTATGTATAATTTTATAAAATGATATAACCATTATACAAATGATTTGGACATTTTTGGGATAAATCATACCTGAGGTAAGTGTAAATATTGAAATATTGTTATTATCCGAAATTGTTCATGCAAATGAATTTACAGGGACATATTTATCATCCATGTCAATGATTCATAAAAAAATTTCAAATGTAATTTTTTACGATTTTATGTAAGGGCCTCTTTAGCTAATACATCATTTTAAATTTATAGATCATTTGTTCATCTAAATCATTCTCATTAATGTCCATGTTTTTTAAAAGGTTTTATGGATTTATTTATATGGTCATGAATATTTTAAAATTATAATTATTTTCAATGTTTCGATGTGGTATGGGAAAATTTTATTCTAAAAACTTATTTAAATATATTCTTTTAAAAATTTCATGGAATTTAATGGTTTCATAGTAAAAAATGGATATTTCATTGTGTTTTAATGATTTTTTATTTTATTTTTTATTTTTTTCAAATCCATTAATGGTTTTAATGATTATGTTAGGTTGGTTTTTAATGATAAAAAATACATTCGTATATTTAATGTTTTATGCTATGTATGATTTTGGATGTGATTTTTTGGTACCATTCATGGTTTTTGGTTAATGTATTAACATTTCTTACTAATTTTTTAAAACAAAAAATTATGACATGGTTTACCCCTTTCATAAAATGAATGCATTGGGCTTATTAAGTGACTGTCAGGGCCCTCTATATCCCCTCGATGCATCGATAGATCTCATAAGGCAAACTATTATCTTAGAATGAGGCCTTGATAGTATGGTTATGTTTAGAATTGGAAGGAGGCCTTGATGTTATGGTTATGTATAGTCTTGGAATAATTCCTTGAAGGTATTGTTAGGACATACATTATTATGTGTTCCCTAATTATATGATTAGTTATTTATAATACGTGTGATTATTGGAATATTAGAATATCCATTGGAAGGTTTTAATTGAATTATTTTATTTATTATTCCGGTATTATGATGAATATTAATTTCAATAGTTTTTGTTTCATATTTATACCTTTTCATAAATGTTTTTTTATTTATGATATATTCTGGTATATTTTTTACCCTTACTGAGAATATGAACTCACCCCTTTTATGTATTATTTTCCCAGTATTCTAGGAAGTGTTTTATGACTAATATCCAGGGTTAATCTAGGAGAATAATGGAAATCTCAATGAATTAAATGTGTTTCATTTTATTCATTAAATTGAAATATAAATATCATGAAAGTAATATATTTTCCAAGACTGTTAAACTGATTGGTCCTTTGGGATTTCATTCATTGTAATCATTCCATTGTATTAAATCAATTCATTAACTCTGAGAATTTATTGTCAGGGAATTACACTATGGGAATATGATTTAACCATATTTAACACCTTAGGGGAAAGTATCTATGACTGGAAAAATAAAGAATTCAAATATTTAGTGTTAGCATCAATTCAAAGAAGTACGTAACTATATTTCAATCAAGTCAAAGATTTAAGAAATATAAGTGATCTATAAAAATCACCTCAAAAATTGAGATGGTATAATCTATTGACCAAGGGATGCTTCCATTTTCATGATTTGAAAGGTAGTTAATATGTGTGTCAGTCTCAACACATTCAAGGGGGATATTTCTTTTGTGTCAATCCCCTAAACTAGAGAGCATGTTATGTGCATCATCTAGAAGGGAGTTTCCAATTCCAAATCAACATGAATGAATCCAAAAGTTCTGAAACCCACTGGTCATTGATCACTCCGCCACCTTGTATGAAACCCTGGTTTCAAAAACCATCAGTTTTGAGATTAAATCCACAATGTGGGGGACGCTACCAATCCAACTACACTAACCTCTTATATGGATAAATTTTTGAGGAGGCATTGGAGACTAGTAGGGGATGCAATGAAATAAAACCCCCAAGTCCATGAAAACCCTAGTTATATCAGTCAATAATATCTTATCTTAAATATGATACATTCTTGGGTACTCATTAATTATTTAATCCATTCATTATTTTTCATAGTAAATATTCTCTAGAATCCATGGAATGGATAATATATTTATAATTTCTAATCGATCCATTATTTCATGTGACCTAGATGCATTTCTAAAAAGCGTTTTTACCTGATGAATCTTACAAATCCATCCCAGTAATCCCCCCAAACACATTCTATAATAAGTTAGCGAAATCACATTCAATTAAAAGTGGATCTGCTGTTTAATTTTTTAGATTCTATTGGTGTAGGAATTCTAGATAATATATATTCTCCTATGTGCTGGAGGTTAACTTTTATAGATAGAGATTTTTCCTAACATGTTTGAATAATAAGATGAACTTTTATTAGATCTCTTTTTAATACATTGATATCCCCGATTCATCCATGGAAATATTATCCCATCTAATCCTATGGAAATCATTCATTAAGACATAACCATAATAAGAACCTATAAAACATGCTTTTCATATGATAATTTGATCACTATATTATCAAAATGTTTTTATTTCTTCTCATCTATAATAACATTTCTAAAGATAAGATATCATATTGATTATTTTTAATTAATATCATGGGTTGGGTATCATGAAATGTTGAACTTGAACCCCACACAATTATTCTACAAGAACATGATGTCTCCCCTTATAATAATCCCAATGGTGTGTGTTTGATTTTAATAAATGCTTACTAGAATCAATTTATTAATGAATAAAGGCTTATCCCTCAAAACGATCATATTCAAACCATATTTTTTTGCATTTATCTCCCCCAAAGGGGTTTCCCTTTAATAACCCCAATTCTAGCTTGACATGAGGTATCCATATTTCAAATTTCATGTCATGATTGCTATTTAATTTTTTTTTGAGCATTGAAGAACTATAATAACTTCTAAAGCCCTCAATAGTGTCGATCTACACACATTCAGGGATAAATAGAGGATTCCAAAGGTTCGTAGGGATTTCCTCTTCTGGAATCCTAATAAAATTACATGTAGTAATGGGATCCATTCCATGTGTGATTCACGTTGGAGTATGAAATGAATTTTTGGAATACATGCCAGGTACTATGAGAAAAACCTTTTGTAGTAGGACATGGTTTTGCAGTCGAGTATATGGGAAGACACCCCTATTGTGGGGGACATGACCAGATACGCGGGCATGGACGGATTTGGTATATGGTCATGAACATATCCTGGTAGATGGTAATGAGTCATTTGAGGTAACACATTCTATATAAATTATGTAGATGAGGCATACTCAGCAAATTCCAGCCCATCCATATCTGGCATAAGACACACCCAGGAATCCCGTTGAGGGTACATGCTGTGTGAAATAGGAAAAACATGTGTTTTTTGCTGGATACATACACCTGGTGTATCTCAATTCTCGGAACACATATTTTGGCTAATTATGGTCAATTAATTTTTGTTTTTCTATATATTACCTGACAATGTCATCTTATTTATCATTATACATATGGAATGTGGTTCTAATGTGCATGACACATCATTAAATCATTCATAGCAAATATAAGTGTTCATTGGGGACCAAATGTGAGATTTCGTGGTTGGTACTACCTATTTATACCATCAAACATGGCCCATATACTCATTGAAGTGGTTGATTCGACACTACCAAATAATATAGAAATAATTATTCCTCTATCCATAGTGGGACATTCAACCATAATCTTGCTCTGGTGGGAAAAAAGTTCACAATTGGACTTGGTTCTCCATTATCTATGGATCTCATAGTGAGGTGTGTGCCTAATAAATTCAAATTCAAGTAAGGCTGCATTTGATATTGATAATTTTATATAGTCTTATAGAGGTGAATGATACGTCATTATTCTTATCTAGGTTATGGAGATGGAGGTCCCCTTTCTTTCCCATTTATATTTCATTATGAGCATCCCTATAATATTTTCCTCACCCAATTTATTGTGTTCTAAGATTATTGTGTACTCTTATTTTCTTCACTGTGTTTTGGTTTACCTAATGGGTATTTATATACTCACGCCATCATGCGATACGACCAATCACGTTGTTCCCTATACAGAGTACACATATTTTTATGGTGAAATAGGTGATCATATCATTACTGGGGAATGGTGTATCGTGATAAAAATTGTGTATTAATGGTGTCCTGATTGATATTTTGATGGGATGCCATTGGTCACTCTTTTTATTATCATTTAATGTTTTGGATTAAATTTGTAATTGGTGTTTATGTTTATCTATCATTACCTTATACTAAAATATTGTACTATAATGTTTTTCTAAGAGGTTACATCATATTTGGTTACCATATAAATACTCATCACCAAGATTTATACATTAAAAATTTATAATTGATATATGTGTGATAATGTGTAAAATTATTTAAGATATGGTGTATGATATTATTTATTTCTTACTATGTGATTTTCACCTTCTCCTATAGATTTGTTTGGAGAATTTTGGTGTCACCGTTTAATGATATTGTCTAGGAACAATATGTTGGATTGGTTATTGATAGATTTTTATGGTATGAGTTAATCCAAGGCATTACCTTGAATAATGATTCATTTACTGTATTGGTTTCAAACATAGGGAATTAGTTCCACAATGTCGTGAGTGAGACATAATGGCCAGTGAGCCCAAAGTTAGTACGGACGCCGACATATCCATTCATGAGGACTATAATAACATAAATGATGACAATTTATACCAACATATTAGGTTTACTGATATCTTGTCATAATAATCATATAGGATAGTATCAATTGAAAATAAATTTTTAGTCATCTCCTTGTATATTCTCTTCTAACGATGGTAAATCCTATGAATTTTAGTATTCTGTCATGATTATTTCCATCTTGAATATCAAAAATGGAGCATGATGATGATAAATTGAGTAAAAATTAATTGGTTTAGGGATGAAATTATGTTTTGTTACCTCTTAGGGGCATATGGAAGTGTAGCTATTTATCGAGTACTGTGTAGATCCTTCACTAGTGGTTTAGGAAAATGATCGAATTATAGTAAAATTTATGATACAATGAGTAGGAAATGTTGATGAAAATACTCATAGGATGATCATGCTACAAATATTATTGTAGAATAGAAAAATATGTATCAATTGAAATCCAGGCCTTGAGGAAACTGGGGATTGGATCAAGTCGGTGGTCAAATTATTCAGGTGTGTTTAGACCCCTTAATAGTTTATTGTTGTGATTGCATCAAATATTTTTCTTAGTTTTGTATGTAGATGAATAAGTAGAACCACAAACCCCCATAATGATATGAAATTCTCATGGTCATACATATATATATATTTGTTACAAGTACAACACCTAAATTATACACGTAGTTTAGATACATACGTTCTTGAGCTATATGGGTGGTACGACTATTGAAGAGTACACTTCTAGTTTCACTAACCATATGTGTTACTCCATTGATATAGGTCATGATTCTTAAAATTTGGGACAGATGATTGAGAGGCATACTCAATGAGGAATATCTTGGATCGTGGTGTCCATTTCATTCACAAGTATATAAGTGTTCTATGTAGGAATCTAGTTCTAGACTGATTTCAAGAAAATGGTTGTTGTGTGGCTAGATATATAAAGGGGAATCATGCTTATGATTCATCTGTATTAGAAATATTTATATATTCATTAGTGTCTTGATATAGGTGTCTAACTCATACTTATATTTAGATAAATAGATCAATGGATTAAGGATCATGTAATGTTTTTAATCATTCAAAAGAGGTTCCATTTCTAGCATGAATTCGGGAACATCTTATGGATCACTATTTATAGAATTCATGTGATGATATTGATAGGAATAAATTTGATTGAATGCCATATAATAGGAATTATCATGACCAAGGATCTCCAAGACATGGTCCAGGCTGCCCCTATAGAGTAATTTTTACCTATGAGCTAGTGGATCACTGAATTGAGAGGATTCTAATGGAGGGTGACACTATGGGGTTATTCCAATACATGAATGAAATGGAACATTTCAATCCTATATATTTATTAGCCAGGGAAGCTGGAAATTGTGGGATGTAGTGGGATACAACTATACATATTTTGAGATTAATGGAGGTATGATATATGACGTTTATACTCTTCCTCTAATTTCTGTAAACACTAGTGTTATTCATACATTTATCTCCGCATACCCCAAATAATAAATAGAGATACTAGTTGACACATTATCCTAGTCGCTATGGTTATATGTCATACTAGTTGGAATTATTCTTTATCTTCTATCCGTTGTATGGAGGATCTGACGTTTGGCATTGATCAATTCATCAGGGACCATTCATTCATCATAATGAAACCATATGAAATCATCTTGGTTATTCAGTTGTTTCCCATAGTGACTTCCATCATTGACAATCATCATTGGAAGGTTTCATGCCATAAATGTAATGGGAGTAGATTCAACTTCATGGGTGACCACATGGTTGTGCATGTGAAACACATGACCCGAAAAATACTTCCCATCAACCATTGGTTGGAGAGATTGGTCCTTGGTGTATTGGGGACAATATGAATATATATTATTTTGTAAATGCATAAATAAATTTAAATTTTCCTGAAAAATTTCTCAAAACTACCTCTATGGAGGGTGATTGAATTATTCACTGAATTTTACCCGGAGAGGGTACCAATATCAATTTTTATATATCATATTTCCTATACGAAGCTCTATGATCTAAGGCTGCAGTTGGAGGAAATTCAAAGGAAGTTTTTTTAGGATCCATTGAGTCCCCTTGGGTTCTTACAATTTTTTTTGAATGTGGGCATGCGTGTATGATGAATTTTTTTTTGATTATTATTGCTTAAAAAATTTAATGGAATAGAATTAGAACCCCTTTCCAAGGATTGTTGGATTTTGTTGACCATATAAGAGGAGAAATACGGTTCTAAAAAATTATATATGGTCTTTATAAACAGAATTTAGGTGTTTACGTTGATTATACCCCTAATGTAACATTCTAATGTCACTACATACACAATGAGTTTCTTTAGAAAACTATTTTTGTGGATAATTCCCAAACTATAATCATGGTTATTATAAAATAAATATCATATCAGTACTTGGATCTATTTATGGTTTTTTTATTGATGTCTTCCTCATATACTCCATGCAAATGGTGAAACATGTAATGAATTTTATTTGGATACTATAATTAATTTTTTATCCCCAAAATTATGGTACAATTTTGTTTTAAGAATTTATGATTTGTAAGGTTTAGTTTCTAGGGAATGATATCTCATATGTTGGTTTAGTATTTGATCTGGTGATAAGTGGTATGATACTTTATTGGTAACCACCCCAGTGCATGTTTTAGGTTTTTAATTTCCATGGATTGAAGGGGTACTACATGATGTATTTGGATACCCTAACAAGTATTTCATCCCATCATAAAATGATGAAATGTAAATGAAATAATTTTTAATAGAACAAAATTGGTTCAGAGAGCCTTCTAGGATATTAGTAAGTTGTTGGACCATTATAGTGGTATGATACAAATGGATGATGTATATGGGTATGTATTGTTTTGATATTTCACATTAGAATGTCATTTTAGTGTGGTGATCCAGGGGTATTCATATTTTTCTTTTCTATCATAGAATTTGAAGCCCAATGAGTATATTTATATGAATCTAAAATTGGAGTTGGTAGTGGTATTTTTCATTATAAAGATGTAGAGGAACAATATTTTTTTATGGTAATTCAGTTGACTAATCATACAACCAAATTCCTAGGTATATCTTCATATAGTTTGATCATACCTTGAGAAATATGTGTCAGTTAGAGTTTATGTAGAACAATGAATTTGAGATATTATAAGTTCAAATGATGAGAAATGTTCTGGAAGATTATATAATTCTTAAATCATGTTTTACATTGATATTTGAGTCATCTATGTTGTTGGATATAATGAAGTTGACCCTAGTATTATAGAGGTGTGTAGTGTTTCTTCAGATTAAAGTGTTTACTACTGCCCTTATACATCATGTTAGAGTAGAATAGTTTGTAGAAATCAACTATGTGATTATATATGACTACATATAAATATAATATGTACCTGATTGATTCTCTACTGGAGGTCAGCACATAAACCTTTTCCATGGAAGGTGGGTGCTTCTAATCGGGTTAAGTGAGGAGGTTATGATGGGTTATTACACTTCCCATTTAGTATTTCATCTTTTTGTATAAAATAAACACCATAAACATCGTCGATAGTTTTCTCCAGGATGGAATTTGGTGGATAATTGGCATTTTTTCTTATTATGTCCCTCATGTCAATAGGTAGTGGTCGAACATGTGGTTTCAAATGAATAGAAAAAACAAATTCGTATCCATTAGTGTATGTGGGTTAGAGTATATATGGAATTTTGGATAGGAATACCATGTAAATAAAGTGTCTATAATTCTATCTGGGTGATTTTTAACCAAATCACCTTGTCGTCACACTTCTGTGCATTCAGGTAGAAGATCTCGATTGAGAATTTAGGTATGGTGTATATATGTGATATCATTAGGCTTCATATAGTAACCATGATGATCAACAGAAATAGTGATTCTTGGTTTACATCGTAGTAGAGTAGGGTCCCCTATTAGTCTTTTCGGGACCGAATTGTCGATAATCAACATGTTTCACCCCCAACAATATTGGTAGAATAATTAGACAATCCATGTGTAGCCAGATAAGTTTAGACCCCGTGTTTTGGAATTTTAAAGGAGCTAGGATGATAATATTTCATATTTACTATTTTATTATAACAAAATATATCACTATAATATAGTTAGGAAGTTATTTTTGACTTATATTGGATACCCTTTAGTTAAACGCTATACTAGACTGAGATTGGTGACACATATCTTGTTGGTCTACAGATGATGTTGGAAATAATAGGGAAAGAACATATCACCAATGATAGTATGAGGATGACTTAGAGCTAATAGAAATATTACAAAGATTAATGTTGTATTCCCTTCATGTTTCTATAGGGAGACTGAATTTTATTAAATGTCTCCCTATGTCAAGGAATTCATGTTTTTTGATTGTGAAGAATGATATTTCTAATGCTCAATGGGTCATTCTAGATCCTATATAAAGTTTCAAAATTTTCTTCCTTCTTAGCCTAATCTCTATATTTGGATTGAGTGGAAGATGTATCCCATTTTTTGTAGATAAGGATATATGTTCATAGCACATAAAACAGAATGGATAGTGGATAACTATACATTTAATATGGATCTACCTTAATGGAGTACATATTGGTGATAGAGGACCGGAAGGGGGAAACATGTATGGATTCACCATTCCCATTAGTCAGGGTACTTTTTCAGTATGTGAGAATTCGTGAGAGTTCTTGGTAGTATGTGAGCTAGTTAATGGAAAACTAAAACCCCTTTTTATAGTAGTTGAACGTTTTTGGATTAAATAAATGAACAAGGAGGGAATACATCAACTAATTTTCTACCTTTTATTACCTTGGAATATTTTTGGGAATCTTTTTGAGTATGGTTCTATGGTAAAATGAGATTTCTGGTCTTGTATGACAAAAAATTGATATATTAAAAATATATTATATTGATCTCTAATATTTTATGAATAAATGGTTTTACTATGGTTTGGGACCCTAAATTTGAAATTTGATACCACAGTTTTTTCCTGAATATGGGATTTACCCTAGGTATGACATAGTCATTCGGTATTAGTTGTTTGGTGGAACGTTGGAGGAGGCCATTATTAATTATCATAATAGTTAGTTAATTATATAATTTACTAGAGTAAAATACATATATCATAACGTATTTATTATCATGTATGGATGTATGAAGGTGATTTTTCTAACATGGTCAATAGAAAAATGGAAGGGAAGTGGTGTCGCAGGACATCAACCACGATGGATGTCTGGACTAGATTGTAGTGTAGTGACTTCTGGGAGTGATTCTGAAAATAAAAGCATCACCATTTTTTCCATGTGGTTGGAATATTTTTGGTTTTATATATGGATCATTGTTTTAGGTTATTTTTATAATTTTTTAATCCATATTATTATGACTATTGAAAAATGTATGGTCGATTTGATCCGATGTGTGAAAGAGGGGTTTCTGAAAGTTCAAAAGGATTTCCCATTCCGATATCTCTAACACACAACATATAAATAATATCGACTTGAAATGTTTTATTCTAATTGGGAAAAATGTATATTTTGGACTAAAAATGTACTGGGAGTATGAAATGTGTAGAGGACATGACTATGAGGCATAACAATTAGGATGACACCCCATGTAAGGGGAAAAAATACTCATACACTAACACGTACATAGCCAAACCCAACGTAATAAACATGGACCAATACATGGGAATGTTCCAAGGAATGTTTTACACACCATTTACATCGGGTATACATAGTGTACTCTCACAGGTACATTTATGCTTTTTTCATAATTGAACATGACCAAGAATCCTACTGAGGGTACACAGTGTGTGGCCCCAATACATGCCATGTAATTTTTATAGGAGACTTCTACCATTTGAATATATTTTATCAAATCACTATTTGGTCATGGGACCTACCTATCCTGAAATGATTTCTAGATAGGATAACAAGGTATCCTTTATGTTTTGATTTAGATATACAAAATGAGTTTCCATGATCATTATGTTTCCATCAGTTATTATATTCATATAATACTATTTATAGGGTGCAATAGTTAGAATCTTTGGTCATTAATCCCCTATAGAACAATGATATTCCCCCCAAACACATTAAAGAGGTATATTTTGAAATCCACCATACTATATACTGTGGGGTTACTCTATTATCTATGTGATACCAACTTAGTATCAAGCTCAAAAAGGGAGTACGACCTGCATGGGATTTGTTTATCCCCATAATTTAGATCACAATTGCAAGATGTGATCCCCAAAATTCCAATAACTGTATAGTTATATTTATATTCATATATTAGTGGTAAAATTTTATATCTATAATCTGATTTTGAATTCCAAGATTGGATATTGAGGTGAATATCAACTTTCATGTTCAGTTGTATTTATTTCTGATCGAATTTGTTATGATATTCCCCACCCTCTTACTTATGGGTTGAGATGACTATGGATAATTATTAATTTTCCTCATAATTGGGTTTTTATTGTATGTATATTCTCAACCTTTAATATGATATTCCCCCACATGTTATGTCTTTTGTAGGTACCATTTAGTTCACTTGTGATTCTGTTATCCTGATTTATGTGGTGATTAATGGAACTTATTGCTGAAAAAGATGGGATTTTGTCCACAAGGATTTGGAGTTGGGTTCTATTCAGTGTATCTTTTCCTATTCATTTCTAGGGGAGATTATAGGTTTATGTTTGGAATTTATTTTTCCAATTCTTTTCTGTTACACTATTGTACATTGTTGTTTTTTAAGAGGTTGTTTAATTCCTTATTACACTATTGATGGTTATAATTTTACAATATCTCTCATCATTATAGTGTGGACATGGATTTTTTTTATGAATAGTTACATAGGATTTATACTCCAATATTCATTATTTTCATTCTAGTGTGTTTCATTATCCCATATCATATTTGAGGGAAACTTAGTGTGTCACACTCAGATATCATTAATCCAGGCGACGCCTAGTAGGTTGGGTCACTGCCGAAACTATATATTAATGAAAAATAATTAAAATTTTAATATTACATAAAAAATGAAATATAAATTTCTATTTTTTTTAATAATAATTATAATAAAATTAATTTTATTATTTAGGATGTTAGGCACATGAAATTAATAAGTATCAAATAGAGAAATTTGTTCTTATCATAAATTCTCACGCCATTGGACTTATTACTTATTATAGACATTGTTTTCTATAGAATTGTTTATCTAATTATCCTTAAGTAGTTTTTATTATTATATTATATTTAATTATATTCATTTTATAATTCTATATTTTTTCTCTCATGGTCTATTTGACTAAAAAATCCAAATTTGAAAGGGTAGTGTTGTCTCACATTACTTTCTTTTAAACACGCTTGTATGATGCACAAAATTATGATTATATTGTTCATGTGATTCTTTTTTGAATCTTTACAACACGAAAATTACTTAATAAATAGTATTAATAGTTTAATTTAAGTGTCTATTTTATTGAAGAACTTTGATTTAAATTTTACTTCATTAGTAAAAGTTTTCCAAGATAAATTTCATTCTCCATGAGTTATAAATTACCTTTTTGAATGAAATATTAAAACCCAATAATTATACCAATTCATTTTTAATAGTTTATTTGTAATATTTAAATTGTTATGTTATTATTTTGATCAATAATAACATCGTTGATAAAATATGGTGTCAAAAAAATTACATTAAATAAACATGTCTTAATCATCTTATCCTAAATTTGCATCCATGCCCATTTTTTTTCCCACAAATGATTCTTTTCCTATTTTGGGAACTCTAATGTAGATAATATTATTATATAATCATAATTAGACATAACTATTTTTAAAAATAATATATATTACAATAATTTCTATGTGTTATTTCAACAAGTCTATGATAAGCTTGTAAGGGGCATCACTCTCCAAGTTTTCCCATCGTCGACTCCTTCCTCTCCACCGCCTCTGGAGAACCTCAACTTCTCTTGATCTTCTGCTCGGCATGTCTGTGGTGTGTGGCTTCTCCAAATGGCAGTATCATATGGTCTGAACAGTCCTGGAATCCCTCATTGTTGTCAAGCCTTCTCCCTATCCTATCCAATGATCTCACAAGGGATTTCACATCAGCACAATGATGATCTAGGTTGAGAGTTCCAGATGTGGTCTAGGGGATGCCACTGTGTTGCACGTCGTCTGTGAGTGTGTTGTGTATATTTGGACGCTGTGTAATTTTCCAAAACTGGTGAGGTTATTTGTGATCCTTGCTTGGAGAGGGCCCCTCATATGGAATGTTCAGGTTTGTTTTTTGTTTTCGATATTTTGTCTACCAGTTTGGATTGGTATATTTTCGGGCTATTTTTATGGCATGAGTTGTTAGATCAGCTTAGGTACTGGTAACCTTTGATGACTCCAAGGTCGATAATGATCTTGGTTTGGGGTGGTATTTATTGGCATCATGGTGGCAGAGAAAGAAGATTGTGGTATGTTTTGTTTGTTCCTCCAAATGTTGGCTAGATTTTAGTGTTTGTGGAAAGATTTTGTTTTTGGTTGAATTGTGTATATTTGGTTTGTTGGTTAAATTTTTGTAGCACTTTTTTCTATGGCCTAGGGGTTAATGAATCTAATTTTTCTCAACGGACATCTTTAGAAGATGTGAATATCAGAGAGATTTTACAGATCATAGCCTTCATAATTAGAAGATCGAGATGGTATGATGTTCATCATCAGTTCTGTGCCCATACATTCGTGCACTGGACTAATATTCAATAAAAATGAGATTGTGAACGTATGAATTAATGATCATGATGCTGGTGTGGATTCCTTCTTTTTATTAGAATTTTATTTTTTTGGTCTTTGGTCAATGTATTATCGGGTTTGAAAATTTTTATGTCTTGATGACTTTTGGGTTCCCCCTTAACTTTTAAACTGGGGTCTATCTTGTTGAAAAAATTAATCTTCATTATTTCAACAACTGTATTTCAAAATATTTGAAAAGGATTTTTATTCACTAAAACTAATTTTTTTTATTATCCACATAATTTTCCTTTAAAAAAATTACATTTTATTTCCATTAAGATATTATTATATATTTCATAAATATAAAAATGATAAAATAACTCATAAATATTAATTCCATAAATTTCTTAAAAAATATTTTCAAAATAAAAATTTTCATTTTCATTTTGAAATTAATTATAAAAAAGTGAAACTTCATTCTAAACCATTTTCATAGAAAAACATTTCCCATTATTTTATACATTCTTTATCCTAATTTATGGTTTTATAAATTAAATTTTCTACTCTATTAATCAATGAGTTTTAAGGGGTTTTCATGTAAAACGGTTATTTATATCATGATTTTTGAAGTTAAAACACAATATAATTCAAAATGTATTCACAATCTACCAATTTATTTTGTACAAATGATTTCTGTAATGAAAAATGTTATATATCAATAATATTATGGATTCATGAAATCAATTTTTTATCTAATCATTTACAACTTATATTAAAAATTCATCTTCAAATTTCATTACCCCCTAAATGCATTATTTTTGAAATTAATTATTGTATGTTAATCATGACTACATAAATCAATTCATATGGTAATTATTTAATTAACCATATATCCTTTATCTGTATTGTATAAATAGCACATTCCATGTAATCTTGAAAAATTTGTACATGCATCAAATTTTGATGAATATCATGTTATAACAATTATATTTTATTCGGTATACATTGATATAATTATAGTTTAAAATTTAAATGCTATTCATAAGTGGTTATAATAAAAAAAGACCTAAAATCAAGGTTCTAAAATGAGATATTTTTTATATGAAAATTATTTATTTCATATAGAACACATATGTATGGTTTTTGATTATTTGGATCATATATAAAAATATAATTCTTTATTTTCTATTTAAATTTCTTGAGATAATCAAGCATAGACATTATGATTGTTCTAACACATGCTTAGAAATATTGTGACTAATCAAATTTTGATGTTTGGAAAACATTTTATTTCTCACACAGGCATCATAATAATGTATTTTTTAAAATTATTCACTTATTATTATTTTTTAAATAGTTTTTTTATTATTCATTGGACTATGATACTCTATAATGGATCATGTTTTCAACTCAGGTTTCCACAGAAAATTAATTCATATATTATATTATCCTACACATTATACCATGGTTAATTATCTATGAATTGTTTTTTATCACATCAGTATGTGTCCTAATTTTATGAATATTCTCATCATAAACTCACTTAGGATCTTCGATTTTTATCACCTAAGGTTAACATAACTGATAATTTCTTCTTACCCCATTCAGAAGATTAAAATTTCCCATGTTATGAATGAATGAAATAAAAAAATGTATTTATAAGAGTATCATTTTTTAGATTTGTGGTAGATATTTATTTCTTTGTACATATTTATTAGTCTTATATATAATGTTTAAGGAGTCCATTTTATACATTTCATACATGTTTTACTAGTTAAATCAATTTCTAATCTCCCTAAAACCATAAATCTATAAATTTTATTAGAATATAGATGTAATATTATTTTTGATAGATCTTGTAATAATTGTTTTATAATAATTACAAGCTTTAAATTAGGTTTATTTTTCAATTAGATCTAAGAGTTTGGGTCTGGGTACTCAATTGATTTGAGGGGAGGGTTTCTATAAAATTAATGGTTAGGATGTTATCAGTTAATGATAAATTTAATATTATAAGGGTTATTCATGATTGGTATGATAAATATGACCATACATTTAAATTTAATGATAAATCAATCTTTTGGATTTACAAGGTAATGGACATTTTTTAGTTATATTAATGGGAAAAATTTAGAGAAACCCCTACGAATAAGTATAATAATGATATCAAATACTCTTGTTTCATAAAATTAAATATTAAGTTATTCCCCTAGCTATAGAATCCCTAAATGAATATTATAAGTGGATTTAGGATATAATGAATTTTTACCTAGAAGAAGTATCCTTAGAAAGGTAGTGTTTCCTATTAACTGAATCGTTGGATGGTGCATGAAATATATGGATGACTTAAACCTATTTTAATGATCATAGGTGATATTTATTATATTGATCTTGATATTTTTAAAAACCATCGTGAATGTTTATTAAATCATTAGGATAAAAAACGTAACATATATTGGCTATCAAACAAATAATTAAATTGTAGTGAATTATTTTTTAATGAATATAATAATTCATATGTGATTTTATTGATATTGATTATGTAAACGTTGGAACGTATTAGCAACAATGATTTAAATTTTTAGAATACCATTTGAAACATCATGAAATTTTTTGGCATATTTTTTATGGGATATTGATTTGAATTAGAAGAAAGAGTAATATAAATTAATTTCTATTAAACAGAATGTGTAAATTTAAGATATACAGTTTTCATTTGTGGACAAAACGATGGATTTTTTATATTTTCATATCATTGTACTTATTATACAATTTTTATTTATAAATTTTTCAAATAGTATCTTGATAATGGTGCATAAAAATATATAATTTCATGAATATATATATATATATTAATTTTCTTTTATTAATAAATAATGATAAAAAAATTTGGATATATATCATATTTTAAACACATGAAACACAGATGAATTTTTTTCTTAACTACGATTTATGTTTTTATTTAAAAAATATATTCATACGAATTGAATATACTCAAATGTTCCAAAAAATTGAAATAAATAAAATTATAATTAATGGAATATTTTGATCATCTTAATCCCCTAGAACAATCAATGTGACAAACAAACTATAAAAAATACAGAACAATAGTAAAACATTTAGAATTTCTAAAATAGTAAATACAGAACCTTTATATGATTTGAGGTAAATTATGAATGAGGAATTATTGTCTCTTTATATGATTTAATGTGACCATTGGAGTAGTAAAATGACCATTGGTAACAGTGACCTCGCCATTTTGAAATGTGTTCCGACAAATGGAATAATAACATCACCCAATAAATATTTATTAAAAAAACATTCATCTAGGGTTATTTATGATGGTATAAATATTTTAATTGAATAATCTAAAAAAACTATTAAAAAAACCTTAAATTATAAGCAATTTGTTGAAAAAATTTTTTTTATGGTATTTAATTAAAATCATAATTTACATTTTAAAAAATAATATTTATTTTGATAGAATTTTTTTTCCATTATGAATTAAATTTTTAAAATTTGAATTTGAAAATACTATATATAATTTTTTATAGTATTTTTTTGAAATAATACTTTTCTTAGATTAATAGTACAAATAAATATTGTACAAAAATTGTATGTCATAAATTAAATTATCCATAATGTAATAATGTCATAATAAATTAAAAAATATTCGAAATTAAAAAAATAATATCTATTAGCATTCATAGATCCATAACATTAAATTATAATCCAGAAACCCATTTCTGAACCTCAAAATGATAATGTAATCTATTAAAATAACAATTTCCTTTTTATACATTAATTTTTACTAAAAAAATTAATTTTGTTTCATAATGAACTAAAATTACCAAAATTGTTTTTTTATATTTATATATGGATTAATTTTCATTTAATATCACCATTCCAATGATTACATGGGAATTATATTTTATTCAATCTTTTATATCACAAAAACCACACTTATCATGTATAAATATAACATCTCCCTTCCATAGGAAAATAACTTCTCTATCACATACTAATGAGAATCTATTTTAAATAGTACCTCTAATAGGACCATTATATACTTTAGTGATAGTCTTGAGTAACTGAACTCATATCATTCAAAGAGGAAATTACTATAAAAATTTTGTCACGCTAAGGAGATAGTGATTTTTCCTTGACATTTCCACTAATCGTAGCCTTTTTTAAATATTCCATACAAACCCAAACAATATATTATTAAATTAATAGTACTAAAAAATTATATTAATTATTTTATCCTTATATAATGATTATATTTACTAAATATTAAAATGTCATTATTTGATTCCACATATTTTGATATAGTCAAGTTAATTGTCATTTTATTACCTTCAAGGTCATTTCCAACTCTATTTATCAATACCATATCGATGTTCAAAATGATTTATAGATAATATATAAATTTTAATGATATTTATTTTTGTAATTTAATTAATTTTAATTTTATATAAATCACGATGAACAAACATTTATAAATCAAATGACATAGAGATAACATAATAAAAACATTAAATAAATAAAACCATTGTTTATCAAATATTATTATAAAATATAAAAAAATAATTATAATGGATAAATAATTACATAAATTAATATATATCAATATAATTCATTTCATATCAATGATAATATTTTTTTACACTAGGATTAAACAAGACAAAACATATTGAGATTTAAGTTTATGGTATTTTCAAAGCCTATACTTTTTATTATGATTTCACGACATTAACATTATTTAGAGTATGGATAATCATATAATATATTTAATAAATAAATTAAAAATTAATTCCATTATCATTCAAAGGAAACGACTTTTTATATGCTTCCTAAATTATTTTTATAGAAATTGAAATGTTCTTTAAAATCAAGATTATTCTCGGAAACATCTTGTTGACACCTCTTGGGAATTATGTTCTATACTCCAAATAAAGAAATTTTACTCCTAAATAAGACATCCCAATTTTTTTTGGGAAAAAGTATTACTTTGTAGGTATGATTTATGAAATTTATATGAAACAAATTAATTTAATTTGGATTATTTCATGAATAAAAATAGTAATCACGAATTTCCATATGAATTTCATGATTATGTGGACATTAAGATTGGATCGGTGGAATAAAAATCATAGTTTACTACAACACATTGTGTATTGAGATATTATTTAATATTTAATGTGTATTATGAATGAACATTATGATAGCTTCATTCAAATTTATTATGTTTTTATTTATGAATATATTTAATATTTGAACATGATGCTATCTTTTTTCGTCACAATTTGTGGTTTTTAAATACAATTTCATGATATCTCATTGATTTGAATATACAATTTTAAATGAAATTTTCAACATTTTCCTAAAATATTATGGGGATGATCCAATTTTTATGATATGATGATAATTATTATTATGCTCATCCATGATCTATCTATTAATATATCTTAATAGTTCAATATTACTCATTCCCTTTATTGGGATTTTAGCTCTTAAAATTCAATTATTTGTATACTTATTCTATTTTTTCATGTGTATAGAATATGAGATTATTTTGAATGCTAAATAATAATTATTTAAAATATTTTATTTTTTAATATTTTTATGTGATATATAAAACTAATTTTTTCATTATAATAATCCTTCTCATCCTGAAATATATTATTATTAAGTTATTAATCATAAAATTTATGTAATAGTCATGTAATAAAATGGTGGGTTACTATAGTTTGTATCTGGGGTTGAGTATAATAAATTTTGGGATGAATAGTATAACGATATATTAAAAAAATATTATTTCATAAACCCTGGGTTCTGGGGGGAGTGATGAGTCATTAGGGAATTACCACAAAATATGGTATTTGAATCATTCTGTTGGGACCCATTAAAGAGGTAAAAAATTATTCACACACAATAGTTTTCATTAATCGGTAAAATTTAAATTATACAAATAAATTCAAACCATTTATTGAAATGTTAATGTTATAGAAAATTATCCTCCAAAACATCCAAAGGAAATACTCCAGGTCCCATAAGGTTGTGGATTTGACCTGAATATTGTCAACCATGATTTGGAAATTGGATTTCATGATAGAGATTGTGAAATTATAAATCATTAATCGTTACAAGAGATTGTGTAATTTCCTTGTCTCCTTCCCAATTTAGAAACCATAACAATAGAAAAAAATAAAACCAAAGTAAAAATATCCCTTGATATCCCTCACTAAGCCACCACCTATAATTTCCCGAAATAGGAACATATCATCAACATTTAAATTTATACTAGTGGTGGGTTCATTCCATTTAATGCACATCCATAGCAGGTGCATGTATTCACTAGCATGGATGATATGTTTCTTTATAAGGAAACCTCTCAATGAAATTGATGACCTTCCAGCAATGATTATTTTTTTGATCTTCCTCATAAGGTGTTTTAGATGAGCATGGACAAAGATGCTATATCAGTGATTTCATTTTCATTCATTATTCAATGCCTCTCATTGCTCTTGGAAAACAACTATAAGAAACATTCCTTCGACACAAATCTCAATTACATTATTTCTATTCACCTCAATCCATGTATAGATAATACTAAAAGCCGATCCACCTTTTTTTCTTGATCCCCATTATGAAATCAATAAAAACCCATATGGTTTTATCCCATTTACACATGATGAAGAGATTCCAGGTTGTTCCATATTTTAATAATGATATAATAAGTTAATCTGATAGAAATTAAATACCCTTCTATTATTCATTATCATCCTTCAAGAAGGTAGTTTTTATCAAATTACAGACTATGATGTTCATCTTTGTTGCTGTCACTTTTCACCATATACTATTTTCATATTCAACATACTTAAAAAATCAAGAATAAATATGTGAAACTACCATTCACTAAGGATCAGAAACCATGAATCCAAAATACAAAACATTTGATTATTCCCACCCTGAAAATATTCCCATGTAGTGCATTTTAATCCTTATTGAGTGAACTTTTTATAAAACATGGGTACACACTATATTCTAATATGGAGATATCTTGGAATATACATTCAATGAACATGTTATTAATAACATAAAAAATTTCATTATCTTTTTTTCACAAAAGATAAACACAAATATCATCTTCTCATTCATGAATTCCATCAACTCAATTATGTATTGTAATTGTCACCATTCCCTCCTATGGCGATCATCCCAAATCCTATAGGATTCCCAACCATATATCTATAGGTGTCTCTACATAAATGAGACCTATAATGAATAATTTAAATGTCCATATTCATAACACATTAACACCCTGAGTCATATGGATTGAAAAAATAATATTATGAAACCATATCAAGCTTCGTCTAAATAATGTTACCATTCGATAAAAAAATTCTAAATTGAAATATTTATAATTTTTATATGATAGATATGAAATTTTTACACCATGAATGTATAAAAAACATGGAAATGATAATATATTTTACCATGAAAATTCGACCCACTGTGGATAAATATTTACCCTTCCAAGAAGATTTTTTCATTCAATTAATGAAAATAATTCTTAAAAATTAACTAGCCTTAGACCTCCACAAAATCATTGGGACACCAAGTAAAATAAATGGAGGAACCCCTTATGAATATCGATATCAATGACCACGTGAATATTCTTATTAGCGGAGTTTTTCATTCTAAAGTAGACAATTGATTTTCACCAACTAATCACTTGACAATAGACCCTTTCCTAATGAAAAAGCGTCCTCTTAATGTTTGTAATAGTCCATGTATACCCTTGTTAAAATATAGTTACATCATCAACAAACAAATGATATTTAGGAGAAGATAGGCCCCTACTAGAGTTGATAGATTTCATTTTCCTAATACTATCCATGATACCTAGAATCCTGGTGAGATAATCCTCATCAAATGGAAAAAATAATAGTAGATAAGGGATCTCAATTCCAAACACCTATAAGAAATAAATATAGTCACCAATATATCCCTTAATGAGAATAAAAATATGTTAACAGTCTAAAAATGACGTCACCTTGGTTTTGAAAATAGTATACATCCCAAAAAATAAAAGAACATTGCAAATAAATTTCCATTACATCATATCTAAATCTCTATGAACATCTTGTTTAATATTAATTTTTCCACCCCATGTGGATATATTTATAAAATTAACACATTCTGATTTTGAAATGATTAAATATTGAATAGATCAACCCTTAATTAAAGCCCAATTTTTTTTAGAAGTGTTTTTGAATGAAATAGAGGAAATATAGTAAGAAAAAAATTATAATAATCATAATGATGGTGTTGAGCATGGTAATATGTTAAAAAATGAATGGAATTGTCATTCTCCACATTAGGAATGATATACTGTTACTGGGAAAAAATCCACGGGGAATATAGCCACCTTTGAAAAAGTGTCCAACTAGCCTGCAAACCTTATAATAAATAATGTCCTATAATGTTTGAAAAAACAAATTCAAAAAACCATTTGAACCAGGGAAACATTAATATATGAGACTACATACATCATCATTAATGTCCTGTTCTATGTGAATAACAATAAGTCTGAATTTTTCTTATTGAGGAAAATATCTCCGAATAACACACTTTACAAGATTGATAGTGGGAGATGCACCATTAGGGATATCTATGATGTAAGAGACAACATCATTTAAAATATGTTTCAATTGTCAATGTGATGACCCCGATTTTTAATCATGGAAAGGGGTTTTGAGACCTATCTAATTTCTTGAATGGAATTAAATCATTTTGAAATTTTTTCATCATCCTTCAACCAATTCTCATTAAAAGCATCTATTTTCAAGGAATATTTTAAATTAAGAATATATTCAAGATTAAAATCCATCTAGTCATAAAAAAACATCTTCTAGAGTTGTCATTTCATTTTTTATGCTCTTGATCATAATTAAAGCCATTTATATGAGAAAGAATATTAGAATCAAGGGAACTAAATTGGTTTATACTCTAGAATTTTAGATTATACACGAGACTATTTATTTTTATAAAAAAAGAAAAGGAAGTACTCCTAAAATATAAAAAGTTATGTGTATAATGGACCATAACACTTAAATATAGATGGGTATCCAAGGAAAAAAATTTAATCTAGAGGGGAAAGGTGGTTTTGGGTACATTATAATTAGATCAACAAAATCTGGGTGATGATTAGGATTGAGTCTAGAAAATGTTGATAATTATTTGGACCACTATTAATCAAAATAAGCCTCATTGGGAAAAAACTGTCATGTTTTATTACAACAAATCTATTCATATGTTTCAAATACCAAGTATACATTGATGCAAAGAGATCAAATTCAATCAGTCCGTTTAGATCCATGCAAGTTCTAAAATCCCTGGACGAAATGAAACTAGTAATTGGACCCATGTTTTCAGTGGAATTCAATGTGGAATTGAAATTACAATGAATGATACATGGATTATTGATAATATATTTAAGGGAACCAAATTCCTTCCGAAGATTCATGTGATACTGATACCTATTATGAGCATAAATGAAAGAACATGAGTGCTGTGAGCCATGATAATTGAAAGAAAATGTAACATGTTGATCACAAGATATGATCATGGAAGTATCAGAAAAAGATCCAGGATCCAAAACCCACAAGAATTTAAGATCCGAAAAGCATATATTGATGTTAAAAATTCATAATCAGATATTTTCATTACTATAAATGTAGGGGGAGAATAATTGTTTAGGTCCTTATATGCCAATAAGAATAGGTATGTGATTCTGAATGAAAAGGATAAGGGACTTGTAAATATCAAGGTTGGAAAATAATTGGTAATTCAAGAATATAATCATGATTTAAATCTAATGTTAGTGTTATACCCCCCCTTATTTTTATCTTTTTAATTAGTTGGTTTTCTACCAGCCTTCTTATGAGGAATAAGAGAATGAGATCTTTTCAACATGTCAATAATGTCATATGTATTTATATTGTGAGAAGTTATCATAATCTCATGTAGTAAGACTTTTTTAAATGTAAAAGAATTGATATCAAGACCCAAAGAGCTGGATGGTTCAGGATGATCTTATTCCAAAATAGAGTTCATTGAATCATCATTAGAGATATGATTAATAAGAATAGTTGGATTTGGACTTGTAGTAGATGATGTCTGATTACTGGGATTGATAAGGAAGAATGAAATCCTACAATGATAGTACAAACTGACTATATTGAAGGAATAATAGAGTTCCTGAGGACACATATATCTATTGTGAAAGAATAATCAAATGTGGTGGTGATGAGTTTAATAGAAGTTGTGTAGCCTTTAAAAATAACATGTCTATAAGGAAAAACATTAGTAGAAACCCCACCTTTTTATAGAGACAGAACAAGATCATAATTTCCCTGAGATAAATCCAGAAAAATTTAATTCTCTTCTATATATTTTTTATGATTATAAATAAATACATAGATGTCATTTAATAATTCCATTTTCAGGTCATGAACATCTCTATGTTGATATTGAGTTTTGGATATTCCTTCTGGGACAACCATAGTGGATGAACTATGAAAAGTAAGACTCTCAGTACCCTTTTTATCTTCTTCTTCTATGTCTACCCAAGATTTTCTCAAAGAAGAAATTAAAACAAACTAATTTATAAATGGTTCCATTGAATTAAATGGATGAGATTGAATCTTCATAGGAGCCACTAATGTGTAAGGAACATACTGATTTTTGGTGACCCCCTTCCAACAATAACATTTTTGGGGAACTTTATTAATTTAATATCATAATTTGTGTCTCAATGATGACCCAAAAAAATTAGGCATTTAAAAACTTTTTTTTCTATTCACCTAAATGTTAAATTTTCTGAACATTCTCAATAAATCATAATAAAAAAATATCAAAAAGATCAACTCAAAAAATGATATTATATTATTGAAATTAAAATTATATATTTTGAAAATTAATCATTTAAACAAAACCATTTAAGAAATTAGTTAAATATCTTTTTTATTTTATAAATTATATAAACTTGTGAATTTAAAAATTTATTTGCAGCATAACAGAAATTATCGGAAAATTTATTGTATTATTACATTAGTTTTCACATTACCTCCATTTTTAAAATATTATCCTCACAATTTATTCACTTATTAGAGAAATTGGGAGACTATTCCATTATAACACTTTTCAGATTCCCATGATGGTTCATCAATCATGTGGTATCTCTAAAAAAACCGTAACATTGTGAATTGACATGTTCCTAAAAAAATTGTCTCTATGATAATGATTATGAATATTTTTCCCTTAATTATAATGGTTCACATACATCTAAACTAATATTAGGTTATAAACATGTGCTGAATCTTGCACATACAATCCTTAAATCAAAACATGAAAATCATTGATTACCAAGAATATAATCAGAGGTATATATACTCATTATGAAATTGGTCTAAGATTCTCAATGAATACATAATGTATAATGAGCCATGTGAATAGAATTAATTTTTTTACGAAATTGAATAAATTTTTTAAAGTGATTTATTTTATGGATAACATTATCACCTGCCTCGAACGAAAGGTCATTCATCATGTTATCAACATGACTCATCTACCAAAATTGATCTTTCCTCATATGTTTCTAGATCATCATTACATTCTCAGACACATCCTCAATTAATTTGGTTCCCAAAAAAACCTTTTCACCGAATTTCTCCCAAAATGCTAGAGTCTATCACTATTTTCTTTATAATTCGTCAAATGGATCCATCTGTATACCAGAATGAAAACTATTATTATAAGAAAATTTATCTACTGAAATTTTATCATCCCCAATTCCCTGGTAATTCATTGAATAATAATGGATCATATAATCCAATTTCTGAATTATATACTTTAAATTTACATTAGATTGAAGTTGAAAAGTTTTTTTGAACATCACTTTTGTTCCCAATGACTTCCGAAGGACATTAAAAATATTATGATTTTCCAGAGATCACTGTAAGACAAAATTTAAGGATTACAACTATGTAACATGAACATTTATTTTATATACCTTCAATAATGTTGATCTATGGATGTATTATTTAGAATAGACTGAAAATTTCAGTATTTACATAGTCGATCAAAAACAACATAAATTTCATTTTTAACTTTTCATGTTATTGGTAGTCTCACAATGAAATTAATGGATATATTTTCCAATTGTCACTAAGGAATTGGAATGTTCTGAATCATCCACTTTAGTAGTTTTTCCCATCATTAACATGTTTAAATGTAAAAAAAATCATTATAAAATTATTAATATATATTTTCATTATAAAACACTAATAATACTCAAAAAATTATTTCTACATATGAGTGATTCTAGAATGAAATGAAAACAAGAAATTATGAGTTGATAATTTCAATTCCTTCTTCATTGAGGAATCACAAAGGCTCAAAAAATCTATTTACAAAGCTCACCTCTCAATCATTATCACCATTAATGATACATAACATGCCCCGCATAACTATTGTTTTAAATTTCTGTAACTCACAGACATCCTTCGACACATTCAAAATTCTGTGTGACAGGGACCACAACATTGAAAACTAAAATAACAGAGGAATTTCCTACTCCATCAACCTCCAAGAAAAAATTCATAAAATCATTAATCACGGGTTCATGTTCCAAAATTAACATGGTTAATGATGAATCATGATTTCCACTCAATGCATCTAATAATATGTTTGGTTTTCAAGGATGAAAATGAATCGTGAAGTCATTATCCTTTATAATTTCATGCCATCTTCTCTTCTACATATTCAACTAAATTTGAGTGAATATATACATAAAAGATTTATGGTTATTATATATTTCCCATATTTCTCGATATAAATAATACATCCAAAATTTTAAATAAAAAAATAAACGTGCTAATTTTAAATCAACTATGGTATAATTTAACACATGTGGTTTCATTTGTCTAGATGTAGAAAAATTACATGAATATTATTCAGTGTTAACTTTTATTTCCCAATTCGGTTTCACACTAGGAAACTAATCTAGAAAATGTATATTAGTTTATTTACCACTGGTATATGATTAATCTAAACAATTCCCTTATTTTCAACAATGCGGGAAAGATATATTTTCCTTCCATACTTTAGTAGTTTCTCTGCCTCCTGATATGTTATCAATTATTTGGGTTCATTCTTGTATACAAAAAAACACTTTTTGAAAGAAAACATCATTAGTTCCATAATCAATCATAACATGGTTAATTGAAATCCAATACATACATAGAAGAACATAAACCACTAATATTGATAAAAAACAAGGTTTTCAAGTAATTTCATTTCACCAAAATCAAAATGATGATTCTTGTAATTCTATTTTTCTTTATTATTTCCCCATGGTGTTTCATCCCTACGTTGTTGTTTCATTTCTTTGGATGCTATTTCCAATTTACTATAAAATGATCCCTATGTTAACGAATGTGTAGACCTCATATCAAAAGAAACATTAGAAAAATCATTATAAACAAACAAATTTCCTAATACCACTTAATTGGATGTCCCAACATCTATAGAAGAATCCTTAAAGGATTTCATTTCACCTTTATTCCATAAATTCTAGTAGTTTTTAAACATTCATTTGTTTCTTTTAGAAGGTATTTTCATAAATCCCTATCAAACTACATTGGAAAGGCATTAATGTTTTCCTGTCACAATTTAAAATACCAACACTATGATATTATTAATTATAAAATTGGGCCATATGTCCAAAAATAACACATTGAAAACAATGAAAAGATATTTTATTTAATTCCCAGTGTGATTTTTACTACACTTCCCACAAACTGAAAATTGAATTTTCTTACCATCATATTTATTTGATTGGATCATTACCCATTTTATACCCTATCGACAATTTATTCTAATTTTTTTCATAATACAATGTGATCATCAAAACCCCTATTTCAACCCCATTAGCATATCAAACAACATTCTCATAAATTTTTAATTCATGGGAGACCAATTACTATTATTATCAATTTTTAAATCAAGAGTAAAAATTATTGATATGAATATTAAGATATTGAATATGATTTGGAGAATATTTATCCCATAAGGTGAATATTTATTCACAAATTGCAACTTAATATTCATCATTTTGTTTTAATTCATGCAACATATTATCTATCTTAATATGAAACATTTTAATGAAATAAATTTTAAGGAAAATAATACAAACTCATATCATTAAAATGCATAAATTCATTCCCATTCCATGATATTTATAACTATTGTACACCATTGGTCGAATTAACCATCAAAATTAGAAATTGAAATGTTATCATTTTGAGTATCTGAAAAGCCCATGACATTGAATATCTTTTCATGGTAGTAAATCTACCATTCATCCAACCTTTGGTTAGAAGATCGACTAAATGTTGGATGGTGTTTCCTCATTAAATGTTCAACTATTTTCGTGTACATTAATGGTATTTTTGGTCTGTTATTTTTCAAGGATCCAAACTATATTTTTATCCTACATTCTCTAAGGCATTACTTTCACTGTCTCCTCGCTTCCAATTCCAATCATTTAAGGCTGTGGATTTGGAATGATATCTTTATGTCAGTTCATTCATATGTAAACTTCCATATTTTTAAATAGATAAAGATTTTGAATTGATATATCTTTTATTAAGAACAATGATAATATTAAAATTCTATATTGTCTAAAGTTAATCACTATTTAATGATAATTTATTGTATTCTATTAAAATCATCCAAACCGATAATGTTCTTTATACTATGCTTTGATACCAACCATAAAGACCAGAACATAAAATTACGTAATCTAGTTAATTTAACATGATATCACTTTAATAAATTCAAAGAGATATTTTTAGTTTTTTTAGATAATTCATTCATTATTCATACATGGAAATCCCACAATCATATAAATTGGAATCTACTAATACAATATCCATTTTTTCACAATATGATTTGTTTAAATGAATGTGTGGTTTCTTTCTATTACAACACTTCATGACACTAAACATGAATCCTTTATTTCATCTAATAATCAATATACTTTTGTGGAAAATATTTTATATCATGGGATGGTCAAAAAAATATATTAAGGAACATACAAAAATATAGGAACCATTAATCCTTGAGTATATATAAAAATTTGAATCATTTTCACAAGGACATAATTCTCCCCCATAATTTAACCTATACATTCTTTTTAAAAAATAGAGTATTACAGACTAAATTGATATCATAAATTAACCATTTAGATAATTTTGGGCATTAATATATAATATTTTATCCCACGTTTATAATATATGATTTTTATCCCTTGTTCCTACCATAAAATGTAACCCTAATAGCAACTTATGATGTAACCCTCACATATAACTTATTGTGTAACCATTATTTTACACATGAAATAAACAGTATGATCAGATTACATAATATACATTCTTAATGAATTGGAGGGAGATATTGGTCAAATACATAATTACAAACAATGCTCATGAACTATAACATAATCATAAAACTATAATACATGCATCATAAAAATTTCATTCCTTGAGAAAAATCACATATTAAATTAATATCGTGCATATAAAAAAGAAAGAAATCATTGAAAATAACCACGTAATATTATAGAGTAAATATTAAAACATTATAGAATTTTGATAGTTGGATAACTTCTCATGTCGTATTTTCATTAAAAAAATCATCTTTATTTTTGATAAAATTGAAATTGAAAGAGGACTTTTAAAGAAAAGTCCCTTACCTAAAGTTAAACATTCATTGAATGTGTTAAAAACTTCATTTTAATTGTTTAAATATTATTATTAATATATTTCATAATAATATTAATATTTATAATACCTTTCAAGATGTTCTAATAACATCTTTCCACCCATTTCTTAAAAATATATTGTTATTTCCATTGTTTTGGTGAACTTTTTTCATGGTATCCTTGATTGGTGCATTATGAATTTAATTGGAAAATAGAAATTATAATATATAAATGAGAAAATATATTGATTTAGGTCATTTTAAAAAATTATATTTGAGTTCAAACTTTCCATGAATGCGGTATTAGGAAAAGAAAACTCATCATCTACAATGGTGGGGAACTGACACACCATAGATGATGATTTCTTTTTTAAAGATTGAATAATAAATTTAGATATTTTATGAATAATATTATAATAACATAATAAAATTATAGTATCTAAATGATACCTTATATATCATATTACAATGTATACAGTGATTGGAGAATGTAAAATTTAATTTTTTTAAAAGATAACAGAGTTGTATTTACCTTTTGAACTTTTTCTTCTAGTGAAGCTGATTAAGGCTATAGGAATTTGTATTTATGAGAGAAAAAAAACAATATAATGTTGAAAGGGATTAGGAGAACGAATTTTGGTAGGGTATTGTTGAGACATATGTTTTCTGAAGATGAAATTACAGAAGGAATATATCAATTTTTATAATTGAAGTGATGAGAAATTTACAAATTTCATAAAACATTAAAATATAGTAATTTTAATATAGTGTTATAGAATTAAAAATGGAGTAAAACACAAAATAAATGAAATTTTTTAAATAATTTTATCATTTTTGAATTTATGAAGAAAAAAATTTAAATATAATAAAATATTATATTCATGATAAATAGTTTTTCAATTAAAAACTATTCCTAAATATAAATTTAAAATATAAAAAAGATTAAAATTCGAAAATTAGTTATTTTAATATATAAATTTCATGAATTACCTTGAAATTTTTTATTTTATTCACATTAATAAATTTATTTTATTTTATTTTATTTTTTTGTTAAATGAATATTTACTGCATCATCGATGTTAAATTCTTTAATGTATCTATTTGTTTCCTAAAAATAAAAAATAAATCCTGAATAAGATAAATTTAATATATTTAGAAATACTACTTATGATGAAAAAATACTTTAGGTATCCAATATATATAAATATTGAAATAATTAAACCCCTGAGTGTGAACAACTTTAAATTCTTTATAATAAAACTTATAAAGTGATTTATGTGATTCAAGTGGGTCCCAAAATCCCAAAATAAGAATCAAAATAATATATTATCCTAATAATAGATATATAAATATAATTATTCAATCTAAAATATTGTTTAGAATCATTTTATTTATTATTATTATTCTTGAACAATCACTAAATTAGCATTGAAAAAGTATTATAGTTAATTATTTAATATAAAACAAAATTTTTTACCATAATATAATAACATTAATGTTATAAATATAATTATTTATATTGAATAGTTTTCAATATTTTATCATAACAATGTTAAGAAAACATTAATAATTTTTTAATTTGACTGGTCTTGCCTTGTGCAACCCTGGAACATGTATTTGTACAAGACTCTTGTTATATAACACTCAAATTAGAAACTATATTACTAAACATAAATAATTTATGATAATTATCAAAAAATAGTTACTTACTTTTTATCACATAATTATTAAAAATAAGGATCCAAATTAGACTGTGTCAATGCAGTGCAGGAATTGTGTCGACACAGACCATGATTGTTTTATAGTTATCATTAAAAAAATAATAACATATATGTTATAAAATAGTTTTGAATAATTTTTATATTATAAATAATAATTTTATTATTATATCATTTAAATTAAAATTTAATCACAATTTGTGTCTTTATGATTTCAAAAAAATACAGTATTTTGAAAATGCGCTTTTTAATATTCACACAAAATATAATTGTTTCAGAAAATTTCAAAAAATTTGTACAAATATAATTTCAGTGTGATAAATTCAAAAAAGAAATTTTATTAATCAAATTAGAAATATATTATTTTAAAATAAACCATTTTAATATAAAAATATAAATAATCCGGTAAATAATGATATTTTTTTTAATGTTACATAAGAGATTGAATTTAATTATTTAATTCCTGAATACACATAAATATGAAAAAAATAATTCTATTTATACTTTTTATGTTACTGAATATATGTGTACCATTCAGAAAAATTTAAATGTGGAATGGGCCATGATATAATATTCCCTAAAAATAAATTTTTTTTATAGATTATCAAGTAACAATCAATGGTTTTTATAAAATATATCATATTTTCCTAGGAAAAATTTAACATAGAACCAGGTGAATAATTTATAGAAAAATTATTGTGAAAATTTCTATATAAATATTTAGAAATGTCAAATTACTATGAGACTAAACACACTACCATCATACGTATATGTTTTTTATAAATAATTATTCTCATAAAAAAGTTTATATTTTTATACTAATTTATAATGGTAAATTTATATAATAACCCTCTTGATAATTTATGATCAATTAGAAAAAAGAGATGACACTTGAAATGAAGTTTCATGAAGTGATGTTTTAATTTAAAATTTTATGGAATTAACTCACTGGAAGAGAAATGTGACATTTATACAAAAAATAGTATAAATAAAATATTTCTATTGAAATAGTTCAACATTTATAAATGGTGATAGTTATATATGATCATGGAAAATGATTACAATATTTTCTACCATTTATAAAAAATATGGTGAAGGTCTCTATTAATAGTTATGAGCTAACTAGAGTGTCCTCGATTTAGATTTCGAATAATTACATTTTCATAGATATGAAATTTCTTTAATATATAATTTATAATGTATAAGGAGACATCCTAACCCACCTTATTTATTTCCAAACTATATATCAATGATATGGTCCATGAAGTCCTAAAGTTATTATTTAGAGCATCAAACAAATGGGAAAATGGAAAAAAATTCATTAACTATGAATTATTAACTAATGAATATTTTTACATTCTATTTGAATCATTATATTTTCAACGTTCATCACTCATGATGATGAAAGAGATATAGGATAAAAAATATATCTTATCTCTCCCCATCAATCTTGTAAATACCTTGATGTACAATGATCATCATTATTAGATTTTTTGGGAAATATGAATAATGATATTTTTGAGAACACCTAAATGTTCTTGTTAGGTCATCATGTAAATTTAGTGTGATGAAAAATAAAAGGGGATAATAAAACCATTACCTATAAGAATATTGAAATGGGAGAACATCGACATGGGCTTTCTCACTTTAATCGTGATGACATCCAATGGATGCAATGCGATATAGGTTACAGAGTATAAATATAGAATGAATTCTCTCTTTAATATGAACATATGATATACATAATAAATCAGAATATTTTCTATTGGAAACCTATTTTTAACATCCCTGATCATGACCTATGGTTCACAACTAAATTCTTGACATGTCTCCGACATGATCTAAATAATATATTGATCTTATGTATAACCTATCACCCCTAAAATTGTGGTCAACATTAAAGATCCATTGAGATATATGGGAATGTGGAGTGGTTTTTATATTACAAATTTAACAATGGTTGTAGTCATTTTCTTCAATTTGTTGAGTTCACCTTTAAATATATCTTCCATTCATGTTTTAAAATAGCTCTATATGATTCTCTTTATGGGAAAAAATTTAGAAGTCTTATAAACTAAGATAAATTTCGATTAAATACTATTCATGTACTCGATCATAAGATTGAAATTAGAGATATGGTTTAAGACATCCAATAATATTTAAAAACTGCATAGTGTCAGTAGAAGATATAGGATTATAAGAGATTAAGGAACATAGCGCATTAATTTGAAGGTAATATTTTCCTTAAAATATCAACATGAATATAATGACCCCCTCCCCACAAAATGTACCCCTCCCGGGCTGGAAAAATTAGAAGGAGATAATGACCCCTGAGTCCCGCCTCCAGTAGTCCTCGGGTAGGTGACTAGCACTAAGGGTATTGAAAACACACAAATGGGACGAATTAACCTCAAAGAGAACACATATAGAATAGAGAAATAAGATATAAAAAACCAAATCCAACTCAGATTGAAATATAAATGTAAACCCAATTACACATATGAAATTTCATGCACAAGTACTATAACTAAATGGTGAAAACTTCGAGCACCCAAAATAAAGTAAAAAAACAGCAACCACAAGCCCGAACAGCTCCAGCAACCCCAAGCCTATAAACACTAACCTGATCTCCAACCTACTCCAAGTGAACTGAAAAATATATTATTTAAAAAAGGATTGAGTATAACAGTATAGTCGTTAGGTTCTTCCCCAATTCCCCTTGTGCAAAAGTAATGAAAGCATGCTAAAACACAGTGAACAACAAATGAAACTGACTTGTCACCTAAACAGGTATACTATGTTCTTAGACTCACCATGTATACTCTCACAAAGTAACACATACAAGATTATATAATATAATAAATAATATCAAGGGTAACCTGCTACTACTTCCCCACTGGTTTGATGTTTTTCCACAACATCGCATGTCCTAAGCATCACCCTCTAGAAAGGCTTGCCTACAAACCCCTGGGTGAAGCCCCACAATATGAACCTCGTGCAAAAAACCACCACATCCACCCATGAAATTAACTAGGTACTTTCCATTAGCCACTATACCTTTCATAACGTGTAACATATGTCAGGTATTATACCTCAAGCCATTATAGCCCATAAACCGAATAAGGATCCTCAATCCATCACAACCTATATATGTTATAGTTGTATTAGTACTCAAGATACTATATCCAGAATATATGTTTGTGAATAAAACCAATCCATTACAGCCTTCTACACACATATATAATAATAACTAACCAATGTGCCTATGAGCCCAAGTAACTACCAAGAGATGAGAGTGGGGCTAATGGGGGTAGTCAGCCATCCATCCTCCAACCAGAATGATAGGGAAAACACCCCCCATCGCATAGAAACCCCAGAGTGTCAGTTTCTCATACTGATAGAGTGGAGTAGCATATAAAAAAACAAAAATTATAGAATATATTATATCTCACAACCACACTATGGGAGTAAACTAGTCTCAGAATCAACTATAGCTAACGTATCTCGGCCTCTGAGTTGTCTCTTCTGATACAAGGTATCCTATATGCACACAAAAAATTAAAAAGCTTTATTTCATTACTTCATTCCATTTTTATCAGTTCCAAATTATGATAATTAATTCTTTAATCGTTAATTAACCATTTATAATTCCGCATTAAATTTCATTAGCTTCACACCCAGAGTATATTGTCCCTTTAAAATCACAACCTAAGCATTGTGCCCTAGAAAGCTCTAATCCCATGGCTTAAAATCATTAATTCAATCATTTATTAAAATCTTCCTTAAATTCCCTTATTCCCAGACATTTTAGAAAACCATTGCATCCTACTAAAGTCAAGGGGGATTAACACAGTGGGTAAATGAACTACCAGTTTAGTCTTTGCCTCCTATATCAAGAGCGTATAACCATACTCCCTTGAGAAGATAAACAAGGAAATCATGTGGAATACCCCATGCATCTTTGCCTATTTCATAAGAAGGGTATGCAAGGCCAACTTCCATGAAAGATGGAGAAAGGTAAAGATGATTATAAACCAATAAGAATAATCAAGCAAACAATAATCACATCCATCTCGTTCAATCATCCTTGTTGTCCTCCCTGACACCCACAAGCATAAAGCGATGCATCTCACCACTCTAGGCGGCATCTTCTACCACAACCAAAAGGCCTCCATTCCACCACATATCACAACAGCCATCCAGGCTCACATCACTATACAAGCATCTTGAAAGGAAATATCTTAACAATTGGGATCTTGTCCCTTTAACAATCCAGAGGGTTACTCAGAACCTTACAAGGAATTATGTTTTATCAAACCACTTGTTCTTTAACAAATCTTGGATTAACCGATTATTATTCATAGGTACGAAATTTATGAAACCTAATCAGTAATTAATCACAAATAATTAATCATGCCTACTGCATAAGTTTGATTAACGTCATATTACAATGAGAAAATCCAGATTCATTTCATTCCCCTATATCTTTAGCAAAACAATTATCATTTTATTCTCATCATTACATTCATTAAAAATTTCCCTCATAAAAGGAAATATTAAATAAACAACCATATATATCACACTATCTAGAAAAAATCAAGAGGCAATAACATACGATCAATATCAATTTATTTATCTGGTTCAAATATTTATTATGTCCATTCCATTGTGATCTAGTGGGATAAAACATGCTAACTATAGAGTTTCACATATAAGAAACTAGAAGCAATGAATTACATACCTCAAATGGTTCTTGATGTTCTTTATACAAGAAAATTCCTCACAACGATTCCTGATCTCCTCCAGTCGTGACAACTGCATCCAACCGAGGATGCCACGGTACGACCGCACCAACCGAAACCCAAGAAAAATCCATTAGAAGAATGGAGATCACATGCTATAATAGGGGAATGACAATTAGGATAAGATGAACCCCAAAATAATGATGATAAAACATACCATATATCGATGATTGATGGATACTTCTTGGTTTCACTTAATCTGGTGGTGCACTTGTAGCAACAAGAACGTCGAGGGAAACCAATCAACGAGGAAAAGTTTGATATCACGATTCCTACGGGATGGAAGTAACTGTTTGAGCATCTCACACCAGAGAACAAAGATGAAGAAAATGGGAGAAAAATATCTTGTCCCTTTTGAAGATTTAACGGAGTGACGATTTATGATACACTTGAATTCCCATTAAAAGAGGATCACATTAATCCATGTTGTTTGACATTGTAAATACTTCCTGAGACATAGTAATAATTAATATAGCAATTATGGACTTCGAATCAGCCTTAGAGTCTGTAAAATGATACTCAAATGCAATTTACGTCAAAGGAAATGTCAAATGGGCAAAACTGTAAGAATTTGGGAACACTGTACACACTACCGTTAGAGAAACATTGTACATGCTACCGTTCTGGAAACACTGTACACCCTACAATTATGGAAACACTGTATACTCTACCATTCTTGAAACATTGTACACCCTACCATTCATGAAACACTGTACATGATACCGTTCTGGAATCACTATACATAGTACTGTTCAGGAAACACTGTACACCCTATTGTTCATGAAACACTGTACACTCTACCGTTTTGGAAAAAATGTACACCCTACTATTCTAGAAACACTATACACTCTACCGTTCTGGAAACATTGTACATCATACCATTCTGAAAACACCATACACCCAACTATTCTGAAAACATTGTACAATCTACCATTCTGGAAGCATTGTACACCCTACCGTTCGTAAAACACAGTACACGCTACCATTCTTGAAACATTTTACACTATACAGTTCTGGAATCAATGTACACCCTACCATTCTAGAAGCCCAGTACACTCTACCGTTCTAAAAAAACTATACACCATACCATTCTGGAAACATTGAACACTCTGCCGTTCTGGAAACACTATACACTATACTTTTCTGGATCCAATGCACACCCTATCGTTCTGGAAACTCTGTACACCCTACCATTTTGGAAACACTGTACACCCTATCAATCTAGAATCACTGTTCAGATAAGGTCACTGATGTTACAGTTCATATAAGGTCACTATTTCATTTTTCACAAATGTTTAATGAGGACACTGTTCACCTATGGTTACAATTTCACTGTTCACAGAAGGTCACTGATGTCACTGTTTACAAAAGGTCAATGACGACACAATAAGGTTAATATTACACTATTCACATAAGGTCACTGATGTTACTATTCACATAAGGTCACTGTTTCACTGTTCACAGAGGGTCACTGATGACAATGTTAATAGAATGTCAATGGTGAAATTTTTCTCATTAGGATACCATTGCACTATTCACAGAAGGACACTGAGGACACTATTCAAAGATGGTTAATGATAACACCGTTCACCTAAGGTTACCATTGCACTGTTCACATAAGGACATTGTAGTTACTTTTCATATAAGATCACTGTTGCATTGTTCACAGAACGTCAATAATGACCATGTTCACGACGGTGCACCGTTGGAAGTATTCATAGAAATGGAACATTAGCAGTGTGTTGAGGTTAATTTACATTGACCTCCCAAATCACCTCATACACCTGATTTTCCAAAAGGAATGGACCAGAGCGGTCTAGGCCATTACATCAGATTCCTATCAAAATATTATCTTCCTTGAGAACTCAAAACCCACCTAAACGGAAAAATAAATGGGGTCCAAACAACCACCCGTCGATAAACCTCTCAAAAGAGATAAATACACAAGAAGCCACAAAGGAAAACCATGTTATAAACATTAATGTATTGACAACAAACGGGACATCATTACATGGAATGAGTTAAACATTAAACAACTCTGGTTTCTGAGCACATATCTCTGACTCACGTTCCTAGGTAATCTCCTCCATTCCCCTGTGTCTCCACATGAAACGAACCAAGGGGATAGAACGTTCGTGAAACACCTTATCTTTGCGGTCTTGGATCTCCACAGGTCGCTCCTCAAAGGTTTCATCATCATCAATGTCGATCTCTCCACAATCGATGACGCGAGAGTCATCATAAAGATAACGAATAAGCTGTGATACATGGAAAACATCATGTATCTGAATCATATATGGGGGAAGTCCTACATGATATGCCACAACTCCAACATAATATAACACCTCGTAAGGATCAAAAAACTGGGGAGAAATCTTACTCCCATGACCAAACCTTTGTTTCCCATGACGAGGAGCCCACTTCAGAAAGATGTGATCACAATCATCAGACTCTAAGGGTCACCTCCTTTGATTGAAATTTGATTTCTGACGATCATGAGATTTATTCAGCCTCTCAAGAATCACATGAACAATTAATTTTGTATTATGCACAACTTCCTGCCCAAGAATTGCTGACTCTTAGACCCCAGTCTAGCACAACTAAGAAGAGAATGGTCAACCATAAGAGGCTTCAAACGGCACCATAACAATGGTGGAGTGAATTCTATTATTTGAAGAAAACTCTACCAAAGTTAAGTACCTCATCCACAATCCTCCAAAATCCAGAACACAAGAGAGTACCATGTCGTCAAGAGTATGGATGGTGTGCTCTATCTAACATTCCATCTGAGTATGAAATGTATATCTCTGTCATAACTGAGAAAAAAAGAATTTTGGAGACCTCTCCATACCCTAGAGGTAAAAAGAGGATCTTGATCAGAAATGATCATCCGTGGTACTCTATCTAGTCTCACCACATCCTCTAGATACAACATTGAAAAAATATCCACTGAACATGAATCCTTGACTGCTATGAAGTGGGACGATTTTGTTAAATGATCAACTACCACCCAAATAGCATCATGTCCGCACTTAGCTCAAGGTAAACCAGTAACAATGTCCATTCTGATTTCCTCCCACTTCCACCGAGGAATCTCTAATGGCTATAGAAGACCACCAGCGACACGGTGTTCAACCTTCACCTTTTGGAAAACCAAACTTCGAGACACAAAGCCTACAACCACACCCTTCAGCCCAGGCCACCCAAACTGGCTCCTCAGGGCTCCGTACGTCTTTTTCGTACCATAATGAACCACTAAAGAATAAAATTGGAATTTTCTGAGATCCATTTCACACATCGACAAGGGAACAAAAATCCTTCCAGGATACAATACTTGGTCTACTCCATCCTCAGACCACCCATCATGGGCCTCACCACAAACATCCTGATCTCTCCAGACCTCCACCTCTAGATCCACCAACTGAGAATCATAGAACTCTTAAACCAGAGATAATCGAACCTTCATCTGAAAAAGACATCCTATGCCCCCAACTTCTCCCATGTCAAGAAGCAATGTGGAAAATTCTTCTATCACTCTCTAGTAATCACCAGATTCACGTATAACATAACAACATGACATTTGACTCTGCGGATTAGCTTCAAAATTCCCATTTCCAAGTTTATATGATATCTAAAAGCCAAATTCATGTAAGAACTCCATACACCGAGGCTATCTAAAGTTCAAGTCAAGTTGGGAGAAAACATACCTCAAACTCTTATGATCGGTGAAAACCAAAAAGCGCTCTCAAATGAGGTAATGTCTCCACAACTTTAGAGAAAACACCAAGACTTCCAAATCCAGATCATGGATGGCATAGTTATTCTCATGGGGATGAAAATATTGATACCCATAAGAAAAAAATAATATCTACTGCATCAGAACACATCCTAACCCCAGCTATGAATCATGGTATAAAACATCAAAATGAACTCCCTTAGCAGGAAGACAAAGAATTGGAGCACTTACTAACATCCTCTTTATATACTAGAATTCCTCCTGACACTGATCTATCCATATTAATGCATAATCCTTCCATTTCAATGATGTCAGAGTAGGCACAACTTGTGATAAATCTGTTGCGAACCTAATGTAGTAGCCTACGAGACCAAGGAAACTTTTCACCTTTGACACTGTATTGGGGGATTCCCCAGACACAACTACATCTATCTTCTATGTATCCACAGCTACTCCCATATGGGAAAAAACATTCCCCAAGTAACATACTTCTCGAGCCAAAGACTTACACATTAAAAACTTCCTAAATAGCTAATGTTGTTGAAGAACTCGCAAAACGGCATGTTGATGCTAGGCATTCTATTCTTCAGAAGTGGAGTCAACAAGGATGTCGTCGATAAAAACTACAACAAACTTGTTCAGGATACCAATAAACACAACATCCATCAATACCATGAACACCGCTAGAGCATTTTTCATGTCGAATGTCATTACAATGTATTGATAATGCCCCTGACAACAACTGGAAGATGTCTTCAGGATAAACTCATACTTCTAACACATTTGATGATATTTTGACTGCCTACTGATCTTTGATAACCAATTAGAACAGTTCTATTGATTGAATAAATCATTAATCCATGGAAAATGATAGAGAATCATTTTTTTCACTTTGCTTAAGTGATGATAATCAACACTAAAAAGAAAACTACTGTCATCCTTCTTCACGAACAAAACTGGTGCACCCCCTAGAAACAGACTTGGCCAAACCAAACCGCACTATAACATACCATAAAGTAGTATAAATATCTCTCATAACCCAGGAGGTGTCATCCAATATAGAGACATAGATATATGATAATTCTCCTATTTGTAGCTTGATCCCAAACTTGATCTCTCGTCGAAGGGGTAATGCTAAAACCTCTTCTGGAAATACATTTGGGTACTCTTCTATGACCCTAGGAAACGCCAACTTCTAAACCTCTGATGAAATAAATAACATCTCTACCATCATGGATTATAAGGATGAAACACCCCTAAGACACATCTAAGGATTTCGCTCGCTAACAAACACCACTGACACTCCATCTGCACCAAATAAAATGTTCTTCTTCCTAATGCAATCCACAATAGACTTCACTAAATACAACTAATCCTTGCAGAGGATTACATCGTATGGTTGTATTTGTAAACATAGGAAATATCCACAAGAGAACTGCTTCCCTAAATCTAGCTCACATTTTCTATATACTTCAAACAAATCATCTCGACCTACAACTGGCGTAGTCAACGCCAACGGCACTGAAATACTCTCTACCTCAAGTCCCAAAGCATGGAAAAGGGTAGTTGATATGAAGGAGTGTGTCACTCATGAATCCAAAAAGGAATACAACAAGGTAGAAAACAAGCAATGGGTACCTCAAACGATGTCTGGATCACTATCAGTTAGCAACGCCTAAGCTTGATGCTGACCAAGATCTCCTCCACGACATCTCTGACCATGATGACGACCACCACCATGGTCGTGCTCTACTCTATAAGGATGGGGAGCATCACGGGACTGTCCTTATCCTGCCCTATCTACCCTCTGCTTATCTAAAGCTGGTGCAACCTACTGCTTCTACCTCATCTAGAACTAACTCAACGGACGAACCTGGAGCGAAGAACCTAGTGAGCGATGATTTTTCTGAATGGTTTGACACTCTCGCTACTGATGACCTTAGCCACCATAAGAAAAACAAGCGCATGATCCCTTGGCATATTCCTTAGAGTTGCTTCCTCAAGAGAAAAAAGATGTGAAGGGATGGGACCTACCCCTGGCTGATATGAAACTCTTCTTCCCTAAAAATTGGGAACCCCTGACCATAGCTCTTCTTTGTTTGGAATCATGATTATTCTCCTCTCATGATGATCTGGTCCTAGAAAATGTCCTCTCAACATCCTATGCCCTCTTCAGCACCTCATGATATGTCTTCAGCATAAATGGGGTAACCTGGCAATGGATCTCTGGATGAAAATCCTCCTCGAAATGCCTCTCCCTCGCCTCCTCATCTGGAAGTAGATCTGAAGCATATAGTAAAAGGTTCCTAATATGGTCTCCAAACTATTGTACACTGGAGCTCCCCTATAAAATGGTAAAAATATCCTGGTGACTGGACGCCTTCACAGTCGAATAAAGAAACTCAACTCTAATCTTACCTTTGAAATCCTCCCATGAGATCGCTGACTCCTCACAATCCCCAAGGAACAACAACCACCACTACCTCGTTGCTCCACACAGCATCTTCTCAACGAAGGACACCTAGTTATTCTTAAAAGCATGGATCTAACAAAAACCTATCTCAACCTCCCCCAACCAGTCTTCTGTGAAGGAATCAAAAATGGATCCCTCATACTTCCACAGACTCCGGCGCTGAAACTCTGGGAGTTTCTCCTCCATGTGTCATCATAATCAACTTCTTCCCGGTGATGATTTTTTGGAACAACCTACTGGACATCTTCTATGCAAACCTATAGAGGATGTCAACCTAGAGCAATAACAAAAAAATAAAAAACCATTAGATATAATAAACCTAGAATATGGAAGATTCCACATTAAATAATTAATTTTTTTCTTTCATTGATTTTACATTAAACTATCCCAAGATCTACCCATTCAAACACAGGCACAAAGAAGAATTATTCATGATCCTTTCCTATGTCTCTACCCTACAACTGGTATCACCAATTTCAGTAGCCATTGTAAACATAATGATCCATACATCATATCATATGGGCCCTAAATGACTATGTCACAACTGGTCTCCAGTTCTTACCTCACTTGCTAAACATGAATGAAACAATTTCCCTACCAACCCACAAAACCTAGCATGTGCCTTACACCAATCTTTATCTTATCCCTCAACAAGACCTCTAATACCACTCTGTCATGACCCACTCCCCAAAAAGTGTACCCCTCCTGGGATGATAATGTGTGAAGGGAGATAATGACCCCCATGTCCCGCCTCTAATAGGCCCCATCTTGGAGACTAGCACCGAGAGAATATCAAACACAAATATGGGAGGCATTCCCCTCTAATAGAACACATGCGAAAGAGAGAGATATGATACACAAAAACTAACTCCAACATAGATAGATATATAAATGAAAACCCAAGTACAATATGAAATGACATGAAAAACTACTACAACTTAAAGAGGAAAAACTACATGTACCCAAAAGAAAGTAAAACGACCATACCCACAAGCCCAAACAGCTCTTGAAACCCCATGCTAGTAAACACCATCCTAATATCCAACCTTCCCCAATTGACCTGAAAAATATTTTATATGACAAAGGGGTGAGTAAAATAGTATACTCAGTAGGATCATCCATGAATCCCCTCATAAGAATCTAATGAAATAATGATAAAGCACAGTGAACAACCAGTGAAACTGACTCGTCATCTATACAGGTATACAATGTTCGTAGCCTCAATAGGGATACTCTCACCAAGTTACACATACAAGAATTTATCATATAATAAAGAATATTGACGGTAACTTGCTACTACTTCCCCTCTGGTGTACCTATTTCCCCCAAAGTCGCACACCCTATGGATATATCTCCAAAACGGCTTTCCCACATACACCTAGGTAAAGCACCACAATATGCACATCATGAAAAAACCACAATTTCCATGTAAGAATGTGACCATGTAGTTTTTGGGAGCCCCCGTAGCTCACATAACATGTATCAAACGTCGGGTAGTATATCTCAAGCCCTTACAGCCCACAAACCGAGTAAGGATCCTCCAGCCATCACAACATATACATGTTACACATATTGTAGTCCATTGGATACAATATTTTGAATATATGTTTATGAATAACCATAAGCCATTATACCCCCCTACACACATATATGGGGAAAACTAACCATTGTGAAAATTAGCACAAGTAACTACTAAGAGAAGAGAGCGGGGCTAAAGGGGGTAGTCAGCCATCCATCCTCCTACCGGAATGTTTTTTCGAAAACACCCCCAAGGCTTAGAATCCCCGGGGTGTCAGTTGCTGTTAATGATAGGGTAGAGTAGAATATAGAAACACATAAAGTACAGAATATATTATATCTCACAACCACGCTATGGGAATAATCTAGTTATAGACTCAACTACAACTAATGTCTTTCAAATGACGGGTTGCCACTTATAAGACTATTTATCCTAAATGCACACAAACATTTAAAAAGCAATATTTCCTTACTTCATTCTCATTTTATCAATTCCACTTTATGTTAATTAATTCATTAAACATTAATTAACCATTTACAATTCCTTGTTAAATTTCATTGGCTTCACACCCAGAGTCCACTGTCCCTTTAAAATCATAACCTCAACATTGCACCCCAGAAAGCTCTAAACCCTTGGGTTAACATCATTAATTGAATAATTTATTAACTACATTATTACTTTCACATATTCCCAGGGATTATATAAAAAAATTATGCTATTAATTTCAAAGGGGATCGATATGGTGAGTAGATGAACAACTTGTCAAGTCTTTTCCGCCTATAGCAAGAGCATAGACCCATACTAACTTGAGAAGATAAACATGGAAAGAACATCTCATACACCACGCCCCTTCACATATTTTTGATGATGGGTAATCAAGAACATGTTAATTGAGAAGTGGGGATATGTAAAGCAGATAATCAACTAATAAGAATCATCAAGCATCCAACAATCACATCCATCATGTTCCATCATCCCTGGTGTCCTCCCCGACACCCACATGCATAAACCGAAGCATCTCACCACTCTAGGCATTGACTCCAACCATAACCTAAAGGCATCCATTCCCCCACAAATCCAAACAGAATTCTAGTCTCAGGTCACAACACAATCATAAGAAAAAAAACATCTTAACAATTGGTCTCTTGGCCCATTAACAATCTAGATGGTATCTGAGAACCCGACAAGGAATTATCTTTCAACAAACAACAGGTTCATTAATCCATCTCGGGTTAACCGATTATTATTTGTAGGTTCAAAATTAAGGATACCTAATTAGTAAGATGTCATAAATAATTAAACATGATTACTGCGTGAATTTGATTAACATAAAATTACAACAAGAATAACCATATTCATTTCCTTCCTATTTATCTTTAGACAAAAAATTATCAATTTATTCTTGGCATTATGTTTGATACCAATTTCCATCATGAATGATCAACTTAACGAAGTAAGCATAGATATCACACATTCTAGAAAAAATAAAGAGGCAATAACATATGATCAATATTAATTTTTTAATCTGGTTATTATATTTATTATGTCTATTTCATTGTATTATAGTGGGATAAAACGTGCTAGCTATACAGTTTCACATATAAGAAAATTTAATCATTTAATCCACTACCTCAAATTTTTCTTGATGTTTTTATATGAGAAAAGTCCTCACACTGGATCACAATATCCTCCTCTCGCGACAACTGCATCCACCTGAGGATGCCACGATAAAACTGCACCAAATAATACACAAGATAAAACCATTCGAAGCATGGAGATCACATACTATAATATGGGAAGATGAAACAGGAGAAGATGAACCTCAAAAGAATGACGCTAAAACATACCTTATATCAAATATTGATGGATAATTCTTAGTTTCACTGAAACAAGGGGTGTACATGCCACAAGATGAAGGTCAAGGGAAACAAATACATGGGGAAACGTTTGATCTCACGATTCCTATGGGAAGTAAGGAATGGTTAGAGAATCTCACACTAGATAAGAAGTTGGATGAATAAGTGAGGATGATATCTTGTCCCTTTTAATGATTTAACGGAGCAACGATTTAAGATACACATGAATTACCATTAATTCCGGATCACATTAAACCATGTGTTTTGACCGAGTAAATCCATCGCAAGCCTTAGTAATAATTAATACAGAAATTATGGCCTTTAAATCATTCTTACTGTCTTTAAAATGATGCTTTAAATTCATTTTAAGCCAAAGGAAATGTCAAAGGGGAGAAACTGTATGAAGCTGGAAACACTATATACCCTACCGTTTTGGAAATAATGTACACACTACTGTTCTGGAAAAACTGTACACCCTACCATTCTGGAAACATTGTACACTCTACCTTTTTAGAAACACTGTACACCCTAATGTTCTGGAAACAATGTACACACTAATGTTCTGAAATGATTGTACACGCTACCGTTCTGTAAACAGTATACACTCGACCATTCTGGAAACTTTGTACACCCTATATTTATGGAAACAATGTACACTCTACTATTATGGATGAACGGTACAACCTTCCATTCTTAAAACACAATAGACGCAACCATTCTAGAAAAATTGTACACCCTACCATTCTGGAAACATTGTACACTCTACCGTTCCAGAAACACTGCTCATACTACAATTCTGGAAACACTATACACTCAAACATCCTAGAAACATTGTACACTATACCATTCTTGAAACCTTTTATAACCTACCATTCTAGAAACACTATACACTTTAACTTTCTAGAAACATTGTACAATATATGGTTCTGGAAACACTATACACCTTAACATTCTGGAATCCCTGTACACTCTACCGTTTTGGAAACACTATACACTCAGTTGTTCTAGAAACATTGTATACCCTACCGTTATGGAAACATTGTACACTCTACCATTCTAGAAACATTGTACACCCTACCATTCTGGAAACACTGTTCACATAATGTCACTGATGTTCTTATTCACATAAGGTCACCATCAAACTATTCATAGAAGGTCAATTATGACACTGTTCACCAAAGGTTACTGTTTTATTGTTCACACAAGGTCACTAATGACACTATTCGGAGATGGTCAATGATGACACTGTTCACCAGTTGTTACCGTTGCACTGTTCACATAAGGTCACTAATGTAACTATTAACATAAGGTCACTGTTTCACTATTCACAGAATGTCACTGATGACACTGTTCATAGAAGGTAATTGATGAAACTGTTCACCTATGGTTACTGTTTCACTATTCACAGAAGGTCACTAATGAAACTGTTCATAGAAGGTCAATGATGACACTGTTCAAATAAGATTACCATTGCACATTTCACATACGGTCATTGATGATATTGTTCACATAAGGTCACCGTTTCACTGTTCATAGAAGGTCAATGATGACACTGTTCACAACGGTCTACTGTTAGAACTATTCACAGAAATGGAAAATTGGAAAATTATTGGGGATATGTCACCCTGACCTCGTGAATCACCGCATACACCTACTTTTGGTGGAGGAATGGACTAGTGATGTCTGGGCCATTATAATGAATTATTTTTATTCTTCTCATGAAGACTTGAATGATTATCCCTTGTTACATTATCCCATTTAAGAACCTTGATCACACATTATTATTTTCCAGTAAATAAACATGTACATTGTACATGGTTCATGTTCATGAATATAATCACATATCACTCATAAAGAATTAGTTTCATGATTAATTATATATAATAAACCCATAATTTGTATATCTAGATTGTGACTGATCTTATGTGTTATATGCAGTGGATACATTATAAAATAGTTTAATGTTTTACACAACGAAACATAAATACCAAAATTTATTCCCAAATGAGTATTTTAGTTGAAGTTTCTTTGATGAAATATCTTAATGGAATGAAAATATAAAATCACAAATATTCATACAAATTGAATTCTCTATATACATTCTACGTGTTTGAAAAATTAAAATATATTGTTTAAAAAGTGAAAAATCATAATGAGTTTTATATGTAATTAGGAAAATTATTATTAATGAATAATTATATCCATAATAATTTAAAATATTATAGTGGTCGTATAAAAAAATAAAAATAAATTTGTAAGAACAAGAATATTTGGATCACCTTGATCCCCATGAATCATAAAAATAATGAAAAACATAACAATAAAATCATGATATTAGTATTATAATGATTTTATTTTGACGTTTATAATTATTATCCTTCAGGTAATTTTAGTTAAATTACAAATGAAGGAATTGATATATATATATATATAGGATTTAATGTAAAAGATAGATTAGTAAACTGAATATTTGGTTTAGTAACAAGATTTTTGGGAATTGTAACCATGTTATTAGAATAATAATATATTCTGGAAATAAGAAATTTTAATATAAATAATAAATTTTTGAATAATTTAAACATCAATAAAAAATAATTCATAAAATAAATAGAAATATTAAAAACTAAACTTACTAGATGTAATTGTTTTAAAATATTATAATTTTCTTATTTCATAAAAAATATAAATATTAAAATAAAAATAAGAATTTATTTTGTAAGAGAAATATATTGTGAAAATTAACCTAATTACTTTATATATGTTTGATATTTTCAAAGGATATTCTTTTATGTTTTCTGAAATAATTAACATTCTACGTGAATGGTAAAAATTTAATTTTTTGTAATTATAATGTTTTAAAACTAATCATTCATGATGTAAGAATGATATAATAAAAATTTTATATTATTATATACAAAACAATAATTTAAAATGTAATATAATTTCTTGTATTCCAATTCCAAATATAAATATGGTTTTCTAATGTTTATATTGATAATTTATTCCATTAAAATTAAAATGTGATTTTATTCAAATTTCAATTTTTATAAAAAAATGAATTTTGTTTCAAAAAGCTATAGAACAATAAAAATAATTATATTACATTAAAATATGACATTAAATGTAAATAATAATTTTATTGCAATATTTTATATGGAAATCATATTCTATACAATATTTTTAATGATGAATACTAGTCTCCTAATGTTTAAATACCACATCTCCATCCACATGAGGAACCACCGGTCACTATTTTAATAAATGATGAAAATTTAACAAAATATCCCATATTATGACTCATTAAATCATTAGTAATGTCCTAGATTACAAATATCTATGACTAAAAATGTATTAGATTCATAGAAATGATGATACACTACGAAGTTGGAGAGGTTCCATATAATTTCACTCTTATTTATATCTTCTGTCCATATTTTTCTACTGTTAATTTCAATATGAACCCTTATAAGATTAATTGTGTATTATATTATAGTTAAATAAAATATTATTTCACACTATAGTGATAATATATTTGAAATATTTAAATCTGTTTTTTCTCTTCCTTTTATTTTGATTGATTCCAAATGAATGTGGTTTAACCCGCTATAGGGATATTGAGAACATTTCTTATCACCAAGTTCATTAATGGTAGTTATAAATTATATATAATTTATATTTTATCATTGGAGTGTTTTTTAATATTTTAAAATTAATTTTACATATGTATAAATGCATTTTAACAAAAATATAAAAATCTTAAATAGATGGGAAAATATATTGACTATATGACATCAAAACAATTGTATGATCACAAATATTATTATACAATAGAATCTAAATATTATAATTTATTAAATGTTAGTAAAATCAATAAAATTATCATATAAATTTATATTATAATACTTATATTTCTGTTTTAATGGATGCGTATACGATATGACACAATAAATGATTTATGATAAATCGAGTCGGAAACCGAACTCTTTATTTTGGGTTATCTACTTCAAAAACATATGTTCAATCGGGACCTACCAATAATGTTCATAAAATTAATTTTAACTATTTTCCCCTTTCATTAGATGGATATACATTTTCCTACATACAATCAATTATTTATATGATAATTTCACTTTTTTTAAATAAATTTATTTTCTGATATATCACATTAACTACTATTGATTTGGATCATATCTAATTTAGAATTATGACTTTTTATGACTAAATTTTATCTCCCATATTAATTTTGGAATAAATTTTTTTTTCATTGTATTATTTGTTTGACATGTCTATGAATGAAAATTTAATCCATGGGTTTATTTCAAAAGTACGATTTTTATATTTTTTCCTTCTCTTTGCGGGACAAATATTAATTTCATTTAATAATGTTAATGTTGGGGCCAATCATATATATTCATCCAAGGAATTGGGAAATGTTATATATATATATATAAGTATTTTATATGTATTATGTTTGAACAATATTCTTTTATTGTTAAAAATTACGATGTTTTGAATTCTACACATTTTTCATTTGGGAACATAATGCTATAATTGTTTAGAACACTGTGTTGTTTTGGCCAAAATGTTATGATGTTTAATTTATTTGAATATCCCATATGGCATAATTTTTTGAAATAACTCCCTCAATATAATAATTAGGATCCTATGCTTATGATATGATGATGTATATTATTTTCAACACTGTACAATTGATTCTTTTCTCATCTTCCATCAGCGATATTATTCCATATTTATAGTAACTTACATCACCAAATTATTTGATACATAGAATCATGTGATTACATGAACTGAGTTGAATATGATATAATTTTTGTGCATAAAAAATAAGGATTTATATAATTTTTAATTTATATTATAATATCTGATATAGAAATTAATTTTCCCTAGATTCCAATCCTAATATTCATTCATTGAATTATTATCATGTTATTTATATAGAAATGAAATAATTTTCATGAATGCATGTATTTTTCACCAAAAAATAAAATATATCTAGAAACCCTTATGTCATATAATGTAATTTTGTAGTATAATTTAATGATTTTGAACCTTATTATATACTCTCTATGACTGAAATGGTGAGATTACTTGTCATACCAATGGTATGATGGTTGATATCAAAAAATTAATTAATAATTTGTAAAATAATATATTTAAATTACTCGGTGATAATTATAAATTATGTTATATTATATTCTAATTTAAATTATGATTATGTAAAATATATATGAAATTTTAATCATAATTTTATATTAATTGTTTTTAATAATATATAAAATTGTTTTAATAATAATGCAATGTGAATTTATGGGAACCATATAAATTTGTAGTTATATTTTCCTGAACACATTATTGAGGTGTTGTCAATTTTTATGAAAAATATATTCCAAATTTTCAGGGAATAATGGGTTGGTTGATTTAGAGAGAGATTAGTTAGATAGTATTGATAGAACTTTAATTTATAATTTATTTATTTAAAATGCGAACAATGATATCTTTGGAGAAATTAATCACATTTTTTTTATTATGATATATACTTATTAGTGGGGGACATCATGAACTAGTGGTAATGAAAATTTAGAGTATGATATAGTGTAATTTATTTAAAGAATATAACTTCTCAAAAATGGGTTTCTATCATCTATATTCTTATGGTTTTTTAAATGATATATTTTATTTAATTTTTGGTCATGGAATATACATATTGAGGTACACGATTGTATGAAGGATTATTGATATCTGAGGAAGTATTATAAATATGATATTAATTAATAGAATTTATGTTAGATTATATATTAGAATTTATATCTTTAATTGTGAATACAATAATAATACTATCACATAAAATCATAATTGTGTACTAATTGAAATAAAGATATAGAAAATTAATGTAACGTGTGTAGAATATAATGACATATGATTTTACAATATAATTTTCCAATAAATAAACACTATGTTGATAGATTATTTCATACACATAATCAAACCAGAAAAATACAAGACACATTAGAGTGGAATATAATAAAATCAATAATTTCAATGTTAAATTGAAATTTATTAACTAATTATAAAATTTCACCAAATATGATTAATAATAAATAAAGTTTTAACAATATTTTTTTTTCAATAAAACAATAATTTTTTTAAAATTCATCATATATTTAAATGTTTAACATTTAATTTAAAATTATAAAATTTTTAAAAACTATATTAATTTATAGATGATTTATTTTAATATAGTCTTATGTGTAATTATTCTAACAACACCTAGCCTGTAGTCGAGTAACTGGAGCTAAAATAATAAATGTTATATTTTTTCATTAATAATAGTATTGTTACACAATTCGTTACCATCGAAGACATACGATATCAAAATTAAATATTTAATTACTTTCATATATGAAATATTTTTTGTTTAGGGGTTTAGATAATTAGCACCAACACATATATAAACACTGCATATGAATTCAAGATATTATTTTCCCATTATGAATAATATTTCATATTCTATATCTTGAATTCAAAATATCATTCAAAAATCATCACATATGAAAATGTTGTAGACTCAAATAATTTTTCATAACTTTGGGGAAATGAATTATAAGAAAAGTCAGACCAAATTCCCAATAATGTTAAAAATTAACATTAAAAATTGAATTTAATTAGTGATAATGAGATGATAAAAAAGTTATGATGACATAATCTATGTCTGTGATAATAAAATAACATAATTTATACTCCTAATTACATGGATAATAAAACACGAGTTATGGAATCTTGATTTTTGGATTGAAATAATAAAATTAATAAACACTCACAAGACATGTGACGCCATTTAGGATCAATGGAATCATTAAAAACCATGTACTTCATAAGGAAATAGTGCTGATATTTTGGGAAATTATCTACATAACCTGTTTTTCACCCATGTCATATATAACTTGATGTGAGTAAAATAAAAAAGGGAAATCACATCAATAAACTCCCTCGTTCATTCAATTGATCATAAGTAACTTTAACCAATTCAATAGAGTTATATAATAGTTTCCACACATCATATAAACTATATTATGCTCCCATGTTTTTTCATGTGCTATAATACGGCTCATCAAGTCATATAATATTTATTGTGATAACCCTTTCATCATAAATAAGGTATAAGTACCATATATGAAATTAAAATTTATAATATATATCATTTTGATATAACAATAACAATCCATATTTCATTGATTATTTTAGGATGAACTATTAATTTGTTCCATTAATTTATTATAATCCATTCAAAGAAAAAAATAAAGTTGCAATCATTAAAAAATAACCCCAATCTAGTGTATGTTTTATAAAAAAAATTACGTGTCGGTTAATTGTTATACAATTAAAAGGTCACTAATAAATTTTATGATGAATATTACATTTCCACATTAAATATAAATTTTAAAATAAAAGAAAAATTAATTAAATATTGTGAAAAATTAATAATTTAAAATAATATTTGAAATTTAACATTTAAGAATCAAATAAAATAAGGATAATGAAGGAGGGTAGTTTTATTCATATTTTTAAAATTAAAAAAAACATTTCTTTAAACATTTTGAAAGATAAGTCCAAAGTGACACATTTGGAAAATGTTAATAAATGTTTTAAATAATAATAATTTCAAAATTCATATATAATATATTTATTGAATAAATATTGTTTGGAAAATATAAATTAAATAATTTTATAAACCATGTATATGGAAGATGAAGAATCACAATGTAATAGAAGTTAAAGATCATTATAATGTAGAAACGACAACCATTATATATATTCAATTAAAAATAGAGGAAATGAAAATTAAAAATGAAATCTAAACTCAAAAATAGTGGATAATAATAGATTTTTTTCATCAAAATAATAATAGATTATTTCTTCTAAATTACTATTGTGTGTAAACAATAATGAAAATAAAAAACAATGTAACATAATGCCTTCACCATTTTGGAAACTCATAAATTATAAGCCCCTTTAAATATCCACGAAAAATAATTGTCAAATATCATTACGATAATGATATTATGGATATATTATACAAATATTGAAGTATATAAACCTATAAAAAGTATTATAGGTGAATATCATATTCATACATCTCATGGTAATGGAATTTGAATGGAATAACAATTATAAGGGTCATATGTTTTAATATAATATTAATAAAATAATTTATTATTTTTAACAAATTTAAATCCATAAAATTATGTGGATATACAAAAAAAATTATCTATCAATTCACACATTATACAGGCATAATATATTATATTATCAATATTTATAACTCAATAAAAAGTTATGGAGTTAAGAATCCCTTTACCACATAGTCATGTTAATCTCAAATCCCAAGTGATGAAATAATTAAAATCAGAACTTAAAGTAAAATTAATTTTGAATAATTAATTATATATAATGTTAAATGGATAGATTATACACCATAAAAATGAAATTTGGTGGTTAATAATAAAATATTCCTCAATTAAATCAAATTGAGATGAAATTTCTTTGATGGAGTCCAAACATTCAATGTTTGTCATTTAACTTTGTTATAATAAACTCACATAAAATAGTATATTTTATAAAACAATTTATTGTTTTAATCGCTTATCCTAAAAACATTTACTTATATTATGAAAATGAAATTATTAATTACATAATCAGTTATGTTTTAGTAAGGTACATATATAACTTTGTGACATTAATTTCAAAACAACATCAACATGTTCATCATGGTAAAAAGGATTTACTGTTCTATAATCCCTAAAATAATAATCATGACATAATTATAATTTAAAAAAAACAATCCCGAACTAAAATTAATTATTCCTATGTAAAATGATATACCTTACAAAGATATAGATTACATGTTGTGCGTATACGTGTTTAATTATTCCATTATTCAATGTTCATTATGGAAAGAATGTATGTTTTGATTTATCTTACCAAAATTATATCAATAACGTAAATACCATATTTATTATTTTCACTTATATATATATCAACTATGTGATATGGTTATGTAAAATAAATCATCATTATCTATGGAGGAGGTAGTCCACATAAAAGCATAAACGATGTTATCATTTTCCTATGTTTCGAATTGTAATAAATTAGAAGAAATATTATCTTTTCATAATGATAAATATTTCATCAATATTATATATATTCATTAATTCCATAATTATAATAAACCCAATAAATACTGAAGGAATATAAATTTCATCTATTTGGGAGGTAATAGTCTTCCATACACACGATCAATGGTTTATTTTCCCATTTAAAGAAGTGGATACTGATATTGGTTGTCTATTAACTATAATAATAACTCAATATATATTTGATAATGGAGGTATTATGTAATAAATATTATGAATTATTTGAATTAGTTTGATGAATAAATAAAATAATAATGCTTATTTAAGAACTATACCTATATTCAGAAAAACACATTTCTATAACACAAGTGGACCACATTAGTTGGAATTATGCCCTTAATAATGACTCTATTACATTATGAGGGTTCTCAAAAAGGGATTTAAATTTGTATTGGTATAATTAATATCCCTTATTAGTCTGATTATTTGAAAAAAAAGGTTCCAATTTATAAGGGAGTGAATGTAAACTCTTGAAATTTGTGAAATAATAAATTATCAAAATTGTTTGAAATTTATAATATTTGAATATAATATTTATACGATTTAAAATAGTATAATACAATAAAATTTTAAAATTTTTGGATAATATTTTTATCATTATATTTCTTTATCACTTTATTATGCATTTTTACAATTATGTTGATATCAATGTTTTTAAAGTTATAATAGGTTAATATAGTAATTATAAAATGATAATGATCCATAATTCCTCTATGTATTTTTTCATCTATTTTATCCCATTAAAATTATATAATAAATGATTTTTTAAATCATTTCATAAAATATTATTTATTTTAAAACATCATTACTGTTAATACTAGAAGTATTTATTAACTATAAATTTAAAACCTACCTGAATATTGAATTAATATTAAATGAATAATCATATATCTAATATTTCATGATTATCTAGAAAAATAATTTAAAACACAAATTCATTATTAATATTTTAGTTTTAATATATCTAGCGAAATTTAATTTATTTATTTATTAATTGAATATTTAGAAGATAAAAAAATGTGAATTCTCTTAATGTGACAATTTAATCAATAAAAAATAAAAAACATTACCATGAATAAAAATTACTCAGTTTTAAAAATAATATTTATAGATTAAAAATAAATTTTTATACATATGATAAAAAATTACTATTTAAAAAATAAAGATTGAGAAATTTTTGGATTTATAATCACATATATATTATAATGGTCAAAAAAATTCCAAATGGATAAATACAAAATATTATCATTTTTGTGACTATAAATATGGTATAACCCTCAAAGAATATTATAGAAAACGTTAGGGTCATTCAATCATCCTAATAAATGTATTTTTAAATTTTATTACATGTTCAACCCTTCACTAGAACAACAAATTTTACAATGGATATTAATTATATTTTCGGAAAATGAATTTATTTGTTTATCAAAATTTTAAAACATTCAAATATATATGGAATTATATTATAAAAATTTGTCATATTGATCTTGATGAATTTAATTTGACGTTAAACCCTCATACTGCATTGATAAATAGTGTTTCATAAAAATACCTTTTTAAATATAACATTTTGATACTAAATTCAATTATAAATTTAAATTAGAAGACTGTATTTATATTATATTTAATATAATGTAACTAATAAAATATAAAAATCTAAATAAATATATAGTATGACTATATAAATAAAAAATTATTTACAAAATCAAGTTTCTTTAATATTCCCTTAGAAATAATTTTTTTATAAAAATTTCATAGTTTGAACAATGTGTAATAATGATATTTTTATACAAAAATTATTTTTTCTAGATAAAATTTACAAACATTTCAGATATTAATTACATTATTAACTCATAAAAATAAATAAATTACTATTTTCGAAGAAATCACTTCATTGAAGAATTATATTTTTTTACTATAAATCATGTTCTTATATCCAGAGAATTAGTTTAAAAATTTTTAATTCATTAAAACCTTCTTATATAGATCAAATAAAATTTATTACTATCCATGACTATCTGTTTTTTGGTTTTGATTTAATGTTCACAATTAAATAACAATATATTGTGGTTCGTTTAAGCTTATTATTATCTCTCACACACATTATCAAACATTGTGTCATTATTTTAAAATCATCTAATTTTTTCTACCCCCTTATAAAATACGAATTCCTAATTAGTAATCAATATAAGTAACCATGGGTTTGAAATTATAAAATACCATATTTGTAATAAAATAATGGAAAACGGTTAATAAAATATCTACATGAAAAGAGGTAATGGGAAGTACTAAGGATATGTTGAATAATACATATATGGATTCCTAATATGTGAATATTAATTTGATGTGAAAATGTGGACCTGAAAGAAAATTGGTTCATCTATATAATTATGATGGGTGAAGAAGATCATTAATCATAAGAAACTATATGGTCATGTGATTTTTAATTACCAAAAAACCATAAAATGAATATGTGTGAAAGAGACCATCGATTCAGAGAAAAAAAGGCAATAATATATCATATTTTTTCAAGGACATATTTTATAGAGTTAAATAAATCCATTATCATATACACTAAAAAGATAAGGAAAATATACCTGTTAAACCTCTTTATTTTGATCCATTAATAACATTTCACCATAATCTAAACTTATTCTCCAAATAATGTGTATTGATTATGAATATTTCAAGCCTAATACATAAAAAACAACCTCTAATGGATAAAATTACATACAAAAAATATCCTTAAATTTTTTTCACATATATATATATATATGAATAATAATTTAAACTAGATATTTTAAATATTTTATCACATAATTTTCAATGAAAATATTAACGTTTATCTGCAATTATATCTAAACACAAATAATTTTGTATGTTGAGAAAGGTATACTCTAAAATTTTATAATATAAAAATAATAATAGTCATTAAAATAAATAACTTGAATCAATTTCTAGCTACATTGTGATCTTATATCCCTCAAAAAATAATTTCACATTTATTCTTGAAGTAATACTTCATGTTCCAATAAGTGGTTACATGTACCTCAACAAAATAGAATGGCTCGAAATATATAAATAGTCTTATTTTAATTCCAACTCATAAGACATATATAGGGGTGTCTAGGAAAAATACATTATGATCATACATAAAATGATAATCAATTTATTGTATATATAAATCATAATATAAAATCTAATGAAAACATCATAATATATAATGTTGTCTTAATCCTCCTCCTACACAAACTATAACCATCATGAACCTGCACACCCGAATCTGATGCCAAAAACTTTAGAATGAAATTTAATTCTTTGATACCAACTAGTATGTCCTAATTTAATTAAATTTTAATAATAAAATAGTAATTAAAAATAATGGGGTTATTGTATATACAAGTACCTTTTCAGATTTTATTTTCATGAAATAGATCTTATTTTAACATAAATAACACCCTGAAAATCAAAAGGGTATTATCCCACTATACCCAAATTTGTATATTCCATGTTATGTCTACAACATCTGACTATGAAATTATTAAATATGAATAATTTCAAGAATCTACCCATTTTTAATTCACTTGGGGAAAGAAACCATATGAAGGTATTGTTTAAATTCACAGTATGTGAAAATATAATAATTAACAATTAAATGGCATTAGTGAGAATAGACATGGAATAAGTTAAAAATGATATAATCAGCCTCCATGAGAATTAAATTTTAAAATAATTTCCACAAATTCATAGATCCTAAAATACTAATCATGAATTAATGCTTTACCAATGAAAATAATAAAAGGATTAAATAATCATGATCTTTGTGATGTTAATATTCATCAAACGAATTATTTAGAACCCATATAAAGAATAATGAAATTGTTTTAGTATCATAGAAAATTGTCTTTACAGGAAACAATATAATTTTTTGATAAAGATAAGTATCCAAGTAAAATCCATAAATTAAACCACATAAATTAAATCCACTTTAATTACTTTGATGAAAAAGAACATTACCCAATACATTATAGATCTATAATCTCTCTCACCCTTCACTTGTTATAGCATGTTTGCCCATTTTTCATTATATATAATGGTTATCAACACATAATATAAAATATATATGGATCATCAATTCAATTTAAATAATATATATATACCCTCAATGAATAAACCGTTAGGAATATTCCACTTTTATATATATCAATAAAAAGTATTATTTTGTTACATTATTCACCTACGAAAAAAACAAATTGTATGAAAAAATAATAATAATTTGAATTAAATAAGAATTTTGTAATCATAAAAACATATCACATTTGTGTTTTATTTAACATAAACGGTTGATGATGCTTATAATTGAAATAAAATAAAATTAACATTAAAAATATACTTGAGGAAAATTCCATTTTCACATAGAAAATAATATTTAAATGGATAATATTTTCAAAATATTGTGAAAAAATTTCATATAAAATATATATGGAAACCTATAATAGAAACATCCATGATAATAATGATCATTAATGAGGTAAAATCCAATCATTTTTCAACTGATTAGTAAAATTTCAATTGTTTTGATAACATAGAAAATAGTAACCCTTTTTGTAAAATATAGGATGTTTGTATTAAAAAATTTAAATGATGGCCAAATATCATTTAACATAAATTTATGGAATATTTTTTAGTACTAAATTCCAGAATTTTTTTTATAAATCATGAAATTGGAAGATAAATCACATTTATCTATAGGTATATACATAAACTATATCACTTACAAACAATATTCTGGAAAATTATTCAATAAATAAGGGAGGAAATGTAAATGATTTTTTTAATAATTTTGATAACTATAAGAGAAAAAAATATAATTCTGTGTAAAAATAAAAGAATATTATTTATTCTATAAGATCCATTATATTAATCAATACCTAGAATAAAAAAAATATTGTGATTTAATGCTAAATGCACTATGGTATCATTTCAATCATAATCCACATGAAATAAGAATGGAAAATGGAAACATAAATTTCAGAAACATATGGATTATGTGTGTATATTATGAAAAATGAATAGTATATAATCCTGATAAATGATGATATATACATATCATAAACAAATGTCCCATGGGAAGTTAATTTGATACGAATAATGTTTATAAATATAATATCATCAAATTGATAAATAATCAATGAAGGGATTATGTATAACAAATGTATATCCAAAAAAATTGGAAATATAGGTTAAATAAATTTATAGGTAAATACACACAATATATATTAAGTATAAAGTTAACTAAGAATCTTTATAACCCAATGTAATGAAATTGAGTTATGAACCACTTTAACAATTGGTAACATTTTGGTCAAATCCCAAATTGTCCCGCTAATTAAATTTTCCCTATATAATACCATTATGTATGAAGTATTAATGATGTTATCATTTAAAAGGGAGAGTATATAATCCATATAAAATAAATTTGGACCATAATATGTATATAAGAATCAATGACCTGAAATTATGATGAGATGACTTTTTCCAGGTCTATAAATTTCAGGTGTTTCCTTTAACTAATATAAATTAAACTCATATCATGTATTTGATTTCAATAGAATATTTTTTTGTGTAATCTCTTATCCTTAGAAAATTAATTTAACTTGTTATAATGAAATGTTGAATTACTTAATCACATAATTCCAAATGAGGTTCATTATGAACATTTGGTATATACTTTCAAAATTACATTAATTCATTCACTATTGCCAAAGGGGATATTTTTTACATCCTATCTAGAATATAAATCATGAAATAACTATAAATTTAATACATCAATGAATATTTTAAATCCAATCATGAATTATGTTTATGAAATATAAACTATGTTAAATTCATGATGAAGGTAGGGAATATATATGCAATTGTGAAGTTTCTGTTTTTCGACGATCATTTTTGGAAGGTTGGTAAATATTACAATATCTTATCAGAATTATGCTTATATTATAAATATGAAATTATTTCATTAAATGTATTTATATATATTTATATATATTTAACATCCATTAGATGTGGTTTTTGAAAATTGTATTACATCGCTTCAGTGAGATGGTAGTCTGTATGTGTGCACCAATGATGTTATCATTTTCTATGATTGTAAATTTAGGAATGGATAATATATATTATCTTTTAATAATAAAAATTATTTCAGTAATATAATATAATATCATTTATTCTACCACTATAACACATATTTAATGATGTGATGGAAGATAAATGACATAGTTCCATGGAGTTGTATTTCCCCATACATAAGATCAAAATGTTTGTTTCACTTTTTTGGAAGTGTATATAGATATTGGTTTTATAATTAACAAAATAAAATTTAATTATATATTATAAAAACAATTTATTATAAAATCATTGTTAAGAAATATTTAAAGGAGGTAGACAGATGAAATATAAAACACTCGGTTAATATGTATTCCACATCTCTGAGAAACCTCATTTTTTTTAATATTTAATTTATCGACATATCATATTCTAGACATGAAAATGAATTTATAGTGTTGGGTGGGATGTTATGAAGTCATATGGGTTGGGGTTAGCCGATCCAAAAGGATTAATACATGTGATGAAATGAGAAATGTGGTTCTCTTTTACAATATATGGCATGGGACCTCTTGGAATTTCACAACATATTAAATTAATATAAATTAATATTGATGTCCATATGCTTCCAAATTTAATATAATATGATTAATGATTAGGATGATTAAAAATAGTACCATTAAATAAATTTAGTTATGTTTAGGTCACATCTGTACCCTTTTCTGTTTTAACTATTCGTTAACTTATTCTAAAATTAGTGTGATATCAATGTTTTTTAAATTATTGGGTTAATATGGATGTATTAATAGGAAAAAAATTAAATTGATCATGGAAAATTTAATAAAACATATATCATTTAGTTGGGCAAGGATAATATTTCGGGGAATATTAAACCTATTTATGTTTTTATTTTTTATGGAATTTCATTAATGATAATTATAGAAAAATTACATTATATAAATATTAAAAACTACAAGAAAATGATGGAAATGAAATATATTTCATTGAATAAACTTAAATATGAAATTTTTATCTAAAAATTGATGGATAAACTTAATTAATTAAAATTATTATAATTTTACCAACATAAAGTCATTTATTTTATAATTCTATTAATTTAGTATTTAAAAAGCTACTCTTGTATAATTATTGTATATATTTATTCACTAAATAATAAAAAGAATAACCATGATAAAAAATAAATTTATATATCATATAACAATTTATAATAGTACATTTCCTATATTTATCCATATTTAATGATATTATAATCATTAAAATAAATGGTGTGATTTTTGGATTTATATTAACATAAATATTATAAATGTCAAAATATTTTATAAAAATAATTAAAATGGCTTATACTATATTTTTATGATTTATAAATGTTACTCTGAATTTTAAGAAGAATTGATTTTATTAGAATAGTATTATGATAAGGTCATCCATTCCAGAACAAGTTGTAGGAGGCTTTAGTGGATTCTGGTTTGAATGGTATCACCCAGGAATCAAAAGTAATTATTTATTTATACACAATCACTACATATTAATTTAAAAATTTAAATATTTATTTTCATGTGCATGCCAATTTTTTAAATTTTATTTTATAACTATATATATAGGAATACGTTTTTATTTCCCAATTTAGATGTACTTTCACACTACTCAAGCATTCAAGACACATGGGTACCCGAAAAAAATTAATGATTAAAACACCATGCCAGATAGAGGGACATAGTAGATTTTTCATTCAATTAGATATTATTAGAATTATTCCAGATATTGATGTTGTATGGCTCAGGTATTCAATCAATCATTTGATATTTATACTTCCTTCACTAACATTGTCTATGGGGTCGACTAAATGGGTGTTTAGTGACTTTATATAAGGGTATTCATTTTCATTGTATTATTTATTGAATGATTTGTTTATTATATATATATATAATGATTTTTTTTATTTTGGATTATGTTTGGTTCTTTTTAATTGTTAAACATTTTAACATGAGTGTATTTTCTCCCCTTGGTTCCACCCTAGACAAATTCTATACTACTCGGATACCTAGAGGATATGGAGAGAAAACATGAGGTCTGAGTGGCCACATTAATGGTTTCTCCACCACTCATTTGTATTGATATAGGGGAAGAAACTAATATTATTTAATATTTATATAATATCTACCATAATTGAAATATTTAACACATTTTAACATTTACATTGGTGACTACAATCGAATTTGGTAAATTAATATAATTTCATAAATTTAAATTTATTTATTACCCCTTTTCACACTAATGAAAAATATAAAAATAATTTAATTATATTTTATATATAATTGTGATAGATTAGTATTAATATAAGTATAAATTCAATAGTAAATTATTCATAGAAATTTTTATTTTGAATTATAATAAAGAATCCATAATTATTCTTTATCAAATGATAATAATTTGACAACTGATATTTCTTAAGAATAAATTTGTCATCTAGTAATCCTTTTACAATAAATATTTAATATATATCATTTTATTTCATTAGAATTGAAATAAACAACATACGAAAAATATTACATTAAAATTTGGCCTCTTCGACATTAGATGGTTTTTTCTATATTAATAATAGAATAATATTGAATTCAATACTGAATATTAATTTTTTACAAATATAAAAAATTATGTTCATTATATTTAATAAATAAATAATTGTGAAATTTTTCTAATAAATATATACATATAAAATATAATAAAGATAGTTCCCTAATAAATACATGTTATATTTTAAATAAAAAATTAAATTTGTTTAGTTTAATGTTATTTATTTATTTTTTTGATATAATTAATATGTTTTACAAAAATAAAACTGATGTTTTTAAATAAAATTTCATGATATAATTCCATAAAATTAATTAATTTATCTGAACTATATATTTCATATAAATGCTTTCTTTATAACAAATTGACTTTTCTATAGATATTTATTACAATATAATATTATTACCCAATTATTTACATGATGTTATAATCCAATATTAATGTTTTTAATTATTTTTCATTTATCATGAATGTAATTCATTTAATAGTTTGTTACAATATTGTACAAAAAAATTTAAATTATTTTTTTATTACATGTATCAAAATATATGAAACATAAATTATTTATTTAATATAAAATATGTAATAGTTTAATAGTTTTATATCCCCACAGAGTAAATATTTTTTCTCCTGAAATTTCATTAAATGGATAAACACAAATAAAGGTATTTTTACCACATTACATCTTCTTGTTCCTAAATTACATTCTAAAACTTTTTAATCATATGAAAAATATTAACATGTTATGTTTCCTTATTACAGTGAACATTGTCTCCATAAAATAAGTTTCCAATAATTTTTTCATTATATGATATATGTGGTTCTATTATAATAAATAGATGTTCTTTCCAATGAACAAGATATCTGTAGATATTACATATTATCATTGATCATTTTTATTTAAAATCAGTCTGAGGATGATATGTGATTCCAAAATAAAACACTATATTTAATGATTAATTAATAATTTTCATGAACGTCAAGGTAATCCACACATCCAGATCAAATACCATAGAAATTTTACTCAATGTTAACTTACTACAATATTTATTTATAATAGGGAATGTTTATTGAGTGATAAATATCCCCAAATATATAAAAAAAATCTAAAATTGACAGGAAAAAAGCTATAAAAAATGGCATTATGGATTTAGATGTCTTATAAAAACCTAAAAAAATCCTTAGATATGTTTTCCAATTTCCATACACGTATTTGTAATGGAATCACCATATAAATAGTGTTCTATTATTCATCATCGTCAGCATATAATACTAAACATTGAGATATTTAAATTTAAATTTTTTCATTGTTGTTGTCCAAATATAAATGATAAATGAGATCCCTATACATCATTCAATATTTTGGATATTTATATATTTACGTTTTATTGTAATTTTGTAACATTTCCATTATTAATAATTTTATCATGAGGACATATATTACATTAGAATATTTTATAATTCCATCATTGAAATTGATAGTATATATATTTCATTCCCTCTTTGTAGAACATTATCTATAATCTTACTTTCCCTGATCATCAAATGATAGGATGACTGAGAAAATGCATTGGAAAAAAATGATTTCTCCTACTAAATTATTATCTCCTTGCCCGTACATGGTAAATCCATGAGTATGATTCATTTTAAATCACCAAATTGATATTATTTCATGATAATTACTATCTAGATATTCATCCACCTAGTTCACTTCCCAGTGTCATATTATATTGAGATCTCATTGTCTATATTCAATATCAAAATTCTCCATTGGGTGATGTTAAAATCCATATATGTAAATATATAACTTCTGTTCCTATAATAAGTGCATATTGTAAACATTTTACCATAGATATATCATCTTTATGTCATTAATGAAAATATTAACACTATAAACCCCAATTGATGGGGTGGCTAATTTTTATAAAATCCCTTTATATAATGTGTGTGTAATATATGACCATTTCATGTTTCATGAGCACCCATTCCAATCTATTATTTAATAAATAATTGTATATATATATATAATTATTCAAAAAATGTTTGATAGAAGATATTTGTAATATTTCTATTTCTGGTAGTCTCATTAAAATATTCTTGACATTCATTTTAACAAAGGTACATGACTACCTTCCATGTTAACATGGTTAATAGATTTTATATTAGTAATATGTATCTCTAAAATAAAAGATAATATGCATCCGTCCCCAAAAAATATGGATTTGTTGTACAATGTTTTATCATATTGAATAACATATTACTTATTCCTTTTAAGGGTCCACAATTATTTAGTTTCATATGATTACATGAAAAAATATTAAAACTATCTGAATCAATTATTGATACATGAAAAATATTGAATACAGTCTCTCGTTTAGAAATGGTCATTGAAAGACCCCTCAATTTATATTCTTGGTCATATTTTTCACATGGAATATATAATAACGATATCAATAAAACTATATATAAATGATTCGGATAAAATATAACTACATTACTCAACAAATGCATGAATATTTTGTGATATATGTCTAAATGGAATCATTATGAATTCATGTTTTTCATATCATATATGGAATGTTGTCTCAGATAAATCCCATCTTTTCACAAATAAATGATGATATCAAGACCATAGACTTATCATTTACAAGTAATTGGATCCCTATTGTTTAGGAAACATGTTTTCCTTATAAAATAAAATTTAATTATTTATTTATATACATTTATCTTCAATTGATTCAATAAATTTAAAAGAAATATATATTTTAATATAAATTATCATTTAAACAATACAATGATTGATATAATACAACATAAAAAACATATATCTAAAACTCGTCATGACATATTATATTATTACATTCCAAAATATATTTATAGTAACCAACTAATTCGATTATATTATATTCTATCAGAATATATTATAGTAATCCTTTCGTTGCATCTGATATATTTTTATCAATGTGATATTTCAAATGCATTGATTATTTTATTACAATAATTTAAATTAATATCATATAAATTATTATTATAAAAAAATTAATCATTTAAAAATTTGAAAAAATATATTAACACACTATAAATTATAAATTTATTTGAAATAATAATGTGAATATTTAATGATTAAAAGGGTAATTTTTCGATAAAATAAGGTCTTATATACATGTATAAATTTCATTAAAACGTAAAATATACCATTTTGGAATAAATATTTGTTTAAATGAAACTAATTTTTTATTCATCACTTCATAATTATATTATTGTAAAATCATTGTATTTTCAAAAATAATTGCTTTTTTATTGAGTAGTGAAAATTCTAATTTTGGAAATACATATAATTATTTTTTTATCAGATAATTAAAAAACCATAATATTTTGGATTTTATTTAAACATATATAGTTTCAAATTTATTAAACTTAATCTAATTATATCGAAATAAATCAATATTATATTTAATTTTATTATAAATAAATATTAATGTCTTATGTAAAATTTTATATAAAATATTTTATGATGTGCATTTAAAACATAAATTATCATTCATTTTGGAAACTAATATAAATTTAATAATAACAATATTATTTTATTTTTATTATTAAGAGTTTCAAATTTAGTAATTAGGGTAGTTTCATTAATTGTCACTATGCATATTATCATTTGTAATGTTATTTTCACTTCTATATTAGGATAAAACAGGTTAATTTTGGTTAATATTTTTGTTATGGTTATAAAATATAATATTATTTATCATTTTATGGGTATAAATTTCCCCTTATGAACTTATATTTTAAATTTAATTTGAATAACGACTCTTCATTGTGAGTAATATGATTATAATTTTTAAAGGTAATTAATAATTACAACTATTGTAGTCCCCTCTATTCTAAATAAGAACCCCCTCTCATCACTTATCCATAACCCATAAAAACACAATCTCAACCAATATCTCCCAAAAATATTCCCAACCATCCAATATAAAACATAGATGTTCTCTTCTAAATAATGGACCAACCTAGATTGCTTACTATGTAAGCCATTATTTGTTTTCCAAAGAATATGCTTAACTCTTAACTAACTGATTTAATGTGTATTTCTTATTCACCCATATTTAAATCTAAAATATCCATTTTCATATAATAAAATTGATATTAAAACATATGGGAAATATTGTAGTAATACAAGATTTTGTGTGTTTTCAATGATTGTGGTACTAATAAGAGGCCTAGTGGGGCTGTTGTGTTGTTTGGATGCCCAAAGGAGTAAGTAAGAATAACTTTTGGTTTAATTGATGCTTTTATGGAATCAATGAATAATATTTCCTAAAACAGTTATTTCATATTGTGTTTTGTTATTCAAGGGATGAGGATTTATGATATAATGTTAATATTTATGGCTAACCTTTGTAGATCTCGGCCCTTATAAAATTAGGTCATGATAAACACAAAATATGAAATTGAAATTTATGTTGTCACATAAATGAAGGATAAATGGTCTGAGGAAGAATATATTTAAAGTAGAGTAATAAAATATGTAATTTTTTGATGTAGAAAACCTATTCATGATGTATTCTCAGACATATTATTGAGATATAAATCCTCTATCTTCCTTCACTCTATAACATCCCTGACCTTCTGTACATTATATCATGTTCCCTAAGTCAGGTCCACACATGAAATTAGGCTCACCTTCGCATATTCTAGTTTATTCATACTATTATATAGAATTTAATAGATCACATCTTTATCATAAAAATATAAACCATATAAAATAATATATAAAGGAATCCCATAAAATACATGAATCAAAATTAATTTTCCCAGAACTAGTTACACACCCACAACCACATAGTAAATATTCTATTCCATGACCAACAGTTTAAGGTGAATGTGGAACCAAAAATAAGGAATAAATGAATAATCCTCCAAATGGGACCTGACACCACATATGGTTCCCCCATCCAGGCACATCCATGATCAATGAATCATCTTGTTCGCATAGGTCGTTTTTCTTAGTCCTGAGCTGCACCCATGATGTCTGATTGGGAATCCAATGGCATCTCGAGTATGGTGTGTTTTCAAATCTGTATGCCACCACCGACATATTTTATATAATATCGAATCTACAAATATAGGTTATGTAGGTATATAATGACAAATAAGATAAAGAAGGTAAACGTGGAGCCATTAATTAACAATGACCACTTTATCACCATTAATCATTTATTTCATGGGTTACCCATTTTCATCAAATAAACATTTCCCTTTTGTAAGTGATCTAAGCATCACAAAAGGGTAATATATAATGTTCATTACATTTTATGGTAGAACATTACAAAAAAACATTACATGACACATACCGTGGATTCCTACACTATTTTATTGTTTCCCATGCATTCCATAGGGGAATAAAGCCTTTATCTGACCCTATAAACCAAACATTTAGTGGTGGGGTTTAGAGCCTCAGTCTAATAGGACTCAGTGGAATCTAACCTCATGTAAAAAACTCTACAGAAACCAATAATCTATGGTCACATTCTTATTTCACCATTTAACAAAAATATCATTTTCAAACATAACTCATTGAACACATATACTAACTTCATACCTTCACCGATTAACACAATTACCATTAACAATCCCTAACCCGTTAGACACATATTCTATACTCAATTCATAACTCAATTGTCACATTTACATTTAACCAAATTATGCATAACTATATATGATCATTTAAACAAGATTATAATAAATTTAATTTCAATAATTACATTATAATTATAATAAAAAATCACATAGTTTTTTCTTTTATAAACCGTTGTTAATGTGATAAACATAAATATCATAGGTTATATCTCTTTTACTATTAAACATTATATGTAATAACCCAACACAATGTGCATGGATTTATCACACCCAAATGGTGTCCTATTTTCATTTATAACAAAACTCAATGAACACCAAAGGGATCATGAGGGGTCAACACATCAATTTTCCAAACAAATTGTGACTTCATAATAAGGACCTCCAATACACTACATGAATGTACTATATCACATCCACATACACATTAAACAAACATTATGACTATAGGATATATTTTTTCGACTACCTATGTCAATTGTTTATATTAATGCATGACCAAAAATGGAATTTTATTTTAATATAAACACCATTCAAATTCCCAACATAAAATCATCCAAAAAATGATGGTTCTATATCATTAAAAGAAGAAATGTGTTTCCGTAATCCCTAATTAGAAAATTTGATGTATGTGGATTGTTAGAATCACCCAAAACATCAATCAACAACTAAAAGTGATCTAAATGTATTAAAAATGGGAGATATTAATTCTTTGGATATTTGGTTTGAATGGTTCATCTCCCATGGTAGTTGTAAGAATAATGATGAGGAAAATTAGGTAATCAAACATGTATCTATATGGATAAAATGGTAAATTTACCATCACTTAGGAGGAGTAGTGTTTGTCCACAAGGATGTACAAATTGATTGAGATATTTATGCCACCTTTTTTACAAAAGGGGTCTAGGCATCTTTTCCACCATGAGAGACAACAAAATATAACATATTGTGCAGTAACTGTGTTGGATGGCTCTATACAAACCCACATGATTTGATATCATTTTTTTGAAGGGGTCACCAAACTTGTAACCCCTTATCCCAGAAATAATGGTAATGGAATATGGTTACTAATAACATTGTTCCATCCATGAAACCTATAATATATTAATTCACTAAAGGAAAATAATTTTTAAATTAAAATAGTATAAATTTTATTTTCTTTTTGAGAAATCAGTTTTCTTTTAAGTCGTCACATATTTATGGGTTTGTGATGGATAGAATTATAATGACCACATTCCCTATCACTCTCATTTGGAAAATGAAATTTGGGTTTATCTTCAATGTCTCTTCTTCCTATATTGAATCCTTGTTAATTGGAATTCTATTTGACCTACCAACATACCATTATGTTTTTAATGTGTTTTTTTAATATTTTTCTTTTTTAAAGACATGGAAATTCTGTCGAAATATTGTTTCTTAAATACATGGTATATTTACGAGTCTGTGAATTTTTACAGCGCTTGATTCTGAGACTTGGTGTGCCCTGAATCAATTTTTGAAGTTTTTTAGGTACGTTCAGTCAACATACGAGCGTGTTTTTATAACTTCTTAATTGGTTCTCAAAATTGAAATCTGAGGGCACTGTTGATCTCGCTGCGCCGGTATTCACTTAAGAAGACATTCACCCAAACGACAGTTGTTCGAGAGTAAAAGATAGTTTTTGGATTTTTATAAAAAAAAATAAAATAATGTGAGCTAACATCTTTTTTTATTTGATCCGCCATGTGGAGTTTGGGTGGTTCGATTCTCCATGTGGATCATGGAGGTGGGGGCCGCCACACCTTAACCTCCTATGAGAGGATATGGTGGTGGGTCCCACTTGAACATAACCTCCTTTGAGAGGATAATTTTTGTGGGGACCACCTGGGATTGTAACCCCTTGGAACTCCCCATTTAAGATGGATAAACTCCTTGACCACCCCTCACCTTAATTAATCCCACTCCCCTAGCAATTAATGGTCCCACCCCCACCCCAATTAATTTGAAAAACTTTTTTTCGATTTTTTTGTGCCATATCCCCTAATTAACTGCACCAACATGTGTGATTTAAATATAGCGATCCTCTTGACAACCTCCAAATTAAATGTTACACCTCTCGTGCAATTAATTTGTTGGAGCCGGGTTAATTAATTTCAATTTTTGTTTTGTTGTGCCAACGAAAATAGTAGACAAACCATTCCCCTATTATTTTTGTTTGGAATTTGGTGGAGCTTGGGAAGAGGAAAGCTAGGGAGAAAATATGTTCTCCCAATGAAGAATGTGAAGAATGTCGGTGATGATTTCCACTTTTGACTTCAACCCTCAGATCCTACCAATGTGGAGTATCTTCCATGGCTGACGCAGCTCGGAAGTGGAAGTGTGCGGTGGACGCGACGAATTACGACTATGTCTTCTTCCTACAACTCCTTCAATGAACGTAGAGCGGCGAATCAAATTTAGGGGTTTGGTTTCTTTTAAGTGTAATGTTCTTCCATCATTTAAAAATGATGAACGATGATTTTCATCTTTTATGGGTGGAATATTGTGCTTCGTTCTGGAGAACCAATTGTTACCCCCTAAACACGGGAGGGTGCGGGCCAAACCAACAAGGCCCGACTACTCTGTCGATCTTACTTTGATTGAAAATCATCTTGGTGATGAAGAAAGTGTAAAAGTAGGTGGAAACGATGAAGGTTGTGCTACCCCTGGCCTACGCAAATCCTGCCACCCTCGCGTCGCACCGGTGCTCCCGGCAGAACACTGCTGGCCAAGCAGCGCTCGACCTGCCTACATGCGGCATACTGAAACCCTACCTAGTGCGCGCCCCTTCTGAACCCGTGGCTTACCCCCGAGGCCTTCTTATCCACACCGGCATCAATCCTGGAACCACCGCGCGCAGCCCGGCTCCCCCGCGTTCCCCCACGCACTACTCAACACCCTCTCACGCTGCACGCACCCCCGCACCTTGCCAGACATCCCACGTGCTTCCGCGCCCAACCTGGTTCCCCCGGATCCTACCCGCGACCCACGTGGCCTGCCGTTGACCTCCTAGGCCAAGTCGCCCGAGCCATGCCCCTCGCGGAGCTAGCTGAACCGACCCCGTACATCAGGCCGAGTCGCCTATGTGGCGACCTCCGTGCAGAACCGCCCTCGCAGTCCGCTGGGCCGAGCCCAGCGAATGGGGCCAAAACGTAGTGGGCTGACCTTCCCAATGGGCCGGGTCATACCCATCGAGTCTGACCGGGTCTACCTAGACAGGTTTGGCCCTTATTAGATTGGGTCGAGTCAGCCTGATCGGACCGGGGCCCATTACTGCCCCTTTAATTTCTTTGGCCATATCATTGGCACCAGACGTCTGTTTGACAAACCGTCAGTGGTGCTGGTTTTCATTGAGTGTAGCCATCCCTTTGAGTATATCCCAATGGAGTTTGGGGTATATTTGGGTTATAGTCATGTTGGATTGTACACGAATAAAACCGGGCCCTCAGGACTAAAAGGCTAATAACTAACAGAACGAGCGTCTTCTTGACGCTCTGTCTGTTGTGTTGAGATCCCTATGGCGTAGAATACAATAGAGATACTTCATCTTGGCACATCGTGATAGTTGGAGTATTGCCCAGTAGCCCGTGGGGTGGATCCTTCCAATGATGAACATGCAGAGTGCGAAGACCTAGTAGCTGGCAGACCTGAAGACTGCTTGACCGATTCGAGTCATAGTGATTTGACTAGCCCAGTGGGGAGCACCTGGTAGTTAGCGGTAGACACCGGTGGAGGAGCGCCTGGTAATTGGCAGTAATGTCATGGTACTTGACAGGAGGAGTACCTATGTAGGATTTTAGGGGGACCGACTGGTAGTTGGCGGCAGTCCCACTGCGGAGGAGCGCATGGTAGTTGGGAGCAAACCCGCAACACTCGACAAGAGGAGTACCTCAGCAGTTCAAGGTTAGTGAAAAGTGCCTCACTGTCGTGACATGCCCAATTTACTTGACAGAGGATGATTTCTACAGAAAACATGGTTTCGATTATAAAAATCATGGTTCGAGATGAGTCAACAACATTTGTGTTTTCCTCATGATTGTGATGGGTTACTAGATAACAGAGGAATATGTATGGGTATTTACCTAAGTAATGGTTATCCGTTGATTTCATACATTGTGTTTAATCCTTGTTGGATTTTGTGAGACCTTGAGAATCTCGTGGTCCAAACTGAGTATCATTATTCTAACTCCTGCATGGGCTATGCCTGCACCTAGTTGTGTTGGTTGCAGATGACGGACAACGCTGACTGATGTAGAGAGTAGCTGGACTGGACGGTACCCGGAGGTGAACCACTTGGCGTGACGGTACCCGGAGTGGATGAATGGACATGGATTATTGAGGAGGCCATATGTACCTACCCTTCAGGTATGAACACCCGAGGATGACCCAGTAGTTGCTTCAAATTTTTGTAGTTGTACTTTCTTTCTGTTGTACTTGTACTTTCCTTTTGGGAATGTATTTCCATCCCCTTTAACATTCCATCACTTCTATTGTATACATTTTTGAGTAATTTGTTCTTCTAGTTGTGTACTCTAATGTGTTTTTTACAATTATAAATGCAATGCCTTCCAAGTTTAGTGATTTATTCCTTCAGTTCTAGTTCCCAGCCACTGGCCAAAGGAAGGAGGTCTAGGGGTAGTCACGATACGCGCCCCGGAGGATGGGTCATGACAAATTTGTATCATAGGAGTCGGTTCTACAGAAAAACAAAGAACATTGATATTTCATTTCTATATAGAAATAGTGTTGATGGTACTAAGTGTGGTTTTCAGTTCAGGGAGTCTAGTGATGGTGCGGGCGGCTGACGTATCCATATACAAGGACCCTGACTAATGATTTCCAACTTACTGCATGAAAACACTGATTGCGTGTGTGTTTTCAAAAGTTTTCTTTATGTCAGTTGAGCCAGGTTAGCTCACAAGGTATAATATTTTGACCATGTCACATCTGTTTCTTTCAGTATGCCTCCCCACGGAAGACCAGTTAGAACCATGAGAATTGTACATACTAACAGCCCACCGAGCGATGATGCCTCGGTGCATGGCCCTTTACTAGCGGAGGCACCAGCGGTATAACTTCATGTTGGGGCAAAGATGCCACCATCCCTAGCAGCAGACGATGCACGATGCTTGAGCACGTTGCACGAGTTTAAGAGCAAGAGGCCACCAAGGGTACAGGGAGAGACGGACCCACATGCAGCTGAGGATTGGCTGGAGGCAGTGGTGAGAGTCTTTAGGCTAGTTGGGACACTAGCAGACTACATGGTGATCATTTCCGCCAGCCGCCTTTTGGTAGCAGCAGGAAGATGGTGGACCCTGAAGCTCCAAGTGAATGACGAGGCGATGCACCTATAGACAGACTTCGAGAGCCTGTTTCGGGAGGGGTTTGTACCAGCCACCCTTCGAGCGGTGAGGATACATGAGCTACCTCATCAACAACAGGTTAGCATGACAGTAGCACAATACACTGGGAGGTTCACCGACCTCTCACGCTACTTCGCAAATATGGAACGTGACTCATTCTTTAGGTCCTGGACCTTTGTGCAGGGACTCAGGTGAGAGATCAGATCTCCGATGATCTCACTCAGCATCCTGATGTAGGTGGGGGTGCTAGAGAGAGCCCTCCTAGTGGAGAGTTTCCTTGTTGAGTAGTCTCCAGTAGTGAGACCCACCACTAGCCGACATGCAGTGGAGACTTCTTTAGCTAGTAGTAAAAATTTTCACAGAGCTCCACGAGGACCAAAACTAAAGGTGGATGACCGCACAAATCAGGATCAGTTTTGCAAGGAATCCCGAGGGGATAAAGAACAAGACATTACAGTAGTTGACATTGTTAATCATGCGGAACACTTGGTCACATGGCTCGTGACTATCCGACCTGTCGTTCTGATGATTAGCAGATAGTTGAGGGACCTCCCAGGTAGAGGCAGTGGTTCAAACGAGGTGGTCCGAAGGGAGGAGGATGAAAAGGCAGAGGATATGGGCGTGCAACTGGCAGTGGACGACGTTAGGAGGTGTTACCAGCACAACCACCAGGAGTTCCACCCCAAATGTAGGGAGCGAGTGGACATGGGAGAGCTCAGCTTCAGGCAGTGAAGTCCTATGATCACGGTGCTCTAGATATGATTCATAGTACAATTTGTGTCTACTCCACCATAGTTTTAGTTCTTATAGAAACAGGTTTCAGTCACTCATTCATTGCCACTACCCTCGTTCGGATCTTAGATATTTCGATGGATCTGTTGGCTCGATACTTACGGTTATAGTCTCTTATGGGAGCTAATTTGACTACAACAAATTGGAGATTGTAATGTGAGCTTACTCAAGGAGGTGTTCCCTTCTACTGGGATCCCCTACTAGCGGCGTAGAGGCCTTACAACTTCATCTTGGTTATGGAATGGTTATCTACAGACCATGCTCAGATTGACTGTATTAGGAGAAAAGTGTGCTGTGTCTGCACGGATGGGACCATGTTCACCTTCACCGGTGTGAAGGGAACCTTTGCAGCATAGAACAGACATACTCAGAGGAGGGTGCAGCCGATCACTCACCAGTTGGATTGCCTTACCCTTGGGGCAGTTGATGTGGATAGTCGGACTTATCCGGTAGTGGTGGAACAGTACGCGGTTGTTTTCCTGGACGATGTTCCAGGACTACCTCCCTGTAGAGTGGTGGAAATCTACATTAAACATTACCCTGGGATGGAACCAATATCTACTCCAGCATATTGGATGGCTCCTGCTGAGCTTCACGAGCTTAGGGTACAGTTAGAGGACTTGTAAGGGATGATATTCATTCGGCCTAGTGTTTCTCCTAGGGCAGCCCCGATTCTGTTCGCCAAGAAGGTGGATGGGAGCTTGATGCTCTGTGTCAACTACCATCGCCTGAACCAAGTGACGGTGAAAAACAATTACCCACTCTCGAAGATTGACGACCTATTTGATCAGCTGAAGGGAGCACGGTGGTTCTCGAAGATAGATCCCAGATCAGGCTATCACCAACTTAGAGTTCGAGATGAGGATGTTTAGAAGACGGCCTTTAGGTGTTGTTTTTACCACTAGGATTTCTTTGTTATTTCCTTCGTCGTATCCAATTATCCATTAGTGTTCATGAGTATCATGAACAGAATCTTCCCTCCATAACTCAATCACTTTGTCGTAGTCTTCATCGATGACATTCTAATATACTCAACTACTGAGGATGAGCGTGCCTACCATTTGTGGGTAGTATTGGACATACTCCTAGGTCACCTGCATTATAGTAAGCTCTTGAAATTCCAGTTTTGGAATCGAGCGGTTCACTTCATGGGACACTTCATCTCGAAGGATGGAGATGTTGTGGATCTAGTGACGATAGAGGTGGTACTTTCTTGGGATCCACCCAGGAGTGTGATAGAGGTTTGTAGTTTCCTGGGTTTAGCTCGACACCATCAGAGGTTCGTACTAGACATCTCCAATGATGGAACACCACTATCAGCCTTGACGAAGAAGGGGAAACCCTTCACGTGGTTAGAGAGATGTAAGAATAGATTTTCAGGAGTTGAGGGAGAGGCTGACTAGTGCCCCTATATTGAGACTTCGAGAGGAAGGAGTAGGGTATGTAGTCTACTGTGACACATCAGGGGATGAACTCGAGTGTGTCCTGATGGAGGAACGAGCAGTGATCGCGTATGGTTCTTGGCAGTGGAGACAAAATTAGTGGAACTATGCTACCCATGAACTATAGTTATCAGTAGTGGTATTCACCTTGAAGATGTGGAAGCACTATCTGATGGGAAAGCATTTTACCGTGTCCTCTAATCACAAGAGTCTCATGTATATCTTCTCTCAGAATGACCTGAACATGAGACAACAATGTTGGCTTGATTTCCTCCAAGACTATGACTTTGAGATAGTCTATACTCCTAGGAAGGGGAATGTTGTTGTAAATGCGCTCAGCAGGAGGACTGGTATACAGCTACAAGGAGAGGCGACAGATCAGATGGATGCCTTATATATATATCCTTTGTGGATGGAGATGGAGCATCCTATCTAAATTCACTTACAATCACTCCCCCGCATCCTTAGAGAGTCAGGGAGGCTCAACATGGGGACACAGTATACGAGGCATGACGTGCTCAGATATCTACAGGGAATGCACCTGATGGATTTTTTGAAGGTAGGGAGAACGTCATTCTCCTTAGAGGAAGTACCATGGTTCAAGTGGAACTTCAAGAGGAAGTGTTGAGGGATTTCATCAAGCCCCCTCTAGAGTTAAAACCAGGTTTGGTAAAGATGTATCAAGACCTCAGACGACAGCACCAGTGGCCAGGTAAGAAGAATGCAGTAGCAGAATTTGTCTCATGGTGCCTCACTTTCCAGCAACTAAACGTAGAGAACCAGGTACCAGCAGGCTTGGTTCAGCACTTAGTGGTCCCAATGTAGATGTGGGATGGGATATACATGGACTTCGGGAAGAGTCTTCCATGTACATCCAATGTTCACTACTCGATTTGGGTGATCTTCAACCGACTCACCAAGTCGGCCCAATTTCTACCGATCAGAGAGAAGGGTTTAGTAGGGAGCTTGGGAGACCTCTATGTGTAGGATACTGTTAGACTACATGGAGTACCATCCTCTATTGTCTCCGAACGTGAAACACGGTTTAATACCTGGCTATAGAAGGGTTTGCAGGAGGCATTCGGGACACATCTTTGCTTGAGCACAACCTTCAATCCTCAGACAGATGGCCAGAGTGAGCAGACCATTCAGACTCTCGAGGACATGCTACGTTCATGTTTCCTAGACTTTGGTCATAGCTGGGAGGATCAATTTCTATTAGTGGAGTTTTCTCACAACAACAGTTATCACTCCAACATCGATATGGATCCTTTTGAGGTGTTGTACGAGTGACCTTGCAGATCACCCTTGTTGTAGACTAACCCAGGGGAGTCAGCACTAATGGGACTAGAGATGGTGCAAGCTACGAAGGAGAAGATGTAGATCATCCAGGAGTGGATGGAGACTGCAAATAGTATACATAAGTAATATTCTTACAGGATACATAGACCTCTAATGTTCGAGGATGGAGACCACGTCTTTCTTAAGTTCTCACCTCGACGAGGTCTACGATGATTTGGCCGAGGCAGCAAGTTATCTCCGAGATTTGTTGGACATTTCCAGTTCCTCACCAGAGTAGGAGAGGTGACATACCACTTATCTCTACCTCCTTAGTTGCACCGAGTGCAGGATGTCTTCCATGTATCTTAGCTGAGGAGATACATGCACGAAAAATACCACATCATCGACCATGGATAGTAGGATGTCGATGATTGGGTGGATTTTATGGAGGTTCTTGTAGATATTGATGATCAATAGGAGCGGGCCCTATGTTGATGGTTGATTCGTCTGGTGCACATATGATGACAGCTCGAGAATCACCAGAAAATCACATGGGAGTTGGAGGCTCAAATGTGTGCTTAGTACCCCCATTTGTTTCCCATAGTTCGAGTTCTAGCTTACGAGGACGTAATACCCTAAGGTGGGGAGAATGTAAAGACCCGGAAATTCTGTGGAATTATTTTTTCTTAAATACACAGGATTTTTACGAGTCCATGATGTTTTACTATGCTTGATTCTGAGGCCTGCTGTGCCCAGAATCAGTTTCCGATGCTTTGTGGACGTATGTTCTGTAAATGTACGAGCACGTTTTTATAAATTTTTATCCGGTGCTCGGAATTGAATTATGAGGGCACCGTTGAACTCGCAGCGCCAATATTCACATAACAAGACTTTCACCCCAATGGATTTTGTGGAGAATAAAAGTTAGTTTTTGGATTTTTATAAAAAAAATTAATAAAATAAAGTCATCTAACACTTTATTTTATTTTATCCTCCATGTGGAGGTTGGGTGGTTCAATTATCCATGTGGAGGTTAGAGGTGGGGGCCACCTCAACTTAAACTATTATGAGTTTTTATGGTGGTCGGGCCCACCCAAATAGAACCTCCCTTAAGAAGATAATTTTGGTGAGGACCACCCGGGCTTGTAACCCCTTGGAACTACCCATTTAAGGTGGAGAAACTCTTTGACGACCCCTCACCTTAATGAATCCCACTCCTCGAGCAATTAATGGTGCCACCACCACCCCAATTAATTTCCAAATCCTCGTTTTTTATTTGGTTTTTGTTCCTTATCTCCAAATTAACTATGCCAACATGTGTGAATTAAAAATAAGGATCCTCTTGACATCCACCAAATTAAATGTGACACATCTCATGCAATTAATTTAGTGGAGCCGTCTTAATTAATTTCACTTTTTGTTTTGTTATGCCAACAAAAATAATAGACAAAACCATTCATCTATTATTTTAGTTGGGAATTTGGTAGATCTTGGGAGTATGAAATCTATGGAGAAAATAAGTTATCCCAACGAAGAACCCAAGGAACGCCGATGACGATTTCCACCTTCAACTTCTTCGCTCAGATCCTACCAACGTGGAGTGTCTTCCATGGCCGACGCTTCTTGGAAGTGAAAGTGTCCGACAGACGCAACGAACGATGACTTGATCTTCTTCCTGAAACTCCATCAATGAATGTTGAGCAGTGAATCAAAGGTAGGGGTTTAGTTTCTATTATGCTTCATGTTCATACATCATTTAAAAATGAAAAATGATTATGTTCATTTGTTTTGGATGGAATATTATGCTTCGTTCCTTAGAAACAATTTTTAAAACCATAAATGCGGAGGGTGCGGGCCAAACCAACATGGTGAGACCCCTCTGCTGATCTTGTTTTGATTGAACGTTGGATTGGTGATGAAGAAAAAGGCAACGAAACCGGAAACGATGAAGGCCGCGCTACCCGCGGCCTCTGGGAATCGCGCCGCCCCTGCGGCGCACCGGTGCTCTCGGCCAAACACCACCAGCCGAGCGGCGCCCGACCCGCCTACCCATGGCCTCTCGATGCCGTCCTTGGCTCATGTCACAGCCGAACCCGTGGCCTACCCTGCAGCCTGCTCGGCCCCACAGACGCCCTACCCGGTGCCCCCGCGTGATGCCTGCGCCCCCGCGCGCTGCACCGCACGCTACCCGTGCCCCTGCGTGGTGCCCCACACACTGCATGTGATCCCGCGAGCTGTCTGTGCGCCGCCGCAGCATGCCCGGCCCCGTCGACACCCTGCTCGGCACCCCCAAGACCTAAAAACATTCCCTTGCGCGCTGCCCACGCCGCGGCGGCCTGCCCGGCATCCCGCGCATTGTCGCACCCTGTCGACGCCCTCGTGGCCTACTTGTGACCCGTGTGGCCTACCGCTGACCTCCCGGGCTGAGTCACCCAAGCCGCACCCCTCACGGTATTCGCCAAAACGGTCCCAACCATTGGGCAGAGTCACCTACGTGGAAACCTCCGGGCTGAACTGTTCTCATAGTCCACTGGTCTGAGCCCAGCGGACCAGGCCAAAACATATCAGGCTGACCCACCCAATGGGCCGGGGCAGACCCAGCGAGTCTGATGAGGTCGAACAAGACTGGGTCATCCCATAATGGATTGGGCCGAGTTAGTTCGACCGGGTCGGACCGGACCCGGGCCCATTACTACCCCTTTACTTTCTTTGGCCATATCTTTGGCACCAGACATCCGTTTGACGAACCGTCAGCGGTGCTAGTAATATTATATCATAGCCGTCTCTTTGTGTATATCCCACTGAAGTTCGGGTTGTATTTGAGTTATAGTCAGGTTGGATCATACACGAATACAATTGTCCCATAGGGTCTAAAATACTAATAATTAATAGACCGGGTGTCCGATTGACATGTTGACTATTGCGTTGATACCCCTATGACGTGGCAGACCTTGGACATACTTCTTCGTGACACCTTGCGACTGTTGGAGGATTTCCCAGTATCTTGTGGTGCGGATACTTCTAGTGAAAATGAGGTAGAGTGCAGAGACCTAGTAGCTGGCAGACCTGACGACTAGTTGACCGATTCGACTCGGAGGGATTCGACTAGCCCAGTGGGGAGAACCTCATAGTTAGCTGCAGAACCAAGACGGAGGAGCGCCTTGTAGTTGGCGGAAGACCCGTAGTACTCGACAGGAGGAGTACCTATGCAGCCTATTAGGGGGAGTTCCTGGTAGTTGGCACCAGACCCACAGCGGAGGAGCACCTGGTAGTTGGAAGCAGACCCGTGGTATTTTCCAGGACGAATGCCTCAGCAATCCAAGGTTAGTGAGAAGCACCTCAGTGTCACTATAGGCCCACTGTACTCGACAACGGATGAGTTCTCCATTATTCAAGTTTTCAAAAATGAAAATCCTGGTTTGAGGAGAGTCAATGATTTATGTGTTTTCCTCATGATTGATATGTGTTAATAGATAACTTATATATATGTATGTGGATATACCTATGTAATGGTTATCCGTTGATTTCATATTTTTTTTGGTTTTTCCTTGTTGGATTTTGTGAGACCTTGAGGGTCTCGGGGTCCCTACCAAGTATCGTTATACTCACCCCTACACGGGCTAAGCCATCATCTAGTTGTGTTGGTTGTAGACGACCGACAGTGTTGACTGAGGTAGAGAGTAGTAGGACTGGACAGTATCCGGAGGTGAACCACTCGGTGTGACGGTTCATGGAGCAGACTGACGTAAATGGAGTTATGAGGAGGCCATCTGTACCTACCCTTCAAGTAGGAACCCTAGAGGATGACCCAATAGCTTCTTTACTTTTCTTCAATAGTACATTATTTCAGTTGTACATGCACTTTCCTTTTGGTCTTTTATTTCCGACCCCTTTTACTTTACCCCACTTCTTTTATATATTGTTTTACATTGTTTTTTTACTTCTAGTTGTGTACTATGTTGTGTTTGTTTACAGTTATAAAGGCAATGCCTTCCCAGTTTAGGGATTTACACATTTAGTGCTAGTAACCTTCCCCTTCCCTATAGAAGGCGGGCATGGGGTAGTCACGATACGGGCCCCGGGGTACGGGTCATGACATTTGTGATGTGGGATTTCAAAAATGGTATATTAAAAATTCAAAAAATATTTTACAAGCCCAAATTAAATTTTTTGGGAGAATATTTCCAAGGTGGGGTAATATGTAACATATAGATTTTTTAAAAGGGATGACAATGATCGATAGTGTACAAGATGCACAACACCGAGTTTAAATAAAAAATCAAATATTGTTATTATATTCCCATTATAACCTAGAAGTTATGTTGACACTAATGGGTAGTATTTTGTAAATAATGAAATATAAAAAATTAATAATAAATATTTATCTATTAAATAATTTTTATAAAATTATGCACTTAAATATAGTAAATTCATTTAATTATTCAAATACATTTTCTTCTAAATTGATTTTCATTTCTTTTTTGAGTGAATAATTCAATTAATTTCAACTAATTTTTTTAAACATTATTAAATAAAATATATATTAGTTTTTAAATTATCATTCCAAAATTATTACCGTGTATCTTTTTTATAATTTTCTAAAAAAATTATTTTTCACTGAATAGTGGAAAATACCAATTTCTTTTAAGTTATATTTCTCAATTATTTACTAAGTAAAATTATGTTTTGGAATATATTTAAAGATTAATAAGATATTTATTTAAATTATTAGAAATTATATTTATGAAATGGATTCTGTACATGAATTTATATTAAATACTTATATAAATACATATGTCATTATTTTGAAAAATGATTTTCCATTGTGTTTTCCACGTTTAAATTACAATTAAATTATAAAAAATATTTTCTTCGAATTTTTAAAAATGGATTCCATATTTTTAATCAAGAGAAACTAAATTTTTAATAATTAACTTTTTATTTTTAGACAATATGAATTGTAATTTTTGTAGTTTTGTTTAACATGGAAAAGGGGAAATAAGGTTCTTATGGGTTAAAATAAAATGACAAGAACTAGAAAATGACCTAATTTTTTTTCCAAATAATACTACTTTTTCAATGCATAATAATGCATGAATCCAAATTATAACATTTTTTATTACATGGATGATATTATAGAATATATATTTATTTATTTTAAAAACCCAATTATACCATTAAATTGGTATAAATTACGTAACAATTCTAGTATTTTCCAATCATAACATATAATCAATTAAATAAATTAGTTCAAGTATAAAAAAATTTTCTTCATAAGGTAATTAAAGATTTAGTTTTTAGTTATGAAATAATTACCTTCAATTCTGACACAGTTCTGAGGCTGTAATTATTTTAATAATAGTAATATTAAATAATTAATATTAAAATTATTAAAAGAAATATAATATGAGATAGTTAATTCAATCTATAAATATCTTATATTACTTTGAAATCATTTTAATGTACTGAAAGAGTTTTTTATGATATGTTTTTTATTGATATTTCTTAAAGTCAATGTAATTAATTGAAAATTATTGACATTAAATGGTATTTGAAAATAAATATTTCCTTATATCATGATATGAAATTTATAGAAATAATAAAATCCGTAAAATAATTTTTAATGGTTTCAAATTTCATCAATGATTAATTTATGGGTATTTATTCTTTTTATTGTATCTATATTAACACTTAAAGAGGAAAAAATCACAGTCAAGATAAGAGTCAAAGGGTTATGTAAGGGTTAAAACCAAGATAAAAGGGTTGAAATATAGCCATGAAATATCTTAAATTTATTGGATAAGTTTTGTAAGACCCATAATAAAACAATAATAAAAATAAATTACATTTGATACATTTGGAAGAAAAAGTTTATTTATATTAATATATTATTTTAAGAAATTCAAGTAGTTCCCCACCACTTTCCTATAATAGGGCTCATATTATTGTTATTTCCCCACACATAAAAACTTTTTCTTTAGATTATACATACCCAAATACAATCCTTGAATAATAATCACAATTATGGAGGACTTATATTATATTTAACAGCATCTTTAGTTGTGTTAATATGTTAACCAATGAATGATTTTGAATAAAGATGTGTCATTTTTAAATAATTGTTTCCATTTTGTTTCTTATTAAAACTCATTATAATATTATTATACCATTACTAAATAATAAATAAATTATCTTCAATATATTTATATTTTCTTAATTTTGTTTCTTTTACACAATCCATCTCCCTTTCCATCAAATGGTAAAATATTTTATCATCCATGTGTTTGGTTGACAATCTCCTCATGAAATGATGTAATTTCTTTTCTATAATAATATCTAATGTGTGGTTATAATAATATTAGTATGTATTATAAACTATATTGATTACATATATCACAATAATAAAAAAAATCAGGTATTTTCTTATCATTCAATGCATTGAATCAAGATAATGTCATTCATGCATACATGTAAAATTATCACCCCATGAAGCACTGTTATTCATATTTAATCACCATATCACATAGATAAAAATACATATATGTATATGTAAATTATTGATGTGATTATATTTATATTATTATAATTCTTTAGTAATAAAATGAGATTTATCTTCCCTGTGTAATGATCAAGGAAAAAGATACATGTTACTCATGTATACATTAGGCTTATCATCTCCATCATGGATTTGTATTTCATTTTTCATATTGATATTAAATGGATAAATTTAAAATAATAATTGATGATAATATATGATAATTTGGTCATGGTTTTTATTATAATTTTGATTTACTAATGATGAGTTTGTCAATATACATTATACCAATGTAATTTGGGACTCAAGGACATAATATCATCAAAACATCTGATATAAAAATAAAAATAAATGATATAACATTGGAATATCTGGTAAATAGTAAAAAAATAAAAATCACAAATGTCTTAAAGTATTTAATAATTTTAATGTGAATATTATTTATGAATATTCATGATATACATGGAAAATCATACTCGATGTAAGGGGAATTATTTTAAAACAATCTCCAAAATATTTTTCTAAAATTTTGTAAAAAGAATGTTTTTTCTTATAATGAATGAGTGGATTTACCTACAATAAATATTCTTTAATGGTTTTATTATTCCATTATACTATTACATAGATATTTTTAATGAAAATGGGTTCTTTATGAGGTGTACAATGTTTTTATTAAAAATTTAATTTTTAATAGAAAAAAGTACCTTGAAATTAAAAAATTATATTGTATTTAAAAATATTTTTGGTTATATTATTCTCAAATAATATATTTTTACTTTGAATTGGTATTTGATATGGAAAATTTGTCTTTAAAATGAATTGTTAATTTTTTTAATGTGTATTTCAATTGGTTTTCAAAGGATATATGATGAAAAGTACAAGAATAAAATGTTTTTATTCATTATACATTACATGAGGATTAATCTTGTGGTGACCCAGATAGAAATAGTTATGCTTGTTACATATTAACTGAGGTGGACCATATAGTATTGGGAAAGATCATTACAACTACACTGTAGGTGGCCTAGATAGGGTCGGTTTATCCCATTTTAACATATAATGGTGTTTCTATGATTTCAACGGGTAAAACCATTACAACATAACATGGGGACCCGCAAATAACACCATGATCCCTCATTTCATATTAACATAGGGGGTCCTAAATAGCCCTAGGTAATCACTTTATAGATCAACATTTTTTATCCCAGATAACTCTGGGTAATCCCACAAGAGCGTAAATGATGGGTGCATCCAGATAACACACTAATGCATTAGGCAATGAAAATTTTGGAAGTTGGCCATACAGTTATCCCAATTTAAGGGGTTTTGAATATTATTTATTAGTATTATAATCTATGTCACAAATATATTTTTTAAACTTTTTCAATGGGTTTTATTTATATTCATGGAGAAAAACTAATTTTTTATTTAATGTGAATTATTTTATTTAATATGCTCATTGAACATAATAGATAAATGTAAACTTTATATCAGTTTTATGTTTTCAATGGACTATTGGTTTTTTATTTCTATGTCCCTTAAAGAGTACTTTGGTCAGATCCAACATGTGAAAATGTTTATCACATGTATTTTGGGAATATTAACAAAAATGTTGAATTGAAAATCAAATTTATGAAGATATTTAATGAAAATAAAACTTGTTTTTTAATTGATTCGTTATTTAAAAAATGGATACTGAGTATAAGTGTCAACTTTTAATTTATGTGTTTACATTATATGTGTTTTTTTTAATTAGAATAAATTATTAACCATGAGAATCCCCAAATGAGAATTATAGTTTAAAAAAACATGAATATGTAATATTTTTGTTGGTTCCTTACAAATAGTCATATTTTTATGCTTGTTATTTATTTATAATTTAAATTAATATTTAAATACAATAAATACTTGAAAACACTGAAATTTCATTTACTTAAATTATAGAGATATTAAATTAATGGACCTATAAATAAAAAAAATATAATGTAAAATAATTAATATATATCATAACATCCATATGGTATTTAATATATTTTTTAACATGTTATTTTCAAGATACGACTTTTTCAAGATGTATTTATTGTTAATTAAAATGAATTGAGACTAAATTTATATTAAATATATTTTATAAGAATAATATTTTACTATGTAATGTTAAAATCCAAATAACATGAAATAAGCATTGTGTATATTATAAAGTGTTAAATTTCATAACATGTCCATTTAGGAGCCAATTTTCACCATATAATTAAAAACTAAAACATTTATGTTTGAAAAAGTTGTTATCATAGTTAAATTTAATTTTTTTTAACTATGGGGTAAAAAATGATAAAGTCTAAAATGAGATAAAATAATTATAAATTATACCAATTTATGGGTTAATAATCTTATATTAACTTATAATTTAATCCATGTCAATTTCGATGAATATTTATGGAAATTGAAATTATTATTATTTAATCCTTTGATAAATCCCAAAAGTATCATTCACTACAATTATAAGAGGGAACATGTTCACCCACATCATTACCCCATATTGATCATATAATTTATAAATAACACATATGAATTATCTTTTAAAATTCCTAAGACACATACTAAATAAATTATTCACCCAAAAAATGCATCCATATTTTTAATTTGAGGTAATCTAATAGAGTCATTTCAAATAATAGGTAATCCCCTCACCAAATGATAATATATTATACTATTCATTACATATAGAAAATATGTGATAAATATATTAACAAATATTAAATTATGTAGCCTATATAATATTAAATTTTATTATGATTATGGAACACCATCATACACAATACCACATACCAAATGAGATGTGGAAGTATCACACGTGTGTGTGTGCATGATATTCTATCTCCACATAGTAATACAACTCTTTTTTCATCACCATATAAAATGGATGGTGATTGTGGTTATTTGATTGTTTATATATGATATTGATTTCATAAATAATCTTATGGATTTATTTTATGGCATATACCTTCTTACCATCCAAATCCTTTGGGAAATTATAACCACATTCATGCATACATGTAGACTACAAACTCTATGAAGTGATGCGTTTAGTATTACAATTAAATTTTACATGCACCATAAATAAGAGGAATGTTTTTAATATATATGATATTTATGTGAAAATAATGAATATATAATGGTAAATTAGTATTTACCTCTCTTTTATTACATCAATCGAAAAATGAAAAAATCTATTATTCATGTGTATGACCTTTTAACTCTATAAATGGTCTAATTCATTTTTCAATCTAACGAATTTATTAATGACATTAAATATGCATGTAATAAATATATATTATATTTATTGTAATCAAAATTATGGACACGATATAACTAATATTATTTTACAATGCCATAAACTACTATTGTGAAAAATTAATGATAAACATAACTAATTTCACTTTTATAAGATGATTTTAGTAATGAATTGTTGATAAAATGGGGTGATTAAATGTATTATAGGGTTTTTAAATGATAGTATAAGTAGTAAAATTATTCTGTTATAGAATTATATTATATTTTAATTTAATATACATGAGGTTAGCATTCTTTAGGTGGAAGAAAATCTCATTGTTAGTGTTTATATCCAAATCCTATCAATATTCATAATTTTTTATATTTCAGTCTCCACTATAGAATTTTTTAAATAATATATATTTTTTATAAATAAAATTGATGTTAGTTACCAATATCCTCGGATTTTTAAAAGAAATATGTACACATGTTTTAATTTTTTTAAAAAATTGAATATAACATTCTCTTAATTTTGGGAAGAGGTACCTTAATAATTTTCTGAGAAAAAATATGGAAGGAATCTTCATTAACATATACCACATACAAATATTTTATAATGTTATTAATAATATTTTATTTTTTAAAATAATAAAATTATTTTTTCATTTATATTTCTTTATTTTCTAATGATGTTATTTCATACAGGAACATTTATTTTCCTCAAGATTTATTCCAAGTGATTATTCAAAATATACTTCCACATAAGATGAAAATATTTAATGTCATTTTTTTAGGAATTTGATCTAATTATATAGTACATATTCATTTTATAGATGGTTTTTGGTTATGATGACCATATATTGAGGAAAACTATTCCATTTTCCATAGGTTATACATTTATGAAACTTTTATGAAATATGTTTTAATGTTATATTTTAGAGAATTTATATTATATAATCTTTTGGAACATATTTTTATGACTTTATTAATTTCATGGATATGACCAATATCTCTATATAGGTATTTGGATCATGATGGAAAACTCATGTGGAAAATGTTGTATGTAATAACATAATTTCATATTAAAAATTATATGTTTTAGCCATGATTTGTTTACCATAAAATCAGCGATAGACCTATGTTCTTGCCCATAAATTTATTCTAGTTTCAGATATAATGATTTAAGCATTTTTATTGAACATGTTTATATGTAAATATGTTCCCAATGATATATATTTATGTGTATTAAAAAATTACAAGCCTTATATTAATATAATTCTCTCTGGGAACATATTCTTTTATTAATGTACTATTCATGTATTATAAACATCCAACGATTATTACATGACCCAATATTATGATATATGATATATATGGTGTATATTTCAAATGTTATGCTCATGTTTAAACACCATTATGATCATGTTATTCTTATGTGATAATTGTAATATCTCTTGCATACCTAAATGAGGATTTCATCTCTCCCTTTACTGTATCTCCATTATATTGGTTATAAATAAATATTTTGGAAATAATACGTCTAAGAACAATTCCTGTTATGAGGACCATAATGGGAGACGATATATATCTTTTTTTAGAAAATTTTATTATTCATCTAGGATTCAAATGAAAAATGTACAATATTGTTCTTTTATGTGTTGAATTTTTTGTAATTAATATTCATTTATTGAGATTAAATATCTATGTATGAAATGGATTTTTCTATATCATCGGAATCAGGTCATGTTTTAGATAAAATTAGGAATATAGGATGAGAAATAGTTATTAAGAACCCAATTAATTTTTCTATGTAAATTATTATATCACAATTGTTTTTTAATAATAAACAATTAATGATGATAAATGAATGGTTTCATAGATTTAAAAATAAATTTCTTGATACAAATATATGAAAATGTTGTTTCATGTTTTTTTGGTTTTAACTATTTTTATTAACCCTCACAATATGATTTTTTTTAGTCAATAGTTGGAACCCTAAAAAATCATGTGAATAAAAATTATGATGACCAATGCAATGACCATTCTCATAATCAACTGAATGGTTTATGATTTGGTGTTCAATATTTTTTAATTATAATTAATAAACACTTTTATGGTAATAGTAGTAACATGCATAATTTTTAAACATAAAATTTTTAAATGAGGGTGAAAAAAGTTATTGATTTTTTTTTGTGACATCAAACAACATCCTTTTATTTGAATTCAGATCTACTAGTTGAAGAGTAATGGACCGATTAGATGGACATGATATTTTCTAATTTCTAGTGCTTAAGTGATGAAATGGTTTTCCATGATTTTTAAAAATTGAATAGAGGAAAATATCAATGGTGTAATCTTATTAATAATATTAGGATGAGGGAGAATATTATATCTGTGTAACTATATGATTTTAGGGGAATAACATTCATTATGTACATTCCCCGTATTATATGTTCAAAAATGGAGAATAAATTATGTGATCATAAATATAAGGATGATGAATAAATTAGTACCACTAAGGAAAATTTAATAGAAAATTTTATTTATGCTTCTTGATTAATCCTCGTCTTTAAATGAAAAAAATTGATAGAATATTTAGTTGTTTGAATCCAATTTTTTGGAAGGAATTATTCTTAGGGTTATTTTTAAGCTAAAAATAAATCGTTTGATATTCACTAAATATTGAAATGGAATCTAGAAATAATCATTGTTATATTGATTAGAAAAGGATGGTTTAGGTCTATAAAATTTCTAAAGTCTTATCCCAACAAGGGAAGAAATATATTTAACCTCCTACATTCCCTAAATGTGAAAAAGAGCAATCGGGTGAATGTATGAATGGAAAAAAAATTGCCTATGGGTTTAGAAGCCTTCCTAAATAGAAAAATAAAATCAGAGTGATGTAATGTGTCTAGTCAGTGAAATAAATAGATATTTATGTAAAAAAACTCAAAACTCGCACATTAGGTCTCTAGATTCCTATAGATTAAGATCTATGTGAATCAGTTCCATATTCTAGAAGATAATTAAGAAACTAAGTGAAAAAATCAACCCTCACAAAAGGAAAAAATTAAAAAATATGAATCTAAAATAGTTAACGTGAATCATGATAGTAAGGGAAAAATTATCCTTTACCCTATAAGAAGGGTTTCAATAGAGGAATGTTCATGCAGAAGTCCTATGGGAATTACTACATTTAGTGACACATTATGTGATTATAATCATTGATTTTATATCCCACCTCAAATACCATAAATAATTTTGAATATTTTAATCATATTTTATATTCTAAATCATTATATGATCATATATCTATTAATGGATGAACCCAAACATCCATGGTAAATTTTTAATCTCATAATATTTCATATCTAATGAATAAGTGGTGAATTATCTTTTAAAATGAGATATTATTTCATAATGATGATTTTTTAAATGATTAGTATACATTTAATAACATAATTTAAAGACTTATATGATTATATATGAGACATTATGAGTTAAAAATATTATTTTTATGTATATCATTATAATATATGGGAGAAAATTATTTTTCGTTTTTGATTTTGGTTGATAATATTTTGTTGTAATCTTAAGAATAACTCCCATAAGAATTAATTAAGATGAAATGTTGATATTATTTATTTAGTTTAATGTATGATTTATAATAACCATAAAAATCGATTTTTTGGAAAATATTTTACAGTCAAAGGATTTAAAAGTGGATCAAAGGATTTTTTTTAATAGTGAGTGAGGCATGAGAAAATCATCTCAAAAATCTATCTACTGTCATAAGAAATTATTTGTAATTTGATCAAATCATAACCAATGGATGTGACTATTACATGGAAACAAATAATGTAATGTTATTTCAATGATATATTTTTAAGGATTTTAAAATCATTCATAGAATTTAGGAAAAGGATATTGAAATAAAAATGATATATATTAAACTTTAATATAATGAAATCAGTGCTCGTTTAACCAATCAAATATGAAATGTTTTTAAGATGGATAAAATTATCATGAACATGTTATATTTCACTCTCTATTAATACTAAGGTATATCTTTTTTCTTCCATACCCATATTATCACTTCTAACTAATGTACCCAATTTAGTAACCTTGTTTCGGGTGACCTTCAAGCTTCCATTATTCTTCATTAAAGTATAATCAGTATTGACCCCTCGATAAGGTTTGTATTCAATATTGTTTTTTTAAATATTAGTCCTTTTTATAGTGATAAAAATATGAAATTCTGAGGAAAATATTTACTAATTAGGGGGCGAATAAAACACCTTGAAATCTTATAAACAATTACTCTTTGATTTATTTCATTTATCTAGTAGATAATATTAATCAAAACAGAGTGTTTACATGTTTTATGATACACTAATTAAATATTTATATGCAATCTGATAGTTAAAACCAATCTATTAACATTAAATTTTTTAATATTACTAACAAATTTATTAAATTTTTAAAAAATATCCATCACAATATAAATCCATTGATAAATTATTCGTAAATAATCAATCAATGTTTTATTAATTTATATTTTGGAAATTCAATTTCCCAATAATAAAATTTATTTATTTTTTGGGAATTAATTATAAACTAATTATTTATATATTATATAATTTATGTTATAACAACATTATTACTTATGAATTAAAATATAAAATATTATCTTTTAGGGAAATGTTGAATTTTTTTCGAAAATATGGAATATTAATTCAATAGTGAAAATTGTATGTTTTTGGAATATTTTATTTTTCATCAAATTATAAAAAAAGAGCCACATTGATTTTAATAAGGTATAAATGTAATATTATTTTCTATAATATTTTAAATATACCAAATATTTTTATTCAAATATTTTTTTTTTTCAGAATGTGGTAAAAACATTTTTATACGTATGAGGGATTTTATTTAAAAAATCTTAATATTTTTATGGTTTTATGATTTACATTAAAATTAGTTTTGGTCTCGTATAAGAATTTATTTTTATGAAATGAAATTATTTATTGTATTTATCAAGGAAAATTTATTTATGGTTGATTGTTCTACATTTTTATAATGATATTATGTGTTTTTTGAATAGTAGAAATAGTAATATTTTTCATTTGAAATATGGTATATTTAATGATATCACAAATACCTAAAAATAATATTAATAATTATGAAACCTATTTAATTCTTATATTATTATTAAATAATAATAAAATCATTTATATTTTTTTTAAATAAAATTATATTTTTGTTCATCATATATATGGATTACATTTTTATTGTTGACATAAAGCTTGTGTGGCACTGGAAATACCCAATTTGACACCATAATGGTAATATTTATTATAATATAGGTCCTTGATTTTATTATTTGTTAAATTTTGTATATTATATAATATTTTTAGGTTTATACATGAAATTTGGAGTTAAATAACAATTTACTTTTCTAAATGCTTCTGTATTGCATGCGGAATGCCAAAAAATAAAAACTACATATTAAATATGTTTTCATTGGAAACATTTTAGTGGAAAAAATATTCAAGAAATATAAATATTATATATTAATAATAATTATATAGTCATAATTATAGTGATTTTCTTGAAATTTTTATGTATTATATAAATACATTAAATTCTTGCACAACATCAGCGAATCATATAATTAAGGAATAAAAAATATTATATATGATTTTAAAAAGAAGAAAACTACTATATTTTGATATATATATTGTTACAAAAAATTATATATATTAATAAGAAATTATATTTTAGTTTAAAGGTATTATATTCAATATATCCCATTTTCATGGCGAATATAAATTGATATTAAATGAACAGTGAATTTTTCTAAATTATTTGTATTTTTTAATTTAATATTTTAATATATTATTTAAAAGGAATAGAAATTTATAATAAATTATTCATATGATATGAAAGATTATTTCATAAATTTTCCATATATGAGGGAATTTCTTATTCATTATAAAAAATTAAACTATTAATTTAAAAAATGTTGTTACGATATTTAAATTTAATATAGGATTACTAAGGGAAAATAAAAATTTTAGGGATTAATATAACATATAAAAATGTGTAAATTAAATTGGTTTATAACATTACAACCATTTATTAACTTATCATTAAAAAATATTCATTTGGAATAATATGGAATTAGAATTAATTTATTATAATTTAATCTGTTGAAAATTTTCAAGAGTCCCTTGAACATCCATAATAGCAGGGACCACCTACCTCAATTAATTAAACCACAATGACAATTATATATCAAAAAAATATGGCCAATTTTATTTATCTAATTCCCTAGTGACATTAATGTTTTTTTATTCTTCCTTGTAAAAAAATAAAAGATCCTTTTTATGGAGATATAATTGAGTCATTTAAAATAAAAGGTAATCACCGTCACTAATTAATTTCTTTTCTAATCATATTTACATCATCTACATATATATTATTTTTAATAAAATAATAATCAATGTATATACATTAGGATTAAATTATATTATGATTATACAAATCACATTAAAAAACTACCATCCCTATTAAATTAGAAGTGAATGCATTGCTTGTGTCTATGTACGGCTTATTGTCCCAACAACCCAAATGGCCCTTATGCCTTCTTTTTATTTCATTATGGTTAATCCCCTTATTATGTATTGAAGGGGAACCCATACATGACCCATATTCCCAAGGAAAAAGGAATGACTGACACAAATTACATGACCCAAAGTCTGAGAGGAAAACCATGCCCATTACATAACCCGTAGGCCCAACCCACTAGAACGTCTCCTCTTCAGCTTCTGCATCATTGACCAGCTAGCCCCCCCTTGAATTTCTGATCGGTTTGAATTTCCCTGTTAGATACTACACAATGCCTAGGCCCGATGGCAGCTTCCTTATAATCTCATTCTTGAAATACGGTTAGCTATACTTTTAATGGCTGTTACTCTTGTTACTTTGATTTTCTTTTGGGGCATGTTCAGTATGAGCTGGGCTACTCCATTGTCGTTGTGGCCCAAAGGACCTGTGGCCCAGAGGCCTTTGATGTCCTGAAGGCCCTCCAGGATCATAATCCCAAACCGGTGGCCCAATGTCCCATATCGGGTGAAATGTTATGGATGCTATAGTAAAGGCTACAGTACTGCTACAATACCTCATAAATTCTTATTTTCCAAATTTTGATCATGGGAATCATGGATTCCAAGCAGGATCCCTTACCACTTAGGTATGAGCTTCTTGGCCTTATCATCTCTACAAAGAAATACAATTAATTTTTAAACCCAAATTATTATGGATTTGTAATATTATGGTATTAATAGATTTATATTTTATTAATAGAGTAATTATATTTTTTGGAATGTCAATATATTATCTGACTACATAAAAACTAATCCATTGGAAAATGATAACATAATTCGTGTATAGTTGTGGACAATCAACTCCATGATGGGATCTCATTTGTTTCCTATTTTAATTTACATTTATGGTAATTAAGATAAATTTTATTACTATATATGATATATATATATATGTTATTTCAATGATCTTATTACTTTAAATTAATATTTAAATTTCTCTAATTGTGTGTGTTCCTAAATGAAAAAAATGTATCTTTGTATATATATAAAACCTATCATCTCATGAAATGACGTAATTAATTTGTATATCTATAAATTTCTTAAAGAAAATAAAGATGAATATAATGAATATAAATTATATTTATATAATATTTATTATTTTTTATATTGTGAAACCAATATAAATGTACAAGGACAGAAACTACATAGCTAAAATAGTCATGATAAAGAAATTGTTAACACAAGAAAATTCTTTTAGTAAAGACCTATTGATAAAGGGGTGGAAGAAATGTAATAAATGTATCATATATGATAGAATAGTTATTAAATTACTATATTATTGAATTATATTAGATGTAATTTTATTATATAATAGTCTATAATTCTTCTAAAGAATGGAAAAATCAATGTAAGGGATTATTGCAAAATATTATAAATATTTGGGATTATCAATGCATAAATATTCATTGGGGGGAATTATTCTTCCAGATGATGTGTTTTTAAGTTTTGTTTTTCTATTCTCTTATTATTTTTAAGTGTCATTTTTAAACATGTTTTACTTTATAACAAAATATATTTTAATTAATAATTTTTTTATTTTCTAGAAGAGGTACATTGTGACATATTTGACCAATAATATGGACGGAATGTATTCTCTAACTTATACATCAAGAATGGATTTTCATATTGTAAAGAATAATAATTTCTCAAAAATATTCTTTACATGTTTTCATGGTTCTTTGTAATGAAAACAATTTCTTTATAATGGAGGAGTTTCATTCATTAATGTGTATTCAAAATGGAGTAGTTATTTTTAATAAATAGTATACCATGTGATAGATGAAAATAGTTTTCTAAATAAGAGGAAATCAATTAATATCAATTATTTATAATTAGTAATATTATATAGGGTTACCATCCTTATTCATTATATGGATGGTTTATGTTTATGTTTATAATATTTTGACAAAACATATTCCTTTTTATATATTTTATAATTTGATGAAATTTTTACTCTCTCCACAATACGTTGTGTTTCCTTTTTCATTGCATCAATTAAATGATTATTCTAATTATATATATATATATATATATATATATATATTAAATTTATCTATTATATAATATTTTCAGTAATAACATATAATATACCTTCTTACCATTTCATCTCTTGTAAAATGATACTATCGCTCGGGCATACCTGTGGACTACCACCCCACAATGTGAAGTGAATAATTTTTCATTTTCATCCTAGATGGATTGTCACTAGGATTGATTTAATTAATATTTGTCATAATTATATTTTATATTTTAATATTTAATGATTTATTTTTCTTGTATATTAGGTTATTACCAATTTTAAAGATTAATACATTGGTCATGCATACATAATGACTATTATCTCAAGAAAATATTATGTTTAATTTTTAATCACCATTTTTAATATATGATTGTTATATTATATAGAATGAAAATATTTTATAATTATAAAATTTTTATGGTTATGTATAGATTAAACCATAACACAACATTAAGGTCTAGAGTCATCCAAAAAAATCAACTATTGAAAATATAACAATAAATATTAAGATGTTGACTTTAATAAAATATTATTAAAAAATGATATAAAAAATGAATATTGAATGTTATAAATTATGATAAATCCATTTATTTATATTTTATGGATTTATAATCAGTAATAATATATTTTATAGTATATTAGGGATTTTCTGACTAAGTTGAAGTCTTTGATAAGGTCATATTTTATAATCTATATATTATTTAGGATTGTCTATGATTATGTTTCTATTCCTAGAATTATATGAAATTAAATTTGAAAACCCCATATATTTTGTATCATAGGGTTAATTTTTAGTTTGAAATTATTGTTTTAATTTTTCCCCTCCATTATAGTCAATAATAAATAATGTTTTTTTCTAGATAATTCAACAATATTTGTTCTTATTGGATGGAAATATTTATCTTTCTTGTCCATATAATTTCATTAAAATTATAAGAGTTATAAAATAATTTTTAATGACTGCTAATGTCATATTTATGATTTATTTGTCTTTTTTGAAATTTAAATTGAATGAATATTCCTTTATTCATACAAGTTATTTTGATCTTTATTACAATAATGGGAAAATGTTTTTTTATCATTTACCACATGACAAATTATTCACATCATCATTGAAATTATTTTTTAAAAAGATACACAAATATGATTCATTGGATTATGAAGGAAAATATTATTTCCATTATTATGTGAATAAAGAGTTTTAACATTTATAAAAAAAGAAAGGGTTTTTTGTGAATAATTAAAGTGAATTTATAATGGGTTTTTATCAATTAAAAACATTAAAATTATTCACAACATATATAGTTGAATGACACCATCCACCATATTTGTCTATATGGATTATGATGATGATGATCTAATATTTTGGTTGGAATTTTATTTTCATCTTGTATTTTAGTTTTTCAATAAAAATGATTATGTTGAATATTAAATATAGTGATATTATTTTATTTTATATGTTTAATGAATAGTATATAGTATATGAATGGGTGGGAATAATACTATATTTCACAAGGATGAATTGTTGGTTAATGATAAAAATAATTTTGTTTATATTTCATGTATCTTTTTTATTTATTTACTATTTCTTGGAACATGGCCTTGATGGAAATATTATGATGCCTAAAATTATAAATTATATAACTATTAAATGTGTTGTTTTTATCTATTTGATTATTTATGCTCTTATTTCAAAAATTGAAATTTATTCATTTAGGATATTATTTATTTAGTTTATTAGATTATTTTTTATCTCTTCTACTTTATTTTTCATTATTTATTCAATGATAGCCTCCGTAGTATTATTTCCCTTTTTTGGGCGTCTGACCTCACACAATAATTTTTTTAATTTCTCAATGGATCAAGGAAGGGAACATAAATTATTTTTCATAATATTATATAATAAATAAGAAGTCAATCACATTAATTTATGATATATATCAAATATGTAGACATGATATCATAATCATGTATATATGAACTCACAAAGATAAAAAAATATTCTACCAAGATTGAGGAGAACACTTGTATTTTCTTACCAATTTTGAATGGTAACCACCATATCATGGTTTCAAGAGTATGGGTTGTTATAGAATGTGTTAGTAAATGTTTATTAAATTACATAGGAACTAGATTATAGATAAAATGGATTAAACACCATTACCTAATCAAGGAATCTAGAGATAATTATTTGTGTAATAAATAATATTATTTTTTTAGGAAATCAAGGGTTGCTTTTACTATCACTCTCATACGTTTATTGATATAAAAATGTATATTCAAGATCTAATATGTATTCACATAGGGGAAAAACAACTAAAAAAATATGGTTTTGAATTAATGTGGTCGTATATCAAATCACAACAAGTTGAACTAATAATACAAATAGATTGACACCACTTGGGAATCATATTGGGTTAATTGAAAAAATAATTATATAATATAATGAAATAATATGAAATATACTTATTATTTGAAATATATTTACAAATACATTATGTTTTGCATTCTAGGATTAAGTTTTTATAATGGTTCCATTTATGTAATGTGCCTTTATAGATTCCAAATTAAACATAATTACTTATAATTCATATTTATTTGTCATCAGTAATTTTATTATAATTTATATTAATTAATCCTAATGCATTTAATGAATAATTTAATATCATTCAATAGCTATTTGTGGATTTCCCTATTATTCTATTGTATATATATAGTTTTGTTGAAAATTATGTTATAAATATTCAAGGGAAATTAAATCAATTAATGAAATACAAACATGATATTATAAAAATATATATTACCTAGAAACTTAATATAATGATATAAGTCTGTTACCTATTGTTAAAATCTAAATCGTATAATTTAACAACTAATTCATTAATTGATGAATAAATAATCAATACTCTTAAGAATATATTTGTTTCTTTGAATGGTAGTTAATAAGTTATGATTATTAAATCAGGGAATATTTTAATGTTACTAATAATTAATTTCCATAAATGATTCAAAATAAAAGGAATTTTTAGAATATTGAGATATTGTGGTAAGAGAATTAAGTTATGATATTCTGGGATATGTATTTTTTATAAGAAAAATTTCTAACAAGAAAGGAAATTACATATTTTATGTTAGATTTTTCGGGAATGTTTTACTATTATTTAAAAAAGACTATAAAAGTAGAATGGTATGATTTATACTATATATGTAATATATAAATAAATAATGAATATCTCATTAATGGACTTATATCGGGTATCTGAATAGAACTAACCTATCATGTATTATCATCATATGATGATATTTTATCAAGTTTCATTGATATAGATGAATAATTATCTATGTATTACATATTATTATTTAATGAAGTTAATATGACTATTTTTGAAAACTAATGAATTGAAATTAGGTGAATTAAAAGAAAATAATGAAATAACATTCATTATTTCCTTATTGTGGAATGAAAATTCTAGATACTAGGTTTAAATGGAATGGGAGTCATTTAAATGTTCTTATATAGGGTCTAACTGACTTGTAAATGTAAAGGAAACAAATTAGGCACCAATATTTTGTTTTTTAGATATATGGAATTTTGGAACTATCCATTAAAACTCCATAATCACCATAAGAATTTTCTATATACGATGTTAAGAGAGATATTCAAACATTTGAATTTAATGTATTTGATGATTATATTTCTTAAGTTGGGATAAGAATTTTTTAATAATGAAATTATGTGTTTTTTCATATGTATAAACTATTTTATATTTTTCTTTAATGCTAAATCAACACAAGAAAAACTATATATGGAGTTTCTAGCATACACATCTAATGAAAATCCTTTCACATGGAGTGTATATTACATATTTTGAACAATTAAACAAATGTTATATTGAATTTATTTATATGTATTTTTATCTTTGTGAAATTCATAATTATATAGATGAAATTATTATTTTAAAAATTAAATTAGTCGATGAAACATACAATATTTTTTATTGAACTATTTTTAATGTATATAACAAGTATAATTCATGAAATATTATATATTTTATATACAAATTAATAGTAATATTTTAGGAATTTATCTTTTAAATCATGAACTGAATTTTTATTAAGGTTTAGATTTATATTACGAATTTATAACCAATTTGGTTACATATATTTGTAATATCATTTCATTATAATATGTATATAAGGATCCCTTAAAATTTAATTTTAATTGTAGAAGTATTAATAATTTTCAATTTGTCAATATTTGATAGAATATAATTTGAAAAAAACATATAAACACACAATTATAGTGAAACACTCCACATAATATGTTTAATGGTATCACACACACATAAATGTTTCATAATCCATATCATTTTGGTAACAGAATTACTTAATTCAAAAAATATAATACAAATATATTTAATAATATGTTGAAAGTTACACTCATCTATGATGTTATGATTTTGGAATATCAATCAAATGTACCATTTTTTCATGATATATAAATATTTTTGGATATAATTGTTTAAAAATACATTTTTCCTATTGGTGACATAGAAATTAATTATCCCTCAATAAATTTTTCTTAATATGTTTTTAAACTTTAATGTATTAAATTATTTATTATGGGTATAATGGAACACCATGATTTATAAAAATATAAGTCTGATTTAAATAGTTTTATTTTTGATATTTTCTGTACATTGTAAATAGAACTACAACGAGTCAAGAAACATTAAAATAATCTATTAATTAATAGGAAATAAATTAATCAATCATGATACATATATTGAATTATTTTAATTTATTTATGATATTTTGTTATAATAAAATATAAAATTAATATGATGTGATGAAGATTTTTCAGCGTTAAATGGGTTATATTATTTCAATGAAATTTTTTATTTGTATTTTTAATTTTATCTAAATAAAATTAATCAATCCTTTTTAATGATGAAAAAAATGATTTCAAATATTAATTTCATAAACTATTATACTGACATTTAATTAGTGTAAAATTAATATGAAATAATATTATGAATAAATCATTTTTATTGGTTTATTATTCTATAAAATATTGTTTCTAATTAATATTTTGAATTCTATTAAAAGTTACAATTTTGAATTAATAGGGTCATTCCTATATAAAATAGGGTTTTAATTGAATAAATTATTTATTTAAATTGAATAAAATGAACTTTATATAAAACATTCATGTCAAAATATTCTTATGGGGAATTTCATATATATATTTCAAAAAATGTTGTTCTTTGGACGAATAGTAAATAAACAAATTTTCTTAAGCAATAAGTTCTTTTTATTAAATCATGATAATATCCCATTAGGTTTTATATTTAGATTTATTTTCAAATTACTTATATTTGGTTAATCAATAAAATTATATATTCTATAGAAGTCAATATTAGAATTTTTTTGTAAAATATAATTTTTCTTCTTTGTAAACATAATTTTCTGAAAAACTGTTAATAATTTTCTATCATGGAAATGTATTTAATATAATTTATTATATATATAAATATTGAATCATTAAATATGAAAATATATTTCAAACATGTAGAAATTTTTTTCAAATGATTTCTTTTTAAATTTTTTGTCATTAGTAATATTAATATTGGTACAAATGTTGTCCATATGGGATAATGATAAAAATTAGTAATTTATGTTAAATTATTATAATAATATCCAAAAAATCTAATAACATATCTAATTAGATGAGTTCATTTATTTTCAAATAAAAATTTCATAAAAATATTATTTCTATAGTTATACTATTCCTTGAGTAACACAATTGTATTATTAAAAATATATGAAAAATCATAATTGTGTTATTTCCCTCAATTTTAAAAATACCAATCCACTCATATCTTATAAAAATGACAAGGGAAAATTATCATAATATTTATTAATAAAATTAATATCATAATATACACTAAAAGGATAGTGTGACTATGTTGTCACCAAAACACCAGAAAATAACACCTATGTTTTCTGAAAATGATTGTTTTTTAAAGTAGAGGTATAACAGTTATCCTGGATTTTTATTGATTATTTCATCTTCTAACTCCTTAAAAACAATAGAAAATTGATAGATTAATAAAAACTATATAAAAAATATACATAATTTTTATTTTTACATGTAACCCACTTTTCATCTCGTAAAAAAACATTTGGTAAATTGAAATATCCATAATTAAAACATGTGAATAACTATATCCATGATATGATGTCTTTCAATTTTCACTAAAATCATTCATAGCTGACCATAATAATTTATTATTGTTTTATATATTTCTATTATTTATAAAATACTAATTATTATTTAAATATATTTTATTATCATCTTTTATAATTATCCATCCATTAGAAATGGTTTGCATACCTCTTATTTACATTTATAAAAACACACCCATGAAGAAATGTTATTTGTTTTCAATTTCCACCCTTTATGAATATTCAATATAATGGATCTTATTAATTAAATATGAAATTTATATTATAAATATGAATCCTTAATTGTAATCCTTAATCAGTGTTCTTTAAATATCAACCATTAGAAAAATAAAAATGTATTTTATATTAATGTACTTACCACAGTCTCACGGAAGTGAAGAATTTCATTTTATATTACCATTTTTAATGGTATGATCTAAATATGTATTTAATATATGAAAATGGTAACTATAAAAAATCATCATATGGTAAAACTGTAACAATGATTCAAGGAAAGAAACTGGTGAACTAAACAATATATTTAAAACAGAACTCTTTACCGAATAATATTTATTATATATAAATATTAATTATTTTTGGGAACAAAATATATTACTAATTTATATAATATCATATGAATGAAAATAAAATATCATTCTGATATTAATTTATAATAAATCAAAAATATTTATATAGAAGATCACAATGGGTATGACCACAAAAAATATTGAGGTAAGGGTTTATATCAAAATCAAAATCTAATTTAATATTTTTTTTGTTAATGTTTTTTTGGAAAATTATATATTATCTCTCTATTAAACACTATAATTGTTTCAACCACCAGATATTTCTAGAGAATTTAACTATTATTTGTATTTTCAATCTATATATTTCTAAAATTATGGAATTTTTGTGATTAAAATAATTACAAATTAAATATTTATTGAAGTGGATCCATCTCCTTAATGACCATGTACATAAAATTATTTTATGGAGGTTCATATACATAATGAAATATTTTATGATTATTTTTTTTATTATATCACATACTTTTTTAAAATAAATTTGTAATTATGTTATTCAAATTTTTTATATAGGGATATTTTAACATTTAAAAAAATGGGATAAAATGTTTTATATATTATCTAAAAAAATATTGAATTTTAATTCCCTCATAAGTGTTATTAATTTTCATGATTCTTTATCATATTTCCATATTTATTATTTTAAATTCATATACTCTTTATTATTGGAATGTGGATTATTAAATTTCATTCAAAATATATATATTTATTTTTTCATTGTGTCTGTCTAATGTATTTAAAAATTGTTTTCATCTATGTCAACATTCATTAAATATTCTAAAACATCTCCAAGTATTGAATATAATTATATTATATAAATTATTTCTATTGATGATTTATGATCATATTGTTCTATTTTTTTAGGGATGACATTGACATATCGTATGTTTGTTTCATTAATATGAATTTTTTTTATTAACATTTATTGTATTTATTCATATAATTCATGTGTTGAATGAATTGGAATTTGTAATTGAATGGGTGGGTCCTGATTTTTGTTATCACCTCGATGATTCTAAAAGTCTCATGAGACAATACAGCTTTGTTATTTATAATTTTCAATACTTATCTATGGATGATTTATTGGCACTAGGATTCGAAATAAATAATATGATTTCATACATTATGTATTCCCCAATAATGATACTATTTATTACTATCCATGAAAATTATTTAGTATATATTTTATACATTTATTTATTCCTCTTTCATGATATGAGTTATATGTAATATTCTTTTACTGTTTCCCTCTACTATATTATTCATTCCTTATTCATTATATGATTGTTTACCCTATATTATTTCTATTACTGAGAATTTAATATAACACATTATTATAAATTTCAATCTGTTTGGTATTGATAACTTAACATTAAAATATATCACATAAATAATAGAAGAATTAATAATATAATCATTGAAATTTAATGTTAGATTAATTTTTTAATGTAATGTGAGAATTATGTATATAGAATTTCATCCAAGAATAAAAAATTATTTAATATCATAGGATGTATCCCTTTTATTTTGTATAAATGTAGAAAAGTGAATTATATTCTCCTTGTTTCCCAAATTCTTTGTTTCCAAAACAAGAACACCCTGGTCCATTATTTTTTATTAACAAATGGATCTTGTGAACACCATGGTAATAAACAAAATAATTTAATACCCCCATCTATAATCTATTTATGTTCATTATTCAACTGATATTATTAATTCATGAAAATAATGAATGGATTAATTAATACAATCATAACATCAAATATTTGTTCAATTGAAAAAAACACAACACGATGTTTCGAAAATCCAGGATTCCCATTCCAAAATACATATATGTAATCATTTTTAATAATAATACCATCAATGGTGAGTTTCTCCTTAACCATTTTATTTATATAACCCAAATTATTTTGCATTAATAATTATATAATCGAAGGAATTTTCAAAGGTAGTTCATTATCAACAATAAACTAATATACGATCATAGGTAATTTTTTATATAAATTTGATTTTTCATCCCATAAAATTAATATGGGATATTTATAGAATGTTAAAAATCAATACATAAAAAAAATAAAATTTGACCTAATGGGGAGTATTTATATTTAATAGAATCATATTCCTAAAAAATATTAATGGGATGTGTCTGGAATAATAAATGAAATCATCTCACCACCAAGAGTATTCATCGATAATTTAATATCATTTATATAAGGAGGTGATTTTATTTTCATTGAAATAATTTATTATATAAATAATTTAGTAGAACTAGAGCTAAAAATGCCTTTCGATATTCTTGAGTGAATGATTCCTATACAGTTGGAATCTTTTATAACCCACAAAAATAGTTAAAATTTCATAATAATTAAGTGTCTACATTATATGATAAGGCAAGTGACATCAATTTCAATTAGTAACACTTTGACGAGTGAAATTATTATTATGTTTTACATCATATTTAAATTGAAATCCAAAATCTATATATAGAGAATTTTGATGAGAATACATTAAATACATTTCATATGTAATATTCATTATTCTTATTAATAATTAATTATTTATATGGATTTATAATTCATAAATAATTTTTAAAATTTTATATGTTATGTTGATTCCCTATGTTTTCTATTATCTTTTCATCATAGTTGACCATGAAACATGTTTCCTCTATATTATTCATCATTTGATGTTTCACAAAATATCTTTATTAACTTATTTTATTTAATAATTGGACAATAATAACAAACAAAAATTTTATTTCCCTCCTTCACAAAAAATCAAATCATTCCATTATTTATATCATGGTTCCTCACATGTTTCATTTTCCGAGTCATTGTTTAATTCCACTAATAAAGAGACTGATATTACAATATTTGTCATGTTTAAAACTACATGTGTTCTATGAATGTACTATTTTGACATATTCATATATATATATATATATATTTATATATCACATAATGGATTTGTCCACCCCTTATGGTAAAAAAAAACTATCTCATGATTTTAGTGTGAACGTTTAATGTAAAATATTTATTGACAAATAATTTTTTACACATCAAACATTCAATGGAGTGAAATTATACCTCTTATCTTTTTTTATTTATTATAGAAGGTATTTGATTCTGCAATAAATTAAAATTATAATGTGTTAAGAAATATTTTTCATTCATAAGAAATGGAAAATGTAAACATGTTTTCTATTTTGTTAATCAACTTATTCGTCTTTAGTTTTTCAAAATTCCCAATAATGGATAGAAAATGCTTCAATATAATGTCATCATTAAGGATTTTTTTTTTAATTCAGTAGTGATAATAGATTCTATATTAAATTATATATTGAGAGCCTTGGGTTGTAATATCAATGATATTTTAATTTAATCTCTCATCATATGTGAATGGTAATTGGGTAAATAATTATAATCACCACAACACTCATATTTTATTTATTATATCTTGATTTCGACCCCTATCGAATATAAAAAAGATTCATGCTGGTATCATGAAATAATAAGTAGAGTAAAAAAATATAATGATATGTTAAATAAATCCCATGGATTCTTAATTTTTATTTTTTTTCAAAATGTGACATTTTAGTTTTGTTATATATCATTTCATTTCAAGGGAGAGTAAATTTTTTTCTATCTTCATATTAATTGTAACCCAATCCCTCAAAATAAATAATTTTTTCATTAATACCAATTTATGTTATCCAATCCTTAAATACATTAAATATGAAATTTTTTACCAGTCCATTCATCATATATCTCAATAAGACAAACTCTTGAAGCTATTCGTTTAGTTTCATTATTGAAAAATTATATTACCATATTATTTTTTTTCATTCATAAATGTATCTTAAATTTTTCCATCACACATGGTGCCCTTAAAATAATTTAAATTATTATATATATCTTCATGCCATGAGGAAATGGAAACATATGAAATTATTCATAACAACACTATATGTGTTCTTAATAAGAGAGATATGAATTGAATTTGATAAGTGATAAAAAATTAACATTCTAGAATGATAATTTTATCTAGGTATGGGATAATTATATAATTATATCAAATTAATTAATGATGGTTCGTAAATAAAGAATAATGACATATAAAATTTTTCATAACATAAACCATGATTCATACGATTTTAGAAAAATTGTCCACTAATAATGTTCGATGAGAACATAACATGGGTATGATGAGTACTATATGAATATTATAAAAGTACAAGAAAATAAGTCATAATATATTCTTGGATTCACATCCATTATAATCATGTTATAGTGGACATGGATAACAATATATTCATAAAATTTTGTAAATATTATAACTGACTATGTCCCATAAAATTTCATACTTGGAATCAAAACACCAATTCTAACATTATTGAATGACATATTTTAAATAATACAATTCATTTTAGGGCCAATCAAACCATCCCATCATATAACAATAAACCACATAGTTATGTGGCACAGAAAAATGAAAAAATTCATAATCCTTGTATATCAAAACTAACATGGGATAATTATAAAATATTAATGATGATTTTAAAAAAAACTATTCATAATAAATATATGGAAATTAGGATGAGGATAAAATTATACTATATCCATAGTGAAGAATGATAAGTTTTCATGGTCATTTATATAGATTTAATATCAATTAAAATTGAATTTGAAAATATAATTTTAAAATATGGAATCGCCATTACATTTTCAATAACATTTATATATTCGGAAATTATTTATAAATAAATGATAATTTAGTGTAATTTATAAAACTGATATACATTTAAATAGATTATTCAGAGAGTAAATAAAAGATAATTGTTAGAGAACATGATCACGTGGATGGTGTTGATGTTTTTACAATTTTTAGATAATTTTATGTACTATAAAAAATGAATCATACACAATAGTTTGAAAAAAAATTCCCTTATAAATATTTTATAAAAATTTATATCTATTAGGAAATTCCCAAATAAAACATGGAAAATTATAAAAAAACTAAATATATTGGTATTATTTGATAATGATTCCAAACAAATATGATAAGATATGATTGGATTCACTTATAGAAAAACATTGAGTTAGGTTATCAATGAAATGGATGTGAAATTATATGAAAACGAATAAATACACTAAATACATAGAGGGTGGAATAATATATGATTTATTTAAGTATATATAATATACAATATCAATATAAGTGAATTCATATATAGAAAAAATTAATATTATTTTGAGATTTGAAAAGACCATTTATCTTAGACTTCCACCTTATCAAACATAGTCATACATAATGTATAATAAATTTAGGTTTATTTTTTATACATATAATTTCATTATTCATATTATATAACATAATAACATTAAATTATTTTTTTCATTATAGAAATATTTAATGACTTTCTATCAAAATCAATATCAAGGAATTAAAACTTTTGTTATCCATGTATGGTTGAGTTTTGTGGTACCTGTTAATTAACCTTTATCATGGATTATTAACCTCTTTAATTCCAATGTGGATGTATTTTTTTTATAAATATTCTGAGTGACACGGTACTATTATAGAACATATGATGATTATTATTGGGGACGCACATAAATCATATTTTTAGGGATTAATTATTTAACTAAATAATGGATTGAAATAATGATTATAAAATGGAAAATTATCTTTTTAGAGTATTGATAACATATTAAATTAATAATTATTATATAATGTAAAATTTATTTAGTTATATAATTCATTTAAGATATATAATTTTTAATATCAATCATACATATCATAAAACTGGCCCAAATAAGAACACAGTATAATGTCTGAATGGAAAATACCATGTTATTCTATATTATTAATATTTAATATAAAAGATAATAATTTTGAAAAATTATTTTTTGAAGAGATAGTTAATATTCATGATTATTTGAAAAAATTAGATAATAAAGAATGATTAATGATATGATAACACTTACATTGTTTACTTTAATTTTTACTTGGATTGATTCATGGAAATTAATAGTTTGGGAATTCTTTATATGACAAGGGGTCATCTATGGTGCAATATTATTTTTTAGTATATAATTTTTTATGGATTCATTGGAAAAAATAAGAAATGTATACATTCAATCAGGTAGTGAGGGTATCCATTAGTAGATCAGAAGGTGTGATATTTTTGTTAATAATGATTGATTAATATAAATTGATTGTATTTTTGATGTCATGTATAATAAAATTGATAATATATTAGTCGAAAATGGTAGGTTAATTATTCCTTCATTCAATCATTTAAATATAATTTTTTTTTATATTTACTAATTTTTTTTCATTGAATATTTTTATTACATTTTATCTTTTACCATGGTGACTAACAATTAAGCTAGTAATTTATTTTTATATCATATTATGAAACTAATGTTATTAAAATATTTAGATATTATTATTCTAAATAGTAAAGAATTTTGTTAGATCACTTTTTAATAGAGATAAATTATGATGTAAATATATGTATGCATAATAGAAAAAAAAATAATGTTAATATATTATGAAGAATAAAAATGAGATTTTTATTTTTCTAAAACAAGTGATAATATTTAGTCTATTTGTAATTTTTTGAGTATTTATTTAAAATATTATTTCAATAAAATAATTCAATTATGTAGATCATTTTAATTTTACAGAATTAAAATAAATATTATATAGAAAAAATTTTATGTTAAAAATTGTAATTTTTATATAAAATGATTTCATCTCTGTTACTAAGAAATTAATAATAATTTGATGATTTATTATATATTTTATAAAATATATGAATAATAAATTTCTTAATTTTTTTTAAAAATAAAACATGTAATTTTTTAAATTCAACATTTATGTAAAAACATATTCAATTATAATTTTTTTAAATAAATCATTTTAATTTCAACAGAAATAAAAATATAAGAATTAAGTAATGTATTGACATAGGATCCACATAACATGTGCCCCATTATATTCGATCACACTACCCTATGTGTGCCTCCCCATTCACTAGAGGATGTTGACTACTAGCGAGGGTGTAAATGTTGTATAATGGGGGGATTAGATCCTCACGTCGGAGTAACACAATTAATAAACCAAATTAAAAACAATAAAGAAATCATAAATATGAAGACATAAACAATAAATAGTGGATGATCATATTGATAGGAGAATTTATGAATAAATAAAAAACATCCACTAAGGTACTGTTTGATATGTGGATTCTTTGATTTTTGATATTATAAAGGGGACATTCATTTAAACACATTCTATAAAATAGTTCAAAAGAAAAAAGGTAAAAAGAATATCCATTATAATTTGGAGCTAATGCATGGTCCTATGCTCATAATATTCATATAATAAAAATCATATGAGTAACTGGTAGAGAGTTGGATTCCCTTATTTATACCTATAGGAGGACAATCTTCTCAGGTACCTGTGGCAACCTAAGTAGGGTGTGAGACAAAAATCTTATTAGAGCACAACCAACTGTGTCTATGTGTAATCTAACATGTTCTCACAACTAATAAGTGTGATAATATAATAGAATAAGAATTAAGTTATTAAATAAGTAAAAAACTAGGTATCCCATTTTATTAAAGGAAACTTGACGACTTAAATACTTTGGATAATTGTTGGAAGATGTCTGAAGAGTAAATATATATATAGTAGTAAGATATATATATAGTTTAATTATATACAGAATCCACATATATGAACCATGTATGTGTTGATGTAATATTATATATACATTTAATTCTAGAACTAATTGGACAAGGTTTTTACTCAAATATCCATGACAATACTAACAAACCTATAATTAAATCAAATATGGTGCATTACCTAAATCATAATAGAATAATATACATCATGCTACCACACTCAGGATATAAAATGAGCCATCATGGTAACACTCTAATTTGTGAAAATGGTTCTTATCCCAACAACTATAGAGTATCACAAGCATGAGATGCCACACTCAACTCCGGATGGTAGTGAGTGTGATTATCTGTCACACCCAACACCTCTAAAAAATGTAAACAAACTATATCAATGAATATAATTTATTATGTAATAAAGGATGAAAAAAATTCATCTATCTAATTTTACACGACCATAAATTTTGATAAGTGAAAATATAAATATTAGATAAATTGATAAATAAGTAATAATGCGCTTAGCCTTTCAACCCTATTATTAACTCAATAATTATTTTAAAACAGTCATTTTACTTACGGGGAAAACACAATGTGCATAGTACATTCCAACTTAACCAATTAATTAGTTAATGAAATGGTAATTCATCATTAAATAACCATTCAATTTACTAAATTCCATCCAATTTTCTTTTAATTCCTCAAGACATGGTAATTCAAGTTATAAGGATCAATGGGAATTTCACAGTGCCATAGTCAACTAAATAAATTGACTAAATGGTTAATTCCAAACATATTAGGTCCATACTCTTAAGAGGTTCTTTTAGTTCCTTTTAATAAACATTTTCTAAGGGAAATTACATTTACAAAATAAGTTGGAATGAATAAATGTGTTTTGGGATCTTTGAAAAATTGACAAAAATGGTCAATTTCACTGTGTACACCAATGTGCTAACCATTAAGGTTTATAAAACCTAAAAAAATACCAATAATGGGTCAATAGGTTAGAAATAATATTCAATAGTAAATTTTATATAATGTATCCAATGTAAATAGGTTTTTAGGAAAAATAAAATGTGTTGAACAACATCATAATTATCAAATATAGAAACTAAAAGAGAAAATGGTGTGACCACCAAACTATACGTTCTATAAGATAACTTGATCATCACTTCCATTATATTAACGGGGGTTATAAGCGATCTATGAAACTATGTAATGTATTGTTAATTGCGAATACTAACCATCTCAAAAATTTAACATTGGATGAAAAGATAAACTAGGATATGAATTATGTTACTAGGGGACATTACATAGATAGATCCAATACTTCAGATGGATTGAATACTAGACACTAGAAAAATGATTTGATTTAAATCCCACCTTGATTAAAATATTATTCTACTTGGAAAGGATAACCCAATATGGATTTTAGTTGTAGAATAAGAAAAAAATGAAAAATGGTTAAAAAATATTTGATGGGAAAATACTCATTTTAGTAGAAAATTTTGTGGTGCATGGTTTAGGTGCATGATTTGAAAACTCTGCCCAATAAATGTGATATCCCACTTTTAAAAGACCTAGAAATCACACAATTTCTTGTAACTTATGTCACATAGTTTAAAATATGTGGTGATTCCAATAGGTTACCTGGGTCTACAACCACACATATAATAATAATAGTGGGGTCGGGCTTTCATGGTTTAAAAAAACCATTTGACCAAGTTCATTCAAGATATCATTAGAAATCTAGACTCTTAAAAATCTATTGACTCTCCTGATAACTTTTATAGGCTATATAACAACTTTAACATGATTAAATAAAGGGTTCAAGTTGATGTAAAATGATTAATGCCTTTATGAAAAGATGGGTCCCCACAAGATCCACTCTATAAAGAATCTCATCAATAATTTGTCCTTATTAGGGTAATGTGTTATCGTTAGTGTATATCTATAACCACTAATATTTTATATTAGATCCCAAATCCCATGGCTTGTCCTTTATATGTTTGCGAAACCTTAACACTCGTACCATAAGAACAAACCTTAGTCATAGTGTCTTCAGGAATTTATCCACTATTTTCATAGGACACTATCTATAGGAATAATCTATATCGAATTCAAATTAATCATGGTGAAATACACATGTTGTGTCTAGATATTATCGGTAATGCTATGATACATGAAATGCATCAGGCAATGATGGGTATCTCTAAGGAAGATCCAATTTGTACACCATCGATCTTATCCATTTGACATCAAAAATGGGTCCAATGAACCTTGGTGAGTTTTTACCTGAAATTGGATTTTTTACTCTACCTATCCAATGTGAGACTCACATGAAATCCTAGTATTTGACCATGAAGTCAATAGGTCATCATCGTATGTTGGAATGTAACTTCTTCTAGACAGAGCTACCATCATTCATTTTATGATCAGGAGGAGCTGCATTATAGACTCCTACATGAGAGGTGGCCAAATAATATCTACATCCCCTACCTCTTACCCGCATAGAGGGTAGTGTAATGGCCTACTATATTAGGCATCATAGGGAACCATCTTGACGGTACCCTCAATTATGTTTTTATAATAAAACATGATGAGGGGAATCTGTTTCTTCCATTAACTCCTAATGTAATGGACATAGGAATAGATCATATACTCTATCACCTGGATCATATGCTTTGTATTTCAATCTGTCTATGGGTGATAGTTTGTGCTCAGACCCATCCACATACCAAAATCTATTTAGAACCCCTTCTAGAACTAGTATGTGAATTGTGCAACTATATTTTAAATTATACAACAAGTAGATCACTATATATGTTAAATGTCCTTGATGTATGACATTCTTAGATATAATTCCATGAATTTATCTTACAAATTTAATAATTGTTGGACCATCATAAAATGATTAATGAAAACCATAATTGTATCATTTACATCGACTGATATGGGTAGACCAGTTAGGAAATCCTCTGAAACATCATACCATTTCCATTCGATAATGGAAAATGTAAATATATGCCCTTCGAGAAGTTGATGTTCCACAATCAAATACTGATAGGTAGAACACTTTGTTTTTAAGCCGAAAATATCACATTTCATACCAGGACACCAATACTAGGCTGAAATTTAGGTTAAATATTGGTGACACTAGGGTGAAGTTCCCATGTTGTTTTGAATTCTTGCATTAGCTCCTCTCTATTGTCTATAGTGACCCATACATTCCCATTTAACAATAAGGAATCATCCCCATCTTTGTTATATTGTGTGTATGTATTGCACATATAAAATATTTCATTAGGAAATGGTCTTCAGGATTATATAACTTCATCATTGTAACCCATTTCAGATGACTTGACATCACAACTAAGGATAAGAGTACTGAATATTCATGTTCCTCCTAAAACACAACGAGAATATATGAGAATAATGCCATAATATTCCATTGGACATTATATTTTTGAACTACATGAGTTGGAGTCTTATGAATCAGATAATCAAGAAAAGAATATTATTTTCCATGCATATAGGTAGGATTAAAATCAAACTACTGATGGTACACCACCCACATGGGATGTCTAACATTGATGTCGTGTGTTAGGTAATTATCATCATGTGGCCTCAACCGACAAGCCTCATACAAAATGGATCACTCTTCCTTTATCAAAACGGATCTATGCCCAATACCTAATGAAACACAATATAAAATAAAACTCATTACTGGATATAGTATAATTGAATTCAGCATTGAATTCAACTACCTTTTAAACCAAGAATGGATTATTCACAATATAATGACTTTATGAATTTCCCACCATTACTTTTTAATAACATAAGAGGCATTATAATATGTGTGAAATTATAGATGAATCCTCTAAAATATCTAGATATCCCAAAAAATAAGAATTTGAATGATGTTCTTTTGATCCTCTTATGAATCTACAACTCTCACTTTCTCTAGATCTACAAAAAAATCTTGAAAACTGGATAATATGACCATGGAAAAAGACTTCATGAATCATGATGTGATGTTTTCTAAGCATATCATAGGGTAGTTTCTCTATCAGTGTATTCATCATGTTCTCAATATATGTTGCATGGTCATCTCTAGAGAATGAAAACATAAAGATATTTTTATCAATGACTTCTATGATTGAATACAGATACGAGTGGAAACTGATTTATTATATCCATAAATATTTTATGGACATTTTTTATTATGAAAAATATAAATAGGTACTCATATAGACCATTCCTAATTTTAAACATTGATTGATTTATTTATGAATTCTTGAAATTCACATGATGATATCCCTAACTTAGATCTATCTTTCAAAAAACTATCACTTCATGTATCTTGTCAAAGGGGTTATCTATTCTAGGTAGTGGACATAGATTATTTCTTACAAAGTTATTCGAATGATGGTAATCCACAAATATACTAATTGAACCATCTCTATTATTTTTAAAAAGGACTAGTAAACCTCATAAAGATTATCTAGGGCATAAAAATTCATTAGCCACCAGATCGTCATATATCTTCTTGAGTTCTGGTATCTCTTTAGTCTTCATCTTATAAGGATGAATGGATAATAGTGATTCTGCTGGAAATAAAATAATGGTAAAATATATCTACAACATCAGAGGTATACAAGATAATTTATCCCAAATTAAATATATGAAATGATACACTACTTATGAGAAAATAGTAGTTTGTATCCTCATATCATCGAGGAAACTACATGGGATCAAGTCTATAACACCACCCATCATTTAATTATTGGATCCTCCAATTGTCGCACTAGTATCCCATTCTCAGTTATACACAATCTTAATTCCCACAAATAATGTATACATTGACCTTCAATGTTATATTTCCATATGGGATTAAATTAACTAAACAATTTTCATGAAGATTATTTCAATAATCATTATATTGAGGAAAAAGAGATTCCATGTGAAAAATTTTCCTCTTATCTGAAAAAGAAAATTCAAACAATGGAGATCACCATCTTAATATATGCACAACAGGGTTTCTAGATTCTATTCTATTGTAGTGCATGATCTCCAAGAACAAAATATCAATGATTTCCTCAGATATAAAACTATCAGATTAGAATGTTTCAACCAAAGAAGACTCTAAAGTGAAGGATACTAGAATAGTACCTCATACATTTGATTTTGTGGAATTATTCATTTCATGAATAGGAATAACTATTCTTACCTAGAATGTAGTAAGACCTATTTCACTTCTAGAATACCTTGAGCAAGCCCGATGTGCTAGCACTATGAATCATAAGTCTAATCAGCTCTTCCTCCACCAACAATATACCTTGATTACCCAAGGGAAATCCAGCCGCATACCTATCTTGATAACATTGGCCCCACTACCTATCGAGGATTAGGTGGAGATCCCCACTAACTAAGAATATATTCAAAATTCTAGTAGAAATTATAGATATGGTCCAACCTACCACAAACTATTCACTCTATTAGATCTAATAAGAAAGGATGTTTTGCGTATCTCTATATCACACACTAGTGAAAAAATATAGATATTTTCAATATGAGGATCCTAGTTATTGCTACTTTCATGACCAACCTTGAATCAATTCTTTCTCCCATATGGATATGTAATGATAGACCCCATTGCTAAACATCCCAAACAAGAACCATTTGCTTCCCTCAAATTCTTCAATGTAATAAGTACCAAGATGATGATTTCAAAAAAAAAGTAAACTTGAATACATTGAATTGTATTCAAGTGACATAGTATAACCCATCCCAGAATCACTAGGGGGTCATAAGATCATTACATTTTAAAGGAAGAGTGACTATCGTTGTAATTTGACTTGACCAAAATACTCTAGGACAGTTATGCTCCCCTTCAACATGATCTATATTGTCTAGAATGATTAGCCATAAGAAAATGTGGGGAAATTGTATTGTACAATATCATCTACAAATATACCCCGAACATATCCCTAGGCCAATATTATTTGGTGAATACATACCACAAATGCTTGGCTGAGTCACGTAGAAAATAAGTCTCATGATTAAACCCATTCAATAGAATAATATGATCAAATAAATATAGAATTGTATATATATGACACTAATAATCATTATTTAATTCATCCCATGAAAATATAAGAGGATTATACTGGTTATACTTGTGGGTCAACTCTTCCATGACTAAAGATCGTGAAACTACACCATGAATCGACTAAAACATAAACAGAAATACCAACAGAACTTGGAACAGTACCCACATCTGGAACATGAATAAGTCCCACATGTGCATCTACCGAAGGAATCATTTTAGGCTCATAACCCAATACCTCTAGTATATGGGCATCATTGCCTTCAGAGAATGATTCTGAAGCTATATAATGATGAAAATTGAAAAAATGTCAAACACATGCATCGTAATAGGTTTGAGAAACTATGAATATTTAATTTCATAAAATAGAATAGGTGTAATTTCTTCAAATATAAACAACTAAACCTCTCTACCTTCTTCAAAAGACCAGTATATATGGAAAAAGTGATAATAACATTCCATAATAACATAAGAGATACCCAACTACCCACTAATATGGTGAGTTTGATGTCCTTGTATTTGTTTCAGAGGTATATGATAATCAATTTCACATTAGATGTCATATTCATTTTTAAATTGTTCTTGTTAAATTATATAAATTGGTCTAAAATGGTTGAACTATATTTTATACCATTTATGATCAATAAGAGCCCATAAATATTTTGAATAAAACATGATATACATTAAACTCACACCAAAACACATTCCAGGACACGTGATCAACAATCCATGTGTCAAATTCCCATAATTTACTACCTATGGTGTCTGCTATATCCAATACAAGAAAACATTATTAGTTTAAGGTAGTAATTATACTTAACATTTAAATTTTACAATCCTTTCTTCAATTGTCAAAACCATTGAATACATATTGAAGAAAATATCAATATAAAATGTGAAATTGAACTATGAAAATAGACTTCGCACAGAAATATGCATGCCCTATTATCCTATAGTGCCTCATAATGATGCATGTAACAAGTATCCATTCCCTCATATAATCATGTAATGGATAAAATTAATCCTCAATCACAACAATAATAACAACCACAACATAACAATTGTGTCACCTAATGATAAATCCTTTATCAACATTAATAGGTAAGAGAAAAAAATATGTAATTTAGGAAACTTGGCCTCCAACCCAAACAATAGTTCATGATGCCCAATAACTGATTTTAACCTTGTTCCATGAATTTCAAATAATCATTCTATTTTATTGAATTATATAAAATAGAATTTTACCACTTTGATAATACATCATAAAGTCTTTCCCATTATCTATTTAATCCATTCTACAAGACGTTGTGAGTCTTGGCATCATGCACACCTCCTCATATTCCATATGCTACTGAATAACAGTGATCGTGTAAAATTTGTACAATGGAGAGACTATCTCATCTGTCCAGAGTAGCAAAACAGATACAACCAATAATAAAAAATGGTATAAGCATATATAAGTAGTCAGAATCAATGAACTACGTAATTGTTAATAGATATCATAAAAAATGAAAAAATAAATAAAATACACTATGGTAGTGTTTTATAATTGGTGCATGGTATGACGATAATAAAAAAGGTAACATAAAGAAACATTCCTTATATTGAATAAAAGAAATGAAATAAGGGTGAAAAAAGATCCAAAATCATATTGAGCTAATTCCATGTCTTCTCCCTCTAATATACATCTAAGAAAAATAATATCAAAAACATGTATAAGGAAAAATTCAGTGAATACATACCTGTGAGAAGGTAGTATTTTCAGATTCCAAAGGCAACCTAAGTAGGGTGTGAGATTCAAATCTAATTAGGACACCACCAATGGTGTCTATGTGATATTAGAGAACTAATCATAATTAAATAATGTGAAGTTATAACAGAATAAGAATGAAATGATAAAAATAATAAATAACCGGGCTGCTCATGTTCATAAATGATTGTAGAAGTCTCTATCATATTCGAATCAAAGCTTGGAAATATCTGAAAAATAATTATATATATAGTATATATATATGTAGTTTACTTATAAATTTCATCCAACTATATGAACTAACTACATGTAGATGTAACTGCCCACATACCTAGATTACTAGTACTGGCTGGATTGGGGAAAATCTCAGACATCCCTAACCAGTCTAATTAGCCAATAAGATTGGGAAACAGGGTACATTCCCTAAATATTAATTGACTATGTGAAATAATTATAAAAAACTCAAGATAATGATTCTGTTGTCATGGAAAAAATCTTATAATGGAACATAGCTCCTTAGCACATCGTTCATATAGTATCACTATGGTTAGATGAAACACTCCATATATTATGTAATGAATTGTGATTATCTATACTTCCCAAAATCACTTACCATTATAAACAACATATATCAAGGTGTATCATTTATAATATAAAGCATGGGTCCAAAAATCTCATAAAACATAGTTAAAATTCCCATTTATGTAAATAAAGCACAATAGTTTGACTAGATATATTGATAATGATGTAATAATGATTTTATCTTTTCCACCCTCAAATCAAGTAATTTTTTTAAACAATCATTTCATTTTAGGAAATGAAATCAATATGAATTGGACATTCCATCATAAAAATTTAGTTATTTAATGTATGTGTAATCCATCATGGGAAACCTTACCATTTACCACATGCCATTAAATATCATTTTTAATTCATCCAGCCAAGGAAATTTATGGTATAAGGCTCAATGGGAATTTCGAGTAGCCATAGTTAATCAAGGAAATAGCCTAAATGGTATGTTCCAAATATATGTAAGATAAAAACCAAATAGGCGACTAGGGTTCCATTTAATATTAATTTTTTCAAGGGAGATGACATTTATAAACTTTAACAAAATGAAAAAAAGTATTCCTGGCATGTTGAATAAGTAACCAAAATGGTCAATTTCACTAGGAACACCCATGTGGTGACCATATAAGATGCATAAAATCCTGTAAAATAATAAATATTGGTAAATAGTTGTATACAAAGATGAAATGGTCAATTTGATATGAATGAACCCAATTAAAGGTGATGCTTTATAATATTTGTCTTTTGGAACAACAATATAATTACTAAGAATCGAAACACACAACAACAATATTGTAACCCACTACATTTAGGTCGTAGATGATTTCTTTCTCTGTATCAACAATAGATTTGAAGAACATTGGAATAGATATGAGAAAAAATCCAATTCCCTAAAAATAGGGAAAATTATCCTTCACCAAAATTTTTAATGGATTAATATATATTCATAGATGATAATTGAGAGACTAGAAGTGGTTATCAAGACATATCTAATTATTAAGACAGATCTGAGATCATACATGGGATTGAGTAGTTATATAAAATCCTAGCATTAGTGAATTATTTTTCATAAGGTAGAAGAGAAATGAGGTTGGATGATGGATGGATATGAAGAAAAATGAAAAAGGTTAAAACATAATGGGATGAAATGGATATTTCACAAAAATATTAATTGTTTTATGGTTTATGCGAACAATATGAAAACCATGAACGTATTGTGCGATGTATCAATTTCTAAAAACATTCAATTTTCACATGGCCATGCACCTCGGCCAACACATTTACAATGAATCCATGTGGACTACAGGTTCCCACAATTTACAAGAACATGGTTAAATCTAATAGTGTGACAGGGGTTACCAATTTAAAAAACCATGTGGATGTGTTACTTAGTCCATTATCTGAAACTAAGACCACCAAAAAAGTCCCATATGCTCCTAAAACCTTCTACTGACTATATCACACCATTAAAATGTTTAAAAAAATGATTTCAAAATGAATAAAAAATTATCCATACCTTTAAAAAACACATGTCCTTTCACATGACATGTATTTATGAAATTATTTCACAGATGTTATTAATTTATTTAACATATAATTCATTTAATTGTATCGAAAAATTATTATTATCATCAATTTAAAGTAATAAAATTAATAATATTATTTCTTTTAGAAACATCTTATTTACTGTCTTTTTTTCTTCCAATTTTGTAAAATTCATTTTAATTTTATGAAAAAATTATTTTTGGTTGGTTAACTAATTTTTTGTTAGTCAAATTAGTATCGTATATCTATATTTTAATATATATAATATTAAATTGAATGATTGTATCATAATATAGAGGTTATCATGTTAGTTAGTTGTTCCATTTATCTTACATTATCCATGACAAATGATTATTAAAGGGAATTTTATACAAAAATCGTAGTTTTTCAAAGCTAGTTTCTAAATATCTCATTCCATTAATGAGGAAGGTATAGCTTTAACCCTTTTTAAATTACATTCATAAAAAACACATGTGTTGTATATCTAATCTACAATGTTTCCTTGTATAATTTAAATTAATTCCCATATTTTCAATGAAAATAAAATTAGTGATAATGTTGAATTATATGATTTGTTAATCTAATAAGAAACCATTTTTTTTGATATTTTATAGAGGATTCAAATGTCATTTTCTTAAAATGAGTTTAGAATAATTATATTATAATATAACCATGTTCATTTAATTAATTTATTTAGTTTTATAATATTCTGAAGTGCCCAGATCAGTGTGAATCACTGAGAGGGGGAGGGGGTGAATCAGTGATCCCTTAAAACTTTTTACTAATTGATTCCTTATCAATTAAACCTCTATGGATGGTTAAAGCCTCGATCCACTCTTCTTGTATCTCTCACCTTTCCACGAATGATGCAGTAAATGTAAAGGCACTGGACACAAGGATTTACAAGGTTCGGCACCAAAGGCCTACATCCTTGCCATGCTCTCCCAGCATGGATTCTCCAATATAACCTGTTAAAATTACAATGGTCGATACAGAGTCCCACTGTATCTCTCCTGAGTCCCACATGAGGGTCTTTATACTGCTTCACACAGTGTTACCAGAGTCCCACTGGCCTGATCCAGAATCCCACTGAAGACTTCTTCTCCCTGAGTCCCACAGGGTCTTCTCCTGGCTCCTCGAGTCACACGAGTAGCTCTTCTTCACTTTAAGTTCTTCAAGTAACTTCAGCAGCCTGGGATAAAGGCTGCTGGCCTTGCTCTTCTCTTCTGATCACTTGTTGTTGATCAGGGCTTCTCGTCCAGCTCAGGCTTTACCTCCTTCTTCAGGATGACCTGGCTTCTCTCTTCAACTACTGAATGCTCAGACAACTGATATCTTTATCTTCAGTCTGGTCTAGTCTCAGTTCAAATGAACTTCATGCACTGATAGCATGGGTTCCTCAAATTCTTCAAGATCCTCTGGTCTTGGTCAAATCAAATGCACACAAGCAGATTTGACTTGTTTACGTGTGCACGTGCATGCATGCAAGCATGCACTCTCCTTTTCTCTTCTTGGTGCAGTAGACCCACAAAGGGTTTAGTATCTTTAAGCACACACCAGCTCACTTGAACTTCACACTTTGTTCAATGTGTTTACACACTTAAAGTGTGTTCTACTTTAGTGTGGGTCACTCCTTATTTCTTCTAAGTGTATACACACTTCTTAGTGCACACACCTAGGTTCGGCCAACTTGTGTCTTTACACACACCAATGATTAGGGCCTCCTCCTCTTTTTTCACACCCCAAAGGCTACGGCCTCTTCTTCAAATGCACACACACAAATAGTGTGGTCTTCCTCCTTATGCACACACACGGCCACGGCCTTCCTTCTCTTCTTGCACACACACAAGGCTACGGACTTTCACTTCCTTTGCACACAAGACTTGTTCTTTTATTCTTCTTTGCACACACTTAACCCGTAGGTCCTCTTCTTGTTTTGCACACACAAAAGGTGTGGTCTTCACTTGGTGCACACACAAGGCTATGTCTCGGGTTCTCTTCTCCACATGGCACACACACGAGGCAAGGCCTCGGCCTTCTTTGGAACACACACAATGTGTGTAAAACACAACCCGAACTCTTACTGCCTTCAAAGGAGGCGCGCAAGGTGTCTTGGTGCAAGGCTCCACGGGTGCACAAGACTTCGAGCGCGCAAGCTCCTCCTGCTGCGGGGCGCGCAAGTGCTGCACCCGCGGGCACTTCCTCCTGCCGCACAAGTATGCGGGCAGTGAGGGTGCCAATCCTTGAGCGCGCAAATTCAAGCGGCTCGGGATCTTCCTGTCGCGCAAGATAGGCGCTCTGGGAACTCCTTCGGGACAAAGATGGCACCGAGATCTTCAGCCGCGCAAGTACTTTGCGCGGGGCTTCTACTTCGCGAGGCAGAGGCACTCACAGGTCTTCTGATTTTCAAGAAAGGATCAGCAAACAATCCAAGGCCTCGGGCTCTCCTTTTATAGGCAGAGGAATGCGGTTCATCCGCGTGAGATATTTCCAAATCCCCGAAAGTTTCGGTTATTTAAAATCTTTCCAAATCTTTATTTTTATCCTCTGTTTCACGCGGGATCTTTCATTTTTTGTTCCTCTACGTGCATGCGACTCATAACACATGCACAACCTTCGGTTTAGGCTCATCCCATGCAAAAACACCAACCACGTGGCCTCGGCAGCTTCTCTTGCCTCGACCTCAACCGAAATTCTCCCCTTGTTGCATGCAGGCTCATTTTAATGCATGGTTTTGTTCAGTGTGGCCAGACGAGCACTATGGAGCCTTCGGCTTCGGCAATGGTGGCCGGGAACTCGAAATAGGTCGTCGGGATGCCTCTGGTTCGTCGGCGGTCGTCGGGTGGCCTTGGCATGGCCTCGGCACGAGCTCGAGTTGGGAGACGCCTCGGAGCCGTCGGATCAGGTCTTTGGATGGCCTGGATTTGATCTCTAGTGGCGCGATTAGATGAGCGGCTCGGAACTGGCGCGCGATGAGACGGACGGCCAGGATCTCTTCCGCGGGAAAATCCTGCGTCCCACATCGAAACGGCGAGAGGAATTGCCGCGGTTTATTACCCAGCCGCTCCCTCAACTCGGCAATTGAACTTCCTCCCTCCTGGTGCCGCCCCGCACCGGGGTCTCTCTGCGGGCGCGCTCTGCGCCCACCATGCTCCCTGCGGGCGCGCGGGTTTCACCACCGCGTGCCCTCGGGGCTTATACACGGCCCCTCTGCGCTCCTCCGGGCGTGCCCCAGGCGCCCATGCGGTGTCCTTGGGTGCGCCCCCTGCCTCAAGGTTGCTGCCCTGGCCTTGAGGGTTCCCCATGGGCGTGGTGACCTTGAGTCCCACAAGTGCATTGGGTGATGACCCTCGACTGGCCTCCTTGGTGGCCTATTTTTTTGCAACAAAAACACTAAGTCCTTTGTATAAGGACTAAGTGTAAAATGCCATGTGCCACAACTCTTCTTCTCCATTTCTTCTCTTCTCCCACATTTCTATTCTTCTTCTTCATTAGAATTCCTCTATTCTTCTTAAACAAATAATCTTTACTTAGGAGGGAATTCCCGAAGGTTCTTCATCAACCGAGCTCTTGAATCACATAAACTTCTTCAATGTTCTTTATTGATCTAATCAGAGATCAAGTTGGGTCTTCTTCAAGTTCACATGCACTAAGTGATAGTGCATGGACATCATTAGTGCACATCATCCACTTAGTAGTTGTGGATGGAACTCCTTTCAACTCCTCATGCATTGTGAAGACAATGCATGGTCTTCAATCAATGTTGTGACATTGTATCATCAGGATACAAGTTCTTTGAACTTAAAGAGCAGCTCAACAATCGTCAGATATTAACTAGAGAATGTTTCAACCACATCTCCTATGCCACTTAGTGAATCTCCTAAGTGACATGCGTCTTAGTACCATGGCCATCCTCCTTCATCACCATCACCATCACATCCTTTGTCATTCACATATTGAAACTCCTTGACATCCATTCATTCCAAGACAACTTCATGCCTCATTGACAACAAATGCAACACAGTGCACTTCAATCTCCCCCTTTGTATTTGTTGTCAATACACTCCTTTAGCACATATGAATGGGTCAATATGTGTGCCAATATTTTCAGGACTAAGTGTAAAATGCCATGTGCCACAACTCTTCTTCTCCATTTCTTCTCTTCTCCCACATTTCTATTCTTCTTCTTTATTAGAATTCCTCTATTCTTCTTAAACAAATAATCTTTACATAGGAGGGAATTCCCGAAGGTTCTTCATCAACCGAGCTCTTGAATCACATAAACTTCTTCAATGTTCTTTATTGATCTAATCAGAGATCAAGTTGGGTCATCTTCAAGTTCACATGCACTAAGTGATAGTGCATGGACTTCATTAGTGCACATCATCCACTTAGTAGTTGTGGATGGAACTCCTTTCAACTCCTCATGCATTGTGAAGACAATGCATGGTCTTCAATCAATGTTGTGACATTGTATCATCAGGATACAAGTTCTTTGAACTTAAAGAGAAGCTCAACAATTGTCAGATATTAAATAGAGAATGTTTCAACCACATCTCCTATGCCACTTAGTGAATCTCCTAAGTGACATGCGTCTTAGTACCATGGCCATCCTCCTTCATCACCATCACCATCACATCCTTTGTCATTCACATTTTGAAACTCCTTGACATCCATTCATTCCAAGACAACTTCATGCCTCATTGACAATAAATGCAACACAGTGCACTTCAATCTCCCCCTTTGTATTTGTTGTCAATACACTCCTTTAGCACATATGAATGGGTCAATATGTGTGCCAATATTTTCTCCCCCTTATTGGCAATCAAATGCAAAGGTGTGGTGTGGTTCTCTTCCACAATATCTCTTCCTCCCTTTGAAATGTATTTTCTTGAAAAACACTGAGAGAGAGGGATGATGTCACATGTTCTTCTTTAGCAAAGAACCTTTAGTAGATCAACTCTAAGTCTACTTGGGCTAACCCGGTGTAGAAAACAAGAGTGATGTAACCAAGGAACTCAATGCTGTCCATAACTCTCTACACATGTGAGATCATGCTTAGGGGTTTGAAATTTTTCATATATAACAATGAATTGCTAAATCCTGCACATACTCCACAAAACTCATTAGAAAGTTCAGTGCAAAGATAAAGCTCCCCCTTTAATCCATTTGTCTTCAATCAATACTCCCCCTTAATTGATAAGATAAACTCAATTAAGAAACAAGGGATGAAAGTATGATTGGAATACCTTCACTTTTCTCAAGATGGAATTAAATATCAGAATCCCATCTTCTCCAGATTGGCTCCCCCTCAAGGGGTGCACTCCATTTTGTCCAAACCATCCTCCAGCTGAGAATGATCATCATCTTCAATTCCCTGCAATGTCAGCACATGTAAATACCAATAGTATAAGGGAATAAGATGGAACCTCCTTGGTTCATCAATGTGAACAACAAGGTTGAGAAGATTCTCTCAACCGAGATGTCCCATTTTCACCAGTCTTCACACTTGCACATTTGATCTTCATTGATGATTGTGCTGGTGTGGTTCTCAAAACATCTTCATGTGAAACCTTATTCTTCCCTTTTGCTTTAGCAATTGCCAGAGCTTCATCTTCAACTCTTTGTAGTTCTCTGGAAAGTTGCAACTGATGTGGCCATATAACAAGTAAATCATTTGGAAGAGTGGACTCAGTTTTGGAAGTTCCACATGGTTCTTTGGATGCTGCTAAGCTACCTCTCTTAGGCAACTTATTTTCAATCAATCCCTTCTTCTTCTGGATTGATTGTCTTTTGGAGTTCAGTCTGCTTCTATTTAGTTTCATGGCTTCTTTACAAAGGTCCATGATGTGTCCTTTCTTTCCATAGTAGAAGCATGTCTTGGTGGTCCTTCTGGATGCATCACCCTTCTTGGATTTGAATTCCAAGGACTTCTCTACATTCTTCAAAATCTTCTTGGGAGCATCTTCCAATTTCTTATGCTTGATTCCCAAGGAATCTTTCTGAGCCAGGTTCTGTGATCTTTTCTTCTTTTGAGCTCTGGATACAGTTGGAGATTGACATGTATCTTTTTGACCACTTTTTCAATCATCCCAGATGTTGTCAAGTAATCCAAATCTGTTAGCAGTAAACAGATGTCTCTGGACCTGTGGATGCTGCTTCTTTTCTTCTGGCTTGCTCCCCCTAGGCATGGGCTTCCTCTTTGCTTTGGCATTCAGTGGATTGTACCAACAATCCTTTGCACTATGCCCATACCTGTTACAACTCCAACACTGACCCACAAATCTTGACCTTTTCAGTCCTTCTGATTGCTGGGTAGTTTTCTTGATTTTTTGTGTTGCTTCAGGAGAGCTCTTCTTCTTTACTGTCTTCATCCATACTTGTTTGGATTCATTCTTCCATCCTGCACTTTTAGTAGAAACACTATTAGAAGCATCAGTACAAGATGGTATGGATGGTACCTTCTTTCTAGAAGATGTTTCCCTTTTATTAGAGGATGTCTTTCTTTTAGAATCATCCTTCTCAAAGCTCACTTGAGTGGCAACATTTCTTCTTTTAGCTGACTGGGAGGATTCAGCTTTGGGTGATTGCAGATTTTTCAATATCACCTCTAATTCTAAACACTTCATGTTAAGGGAGTTCTTCTCATCCTCAACAGTTCTTAGCTTTCCTTCCCATTTCTCTTTCAGCTGTTTCATCTGGTCTTCATGCACCTTCTTTAATTCTTGCAATGAATTGTCCAGCTCCTTCACCAATTTGACTTTTTCTTCGAGTTGAGCATCTCTGACATTCATTGACACTTTGTGCCTCTTTTCCAGTGCATGGAAAACATCTCTGACCATTATTTTAAAGAAATCTTTCTCAGAAAGGCTTCTTTGCAATTCTTCAGCAGTGTCTTCATATCTTTCATTGCAAAGAGATACTGTTTCATCTTTGGCATTTACTAGCTTTCTGAGAGTGTTGGTTATGCCAACCCTTTTAGCCAGCTAATCTTCCATAGCAATGGCTTCTTCTTCTAACTGTGATTTTTCTTCTTGAAGATCAAGGATGCATGTAGCTATACACATTTCCACATCCTTGGGGACTGTCTTCTGAAGATATTCGATTGCACTTTGAAGATCTTTCATTGTTCTAACTTCATCACAGCTAGGACAGGTTTTCTTCATCTTCTTGGCCTGTTTCTTCTTTCTATTTTTCTGAGTCTTGGCAGATATCTCCATTTGAGGCTGGTCACTCATTTCCTCAAATCTGCACTTCATAAAGACTCCCTTGGATCTTTTAGAGGTAACCTCCCTCTGATACCAATTGAAGTGCCCAGATCAGTGTGAATCACTGAGAGGGGGAGGGGGTGAATCAGTGATCCCTTAAAACTTTTTACTAATTGATTCCTTATCAATTAAACCTCTATGGCTGGTTAAAGCCTCGATCCACTCTTCTTGTATCTCTCACCTTTCCACGAATGATGCAGTAAATGTAAAGGCACTGGACACAAGGATTTACAAGGTTCGGCACCAAAGGCCTACATCCTTGCCATGCTCTCCCAGCATGGATTCTCCATTATAACCTGTTAAAATTACAATGGTCGATACAGAGTCCCACTGTATCTCTCCTGAGTCCCACAGGAGGGTCTTTATACTGCTTCACACAGTGTTACCAGAGTCCCACTGGCCTGCTCCAGAATCCCACTGAAGACTTCTTCTCCCTGAGTCCCACAGGGTCTTCTCCGGGCTCCTCGAGTCACACGAGTAGCTCTTCTTCACTTTAAGTTCTTCAAGTAACTTCAGCAGCCTGGGATAAAGGCTGCTGGCCTTGCTCTTCTCTTCTGATCACTTGTTGTTGATCAGGGCTTCTCGTCCAGCTCAGGCTTTACCTCCTTCTTCAGGATGACCTGGCTTCTCTCTTCAACTACTGAATGCTCAGACAACTGATATCTTTATCTTCAGTCTGGTCCAGTCTCAGTTCAAATGAACTTCATGCACTGATTGCATGGGTTCTTCAAATTCTTCAAGATCCTCTGGTCTTGGTCAACTCAAATGCACACAAGCAGATTTGACTTGTTTACGTGTGAACGTGCATGCATGCAAGCATGCACTCTCCTTTTCTCTTCTTGGTGCAGTAGACCCGCAAAGGGTTTAGTATCTTTAAGCACACACCAGCTCACTTGAACTTCACACTTTGTTCAATGTGTTTACACACTTAAAGTGTGTTCTACTTTAGTGTGGGTCACTCCTTATTTCTTCTAAGTGTATACACACTTCTTAGTGCACACACCTAGGTTCGGACAACTTGTGTCTTTACACACACCAATGTTTAGGGCCTCCTCCTCTTTTTGCACACCCCAAAGGCTATGGACTCTTCTTCAAATGCACACACACAAATAGTGTGGTCTTCCTCCTTATGCACACACACGGCCACGGCCTTCCTTCTCTTCTTGCACACACACAAGGCTACGGACTTTCACTTCCTTTGCACACAAGACTTGTTCTTTTATTCTTCTTTGCACACACTTAACCCGTAGGTCCTCTTCTTGTTTTGCACACACAAAAGGTGTGGTCTTCACTTGGTGCACACACAAGGCTATGCCTCGAGTTCTCTTCTCCACTTGGCACACACACGAGGCAAGGCCTCGGCCTTCTTTGGAACACACACAATGTGTGTAAAACACAACCCGAACTCTTACTGCCTTCAAAGGAGGCGCGCAAGGTGTCTTGGTGCAAGGCTCCACGGGTGCACAAGACTTCGAGCGCGCAAGCTCCTCCTGCCGCGGGGCGCGCAAGTGCTGCACCCGCGGGCACTTCCTCCTGCCGCACAAGTATGCGGGCAGTGAGGGTGCCAATCCTTGAGCGCGCAAATTCAAGCGGCTCGGGATCTTCCTGTCGCGCATGATAGGCGCGCTGGGAACTCCTTCGGGCCAAATATGGCACCGAGATCTTCAGCCGCGCAAGTACTTTGCGCGGGGCTTCTACTTCGCGAGGCAGAGGCACTCACGGGTCTTCTGATTTTCAAGAAAGGATCAGCAAACAATCCAAGGCCTCGGGCTCTCCTTTTATAGGCAGAGGAATGCGGTTCATCCGCGTGAGATATTTCCAAATCCCCGAAAGTTTCGGTTATTTAAAATCTTTCCAAATCTTTATTTTTATCCTCTGTTTCACGCGGGATCTTTCATTTTTTGTTCCTCTACGTGCATGCGACTCATAACGCATGCACAGCCTTCGGTTTAGGCTCATCCCATGCAAAAACACCAACCACGTGGCCTCGGCAGCTTCTCCTGCCTCAGCCTCAACCGAAATTCTCCCCTTGTTGCATGCAGGCTCATTTTAATGCATGGTTGTGTTCAGTGTGGCCAGACGAGCACTATGGAGCCTTCGGCTTCGGCAATGGTGGCCGGGAACTCGAAATAGGTCGTCGGGATGCCTCTGGTTCGTCGGCGGTCGTCGGGTGGCGTTGGCATGGCCTCGGCACGAGCTCGAGGTGGGAGACGCCTCGGAGCCGTCGGATCAGGTCTTTGGACGGCCTGGATTTGATCGCTAGTGGCGCGATTAGATGAGCGGCTCAGATCTGGCGCGCGATGAGACGGACGACCAGGATCTCTTCCGCGGGAAAATCCCGCGTCCCACATCAAAACGGCAAGAGGAATTGCCGCGGTTTATTACCCAGCCGCTCCCTCAACTCGGCAATTGAACTTCCTCCCACCCGGTGCCGCCCCGCACCGGGTTCTCTCTGCGGGCGCGCTCTGCGCCCACCATGCTCCCTGCGGGCGCGCTTCTAGCGCCCACTATGCACCTCGGGCGCGCGGGTTTCACCACCGCGTGCCCTCGGGGCTTATACACGGCCCCTCTGCGCTCCTCCGGGCGTGCCCCAGGCGCCCATGCGGTGTCCTTGGGTGCGCCCCCTGCCTCAAGGTTGCTGCCCTGGCCTTGAGGGTTCCCCATGGGCGTGGTGACCTTGAGTCCCACAAGTGCCTTGGGTGATGACCCTCGGCTGGCCTCCTTGGTGGCCTATTTTTTTGCAACAAAAACACTAAGTCCTTTGTATAAGGACTAAGTGTAAAATGCCATGTTCCACAACTCTTCTTCTCCATTTCTTCTCTTCTCCCACATTTCTATTCTTCTTCTTCATTAGAATTCCTCTATTCTTCTTAAACAAATAATCTTTACTTAGGAGGGAATTCCCGAAGGTTCTTCATCAACAGAGCTCCTGAATCACATAAACTTCTTCAATGTTCTTTATTGATCTAATCAGAGATCAAGTTGGGCCATCTTCAAGTTCACATGCACTAAGTGATAGTGCATGGACTTCATTAGTGCACATCATCCACTTAGTAGTTGTGGATGGAACTCCTTTCAACTCCTCATGCATTGTGAAGACAATGCATGGTCTTCAATCAATGTTGTGACATTGTATCATCAGGATACAAGTTCATTGAACTTAAAGAGCAGCTCAATAATCGTCAGATATTAACTAGAGAATGTTTCAACCACATCTCCTATGCCACTTAGTGAATCTCCTAAGTGACATGCGTCTTAGTACCATGGCCATCCTCCTTCATCACCATCACCATCACATCCTTTGTCATTCACATATTGAAACTCCTTGACATCTATTCATTCCAAGACAACTTCATGCCTCATTGACAACAAATGCAACACAGTGCACTTCATATTCTAATGTATAATTTTTTTTTTCTCTGCAATTCATCATCCATGACTCAAAACATCATTCATTTACATATCTTGTTAAATACCCTGAATTTTAGTATTTTACTATTCACAAATAATTTGGCTATTTCAGAATAATCCAAAAAACAAACCACAAGAATTTTCAAACATGTAGATTTAAAAAATGGAAGTCTCATTATGAAAACAAATTCATAAATGTGAAAAAAATTAATTAAATATTTAAATCATCATTCACTCAAAAAAATTGATTTCAAAATTATAACCCATTTTACAAAACATTGAGAATTTAGTTATTCTCTAAAAAAATTATCTTATAATTATAATACAATAAAATTTTAATATACGAATATATTTTATGATAACTAATTTTTTCAATGTTCATATATTAACTAAAATATTTTAAATAAACATTTATATTTCAAAAAAATACTAACACTTAATTTATCATTTTTAAAAAATATATTTACTTTTTCCATGATATAAATTTATCATATATTATTTTATGAGATTACCAAATTATATATATATATTCATAGGATATATTATTATCCTAATTGACACATTTCTATTCCTAAAATTCATCTTAGTATTCCAATAATAATGTTTACATTTAATGGTATATGATGGCTTTTTTAAGTTAAATGTTGCTTGCAATTTATTTTATCACATAAATTATATTGATTAAAAAAATACGCACCATAAAATCATAGGGTTTTATATTCCTCCCTAAATTGTAAATTTTTTCCTCTATATTTTTCATGAATATTTAATTGAAAATATATGAGATTATTTCTTCTGCATAACATCTTTACTTTACCAAATTTCATGATCCAACTTACTAATTCTTTATAGAATGTTTACCAGTATAATAATCTAATTTATTGATGAAATATCTCTAGTGTTAACAATCATGATTGGATTTGTGTAGAATGAAAAATAAGGATCCATTTACATTTCTTCATAGTTGAGTACCCACTTTGTGTTTTGAATGTACTTATTTAACAATGATATGTGGAAGACATCATGAAATTTGGAGAGACCACATGGCATTGTTAATTAGTAAGATACAAGTCTGATTATTTGTAGAATTTCAAATGGCCAGATGTATCTAGAGACCACATTTTATTTATTAAACAATGTTATGACACCCTTCAATGGAGATAGTTTCAGAAAGGCATGACCTCCCATTTTAAATTCCAAATCATTTCTTGGGTTGTTAGAAAAACTCTTTCTCTGACTTTGAGCAGAATAAATATTATCCTGAATAGTCTTTAACATTTTCATTGCTTCTTTAATACGTTTTGGAGCTATATGTTTCCTCTCACCAATATCATCCAAAATATATTGTGTAAAACATCTCCATCCATATAATGCTTCATATTTCTCCATCTCTATTCTATAATGGAAAATGTTATTCTAGGTAAAATATATTTATGGTAAATTTATACCAATATACCAATAATGTAAATTAAGTATGATTTCATCATGTCTTCAAAATTTTGAAAAGTGATTTTAGATTTTCCTCACTTTGAGGGTGATAAGCTGTACTAAAATGATTCTTAGTATCCAAATAATTCTACCAACTCTACAATAATTTTGATGCAAAAACAAGGATCCTGATCAGACACAATTGATATATTTTCTCCATGAAGACATATAAATTCATTAATATTGATTATTTCTAGGATATCAACCATAAAAATTTCTCTTATATAATGAAAATGTGTCAATTTTTAATGATGGTCAACAATTACCCATATCACATCATTCTATCTTGGTATCCTTCATAGTATTATGATAATTTTTGTTATAATGTCAACCAATTTCTATATATGAGTTTGTATAGTTTTCATTAATACATTAGGATGTTATCTCAATACCATCACTTATTGGAAAACTAGGAATCATGACACACATTCATCAGTTCCAACTTAATATTATCCCAAAAAAATATTTCTCTATAAACATTATACATCTTTGTAAAACCACAGTGTATAGGGAAATTTTAGTTTTTAGCATCATCCAATTGTTCCATTTTTAGATAAAGTAAGTATTAAACCCATATCCAACTTCCAAACATCAAAATTCTCATCCTCATTCATGATTTATTCCAATGTTCCACATTTCATAACATTAATTTTGTTATAAAAACTCTAAGCATAATTTTCAAAGTGCATCATCTTTACTAGTAATTATGGTTTACAAATAATTTGACAAAGGACAGATGATTTTTCTTCAAAAAAATTTCCATACCCAAATTTCCTAAATACCTAAAAATTATATCTTTATCAATCATTATCATATTCAGAACCCCATGATCTTTCTTACTAAAAGCATCAACTACCGTATTTTCCTTTCCTTGGTAATACTGTATTGAGAAATCGTAATCTCTGGGTAACTCAAGCCATTATCATTTCCTCATGTTTAGTTCATTTTATATAAATATATATTTCAAACACACAGGATATATATATATATATCTCACATCATTAACCATAGAGATAGTGTCTTCCTATCTTGATAAAAAATATTATGGTTAATATTTCATGACCATGAGTTGGATAATTTTTTTCATTAATATTTGACTATATTGATTCATATGAATCCAATTTTTCAATTTTCATAAGGAAAAAACGTGTTTTTTCATCGTTATATCATCAAATATCACATACACTTCATTTCATGGTGGTATATTAAAAATATATCATGGAATAATACTCTATTCAATTGTTAAAATCATTGTGGACATTCTATTGTCCATATCAACTTAACACCATTGCGTATGAGATTTGATAACATGTTATCCAATTAGGAATTCTTTTTGAATTTGATGTTGATAGTATCATGTTATAACAATGAATATAGTTACATAAGTTATGTTATTCTTTGCGTGCCATTCTTGACTTTCCATTTTTTTACATGAACAAGTGATATTTCATAATTAGAGAAAATATTTCCCAGAAAAGAGATTTTCTGATTCTAGATTTCTTATATGACAAATTTAATATATAACTATTTTCTTTTGAGATTATCAAGAAGGGACTGTATGTGATTATCATAGTATTCATATATTTTTTAATACAAAATAAATATCATTAGTGAATTTTACAATGAAATCATCCAGATATTCTTTGAATATTTGTTCATTAGATTAATCAAATGTGAGGATCATTTCATCAATATAAATGCAATTTTTATAAACTCTACACATCTATACTGCATTCAAAATGAGTTATTTTGACTGTATTACTTCTATACTCACAATATATGATATCTAGAATGACGATAAATATTTGAAAAATTATGAGATTCATGAAGGTGATCAAATAAATATTCAATGTGATGTAGAAGATATATGTTATTTATTGTAAATTAATTGATTTCCATATAATCTATATATAATATCATGGATCTTTCATTCTTCACAATAACGATAATCATTGATCCCCATGTAGAAACAATAAGGAGAATAAATCCCTTATTAGTCATCTCCTCTAGTTGTTTCTCCTACTCCGCTAATGACTCAATCATAATTCTATAGGGAGTCATTGATATTGGTTTTTCATAAGGGATTAAATCAAAGAAATAAATAACTTCACACCCTAGTGGTTCTACAGTTGATTCCCTAGGAAATACATCATTATATTCATTTATAATAAGTACATACTCAATTTGAATATTTCATTATTCATCCCTAGATGTTGTTTTTACATTCTCCCGAATAATAACCTAAATTGTTTCTATAAGGGACTGACCTTTATAAATTTAAAATGATGAAGTTTCTACTCTAATGATAATTATTTCTATATATTCTAAAAAAATTAATTTTCATTATCTTCAAATAATTATTTTCATCATATTTTTTAGACCACTCATACTGAGGAATATATCAATGTAAAAAATATGTATGATTATAAGTCCATAAAATAAATAAATCGTATATTCCAAAATGGGGACTTCTCGACATATCTTTTATTCAAAGAAACTTCCCTAATGAAATTTTACGGGCATCTGCCTTATAAAATCAAAATGGAAATATATAATTTTCATGGAAAATTGGGTAGATATAAAAAACATTGTTGAATCAGAATAAAATTAATCATTTTTTAAATTTTATGATTGCATTAATGTAGTTGCTACAACTTAATTGGGTACTTATACCTCTCTTGTAGTTATCACATAAACTTGGATATCTACCCACGATTGCTTCTGTGGTAGATTCCAATGATCCATGGGAAATTGGTTTGAAAAATTCCATATTTTATTGCAATTATATCATTTAAAATCATTCAGTTGTGTTTAACCCTTTAATTCATTCGCTTTATTACCCTTTTATCTTCACATATAATAACATATAATGCCTTTCAATAATTTCCAAGGATGATTCCTTCCATAATTTATGCATAAGGGAAATTTCATTGTTACACTTTTCTCCTTTGATTCATTCCCTTTTTCAATGTAATTATAATACCTACACTTCTATTGATTTAACATGAATCTATAAAAACTAGGAAATCCCTTATATTTTTTAAAAGGATTATAATACTATATAATCCTATGATTAAAATGTTGGATAAGATACTTCCATTTAGATATTTAGCTTATTAAAATCAATGAAATTGTTAATCTTGTTTTTTAAATCATCCATGTAATCTATAGAATACATGGATCGTCTTGTGAATGTATACTCATACTTTTCGACACTCTCTTCTTAATTTTCCATTATATTAAGAAATTGAGTTTTCATTTTAGTTCATTTCACATTTGGGAATTATTTTTCATATACTGTTTCCTTAAATTTTCTTAATTTCATTTTTTTTATTTCATTTTCCACTATTTTATTATTGATTAATGACCACCATTGATCAGAATATATCTTGTGGAAATATACCAGTAGTAATACCTTTACCCTTTCATGACATCTTAATGGATGAAATATCTTTTGAGGCAGTTGATCCATTGCTCACCAACCACAAGATTACTATTCACACTAATATATGGGGGCTTCTTCCAGATTAAATGATCCAACATAGGTTTAGTAAACCTATTCATCAAAACCTAATGATTTTTCCTTAATATGGTCATGATCTAGTTAGACAAAAAACAAACTATGTTTACTTTAATAGTGGGGAAATTTCTACATTGTATGTGAAAATCCATTCCCATTAATCTATTTGTCAACTTCACTATGTATTAGAACACACCGTCATAATCTTCATTGGTATTTTCATAAAATATTACGATAATAAATTATTATAATTTCATGTTTATTTAACATCATGTTCCCAAGGTTTCTACTAAACATTATCTAATAAAAACTGTAAAGGATTAGACCCCAGTTTCCTATAGTAGGTTGGTATTCTACCACAATGGCATAAATAAAATAGTTAACCGCAAAAAAGATCAATATGTTTAGTAGTATTGAAGAAATATAGACATAAATGGTTCCCTTATTATATTGTTAATTGTAAACAAACCATACAGTGGAAACTAAACTGCATCCATGACACTTATTCAATGATTTTATCTTCATAACCTAGGGATGGAAAAAATTAAATGGGTGAGAAAAATTTCACAGAAAGGGTAACATATACATGTAAACTAAATTTATAATAATTTACGAATATTCAATATGGAATTTTTAAAAGTTAAAAAAGGCATGAAAGTAAAAAAAGTAATAATTAAAATGCACTTATATGTTTTTTCCATAGTAAAAATATAATGGTTAATAATAACTAAATTCTTAATGAATCAGATGTTTAATTAATAGAAATAATGTATCTTGAAAATAATGCCTATATTAAATAATTTTTAAAAACTTATTTATGTCTTTGGGTACATTCCCAATGGATTCTTCTTCGAAAAAATCATGTTGGGTTAGTCGCCAACTATTTTGTTTCAAGAGACATGTTAATGCATTGGGGGGAAATCTATAACTGGGCACACTAGTGTTTGTTGGTCTAATAAATTCCTAAAATATAAAAATTATCAATTTAATTTTTAAATCAATAAGACATGTCAATATATCCTTATTTAAAAAATGATTCATATTTATCATTATTTCTTATTTTTAAACAATAAAGTATACAACTTATGTAAAAATAGAATACGACTTAAACAATTATAATATAAATTATTCAATAAATATATTTATTTAATGAAAATTTAATTTATTTTTGATTACAAATAATATGGTAATCATAAATTCTCATCATAGTAAAAAAATTGGTCATTAAGGAATATATCATGTAAATCAATGTGGGATAAGAAAACCCTTACCTTATGACCGAATGCATTTTGAACTTGTACTTAATTTCATGGTTCACAAAATTAGATTCATGAATTTCATAATACTGAAACAATTAAACATATATATATGTATTATAATTATATTATCTTTATTTATGTCTATTATGATGAGTTTTTATTTTTAATATCAAAATTTTTGACTATTAGTTTCATTATTTTATCATCTATTACTTTGTGTATAATTGTGGGAATTCTTGTCAAATGGATGACAAAAACCATAAGTAGAATGGAATATTATTAACATAATTATAGGATTTTATATTACCTCATATTTAATTTGGTTATATGGTATTATAATTTTTCAATACTGAAAATTTTGATTAGAAACATATAGTTTATTTTTTTGGTTTTTAAGACCATCACAAACTACTATCATTTTATTTAATATTATGTATATATATTTGTTCCATGACATTAAATAATTTTTTTTAATTATATTATAATATTTTTTTAACCCTTAAAATTGTTTTATTACTATCAATGATTTGTTTGATGAAAAATGAAAAATAATTTTCCATTGAGGCTGTGAATCGACACATCTCTAGCAATGTTTTCATTTTATAATTTAAAGAAGAGGAGAAGTGATTTGATGAGGAATGATCCATTAACACAATTAAATTATAGTATATATATAATTATGGAGTTTCCATGATACTATTAATATGGATGTTTCCAATAAGATAATATTTTAAAATTATTTAAAGGGAGAATAGAGGATTGTACCTCCTGAATATTGCCTCCTTGAGAACCTCTTTAAGGCATTTAGGTTCATTCATTTGGCTTGACCAATATGTATTGAAAATGTGAAAGAGACTTGGGAATAATACCAGTAATATTTTAGAAACTATTCAAGGAATATAAGGTTTGTAAAGATGAGGTGCATAGGGTGGTATTTATATGGATATGCAAGGGGTGTTTTTTATTATTTTATTCATTTTTTTATATTTTTGGATGAAGACTGTAAATATAGATGATTCCTATGACAACATTAAAAAACTAGATCATGTGAAATAAAAATAATTAGTGATTTCATCATTAATAAATCATCCATTATGTTATAATTCATTTGTTTAATTCTCATGATAAATATCATAAATTACCATATTTTAGTATTAATAAAAATCTAAATTATTTCAGAAAAATCCCAAAAAATATCCTAATTATTTTTTGGATGTATAGATTTTAAAAATGGAGTATGTTTTATATAAAAGATTATATATATATATTAAATTTAAATTCTAATTAGAATCAATATTAATTAAAAAAATATAGATTTTAATAATAGTACTTATTTTACACACATTTAAAAATTCAGTATGGTCTCAAAAAATTAAATTATAATTATAATATAGAAAATAATTATTTATTATTATTTTTTACAATAATATTTTTTTAAAACAACATTATTAATTATAAAGTAGTAAATAAATATTCTCATTAGAAAAATTTACCAAAAATAATTATTTCAATTTTAAATCATTTATTTACATATTCGAGATACCCGATTTTAAATTTTTATATACCTAAATTTTATTTATAAATTAATTGGTTAATTTATTATTTTAATTCCCACCTTTCTATTTAATTCATTCACATTATTATTCCAATGGTCATGATACCATTTAATAGTATATCACAGTTGGTTTAGATTTGGTGTTGGATGCAATATAAATTCTTGAATAAATAGAATTTATTTAAGGATATACATACCATATTATTAAAGAGATTTATATTGAATTATAAACAAGTTATTAAATATGAATATATTAATATTTTTTATATATTTATTATATAGGTCATGTATTAATTATAAATTTTCCATGGAAAAATTTTTAAAACCCACTTTTATGGTATTAAAGGAATTTTTGGTAAATTATTTATGTAATATTAATTTATTAATATATAGGATCTACATAGTTAGGATAAATGGTGATACAAATAAAAATTTAGTTAATATACCATTTTATTAAGAATAGAGAATTTATATTTAGTATATTAGAGTTTGGGTACTTTCATGGTGGTTTTACTCTATTATGGATGTTATTCTTAGTGTGAATAGTTTTAATATGATTAGGGGAAACAATGATACTTTCATTAGGAAAATATTTGATAGAATTAATATAATATGAGGATACACATGGTTATAATAAATTTTGTGGGTTCCTAAGAGAATGAATTACATTGACAAAGAGGGGAAGATCATAGTTGATGCACTGTTTTTCAAATTATGAAAACTATTTGTCTAAGGGGTAGTTTTTATGTATAATAATGTGCATGATTTGAGAATGGTTTCTCAATCCTTGTGTAATAACTATGAAACTTCTATTAAATTCCATAAATATTGAGTTTAAATATTTTTAAACACATAAACCCCTTAATTTAGTACACTATCCTATATATTTCAAAGTCCACACATATCATATGTATTATTGGTGGGTAAAATTCATCAGGATGCATGTTTTGAATGATATATATATATATATATATTGTATCTCCATAATCTATTGTATGTCACTATTTTTTCAATATATTTTGATCTCGAAATCACCTCTAAAATAGATTGATAAATCTAGTCATCTATGGATAGAACTATGATATATTTTTTATGAGTTCGTTATTTTATATATTTATAGAAATATCTTTCTTCTTGCAACGACATGATTCATTGTTCTATTAATTATTTAAATAACCCAATGAGAATTTGGTGGATTCTCACTCATCATCATACATTATAGAACATTAAGGAACTGTTTTATAAAATATGAATCAAGAATAATAAATGGAAACACCAAATATTTTCATAAAATAATATAATTTGAAATATAATTTTGGATCTTAGGAAATTTAATGAATTAGAGAATACAATAATCTATTATTTTTAAAATAATTTTTTTATTTAAATTCATTTAATATTTCCATTAATATGATGGAAATTGAATAATTTTTTACGAGGAAGTATTTTGAATAAGAAAAATAATATATATTGGTGGTGTGAGTATATATTTTAATTATATATGGCCATTTTGTGGGTAATTTCCAGATTAGACGTACTTAAAATGTTCACGTAGTTATGACTTAATCTCTCAATGATTAAATGCTCATGAGTATCTAATAATGACATGGCATTCATGTGTGTGGGAGATGATCGATTTGGTCTTTGTATACTTGGTGATATTAATGGATACACTTTTATACTTTTAATTTAAATTGTATTAAATTGGTAAAAAATTTACATGTTGCTATCATTGTTATATAAACATAATAATAACATTGAGTTAATATGATTATTTCCATGCAGAATTAGTTGGATAGTCTCTTTGTGAAATCCTATAGGGTATGATTACATACCAACTGTGTTGGTACTTTGGTTCTTATGTATATTTTTTATAATGAAATGTGTAAGAGAATGGTGACATATTTCCTTACTGTATCATTGTGTGGCCATTTTCTCTTAATGGATTCAAATTATTTAGTATCACTTAAGTAGTGGTGGAATTGACTCCACATTTTTGTTAGTAATAAATGTCATAATTTGGGTTTTTTAGTATCCTGGTTATAAATATTTCAACTCCTATGTCATTATTGGTTAAATGGTTTTACCATAAGATTTATTATTTAAACTTTTAAAATCAAATAGTTTATTTGGTGATTTATATCTTTTATTGAATGTTTTAATTGTTTCAAATGCCCAAATAATACATTTTTATATTGATAGACCTTTAAATTTATTTCTAACATTATGTGTCCCAGAGTTGTCACCTAATTTATCGAAGTCCTCTATCGTGGTAATATCCAATGATTTGGGAAGGGATGTTAACAATATAATCATTAATTTAAACACCATCATATTTTGATTGTAGTAAGGAGATAAGGAATTTTTTTCGTGAAATTTATATTGTAAAAATATATATCAAACTTATTTATATGAAAAAATAAATTTATATTGTGTTATTGTTAACACATGTGTTGTAAAAATCTTTTAGGTTTTTTCAAATCATCGTCTTGGGATTAGCCAATTTTTGTATTGAACAATTTATTATTATATATAATTATAAATAATTCATTGTTTTTTATATTATGTTCCATGATTTTAGGTAATTAATTAATATAATTAGTTATTAGTATAATTTGTAATAATATAAACCTTTAGTTTTCTACTAATTAATGACTAATTGGGGTTTTATCTTGACAACAAGGAAATGAAACTAGTAATATGACATAGAATTCAACCAGAACAAATCATTAGGGGATATAGTTTCAACTAAAACAATAGTGAACCAATTAATTCTTATAATCATTGTGAATTAATTTCAATATAGATGTAATGGAAATATTAAGCAAGATCCTTAATAATTAATCATTCTATGGAGTTTCATAAATGAAAACAACAATTTCTTCAGGGGAATTTAAAATATATAATGTAAGTTCTTTTTTTAATATAATTATCCAAATATGTTACTACTATATTACATCCGCTGATCTAGTTATTATTTTAGAAGCCTATATGATGGAGGATATATCATGATCGAAATGTAATTTTTCATTCTTATCTATTGTAAACCACAAACATATGTGGGTGTGATTTAATAGTTTTTTAATAAAAAATTTTACACCACAAATTATTGATATCCTTGATAATATATATTTTCATTATAAGTCATAAAAATATATCAATGAAACATTATTTAGTTGATATATTTATCAAATATTATTTTTCTCCTAAGTTACATACTAATAAATGTATGATGCAATGCATCTATGAGTCTATAATATTACCAAAACATTCATTCTCAAATTGTTGTTCTATATATTACATATTATAAAATGATGGTTAATAGAGAGGATGTTTATGGTAGGGACATCGTATGAAATACTACTGGAGGAATTATATATGTATATATGAGTACATGTAGGCCCTCTAACGCTAGAAAGAATCAAAAGATAGTATCCAACATCCATGGTGCTAGTTCATCACTAGATCAAACCAGAAGATAAATTTACATTCCTTTATGATGCAAAAATAGTCCTAGATGTTTCCAATGTAGTTCATTTGAGAATATGAAATCATTTTTTATGATACCACTTATATCATGCCACAAAAAAATCATATGGAATATCATCATTATTTTTCTGCTAATATTACAATAATGTTAATTTAAATACATCTAATGATACATAGAAATATTGTGAACTGTTGATACCATCATGGATGAGCATTTATCACCATTAAAAATTGGTTTTAATCTTGGAAATACAAAATATATATAAGGATCATTGATAAAAAAATTACTAGTTATGTTTTAAATGAAACGAGGTCGAATTTGTTTTCAAAATTCCAAAACTTTTAGTACGTTTTTTTGAAAAACAATCAACTAATTTGAATGAAGAATGATTTAATTTCACCAAAAAACCCAGTTAACCTAAAAACAATATAACCAAGCCAGCATTAACATGGCATGATGTGTGTTTCTGATCCCCATGGGTTGGAATAATGTACCTAGAATCATAAAAAAGAATATGGGAAATAATTTACAACATACATTTTTGAATCTAGATATAGAAGACTGTGTTAATTCAAGAGAAACATCATATTTTAATGTGTACCAAGATTAATATATTAATAAAACCCCAATGTAATAGAATAAATTACAAAAAGGAATAAATAACCATATCCCAATGGACGAAACTGACCTAGTCTATGGATCAACTACTAGAAACATCACTACGTCATACATTACACATTCTCACACCCAAAATGAGATAATTTAAATTCACTTTTTGTCATGGGTAGAGTGCTAAATTCATTCCTAGAATGGTTTTATTACAACCCTTATCTTTACATCACATTTAAACATGGTTTTATAAATAAAATTACACATAATAAAACTAGAAAATTACCAATGTCTAATTTCTATTAGATGTTTGGTTCATCACATATAATCTAAATCATTGAAAAAATATATTTATACAGACCTCAATTAAACCAATGAAACCATTACATTATATATTCATTGTATGTGATAACACAAACTCATAAATTATAATTATGTGATCTATAAATCCCAGCAATTGAAATAAGGTATAACATGTATAAGGAAATAAATTTTACATAATAATAATATCTTTGGATCATAAATGGATGATGAATAGCAAGGAATGATATAACATGATAATCATTACATGGGAAATGTGGAAACAACATAAAACATTAAATCCTAAAAATATGTCAATGGTAATCCCAAAAAGATTTAATAGTGGATAAATTCCCTTAAATGAATCAGGTAAAACCCCTTTACTAATGACATGTATCATGATACTATCCATTACCAAATTCAACAAAGGTATATATAATTCTGATATCTCCCACCACTTTAATTTCATTCTCACTCTTAAGTGTCCCACATAAAACAACCAACATGGACTCATTCATCGTCATAATTTAATCCATAATTAAGAAGTGTGAACAAATTCATGAAATTCCCCAATTATATAAGTATATGTGTATAACATTGTATATCCTTGATATAAAATTTGAATGGTAGTCACTACATAATTATTTTGGAATGGAAAACCATTGTGGAATTTTAGCATCATAACCATGTAACATAAAACTAATAAAATTGGTTAATGAGAGTGAAAGGGATTTCATAATTGATATATGAAATGGAATGGAATATGGGCATGGATAGACTTATCACAGTATAAGGAATTCGAAAAAAATGCATAACATAATAATTACTCTTGAAGAAATAATAGAAAAGGATGAACCCTTACAAAATATCGGCATGGTAAAAGGAGAAGATAAGGTTTAATTTGATGTATAAATGGGAATTAATGGTCCTAACATCATTTTTAAATCAAATGAGTATTAATGGAGCTGTGTAAGAACATATCTGAACATATTAAAATTGAATTTAAAATACAGAACATATAATGAGTTCTTGAAAAATCGGGATAGTGGAAGATCACCTATGTGAAGGTGTGACTCCAGAGTCATGGAAGGGGATTCTTAAAATAATGGGGGAAGATTTATAGGTCTCTAGGTATTGTAGGGTAGAGTTTTTACATGATCAAATGTGTTTTTGTTACGATAAATTTGTTCCTGGTGGGTTTATATAGGAAAGAAAATATATTTCATTACTATTTTGGTTTTGGACCCTACATAATAAAATACCCAAACTACAAACCCTTCTTTGGTTTTTTCCAATGGTTTGTTCCAAATGGGAGTGGTTTACATTTTTTTATAAATAAATGTATGAAATTTTCAAAATATTACCATTAGTAAGGTGGATGTGAGTTGAACTCTTAAATAAATTATTTTAAAATCATAAAATATATTATAACCCTTGGAGGATTCAAAATAGATTTAAAAATTAAATCAAATGAACATAAAATCACATAATTTTAAATTTAGATAATATTTACTTTCATGTATAATATTAATATAAATTTTTACATCACATTTATCTGATTGTGATATCATAAAACCCATTATATATTTATACAAAATTTAATTTTTTCTCAAATATTCAACTGTAAGAAAATTACAAAAAATTATTTATTGTATAATTTCTATGCGATGATTCCAAAAATTAAATTCATTTAATCTAAATAATTTACAAAATATTTTAATTGTATCATTTAATATAGAAATTAATATTTATTTAAAATAATTGGTTTTTGACTAAAACATTTTTAACCCTTATAAAAAATTACACTTGACTCCATAAAAATTCTACGATCATTTATATTTTATAAAAATTATATAATTATAATATTTTTTTAGAATATAAGTGTTTTCATAAATCCATTTATTATGTAATTCGTTATTTGAATTTGAATATTAGCAAAAAATAAAATTTCTTCTTTATAAATAATTTTCAATGTTACAATAATAGATTTAAAATATATTAATTATTTTATAAAATATAATATACATATTCAAATTTATAGGGTCTTGATACACATCCCATTAATAAACCAGTATATGTCATAAGAGTAAGGTGCATGATGGTGGGGCTTTCATGTGGTCGTTCGGTTGAAAAGGATTACATCATGATCTCGATGAGCTTGAACTGATCCTCTAAATGGTTTCACTCATCCATAAATTGTTTAATATCATCTAGGCCATGGTCAAGGGAATATACAATAAATCCTATATTCCATATGGGCATTGATAAAAGGACTTATTAGGTTATAATTCTACTGGGTGATTTAAACCCTTCATTTTCAATGTAAAAATGTTTTTCTAAAGCACATATATTTTTACTAGATATGTGATAATTGAAAAATAGGTATATTATCAAATTTAATGATACATAATGTTAATATAAACCCTATGGTTTATAATAAAACAAAATTATTTCTTGTTTTTACTTTAACTAGTAGACATTTAATTAAATCAAAAAAGGGAATTTTATTCATAACAGTTCGAGTTGTTATAATCTTCCCCCTTTATAAATTTCACCCTCCAAATTATCTATTCCCACAATAAAAAATATGATGGTAACTCTACATAATTTCTTTAAATAGTTCCCACATTTCTTTAAAAAACATGTGGTCTCTCCACAATGCTTTCATGAGGGTTATTGTCTTACTTCTTAGAAGTTTTTCTCTTCTTTAATGGTTCCCCACTAGAAGCTCTCCATAAGAGATATTTTTCTACAAAGTTACCTACTCAAGATTTAGTATATGTGAGGGGTTTCTTATGTACATTCTCAATACAGATACATGGAATACATTTTGTACCTGAGATAGGATCAAGGCTTGTGCAACCCAATAGCCCACTAATCTGATGTGATCAAGGATATCAAAAAGGCAAGTGTACCAAGGAATAAACTCACCATTATTCCCAATCCACATCAAATTCCTCGATGGAGATATTTTGAGGAATACCATGTATCCAAAATAAAACTATTGGTCTCATAGATGATTTTATTCATATCTCTTCAGTCACCTCATAGCATCCTTGATTTGTTACATAATAGTCTTAAACTTCTCTATCATTTCTTCAACCATATCAACACTTATGAGTTTTCTACTCCCCAACATGTCGATGATAATCACGTCATCACTTGAATGGATTAATAAAGAGCCACTTGGATACTCAAATTGATGATGTTTTTAAAATAGAAATCATCTAAAGGAAAATATTGGTCCCATAATATTTTAAAGTTCATAGAAGATGCTCTCATTATTTAATCTAGTGTATAAATATTCGGCTCAGATTGACCATTAGATTGAGGATGATAGGCCATACTAAAATTCCATGTAGTGTTTATAGAATGATAGATGTTTTTTCCGAACATCGAGGTGAATATCATATATTTATTAGACATAATCGATAGTCATACTCAATACAGCTATACCACTTCTTCGATGAATATTTGTGTATGTTTATCCACTATGAAATAATCTATAATCACAATGATGTGTGTAGTATTTTAAATATGATCCACACCAACCCAGAAACCTTTGTTTACATTGGATATATTTTGATGTTCAATTAATCGTTAAATATTTATTTTTTCTCATTTTTTTACTACTATGGGTAATGGTTACATCATCTCCATAACACTTCTTCCTTTTAGAATTCACTTACTAACATACAGTGGACATTAATGTATATTTTGGGATTTCCATAATCATGATTTCTGGCCAACAGTTATCTAGTATATAACAATACATTATTATGTTTCCAAGGTTAATTGACAAATTCAAACTCTATGTATCATCCAATGTTTCATTCTTTGACTAATGATTTAATGGACGACACACTCTTTACCCAAATATCGCAATTCCTTCCTCATTAAAATTGAATTACATGGATTTTTTTCATTGCTGTTACCACTCACTTCTAAAATAACACATCATCTTCTTTATCATTCTTTAACCTATCAAAAAGATGAAGTTGATAAATAATTTATTAATGGATTGATGATGTTAAATTCATTATGAATCAAATGTTCATCCTTTTAAAATACATGAATATTGGATCATTCTGAATTCTCATCAATGATTAAATTTTAGGGTCCTATATAAATAGATATTTTCCACCATATTTTCATTATCAAGATGGTAGTGGATTGAGAAATTATATGTGTTGATGATCTCAAATGATATTTTATGGTACATAGTATGTTATTTATATATGAATATATATTTGGGTTATTATGATCATTATATATCTCACGCATATCCCTATAGATACAATGGCACCGGATTATCAATGAGAATATCATGGATTCTGAACCCAGATCAGGCATAGGATAGTAGTTCTCATGACGTTTAATATTCCTTGAGGCATATTCAGTGAGTTTTTCATTTTTGACCACTACGCAATCCAATCCCATTTTTGATGCATTGTGGGAAATTATAACATGTTCCTAATTGAGGATATATTTATTACATTATTAGTGATTAACCTCATTTTCCAAACCATGAATATTTCATGTAATTTATCACGATAGGAAAACTAGGCTCCCTTCTGAGTAATCATGGTAAGAGGGTTTTATACTCTTGATAACTTTCTATAAATAGATTAAAATATACATCTAAACCATGGAAGCTACGGATATTTGTCAAAACATTTTACCTCAGCCATATTTTATTTTCATTTTAAATTAAAGCATCCATAGACAACCCATTACATGTGATGATATTCCCTGATAATGAATCATCCTTCATCCCAAACTCACAAATTTTATACATTTCGTAGGGCTTATCCTTTCACAAGTTCATTATCATAGTGATAGGATGATCCTTGTGTTCCTATGTAGTTCTGATGTATATTAAAATATCATCAATACATAGTACCATAGATTTTTAACGTTAAACTCTAAATAACCTATTCCTCAGGTTCATGAATATTGATAGATCATTAGTGAGATTAAATTGAATCCTTTTGAACATATAGTGCTCGTACCATTCACTAAAATGGGTCTTGGGTATATCCTGCTTCTTCACCCTTAAATAATAATATCCCAACTTATGATCCTCATTGGAGAAGTAAACTGCCCCATATAGATGATCTATAATTTAATTAATCCATGCTATAAGATTAATTTTCTTTATTGAGATCTTGTTGAGATCATAGTAATAATTTTAATTATGGATTGACCCAACCTTCTTATAAATTAATAGTACCACTACACCCCACGGTGAATCACATGGTCATATAAATTGTTAATTTAGATGAAATTTTAGTTGTTTTTTGTATCTCCTCATGTTACAAAAAAAACCCATATTATATGGAGTCATGGATATTTAAAATTCCAAATCTATAAGATTGGTTGAAAATTAAACTTATCATTGGAGATAATGGCTAAGAAATTATTTGGGAATCACGTCAACATATTCACTAACTATAGAAATGTCATTTATGATAGTTCATTCCATATAATCAATCATTTGAATAAAATAATATTTCACATATAAAAATATCCACTATAGAGATCATAGTGTTGAACATGATTAATTAGGGTTGATTCACCATACAAGGAGTGATTTCCTTCTCGTGGAAAAATATGCTGGCTCTATATAGTTAAACCTGGTCCATGACAAGAATTGAATCGAATTAAATAGTAGGAAGTATGAAATATATTTCTTGGTTTTTCATCCCAAAACTGTGACTGGGGTGGAGTAAAATACATGGGATTCAATAATTTCACTATTTCATTATTTGACCAAACTATCCACTTCCATGCATTGTTGTGGTGATTGGATAGTTCTATAAAACATTCTTGATATGAAATAATTCATATAACTAGAGTCAAAATGGGAATTTTTTATCTTTAGTGAATAACTATAGTGCCTATCGCCACATCATTTCTGGGATTCACCTTTGTATTAGTGATCGAAAAATATCCTCCATGATTCTTTTGAAGTGGTTGGTTGTTTCTAAATCACCTTGGATTAGGGAATTGTTTTGTAAGGTGGCTTCATTTTTAGTAGTTGAACAAATATAAAATATTTTGAGGGTTTAGTATTGAATTCCTTTCCTCTGTCACATTAATATTTTTATCCTTTTAGTTATTACGGTCCAGGTTCCCTTCTATTCTAAACATAATCATTTCCTTATTAAAATTTGTAAAATTATTGGTTTATTCTGTCCACTCCTTTGTAAAGTGGTATGATTAAATTTTATATCACCATTGGATTTATCCATCAGCCTGCAAAAATTAAAATCTACATTCTACTTCTTATCCCCCTAATAACATTGTGATTCTATGATCTTCATTTCTACATTTAGGGCATATCATACAATTTTCCATTTCTAACAAAGTCGTGTATTCAAAGTGATTTTTTTAGAATTGGATTTACCATACCATGGAAGTGTTAAAAATTACCTTTGGGGGTAATATAAAAGATAGATATGTATAATTAATGTATTCTTATTTTTTCATTATATTCCCTGAAAAAATAGTTATATTTTTTTATGTGAATGAAAATACTGTTCTATTTTAAATAATGTGTTTGAAGAAAATATTTATTAAATACTTATTTCTGATTTCCATCCACAAATTCGTTTCAATATCATCTATGGGATTTATATTCTGGATCATTTTTGACCACTAATCATCTTCTCGTACCATATGATAATCAACATGAATAACCCTCTCTCCTTCTAAATATTGTATTATGGAGAAGTTATTATCAATGGAGTATATCCATATTACCATGATTAAGTAGTTAGATAATATCTTAAATGTAATATACATTTGTTGCATGAAGCTCTTGATTATGGGTTTTTCTCTCTTTTTGGGGTTTGGGCACTCCTCTTGATCCCATTTTCTATTGAAAACATGTTCTTTTTGAGGGATTATTGTTACAATGTTTGTGATTCTAGTTCCCATCATGTTGGGTATCTCAATTGGGAAGTCATCATATGGCCATTCACATCGGTTGTTAACCTGATTCCTCCTATTATAATTCATTTTTGAGAATAAAGGGAATATTAGGGACGATTAATTTTAAATATTAAACACATAAATTGGAATCCAATGAAATTAATGGGGTAAATAATAAATTTCATTTATCCCATTAAAATATGAATTTCTTGGATTCATTCTATGTTATACATGATCTATTTCCAAAAACATATTTTTATGGTAATTATTCCCCCTTAATTATAGTTCATAATTATATTATGTATTTACCAAAGAATATCAAATGGGAGGGTCAACCTAGATGCACATTAAGGCTCATTTTCGTGTACCAGATTACCCGAGGTCGAACGCAAAACACCTTGTCAGAGTTTTTACCCCTAGGTATACCTATGATAAAAAAAAATACTCTTCTAGTATCATGTCAAGGATGTATTTTGTTTACAAAACACATAATCTATAATAACCAAAATTTATGGATGATTTCTACTACTTATTTTTACCCCTAAGGCAATTTCTTAATTGCTTTAATCCAAATCCAAAAAATAAATAAACTTATCCTTTGATACCTACTATAAAAACCATATTCTTCATTTATCATTAAAACATTACTTATTACACAAAATTAAACATTATAAATTTAGAATATAATGATTTATGGTTTATATGGTAAATTAGGTACATTAAATGATATCATAAAACATTAAAAAACAACATCTTTATTAAATTGTTTTCACTTGGCTAAAATGTTGTTGCATACTTTACATTGCTTGGGATAACATGAGAAAAAATATAAGAAATAGGTGAGATATAAATCCCAATATGGTAATTTATATGGAATAAAATGAATAATACAATATATGTCTGAAAATATTCATATCAATTGATCTTTAAAATAATGTGAATAATAAGGCGTGATATAGCATAATATTCCTATCAGGGGAAATATAGCAACAATATAAAACACTGCTTCATAAACATAAGTCGAGGCCGAACATACCAATACATCAAGGTGGACAAATTACCATGATTTAATAAGGTAAATCCCTTGTCCGAATTTGAATATTCAAGATACTAAACATTACGCAAAGAATTGGAGTGCTATATAATTCGGGGAGCACCCATCACATTCCTTTCATTCTCATTCTTATGTGTGCCACATTGATTAATCAACATGGATTTATTCTTCAACAAAATTTATTCCAAAACTATAGAGTTTGTAATAAATAATTTTAAGTCAAAAATAAATGAATTATATGTTTATAAAGTGGAATACCCATGATATAAAATGTGTACTGTATTCAGTACACAATTTTTTAGAATAGAAAAGTAGAGTGCAGTTTTTTCAGCATAGCGATGTCACCTAAATATTCATAAAATTGGATGATGATATATAAATGGGTAATTAATAAATTATATATTAAATATAATTCAACATAGATAGGTAATGTAATTTCTCAACACATTTAATTGAAAAAATAATGTGAAAATAATTAAAATTGAGGAATGAGGAGAAAGGAAAAATCCAGTACAAAAATTTTAGCATGCTAATGTATGTATATAAGGGATAATAGGAGGGAGAAATTGGAGTGAAATGGGTAATAATCATTTATAAATAAATAGGTATGTATGATATATTTGGATGAAGATATCACAACATATGAAAATTAAAATTAAAATACATACCATAAAATGAGTTCATGATAAAAGAGGAGAGTGGAAGATCTTATACTTGAATGTGTGCCTCCCATGGATTAGAATAGCCATCTAGAAATATTGGGGTGACTTGGGAGGACTCCAGTGAGTGGAGGGAAGTGTTTTTACATGATATAAAATGTTTTAGTGATGGGAATTTGGTTTTATTGTAGGTTTATGTATGAAGATAGGTGTTTCTTTATTATTTTGGTTATAGACTCAACATATTAAAATATTAAAAACAACAACCCTTTCCTTGGGTTTTCCAATTGTTTTTTCCAACTTATAGTGGATCAAATTATTTTATAATGTAAATGTATGAACATATTAAAATATTACTATTGGTAATGCTGATATGAGTAACACTCCTAATGAAATGATTTTAAAATACTAAATTATATTGTAACGATTGGAGGATTCATAATGTTTTTAAAAAGTTAATAAAACAATTACTAAGTCACCTAATTTAAATTTAAAACATATATTGGATTCTTAAACATGTTTATATTACTTATTACTTCACTTTTTTCTCATTTTGATGTCATAAAACACAATATATATTTATACGGTATATATGTTTTATGATAAAATTCTATAATCTTAGAAAATTATGATATTTTAACTGTAGGATAATTTAGAAAACGTAATTCCAAAAATAATATTCATTTCATCTAAATTATCCCCTCCATATTTTAATTTTCACATTTAAAATAAAAAACCTACATTTAATTAAAATGGTAGGTTTTTGACAATATCATTTTTTTAAACTTTATAAAAATTTAAATTTGGATTCAAAAAAATTATATGATCATTTATATTTGAATAATATTATTTAATAATAATATTTTGTAAATATATTTTTTATTTAGAAACTCATTAATTAATACATTCATTATTTTAATTGTTATATTAAACAAAAATATAATTTCTTCTTTCAAAATCATTTAAAAATTAAAAATAACTGAATTAAATTATAATCATTATTATGCATAATAATATACATATTAATGTTGTTAGTTTCTTAATACTTATCGATATAATACACCATAACCTTCCCTAAGAGCTAGGTCCTCAATGGTGTGGGATTCATGGTGTCATTCAACGAACATTGTTTGGTCTGTTATCATGATGAGCCTGAACTTATCATATAGATGGTTCTACTCATGTTTATGTTGTTTGATCTCAGCATGGTATTGGTGAAGTTATATGTCCAAAAATTCAATCTCCCTCAGATGATTTGATAAATTTGATTTATAGGGTACGATCCTACTAGTTGAGGCCATCACACCCTTTTTCAGCATCAAAATAATTTTTTTAAAACCCATATATTAATACTAGTCATGTTATCCTAGTTTCATGTCAAAATTATCACTGAAAATGATACTTAACAACCTTCTAAATCAAATTGATAAAATAATATATGAGTGAATTTGTTTTCAATAACTATAAAATATTAAAATAAATCAAAAAGCTAATGATAATTCATAACAGTTTAGGTTTTTATAGATCTCACAAAAGGATTTCATATTAAGATGAAAAAATATAATTAACCAAACAATAGAATCCAAATTTACAATAAACATTTTTCTAATATCAAATTGTAATTTTAAAAATTAGTTTAATAAAATTATAAAATATTGAAATATCATAAATCGTAATCTTCACATTTTTATTTATGGAATATTTCTAAACAAATGGACAAATAAATAATTTTATATGAAAAAATATATATAAACACAAAATAAATATAAAATATTTTATAAAAATTATGAAACTTATATATCTCAAATACAAACATGTAAGGCACGTGGTCATCTACTAATTGGTATGAGAGTTACAATTTTTGGGATCATCACACAATCATGTGATAATAACTGTAGATTGTAAAAATGTCCCTTAGTTCTAGAAGGAGAGGAATCGACTTTGTAATACTGTGGAATAAGATGTGATAAATTTATTTTTTAGTTTTTTATAACAACAATCTACATTTAAGTAATTCCCATCCTAGCATGTTTTTTCCAAATAACTCATTAACAATATAGGCTTGCATATTCTCTAACAAAAATTAATGATGACATTTTTATTTTATGAAACTTTAAAATATAATTAAAAATCATTCTACAATTTCATGAATTCAATATTTTTTATTTAAAACCCAAAATGGGTTTTTAATAAAAACATTCCTTTTCAAACGATAAAACCCAAAAAATTATATCCACACCCTTTTAAGCCCTTTATTCCCCGATAATAATCTGAAATCAATTCATAATTTTATTCACAATTCATTTTCTACAATTATATTCAACCATTTATTTGAAACAATTTCTATCAATTTCCCACCATTGAATAAAAAATAATCATTTATATAATTATTCAACAATTTCCAAAACACACCCCAATTCATTGGTATTGTTTTTTTTCCAATTTCATTCCAAAATTAAATTAAAAAAATCTAAATTAATTGATCAAGGGATTTAATTAAACAAATGATTGTAATTTTATTTATAAATTAAATTGATTTTAAAAAACAGTTTAATTAAAATCATGTAATTTTATGTTAATAAATATTGAAAATCATAACAGATCTGCATACTAGAATCAATAGATCTCAGAGCTCCAAATCATAATCAGTATTCTCCAATGAAGAAAGAAGTCAACGAGATCCTGTACTCATATGTATTAAGACCACAAAACAAAAGGGTTTAGATCCTTCAACCAACCTAGAGATCAACAATAATTATAGGAGGAAAATAGAGTGAGTGGAGGTATGTAATGGGAAGAGGAATCTTAATTGGAGTAGATGGATCATCATTATACATGCTCAGATCTATATTTGATAGGGTTTTGAGGGGAAAAAATTATCTTCTAAGACTCAATGTAAGAAAAATCTTATATGGGTTGAAAAAGTCTATCATGAGTCAACAAAAATTTCTTGGGAATTTTAAAACTATAATCTATATTAAAAAAATCACATACACATTGTTATCTGGGTATGTCCACAATGTTATACCAAAACATATTCCCTATTTGAGAGCATATATTAAATATACCACATTGTTTTTACGTATTGAGAATATTTTTTATCAAACCATGTGAATGTTGTGAAAAATCCACTTTCTAGCTTCCGAAATTGATCCCTAAGAGGGAACATTGTTTTGGAAAACCATACACCAATAGTGTACTAGCCCAGAAATTTTCAAAAAATTTGAAATAAAACATGTTTGACCCATAAATGAAACACAATCAAAATCATGATAAAAATAGGTGTTTTATGAATACATGAAAAATGTCAAATAATTATACAACCTCCCCACCATAGAAACATGTTGTACCAATAATTATTAGTAATTAGTTTCCATTACAAAAATATGAGGCCACTCCCCTCTCATCAGTACCTCCATCTCCCAAAGCTCATTATCATGAGAATCATGCTTCAAATATCACATTAACCAAATGTATCTTCCTCCAAAAATGTAACATGTTTTTAAAATAAATTATCAATATTGGAATTTAAGTAAAAAATATAGCATGTTCAAACTCATGATCACTTCACCTCAGTTCATGATATGGATCATACCGATATTTTTAGAGCTAAGATACCTAGAACATATTATGTATCGACATCAGCTATGGTGGAAGTGTTAAAAGATAATAAAATTTTACCACCATATCAATTACATCTAAAGGTCCCACAAAATGATGAGTAGTCTCTCCTTTCCTCGCAAGACATTGATCACCCAAAAGGGGTGAAACATTCAAGAACACCTACTCACAAACTATGAATTATAATGGTCTATGCTGACGATAAACATAAGAATTATATCGGCTCATTACTGTCAACTTCCTTTGAAAAATCTCGTTAATTTTTTTTCATAGACCATAACTGAGGGCCTATGTTGTGACTACCCCAAGCCCACCTTTTATAGTATAGGGGTTGGAGACTAGAATTAGAAAGATGTCTCCCTATAATGGGAATGGATTTCCTTTATAACTGTAAGAGCACACAAACTATGTACACGACAATAGAAAACCACGCAGTAACACTGCTGAAGTATATGTGTGTACGTAAATTACATGGGATGGAATACAATACCAACTGAATGATACAATACAACATATAAATAAAAAACATCTCAAGAGATCTTCAACCAAGGATCCTACCGGAACGGTAGGTACATATCATCACCACATCTCTCCACATCAACTGTCACCATCATCCAAAGTCAGGTCCTAGAACGTTGAGTCATAGTTAAGGATGCACGTCGTCTGCACAAGACACAACATGATGCAGGTTAAGAATGTGTAGGGGTGAGTATCACAATACCAAATAAGGAACCAGAGACCCCTGAGGGTCTCACAAAATTTCACAAATGAAAACCAGAAAGCTTGATATCAATCACAATGAAAAAAACCAAAGGCATTGCTCAAACCAGGTTTAACGTAAGTACAAAAGTACATAAGAGTAATCGTAAGGCTAGGTCATCTTATTATATTAAGTGGCACAACTTCTAACCCACACATGATTCATAGTTACTAACCACCATGGACCCACTCATGATCTGACCCGCCCAGGATCGATAGGTACTGAACCTCGCTGACCCAAACAGGATATAACCCACCCTGGATCGATATGTACCAACCCTAGATAAACCACAAAGAATATGACCCACCCATGATTGATTGTTAATAACCCCCGCTAACCCACATAGGCTCTGAACCACATATGATCATTATGTTCTGACCTACATAGGATCACTGAGAACTGACCCACACAAGATCGATGGGTGCATATCCACACATGATATCTAGGTGATGATCCACATAGGATCGCTAGGTGCTGATCCAGAGAGGATCTCTAGGGGACTATCTATACAGGATTCCTATGTGCTGATCCACACAAGATTTCTATGTGCTGATCCTGAGAGGATCACTAGGTGCTGATCCATACAAGATCCCTCGGTGTTGATCCACACAGGATTGCTTGGTGTTGATCCACACAGGATTTCTTGGTGATGATCCACACAGATTATTTGACGTTGATCCACACTAGATCATTATGTGGGGATCCAAATAGGATCACTTGGTGCTAATCCAAACATGATCGCTAAGTGCTTAACCACACAGGGTCACTAAGTACTATTCTTTGTAAGATCTACCTCGAATCTCCACTTCACATCGATCCACTAGAATCCTTTTCAAAGAACGCTTATTTTCAGGAGAATCCGCTCCTCAAGCAATCAGTCTTATTTCAACCAGAACAAATTCCCACAATGAAATAGTCCAATTATTCTCCATGTCATAAGGGGTCTGATAAAATAGACGGTGCATCAATCAGATGCCTCATTTGAGAGTTACTGTAATTTTAGTGTCGACGGCCTAGTAGGATTATGATACAGTCCAACCCAGCCATACTCCAATATTCTCCAACAATACGATGGAGTACCTCAAAAGGATCGTATCATTATCAAGATTCCAATGCCACATATTATTTATCAATTGGAAATATGGATTGCGAGATATGGCATGTTGTTTGTATCTATACTGAAGATGGTCTTGGGCCTGCCCTACCCGGTTGGACCGACCCAACACATTCCGCCCAGGGCCGACCTAACCTGGGTTCATCCAAGACTGAGTGGGCAGGGCCACGGGTGCAGCTCACTGGGAAAACTGGCCCTCCAGCTGGTGCGATCTGCTAGTCGGGTGGCGCACCAAATTCCCAAACAGTAATGGTGTCCGGGTGTTTTAATTGGCAACACCACGTGGCACCACCACAGATATGAGAAGGTCCAAAGGGGAGCATGTACCCTTATTTGTGGATTTGACACTACGGCCACTGACCGTGGCGCGTGAAGACGTGCCACTCTCCGCCAACGCGGCCTGCTGAGAGTCGTCTGCCCCCTTCTGTCTGCCACGACGTTGTGCGGTGCTGCCTTCCTCAATAGTCAGCGAGCACTAGCCACCGCCCTTGCCCTCCCCCATTGACCACCTACCATGGACTCTAGCACCTTCCTACTGGTGGGGCATCTGTGGGCCACCGAGTGAACTCTGGTGGTCCATTTTCCCTTTCGAAAGTGCCTACATGCCTCCTAGGATGCTACCAATGGTGAACGAATCTTGGGTTCATCTTACAGCTCTGTTTCCGGTATCTCATGAATAATGTAACTAATATCAATGTGGAGAAGGGTCGGGGCCTTGTTCATTTAGACCATTCCCTCCACATTAGCATCATATTAAGGTAGTGATAATCAATAATCAAAAGATAAATAAAAAACCCTCATTTATTCTCATCTTGAAAAACCACCCGTAGTTTCATACGAATCACAGTTCAACTTGTTTTGTATGACCCGTGTTCGTAATGATTTTTAAGAATGACATAATGAAACTAATTGAAATTAATTTAAAAAAAATCCCTACCTTGATCACATTGGGATCGCTTGTGAAATATGAAGAAGGTCTGTGTTTGTAGTCATTCATCACCCATTATCCTCCAGATCGATTATTCAATGTTTGTCATCAAAACTCCACAGTTTGTTTGAGGTAGATGTTCCATGTACATCCTCAAAAGTTTTCTCTTGGGATCCGAAAACCCATGCCAATGATTTAATTAAATAAGAGGAAAACCCCCCACATTGGTTCATTAGTATGATACATTAACGAATCATAAACAATGAGTCTAATAAAAAAAGTGTTGTGGTTACACAATGAGTGGTTTAAGTCAATAAATGACTAGAATTTATTGTTATACCTTGCACCAAAATCCCACAATTCACCACATAACTGTTTTCAAAAAGTATAAAATAACACCTTTTATTATTTTATTATTTTTTTACAAAAGGCCAAAAAATTATCCTTTCCTTTTAACATTATTTAAAAAATATTAATTTTCCCCTAAGTGAATCAGGGTGCTACAAATTCAACAGTGCCTTCAAAATTATGTTTTGAGCACTTCTTTGAAATTTTGAAAACTCCACCCGCATGTATACATAATGCACCTTAAAAATGTTCAAAAAAATTATAAATAACCACCCTAGACCTGTGCCGGCTGAGGATATGCTCTTCCTAAGGATAACATGCCTTATGAGATCAACGGTATGCATTGATATTCATTTTGAGTTACCATTTAGAAGTTATATAATTTAACAAAAAATAATTGTTACTTAATTATTTTATTTTCATCCAGAGAATATATTCTCATGCCAGCCTGTGCCTGCAAATGTTAGGATCTACCTATGGAAATCATACCCTCACGGGTTAAATTGTTCCCTAAAATATTTAATCTATGTCACCATTCATGAGTTATAAGAATTCAAAAAATAAAATAATTTTATTTATTTATTTTATTTACAGTTATTCCATTTTCTGGTCATCTCACTCGATATCTGCACTGACTAAAATTATGTCGCGCTTATTATAAACCTACTATCCTAAACACAATGGTGCCCCCCATATTTCTGGTTTGGGAACCTATTTAATATCTATTCATCTTTTTCAGGAAAATAACTCATGCACATTATATTATGCTATTAAATTTTTAGATGGATCATTTTCGGATCTTTGGGCTTCGGAATCACCTTCCGTCATATTTCGTGGTTTCATAAAAATTCCATATTTTTACAAAAATCATAATGAAATTATAGGGCATTACATTCTCCCCACCATAGGGAATTATGTCCCTGAAAGCCAAAATAAAGGTAAATTAAACAAGTGGGGGTATTGATCATGTATCTGAGCCTCCCGCTCCCATGTGATCTCCTGGATATTTCCATGATGTCAACAAACTCGCACCAGAGGAATTGACCACCCATGATGGAAATACTCATGTCTATCCTCTATCTCGATCGACAGCTCCGCAAATGTTACCCCATCATCAATGTCATGATCACCCTTGTCGATAACATGTGATGGATCTTGCATATACCTCCTCAGCTGTGACACAAAAAAATATTATGCACCAGTGCATCTGTGGGTGATGAGCTAGATGGTACACCCCCTTGACTACTCTGTTGAGGTTCTGGAATGGTCCGATGAACATCGGAGGTAGCTTGACGCTGCATCCAAACCACTTTAATCCATATCGGGGTGAGACACGAAGGATGAATAGTCTCCCTCTTCAAACACCAATGGCCTCCATCTCTTATCAGTATAAGACTTATGCCTACATTGTGGAGTCTTCATCTTCTCTTGGATCATCTGCATCTTTTCTGTGGTAGCATGTACCATAGTAGGACCCATAAGTTCTGACTGCTGTGGGTCTATCTAAAATAGATGCGACCTTCAAGTTTGCCTGTATATGGCCTCATACAGATCCATGTGTCATGGTGGAGAGATAAATGTTGTTGTACGCAATCTTTACCAGTGGTAGGTAGTCCTCCCAACTATAACCAATATCCAGGAAACAATCACAAATAATGTCTTCCACCACCTGTATAGTCTACTTCGTCTAACAATCTGTCTTGGGGTAAAAGTTATGCTCAAGAATGCAGCATCCTGGTGCTCAGATTTTACTTGTTGAAATGTGAGGCATCGAGATACGAACATTTCCACTTCCTTCATCATCAATGTCCACAATTACTGACAATGGAGGTCATGGTACAACATCGTCACATCCAGATGTACCACCAAAAGGAATGTGTGTAACTCCCTTAACACATCCTCATGTAGCATCACTCATTCTATCGTGGGTCCTATTATGATAATAAGATTCTCTACACCTTAATAAAATCAATCTGGATCTCGTAAGGGGGATATCCAAGCATATCTGGCCTCGTAGTCAACATCCCCAATTTGTGCCTCCCTGAATTGTGGAAGGAGTGGGGGTGTAACTGTTATAGACTAGAGTTATGATGCTCTATCACTTTCCAAAAAGTATAATTGCAATGTGGCTAGCTTCTTTGTCACCTCACTTAACAAATGTTGTCCATCCCTCCTACTAAGTGAATACTCCACCATGTTCCCCTTCCCAGGTGTATAGAAAATATAAAAGTCATTGGTCTAGAGGAATTCCATCCATCGCCACCCTATCAACTTGCTGTCATTCGTTGTAACACTATACCTGATACTCTTGTGATCAGAGTAAAAATGTAAAATGTTATCCACATTATACTATCAGCTCTTGGAGAACCATAAAAGCCATTCGATAAGCAGTAATAGATTTTTGTGTCGTCCATATGTACATTTCAATACAGAAGTCCCACTCCCTATGGGGAGGTAATACTAGAATCATATTTTGAAAATTTTATCCCACTATCTACCACTACTATTGGGAAATAAAAACTCAAAAAACCACTTTTCACAAGGGTAAGGATGGACCACTAAAGAGTTATCGGCTACACCCTCTTATGAATGACTTTAACCAGTGTTCTCAGGGATTCCTTTTTTCACTAACCATGGAAAAAACCATTCTAATGTTGTATATATACCAAACCCTATTATTATAAAATTTTCAATATCAGCATCAGCTATGGATGACCAGTCCATACACAAACTAACGTCATAAGGAATCGATGCTGCCAACAAGTGGTTGTAAATAAAACTCTTACCTCGAGGGTCAGATCAGACAATCTATGTAAGTGTGATTTTAGAGTATCCTCCCATATGTATCTATATACGTAAGGGTCAAGTCAACAGTTTAACTGGAATCTCCAGGTCTTGAACTAGATTCATGTCATGAAAGAAGGATTTGTACTTATGACTATTAAAATGATAGCTAGTAGCAGACACAACACGTACATCGAATCATTCCTGAATCCCTCGGGTCACTATCATTGACCACATGCATCTACACCCTTCCCATATCCTCCTGATCCTTGAGCCTGCTGGGGGACTCATTGGGGAGGTAATTATAACATGTTGAAATGTATACCAACTAATTCTACTCTTCTATATTTTCTTCCACATCTGCTGACATTCACTGGTTGTATCTAATCTTCCATATAATTATCAACCACAAATTTTTTCTCTATCACCCAAACATAAGTAGAAATGCAAAGAGGAATAGTTCAAGCTTAGATGTCCATAAACATGTCTCACTCAGAGTTATGAGCCTAGAAAAACCAGTCATATCGTATAGACTGTTTACCTAGAATGGTTGGTACACCTCGACGAATACTCAATTAATGACATGTCATCCTATAAAAACTATAGAAGTTCTTGGGAACAAAACCCCCTTAGATATTCATTTAATAGATCCCCATTCCTGATGGAAGGTTCTCATACTCTGTTCAAGGAAAAATTCACTTCATAATAAGATAGGTGTTTCCTAAACTCAGCCATCACCCTACTGAGCGTAGTAGAATGCTAACGGCTAGGACCACCATCTGATCTGATGGTGCCCTGGAATGATGGAAACTCGGTCACCACCTCAGGACAGTCCTTAGCTGCCTATGATTTGGGCTCAATTCAGAACCTGAGGGGTACCTATCACTAAAACTTGTGTAAAGCACTAAGCCTACATGTTTCCTTTTTCGGTAGTTCTGGTAGTAACTACCGACCAACGTGAAGTGGTATCGCTAGGACACCGCCGAAAGGTACAATCTCGAGAAAGAGTCCATGTAATGATGCATTATCACTCTGTGGACCATCCTCATGGTCACTCATGGGAATCCTGGGTGGATATTTTCATAGAGGCAGCTTGAAAGAGAATCAAGATGAACCATAGTCCATAAGTTATACCTGGAAAACTGACTCAAATAGATAGAAAACATTTTCAAAACACACAGAACTAGTTTTTTAGAGTATGAAGTTGCAATTAAGAATTTAAGGTCGTATTTTATAGACACATCGGTCACCACACCAGCACTGGACTATTTGAACTAAAACCCAACCTCAACACACATAACATTATTTCTCCACTGAAAATAAAGGCTCTGAGTTCTTCTAGAAGAACTGATCGTCCTCTGATACCATGTTGATATTGCCCATATCCCAGGCTTCTGCTGTGACTACACCAACCCCATCTTTCATAGGACATGGGTTGGGGAATAGCACCAGAAAGATGTATCCCAAAATTGGGAAGGCATTGCCTTTAACCCTGTACAAACACCCAGACTAGGTACACCAAAATAGTAAACCACGCAGTAATAGAGATGAAGTAAAAGTGTGTACATATATATAGGGTCCAGAATACAAGTCTCACTGAAAGATACAATACAAAATAAAAATTAAAAATAGCTCTTGAGATTTACTACCAAGGATCCTACCTGATGTGTAGGTACATATCGTCTCCACATCTCTCCACGTCAATCGTCATCACCGTCTACCATTATATCCTAGCTCCATGAGTCTCAGTCACGGTTGCAAGTCATCTGCACAAGACAGAACAAGGTATGGAGAATCCCATGCATGTGTGAGTATAGAAATATCCATAGGGGACCTAGAGACCCATAAACGTCTCTCAAAAATGCACTAAGGAAAACCACAAATCATTTTCACATTCCCAAATCCCAATGGAAAGACTAAACTAAAACCAGGTATAACATAAGTGCAAAAGTATAGATGATTAATCATAATGATAGACCATCTTAATTTTTTATGTAGTACTATAGCTGACCCATAGAGGATCGATATGTACTAAACCCCCACTGACCCACACAGGATCCGACCCACCCAATATCGATAAGTACTAACCCCCTCTGACCAACACAGGATCCGACCCACCTAGGATCGATAGGGACTAACCCCTGCTAACCCACACAGGATCTTGCTCACCCAGGTTTGATCGATATTAACCACCTCTAACCCACACAAGTTCTGACCCACCCAGGATCAGAATGCATTGACCAACATTGGATCATTGAGTGCTGACCCACACAGGATTTGACCTACACAGGATCAACAGGTGATGATCTACACATGATGGCGAGGTGGTTATCCACATTGGATCGCTAGGTGCTAATCCCCATAGGATCTCTAGGTTCTTATCCACACTGGAGCACTAGGTGATGATCCATATAGGATCACTAGGTTCCGATCCACACAAAATGGATAGGTGTTAATCCACACAGGATCACTAGGTGCGGATCAACAAAGGATCGCTAGTTGTTTATCCACATAGGATTGACAGGTTATGATCCACACAGAATCACCTAGTGTTGACCCACACAGGATCGGAAGGAACTATACTTTATAAGATTTCCTTAAATCTCCACTTCACAACAAACCAGTGGATTCTAGCACAAAGAACACTTCATTCTAGTAGAATCTAATCCTCAAGCCATCTGTCATATTACATATAGAATGTTGTCCCAAAAATAATTAACCAAATTATTCTGCATGACATAAGGTTTCCGACACAATAGACGGCGTGTCAATCGGATGCCCAGTCAGATATTTATCAGCATTTTAATACTGAGGGCCCATTTGGATTCAGATACAATCTATCTCGGCCATATTCTATCAATCTCCAAAACACAGGTGTAGTAACTCAAAATGACCATCTCGTTCATAAGAATCTAGCATTGTAAATGGTTGATCAAATGAACGTATGGTTTGCGAGATATGGCCTTCTGTAGGTATCTGGGCCGAAGACGTTTTGGGTCCGGTTTGACCCAATCAGTCCAACACGACCCATTTTGCCCGGGGCCGACCCGACCTAGGTTCGCCCTGTCCTGGCCCAAACATGATGGGCTGGCTAGAGTAGGCTGGGATACAGGTGCGACTAATCGGGAAAAGTAGCATGATAGCTGGAGTTATCTTCCTTCCAGGTGACAGACCGAATTCCCTAATGAGAATCAGTTTAGGATATTTAATCAGAGGTTCCATGTGGATCCACCTCAGCTAGCATCAGGATCCACGGGATGATGTTCCCCTTCACCATGGTATTGAAGTCATGGACACATCACATGGAATGTAATGATGTGCCTCTCTCTACCAACATGGTCTTCCTCGAGGCGGCCACCCCCTTTGGTCTGTCGCGGAGCCGACCACCGCCATCACCCATCAGTGCAGTTCACTAGTGTCTTCGTGCTAATGAGGCTTCCGCGGGCCACTGAGTGAGCTCCGATGGTCTATTTTCCCTTCTGAAAGCACCTATGAGCCTCCCGGAATGCTTCCAATGCTATATATCTACAAGGTTCATCATGTTGATTGGATTCCCTATTCCTCATGAAGAACCCAACAATGATTGAAGCGGCAGTGGTTCTGAGAAATGTTTGTATGGACCACTCCCTCTACGTAAGTATCATAGCAAGTGTGTGATAATCAATAATCAAAAGATAAATTATATAAACCATGTTCAATATTTTCCTACAAAAAACACCAATTGTTTCATAAAAATTGTTGGAAAACATGTTTTGGTTAAACCATGTTCATCATGCTTTTCGAAATGATGGAAAGAAAATAATTTTCCTGAATTTATACAAAATCTCTACATTGACCTCATTGGGTTTTATTGCAGAATAAGAAGAAATTCTGCTTGCGTAGTCATTTGTCGCCCATCGAACTTCAGATCGATTCCTCCTTGGGCATCGTCAAAACATTATGCTTGGTTTGAGGTAGATGTTTCCATCATTTCGTCTGGAGTTCCCTTGTCGGATCCCAAAACCCACGTGAACGATTTAATTAAATAAGAGGAAACCATCCCCCACTAGTTCATTATTATGATTCATTAATGATTCCTAATCAATGAGACTAATTAACCATAATCATTGGGGTTACATAACCACATGATTATGTCAATAAATGGACCCCATTTGTTGCTCTATGTTGGCCCCAATCCCACCATTCTACGCTTAATCATTTGCAAAAACAATAAAATAACACCTTTTTTTATTCTATTATTTTCTTTAAAATGTCCAAAAATTAACTTTTAGTACGACTTTTTCTGAACAATATTAATATTTCCTTAAGTGAGTCTCGGTGCTGTGAGTTCAACGGTGCCCCCAGATTTCAATTCTGCACACTGATTCAAAAGATAGAAAATGTCTCCCACACGTTTACTGATCGTATATTTAAAAAGTTAAAAATATTATTAACAGCCACCCTCGACCCAAACATTCTAATATTATGGTCCAACGAAGGGGAACACGCCCTCTCAAGCTCAAAAATTCACTCAGATTTTCAATCTGTGATATTTTTTAGATTATAAAGAATTTATCAATAAAGAAATTATTGCTTAATTATTTTATTTTCGGCCAAAAATTAACTTCCACTTCGGTCCAATGTTATGATCCACCTAATGAAAGCATACCCTCATGAGTTTAGTGGTGGTCTCAGATTTTTAATCTGAGTCACCATTCATGAGTTATAATAATTTCAAAAATAAAATAATGTTATTTATTTATTTTTTTTACGGTTATTCCATTTTTGGGTTTTATCCACAGAAGTATGCGCTGACTAAACATAAGTCAGACCTACAGTAAAACAACCATACTAAAAAAGCGGTTCCCTTGGATTTCATATCCAAGCACCCGTTTAATAGTTATTCAACTTTTTCACAAAAAAGTACTCTTGAACACTATTTTATGATAAATACATTTTCCACGGATCTTTCCAAACACTCAGGGGCACATAATATCATGCCATCAAATTTCACGGTCTCGTAAAAATTACATATAATTTAAAACAATTATACATAAATTCTATGGTATTACATTTATTCCTTTCATTGACCAATCATAGTCCAATCATGGAGAATTCCCTAATCTCCAACCCACACAATGGAGTTATAAAACTCCAACCATTCAAGGCCGCAAAAGGATCGATTGTGATCATGTGATGGTAAATATTATCATAAAAAACTAAACCAACTCCAAGTGATCATCCCATGCCCCAAAAAAGTCAAGAAAAAAATCATAGATCATATCCTCAATAATATGTATAGATAGTTCTGACTACCATTATTATAGAGGATACTATGTCGGGATCTAATGAAGTGGAGTTCCCAATGTCTCTTGAAGGCATCTCACAAATGAGATGTGAATCAAGGAGAACTATTAAAAAAATACTAGATAGAAATATTTGAAATAAAATCTCCATCACATTGGTATTTATAAACTCATAAATTTTATGGTATCAAGAATGTGTATAAAGAGGTCCTATTTTTTCATCTGATTGATAAAAATCTATATTATTTTATTCACTATCTGTTTTTGTAGAAATCCGAACAAAACGATGATGGAAATCTCATTTCACATTATTTTCTGTAATCGATGTGTTTGAATTAATCATGAAGTCTTCTTGTGCTCATCCTTGACCTATTATAATATATAAAAATTGGTGATTAATTCATAAATTCCACATCACATACCTACCCACCAGAATCTACACTACATTTCATAAAACAACATTATGGTTCATGGGATCACTTCCCACTATGAGATATTGAAATCCCACGCCCATAGGTTTCCATTCCTCTAAGGGTACAAAAAAACATTATAAATGTATTATAATTCCCTATTTAGAAAATGTCCACTAAATAATGGTCTTCCAAACATAAAAAGAGTATTGTATCCTACATAACTCTTTATCATGCTTTAATTCAGGAAGAATCTTCTTGAAAAGAGAATATTTATAATGAATACTAGCCAATGAATCCTCAGCCCTGGATTCCCTGAATGTAATATATAACATTGAAAATAGATCAATCAAGATATTCTCCTATGAACATTATGTCATGGCCTGAGTTTGTATATTCAGTCATAAATAATCATCCATGTAATTCCCTTTCCCCGATGTATAGGAAATTTTGATCTCAATATATTGTAGTCATTCCACCCAATGCCACTTTCAGTAATTCAAATCAATTATGATGGTAGATATATATCAAGGACTTATGGTATGAAAATATAGAAAACATTTATGAATAGAGGAAATTTTCCAACTCTTATTAATGTGGATTATAACAGCATGTTCGAATTCATTGGTTGAGTAATTCTTATCATATGTTATGAGCTAATGAGATCTATATGAAAAAACATTAACAGCTTGCAAAAACAATCACTAGTGCAGATAAATTTTTTTACAACAGCTATTTTTTATTTTTTATGTCGTCTATTGGATGATGTTATTAGAAGAGTCTTTATAAATATTGTTCATTATGTTGTTTATTTAAAAACCGCTGTAAAATAAAAAAATCTGATGGTTTGTTCACTCCAGTTTATCAAAAACTGATGTCGAAAACGCTTTGAAATCATGATTTATTATAGTGTTTTTAAATAATCGATGTGGTATCTACTTTTTCATGTCTGTTATAGAATAACCTTCGTAATAAAAAATTCCATTGGAGAGTTTACCATATTTGTTATGTTCATAACTGACGTGATAAACAAGTCTGCCTCGTGTTTTTTATGCCTGTTAAATGATAACCGACTTGAAAACATATATATTACACCGGTTATTAAATAACCTACATCAATATCCTATTTCATTCCATTTTTTATGTCGGTTATCAAATAAACAACTTAAAAACTTTTTTCACTCTATTTAATACATCTATTATGATATAACCTAGGTAAAAACCCATTCCCATGTATTTGTTTAGTTAGTTTTCAAATAATAGATGTTAATACCCATAAAAAAGAATTTTTTACATCGTTTTTAAAATAACCGATGTAAAAACACATTTTTTTTAAAAAACGTCATTCAAATACAACTCTGCCCTATATAAGAAAAAATGAAATAGACCAAAAACATATCAAAAATAGAACAAAACCAGAACAAAACCAGCCCACCCCACTGGAAACCCCACCCCACACACATAGACAGTCCCCACCCTCCTGGACAGCACTGAAACCACTAAACAACCCTCCCACACCTCGGGAAACCCCCCAAGCCACTAGTTACCCCCACACCCTTGAATACCCCCCGGATAACCCTCCCCCCACTACCCTAGATAGCCATCCCACCCTCTTGTACACCCTTTCATTCACCATGGACACCCCCACCAACCTGGACAGCCCTCCCACATCCCTAGAAACCCCCAACCCACACCCCTGGACCCCCTAGACTTCCCCCACACTCCTAGATAGCCCCCTCCCACCTAGACACCCTTCCACCCCCATGGACACCCTGGACACTCCACCCCACTGGACAACCCTCCCACATCACTAGAACCCTGTAACACCCCGACCCCAGTTGACAAGTGTTGGAGCATTATTCTGTAACATTGGCATGATCACAAAAGATCAAGTCTCAAAAGAACGATTAGTTTAGTAGCCTTAGAAACACTAGATACATTAATAAGTTTTACATTACATCATAATGTAATACAAAACTACAACAACATCTTGTATTCATATCCGTTCAAATTATCCCTTCAGGTCACTCCTAAAATACATCTTCACATCCTAGTGAAATTGAAACAATGAAAGGGGTGAGCTCAGATGCTCAGTAAGGATAACAATATAGCCGAAGCTTTCATAAATAAAAATAAACATTTGAAGTAATGTATAACTAAACAAAAGCTTTTTAATCATGAACATCAGCATAATATGGAAAAAGTAAAATGAAATAATTCGATTTACTTATTCACATAGATATTATACTAGTCGAATAATCACATGAAATATCAATAACCACATTCATAAGGATGGAATGCATAATGCCAGACTATCATAACCATGTAGTCATGGACTCGTGCCAATAATACAAATAATATTTTTTCAAGGCCTCGTGCCAAGACACTAGTTTGTCTCATGAGACCTTCCGATGATTTTTTTTTTAATATACATACATTTAAAATTTCTCAAATATAATCCAGTGTTTTTCTGAAAACATTATTCAATCTTCTTAAAACAAAATAACTAATTCTGATAATGCTCGACTAATTATAGGTCATTATGGGTCCGCGCCCAATCCCTTCATGTATACCACACTCGAGAGTCGGGTTTTCTGAAAAAAAAATATTCTTTCATTAAATACGTATATATTTTCACTAGATTTTCATATATTTGATAGAAATATCTCTCTCTTTTTTGTAATCATTTAAAAATGTTATGGCTTATAGAGGAAGCCGAAACTCAAATAATAGTCACAGCAGCGGAGAAGTCATTGTCTCCGCATACGTAAGAAAAACAATTCCTTTTTTCATTTAGTAAAAATTATTCATATAAAAAGATTACTTCTGAATAAAAGTAATAGTCAAAGGGGTTTATACACTGTATAAAAGAAATTTGTGTATAAAACAAAATACGCCTCAATGAATGGAGATTGAGATGAAGTCCCTTAAAAATATCATTTTTTTAAATAAAATAGATGTATTATTTGTATTCACTATAAGTACACATAAATACAGTAAAAATACAAGATATGACATAATAATATAATGACAAAATTTGAATGTAGGAGATTAACCCAAAGAATGGAAATTGGGTTAAGAAGTTCCCTTACCTCGTGTCAGACTTGAATCAATCGTTCTTTAACCTCCTGAATAATAAACTAGAGTTAATTTATATTTTCATAAAAAACTTTTCCATGTTAATTATTCATTTTATATCACTTATTTCCATGTTATGATCATTATGTAATTATTTATGTTAATAACGGTCATTTTGTCGATCTTGGTACCTGAGTCAAAAATAAACTTTTTATAATTACAAGTTGTTCCTGTGGTGAAATATCCATTATATCCAAAACTATATTCTCGATTTAGATATAATATATCGCATATATATCCATTATTTACATGAATTTATAATATTACATAACATTTAGATGTAAGAAATGAAATGCACCGTTCATGGAGACGGTAAGCCGTACGTACGCATGAACGCTATTTTCATTTCTATTTCGTTTTTAATGGAATGAAATTATAATTATATAATGGTATACTATAATTACAATATAATATAATGTATACAACCATTTACTCCATCCTTTATACATACCATTTATGTCATTAACGATACAAATCACTTTGAGGGGGTGGTAGTCCGCACTTCATAAAAGGAAAATATCGCGTTTACCTATAATGGAAACCATAAAGGTATTCCATAAATGAGAAATACAGAAGTTTAATTAAAACATAAATGTATTATATATCATATATAAATATAGTGATATCTTAATGGCCACCTTTGAAGGGGTTATATAAGTGTTGAACAATCATCATTTCGTGAGGCAGAAATTCACCATCCACAGAAACAGCATGTTCATTAACCATTAGATGTAGGTGTGTGTAAGTGTAGCTCGAATCCTTATTATAAAGACATTATAGTATATTTAGGATACTGGTTTTGTTACTAAAGAAATGAATAAAAATACCTTAAGGGGTTGGAGAAGCATAATAAAACAAAATAACATAAGAGAAGACATTACCTTAAAATCTGGTAACTCTTTTTTGATTTGATCCAATGGCTTCCTTGGGAAGAATTATGACCAAAGTGAGGCTTCTAGGTGTAAGAGATGGAATTGGAGAGACAATATGTGCAGGGTTTGCCGAGACAATGGCTTGAGAGGTGTGGGTAAGGTGGTAGAGGTGGGGGCCTTTTATAAGAGGAGAGGAGGGGCACTCTTGGAACGTTATAAAAAGTTACTTTATTATAAAATTCTTTTCGGATTCAAAAGGTCCCAAAATTATATACTTTGATGATGCGGTGATAAGAGTTATAAATCCACCCATCCAATAGGTTTTTGACATGTTTAGATCTTAGATTTTACATTATCTTTTCATTTTATTTCAATCGTTAAATAATGAGGTAATCGCTGCATCATCATGGTGTCATAGATAATTTAATTTATTTAATGTCTAAAAATTATAAACAAAAAAAATATCATGATCTAGGAAATAATTTTATCTGTCTAATGAATATTTATAGTCAAAAATATGACTTGTATAACACCATTAAAAAATTTATTTAGTAAAACAACTCATGTTTGTGACATTTTTATTTTAACATTAAATAAAATGTTTTTCATGTCATTTTCATACCAAAGTGGCTCCATGGGGTCCCCAAGTTGACCCATGGATTGTCTTGTTCGGCCATGACTCATCAAATAGGGGTAGGACAAGTGTAAGGGTATTTTAGTATTTTTATAATATCATTTTTACCTTGAATTTACTAATTACCTTTAATCACGATAAATTAAACATAAAAGTTACTATTCACAAAAAAATATTTTAATCCCATTGAACCACATTTTAATTTCTAATGACAACCATGTTTGTTGGATTTTTGAAAATCAAATCATAGAAGTTGTAATGTTTCATTTAAACGAAAAATATGTTTTTTAACTACCACGTAGTGGTTTCACTATTCATCAAAAATTGATGTTTTTCAGAACAAGGCCAAAATTTTACCCTAAGCTATAATTGATATTACGAATTAAAAAATGATGTCTATTTTAAAAAATTCCAAACATATAAGTTTCATTAATTAATTTTATAATTAATTCCCGTTGTCACAACAAATAGCAAGTTTTTAAGAAACAATATATATCAAAAGATTGACAATTGTTTATGTCCAATTTCAAAGTGAAATTAATTCTAATGACTACCATTGAATAAAATGGTAAAAAAAATTTCTAATTATAATTTTAAACCAATAAATATTATAATTTATCAATATAAATTTTTTTTATTAAAAAAGTTTTTTAAGTATTTTTCACTATTCATAAAAAATTGGAAGTTCTCAGAAAAATACAAAAAATTCAACATAGGAAAATTTCGATATTCCGAATCCAAAAATGAAGTCCATTTAGAAATATGAAATATATATAATTTCAAAAATTGGGTATTACTATTCATAATGTCTATATTGATTAGTCACGGTGTGTTAGAATCTCGAACATACGTACAATTCAAGCTATTACATTATTGAAAGAGAAACGTATCATAGAAGCTTGGGGTGTTACATTCTCCCCTCCTTCAATAAATTGTGTCCTCACAATTTGAATTTTTTCTTGGAAAATAAAAGGTTGAAAATAGAAAATACCTTTGTAGAAAACCCACATCGGAAATAAGGTTAATAAAAATATAACTTTAATAGAATGAATGATAAGTACACAGGTCAACCGAGATAGCCCATACTAGGATTCTATGAAAATATGGATATGGAAGAAAAACAAACCATCAAGGTCTGATGGAGAGTTGTAGAAAACCAGATTAGGAGAAAGTTAACCACAAGAAAATCAGAAACTTGTGATTTGATAAATGGTCATTGAATCCCCAGATGGAAAAGTTAACTGAAAAATTTTTTGTTTTAAGTTACCTTTCATAATTTTGAGGAATTTATTTAAGAGATTTACTAAGAACTTAAGGAAATATGCTTACTTGTCATGTAGACTTTCATTCTCTAATAAATTTTCACCACAAACCCATCTTTCACTCCAAATGGTAACAGAACTCAAAATTATTCTATTTATCCTAATTTTATAAGGTTCCAAATATTAACACATACCATTTTGATTAGTAAAACTATTTTGTAATAAATAGGGAATTCATGTAGGCTAGTGGTATGTAATAGAGGCCTATCGCACTATGGTTGTGGGTTCAATTCCTGCATCTTTTTCCGACGCGACGGGTTATCCCCCGACCTGGAGGTTGTCCTTTTCTTAAAAATATAGTATTATAATATTCCAAAAGGAATCTTCAGAAATGTTTTATCATTAAACAATACTATACAATGTTCAACTTAATCCATTACATCCTTTATAGTTATCCAAAATACCTCCATATAGACATTCTCTAAAAGGTCTCTAAATTCCAAAATCAATTGTATCCTCAGATTCCTAAAACAATTTAATGTTTCTCTTTTTGTCACATAAATAAATATGATTACCTTCATCATATTAAATCCTTAATGAAAACAACAAGTACTGTAGTACAATCCTTATATATATCACATTATTCTTATTACCAGAATATAATCCATGAGTCCAAAATCACCAATACATTAATTATTCCACTTCAACTGTAGTAACAGCATAAGATTGTCCTTGATCCCTTGGCCTTTTCTGATGTACGTTTCCCTGACGCTTTGGACATTCATTTGCATAATTCCCCATTTCCATATAATTGTAGCATTCAACATTGATAGCCTCTTTATTTCCCTTGCAATCATGAGCATGGTGACCTTTTTCTCCACATTTATAACAAACTCCCATTCCTTTTAGGCATGTACCAGGGTGATTCTTCCCACAAGTATCGCATAAAGGAAAATCCTTCTTTCCCTTTTTCCCTTTATTTGACTCTTGTTCCACCGTTCTCTTCTTCTCTTGCTTTACTTTGTTGTCATAAGACTTAGAGAATTCATTTTCTGTCTTGATAGCACACGAGACTATATCTTCGTATGATGAGAAAGATTGTGATACTAAAGCTCGACGGAGAAATGGTTTTAACCCATCAAATAAAGGACCAATCTTACTTATTGGGTTACGTATATAATCTGCAGCATGTTTTGCTAACCCTGTAAAGTTGGCCTCATACTTTGCGACATTCTCACCTTCCTTCTGCCTCAGACAAATAAATTTCCTTTCCATATCTTCTTGCTGGTTATGAGGAAAGTATTTTTCTATGAAAATTTCCTTAAACTCCCTCCATTCCATACATGATACTTCTTAATCTTCCTTTGTGTTTTGAATCAGCGACCACCATTGATCGGCATCTCTAGTGAGGCGGTAAACTGCCATGAAAACTTTCTCCCTTTCACTACTCCCCAAGGTGTGGAATATTTTCTCTAATGAGTTTCTCCATTTCTCAGGTACTAATGGATTATTACCCCCATTACATGTTGGAGGTTGTTTCCTCATGAAGCAGTCTAACATTGATCCTCCACGTTGGGGATCAGGGTGCTCCATACGAGTAAGGTTATTATTCATAACCTAAGTGTGTTGTCCCAGTATGGTAATAAGTTGATCAGCACCAGTTTTATCTCCAGCTCCACAATAATTATCTTGAGCAGGACGGCAATCCCTACATGGAGTGTGTGCATTGATACGGTTTCAATTCCTCCCACTAGGCGCCATTTCTAAACAATGGCATAAAATAGATAAATTTTTGAATTAAAATACATAATACCATACTTGTAAAACACTTAAAATAAATTGAACTATTTATGGATATAATCCATAATCATAAAAATGTTTTCATTGAGGAAGTATTTACTCATAAGCCCTCCATAATGTTTTGTAAAGAAAATGATAATTATCTTAAGCATATCCCCCGAGAGTGTCGTAACCAAGAGTGCAGTAAGGCCCATTTTCGTGCACAAGTTCCCATTCGAGTCTAGCTCAAAGAGGTGTTTTCGGGTTTTACCCCTAGGTACATATGTGCCAGAGCCGCCTCTACTTGCTCGTATCATGATAGGGGTGTATTGCTCGAAAAACTCACAAAATCTCTATAATATGAAATTGTAGGAAGTTATTCTATACTAATCCATAATCTTTATCTTAGATATATGTGCTCTAATCAGAGTTATCTAAATCTAGCTTCTAAGGTTAGAACTAAAATTCCTCTGATACCAACTGTAATGCCCCGACCCCAGTTACCCAGAGTGTGTGCATTAATGTGTAATATTGGCGTGATCACAAAAGATCTAGTCTCGAAAGACCGATTAGGTAGTAGCCTTGGAAACACTAGATACATTCATAAGTTTTACATTACATCATAAAGTAATACAAAAATACAACAACACATTGTATTCATATCCCCTAATATTATCCCATCAGGTCATTCTTAAAAAACTTCTTCATATCCGGGAAAAATTAAAACATTGAAAGGGGTGAACTCAGAGGCTCAGTATGAATAACAATATAGTGGAAGTATTCATAAATAAACATAAACATTTAAGGCAATGTATAACTAAACTAAAGCCTTTTAAACATAAAATTCAGCATAATATGTAAAAAGTAAAATGAAATAATGCCATTTACTTATTCACATGGATATTCTACTAGTCAAATAATCACATGAAATATCAATAACCACTTTCATAATGATGGAATGCATAATGCCAGACTATCATAACCACGTAGCCAAGGCCTCGTGCCAAGACTACAAATAATATTTTGTCAAGGCCTCGTGCCATGAAACTAGTTTGTCTCATGAGAACTGCTGATGAAATTTTTTTGAATATACTTACATTTAAAATTGATCAAATATACACCAGTGTTTTTCTGAAAACATTATGAAAGCTTTTTAAAACAAAATAACTAATTTTGAGACTCATCGACTAATTACAGGCCATGATGGGTCCGCGCCCAATCCCTTCCTGTCTACCACACTCAAGAGTCAGGTTTTTTGAAAACATTTTTAATATTTCGTTAAATATGTATTCATTTTCAATAGATTTTCATATATTTTATAGAAATATCTCCCTCTTTTTTGAAATCATTTAAAAAATTTATGGCTTATAGAGGAAGCTGAAACTCAAATAATAGTCACGACAACGGAGAAGTAGTTGTCGCTGCATACCTAAGAAAAAAAATTCCTTTTGTTGTTTAGTAAAAACGCTTCGTATAAAAAGATTCATTTTGAATAAAAGTAAATTTCAAAAGGGTTTATACACCGTATAAATGAAATTTGTGTATAAAACAAAATATGCCTCAATGAATGGAGATTGAGACAAAGTCCCTAAAAATTATCACTTTTTAAATAAAATAGATCTATTATGGTTATTCACTATAAGTACACATAAATACAGTAAAAATACAAGATAGGAAATTATAATATCATGACATAATTTGAAAGTAGGAAGTTAACCCAAAGAATGGAAATTGGGTTAAGAAGTTCCCTTACCTCATGTCCGACTTGACTCGATTGTTCTTTAACCTCCTGAATAATAAAATAGAGTTAATTTATATTTTCATAATAACCTTTTCCATGTTCATTATTCCTTTTATATCACTTTTTACCATGTTATGAACATTATGTAATTATTTAAGTTAATAATGGTCATTTTGTCGATCATTGGTACTTGAGTCAAAAATAAACTTATTAAAATTACAAGTTGTTAATGTGGTGAAATATCCATTATTTCTAGAATTATATTCATGATTTAGATATAATATATATCATATGTATCCATTATATACATGCATTTATAATATTACATAACATTTAGAGGTATGAAATGAAATGCACCGTTCATGGAGACAGTAAGCTGTACGTACGCATGAACGCTACTTTCATTTATATTTCATTTTTAATGGAATGAAATTATAATAATATAAAGTTATACTAAAATTAAAATATAATATAATGTATAATACCATTTACTCCATCCTTTATACATCCCACATTTGGAATTAACGATTAAAATCACATTGAGAGGGCGGTAGTCCGCACTTCCTAAAATGAGAATATCACGTTTACCCATAATAGAAACCATAATGGTATGCCATAAATGAGAAATACATAAGCTTAAGTAAATCATAAACATATTATATATCATATATAAATATAGTGACATCTTAATGGCCACCTATGAAGGTGTTATATGAGTGTTGAACAATCATCGTTCCGTGAGGCAGAAATTCTCCATCCACAGAAACAATATGTTTTTTAACCATTAGATGTAGGTGTGTGTAAGTGTAGCTCTAATACTTCTTATAACAACATTATAGTATATTGATGATACTGTTGTGGTTAAAAATAAATGAATAAAAAGAGTATAAGGGGTTGTACAAGCAAAATAATACAAAATAACATAAGAGAAGACATTACCTTAAAATCTGGTAACTCTTTTTGATTTGAGCCAAAGGCTTCCTTGAGAAGAATTCTGCCCAAATTGAGGCTCCTATGAGTAATATAGGGAAGGGGAGATAAAAAATGGGCAGGGTTTGGCCTAGAAAAATCCTTGAGAGGTATGGGTAAGGTGGTAGAGGTGGGGGCCTTTTATAAGAGGAGAGGAGGGGCACTCTTGGAAAGTTATAAAAGGTTACTTTATTATAAAATTCTTTTCAAATTTAAAAGGACCCAAAATTATATATTTCGAGGATATGGTGATAAGAGTTCTAAATCCACACATCCAATAGGTTTTTCACATGTGTAGGTCTTAGAGTTTACATTATCATTTCATTTTATTTAAATCGTTAAATAATGAGGTAATCGCTGCATCATCATGGTGTCATAAATAATTTAATTTATTGAATGTCTAAAAATTATAAAAAATATATATCATGATGTATGAACTATTTTTATCTTTCTAATGAATATTTATAGTAAAAAATATGACTTTTATAACCCCATTTAAAATATGTTTTAGTAAAACAACTCATGTTTGTGACATTTTTATTTTAACATTAAATAAAAAGTTTTTAATGTCATTTTCCTACCAATGTGGCTCCATGGGGTCCCCAAGTTGAGCCCTGGATTTACTTGGCCGGCCATGAATCATCAAATAGGGTTTGGACTCATGTAAGGGTATTTTCATATTTTTATAATATCATTTTTACCTTGAATTTCACAAATTACCTATAATCGCGATTAATTAAAATTATAAGTTACTATTCACCAAAAAATTATTTTTATCCCATTCAACAACATTTTACTTACTAATGAAAACCATTTATGTAGGATTTTTGAAAATCAAATCACAGAAGTGGTAATGTTTCATTTAAATGAAAAATCAGTTTCTTAACAACCACTTAGTGGTTTCACTATTCATCAAAAATTGATGTTTTTCAGAACAATGCCAAAATTTCACCCTATGCTATAATTGATATTCTGAATTCAAAAATGATGTCTATTTTAAAAAATTCCAAACATATATTTTTCATTGATTAATTTTATAATTAATTCCTGCTGTCACAACAAATAGCGTGTTTTTAAGAAACAATATATATCAAAAGATTGACAATTGTTTATGTCCAATTTCAAAGTAAAATTAATTTTAATGACCACCATTGGATAAAATGGTAAAAATATATTCTAATTATACATTAAAACCACTCAATATTATAATTTATCACTATAAATTATTTTTATTAATGAATTTGTTTTTATGTATTTTTCACTATTCAAAAAAAAATTGGATGTTCTCAGAAAAATACCAAAAATTCAAGATATGCTAATTTCGATATTCCGAATCCAAAAATGAAGTCCATTTTGAAATATAAAATATATATAATTTCAAAATGTGGGTATTAATATTCATAATGTCTATTTTTATTGGTCGCGGTGTGTTAGAATCTCGAACTTGCGTACAATGCAAGCTAGTGCATTATTGAAAGAGAAGCATATTGTGGAAGATCGGGGTGTTATAAACCCTCCCCCTCCCCTCCTAGATAGCTCAGCACTCCCCTGGACAACCCTACCACACTCATGGATAGCCTCCCAACCATATGGACACCTTGGACACCCCTCACCCCAATATATAGCCCTCCCAGACCCCTTGAAATCTCATTCCCCACTGGACACCTCCCTGCACCCCTGGAAACACCATGGACAACCCCCCCCCCCCCCCCCGGATAGCCCCACCCTCCTGGACACCCTGAAACCCACGTGGACACCCTTCCGCCCCCATGGACTCCCTAGACACCCCCAACCCACTAGACAGCCCTCCCACACCCCTGGATCCCCCCACCCCACCCCACTAGACACCCCCACCCTTGGACACTCTCTAGACATCCCCCATCCTCTAAGAAATCCCCCACCATCCTGAACACGCTCCCACCCCCATGGACACCCTAGACCCCCCCTCCACCACTAGTCACCCCACAGATCCCCAGATACCCCCTGGACACCCTCCCCCCTCCCCCCCACCCCTACGGGACATCCACACACTTCCTTGGACAACCCTCCCACCATCATGGACACCCCTACCACCCCCAGGATCTCCCTGGACACACCTCCACCCAACAAGATTGCCCCCCCACCACTGAAAACCCCCACCCCACTCGACACCCCCACACACACCTAGAAAACCCATGGAAAACCACACCCTCCTGGATTCCCCCCCACCCCTGGACAAACTCCCACCCCCATGGACACCCTGGAGACCCCCACCCCATTGTACAACCCACCCACATTCCTGACCCCCCCCCCCCCCACTAGAGACCCTCACACCACTGGATAACCCCTGGACATCCCCCACCCCTCTTGGATAGCCCCCACTCCCCTATACAGCCCCCCACACTCCTGGACACCCTCCCACCAGAATGGACACCCTGGACACCACCAACCCATTAGACAACCCTCTCACCCCCACCACACTACACCCACCCCCTCCCCCATTGGACACGCCCTAGACTCCCCCCCCCCACCCCTACCCCATTGGACCCCCAGGACACCCCCACACCCCTTTCACAGCCCACACCCTGGACAACCCCATCACCCCCACCCCCGGACACCACCCCCACCCCCTGGACACCCCACCCCCACGGAAAGCATCATCCCCCATAGGACACCCCCACCCCTGGAACCCCCTAGACACCACCACACCATTGGACATCTCTCCTCCACCCCACCCCCTAGAGAGACCCCATCCCATCCAGAAAACCTCCACACCCCCGTGGATACCCCCACCCCCTGGACACCCCATACCCCCTCTGGAAGCCTAATCAAGGCCATGGACGCCACCCCCACCCCCTGAACACCCCACCCATGGAAACCCCCACCCTCTAGACACCACTCCAACACCTACCCCCTTAGAAACCCCCTAGACAACCCCACCCCACGCATAACCCCATCATCACCTCAACCCCCCCCTCCCACACACACCATGGACACCCCTACCCAATTAGAAATCCCCCTTACCCCCGGGACGCCACCCCCACCCCCTTGGACACCCCCTGGACACCACCACCCCCTTCTACAACCCCCACCACTCTTGAAAGACCCCCTTGGATGGCCCCCTAAACTATCTGGATAGTCCCCCACCCCTGGACACCCCAACCCCCTTGGACAACCCACTCACCCCACTCACCCCCCCCCCACACCTGGACACCCCCACCCCCTTGGACATCCCCCTCACCCCCAGGACTCCACCCACACCTCGTTGGACACCCATAGACACCACCACAACCTTGGACAACCCCACAACCCTTAAGGATATCCCCCCACCCCTGGACAATAACCCAACCCTATGAACAACCCCCACACCCTAGATATCCCCCATCCCTCTGGAAGCCCCCCCCCCCCCCATGGACACCCCCAACCCATGGAAAATCCTACCCTCTTGGCAAACACACTCACTCCCCTGAACACTACGCCCCCAACCCTGGACACTCGTACCCCCTTGGACATCCCCCTGACCCCCCGAAAAACCCCCACCACCATTGAAACACACATCCCCCTTGGATATCCCCCTCATCCCCTGGAAACACCCCCACCCTCTATGACACCCCCACCCCACTAGATATCCCCATCCCAACCCCCCTGGACACCCTCACCGACATTCACAACCCCCATCCCCTTGGAACCCCCCTGTACGTGCACACACACATGATACAACACATAAAAATCATAAACTTGCATGTTATCACTTCTATAGGTTTATTTTACTAAAAACATTATCAAGTTATAATTAAACACTATGAAACATTCCATGATAGCATGAACAAAGAAAGATAAAATCTCAAAAAATTAGTTTAGGGCACCATGGAAAATAAAGACTGAAACCAAGCTCTGTGAGGCTTAATTGAGTATTGCGAGTCGACCTGATAGATCATGTGATAATAAATATGATGAATGATGTTTGAAAAATGATACTGGAGGGAATCACTTTGAAGAATCATTTCTAGGATTTCTGTGTGAGAGAGATGAGTCACAGGTCGCCCGATTGAGGAAAATAGAATGACTAAATATGGGGTGTGATAAATCATTTAAAAAAATCACGATAGTTATTAAATAACCAACATGGTGAATTTTATTTAAATTTTTATAATGCCAGTTATTTAAAACCGACATTGAAAAACAATTTATCACATCAGTTTAAAATAAATTACATGATAAATGTCACTTTATCACGTCAGTTATTTTGACAACTAACGTGATAATTGGCCGATAAAAGCATTATCACTTTGGTTATTTTATAACTGACTTGATAAAGTGCCAAGATTCAATATATCACATCGGTTATAGAATTACGGATGTAATAATGTTAATCTCAGTTTTTATTTGGTTGGTTATCAAATAACCGACGTAAAAAAATATTTCTCATCAACGTACCACATCAGTTATAAGAAAATAACGTGATAAATCAATTTTTACAGCTTTGGAGGTCAGTTACGTAGAAGAAACATGAAATATACCGACACATTAAATGTTTATTTCCACTGGTGAATGTATCCCAAATATGAACCTAATGCATCACATTTTAACAAAAATCCTAAGCAATCTATATAACTGTCAACACTAGTGAATTTCTCAAAAAAATGTTTCATCTCAACTAAATAATTTTGATGTTGTTTATAACAATTAAACATTACTCTCTTCTGAGTTAGCGCCATCATTGAAGAATCCAACATTGAAAATTCCTTTAAAAAAAGACGGCAATACCCAGCTAAACCTAAGAAGATACAAATGTTAGGAACATTCCATGATTCTTCACATGTCATAACAACCTATACCATATTAAAATGACTAAAATATCATGTTTATACAAAAATGTTTCCAATTAATACACATCCCAAATCCATAAATCACTTTTTAAAACCATGGAATAAAGTCATTGAATTGTCAAAAACCCTATATCTTCTCTTAGAAAACACACATGATCCACCTCAGATATTATGTAAACAAGGATTTCATCTACAAATACTTCCCAAAATGTATCAAGACAGTTATGGAAAATATAATCAATTAAATCCACGAAAATAGAAAATAATTGGTTAGTCCAAAGGGCTTAAAAACGTACTCATAATGGTAATAACTTCTTAGATTAGTGGTATTGGGAATACTATATTATTTATTACTCAATTGATGGTAACCAGATCTATGCATGATTTTTTAGAAACACTTTTCACCATTAAAATTATAAAAATGATCTTCCATATGTGAAAAAGATACTTTTTCATTACATTATTTTAATGTATTATTAAGAAATACACACAACGGAATAATGAACCATTAGATTTACTGGTATGGAGAATCAGAGATGCCCAAGTGAAACACTTGTAAGTATAAATTATTTATATAGAATATCATTACACTTATTCTTCATCTCTTTCCGTTCAGCTAGTTTCGTGCATTCTGTGGGAATTGGGACTGGTTTTGTATCACGAACATAGTAGATATATAACTTTACATATATTAACGTTGGAGAACTAGTGATATCCGAAGAAAAAACATCATAAAACATGATGACTAATGGTGGGATATCACTACTCAGTCATTACCAAATAGGATCAGAATAAAACACTAATATTACTTTCCTTAACTCTGGATAATATGTTATAGATCATATCGACCTTCAGTCTCATTCTACATGAATGACATGCCACACACTATAGGGTATAGTGAAGGAGACTCGTCAAGGATAACAGTCAACTTACAAATTATCGGAAATAAACTAGTACATTTGGAAAATTCTGTCATGCGGGTTCATGTAGAGTAAATAAAAACACCCTGAAATTTCAACATCTGGTAGATATAAAAATAAAAGTGGGTCTATGGGGACCTTAATAGCTCTTAGTACAAAGGGGATTAGAAATATCCTCAAAATAAGAGATAAGATTCATCGGAATATATATTAAATTAACAATACATGTTGAAATAAATGATTGAGATACACCAGTGTCAAATAATAAAATCACCAATGTAAAACATGAGTGACGCTACATATCACGTTAACTGGAGTTTTATATGATTCCTCTATACACTATTCCACAATATAAAGAATCTTTGTTGTAGATTTATATGGCCACAACCATTTTGTGCATGATGAATCTAATTGTCCTTGTGATTTAGAAGGAGCTAATGGACATGTTCCACTACGAGAAGTAGAATATAAATATAAAAAACCAATGTAGGTAACATGATCACCCACACAATATATATATACTGGTTGCCTCAGTGAAACACATATTTGAATACCATATATTTCCAAAGTGGTAAGAAATCATCAAGCCCCTTCCAGGAACTGTTGGGGGTCTATAGTGAACATAATTATTAGAATAGCCACATGAATCATCACTCTTCCTCTTTCCTTTGATGGAACATACTCCACCACTGTGAGGGAAAGAAACTCTTGAAACCCCGTCATGAATGCTATGTCTATTTTTACTATCATCGGTCTATCCATCATATTCGTATAAGAATAAAATTTCATAATGAAAACCTAATAATGATTGTCCCCTTGAAATCCCAAGTCAATCCTTTGAATGTTAATCTCCCAATTTGATACTATATTTGGTGAAAACTGCATGATCTAAAAAATGGGTTCTATACGTTGTCATGGTCCAATCAACCTCCTCATGTTTGGAAAAATTTATAGCCTTGTACAAAGACATCAATTCTCCAAAAAACTATTTTTTGAAAATAAAATATAATTCATTTCCCATTGATACATCTTTCTTCTTTATTTTCACCATGGAGTCCCACCATATCCTTCTCAGTCACTCTGGGGAGAAGGTGGCATAAATCACCTTGATTTCCTCTTATATCTCCTATAAATCAAACAAACTCTCTAAATGACTATGGAGGGAAATTAATAACAGTAAATAGATAAAATGATTTGGATTTTGATATATCTGAATCAAAATATAGAAAAACATGAAGTAATACACAATATGACTTCCCCAAACCACCCCATATGGTTTATGGTTTATTTCAGTGAGATATGGGAAGACACACAATCAAAACTACCTCCTATGTCCTGGAAAATAGGAACAAATTCATTCAAATGTCATGAAAAGAATCTCAACCTAGAGATATAATAAAACATTGTCACAAACCTTCTCTAGTACCCTGGAAACTCAATAACCAAGCCATCACTTACATGGCCTGATGTGTATTCCTAAGCCCCAAAGGTTGGAAACTAGCACCCAAAATCATACAAAATGAATATGGGAATGAATTTTCCACAAAAACATGGGTAGGTAAATAAAAAATAGAGTATTCATATAGGATAAAATCCACAGTGATTATTGAACTGTAATACAATAGTGCATTGAAACCCAATAGTACTACAAAAATGTATCCAAACCTATGAAATATGCCTAACTCTCAATGGATGTAACTGATAATATCCAAAGATAAATAGTAGAAACCACATCCATGTTGTGAGTTAAACCTACTCAATCCTGGAATAATATAATCTACAAACACCTGAATTAATTGAGAGGGTGTGATATGAAATCCAATTAGGGAATCTCTAATGAATTCATATTAGTAATACAATATTTAATTATCCAAATAGGAGTTTTCATATTTAAATGAATCATTTTAGGCTTTTTAAAATAATATTAATACAAATCATGATTTAAATTTCAAATGAAAGAAATCCATTAAAAAAAATTTGTCACATTTTGAGTGATGGAATATTTCCAAAAAATGGATTCATTAAACATTTTATATAAAAAAAATTATATAAATACACAATAGATGTTTAATAGATTATAATCATTGAAAATATTTTATATCTCAATTAAATACAAGTGAGAAAAATTTCCATATGCTAATTTGTACAATTGTTATAGGTTATGTGATCCTCTCACTCTCATGTTATAATAGATCCAATGTGTTCGAACGTCCCTCGACAATAGAAAATGAGGACTCATATATGTACTACATTGGAATTAGGTTTTCAAAATGTATAGTTTTTTTGCTTTCAAAATCATAAATATGGTGCTAGGGAATCTCCATCCTAGTATGAGTGTCCCAAATTACACACTAACTACCTATGAATGCATGTTCTTTTTTTAAAAGCAGGGATATGAAATTTCATTTAAGAAACCATAGAATACATTAAAATACCATTCTCCTATTTAAGGAAATCCAATTTTCCTTTAAAAAAAATAGGATTTTAATCGAAACATGCATTATTCATCTTTAAAATTCAAAGGATTCTATCAAAACCATTTTATTCCATTTTCAAAAAATAGGAATTTGAACTCAATTCAAAATTAAATTTCACATTTTAATTTCTATTATTAAATTTAATAATTTAATTGAATTAATTTAAATAAATATCACAAATTAAATTAAAAAATTTAAATTTCCATGATTTTTTATCAATTTAAAAAACACACTACAATTCATTATTATTAGGGGTTTTCCAAATTTCATGCCAAAATTAAATTTATTGAAAACCAAATTAAATGGAATTTTGTTTTAAGTAAATCAATAGAAATCAATTTCATATATAATAGCAATTAAATTTAAATGAACATCTGAATTCAATGAAAAAAATTTTGAGTTAATAAAAAATGGGTATCATAACAGAACGAAATACCAGAATCGCTAGATCTCAAATCGTCAAACAATAATGAGGAGTCAAAAAAAATAAGAACAAATACAATGGGATATTGGAATCAAACCAATGTTCAATATCACAAAAAAAAATTATGAGATCCTCTAAGAAACATAGATATATATTTAAAACATTAGATATGAAAAGAGTGAGATCATGAGATAGATAATTAGAAGTGGAAACTAACGCGGAAAGGATCAATCATCATTTTCTAAGATTCGATATTCTTTTGGAGGGTTCTAAGGGGTGAAAAATTTATCTTGGAAGCCTCACAAGAAGATGAAATAATATATGGGTCATACATTTCAATTGTGAGAAAAAATATCAAGTTTTTGATTTTTAATAAATAATTACATATTAAAAAAATCATTTATGCTATGTCTTCTTTTTAGGGTTACATGGTTGGAAAAAACTATATGCCATGTCTATTCAACTATTTTAAATTGTTTTTAGGGTTTTTCTTATGTGGGTAAAAATCTCGTTAATCCTTCTACAATCCATTCAAAACCCCACTATCTGGGTTGACACAATTTTTCCTCATAGGTTGCATTATTTGGGAAATCATTTCGCAAACATTGTAGTTCCCTAGATAATTTCAAAACATTTAAAATTTACATATATTTATCCATATATGAATCCCAACCAATGAATTGAAAAAATAATAATCTTTATAAATACCATAAAATAGTTATAGGATATAGAATTTAATTATCCCTAACTACAAATGGGATAATATCACAACTGAATTTTTGACCTTTTGATAAAAAATTATTTGATATAATTATTAGATTTGGGTGATAGAGGATTGTATACAAATTTAAACCATTTCCTTCTGATTTTAAAAAAATTTGGTTTACAATATAAAAAATCAAATTAATAATGACCTGATATTATTGAATAGAATAACAATTTCGATCTTCTTTGGAATAGATCATTGTTTCACCTCTAATATGTTATGATCACATCAAGAGGATTTGGGTACTGGATTTTCCATGAAGATTGTGTATATTCTAAAAATTGGTAGGATGAATTAATGCAAAATTCATAAATTGGAATAAATGAAAAAATCGTATACTATAGATCTATGTTCCTCTAGGGAGTATCATTTGAATTTATTGGATTTTTTAAAGAAAAAAAGGATCGATTAATCATAAATATGAATGCATTTACAGAATTATATATCAATTCTTTTTAATCTCCGAATTATTAGATATATAAAATATATAAATTAATATTTATACACTCTCATGTTATGGAGAAAATTAAATTGGTAATATTTTTTTCGAAAAGGATGGATTTAACCCAATGTTTTAAAAAATATTTATCTTATAATCATTATCTCCCATTATCATTTTACAAGAGAGAAAATGTGTTATTTATTATTTTTTTGGGGACGATACCCCATCGATTAGGTATAAAAGAATTATTTACCTAGGTATATTGAATAATTTGAGATATATAAAGTAATTGGAAATATTTATTGTCAATAGACATTACATTCATGGTTCTATATGGTTAATAATGTATTTCATGTTTCTGAACTAATTTAGTTGCATAAAATTTAGGGTTTTGATACAATTGGTTAACTTTAATATTCAATAAAATTATAAATTTATTCATAATATTATTTTTATATTAATAAATTATATGGTATTGTGTGGAAAAAATTCTCTTATATTAATTATTATGAAAATATGGTGACATATTAAGGGAAATAAAGGATAGTGTAAAATAGATTATGTAAACGTGTAATAAAATATTCCAAATATCTATAAATATCTAGTTTTATGGAGTTGTAAATAATAATTTTTCAGGACAATTTAATAACCTTATTTTCAGTTACATTAACCATTTTTCATCTAGTGTGATGTTATAAAATAATTTCATTTTGTTACACTAGTTTGTATAAGGTGTTTTGATATAAGGATATAATTGTTAGGGTTTATTTATTTTCCATTGTTAGGGGAATCCATTTCATTTCCACTAGGAAACAATGCTTCTGTAATATGATGAATCAACGATGTCAGTAGTTATTCCAAACACTGTGGGTTCATAGGCTAATATGTGTGTGTGAGGAAATTGGAAAAAATCATGATTGGTGAAGTTTTTTTTGGGAACCAATCATGTGAGGAGGTGTTTTGTAGGCAATAACAAGTTCATGAGTAGCATAATGTTTACCAAACCATGCATTCTATTTGTGCTATGTGCATTTAATTCTTTGAAAATTAGTAACTAATTTTTTTTCGTCCCATAAAACCAACATTTCAGACAAATCATATTGGGATCTCAAACTCAACCAATATCCAAATCATTAATATTGTTTCCTTTTGATATAGAATAATTTTTTTAAAGGATCAATGTGTGCTGGATCTCAAGATTCAATAGAATGTCTTAATTTTATTTTTTTCTCTATAGATATCATCATCTTCTCTAATATATAATGTTATATCTAATCAATTAATGATAAATATACTATATATAATGCCTTATGATGTTATCATGACTGGATCAATTAATGCATTGAATTCTTTTAGTATGTATGTAGATATTTTATAATGACATTCTTAATTTTTCTACAACTTCCATATCCAGTTAATCATTAGAATATTTAGGCTTCACTATGATTTATCCCATGATATACACAATTTTCAACTATTATCTCATGATGTTGAAATCTAATCCTCTATTAAGCATTCATGGTCATTCATTAAGAAACATAATCGACAATTTAAAGATATAATTTTTTTGCATCTCCAAATTCAATAGAATGTATCATTTTTACTCTATTTATACAAATATAATAATATCCTCCCGAATGGAACAATATATATTATCATAAATTGAAAAATATCTAATAAATTATGTGATTTAAATATATATTCATATGATTTATTTAATGGTATTTGATATCATATTACATATCAATGTATCATTTTACATTTCATTATTTTCAACACCTGTTCAGATAAATGTGACTTCTCTCTCTTCTAAATTTATCTTATATCTCTAGGTTTCGTTTTATTATATGTTTTTTATTGATTTTAAATAGAATATTTTTGTGATTTATTAATTGGAACCTAGTTTTTTTTATGATTTTTGAAAATGGGAATGTAAATGGTTTTAAAAGAAACCCATTTGAATTTGGTTTCAATTTATTGTTTTGTTTTTATAAATTCATAATTTTCGATGATTTCTTCGTAGAAAAATTCATTTATATAGAATTAATTTGAATGGGAAAATATCATAAAATGATGACATGTATTAATATATTTATTGTAGATGACCCTTATTGGGAATGGTTCCAAATTTGAGGAACATGGATAATAGTCACCTATGGAAAACAAGTTTTATCGATGAATATGTGCACATTATTATAGATCCATTAGCAATAATTAATGTGTTTTTGAGTGAAAAAATTTATCATGGTTATTCCACATTTTATTAATCGTTATATTTTTCAAAAATTTATTAAAATTTAATAAAATTAGTAAACTAATTTGATATTTTCCTCTTGATTATATATTTTATTTTATAATTTGAAAATATATTTTTTCATTGTGGAGTGAGTTGTGGTGTCTCTTATGTAATTACTTGAGGGAATGAACACAAAACCCATGAATATTATCATAGGTCTGTATATGGATATTTTTCATTATGTAATACGTAAAATTAGGATGTAATATTTCTCTAGTTGAGTGTCATGATTCTATTTTATGGGGATGGTGTCAGAGCATAGAGTTTCTCCCGATGAGTGGTTATAGTGATACATCATCAATGTTGATGTGTTAAGTTATAATTTTATTTTCATGAGTAACCAAAATATATATTTTTTCAACTAATTTTTTATTATTGTTTTATTATTTATTCATTGACATATATTTTTTTAATATATATGCATCCTATTGGTGGATTGGTTATTTTTTCAGGACATTATATATTTTTTGAAATGGGAAAATAAACCCATAATTTTGAGGTATGTTATTATCAGTTATTATCATACTTTTGTTCTAAGTGGATAAAAACTATGGTTAGTAGTCGGTCCGACATTGTCTATGACAATGGGCTGTGATAAAATATTATAAAAGGAATGATTTAGTTATTTATTAAAATTTGTACTATAAAACCTTAGTATCAACAAAAGTGATATGTATAAATATTTTGAAAAATTAAAATATATTTTAAATGTATAAAATGGATGGTATAACATAAATTATATACTTTTTTGGATAATAAAAATTTATTTTTATCTGTAATAGATCTAACTAGGGTTAATAACCCCAAATGGCATCATTATGTCTTCACCCAAACTGTGCATTGTGTATGTTAAAGGGGCCTTTATGTACAGTTGTTTTAACACTATGTTGTGACATGATATAGTTAATAACATAATTTTTACATACCACTATAAAAAACATATAGTTAATGTATTGTTTATATGATTGAATTATAACCTCTAAGAGGAACATTCATTTAGAATTTTATGATCATATTTTCCTTTATTTTTACTATATTATTATTACCAATATTATCATATTTCCCAGTTATATTTGATTCATCGATAAAAATTATAGGATAATTATAGATTCATTTATATAATGGATTTGATTGAATGCGGAAATTTTTTTGTTTCTAATACAATTGGTTTTGTTGTTGTAAACATCATGATGATGATGAATAAGTTAACTCAAGAATTTAAGCATACACAGATAAGGGTGGATCACCAGACTTCAACAAATTGGGAAAAAAATATGTTTTCCCTTCATAAATCAATGGAAAACTATTTTCAGTGTATCCTGTGATCGTAGATTACATCATGAATAATATAGAAATTATATTATCTATAATATATTAATAAAAATAAGAGGAAATTAAATTTAAATTATATCTCACAGAAGGTGAAGATAATCAGTGGAGGACAGCTTACAAGAAATTAGAGACAAAGGACAAAGATGAAGCTATAGAGGGGGATGAATTCATGAAAATCATTTTCAATAATTAAATTCCATATAGACTATAAAAAATTTATATGGAATGAATTCTGTTTAAAATAATAGAAATTGATTCCTGGGGTGTTTTGAGATGAATGGTACATATGTTTTGTTATACTGTTTTATCATTTTCATTTTTTCTAATATGAAGATATATTGATTCATTGTTTTCTATTTGACTTACCAATATAATCCAGTTATAATGTGATAATTTAGTAGTTATGAGTAGACGATACAATGATCTCTCAATGTTGAAATAATGTATAGAGTTTAAAAGTGTTCGCATGGACAAAATGATAAAATGATAATGATATATATTTTTGAACTTAATTTCCTATATAAAAAATTTGGAATGAAACAACCACATCCTATGTTTGAAAATAATTGGGTGAAGCATTTAGGGAATTGTCTTAACAAAAGTGGAATGTGTTACAAACATGGATGAGATAACCATACATCTCAACATTTTTCATGGATTTAAAAATCCTAAATTTCAAATTTCAATGTTAAAGGGGATATAGTGCATGTGAAACCGTTATTACAATACATCGTGTATGGGGACCATAGGTGTTTCCCTAATCATTTTTCAAGTCTGACTATAATTGAGGAAAACTACAATCAACAATGGTATATTCCAAGGTAAAAGATTTTTTAATTAGTGGTTTTCAATTAAAGGATCTAAAAGCATAGTCATAGGTAACTTCATCCTACACTTAATGATTGAAATTATGTTTTTAAAATCTAGACATATGAATTTTTTTTATTTCATTCATGTTTTCAGTGGACATTAAATTAATTACTGAACATCAAGGGGGACAATGTTTAATAAAAATTCAAGGAATAATTATTCATGAATAAATTTTATATATTGGTATTCCCATAGTAAAATTCATAAGAAAAATATCTCCTCAAACATGGTGTTTATTCTAGTCCTTCATTTTGTTACCATATTTGTGGTGGATTGATATTCAACTTATATTATCGTGATGCACTATTTAAGAAAGGAAATTTTAGTTCATATAATTAGACAACCAATATATATAATAAAAGGTGATATATCCATGTCCAAATCATGGAATAAAATACCTCGTATTCACATAGTTATGGAAATTAATAGCTGTGAAATAGATGGAAAAGAATATATAAATATAAGAGAAGTACCCATTATTTATAAATATATTAATCTATTTGATAAATAAATCCCTAGATCTCCCACGCCATGGGAGGATGAATTTTTAGATTAAATCATTCCATGATCCAATTAATTTTAGAATACTAATATATAACTAACCCATTTTTTAAAGATTAATTGTTATTGTTTTTTTATCTTACATGCATCTATGAGTTTTAATGAACTGTGACAATATATTAATATTATCATTTCGATGCAACCATTAATATCTGGTCTTAAAAATTGGTTTAATTAAAAGGAATAAATAATTGAAATATTATGTAGAATTTATTTATAAAAATAAAACATAACTACTAAAAAATTATTAATTTTAGATAAATTGTGAATATTCTTTGAAAATTATACTATCATAAGAAAATGTTGATTCTCTTTTTTAGATCAATAATAAAATTAAATAAGTAATATCTTAGAAAAGATATATGATAAAATAATCAATATTTTTTAAAAAAATCATATCAAAATTGTATTATGGTGTATTAATTAAAGTTTTCTAAAATAATAAATTATAACATTAAGAGTTAAAAGTACATATAGTTATTGAAAATTTCCTTTCCATTTAAATAATATATGAAGTTAAATTTTATTTTAAAATATTTTTCAATGTATTATGATTTCAATTATATAGAAAAAAAATTATTTAGTTCATATAAACAGTATTCATACTTAGTTTTTAAATAATATCATATTTTTCATTATAAATGTTTCCCTTTTGAAGTATACATTACCATTGTGTCTATAGTTTTAATTATTAATTAATTTTTCCACTAATGTGAATGGATTTAGAAAAAATGGATTCCATATTTGGAATATTAATAATTTGTATTATCTAATAACATCAAACTTTTTTGTTTAAAACATTGAATAATAATATTATTAAAATAAATTATCAAAGTTAAGGTAAAAATCAGTTTACTGGAGGGTTAATGAAAAAACAGTTGTGTTACAAATGACATAAAACTTGTAAAAATAAAATTTAATTATATATTTAATCATTATACTTTATATTAATCAGTAATTAATCAATTTAATGAAATACATTAAAATTATAATGTATAATAATTCATGATTATTCATTTGGGATCCTTTTTCATTTAAAAAAATGTCGGTAAACCATTTTTTTAAATAATTATGTCCCACTCACCTCATATATAAAAGTACACCAACTATCGTCTCCCCATCACATAATAAAAACACTTTGTTTTGAAAATTAACTACCCAGATAAATTCCAAAATTTTAACCCCCATACTAAAATCAATAATTTGGTAATAAACTAATACCATGATGTCTTTTAATGAAAACCCAATTAAGGTTTCCAATGAAAAGATACAGTCTCGAACTGAGAATTTTATCTTACCTCTTCCTCATCCCACATCAATTATAATTTAAAAATTATGATATACTGGCCAATTTTGTATTCATATAGTAGGATTTTATTTCTGATATGTTAATTACCGGTATCAATCTCATCTTACATAAATTGGCATACACAATCATCATTCTACTATTCTATTGACTACCACCTCATAAAATGATAATATTTTTTCTCTATTAGCATCTCTGACAATAGTATATAATGATAAATTGAAATTTTATATATGATATATAGGATAATTTTATAAGTATATAGTTATTATATAACTTATATCTTCTTAATTTTTAGTCTCCAGGAATACAATAATGTCACTATTTTAACGATAGAGTTCCACATTGTGAAGTGTTGTCATTAGTTCATTATTTACAAAGATGGTAAAAAGGACATGTCTAATTAAAATTTCTGATATATATATATATATATATATATGAAATATAAATGATTTAATAATTATAATATATTATTTAACTTTCATGATTTCAATCAAACAAGAAAAAGAAAATATTTTTCATGTATACACATTGTTTACATTCTCCACGAGTGATGTATTTCATTTTATATTTTTAAAATTTCTGGATCACTTTAAATACATATATAAATTTCATTAAATATATTTATATAATTTTTAACATTTTACAAATGGTATAACCATTATCAGTTTAATAATTTAATAAATTACAAAAATAAATATAAATAAAAAACTAAGCACTTACAGCCCAAATGTGACTAAATCATGGAATATTTAATAAATGGTCAATGAATGGTCATAATTAAATCATATATGGAATGATATTAATAATGATATTCAATTAATATATGTTTATAAAAATTATATGTATTAAAAATGAGGTTTAAACATGTAAAAAATTTCTTTGATACTTTTGTTAATAGACTTTTTGTCTTAATTTTTATATATTTGGGAAAAATGGTATGTATTTCACCCATAATAACTTATAGGGTGTATATTAAGTCCATTTGAAATGTAATACTATGAATCTATATACCCACATGATATTTCATATTTCATTAAATATTTCCATTTCATTAGGATTATTATTCAATGATACAAAATTGGAAATGGTTTTCTAGTATTATCTCATTAATTATTGGGATTGTTATTGTTTATGTTTCTGAGGATGAAATATCCTGATACAATTCTTAATAAACATATTTATTTTATTATCTCTTGATTATGAAATGAAAATTCATTTTCCAATCATTTTTTTTCTCTTTATACAATCTATATTTGAAATTAAGGTTTTTATGTAAAATCATATTTACTTATCCCTATAGGGGAAAACATATTTATTCCAAAACCATGATTTCAAAAAGTGTTTTCCATTTTTTTAGAATTAATAAAATGATTTATTGTTTAAATTTCTACTCATGTGTGATTTTTTACAAAACTTTTTAAATCAAGCATCATTTCATTTTGAAAGGAAAGCCTATTTTTATTTTAATGATAATGTGAAAGGAAACATTGTTTTAACATGTATGACATGGAAAAAATATGCAATATCTTGATTTTTTTTATTTTTGGATTCATTTATAATTTATCAATATTATATTCGATGAATATTATTTCCTCATTATATTGGGAGTTTTTAATTTTAAAAATATTATTTTCAAGGGTAATATATTTTCGACAAGAAATGTTCCATGTGAATTTTCATTCAACATCATTTTTCAAATAAGATGACTTCTTGTTTATGTTACATAATATTTAATGGGTATATGATACAATGATATCATCTTTATTCTTTCCCCGAATTGTTTATGTCTTTGATGAAAATACTTTTTTGATTACCATTTCTCTTCCATAATTTATACCATAATAAAATGATAATAATTACTTCTTGATTTTTCCACAGGTTATTATTTGATGAAATGATGAAATTATTATGAAATATATTTCATTTTGATGGATTAAGTTACAATTTTATGTTTATGAAAACCATTTCCTTTCATGGTTTCTGATATGATGAAAGTGTGATGAAATTTTATCACAAATATAAATGATTTTAATTATGTGATGGGTGAGACCTATATCTCTCTCCAATGAATTCAGTAATAATTTATATCTAAATATACAAATGGGAATATAATGGACAAAAAAACCATTTCAGTATGGGACTCTATCCACCCTGATATCAATAGTGTGAACCTTTACTACTACGATGGTTGAGGGAGTGAATTAATTCTACTATTATTGTTTTTCATATAAGACATCAACTGTTATTGTAATTATTTTATATGGTTACTGGACTTCCCAAAAAATATGCCTTATTAAAATGAAATGTTTTCATATTCTAGGTTATTATATTCCATTATGATTCATAACTTATTATCATCAATGATGTATTCCATTACTCAAAAATATGATCTGCGATATTTTTGGTATGGTATTCAAATGTTATTATGTTGTTATTATACCATTATGCTAATGATATGGTAATATGTGCCTTAATTAAATATACTAGTAATAAGATATCACGCATTCGTATGTTCCTTTCCCCATGTTATGTAAGTATTTTTTTATATATTATATGCCTATGAATTGTTATAGTTATCATATACATAGTGTGAGATGATGTAGCTCAAATAAGAACTTGTTGATTATGTGTCCATGTTTCTAATGGTACAAGATATATATAATTCTTATGTTATGAGTATGGTATATAATAAAATATACATATATTAAGATGTAATATTTACAAATGAGAAGTTAACATCATTATTGTTGGTATTATGGAATGTTGTAGTTAACCTTTCTAAACAATGATTAGGAAACTTTAGTAAGACCCCTGATAATATTTCAAAAGATAAGTATAAGGATGATCAGATTTATATGAAAAATTGATAAACATTGGCAAATTATATATCGAGTGGCTTCCATGAAATTGCATCCATTATTATATTCTAAAATTCAATGTGGATCTAACATTGTGGTACCTTGGGGTAATAAATTTGAAAAGAGTAATTTGAAAAAGACATGATCATCACCAAGAGAAATAAAACAAGAATTATTTAAAACCTAATTGTATATTCCATGTTGATATGCAGTGGAAATTTAAAAAATATTTAAAAACAATATTATAGGAGTTGAATACCAATCATGGAAGAATTTTTTGGGGATGACATATCATATGTTTAACAGAAGGAGACCTGATTTATACATCTAATATGTTATTTCACATGATTATATGCTTCCCCCAAATTATTGTTTGTATTAAAATAACCTTTTTTTAATGATTATATATGATCTTATAGAACCCTATTAATGATGAGTGTGATAGAAAATGAAATTATTTTACTCATGGTCAGTGAAATGTTATGGGAGTTGTAGTGAATTATCATGTTTCAAGGATCAAAAAACATTCTAAATATATGAACCAAGATATTTTAAAACACTAGAAAAAGAGGAAATATTATTCTGTTGAGCCCTTTATTTAGAAATTTAATCTTTGGTTTAGAGTATCCACTGATCCCATTATTTAAGTGTAATGGATTAGTACCACCCCAAATATAATTTTCTATTATCTAGTGTTTAGAACATGATACCCATTTTGGATGTCAATAATTTGGAAGGAAAAGATGATAAATAGTAGACACTCATAGAAAATATATGGTAATATTATAAAATTGAATCCATGTAGTGGGATTAGATTGAGATCTTATTGTTCATTAATTATATCTCTTACATACTTCATAAAAAATGGAGAATTAATTCCTGGAGACAAATAATAAGAATAAAGAATCTGTATATACTTATGAGAAAACATTAAATATACATGTAAGGTACACTTCGGGAATGAACATCCAACCTAAATGTCTGGATGATCTACAAATCATTTACATAAAATAATCTATCTGAAGGGATTTATTCGTAATAGTCTTTAGGGGACATGGTGAAATAAATTTAGGTTCTATCATCTTGGAAATGGTGATTGGATTTACCCCTTAATCTCATTGTTTTTTCAAGAATGGGTAGATGGAGTACAAGATAATTTATAAAGAACATCGAGAGAATAAGATGACAATTCCATCACTATTGTAGTTTAAAAAGAAATAAATACGAAATTATATAAAGGGTAATAGAATTTTTTTATGTTTGGATGTCAGGGTATTCAAGAAATCAAATTTATCATATTCATAAAGAAATCTACTAATGTTGAGAATATAAAGAATGATCCAAAACATACACCAATAACACTCTAGTTCTTCAATTTTATGTAGTATGATCATAATGATGTTTAGTGATTGAATATGATGGTTGTTGATGATAATTGATTCCAGCACCCCCTTAAGCTGAGTTACAAAGAGAATTATCTTGAGATAAATTTTCATAATGAGTGGGGCAATAAAAACATGATGATATATAATATTTTCATCCACTCTAGGACATATAACATCACAACTTTCTATGTTATACCGATTTATTAATATCTGATGAATTTTTTTTAGTTTCATGATTCCTCCCAAATGAGTAAAAAGTATAAATATAAATTAAAATTCCTAACGCAATGACGATTACATCTCAAGTATATGATTCATCTCCATTTGATGTTATTTAAAATGTTTTCCGGTAAGTGTATTTATACTTCCTCTAGAAAAATTTGTTGTAATATTGTGAATGGAATAAATTTGTTTACATAAATAAAACATTAACCAACCTGAATGGTATTCTAATTTTGATATTCAATACAATCAAATTATCATCTATCAATCTATTGATAAATATAGACTTATTATTGAAATCACATCAATTTTATGGGTTTTTGATCATATTAATGAGGGTCGTTATCTCATATGGTTGGTGTATAAATGAACATAGATGATTACACTATTGTGAATAGGTTTTATTATCTAAATTAATAATAGTTTTAAATAGATCTCATACATAATTCAATGACTGTTTCTAAAATACCTATAGATATTCCCAGCTATGTTGAATGAATTAAAGAAAAAACACTAGGATAATCTTCAAAAGGGATTAATTAAAAAATGTCTTCAACCATTAGTGAAATGGTTATATTTTTAAAAAATAAATATGTATTTATTCAACATTTAATTAAATATGTAGAGAAAAATAACATCATTATTAGTAACAAGTGTCAGCTACCTTACATTGATTAATTATTTAATCAACGATCCATAGGTCAATCATTTTTCATGATTTGAAATTATTCTAGATATCATCAATTGATCATAAAAAATAATTGTATACATCTGATTTAATATAAATCATTGTATAGAAACTATTAATATATAGTGATTCTATTTCGTCGTACTGATTTCCCTGATATCTTCATAAACAAATGGATTGAATCATTATAGATTAAATGATCATTTTCTAGTAGTATTTATATATATTTTTTACCTATTCAATTAATAGGTAGAGGAGATAAATATTTCTTGAGAATTGTACTATTGACCCAATGTAATGAGAAAATATAAGAAAATGAAATAAATTTTGAATTTTTTCTACGAAAGGTTTCATTTTTTGGTCATATATTCTCAGGAGTGGTAAAATGTATATGCAATTAAATATTGAGGTCTTTAAATTTTTACATTGAAAAACAATAATGATTGAGATATATAATATTCATAGTTCATCTGGATATTATCAACATCTTGTATATAACTTATCATGATAATATAGTCCACTATCCTAGTTCACATGGAAACGATCAACGTTCATTTAGATATATGAATCTGAAGAAAATTTCTAGGAACTGAAGATAATATTAGTCAGTTGTCCAATACATACATTACCTTATATTTGATATATTTTTATATCGTATAGTTACTCATAAATGAAGATATTATGATTCATTATCATGATTAATTTTATTCTTATATCTTATTCCTCATCACAATTAATGTTTCAGGAGAAAATTACACAATCATGATTAGTTGTTAGCTTCAATAACTATTTCATTGATGATATAGAGGAATTATATTTATTGCGAAATGTGTTGTATATAAACCGATAATTAATATTTATAGATTTTATTCCCATATAGGGGTTTAAATATTTACTATAAAATATTTTCAAATATGATTAAATATTATTACATCTCAATATATTTCTACTCTAGAAATAGAATAATAGGCCTAATACATTTAGTGAAAATGATCATAATAGATTTTTCTTGATGAGAATTGCAAAATATCCAATATTTATGGATTTATAAGTGGTGGATTTGTAAATCCTACTTGAAGGGTACAAATTATATCATCATCATTTTAATTCTTAACTTTATATAAATGGGAATATTGTAGTGGCATAAAAGGAATATGTGGAGCAGAAAAAGAATATTATAATTTCTCTTCATTTTTTCATAGATTGTTATGTAATGATAAGGTTTAGTAATCTTGTATGTTTTCTATGTATGATAGATTTTAACATGTATTTATTGAGGGATACACCATTTTTTCATTCATAATTAATCATGGAAGACAAATATGAAAATAGATTTGAATGCTTATTTCTAGTGGGATGGAATGATTGGTGATATAATATAGTTTCTATCTAGATTCATGGTATGATAGAAATTAACGGTTTAGAAAAATTTATATGGATAGGTTACATCCATTACCATTTAAAAATAGATATTGGAAAACATCATTAGTGATTTTTCATCATACTGCCCAAAAATTCCCAACAAAACAATGAAATATGAGATGTAGTAGATTAGCTTACAAATTCATATCACTACATCACTATTAGATAATATTTCTATTATTTCCCTTGATATAGTATATAAATTATAAAATTTTATTATTGGATATAGTACCATATTCAATTGTATTTTATTGGGATATGTGGTTTACCATTATGTTATTGAGAATTCATTATAAATATATTGATATAGAGTTGAGTTTCATCAGTATGTATCAGACACAAATAGATGATCAGTTTTATTGAATAATTCTAAACTTATAGGTTATGTTGATATCTTTTTTTCATAATTATAATGGTGGTTTTGATCAACTCTTTCCTCTTTTTGTGTATTTATACAATAATTTAATCTACTCATGAATTCACATATATCCATATGAATTCCTCTATTGAATGAAATTTTTATCTCTATCATTCATGAATGATGTTTGATAAATAATGTTATATGGTCTTGATACATAAAATTTAATTGAAGATAAGGTTTTATTTTTCAATAACATCTAACGGCGGCACAAAGATGAAAAAAATTATGTCGTAAATAATTGACATGGTTTAGAATTTGATGTTGGTTACATGGGACTTCTAATAATTTCTACCTAGATAAATGGAACCAGATTTTGAAAAAATGTAAAACTATTACATAGGTATATTATTCTATTTAAAATTCTTCACCATATAAATACGATATCATTTTAGTTTTCCCTTCCACAAAACCTCTCCCATGTCCATGATATGTTTCATGTATCTCTCTTAAGGGTTTAAATACCAGTTACTCGACTTCTTCTGAACCCATAGGTACAATGAGTAGGGTACGGTGTTTCATATCTGGATCAAAATGAAGATATTAAATATTGAATATAAAATGTTATCTAAAATATTACCCCTCGACTTCTCAGATTTTTGTGGTGAAACTACTAGTTTTTAGAAATTTTAATGGAAAATAAGGGAATGTTGTCATATAAGTACAATCATTTTAAAATCACAGTAATTTTTGGAGGAACTCCTTTTATTGGTGGAATAATGTAACACCTATATTGATAATGAATATTTTTTTTCAAGAAAATTATATTTAGTTTATAGATTGTGTTATACGCAACACCTAGTTTTAACGAACAACAACAAACTCAAAATAAAATTATTTAACATAACTGTTATTAATAGTTTTCCACTATGGTTTGATTTATATGAATAAAAAAATTTACAATATTATTTTCAATTTATTTATATAAATAAAATATTGCAATAAATAAAAAATTAATATTTTATAGTCTTTATATGTTTTCAAATTAAAATTTTATAAAAAAGTAATTATTTTATTTTTTAAACGATATTAAAATTAAATTATGAAACTTCTATCAAATGAATTTGATAAAATAAAAATCTTTTTAAATATATATTTCAATATTATTTTAGGGTTGACTAATTTTTTTTCTCATTTGATTACTTTTTTAATGAATAATGAAAATATTGTTTTTCTCTTAAAACTTCCTTTGCATTTAATGAATTTATAAATATAATTTTCTAGATGGGATTAAGAAAAAACATGGTTTAATTTATATCTATTAATTGAATTTATGTTATTAGAATCAATTAAATTTTTTATTTTCATATAATTTTAAAAACATTTTAATATTTTCTATTTTAAAACCCACTATTCATCAACTATGTGAGTTCAATTTTATGTCATATTTTTTAAATTATTGTAATTGATATTTTAATAATAGATAAAATATTTTGAATAAAAATAATTTATATTATCCAATAAGTTCAACATAATCTAATAAAACATTAAATAATTAAAATGCTAAAAAAATTTATCATATTTTAGGTAAAAATTTTGTTATACTGAGGGGTTAAACTCAAAAGATATGGGTTTAAAATGATCCAAAAAATATCCCACACCCATTGAATATAAATATTTCTTCTTTATCATTTATTTTTCTCGATAATGGTTTAATTTTTTATTATTGAGTCATGTGAAAACTGTCGTCACACATTTTTCTTTACCCAAACTACAAGTGTACCACTCTCCCCACTTATAAAGGGAAATATCCTCACCTCTTATAATAATGCACTAATAACGATTTTTGTGATCCATTCCATTAAAAAATATATTCTATTATTACCTCATAAAATTAAAGAGGCCATGTTTTTTACTCTAATCCAAATTGTGATTTATTTAGATGCAAAATAAGAATTTTTGTTTCTAGAATAGGTAATATACATAATCAATACATTGATTATATTTCATCTTCAAGATCCATAAACTAAAATTAAACCAGGATGATATAGCAACCTCAATATCTTAAAAAATTTATTTTTATTATTATATTTTATTGACATATATCTATCTCATTTTCCTTAAAATGTGATTTGAAATAATACTTCCACTGTGCAGTGGACGACAACAACATGAACCAACGTAATTTATTTTCCCTAAACACCTCTCATTTATTGAAATAAATATTTCTAATTATTTATAAATTATATATAAAATACTATTATACACGTGGAATTTTTATATCACACATGCCGATATACTTTCAAGATTATAGGAATATAATATAGTCACTCTTGGGTATAGAGGAATACATCCCCACGATGCAATTACATTCATTCACTCATTACATAGATGGTAATAAGGATTGTATTTATGATATAATGTGAACGATATTAATTTAAAATTATTCTATAATGAAAATATATTAATAAAATTATTTCAATACCTTGAAAAATTCAATCATAGTTTATTGGTACGTATAACCTTCTATCCCGATTAAATGTCTTTTTCATTTTATATCTCTAATATAAATGGATTACTATATATTTATAATTAATAAATATATGTGATATTTATTATAAGAACCTAGCCTAAAAAATAAAATAATCTTTAGTTAATTCACTAATTCACATTGAGGGAATATTCAGGTTTAGAGATTTAGATAATTGGACCATAATTATTACATAACAAAACCATAGAAATAAAAAGTGGACACTTCCAAATGTATCCATTTCAACTAAAAAATATTATATTAAAAATAAACATTGTTTAATTTCTTTTTAATCATCAAAACATCTCATTTATTCCATTCTTGACTCAAATATCCTTTAAATCTAGTGAAATCCTTTAAAAGCATTGTACGAGCACAAAAATCCTAGTAAGGGGCACAAAAATAAATAAAATAGTTATCCAAGATAAAAAATGGTAACCAATTTGATGTTGTTTTATATAATGAAATAAAACACTTTCAAATGAATGGAACTGATACATTTTTCATAATAAAAAAACTAAATCCAATAATAATTAATTAAAAATTTCTTAGGGTACTTATAGAATCATATACAAAAAATGATTTCAAACCCCTCTAATTTTGAATAACTGTATAGTTGACTTCCAATATTATTAATAAATAATTAATTTGGATATCTATAATTCCAATCAACCTTCTTATAAGAAATATTAGGATCACTTATGAGATATACTGTTGATAATCCATTTATATTAGATATAATGGGCTCCCCCATGAACTATAATGAGATCAACCCTTCTTATATCCAGTTTTAGGTTGAACTGTGAGCTATAAAAGGGCTCAACCCTTTTTATAATCTATATCAAGATCACATGTTTCATATAATCATCCGAACTTTTAAATGAGTAAAACAAATTCATCACAATCCCCATTTGAAAAAAAAACATCTAATCCCATATGAAAAAAATTTCGTATAAAAATACCATTTTTATTTAAGAACCCATTTTCAATACCAAGTAACCCAAAATACAGAATGAGAGACTTATATTCCCTTTAATGACTTAATAGATTATATATTAATCTAATTATTAAATATAGGTAATGGAGGTGGATAATATTTTTTCGCCGTATACATTAAAATGAACATTTCTTTTGTAGTTTTACAAATCCTTATGTAGAAAAAATTTAAAATGATTCCTTTTAAAAAACATGGAATCAAATAAAAATTGTAGAAATTTTTTTGTTATATTCCTTTTATATAAATATAAAAATATGTAAATTAATATCATGATGAAATATATTTTACAAATAAATATTTAAACATTCAAGGTGCCTTATACAACATTGAACATTGAAATATTAATCACCATGAATTAATATATTTACCAAATTATTAATTAACATTGTTTTAGATAGAAAAAGTGTATGAAATGTCATAGTGTCTGTATATATTATTTATAAAATAATTGTGGTTCATATATTCAAAAAATATCTCAAAGAATGTATATTGGGATGAAGTCCGTTTTCTCGAGTTTTTATCACATCATACGTTCTTAATTGTCCACTGCTTCGTTTGATCACCTTTTAAAAACACCTTAACACTTGTAAGAAGGGTGTAATGCCATAGAAAATACCTCAAAAATGATGTGAGTTATTCTAGAAATGGTTTGGGATGATATTGACCAACCCTAAGGGATTTTGAGATTTAATGAATAGGGAGGAATGTATTCATTTTAATATGAGGGGGCACACTTGGAATTATTAAAATTATTAAATTAAAATAACTTCAATTTCAATTCATAATTCTTAAAAACATATTTAGTTTGATTATAGTATGAGTATGGATTGAAATAAATACATCTAATAAAATTAAACATTTTTTTGATATTTTTTAATCTATATCGTTATGTTTGAATCCTTCAAACTCGTACTATTTTATTATGTAATATGCACAATGAGAGTAAATATTATATACAAATGATGAAAAAATAACAATGAATGAATCCTTATTGAATTTTTTGGACATAAATCAACCTTTTGGTAAATTATTGGATGTTTACAAATTTTTTATCATTTCATTATATATTTTATATTTTATGTTATGAATTATGTTAATATTGACACTATCCAGTACTATACTTTATAAAAAAATTAGAAAACATGATTCCATTGAAGAAACTAAATTTATTCAACAATAAAATGTAATAGTCACCCATAAATTTTTGTATAGAATAAAATATATCACATTATATTTATTTTAATATTATTAATATAATTTTTAGGATTCGTTCTTTAATAAATCCATTACTACATCATTATTATGTCATAATTAAACTTAATTATTTAATTTATTAAAATTATACATAAATTCCCATGATATAAGAAATATTTTTATATTCCTATGTAATATTTATAGTCAAATATATCACATTCATAACTCTATATTGAAATTATGTTTTGTAAAAGATATATATTTAGGACTTATTTACATATAATTTAAATTAAAAGTTAGAAATTTCATAATCACAAACAAGCGGCTTTCAAAAATAACACATTCTACCAAAGGATTGACTTGGTTGACAATAACTAATCCTCTAAGATTAGGATATGTGTTAGGGTAGTTTCGTATTATTATAATATTAATTTTTTTTAAATTAGCCTATTTACTTTCAATAGTGGAAAATAAAATACTAAATTTACTATTCATAAAAAATTATTTGGATCCTATTGGAGATATTTTTCAAACATAATACATGTGTTTATATCAGTTTTTGAAATTTCAACTAACATTGTTGGTTAAATTAGGTTTAACACCAATCTGGTTGATGCATCGATAAAATGGGTTTTTAAATAAAACATTCTAATTTTCTCATGGTTTTCCAATTTAATATTAATATGAAAAAGAATCCCATGAACTATATTCAATTAGTTGATAAAAAATTCATCTAATTATACAATTAAACCATGTAAAAAAAGATAATATTACAATATAATTGAATTAGACAAGAAGGTCATTTTGAATTAAATGGTAATCTTTTTCACTTTTGATTAAATGATGAATTTAATCAGAATAATATAAAAAAATCTAACAAACAAATTTTTTATGTCTTTTTCCAAAGAAAAATATTATTATATAAAATATAAAACATAAATGTAAAAAAACTAGATTTAAAAATTTTCACATTAAATGTTTGTAAAAATGTGTTTTCTTGAAAACATTATTTATATTTATAAAAATTAATTTATTGTTATATTATGTATTGAAAGCATATAATATGAATTTTAACAATCATATTTAATTTATGTTTCTTTAATATAATCAAACAAGAGTGATTTACTTATATTATAAACACAATTATTTGCAGTTAAATAGTTTTTCATAAAAACACAGCCTTTATATTAAATTTGTTATTATTTTCATTTATAATTCATTCTATAGTAAATAAATACTTATATAAATATGTGTAAACACTGTTTCTATAATATAGATAATATGAATCATTCCCTACATTATAACATATATTCGATAAATTCAACTTAAAATAATAATTCTAATAATATATTATATTTTGATATAACTCAATCTTTTGTGCAACCTAATATTTCAATGAAACTCGTTTATTCATGTCAAGTATTCTATTGGAAATAGAATCCCCATTATTATTTAATTACATTTTAATGCATAAATATTATCAAATATTAAATGGCCTTATTATTTAATAACATGGGATGTTACATCCTTCCACACTTTTTGAAATGATGTTTTTTCAAAATTGAATTTGGGATCAGTATATAGGGTTTAACATTTCAAAATTATATCATTGAAATCCCATATCCGAAAAATAGTCAACAAACACTCTAAATTAAATGAACTAATTTGATTATAAAGATCACCTGAGATATCATATACTAGGTTTCCATGTAAGAAAACCTATAATTAGATGATAAAGATCTCTATCAAAGAATGATAAAGAGTGAAAGAGAACATAGTAACTAGAAATATATTCATCCCAAAAACATAAATATGTGATGATTCAAAATAAAATTGAGAAAAGTAAACATATAACATTTTTCTTTTAATATCCTTTTTATATAGTTGGGAAATTCATTTACATACTATAATAAGAACATAGCTAAACATAATTACATGATGTATTTAATTTTTTAAGCAAAATTTTATACTAATAAGATTCCATGAATTACTATGTGCATCCATAAGAATAACCATAAGCTTTAGTTATAACAAAAACCATAAAAAATATCAAAATCGTAAAATTAAGGTTCAAATGAAACAACAGAATAACATATTAAAAAATCCTTACATGAATATAACCCTATAAAATATATCCTAGAAATATCTGATATAACTTATTATCACATCACAAAAAACCTCAAAAGGTGTGTCTGAAACATTGAACATATGGTTATCCTTCAAAAAATACTGGGCTCTCAGGAGATTTATCACTTCACTAGATGTCTCAACATCAACTTTAGTAACAACAATATATTTTTAGAAACCTTTTTGATTGAGACTGTAATAATTTCATAAATATGAAATTAACTATATACACTTATTTTCATATTCTTCCAAATCATTGTAGATGATGCATTTTATTATATACAATCTATCATTTATTTCATTTTGGGACTATTCAGGACCCTATTCATTTTAGTGAATAACCTTGTGACAAAACATAATACACCGGTAACACTTTAAAAATAATTAAATACATTCCCCAAAATTAATTTTACCACATTTGTAATATTTTTTAGTCTTAAATAAAAAATTATTAGTAGGTTTCTTATCTATTTACTTGAAAAAGGAAGGTTTATTACTCTAGTTATGTCATGGAACATATGTCTCGGTAAATTCTTTTTTAACATTGTCATCACAATGAAATACTTATTCCTAACATTTAAATTAATTACAGGTAAGAGCCCTTCATAGACCTTGTTTCAATGATGAGTAAAATTAATTAATTTAATTCCCAATGTATCAAATTAGATATGGAACATACATATCCAATCCTTTGATTTGAGCTTCCTATTAGTCAACTTAATCATTATACATTTTCTTTAATTCAAATAATTGTTTCTCCATTGTAATCGAACAAACATAGGAAATAATTTTTCTAAAGGAAATTATCCTTAAATTATTCCCATTTCATGGCTTCAAAAAAATTTATCAATATATTTTTCTTAACCAATAACCACCATCGATCTACAACACCTTTAAAATTATAGATGAATAGATTTACCTTTTGATGTTCAAAAATCTAATGACATCAAATATCATCTCTAGGGTAATGATGCATCCATCATCTGACACTAGGTCAGATGATCCATTGAATAATGATGGATTTTTCCTCCTAAAATGTTCCATTACTGACCTATTCATCAATTGTGGTTCTGGAAAATATCATGTATAGATACCACTTCCATTTATATCCTTATTTAATAGTTCTATCAATAAACAAAATATTCATTTCAAATTCCAACTAAGTCATGGTGTTGATTTGAATGGTTTTCTCATTTGGTGCCTTCCTATCACATCATTCATATTTAATATGTGGAAAACTATTCAGATAAGAATTAATATAGATAAATAAAAATGTTAATCATAAAGTTAAATATCATTTCAACTTAACTATAAAGTAAAGTCCTTTAATGGAAATGACATAACACAATAATAACATATAAATTTATCTAAAATGACCTCTGATACACACTATAATGAATCGGGCATTAAAATTATATAATCTTGAGATAAGTAAAGAATTCATATTGAGGATATTTTCAGGTTTATATATTTAATGAATTACGTCATATCTATTATATAACAAAACCATAGAACTACAATGTGTACATATCCTACAATCTTCATTTCTTCCATAACAATAACAAAATTAATAATTAACATGGTTGCTTTTTTTAAATAATCTTAACAACCTTTCTTTGATCCCATCCTTTACTCTATTATCCCATAAATTCTATGAAAATTTTTAATAACATGGGATGATCAAAAAAATCATAGTATGAGACATAAAAGTAAGGAAATCCCTCAATATAGTAACAGAATAGTAATCTATTTAATGTGTTTTGAGAGAATGAAACAACAAAATTTCACATGAATAACACAAACACTACTTTCTCAAAGAAAAAAAGTAAAAATAATAGTAATAAACGAATAATATTTTATTTGGTATAGATATTTGTATATAAAAAAACCATTTCAAACCCCTATAAATTAGAATAACTAATTGGAGGACTTCAAATATTATTATTACAAAATAAATTAGAGATATATAATAGTGATCACCCATTTTATATGCTATATCAGTCTCACCTATGATATCTAATGGGGCTCATCCTTTAATATATGATATAATTGGCTCACATGTGAGATTCAATGGAGATCAACCATTCGTATGAGCTATTTCAGGCTCATTAGATAGCTATAATAGTGTTAATTGCTTCTTATAAGCTATATCGAGCTAACCAGTTTCATATAATTCTAATGTACCATTTCATCAATAAATCAAATTCATCACAGAACCCTTTGTAGAACTTATACTAATCCCATATGAAAAAAACATATTAAAATTCCCTTTTCATTTAATAACCCATTTTAAATAACAAGATATGCAAAAATTGAATAAGGTATTTAATTTCCATTTAAAAATATTAAGACTTGTATAGGAATTCAATTATCATATAATAGTTATGATGGATGATATGTTTTTTTCTATATACGTTAAAAAGAATATTCCTTTTTTACTTTATGAAAACATTTCATATAAAAATCCTAAAATAGATTCCTTTTACAAACAAGTGAATCAAAATAAAAATATATATAAAATAAACATTAAAATCCTTTTATATCCCTAAAATAAATACGTTAAATAATATAATGATGAAGAAGATTTTATAATTATATTTTTAAACGTTCATGGTGTCTCATACAACTTTAAAAATTTAAATCATAATCTCATTGAATTAATTCATTTACCAAAATATTAAATAACAATAGTATAGAAAAAATATGGATATGAACTGTCATAATGGCTATTAATATAAATTATAAAATAATAAATCTGTATATTATCATGAAATGTATCAATGAAATGATATTGAGAATAATTCCATTCAGTTGAGTTTAAATCATCTCATGTGCTATTTATCTTCCTCTTATTCGGTTGATCACCATTGAATAACACATTAAGTACACTAATGAAGGTTTTATGTCTAAGAAAATGGATCATGAATGTGTGGAGGTATTATAGACATATTTTTTTGGATTCTATGATTAGAAAAATATTTTTTGATGTGAATGGAATATAGAGGAAAGTGTTTGTTTTTATAGTAGAGGGGAGGGGCACCCATGGAATTATAAAATGTTTTAAATTAATATAAATTAAATATTGATTCCAAAATGGGTCCAAACATATTTAGATCAAATATGGGATGAGCAGTAGTCGAAATACATTCATCAAATAAAAATTTGGCATGTTTTGGATATTTTTTAATCTTTATCTTTAGGTTTTAAACCTTTTAACTCTTATAATTTTATTATTTAATTTACACTTTTAGAGTTAAAATAATTACCAAATCTTTAAAAATAAAAAATTAATTAGTTATTAATGTCATTTTTTAATTATAAAACTTTTTTGGTCCAAAAATTTATTTATAGAAATTTTATAACAATAAATTATATATTTTATATTTTATGTTATGAATTTTGTGAATTTTGACGCTATTCATTACATGGATTTTTTATTATATAATAAAAATATTATTCTTTGAAAAAATATACATTAACTCAACCGTAATAGGTCTTAGACATCCATATAATATGTAGATGACAACAAATGTCTAAAATTATATTTATTTTGTTATTATTAATATAATTTATTTGATTCTGTCGTTGATAAATCTATTGCGGCATCATTATCATGTCATAATTGAGTTAAATTATTTAATTTCTAAAAATAAAAACCAAATAAACATCATGTAGATAATATTTTTATATTTCTAGGTAATATTTTTATTCTAATATATTGTAAAGACCCGCAAATTTCAAGGAATTTTTTTTCTAAATTTCTTTGGAATTTTATGAGTATGCGGCTTCTGATGACACCTGATTCCGAGGCCCGGTGTGCCCGGAATCAATTTCCGAAGTTTATATTGGGTGCGTTCAGTGAACGAACAAGCGGGTTTTTATAACTTTTGAACCAGTGCTCAGAATTGAAATCTGAGGGCACCGATGAACTCGCATCACCGGTATTTTCTTCAGTGGACTTTTACCATAGGTGCGTTTGCATGGGAGAAGAAGTTAAATTTGAGGTTTAAGGAAGAATTAAATAAAATTGTGAACAATTTTATTTTTGATAACCAAGGAAGTAAAATTCTACCATGGGAAGTTGTTGGTGGGGCCCACCACCACCCATCTTTCCATGTGTGGATATGTGGGAGGTGGGGCCCACACGAGACCCTAACCCTCCTTGATCTTCCCATAACCCCCTTGACCTCCCATAACTCACCTCCCTCTTTAATTTTGTAACTCCAAATTAACTTATGTGACTCTTCCTCTTCTCTCTTCCTCTTTCACTTTATCTTTTGCCAACACTCCATATTTAATTAATGTAACCCACACAATTAATGAATAAAGTTATTCAAATTTTGAATGGCTCGGAAGATTAATTATAATAAGGTGGATTCTTATGTTAATTAGGTTGGAATTTGTTTAGTGGGTAGAAACGTCTTGGGAGAGTGCTCTGTGAAGGAAGAGTGGTTTTCCTCAATCATTGAAGAACACCAAAACCTCTGGCGAGGAACGACACACCCTTCCACAAAGGATGACGACGCACCCTCTATCCTCTTCGTCATGCGATAAGAGAGGAGACATCATTTCTTCTTCGGGTGCACTTCTACCATGACAGAAGCGACGTACACCAACGATCATCGTCACTCTCTATTCTTTATTCGCAATGTCGTTCTATCGCGATGTTCGACTTCCATGACTCGACGACGTGCGATGTCAATTTCGAGGTAGGGGGCTTGGCTTAATTTGTGTGGAATATATCCTCGACCATTGATTAAATTTTTGTTAGTCGTTTGAGCCGACTTTTATCGTAATAATGGGGGGAGGATGAACCGCACGAACACGGCCGACCCTCCCCCCTCCTTTGATGGTTGTTCTTGTTGCGACACGAGTAAAGGCGGCACAGTGCAATGACACCGCGTAGAAACAATTGAAGAACGAGAGTTGGAGCGTGATGCCATCGCGCTGCACCGTTGCGGCGATTTGAAGGCTCCGCAGATTGTTTAATTGTCAGCGGATCATCGGGCGATGATGGAACGGGCTGCAGAGGCGTTTTGATGATTCCACAGTAAAGTTCAAGACCCGAGATGAACGTCGGGGCAGACGGAATTGAAAACGGACCACAGGAGAAACTTCGGTGGCCCGCGGAGGACACCGTCGGCACGGGTAGTCGGCGCAGCGGTGGCGGCGGCCGGCACCGGGCGGCCGCCAGGAGGCAGGGGCGCCCGGCGCGCCGCCAGGAAGGTCCGTCGCGACTGAAGCCGCGGCGGAAGGTACCAGTCCCGGAGCCGCGCGGGCCATAGGTGGGACGCGGCATCGGGCCGTGTCCACTGGCCGATGGAGCGGCCCCCCACATGGGGGCCGTGTTTTTCAATTAGGGGGGCAGCGCGCCCCCCTGTTTCGCTCAGCTCGGACAACCGAGCAGGACACGTGGGCCGCACCAGCGCGTTAGGCCAAACGGCCAACCGGCCGCTGGGCCGGGCCGGGCCGCGCCATGGTGGGGTCGGGCCGCGCCCAGGACGGTTCGTGCCTTGGTGGGGCCGGGCCGCATAGGCGAGGCCGGACAGCGCCATCCGGGCCGGGCCGTGCCCAAACGGGCGGGACCCGGACCCAGTTCGGGTCGACCCGGTTCGGGCTGACCCAGGGGGTCTCGGGCTCAGTCGGTCCGGGCTCGAACCCCCTATTTTCGGGCAGTTTCGTTCAAAAGCTAATAATATGGGCTCCGGAATTTATATCAATGCATCATCAGTTGTGATGTGATCCTTGGATCGATATGGTCATTTATGTATATTACACTCAAGGTTTCAGAGAACTTTGGGTACGACCGAGTTGGTTCGAACACGAAACCAACCAGGTCCTTGGAGCGGAAACACTTATATCTTGAGCTCTGGATGTCTGATTGATGTGCTATCAACTTTGTGGATTCCTCTTGATGAGAAGGAACTTTTGGCATACTTCGCCTTAGTTTTGGATGCAGATAGATTGTGGCCGAGTTGGATTGAACCCGAAATACAACCGGTTCCCTGGAACGGAAAAGCTGATACCTTTCAGATCGGACGTCCGTTTGACGAACCGTCAGTGGAATTGGTGATCATGATGAGAAACGGTCCCTACGAGTATACACTATGAGAGTTCGGGGTACATTTGAGATATAGCCGTGTTGGTTCGCACAAGAAACCAATCGGGCCCCTAGGATGAAAAGGATAATAACTAACAGACTGGGCGCTCCATTGATGCGTCGTCTGTTGTGCTGGGAACCCTATGAAGAGGTGGTCCTTTGGGATACTTCTTCGTGGGTCTTTGTGATACATGGTGTATCGACCAGTAGCTCGTGGAGCGGACACTCCCGGAGTCGAGCGTATGGAGTACGGAGACCGTGTAGCCGACTGAGACCTGCCGACTGCTTGACCGAATCAACTTGTAGTGATTCGAGTAGCCCAGTGGATGGATCACTACAATGTTTGGGTGCAGAAACATGGAAAATGGAGCACTAATGAGTTTGGGTGCAGACCCACGGTACTCGTCCAGAGAGTACCTCTGCGGGCTATTAGGGGGGATGCACTACTGTGTTTGGGTGGCATACCCCGGCGGGAAGCACTACTGTGCTTGAGTGGATGACATGCAGTACTCGACAGGAGAGGTACCTCAGTAGTCTTAGGTTACTGAGCAGTACCTCAGAGTCGTGACAGGATCATTGTACACTCCAGAGAAAGGCATCTTCAGCAAATACGGTTTCGATAATGAAAATCCTGGTTTGAGATGAGTCTATGACGTTTGTGTTTACCTCATGATTGAGATTGGTCACTTGATAACTTAGGTATATGTATGGGCATATACCTAGGTAGTGGTTATCCGTTGATTTCATAACCTTTTTGTTTCCTCATGATTAAGAAGGGTTACTTTCTAACTTAGGTATAAGTATGGGATTATACCTAAGTTAGGATTATCTATTGAGATCATTCTTTGTGGTTATCCTTGTTGTATTTAGTGAGACCTTGAGGGTCTTGGGGTCCCTACTGTGTATCGTATACTCACCCATGCACGGGCTATGCCCGCACCTCGTTGTGTTGGTTGCAGACGATGGGAAGTGCTGATAGAGGCCAAGTGCTTGAGGAATGGACGCTACCTAGAGGTGGACCTCACGGAGAGTCAATATCCGGAGGTGGACTTCACGACAAGAAGACACTCGGAGGAGGTTGACGGGCGAGTGCGTTGTGGAGGCTATCTGTACCTACCCTTCAGGTAGGATCTGTGGTGGGCGATCCAGGAGTTGTGCTATCAGTACCTACCCTTCAGGTAGGATTCATGGTGGACGATCCAGGAGCTGCGCTATCTGTACCTACCTTTCAGGTAGGATCCGAGGAGGACGACCCAGGAGCTGCTTCCATTCATCCAGATGTTTCTATTTTTCTGTTGTACTTTCGTTCAGTTGTAGCAGTACTTTCAGTTGGGTTTGTATTCTGGCCCACTTACGTTTTACACTTTCTTTTGTACTTAGTGTATTACTTACTCTTGTACTCTGGGATGTTTTGTTTACTTTATATCGGCAATTCCTTCCCAGTTATCTGGATTTATGCCTTTGGTGCTAGTCTCCAGCCCCTGGACTATGGAAGGTGGGTTTTGGGTAGTCACGGCATGGGACCCGAGGACGTGACGTGAAAAATTTCAATCAAAGGAGTCTGTTCTACCACAAAACCTATAACTCTGATATTCCCTTTCTATGAATCAATAGTGTTAATGGTACCGAGTATGGTCTTCAATTTAGGGAGTTCAATGTTAGTGCGACGGCCGACGTATCCATACACCAGTACCCTGACTACTGATTTCTGACTTTGTGCATGAAAAACAATGATTGTGTGTGTGTTTCCAAGAGTTTTAAAGTCAGCTCAAACAAGGTCAGCTCACCAGGTATAATCCTTTGACTGTGTCACATCTGTTCAGGATGTCTCCACGCAGACAGTCAGTTGGAGTTCCGAGAGAGTACTCGATGATGGCCCACCGAGCGACGAGGCTCTTGTGCGGGGCCCTTTTTACTATGTTGGCACCCTCGGGTGGTGTACCAGCAGCACCACCACCTATTGGGAAGCAGATTCCACCAGACATAATAGCGAACTATGCACGCTGGCAGAGCGCATTGCATGAGTTCCAGCATCAGAGGCCTCCGAGGTTACGAAGCGAGGAAAATTCCCAGACAGTAGAGCACTGTATGGAGGCAATTGCCAGAGTTTTCTGCCTAGATGAGACATCAGTAGAGTGGATGGTGGACTTGGATAATAGTGTTTTCCAGTGAATGACCATGAGGATGGTCGGCATGGTGATGAGGCTTCGGTATGTGGACTGATGCATGAGATTGTGACTTCAGGTAGTGTACCAGCTATACATCAATACCTGTTGGTCAACTGTTACAACCGGCAGTACCGGTAGGTGACACATGTAGTCTTAATTCCTTACACGTATTCTAACATCAGATACACACATGATCCTAGGTGATCCTGACTCAAGAGCTGTTGAGGACTGGCTTGAAGAGGTGGCTGAGAGTTTTCTAGATCTTATACAGCTTCAGCAAAACAACATGTCGGTAGTTGAGAATTCTTTTTCTGAATGGATGTAGTCAGTGAAGTTTATCAGTGGGAAGATGTGAACTGGCTTCAGTCTCAGAGACTTGGACGTCTAAAAATGTTTCAAGAAGAGGAATTGTCAAGGAAAGATGAATCTGCAGAGCAACAGATGTGGAAGCACTACTAGGAGAGAAGCATGGGGTAGTGTACTCTTCGACATGTTACAATCACCCGCCTTTGTAGTCCCCACCAGGCTCAGGGAGCAGGAGGGCAGGGGAAGAGAGTAGCTGCATGCGGTCAAGGAGTGTGACCCAATGGCTCTATGAATGATTCAAGGGAAAGTCTATGTCCAGTACTAGCTGCCGTAATAGCAGACTTTGATACGGATCATTCCTTACACGAATCTTGTCCCTGACATTGAGTTTCCAGGAATCCGTAGACTTTACCCTCACATCTGTAGATAACCTTGGGAGGAGACTCGATAATCAAATTTACGCCGACAGTGTGATCTGACCCACGAGTCGAGAGTTTCGGTTTGAATTTCTTGGTGTCAGCGTCAAGGCTTTATGATGTTGGTCTGAGTATGGATTGGATCCACAGTTCATACACAGATTGACTGTATTAGGCAAAAAGGTTGTGTTTTATCTACAACGTTGGGATGGGGTTTTCCTTGGTCGGTGAAAAGGAAAACCGAGGAAGCACAGGATGTAATCATGCATAAGAGGGTGCATTCGATCACTCAGGAGATGGCCGAACATACCTTTGTGCCAGGATTCCCTATAGTTGTGGCACCACGTCCAGCAAAGCTGACAGGTGGCCTCTAGAGTTCGAGGATGACGAACACGTCCTTATATGGGTCTCACCTCGATGAGGTTTAAGAAGATGTGGCCGAGGAAGAATGTTTTCTCCGAGGTTCAACGGACCTTTCTAGGTCCTTGGCAGGGTTGGCGAGGTAGTTTACAGCTTGAGCTTTCCACCCCAGTTGCATCGGGTGCATGATTTCATCCATATACCTCGGCTGAGGAGGTACGTGCATGATCTTTCACACATCATCGACCTCAAGGAGTTGGACGTCGATGATAGGGTGACATGCACGGAGGTTCCAGTGGAGATCGAGGATCGACAGGAGCAGGTCCCACGTGAACGGTCAATTCCTCAAGTGCGCTTTCATTGGCAGCTCGAGAACCTCCAGGAGAGAACATGGGAGTGGGAGGCTTAGTTGCGTGCTCAGTACCACTTTTTTTCGTTGTTTGTGTTATAGATTTACGGGGATGTAAAGCCCTGAGGTGGTAGTAATATAATGACCTGTAAATTTGAAGGAAATTTTTTTTCTTAATTGATCTGGAATTTTACGAGTATGCGGCTTCTGACGACACCTGATTCCGAGGCCCGGTGTGCCCGGAATCAATTTCTGAAGTCTAGCTCGGGTACGTTCAGTGAACGAAGGAGTGGGTTTTTCTAACTTTTGAACCGGTGCTCAAGATTGAAATATGAGGGCTCTGATGAACTCGTAGCACCGGTATTTTCTTGTGGGGACTTTTATTGTTGGTGCGTTTGCATGGGAGAAGAAGTTAATTTTGGGGTTTAAGGAAGAAATAAATAAAATTCTGAAAAATTTTATTTTTGATAACCAAGGAAGTTAAATTCTACCATGGGAAGTTATTGGTGGAGCCCACAACCACCCAACATCCCATGTGTGGATATGTGGGAGGTGGGGACCACACGAGACCCTAACCCCCCTTGATCTTCCCATAACCCCCTTGACCTCCCATAACTCACCTCCCTCTTTAATTTTGTAACGCCACTTTAACTTATGTGACTCTTCCTCTTCTCTCTTCCTCTTTCACTCAAACTTTTTCCAACACTCCATATTTAATTAATGGAAGCTACACAATTAATGATTAAAGTTATTCAAATTTTGAATGGCTTGGAAGATTAATTAAAATAAGGTGGATTCTTATTTTAATGAGGTTATCATTTGTTTAGTGGGGAGAACCCTCTTGAGAGAGAGCTCTGTGAAGGAAGAGGGGTTTTCCTCCACCGTTGAAGAACACTGAAACCTCTGGCGAGGAGAGACACACCCTTCCACGAAGGACGGTGACGCACCCTCTATCCTCTTCTTCATACGACAAAATAGGAGACGTCAATTCTTCTTCGGGTGCACTTCTACAATGACGGAAGCGATGAACACCAACGACTGTCGTCACTCTCTTTTCATTCTTCGCAACGCCGTTCTACCATGACATTCGACTTCCGCGACTCGATGACGTGTGACGTCAATTTCGAGGTAGGTGGTTTGGCTTAATTTATGTGGATTATATCCACGGCCTTTGATTAAATTGTTGTTAGTCATTTGAGCCACCTATTAACGTAATAACAGGAGGAGGTCGAACCGCACGAACACGGCCGACCCCCCCTCCTTTGATGGTTGTTCTTTTTGCGGCACGAGTAAAGGCGGTGCGGTGCAATAACACCGCATGGAAAGAATTGAAGAACGGGCGAAGAAGCGTGGCGCCGTTGTGCTGCACCGATCGGGCAATTCGAAGGCGCCGCAAGTCCTTTAATTGTCAGTGGATCGTCGGGTCATGATGGAACGGGCCGCATAGGCGGTTTGATGATTCCACAGTAATGTTCGAGACCCGAGATGAACGCCGGTGCAGACGAAATTGAAAACGGACCACCGGAGAAACTCCGGTGGCCCACGGAGTACACCGGAGGCGTGGGTCGCCGGCGCGGTGGTGCCCGGCGTGCTGCCAGGAAGGTCCGCCGCGGCTTCAGCCTGGGAGGCAGGCTATGGTCCTGTAGCTGCGCGGGCCCGGGGGGGAACGCGACATCAGGCCGCGTCCGCTAGCCGATGGAGCGGCACACCACATGGGGGTCGTGTTTGTCAATCAGGGGGTAGCGTACCCCCCTGTTTCGCTCAGCTCAAACAACTGAGCAGGCTGCGCGGGCTGCGCCGGCGCGGCAGGAGTACCGGCGAACCAACCGCTGGGCCGGGTCGGGCCGACCCCGGGGGTCTCGGGCTGGGTCGGTCAGGCCCCAAACCCCCTATTTTTGGACAGTTTTGTTCAAAAGCTAATAACATGGGCTACAGACCTACGATCGACGCACCGTCAGTTGTTATGCGATCCTTGGATTAAGGTGGTCGTTTCGGAATATTACACTCAAGGTTTCGGAGAACTTTGGGTACAACCGAGTTGGTTCGGACACAAAACCAATCGGGCCCTCAGAGCGGAAACACTTATATCTTGAGCTCCGGATGTCCGATTGACATGACGTTGAATTTGTTGGATTCCTCTTGATGAGATGGATCTTTTGGAATACTTAGCCTTAGTTTTGAACGCAGATGGATAGTGTCTGGGTTGGATTGAACCCGAAATCCAACTGGGTCCCTGTAACGGAAAAGCTGCTAACTTTCAGACCGGACGTTTGTTTGACAAACCGTCAGCGGCGTTGGTGATCACGATGAGAAACGGTCCCTACGAGTATACCCTATGAGGGTTCGGGGTACAGTTGAGATACGGCCGAGTTGGTTCGCACATGAAACCAACCGGGCCCCTGGAACGAAAAGTCTAATAACTCACAGAACGAGCGCCTGATGGACACACCGTCTGTTGTGTTGAGACCCCTATGACGAGGCAGTCCTTTGAGATACTTCTTCGTGGGACTTTGTGATACTTTCTGGATCGACCTGTATCTCGTGGAGTGGACCCTCCCGGAGACAAGCGTATGGAGTACAGAGACCGTGTAGCTGGGTGAGACCTGACGACTGCTTGACCGACTCGACTTGGAGTGAGTCGACTAGCCAGTGGATGGAGAACTACTTTGTTTGGGTGCAGACACATATCGGATAGAGCACTACTGAGTTTGGGTGTAGAACCGTGGTACTCATCCGGAGAGTACCTCTGCAGGCTATTAGGGGGGATGCACTACTGTGTTTGGGTGGCAGGCCCCAGCGGGAAGCAATACTAGGTTTGGGTGGCTGACCCGCGATACTCGACAGGAGGAGTACCTCAGCAGTCATAGGTTATTGAGCAGTACCTCAGAGTCATGACAGGATCACTGTACACTCCAAAGATGGGGCTCTTCAGCAGTTACGGTTTCGATAATGAAAATCCTGGTTTGATCAGAGTCTATTTCCTTTGTGTTTACCTCATGATTGAGATTGGTCATTTGATAACATAGGTATATTTATGGGCATATACCTAGGTAGTGGTTATCCATTGATTTCATAACCTTTTTGTTTCTTCATGATTGTGATGGGTTACTTGCTAACATAGGTATAAGTATGGTCTTATACCTATGTAAGGGTTATCTATTGAGATCCTTATTTGTGGTTATCCTTGTTAGATTTAGTGAGACCTTGAGGGTCTCGGGGTCCCCACTGAGTATCATATACTCACCCCTGCACGGGATATGCCCGCATCTCGTTGTCTTGGTTGCAGAAAACGGGCAGCGCTGATAGAGGCCGAGTGTTCAAGGATTGTACGGTACGCGGAGGTGGACCACACGGCGAGTCAGCATACGGAGGTGGACTTCACGACGTGACGACACTCGGAGGAGGTTGACGGGTGAGAGAGTTGTGGAGGCTATACGTACCTACCCTTCATGTAGGATCCGTAGTGGACTATCCAGGAGCTGCGCTAACTGTAACTACCCTTCATGTAGGATCTGTGGTGGATGATCCAAGAGTTGTGCTATCTCTACCAACCCTTCAGGTAGGATCCGTGGAGGATGACCCAGGAGCTTCTTCCATTCTTCCAGTTGTTTCTCTTTTTCTGTTGAACTTTCGTTCAGTTGTAGTTGTACATTCAGTTGGGTTTTTATTCTGTCCCACTTAGTTTTCATCACTTTCTTTTATACTTAGTGTATTACTTCCACTTATACTCTGAGATGTTTTGTTTACTTTATTATGGAAATGCCTTCCCAGTTATCGGGATTTACGCCTTTGGTGCTAGTCGCCAGACCCTTGCCTATGGAAGGCGAGCATGGGGTAGTCACGGCACGGGCCCCGAGGACGGGTCGTGATAGATATCACATTCATAACTCCAAATTAAATTTTTTTTGGTAAAAAGATATGTATTTATTACATATTTTTCATTAAATTAAATGTTAAAAATGTCATACTCACACCCGTGTGTCTTACCAGGGTCAAAATTTTGGACCATGGATTATATTGGTCAACAATAACTCACCCAATAATATTTGGTCATGTGTTATGGTTGTCTTATAATATTATATGATCATTTTGTTCCTTTAATTTCCATATTTGTAATTAACAATAGAAAATAAAATACTATAGTAACTATACACCAGCAAAATATTTAAATCCTATTGGATAAAATTTCTTATATTTGCTGAATCCTCGTATATAAAATTTCTAAAATTCAATTTAAAAATTTTGTTAAATTAGTTTTAAAACTAATATCACTGAGAGATTTAGAAAATTGGTTTTTATGTAAAAAATTCCAATGTTCACATAGTTTTTCTATTTAATTTTAATTTGAAAAAGAATCCAATGATATAAATTTGATTAAATGATAAAAATTTCAACTAATTATACTATAAAACCATGTAAATTATTATATTACAATAGAATTAAATCTAAACACAGTGTATTTTATTTTTAAAATGCAGTAATTTTCAATATTCATTTAAATATTAATTTTATTAGAAAAATCCAAAAAAATCAACCAAAGTAAATTTTGATGTAAATATTCTAAATAAGACGCTTATATTTTGAAATAAAACATATTAAATTAAAAAAAAATTATATTTAAATAGGTTTCTCTATTAAAAGGTTGTAAAAATGCACTTTTATAACAAAATATTTCTTTTTTATTCATAAAATAGAATTTCATCATATATCATATCTAGAGAACATATCATATGAATTTTAAAGAATGTATATAATTTATATTTCATTTATATAATCCAACAAGAGTTATTTGATTATTTTATAAACATAATTATTTTAAAATAAATTATTTTTCATAAAAACACAACCTTTAAATTTAAATAATTTTTATTTTCATTTCCAATTAATTTTATAAACAAAGAATCAATATATAAACATGTGTAAACCATATTTTTATAATTTGGTTAATATATTTCGTTCATATACTTCTATGTATTATGTGATATAAATAAAACTTAAAAAAATATTACTAATTTTTTTTCAATATATCTCATTCTCTTGTGTCACGTAATCTTTTGGAGAAACTCATTACTGTGTGTCGAGTATGCTATCAGACATAGATTCACCATTATGGTATCAATGCAATCTAATTCCTAAATATTAATAAATATGAAAATGTATTATTCTATAATTATATAGGTTGTTACATTTATATTATTGTTAAAATTATATTGATGATGTTCAAAAGATCAAATTGATAGGATCAAATATGAAAATATAGATATACATGAAAAACAAAGATGTTATTTCCAGAAAATTTACATTGTCATGGATTTGTTAATAAATGTGTAATTAAAGTGCATAAATAAATTATATATGGTAAGATATATAATCTTTATATCTATAACTGATTTATAATAAACATATATTTATTATAAATGATTTTTTAACGTCTACAAATGAATTCAATACTTATGGTATATGGGTTTCTCTAAAATTTACATTGAGACATTTGTTATGTTATATAAATATTCATTCATGTGGTTAAGATAAGAAACTATTTTATATGTCATATTATGAATTTATTTATTCAAATGTTTTTCTGTTTTATTTTATGGGATCCTTTTTGGCAACTAAATAATCAATGTAACCATAATTATAATTTTTTTATGATACAATCTCATAGTTTATTGGGATTTATTATGTATATTTTTGAGATGATTTAAAAATTGTTATCCACTACAAAATAAACTAACTAGTTAACATATCATATATATATATATATATTTCAAGAGAATACTTTTTCTTTATTTATTCTCCAATCATTTTGATCTCAGGATTTCAAAATAATGTTTTCTAGGAAAATCATCATTATAAATTAGTTTGGTCGAAAATTATTTTGGTTCCAAAATCATGTTATCTAAATATGTTTTCAAAATAATATTTAAAATTATGAAATTGATTTATTAATATCAATTTTAACCCTGATATACATTTTAAAAAAAATGAAAGGCATCTTTAATTAATTTTCAAAATAATGAAGGTTTGATTTTACTAAAAATTTTAATGAAATATTTACTTTAACATTAATAGAGTGAAAATAATTTCTTGATTCCTTGAGAATAATATTATTTGATGATTAACTAAAAAATTTACAAATTTTTTCAGTGATATGTTTTTCCACAAAATTATATGAATATTAAATTTCAAAAAATTTATTATTATTGAATGTTTATTTTCCACAAAACATTCTATTTTAATTTTCATCCAATATCATTTTTCATCTAATATGAAATATTTTGAGGTTATGTAATAATTTTTGGTTATATGAACCCATGATATTCTAACACCCAATGATTTTGTAAAATACTTTTCCCAAGTAAAAATAATATTTTTTATATTTTCAATTACATATATCATAAATAATAACTTTTATTACATGAAACATTTTTTTATATTATGTTACACACTACACGGACTGTAGGTTGTATTAAAAATGCTCAATTTTTAAAAGAAACATGTAAAACATTTAATATACTATTAGGTAATATTATAATTATCATAGACCCCTTAGAATGGTGTATATGAATAGAATATTCTATATTGTGAAAATATATGGTTTGAACATATATATATATATAATGAATATTTTGGTGGAAAATTAACTAGAAATAAAAATAAAATCCTTTTGGAAATAAAAAAAAGCATTTTTCGATATACTATTTTTATGCGAAAAAAGTTATGTATCTAAAAAAATTAATTTTATGAGAATTATTTTAATGCAACTTTTATGTTATATTTCCAATTAATTTTTTTAGCATTCATATATCATGATTTATGTAGAAAATATATAAGAAAAAATATAATTTTATGCTTAAAATATATATTTTTCTAAAAATTAGTTTTCTTCATTTCATACATATTTTAAAATTATATATTAATTTATTATAAAATAAATTTTTAAAATAACAAATCACTTTTTATATCAGTGTGTAAGAATTTTATTATGGTGAATTTTATAGAAATATTTTAAAAGATGATTTTTACAATGAGTAAAGAAACATTATGGTTTAAATTGTGTATTTTCATATAATTTAATGAAATTTAATATTCTATTAATTAAAAAATATTTTAAAAAATATATATTAATATAATTTTTTATCATGGAATAGATTTTTAAATGATTTTCATAAGAAATAATTTAATAATTTTGAACATTTTTCCTTTTGAAAAACTACTTTCTCCACGCATCTGTGGGATTAATGTTACAAAATGTTTTTTTCAATTATTTTAATGGAATATTAAAATAATAAATAGACATTTTCATTCATCATAATTTATATTTTTTAATAATTTAATTTTTTCCCATAATGAATATTAGACACAATAAAAAAAATTATTATGGTTATTTTAAAATTGGGTTTACCATGGTGTTAATCTAAAAAGATAAGGGTAAAAAATGACCCCATAAATTTAAAACACCAATTGAATGGACATATATAACCCTTATATAATCATGGATATATGTTGGTATTTTTTTATCATTCACCATGTGATAATTTTGGATAATTGTTTTAAAAAATTTTAATAGTTTTCCCTACTCCTCACTTTAAAAGGCCACCTGAAGTACTATACTGTTCATAATTCCAAAGCCCATTGTTTTAGTTAAAAAATTACCAAATAAATTTATTAGTTTATTTACCTCATCATATAATTTTTTTTTCTCTGAAATCCATCGTATGAATCCTTTTAATGAAAACAAAAATATGTCTTCTAAATAAATGGTAACATCCATATTCAAAAAAATATTATTTATTCAGGCACCTCATTAATTAATTAATGGACCTTTATTTTATAAAATTATCATTATATTCCATATACTAGTATTTAATAATGATAATGGAATACACTAAATCATTCTCCTCTTCAATAAAATTTGTAAAGAAATATTCATTTTTCTACATAGTAGACAACCACATCACAAACCAGAGTTTTTCATTTTCCATCACCACATGTAACGATAGGATATAATGATATATATTTATATAATATTTATGATATTTTTATTCTTATTTAATCATTATATCACATTGAAATTCTTACCTTCTATTTTTTGTTAATATGATGTCATCATTTTTTGAGTATGGAAGACTACCATCACGTGAAGAGATATGATTAATTCTTCACAAAAAAGTTTAATTTTAAGTTTTTAAGGATATTATTAAATAAAATTAAGGGATATATATAACCTAAAAATTATTATATAATGATAATATATTATTTAACTTTATATTGTTTCATCATTTGAGAAAATGTAAACATAATTATCTAGGAACTAAAGCTATATCTCCGTTATTAATAACAACTTTCATTTTCAATATCTAACTTTTATAGATGAAAGGTAATAAATATATCATCCATATATATGTTATTTATATCATTTTTAATATTTTGGATATTATTGAAGCATGATCAATGTAATATTACTAAAAATTCAAAGTTAAAACGCATTCAAAAATAATTTCATTTATAACCTAAAACATGAGGAAAACATTGAATAGTAAATAAAATTTGAATAATTTTCATATGTAAATATTATACGGTAAGAAATATATATATATGGTTCATTATTATATGAATAATAAACACATATTTAATATATTAGAGTATCAAACTAGTATAATAGAACTCTAGACATAAGGTATGTGATTTTTGTCTCACATTTAATTTCCTTGAGACATAATACATGTTCACCACAAGTTCATTTCATGTGGTGTGTATAGTTTCTATGAATGAATTTGATGATTATTATCATTTAAAATTTTTTCATTTTGAAATCAATTTCTGGATCACTCTTTAATGGGACATATAAATCAATTTTACTAATTTTATAAGTTTATCATGTTATAATCTAATATTTTATCGTTATAGATTAGGATTGTACCTCCAGCGATGAAATCATATGATATGTCCCACATGAAACTCCTGAAATTTATTATCATAATATTATTAAATAATAATAAATGTTTTCTCATCAATTTCCTCACGTGATATACTAATGATTTAAAAAAAATATTTTTATGAATAATCTTACATTCCTATAAAAATATTATTTCTATTAAATCTTTATTTTATTAAAAAAAATCCATTTATGCTTTTATCATTCATCAATGATTTACATTAATATTTTTTCTAATGTTTTAATTAATTTCAAATAAAAATAAAAATAAGATCATCATATCATTTTCCAAACAATCTTAGTTTTCCATTAATTAAAAATGTGAATGGATGCTTGGTTTTTACATGTCTGGATGGAGAAAATTTTCATTCTTTATAACCAATATATTTTTTATGATTACATTATATGTTATAATATTATTTTCGGAATAACGGATTTTAAAAAATTTTATTATTTTATATTTTTTTCGAAGAGTAAATAATATTTTCTCCTAGAAATGTTTAGAATCGTTTTAAAAACATTCATTATATTTATTAATAGTTATATTCAAGGAAAATTATTTTTAAAATTTTTTATGTTTTAAAAATCTATTTTTTAAGAGTTAATAAAATTTTTATTTTGAAATATTCCAATCGATATTTCAAAGTCATTTGACATAATATGTTACATCATTTGATGATGAATATATTTAATAAGGTATTATATTTAATGATATCATCCAAATTATTTATCATCATGGTTATATATTAAGTTGATGTAATTTTTGTCATACCCTATTGATGTTGACATAGAATGGTGTGACGATATGATTAATATATTACGATATTGTTGAAATCATAAGTATGGTTTTAATTAAGATAATAGTTAGACATAAATATCAATCTAATTAATTGTGTAATTATATATATCTAATGAGATAAATGTTGTAAAAAATTTGAAGGGATTGATATACTATAGGAAATAAGTGATTCAAGATCCAATACATAAAATAGGTGCATCCTAATCCACTATGGGAAACATGTCAGTCATGATCCACTATATAAATTGGTCCATCTGGATCTATAGTTTGATGAACGACATCAAGATGGATCCACTATATTTCTTGTCTTCGTATTTTACCATGAAATATGATTTTGGTTTAATTTTTTTGATGTTTAAACAATTTTTGTGAAATTATATTCGGGTTAATGATTGATTTATAATGATTTCTTTTAAAAATGGGAATGATTTATGAAATTATAATTTGTCGTACCATTACTCATGTTTATGATTATCTAGATGCTGGTTATTAACATCATATGTTTTATTATTGATCCCATACCCTTTTGATAATTTTTTTCATATAAAAATAAATTGATATCACTTATTTTTAACACTACTGATCATCTATGCTCACCATTATATATGTTTTGTTCTCTATATTATTAAAAAAATATTAAAAAAATAATTTTGAAGATGATTATATGTTAGAAGTTATTTTAAGGTGATGTTTAGGATCCTTTATGAAATTTGATGATTTATTTTCTAGTCTCTAATGAAACAAAACTATTATGATAATTAGTCATGTAATTATGAAATGTAGTAAAAGTTATTCTATAATTATAATATATATATATATATATATATATATGAAAGTTATGGTTTTATATAGTTGGTATCTAAGGAATGGTTTATTCATTCGTTGTGTTTTAGCATTAAAAAATGTTTAGTAAGATCACTAGGGAAATGTCAATTTATATATGTTCTGATATGTCTATAGATTTCACTATTGATAAGTATAAGGATAATTCTAAATATGGAAACTATTCTACAAATCTAGTGAGGGATCGAGAAGGGGGAATCAGTGAAATTACATCCCATTCTCTATAAAATATATGGATTTGGATTTGGAATAGAGGTACCAAAGGGACATATTAAAAAAAGGTGTATTAAGATGCACATAATTATCAATTATTTCTTCACATTGTGGTTCTCTACACACCTGGTGAGAAACTGTTGGGGGGATATGACTTATTAATTCAAAAAATAATTAAAAACAATACTAAAATACTAAAATAATTACTATGAACGAACTAAGAAATGAATAGTGTGTTATATATATAAAACATGGGGATATGATTTATAAATCTTCTTTGATATTTATCTTGATTTTGTTGTTTTCCAATATGATTAGTGTTTCTCACACTATTATATTTTGTTTTATTTCATGTATGTGACCATAGGAACTATGTTAATGCGGACTGTAATTGAAAATGAAATAATGTCCATCTAGAGGAACCAAATGTTACAAGAGATAAAATGATGTGCCTTATAAATCTTCTTACATACCATTCTCAGGCTATAAATCATGATGAACTGCGGTATGAATAATATAGAGATCAACATTCAATTAATTCCATAGTGAGGAAACATTTTCTCTCCTCTAGTGTGTCTAATGATCCACGTGTCTATGATAAATAGATAAATTCCCCTAAAATGTAATGTATCATTATCATGTTTTTGTAACATCAAAAATTAATTTTTTTGTCAATCACTTTTATGGTGAAGAAAATCAATGGCGAACCATACTATGAATATTATTAAATAACATATAATTTAATCCATGAAATTATATTAGATTGATATTTTATTTTTATAAAGTACAATACTTGATTTCAATTAACAAGAATTGAGATGGAATTTATCGAGATAAAATGAAAGTATGGGGAATTTATTTTTGTATGTAGAGTGAATTTTATATGACTTCCATGGCACTCTTCTAGTAAAATCATTATTCTATAAATCAATATTGATTTATTTTTTTAGTCTTAAAAATACGTCTTTAAATGTTGTTGTATTAATGTGGCATTATATGATGTAAATAAGTATCATGATGCACAAAACATTTTGATGTAGAAATAAAATATTCTAACCATTCTATTGGTTATGTTAATTAAAATATGAATGAGTATATTGAGAACTAAAATAAATAACATGGTGGAAATAATTTTTTTTCAAATATATGCCGCAAATGTTGGATGAAGCACTCAGATGAATTCATGAAAGTAGAAATATGGTGTTACAGGATTCGGGAATTTGGCCATTGAGAAGATAGATGTGGAATTTTTTGGAAGAGGTTAGTCGGTGAAATGAATGTAGAGGGAGAGATCAATATAATGAACCACCCACACCCTAGTGTCTCGTGTGCATTCTTTTTTATGTATTATGAAAAGAAATTACCTAATACAAAGTCTAATGTGGTTGATAATAAAAAAACCCCTAAAGAAATAAGTGAAAAATTATGGAATCTTTTTTTTGAATTGAATCATGATAATTAGGTCATGCATGTCATCCCATATATAGTCTTGAAATTTAAGTTTCATTCATTTTAAATGATACCTATAATGATATTATTTTTCATAATTTATCGAAATATAATTTGGATTTCTCCCTCTATAAGGATAATAGAATAATGAAATCATAATTAATATTCTATATGTACAATTATAAACCCTCACATCAAATAAAATTCGTTTTTCATAATATAAGACACTATATAAAGAACATATAGTGAATTAAATTTTGAAAATGTATATATCCTCATGAATCATTGAATTAGGAATTATGGATACTCTCAATAGTTTGTGATTCTGTGGTTGATCATGTGTTCAATGAAATATACACCCATTTTATGTTTTTATGTGTTGTTAATTTATCTAGATTTTGGAAACTTTTAGATAAATTTAGGATAATGAAAATCATTTTCTATATATATTTTTTATTGAATATTTTATTTATGGAGGAATTCATTTTAAAATATTGTTAATGTGATTAAAGGTATTGGTAACCTATTGTGTTTATATTATATTTCTATTTAATTAATTACGACTATAGTCAATTACTATAAAAAGTCCTCAAACTTCGTTGATATCCTAGAATATTTATATCTTGACCCACTAACATTAATATATATTAAGGAAGTGATGTGATTTTATGGAGTACCACAATAAAATTTTTTACATTGGGATCCATATATTACATTGATGTTTAGGATAATACATTATTATTGTCTGGATATGGGTATATGTTATAGTACAATATATCATCATTATAAATAATTTCAAAAAGAGAGAACAATTGAAACCCTAAAAGTTTTGATAAGATACTGTTCTTTGTATTTCAATGGTTTTTGGGAACAAAAAATTCCAATACTCTAGTTTCCTTAAAATAAAAGCTTTCACTCAAGAATTTGGATTTTTCTTTATGAATAAAATTATGGAATTTAGTGTAAAAAATCCAACATAATAGAATTATGTTGTAGAAATTAATGTATTATCAAAAAAAATGTTCGATGAAATAGAAGAGAAGGTTAGCTCTCATAAAAAACATGTAATGATAGCACAATGACGAAAAAAATTATTTTAATAATAAATTACATGAACTCAAATATGATGTTGGTGAGGAGGAGTTTTGTATAATTTCTATGTGGAGGAAATAAAGAAGAGATTTTGATAAGGTTTCTTGTTCCCTTTGAAATTTTTTATTGTATCTAGATAGTAACTTATTTCTTTATGCTTCCACATAACCTATTTCATGTTCACAATGTGTTCCAAGTATCTATTATGATGAATTACCTTCATGATCTTTCATATGAACTACTAGCATTGTTTGTACTCCTAAAGAATTACATTTCTTATGACGAACAACCAATGGATATTCTACATTCAATAAATATATTTATACAAAACATGATAACTCATATGGTCTGTGTTTATTGGAGAAACCAAAAGTGTATGGAATCTTCAATGGAACCTATATATTTAATAAAGAATAATCATTCTAAATTATTTTTAGTAATGTGATGAATTATGAGGGTGAAATTCCTTCTATGGGTTATAGAATATAACACCCCAATGTTTATTGAAATCTTTTTAGAAATGAATTTAATCATGAATATTTTTTTCTTTTCAATAAACACTAAATTTATTATTCATTATCCACAACAATAATTTTCTCATGTGTTACACCCATCAAATATTTTATCTTTTGTAACATGTATTCCCATGTTTAAGTGAATTGTGATGTAAAATTAAAATACAAATATTTAATATTTTATTTCTCATGTAATTATTTGAATTCATATTATTAGTAAGATAAAATAAATTATGAAAATGCATGATTTACACCTATCTAAATAAGTAATTATTTGTGATAAATTAAAATTAATGGAATTTGAAAAAAAGGAATTCATTTTTCATAATAACTATTTTTATGTGAAGAATTTTCTTTCATCTCAATGAAATAATTACGTTAGTTTAGTTTAATTATTTTAATAAATTGTATATTTTATATATTTAATCAACTAATTTTTCATTCATGTTATGTTTTTTTGTAGACATTAGAAAATAAGAAATTAAATTTTATGCTTGAAAATATTATTTTTCAAAAAAGTCGTGTTTCCACATTTTGTGCACTTATTTTGGAATTTATTTCTTCCACTATATGAAATATTATTTCACCAAATTATATTTATTTTTGAACTAAAAATTTGAATAATATATTACCCGGAATATTTGTTAATTTTTTGAATTGATTATTCTTCCAAAAAATGTGGAAAATATTTATTTTTATTACGAATATTCATTACTTTTAAATAATATATTCTTTATCAAATATTTTAGGGATTTTTTAATTGTAAATTTACATTAATTGTATATATATAAATCCATTTTATTTAATTTTAATCAATTTCAAGTTTATTGATTCTATAAATATTTGGATTCCTTTGAGAATTTTATCTTTTGAAAAACACGCTCTCTCTAATAATGTATAGTATTATTTTAATATTTAATATTTAAATGTTATATTTATAGAATTACGATAATATTATTACATTTTTTTGATAATTATAATTTTAATCATAATAAAGTTAAATAATTATTTTTACAATAATTAATGTAAAAGATTTAAAACATAATTCCATGCGGTTAAGATAAATATTTTTTTACCTAGTTTTTAAACAAAAATGATAAGGGTTAAAAATAGAGATAAAAACTTACCAAAACCCATTAGATGAAATTTTATCAACCAAAAAAATTATAAAATATATAATGGTCTGTTCTTAATCTATATTCAATGTGAAAAACGTGGCTACACTTTTTTCATGTAAAAAAGTACAAATGTTCCAATCACCTTACTTATAAAATGTCGTACACTATCATAACATATTCACACATCCAAAACCCATTGGTTTCTCCATTATCAACATAAATATATTCTTTAATCCCATCATCCAAAAATAGATTCCTAATTTTGGACTGAAATCCAATCCTTGTTTCCTTTTTGGTGCAACCCAAAAGATGTTTTCTAAAGAAGACCTAACGTCCCAAATAGATTGTTTTAATTTATTTCATCCTCCTCCTTCCATATATAATATTTAACCATTATGATATAGTAAAATATTTGTATTATACATAATAAAATTTTATTACATAAATTTACATACATAAAACCTTCTCATCTTCCATGAAATGTGTAAAGAAATAATTTTTCATGTATATGACGGACTACTGCATCATGAACCAATGTTATTTGTTTTCAGTCAAAATTTCTCACAAATATATATTTTGATGGATTTTTCATATATATATATATAGGTTTGTGATATTTTTTATTATATAATACTTCGGTAATCATTATATTTTATATAAATTCTTATATTCAAATATGTGGTAATACAATATCATTTTTAATGTTATTGATGCATTACACCTTGAGAAGTATTGTGTTTAATTTTTTATAGAGTAATTACATTGAATATAATAAAGAAATGTTCAAATATTAACACGTGATATATATGAAGTAACATTTTTTTAGTAAAGATAATTTTTTTTAATATTTCCTTTATTTTATCAATCGATAAAATGGAAACATCATTCATCTGTGTGAATGGGAAACCGTCTCCATGAATGTTGTATTTTCATTTCAGTCTCTAAATTATATAGATTACTATAAATACTTTTATAATGAATAAATATGATATTTATATCATGTTATAATATTACATATTTTGGATCCCTGGTCAATGATAGAGGACCAAAAATACCAAATCAAAAAATAAATGAAAAATAATGAAGATGCTACCCCAAACATGTATTTATCAATGAATTGTTAATAAATGTTTAATAATTAATGTGAAATATATGGTCATAAGAAAATAAAATATGTTATTATATATATAATTATATCTATATAATTAATTTAAAATAATTTTCAATTAATAATAATAGAGTTTTTAATGTGTGTGAAGGATATTGATATTTAAGGTATGGGATTTACATATCACTTTTAATTTAATTTAGATACAAATAATATTAATGATTGTTTTTATTTTTTGTAATGCATTTACTACCCCAGACTTATAATTATGATAATTATCCTTAGATTTAAGTGTATTTAACAGTCCATATTAGTATTTATCATTCATGGGGATAATGATTCAATGTTACCAATTTTGTAAGTGTTTTGGTTATAATATAACCGTTTATCTAGATTATTTATGAATATTTTTCATACTATGAAATATTATGATATCTATCAGAGGAAAAACCTGATTTCTAAACTCCAATGTTTATGTTCTGACAATTCTAATTTTTAGTTCATTTTCCACTTATTATGTACTAAAATATTCAAAATAACACTTTTAGTAAAAATCACATTTTTGGTCGAAAATACATTTTCTTTGAAAACGGTGTTTTCTAAAAACAATATTGAAAATATTTTTATAATTAAAAAAATATATATATTAAAATCATTTTTACCATGTTTATATTTATTAAAATGGTTTTAAAAAAATTATATCGTTAATTTCTTAAAAATATTTATATAAATTTTTTAGAAAATATGAATAGAATATTTCTTTCGTCATTTATGGTTTGAAATCAGTTTTCCTCTAAAATTACATTTTTTCACATTTATGCATCAGTTATATGTTTTCATTTATTTTAATTAAATATATATTCTGACTATTTTCTATTTTAAATGTTTATTTCATATAGAAATGGATATTTTCTTCTTAAAATATGTTAAGTGATTTTTAGATATCCCATTTTATATTTTAAGTGTAATTTTAAAAGAATATTAATATAAAAATGTTTTATGTTTTTAAAAAATAAAAAGTGAAAAGGAAATTTTCCTCAATAATTGATCGATATGATATTTAAAAATAATTTACCATATATGATAACACCATTTGATATTATTTATCCTTTATTGAGGATTTGATTTAATGATAACATATAGATTATTTCTATTGATGATTAATGTTTATATTGATGAAATTTATATGAAACCCATTTTATTTACATTAGATATATCCCCCAAATAACTAGGTAAATAAAAATATATCATGTGCTAAAAATGGGAAACAGTTTTATATTCTCGAACAGCTAATGTAAATTTGAGCATCCTAATCCAATATGAAAAAAGGTGTGTTTAAATCCTCTTAAATAAACAGGTGTGTCCTTATCCACAATGGGATATAAGTATGACATAATCCCTAGTGGGAAACATGAGATAAGATATGATCCACAAAGTTAATGGATTGGGAAGTTAACCATGATATATTAATTAATTATTTTATATTAATGATGTTTCCAAAATATTGTAAAATATGATTATGGTTAATTATTAATTAATAATAATTTATCACACTTATTTTCCATTTTTTTAAATGTTAATAATTCTGTATAGTGGTTCATGTTTTTTATAGATAAAAATTTGGGTATAAATATCTTATGTTATGTTCACGATCACATTGCCGATTATTATCTTATTCTACAATATTTTCAATGATTGATTTCTCATATGATTACCCTTATAGAGAATATATGATAACTCATAAATATATTTACATACCTATGTTATGAATAACGTTTTAGGTATGGAATTACTATCTGGAGTACTGTGTGGGATGATCTTTGCAGGAGTTATTGAAGTTTATTCATTAAGTAAGACGATTGTATTTCCAGTCTCGAATGATTGGAATCAATTATAGACCTTGGTTGTGTATTTATGAAATTTATTAAATATTAATCAAATGGATGGAATATATATGTATGAATATCCTAGGTCACTATACATACTATTATTATTCATTATGTAGATGATTTATGGTAATGATGATAATATTTTAATGATACTAATTTATATTACATTGGTTTTTCCATGATAAAATGGTTACGAAACCCAATTATTATTTCCTGAGTGATACATTGATGAAATGGTGAAATTATTATGTGCCCCATTTTTTCAATATGTAATGTTATGATGAAATGTTTTTAAAACACATTTCTTTTCTTAGGATATGATATGATGTATGGTTTATGATACAAAAGAACAAATATGTATTATTTTCATTATGTGACGGTTCAGACCTATATCTCACTCCATCACATTGGGTAATATAATTTATCTCATGAGATAAAGTTGTAAGAAATGTGGGGTGAATCGATTTTAGTATGGGACTCTTTCTATTATGATAGTATTGTGAGAAAACATTGGCTATAATTTTTGTTTAGGGAGTGATCCCATTCAAGAAATGATTGTGTTTTAGTGATCCTTGAACAATAAAGAAAATGATTTTATATACTCATGGTTATGCCTCAATTATATGAATTATTAAAATGTTATATTCTAAAAGTTTATGTTTTTTAATTTTTTTTATGATTCATGTTTTATGAACTACCAGTATTTAATCCATGAATCAAGATAATGGCCAATGAAATATAAGATATGGTTTAAATATTTCATTATCATGTTATTATACCTTTATCACCATGATATGATATTATGAACATTTTATACCCTTAATAGGAATCTATACTCACCATTTCTTAGTCTTATTTTTTCTTGCTTATGAGTAATGTTAATAAAAATGTTATGACTATGAATTTTGGATATTATTAATAACATAGTGTGACATGACGAAACTCACATATGGACTATTTATTATGTTGATATGTTTCCAAAAGGAGTGTACCTAAATTATTCTATAATGGGGAAATATGTTATGTAATGAATAATAATACATTAGGATGTAATATTTATGAATGATAAGTGGATGTATTTACACTAAATAATCTAGAATTAATAGATTTAGACTAATTAAATAAGAAACATCATGAATGTTTAGAGAACGATTGGGTTTAACCATGAGTGTCCTCTTAGAGAGAACTTATTCTCATTGTGATGAAGAAGGATGGATCAATTAAATTATTCAATTATTATAGATATCATAATAGGATCATGTTGAGAAAATAAACACTTTCAGGGATTTATGAAATGTTCATTTATTATTAGGGGTTTCAATTATTCTCAATGATTGGCCTTGGAACATGGTATTATCATCTCGGGTGAAGAAAGAATATATCCCAATGACTACCTTCCAATCATTATATATTTATTCATTTATTTTTTATTATAAATTACTACAAAAATATTTTTAGTATTAATTTATTTATTATTTTTTTGTTATATTGATAAATTTTTTCCATTTTGAAAAAATTATCATTGATTGGAATATTTAACTAGAGCATTGGGATTATATAAAATACATATGACAAAAATTGAGCAATGATATTATTTTTGGTTAATTCATCAAATGTGAGTTATGGTTAAAATAATATTTATTCTTGGGGGAAATTGAATCAATAGGATGAATCATGGTTGATCTAAAATTAAATATGTCCTAAGACAGTGGTCATGTCCTATAACAGTTTATGAGATTCATAGTTTCTATGGTATTTAAGGATAGTATAGATTATTTTTGGCACAAAAAACGTGTCCATATAAATCATCCAATGATGTGAGCCATGATCTGAAAGAAAATATCATTCTTCAGGCTTTGATTTTACTTTTTGTGGAGCACGAATGGAGTTACAAATTAGAAGTTATTTTCGTTCGAAGGTAGACTTGTGGAAATTGCCATCCAGGATGATTTTGGGTAAAAGTATAGTTTTTCATGCCAAAATGGAATCTTGCATTAAATATGTATTTTCACGCAAAATTGGAAAGGAATTTTATGCACAATTACATTCAATGTTTTGACTATAAATACCAGTTCACCCCTTCTTCCAATGGGCCCCTAAAGGTCAGTTGATTCTTTAATACGCATAAGTCTGTATCTTATGTTCATGCATCAAGAACCCTCCATCTTGCCTGCAAAAAACCAATTTTATGTGAAAATGTGCCAACATGCCCAATTTTTCATGAAAAACATCATTTTTTTAACAACAGTGCCATTGTGCCCAATTTTGTGTGCCCCAATGTTGCACATATCCAATTGCACGCACACCTTTCTTAATGTGCGCAATACATCCCAATTGTACGACAACCTACCTTACTATGTGCAAAATTTATCTATAGTGAGAAAAAATCCTGATTTTTCAGAAAACATCCAATATTTCATGAAACAATGCCACAGTTCCCATTATTTCAAGCACATGTGCCATAAAATGCAATCTTCCATGCCTTTCATCCTGTATGTGGCGCATCATACGCCCAATAGTATCATGGCATGCGGCTTCTGGTCCGTACCGTGAGGGTTGTGCCCTCGCATCCCTGCACGAGATTAGTGTCAGGCTGTGGTCCCAGACTTTTGGTGATGTCCCTTCACTACTGTCACTAACCGCCATGAAAAATGGAGTGTTTCACCACAAAATATTCACGCCAGGATGCCAGAATCTTCCATTTCTCCCTTATGCGCACCCAACTTCAACAATGTAATACCTTGATTTGAGATACTCCTCCACAAACCATGAAACAACATGAGTCTCCATATTTTTATTGGTTCATTTCTCATGTGCTAAGTTGATATTCTCATCATCAATCCCATGAGTACCATGAATCAATCCAATCCTGAATTAACTCACCCAAACTCTATCACCTGGCCCGAATGCAAGGATCCATCAAAAAGGGATTCTCTTTTGTAAGTCCCAACACCAACCATTTCTAGGTTCCTTATTCCTATTAGTATTATCTATATAAATATAAATATTAGTACACCCTATTTGAAAAACATTGTATTACTCCAGTACCAAACAAAATATGCCTTATGCAATAACAATAAGATGCCTACAGTCCTCTCTACATGACAAAAAACTGTAGTATTCCCTATCCTTCAGTAATAGGATTCCTCTTGTTTCAAATAAAATATGCCTTATGTGCTAAGAATAAGATGCCTCATTCAATGATTAATGTCGGCATAATCTCATGGAATTTGGAATCTTTACACACATTTAATATCTCCATCTCATGCTTCATGTGTCCTACATTTAGATAATAATCCCATTTCATGTGTAAAGGATTCCCCTAATGGCCTGGTCCCATGCCGTATCACCTCACCTACCGTACTAGGCCAACGTTATGAAATACATTGGATGAAAATTAGTTTTAGGCCCTATGTTTCGAACATGTTCATCAATCGTCCATCACTTTTTTTCCCATTTCAAGCTAATGCGATATGGATGTTGTGTTTCGAAAACGGTAAATAAATATCCTCTATTGTCATGTCACCCTCTCTACATTCAGAATTTTGGGCATGTGATTCACACAATTAATCATCCTTTGTTTAGACTAAGTCCAATTCCCATGGATTTTCCCAACATGTGTTCTTCGCATAGGCATCAGCCCCAACTATATGCCTCAACCCACTAGTGAGTTGGGATGCCCTCATTTCTAGACATAAGAAAGATTTTAAGAGCATCTCCCATCTCAAAGAACTATCAATCATTTCCACTACTTAGTGGAACCTAGTCAACTTCAATGCATAATCCCCATTAACTATTGTCACTCCGTTACGACACCCATGCACACTAGTGGATATTTATTTTTCACATAGACAATCTAACATGGGCCCCTCAGTTGATCACTCCACAAGACCCCACTCACCATGGAATTGTCGATGCCTACCCTTCCCTAATGGTTAAAATGATTCATTTATGTAATTCCTAGGGGTGGGGAGTGAACCCACATCATCCAAGATGTGGGACCATAAACAACCAAGAAAATTCATCCCCAAATGACCTCTTTAAACTATGGCCTCTCCCCATATATAATATGTCGGTTACCCCGTCTCAGACATTCTCTATGCCTGCTCGTCTCCATGGGAGTGGAATCCTCCCCATGAGGAATGAGATCCTCTCTGGTGAAGTGTCGCATGTCCATGTAGAAGTTAAACCATCTTTGTGTAATCCCCGATCATTTTGGTAGTAGGCATCATCCATGCTTCTCCTCTCTTCTTTAGTATGAAAGACTAATGGGTAAGAGGGGCACATGGATCCTCGATACCCTGTACCTCTCCGTCTAATATTTTTTACCATTGGGCCTCCATCCTGAAGTATGTCCCAATATCCATATCCCTGGGATGCTAACCACATGTAAGCCCCTATTTCCTCTTTGGGCCTCTTACCACATGTAATCCCTTTCCACCTCCCCCGAATGTATCTTTCATGATGTGAACTCCAAGTCTTTTCTACCTCTTGTTTCTCACACCAATCATGACTCACTTGGGATTAGAGTTTGAATCTACCATGAAATCCTCTCTAGGACACGATAGCATGTATTCCCAATACCATCCCAAACAACCTATAATTATATCATCTCCTCTTAGAAAGGGTATGTAAGAAGCCTCCCCTATGGTTCATGCCCAACACCTTATTGTCTTGACCACTTCACATCAGTTCACTTTCATTTTTCATGAAATTAATCTGCACCTATCATCCTGAACTACGTAGACATTGATCCTTGCCTCCTAGGTAGGGTTAGTAAGAAGCCTCCATGGGGTTGGAGACCAACACCTATATGTCCCGACCCCTTCACGTTGGTTCACCATGATCCCACATGATGTTAAATTGTATGGATTATCCTAAAATATGTTGAGAATTATCCTTTCCTCCTATGAAGGGTACATAAGAAGCCTCCCCGCGGTTAGAGTCCAACTCCTACTTATCTCGTGATCATTACGTCATTTCAAAAACATCCTGCATGAGCTAAAATTGAATCCTCTATCCTTAACTATATGTACATTGATCCTTGCCTCATAGGCAGGGTATGTAGGAATCCCCCATGAGGATCATGGCCAACACCTACAAGTCCCGACCCCTTCACATCATGTCACCTTCATCCCACATGAAGTTAAAATGTATTTACTATCCCAAAAAACATTGGTTTTGATCCTTGTATCCTAGTTAAGGTATGTTGGAAGCCTCCCTGAGGTCCAACCCCAATCGATGATTTTCCATTATATACAACAATTGATGGTAAGACATTGTATTCCCCTATCGATGGTAATCCATTTTTCCCAAATTGACGGTAATCTTTTGTATTCTCAAATTGGCAGTAAGAAATTTTTTCCCTAGTCAACAGTAAGCCTTTTTTCCCCAATCGACAGTAAGACTTCATGTTCCCCAGTCAGCGGTAGGCCATTGTACTCCATCAAGCGGTAAGTCATTGTCAACCCCACATTACAATAAGATATTGTGAAATGAAATACGTGGGTTTCATCCTTATCTCCTAGAAATGGTACGTAGGAAACATCTATGAGGATCAACCCCAAGAACTGGTAAACTATGTGCCCCATATTAGGACCCACATCTCTATTCTACCCTCTAGGCATCAGACCACCCTAGGCTGCTAACCACGTGTAAGCCGAATTATATCATCATTTCATTTCCCATGTTTGCACCCTGATTCTATAACTCATCCCAAACTATGTAAACATTGATTCCCTACCACAGGGACAAGTATGAATCCTCCCTAAGGATCAAGCCCATCTCCCATGTCTCATCCTAGTGTTTCTATAGGTCATATGTGTATCGAGAAGTTCATGCCACATCTCGATGGTTCTAATTCCTCTGGCTCCTATCCATATGAGTTTCCTATTTTGGTGTCTCATACCCACACCGAAATTAATGAACTCTTATTCCCTACCATAGAGATACACTAGAAGTCTCTTCAAGATTCATTCCCGACATCCCCACCACTCATATGGTTGTCCCATCACATTATATATTCACTTCACTCAGCTAACCATAACCATCCTAATTCATACTCAGGCCACCACATTCTGGTGAGGTCATGTCACCCACTTTCTCGCTGCTCCTAGCAGTAATCGGGTAACTAACCGTGTGTCAGTAACATCACCAATGATCCCTCTAGGTGTTGCAACCATCTGATCCATGATCATCAGTGTTCTAATCTATCTCATCCATCTCTTCTAGACATTATATGTGTGGCATACCATGTGTTAAACATGTTATGTTGAGGATCACCTCATTGACATTCCTATGGAATATAATTACCCGTATTCGATGTGGGATGTCTTGGGATTATGTGCTGTCGAGAAGACTTATCATAAAGGGTAGAAACCCATACGTGTCATTTTCCTGTGTCCAGACATGCTAGTGATGTCCAACGTGAATACTACCTAGATCGAAGGTTGCGGCCCTTGCTAGACCCCTTTGGAATGTCCTGACATAAGAAGCGTAATTAATCAGTGTCCATGAAGGCATGGAACTGGGAAGAGTTTAACAAACAACATCTTAAGTCTATGAAGGAGTCCCATACCTGGAAAAGAGTTCTGAGGAGGAATACATATATTTAGGAACTCACATGAATTCATCATGTTTCCATCAAGGGGAAAATGATCCAAAATAAGCAACAGATGTAGCCGGCCGTTGAAAAGTGGAAATGAAGGGCAAAAACTACACATCCTCTAAAACAGACAGACATGCACCCTAGAAAAATAAAAAAAAACAATTATATTTGAAATATATTACATGTTTTATAAATTATAAAAAAATTATTGAAAACAAATTATTGAGTATATACGTAAAAAATACTGTTATGAATCATTTATTGTTTGGAAGAATGTTATTGGTTTGTGAAATTGAGCATACATTACCATCTAATGGGGAATAGTTTGTGCTTTATCATGATATATACTTGATTGGACTAGAATCTATACTCATAAAAAATAAATAAATCGATTAATTTTGAATCATAATGGACAATTCCTCAAGAATATAATTATGACATAGATGATTTTTTAATAGGCACCATTTTCATTCTGCAAAAAATATGGATTCATTATAATTATTGGTAATAGTGTGTCATATACACAATCCACCAATCATGGATGTATATAATTACACAAAAATAACATCATGAGGGGAAACCGAGATAGTTGTATCTCTATATAGACACTAATTATTTTATCTTTTATCAACATGTAAAATCAAACAATGGTGTATTTTTGTAATGTAGGAGGGACCTCAATGTCATGTCCATGATAATGATTAAGGAGATTCTATTAATCCTCGAGTTTTTAAATATGGAAAAGGTATTCATAAGAAATGGTTCATTATTAATCCAAAATGAAATTATTTCACATCCATTGTTATCATAGAAAAACATGAAATTATAATGAGAAGATCCTATATAACAAATTAAGGTAGAAGAGGAGATAAATATGAAATTTTTTCAATTCATTGATGATCAGGTGAGATAACTAAGGTTTGGTGGATGGATATGTATCCCATCTCTTATAATGATAAATAATGTTCTAATGGATGAAGATCATACCTTTGTTTCTTCTATTAGTGTTATAACCACATAAATTTATAGAGATATACGAGATAATTATTTTTTTATATCACAAAATGGGAGATTTGATATTTTAATACATGATTTTTGGTATTTTAGAAAGAGAATGAGGAGAGGTATCTTCCCAAAGGATTACATCAACAACTACTCAAATATGAAAGGATGTGGGAAATTATAAGTACATAATTTTTTGTCATCCGAATAGGTCTGAGTGACGAAACTACATACATGATAATCTTTGATATATTAAATAATTATTTATGTTTTACCCCATTACATGTGTATTTTTTCCTTGAGTACCTCACATTTATTATATTTGAGATGTGGTGGCACTTTATGGGGAACCATGGTTCACCATATCAATATGTGATCTATGATTTACATATATGTTCTGTTTGATACCTAAAAAAGTATATGAATACCAAAGTATATAATAAATATTTCTGTAATCCACACAATACTGGGTAGATTTAGGGGACTACTAATACATTAGGACACATGTCACCTTCTAGATCACTGTATTTTAATTGGAGTCTGTTCCAACAACATCCACTGGTGTAATTCTATATTAACCAAATAAATCACGCTTGTTTTAATATATAACATTTTGATAATCTCTATTGGAAATGATGTATAAATATGAAATGATAAGAAATAGTTGAGGATTTAAAACATCTAAGTAAAAAAAACTGGAAAAGGAACAATGTAGAAGAGATAGCTAATCCAAAAAAATCATGGATTACTGGAGTTGAAAAAACTATATCTAATAAATCAATATAAATCTTACATATCCAAGTAAGAGATATCATATTCCTAAATACATCACCTTATAAATTAAACATCATTTTGGGAAATTACTTGAAACTATGTCTATGGTTCACTAGATTTTTGAAATTATGGAAAATGTGGGATTAAATTCCAAACAGTAAACAATACCACCAAATCTAAGAAATGTCCACATTGACATCCATGTTTCCTTTATAATAGCTTATATTGGTAAAATAACATAAGTACTTGAAAGAAATATATTTTTAACCTCAAACTACCTTATAAATAATTAAAAACCAAGATTCATAACTAAATCGATCATGTTTTTTAGGATAAGATGAACCAAATCATGAAATTCTTCCAACTAATTCATATCTCTCATGAAGAAACTATGGATCATTTATAATATATAAAATGGAATCACAACTATTTAATATATGTATGTGCATAAAAATCAAGGGATATAGTTTTTATGGGGGAAAATATAAGAACACAATTTTTATAAAAAACACAATAAAATAACTCGTATCTGAAAATAAACATTTTATTAAGTTATATAATAATAAATAACATATTGAATATTATATTTCATTATATATAATGAATTAATATTTAATATAATATTATGAAATAATGGATGGAGAGAAATGAAAAATCACAGCACTCCCACTAATATAAACTACATTTCCCTAAATTATCCCTTGAATGTCACTAATATAATAATTATAGTAAAATGAAATACAATAGTAATATATATTATATATATTATCATCCTTTGTATATAAATTCTATATGTGGTGTAGTGAATGTCAAAAAACAACATGCAGATTGTTCATGAGTATGGTTGTATTTTTTGTGAACATATTAGAAGGAATAAATAGTCAATGTATGACCTAGTACTCAATGATTATTGAATAACAACAGATTAAGAATATGGGAAATAGTATGATAAATTCTCATTACGTCTTTTGATGATTGTTGGTTAACATCGATGGATTCCTTGTTTCTCATTCACTAAGACAAGTCATCATTATTGATGAGATGATTCTTGCTGAAATTTTATGGACTCATTTGTTTTATATTGGTATGAAATGAATTCCATGATTTTTGTTAACTACAATAAAAATTTATCGATTAATCTATTGGAATTATGTTAAAATCATGTTTACTTGCCTTTAAAATATGATTATTGTTTAAGTGATCATAAATGATGTTTTCATGTACAATGTTTTTTTCATTCGATAATATAGGTGTAGTAAAAAATGCATTCATTTTCATTTTTAAATTATATGAATCCGGAAAAATTATATGAAGTCTGTGACATTAAACCAGAATTTTATAATGATTTGAAGACACTGTTTAAAAATAATTTACTCTTACATGAGATGATATATTATATATTTCATGACATGTTTTAATATATGAAGAATACAAATATAATAATTATCATTATGAATTGATAAATTTAAGGAATTTAAGGAGGCTTGTCATTTGGTCATGGGATTAACATGGGTGAATTGTTTATTAGTATTTTATACTTATTATTTAGTATGTATAATATATGTGACATTTATAAAATGTACGTTCTATCCCAGCTGTAATGATTAGGATGTAATAAACCATGCCATATGTGGTACTTGAAGGTATACAACGCCCATTGAAGAATCTACAGTGAGACTATGGTTGGAAGTGGGTAATTGGCCTGGTATATCTTCCAATATGTGTGGAATTATTCCTATAAAAGGCCCACAATGAAGATGGAACTCGAAGAGGAGCACCCGAAGGATATGTGGTGCAACCATATGTGGCTTTACAATACTATGTGGTTTAATATTTCTATACACTAATGGGAGATGTTTTTTAATATACCATGGAATATATGAAATGTGAAATAAATTTGGGGCACATGTGTTGATATAACTATTCATCCATAATTAGAAATAATGATTGAAAATCTAACAACAAAATGAGATTGATCTTAGATATCTAATAAGGTGGGTAAGTTAACATCTCCCTTGCCCCAAAGATCTACAATTCAAAATTGATCAAGTATACCATTTGATGATTGTGAAACCACACACTTTTTAATTGTTTTTAAATGTAAGGAGGGTTTTTTATCCAATCTAATAAATGCATGCAATGACATTTTATACATGCATGTATAGTTTTCTGAGAAAGTGATAAGGACAAACTATAAACAAAATTTTAGGGGGAATTAGGGAATGGGATAATATTTAAGATCAAAAAAGTGATAATCATCTGATATTAATTATATTGATATGAATGAATCACCCCACATGGATATTAACTAATAAAACATATTATTGGAGCATTTTTGAGAAAAGAATAATAACTACAGATTTCCATCCAGAACATAAAAAGCAGGGCTGTGAATTGAGATATCCCTCAACATAACATATTTTCATAGATATTAACATAGACTAAAATATGGAGTTTAATGATGTAATAGGCATTGATGATTTTCTCCAAATACCATGCCAAGAACCATGGGATGATTTATGGATATACACAGAAGAGATCTCTCATTTCTGAAGAAACAAAGCCACTGCCAAAATCACTATTTCTCAAAGTGGAGGAGTTCCGATCAATAATGAATGAATGAGAGAGAAGAAAATATTTTGGGCATTCAATACTAAAATAGAATCTTGTATTACATCATGAAGAATGTGGATTTCATGATTTGTCCTCATAGCATGAAGTATAAGGAATAATCCCCTTGGGGAACAGGTGGTGCCTGTAATGAAACTTCATTAAGGACTAGTGGAAGTATTATAATTAACCCATTAACTCAGTATGAATGTTTATTTCCAATATAAACATTTTCTGGATATTCCAATAATTTTTAATCACTAAAATATACAACAATAAGATTATCTGTTAAGATAGTACAAGTGGATGATGGAAATGATTATTTCATAATACTGAATCATTTAAAAATTCTGATACAATTTTTTCTATTTTATTACCTACTTTGAATGTGTATTTATTTATTGTATGAACACATGACAAACATTACTCTTAATGGGGGATGTGGTTCAATAGTATTATAGAATAATTGAAAAAAATTTGAATTCATTAAAAATATAGGTACACTAAAACCCCACCCCCTATCGGTGTCCATAGAAGATCCATTTGTGATCAAAAAATTGTATCAGAGCATAGGTTTACCTATGATGGGATCAGAGTTTTTTTCACTCTTTTACATGGTTTCTAAGAAGTAATGATTTGAAGCAGATTCTAAAGATCCTCAAGTTGAATATTTAATTGTCACTCATTTCAGAGAAAAGTTGACGGTTTACTATATGTCATTGAAATAAATGATGAATATAGAAAAAAAAATATTGATTAAAATATCAAAAAATAATAATAAATGTATCAATGATCTCTTAACAAATTAGTTTACAATGATTATTATGATAAACTAGTCCCTGATTTGGAGAGTGTGATTATGTTAAATATCTAAAAAAAATTGAGTAATTTTACTCATAATTTTAATGACATATGAATAATGTTCCAAAATAATTAAATTCCAATATAATTTTTTAATTGATGGTTCTTTTTTATGATTTATAACATCATGAATAATAAATCAAAAAATAGGAGGATTGAATTAAAATAAAATTTTGAAGGGGAAATGTTTTAACATACCATGCTGATGTAAATTTAGAATATATAAATACACCAAAACATCAGTTGTGGATACAGGTATGATCAGAAAAAATTACTCACCAAATTATTCAACAAAAATAATTTCAAGTCTAGAAATATTTCAATACACACTCTATCATAACTTCTATTAAAATAAAAAGATGTATATTTTTTGTCTACATTTTGTGATTCTATAAATTTTGGAATCAGGAAAAAAATTGAAGTAATAACGTATTAGTTTATGAAATTATTGATGTATATCATTTAGGTATAGTATGTATGATGATATTATGAATCCTTAATAATACATTCAAAATACATAAATATAGAAGATTCTTTCAATGAAGAAAATATTTATCTGTATTGAATGATTATTTGATTATTGTGATATATTAGGTCATAGTTATGTTGACTTTTTTTATATTTCAACCATATAATATACATATTATGATGAGAGGAAATCCCCACAACAAATTATAAATCCATAAAAATGTTGAAAATACTTCCTTTAGAAATTTTTATATAATTGTAGTCAAAAAAAATATGATGGAATCTAATATAGAGAAGAATGATAATATATATTCAATAATATCATCTAAACCAAAAAAATTGGAATATTATGGAATGATAGGTCATATCATCGACCATTACAAATTATACATGGAAATTATTGGATGCATTCAGAATTTATCAAGATAATAAATGAATTTCCTATAAGAGAAAATAGTATTGATTGAAGAAATTATTCAATTATATTTTCATAAGTTAACTATGAATGAAAACATAAAATAATTGGAGAATAAATTTTGAAACTCCATAATAGGATTTTTTTAGAAGGAGTTCTTAAGAAATATCAATGATTAATTTAATCTTTGAGGAGAAATAAAAAAATCTAAAGATGACACAATTTATAGAGAAAAATAAAATGGAAAAATGGTTTTTCCACCTAAAGATCTCCAATTTCATTAGTGGATGTCAACAAATGAAAACTTTAGTGTCACCAAAATAATGTTTGGATTATTCTATAAGATATAAATAATGAAAATAGTTTTATAACTCCTCTACCACTCAAATATAGATGCTAAAAATCTAAAATACATCCCCTAGAGACGATACTACACTAATAATAGAAGGGAGGATAATAAATAAAAACAATATAAAGGTTAATATAATTAGATAATCAATGTTATTAATGGATGAAACAAATTTTAAATGTAATAGATACATGAAAAGAGGGAGTACCATACACATTAGAGCGGCATGAAAAGGAGTTATTGGATTCAGAGGAAATTCTCGGCCCTATGATACTTATTAATAATATCACAAGTGTTCTAACATATTACATCACTTTTTTAGTATTAATGTAATCAAATTATATGTAAAATATGTTTATGATCTATCCCAAGAATAGAATAGGGCGAAAAAATTTGAAGACAAAAAGAACGAATGATTATTTAGGGCCTGATAAAATTTGAACTATTCCAAAATAGTTTATCATCATTTTGAACATCTTAAAGACTCTCTAATTAAATTTTACACAAGTTATAAAAAAAGGGATTTCACCCCTTTAAGGGGAGAAAACAAAAAGGGGGTGATATCAACCTATATCTCAGGAATAAATATAAATTCATGTTATATCAACAGATGTTGATAATAGAGGTAACCCAATTACACTACTTTCTGTTTTCTTGATTATATTGAGCATGTGGATCTAATGGGAATTTTTTTTGATAACTCACATTATAGAATACGGAAGGAAAAAGTATTAATATGAAATTTATGATGTTTTTCCTAATGTGTGAATGATAATATATAATCGGATTTTTTTTACATAGGTCCCTTATCGAGGAATATTAAATTTATGATCATGATATCATATTCATGATCATTAATGGTTATCGAAGATAAAGAAGGATATATCTATCTTTTTTTCTACATCAGGTAAACCCATATAGACATAGTGTAATCTATCAAAAGGATCTTTTACATATGATCCATATGGTACCATCCTATTTTCATAAAGAGAAAAGTATATTTTTTAAATTAAATTATGACATGAATAGAACCCTTTCATTAACCTTTTGAATTTATTGTTAGTATGGCGGATAAATGATATGGAATATAAGGACATTTTATTTAAAACAAATTTTTTAGGAGGATAATTAAAATATTATGCCGATGGGTGATGACTATTGCCTTATTTCTTTCAATATATAATATGGAATAAAAATTCAATGTATGATGATGTCCTTTATAATTTTTGATTAATCATGGATTCATAATTTTTTAAATAATGTTTAAAATATAAATGATGTCCTAGGATAATTCCTTTAGAAATTTTGAAGATTTCATAGATCTCATTAACTAAGTCAATTATCTATTCTCAATGTGATGATGAATATAAATTTTTGGTGGACTAATTTTTTGTCACATTGTAGGACAATTCCTTATGATTTAGGATGATTCGTAGATTGTTTTAATATATTTATCTAATATCATTGTATGTGATCCTTGGAAAATTATTCCAGTAAATATAACAATTTTTTAAGTGATAAAAAATGTTTTTGGTATCTTCTAAAGAGTTTTTAATATTTTTTAATACAAGTGAGGACCATGAATTTTTTTTTCCAGGATGAAATAATGATTTTCAGAGAAAACTAGTTGATGGTCATGCTATTGAAATACTATCTCATGATTTTTCGAATGTGGGGTTAATGATAAATTAATGTTTCCATGGTAAAAATAAATTATATATTTCATTAGGAGTTTTTATTTGATGAAGACAATGAATATATCAATTTTAATGTTAAATAGATGATGATATATAATTTAAGGAGGCTTAGAATTCAGTGATAGGGAAAAAATTGCTTAAGGTTATATTTATATTATATATTTAGTATTTAAAAACTACACTACATGCATTTGTTATAAAATATTTGTGCCATCACAACTATATATCCTAGGATGAACTCAACCAACTAATATATGGGACCTATAGGTCTACCAAACCCATGAGAGTTTCCTATGTTATATTGTGGATAATAGAGGATAAAATATTTTATATAATTACCAGTACATGTGGAAAAACTTATGTATAAGTCACATAGAGTATATTTCACACCATGAAGAGTGATTGCAATGAATGGTGGGGCCACTGTGTGGGGTGTCATGGTGGAATGGGTCTTCGACATTTCTGGCAAGTCATGGGATTGTTTTTTTGTTATATCACAGTCTCAGTGCATAGTGAAATCAACATGGGATGATAATGGTGAGCAGAATATTTATATTCCATTAAAATATAGTTATAATGATTGAATAATTTTCACTAGATATTTTCTATCCAATCAGGCGGGGTTTTCATCTTCTTCCTCTACATCCATAAGGATCTCCAATTCACCACAGTTTAAACTGATCACTAGAGGATCCCGTAACTGAAATCTATTGAAGTCCATTTGGATAAAATGATGGTTGTTTGATATAATTGAAACTTTAATTCAATATAATGTATTTCAAGGATGGATAGAATTTGAATAATGTAATTTAGATGAACTAAACATATAGTTTCCATAGGCCACTAATCCATGGAATGATCAATGAGTTGTAATAATATATTTAGCATCTGATACACAACATATTCATTAGTGGAATTCAACCCAATGTTAATAAGAAGATATTACAAATTCAAGGGTGTAAAATTTATAATACTCAAATGATTCAGTCTTTCCATAAATGACATACAAACCAGTGCTGTAAATAATGATTTTTATCAACAATAAATATTTTTTGTGTTATCAATATGGATAAAAATGTATAGTTTATTTTGGTAAAAATAATTGATCATTTATTTTAAATAACAATGAATGAACCCAAATAATATTTCTTCATATACGCAGAAGATATATCTCATTTTGATAGAAACATAGACACCGTGAAACAATTGTTTCACAAAGAGGATGAGATTGGTAAAACAATATTTTTAAATAATATAAGATAATTATATTGAAAATTAATAAGTTCAAATAAATTATTGATTTCTATAAGAATAAAAAAGTTCCATGAAGTATATTACTTGCTCAGAGGATAATAAAGTCACAAAACTATGGAATGTGTACAACACTCTTTATTGAGCATCACAATGAACAGTGTTACAAGAAATTATTTTATATGTGATAGAATATCATGGGTTTTGTTTATAGTTTCTATGAATTAATTTGACAATGCTGATAATATATGAACCCATTGTACAATGTTATAGTGGTTAACTCATATGTCAAGGACTTGAGGATTCATCCTTACTGTTGAATGAAATAGGAATACATTCAAGGGAAATGTGTATTCAATCAGGTTAACACTAATAATGAAATGAAAATACACATGGATGTTACTCATTCATAGGACACATAGTCTATTTTTGTGAATAAGTGGTTTGATAAGGAGAAACGTTGTCAGTGAACACCTATTCAGATTTGTTCATGATATTCATGGATTTCATGTGGAAATACCTTCATGCATTCATGCATGATCAATCACATGTGAATATATTTTTAAATACCCTAACTGAATATAAGATGAACATAAACAATTGAAATATGAATGAGATTGTGTAAACATTGTACTTATATAAATAATTCATGAATATGTGTGCACCACATGAACACAACGTTATTATGTCCAGGAACTTCTATGATATATGTATTATCTTCCTAATCAATTAGATATTACAAGGGAGAATAAAACATGCAGTTTCTTAATATATCCATCGGTTGACTACATCGAATGGAAGTATTCTTATATGGATGTATAATCCTCAATGTATTTAAGATTATAAATTTGAAATTCATATATCATTTTGATTTAGTAGTACTTGAAGACCTTTAGTGAAGGAACAATGATATCTAGTTGATGAAATGTCATGAACTATAGTAGATATATATTCTTTAGTGTGTTCATTGAACAACATTAAAGTGTTATTGGTTAGAGTATAAAAAATTCTGCTGGTTATTAGAAGAATCTGTATAATGGATTCAACATAATCATGAATATTTTTTATTTTTGGTATAAACATTGTGTTCCAATTCAAGGAATTTTTAATCACACTATGATATAACGATTAGAGAACCCATGAAGCAACTATAGGCTGATCAAGGAATGGAGTATTTCTTTTCACCAAACCATGTAATAATACTTGAATGACAATGTCTCTTTTATTATCTACATTTCATTTGTATATAATTTTTGATAGCACAGAAAAATCATATTCTATTCACCGTGGAAGAAGGTCAAGAGTAATGTGGGCTAATTGAAAAGAATGTAAATTTAGTTGAAAGTTGGGTATATAGATTCACCATATCTCAATGTCATTTCATGATCCATCTAGGGTTTAAAAATTTGATGTATGATAATGATGGTATATATGTAGGGTATAATGTGAAGATTCAATATCATTATATAACACTAACCATTCTAGTGTTTCAATATTACTATGGGTCATTATTATTGCGTGGAATTATGCCTATAGTGAACTATAATAATTGTTATTAATTTTACACATTTAATTTTTGTATATGAAGTGTAATGACTAATGTTAATTGATTCATAGGGGAGAAACTATGACACAAATAACTAGTATCTTTCCTCATGAATCCTATTTTCTCAACATGGGAGGGATATAACATCAATCAGGATCCCTTGTATCTATTCCCATGATCTATAACAATATTTAAGTCTCCATCCTAATTTAATATAAGAGAAGTTTGAATTAGAGGATATCAAAACTGTTTCAATGTCAACTAAGACACACTATGAAATTACCACCAGTAAAAACATTACCCATAAAGCATATGATGGTGTAATAAGAGGTTATTTATCTAATCATTGTTATTATAGGTGTAAAATTTTCTTCATTGATATTAAATAGAGGTTTCTTCAATACCATTATCATTTTCGTTTTATTAACCAAATACACATAAATATAATATAAACACTATAAATAATTTTTTTTATTTCATGAGAAAATAATTATGGGGTTTAAAAATGTAAAATGTCTATTAATAATTAAAATATAATTTATTTTCATTATTTATTCTTATAAAATAATTTTTTTTAAATAACAATTATTTACTTTTATGGTATCCCATTTAATTTTTTTATCACACAAAAACATTATTATATCATAAAAAATATTATACAAAAATAGATAATAATTTTTTAAAATTTTAAAAATAAAATATTTAGGAAACTATATTGATAGAATAAGTAAAAAATTTTAAATCCACACACTGAATTTATCATTACATTATATCTTCAGAATTACCCAAATTACACTGTTTTTCGATAATAGAAATCATGCAGTTTTATTTTATTATTATTCATTATAGATTCATAAATATGTAATAATGATTTAGTAATTAATGTTTGTGAATCCAAGATGAATAATTATTTCATTTTATAACATAATTAATTTTACATATTCAAACTGATTTCACATACCTATAAATAACATTCCAAGGCTAAAAATGGAAATTATGACTTCCCAATTAATATTTCATATAAATATTACATTCCATTTAGCGAATTTATATTAATAAATTTATTTTTTATCCCTATTGATTAAATTACAATAAAATTCCATAAATTCTAAAAAACCATGACAAAAAACCATTGGTATGCATATATTTTCCAGTACTCAAAAACCTAAAACGATAAGGCCAATATTTAGATATAAATAACAAATATTATCATTTTTCAACAAATAACAATCTGTACACCACATCATATTTAATCAAAATCCATTTAACATTTATTTCACCTCATTTTACCTCCCTATGGACTTTCCATGTTGTTTCAATGGTCCTACGTAACTCTCCTAGGGAATTACAAAGGGTCCACATATGGTAGATGATTCTTTTCATCTCTCATTTTATTAATGTTAATTTTTTTACATAATCCCTTAATTTCAATGATATTATATTTTCATGATCTTATGATATGTCTATTACAATCCAAAATATTTTCTATCAAAATAGAGAATTTTATTTTCATTAATTAGTATCTTTTCATATACCACTTTATATACCCTTTATGCTAACGAATTTATTCATTACCATTCCATGCATCCCTTTTAATGTTGGGAATACAAACACATTTTTATATTCAAAGTTATTATTAAATATATAATTGCATTTCAATGAATGGTTATTTCTATGTGTGGAATATATACTCAATTCTAACAGGTTAAAATCATGAATAATTCATGTCTTTAGATACTAACGTACATATTTATTATATATGAAACCCATTAATTATTCTCTATATGTTATTAAATAAATTCTGTTCTCAGATATATGATCTATATGGACCATCTCAATTATAAAAAAATGATGGGTGTACCCTGATAGTTCCCCAATACACTAGGTAAATTATTAATATATATTTTTTAAAAGTTTACAACAACTTGTCAAATAATCATGTTAATATGTTTTATCAAACATTATATTTAAACAATAGAATTAATCATTAAAAATATGATTATAAATATCTTATATTTTAATATTATTTATATTTTAATGATAATTATAAAATAAATATGATAATGATATCATATTTGACTTTTGATTTAGGCATGATAATTTTTCAATTCCATTTACATTTAATATATCATATGGGGATTTATTCTAACCCTTTTCTGTTGGATTATGTCAGATTAATGTCGCATGCAATTTGACAAAATTAGAGGTGAAGACAAGGTGATTTTAAAGAAATTTAAATATATTTTTTGGTTATGCTTTCCTCATGTACATAATGTATTGGGTATCTATTTTTCTTATAGAGTACACATAAAATGGAATTCATTGTCATTAATATTATATTTTTTATGTATTTATGTTTAAATTATTATATTAGAAGGGTGGGTTTTCATATTAATGCGAATTTTTTATAAACATATAATATTTTTCATTCATTCATAATTAATGATTAGTGGTGAGTAAATATTTTCAGTTAGATTCAAAAGAAAAATATTGAATAAAATTATAAGTCACACATTCTAAAATAAATATTTAGAATTCAAATATAAAAACAATTATGTATAAATACAAATTAAATGTAAATTTTTTATAGGTTTTTTTAAAATTAGATGAGTTGAATTAATTTTATTAGTGAATTTAAAAATTTCACTCATTATTGATAATTTTTCTTATAGATATTTAACATTTGAATATGGTTTCTTTTTTTAATAATATATTTCGTTATAAATTTTAAAAAATGTGTATAATGTATTTAATTTGGTTAATAACCTATACCTTTTGTGTAGATTTATTAATCTCATTTAGAGAATTTATAAATTTATTAGACTTTTTATTAATGATATTTTGTAAAAAAACATTATTATTAAATCCAAGAAATAACAATTAAATTGACAATAAAATTTTTTCTTTTGTGATTTCCTTGTGAACTATTTTGAATTTTAAATGTTAAAAAATAAAAATGATATTTCTTTATTGAAATTAAAAACCATTTCATTTATTAATTGTGAACACAAATTAGTTTTCTATAAGAAAAGATATAATGGAAAAATATTGATAAAATAATGAGACAAGTTATCCTCATTTTAAATAGAGGAATCTGTATTAAAATGAGAAAAAATTTGATAGATTACAACATTGTAGTGAAGATGTTGGTTGAAAAGTAAGTTATTATTGATTTATAATACTAAACAATTTCTTGGTGTCCTAATGATTTGAATTATGGGATATATCATATAAATGACTTGAATATTTGGGTTTGACTATTAATATGTTTTCGGAGATCATATAATGAACATTTATAGTGGAAGAAACCCGTGTAAGGCCCAATAAATCATCAATTTTATAGAATGACATTAAATTATTAACATTAAATATTTATACATTAAATGAAAAATGATAAGTAGTTTTCTTCCAATCATAGTATGATTGAGGAATATCAATTTATCATTTGAAAAAGTCATTATTCCACTATTTAATTGAACCAACATAAGAATACATTATCATAAAAATTGGATCTCAAATCCCATGAGGGGATATTGACATAACCCAAAGAAAATTGGTCATTCGGTACCATATAATGATTTTTAATGTCTTGAATTCATCGCGTATAAGCACAATGGGGGGTGAATTTTTTTTTTGAACATATCAATTATATATAGATAAAAAAATTGATAGATAATTGACTGCAATATCATTGAAAATGTTACATGTTAATTGTTTTTTTGGATCCTACATATTAAATTTAACTACTAAAATCAATGTATATTAACATGATGAAAATTTGTGAAATAATATTTTTAGTTCATACTGAAAATAATATCTTGGATGGAATGGTAGAGATTAATGACATATAATCCCATCCATACTGTAGAATACTCGGTTTCATGTACATTACACTTCAATCATATATTTTTAGTCTTTATAATATTCAGTTTCTGTTTTGGTAGGTCAAAATGGGGTTTTTAATGTATTTTAATACTTCTTTATATATTCACGTTTTGGGCATCGTTAATTTAAACCGTACAATACATCCAAGTATCTATGAATGGGAATATAATGGACACTTGGTAGGCACGAAATTAGTTCATGTGTTGGCCAAACCATGTGAGTTACTATGAGAAATAGTGATTCTCAGAACATTGTGAAAAAAATGGCTGATGCACATCTTTTTAACTATGCGAGACATTTTTGATAGGGTAGTATTAAGATATAATCACTACACAATTGTTTCATATTTTTTCAAACAATGAGTCTTATCTATGCATCATGCATTTAGAACCCCATAAAAATGTATCTAATTTGATTTAACCCCTTTAACTATTTTCACCCGTAGACTCATAATAACCCAACAAACTTATCCTCACACGTATTAAGAGATTACCACATTGATCATGGATCGATTCAAAGGTGAATAAATGTGTTTTAGGGAGCTATGATTCATCTGTTTGTACCTATTCATCCAATTTATTTTTTTATCCAACGATATTATTTCTATCATAACCATATATATAGTCTATTATGGATTGATATATGTGTTATTAATGGTTTTATTTTATAATTACTTTGGATCAAATTTATTTAACATTGGTTTTGTCTGGATCGTGATGTTTTATTATCTCATTAATCAAAATCAATAATGTTTCGGAGGTTTGATGATTCACTTTTATATTAAAAAAATTTATAATAAGAAGAATATACTTAAATAAAATGTTTTATTATAAATTATGGTGAAATATTTTTTTCCATTATTTAAGGAATTACCGATTTGTAATTGGATTTGGAAAATTGTGGTTGAATTGGATGGACATTAAAAAACTCTTTTTGTTTATAAAATTTAAAATATGATTATAAAATCAGGGTTTTTTATTCACATAATATTATTATTAAAATGTTTTAAATAAAGATATTTTGGTCAAATTGTTTTAAATGGATTTTGGTATACATATTTAATGTGAGTTCATTTTCATTAGATGTAACCCAGAGGAAGGGATATGACTTATTGTGAAAACTGGTATAGATCCCCCTGTGTTGACAAGGTGGATTGATGTGTGATGGATTGTGAGTATGAAACATTAACATATGAATTTATGGTGTGTGTGGATACATGTTTATGGGTATTGTGAATGATTGAAAAGATGTTTTATGGATGAAAATGTGTTTCATTATAATTATAAATGGTTTTGATATAATTTATTTAAAATTATTTTAAACTATTTTATAAAAATTGTGTAAACATGACTAGTACTAGCGGAATGAGTATAGAATTCATTGGGGGAAATCCTATTTAGTTTAGACACACCCCATTCTTGAGAACTAATTTTCACATTCATATTTCTTCTATTGGGACACAAGTAAATGAAAATTAACTCAATTATCTAGTGATTCTTCTTAATACCATTGGAATGAAAAGTGTTGTTGTAGTTAAGAGTGGGTTGAGTGTTGATGATTAATTTATCTTGGGTTTTTTTTATTTTTACAACAAAAAATCTATTTTAGTATAATTTATTTGTTTCCTCATGTACACTAAAATTTCATATTTGTTTTGATATGATTGATTTATATATTGTTAACATGAATCATACTATAGTTTGGTTGGTTATTGTTATTGTAGTTTGGATGCTTTAAAATTGAATTGGGAATTTATCCCCTAGTTTTTCATGAGTCCCTTGAAATTTATTTCCCACTATCAATATTTTCTGTATGTCACCAATGGCTTTGTAGTTCCCCGATCACTAAAAAATCCAATGAGGATTGCAAGGATGTTACAAATTTTATGTTATTGTTCATTATTTCACAGAAAAATGGAATCATCTTGTTTGTTTCTTGGCATAGGAAATTGTATCAGTTTTCAACTTTCCAAATGTATTTTTGTGAATAATGAAGTCAGTTTTATTTTTTCCTAGAGTTTTATATACTACAAATCAATATTTTTGGTATGGTAGTAATAAGTATGGCTTTAGAACACAAAATACAAATAATTAAAGAAATTATCTTACCTCAATGTAAAATATATTCATGTTGTTATGGAGTATGGGTAGATGAGTGTTTTAAGACACATATAGGTGAGTTTTCACTATGTTATCATGTGTTCATCATTTGAGAGTTTCAAGATAGGATAATATAGTTTGACTTCCTAATATGGATGAATTATATATTTTAAATTATATGGTCAATAAAATGGAAAAAATGAATTGATTTTTTAAAATATAGATATGTTATATTTTGAAAAGGATGTTTGTAGTAATTTAAAAAATGTATTGGGAGAATGGATGAATTTTAAAAAAATAAGATTTCTCTCAGAGATAATTTAAACAATTAGAATATCTAACACATCAGTTTCTAATGAGTGATACTGAATGGTATTTTGTTTTATTTATAGAAAATAAAATTGGGTATGTGTCACACCCCATCACTAGACACTCTTTTTTTCTATATTTTGTCTTTTATGGAATATTTCTTATTTTGGTTTTCATTGATTCCAATGTAATAATTTTTAGATTTTAAAACATCCATGATAGCGTTTGGGCAGCAAATTGTTGGCACATGATCTAGCTGACAGTGTGGCCAAACTGTACACCCTCATCTATGTCTACAAATAATAAAATAATGTGAAATGTAAAAAATAAAAATAAAATAATGATTAATAAAAATAATAATTTTTTTCTATTATAACTGTTATTTTTATTTTTATTTTGAAAATTATAATTATTCTTATATATATTATTATTAATATTAAAACAATTATTTTATAAAACCATAATCCCCCATACCCTCTCCCTTCGGTGCAACCCTCCCCCTTCCCTCTCCCTTGCCGAGTGTGACCCCACTTTCCCTTCCACCATATGCATTATTCCCCTCATGATCTCTCCCCCACACATGACCACCACAGCCTAGCCAGACCTCCTCCTCTTATAGGATACCCTTTGAACTATACATTTGGTGTGACCACACATCATCTCATTACCTCCTCCTCTCATTGAAACCCCCATGTCTCTCCCTCTCCCATGACCACCCAAGCCTAACCAGACCTCCTCCTCTCACTGGCACCCCCTACCCGACTGTGGCTCCTTTCCGTCACCCACACCTACTCACACAACCCCCTACTCTAGCCACCATATCTACAGTGCAACGACCAAAAACTTCCCGTACCTCCAGATCTTACCCCCTCGTGTAAACTTTTCCTCTACAATGATCCATTTCTACCATCTGGTGAGTATCTAATTCCATCTATTACCCCTATTTTTTGATTTTCTTCTCTTCCAGGCGGAGTGCATACTGTAGATAACCCTAAATCTATTGGTAGATATTATTTTCGATGATTATTGTTGGATAGGGTTCATTTCGTATCGTCATGGCCAGTTCTAACCAACTCTATCATGTGTAGTGAATTCTAAAGGAGTTTAAGGAAATAGTTTTTCTAGTATTTCCTTTTGCAAATTTTTTAATTTATGGGTTTTTTTATTTTTTGGTTGATGATAATTTTTTTCGAGAGTGTCTAGACATTGATGAGGTAATTTAAAACCACCTCTTGTAAGGATTTTTACGTGCATGGTTAGAGGTGATGTATATATTTATACACACACATAGACGACCTCTTTGTACATATTCCATAATGACATAGGGAATATTTGAAGTGCATCTAGGTGTATTTATATAAATAATTATAATTTCATATGCGTGTATGTGAAAAAGGATATGTTAGAGAAGACATCAACAAAATTAGTAAGTTTGAGGTAGGATCTCTATACATTGGCCTTTAAATTTAATTATCATTTATTTATGGTATTTCACACCTAGTTTTTATATTAACAAATGATATATAATAGTTAGTAAAATCATCTATCATTAAATAGAATAGTTTATTTCATTTAGTGTATTTAAATAAATGGGTTGATTTCATTTTTTACATCAACTACACGATGAAATACCCCTTAATCCTTTATAAATGTGTTAAATAATCCAAATTTAGACTTTAGATTTATAAATTAGAGTGATAGTTTATTTTTTGTTATGAAAGTGGATTGTGTAGGTTCCATTTAGTAATTTCTTTTAAATTTATGGGTAAATATAATGATTATATTTTACACCATTATTTATGGATTAGTTAGTAATTTATTATTATTAAAATAAATTAATTTTGTGAAATGGTGTGATTTCCATTTATATTTTAATTGCATAATTTTTTTTGTTAAATACACCTTAATAGTGTATATCACATTTCCCAGTTTTCCATCGTGAGTAAATTGTCATATTTAATGAATTTCATGCATTGTTAATGTGTGATAGCTTGTCAAAAAATTACTAAAATTATATTACAAATTTTATTGAAATACTCAGTGGTGTTTATTTAATTATTTAGAAATGAATTTGTGTGCATGTGGTTCATTATGAAGTGGTTTATCATTTGATAGTTTTTTATTCCTGTTTAGAACTTTTTAAATAGATAAATTTTAAAACTATCATTGGATGGTAATCATTCCTTGGTTGTGTGTATTTTGTGGGATGATCATTGTGTAGGACTACCTTTTGATCAAATATTCAAAATTAAGGGGACTTATTCCTTAGGGTGACACAAAAAAAATTTGTGTGATTTTCTTTTGTGTGATGTACATGTAGTTGAATGTGACTTAATGACTGGTTGAAATTGGTTGGATAATCCCCCTTTTAATTCTTGAAATTAGAACCTTGCATAGAGAGTGATTTTTTATTGAATGATTTTCTTAATAGTATATGTTACACACTAGATAGTGGCCCATAGTAGAAGAATATTTTATTATTATTTCTATGGGATTAGGCCTCTCAGTTATGCAAGGTATGAAGATGATTGGGAATTTGGGTGCCATGACGTCATCAAGTAGGGCATTCCTTTATTTTAGGTCACATGAATCATGAATTCTAGATTATTCATGATATCATAGGTTCTACCATGTTTTCTAGTAGTTTGTTATATGTAGAAGATGATTGAGATTCATGTGTTGGATGGTTAGCCTTTTGGGTTGTTTTTCCATTTCCTGTGTTGTATGATTATTGATCTTTTTTCCATTCATAGTGTAGTTTCTAAATAAATGTGGAAAAATGGTTTCATGTGTTTATGGAAATGGATTTGAAATTTTATAATACATACTTCATCCCTTTTTGTGTTAACTTTACCTCCATAAAAATACAAATTTATGCTTCTTAATAATAGAATCATGATTTTGATTAAAAAGGAGAAAAGGAAAATGATTTCTTATAAGATGATAATGTGTGAAAAATTAGTTTTATGCATTATATTCCAAAAAAGATATTGGTGGATATTTTATTTAAAATAAATTCATATGTGTAACGTCCCTGTTCTGGAAGCCACCAAGAGGCACCCCATACCAGATTGGTCACATGGCTAGATGTGCATTTACCCGAATGCTAGAGGCTGCCGACTATTAGTGAGGGTCGTGGGTGTGATAGTGGGGAAACGATACCCTCAATGGAAGAGTACACAGTGGAAGTAAATAAATACATACAAGAGTGGAAGCAGTAATAATTACATACAATAGTAATAGTAGAAAACTGAAAGTACAAACTGGAAAAAATATCTATAATGATTCGTGGTACATATGTCTAATAAAACTACCAAACAATCACAATGCTTAAATCCAGCAGTGCTAACCCAATGGGAAAAAGAAATCATATAAACTCCTCAGCATCGCAAGCCATAGTTTGGTCCCATGATCTCTAGCTCCACAGCATATCAAGTACCTGAGTAGAGGGTGCATGCCCTTATTTATACCTGCATCAATATAATCTGTTTGGGATCACAAGAATTGCCCAAAATAGGTGTGAGAATAAATCCTAGTATGAAACCACCCGATGATCTGTGCCTAACAGTTAGTGAATATATGCCTGGTTAAAGTGAAGAAAACAGCAATCAATACAGTGCTTAGTAGTAAATAATCCACAGTATCAATATCAAGAAACAGCGAAACAAACAGCTAAACCTCCCACAGGTAACCCTCTAGGTAGTGCACTTAGCCTAACCCATCTACATCAGTCATAAGATTATATAAAGACTCTCTGAGTAATTGCTCATAGTCAATTCCACTTATAGTCAAAGGTAAATCCTGACTCTCTGAGGAAGCTCACACAGTAAATTTCCTGTATAGTCTAAGGTAGTCAAGGACTCTCTGAGAAAGCATGCACGGTTAATTCCCTTTATATCCCCATTGTCTAAGACTCTCTAAGGAAGCTCCCATGGTCAATTACCCTTTTATCCAGGTCATTCAATTAAATCCAAGACTCTTTGAGGAAGCTCACACGGTCAATCTCCTTATAGTCTAATGAAATCAAGGACACTCTGAGGAAGCTCACTCAGTCAATTCCCCTTATAGTCTGAACTGGTCCTAGGCTCTGTGAGGATGATCAGTCGGTAAATCCCCTTTATAGTCTATTGTTCTCAAAGACTCTCTGAGACAGATCACTTGGTCATTTCCCTTTATAGTCTACTACACTAGGTTCTCACGGCCCTGTGTAGGTCAACGAGTATAGCAGTGCGAAATGGCCAAAGTGAACTTACAGAACAACTTGGCTAACAGTCTACCGCAAATCAAGCATGCCAGAATACAATCTCTCCATCCAACAGTAACATGCATGGAAAATAGGCATGGAAGCCAAAGTGGCTAAACAGGAACAAACAGTCATAAATAGAAAAAGCAAGGGAAAACATCCAAAGCATAGAAATCAACCCTATTCATATCCAAATAACCTCTACACAAGCACAAAAGAATGGGAAGCAATCAGTATGGGTAAAACAGTAAACACACAATACCCCATTCAAGGGTATTGGTGGAATTTTTACATAATACTCAAAGACTTTGAACGGAATGGCACAAACCACCTACCTCAAAGGTTTTGACGAAAACCCACACAAACGAAGAACACACAAGAAAACATGGTTGAATCTCTAAGAACATGCCTTAAATCTCTTCTCCTAACAATACCATGTCTAAAACTCCTCAAATTTGTCATCCACACACATAGATCTACCCATAATAGGTATATATCTAAGATATTTGGAGAATAAGGGAATTAGATCTATGTTTATCTAGGAAACCAAACAAGAAATAAGAAGAATGTCTACATACCTCAAGAATCCAGCTTCAATTCGCCCAGAGAGGCCTTCACATCAATTCTAGAATGATGGGAGAACGTTCATTGACCTTAGGAGAAGAAAAATCATGAGTTATGACATCTTAGGAGGGAAAACGAGCCACTAAGAGGAAAACACGTGTGAGATCCACTTTTCTAGGATCTCGATTAAGTGCTCGCACAATTAGTCAAATTGTGCGCTAACTGTGTGCTAGCCACTGCCTCGGCACACCTTACATGCACAGTTTGGCCGCCTGGTTAGACAAAATGTGTGCTAACCGTGTGACTTCCCCTTTTCCTCAAAACATCATTCAATGTCTTCTTGACTCTCCCATTCATCACCATAACTTTATAACCATAGAACCCCTCAAATTAGGGTCATATACTTGAAAAGAAGGTCTGGTTCATTACAAACTTCCTCCCTTAAAGAAATGTGACCTTTAATTTTGTTTAGAAAGATGGTGTAGAAGATGAAATCCCGAACAGGTTGGGCCACTGCAAATGTACATTGGCCTCCCTCTCCCATGTCTCGTCTTGTACTCGCCCGTGCTTCCATAGCACCCGTACCAGAGGAATAGACCGGCCACAGTGAACCTTCGTACTAAGATCAAAAATCTGGATAGGATGTTACTCAAACAAAATATCCACTTCAAGCTCAACCTCATCAGGTTGGAAGATGTTATACATGTCTAAGAAGTAACGTCGATGTTGAAAAACGTGAAAGACATCTTGTATAGCTCAGTATCTCTGATGTAACTGCAACCAATATGCAACTAGCCCAACTCTCTCCAACACCTCAAACAGTCCAACGTACCTCTGTGAAAGATTACCTAGTCTCATATTCATCTTCCACCCCATCCTCGGTGTGACACGTAGGAGAACCTGATCCCCAACCGTGAACTCTAGAGGTCATCTCCCCTGATCAGCATAAGACTTCTGTCGAGACTGTGCATCATTCATGCTCTTCTGAATCAACTCTATCTGCTCTATGGTATCCTGAACAAGATGAGGTCCCAAAAAAGCTCCCTCTCCTACCCCCAGCCAACATAAGGGTTATCGGTAGGGCCACCCATACAAAGCCTCAAAAGGTTCCATCTGAATAGTTTCATGAAAACTGTTGTTGTAGAAAAAATCCATAAGAGGTATATGCTTCTCCCAAGAACCTCCAAAATTTAGAATGCAAGCTCAGAGCATCTCCTCAAGCACCATAATCCTGCATTCGTACTGGCCATCCATCTAGGGGTGGAATGATGTACTCAAAACTACATGTGTACCCAATGGCTTCTGAAGACCCTACTAGACCTGAGAAGTAAAACGTGCATCCTTATCTGAAACGATGGAGTGTGGAACTCCATGAAGACGTAAAATCTATCAGATTTTAATCCATCTCAACTCATCAACATGGAAGGTCTCATTGATCGGAAAGAGGTGATCATACTTTGTAAGCCTGTCAATGACAACCCATACTGCATCATTCCCTTAGGGTGGCCTTGGAAAACCGGTCACAAAATCCATCATGATGTCGTTCCACTTCCACTCGGGAATAGGTAATTGCTTCAAAATCCCTGCTAGTCGTTGGTGCTCCGCCTACACCTACTGACAGGTTGAACACCTCATTATTAAACCAACAACATATCTCTTTATACATGGCCACCAATACTGATGATGCAGATCACGATACATTTTGGTGACCCCAAGATGAACTGCCCAAACTGAAGAATGAAAATCATGCATCATCTCTTCACGTATGTCTACTAGCACCCATACCTGTCCCTAGAAAAGAACGATCTAATCCTCTCCTATGATACATCCAGTGATAGGGTCCTCTCCGTACATGTTCTCCCATAGGACTAGGCCTTCTAAATCTGATTGATGCCTCATTCACACTCGTTCAATAAGAGTATAGGTCACCGATATAGATGAAAGAAGTGATTGCCCCTGTCTGTCATGCACCTCCAAATGCATCTCAAAGAACAGATCCATAAGATACCACTCACTACTCGACTCTTGAACTACATGTGTTTGAGTCCTCATACTCAACACATCAGTCACTTTTTTGCATTTCCAAGGCATATAGGCAAGCTCAAAGTCAAAATAATGAAGTTACTCAACCCACCAACGCTCTGTCAAATTTAGATCACGCTAAGTGAAGTTGTACTTGAGACATTTTTGGTCAGTGAAAACCACAAAATGATCACCCAGAAGAAAATGTATCCACTATCCTAGGAAATGAACTAAAAATTCCAACTCCAGATTGTGCGTCGGGTAATTCTTCTCATGTGGCCTCAAATGTGGAGACTCATATGAGACGACTCCTTCTACATACATAGGCATAGCTCCCAACCCAATACTTGATGCATCATAGTAAATAGTATAGCTCTTTCCCAGCTCTAGAATGAATAGTATCGGTGCTGAAGTCTACCTCTCGTTCAGTTATTGAATGGATGACTCACAAGAATCTGATGATAAGAACTTTGTATACTTCTTAGTCAAACTCATCAGTGGTGATGCTAAGCACGAATTGTATTGAATGAAAGGTATATTGTATCCAAACAGCCCTAAAAAACTCCATACCTCAATGATATTTTGCGGTTTCTCCCAGGATACTACTACTCTAACTTTCTCTACGTCCACTAATATTCTTGTCTCTCAAATGACATGACCCAAGAAGTGAATCTAATCCATCCAAAAATGGCATTTTGAGAGCATAGAATATAACTGATTCTCTATCAGTGTAATCAAAATGTTATCAAGGTGTATGGCATGGTCGTGTCGAATGTGAGAGTAATCCATGATATCATACACGAAAACCACCACGAAGGAATCCAAGTATTGATGGAACACTCGGTTCATCAGTGCCATGAAAATTGCCTGTGTGTCCGTGATACCAAATGAAATAACCATATACATGTATTTAGCATACCTACTCTGAAAGGCTGTATGAGTTATATCAGATGGTTTAACGTGCGACCAATGATAAACAAAACTCAAGTCAATCTTCGAGAACACCTGGGCTCCTTAAATCTGGTCAAAGAGATAATCAATCCTCAGCAATGGATATCGGTTCTTGACCGTCAACTAGTCCATCTTCTGATAGTCCACACAAAGCTTGAGGGTTACATCTTCCTTCATCACAAATAGGATACACGAACCCCAATGTGAATTAATGGGTCAGATGAAACCCTTTTCCTGCAACTCCTCCAACCACTTCTTAAGCTCCTGCAACTCCAGTGTAGCCATCCTATAAGTAGGAATGGACACAGGTCCCACTCCTGGAACATGCTCAATTGAAAATTCTACCTCTATATACAGAGGAAAACATGAAAAGTACAATTGAAAAACATCTCTGAAATGATCCACCACCTGGGGAAAGTTCATTTGAGAAGTCCCCTAGTCATCCAGATACAGACTAGTAATCTGGATTGTTACAACTCATAACCCATGATTCTTTGGACACACTATGCTTGCCTGGACATCCCATTATCCCTTATAATGAATGGATCCACCCTCTGGTGATTTGAATCTCACCCTATGGTGATAAGAGTCGACAAATGCCTAGAAGGGAACTAGCCAGTCCATTCTGAGAATGACATCATATCATGTCATCTCTAGGACATAGAGGTACCATAGAATGTGACACCTACCAAAATCTAGAGCTAACTCCTTGACCTGACATACACTAACTATTCGAGTCCCCAATGGAGTGTCTACCATCAATATATCAACATAAGAAAGGATGCAGAGACCAAGGCTCTCCACGATAGCAACAGATATAAATCTATGGGAAGCCCATGTTTAGAAAAGAATAGAAAATAAATCTGAGGAATCTAGGATCGTTCCTCGAACTGCAGAAGGTCCGTGATCATGATCCTACAGGGTCTGATCCACTACAAAGGTATAACCTTCTCCACGGCCCTGTGACTCTGCCTGACTACACTGAGCTGATCCACTCTACTGTCACAGAATGACTGGCGACTGACCACCACGACCACAGCCTCCACCACGGCCTGGATGGATGGAAAAACACTAGTTCTCTGACTGGTGAGAAACTAGTGGTGATGCTCCTGGACACGGAGTCATAGAAGTACCTCTGTCACCAGCTGCTTGTGAAATGTACTGAATAAATAGCTAAAGATGGCTCATCATGCCCCAATAACGACACTCTACTGGGATTCTTCGGAAACGTGGCCTCGTATGCCTACTTCTCCCAAACTAGTAGCAAACCACATAAATACTGGAAGATGCATCCTACCTTATCTGATCTCCTCGTGCAGCCTCCCTCAGGTGCTTCTTGATATCAGTTGGCAGAGCACTAACTTTGGATGCCAAACCGCCCTAGTCCAATGCTCGTGAATCCATCAGATTGTGATCTATGATCTATGAATGGTTGACGATAGAAGATATCGAGGTCAACCTGAAGATATTCAACTATGATCAGATTTCATGCCTCAGAAAATCCTCAATATACCATTCAACGGATAACTCATCACTTCCTAGAATATGCATGAAACACTGCAACTCTTTGAAGCGAGAGGAATAATCCACAATAGTAAGTGTACCCTACTCCAGACTCATGACCTCTCGAGATTGATCAGCCTTCAAGGTCTCCAGATTGATGTAATCATAGAAGATGATTAGACACTCTTCCCAAGCCATATTCTGCTAGAGGCCCACCTATGAGATCACTTCCCACCACCACGGGGCGGAGTCTTGAAGCATGTAGGTAGAGACCATAACCCCCTTCTCCGGTGGTATCTCCAAATGCTCAAAAATAATCGTCGTGGATTCAAGCCAGGACTCTACAACATTAGGTCCTATATCCCCTAAGAAAGTAGGAGGATGATATTGCTGGAAGTCCCGCGTCAAATCATCCATCGATTGGGCAGGGGGAGGCGCTCCCAGAACGGACTACATAATCCTCAGAAATCCCTCCCTGGGTTGTGCATCCACACCTATGTTAGGTACAACGGATGGTTTCGAGGCTGGAACAACTGGAGGATCTACAGGTTGTCGCAGATCAGCCATGTCCGAAGTCTGATCATCGTCTGGAAACTGGCGCACAACCGAAGTACATCTTAGTGGCATGAATCTTCAAGTTCGAACAGACAACATAGATCAAGGTTATCAAGGACTGAAAACAAGGAGTGTAATAAGGGAATAGGAGAAAAAGATAATTCAAGTTTTATAAAACATCACTACATGGCGTGTTCCATTATTTCATTTACATGGGCATGCAATCCTGCCAAAACTGTTCGTGTAACACCTCAAACACACGACATGTTGTCTTAACACACGACATCTACTTGAATCCTCTTCCCATTCCTGTTCCTGAGTCATTTTACACGGTTAAGCCTCACGGATCTCCTAGGACAAGACTATAGGGTGTTTTCATGTTAGACACAGGGTGTACTATACAAGCTTCACCTGGCTTGTGTTGTTAGTGACACAACCTGACACACAGCTCACACTACACGGTGTGTTGCGAACGGACACAGTATGTATGTGAAGAGGTAACACCAACCCATGTTGTTCATGACACGACTGGGTACCTGGGTCCGACTACACATCATGTTCAATGCTGACATGGCGTGTATAGCTTAAGGTTTTATCTGTCCATGTTGTTAGTTTCATTGGCGGACATTGGGTCAACATTACACGACGTGTTCTACTGGTACATAGCGTGTTACCACTAGACATTCCCTCATCCCATTTCTCTTCCCACAAGACCTAAAACATGGTTAGAGAATACATGGCGTGTACATAATGTACATGAAGTGTACATAAGAAAAACAGTTTATTCCCGAATTGAAGAACACATCCCATGAATTTATCCCTAAACGGTGTGTATTCTAGGTTTTTCTTGGATAGTAAGCCTCAGAAACTACTCCAGAACCTAAAAAAACTGAAACGAACAAATAAAGTGCCAAATTCTGATTCTTGGGGGCCCATACTCCCCACAAATCAATGTTTGGAATCTTCTACATGCTATAGAAAGGAATCAAATCAACTACCCACCAAATTACGGTCCATGAGAGCCCATAACACCTCATAACCATAGATTTTCGTCCAATTAAACAAAACCCTACAAGATAATAACCTATTAAAAACAGAAGGTATTCTTATCAATTCATCTATCCTGACATCCTAGATATTATACCCAACATCTATCACAACAATATGCAATCGCTAATGCATCATAGATGACACGACATGAATGTATGACATGTGATTTCTAGCAAGTACCCATATAATTTATGAGATGGAATACCCTCATTTCATCAGGTTACTACAAAAATAGAACCTCAATAACATCAACAGTAATAATGAAAAACATGTGAGAATCCCAGTGGTGAAAATCAAATCAACCGTGGACTTGCAAAATAAGAAAAATTGCAATAAACGTGGTAGATTGGCTTTTACCTGTACATGTGATATCTACTCCCAGGCATAACTTATTACAAAGTATCTAATCCTCACAATCTCTGGATAAAGGATCCAAATAGTAAATCAAGAGATAAGGATCCTCTGATAACACTTTGTAACATCCTGGTTCTGGAAGCCACCTTGAGGCACCCCGTACCTGGTTGGCCAGATGGCCTCAAGCACATTTCCCCCAACACCAGATGTTGTCGACTAGCAGTGAGGGCCTTGGGTGTGATAGTGTGGAATATATGACCTCCTTGATAGAGTACACAATGGACTTAATTAAATACATTCAAGAGCAGATGCAGTAATAATTACATACAACGGTAATTGGAGAAAACTAAAAGTATAAACTTGAGAACATATATAAAATGATGAATGATACATATGTTTTTTGGAAACTACCAAACAAGTAAAAATGATGAAATAGAAAAATTCAAAACCAATGGACAAAAGAAAGCAAATAAACTCCTCAGCATCGCAATCCACATCTTTTTTCCCATGCTCTCCATCTCCAGAGCATATCAATTACATGAAGTATAAGGGAGCTTTACGTTATCAATAACTGCTACAATATAATCTATTTGGGCCCAATAGCGTGGCCCAAATAGGTTGTGATGGAAAATCCCAGTAGGTAACCACCAGAAGATCAGTTCCTGATACTCGGTGATTATATGGCAGGTAATAGTGCAGAAAACCTCAAACAAGAAAGTGCTCAGAAGTAAACAATCCACCATTTCAATATCACGAAACAATAAAACAAATAGATAAAACTCACACAAGTAACCCTCTTGGAAGTGCACTCACCCTAACCCCTCAGGTCCAGTCATATGAATATATAAAGACTCTCTGAGGAAGCTCTAATGGTCAATTCCTCTTATAGTCAAAGGTAATGAAAGACTCTCTGAGGAAGCTCACACTGTCAATTCCCCGTATAGTCTACGGAAGTCAAGGGCTCTCTGAGGAAGCTTACATGGTCAATTAACCTTATAGACCCATGGTCTAGGACTCTCTGAGGATGCTCAAATGGTTAATTCCCCTTATATCTAGTTCGTTAAATTAAAATAAAAACTCTCTGAAAAAGCTCATGTGGTCAATCCCCTTATAGTCTAAAGAAATCAAGGACTCTCTGAGGAAGCTCACTCGGTCAATTATTCTTATATCCCCAATTGGTGCTAGGCTCTATGAGGATTCTCACTCAATCAAACCCCCTTATAGCCTAAAGTGATCAAAGACTCTATGAGGAATCTCAGTCTGTCAATTCCCCTTATTGTCTACTACACCCAGTTCTCACAACCCCATGTAGGTCAACGAGAATAGCCGTGCGATATGGCCAAAAAAACCTACAAAACTACTTGGCTAATAGTCTATCACAAATTAAAAATGTCATAATACAATCTCTCTAGCCTACAGCAACAGGCATGGAAAATAGGCAAGGCAGCCAAACTGGCTAAACATGTCCAAATGGTCATAAACAGAACAAGCAAGGAAGAAACATTCGAAGAATAACAATATACCCTATTCATATCCAAATAAACTCTACTCAAGCACACATGTATGGAAGGAAATCATCAGGGGTAAAACGGTAAACATGAAATAACCCCTTCAAGGGTATTGGTGGAATTTTCACATTATACTCAAAGTCTTTGAACGGAAAGGAACAAACCACCTACCTCAACGGTTTTGACGAAATCCCCAAAAAACAAAGAAATCACTCGAAAACCTTGTTGATTCTATAAGAACCCACCTTAGATCTCTTCTCCTAACAAGACTATGACCAAAACTCATCAAACGTGTCATCCAAAAACTTTTATATACCCATAAAGGGCGTAGATCTATGAAATAGAGAGAAGAGAACATGTTGATCTAAGTAGTTCTAAAAATCGAAGACGAACGAAGAAGAAAATCTACAAACCTCAAGAATCCGGCTTCAAATCGCCCAAAGAAGCCTTCAGATTCATTACAGAATGATCGGAGAACCTTCTTTGAACTTAGGAGAAGCCAAATCCTGAGTTATGGATGCTTAGGTGAAAAAACGAGCCACATAGATGAAAAAATGTGTGAGATTCACTTTTTTAGGATCTCACATAAGTGCCCATGTGGTTTGCTCACAGGGTTAGATAAAATGTGTGCTAACCGTGCGTTAGCAACTTCCTCGACAAAACCTCCACACACAGTTTGGACACATGGTTAGACAATCCTTGTGACACCCATGTGACTTCCCCTTTGACTCAAAATTTCATCCAATGTTCTCCAGACTCTCCCTTTCATCACCCTTATCTTTTTAACCCTGAAAAGCATCAAACAAGGTTCATATACCTGGATAGAAGGTACGTGTTCTTACAATATGGTAATATATATTTTTTGGAACTCCTGCTGAGTTTTAATACTCACACATATAGTTTTCCTTTTTTTTACTTTGGGTGTTTCTTCTTACTCAGATTCAGTTGCTATAGTACGACATTGGATTGATGTCTCTAATGACTAGTAGTGTCACATTATGGTATGTATCATTTTATTTTTATTTTGTTTCTTGTTTTAATTTCACTTTTTATTTAATATTTATTTATTTATTTCGTTTTCTTTTATTAATTGGCCAAATATTTCCCATCTGTTTAATTTTGATTCCTAGAACAAGTTCCCTTCTCATGAGGATCAGTAATGCCCATCGGGCTATGTCGCAGGCCTGCTCGGGTGACCAGTTAAGGGTCGACCTCATATGGTTCATTAACTGTTTTATCAAATGGTGGTTCTTGTTATTTGGAAAGTATGGTTGTTGGAGATTAGAATTGTGTAGACTCATGTAGTATGTATAGAAACTACATCCCAATATATTAACAATTTTGATCCCAATGATTCTTGGGGCAGTCTAGGATTTGATTCTTTTGTCACTATTTTTGGATTGAGGGATGAAAACAGATTCAATCTAGTGTGAGGTCATCATCTCAAATGGAATAGCGACCCAAGTGGAGTTCGAGTGCACAATTCATTTACCTCCTTGTTGTTCATGATTTCTTGGGGCATCGATCAATACTATGTCATCGAGATAAAAATGACTAATAGTTCCTCATTCAGTTGGTTTGGTGTATGATATGTGTCATTCTAGGTTTGGATGGTGTAAGTGTATTTTTTAAAATGAAAAGTTGTTTTGAAATGATTTTATTCTATTTATAATTAATTGAAATTTGTGAAATGGGTATTAAATGAAAACTTCTAGTTTGATAATTTGGTTCTAGTTTGAAATTGGTAATGAAGTTGTTTGGGTTCAACCTTGGGTACTTCTTCTAATTTGTTTTACATGTGTTTGTGTGTGTATAATGTATGTGATGGCATGTATTAATGGGGGATGATGAACAAATGTGCAATAGTTTATGGGTTTCTTTGGGTGGTTATTTGAAACTAAAGTCTTTCCTTTTTTTTATTAAATGATTTTCCTAAGGTAAAATGATTTCAAAAATTGTTTTTGGTTTTGGTATGTAGGACTTATTTAGTAAAAAGTGGTTTTAGGTTTGGGAACAAGCTTTAAAATATGAAGGTTTGGAAAATTAAAATGTAAATGGGATTTTTAAGGGATTTTTTTGGGTTGTGTAGAGGTGTTTTTTGTTTTTGAGCCAATTTCTTCAGCTCCGGAAGTTTTTTTTCCAATTGTGATTTGATTTGATGTTATTTTTTGGATTATTTATTCTTATGTTTTTATGAAAATGACACCTATAAATGTCCATAATTTTTTTATTGAGTCATGTCCATTTTATTTTTCTATAAAAATTTCCTAATATCCACAGTGATCCAGCTCCGTTAGAGGATGTTATGTTTCTTGAAGTGGAAGACAGGTCTTCCGGGAATTGAGAAATATCAAAGATTTCAAAGTGACTGTTGCATTTGGTGTAGTTGAAGGACCAAATATGGATAAATAAGAGTTCTTATCCCCCACCATCATTTCATTTTAGGATGGTGTGGGATGTTTTTATGACCTTCTTCATCTGGTAGTTCCTACCTGAGGAGGTGAAGGAAAATAAATGTAATGCAATCTTGTGTATTCAATAAGGCCGATGGACAGTAATGGCATATTAGATAACATTAAGGAACAATTTCCTTTTCACTGTAGGTTATGTCACATGATTTTATTAATACTTCTCTCTTCATTAAAGGTTTTTGTTCAAAAAACAAAGAGAAAGTTCCCTCTTCTAAGGACCGTCATTTCAATAATCTGGTAGATGAATCAATGATTGATGAGTTGGTTTCTAGAGTGTAAACGATTTTCAATCCAGTGTATCCTGATTCTCATATTGGTTCCTCATCTGGAATGAACAATAATATAGAGAAACATAACTATAAAGAGTCTACTTCAATGGTTCTTGTTCTTGGATTGTTAGACCATCCTCATGTGTGCCACCAGTGTGGCTAGTTAAAGACCACAAAGCCATCATGTCACATCCCTCTGAAGATGTTCCAACATTATAAAATTACGGGTCCTCTATTGAAGTTTTTATAATTCCTTTCCTAACGAAGTCTTTCTGACCAATGGGTGATCATTCTTGACTAGGAGGTAGTATATGATTCATCCATCAGTGCCCAAACCACATGTCTCTGGCTGAAGATCATGCAAAGTTAGATGTTTTGGGGAATTAAATCATTGGCATAGTCATGTGTTTCATGTTGGGAAAGAAACATATAATGCCTTTTAATTTTTTTCATTCAAATGCGATTGTTTTGTCTTCATTCTATGATCAGCACATAAATAGGATCTTATGATGGATTTGTTCTATTATCGTCTAGCTGATCCTATTTATCTGAATTTTGGATTTAGGAACAGATCATTTTTTAGTTGTTGTTTTACAATCCTGTGGGTTGGTTTTATTTTTTGTTTTAGTTATCCTCGCATAGAGAGGTTAGGGTTTTGTGGGATGGGTGGGAAGTGGATCCATGTCCTCATTGGGTTTTGATTAGAGTTTATTTTGATTAGTCTTTCCCTAATATTTGTGGTCCAATTTGTGTGTGATATTTTTATAGTTCTACTAGTGGAGTTTTATCATTCATTCTATAGATGATTCATTGTATTGGTTGTTAATTCGCCCAGTGGCCACCTCCCCATGGTGGTATTTTTGGGTTTCAATTTCCGTTTTAGATGAGTATTTTTGGTGGGAATATCACTATTATGTTGTACCATTCGTTTTCACTATGGTTTCTTATGGATCGGTCAAGCGTGACTTGTGTTTTTAAAGGTCACCTTGAGGTTCTTACTTTCCTTCAGTTTTGACTTGGCACACAGCGGATTTTTGGATATCTTTTTTATTAGAAACTTTTTGGGGGAATAAAGTGTCAGGGGTGGGGAGAATTATGACATCATGAACATGGACACTACTTTATTCTATATTATTCAAGGCCATTAATTTTTCTTGTAGAGGTTTGGATTGATTCTCAGGTAAAATTTTCAAATAATAAAACTTCTTTTTTATATTTTTGACATCCCATGGTTGGTGCATGGCCTGGAAGACTGTGCGGCCAAAAGAAGTGGCATGATCTGTGTCCAAAAGAATAAAATTTAGATAAAAATAGGAAATATTAAAATAATAATTTATAATATAATTATTATTTCTATTATTATGAATATTATTATTATTATTTTGAATATTATTATTATTATAAATAAAATAAAAATAAAAATAATTATTATTATTAAAACAATTATTTTAATGTATTTTTAACTATACTTTCAAAAACCATCCCCTTAAGGAACTAACCTACCCCATAACTCTCCCTTCACAAACATGACCCACATTCCCTTACGTGCAGCACATCACACCCCCTTTATCTCAATCTCGCATGACCACCCCAGCCCAACCAAACCTCCTCCTCCCGCTGGTTCCCCCTCTTCTCTCCCTCTAGCACAACCACACTAGTATAGCCGAACCTCATCCTCTCACCCCACTCCCCCATATATGCATGTTCATCCCACACGTGCACACCCATTTAATCCCACAACAACTTGTGTGGCCCCCTTCCCTATCCACCAGTATCTCCGGTACAACACTCTCTGATAGCCCCCACCCATGGGACAAACCCCCTCTAGTGCTATCTTCCTCTCCGACAAACCATATCTCCCCTATTGTGAGAATCTTATTCCTTCAATTTCCCTTATTTTGTTTTCTTATTTTTATTATGGGTGGTTCACATAGTTTAGTTAAGCCCTAAATGTAGTTATAGATATTCTTTTGGTCGATTACTGTTGGTTATGGATCATTGGGTCCCGTTAAGGCCGGTTCTAGCCATCATCGTCAATGGAAGAAATGTTTTTTGTGTTTCTATTAAAGTTTATTCCATTTATTCATTGGGGATAATTTTTAATTTAGGGGTTTGGTGATTTTTTTGTTTCCAGTAAATATTTTTCCAGGGCACATGGAACTTGTTGCTACAATTTTGAGTCATCACATGCGAGGATTCCTTACACGCATGGGTAGGGTCAAGGCATATATATATATATATATATATCCTATTGGTACATATCCCCTCATTTAATGGGTTTTATGTTCAATTAATATAGGGTTATATATATATATATATATATATTTATTTGTATAAATGAAAATGTGTGTAAATGAAAAAGGGGAATCTTGAGAAGTTCCTATCAAAAGCGGCATTTTTGATCAATGATGTCTATGTGTTTGCCTTTAAATTTAAGAATCATTTATTTCTATATTTTATCACCTAGTCTCTATATTAATTATATGTATATATAATTTTTTGTAAAATGGTTCCTCCTTAATTGGAGTGGTAAATTTCTTATAGTGTATTCAAATAAATGGTTTGAATGAATTATTCACAACATTTTTTTTGATAAAATGACAAAATTACATTATAAATGTTTTTTATATATGAACTAGTTACATTGGATACATAAATGATTGTCCAAGTGTATTTTTTTTAATGTGGCGTGTTAATTTTCCTTTTTCATTTGGATTTAAATTTAATAATGCATTGGTTTCCTGTAATTTTCAAAATTATTTGTTGTTTATTTTGTAATGTTTTTGTTTTCAAATAATTTCTTGTTTTGAAGTGTAGTTATTTAATCTGGTAATTTATTTTTCAAAATATATTTTCTGAAATGTACCTACATAGGGTTTTCCAAATTTCCATGTTGGCCTTTGTGAGTAAATTGTGGGTTTTAAAGAATTCCTTTGGTTGTAAATGTTAATGGTTTTCTCAAATATATTTCATAAATTTGAATCCAGATTGATTTTTAACTGGTTTTTGTTTTTATCGGATTCATTGGAAATCATTTGGCGTGTGTGTTGCTCATTAAGAAGTGGTTTAACATGTGATAGTTGTGTGAGGACCGGTTGGCACTTTTAAAATAGATTCATCAGATAGATATCCTTTGATGGTCCTCTAGCCTTGGATTTGTGTATGTTGTGGGAGGTCTCCAATGTAGAAATACCTTGTGATTAAATAGTCAAAAGGAATGTGTTTTATTCCATGGGTGACTTGGGGGTTTCTGGTTTTGTGAGTCACTTATGTGTGATATATATGTATGTTCTTGGGACTCGATGATTGGATTACATTTGTTTGATAACACCAATTTTATTCAGGACATGTGATCATATAATTGCGAGAAACTTTTCTTTGAAGGATTACTTCACAAGTTCAGATTACACATTTGATAGTTTTCCATAACATAGGGATATTTTTTTATTATTGGTATGGGATTGATCCTCTTAGTCCGGCCTGGTAGGGTAACGATCTGGAATTTGGCTGTTATGACATCATTGGGTAGGTCAAGCCTTTGGGACGAGTCACATGTATAATATGTTCTAGATTATTCACAAGAAAATATGTTCTCCCATGTGCTCTCGTACATGTTTATTTATGGAATATGATTGAGATTCATGTGCTGGTTCTTTACTATTATGTGATTGTTTTACATTTCTTATGTTATATTTTTTAAAATTGTTTCTTTATGTGGTGTTTCTTCTTGATAAAAGTTATAAAATGGTTTCATGTTTATCGGGAAAAAGGTTTTCCTTCCTCTATTTTTAGTCTAAAAATCACCTCTTTATAAATTCAAATATCTATATCATAAAAGGGGAATATGGTTTTTAATTGAAAAGGGGAAACATATCATGATTTGTTTTAACAAGAAACTATGGGAAAACCACATTTTCCGCACTATATTTCAAATTAGATATTTATGGATATTTCATTTAATGGAAATGAATATGGGAAAATATTGTTTAGACACACCTACTATGTATTAATATTAACACCGATACTCTATTTTTTTATAGCTTTGGGTGCTGCTTCTTACTCTGATTCGGTCACGATAGTGATATATTATTTTGAGGTCGGTGGCAACCCGTAGCGTCACTTGATGATATGCACAATTTTATTTTCTTTATTTATCTAGTTTTAGTTATAATTTATTTGTAAATATTTATTTATTTAATTATTTGTCTTTAATTTATGTGCCCAATAAATACCATCAGTTTAATTTGGTTTCAAGAAAGTGGTTTCGATAATATTGGCATTGGGAACGCCCTTTGTGCAATGTCATGGGCGTGATCAGGTGACTGTTTCGGGGTCGACCGAGGATGGTTCATGATCGTATGTTTTTTATTTATCAACCAGTATAGGATGCTGATATATATGTTACAATTAATACACATGTAAACCAATATCTATTTCAAATAACATTCTTGTATTTTCATTCCATGGATGAAGGTAAAATGATGATGAATTGATGAAATGGGAGAATTTGGTATATATCTAAAAAATAATACACCCATCATTTGGGGGGGGTTACAATCCCTAAAAATCAAATGTCTAGTAAATCAAATGAACCATGTCTTCATTTTCCATGAGACACCATTAGATCTAAATGTTATCACAGAAATGTATATTCAATTCTATTTGTAATACCGATGGTGGGAATTATTGGTTCATTCAAATTAGAACAATTAATTAAATATGAAGATTTTGAGGAATGATTAAACATGAATTTATAACATAACAGCTTTCATATTTTAAGAAAAATTGAAATCCTTAGTTTATAGAATCGGAATCTCACATTGAAAAATTATACATCTAAATTAATGATTGTAGTCCACTTTTCTCTAGTTTTTGATCCATGTTCATAATTGAAGGCATTATTTTTTTATTGTGTTTGCGGCTAGATAGTCATTAAATTTTAATTTACTTTTCAGAGTGGATTATACTTATATGGCTAATATGAATATGGTTGGTGAAAGGGATATCTCGTGAAAGATTCTTGCTGGGAGAATTATTATTCCTTTGGGAATTAGCGGGAACACAATTTACTTGAATATGAGGAATAGAAAAAAATACATCCAGAGTGGTGGTCTATCTAAAAATTATATGATGGGAGTAGTAAATATTATTCTATAATAAAAATGTATGATCTTATTGTTTATATGTGGTTCCTTGGACTATATGACGAAATATTGTACTTCGCCACAAAGTTCATGTCATAATTGAAACAATATTAGGCATCTTCGGTTCAACTATCATAGTGTACTATGTTCTAGTCCAAGAGAAACATTTCATGTGTCTAATGCATATAATTCTCCAATGTGATTAGTATAGTAGAATAACAATTTTAATTAAAATATAGTAATATATGTTGATTCTAATGACATTGTGACTCCTATTTCAATGATATATCTATAGGGTGTTAAATTGAAAATCACAGTGAATAATAAGAGTTATGAAGCTAAGAAAGTGAGCATTTTTTATTAGTATGTTCCTCATATTGTGATTGGTATGCTTCTATTTAATTATACCCTTATGAAATCATTGTTTGATATGGGTATGTCCCACTCAGTAATTTTATCTGATGATGTTGATCATTTGGGTATACATGATTAGGTCATGTCTTATATTTTAAATCTACCCACTATTCATAGAAAAAGATTGTTTAGATATATTATGTTTAAATATTATTTTATATCTATTAATCGGTCTGCATTTCTTTGGGATTCAATTTTTCATGAGACATACATAAAGGGATTGATTTTTTTATGGATTGATTGACATCGGCCAAGGCATACATTTCATATAATTATGGAAAGGATGGTTTTTTATATTTCGATGCCATTGAGAATTTATACAGAGGAGGTTTGAATGCAATGTCATGTATAGAAGGAAGAATAGAACCAATGGTTTTATCCATCTATTACCAATCATAACATATCAATTTGGAATCCGTCGTTGAGATTGGGAATAATGATTTTCCAACCATTATTGAAATGTATTCTAAGGATTTTCCGAATAATTTTTTATGTTTTCCACCCAATAAGGATGTGGAAGTTGTTATTGATCACATGCTAAGGACTAGTCTAATTCATTATCATTCATAAAAGAGTACACCAATAAATTTTGGGGAGTTTAAATTTTAGTTGGTAGAGTTTGAAAAGGGCAGGTTTCAATCAACCATGAATGTCAACATGAAAAAGCACAAATTTTGTTTGTTAAAAATATATATGTAACTCAATGTCTTTTCATGGAATATCATAATCATAACCCTGTTATGATAGAGAATTGGGATACTCTTCCACATATCGATGACATGTTTGATCAAATAAGTGGATCCTAATTTTTCTCTAAAATAAAATTATGTTCCAGGATATCACCAAATACAGATTCAAAATGGGGATATTTTGAAAAAATAGGTGATGCTATGGGATTTCAGATTATGTGCTTATTCATATTTATCTTATTAATATACAAATAGTATTTATATAATTGATGTATAAATTAATTTTGAGGAATTTAGACTCCTTTAGGGTGGTGTTTATTGAATATATACTTTTATATTATTAGTTATAATGTGATCATAAACAACACATGTTTTTAATGAATGGTACAGTTCTGGGAATTTATTTTATAATAAGTGGTGAATATATGTTATTTTTATTCAACATTTATTTTTACATGTAAATGTAATTTCAAAAAAAAACAATTTTTTTTGGCTTTGGATAATATAGAAGGTCTTATCTATTTGAATACACTAAATAATGAATTTGAGATATGTGGTTTCGTTGGATTCTCAAGTAACTATAGAAATTTCTTACATTATATTTCACACTTGAAATCACCAATGAAATCATCTATGAGTAATGTAATTCCACTTTAGTGGAATGGTCAATATTAGATCTCCTTTCTATAACTGAATGTGAGATACACATCAAAACTTATCCTCACATTACTAGAGTTTGAATAGGGATATGTAGTCCATAATGATTCATCAAGATATATGATGGGATTCTTTATAATGAATAATATTAATAATATTTCTTCTTTCTCATGTTAGATAATGTTTCATTGGATATAAGACACAACACATGGTATGGAATAATATGGTATGGTCTATGCTCTAATAACTATATATTATTTAAACTTTTTCGAGATACTGACAGTGTTTATGTATTATAAGAGTTTGGAACACATTTTCTCATAATGATAAATGATTTTAGGGCTTCACATAAGGATATAGAATCTGACTATATTTGATAAAATTATTTATACATATGGATATGGGATTACCATAGTAGACGAATTATGCATGGAGTCATATGCTTGTTTTCATAAAATGTCATCGGACTAGTTCAAACTAACTTTATCCATGGAGGATAAGCATATAAAATATGAGAAACTATAGGATGATATATTATTATTTCAGTATTCCATTTATTCTTGATTCGGAGGAGTATGATACTTTTTCTCAGTCATGTGATCTTTTTTTCTTGTCTATGTGGTCAAAATTCCATGGTTAGAAGCAAGGTGGGAATCAAGTGTTACTATTCATAGATTTCATGGTTATGCCTTTGGATTATAATGAATATATTCATAGTTCCTACCACTATTCAAGATTGGATGTTCTCATTGAGATTCAAAAATAATAATAGAAAATCATTGTTTTGTTTTCTTTCAATGAAAATATATAAAGAGGTGTATGTATCATTATACCTTACTTATCAACAATCAACTCAGAGCATAAATATATAGTATTTTAATTTTGGTCATTAAAATTTTCCGTAATTAAATTGAAATAGATAGTAAAAGCTTATGTAACATATATATGAATTTTGGTTATGAAAAACAATTAGAATTGGTTGATTCTGAATCATATCACAAATTTATCCGAATTCAACCATATTCTTAAATCTAATATAGTGGTATACAGGTCTAAAAACTATATTATTGAAATTGTAAAGGTGATATATATTCTTATATTGATTTTATCTAACTATGAGAGAAATTTAACATCTCATTTTTTTGAAATCCTTACAATAATACCTTAAATCCCAACTGTCTTTGAGTATCACTAATCATCATGTAATGTGTGGATAGTCTGAACGAAAAATCAAAATTATGGAGGATATGATTATGGACTGGGAGAGGGATTTTGGTGCCACATCCGAGGAAAATATCCATCTAGAGGTTTTCTAATACAATTACAGTTATCTAGACGTAATTAAATGGTTACTTTTTATTCATCGTACTTGTATCTCATTCATTCTCTACTTGGATGTGTTGATGCATGTGAGTCTTATATAATTTGAACAATCCTTCTGAAATTGAAAATAAATAGTATGATTTTTATCAAAAATATGATATATTTAGAATAGAGTTATCAGAAATAGTTTGTTGATCATCATCAATGACCATTATTGTTTGACGTGAGTGACCTTGTTTTTTTAGAATCATTCTATGCCTTAAGAATCATTGTTTTGGTAGGTATCTATTGAATGATACATGATAAAAATTCCCTCCCGATATAAATAAATTATTTGGTGGGGTGGAATATTAGTTGGCCTTATTACTGAGGTTTTGTTTAGTGCACAATCTGTTTAATATATCAAAATTTGATATGTACCAATCAAATCTTGATAATGTTATTTGATTATATTACCATAATCTAGATTTAGATATTACATTGATTATTGTGATGGTATGACTTGTATATAATATATATAATATCATCAGTGGAAAAAACATCGATCTTGTACAGGATTTATAACAACATGGTATGATTAATTAAGATATATGGGAGATTGGAAAAAAATGATAGATATGTTTTTGTAACTCTTTCTAGGAAATATGGATTTTCCACATTCATGGGACATAAAGGACAATGGAGGTAAGAATTTCTATTCCTTGGTTTATGGTAAAAGACCCTTTATTCTTTTAATTTGATCCAACATAGTTTTTGGGTTATGTTCTTAAGGTACCTAGGTGTCATGGGATGTTAAAAAGGATTTTTTATTGGTTTCCTATTTATAAATGGTTAGTAGATACCATGAATCTCCACAATGATATCATATAAGGTATGATATAGGGAATGATGTAGGGATACCATGGATGATGTTTTTCAAAAAACCCTTCATAAGACTAAGAGAAATCATTCATCTCAAAATAGCAGGAAATTCAAGTTTGGAATAGGGTTTTCCTAATTGTTCAAGACATCCCTATGAGTGGTATTCATTAGATATTCTCACTTCTTTTTTGGTTCATGGTTTCTCAAACCATGCATCATATAGTTTTCAATGCATAAAATGTGTATCCAATCCAAATTAAACACTTTAACTCTTCTTTACCTAATCTCAACAAATCCCAAATTCCTTTTCCTTCAATAGATTAATAGTCATTCCCCTTTATTATTGCAGCAATACTTCGGGGAATCAATGAGTAATAGAGAACCAAATTCATTATTAAATACATCTCATCCTTTTTATCATATATATAATGTTATTATCTCCGTAATGACAATAAATGTCATATATTTTCAATAAATTAAACTATTTAAGGGGTTTTATGATGAATTACTATTTGAAAGGGTGAATGATATGTTTTTTTATCGTATCACAAAGTTTTTTTATTTTGTTATTCACTTCCACCAATGTATGAGTGGTGGGTCCGTTCTATATTAACTCTTCATGATTTATAACATTAATTCTTAGTTAAAATTATGTTTTTTATTTTATATATTTGTAAAATTACTATCTAAGACTTGGTGGAAATACAAATTGGTCATTTTCTATCATAAATATTGGAAGAATTGGTTGGATTTTGGAAAACACCATTATAATATAATTTTTATATTATTATTTTAATTCTATTGGTTTTTAATAAAATGAATTTTTTATATGAAAATATTTCATGAAAAAATGTTTTTTAAATTGTTCTTCATGGACGTTGGAATACATGGTTGTAATGAGTTATTTTTCATTAACAAAACCATGTAGAAGTGATGTATGTCCTTGTGGAACTGGGTATTTTTCACCTTCACATTATGTGGTGCATCAATGAGAGACCACCATTAATTAGGGAACTACTATAAAACCCCACCCCCGGTATCATTGTATCATATTCTTCTTCATCACATTGGAAAAAGATATAATGAATCACATCCCAAATGACCTAATAGTTTAGATGTTAGGGTATACTAGATTCCAAAATGAAATTCACTTTCCATTTTAAATACATAAAATAATGAATGATTTTTTTTATAATTCCAATATTCCCCATAGCCTTTACCTACATATCTTTCATAAAAATACTACCTAGCATTATGGAGATAATAAAACATTAGAGAACAGTGAACTCATATTCTGAGTAAGGGAACCCATAAAATAATAGTTCTGAATAAATACTGTATAATTATTAGGGGAATGTAAATAACTAAAACCCATGTCATTTTAATAAAAAATTTAGATTAATATGGTAGAAATAAATGACTTTATAATATTACAAATATATAATATCTTGATCAAAAAAATATCCCGGTATATTCTAACTAATCGAATAATCATGGGAATATCATTAACTGAATTCAGGATGATTGAATTTTAAATAACTTCTATAGAAAATATACCACTCTGATTTTCTCAAAATAATTTAATAAATTAGGGTCTTGTACCATGGTATATAATATCAGGAAGTCATGTCCCAAGATATCCATATAAATTGGTATGCCTTTGGCCAACACTATATTTTGTTGGTCTCACAAGTCCTACCAATTTATTGGGGTGCTATAGCAGGCCATAACCATCTCATAAAAATTCTAATTAATACATTATATGAAAATTTGAAACATAATCATCATAAAAATTCATTCTGAAAAACATTCATATGAAATTTTTATTCATTCCGTAATCAATTAAAATAATTATAAACCATTCTGAGTAAAATAGAAAAATTGAAATAAAATTGTAGATATCTAATTAAACAGTTCAATAATCTTTATAAATAGAATAAATATGGTATCAATATGTCATATCCATAGTGGATCATTTCTATATTAAATGTTAGAGGTTATTAATGTATATAAATACCATAACAATATCATCAAAACATTACACAAGAAAAAATATATTTTCATTTTGAATATAATATATTAAAATAAATGTTTACAAAAATGTCTACAAAAAATCATTGGAATTATCCTTTTAATAATATAATATATTCTTTAAATCATATATTCATTAAGGATTAAGGAACTTTTTCATTACGAGTATGTTGAACCTAATATTTTTTTCACATATTCGATGAAAGCCAAAAAGGCATTGCTCTAAAAATTAAATGATCAGTATTTTAATTTTATTAAATGTAAAAATGGTTCAATATTAATTAAGTAAATGGTTTCTAAATGGTTGATACCCTTTTTGAAAAACATTTATATATATTCATTTGTTTTGATCAAAATGATTTTCCAACTTATCAGATAAATCAATCAGATTTTATAAAATAATATTTTATCATTCATTTTAAGTACTAATGACTGGGAAAATGGTAATACTTATTCACAAAATAAGTAATAACCAATTTTTAAAAAACATTCTTGATTCATATATATAAATTTCATTTATTTCTCACAGGGGATACTTAATGAAAAACTTTCCTGGGTAATAAAATGATTATTAAATAAACCATTACCGCTTTGGTTACATCTGAATCATTAGACACAAAAATGATGTTACCTCAAACAAACAATGAAATACAATTCATATATATTGAATCATGACAAATAATATTAAAAATAATTATATGCACCACAAAATGTATAAGAGTGAGTAATATGGCATATGTCTCAAAGAATTAATAGTGACATAAGAAACGCTTACCTTACACTTATTTTTGGTTAAATGTTATTTAACATTTATTATAATGGTACTATAAATTTTAATAAAATATAAAAGAACAATATTAGAATATATAACATAAAATGAGATCCTTTTATGACATCTTATTGGCCTTTCATTTGTTATATTTTATTAATTTCATTATTTCAATTTGTAAATTTCCATGTTTTCTCATGCATGTTTCATCAAGAAAGATCTAGATCAATTCTTTTTAATATATATGCATAATATAAATAAATATATTAATGTTAAAAATATATTTTTTAATTAGTAGATACATTATTGTTACCATTTATGAACTTTCAACCTGGACAATCTATCGAATAACTTCTTCAGAAAATAAGACATATATATATATAAGCGATGATATGATTGCCTCATTGAGATATAGGTTATTGAATTTGGATATATATTTAATTTATATAATTAAATTTATTCACATATATCACTTATGTTCATTAATTTCACCATTATTAAATTATATGTATGGAATATGTGAAAAATGTATCACAAAGCTTCACGAGGTGGTAGTTCTATATACACATGAGTGATCTTATCATATTAAAAATAACATGGAACATAGAAGTTTTAATGTGATATTAAAATAAAATAAGCATAATAATATAATAAATATCATATTAATCCTTTTATTACATCATTATATAGATCCTTTATTGATGGTTAATGGAAACAAAATACATTTGTTCATGCGGCGGTAGTTTTTTCGTACACACAATTAATGATTTTTGTTCCCATATCAAGGATGTAGATATAGAAAAATATTATAACATCTAGGTATACAGAAGATATTAGTATTATTATATTTTAATTTTTAATCAATAATTAATTTCCGAAAATAGGGAAACAAAATGAATGATCAATTTGGGGATAATTATCTTCCCTTAGAGAAACCTTATATGGATCACCTATTAAAAAACTAATGGTTGAACTTTTGGGGTGACCATAAGCTCCACAATGTTACTAATTATTATGGGAAGATAAATATTTTGCATTTTTTCATGCCAAATTTATTACTTTGTGCCATTTTGTTTTGTGAGTGTGTTTTCATTTAGAATTGGGGAAAGGGGATCAGTTTGGAAATTACAAGGAATGTCTTGAAAAAATAAATATTGATAAATTTAATTACAAGAAAAAATATTAAAAAATGAGTTTATTTTAGATCATGGGAGGCATACTGATGATATATGGAAAAAAGATGACATTTCAAAAATTTATGGTCATTTTAACCCTCTTCTTCTTAGATTAACTCCATGGTAATCCCAATTTTACATTAATAGTGGTTATTTAGATCAACTCTTTCTAGTATTCATTTTGATCAAAATAAAAGTTGAAATTATTAGATAATAACAATTATTATTATTTTAAATAAGGGATCAATTTTTTCAAATGACATTCACAAACAATGAAAATTAAAAATTAAAATCAATCCCATATATGGGACGAGAAATTAGTAATTTTACATAGAAAATGTTAATAAATAATAATAATTTTTCATAAGATTTAATATGAATATTACTGGAAATAAATGAATTAGAATAATTAATTTAAAAATTCAATAATTTTAATGTATTACCATTTCAAAAAAAATTTCTACAAATAATTTATTTGAAAATGTTGATTTCAATTAATCAAATGTATTTCATGCAAATCAACATAAATTAATCATTTCATAAAAATCCCAAAAAAACCATAATCTAATTTTAATATTATTGATTCAATAGTGAATATAATTTTATAAAATAAATTTTCTATATGTGGTAAAATATTATATTTAATATTTTTCACTGAATACGGAACAACCTCACCATTTAGAAAAAATACGAATTTTCAAAAAGCATTACCTTTTCTATATAATTATTATTATGTTTTTCAAATCAATAGATAACAATAATTTTTATATATTAATATATACTATTAAAACCTTCCTATTTATTAGTTAGTTGATAAATATCATGATATATATTAATTTTATAAAAACATAACCCTTTTTGTTTAATATTTGTGTTGTCTATAACAAAATAAAAACATTGTGTTCTGTTTTGTGTTAGAAAAAATCAGTTCTATGTGTAATGAATGAAATTAAAGAGATATAATTTTTCTAAAAATAAATATATCATAAATTCTTATGTTTTATATTTTCAACTAATCCTGATGTTTCATTTCATACATGTTATAAGATATAATGGTCCTATTTTATAATTTTGTGTTGTTACATTCCCCCAACCTAAAATTAAATTAATCCTCAAAATTTAAACATTAATTCATTAATAAATTGTTTCATATTTAGAAAAATAAATTATTAAAACCCCCAAAAAATATTTTTTAAAAAAATATCCTATTAATAGGAAAGAAAGAGAAATATTAATGTAATATGTTATAAAACATAATTACATTTCAATGATAGTGAAAATTACTAGAAAGTAAATATAATTGAAAATATTAAAAAAAAATTGAGAGTGATTGTGGTCATTTACAACACAAATTTAATGATCAATGGAATTTTAAAGCCCACAAAACCTTAAATCATTAATGATCTAAAAAACATTATGTTCATCCTTAATAATTTTTCATTATTTGATTTTTACATGTATCATATTCATATTGTTGAGGGGATAATTTATTATAAAATATAATAATGAAATATACATACCTGTTAAAATAATAATTCTTTAGAACAATTTAATCCTTTTGTTTCACATCAATAAATATCCAATTCATTTTCTACACTACAAAATTAATATAAGAAGGTGGATTTTTTTCCCGAGTCATTAAAATTTAAATTTAACAAATTTTTAGTTCCATAAAAGAGTTTGAAAATATTTTTTTATATATCTAACTATTTTCAAAATCCAATATTAATAGAACATCATACATTGAAATAATGCATGAATCGTTATAACCTATTCTAACATTATTTATAAACCATTTTTTAATATTTAAACTTATTGTACATTAACAAATATTATGTATCAATATATTAGAATGATGAACACTAAATTAATAAAGTAAAGTATCAATATTCCCAAAAAAATATGATTTACCTCATAATCATCACCAAATAAATGTTTTAGAACCTTCATTATGTATTCTCATGAAACACGGTTATAACATGGGTTATAAAAAACCCATTTTCCATAATTAATAGTTAATAATTCTGTAAATAAAACATTTATTATTCGATGTATTACATAAATAAAAATATGTAAAATCCATAAATTATATCTAAAATTACATGGTTTAAAAATAATTTTTGAGTTCCAACTTATCCCAAACTATCCAATTTTCATTATCCATATCAATCATATCTTTAACCCAATATCAATTTGTAAATATCAGGAAAATATTCTGGGTTATCTATACCTCAAAAAATTATTTTCAATTATTTTCAACTATAAATTGATTCAACTTTCCTCTCACAAATACCATTCAACATATACTTTCATATCCAAAATGATATTATTTAAATCACAATTTATATTTATTTTATAATTCATATACCTAGAATATCATCTATAAAATACATTCAAAACATATTTCAAGGACCCAAATATAGCTTGACCTAATCCCATTGGCTGTTTTTTAGGAATTCTACCTCGAATCATGTGGAATTAGTTTTCATAATTCCCCTATAACATAACAATTGAATCACTGGATATTATAATATTATGTCATTCATTTGAAATCACAAGAATTTCCACATTTTTTCAATATTTGAAGGAAAATGCATTTTATTTAATGCTTATACCAAGGGGTTTCCTTCCACGATTATAACAGGTTAGAAAATCCTTCATTCCGTTATTCACATTTTCTATTTACTTATCATTCATCCCCATCGTCCCCTTCTACCCATGGAATCCATAAAAATGGTGCATCCCTTCTTTATTATGATATAACATGATACTATGTCATCATCATATAGGAAATTTTTAGAGACATGTTCCCTATCGAGTATTTGGTTACACCCATCAAAGAAACAATCAATAATACACATTGGATTACCTATATACTCTAAAACATACCATTATAACCATGTAATGTTTGATTCACACAATAAAACATTTTATTTTTCATTCTATCTTAAACTCATGAAATATATTTCCCAATACACTTGGTTTTCATGAATAAAATGATTTTCCAATACTATTAACCTTAAATTCATCCACTCCCTCCATCACAAAAAATAAAATTTCTATTATCAAAAACTATTATAGGAAATGTGGGAAACCATTAGTTCACCCACAAAGGAAAATAATCTATACATTAAAGATAAATTTCAGCTTACCTATTTTAATCACCCTAAATAGATTTCATGAGATAGGGTTTACCTAATATTTAGGTTACCCCATTAGAATATCTTTGAACCTAAATCAATGCTTGTCTCGTGATAGGATGTACTACCCTATTATTATATTCCCTATGATGAATCCCCTTATTAAAATCAGATTTTGGTTATCAATTTAGGATCCCTGCTTCGCATTTAGAGACACCCATAGAGACATTTCTATCATTCATTCATCATATTTTTCGAGAGCATTAATTTATAGAACAATAATAAAAAAGGATGTTTGGGCATAGAATTACACTCCTAATAATGTGAAATGGATACATGGTGATCACTAACCACCATTTTCATCTTTTGTTAATCATCCTTTGAGAATGATTTGGTATCATTTTCCATTTACATAGATTTAATTTTCATTGCTAATAGAGTCTCCATCGGGAGTGGTACGTAATAGTATTCCTTCCTCCCTTTATAGTCACCTCTCTTACTTTGGATCTGATTTAGTCTTGGTAGCTGATCACCTGGTAGATCATTCTATTAGTATCATCTATATTAGTTAGAGGATCCATCACTGAATTCATTTCAAAAAACCTTCAATCCATCCATGAATGCCTTGGAAAAATCACCTTTCAACAACCAGACCGCCTTAGAATGTTGTGTGATGTGATTTCCCAACACAGTAGTAAAACCATCCCTCCTGGATCATTCCCTGGTGACAACCTAACCATTTGAAACAATAACCAAAGCAATACATCTTTTGTGATCCTCCCAAGGAACCCTATCAACATCTTCATTTTCATTAGTACCACACCCTACACACACCACATCAGTATATGATTCACCCGTTGGGACCAACCTCATCAAGAACACTACCACAATGGGGACCTTATGTATCATAGGTTCTAGAAAATCATCATTTTTATCCATCTACAAGATCATTTTATCCATGGAGACCTCCTCAGACGCTTGGGGGGCCAATGTCCTTTCTCATCCAATGGAAGACATCTCCCACTATGGGGGTTCTTCCTTGATCTACTATGACTGTCCTTTTTCATAGCCTCTACACCAAATTTCCCCTTACCAATAGGCCGATGAATTGTAATGTACATATATTTATTACTTCCACCATAGAATACACCCTTTATCTGGTCGAGTTTGGGTGACACACTACTACAGTCGCTGAGGAATTTCTCAAATGTATGCAATCAGGACTGAAATCAAACAATGATTCATAATCCGCCTATTTCCGACAACTATATACATCATATATTGTAATAAAAATGATGTAAGAAACCATTATTGAATATTCTACTTCAACAAACACTCATGTATTAACAGGATAACAAACCACTTTGGTTCGGTTATCAAAGAAGAAATACCAACTGACAAGGTTCCAAAGCATCTCAAAAATTATTGGATTTTGAAATGGGAGAGGGAGAGTAGGAAAGCTCACCCAAATCACAGCCGAATAATAGTATTTAATCATATGTAATTTTTAGGTATATCTATGGATATAAAAGAGGGATATGTTGTTGTTGCGGGGCATGATAGTCAATGCTTTGATAATGTCATACTCCTGTGTGAAATGAAACATTATATTACTATTATCATGGAATCCCATAGTGTCCCTATATCATTTTATTTAGGATACCAATAGAACCTATCAATGTTGTCAATTGAAGGACCCATATGTGAAAAAGAAGCAATCAAGGTTTTATTGAGTTGAAAAAAGGTTCTTTAAACTCTACAATCTACAGTGTAATGTTAGGGAATCCATCATATAACTCAGTGACCATTCAAAAAAGATACCAATGTAGGAATGTGGTAAGAAGATTGGGGTTGGAGAAGTGGTAAATGGAATATGCCTCTCCTCAGAAGTATAATGAATGTCCCTCCACCACCGGTGGGGGATAGACCAGCATAGATACATCCACTGTAGTTAAAAATAAAATTTAAAAAAAAACTTGTCATTTTATACAAAAAATATGAATTTTTTATCATTGAATTATAGAGGTTGTTGAAGAATCAACCAGTCTATAATTGTTTTTCTAAATTGTGGATTATAAATAAGTTCCATAAGGGAAATGTTATTACTCATAACTTAGGTAACCTTCCCCAATATTTTCATAATTTTAATAGTTTTAGATAAAGAACCCACTCGAGATTCATTATCATTCAAAGGTGGGAAATCCATACATGGAATACATTTATTAATATGTTATCATTACTTAAATAATATGTAATATATATATGATGGAAAAAACTATATTATATCATATAATTTTTATACATATAAAATAATCCTAAAAGTAGTTAAATATTTAACAAAACAACTAATCCCAACAGAATATGAAACCAGTAGCTAAACTAATCGACGCGTGGCCTCAAGCTCTACTACCCATATGGTTGAGGCTCCTGAATAGCATCGAGGGCCCAATAATGGTACAATGTAGAGACTAAACCCTATTATTAGAGTATAACCATAGTTCTAGGATATGAAATATATCAATCAACAAAAACGTAATAAATTTTAATTGAGTAGTGGAGGGGTAATATAACTGCTGATAAAAGTAATATTAAATGAGCAGTTCCAAATATACATGTATGTATGGATATCAAAATGATTATTATAATTTAAGGTAGAAACCAAAATTGGATGTAAAATAAAATACACCATAGTAAAAAATGATTAAAATACCAAAGGCCAACTCCACGATAATCTAGAGTACTTGACCAGTACGGTGCTCCTCACATCCATGTACAATGAACTACAAAAGAAATAATCTATGGAACTATGACATGAGACCTTATCTGGTACCCTAGTGAAATGACATCCCTAGTAGTGTGTAATATATACTCAATGTACCACCACCAATTTAGTCAATATCATACTACATTAAATGAATATATAGTATGACTATTTCTCCGAAAATAATACGAGTATAGAGATAAAAAAAATAAGCACATTAGTCTATATTCCATATTGGACACTCGACCAATACTACCTTCTTCAGACTAAGATTTAATATCTCTAAAACATGGATAAACCTATAAAAATATTATCTATATGTGTATAATGATTCAGAAAAAAACACGTATTATTTTATGGACTAAAAATGCATGTGATTTGGATTGGTGGACACATACTGGAGGAAATCTAACCATTATTTGTTATTAATATAACAATAATCATTAAAATGAACTAAGAGGTACCCTGGGCCAATTCAATGTGATCAGAATTAGAATACCATGAATCTCTCATAGGTATTTATAAAAATTCATATATAGTAAGAGTTTATCCTGAGAGTTAAATAAATTGAATCACAAGTATCACCCAAATCATTTAATGAATACAGTAACATATAATTTATTCCTATTAATTTCACATAAGTTTCTAAGGGTTTCATGTGTCATATTCTAACCATCATACCATTGAATCCATTTACTAGTATTTTCCCTAGGGAAATGGAATCACTTTTTCAGAAGTATAGAAACCGCACATTGGTCATATCCATGGAATTTCGATAATCGATCCTACTCTAATATGAATATGTAACCCATTATAACATCCTTGTAATTATTATAAAGGATACTGAAGTACCTCCCAGGGTACATATAATCTATAATGACCTAGAGACCCATAAAATGCATTCACAATTATTTTAATTTTTTTGTTCAAATATAATGAACCCATATTCATAATGAATTACACACAACTAAACCATTCGGGGGGAGTGGGATTTCACATTAATTATTAAAATTTAATAATGATAACAAACTACAAGTACTAACCATTCCATATTCATTTACAAGGCAAGTAAAATTTGGGCATGTCCAAAATAGATTCAATTTTTAGTATAATAAGTCCATTCCCATATAATTTCAATTAATTAAATAATTTTTCCATTCAGTTATTATGGAACTAGAAGCATTAAATAATAGTTATCAGGAAATGTGGTGTTCACCTAGTTGATAGCACCCAACTTGCATCCAGTATTAAATAGGACATACTAACTGGCACACCACACACAATATATCAAATTCAGAAAAAATGAATGGTTATAACCCCTTAGGTGGTGGTTTTTTCTCTATGAGTTAAAGAAGTTCAAGGATACACCCCACACATTATTATTGACTATCTCATTCTAGTTTATAATAAATGTCAGCATAATGAAAGATTTTCATAGAAAAAATTAATTGATTATAGGGAACGTATGGTGAAGATGCATAATATGTGGATATATGTTGACTTATATTGACTCCGATTTTGTGAATTTAATATACTAGGATACTAAAATCATATAATTATGTCCAATATTATATATTAAAAATTTTAAATGCATCACATGGAGACACCAACACATGGAAAATAGTGTAAATAATAAACATGATTAATTTAAGGTAAAATCAATAAACCACCTATTATATACCATGGATTATTAAATCATCCACCCTCAAGGTTTTTTTGGCTGGTTGGATTGAAAATGTAAAAACATAAAATTTCCTTAAAAATAGAGTGAAATAGATCACACCAAAATAACCCTAATGATTGAGAGATAAATGAATGTGAAGGAAGATGTGTTCAGAGCATACCATAACAAATAAAATGAGACTTAGAGTGATAAAATAATAAATCTAATTGAAGAGATTCATGCATCCCTATTTGAGGGAGGAGGCGGAACTACTGAGAATTTAATCATAATATGCATATAAAATGAGTGGAAAATCCCAGGTTTCCTCTTTTTTAGATTCCCACATATTAGGTGGCATGTAACTATTACATTCCATTTCACAGTTTAATGAAAGGTAGAAGTTACACTTTCTGTATTTATTAGGTCATGCCCCCTGAGCATACACGACACATGTATATCAATATTCAATCCATGATCCCAATTAAATTCCATTTAAATTATTAACATGTTCTCTAAATCTTATAGGAGATATCTTCAGCATCTTGGAATTAAAATAATTGAACTGGTGTTTTTCAGAACACCTATGACATCCACCAAATCAACAAATACATATGAATACAACATTTATTGTCATTCAAACATTATGAATTTCATCTTGAGTCATATAATTTAGGATATATTCTCAACTAATGGAAGAACTAAAATTCCTTTGGAAATTCCATGAAATCCAAAAGATGGGACACTACAATCAGCATCCTTATAACAATCTCATCTCCAAGAAACCTTTGGGAACGAAAAACCAATTATTTTACCTACATGGGTCCTGATGTATTCTTTAAATATTTTCATATTATATCAAATTCCCAACACACCGCCAATTAATACATTATGAATACAACATAGATATCCTATAAAATATAATGATCATTCGAATCCAAAATCAGAATCATTGAGACTGTGTGTACCTAAGCCGCCAGACCTTTGACATGACACATCACCATCTCTTTAACTGCCAAACCAATGACTCTTCCCATCATAGGGTCTGATATTTGAAGGGATAGTCATGTGTCCAAATATATTCAGTGGTGTAATTTTATACTAATGCATTCTTGTTTTATTATAGCGATGCTCATGACATGATTACTAATTTTACTGAAGGGTTGATTCCTAAAAACATATCCAAATTAGATTTTCCAACCATTCCCTAAAAAATCTTGTTCAATAATATTAATTTTCTCCAAGTCTATCCAAATGAAATTACATAAACGGTTCCTCACATATCACATTCATAAATAAAATAGAGAAACTAGTCACAACACTTTTGGCTGATGAACCTCACAATACACAACATAGATGGTTAACTAAATTCCACATGAATCATGATTCCTTCTCCCAAGGTACCTCATGTTTACATTGAGCATGTTCATCGAATCTCATAAACGGATTCATGTAACACCTAAATCCAAGAAGCTCGTATTCTTCTATCATGGATCAATATGAACATGGGTTCATACCCATTCTAGTATACTGGTATATCCACCAAAAAAATTCGCATCCTCACTTGGATGATTTATGGGTAACCCCATATTCATTAGTTGTAGTCCAAGGGGTTCACCAAAGTTATCTCACACTACAGTGTTTAAGAATGATATTTCAGTACACAATCAAGATGAACACATGTAAATAACATTAACTAAACCCAATGGTATTCAAATCAAATAAAAAATGAAGGTACCCTTGAGTTTTTTCAAGGCATTCCTACCCATGAAACCAAGTATCTCTCTGGACAATCCATGATAATAAAACCAAATCAAATTCTTGTGTACAATATAGATAGGGTCTATTTATCATAATATAAGATCATTTTATACTTTTATCTCACAATATAATTTATCATCTATCAGTATACCAATGATGATATCAATATATGGGACATTCATTTCACTAATACAAAAATAAATCAATAGGGATTCAGAAACATTGGAAAATCCCAGAGACTCTACCATAAGATAAAATATTAGGTTCATGTTGTGGTTTCATACTAACCATAACCATCTATAAAAAGGAAGAGTAGGCGAACCACAAATAGTCAACCTATTTAAAACTACAATGGATTTACCTTCTGACACCTTTCCACAATTACCCACCATAATAAACGTACCTATAGATACATATGGTGGTCACTCAAACATGAAAACCATAATCCAATATGTGTATAGATGTTTTCAAAGGATTCATAAATATCCAACCATATACTCTCTAAGAGATTATATAGGAATACACACACTATAATTCATAGATACATCATCTTAATGTTATGTATCAATGAACATTTTAAAGTGGTCCATTATTGTTGTGCTTCATGTACAACGAAGGATACACATTTCCATGATCGGAGAGACACTCCCCACCATAGAATTGTTCTATTTGAAATATAATGAATATAGAACATGGTCTAGGGGACATGCTCCATCGACAACTAAAATTGGATTCTAGACATGGCCAACACGGTTATACGACTGTTAAACATATATGGGAGAAAAGATAGACGCTTTCAAAAATACTAGTCCATATTTCCATTAGATAAATGTTAGAAACTCCCCTGAGTTATATCGACGCACGACATAACATAAGGTGAAAACCCCAAACAAACCTACTAACATGAAAAAACACCTGATCCTCTTACAAAATCATCTTAGTAGGGGGGAAGTGAAATATATCGACATAAATCTAGTGAAATTTTAACTTCGATATCATGTGTTATCAGTTCATAACATCTCAATAATTAAATTATCACTACAAAACTCATATGTTTCTCTGATCCACTTTTGAATCTCAAAGTATACCATGTGTATCAATGCATATAACCTTGATATTTCAAAGGAAAATTTAATATACATTATAATATACATTGTCTTAAAAGAAATATCAATATGGTTACTAATAACCTATAAAATAAATCATTCCACTGTCGTATTATCTCATATGATAGTAAAATTGTTTGATGACCACCCAAGTCATTCAACACTAAGGGGGAACAATAACAGGGGTCACATGACCAACTAATCGGAAAACCATTCACTAGGAATGTCAATTCCACATAATTTGATAATTTCATGATTCACATCCCCAATACGAGGGTAAAAACAATACATGACCACCCATAAATACAAGAGATACATTTATAAACTAAAAAGTGATACTAGGGGAAAACAATACCCATAAGACACCATGCATCTAAAATGGTTTACATGAATACCATTGTGTTTTTAAAACCCAAAAGGCACTACCAATCTTGGGATTTACCTTTAATGATTCATAGATCATCAAACTAATAAGGGGGTTTCACTATTGAATTGTCACTAGGCAGAAGGGCATATTATTTATATTCATGATATCATAGAAGAGACCTATAGATGGTTTTCATGTTACTATTTCAAGGAAGAAACCAAGGGAAGATTTAAACTACCCTTTTATGAGGGTTAAATCTAATAACAACTATACGTGTTTTATTTAAGACATTATATTTATCCATAATTATATCATTAAATAGTGAAGGTTTTTTTATAAATAAAATCATATTCCATTAAAAAGTTAAAAAGTGTTTGGAAAATTATTTATCTAAGTCACAAGGGAGATAATAAAATATTATCAATCATCCAATGAATCATTTCTCATTAATATGCATCCTTTGAAATATAGGATGTTCACCATATAGACTGCATTTTAAACAACATACATTCATTCATTTGGATTCTCACAAACAACAATTGTTAATGAAAATTTTAATTCCAATCTATAGAGGAATAAACCCTTTATGCTGTAATTGGATTTTCAAATTAACCTATCCCTCATTATGAATAATGATCAAAATATTAAAATAATCATTTTAATAATAATGTAGAGGGCTAGTCATGAAATATTCCCCCTTAGGACAATATGTCAATCCATATAGTTGGATGTTGTAATTTTAAATAACCGCCCCAATTTAGAATAATTATACCAACATGGGTTTAAAAAATTAATAAAAAATTCATAAGGCGTACAATGAGGTTCATGTTAAACCATTATAGGTTAATCTAAAAGAATACCCATTATACTTTAAATATTAATACTTACATACAAATCATTAATGAGTTTCTCTCATTAACAACAATAACCATGATCATCCTACAAGGTTCAAGTAAATACTATATTTTAAACAAAATGAACCAACTAACCAAATTGGGTATAGTTTGTAATATAAATATTTGGTCATATGGGTCATCAGGACCAATTGATGGAGATATAATCCTTTATAATGTCCACCATTTCATTTATTTTCAATATTCAACAGATTTTTTATTTTTCCAATGATTTCATGGTATATAAATTTCATTAATAGTGTCGTGATTATATGGAATGGTTTTTCCCAATTTTGGATGTTCCCATACACTTTATAAATTCAAATAGGCTCTATTTAAAATAAAACCAATACGTTTCTTCCCATGTAAATAAAGGTTCATAGATGAAACATGTCTGATATTGTTAAATAAGGTTTCACCATCAATATATATGGGAAAATCCCTTATATGTTGATGTGGTAACATTAGTAACCAATTGTATATTTAAAAGTATAACTACACATTTCAAACATAGAAATAAATATAGTTAAACATGTAAATTAGAATGGGAGATTGAGAAAGAAACCTGAAAATATATTATAAATGAATGGAATTCCCAAGCATGTTACATAACCAAATGATGATTCATATATCATAGAGGAATTTTTTATTGGAAAAATACTAAATAAGTAGTAAATAATTTTGTAAAAAAATAATGTTAATGTAATGAATTCATAGGTATTAATACAAATAATGTATCAAAATCACCTAACATGGTCTATAAAAGCCATACTAATAAAAAACAACTAATAAAATCAAATAATAGTTATCCAACAAATGAAATCTACATGTCATGAAATATATAGTGAATGTGAATACCATTGTGGATGAATAGTTTCATATAATGATACTTTCATTCCATATTATCACAAGGGTAAAATACTATCAATATCAAAATTCAATAATAATGGGAATGTATTATACTCACTAGGGGTGAAATCAAAATCATTAGTAACAATGAATAACATAACTAACAATCCCATCCCTGGTTACAAGGACTTGCCTCTATGCATGTGGTGATCACTCCAGAACAAGCCTATTTACAATGTGTCGACACATTTATTGTAACCTCTATATCATCCAAAAGTGTAAGACAAAGAAAAATCCACTAATTTAACATTTTAATATCCTATATCAATAGGCTAGATAACTAGTATCCATTTCAGTAACCACATATCCTCATGCATGCCTCCCCATACCCCAGACTCTACTAACTAGTTGTGATGTACTAATAATGGTATGGTGGGAAGTCATTCTGCTAATGATCATATTTGGACAATAAAATATGATATAATAAAAAGATCAAACAAAAAATGATGAAGTATAAGTGAAAAGACAATCACTGGAAAAATAATATACCCATTAATAAAAATAATATGAAATGGAAAACATTAATTATAAATGTAATCAGGAATGTCTAGATAATTCTATAAAACCATTGAAGAATCTAAAATAGGTAGTAATACACAATATATAATTGTAAAATAAGTATAGAGGAAAACTCCAAAAGAATCATATGTACCAGCTCAGGCATGGGATCTTGAATCCCATTTATAGATAATAACATAAGAAATAATCTATATAACTACCAACATGAGATCTTCTTGAATCACCCACTGAAATGGTGTCGCAATATGGGTGTGAGATATACATAGTAGGTTAACACAAATGGTGTCAAAAGAATAATTATATATTTCAATATAAAATACAACTGGGTAAAGGAATGTAAAATGTTCCATGAGATAAATAAATCAACACATTGGTCCAGGTTCCTCCTAGGACACCTAAACAACACTACCTTCATTAGACTAAAAAAATTTTATTGAACTATGGGTCAAACTGGACAAATAAAATTAATGTGTAATTAAACATTATTCACATAAAAAGTATTATAAGATTGACTAAACCCAATCATGTAATTTGAATAGGTGGATGAATCCTTGATAATAGAAAAATATTATTAATCCTTAATTTAAGAGCCATTATTAATATTCACTAAGGGGAACCTTGACCCCATCGAAGGAGATAGAAATTGGAATCCCAAGTATCTCACCATGGGAATTATAAAATTACCAATATTATAAGACAACATCCAAGGTAATACGTTAATGGAATCCCAATTATCACTCTCAATAGAGAACGAATGATATAACCTTTGATTTCTTCCTATGTATCTCACATTGATTCTTTGAGTATCAATCATGTTATGGTGTAACCATATCACCAATGAGCATGTCCATGGGTTCACCCGTTGGGAACCATAATCACTAATAAGAGGTAGAGAAACCATAAGGAAATCACATCTGAGGCATACTATGTATTGATCTTAGTGTAGTAAAAAAAGGTATCCATGAGCCCATCAAGGGAATTATGAAAAGGGAGACCCATGTATCTCCCATAGTATTAATAATTTCTAATATCCCATGAGCATAACCAAGATGTTTGGAAACAATTCACTTGGGTGTCGCTTAAAGAATTCCCATTTAATTTAGTTGATTATATTCAAAAAAAAACATTGAATCGATGTTAATAGACCCTACACACAACTAAATAATTCATGGGACCATTCCCATTAATAATTAATATTTAAGATGAATAAAAAAGTCCATCGACTAAGCATGCCATATAGGATTATTAGGGGACATAAATAGGGCCTTCCTGATAATCCTATCAATTTATATAATAATAAATCCTTTACAATATCATGAAATTTAATTCATTTAGAGTTCATTTACATTATTAATGAATACATAGAATTCAATAAAAGTAATTGGTCCTGGTTTTCTTACCATGGAATACAACACCATAAATGTAAACGGTATTAAACAGACCATGACAATAGGAGTACCATACACAATTTTTCATTTTTAGTTAAAAATATAGTGTTCTTAACACATAGGTGATGGTTCAGTCGCTAGAAGTCAATATAGTGGAGGTATACACTCCACACATTATAATAGAACACTAAATAAAATTTTAAAAGATAATACACATGAATATGAGGTTTTATTAGAAATTAATTAATTAATAAACATGAATTTATTGTGCGAACCCATAAAAGGTGGTTAAATCTAAAATTCTAGGATCTGTAATGGTTTCTATTTAATATAAAATTAAACTAGAACATGGGAGTCAGGTATAAAATAAATTATTAAACAATTTAAAGGAATAGCAGGGATGTAACAGTGTATGGAATAATTCAATAATTTGTAAATTCCATTAATTTATGGAAAAATATCTATATAATAACTACCATATACGAATTAAAATTCACTTGTCAATCTTCAGGGCCTTATTTAGTCTAGATCGAGTGAAATTTAAAACACAAAAAAAACACATTGAATATAGGGAAATGGTTCTCAATGTAAAAACAATTAAAATGGTTACACAAATGAATAAGAAGAAGATGTGGAGTCATGATGATACAAAATTACATCCAATGAGATGGACGACGTTAAAAATAAACATCTTATTAGGGAGATCCATGTATCCCTTTGTGAGGGAGGATTAGTAAATACTATGTGGAGCACACTATTGTGTGTCGGGAATGAAGGAATTAGTGGAACACACACTATTGACAAGTATTGATGGGTGGGAACTGCATATAGATAGCCTCACAATGCATTGGTAGATACCATGAGAGAAAATAGTTATAAATAAAACCTTGTTGTTTGTTTCCATGTAGAATTATGTCCCTTGATAATAAATATTTCTAGCATTTTGATACAATTAAAATGATAAGGTAGTTGTTTTATTATATTCTCTTATAGTAGATAATGATCAGTGGTTGTCATTAATCTAGAATACTAAGGAGGAATATGAAATAGAAATCATGAAATAGAGAACATTTGAAGAAAAACATTTGACAAAAATTTATCTCATCTAAAATTAACTAAAATGAATGGAAAATACCATATATTAAAGAAAACTAAAGAAAACTATGTTACAGAGTATGATGATAACGACACAGAACAAGATACTAATGAAATGTATTAGATGCATTTTTCATAAAAATTCATTGTTTTTTCATTGAATCTCTTAAGACATGTACTTCAAGGACAGTAGATTCTAAAATATTTTGGTCATATGATGAAATTTAATTATGTTTAATCAGATGACAGAATGCATTATAAAGACCCTATATGATGAAGGTAAATGTATGGAAGCACAGATCTTATGATAACCATGTAAAAGGTGAAGTGTTAACGAAGAAAATGGAATGAAGAAATTCCAATTATGCATAAATTATGAAAAGAATAATCATTTGAAATGGTTGAAAGGAATGTGAGATTTTATATGTGTTGATAAATGGTTAGTTGAGATTATGAATTGAAGGGTAAGACACAAATAAATGATAAAAATGCATAAAATATAATTAAATAGGGAATTATTCAAATCAATGACCCAAGAGCCAATGGAATCTACCACAGAAGTGATCAAGGGGAGACGTCCCAGTTTATTCAATAACCAAAATTATAGTATAAGTACACAATGATTTGATGGATGGAACATTAATCATTTCATATAAATAATCTAATTATTTATTTTAATATGGTTCATCGAATTATTTCATATCTATATAATTTTCAAGAAGAATTAAATATTTTCTTTTTGATTTAATAGGAGAGTTGTTAGTCAATTCCACTAATGGTTGTCTTGTATGAAACAAAAATTTGTCATGTAGTTACCATTATGGAATATAAGAATGATTTATCTACTATCATTATAATCATACAATTAGTTGATTTTTTTTTTAATACTTGATATGGGTAATATTTGAAAATATGAAGTAAATACTTATTAGAGGATGAAAGAAATTATGATTTTTATGGATGATTTATATTCCCTTTACTTTAAAGTAAAACCTTGTCATATTATTATTATCAACATACACACTAAAAATCTCTAAAGAATGTAATTCATGGGAGGAATAGAAAATAAAATCTATGTATGATTAAATTAATCTTCAAATTGAGGATATAACTATTTTATGTGAATAAAATGATGTATTTCTGGATAAATTACCTGAACCCCCCCCCCCCAATAACACGGTGATGAGATTACCATTGATTTAATCAATTATGAAACACTAATATCAATTAATAATAATAAAATGTCAAATGTTAAATTATTGTTGATAATTAAAAAACTAGTGGATTTGACTAATAAGGTATTTAATGTCCAAACTATTTCTCAATGGGGAGCCCTTGTTTAATTTTCAAAGAAGGTAGATAGATCCTTGAGGCAGGGCATTGACTATAGAGAAATAAATGATATTAAAATAAGGAACAAATATCTTCTACCTCACATTGATGATTTATCTAATCAACATTACATAGATCACTATTTCTAAAATATTGAGCTTTATTCTCGGTATCAACAATTTTGTTTACAAAATATGATCTTCCAAACACAACATTTCCGATGAGGCATGGAAATTATGTGTTTACAGTAATGATATTTGGATTGACTATTATATTATATTTCTTAATGTATCAAATGAATAGAGTATTCATTGAATATCTAGATATTTTTTTAGTATTAATTGATGATATTATATTGTATTATAAAATCAAGAAAGAGATTGCGAATCACATGTGGATTATTCTTGAGACTCATCGAAGGAATGAGTTATACGAAAAATTTATTAAAATAGATTTTTGGATTCAATAAATTTCATTTCTTGGAAATATTGTCTCTTAAAATAGAATCATAGTTGTTATGGTAAAAAAAGGAAACCCAATAAAGGCGTAAGAAAACAAACACAACCAAGGAACATATTTTAATTAGATTAGTTTGTTACTATCTGGGTTTTGTTCAAAAATAATTCTAGATCGGATTACCTATTAACCAAGATCACACGTAGAGAGGTTTAGTTCATATGGATAGAAGAATGTACAAAATTATTGGATTAATTAAATTAAATAATAGTCAATTTTCTAGTTTTTTACTCTACCATCATGAAATGATCGATTTTTTATATACAACAGTTAATCTAATGATGGAATGGATTGTGTAATTTTTCAGAATGAGAATTTTATTTCATATCCATAATGGAACCTATAAACTTATGAAAAAAAATTAATGAACTAATAGTCTTGATTTATTATCCATAATATTTAATCTGATGATATGGATACAATATCTCTATAGTGAAATATGTGATAAATATACAGAACACAAGATTATCAAATAAATAAATAATCAAAAAGAACTCAACATGGAGAAAATACAATGGCTTGAGTTAATCATTGATTATGATTTATAAATACCTAACCACCTTGTAGAATCAAATACGTTTGTAGATGCATCAAGAATGATATTTCATGGACTACTAGAAAAAATGTAGATAAAGAGACATTAAATATCACTGGATTTAGTAATAATGTATAAGGGAATTGATAATGAAGGATAAATGACACATATTTTAAAAATGATTTCTAACACATCTATAATGGAGAAGATATAAAACTCTCAATATGATGACCATAGTTTTAAATATAAAATTAATGTTGTTAAGGATAGATGATTGGAAGAATTCATGTATGGGAATGGAATTCTGATATTTTGAGAGAGGTTATGTGTTTAATCGATAGGTGATCTAAAAATAAAACTTTTAGAAGATTCTGATAGATTAATTTAATATAATTAAACAAGTATTAACAATATGTTTAGAGATACTAAAGAATGTTTTTTGGGGGATAATATGACTCTGTAAATTACTAAAATTTTTTCAACATGAGATGTTTATCAACAAGTGATGGTTGAGAGTAAACATCCAAGATGGGTTATGAAACCTCTATATATTCCTATGTTAAAGAGGGATTAAATAACTATGAACTCCATAAATAGATTATAGTAGAACACTCGAAAGGATGATATTATATTGGTTATTGTATATTTTATTTGAAAATCAACACATTTTATAACTGTAACGTAATATTTACCTCTTGATCACCTAAGAAGAATCTTTATTATTATTGTTGTAACAGTTCATTGTTCACATTTATCGATTGTGTCTAATCAAGACCCCTATTTTACATCTAAATTTTTGAAGATTATTTATAAGGATTTGGATATTGTGCTTCATTTGATTACAACTTATCACCCTAAAATTGGTGAATAGTATAAAAGGAATATTCAAACATTAAAACTTAGGTTTTGATCATACCAAATTGACTTTCATGGTATATAGGATAAATATTTATCTTTCATGGATTTTTGTTCAATAATAGTATCCATTCTAGTACTGAAATAGTGCCATATGAAGCATTATATGAAAGAGATTCCAAAAACCATAATGTTGGGTTAAATATGGTGATAGAAAATTTATAGGCTCGAAACATATATATGAAATAATTACTATGATAAATACTATATATATCTATATTAAAACCTAAAAAAGAATGAAAAAAGGTATATGGTGACAACCTGAGAAAGGATTTGGAATATCAAGTGGGAGATCATGACTATCTGAAATTATCTCCATGGAAGGGTGTCATATAGTTCATTATGAAAGGTATATAGTTCCCCAAGTACATAGACCTATTTGAAATTCTATAATGAATTTGACATGAATATTACCAATTAGAAATTCCATCAAATCTCACCAAATTTCATGATGTGTTACACATATCATTATTAACGAAGGGAATACCATACCAGACACATGTACTCACCTATGAAGAAATATAACTAGACAATGAGTTATCTTACTCCCAATATTCTATTGAGATTTTTGAAACTAGATAGAATTTATAGAATAATTGGATGACTTGACTTGTAAGGGCTAATTAGATAAACAATAAAATGGGTGAAACAACAGGCGTACCTGAGGATATAATGATGAATATCCACCATCATATGTATAGATGAAAATATTCATAAACAACTAGGGGAAAATTTTCCAAAGGATGGTAGAATATAATACCCCATGATTTTGCGAACATTAAGTGAATGTGTTAAACACATTCAAATAGCATGTAAGGGATTCTCTCCTTACACCATTTTTTCATGTTACGATTTCTCTCGATTTAACGCAATATAATTCTTAATTATTATTATCTAATTATCCAACATTGGTTGTGTATTTTTCTAACCTATGAACCAAGATAAATTTATCTTTCTTTTATGGGGAATTACTTTTTTTATAAGGTCGCATTTTTATTCCACCTCATAAGAAAGCGATATTTAAGGGTACATCTAAATTTCTAACACAATATTATGTAGAATTGATATTATTTTTTGATCCACCAATAGTTTTATAAATCCTCATATTTAATAATGAATATAGTTAATTATTTAGTTATATTTTAATTTAAAAAATTATTCATTTATCTTATTTAAAGACTTTATTTTATTTTTTATTAAACAGATCTAAACTGGATAATTTCAAAATTTTCTTAAACATTGCATTTACATGATTTCAAATTAGTTTTAAGCATTTTATCAATATCTATGCCTATTTTTTTAAAGTAATGTTCAATTATTAATTAAATACATTCTCTCATTTACATCATTATGGTAATACCTTTTGTTATGCCTTATTGACATTGTATTTCTTGTGTGTTATGTACATATAAAAACCTTTTTTTATTATCATAATTCATTGATGTTTTTATTATTTATCCATATTTCTTGTATCATGGATATTATTATTTCCTTATACATATATAAAATTTACATATTTGTGTTTTCTTTGAATGATATTTTTACACGTTAACTATTGGTAAATATGTATTTTCTACTCAATACAGATATTTTGATAAGTCATATTGAACATGACATAAATATATACCTAAAATATGATTTATACATGAAGTAATTGGTGGGGCTGAATTATAGATATGTCCTCAATGAATCAACGTGTCTCATGAGACAAAATGGATGTTGAAAAACCCTTCGTGTTTTGTTCTAATAAAAATCATATGGGTTTCTACCCCATGACATAGAACTTATAGGCAGTATAATGATTCATGTTCATGATACATAACATCCAAAAAATACGAATTTTATCGATGAAATTTTTTTATAACATTACTCTATATTTTTTACTATGGAAAAATCTATGTATTCATTTTCATTCATGGTATATTAGTTCAATTATTTTATTCAATAATTTACCCTGCCATAATGACTATGCCTTAATGATTATGATTCAATTATTACAAATTAATTTAACCATTAATACATGTTTCAGCTAACCCTTTTATTTTTTTTCCAATCCCAGTGTTATGATGTTGAAATTTTTTAATAAATTTCAAAGAAGAAGTTTATTTTCGTCTATATGTTTTATGTTTAATTACTAGTTTAATAAGGGATAAATGTATGTATTTAGTTATTAAAAAAAACTAATTTGGTCAATCCATGGTGATTTAATTTCTTATATATATACTATTATGAAAATTAACCACTTAATCTATGATATTGGGGTCAATGTTGTTATAATTGTGCATATGGTTCCATTTTTTAATTTTTCCTCATATCACAATATGTGCAACTATTACACACCATGTAACAGTTAGAGGACATATATATGATACACATTGTGTATTCCACAGTTCATTACTCATGATTTACATGTCGAGCGTTTCTTGAGATGCACACCAAGAACCTATTACATGAAATGAAATAATTTACATGATTTCTAATTCAATCATGGGATGTATTTGATATCCTAGAACACCCATCCATCTTTCAATTTTATCCCGATCACTTGGTACATCCACCAAAACACAAACCATTCCTCAAAACAACATTTATATTCCTTCAAACCATAAAAGCATAATCCAAATTCCAAAAACTCATCACTTACCATCCATTAATGGAAAAAATAAAACCTTATTTCGAAATTACATCTTGTCGAAAAAATGGGATGTTATGCATAACAAAAAAAGAAAAATTTATACATTTCTACTAGTATAACCATAAAAATGGAATTCATTAGAATATTATAATTTTAACATCCTTTATATTTGTTTGTAAATAATAGTTTAAATATCATAAGCATATCCTGTAGCAGTTTCATTATGGCTTCATTTTACAGTTTGTTGTTATGTACTCTTTGATGATCTAGTATAACTCATATTATCCTTTTCAATGTTATGCCCCAAAGGTACATATGTTATGGAATCACATCTAATAATTGAATCTACATAGAGATGTATTTTATAGAAAAAACAAGATAATCACTCCCATACCAAATAATTAATATGTTCATCTATACATATCATAAAATTATACCAATAGCTTATGTTATATAATCTATGTTTTCTTATATCTAGTTCCCCAGGATTCTGCTAAACATCCAATAACACCATCTGAACAACGATGACCCCAATTTCAAAGAGATTATGGATATTTTACATATAGGATTATGACATATGGAATCACATCCCAATGTTCTAAATTGTTTTGTAGACATGGTAAACTAGATACGTATATGAAATAGGCATTTCATTTCAAAACATAAAATTCTAATAGAATTTTATTTGAGAATGTGAACATTCAACATAGTATATCCCTATATATCAATCAAAAAATAATTCACATTATCGTGGTGGAAATAAAATATATTAAATGGGAATGCCTAGATACTCATTAGGGGAATGCCTAAAATAGATACTATTAAAATGGAATAATCAATTAGGAATGGTATATAACTAAATAATTTATATTTAATCAATAAATAATAATAATAAATAATGAATAAATGATAATATAATAATTCTATTAAATAGGTGACATGATCATTAAACATGACCATATATATTATATCTAATAGAATAATCAAATGGAATACCAATAACTGAATTCATAATGGGGGGATATATAATTATGGACATATAAAACACAACAACGTGGATTGTCCCATTATATCTGATACCATATAGTCTATTACATGATATCTAATACCATCAATTCTTGCACCAATACATCTATAAAAATATATAATCATTGGAGAAAACCATATGTAATTTTTCTCGGGATACATTCTGATGAATCATGGGGAAATAGTTGGGATCACCCATAACATACAACATCCAATGCATTCCAGATTCAAAATGGGCGAAAAAGAATCCTCATAATCATTCATATTAAAAAACTAACCTATAAAATGTTAACATATAGCCCAATAAATAAAAATATTCATTAACCATTCAGATTAAAATGGTGAATGTTTATAAAAGTATACATCATTAACTAAACTGATAAAAAATCTTCCCTATAAATAATAAGGATGATATAAATAAAATATATCACTAGTTTATCAGAATTACATTATTTATATTATTTCATTGATGAATATAAATTCTATTAAAATATCCTTATAATTATATTAATCGAAATATAATTTTTTTGAAATTATCTGTTTAAAATAAAGGATCCCAAAACCAATAAAAAATAGTTTAATTTTAAAATATAATTCCAAAAATATAATTTAATCTATAAAATATTGAGAGTTCGTTATGGAAGCATATTATGTATATGTCATGTATATTAAAAAAATGTTTCCTTATACAATATTGTAAAAATCTAAATATGTATTTTTTAAAAGTGTAATGATCATTTTTATATGGAAACTAAATATGGGGTATATTTTATTTAATTAATCATTGTGATAATGTTAAATAAATATTTTAAAAAAATATCCCACATGGATTTTGATGAAAAATGATATCCAAAAAAAGAGGTAGGTGAAGTTAAATTTTATAAAAACCCATTTCAATATCATTTTAATTAAAAAAATTTAGAGAAATAATAATAATGCATCCAATGATTATGAATTACTAGAGGAGAAGAAAATATATATTTTTTTAATATAAAAATATCAAACCATTACCTTAAGGGAGACATAAACAAACACAAACCCTAATAATGATGAGATTGAGAAATATACCTTTTCAACATTATTAACTTCCAAATAGTAAGACCCTTAAAAGAAATTAATTAATATTACTATTAAAATAAAATTACTATAAATATATTCATGATATATCATATCATTGGCGTAGTATATAGACAATAAAATTGAAATATGTGGTGAATATAGAATATGTATCATTGAAGTAAAAGTGAGATGTGGAACCCTTACCTCACTCTTCCTCTTGGTTGAACATGCTATGTAATCTTGTATAGTAGTTTTAAAAATGATATTTTCTAATAAAATAACTATATAAATATTATATATTTAATATATGATCTTTTAATTACATATTTTCATCATTTAATTAATAATCATTCGTTATTTTCATTGTTATGGATCATAATTTCATTATTTTATCATGTGTGTTTCATCTTGAAAGTCTTAATTAATATGCATGTATTATATATCCATAATCTAAAAAATGGTTTTAATATTGTAATTAACATATTTTCTCTGTATATAAATAATTATAATCATTAATTAATCTTATTTATTTCAAAGGACTCAAATCTCTTTATGGAGATGGTAGGTTGTATATACGCATTAGTGATGATATCATTACCTTAATGAGTGAAATGGTATGAAAGTGTTTTAAAAAATAAATTTCTAAAATAAATATACCCCAAAATATATCACATATATTAATTTATTTTATAGTTATAAAATTCAATGTAAACCATATGAATCAAATGACTCACATCATTTCGTGAAGTGGTAACCAATTGTACACAGGATAAATGTTATCATATTTTAAGTAGAATGTATAATAAACTAGTATTATTGGAAGTAAAATTAAAAAAGTATAATAAAATTATAAATATCATATACATGCATTAAATCAATCACTATATCTATCCTTGAAAGGTGGTATGGATATAAAACTATATCGGTTTGTGAGGTGGTAGTTCCCGGTAAAAACAATTAATTCTATCATTTCCCAATTGTAGGAAGTGGAGTTGGATAAATGTCATGAAATAAACATAATAAAATATAAATATATTGGAGGGACTTCTGTTAAATTATTTTATTTTTTTACATAAGTGAGTTTGAAAAATGAAATATTAAAATGAAATTGATTTGTTATGATAATTACATTCTCGATAAAAAAACCTTCTATGGATCTCATATTAATGTCCATAGGGATGGTATTTTGTGATGAAAAACAATACTATAATTATGAAATGGATATTTGGTTATGATTTTTAGAGTTTGGCCACGAAAAAGTGCATTTCATGTCTGAATAATTTAGGTTATCGAGAACTCATTTAAATCTAGAGAAATTGACATCTTCGAAATTACATGTACATTTTCCAAAATATTACAAATTGATAAATTCATTAACATTTAAAAAATATAATAAGTGAACAAATATTATAATTTTTTAAGTAAAAGGTGTAAATATGTTTATAAAATAATATTATTATAAATGGTAGGTCATTTAATCTCATATCTCCTTATTTTATCCATGATGTAAACCAATTTTTTATCTCAACCATCCAAATTAATTATTACTTTATTTAGTATAAATTTTGGTTGAAAATTATTTTTACCATATTATATATTATATATTATATTTATTCCAAATAATAAAACCATTTTTTAAAATTTAAATTCAAGGAGGTTGTAATTTTTAATTTTAAATCAATCGCACATATGATATATGAAAGGAGTTTTTTAAAGAGATAATGTTCAATAGTATAGAAATTACTTCTACCCAAAATAAAATTGATATTTATTCCAATGAACTAAATTTGATTAATTCATATAAAAATATACTAAATTTAATTTAATAAAAATTAAAAATATATATTATCTTTATAAATTCATTAAATTTAATATACGTTTTCAGATATAATTCATCATTTTTCATTATTAATAAAATAATGAAACAATTCATAAAAATAAAAAAATCATCTAATGCTAATTTTGAGATATTTGTTTATAATTTGAAGTTAATATAATCAAATAAATTTTTTATATTTGTTAAAATTTTATTTTAAATCATTTATGTTTTGTGTGAATAAATTATATTGTATAAAAGATACTATTTTTTAGAAAGGATTCTTTTTTAATTTAATGTATTATTAATTTAATTATAATCAAGATATTGCCATATTTTTCGTAATTAATTTACTAATATTCATACCCCATGTTTTATCATTTGGTTGTAATTATCGTATTAAATATTAATATTGCCACAATATTTCATGTTTCATTTAAACTCGATGTAGCATATAACACAAGCTGAACAAATTATTTCATGTTAAAGAAAGTAACCCAATGTAGGGTATAATAAAATATTCTTAATATAATGAATTTATTAAAAAAATACATCATAAATTGATAGGGTGAAATATTTTAATTTAATAATGGTGTTGTGTGTCATACACTCTATCGAATATCATGTTCTAATTTTATAATTTTGTGGTGTGAACAATATAACATGAGTGGTGTGCATAGATACATGGTTATGGGTATTAAAAATTATTTTAAAGTGTTTTTATTCTTTCATTAATTTTCACATGTAAAATTTTACGGGGCTTATTAAATTTTTTATACCTATTTTAAACAATTTCATATAAATTATGCAAAAAAATAGTCTTAAAGAAATGAGATTTGGATTTCATTCGTTTAATACTAATTTTTATAGAATCAACCACTTTATGGTAATTTGTTTTTGTTTTATGATAATTTATATTATTATATAAGTTTTTCTTCTTGATACCATGGGTATGGAATGTGGAGTTGGGTTATGGAGCAAGTTGGGTATTGATTGTTGATGTTTCTAGGGAGTTTGTAGTCTTGGTATTTATATTTTCATTGAGTGTGTTTGTTTTCACTTGTAATCCAATATTTTTTATTGGATTTCTTATATTCTTGTTTTATTTTTTAATAAACCATCATATAAATGTTTTTTGGTTTATTATTTTCAATATTTAATTTTTTTTCTTTTAAGAGGAAAATCATCCAATAATTTTTTTTAAGTTCATTGGTATTTATTATCCGACATTGGTGTCTGGTGGATTTCACCTATGACCTAGTAGCTTCATTGTCACTCCCTATTCCAATATGGAATGGAAGGATGATACACATTCCATATCAAAAAATCTAATCATATGTTATCTAAGGAATCACTGTCCCTTTTCTATATGAGTATATCATAATCTTTAATACAAATATCATTCTCTTCGCATCATTTGATTCATGGTATATCATAAAAAATGGTATCCTTTGTTTTTATCAATAACAAAAAATCCCCCACAATAACTAAAATCCCATTAGGAATTTAGGGAAAATATTATAACATTTTTTGAATCCATTAAAATCTATTTTTTATATGGTTCAAAAATATTTATTTATGTTGGAAATAAAATTTTTCCCAAATCATAAACCATATCAAAATACTATTGGGTCTAACCGTTAATTATTTTGTAGAGTTTATAAAATTTATGAAATAAAAAAACATTAATGAATGAAATGATTAGAAAAAAAATAGAATTATTTTTATTCATCCCAAAAAGGGGTATGACCATATATTTATCATATATACTCACATCCCCAAAAGAATATATCTTATGAATTATATATCATTTTAATAAAATATATACATATTTAATACATCTGTTTGGATTAAAATTATCAATTAATATATATAGAACATTTCAATTTCTTATATGTTATGATTTCCATTAATGAATCTCCAAAATGGAATAACATGGGTAGATGCATACATCATATTTTAGTCATCTAGAAGATGATCACATAACATGAATGTCAATTACATAGTTAGTGATTTCATATATGAATCAACTAAAAATGTCCTTGAATTTTATAATTCATTTCAATATAGGTCCCATATGTTAGTTCTAATTATATGAGTTAAACAATACCATTATGGTAATTCTCAATTTAAATACATGATGCAAACATCCCTGAACACCACCTGATTAGATAAGCATTTAGGATTTCATAAGGTTGTAATAAAGTTGTGGTCTTTCTATATAAAAATATATTTCCATAATCCGGAAATTTTCATTGATAAAATTCAAAAACCCTTATATATATTGATGGCTATATAGAATTCCATGAGATATAAAATGGTTAGTCAATGAAAATAAAATATACTGGCCAATAACATTACATATCTATTCCAAAGTTCTCAAATACAAAACATTAAACAATATAATAGATTATAATCAAGAAAATAATACATAATTACAGCCATTAATACTTAGTGATGATCATTGATTATAGAAAACTCAAATTCAAACCTTTATGGAATATTATTATTTAACAATTAATCAATGAAGCATATAAGACGAAATTATATATTATGATTTTATTTTTTCATGTATACAATTACATTAATTATCTTATATATTGTTTACCAATAGATTCCACTTATAAATAATCAATTTTCTATGATATTATATTCAATAATATAAAAAAATGTTGTTCTAAATTTTAACCAAGAAGATCATAACATTATCCCTCTCAATGATCTAATGCATGTGATTGTCTTTTTAATATAGTTGTTTAGTTATTTGGTGAGAATGAGGTTCCACATCATGGAAAAAGGATCCAAGGATGTCATTATAATTCTCAATTTATAAATTAATTCTTTTAAACAAACATGTACTTAAATTAAATTCATTTTATAGTAATTTCTCATTAAAACATAAAATGAATTGATATACTCTCCCTCTTATACATAGGCATTAATGGTGGACTATATGGAGGTCTTCCATTTTAATTCAAAAATTTTTTCAAAAGATCAATCTATTTTGTGGTTTCCAAAATCTATTTCATATTGGGCACTAGAATTTGTGTGAACCTTTTTACTAAGCCTACAATATTATCCTAATACAAAACAATTGTAGTCATTCATAAGGGAATAAATCTGATTTTCATAGTTATCTATTCAATCTCCCAATGATTGGATTAGTGTCATCAAGTTATTCTTAGATAATATGTGACATCAGGTTGAGTGCACATCATAATATGCATGATTGATCTGATGTTGCATTCATAGGGAATTCACTTTATCTTTTTATTCTCCATAGAAAGATTATCATCAATAATATGATACATAAATTGAAAATTTTCTAAATAACCCTACATAGCGATTAATATGATAATATAAATTAAATATTTATTGATTCAGATGTCCTGACATAACTCATTCAACCTCTTATATTAGCCTCTATATATATTTATATCTAGTATGCAGGATACATCACCTATTTATTTCATGGGTTTGAAATATCAAAATGATGAATTTAAATAGAATAATAACCTTATATGATTTACAATAATTTTAATGTAATCTTCATACAATAATTTAAAAAATTTGAGACCATCAAATGCATAATTTTATATGTATAATTCATTAGTGTTTTTAATAAAACCAAACAATTTTAATGACTAAAAAAAGAAATAGTTTACCTCATAGAATATATCATCAGTTTATAAAAGGACTACTGTATGTTTTAATCCATAGTAAATCCAGGGTACATATAAATTTAAATTATTTTCCAGATAAACACACTCACCTAAATTAACATTATATAAAGAGTATTTGATATAAATTTGATATATCATCATGATAAAATGAGAATTTGTGGAATGAAATATCGGAATAGAATTTATCATCATAATAGATGAAAATGTTTCTCCCTAATTAATACTATTAATTTTTTCTGACCCCTTCCCAGCATAAAATAATTATTAGTTGACACTATTTAATCTATATATGTTTTCATGGAGATAACCATCTTTTAAAATATTTGACACAACCCTTATGATGTATCTATAGAGATCACATAAATTCCTGTGTATATAGACTCTGTCATAGATTATATATATTTTTAAAATTTCATTAAATCAAATTTATGGTGACCTAATCATTTCAACCATTAATATTAATTATTTTAATATTAATATTTTGTACATTTCATAATAATTCACACATGATTATAGAAAATTATTTTTTTTCTTTTGAGACAAGGTACATAACATACTTTTTCAGTTATATATCATCAATATATCCCATATATATCTTAATGTAGTAAACTTCTCAAATATGGAATACAAAAAACCATTCATCATAAACATGGGAAATAAAACCCAAAATATTGTGGGATTCGATGTTCAGTAATTGTAATCATATCAGATATAATTCACTAAGAATAATTGAGGATAATAAAAGAATATGTGTATGATAACATGATCATATCATTTAAGATTAATACCCAATCAGTCAATGATAATCAACCATGAATCATGGAATAACATTTTTTTCAATCATAATATATAATACATAAGAGTGTAGAATGAATAAAAAATAACAATGAACAATGAGAGAATACAATAATATTAAACTAGAATTTTTTGGATCCCATAAAATCATATAAAATTACTTCTATATTTCAAGATAACTCCCAAGACCATCATTGCAGAAAAATTTCCACATTTGAAATACCTACAATTTCATTTCTAGTACTCTCTTATAAGTATGTTATATATAGTCGACTAACTCTTATCGTTGATGTTTATAATCTATATCATTTCATGGGGGATTTTAAACTCATTTATCAAGGACCAATGCATTGTAGGGATATATAATTCTTGTCCACCTGTCACATGATAAAAATGATACACATGTGTACCACAGAATCCTAAAACATTCTTGATATTATCACATCATAACCCATATAAATGTGAAAATATTCATTATAATTTCATTATATGGTGATATAATATCCCCTAGAAATATATGAGTTTCATAAATGTTTTATAATTCATTAATTATAATGGATAAATTAAACGGGTTTAATAAATCAATCCTTAAATCATCATAAATATAATACATTAAGTTACTGAAAGTGTATGATATCATATGAGTATACCCATATTGATGAATTATAGTTCTTATAGGACTCTGAAAATTAATAAAAATCTAATCAATGTTTTATTAAATCATTTTAGTGAGAAATCATAAAATATTATTTTCTATATAGAAAAATGTTTATATAATTTTCATGAATATTTAGGAAATTGATGTGAATGCATATAAAAAAGGGAAATTTTAATGAAATTATCAATGTAATGTAAAATTATGTTTGTATTATTAATTGTATACTATATATGTCCAAATAAATTAATCCATTCACTAATTTATAATAAGTACATAACATATTGTTTAGAAAATTGTTATAGTAAAATGTTACCTTTTAAATAATTATAAATTAATTCCATGGTAGTGGATATTTATTTTTTAAAACAGTTCAATTATAGTTGATATATAACCTAAAAAATAAATAGCATGGGATTGGAAGGAAATATTTTGGTTTCAGGAGAGAATCATTTCATATTTTAATCAATTTTTAAAAAAAAAATTTAACACATAAATGTGGTAAATGGTACTCAAAATAAAAAATTTAGAATAAATACATGTGAATGAAATATATTTTTTATAAAGGATAATATCTATTAAATTTTCCTCCATATAAATTTCTCATAGAAAATCCAAAAAAAAGTGAGATTATATCATAATTTTATTTTATCAAGTATTATCTATTTTAATAAGTGTTCATAAATCCAATAAAATAAATATATATTTATTATAAGTCCATGATAGAAACATATTCATGTATTACATACGATGTAAAATTTTGTTATAATTTAACGTTATTCTTTTACTAAATGATTACTGTTTAGAATGACCATATGGGTGAAAACTGATCTATACTCATGCGGGTTTTTGTTTTATTGTAACACACATATATTTTAGATTATTTTTCTCAATGAATAATTTTACTTCATTCATGCCTTTAATTACATGTAACAATGACATTACACACAAAATGATATAAAATTAATTTATTATTATTTAATCTAAGAGATATCTACATGCTAATGGATTGGTGTGTTTGAATAGTACTAATTATATTATGAAAAGGTAAATTTTATACATGAAGATAATTTTTTCAATGGATATCGTTTCGTTAGGATTAAAAAAGTCATCATTCGAAAATAGTGGAAATGTTTTTCTAAAAAAGTGTTTTTATGTATACAAGTGATTTTTTCATAAATAAATTAAATTAATCACTGATATTGAATGAACATAATGAAACATATATATTTTTTTTTGAATAATTGTTTTAATATATATTTCTTTTATTTAAATTTTGCATGAGTTAAAAATAAATCTAGTTTTACGCATAGAACTATATATTACTATGAGTTTGGCACCATGTTTTCATAAATACTATTTAAAATAAAATAAATAAAATATAGTATTTAAATATTTCAAAATTGATTCTATAATTGGAATCAAGGTGATGGTATTTGTTAAATAGGCCCCATTTTATTAGACTAATATGAATTATAAGCAAGCTAAAATTTGTCACCTAAATAATTTATAGATTAGGACACATTGGGAAAAACTATGTTATAAAAAATTTGGTTTCCTGTGAATTGTTATTAGATAAATTTAACTCATCCCTTAGCAACATTGTCTTAAAATTGACATATTTAATAGATGCATATCCCTAATAATTTCATATTTAATATTTACTTAAATGTATGTTAAAATTTGTCACTCACTATGTTTTATTTATCAAATATGTGTCTACATAAGAAAAAACTATGTTATCAATAAAATTGACATATTTATATTATTGAAATTGTTTTCAGGAGTTAGTAGTTTTTTTAAAAAAATTATTAATTAAATAATTTTCATAAAATATTTTGTAACACAAATGCAAAATTTTGTCAATTAACATGAAAATAAAATAAATTATTTAAAAAATATAGAACGTAATATTATTCGAAAGAGTTATAGTGTTATATAAATTTTATATAAATAAACCATATTACTGGTGTGTAAGTTGATTATATTACAAGTATATCGTTTATGTAAAATTTAATAAATTCTATAAAAAATGAAATAAATGATATTTTATCAAAATTATAATTTATTTAATTATTAATCATTTATATAAATTATTAAATTGGACAAGGTAGATAATGATTGGTAAAGAATTTAATATGTTTTCAATTTCTGTGTCAATTCTCATATAATCAAAAAAATTAGCGCCCATTATGAGTTAAAATGAAGTTGTTGTTGTTAAGGTAAAAATTGGACAACTATGTGGTAAACTGAAATATAACATTTCAAACCAAAATATGACTTTATTATACTTTAATATTTTTGGATATTCAAAGAGTTCCCCAACAAAAATTTTAAAAATCCACCCTACTTTCACTTTATAACAAACCATTATTCATTCTAGAATGACTATAACCCTCCAATTTAATTTATAAAAATCCATTAATTTTTCTTATAGGTTATCTCCCAATAAAATTCTCATTCCTTAGGCCATAATAGAAATTTTAATGTGGTTATTTCAAATAAGAGGTAATCACCCTAACCGATCACATCCTTTTTAATTATTCATTTAAATCATATTAATATACAATATTCATAATTAAATTATAATTAAATTATACTTAACATATTTTAATTTTATTATAATTATGAATCCACCAATATTTCTCCCTATTTTACATCAAATGTGATGGGAAATTACAGTGTGTGCGTATGTGCAACATACCATTTCCCCATAGAGTTAAAAATTTGTTTCACTATGAATTTTTTATATGTGTGTTTATATGAGATTAAATATTGTATATGGTATTTATTACATAATTTTTCTTATATAATTATAATATAATATCCATAATTTTATCTTTCATCCCGATTGAAAATGATAATGTCACTCTTGTGTATGTGTGTACTACCATCCCCATGAAATGTTGTGATTTTCTTCATCTCTACATTACATGGATGTTAATAAGGTTAGATTTTTGGAATATAAATTATAGATATGATATAATAATTATTCTATAATGTTTTAATATTATTTTTAATTCATTCATTCAAATAATTGAAAAAACAAAACAATGTTAATGCTTACATATTCCCAACAATATCCAAGAATACTGCAATCCTTTTTATATATATAATTACTCATGAATAAAATCATATATGTTTAATGAATATTTATGATATATTTAGATTTTTTTTTCATATTTATTATTAAAATAATTTTATCATATATGATGTTATAGAACTTTTGGGCAAAGTGAATCTTGAGGATACAGATTTTTGTTTCAATTTTATTTGTCTCACACACATTTCATAATCACCACAAATTTCTTTTTTGGGGTCTCTAAAATATCCATGAATACATTTTTCAAGTAATTCTTAAGAATATTATGTGGATTTGAATAAATAAATGGTTCTTTATTTCATGTGGATTATTATTAAAATTTTACCAATGTTGTGAGGTACATATGTATCAATCCTATTTTAATTTAACATCATTATTATGTAAACTATATTCGGACTAAATTATATTATCCTTATCTAATTGAAGAATTTAATTTTTCTTATCCTATGTTTATTTATGAAAATACATTTTTTTCTATTAATTTTCCTCCCCTTATGTACCCGAGAGGCTAAAAATATGTTTTGAAGAAAAATTAGAATTATATCTCCCTTCAATCGAATTGTTTTACCTCCATATCTATGTTTTCTAAAAATATCCTAAAAATATTTTTATTATTCCCATTTTATATTCAAAATTATTTTTTATCCATAATTAAAATTATTTTTAATTGATTAAATAAATACTATTTCACATTCCAAAATATGGTTCTATATATTCATTTCTAAAAATATTGAAAGGAATCTTTATTTAAATGTATATGTAATGAACATAATTTTCCCCCATCAATACTGACTATTGATTCGAATTTGAAATTATATTTTTATAATCTTATTTGCATTGAAAAAATTCCAATTATTATATTGGTAAATTTTATGTAATCAAATGGTCATTTCAATGTGAAAATGATATATTCCTCAATAAACATTACAATGATCTTCTAATGGATCTATTGATCTATGATAACATCATGTGATTTTATAAATTCTTTAATGAAATGGTTATGAAAACTATTTTATGTTTGTAGGTAAAGATGTGATTATATCAAGAATTATAAATTGATATTTTTGTAAAAATATGAATTGTTTCCATTATGAAATATGTGGGACCATAATTATAAGTATTCTAAACAGATTTCATTATGTTTTAAATATCATGAGATAAATATGGGAAACAAGTGGATCTGGTTGATCCATAATAGGATACAAGTTGATATTCATGATATATAATGGGAAACCAGTATATGAGCATGAAAACAATGGGGAAATGATATTTATTACTAATATGTTTTCATTTTATTTTCGTGGTAGTTAAAATTGAAATAAAAATGTTTTTGTATAAAAATTAATTTCACACTCTTTTATGACATTAACTAATGATTTTTTGATGGATTTATAATGTTTTAACACTCTTGTGAATCATAAATTTTGATATTTTATTGGTTCCAAGTATGAAACCTAATTATCCTCATTTAAATATTGTTAATAAACTTTTTTTGTTCTTTTAATGATCTCATAAAATTATTATTATCATATTATTCCACATATCCATTGATTGACATAATATATGTTTACCGATTATATGATTTTGAGGTAAATCATTCTACTGTTTCTATTCCTGATGTTATGATGGAAATATTTAAGAATTATTTTTCTATGAATTGTATTAAATGATAATTTATTTGTGGGACCTCATGATGACCTTTCCCTATATAAAACAGTTGTGTATATAGTCCCTAAAGACAATAAAAATATTTTTTCCTCAGGCCTGTGTGTTTGAAATATATTTAATACTAATGAAAGAAGATTTAATAATTTTTCATGTAATTCATTTTTACCTAATGTTGGTATTATAGATTGGCTATTATAAATCATAAAATATTAGGTTTAAAAATTGGTAAAGATCAAAAGGATGATTTTATGTATTAAAAAACAAAATTATGTTTTTTGAAATGATCATGGTCAAGTTAAGATAGACTTAAGGTCAGAGATATTGAAAATATGGTTCCATGATTTTTACACTTAGAAAATTTTATTTCAAGAGTATATGATAGCTCACTATGAATATTACATCATGATGATTATGCATTTCATTTTTTTGGTAATGGATAAAACTGAATTGAATCTTGATATTACCAAATACATTGGATAACAAAATTATTTTACTCATTACAAATATTGTGGTATTTGGAAAGAAATATCTCACTTTTAGTCTTAAAAGAAAATTTCAATCTATGAATCATGTTGTAATTATAAACATTAAATGGAGGGAATAATGTTATAATGTGTTCATGATGAGGAATCATAAAACATATTTTCATGGTTCCATTAATCCACCAATTTCTAAGAAAATTATCAATAGCAATGATAATGTAATTTCCATAATCTAGTGTATAGATAATGATAAAGACATTTTAACTATATATAATATATGTGGGGAATCAAGTCATTAGAGGAAACTAATCTGGAATAATGGGTAACATGATGAAATTTAATCAATGTAGCATTACGAGTTCAAGGACATATTTTTCTATATGTACCTTCCTTATATTGTTAATATATAAATCATCATGGAAATCCATTAGATATTGCTGATATATGATCAATAAATTTTTACCTATGAATCAAATTTTACAAAATAAGTGAGTTTTTATTTAGCTATTATAATCAATTCCAAGAGTAATGTTGATCGAATCATCAGTGGTATAAAAACATGTCACCTAATGTATTTATTTATAACACATGTTAGTAGATACAGTGAAATAATTTAATGAAACCCTATGATATAATTATAATTTGGAGATTCCCATCCTATCACAGTTTTTATTTGAAAATGAAAATAGAGTCTCATGAAAACACAATTTAATCACATCATAGAATATAATTCCAGTCATCTATTTGCCACAAAATGGAAGAAATAATTATTTGAATTCCATGAGTAGAAATAGGATTGGATTTAAATATTGATGTATGAGTAAAAAATACAAAGAATATTAAATAGTGATTAGAATTCCTGTTAATGTAATCAAGGAATGGAAATCTCTATCAATTGTACAACCAACACTCAAATTCCCCTATTGGAAGTAATAAGGATATTAATACATCCCATGAAAAAATCTGATGGTTTTTTATGATCATTATAAATAACATTTTAATCCTTTTGGAAAATTGAAATCTCATGTAATCAGGAATATATAATAGTGTTATGATAATGATGTGGTCAAATGAAGACATATAAAAAAAAATAATTAATGTATTATTTTATTCTTGATATACCAAAATTTATACATCTATATAATTTTAAGATGGTATTTAATTTCCATAATAGTGATTTTGAATTTTGTTAGTAATGAAAAATCATAATGGTATGATGGTTTCTTCAAAGGTCTATAGTTTTTCTTTGGTTGAAGATCATCAGAATGAGATTTAAGAAAATATTTTTTTTCTCCATTTAGGTTAATTTTTGTGATTGTAATAGTTGAGTACATTTTATTATATGGATCACATTTTAGTTTCCAATTAAGGGAAGTAACATTTCATATTCCAAATAATATCATTCTTATTAATAATTTTGAGGATAAATATGATAATATTATGGAAATAACATCCATTATAGGTGTATCAATTCTCATTCACAAACAACAATTTACATAAAATGGTTGTGGGGAAACGCAACATAATCTTTATTCTCATTGTGTGGGAGTGGTTTGATGTTTTACTAGAACAATTTCTTCATCATTCAACTTATCGGGATGTTTAGTTTTTAATATTACCCATATGATATTCTACCCCAATTTCCTATACTATATATATAAAGGCCTTGAATGAGATTCAATAATTTAATAATATACTCATGGATACTCATAAAAATTATTATATTGGATATGTGTTTCATGTTGGGGTGAACATTTACTTTTTGTTAATAGAAATTTTTGATCAATTTCAATTTTCATTTAATATCAGGAACTAAACCAAATTACAATGGAAAACAACTTTCCCCAGTCCTATGTTGATAGGTTACTTGATAAACAGTTTAAATCTAAATATATTTCCTGGGTTGACCTCCATTCATGATATCATAAATTTCTGGACAAGAAAAAGGATACATTTAATTAAACATTATATAAAATGTATTTAAATAGTTAATAAATACTTATTTTTATGGGTATTAATAATTCCCCCGGTACCATTGCGAAATTAATATATATTTCTTAGATATAACCTTGAATATATATATTTAGTCTTTATAGGTGATACATGTAAATATTAAATGATCAGGAATGGAGATAAAGATCATTCATGAATTTGGATGATGAACCTATAAAAGGATAATATTTATGAATAAATGTTCAATTGTTAAATTTTTTTAAAAGGTATCATTTTTTGTTCATAATATCTCAAATGAGGGTATATTTTTATAACCATTAAATAAATAATTTATTCAATGATTTTCCAAACTGAAAATGGATTCTGATATACATTGTTTTTTGATATTTTCAATATATTATTGATTTATTATGATATATTTAACCTGAATATCTAATTCACTCAACTTGTTGACTTGGAAGAGAGTTATGTTCTAGTGGGAATAGGAATGTGAAGAGAATTTGAAGGAGTTGGTGAGATTATTCTTCATTAAACCTATTCACACACAAAAATTTTATGGGGTTGGTTTTTTGGTCTATATTATTGTTTCCATGAATATATTTGGATATTTCATAAAAAATAATGATATAGTAAAATATTATGCCTCACTAGGATTGATAATACATGAGAAAACATACCCAACACATACTTTGTAACTGAAAGTGGTTATTTTTCATTAAGTATATGGTGGTATTATCATTATTTTGAATAGTATGAAATATATATAGATCATTAAATATTAATGTATATTTTCACTCAAAAAAATTCTAATTTGATCTAGATAATATAGTTGGATCTTGATAAATATTTATCCTAATTTATAAATTACCTCACTAAGAAAGAGAACCACGAAAAATATTCTTTCCGTAAAAATGATCATGCTATCTTTATTATGTTAAGGAAAAAATTGATCCAATATTCATATATATAAAAATGATATATCTGTATATTTTGAATGAAGGGGAGGAATATTATATTTATCAAATGTGTGTTCAAACAGACATCTATGTGATGTTTAAAGTGGAACACAAGGATAAAATAGATATAAAGAAGAAGGTGAAAAATGTTCTATGTCTTAAATTGATTTTAATGGTTTTATTCTATTAACCGACTATGTAACTATTCCATACATTCCATATTTTAAGTAGATATTAAATGAGGATGATAGTTCATCATTATTTATTTATCCTAGATTTATAAAATTTTATAAGGAAATGAAATATTATATCTAGTTCGATGACATGAAAATAAATATTCATGTGTATGTATCTTGTTTATTGTTTTTTCAACAAGTTAATATTGACATAAATGTATCTAATTACTTGATAAAACAACATTCATCACATAATTGTAATGGTAATACATCTCCATAGACGTTTTCGATAAAATACCCAAAACATAAAAAGGGAACAATTATTTTTGGTTTGAACTAAATTTACATAATATTTATAACCAATCATTAAATAATATATGATTTTCCTCATAATCATCTTCCCAAGTAATAAAATAACGAATTTTAATTATTTAATGTAGTACTACAATCTATTGAATTTGATCGGGGTCCATGATTTATCTTGGTGTTTTGGATAAGCCTTCAACAAGATATGAATGCAGAGATCAATTTCAAAAGAAGAATTTATCAATGGAAGGATGGTTTATCTAAGTGGTCCATTCAAATAAAAGAAGTCATTTTTAGATATTTCTCTATGGAATGAAATGGTTTTCGGGATCAACACATTCGTTTGGGGAGTTTTCATGCAAAAATAACTATCACACAACCATTATCATGTATCCTTTTAAATACAACTATATAAATATGTGAAAAATAATATTATATTGTGGAAATGTTAGAATAATAAGGTTGAATCCATAGAACAACACATAAGGTTAGGAAACAACTAAAAGAAATTTTATGTTCACAATCATCGGCATGATCATAAGATTGCGGTTGATGAAATTTTTTTCCTAAGAATACATCATTTGAATAGGATTATGGGATTTTCAAATATTGAAAAGCTGAGTTGTATATATATTAGTCCCTCAATATTTGTGATAATTTTAGGATGGTTTCTTATCAATTATTACACTATATCTCTAGTTAACGATATATTACGTGTATTAATTAGGGGGGAAATACATAACAGTTCATTAAAATTTAAAAATATTTGATGGAATACTAATTGAAGAAGGTTTTAAATATGAAGAAAATTGACATAGATTCATGATCATAGAGAGAAAGATCTATGAAATAATAATACTCACCTGGTCAGTGTATTTTTGGCCAAACCAGCACATCGAGAAAGCTATATGCAAACCCGAGGATGTGGAGAAAAATATAAGTTTGAATTTTTTTTAAATTAATTTGATGAATTATTATGGAGGAAATTTTTTTGGGAGGTAGAATGTAATAATTTAGTATTTTTTATTATAGTTTTCTTTAAAAAATATCAATTATTTGATGCCTTTCATTTCAGTTATCACTTATTTTAAACATACTGTGCTACACTGTTAAAATATTATTAATATTAGAGATATTTTTATCCTAGATATTAGATAGGTGGGTATGAGTAAGACTAATGAATTTACGAATAATTATTGTTTTCAAATGCCTAAAATGAATTCTTTGGATATCAATTAATTAGAATTAAAACTAATATTCCTTAAAAAATAAATGAAATTATATTCTGGAAAATTATTTATTTTCATATAATGTGTTTTTATCATAATTAATAAAAATAATCTACATTGATTAATTATTATAATTTCAATAACATATTATTCATTCAATTACAAGTTTTAAAATTCGATCTAATATTTTTTTATGCATTAGTTATGAATAAATCCATTTTTATGCATAAAAGTTATATTTTTAAAAATGTGAATTTTGTAAAAAAAAACAATTTTATTTTAATTTAGATAACCAAATTGAATTTATTTAATTTTATAAGATAGTTTCCATATTTGGAATTATTATGAGAAAATAAGGAAAATAGGGTGTATAAATTTTGGTTAATAAGAATAATAATAATTTTCAAAACATTAACTTTTGTAAAAGATAGACTGGGATAATCTAGGTTAATACTATGTGATACAATCATAATAATTTAAAATATTTATTATTTTAAAAAGTTATTTAAAACCTTAAATCCTTTGGTTAAAAATAAATATTTTTTAAACAAAACATTTCCATGTAAATGAACTATATAATCATTAATGAAAACATTATGGAAATGTTTCACTCCCCTAGTTTTAGATATATATTTTTCCTCCACATACAGGCTGAAAAACTACTTGAAAATTATATTTTATTTCTATCAAAATACATTTAAAGAAAAAGTGAGACACTAAAATTGTTTAACAAAAACATTCCCTATTAGAATACTCAAAATCACTTATAATAACATATTCTTATTAAAAATATTCTTTATGGATAATTTCTAAGTGATAGTGGGTACCTGTACATTTGGATAATACTTTAAAAGGTCTTAAATATGATAAGATAACATGTCCCATGTTTGGATATACCCATATCTATTAATGTTACCTTCATTTATTGAACTTATCATTTTATTTTAAATCTTATTAATCTAATAACCCTACTCAGGGATTGTATCCATCATAATTGGCTATTCGATAATCATTTCTGCCTCATATGGAGTGGAATTAATCAATAGAACATTCTACACTATTTCTTCCTTTGATTTCAAAAGTAGTTCCATAGTTTTCACATCTATTCCATCTTCTAAACCGATTTAATTATTCATTCATGTTAGGAATCTGTTGTGGGGAGCGGTCACATTCTCCATAGTCATAGCCCAGCCAAATATAACTATACTAGAGAAGAGATTCACTACCATATAGCCTTGCTACTTCTGATTAACATCCTCTAATGGACCTCATTCAAGTTAAGGATCTATAGGGTCATAAAAACTAAAATAGTCATTCCCGAACCATGGTAACACTATTCATCTTGATGGCATTCTAAATTTTGTAGATTTCATCTTGAATGGATGGGAAATTTGGAATATAAATTTCTATTATGAGAATAATGAAATTATTTTATTGATATAAATTTATTTGTAACATTATGTAATTAAATAATTACATTAAATTATTATGGAAAGTTTATTAAACATTTAATAAATGATGATAAAAAGAAAATAAAATAATTCAAATGTATTACAATTATATAATTTAATTAATTATATTGTTACATGTATTTTTTTAAAGCATTTTAAAATAATGAAAAAATTTAAATAGGTAAAGGTTGATAAGATATGCTTGAAAATGTAATTCATTAGAAATTTATGTGTAAATATTAAAATTATATTTAAATCATTGTATTTTCTGTGTGAAACATATGTTACAATGGTTAAGGATAAAATAGGTCAACTAAGGTGTGACCAAAAAATAATGTATAGAAAAAAATTAAACAATTTAATATTCTATTGGTTGATTTGATATCTAAAACATACTACATTAAAAATAAACCTTAATCCCTTCTCCAGTAATTTGGGATAAAGAATTATTTTTTACTATTTATTATTTTATTAAATTGATTGATATTCCCTCCCCTGAATTATAAATTGGAACTTTTCCTTTACCTTATTCACACCACATCAACTTTTCTTGCTCAATAATATCATTCCAATAACCCTTATAAAAATTAATAGACACATTATACTAATACTAGTCCAAAAAATATATAATCCATTCGGTTATTAAGTGGAGATTTAAAGGATTTGTTCCAAAAGTATAGATAAATTCCTTTACAAATCACATCATTTTTAATTAATAGTTTATCTTATATTAGTATATTATATTCTCCAATATGTAATACCTTTTGTATCCCAGAAAAATAATTTTTTTTATGAAAACAACATTCTATCACAAACTATTTTATAAATTTCGATCAGAAACTGCCTCTCATGTGTATGTATGAATCATTGTCTCCCCATATCTGTAGAATTCAGTTTTTTGCAAGTCTATAAAAAATTAAAATTCATCAATGTCACATTAATTTATTTGAGGGACATTCTACATTATCAACTTTTTTTATGTTGTGTATATAATTTAAAAGAATTGATTTTCTCATTCTTATTAATAATGTAATGAAGATATACATATCTAGATAATGTTTTTCTTTTATAGATCTGAATATATAAATACTACCAATGTTGTAATGGAATTTTGTTTTAGTCATATTATCATCACGATTTTTTATCTAATTTCTACTAAAAATGTTATATGATCCTTATATAATATATCTACCTGATTTTTTAATCCTGTAGTTATTTTTTGGAATCCATTTTTTCCATTCAATTTTCCCATGTTTAATACTCATGTGATCAAAAATAAATTCATTATTAATATCTACTTTATTTCAATTATTGTTTGAAAATGCATATTCTCACAGATCCATGTTTTCAAAAAAATATTTTAATGAATTTTTTTAATAATATCCTTTGATTATTTGATGTCATTTTTTATCATGGTATAACTTTTAAAAACATTTTTAAAAGGTTTATTATTTTTATTTTATAATTTACTTTTCAAAAAAAATTAATAGAATGATTTATTATGGAATAAAAAACACACAATTTATCTTATACTATCTTGAAAATGGAATGATTTTAATCTTGCATTACACATTTCAAATGCTATATTCAATTAATATTTTTTATTAAAATTCTTGGATAATTTTGGGATATAATAATATTATTATATTATTATAATGATTACATCCTAAAAACATTAAAAATACCCATTATAGATGATTTCGATTTATGATAACTTTCTTTGATGTTACTTATGCTTTAGTAGGATTTGATACAATGATTCCATATGTATTCATTTTATTAGTGAATTATGATTATGATGATGAGATATTTATTTAAACCATTAAATATAATATGATATACAGTTTTTGAATCTATGGAACTTTTTTGAACCCCATTTTTTTCACATCTTACATTCTGATTATAGGATGAATTTTATTGTGATCTTATGTCACATATATGTATGAATTTATATATGTGATTGATGGGATTGAAATTATGTAGCCCTCAAAAAGATTAAAGTTTTAAATGTAATGAGAAAATTTTGATACACACATCTTTTTTATTAATCTATTAAACGAAACAAATTAATGTGCGTGATCTATATATGAAACTACTCAATGTGATTAATCCATTATTGGAAAAAAAATGAACTCTAATCCATTTTGATTTTATGATATTGGTATTTAACATTGAAATATAAAGTTATTTTTGTACTAATGTATGTACAATGCTTATATGGAATGGACCTATGCTTCATTAATGATTTGTTAAATTTTTTTACTCTATATAATCAAGTCATTTGAAATGATTAAACATTATTCGAGGACTCATGTTCATGATCATTAATAGACTTCGTATGAACAATGTGTGTCATGAGCCCGATATGACACCATTATTCTTATAATATGATTTTATAAAACTATTGATTGATATATCCCATTTTTTAAAAATAATATGAATGTGATCTCACCATTGCATATGTTTATGTACACCATGTTATGAATAATGTATTAATGTTGTGTTTCTATATGAAGAGTACTAAATGGGATGATATTTTGTGGGAGATGATTAATAATTTTCTTGAGATAAGAATATTTTTTTATTGTATACCATGTAAAAACCCATTATTGTAATTTAGTGTGTCTTTGTGAAATGTATTGAATATTAATCATGAAAAATGTCATACATATATGTGAAATGTGAGGTAGTCTTATCAATGGTTCTTGTAAATAATTTTTTTAAAACAAATCATCATCTCCAAAATCATAATCATGATATATTTATAATATATTAACGTTCTATTCACTATTATAATTATTCATATAATCATGTGGTGAAAAATAAATTGCATCACAATGTAGATATGATAGTTTTTAAGACAAATCAGTGATGTTTCAATATTTTGATATTTGTATTGAAGAAATTGTATCTAATATATATCCTTTATAGAGTTATTTTTATATCATTAATATATGACCAATCCATATTACCATAAATTTTAAATGTAAAGTTTAAATGATTCTAATTGCATTGTGAAAAAATATTCCACACATACAAATAAGAGCAATTCGGGTTCCCAAATAAATTAAAATGTAAAATTGTAAGAAATATAATTTAATACCAAAATCATAATAATGTAAAAAATATCAAATCTATATATTTAATATATCCTAATAACCATTAATTATTTATTTTCTATAAATTCAATCATGTCACTATGTAGAGCTAGTAGTCTATAAATATTCAAGAGCGAAACATTCAATATCTTATGTGAAGTAAAAGATCTGTAAAATGGATGATCGATCTTCATAAAAAAAATATTGTTTCTAAAACATAATAAATTATTTATTTTGTAATGTATACCATATATTTATAGTTTAAATGCGAAATAAAACTGAAAATAATAATTTATGTGTCATTCCTCTTTGTCGAGAAACCTCCTTTAGCTAAAACTTTTAACCTAGAATGGAGGGTTTCCAGGTCAAAAAAGGACCTAGATGACATTGTTATGAATGCCATGACGGTAATTGGGTTGTGATATGATGATATATATTTGTAAGGATGTTTTATTATGATATTAGAGGGGTATACTTTTATAATGGATAGAGAGGACACATGTTGAAATTTTCAAATGATCATTAAATATTATGATTTTACTCCAAACATTTATTCGAAATTGATCAAAGTTAATATTAAAATACTATATTGTTAAATTATCAATATATAATTAAATTTAGATAGGGTTTTATTTAATATTAAACACTATCCTTTTATTTAACTTCTTAGTTACCCCCTTTAAATTTAACTATGTCGATATATTCTTTAGACATTTATGGTCATAAATTTACATATAAGTTAAAAAGTTCCTCAATAATAGCCATTGTATTAAAAATATATTCCATTTTAACATCGCCCAATATAATTTCATCATTATTTATATTTGTAAATAATTTAATAAAATATTATTTGACAAAAAATTTATTTAATTTTATTTTTTAGAACATCTCATTTAAATGAATTAAACAAAGTTAATATAGAAATGGAATGAAAATCATAATAAAATTTACCTTTCTTATACATTATATGTACATATAAAATCCAATTCAAAGAAAATTTTATCAAAAAATAATTATTTTTTAAAAAAATTACTTACATTGTTTTATTAATTCTTTTACAATAACTCAATTAATGTTTCATAATAATTTATGGTAATTATATAACAAAAAAAGAAATTAAAATTAAAATAATTTAAAAACTATACTATTCTTTAGAATAACAATTAAAAGATGGCATTAGATTCATTTTATCAAAATAATGATGTATTATAGATATTAAAATATTAAGAGTTATATTTTATTATTTCATTAAATTTTGATAATATAAACATCATTATGAAAGGAAAATTGAAACACAATGAGTTATTTTAGAATTTATAATGAATATGGACAATTATATATCAAAATACAAAACAAAAAGATGTGTTCCCGTTGATTATAATACTAGATCTCATTGTTTTTTAGTGCTGGACCCATTGTACCCTTAATGAGGTGATAAATATTTAACAAGGATACTATTAATAATTACCAATAATAAAAGAACCATAATTTCAAAATTTTAACCTCCGAATTAAAAATATGGAATACCGTTTTAATGATTAGATTTTTACTACTTTTTTATTTAAATTTTTATTTAAATGTTGCAAACAAAATAAAATACAATTCTTTTAGAAAAATATGTTCTCAAACCCAAAAAATATCATATAAAAATCATGTATAATGATTATTTATTTACATTTAATTAAATTATTTAAAATATGAGTATTATGATAGATTATGTTAATATTTTGAACATATATTGACATTGTAAAACTTATTGTAATGAATTTCAATGATAATTTTTAAAAAAAAAGACATATATATATAACTATTCAACTAAAAACATATTTATAAAAATTACTTAAAATTCATCGAAATATAGTCTTATAATTATTATTTGAAAATTTATATTAATTATCTAAAATAAAAATTTCTAAAAAATATAACTTTTAATAATAATGGTTTCACCAACAATGTAATAAGAATCCAATTTTTATGCAAACATTTTTTTAAGGAATAATATTTCATTACTAAAAATATAAAATGTAATTATTATGATATAATAAATAAAATCTAATTTTATAAAATATTATATATATTTTTTATAATATTGTTTTTATTTTCATTCATATAACATAATGGTTATTTTATAATATATAACATTTAATTTTATTATTACAGTTGCATGTAATGAAGTATATCAATAAAATTTACATTATTTATAGTGAAATGTGTATAATAAAATATTGTGTTTTTTAATTAATAGTCCCTTAAATAATATTCTCCCACAAAATTTAAATTAAAAATGTGTATAATTATTGTAGTGTAACGTATTACAAATATTGATTTAGATATTATCATGATAATAATTTTTTCCACAACTATAAAAAATTATAATTAAAAATTATGTATTTCTAAATAAATTTATATTTCATTAAATTTATCATGAGGTTTCAAAAAATTTACCAAGATTGGTTTGTGGTACATTACAAAAATGTCTTAACTAATTAATTTTCTAATTACTTGTGTTAGAAAATAATTTACCATCATGCTGGAGAAAATTATAAACAAACCTAATTTCTTTTGATACCATGATCCTAATTTTATCCTTCATTGTCCATAATTCTTTCTTCATTCCTTGGTTCATCTCATACTCTATTTGATAAATAATAAATACAATTTTTAGGATTTCATAAATAATTAAAATGTATTTTTATCATATCGTTAGATACATAACGAAGAAAAATTAATTTTTCTTGTCTATAGATATTTATCAAAACCAAAAGATTTTGAAACTTTTATCCAATATATATAAACATTAAAAAAGTACTATACATAATAAAACCATATTAAAATATTAATAACATCAATGAAAAAATAATCATAAAACTCATCGAAATAAGATAGATAATACGTGAAATAATGTGATTAATATTATTGGAATAAATGTCCTTCCTCGATCAACAAAACTATTAATTCTAAATGATAGCAATCCTTCCAAAAGTTTATACCATAATGTAAATAAAATAATCATATATTCCAATAAATATTATAATTATTTCCAAAAATATCTTCAATACCCATAAATTTAAAATAATATCATATGTCCATAAATAAACTGAATCTATTATTTTTACTCAAATTAATTCAAATTCATTCCAATATATCCCATATATTAAAAAATGTGATAATATTCATATTGGAAAATAGAACTCATTGATTCATTAAACCACTAATCAATTTCCATATACAAATACAATTTTCATTATCAATAACAATTATTAAATTTTCAAAATTAAACCTTATTATCCCTTCATTGGGAACATATTTTTTGTTATCTATACCTCAATAAAGTGTATTATAATAATATCACTTTAATAGTAAATCGGTTTTCTATGTTATTATTACCATTCAACATATTATTTAAAATTGTTAAAAAAACTACAAGATAATAATCATTAAATTAATAATGATTATTATAAGTATAACATAATTGATAAACACTTCTAAAATATAATTCTCATATTCTCATATTAAAATACCTCAATCATTGTACTTCAATGATGGGAAAATCATATCCCTTTTAATTATATTTATTTAGATATTTGATTTGGGTGTTGAACCAGATATGTTCCATGTTCCCCACACATAATAAAAGAATTATAATTAGTACCTTGTGATGAAATTCATTATCATCAATCAAAATATTGATTTACCCTATAAATTACATAATATATTCTAATATTTTCAATACATAATATTTCAAATCATTCCAATGAATCACTTTCAGGGGTTCTTTATCCCAAAAACTAGAAGTGTAGGAGGAATAATCTTATTACCCTGATATCCTTTATTAATTGAACTCCTATGAGAATATATTTTTATATTATTACTAATTTTATGAAACAAACCCATGTTGACATTGCCATTTAATAAATTAGATTGACGATTACGAATAATCATGAAGATACACATCCCAACATCCATGTCATTAGTTTTATATTGAGGAGAATAATTTTATTTTATGTAAAATTATGTGTTAACATGTTTCTTGGTGGTTCAATCATATAAATATATCCAAAAATAATACTATGATAAATAATAATGATTCTTAGTAATGATTTAATCATAAAAAATATTTCATATGAAGTTTGGGGTTTACCATTGGGGTAAAGGCTCCCCATAATGTTTCCTGGAACCATGTTTCAAACACCAATGGGATCAAATTTCTATATGTAATATATTATTATTGTATTATGCACTATAGTGGCACCATAAAAATGTAGCGAGGTACTATAGCAGATTTTCTATTCACCCCAAATGGGAATTCAGACAACATAGCCTTTGAGCCATCAAGGGTGGTGATGTTGGCATAATATATAGCTCGTGATGCAAGCATGATTCATAGAGGTAATTTATGCCATAAACTGGTGTGAATGTCATCCATGTAATGTGATTCATGTCCACTAGGCCATCATGGAAAATATATATAATGAAATAATGAATCTTGTGGGAAGGGTAATCCCTTAGGGGATGTGACATGCGTTTCAAGATTATGTGACTGTATTGTTTTTTTTTTTGAATTTTTTTGTACACACAAGAACCTAATATTTTATTTAAAATAATCCATACGATTTCCAAATCATGATACCTTATGCTAAAACTATGAAAAATTAGTTTTAACATACTTTACCTTTGTTCATCGACTATTTAAATCCTTTATAATGGTTTATAATGGAAATTTAGATTAATAAAAACATATTTCTCATGTGTTTCTAGAAATGTTTTCAGTCTTAGTCCCTATAATCATTCAATTAAAATGATCTATTTAATTCAATATTGAAAGATTTTATATTTTTTTATCCCATGGTACTTCTATTAGAGAATTTTATCAACAAAAAGTATTTATACAAGGATGAAATTTCATGGAAAACCAAATGTTAATTTTGTTTCAAAATATACATGGTATTGTCATGTATATAATCTTATAAATTTTTTTTTAATAAATTATTAGAATTATAATATCAAATAATAATATATCACTTCTCTAATACCATTTGAGGGAACCCAAACATTTCATATAGTTGTATTCTAACATTTTGGATGAATATTCAATAGATTGACAATAATACATTCATTTTGGTGATAAAGTATTACTATGTTTAGATACATCATACATAATAATCTAATTTCATATAAGACTAATATCACCCCCCAATAATCTTCTCTAATCATACACTATTTAAACATACCATACATAAAAAACTCATCATAACCTATTGAAAAGAAAATATAAGAAACACTGATCTCAAATTATCAGTATGTGTAAATATTGGATATATCTATCAATGATTATATGTTATAATATGATAATCATAAATACCTAATAATATAATCATAACAAACAATAATTATACATATTTATCAAATATTTTTAATAACTAATCATGGAATGAGGTTTTATCAATAAAAATATATAATTTATATTACAGAATCATAAATATTCAAAAAAACATCCTAGATAGTGAATAAGAAGTATAAGAAAAAAATTCATAAAATAATAAAATAAAATAACTTATTTATTCATTTTTGACCCCCAATATTTACATTATAGAAAAAGTACAATAATGGAAGTTCCTAAATTTGCATATACAATATTCCTGTAGGATTAAATCCTATATAGTTTTCTATTTCATCTTAAAACAGTTTGTTAAAACTGTTGTCTCATATTAGAATCAAAACACCATCATAATTATCCAATGAATTATATGGATATATTATTTTTTTCTACCTATATTATAATGAAAACCCTACTTATGTGTTACATGAGGTCATAATAAATTAGCTGTATCAATATATCATACCATGGGAAAGGAATTTGACTTCATAAACAATTCATAATTCTATTATAGCCAAACCAAAGGAAATGAAACATGATTTAATTGTAATTAGTGATAACATAGTTATCATGTTCGGAATGAACTGCAATTTAATAGAGACATCTCGAATATCACATAATAATAAGTAATCCATAGACAGAAAGAGGAATGTATCATTATATCATATTCCCAAATATGCATTAAAATATATAATATTTGTTGTAAAATATTAAAACTACCATTAAAATATCCTTCATAAAATTCATGGAAAACCAGAAAAAATAACATTTTTTTATATTTATTACTAAAACATATTGTAATTTAAATAAATTAATTTTAAATAAAAATAAAAGATGAAACATTTAAAGGAAAAATTAATTAAAAATAAATTCTATGTCATTAGTTAAATTTATCCATTCTATAAACAATAAATGAAAAAAATACCTCCTCGATTTTTAAAAAGTAAATAATAAATTTTTTGAAAAAACATTCAATTAAAAAAATATTTTTAAAGAATAAAAAATATAACATTATTGAGAATATTTTTTTTATTAAATTACATGTATATATATTAAAATAAAAAAAAATAAAGATAATGTACATGGTTGAAAATGTTCATCAACTAAAGTCGAAATAATGATGTCTTTTTATAAAATAACTTATTCATAATTATTTTATATACTAATGAGTGAATATGATAATAATAAAAAAAGGAATAACTATAGGATATAATAATATAAAACTTTGAAAGGATAGTATCCATATAATTTCCCTCAACGAATATTTACCATAGGATATCCAACAAAGAAATGAGAACAAAACATAAAACCCACTCCTCATGGAACATCTTGCCTCTTATGATTTGAAAAGTAATGTATAATTAATATATATTTTCTATACATCCAATCAAGATCCATAATACTGAATAACAAATCATGTACCATTTTTTAGGTTTTTCATCTAACCGATTATTAAAAATTTCATTTTTAAAATAACATTTCAGTTGGAAACATGTCAGTTTCATGGTATATTATAGTTTATTGGTGGAGTTATTTGTACTATCATAATAGATTCATCATTTCAATAATATTAATCGGGATATTTTTACCTTTTTTCTCCCTTATATAGAATAATATTTTTTCATTTAAATAGGAAATGAAAAATTAATTAAATCAAGTCATTAATAAGGTACTCTATACATATTCATGAGAGATGATTCCACATTTTTATGGATATAATTAATGAATGATAAAAAATAATTCTCTATTATTTATTGCTTCAAATTTAAAAACTAAAATTTATATATATTTTACCGCCAACATATAAGGGAAATGAATATTATCCAAATCACTTTATGGAGGTGGTTGTCCACACATATTCCTAAGTAGTGTTATAATATTAAAATAGATAAAACATTTATAATATTTTAAAATACATTCTAATTAAATAAAAAACATTACGAAAAAAATATTATTCTATAGAATATAAATATTTCACAATAATCAATCATTAATAGTGCTAGCATAACAAAAATAATATCATAACATTGAGGTTATTTTATTTCCCATTTAATTTAAAGGTGGTTTAAAATGGTATATTCATCATCATCATAATAATTTTTTCTTATATTTGAGAAATGAAAATAATTATTTTAGAATGGGTAACAAAGATTTTCATGAGGTAGAAGGATATATTAAATAGAAAAAATTAGTTTTAGAGTTATACTCTTTCATTGAGGTAGCTCTATAATCTTACACATTATCCATTTTTGTAACTGGATAATGATATATTTAGGATATCATGAACTTTGGGTCTCCTGTTATGAAATTTTTATTATAGTGGATGGATGATCTATATGGAACATGTTTTATGATGAAGAGTGGGTATGTGGAATCTTATTATAATCTATGCAGATAAATTTTTTCCAAAAATCATATGATTAATATTTATTCATATATTATGGAAGAAAAATTATACAAATTTGAACAGAATTCAATGATAAAAAGGATAAGTTTGATATATAATTATCCTACCAATTTTTTTTATTCAATTTTAAAATTATCATTTTTCTCAACACCTTCTTTATCACTTTTCCCCTTAAATATGGTAACATACATTCTATCTTCTAAGGGTCATAAATTTAAATATATGATTACAAGGTTCTCATAAATGGTACATTAATAAAATTTTAGACCATTACAAAAATACTTTTCCACAATGATTATTTTTTCTATTTATAAATCAATTAATAAATTATTATTTTACATAAAATATTATTAATGTCCTTTAAAAAACTATTCATTTAATTTGACATTAACGACATGATGAAAACAGTTGAATAATAATATGAACACATTTATCATAATTTATAAAATATAATGACCCACTGAATTCTATTTTTCAAATAATTAATCTAAAAACATTTAAATTTAATATTTTTAAAATCAATTAAGTTGAATTTTTCTACTAATAGTGAAAACATTTAATCAGTGATACATAAGAGTTTAATGTAATTGTATAATCACTAAAAAATATAATTAATTTTTTTTAAATATATATTTATAACTAATCATAATTTAATTTTTATCTAGTGAATACATTTTAGATATAGTTAAGGAAATTGAGAGATATTTTTTTAATTTCCATAAGATTTAATAATATAACAATAATTATCAAAATAAAATGGAGAAAAAATTATATACATTTTACTAAATAATGGATATGGTTTAATTATACTCAAAAAATTAAAATAAATTAATTTTTTTTTATTTTACGACTACTTCTCATAGCTTTTACTCTATATTAACCATTCGATTCTCACCTTGATGATTCATATTTAAAACTGTTAATATTCACATTGACCAATAATAAAGGTGAAATACATACAAAATTTGAAATTAATAATTAAAAATATTATTTATATTTTAAATATTAAATATTTATAAGTGTATGAAATCAATATTAAAATAAATGAGTAAAAAATAATGAAAAAATAATCTTTAGATTAATGTTTTTTGAAGGCCAATAGTTGAAATTAGATAAAAGAAGTTGGATAAAAATTTAATAAAACTGATTTGGATACTCATTATTAAATAATTCTTATGTTATATTCATATGAAATTTTAAACATAACCATACTTTTAAATTACAAGATTTATTAAAAAGAAACGATTGTTTTAAAAAATAATAATTTTTTGGGGATTTATATAAAAATAAATGTATTTTGAAAATTCCTAAACAATAATCCTATGATAGAATTGAAATTAGGATTTAGAAAACACTTTTCAGTATATGATATAAAATATTTATAAATTTTATAATCTAACTATAATGTCACCACCTGAAATGATAAAAAAATATTTTTTTAAGAATCTTATTTTGTCGCATAATATGACTTTAATGAATGTTATTTAATTATTGATAATGAATTAATAAATATATTTTCATTATTTAGACCCATTAAAATTATTTTTCATTGTTTCTTTTCCATTCCTTTCTTTTAATTTAATGAAATGTTTATAATATTTCAAGATTAATTTTAATCTCAAGGCTGCATATCAAGCATGATATAAAATAATTTCAATTTATTTATAGGAAAAATATATTCTAAAATGACACGGTGTTATAAAAACACATTATGGCCTTATTGAGGATTTTATGTTTGTCTCTTTTAAAAATTACTATAAAATCCTTCTATATAAGAAAACCATGCCTCTCAGAATCCTCATAAATCCTAGCAGACCAATATGGTTTTTAAATAATATGGGGTGATTATTCATTAATAACTCATTGTAAAATAGTCTCATCTTCCGTATGAGGAATTTTTTTTATTAATTAACATATTCCTTTTAAAAGTTCATACCATTAACTACTCAAAATGAAGTATTTGTTGACAAAGAATATAGAACATATTGGAAGAATAACATCACAATTATCTAGAGAATATACATAATATCCCCTAGTATCCTTGAATTTAAAATAAAATAAAAAAAATTTAGAGATATTTATATTTTTAGGAGAATATAATTATCATTTCAGTGCATCAAATATTGATATCATCAAAAAATAATTTTTTTTGATATTTATGTATCCATATCATATATTGGTTACTTGTGAATTATTTATATAGAAAATAGTTTAGATTGAATGTAGAGGTCTTTATATCCTAACCAAAATATAATATTTTATGATCATATTAAATAATATTTGATCAAATTATATAAATCAACAAACTATTTCTTTTCTTAGAAAAAGAAATTCATTATGGTGTTCATGGAGGTTTTATTTATGGGATAATTCCATAACCTCTAAAATGATTACTAAATTCATGGATCATGAATTCAACAAAAAGAATCGACCAGGGAGCCTTAATAATTCTTCCCATATGAATATATACTTCAATCAAAGACTCATTGAATAATTTTACAGTTCTATAATAGGGTCTCATCAAAAATATAAAATCATACAATCAAAATTAAACTGTATCGTAGTTATTTACATAAAATAACCAGTTGGTTTTTTTCTCATCGTTATATATATAGCAACATTTATATCACCAATAAACATATATCTCATTAAAATATTTTACTAAATGGTTCTTTGATCATATTTTCTAAATAAGGATTCACATGATTCAGATGATTCATAATCATATATTTCCAAATATCTATTTATATGAATACATTGGATGTGTTTCTCATTTTAATATTGATGGATCCATTGTTCAATGTACATGGGGTTATAATCTTCCATTACTATATTAATTAATCATGTTATATACATTATTATAAATATCATTTTTATTCTATATTTTATAGAAACTATTATGAATATCATGAATATAAAAACAATTAATAATATTCCCAATGCTATTAAAAATATCATTAATATATAAATAAAAACACTTTCCCCACAATATGTATTAAAATATCATACTTACAAAAAATATATAAATATAAAATTTCCTCGTATTGTGGAAACATTATTACAGTTCTATTATTCCAAAACTGACTATCTGAGAAAAATTATAACATAAGAGGTGACATCACAAGGGGTCAGTATTATTATATTGGGAACTCCTTATTACCCAAATCATGTATGTTATTTATTTTATTTATGTTTCCCCTTTGTTTTAATGTTTTTAGAGGTTTTTTTTTGGTTTTTTGTAGGCTTTAGAAGAGGTACACGTCATGTAACTAAGGTACACTTCATGTACTAGTTTCTGGATGCATGTTGTGAAGGTGGAGGTCTCGTTCTGTGATTGTACACATTATGAATGGTGGGTAATCATTGTGTCTGATGAAAATGTTGGTGTTTAACCCAAGGGGATGAATTATTTAGTGAAACATATCTAGCATGGACTATATATCATGACCTTTGGGTACACGTCATCTCCATGCCCGTGACCTACATTATGTCACACATTAGGAAATTTTTCTTGTTCTATTCATTCTAAACCTCTTGTCTCTTGAACTGGAACTCTCAATTGAAATTTTACACAGTTTTCCCTCTTTCAGGATCTATATGATATTCTTTGGGAAGTCGTTTCTCTTGAAGTGTGATTCATAGGTAAGCTATCACCCTTGTTCTTCATGTATCACGATTTATATCCTCTTGGGTTGTCGATTGATCAAAATGGGATTGATAGATCCATTCCATGGGGTTTCATGTATTTCTTCTAGCTTGGGTTTCCGGACCTCCTTCATCATCATTCTCATTGACAATTACTATTGCAAGTGCTGTTTTTTTTCGATTAAGAGGTAGGTGGTTCCGTCTTGATTTGGCTAAATTGATAACCATTGTACTTCTTTTTTTGTTTGAAATATTGTCTAAAAATTCAATTGCATCATTTTTATTTCAATTTCATTGATAAAATCTAATTCATGTGAATTTATAAAATAAAATGCATTTGGAATGGAAATTTTGAAAACCCCCAATTCCATTGAATTGGGTGGGGTTTATGTAAATTTGTTAATTATTATTTTTGACTTAAAATTTTGGATTTTATGGAAATGTTTAAAATTAAATAGTTTAATTTAATTTTGAAATTATATTAAAAAATGATGGAATTGGTTTTTAATGGATTCAAAACCCAAAAAATGTATTTAAATGTTTGGATAAAGAAACTTTGGTTTTATATTGTGAATGAGGCACTATTTTTAATAAAATATATTTTGGTTTTAAATGGAAATAAATTGGAATTTTTGAAATAGAGGAATGGGATTTATTGTATTTAATGTAGTATTATTATAAATTTACCATTATGTAAGATCATATTAATTCCATAGGTTGTTAGGGAGTTATTTGGATACAATCATTGCTATGACAATGTTCTAAAACAATCTGGTGGTGGGTCACATTCACAATTAGGGTGATGAGATTCCTCTGTCCAGTGTCAGGTGAAGTGATAATACTAATTTTTCTATCTCCACATAGGGATTGTGTAATCCTATAGATGGTTAATAATGTCATACATTTTGGAATATGAACACGTTTCTCCCTTTTTTTTAAATTTTTTGAGATATAAATGTATTCCATTTTTGTCTGACCAAATTTACTTTCTTTCTGAATTTATAAAAACTGTTTTATATAAAAGTTACACAGAATCCTTTGTTTTATAAATATTTCGTCTCTTGTAATTTATATAATGTTATTTAAAATTATTTTACATCATTTAAAAATGTATAATATATTTTGTTAAATGTGATTTTGGAATATACAAACCAATTTTTCATTGAAAATTTTATGTATTCCCTTAGGTTATTTTATATTTGGATTCTATTATAGATTTTTTTGTATCCTATTGGGTATAGTTTCACACACAACTTTTACCATCAGGTGCTTATAGATATACATCATCCAAGTTCGAGAAAATGGAATGGATCTATTGGAGGTGGATCCATCTATATATTGTGGTCTTGGCGAGTCATGTCCATAGGGACCTTGGGGTTGTTTCTTATCATATTGGTACATGGTTCTTTGTACATTAGGATTTTTTTCATATTGTATTATAGTACGTTTCACATAGTGGAGTTTTATTTTTATATTAATACTATTTATTTATCATTTTCTTCCATATTATTGTGTAAACAATCATTCCCACTTGTATTTTGTATAATTCTGGGTGCTAGTCACCAACCCATAGGGACCAATAATGCCCATAAAAGCTTTTTAGGGTCGGCTCAGTTATCGAGTTACCATGATACTCAGGATAGTTTTTGAAATATTTTTATCAAATGAGGTTGTTCGGTATCCTTCCTTGATGACAATATATATTTCTGAAGAATTTTCATGATATGTGAGGGAGTTGCAATAGAGTGTCTGGCCAGCTCTCATCGTAATGAACGTTTTGTCACAAGGGGTGGTAAGGGAAGGATGTATTGTGTATCAGATATAGTATTTTTCCGACCGATACTTGGATAATGATAAATAAAAATCATGTAGTTCCTTATATAGATTATAATTTATCTTGTTACTATGTTTTGGAATTCATATAATGTCTTCTTTTTATCTACTGATGTTGTACTGCAGCATGCCTCTAAGAATATGTGTGAATATGGTTTATAGAGAGGCTTATACAAAACATCTACAAGAAATTTTGTTGTTGATTTGAATTTAGATCAAGTGATAGTGAGTATTTTCCCTACTTTGGGATATGATCTTCTTCTAGTTCCCACTTCTGGTCCAATTATAGATCTATAGGGGTTGTTCATTTAAATTATTCTCAAGAGTTCCTTTACATGAAGCCATGATCCTTTACTAGATCCACTAACCCTCTATATGATGAGGAATGGTTGGGTATGATAGAACATCTGTTTGAGTTCTTTGAGACACTAGAAGTGATCAGTGTGATTTCGTCCACCCTTGTGTTGGATGGACCGAGTAGGAGATGGTGAGATGCGATGGTGAAGGTATGGAAACATGAGGTCTTAGAGTGGAATGACATAAATTTTATTTTGACCAACCAATTCTATATATAGTCAATGGTTTTGTGTAAGGCAATAGAATTTTTTATACTTGATCAAGCCAACAAAACTGTGACTATTTTTTAATATCACTTCATTGAGCTAGTGCAGTTTTCTCCTAAGATTTTATCTAATGAGAGGTAGAAGGCTCGATAGTTAGATATGTGAATCCTATCGGATATCAATTCTCAAATGTTTTTTCTAACAATTAAAAATTATGTTGATGTATTGGATACGGTTATGATAGTTGATTTGGACTTGGTGGGAAATCAAGGTTGACGAGAGCTCCTTTCTGTCATATAGGCAATGTTGGGTCCTTAAATGGATAGTTGAAGAGTGATGATTCATGTAGTAATACTAGATGGAATATTCACTCCCGACCTCTTACATATATAGAAGGATGTTCTATGGTTTACTATCAGTTTGGAAAGACCAGACATTCTAGGAGGGTATTCACTGAGGAACCCTTGAATTTATGTTCTTGTGTATGTTCAAGACACTTACAGAGGTTCTTCCAACACTTATCTACCCTACATTTTGGGATAGGGTCATCAGATCCTCTAAAAACTATGGTGCAATCAATTTCTTCTTGCTTTAAAGGGATTCCAACTACAAGCACCATTTACAAAGATTCTTCATGCCATAGAGGATACTGTAGATTAAGAATACATTGGTCCTGCAACTATGAGATGTACCATTACTATTGCATTGTAAGTAGTGACTACACTATTTGATACCTATTCCTATCATACTTTTATTTCAACTCGTATCGTCAATATTCTTAATCTCCCTATGGAGAAATTGTTTTGTACAATGGATATTACTACACCCCTTAGTGATAAGTGAGCATAGGGTCTCCTTATTAATTGTTTTTTCATGACTCTAACACATGTCATGCTAGGGTGGAGTTTCTTAGTTCTTAATAGGAATTCTCTTGACGTAATATTTGGGATAGACTAGCTCATTTCCAAAAAAGCCCAAATTTTTTGTTATTATCGATGGGTCAACTTTACACAACCATGTTGTGAGCCTATTATCATTCAAGGTTAGTGGGACCCAAGGTCAAGAAGATCTGGACCATCATATCATGAGTTGGGAAACATGATATCAATTTTTTCTTTGGATCTGGAGCGAGATTCAATGTTTTGTAATATTCCCCTAGTTTTCTTTGAGTGTCCCTTTTTTCATATGGATTTCTCTTGCCTTCCATCGGTGATTGGGGTTGAGTTTTATTTTGACCTAAGGCATGTAACTGAACCAGTCTCTATTTCCTCTTAACGAATGGCACTTGCTGAATAGAAAGAGGTGAAGTCTCAATTGGATGTTCTTATAATGAAAGGCTTTATCTTCCTGATTGTGTCACCCTGGGTGGTGCCAGTTCCCTTCTCTAATAAGGCTCACAGATCTCTTCAACTATGTTTTATTTATCTAAATCTCAATCATGTTATGATAATGAACAAATATATATTTTCCACATATTGTTGATATGTTTGATTAGTTGAATGGGGTGAAGTGGTTTTCGAAGATTGATCATCGATTGAGTTACCATCAATTGAGGATAAAATAATCCGAAATTATAAAAACAGATTTTTAGTTTAGGTATGTCCACTATAAGTACCTTTTTATGCCCATTGGTCTAACCAATGCTCCTATAGTATTTATGGACATGATGAAAAGGATTTTCAATGAGTATCTGTGTAACACCCAGATATATTATAAGATAGATTATCTATACTTTATTTATTGATTTATTATGTAATATGCTACACCATGATTATCTTGAGCAATATGCAATATAGAATTACCTTACTATATACACAACACTATTCTTGTTGTTTGTTACACACAATTATATGTTCTTTTGATTGAATTTATTTAATAAAACACTGAGTATAGATATTGTTCAATGTATAAATGAGCTATGATTGGATTATTTTATACCAAACACCAATGGAATCTTTCACTAAACTCAACAATGACTTTTCTTGCGTTACATGCGAGAGAGACCATCCTCAATAGCTTGTGTTTTACGCAATTCCGAGTTTCACTAAGCAGTGATATATTATTAAAATATTTTTATGGGATATAAACATGCCATTATGAATTTTATTAACCACATTTTTAATTTTATACATCATTATCATTCATACTACACATTTTATATAACATTATATGAGAAAAAATTTAATTTTTAGGTAAAAGAAGTATTTTAAAAAATGATGTTTTACCTCCTTTTAATGTAGCAAGCATTTTTAATATAGATTGGACAAGATTAAAAGTTAAATTTGACCAAATAAACATCTTATTTTGAAGAGGGATATAATATTTTACTTTGGATAAATTTTTAATTTTTTTTGATGAATTTAATATTTTTATAAATAGTAAAAATACTCTAAATTTTAATTGAAAATATTTTTTTCATTGAAAAAATTTTAAATGGGTAAAATATATTATTGAATTATTTTAAATTATAATTAAAATATATTATTATATTTTAATAAAATTTAATCCATTATCGTTAATCTTAAATACATTTCATATTAAAATTCATTTTAATCTTTTATAATTTTTTAACTTAAAAAACCCATCTATTTTCCAACAACAGGTTTAATTTTAAATTAATTACTGCATCTTATTTGTGTTTGAATTTGGAAAATGGATTCTATATTTAAAATTATGATATCCAAATTTTGTAAATTTGTACATTTTATTTTTAGTCATTATGAATAGTAACATCAGAAATTATTTTATTTACTGTGATTAAAGGGTAAATTTGGTAATAAGTGTAAAAAATAAGATAATAATATTAATGTAACCTAAAAAATATACTAATAATATTGAATGAGATATTTCCAACCATCAGTATCCTTAGGATGATTTTGGGACCCCAAGAATCCCCTTGGATGTGAAAATGATATTTTATTATAATTAATTTAACATTAAGGGAAATATAAAATAAATATGTAACTATAACTAATACTATTTTTATATTAGGTTATATATATGATCTCTTAGACTAAAATATCATTAAAATATAAAAATATTTTCTATATCGTGATATTTTATTTATAATATTTGGACATTAGATAAATAAATTTAATTATGACATAATGATGATGGATTGATTGTTTCATTAAAAATGGATTCAAAAAAAGAAATTATAAATATCAAAATAAATTTTATATGTATTTTAAGCCATACTCAATTTTTTTGGATTATATTCACTTATTATCTTTGAGTTAATTCCTTTAGTTCAATGGAATAATATTTTTATAATGTTGTAAAAAATTCTACTATGAATAGTGACCAAAATAGGCATAATTAATAACTTAAAAACTAAAATAGATTATTACGTGATATTATATTCAAAAATCATAATTTTCATACAAAATGTTAAAATAATTTCAAATTTAACATAATACATTTTTCGGGTCGTTTTACATGATTTGGTAGTTACATTTTCCCACAATTTGGAAATAACATGATATCACATTAAGAATAAAGCATGAAAAATAAGGGTTAAACCAAAAAGAGAAGGATTAATAATTCTTCAAAACTTGTCTAAAAATTATTGGATGATGGTTATTCTAACAAAAAAATTATAATATTTTAATTAAAGGAGTTTTGGAGATTTTTTAATTCAAATTGAATTTATAATAAATTAATATTTTTTGATTTTCCTAATGTGCCCCTCTCATCTCTAATAAAATGGTACTTCCTCCAACTCCTCTTTACTCCATTTTGAGTATTAAATCTCGTCCAACTCCTACCCATTTCTCATATAAACATTCATTGTAACATTATATAGGTTTTTTTCTTCTCATAATTCCAACTCTAGTGCCCTAAGAGAAACATTGAAGGAGGCACGTTGAGGAAGAGGTAATCTCTTCAAAAGATTCTTTCGAAATCATTTCCTTGTATAAATCATCGTTATTAGATGATTAATTATAATGTAATAACATACATATCACTCATATACTAATGTGTTATTATAAATATAAAACAACTTTATTTCACCTTTTATCCATCCTATGCAAAATTAAATCATCGCGTGAGCATTCATATGGCATACCGTCTCCACGTTATGGTGTAATCTGTTTTTCACCACCACCATAATTGTATGGGAATAATAGTGTAAATAAAAACTATATATTTTAATTATAACATGATACTAATTATTTGATATTATGCATCATCCACTTCAATACCATTTTTCTATTATTGGAATGATATCATCGCTCGTGCGTTCGTACGGCTTACTCTCTCCATGGTGCGATGAGATTCATTCTCCCCATTAACTATTCATTAAAGATTTTAAATTATATATAATAAAAAAACATCAAATATATTACATAATAATACTACTGTATTTATTATATATATATATTTCTTCTACTTACTTCTATTCAATTCAATAAGTAAATGAAAACAGTGTTCATGCATACGTACGGCCAACCGTCCACATGAACGGTGTATTACATTTCATTTGTATATCTATATATTAATATACAGAATATATATGATGTATAAATCATGCTTTACATTCAAATAATATATAAATCATCATCTATGTAATAATATCAAGATTAACATGTCCACGCATGTACGATAAATCAAACTATTTTTTCCCAAAACGTTGCATTAACATGGAATTATCAATTTAGAGGGTAATATAAAATCATTAGTAAATAATATATGATACCACAAATATTATTAAGGTTCTATTAATAGTTAATTATATGTGAAAACCCACTATAGTGGAGTTTCAGACACATACCGAATAAATAAGTCCTATGGTTAGGGATAACTTTTCCAATCTCATTTTTAACTGAGATTGTTTATTCGTAACTATTTACTGGGGATATATATATCACCATGACCATGCTTTATAAAAATGTTTTCATAAAATGTATAATATTCTTCTATTTATATTTAATATCATTTTTACCAATTTTTACTTTTATAATAGGGTTTGGAATGAATCCTTCTAACATTTACCTTACGTGGTACTTATGACTTTTCCTGAAAAAGCACAAGACGAATGTTTTTAAACTTATATGACATGAATAAATTTTTATTATTTCATGACACTATATTACCTTGAAGCTTCAAATACACCATTCTGTGTTTATTTTAAACAAAATTCGTATCTTTAAAATTTACGTGGCATTTTGAGAAAAGAAAACATTTTGCAAGTGGAGAGGATATTTTCATCAAGATATGAGTTCATGTAGTTTATCAATATTATATTCCATATAAGATGAATATATTAAAATAGGGTTATGTTTTTATAACAACTATTAATATGATTTTATTGTGTTAATTATGGAATGGTATTTCATATGGATTGTGTGATATTAGAGTGATGTTTAAAAACCCCAGTTTATTTCGTGGGATATTCTATAATGAATGATTTATTCTTTTGTGGAACATGTAAGAATGATTTTATTATGAGATGGGTGGGACCTGTATCATCCTTAAATTCATTGGGTAATGATTTATATCTCATGAGATATACATGAATATAATATAAAGTAAATATGATTTATTAATACATGGTTGGAACATAATGTAAACTTGGTACAGAAATGGACTTTTTCCACTAAGATGGTATTCCCCAAAATGACTTGGATATTATATAAATCATATTATTTATATATTATTTTTCCTCAATAACATGTTTTATTTCAATGCAATACTATCATGGTTATGTTCCTTTATGATTTATGTTATATGAACTACAATGATTTATTTCGTGACTCATGTGTTTGATATTTAAACATTAAGTTCATGGTTTTAGGATTAAATGTTTATGGTTTGTTTTATTTCACCATGATTACCCTTAATGAGCATTTGAGAGAACATTTTTTAGTTTTCTATTCCCCGAGATATAAAGAAAGGGTTTAGGTAGGGAAAAAGGGTAAGGTCATTGTGGGATATGTTGAAGATCATATTCCTTGTTAAAAGATTATGTTCTGAGTTTCCAAATACAATGAACTAATATGGTATTTGAGAATATATTTTGTAAAATTTATTATATATTCCACAAAAGAAAGTTAATTTCCATGTACTTCAATCCAAGGTAATTATTGTTGGTTTTAGAGTGATGGGTTATTCAACCATTATACACTTGGATGTGAAAACATTGGTGAGATCCCTAAAGTTATTTTTGGGGTATGTCTAGGTATGATCTTATGGTTAAGTATAACTTTATATTATATCCCTAGAATTATATTAATGATCATGAATAACCATGGAATAAACCTAAGATTGTAGAGATTTAAAGTACCCACCTTTATTTTTTTCGTTTTCCTTATATAAAATTTGCCTCTCATACAATTCTGTTTGGATTTTAGATGATGGATTGAACCCAAAGGAACAATGTTAATGATCAATGCACTGGGAAATGATGTGAATTTCCTCCTGAAAAAACAAATGTTATAGGAGATGTAATGAAAAGTCTTATATCAATACTTATACAAGATATGAATCATTTTGGACTATAAAATGTGCAGAGAAGGGAATGACATTCTATTTTGTCCTTTATGAGGCATTTCCCACATTCATTCAGTGGTTTATATGATCCCCATGGGGATGAACAATGGATATGTATATTAGAAAATATATTTTCCATCCTTCATTTTTTGGAACCTGAAAAATTCATTTTTTTTGTTTATCAATTATAAGGTGAACCAGACCTATGGTAGACTATAATTTGGAATACAAGGATGCAAGATGAAATTGAATCCAAGGAATGGGATGAGTTCAAGAACTTTTTTTTCAATATTTACTTCACTCATATTCCTTGATCAAATATGGGTAATGATTTAACATATATTAATCAAAATAATGATGATTTTTTTTTTGTAACTACAAGGTGATGTTTTCATAAATTATAGGGTATGCTTCTAGTTTTATCATTCAACCTAAATTTAAATATGATCGATTATTCAGTGGCTTAAAACCATGTATTAGAAGGGCATTATCTAGAATATCCTTTGGTAGCTATGAATATATTTTGTGTTGTGCTATCAAGGTTGAACTAGAAGTTGGTGTTACATACCTATCTCATGGTTTTGACCTGAATGGAAATATGGAGTTCAAGGGAATATCTTAAAATAATGGTGAAAATAAGAAGACATAGTCCTTATTATAAATGTTTAGAAAGTAACATGGTGTAGATTGTATTAAGGGGAATAAAAAATGACACAAGTGTAGGAAACAAGGCCATCGAGTTGTTGAGTTCCGATGTAATGGGAAAAGGTTTCTAATGATGTGAATATAGAAAATATTACAGAGAACACACCACCAACACATCAATGAAAAAATTGCATGGAAATGGGTAATTATGATATCCAATTACCAAATACAAGGGTTTTTAATGATGATCATTGTCAATAACCTCTTAAATCCAACGGTAAATGAAAATCACATGCAATCTATATTGATGACGTTGAGTATGAAAACAAAGTGGCAGAATGATTATGTGTTTATGTAATGGGATTCCAAAATATTGTTGTGGAATCTTATTTATTGTATTATGGAATATTAGAATATCTATGTATTAGTTTATTGTGGTTTTCAATAATTATATTGTTCCGGTAACCATGAAAAGTGATTGAAATATTTTTGAAAAGCACTCAATATGTGCATAAAGAAGGGATAATGAGATAAGGTGATTTTTATAGTATTAATGTGCTAATGACCGATATAAGGACAATTTCATATCATGGTGTGAGTATTTGTTTTGTATTTCTGGCATGTTGAAGGAGTTAATTTTGATAGATTTCATTTTTTTAGTACAGATATATCGTAATTCTTTTTATTATCATGTTTGAAGAGAATAAATGAATAATGTATTGACATGTTTCTAATTGGACAACCAAGAACATGCAAATGAGATATGGGAGACAATTGTTAAGTCATTTTAGTTCACCTCCTTCTAATGTTTTATATTTTATTTTTCTGGATGTATTGTAATTTTATCCATTTTTTGATAGTATATGTTATTTTACAGTTTAAGTTAGTTAGATTAATGTATTATCTCACTATAGTTGGATTTATGCTTATTTGATAACTTGTTCTAACCTTTCTATTGAGATGGATGTATCAACTCATCATTTTATCGCATGATATGATAACACTTCAAGAATAATAAATTCAACCTCATTTCTCAAAATTAGAGAAGAATTTGATATTTTTCTAGGAACAAACAATGGTGGGATTTTACCAAAATCAATTACGTATTTATTCTCATATTTTTTTCAACATTAGGAAAATGAACTTTAAAACAAAAAATGGTATCCTAGTATCATCCTATCTGAAGAATCAGATATTCCCTCAAATCATCACTGATTTATGTATTTCTGGTAGTTTATATTCTCAAAACCTTACTCTCGATCCCTATCCATCAGAACATAGTGGAGATATTTCTATTCTTTATCCATGCTTTCACTTACCTCATATGTTCTCCTATGTGTAAACCCAGTAATGTGTTACTCTGGTAATCCATTATGTTTTGACATTATTTTTTAAATGGGGTTTAACAATTACTTTTTATAATATGTGTTTCCCTGAAAGAAACATTCAAGTAGAAAACCATTTATATACCGAGTGAAATTCAAGGAATAATTCCAGTTTTAAGTTGGGTAAAATGTAACACCAAGAAATTTTATGAGGTGGAATATTTTTTAATTTATTTTCTATCATGTGTTTTATAATACACCACGATTATCATTCACTATACGCAACATAGTATTAGGTTGTAGTATATTAAACCCTATTCATGGTTTGTGTTACACAAAATATTATTTTATTTTGTTATAAATCATTTCATGTAACATTCATTATAGAATTTTTTTCATTATATAAATGAATGATGTTTGGATTGTTTTATATAAAGTAGCAATAGAAATGTTCATTACATGCAACAATAACTTGCTTGCGTTGCATGCAGGAGATACCTTGCTCAGTATCTTGCGTTGTACTCAAAACCTAGTTTCACTAAACAATGATATATTATTAAAATATTCTTATCGTATATAAACTAGCCGTTATAAATATTATTAACCACATTTTGAATTTTATATAAAGTCAAAATTAATCCGACGCATTTTTAGAAAATCATATGATAACAAAATCAGTTTTGTAGAACATGGTATGATATCATAATCATTTTTAGAAGTTTTGAGGGCTTTATTTATTTAAACAGATACAATAATTGGCCGACGCGGGACACCATTAAAAGTTAGTTTTTACTGTAAATAAAATAATTATCTGAATATTATTTTATTGTAAAATTCATAAATTCTAAACTGTAACTCATATGGAAAATATGAGAGTACCGTTGGGTTCATTGGGGCGTGTTTGACCTAGGAATAGCCTAACAATGACAATAGTGGGTCGAAGACTACTGGTAATTATTTTCCGAAATTTTTTTCAGGAACGTTCAGTAGACGCGTGAGCAGCGTTTCATAAAATTCGAACCGGTGCTCGGAATCGAATTCTGAGGGCACTTTTGAACTCACATCACCGGTGATTACTTAGTGAGACCTTCACCGCAGTTGTGTTCTGATGTGAGTGGAAGATGGTTTTTGGGAGGTTCTTAATTTTTTAAATATTGAATAAAATATAGTGAAAACTTTATTTTATTTGGTGGAGGTTTAAACCACCCAGTGGTTGTTGGAGATGGGGGCCACCACACCATAACCTCCCATGAGAGGTTATGGAGGTAGGTCCCACCCACGCATAACCTCCATAGAGAGGATAATTATGGCATGGACCACCCAAGCATAACCTCTCTATTAAATAAAAGGGGTGGGGAACACACGACCCCTATTAATGGAGGAGGATAAAACCTCCCAACTCTCCCTCATTAATGATGGAGAACCTCATGAATTTTCTCAGTAATAAATATTCCACCACACATGAATTAAATCGATGGTGCTGGGTTTTAATTCACTAATTTGAATTTCGTGCCAACATTAAAACAATAAGAAACTCTTATTATTCTATTGGAATAATTCTCTTTGGTGAGAGCTTTTGAGATGTGCATGGGATAAGACTTCCAACTAAGAATGCTAAGAACATGAAGAACATCGGTGACACACTTCTTCCCTGACCTAATTCATCGGTCTTCATCGACGTGGGACGTGATCGTCTACCTTGAAACGAGGAACATATTTCCGCGATGTCAACGAACGTCTACCAGTGAATCAAATGTAGGGGTTTTGTTCTAGCATAATATCTATTTCTTTTTCTCTTCTTTAGATTGAAAAATATTTGATGCGCGGTTTTAAAAAAATTGAAGAACATATCATTCCATCATGTTGAGATAATTGTTATCACTTTAAATGTGGAGGATGCAGGCCGATCTAACACGGCCCGACATCCTCCGTCGATTTCTTCTCTCTTTTGTTGTTATATGGCAAGGCGTTGAGGTGACGATAATGAAGGCGGAAATGACAACGGCCGCGCTACCCGCGACCTCCACGAATTGTGTCGACCCCGCGGTGCAAAGAAGCTCCCAACCAAACATCGCCAACCAAGCATCGCCTAACCCACCTACCCGCTGATGCACTGTCTGGCGCCCCCATTCCCCACAGGTGCACTGGCCGGTGCCCCCACTCCCTGTTGGCGGCCTTCCCGGCACCCCAGCATGCTACCAAGTGCACCCGTGCCCTGCTGGTGGCCGGCCCGGCCCATGCCGGCGTCCTTCCCGGCACCCCGGCGCGCATCTAGTTGCACCTGCACCCAGGAAGCGGCCTACCTGGCACCCCGACAACCTGCCTGAGCCCCCGCGACCCCCTACCACGGTCTGTTCGGCGCCCCGGCGCGCTTCCCGCGCCATGGCGCGCTACACGGCACCCCGACACTATGGATGGTGCACCAGCGGCCTACTCGGAGTCTCGTCGGCCTACCCGCACCCCACGCGGCCTGCCCGCTGGTCTCCATGCAGCCGACCACTCGAGTTGCGCCCTTCGCAATACTGGTCGAACCGGCCCCGGCTTTCAGGCTAATGCCACCTGCGTGGCGGCATCTGGCTGAACAACCCTCGTAGTCCACTCGGTCGGGCCCAGCGGACTGGGTTGAAACTTTGCGGGCTGACCCGCCAAACGGTCCAAGTACGACCCAGTAAGTCTGACTGGGTCGACAAAAACTGGGTTGGGCCGAGTCGGTCCGACTGGGCCGAACCGGACCTGGGCCCAATATTGACCCATTGATTACATTGGCTATATCTTTGGCACTAGACGTCCGTTTGACGATCTTTCAGTGGCGCTGGTAGTATCATTGAGAAATGGTCCCTTTAAAAATACCCCATGGGAGTTTGAGTTATCATTGATATATGGTCAGGTGGGTTGGTACACAACACCAACAGGGCCCCCGGAACTAAAAGACTAATAACTCACAGACCGGGCATTCGATTGACGCACCGTCTGTTGATTTGAGACCCCTATGATGTGGCGGACCTTGTGTTACATCTACATTACATTTCATGACACTTCGAGTATCGACCAGTAGATCATGGAACGGATCCTCCCGCAGACAAGAATACGGAGTGCGGAGTCCTAGTAAAAGTAGTCTTGATGACTTCTTGACTGATTCGACTCAGAGTGATTCGACAAGCCCAGTGGACAGAGCGCCCAATTTGGTGGCAGACCCATGGCGGAGGGAGCACCTGGTTTTGCAGCAGACCCGCGGTACTCAACAGGAGGAGTACCTCTGACAACTATTAGGGGGATCACCCATTTTGGCGACAGACCCACAATGGACGGAGCACCCGATTTAGCAGTAGACCTAAGGTACTCGATAGGTGGAGTACTTCAGCAGTAAAAGGTTAGTGAGTAGCGAATCAAAGTCACGATAGGGCCACTGTACTCGATAGAGGTGGAGTTCTCCAGTACCCATGGTTTCAATAATCAAAATTATGGTTCGAGCTATGTCAATGACCTTTGTGTTTTTCTCATGATTGAGATGGGTTACTTGATAATTTAGGTATTTGTATTGGAATATACCTATGTAATGGTTATTCATTTAAATCATACTTTGTGGTTAATCCTTGTTGGATTTTTTGAGACATTAAGGGTCTCAGGGACCCTACTGAGTATCGTTATACTCAACCATGCACGGGCTATGCCCGCACCTCATTATGTTGGATATAGATGACGAAAAGCATTGACGGAGGCTGAGAGCGCCCGGACTGGATGGTACCTGGAGGAGGACCATATAACGCATCGGTACACAGTAGAGTCTGACGGACGTGGAGTGCTGAGGAGGGAATCTGAACCTTCCCTTCTTGTAGAAACTCTAGAGGACAATCCAAGATTTTCATTCACCTTTCAGCTATTTGTCCCTTTTTAGTTGTACTTGATTTCAGTTGTATTTGTACTTTACAGTTATGCTTTTATTCTGGCCACCTTTTACTTTCAGTTAACTTTTTATACATATTTTACATAGTTTTTTCTTCCCCTTGTACTCTGGTTGTGTGTTTTTACAATTTATAACGGAAACACCTTCACAGTTTTAGAAAATTACGCCTTTGGTGCTAGTCTTCATCCCCTGGACTATGGAAGGCGGGTTTGGGTAAGTCACGATGCGGGCCCTGGGGATGGGTCATGAAAAATTGGTATCATAGGAGTCAAATCTACCACAGAACTTATGACACTGATATTTACTTTTATGTGAAGCAATAGTGTTAAGGGTACTGATTGTAGTTTTCAGTTCAGGGATCCTAGTATTGTTGTGGCGGCCGACGTATCCATACAACAGGACCCTTACTACTGATTTATGACTTAGTACACGAAAAAACTGATTGCATGTGTGTTTTGAAAAGTTTTCTTTAAGTCAAATAAAATCATGTTAGCTCACTATGTATAGTCTTTTTACCGTGTCTCATCTGTTTCATTCATGATGCCTCCCCGCAGATCGCTAGTTAGAGTTCTGAGAGTGCACACTATGATGGCCCACAGAGTGATGAGGCTCTGGTGCATGGCTCTCTTACTATTTTGGCACCTTCTAGTGGTGTACTAGCAACACCAACACCCATTAGGCAGAAAATGCCACCATCCGCACCAGCGAACGTTGCACACTGACTAAGTGCGTTGCACGAGTTCTAGCAGCAGAGGCCTTCGAGCTTATGAGGTGAGACAGATTCTCAGGCCACAGAGGACTGACTTGGGGTGTTTTCTAGAGTTCCCCACCTAGTTGAGACACTTGTAGAGTAGATAAGGATCTTAACTTCTAGAGTATCCCAATGCGTGACAATGAGGTTGTTCCACATAGTGATGAGGATTTGTTATGTTGACCATTGCCCGAGATTGTACCATCTGGTAGTGAGTCAGCTATATCATGACATGTTGGTCAAAAGTTTCAACCGGCGGTATCATTGGATGACACGTGCAGGCTTAGTTCCTTACACGTGTTTTAGCATCAGATACCCCTCAGGTTCCGTGGTGAGCTCGACTTACAAGCGGCTGAGGACTAGCTAGAGGGGGTAGCTGAGAGATGTCTAGAACTTGTACAGCTTGAGTAGGATGACATGTTGGTAGCTGAGTATTCATCAAGGCGTACCGATCGTTCCTGGTACTCGATGAATACGATACGATCAGTGCTTCAGAACATGGACCTCCGAGTGAGCTGTGTTTTGGGACATCTGAACCAGCACATTCTTTTTCATTTGTACATTCCGACCTATGATAAGATGCTAGAGAGAAACTTTGCAGTTCAATGCTCTTTTGATGAGTGGATACACCCAGTGAATGTTAGTAGTGGGAAAGCATGAAACTAGCTCCAGTCTCAGAAACTAGGTCATGTAAACTGTTTTAGAAAAAGGATGTAACAAGGAAAAATGAATCTGTAGGGCAGTAGATGTGGAAGCAGAGCTAGAAGAGAACCATGTGTTGGTGTACATTTCGACATGTTACAACCACCCACCTTTGTAGTCCCCACCAGGCTCAGAGTGATCGAGGGAAGAGGAAGAGAATATATGTATGTGGTCATGGAGTGTGACCCAAGGGCTATAGGAATGATTCGAGGTTCAGACTATTTGTACTACTAGCTGCTATATCAATTGACATAGGAACCAATCATTCCTTTCTTACACGAATATTTTCCCAGAACTTGAGTTTCCGGTTAAAATGTTGACTTGACCCTCACGTCTAGAGATACATTTGGGAGGATACTTGATAATCATACTTATTCCGATGGTGTGATCTGACCCTTGAGGCGAGAGTTTCAGTTCGAACCTCTTGGTGGCAGCGTCGAGGCCTTACGACGTTAGTTTGGGTATGGACTGGGAAACCACAATCCATAAAAAAATTTACTGTATTAGGAAATAAGGTTGTGGTTTATGTACAACATTAAGATGAGGTTTTCCTTAGTTGGAGAAAAAGGAAACCAGACAACAACGGTTAATCTCATGCATAGGAGGGTGCAGACGATCACTCTTGAGTTGGCCATCCTTACCATCGTGGCAACAAGAGTTTTCAGTTTTCAGTTCCTCCAGGACTATGACTTCGAGATATTCTATACACATGGGAAGGGGAATGTTGTTGTGGATGCGCTCAGCAGGAGGACTGGTATACAGCTACTAGGAGAGGTGATAGAGCAGATGGATGCCTTACATATGTCCTTTATGGATATGGATGGATCACCATATCTACATTATCTTACAGTCACTCCTCCCCTTCAACAGCATGTTAGGGAGGCCCAGTGTGGAGATGTGACTGAGAGATGCGACGTGCTTAGTTATCCACAGGTTAGGCTCTTGATGGATTTTCTGAAGGTGGGGAGCATGTCATCCTCTTGAGGTGAGGTACCATGGAACCAGTTTCACTTCAGGACGATGTTTTGAGGTACTTTCACACTTCCCCTCTAGAGGTACATCCAGGAGTTGAAAAGATGTACCAGGACCTTCAATAACAACATTGGTGGCTGGGTATAAAGATGGTGGTAGTAGAGTTTGTCTCGCGGTGCATCACTTTTCAGCAAGTGAAGGTAGAGAACTAGGTAGCAGCAGGCTTGCTTCAGACTTCAAAGGTCCTAGAGTGGAAAAGGGATGAGATATAAATGGACTTCGTGAAGGTTCTTCTACGTAAATTCATAAGTCACGACTTGTTTTGGGTGATTATTAACGGACTCACCAAGTCATCCCACTTATTATCGATCAGATAGTGGGGTTCAATAGAGAGTTTGGGACGCCTTTATGTGCAGGAGATAGTGCTTTTACATGGAGTACCTTCTTATATTGTCTCCGACCATGACACACGGTTTACTTCCTGGAAATGGAAGGGATTGTAGGAAGCTTTCCGGAGATAGCTTCACATGAGCACCGCCTTCCATCCTTAGACTTATGGTCAGACCAAGAGGACTATTTAGACCCTCGAGTACATTCTCTATGCATGTGTCCTTGACATCGGTCACAGTTGGGAGGAACCCATACCTTTGGTGTAATTTTCCGACAACAACATCAACCCCTCCACCATCGGAATGGATCCTTTTGAGGCCTTTTATGGACGACCATGCAAATTTCCAATGTGTTGGACAGACCCAGGTTAGTCAGCACTAGTGGGACCTTGAGATGGTATGAGCTACCACAGAGAAGGTGCAGATCATCCAGGAGCGGATGAAGACTGCACAGAGCTGACAATAGTCATATGCGGACAAGAGACGAAGACCTCTGGAGTTCGAGGATGGCGACCACGACTTCCTACGGGTCTCATCTCGATGTGGTCTACAGAGATTTGGCCAAGGCAGCAAGTAATCTCTGATATTCGTCAGACCTTTCCAGGTCCTTAGCAGAGTAGGGGACATGGCTTACCGCTTAGCTCTTCCACCTCAGCTTCACCGGGTACACAACGTCTTCCAAGTATCTCAGCTGAGAGGATACATGCACGAACCTTCCCACATCATCGACAATTGTGAGCTGGATGTTGATGATGGTGCGACTTTTAAAGAGGTTCCAGTAGAGAATGAGGATCAACAAGAGTAGGTCCACCATGGATGGTTGATACCTCTTGTGCACTTTTTCTGATAGCACGGGAACCTCCAGGAGAGAACATGGGAGTGAGAGGCTCAGATGCATGCTCAGTACCCCCTACTTCTTCCCTATGTTTTGAGTTGTGGCTTACGGGGACGTAGAGCCCTGAGGTGGGAAGAATGTAACAACCCGGAATTTCCATGTAATTTTTTTAAAAAAAATACATGGTAATTTTACGAGTCTGCAGTTTCTGATATCACATGATTCTGAGGCCTGGAGTGCCCGGAATGGTCCATAAAAGTTTTGTTAAGCTTAAATTAATGTGTGTAAGTAGTTTTCCTAAAAAAAGTGGAATAAATATTAATCAGTTGCACAGATCAAAAATATGATGGCAATGTTTCACTCATAATGGAATTTTTACCCTATGCATGACTTCGGTATAGTCTGTGCAGGCCTCCTGTGAGAAATCCCGAAAATGGAATAACCGTAAATAAAATAATTAAATAATGTTATTTTATTTTTCAAATTCATATAACTCAAAAATGGCAGCTCATATTAAAAATATGAGACCACCGCTGGACTTGGGACGTCATGATTTATTTAAGCATTTAATAACTTTGGCCGGTGCGGGCCACCAGAAAAATATAGTTTTTGGCCGAAAGTAAAATAATTAAGTGACAATTATTTTATTGTAAAATTCATAACTTCGAAACGGTAACTCGGATTGAAAATCTGAGAGTACCGCTGTGTTAGTGGTGGCGTGTTTCTCCTAGGAAGAGCCTGACCTTGACCATAGTGGGTCGCGGATGACTGATAATAATTTTACGAACTTTTTGTTGGGTATGTTTAGTAGACGCGTGAGCATGGTTTTATAACATTTGAACCGGTACTCGAAATCGAATTATGAGGGCACCGTTGAACTCGCAGCACCAGTGATTGCTTAGTGAGACCTTCACCACAATTGCGTTCTGACGTGAGTGGAAAATGGTTTTTGGGAGGTTCTTAATTTTTTTTAAATTGAATTAAATAAAGTGTAAACATTATTTTATTTGGTGGAGGTTAAAACCACCATGTGGTTGTTGGAGGTGCGGTCCACCACACCATAACCTCCCATTAGAGGTTATGGTGGTGGGGCCCACCCATGCATAACATCCCTTGGGAGGATAATTATGGTAGGGACCACCCGATCATAACCTCTCTATTAAATAGTAGGGGTGGGGACCACTAGACCCCAATTAATGGAGGAGGCTAAAACCTCCCAACTCTCCCTCATTAATGAGGGAGAGACTCTTGACTTTTTTCACCAATCAATGTGCCACAACACATGAATTAAATTGGTGGAGCTGGGTTTTAATTCACTAATTTGAATATCATGCCAACCTTAAAACAATAAGAAACTCTTATTATTCCATTGGCATACTTCTTTTTGGTGAGTGAATTTGAGAGGATCTTGGGAGAAGAGTTCCAATGTAGAATGTGAAGAATGTGATGAATGTCGGCGACTCTCTTCTCATCCGACCTACTTCCTCGGGCTTCTTCATCGTGGGATGTGATCATCTACCTCTAAACTAGGACCGTCTTTCCGCCATGTGAAAAAATGTCTATAGGCGAATCAAAGGTAGAGGTTTTATTCTAGCATAATATCATGTTCTTTTTATCTTATTTGAATCGAAAAAGACTTGTTGCACGGTTTTAAAAACAATTGAAGAATGTATCCTTCCTTTATGTTGAGATAATTGTTATCACTTTAAACGCGGAGGATGTGGGACGATATGACACGGACCGACATCCTTCGTCGATTTCTTCACTCTTGTGGAATTCTACAGCAAGGTATTGAGGCGACGACAATGAAGGCGACAATGATGACGGTCGTGCTACCCGCGGCCTCCGTGAATCGCACTGCCCCACGGTGCACCGTTTCTCCTGGAAAAACATCACCGGCCAAGCGGCGCCCGACCTGCCTACCCGCCGGCGCACTGCCCGGCGCCCCCACGCCCCGCCGGTGGCCTGCTTAGCGCCCCCACACCCTGTCGGAGGCCTGCCCGGCCCCTTTCGGCAGACTGGACGGCACCCCAACGCGCTACCAGCTGCACCCGCACCCTACCGGCACCTCATGGCCCCCTGTCGCGGTCTTCCCGGCGCCCCGGCGCACTGCCGCGCCCTAGAGCGCTCCCCCAGTGTGCTGCCCGGCACCCTGCCCGGTGCAACCACGGCCTGTACGGAGTCCCGCCGGACTGCCCGTGCCCCGTGGGGCCCGCCCGTGGTTCTCCCTACCGCAGACCTCTCGAGTCGCGCCCTTCGCAGTGTTGGATGAAACGGCCCCGGCTTTCGGGCCCATGCTACCTGCGTGGCGACATCCGGCCGAACAGCCCTCGCAGTCCGTGGGGCCGGGCCCAGTGGACCAGGTCAAATCATAGTAGGATGAACCACCCAACGTGCTGAGTCAGATCCAACAAGTCTGACTGGTTCGACCCAGACAGGGTTGGGCCGAGTGGGTCCGACTGGGTCGTACCGGACCCGGGCCCACTAATGACCCATTGCTTACTTTGGCCATTTCTTGGGCACCAGACGTCCGTATGACGAACCGTCTACGTCGCATGTAATATCATTTAGAAATGGTCCCTTTAAAAATACCCCATTAGAGTTCAGGGTATAGTTGGGATACGGTCAGGTTGGTTTGTACATTAAACCAACCGGGCCCTCGGGACTAAAAGACTAGTAACTCACAGACCGGGAATCCGATTGACGCTCGGTCTATTGCGTTAAGACCTCTATGACGTGGACATCCTTGTGTTATTTATACATGACATTTAGTGACTCTTGTAGTATCGACTGGTAGCTCCTGGAACGGATCATCCCAGAGACGAGCATACAGTGTGGACAGACCTATTAACTATAGACCTGACGACTGCTTGACCGATTCGACTCAGAGTGATTCGACTAGCCTGGTGGACGGAGAGCCCAGTTTATTGGTAGACCCACGGTGGACAGAGCACCTGGTTTGGAAGCAGACTCTTGGTACTTGATATTAGGAGTACCTCTGACAGTATTAGGGGGTGCGCCCGGTTTGGCGACAGGCCCACATCGGACAGAGTGCGCTGTTTGGCAGCAGACCTGGGGTACTAGATAGGAAGAGTACCTCAGCAGTCTAAGGTTTGTGAGTAGTGCCTATGAGTTGTGATAGGGCCACTATACTAGAAATAGGAGTAGTTATCCAGTTGCAGTGGTTTCTATAATGAACATCGTGGTTTCAGCTGAGTTAATGACCTATGTATTTTCCGGATTATTGGGATGGGTTACTTGATAACATAGTTATATGATTGAGAATATACCTAAGTAATGGTTATCCGTTGAAATAATAATTTTCGGATTATAATTGTTGTATTTTTTGATACCTTGAAGGTCTCGGGGTCCCTACTGTGTATCGTTATACTCGCCCCTGCACAGGCTATGCCCGCTCCTCGTTGTGTTGGATGTAGACGACGGACAGTGCTGACGGAGGCCAAGAGAGCCCAGACTGGACGGTAGCCGGAGAAGGAACTTATGACACATCGGTACCCGGTAGAGTCTGATGGACGTAGAGTGATAAGGAGGCCATCTGTACCTACCCATTAGTTAGGAACCCAAAAGGATGATCCAGGAGTTTCTTTCACCTTTCAAATGTTTGTCCCTTTTTAGTTATACTTGCTTTTAAATGTATTTGTAATTTACAGTTGGTCTTGTACTCTGGCCCCCTTTTTCTTTCAGTACACTTTTTATACATCATTTCCTTAGTGTTTTCTTCCACTTATATTCTGGTTTTGTGTGTTTACGATTTATAAAGGCAACGCCTTCCCAGTTTTAGGGAATAATGCCTTTGGTGCTAGTCACCAGCCCCTGGCCTATGGAAGTTGGTTTTGGGGTAGTCACGATCCGGGCCCCGGGGGATGGGTAGTGACATTAATAGTATATCGTGGTTCATTTATATTTAGTGTTTCATGAAATGTACATTATTTAATGAATTTAATTGATTAAAGAAGATATATACCACAATATAATGGTGTGTTATAATAATATTATATGCCCAATAATAATTAACCTTATAAAGAATAATCAATATCATCTTCTGTCCTCAAAATATTTATCAATAATATAATGTTGATTTATATCCTACCATTTATAGTCAAAATATATATAAACATTCGAAAAATACATTATATACGTATGTTTTTAGGACACATTGGTAAAACATATAATATATGATGTGTTTGGAAAATTATTTGGTATAGTCCTAAACCAAATTCAGTATGTTGTTTCATTTTTTTGACACATTATGACAGTTTATATAGATTTGAGAGGATTGGGAATGAGTTTTTAGTTTTTATTTTGTATATGGAGTGATTTTTGTAATATTTTGATTAAATGGGAAAACATAAATGATATCAGATTGAAATTTATTGGAAATATATCAATTTCAATCATCTTGAATATATATTATTATGCATAATTCATAAATTTTAAATATGAATGTTGACTTGATGTATATACACGAATTTAATTTATTTAATATTTATGATTAAGGGAAGTAAAAATTTATATAATATTTTTCCTTATACAAAATAATTTTACTGAATATATATCATGTTTTTGAGGGACATATAAGATGACTAGTTTATTAAAATGATGTTATTTAAGGATCAGATCAATATCACCTTTTCAAGATTACATCAATTGAAAATGAAAATATTATTGGCATGGTTCACTTGTAGTGAAATTTAGAGAATTAAATGTTTCACATAGTGATATGCATGATATACATTTTCCTATTCATGTTTGTTTGTAAAATTTAAAATGTGAGATATTTTGATTTCACAAATAAACAAGGTGTTATTTTGGTAAATCCCCGATTTTCAAAGATCCCATTAATCTTTTTAAAACGTAATATTATAGTAGATTTTCGATGTATTTTTAAAGCATATTTTTTAATAATAAATATTATGGAAAATGTGTGATTATTTTTATTTGATATAATGTGAACTAGTACTCAATAAATAATGTATCATTTTCCCCAAGAGGATATATGCATAATCATATGTACAACTGTGAAGATAATATAAAATCTATAGTTTCTTGGAAGAAAAATTGTTAATAAATATAGTGACTTTTTAAAATTGAATGACAATATTTGAATGATGTTTAAATGAAATTTTGTTTTGAGATCATGCATTAATGTTTAAAGGATGTGTTTCCATATTAAATCATTTAAATATGAATGTGTGGATTTAAATGTAAATTTTTGGGATATGGAACACAATAAAATCATATCATTACTCAAATTATGTGGAGAGGATTCAAAAAAAAATCTTTTGAGAAGAGGAAATGAATATTTTTTAGGAACAAATAGAATGTATAAGAAGATCAAAAAAAAATTAGCCTATATAAGAGACTGATATCCCATTAGTGTCTTCAATTAAAAATTAATAATTTTGTTTTGATAGTGGTATATTTTTTCTGGATAAATCCATACAATGAATATGTTTAGGTATATTATATTGATTGTAGTGACCTGTCAATAACAAGAAATGATTTGTGTGTTTATGGAATAAAAACTACAAAAAAATTGAAGTTATATTATTCATTTTAAATTTTGTACCTCATTAAAAAAGGATCAGTTTTTTAATTATTATTATATAGTGAGTTTTGGGAAAAAATGTTTATTAAAAATAAAAAAATTTGTATTTTGAAAATTTTAATGAAAATTAATTCACCAAAAATATTAATTTCTTATCTATTATGGGATCCAATAAATTGGTATCAGATCATAGGCCCACTATTTATATACTCCTTATATTTTTTAGGGATATATAAATCAATCTTCATAAAAAATATTTCCAACATTTAATTGAAAATGAATTCATATTTTGGGGGATATAATGGTATGATTCTTCCATCATCAGGATATTGACGTTAAATATACATTCTATGATGGGTACAAAATAATTTTATATCAGAAATTTAGTCTATTATAATGAAAAATTATATATTCAATTTTAAATAAATGAAAGGAAACTTTTTTGAATTTTTTTAGAAAATTAATTGATAAATGAAATGGAGTGTGAAACATATAATTCTATTTCCAAATGGATTTATTTATTTAATAATGTAACCAGAAGCTAATAGAATAAAAATTTCATATCATTAAAAAATGTGATTATATTAGAATGAAATAATTTGGATTATTAAATTAAATCATAAATAGGTCTAACATGATTGTAAATACTGATAGAGGGTATAAAAAATCTAAAAAATATTATACTATGGTAAAGATGTATAAGAAAATTGTATATATAATTTTCATTGAAAATATCTCAACACTTGATTATATACATCATCATGATTTCTTCATTAATGAAATTCAAATCACTATCATAGATTATGGGATTATAAAATCAAAAATATATGGTAAATAATGTAAATTAATCATCCATCAATGATTTCCAAAATATTAATATAGTTGAAGTGATGTGTTGATATGATTATTGTAAGAGTTTAGATGATGTTTCTAAAACACTATCTATGTTTTAAAGATGATTTACTTTTAGAGAATGTAATAATAAATGTATGCGGTCCTATTTTTTAATTAATTCGATAAATTTATCCAATATTCATCCAATTATCCTAAAAAATTATATGTGATTGTAGAAGTTATTAATATACATGTATGTTCAACAATAAGATAGATTATAAAAATAGTATTAGGTAATAGGGAAAACTAATATTTCATCTAAATTATTCTAAAATTTTAATCCCTAAATTGTTAGAGGACTATAAAATAATGTAGTATGTTGTAATGATTATAGTTTGCATAATTATTCTTCTCAAAGGAATATAATAACATATTTAGTTGTGGTATTTTACATTGTATATGCTTACAAGCATACCAATAGTGATTACAGTACAAATTACGATGAAACTAATATGGAATATACTATTTTAAGGGAGATTACAATTTTAGTAATGGATATTGTAACACATATAGAAAAATAACTATATTTCACGAGTTACTCATTAAAAACATAATCAATCATAGAAATAGGTAATTATTTATGAAATCTCAATGTTTAAGAACATAAATGTAGAGAAATAATAATAGGTTAATTAAATGACATCGATAGATATTTTTTTAGATAAGAAATTTAATAGATTTCAATTTTTATGAAATAAATTTATAAAGAAAAAGGTATAAATAAATAAAATTTTTAATAAAGAACCTATTTGAATAGTTGATTTTTCCAAGGGGAAACAACATTGTACCTCTACTTTACATGATGTATGAAATATGTATGTGAAATATACTAAATCCATTTTTCATCATAATTCCATGTGTACTAATGAATTATATATTATATTGAAATACAGAATATCTAAATGGTTTGACATAAATTATTAAAACTATTTCTATAATTATAGATAAATAATTTATTAGGTTTTGAAAAGTACTAATAAAACATTAAAAAACAATTCCAAAAAATGGTTCTCTTATGTCAAAATAATTTTGGTTAGATAATAGAGGTAGTTGACAAACTTATTTTAAAATAAAACTTGTTTTATAAGATATTGTTTTAGTTTTATTAACAGTGTTCTGGTATATTTCAATACAAGTATATTATTTTCTGGCGTTAAATATTTATTCTATGACTCCGAAGAGGGATACAATTTATTGGGGATAATAATAAAAAATGATAATACTCCCAATCCTAAAACATACTAAGAGGGTAATTGAAGTGATACATATTTATTAGAGTTTTATAGAGGGTTGTAAGATTTTGTTCATGACAGGAACAAAACATATTAATGTTTCATAGATTTTGTACCTCAAAAAAATTATTTAGAAAATTCTAAATATTTATAATAAAAGAAAAAATAAAAAAATATATATGTGTTTATTGTTTCTATTTAATTCATTTAAATCTGAAAATACCCAGCTTATACCTAGTGCATATTTTCTTAGATGATTTTTCTTAAATAATATGATAAATGTTAAAATATAACATAGTGGATTTTCCACCTTAAAAATTACATTAATAAATAGATGAATGCAGTTAAAAAATGAATATATAGAAAAAATATTTTAGTACTCACTATTCAGTGTATTTAGATATACTTTAGAATAATAAATTAATTATTTAAAAACATAATTTTAATATAAATTATGTTATAATTATTTAAAAAGTTATTTTGTTGGGAAATTGAATTATGTGGATGTTGTATCCGCAGTTTTAAAAAAACCAAGAAACCTATTTCATATTGGATAATACAGGATAGATTATTATATGACCCCATAATAGGAAGTAAATATTTGTTATATATAAATATAATACCTTGGAAAAATGAAAATAGTAAAATTAATCATAAAATAAGTTAGGATAAATTTTAAAATTTTTCAGTTATCCAATTCTAAAATTTACAATACATTAAAAAATAGGATTTTAGAAAAACTAATTAATATAAATATTGATGTTTTTATAAACAATTATATGATTTATTGAAAAATTAATTACGATATTAAATTAAATTTTCTTACTGAAATATTTTTTATATTATCCAAAATTTATAAAATTATATATTTTTCCCCATTTCTACTTAGATATTTTTCGATGTCATTCAAATAGATTATAAATAAAGCTTCCTAAATGGTAATCTAGATGAAGAAGTACAATTGGAGAAGCCTGAGTGTTTTTTGACTCTAATGGTTGAAATGTTTGTAAACTGTATATGGAATATTATAAATTATAAATTTTTCCATCATTTTGTTACTCCATGTTGGGAGAATATCAGAGCATGGATTTTAAAAAAGGGTCAGTAAAGAAAAATTTATATGTTATAAATACCTACCCCACATATTTCATTATGGTTGTGTGTGTAAATTGTGCTATTTTTTCTACCAATAAAAAATTTTGTGTTAAAATTTATATATTAAATTTTATAATATGTTTTTATAGATATTAAAAATTGAATGAAAATTATATTTGGTTTTATAGATTACCCATATTTCTTATCACGTTAATTCCATGATAAATATTATAATAAAGAGCTACCGATATATAGTAATAGTGAATCCTATAGGGGCTCTCACAAATTTTTTGCATGTAATAAATGTGATGATATTATAAAATTTAAAATATTGACATAAACACAATATTATAAAATAATATAATTATATTTGATTGTGTTTTCAAAATCGAACACTAAACATAAAAGACCTGCAAAATAGATTTTATTAAATTTAATTGGTTTGATAATTTATTTAACATAAAACCCCATTTCAAGATAAACCATATTATTATATTCTATTATTAAATAGAAATTAACTTAATTCGAATGAATAGTACATAGAAATCATTAAAATTGTTATTATCTATAAATTAGAAATTCGATAGAAATAAGTACAATGTAAAATAAATACTCTATATATAACATTATTTTCCCAAAAATATTATTTAGTTTCCTTTATAAACATAATTTAAAATTATAATAATAATTATTGGAAAATTTATTTTTCGAAATTATTTTTATTAAAATAATAATAACAAAAATTATATAAGGGTAATTCGTTTCATTTTTTCATCGAAAATGTTTCAGTTTTTATGGTTAATTAAAAATTTATATTTCACTATAAATTTTAAATTTTTTAAAATTATTTCAGAGAGAATTTATATTATTATATTTTTTATGATTAATTGCTTCATTTATATTACATTTTAAATAATTTGTGTAATTTGAATAAATTTAATATTTAATTTTGATATTAAAACAATATACAATTGTGATAATTTTTCTCTTTTGAAACCCGCTTTCTAATCACACCTTAGGGTATGATTTTAAAATTAATTATTAAAATTATAAGAAATGAATATGAAAAAATGTGTTCCCTTTTTTGAATTTTTTTATATTATAAATTATGTTCAATTAAATTTATTTCAAAAATGAATAATGAAAACAAAAATAATTATCTATTGTAGTTAATGTAAAAGTGGGTATCTTAGGGGGTAAAACATTAATCTCATGTGTTAAAATCAAATTAAAAAATGTTTAACATATATTTTATTTCCATATTAGGGCCTATTAATTTCTATATCTCTATATTAATTCATATTTCTCCATTTTGGAATGTAAAAAACCATTGGTATGTGTTTTTATTCGAAAAATTTTCAATTATGCCAGTCACTTCACCTATTAAAGACCACACACATTACTCTCTTATATACACATTAAAACACTTTTTAGTAAAAATAATACCCCATAAAAATTCCAAAATACTATCTACTAATTCGTGAAGACTATTTTTCAGAAATAATTTCTAGGGATACTTTACTTATAATCCAAAATAGCTTCCATGAGAATGGGTAAAATTCATTATTATGCTTGTCTGTTTTATATTTTCATCCAACACATTAAAATCCTCATACATTATGATTCTATAATAAGAAAAGTATATTTTATATCCAAAGTATTTATTAGGTAATGGTAATTTTATATATCTATATCATCTTCCTTAAAATGGGAAACATTGAAATTTATTGTGTGTACGAATGACAATTGTCTCACGAATCGATGTTATGAATTTCCCATCAACACCTCTCATGGGTGTTATGATGATTTATATAAATTATATAAATTATATTTATAATATATTAATACCTATGGAGTATTTATCTCATATATGAAATTTTAAATTACATTATATATGGGATAACATGACTTCTCTTCTGGGTAAGGTGGATTTCTACATCACGAAGCGATGTGATTCATTTTCACTAACGCTTCACATGGGTATAAGTAAGAATAATTTTATATATTATATGTTAAATAAATTAAATAATTATTATATTAATTACATATTTATCATTCTGTAAAAAGCATATATCATTTTCTTACATACTATTTCACTCGATGAAAGATGATAAATTCATTACTGTTCGTGTGGACTACCGCCTTCACGCAGCGATGTGACTCTCTTTTCATCACAAAAAATATGGATAATATATATAAGTATATATAAATATATAAGATGATATTTATGATATTATAATATTTCTGTAAAGATGAAATATTAGTAACCACTATTCCATAAATATTTTTGAAAAAATAATAGATCACTCAAACATATGTTTGGCGTACCATATCAATAATCGTAAAATTAAAAATTCCTCAAAACCATAGTTCGTTATTGGTCATACTAAAATAATAATGGTATATAAATGATAATTATTTTATTACAATACTTATAGAGATGATTGAACTACATAATATTCCCAAGAAGAATAAATTTAATGAAAAATCATGAATGAGAAAACAAGTCCATTATAACCAGAAGAAATGTATATAATGAAATATTATTGAACAATAGGTGATAATATGTTATTAAAGGAAAACATATGATATTATAAATTTTAATTTGCTTCTGGTAAAAGTTAATATCATGTTTAAGCCCACTATAAAAGATTTTAAATCATATTCAACTAAAAAGAATCAAGTGGAAAAAGACTTCATGTAACAAACCATGTAATTATAGAATAATACATCTCCATATTTATTAATAATTATAAATTAAATAGTATTTTCACTTTCAAAACATTGATATTTTTGATACTGTACCCTAATCAAAATAATGGGTTTCTCCAAAATCAAACATTGCACACAAATCTAAGTTTCACTAAAGAATACTATATTATCAATATTATTATTTTATGTTTAAGATATCGCGTAGTTGTTATCATGATGATAATGAAAGATATGAACTAAATTATGAAAATATGGTTTAAACATGTTTATATAATGATTCATTGGTATGAAAATTAGCAATAAATGTAATTAAAAACCAATTTAATATAAAGGATGTGTTATTAGGAAAACCTATTTATTTGGAGTTTTTTTATAAAATAATCCAATCACTCTTATTGGATTATATAAATGAAATATAAATTTCACATTTTGTTTAAAATTTATATTATATATTTTATAGACATGATATAAAATTATATTATATTATATTAATGAAGGTATTAATTTTCAAATAGTAATGTTTACAGCCTTTTGATTGAGATTTATATTTAAATATAGTTTTTGTTACTTTTTAGGTTATATTTATTAAAATAAACATCTTATTTTGAAGATTATTGTAAATATTTGATTTGGAAAAACTTTTGGTATATTTCTAATAACAATTATGTGAACTTTTGAAAATTTTACAAAGAACACATGTTTTCTCGATCCATAAAAGTGATTATTGTTAACCCTAAATTTACCACATCTATGAATTTATTTTTCAAAAAAATACTTACATGATTTTACTCAGTTTGAAAAATTTGGACCAATAGGTTCAAAATAGTATTTTTATAATAGTAAAAAAATTACTTACCACTGTTAATGATAAATTGGGAAATTAAAGGTAAAATTTATATTATAAAATTATAAAATTAAGTAAGAACTTGTAATAATCATATTTAATGAGTTATTATGGACTATGAACATCATTGGGTAGAAATATGGAACTTTGGAATCCACGTGTGTATGATTAGGACATTTATTGCATTATATTTAAGGAAAAGCAAAATATGTCCATAAAATGTATCTTCTTACTGAAACAATTTTAATATGGTATAATGTAAGTAATATTATTGACTAGGAATAATCATTACAAATATAATTCTATTATCTACAACCTGTTAATTTATTTATAGTTTTTAGGAATTAACTAATAAAATGTAGTAATGACCCAATGATGACGTAGTAAAAAAGTTATTAAATAAAATTAATAAATGATATTAATAATATTTAAATAAATGTAACTTGAACAATTTTATACCATAATTATTTTTCATATGAATATGACATGATAGGATTTATTTTATGTAGTATTTTCGAATGAATCAAGCTTTTATGGTATTTTAAAAAAATAATGTATTGAATAGTGTTAAAACTAACATAATTCATATTTTAAAGTATAAAATATTTAATTAAAAGAAATAAAACTACAAAAAAATATAATATTAGGAAGAAAAGTTGACAAAACTCTTTAAATTTCATTAATGACTCATTAATTGGACGTTTTTCATGATTTGGTAATTATTTTTACCTTTTAATTGTAAATTACTTGATAAAATGGTAAGAGTTAAAAGGGGTTATACAAAATGTTAAGGATTAAAAAATTTCTAAAAAATTTCAAGTTAAATTTTTTTGAAAATATTTCTACCAATAAAAAAACAATATATGAATTAAATAATATTTGACTAATTTGAAATTAAAATCTAATTTAATATGTTAAATAATTTCAACAATGCCCATCCCCTATCCTATAAAATGGCTCTAATTCCATTCTATTACTCACACACAAATAAAACCTATAAGTTCAAAAAATATCTTACCAAACCACTACCTATGAATCCTCCCCACATTCATTATGTCCTAGTTTAGGTATAACTCCCTCTTTATAGGTGTTAAGGTGTTATGAATGGTGATCGTCTGGTGTTAATGTAATGTTTTTATTTAAGTATTTCTATTTTATTTATTCTTCTATTTCATTAAAATTTTATTTATCCATGATGAAATAGTAAATTGAGAAAAATATATTTTCTATGATTTAATTATGTTAATATAATCACCTAATCCAATTTCAACTTCCATTAACTGGGAACAGAATAAATCATTCGTGCGTACGAGTGAATTATCACCTCCAAGAACCGTTATAATTTTTCTTCCATAATCATATCATATGATTAGTTATAGTAATGGAATAAATGAACATATGTGATATTCATGACATATTAATCATTATTTTGAAATGTTATATCAATTACTTCCTTACATTTCAGGTGCATAAAAATGATAACGTCATTCGTGGGTATGTGATAACGATCACCTTGAAAAAGAGATATGACTCATTTTTATCCATTATATCACTTTTATAATATATTTAAGTATATTAAAATAATTAATATGATATTAATGATTTTATTATCATTTCATAATGAATAAATAATACCTACCTTCTTTCTACAATGTTCAATGTGAAATGGAAAACATTACTCATTGGTACATATGAATTATAATCTCGGTGATTATAACATGATTCATTTTTAATAACCATATATAATGGATTTATTTAAAATTATAATTTATGATTAAAAATGATAATAATTTTATGAATATTAATTTAAAAATTTTTGAATTTTTATCTCGTGGATTATTGAGATCATACAAAGTTCATTTTCGAATCGAGTAATGAATATTGACAAAATGTGTGAGATTAACTCAAATAATAAACAAATTATTATAACTTGTTAATTGATTTTTTAATTAGAATAATAAAAAATAAAACATTATGAATAAATTTTAAATAAATTTATGTTAATTAATTAGGAAGAAAAAGAAATATACATGACAAATAAAACTCAATGATTGGTACTTCGTCTCCATCTCATTTCATTGAGACATTTCATGATAATATGAACTTTTATTCATTTATAATGTGTATATATAGCCACTAAAACAACATATATCCATATTTTTTCTATAATAATGTTATATAATTATTAGTTAAATATATTATTATCATTATATTAATATTTATATTAGAAAATGTTATGTGATACTCCATGAATGTTTAATGATTTAAATATAAAATAATGTACATCATTATGCTAATTTAAATATTTATTATATGGATATAAAAGTATATCAAAATAATTTTTTTATATATATTAATGTTAGTAGAAATTTTTTCAAAATAAATCCTTTTATGTGTTTTATACAGATCATTTTGACATAAGAAAAAATGAATTCTCTTTTTATGTTATACGACAACAACAACAAATTCTCCTTCACCGTAACTGTTATTTGATACATTTATTCCAATATAAAAAAAATATTTTTAAAAAGAGAATAAATCCCTTATTTTGTTTTTCGATGTTTTAGTATTGAATATGGGTTTGAATGTGTATTTACTATTTCAATATCTTGAAAAGATTTGACTTATTTCAAATGATGTTTTATAAGTGAAATGATGATAATTGAAACATTTTATATGTTTTTATTATATAATGGTTCTTGTACATTTGATGGGTGGTTACATGAGAATCCAAATATGGTGGGTTATGTGATTACGCCAAGACTGGCGGTTCGTTGATAAACCAAATATGGGAAGTTATGTTATAACCTACAATTCATTGGGTATGGTAGTCCGTCGTAAGGATATTCCATTTGTAAGAGTGATATGTGTGGATATATAATGTATGGTAATTCCATTTCTGTATGATTTTGTCCTATGTAACATTTAAATGTTTTAGGTGCTTAATAAGGGTCTTATAATAGCATATTGAATTCAAATAATGGTTATAAATGATCTTATATTCTTCTACATGTATTTAAAAAATCTTTGAGATGAAAAGTATTAATTTATGATAAAGTTTTCTTGGTTTAAATGATTTGGAATTAATGATTGTTTTCTATCTTTTTTATTCCCTTACTAAAAATTTAATACTCATCTCATGTTTTAAATTATGTTTTACATGTCTTAATGCTGGTATGAAAAATTAATATATTAAGATTAAATAACAGAGGATGTTTCATGAAATGAAATATTGGTTTATTTTAAAAGGGTTTCAATTGGTGAAAAAATGGATAAATTTTTGAAGTCTCTAATTTTATTTCTTATTTTTTGTTAGTTAATAGTTAAGGCATAATTCCATAAAATTCTTAACCAAAAATTATCCTCCATGTGAATGAAATGAAAATTATATATATAACTTAAAATTATGTAATGATTAAGGTCAGTTAATTATAATTGGTTTCAATGGATTTTTTCGTCATCTATAGAGGTTAGGCCGATATTTAATAAAAAACTACATGTTATATAAGACCACAATTTCGAGAAAAATAGAAATATTCATAGTTATTTTTATTTAGTTGAATGTTTTTGAGATAATAAGAATATGGGTATCATAGTTTTTATCTTCCTCATAAAATTTTATATGATTATTTTATTGATATACAGACAATAACTTTTTTGGTTTTACTAGGTGACTAGATCCATAAGGCACAAATGTAATAACTGATGTGAAGGAAAATGTAGTGATTCCCAGTGTAGGAAACCAAATGAAATGGGAGATGTAATGAGAACTCTTGTGGTTATTATAATCTAACTATTGGGATTAAAAATTAACCACTTAAAACTATGTGATTTTTTCTTATTGAATCATATATGAGAGAAACAGATCACTTTGATATATTAGGTAATAATGATCCAAATAGAAACCATATTCATTAACATATGTATCAAGGGGGTGGAATGAAACACCTAGAAAAATGTTTTAAAGGGATGAAAAGGTGTTATTGGTGTAGTAATTAAGGTTATAAACCAATAAACATCCAAGGAAAAAGGAAGTGGCTAGTTGAATATAGGAAATGGAAATAAGTTCTTTCTGAGTTATGAATTAAATTTTTTAAAAATGGATAGTATGGTCATTATAAAAATATATTTTTAACAAATAAGGTTCAATAATTGTATTTATAGGGCCATAAAAATATTTGTTTTCCAAAACCAAATTCTATTCCAATTGAAGATGAGGAAACTAATAATTAAAAATGGAAGGTATTGATTATTTTCTTGACTCATGTTTTGAAATTATTAAATCACATGATAATATTCATGTTTTAGGTTATATAACCAAAGTATTATAGAATAAGTTTCAAAATTTTGGAGAAGGGAACACGAAAAATGCTTAATGATTTATAATTATAAATATAATGTATAATAGAGTAATTTTAGAACTATTAATAAAGAAATTTATACAAGTATTTTTTCTTTTTGGGGACTGGATTACATTGGAATAAATTTTCTTGTATGTGTAACCCAGATTTTTTTAATGTGAAATTGATATTTGAGTAAGATGAATATTTTATTATGTGGAAATATTTATAGTTTTATAAATAACCTTCAGGGTTTATATGATCTCTATATTTTGGTAATTATAGAATATTTTATTTTTTGATGAAAATGAAAGGTATGAGATAACTATTCAGGTTATTTTCAAGTTATTTTTTAGGATTTTACATAATTTTTGTAATATTATAAAAGTTATCATTATTATATATTTTTATAATATGGAAAAAACACATGAATGGAAACAACCCATCTTGTTGGATAATGATGGTGGAATCAAACCCACAATCTAGGGGAGATACAGATTTATCGCTTACCACTGGCCCACACGAAGTTCCTGGTTAGTGTTTAATTTTATTTATAGTTAAATAGTTGATTAAATAAGAATAAAATCATTTTGGTAACTTATGTATTATGAAATGGATATCCTTAGTATTGGAAAATTAATTGTGGACTATGTTTTAAGTGTTATTTTGGATGATGTTCAATATTTGGGATATTTTTATGATTAAGGTAAATAGAATACTATGGGATTTTATTTGAAGAGTAGTGGTTGAATTATATTTTTGAATAAGCTGTGATTTTTATTTTTGTACCTATAGGTAATTAGGATTTTTATTAAAATCACTGAACTATAAATGATAATATGTGACTAGGAAATTAATTATTTTATTATAAATTATGAGTGAATTATGTTTTTTGAGGTAAATGATAAAAATTTATCCTAGAAGAATATGTGATCAAATCCTTCTGAACATTGGGTTACAATCATTGTTCGGATTATTTGAGGAATTTAAACTCATGTTATTTGTTGAATAGTTTATGATGTACTTTGGGTATTACTATTGTATTTTGTAGATTAATAGTATTCCTTATCCTTTTAATGCTTTTTATATTTGGGAAATTAATTTTTTTATCACAATATTTTGGTTTTTGTTTATTTTTTCAGATATGGTGAATAGATAGTTAATCTTTTGTTGATTATATGATTCCCTAGAATTTGATTCTTCTATTTCAAGTCTAAAAAAATTTCTCTTAAATAATCACCTTTTGGAGAAAAAGACGAGTTTTGGTGGAATTATATTAAAATATGAAACTCTACTTGTCATGTAAGTGTATTTTCATTTTTTCTAATTCTATATAGAAAAATAATTCCACAAATCTATAAATATGATTTTAAAAACTTTTTCAATTTAAAAATTTTCTATGAAATGAAATACCATTTAACCCTCCATAACTCGGTGATATTTTGATTTTAACTTTATCTTAATTGTGTTTTCAATAACTCTCCATGAGAACATGTTTGTTAGTTTTTATTCTATATCCATGTTTTAATAAATGTAATCCAATATTGTGTTATCTCGGGTGACATTTGTAATTCAATTTTGTTGTTTTAATGTGGATGTTTTATTGAATTTTTTTTCTGATGTGGGATTTCAATGAAGTAATATTGAAAATTGATACCTTAGTTATCAAGCCCAAATTTAAAATTGTGAGGGCACAATTTCTTAAAGAGGGGGAAGGATGTAACATCCCAATACATTTTGGAATAAACCATTTCATATTTATTTATAATTATAATTTAGTTAATAATTTATTTTTAAATAGTATGATTTGTCTTATAGTGTACCAGACATGAAAAAATGGTTTTCTCTGAAATTTTATGTTACACACTAGATTGAGTTATTATATAAAATAATATATTATTAATATTATTATTTTAAGTTTGTAGTTATCTTATAGCCATTAGAATTGAGGGAATGAAAAATATTAATAAATTTATTAAAATATGGTTTACACATGTTTATATAATGATTGATTGGTTAGAAAATTATTTAAAAATGAGGAAAAATTGATTGAATTTAGAGGATGTGTTTTTATGAAAAAATATTTAAGATATAATAATTGGGTTTATAAAACATTTTTTGGATAATATTAATTAAATATATAATAAATATGATGTCTAAAATTAATTTTTTTTTTAGAAATTATATAATAAAAAATTTAATTTTACGAATAAAAGGAGTATTTTTTTCAAAAAGCAATATTACTCACTTTTGAAAGAGGTTCTTTTTAAATATTGTTTTTTATTTCAATTTTATATTTTATATTTGAAAAAATATATATCTTATTGAGAATTGTGACATCAAACATTAGTTTTGAAAAACAAATTTTAATTTTTTGATTACATTCATCTTTTAATTAATACTGAAAACTACTACATTTTAATTTAAAATAACTTTTTCATCTAATTTAATTATATTTATATATAATAATTTTACCTGGAATTAAGGTATAATTATTTGAAATTTTTTTAATTTAATCTAATCTAGTTAAATAGAATTTTTTTCAAATTAATATTAAATTAAAAAGTACGTGATTAATTTATTGTTTTACATAAATAAAATTGTTTTCTCGATCCATCTACAAGATTACTATTAAACCTAATTTAACCCCTACAATGAATTGAATTTTTAAAAACTGACATACATTGTTGTACTCATTATGAAAAATTTGGTACTATTGGTTCAAAATAATTATGTTGAATAATTTATTTAGTATTGTATTTACCATAGTTAAAGGTAAATATGGTTATTAAATGTAAAACACATATTATAATATTATGGAATTACACTAACACATGTCATAATCTCATTGGATGATTTATTATCAACCATTACCATCCACAGGCCAAAATTTTAATCTTTTGAAGCCATATGGGTGAGATTATTAGTTTTTATAACATTTTGTTTGATGGAAAGGAAAACATGTCATTAAAGATGTCTCTTAATAATGAAACAAATTAAATATGGTGTTACGTATGAGATAAATTAGACTATTAATAGTATTAAGAAAACAAATTCCTTAAATCAATTTAATTTATTTGTGATATTTAATAAATAATTAATTAAATTTATTTATGACTCAAAGATGACGTATTAATAGATTTATTAATAAATGGATCAAATAAATGATATTAATAATATTAAGATAAATACAATTTGAAATATTTTATTCAATCAACTATTTTTTTGGATGAATATTACATTTTTTTATTGAATTAATGTAGTTTTTTTAAAGAATCATGTGGTCACAACATTTAAAAAAAAAGTCATGTAATGAATAATGTTAAAATTAGAATAACTCATATTTAAAAATATAAAATATTTAATTAAATGATATAAATTTTATAAATTTATATTAGTAGCTTTAAAAATCTAGATAACTCATAATATTTCACCAATGACTCGTTAATTAAAATTTTGGAACGATTTGGTAATTATTATACCCTCTAAGTGTACATAACATTACAAAATGGAATGAGATAATTTGGTTTTAAACAAACAAAATTGAATTATAATGTACTAAAACTTGTTTAATTTATATGGGATAATTATATTTTGACCCATAATCATACTATATTTTACCTAAATTATATTCTTCACATTTGGAAGAAAACATTATTTTATATTTATTTAATACATTTAATAATTCTATGGGGACCCGCCCATCTCTTATAAAAAGGAACCCATTCCATTCTTTTACTCACAATTTAGAGACACTTTGGTTAATCCAATCTCAACCATACCTTGTACTATAATAATTTCCCTCAATCACGATGACTTATTTTAGGTATACCATCCTTATTATAGGTGTTAAACTGTTAAGAAATATGATCATCTGAAGGAATGGTACTTCGTTTTATTTATATATTTCTGAATTATTTATTCTTCTATTTCATTAAAATATTCTTCATTCATGATGAAAAAATAACTCTATTATAAAAACTATAATTAGATGTTATTTTGTTAATAATATCACCTAAATCCATTTCCTCTTCAATTAAATTGGAAAGGAATTAGGCATTTGGGCGTACGTGTGAACAATCAACTCCACAAACCGATCAAATTTCATTCCATAACCATCTCTCGTGAAATGTTATAATAATTTAATTAATTATCATATGTTATATTCATGACATATTATTAGTTTTATGTAAATAATATATCAATTATTTTCTTACTTTCCATGTATATAAAAATTATAACACTGTTTGTGCATACATGTGAACTATCTCCTCCAAGAAAAAATTTGACTCTTTTTCCATTATATCACTTGTATAATATATATATATATATAATTATATTTAAGTGATTAATATTATATTAATTATTTTATGATCATTCTATATTGTTAAAATAATACTTACCTTCTTTCCATATTGATCAATGAAAAATGGAAAATGTTACTTATGCGTATGTAAGGATTAGTATCTCCATGATTATAACGTTGTTCATTTTTCATAAGAATACATAATGGATTTATTTAAAAGTATTTTTTTTATATAAATTATAAAAAAATCTTGATTATTATTCTTTTGATGGTTTAATTTTTCTCTCATAGACTATTGACATCATAAAAAGTTCATTTTTGACATGAGTACCGAATATCAATAGAACATCTGACAAAAACTGACAAAATTAACAACTTATTATAACATGGTAATTAATGGTATAAAAGGAATAATACACATTAAAATGTACTAATGAAAGGATAAATTAACCTGTGTTTATTATTTATAACGAACAAGGAACATACGTGTTGAATTAGACTCAAGGTAAATAATTTAATCTCAATCTAATTTCATTGAAGCATTTTTTGATAATATAAACCATTATTCTTTTTTTAGATATAAAAATAGACAATAAATAATTTAAAGTCTATATTTTTATCATTTATATTATAATTTAAGGTCATGGTGTATATATTATTTCCTAGTGATTAATATATAAATGTTCAAAGTGGAATGGAACACCTTGAACGATTAACGATTTAATTATTAGATCTTTTTCTTTATGATATTAATATATATATTTATTATAAAGATAAAAAATGATTTTAAAGGATATCTTTTATACATTTTGAATTGAATTAAATTTTCTCCAAAATGAATATATTAATGTGTATTATATGAGATGTGTTGAAAAATAAAAAAGGATGGTCTTTTGGACGTATACGGTGAGAAATTTTCTACCAGCATAACTGTTATTTCATAATTGAATTTGTGTATAAGAATTAATGCTTTTAAATGGATAAGAAACCCCTTATTCGTTTGTAGGGATTTTTAATGGAAAAGTTTTTTGAATGTGGATTTACTATTTACCTATATTGAAATAATTTGTTGTGATGGAAAATGAAATATTATATCTAAAAGGTTTGAAAATTGCAATACATTATGTGTTATTATTATATAATGGTACATAGACATTTGATGAGTGGTTATGTGATAAAGAAATGTTTGGTGGTTATGTGATAAACTGAATAACAGTGGTTCTAGGAATAACCAAGAATGGTTAGTTACGTTATAACCTCTAATACATTCATTATGGATATCAGTCTTATGGATATTCTATTTGTAAGAGTGATATGTGTGGAATCCAGCTGTATAGTTATTCCATTTAAGTATTATTATGTACGAAGTCCCTATTATATTTAATATGTTGGTTATATGGGTTTTATGGAAGTCTTTTTATTCCATAAAAGGTAAGTAATGAGCTTATATTCCTTAAAGTGTATATACATAATTCTAAAGGTGAAAATTATTACATTGTGATAAATTATTCATGGTTCACTTGTTTTGGGATGAATAACAGTTTAAATTATTTATTTTTCCCTAACAGATATTTTTATACTTATCCCAACTTTTAATTTTTTAGGTCTAATGTTTGGAAAGGAAATAGATACTTCCTTGGTTAATAATTTATGGATGTGTCTCAAAATGAAATAATTTTTTATTTAAAAAGGATTTCAATTTGTGAAAAAATGCATATTAAATGGAAGTGTCCAAATTTTTATGGGTTTTTATGCAGTATTTATGGCCTACTTTTAAAAAAACTGAACCTGAAAGGATCCTCAAAGTAAAATAATGTAAAATTATTGACTTAATTCAAGATTATGTAATGATTATTGTTGGGGCCTTAAACGTCATCTTAATTTTTCTTCATTATGTAATATTGTATTGTTTAGGGATTATTTCTTTTATATGGTTTATAAGATTCCCCTAATACATTTAATATCATTATTAATTAATAAATTATTTATTTTTATGTTACTATTATAATTATTTTATCAAATATTATTTTTACTTAAAAGTTCACAAGTGTCAATAATTCCATAAATCAATTTCATTTAACTGGGTTAGATTACTTGTTATATTATTTTGTTTGTAAGGAATTTTTACAATATATTTGATTAATAACACATGATTTATTTATATTTTAATTTTACACTCATTATTTTTTAATTGGTCAATTATAATTTCATTAATATGTTCATTGAAAGGGTTTACTTCACAATATAATTTTAATCTGGTTTCATTGTACATGAATCCCTACTCAAAGTGGTTATTTAGTTATTGTTTAATAAAACAATTAATTTTTTCTACCGATAGTTATTCATTAAATTAATAATGTTATATTACAATTCTTCCACTCTTTGGTACTCAAAATAAAAAAGAAATTTATATTTTGAAAATTTGACATTATTTAGTTTTTTGATCAAAAATCATTTTTTCTTGAAAATCCATGGATTCAAACAAAAATAAATATGTTTTTAAATGTTTTCAAAATATTTATTTAATAAAAAATTTCCCATTTTTAATTTTTAAATTTTAAATTTTTTTCAATGGAATGTTCATGTTTCTTTGAAAATGAAAAATTATCATTAACGGAATAAGATAAAGGGATCATTGTTTCAACAGGTACAACATCAATGGAATTTACTTCTATCAGGAGAACTAAATATTATAAATATATAATTATAATTTTCGAAGGATATCTTAAAAGATAAATGTTATTTATATATTTTCTGAAAATATATTATAAATTTTAAAATTTGTTAATTTATCAAAGTGAAATGGATGTTTTCCTCTAGAATTTTTTTAATGATTTTTATGTAATTTATATTAATTATTGACAAAATCCCTTTATTTTACATATACAACATAGGTTAGATGATTTATTGATACAATAATTATTCTGTATATGGAAGGTTTACATTAATTTTAGACAAGTATTGTATTTACACTCACTTTAGGGATAAATATTCTAATATTTAATGATCATCAAAATATATTTTAGAATTATATTTAACATTATTCTCTATATCACTTAACATATTGTATTTGTTTATTTCCTTAGGATTCAAATAATTATATATCATTTTATTCATTCCCATAAACATAATGTAGTTGAATTTCATTTTTTTTACCATTTTCTAAATATCATCAAATTTGATATCTCCTCTAGAGAATGAAACTATAGTGATTTTTTATTTCACTAATTTTTATAAAATTACTCTAAATTAATAATATCAAACACCCCATACACAATGAATGTATTTATTGAATACCCCTCTCAATATACCTATATAAAGAATTCTGATTCTCTAATTCACCAAATCATTAATAGTTATTTCTCATATAATAACCTCATTGGACATGAACCATCATATCATTACTATATTCCTATTGAAACAAATAAATCACTTTTCCACCTATAAATTTAATTTCCACAAAAATTATTAATCATGACCATTTAATACATAGATAAAAAAAAATAAAAATATTAATTTTCATGATTGAACACAAAATAAAAATCTATGAATTTAATACAACTTCATGGAATGGAATCGAATGTAAACACCCTAATATTGTGGAGAGTGGTTGAATCATGGTAACCATATGATAAATCCATTCCAACATTGATGTAACTTTCCCTTATAGATCAATTATATCTTTTTAAAAGGAACACATTCATTATATCTTTAACTCACTGGTTTTCTCACCAAGTCAAACTCAAATACATAAATATAAAATGAAAATAATATGATGAATTTTTCAAGGTTTTACAAAAATTATTGTGTCTAGTGAATTTGAAATGAATGTATATTGATTCAATAAAATACATTATACTAACATTAATGGCATACAAGATTTTAGTATATGATCACTCTATGTCAAGGAACACAACCCTTAAATGTATTAGTATATACTCACAATCATCATAAGGGCCACCCCACACCTTTTATTTTAATCAACAATTCATTAAAGGAAAAGATATTTTATAGGCATGAGTGACTCTTTAACATATTATATACCTGAAGGTATCTCAAAATCAATGTAAAGTAATTATTCCACTTGAAAGTTCATCTATAAATAGCTTCTTAATTAATGTCCATTTTACTATACATACAATTCCTTGAATTCCATAAGAGGTCTATTTATTGATGAGTGAGATAGATATTTTTTTTCATACACTAGCATTACTACATCTCTTAATCCTTTAAAAGAAGAAAAATCCTATAAGAATATTGTTCTTATTTCACTCTTTCATCATTATACAAATACTATAATAGATTGATATCTTCTACGTTGAGAAAAATTATCTGAATAAAACCAAATATGATCAATGAAATTCAATCAATGTCTATCCCCAGTCAATAAATAATGAAACCCATTTGTATCATTTAGTATCTACACCTTTTCTGAATAGATATGGGTAATTTTTTAAAATTAATTGAAGATTCCAACATTTAATCTATTTAATAGTATTGATTATTATTACAATATTCCTTCATGATCGTGCCATGTGTTCTGTATAACTAAATTTGTTCAAATATATCAAATTGGACCATGAAAATTTCCAAAATATATATTTGAATCTTCTCCTTTTAAAATAAAAAATTAATAACCATGATAATCTAGATAACTTATTATCAATGTATAATCCCTTTCAATAGGGAATTATCCCCTTCAATATTAACAAGATTATAGTGTGATCTTCTATATTATAGTGTGATTTATTGTCAATATCCTTATCCAAAAAATCCCCACATTTCCTCATTTAGAATTCCATTCTAGATATTATCATGGTCATCATAATCTCCTAAAATCTCTTCTTATCTTTAAAATAATTTATCTCGGCACGACTAATTATATTGAAAATCTCTACAACATCAAAAAATATGGATTTAAAACTTTTTACCTAAATTTAACTTGATAATATATAATTTATAAATCATTATGCAGTCCTTCTATGCACTCAAGTAGTTACAGAAATATCTACTGATTGCGGTGTGAACCACAATAAATAATGCATTTTAAAGTTTCATTAATATATCTATACTTCTCATGATGGTATGGCTTCATCCCTTATTCATTAATTCACTATTAACTTTAGTCATACATATCTTTTACTTTCAATAATGTATAGTTTTTATGTTTTGGTACAATATAAATGATTCTAACATAGAATTTTTTAAAATTCACTGATTAATATCATGAAACACGTATGATTTGAAAATCAGTACTATAAACCAACTTTTAAAACTATGGGTTTTCTCTTTATGAAGTAAATTTTCATTTATTTACTTCTAGATCAATTTTATGTGGAATAGATTGTGGATTGGTTTTCTCTTTTATGTATTAATACCCTTACGAATCAAAAAATTATTATAACATTGAATATATTTTATCTCATTATGGTTATAATGTTGTGTGATCAATAATGTTTCTATGTGATAAGCTCTTCCTCATGAATAATTCCTCTATCCTCTCTAGAAAATATCGATTCAAGCTACTAAATCATTCACCACCTCAGTAGGATATAATAGAAAATGGACATAGTAAAAACCTATCAATATTATATATACCATCACACTCCATGTCTTGATAAACTAATTCCATGACTCAAACATACATGACTATCATGGTGTGTTTATTTACCATAAAAAAAATATAACAATTACTATCAAAAACACCCATACACAACCTCTTGGTTTTAGAATATTCCCCCAATATTTCATGGTGAAGTAGATATAAATATATCATTTCATGATCTTATTTCAATATAAAAATTTATAGAGTTTATAATAAACTTTTTTTGTTTTAATTATGATTTATCAGCTAATATACATGAATCATAGTGAATATAATTAGAGACACCCCCCTAATCATGTAAAAAATAATATCTATTTTTACATCATTACATGTCTTATTGGATCATAGAGTCATTGTATACTATAACTTATATAATTCCTTGAAATTTTTCATCTTACTCACTCGTCATTTATCAAATTTAACCAAAAATTAATTAATAATAGACCAATTATAAATACTCACAATATTTCATGGACCTAAAAAAATTTACGGTTTTAGAGGTGTTGGAGGATATTTTGGAGGTGTCTTGGGTGAGAGGATATGAATTTGGCCTTATTGAGGAGCACCATCATGTAGTGTAGTCATCCCTATTTTAAGAAGAGTCTAGAGGTTGGTCATGGTCATGATTTGAGTGAAGTTTCCTAGACATTTTTAAAGGCTCATATAACTTGATAGTTTGATTCCATTTTCCTAAATGTTTATCTCATAATCAAATTCTATAGTGTATTATGTAACTTCCTCCACTAGTATTCAGCAATTGAATGGTTCCCAAACCAAATTAATCTCCCCTAAAGAATTCCCCCTCATATTCTAGAGGCATATCACTAGTATAATTTAACTGGGGTACTACATTGGAGAGACCATACCCCTATACCAAAGTGTGAGGTAATATGCAATAACCAAAAATCACTGATAAAATTACATTAACTGTACATTGAACCATAATCAAAATGATCAATAATAAATGAAATGTAGTCCTAATAACGCTTGAAATACAATATATGACTAAAAACAATCCAATCACATCTATAATTAGATAAAAAGAATAAAATTAAATTAGAGGAGGCAATACAGTAACCCAAATCCTTAGTTCACCAAAAACTCTAGTTTCAACAGATCTATCCATCTCAGTCATTCAACATTGGGCCTCTAATCAACCTAAAGCTACTATTAGGGAAGTATTATTGGGTTCTACAGTTTAATATCCATTTAAGTAGGGTGTGACTATAACTTATTTGGGATCCATTTATGTGGTACCATACATAACATATAATTGCAGTGTACATGTCTATGTGACAAACTAATATAGATAGAAAAAATTATCTATAATCATATGTAAATGAATTTCTTTATCATTAGATCCTATTTAACACCATATATTGACACAAAAGTGCTTCAAATAGTGAAAATAGTCTTATATCATGTCACTTAATCATTCAATCCAAATAAAAAGGGAAAACTACAACCTACAACTATTTATCAATGGAGGTTGTTATCATCATGAAAATAGTTGATCCCTAGGGGATGACCCTAGGTGATCCACTAGTAGAATCAGACCTGTAAACTATTAATAGGTGGTGACCCTAGGAAATATAGTAACATCAGGATCTATATATAATTCCTAGTGGAGACCCTAGGAAATCTCGTAACATCTATCTCAATAACTGATTCTTTATGGGATAAACATTGGAAATCCATTTAGACCACAATGTAAGGATCCCTAAATTACAGGTGTCCAATTTCATTAAAAACCTCAATGGATTACCTACATGGAAAACTAGTGACATAGAAGTAGGAATATAGTTTATTCCTAGGGGAGGACCCTAGGAATTCGTCATATCAATTAGTCTCAATAGCCAATTAATAGGGGTAACCCTTTATAATTAGGATATCGGGTTAACAAAAAACATAGGGGTTTTCCCACTAGGAAAACAAGTACCATGGTCACACGATCAGGGGAAAATCCTAGGTGATATGATGGGTGTCCAATGGTAATTTTGTGAACATTTTAAACCCTAATAATTAATAGTAGAAATTCCACAGTAATAAAAAAATCAATCTCCAAGGATATCATCTAGAGAATGCCATGTTTAAGAATAAATCTTAAAAAATAGTGTGTTTATCCCACAAAATATCATATTAAATTTCTCATAAGGTATAGTGATCTATTCAATAAATCTTGTAAGATCATGGTCAACTACTCAAGCACACAACCTATAATCACTGTTACTAAAATATAGGGATCATATCATCGATTTTGGAACTAAGGTGACACCGAGAATCATCATTTAAATTTCTCATACGCACCCTATCTTAGGTTAAAACGTCATTGTTCACCCAAAAGGACCCCTAAGATTCACCATAAAAAGGATACCCACATGAAATATACTATCATCACTCTGGTCAACACCCTTCACATAGAAGGAATCACATCCCATGGAAAATTCAATGACTTGTCGAGGCCTCACTAGACACCCATAAAAAATCTCACAATGAAAAGGCCTTCAGAACTATTACCTTCTAATGTATTTATATATCATCCCTCACACCCAGCATGTACATCACTGTCCTCAATATCTACCCACCCAGGTAATGGAATTTCAGTGGGGAAGAAATAGTTTAACCAGTCCCATCCCACTACCATAATGAATTTTCAATATCTTGAGGACCACATAGTTCCAATACATAGGCAATCCATCACAAGTCATCACTCACCTATACCTAGATGTCATTAAGAATTCCTACCCATGGGACACTACATCACAACCATTTCAAATAATTTTGATCACATATCATAGTTTCCACACATCTTACTTGGAATACATTCATAATCACCTAATCAACCATAGGCAACTGAGGCCTTGATCCAGTTCCAAAGGTCAATCATGTCATTGATTTTTTTTCAATTTCATATATAAATATTTAGTTTTAATTGAATATATATCTTAAAATAAAAAGGGTTACTATACCAAGGAGGTGAAGAAAAATTCCCCAATCCAAAATTATATGGATACAATAAATTAATATTGGTGCATGCTGAATGGACTACCTTACAAATACTGATGACAATTCCACCTTTATGTGTCACTTGATAGATCTGTGTTAGCCTATACAAGCCCATTTGGATATCTTACATCACTATGAGTCTCTAAGCCACATAAAAATAGACCATAATTAATTATAAAATGTTATAATTAGTTATTATACTCACCTTTAAATATTTAGAATTAATTGACTGGTTAATTTAAAAATAATAATTTCTAAAATCATTGAAGAAAACTTTTCTTCATCAATACTATTATCACACACCCATGAAATGTATGAGATGCACTCCAGATATCATTATCAAAAAAATCCATAAAAACTATTTATGGGACCATCATCAAGTTAATTATATGTTTTCTAAAACCCTTAAACACTCCAAAAAAAGACATATCTCTATAAATACAGCGCGAAATGACATGAATAAATCATATCGGATCACCCTCTGTGCGTTTCAATAATATACCTCATCGAAATTGGTTGATTCCACCATGATTCGGTGTAATTATAATTTAATCCATAAAAAACAACAAAATAATGTAAAAATAAAGAGCAACCAAAAAAGAGGATAAAGAATTATTTTTCCACTAATGCCATAAAATTTCACCAAGAACCCACCCCCTTCAAGGGGGACTAAGGGACAGGGAAAGATAGGGGATAATTATTTAAATTGGATTCTATTAATAAGAAACCCTCTAATGATAAGGTCCCCAACATGAAAAAAATCCAAACATCCCCCACATAAAAAAACCTAACGAATATTAAGGTGTGTTTGAATTATATTCATTTTTGGAAATCCTTATGCAGTAATCCACTATTTTATCTATCCACCTTTCACACCTTGATCACACCCCATGGAATCCATTCATGACATGAAACTCCATTTGAATAAAGAAAATCATGTATCTTTTATTTTTCATGTAGTCTGGCCACATTAAAACCACTTTGTTGCATCCTTGACCATCCATGTCACTAACCATTAATCAATCCACATCCAAAACACTAATTGAAGATGTAACAACACTTATATTCTCATTCTGAGTCACAGTTCACAAAAAAAATTGTAGGAAAAATATTTGAAATTCCCCTGATGATTCACACAAAAAAATTGTTTTAGGATTTAAAATCTCCCCACTATAACATGTATCATCCATGAGAATCTTTAGAAATCCTTAAATAATAAATTCTAACATAATCAGGTCTCATAACCATGCTCAAATTATGAAATTATACTCTAGAACACTAAACAAGAATATGTGGTACAACTTCAAACATGATGCAAAATAGACATTCTAAAGAAATAACTACTTGACCCAATCCTTGAAAAACTAAGATAATGCCTACTCATGCCCTTCTATCTCATTAAATGATAGTGTCACCAACCAATTAATCATAAATAGTATTGTTCTCCCCTTCATAAGACTAAATTAATAATGTCATATTCTGAGTCATATTCCTCCCCAAAATCTAAATTTCCTATAGAATTATACTTATATAAAAAAAATTAACCCTTAATGGGTGTTACAATCTCATCATATAAATAATTCATGAAAAAAATAGTTAGTATACCACTAGAGAAACAATCCAAAAACAACTTGGTTTCACCTACCAATATTCTACCACATCACGTGGTCATGATTCCTCTACAGCATAAGGCATACCATGATTAAACAACACTAATATTGATTTTCAAACATGGAATTTGTTGAAATTTCATTATAGGATTCATAACCAACGAAAACAAATTACATGCACTGAATAGGGCATCAGAACACCTCAGATATGAAGCATTCTTGAAGAAATCAAAACCCTCTTCTGTCCAAATCCAATCATAGACACCATCCAACATCACATCCAAATAAAAATTTATTTTTCATTGCACTAGATAAATAAGATTCACTAGCTCACCATCATCCAAAATCCACCTCGATTGTCTGATGAATAGTCCTATCATTTCCAAATCCCTACCAAAATGAGGGATCCCATATCACACACTATATCCATTTCCACACATAATTACTCAAAATAGTTATCCCACTTTTTCTTAAATGGATAGATGAAACATAAATTCAAACTGATCCCAATATCCTAGGATATCATCCTTGACATCCACTATAATTCTATTCTCAATGTGGGTGACACCCTCAACCAAAAAATGGTGTAATCCATACTTTATAGATTCTATTATATGTCCCAAAGTGTGAAACCAAAATAGTTTAAAAAATCGCACATGTTTCCCCCCACTTTATCCATGTTTGTCTACTACCAATTATTCACTCCACATCCACCATACAATATGTGTCAAGGCCCACACTCTAGTCCACTGTACCATAACACCAGGTCCAAATCAGTGATCAAATCTAACCATAAAGTTCCATTTATAATTTTGGAAAATTTTCAAGAAAATATTCTTGAAAATGTATCATTGAATCCATTGGTCTTCAACTCATACATTGTCGCTCACTATTTTATAATTCAAGCATCTATGTGTCATTAATACACAGTACCTTTGTCTCAATGAAACATAATAGTTGTATGCTCCCATATCACCCAATCACATAACCTTAATTGTGATCAATGAGTTTCATTTCCTATTAAACCTAGGATAAGATACCTAAAAACTAACAATTCTCTATAGCATATCAATCTCATACATCCCAATGAACCCTTGGTGCTCCTATTCAAAATTGGGTATGTCACCTATGCCTTGGTCTATCTCATCATTACATGACAAAAATGTATTATAAAAACAAAAAACATCTATCTATACTCTCAATGTAGTCCCAAAAGTGTGTATATAGTAAATAAGGTTAGCTACTCAACCAAATGTTCACACTGAGACAGAGACATGATAAAAAACCACTAAAACATATGGTATTTTTCTAATGAATATCCAATCCATCTTAAGATTAAATCCCATATCCTTAGTTGAAATATGTTTATATCGATTACAAGGCTTGTAACCCACACATTCCTTCCCCATTCACAACACTTAAGAAATACCCATGACTATATCCCATACTTGTTAAAACCTCTAATGAACCTATTTCATAACCCAAATCATTTTTCCATGTTTTACATATCATAGTTATTCACATGACTCAGATAACCCACCACATAGTTTAACCCCACATAACACATTTCCTATTTTCATAACACACAACCTGTATTTATACTAAGTTGAATCTCATGGAACTACACTATACCTCTTGACATGTTAGCTATATCTCATATAAATCATAACTCATGGGAATCACCTTCATGTTTCTATATGAACCACTACCAACAACACATGTTCTAACATACCAACTCAAGAATATTACATTCAAATAAAAATTAAGAATAATCGAATAATACATCACCTATCAGGGAAATATTTATCGCTTGGAATCAAATAGAGGGAACCCCCCCCCCCCACCACCACTACCCTAGAGAACCATACTCTCTAACTAATCCTAATTTCGACTCTTCAAATTGGAGACAGCCCCTCAATGATCGAATTATCACCTGTTAGCATATAAATATTTATAAATAATGGTATTTCCCAACTATGATACATATTGAGTATCCAACAGTAGTATAGTCTAGTTATGTGGAATTTCACCACTAATTTATATGGTAAAATGTTATAAAGGCTATCACTAAAACATTAAATAAACTAACCTATTTACCATCAATATAAAAATATCAAAATCATCCAAAAGGTGTTAATTATCATGGAATATAGTGTATGTAAAATCCCAATAAGGGTTATTGCACATCCCATAAACAAAAGTACTAGATTTTTTTCATCATAATTAAGAATATCATCATAAATATAAATAAAATTTCATCAAAGTACAAATATATTATGGTTCAGTTATATAGAATTCCATGACCAGTTAATATTGGAAAACCCATAAAAAATTATAGGAAGATAAAATATGTAATATCTTATTATTAATGATATCAAGCATGCAAAACCAGTCATATTTTATGTAAATACCACTTTCTAAATGTTATGCATAAACAACAGACTCATGCTAACAAGTTATGAGGCATAACCAGAATAAATAATAAATCCAAAAACTCAAGTGTTTTAGAGTATGTGAAATAATTTTACCATAAAATCAGAAACCAAGAGTATAAATTCAAAATCCATGGTAACCTAGACTTCTTATCTGTAATGTTTCTAACGACACATTATACTTATATCCATCTCTTGCTCTGACACATTAATATGTAACCTAACAACCATATTTGAAAATATTAATAAAAAAAACTAATACTTTCCATGTTATCAGTCACATAAAATCATGGATAACAATTTATGTTATAGTTACTTTCTATATGGACAAATAGTTATTCCCATATCAAAGGAGTTTTGATGGGGACTTCAAGTTCACCTCTATATACACCAGATGATACAACCTAGTAGTAAGGATCTAGTGTAATTATATTGGGAGACTATACCCCTATATTAAAGTTGAAAATATTTTGAAATAAAAATCATGTTCTATATAATAACTATCATAGTATGTTGATGAAATAAAAAAACATCAATAATAAATTACATGTATTCATACAGACACACAACTTACAAAATCTGACCTCCCACTTGGTTGATCACATATAAAAGGTCAATAAAAATAAATAAATGTACAAGAGGCGCCACTACCACCCCCTAACCCAACTCATCCTAAATAGTATTTGCATTCATGATCTACCACTTGACCGTGAAACACTAGACCTCTTCCAAACTAAAACATTCGACGAGTGATTTTTCTAGGGTACCAAGTTTCTATATGAACCCAAGATGTGTTTAATTATAACTCAATATGGAAATAGTAAAGCAAACCAATACATAACTAGTAAATGTAGTGATTATATTCAAGATAAATGGTATTATGGAAGGGAAACACATTGTGTAATAATAAATTAATGTCCATGGTCATTCCACAAATCGTACATAACACATAGATATACCATTCCAATTGTCTCTAAGAAAGTCATTTAAATTTTCTAACCAAATAGAAAGTAAAATGACTAACAAAAATTTGTTAATCTAATTTGATCTATAGTACATGGAATTAAGTTGATCACTATGGGATGAAATATGGTGATACAATTGAAGAATCGTGCATAAAAATGATTCTTGGGGTGATGATCCTAGGCATCCCATTATTAGTGTCATAATCTATAATCAATTACTCCATGGATTACCATAGAAAATATAGTGACATCATACACCATAATTGATTCTTAGTATGAAGACCCTATATAATCTAGTAATGTCAGGTTTAATAGGTTATTCCTCATGGGATGACCCTAGGAAATACAAATATACCACAACAGCTAGATCCTAATGTCCTTCACATCTAATATCATCTGAATAAAGTATATTTCACTACTAGGAAAACAAGTCACGTAGGGGTTGGTATAGGGTCGATTCCTAGGGGATGACCCTAAGCATTCATCATATTCTTAGTTTTCAACAATTTATTCTTTTTCATTGGCCCTTAAAAATAATTATATCTTGTTATATATAAATATAGGTTATTTACCTAATATAAATACATGTTACATGGTAGAATTATCAAGGAAGAACCCCAAGTGATATCATAGTCACTCTATAGTCACCAACTATTATCTTAGAACCCCCAGAAGTAATCATATTCCATAAAAAGTAGAAAAATATATAGAGGATCCAAGGAAGTCATCCAAGGTATCCCATATATGTAAATACATATCTTAGGGTAGTACATTCCTCTTTTATCATCTCATAATTAACAACTAAATTTTTTTGGAGATCCACCCAACCTATATCACAATATAATTATCTTATTTTCATGTTTAAAACTTGTAATAATCATTATGTCCATATAAATCTCACATAATCAATTTCTGTTCTTTGGTGATACTAGGAATCTTCACTAACATTTCCAATATGCATTATCTCTTAGGTAAATAAATCTCTATGAAACCACTGAGGCCCCCATTTCTCATTATAGCATGAACCCTAACATGGGATCTATTATTACATTCATGTTAATTAGTCCTAAACATATCAATCAGATGGAATTATGTCCCTCGGAAAATGTAAAGTATTATTTAATCCACATTATCCTCCCATGAAAAACTCACATCGGAGATAGCCTTAAGACCATTCCCTAACCAATTAACACCAAGTTGGTCCACACACCCAACCTATCCATCTATCTCCTCATGATCTACCCAAATGGGTGACCACATATCAGTGGGGGAAGAATTATTTCCCACACTTATCCCACTATCCTCATGAATTTACAAAATCTTTAGATCCACAAATGGAAGATACCAAGTCCATCAATCACAACTCAACACTCACCTCCTTATAGTGGTATCTATGGGCTCTTGCGCTAGGGATACTACACAAATTCAATTAAATTTCATTTCATTAACACCCCATAGGGTCTATAAATAGAATTGAGAATAAATTTCTAGTCATGTCCTCATATATTTAGGGTTGGGGAACAAATCCTATTCACACAGACTATCATGACCTTATAATATTATCAATTTCATAGATAGTTGTTTTATCTTATTCAAATAATATACTTTAAATCAATTAGGTCAAGTGCACTTAGTGGTTATGCCACATAAAAAATTACATATATATTTATAAATAAAATTAATTATAATATGGTGATTCAAATGGGACCACTTACATAAATCCAAAGTTGGGTCCTATTTTAGACATCACTGTGTATCTCTATCGAGGAATGTCCAGTCTTGTTCGAACACCTCCCATAATTGTGTGTCCTAAACTCAAATCCCAACCATTCATAATTAATTATAAAGAATTGTAAATTTTTATTCAACTCAATTTAGAGAATAAATATTTAATTAACCATTTAATTAAATATTTCATAATGCCAAAAATATTTATCGAGCACTACCTCTACACCTAAAGAACATTCTAACACCCATAGAAGGTCCAAGATACACTCCATGTACATTTTTAGAAAAACATCCTAATAATTGAAAATTATATCATTTGAAAATTTATTAAATTTAAACTGAATACCTTTAAAATAATATTATTAGTTAATTACCTTATCAAAAACATTGTGTGATGGTATGAATAGCTCATCTTGAATCACCTTTTATTCAAATTGAGAAAAATCCACATCAAAATTGGATGCCTCAACCATGATAAAGTGGAATTGAAACTGAAACCCTATACTAGTGAAACTAAAATAATATAAAATTTAGAAGAACCAAGAATATAGAGAATATGAGGAATAATCATACATTTAAAACAACAAATCGGCACTTTATACCCATCCTCATTATATGAGATCAATGTAGAAGCATAAGGAGGGAGATAATTGCAGAAGTGGACTTTTCTTGATTCCAAACCAACTAATAAATGAAGTCCCCTAACCCAGAAAATAAAAAATATACCCCTTCCAAAAAAAACAATCTCAATTAAATTTCACAACATGAAAATTAGTATCACACTAAAAAATACCTAAATGGTGGTCCTTTACATCTCCTAAATTCCCCCTTTCATGAAAAAAACACATCTCATGAATGTTATTCAGGGTGTAAAAAAACTATAACACCTTAAAAGGTATCAAAATTCTATTTGTTAGAATCTCAACCTCACATCCACCTCTTCCACATTTCAAAAAACACTCAATGACCCAACCAATCCCCAATCATGACCAAAAACACTATTTAAAGATATTCCATCCCTTAGAATCACATTTTGAGTTGATATTCCCCAAAAAAACCTCCTAGTAAAATTAAAATTCATTTTCTCCAACAATTTATAACCCTTAATAGGTTCGAGGTTTAATATAAATGTAGTCATTTTGGTGTGTTTAGTCTATGGTAAAATATCTATTTTCAGTCAGGAAGGATAAAACATCCATTTAGGGGTGGGTGGTGTGAAACATTATGTTCTTGTGACCATTATTACAGGGTAATATTGTTGGTATTTTAGTGAATTTAGTGCGATGAAAATCCATTATACAATTATGGTCCACGGTTCAAGATGAAAATTGTGAGGGAAATTTTTTTACTAGATACCATTATGTTTTCAAAGTTGTTGTAGCCATTTTTTATGAAATAAATATCTTGAAAATAAGAAACATGAATTTTTAAAACACTAAGGATCTTATATATTCTATGATTGAGCTTCACCATGAAATTTTCATCCTCTTACCACACTATAGAGACGCCAACTAAATTTTTATTATAAATTCAATCATCTGTCATCCATTGTATGATTTTATTTATCTCCTCGTAAATCCTAGGTGACCACATTAACATATATGGTTGTTATTGGTTTTACATTGGTAGATCATATGCCTTGGATTTTAGATATTTGCCTCGTATGATCTATCATTCAATTATTTTAATTTTTTCACCTATTTATCCTTTTTCATCCTCGTGGGGATGTTATAGTGGAGTATTATTTTAGGTGTGATGAATTCATTACTTGGTGATCAATAAAGGATTGATGTTTCATAGGATGAAGAATAATCCCCTTATAATGTTTGGGGTTTAGTAATCAGTTGATTTTTCTCCTTTTTTTTCTTTAATTGTTGAATATTTTTTTGAGGTGGAGGATTTATAATTTATTTATTTATTTCTACAATTATTTAGAATTATAAATCTCCTTTTACTATGGGTAAATAGTTGAATTATAAATAATGTTGATCATGGATCAGATTAATTAAATTGAAGGGGAATGTGAATCAAATGTACATTTTATTATTTTAATGATGTCATTTATGAGTTTTTTATACTATTATGATTAGAATGTTTCTATTAGTTTACTATTCTTTATTGATACACTGAAATATATTCATAATATGAGAATTAATTCAAATATTTTAATATAATAAATATATAAATTCTAAAAAAAATTATTTACTTTTATTATGTTAATTATGAATATATAATTAAATTTTGATGCATAATAAGAATGAAATTTATAGTTATTATTTAATATATATTTTTTATAATAGTGGTGGTAATATTGTGGTTGACTTGTTTTGGTGGATAATAGAATGATGGTGTATTTTTTATTTAGTAGTTATATATAATTGACCTAGAATAATAAGGTTCTTATTATGGTGCTGGTATAGATAATGTTTCGGGTTATGAAATTTTATTATTGATATATTGTTGTAATGGTGTTTTTTGTATGAGTGTTGGTTTCCTCAGAATATAGAAGAAATTAAATAATTAATGAATTGATATGTGGCCTGAGAATTGTTTTTATTGATATCTTAAATAATGTGGAATAGTAAAATTCAATGAAAAAATATTAATTATGTTTTCAAAATTTAAATAGTTAATGAGTTTAAAGTTTTTAATCAATTAAATAATTGTGTGATAGGCATTTAATGTGTAAAATTAAATTTTTGGATGAATAATATAGAATATATTTTGGGTGTACGATGTGAAAATTTAATATACATGATGAAATTTTTTATAAATATATGCTGGGTAGGGTGAAAAATATTTTTTTCTTAATAAATTTAGTTAATGAGTTAAATAAGTTCTGATGAATAGATAAGTAAAAAAATGAAATAATGTGTTGTGGTTTTGTGCATCTAATATGTATGTCGTGTGTAATGAAATGATAATTAATTAATGCAGCGATAAAAAATTATGGGTGTGATTAATAATTGATAGTAAAAAGGGGAATATAGAACGTTTTATTTTACTATGCATTGGTTTAGTGATAATGATTTTTTTTGGTAGTTCTTAGAGGTGGTATTGGTTGTTTATGTATAGTAGTGATTATATGGTGATTATTAGATGGTGTAGTGATGTCTAAATAGAAAATTGATTATTATGTTTGCAATTTTTTTAATTCAATATATTTATTATCATTTTTGATATTTCTTACCCATCAACACTAGTGTTAGGTTACTATATGATTCACATGTTAGGTGTTGGGTTCCCAATTTTCAATAAACATCCAATATGAGGTTCATTTGTGTGGATGAATACACCTCATTCCCCTCTATCTATTTCAAACATAGTATATAGATTGATGTATACACCTCCTTCCCCTCTGTGGATTACCCTAGAAAATATAGTGACAACATATATATTTTGATCTCTAATAAGGATATTTGGAATTTGCTAAAGAATTCCTAAATTTTCTTGTAACTCAATATTTGATAAATAACTCCATAAATAAGAGTCCTTATGAGTTAGAGAGTGAGAACATGGAAACCAAAAATACATTGGATTCACTTTGATGGGTGTGAAAGATTCAAAATTTCGAAAAGTAATTAACTATATTTTTATACATCGGGGTTAAATGATGAATTTTTAATGGTTTATACATCTTTTAATTTATAGTGATGATAAAAAATTTAGTAATTAACAAATATATCCTTTGATATATAAAGTTACTCTATTAATACATAAGGGTTTCCAGGACATTGAAGACTTGATATAAAGAAAATTACAACGTCACACTATGATATTTAATGGTAAGGTGCATGAAATGTAATGATAAATAGATTGTCAAAATAAATATATAAATTTAATAAAATATTCTAGAGTATCCATAAAGGGAAAATATATGTTCTCTAACACTTAGTGAGAAAAATAATTTATGAAAATTTTTTAGTTTCATTGACAAGAATAATGGTTACACATTTGTTTTAATGAATACATAATTGTTTCCATTGAGGAAAAAATATTTTATTTATCTATTTAAATGTAAGGGTGAATACCATGGTTTTTAAGTGTTTATAATATTTTGATCCATGATAGTGATTTTTATTGAGTTTTATGTCAATACTTTTTTATTGAAGAAGGGTGAAAGGACTAAGTATTATGTCAAAAATTATTTTTGAATGAATAAGTCTCATAAATTTCAATAATTTTACATGCTCTAGTAATTTGAAGTAATGGGGAGATGGTTTAGAAAAATTTGAATTTGAATTTATATTTTAGGAATTGTAATGTTGTATTATATGGTAGGGGAGGATTTTAATGCAATTGAAATCTATTTCACACACATCAAGGAACTGTATTCTAAAAATGTGTTGCATTAGTTTGGGTTGTGTGATTTCCAGGTATCTTGTTAGTTAGGTGGTTATAAGATAATCTATTTGATGCATTCTTAGTGATTCAATATATCTAGGAAATAAATAATTATATCTATGTGAACAAAGTGTCATGATATTACAAAGAAGAAGGTTTTGTTAAGGGATAGGATATTTATACAAATTCTAGATAATCCCCATAATTAGAAGAATAATGAAGATTTAGAGAAGTATTAAATGTCCTATATTTGGTTAAGGATAACCAAACTAAAAAACATGTGTGAAAAGGTCATAAGATTTTATATTTTTGTGAAGATTTATATGTAAAGAATGTTCAATGAGTAGTACTTTATAAAAAGTACATGAGTTGGGGGAATCATATCAAAGATTTTCAATAGTTAGAGGCTGTAAAAAGGAAGTTGTATGAACATAGTTTCAATAACATGGTGGCCTGAAATCATTTGAGTGAACACTATTTCATAAATATCTTAGAGAAATGGCTGAAACATAAACAAAAATTGGTGAAGGATTTTTCTTGAAGTTAAATGTGTGAACCTTACCAATTTGAAGTTGCATGGGAAAATGTTTCTTATAGGAGTATGAGTGTTGATTCAAGTGTGAAATTTAGTATTTTAGTGGATTATATCTATTAGTGATTCAAGATACTAAAGAATAAATTTCAATATCATATAGAGTATTCATGATGAAAATAAAATCCCACCTTCATGATGATATAAAAGTGAACTTATTATTCATAAACTATATAGATGTCTATCCAAAGTAATGACTATATGATTCAATAGAAATATTCTAAGGGAGGAGCTTCATTATTCCCTAAATGAAATTGTAAATATAGTATGATTAACATAGAGTGACCATGGTTAAATATTGTATTTTCCAAGCTAGTAAAAAATAGATGATTCTAGTACACTAAAATAATTTCATTTATATTATCAATGGGTCAAACCTTATCAGTGAACCTTGTAATTTTTTTGTGTCAGTGATTTCATTTTGGAAGTTATTTTTATTGTAGATGTGTGAATAAATAAAATATGATCAAGGTTTTTCTACTATGATGGGAAAAATATTCTAGGTTTTGAATTTAAATGATCATTCAAATATTTATCCCACTCTCATGGTGTCTAGGGATAGAAAAAGTGGTATCAGAGCCCAGGTCATTGGCACAGAATCTATCATCAAGCATCATGGAAAATGTAGTCCATGAAAAGGGGGTTACACTGCATGGTAAACTCAATTATCTGATATATAATAATAGAATGAATAAGGATTAATTATTTGTAGGAAAATAGTTTTTCTGAACTACAATACATTAGATGAAGGTTATTGATGCATCAAAAAATCCCATGATTAAATATGATAGAAAACATCTTACTTTTGATTCCAAATAAAAAAAATGCTTTAAATTTAGATCTATGGAAAAATATTACTATGAATGTTATTAGTTTATCTAGAACTAAAGCCATGTACAAAAATATTCCTAACAAATATGAATGTGACAACATTGTTAAATATGTGAATCTTCAGGTAAATAACATTATGTTTTATGACTTGAATATATTATATAATGAAAATTTTGATTCTTTTTTTAACTATTTCATTATTATTGTGGGAGAAATATGGTTACTTGGTGAATAGATAAAAGATATTGATATTGTAAATAATATTATTTTAATACCATAACTAAATTATAATCTAAATGTTTCAACTCTTGGTGATAGAATATAGTAAAGAATTCACCAGATATTCTGTAGATAAGTTTTATTGTACATGAAATGTTTGTTAATATAGAAGGAATATAAATTCATTATAAAAGTATAGGGATTTCAACTATTTTGAAAAAAACCAGAAATTTATGAAGGAGATAATGATAAAGAGGATGCAGATGATGAATTTCTATCCCCCGTGTCCATAATATTCAAATGAGGGAAGGGTAGGTTTGAATTCATGTTAAACTACACATAATTTTTAATTGGTAATGTTTAGAATATTAAAATATGTTTTCCTAAATGATATGATGTTGAACAAAGTGAAGAAGAATGGATACAAAATTCCTAGATGACATTTTCTCTCAAAAGAGACATAAAACTAGTAAATTCATTAGGGAAAAATATTTAGAGGAAGTTAATTATAATAAAAGAATAATAAGATAATTATAATTACAAAGATAAAGGAGAAACTCATTTTATGTTAGATATAAGAGATTCTATAATTGATATGGTTGAAATTTTATAATATGTATATTAGGAAGTCAATAAAAAAATATGGTCTAGTTTATCTCAAGAAGGAGTTTGATGCGGCTATAAATCGGCCCAATGCTTAGACAATGACATATAGAAATATTATAGGTTTGTTGATAGAACCCAATGAACATGTTGATTAACTATATACTAGTATTGACCGACTAGAGAATGAATTAGATAATAAATCAGTTAGTCAGGTGAAATATATTAATAAAATGGACTCAAAAATGAATATTGATGGATAGGGTAAGGTAATTGATTACCCTGATACTTTTTTAGTGAATAAAATAATGAATATTGAACTCTATAATAATGTGGTCATTACCTTGATAAGTAAATTTAAATCTGAAAAGAAAATGAAATATTTAAAGTAAAAGATTCAGTTTAGATTTTATGATATGGAGATATGTTAGAAAGTGAAGGGAGTGGACCAAAGTGTCTAGACATGATCCTGATTAATCAAAATCTTCTGAACATGGGAAAAAGTGTATTTAGGTGTTAGGTTGAGACATCAATTATTATAATAAAAACATACTATAATAAATAATTATAGAAGGTGTGTGATTATGATGCCATCTCTAAATCACCATAGCATAGCCAATTATTTATTTGATACAAGAAAATAAATGGATTCATAATTATCCAAAACTATTAAGGGTTGATTGTAATAGCCCAATATTTCACTATATAATTTCCTTTAATTAAAAATATGTTCGATAGCTTGCTCAATAATAAACATTGAACTTAAATGGAATCAATAATGAATTTAGATGAAAATATAACTCTAAAATTTGAATGATAACTCGTATTAATTAAATTATAGGGACTAAATTTATGTAACCATAGAAAAAAATGTGTGTATATGGAAAACAATTTTACTTTTAATATATATGAAATTAAACTCGTATAGTTAAAAAACTAATAAATTAATTTTTACTTAAAATAAAATATTCTAAAATTGTATTTTTATTACATGAATGTATGTATATCATGATTCAAAAATATTAAAACTAATTATATATTAGGATTTAATTAACTCGAAATTTATTGGAAATATGAAAAATGAATAGTGGAAATTTTTAATAAAAGATTTTTTCTATTTGAATAGTACTACACTACATTATACTATTTCATTTAAATATTTATTTTAAAAATAGAAAAATATAATTTAAAAAATGATAATATGTTTCATATTAATCCTAAATATGTAATACTATGATGATGTTTTGGTATTTTTCAAAAAAAAAATTGATTTTTAGGGGAATAGTGTAAAATAGAGTTTTTAGGGATAACACGAGTGTTATGTCATTATTAGTATAAAAATTTGATTTATAAATTTTGAAAAAACATTATCTTCCAAATAATTATTATATTTATGAAATTATAGTTTTAAAAATATTTCTTTTAGTTTACAATCCTATATTTTAGATTTTAAAAATATAGAAATATTTTCTCAAAAATTCTTTTCAATATATTAGACATTTATTATACTAAAAAATTATAACTTTTAGAATTTTATTCTTATTAAATGGTTTCTGAATATGGAATCAAAATTTAAAAGTTATATAACAACTACTGATTTATTTTTTGGCATAAATAATATGTTACCATAGGTAAAAATTAGTTGTTATGATAAAAGTTAATATTGTAAACATGAAAAATATACAGTTAAAGAGTAAAACCATGGTTAAAATAGGTGTGGGAATTAGGGGTTGAGGAATTTCAAGACAATAAATATTCCCCTACTACATTATCTCAATATGTTTTATCCACATATCCTAACAGTTACTTCCCATTATTAAAAATATATGAGTATTTACAAAAATGATATCTATTTATACTAATAAAAGGGACTATCCTCTACTCACATGACCTCACACCACAACCCAATTATTTATACCCAAAATCTTCTAAAAATTATCATAAAGAATCCAATACACATTCAAGAGGTTTTATTTTCTCTAAATATTATCCCCCAAAGTCTTAACCCCCATTGAAAATGAGATAATCCAAGAAGTGAGTTATAACTTTCTAACCACAAATTTTAAATTTATATTTCTTTATGTGCACTTAATATTCTTAAAATAAAATTAAATCATAATAAAATTATATAAAAAGGGTAATTTATATAATAATATTTTATTGTATAAAAATTTCTATCATTAACCACCTTTCCCTATTCCCTTAAGAAAAATAAAAATGCCAATCGTGTGTTTGTGCAGACTACCTCCTCCATGAAGAAAAGTGTTTATTTTCTTTCACAATAAATAATGGATGGAACAATGAAGGATTTTAATATAAAATTATGATACTTATAATTTATTTACGGTTAATAAAATGATATATCATATTTATTAATTCATCCATTCTAGGAAAATGAAATCAGCATCCATGTGTACACACAGACTACCACTTATATGGAAGGATGCATACTACTATTCCAAACCACCATTCATAGTCTTGTCTAAAAATTTCGTTAAAGGAGAAATAGGATTTTATATAACATATACTATTTTAGTAAGATAAATTGAGAAATCTATTAATGATATGAATAATATATAATCATTATAAAACTAAAATCCAAAATCAAAAAATCTAAGAAGAAAACAATCTCCTCTTTCTATGTAATATATTCATATAAACCATTTATTTCATATAAATAATTAAAATTCAGATAAATAACAATAAAATAAAGTAAATAATACCATTATTCTTTTATCATAGTGTATTTTCAAAGATATCACCTAATAAGAATCTATTAATCATGGTATGTTCATGTTTGGTTCAGTTTAACAACATACCGAAACAATGATAATCACATATGATTGTAGAGATTTTGTTACATGTATAAAATGATATAAATAATTATATAATGGTTTTATGGTTTTTTAATTATTACTTTACATTAAATACATTAATTATTAAAATAATTTTATTTTGTTAAAATTAACTAAAACATGATCATCACTAAATTAATCTTCATGGATTGTGATCAAAAAACCAATGGAGGGAAATTATATCTTTATAAACTATAATTGAACATAAATTAAATTATTTTAAATGATATAATAATTATGTAATTAATAATAAAAAATAATAAAAACAATTATCCTGTTAATCTATTATAAACTCTCAAAATCATAAACAAGTGATATTGAAAATAGGTAAAAATTAACTAATATATGTACAAACACACATATATATATATATAATGATTATAAATGGTAATAGTTCTAAATAGGGTTATTTTTAGGGATTTATTTAACTTAATTAAATTATTTAGGATATGTGGCACAATTATAGAACAAATCATGACTTAGGTAAGGGCTTGTATCTCAAATTCCACTCTTCGAGAAATGTTTAGTATTATGAATATTTTTTCAGCTATATATTTTATGGATTCATCGTTTGATATATTATTTTATAAAACAAATTTTATTTATGTTATTTTTTGTTCAATTTAAATCTCTCTAACTTTCTAATGTTATTAATGTTACTCAGTCTTTAAGGTTTATTTATCTTTATTTTCAATTCCATGTGACATGCTTGATATTGTGCACTGTGGTTTCATTTTTAATATTGTTACTACTATCCCATTTTATTATTATATACTAAATTATTTATGGTACTAGAAATTCTTTTAGTGACTTGGATTTTCCATGTATATGTTTTAGATATTGTATTGATTATTTTTAAGACTACGCACTGAGACAACATGTGATTTTGAGTCCCAATATGATTGGAATAAAGGATTGAAATACATTAAATATATTAAATGAATGCACATGTTTTTTACTTGAATGTTAAATAACATATAAATTGTGGCAATATAATAAATCTAAGAGCACCATTGCATTCAGAAACCAGGTTTTACTATAGGAAAGACGAAAACTTCGACGGTGTGGGGTGTTTCTGAAAAAGTCATCGTGGCTGTAAAATGAATACAACAATTAAATAAATTATTTTATTTTACTTGTTAATGACGTGACCTAGTGTAACACCATGATATTTTGTGAAATATTTTTTTTAAATTAATTTATATTTGTGATATTATTCATATCATGCCACACTAGAAATAGTTCTTATGTCAATATATATATATATATATTAAAACACTATGTTAAACCTTCCTTTCACATGACAAATACATTCCTTTCACTAAACATAATACCAATATAGAATGTACTACATACAATAAAGAATTATATTTTTCTATACATAATACTGAATTGTCTTCGGTTGCATGCAATATCGACTTCATGTACGTTACACAAAACACAGATGTTTCTACGGAACATCGTTTTACTGTTAAAATTATTTAATCTATATAATTATAACCTAGCCGTTAAACATAGTAGTATGAATAGAAATAAAAACTTTTCAAATGTTTTTTATAATTTTTTTATATAAATAAAACATGTCGATAATGAAAGATATAATTTTTATTAGTCCTTATATGTTAAAATATTATTTTATTAAATAAACTACACTTCATATCTTTATATGAAAGGAAACAAAAAATTTTTTAGACAAATATATAAATTTAGTTTGATAAAATAAACTTCATATTTAAATTTATAATTCTTAATTATCATAGGATTATTTTTTGGATTTTTCTGAGAAACGTCATTTTTTGATGAATAGTGAAATATACTGCTCTTTAGTTAAAAACTACCTTTTGTTTAAATAATAATTAATGTAAAATTATATTTTAATTTTATTAAGGTAAAATTAGATCAATTATAAATATATTAATAAAATTTATTTCATCATAATAAATTTTACTAGGAAATTGAATTTGAAAACATAATAAACTTTTGAATGTTTTACTTTAAAAACTCTCTTTCTCGCTACGTCTGCAGGATTTGGATTAATCTTAATTTTTTCACATCTATGAATTTAATTTCAAAACCCATAAATACACCATTTTAATGAGTATAATATTTATATTATAATAATATCAACTTAATTTTTTACCAAAAGCATTAGTAAAAGTAATTTAAATTAATCACATCAATTAAGGTCAAATTAACCGTAATTGGTGACTAAACCTTAATATTAGGGTCCAAAATGACCTAAACAATTGACCAAAACATATTTTATAGAAATATTTCGGCCATAAATCTTCCATTAATTATTTTTTTGGTTTATTATTACTTTTTTAGGTAATAACATGTGTACACCTAACTTGTTTTCAAAAATTCCAAGTGAGTCCTTTTCCTTCAGTATAAAAAACCACAACCTCTCCCCCTTACTCACACCTCTAAAGCCCCTTTTATCATCCAATATCTACTAAAATAAGCTATGAACTTCCCTCCCTTACTCCATGAAGCCTCTATTTGGGCATAATTTCTTTCAAGGAATCCTTTTGGAAAAAACCAAAAGGAGTTACCCAATTAAGAGGTAACGCCTTCTCTTAAGATCTCTAGTTTCATTTCCATTCTCCACCCAATAAAAAAGCATGCCTATATAAAAATACCAGTATCCTAAATATAATATTATTTTTTAATGAATATAATTCGACATAAAATTACTCACACCTTCATTTAATGGGTAATGAACATATTGTTTCTTTGTATGGCAAACTACTGTCTCACAAAATAATGATTGTTAATTTTTCCTTGGAACCTATCATGGTATCCATTATGATTGAAAATATGTTTATATATTTCATATATTATATTTATTTTTTATTTAATCACATTAATTCCTTTTAAAATAGTTAGCTTTTTATACTACATTTGGTGTAAATGCGATAATTTAATTTGAGCATGTGTGGACAACTACCCCCTCAAAGCGATGTGATTCTTTAACACACTACATGGAATGTATTAATGATATATATAGTGAACTTTTATGATATATATATAATTATAATTATAATATAATTTTATTATATACATATACATATATATATGTCATTTTCATTCTTTTTTCAATACGATAATTAAAATAGAAATAGCATTCAAGTGTACGTACGACTTACCGTCTCTATGAACAGTGTATTCCATCTCATATTTTTTCATGATATATATTATTATAATATAAATTTACTATATATACATGATATTTATATAATTATTTAAATTATTTAAATAATTATATAAATATAAGGACCAATGATATAATAAATTAAGACACATGCGAAGAATAAAGAGGATATTATCTGAAGTGAAACCTTTAAATCCAATTGTTAATAGGTGGGTAATTTAAGGTAATATTAAAACCATATGTGGTATTAATAATAATAATATTGTTATGTAAAATATTTATAATTAATTTATATTTATTATTTAGGTGTTTTGAATGAATACGACATGAGTCAAGACACAAGCTTAGGGGATTTCATCTCACTTTTTATTTTCATGAGATACACGCTTTATTCCCCAACCATTACTTTTTTATGGTGTATATACTGCACATGGATGTATTCAATTATTCTTAAATTTAAATTTATTAGTATTTACATGTTAATTTTATGAACATTATTTCATGGGGTTTATGTTTCAGAAGTTACCACATCGGTAAAATCGTTTTGTCACAATTTGCATTTTTTGAGACTCATATTTTGTTATGCTCCTAAATACTTTTTGGTGGTTTACATACATCCATTTTTTATGATATATCATGAATATAGTTATTTTAATTATATTATAAGATCTATGTAATTTCATTTTCTTATATGTATATTATGATTCCATGTTACCATGTGATAAGAGTTTATTGAAACAATATAATAGCTGTTTGATATTGTTAATGATTAAACTTATTTGATGAAATATTATGATCCATATCTCAAGATCACTCATGAGTTTAATTATCATATTTTTATTCAAGTTATATCCATGTAATTTTATAATTTTATCACTATTTTTTTCTTAATAAAATTAATAAAAAAATTTAAGAAAAAATCTAATTTTATCTCTCTCTTCAGTTGGAAATCTGTTTTATTTCAAAACCAGGTTTTCAAATTTGTTTTCAAAAACAATTCAAAATATATTTGAAGATAATTTTCAAGGAAAAATGATTTTAAATTTTATTATGGATTTAAAATCTTCATTTATATGTTTTAAAATTTATTCTCAATGAAATGGTTTTCATAAAAAATCATTATTTCTTTATAAGTTTTCAATGTATCTTCAATGAAATGGTTTCCAAACAAATTAATCATTCACTATATTTTTTCAAACTGTTTTTAAATAAAATATTATTTAAAATGTTTTGAATCTTATTTTATAAGTCTTCAGGTAAAATGGTTTTCAAAATTATTTCAACTCTTCTTTATAAGATTCAATGGAATTTCCTAAGAAAATGATTTTAAAATGGTTTTATGTTTTAAAAATAATTTTTCAAAGAAAGGGTATTTTTTCAAGAAATGATTTTTAAATATATTTCAATATTATTCTCTATTTAAGATGCCCTAAATTTATGTTACTCGTTCCCTTTTAGGAAATGATCAAAAGGTTCCATTCATATTCAATCTATGAATGGGTTATTCTTAATATCTTGGTCATTATGAAACAAGATTCTCTTTCACTGGTTATATGTTTATGAAACCCATTTCTTTTTTATGTGTTATACATTTATGAAATCCATTTATCTTCAATAATTTATATTCATTTTAATCCTTCTTCTCATCACAGGTTATTATTTGATTAAATGATTAATAAACCTATCTCTTTTCCACAGGTTATTTTGTGATGAAATGCTAATAATACCCATTTCATTTCATAGGTTATGATAGGATTTTTATAAAACCCATATCTTTTTATGGGTTATGATATTTTGAAAGTTTTAATTATCTCGTGGCACAAGTATTAAGTATTTAATTATGATATGGGTGGGACCTCTATCTCTCTCCAATGTATTGGGTAATATAAGTTGTATATGGGCTCAAAGGGTACACAGTTTATAGCCCAATCCGAAAAACAAGAAGGTAGATGGTTTGTTGCACATCCCTAAAAGTAAGAGGGAAAAAGGTTTTTAGACTTATCCCATAATAGTTACATGCGTCATAGCCAAATCCTAACATGTTATAATGGTCTTGTTAGGTACCCTTGACATAAAATTTTTTATTCTTATATATATTCCACAAATACTATGTCTTATTCCTCTATTACAATTTTGTGCCTAATGATGTGTATTTCCTAATGATTCAGGATTTATGAACTGCCATGATTTATCCTGTGACTCATATTTATGATCTCTAATATGCATGGTATGATCTTCAAATGTTATTCTCAAGTTCCATACCCTTTTGTTCATGTTATGTCTACACATTTCTTTTATTTACCCTTACTAGGCATTTGAGTTCACCTATTTATTATGTTTTCTTTCCTCATGTTATAAATAATGGTTTTAGGTATAAGTAATAAAGGTGTAGATATTTATGGGAGATGTTGAAGATCATTCACCATGATAGAATATTTTGTTTCCATGTTTCCAAAGGCACTAAACTATTACGGCCCTCAGACATGTATTTTTGTAATGTACTTAATATTCATCTAAAATGATGTAATATACATGTATGTTAAATATGGGTTTCTATACATATAATATACCTTAAATAAAATTTTATATCAAAATTCAATGGTTGTCTTCATTAAATTTTAATTTTAGGAGATAATTTAACTACAATTGGATGAGGATCCATTAACAAAAGACAACTGGATTGCAGTTCAACCGTCAGTGTGCAACAAAATCAGAGAAAATCACTAATGGAAATGAATCAGCTTGTTTGTTCATCAGTAATTGACTTAAATCAAGGTAGGATGATGTTTTTATTGTATTTATTTCCCTATTTTTTTGTTCAATGATGAACACGAATCAATCAGTCAATGGATTGATTTTGAAAATCAGTCGTATTGTGTGATGGGTGATCTATGGGGATTTATTAGGAGTTGTATTTTGTTATTATGGTTATTTGTTTTTCATTCTAATGGACATTGATCAAGACCTACTGAACATGTATTATTTTCCTTCCTCTTTTTGCATGTTTTGTGTTTTTTCCCATTTTTTCTATGTGTGTTCGTCACCAGGGTTTCATTTTCTGGATGGATCGACCCAAATACTAAGGAATCAAAAATTATGCACATGTTTTGTGGAGAAAATATGTCATATCACAAATCCTGAATTGGTATGGAGTTAGGATCTTGCAATAATTATTGCAATGATGGATTGGGACATTATTAGGAGTGCTCATGCACAAGTTTTGGATGAATGAATAATGCATGTCTTCGAGTTGTGCTTTCAGGAAAATTGATGTCCATAATTTATCTATCAGTAGTGGGAAGTTTGCTAAAACCCTAAATTTGTGTTACATGGGAATGATTGAGGAAACAGGGGTAGATATGGGTTCTAGAGAAGTGTAAAACAATGCATAGGTGAAGCTTGTTAGATCTTTGAAATCTCACGGTACGCATAGAGTATTTCATAGGAACACATTGTGTGGTACCTTGGTGTGATGGATAGGGTTTTTAGGTGAAATTAATTATCACACAATATGTGACTACACCACATGGCATGTGACTTGAGCTGGAAATATCAATGTGTACCTCAGAGACTACACATACATGGATAAGAGTAAAATGTCATATAAATTACATGTACTCCCACATGGACAAGTCTAGACCAGATGTACATGAGAAAATATATGTACTTGGACACAGTCATGTTCACACTATGTACTTCAACATAGACATAGACATGAGCTGTTTACATGGGTAGAACCCAATTTCAAAGGGACATATCATGTACTAATTTTACACAACATTTACTCGTTTATTATTGGATTGGATCTCTTTTCCTATGCATCATAGAAAAGTTTATTTAGGGTACATTCCTTTTATCCAATCATTGAGGGTTAGTATAGAATGACATCCTACATATAGTATAGTGATCCCTTTAGCAAGACTTCTTAGATAGAGTTGTTTGAATACATCGGTGAGGCCTATAGTGAGAACCTTTATCATCTTCTTTCCCTATGTGTAGTTCTTGGTATCATCCAGACTAACACTATGTGGATGTCGATCCGATATTTAGAAGTATATTCTATATTGAGTATTTGATATACCCCATGGCCTTGGGTTTGATCCTCATTTAAGTATCATATCTCTTCAGGCTTCCAACGGTTACTTCCTATGACAAGACCTGACCTCACCTATGGGAATCATCTATGTTATCAGACATTGGGAGTGTGTTCTCCAAGAGGAGTGCTATGTGGAACCTTCAAGAAATAATCATAGGCTGGAATTATGATTGTTGCTTTACCTTAATACTGTGTTCCTTTTTTGAGTATATCTATATATTTTTGTTATATGTGATGTATACATAAACCTATATAGCTTTGACTTTTATTCTTGTTGTTATATGATTTTTGGTTTTGGGGTGTCTTACTGGGTACTATTATACTCACTCTTATATATGAATTGCATGCATGTGTCATATCTTGTGCATATGATCGGCCTTTCAACGAAGTACTAGAATAACTTGAACCAGTTGGTACTTACTGAGCTGGAAAGACCAAGGTGTGTTACTATAGTATTCTTGACTGCAGTCCCCATATTTACTTTCAGACTCATTATGGTGGGATTTTATTTTTCCGTTTTTACTTTGCATTCCTTGTTTTCAAACTCTAGTTGTGGGATTTAGACATATTAATTTATATTTAATCAGTTTTTTTCATTTTATCATTGTATAATCATGTATATTTGAGAACGTGTATATGTAGTTTAGGATAAGGACTCCCCTGATAGTGATATGTGTACTCTACACTATTCTCCTGCCCCTGGCATATTGGATGTTGGAATAGGGAGTCTTGGAAATGGACCCTTTTGGATGGGTCATGACAGAGTGGTATCAGCGAAGTAAGTTGTACCTTAGGACCGGAGTTTGTGAGATTGGTTTGGGGAAATAGTGTTAAGTGTTTTGAGTTCGTCTTTCAGGCTAGGGACTCCCATTTTGGTGTGGGGGCTAATGTATCCATACACCAAGACTCTGATCAACTATATTTTGATTTGGTACATGAGGACACTATTTGTGAGGGAAAAAATATTTCATTCATCATATAGGAATGGGTTGTGGTTTCCATGTCCTTCTTAAGTCATGAATCCATATATACTCATTTACTATGGTACATCATGTCTATTTCAGGATACCTCTCGATGTATGACAACAATCATTCTACATTAGGAAAATAAGGATGATACCATCGGTGATGAGACAATGATACAAGGACTAATTCTATAGATGTTACCTCTATGTGGTAAAACAAATATACCACTACCTGTTGAGTGGAAGATGGTACCCATAGTACCAACAGGTGAGGTGAGTAGGATAAGCACACATCATAAGTTTTAGTGATATATACCCCTAAAGTTTTGATGAGGTTCTCACCCATAGGTGGTTGAGGACTCTATTGAGGCAATGAAGTGATTTTTTTCATTTTTTTAGTATACTGATAGAACATATGGAGGTTCTCGTAGCGAGACTTCTCTATGTCTCAGTAGGTCGAAGGTAGGGTTTAGTGACCCCACCATATGAATAGGTGGCGGTTTAATGGTTAGATATTGGGTACATTTTTATATAGAAGTTATCTCTAACTACACTGATGGTTGTACACATCCATGATATTACACAGCTTCAGTAGGGTTGTACGATAGTATCTGACTATAAATTGAGGATTTATAACATCTCTTGGTACTTGATGGATATGGTTCATGATCAATTATTCCGTTATTGAACCTTTTAGTGAGAACTACATTGATAAATATGAGTAATAATTATACCACTTTTTTATTCTAACCTAGGTTAGGGTGCTAGATCAATATTTAGAGATTGAGAGTTTCTTGGTTTAAAAGAGGCGGAAAGTGGTTTCTGGTAGTGGGCACACAAGAATAGAGACTTCAACAGTATGGGGATGAAGTCAATATCACAGACCTAGAATTGAAAGGAATTTTAGGAGGAGGTCCCATGATAGGTGTTCTATGTTTCAAGAATCATATGATGGGTATAGTCATCCTAGGGATAGGTGGTGTTACTCATGTGATGGCTTGAGACATATTTCACGAGATTTTCCTACCCATTCTATGGCTGATAGGGACATACTGGATGGGATTCCAAGGCTGATGTAGTGGCAGGAGAAGATAGGTCCACATGGTGGTTGATGTGTAGATGAGATGGAATAGTAGTTGGTGGTGGTATATGCTTATACATATCACCACCACCACCTCTAAGTGGTCCACGATAGGATCAAGGAGATGGATGATAGAGAAGGGGGTGGCTATAGGTGGATGAAGAATATGACTCAGTGGCTCTATGGATGATAAGAGGTATGATCTATGACTCATATACATTGTTTTTAGTACTGATAGAAACAAGTTATAGTCATTCCTTCATTTCCACATATCTAGTTCTAGACATAGAGATTCGGGTTGATCCCTTAGCTCAACCCTTGGTCTTGGAGTGTTTTACTACAGATAACTCAATGATCACACACTTATTCTAACAGTGTGACTTGACTCTTGTAGGAGAGAGTTTATATTAATATCAATTTGTATCAGTGATGAGGCCTAATGATTACATCTTAGGTATGGAATGGATATCCACAGTTCATACCTAGATAGGTTTTATCATTCATGGGGTGTGGTGTGTCCATAGTGATGGGGTTGTATTTTACTTATGGGTGAGAAGGAATACTAGGAAACACATGATGCACTCATGAATGGGATGGTGTAGCTGATTTCTCATCAGTTGGCTATCATGACCCTTGGTGCGGTGGATGTTATGAGTTTTTAATTCCCTGTAGTGGTAGTGGAGGATGTAGAAGTCCTTCTCGAGGATGTTCCATGATTATCTCCCAATTGAGAGATATACTTCCACATTGATCTACACCTCAAGATGACCCTAATATCTATTCCATCATATATTTTAGATCCTAATGTGATTTGAAATCTAAGGGTGCATTTGTAGGAATTATAGAGGAAAGGATTTTTTAGACCTAGTGTTTCAACCTGGGAATCCCCAGTATTGTTCTCCAATAATAAGGACAGGAGATTGAGGATTTGTGTGGACTACCGGAGCAAGAAGTAGATGGTCATGAAGAAAACATATCCATTGTTGAGGATAGATGACATCATTGATCAATGGATAGGGGAAAGATGGTTCCCAAAGTTTATTATCAGATCAAGATATCACTATTTGTATGTACAAAATGAGGATATACTGAAGGAATCATTCAGATGATGATACAGTCACTATGATTAATTAGTGATGATTCTTTATGTCACGAACTCCCCAACAGTGTTCATGGATTTATGAACCAAATCTATTATCCCTTATTAGACTGTTTCATTGTAGTCTTAATCAATGATATCCTTCTGTACTTGGTTTACAATTAGGATCACATGAGACACTTGAGGATGGTTATCTACATACTCTAAGAGAACTATCTTTATAAGAATCTATAAAAGTGCTAGTTATGGATGAAGGTTCTGGGCGTAGCAGAAGCGCGTGGGTGGATGTGCCCACTTGGATTTTTGTCATTAGCAATGATCAATCCGGGATCAATACGATGCTAAATGCTATTTTCCACGGATTGAATCATAGAAAAAGAGAAAGAAGATGGTTTGTCCCAGAACCACAAACAAGGATCGTTAAAGGTTGATTATAATTAATTTAATTAATTATAAAGAAATACCTTTTGGGTTTTCTTTCTTCATTGATGTTCTCGATCACGTTGTCGATATGATCCATCGTTGTGTCGCAGAAGCCAAGTGAAGACTCCCTCTAGTGGTGATCCACACGTTTACCTCGTATCTCTAGACGTCGCCAAAGGATTCTTCGGGTGCTAGCGTAGAGAAGCCTTTTCTTGCGTTGTCTTTCTTAGATCATCTTGATCCGATGGTAGAGGATCTCCCTCAGTCTTGAGAGCATTCTTGGAGGAAGAGGTTCTTTCGGTCTTGAAATAATTCTCCAGAGATTTTGTGCACAATGATTCTCTTGTGTGTTGGAAAACCGTTGGGTTTGTGAGGATATTTATAATCGGGTGTGTGGGGTTATAGAGTTATGAATATAAATAAACACATTACGCGTTTTATTTATTTCATTGACTCTTTATTTAAAACCCCCATGTCAAATAAATAATTCCTTGACATGCACCCATGCTGATTATAATAAATATCATTTATAACAATATTATATCCTCAAAATCCCGAAGGGAAAAACTACACGGCGTGTAATAATAAATACACGGTGTGTACTTGTTTTTCATTGAAAACTACATGGCGTGTACATTAAATGTACACAGTGTGTATATCTTGTTTTCATTTATTCCTTTCCTTTCCAAAATAAAACTACACGGCGTGTACATTTAATAATACACAGCGTGTACTTGTTTTATTTTATTTTTCTTCCATCATTTAAAACAACTTATGCTTACTTGAATAATTATTAAACCACATACGAGAATAATCTTTATTCAACTTGAGATACTTGGATACACTTAGTGTGTGACCCTCTAGGCCTCTTTCTCGTTGGCATTAGGCAGACTTTCCTAAAGACCAATATTACTGTCTAGAAACGGGTCAAGGAACCCAAGAGAAAGAAGTTGACGCCGCATTGACGTATCACCTCATACGAACGCTTACTGTGTAATTTAATCCCATTGTCTCAATATCTCATCAAGCAGGTTTCATGGAAGTGTCATAAACCAATATGCTTGATCTGTCGTTCTTTGACTACCTGAAATAAACTCATCGTTTACACCATGGCCATGGAATTTAATGCGACAGTTCTATTTCAATCAAAGGGCCGAGATATCATCTTCCATAAATGGAAGGGACAAATCCTTCCCCGACTTATCCATTAACAACATTTCACTCGTGACGCACCCAATGTACCATACTTCCCACCAACTATCTGCGTGACAGTTTTTGTCAGTAAATCTAAGTGTGCGAGTCATGACATGAGTTAATAATAATCTTCAAGTCTAAGGACCATTACACACGCTCGTAGATAGCAATATCCGATGACACCAAGACATGTGGAATTACTACTGGCGGGTCTGTTTTCATAATCTACCATCTTGGAGATTACCAAGTGCGAACTCCATGAGAGAGAGTCTCGTCTTCTTACGAGTACTCGCACATGATGGTTTGTATACTATGTGTCTTATCGTAGTATGTCATCCAACCGCAGAACTTTATTTAAGAATATTGTTATAGCATTTCACGTTTCTCATCATAGCGTGGATTTTATATGACCTTATTAATACAACAAATATTCCAGGGAATTATTATATTATAATCATACAGAACAATGAACAATATATAATAAGTGAACATTCATGTAATCAAAGTACAAAACAGTTGGTTCTTGGGACACCAACCCTTACAAACTCCCACTTGGACTAGAGCAAACTGCCTACGACTTTTAGTCCGCTAGACCTCACATGATGATCATGTTTCTGCTGATTCAAGGCTTTAGTCAATGGGTCCGCTATGTTGTCTTCCGTGGAAATACTGCTTACTGCAACTTCACCTCTCTGAGAAAAATCCATCAAGAGATGATACTTCTGAAGTATGTGCTTTGTCTGCTGATGTGACCTTGGCTCTTTTGCAAGTGCCACCGCTGCAGTATTATCACAATAGAGTGTGATAAGATCTTTACTGTTGGGTAAAACATCCATCTCTTGGACGAAGCTTCGCATCCATACTACTTCTTTAGCTACCTCAGAAGCTGCGATATACTCGGACTCCGTTGTAGAATCTGCCACCACACATTGTTTTGAGCTCTTCCAGCTCACTATACCTCCATTAAAAATGAAGATGTATCCAGTCTGCGACTTCATGTCATCTTGATCAGTATGGAAACTAGCATCTACAAGTCCTCTGATGACTAGTTCCTCATCTCCTCCATAAACCAAGAACATATCCTTAGTACGCCTCAGATACTTAAGGATAGTCTTGACTTCCATCCAATGGCGGTCTCCTGGATCAGCTTGATATCTACCTACCGCACTCAATGCGTAAGCAACATCTAGCCTCGTACATATCATAGCATACATGACTGAACCAATTGCGGATGCGTAAGGGATCTTTTCCATCCTCTTTCTTTCCTCATGTGTCTCAGGACACATTTTCTTGGAAAGATGAATGCAATCTGACACTAGAAACAATCCCCTCTTGGACTCTTCCATACTGAATCTCTTCAGTTTCTTGTCAATGTATGTACTTTGACTCAGGCCCAGCATTTTCTTGGATCTATCACGATGGATATTGATCCCAAGAATATATGCCACCTCTCCCAAGTCTGTCATGGAGAAGCATTTATGCAACCATTCCTTAACTGACTGTAAGATAGGTACTTTGTTTCCAATTAGCAATATGTCATCAACATATACTATTAGGAAAACTACTGCAATTCCACTAAACCTTTTGTAGAAACAAGGCTCACATTCGTTCTTAACAAAGCCAAATTCCGTAACAGCTTCATCAAAACGAATGTTCCATGACCTTGATTCTTTCTTTAATCCATAAATGGATTTCTGCAACTTGTATACCTTGTTGGCATCCTTTGGAGTCACAAACCCTTCAGTTTGTGTCATGTAGACATCTTCCTGGAGGTTCCCGTTAAGGAAAGATGTTTTGACATCCATTTTCCAAATTTCATAGTCATGGTAAGCAGCAATGGCCAATAAGATTATGATGGACTTTATCATTGAAACCGGCGAAAAGGTTTCATCATAGTCAATTCCTTGATGTTGTCTAAAACCTTTTGCAACCAGTCGTGCCTTGTAGGTTCTGACTTTCCCCTCCATGTCCAGTTTCTTCTTGAATAGCCATTTATTACCAATAGTCTTTGCATCAACTGGAGGATCTACCAAAATCCAGACTTGGTTTTGGTACATGGAATCCATTTCATAATTCATGGCTTCTTGCCACTTGGCAACGTCTGTGCCTTCAACTGCTTCCTTATAGGTAAGAGGATCATCATTGTCAACCAATAATGAGTCATCATCCTCGGTGACAAGAAAACCATATCGTTCTGGTTCTCTCACCTCTCCCGTGCTCCTACGCAGTTCTTGTGTCTCTGGAACAGATTGTTCTTCCACGGGGCTTTGTGGAATCTGTTCTTGTACCAACTCATGTGTATCTTGAGCCTCGACTTCATCGAATTCTATCTCGCTCACACTATCTCTTTTGGATATGTGCTCCCTCTCAAGGAATATGGCGTGTCTTTCCACTGTAACCTTTTTGTCTGAGGGGTTTTATATGTAACATCCCCTTGTTCCCTTGGGATATCCTATAAAGATACACTTTGTGCCTCGGGGTGCAAGTTTGTTACCTGAAGAGGCCTTAACAAATGCTTCACTACCCCACACATGTAAATTCGATAACATGGCTTTGCGTCCACTCCATAATTTGTATGGAATACCATTTATCGATTTAGTTAGTACTTGGTTTAGTATGTGCACTGCTGTTTGTAATGAACATCCCCAATAGGATAATGGAAGACTTGCATGACTCATCATTGATCTCACCATGTCCAACAGGGTGCGGTTTCTCCTTTCACTTACACCATTCCACTGAGGTGTGTAAGGAGGAGTGAGTTAAGATAGAATCCCAAACTCCCGTAAGAAATCAATGAAGTCCTGATTAAGATATTCTCATCCTCTGTTTGAGTGGAGTTTCTTAATCTTCCTACCAAGATGGTTCTCAACTTCATTATTGTATTCTTTGAACCGATCAAAAGAATCTGACTTATACCTCATTAGATAGATATATCCATATCTAGTAAAATCATCAGTAAAAGTTATGAAGTACGAGAACCCAACCCTTTCTTCAACTGGAAATGGTCACACACATCTGTGTGAACTAATTATAGAAGCTCTTTAGCTCTTTCAGCTTTCCCAGTAAATGGGGCTTTGGTCATTTTTCCTTGTAGACATGCATGACATACAACAAGTGGTTTTAGTTAGAAAGAATCTAAATAGCCATCTTGATGTAATTTTGTCAAACATTTCTCATTGACATGACCTAGCCGGTGATGCCAAAGTTGGGTGTGGTATGAGTCATGTGAATTGACTTTGTTATCGATTTCCATTACTTGGTTTGTGTATTCTAACACATAAAGGTCGTTATATAAATGTGCCCTACCAAAACAAATGCTATATTTATAAATGTAGAAACATTCATTTACAAACATGAAGATTAATCCATCAGTATCTAATCTGGATACTAAAATAATGTTTTCAGTAACAGAAGGCACATAATAACAACCTTTCAAAACCAAGACCATCCCAGTAGGCAATGTGAGGTGGTATTCTCTGACATCTACAGCAGCGAGTCTGGATCTGTTGGCTGCTCGTAGATCTACCTCCCCTCGATCAATATTCCTGAATCTACTTGGTTCCTGTATTTGGATACAGATGTGAGCACCACAAGCAGTATCTAATACCCAATTAGTAGAAACAGATAGATTGGATTCGATAACTAACGCACCTGAAGCTTTCCCTTGCTTCCTTGGCTAGGTGCATTTTTTCTTCCAGTGGCCCTTCTTGCCACATGCGAAACAAACCTCATCATGTTCCTTTGCCTCCCCTTTGATCTTCCTTTTCTTGGAAGTACTTGAAGAAGCTTTGGGCTTAAAGCTCTTCGTCTTTCCTTTCCTTTTATTCACCATAAGGACGGAAGGCTTTTCACACTTCATGTCATTGTCCACTTGGCGAATAAGGATAAGAAGATCAGATAAAGACTTCTCAATATTGTTCATGTTGAAGTTCACAACAATGTTCAAGAAGCTCTGGGGGAGTGATGCATAAATTAGATCGGTGCCTAGTTATTCAGGAAGTTTAAACCCTAGAACCTCTAAGCGCTCAATGTAGCCAATGATCTTTTCTATATGAGGCCCAGGTGGGGCACCCTCTCCAAGCTTCCTCTGAAATAGAGCCTTGGAGATCTCAAACCTTTCCTGTCATTCTCTCTCCTGGCATAGACCATGGAGGTGCTCGAGCATGCTGTAGGAATCCTTGTCTTCATGAGACTTCATGATCTCACGATACATAGATGAAAACATCAAACATTGAACGTCGAGAGCATCGTTAAAATGTTGATCATAGACTAGGAAATCTTCATCACTCGCCCCTAGGGTAGGGGAATCAGGAAGTGAGGAATCCAGCACGTAAAACATTCGTTCATGGCATAGGATAACCCGAAGGCGCATAAACCATTCCTGAAAGTTACTGCCAGTGAGGATATTGTCTTTATCCAGTATTGATCACAGAGAAAAAGTGGTTGACGAGTTTTTCATATTGATTCTACAATTTAAAAGAGCAGATTTATTAGTACTTTCTTGATTACATTTTTATGAGAAATGATAAATTTTATTAATTCTCCCACTATTTTATCAATTCCCAATAGCCCTCACCATTCAACTCGGAATGTCCAGTTGCTTTGACATTCTAGTGGCAAGGATCCATATTCCCCTTCGCATAACCCCTACAAGGGTTGGTCAAGATATTTGAAGGTATTTAGGTAGGCAGGTCTTTTCCAACTGTGAGCTTATAGTTCCTTGATCTGTTGAGTGGACTCCCCAATCCTGATATCCTGACTTGGATTTCCTCAACTCTTGCCTCCAATATTACATCAATTCTAGCAAGGGATACTTCTCTTGATGTTATATGGTTATGTCAACCTGAAACCTTTCATAAGGGCTTCCTTTATAAAAGTAAGTTTCCCAACAAGGGTTGGTCAAACACATAGTTTTATTGAGTCTTGCCCTTAATCAAGTAACAGAAGGCTTGGTTTGACTTAATATGGTATTTGAGGTATTTTATTCTTTATGCGTATCTTTTCATTATCACATGCTTGTTAATATTAAGTGATGCTTTCTTAAGTGATTAACCATGTTCCGATAATGTTTACGCATAGTCTGGTTTTTATTTTATTCCATCTTTGCATGCTTGTTCATTTTACTAATTATGTGATCACGAAAACACATACATAATAAATAAACCATGCAATCAGACAGAAATAAAATAAGATGGCATGATCATGAGATTCTATTTGGTTAACTTATCTAGCGGTTTTGATAAGCTAACCCTGTCCTAGGGAAAACACCTTGAACCTGATGGTTCATGTTTTGCAGCTCCCACCTGTCCACCTTTGTATCTTCTTGCGTCAGTTTCGCCTCGGCTTTGGGATTTTAACCATCTCCTCTGGCTTGGGAGATCCTCCATTACATGGGTTTACATTAAGGAAACCATGGGCACGCAGGCCAACAAATTTAAATTAAATAAATTTAAATGAAACCATACACATACAAATGGTCTTTGGTCTAGCTCATGATCATCCATAGTATGCAACGATATTTACGCATATTTAGAATTCAAATTCTTTCAATCATTCTTTTATTTAAGATAAGACGCGCTCGAATTCAATTAATTATGATCTTATAATTAATCAATTATTTATCTTAAATTCCTTTCTGAATTTCCTTGAGATTCTTCTCATCCATATTCCTTGTACGGTTCTTTGTACATTGGAGGAAACCTGGTGAAATTCCATTTCTAGAAAGTACATAGTGTGTAGTTTAAAATTACACGGCGTGTATTTTTCTTTTAATCCTTTATCCAAATTACACGCCGGGGCTTTGGCGTGTTTTCTGTACTTTGGAAATTTTAGAGTACATGGTGTAGAGACCCGAAGCTTGAGGTACATGGAAATTACATTACTTTTGCGGAATACTTAGTACATAACAAAAACACACACACAAGGATCGTAATAGTTTAGTGTCTTTGGAAACTCGGAATATAATATTCTAATCGTGGTAAAAGATCTTCAACATCTCCCATAAAGATCTTCCATTTTTATACCTAAAACCTTTCTTTATATCCTGAGGAAAAAAACATAAAAGGGTGAGCTCAAATTCTCAGTAAGGTTAAACAAAAGAAATATCAATCACATCATATTCATAAGAACATAACATTTTGGAAATCTTAACCTGCAAAAGAGAGCATAATTTCATAACATGGGATAAATCATAATAGTGAAATGAAATCCCAATAATCATAACTTAAAACATGAAACTTTGTGGCATACACACATAATCATAGATAATCATATCTTATTAGTCAAGAATCATTTCCAAGACTATCTTAGTGGACAAAGTCCCTTTCTGAACCGAGTCACCCTCGTTTCAGTCCTGTTTCACTGAACCGTTATAACCTACCATTCCAGCCATGTCTATATCATGAGATATAAAATCTTTACCCAATGCATTGGAGGGAGATATAGGTCCCACCCATCTCATAATGATACCATTCTTATGTGTTCCACAAAATCATAAATCATACATCATTGCATAACCCATGTAATACAAATGGGAATCTTAAACATCATGACATCATAAAACAATTCATATAAGATAAAGGAATTCATAAAAATAATTCCATCACAACATAATCAAATAAATGTAATAATAGCGATAAAAAAAGAACCCTTTATTATCTTAGATTGAAAATAATTTTTATAAAACAATTGAACTCCATTCTTGAGGAAAATATCCTTTCTTCTTCAAAAACATTTTTCCTTTCTTAACATGTCATACAATTTTAAACTAAAAGAAGTTGATTAAAAATAAACTTGAAAACTTGTAAAGGAAGATTCTTGGAAATAATGTTTTAAAAATCCATTCATGCCATATAAGTTAAAAAAACATTCTTCTCGTACTTTTGTCGGAAAAGTCAAAAAGTACCTCGTACGAAAAACGACAAAATATTCATTTCATATCTTTTACTAAAAACTCACCGAAGGTTAAAATTGGATTTAAAAAATTGTAGGTGGATGTAAATAATATTACATATTGAGGAAACATGAATTTTGATGATAAAATACACCCCAATAAGTACCAAATTATAAACAATCTCGGATAAAAATGAGATTGTGATATTTCCCTTACCTTATGTCTGATATGCTTTGTACGTATCCGAACCTCCTGTATAATGATTTAAATAATGTCATTAACTTACTAAAGAATTATATTAATTGTTATGATATCATATATGGTTCACTTATGACTTTATATTACCCGTTCTTTTGTAAATTCCATGTTAAAGAAGCGTTTTGGGTAAAATCGTTTCATTTATCGTAGGTGTTTGGACTTGTTGTTATTGAAATTATTATTACTTATATCATGATTTACTTACTTCAAGAATATAAAATATGATTTATATAACATATATATTCAGTATATATATATATATAATAGATAGATAAATTAAATGAAACACACCGTTCATGGAGACGGTAGTCCGTACGTACGCATGAACGCTGTTTTCCTTTCCTTATTGTCTTGAATGGAAGTAAGTAGATGAAATATATATATACATAAATACAGTAGATTTACCATGTCATATATTTAATTATTATTCATTATATATACTTTATAATCATTCTGGAATGGTTAACATGGATAATGAATCTCATCGCATCGTGGAGACGGTAGTCCGTACGTACGCACGAGCGATGATATCGTTCCCATGGTCATGGAATTGTGTTTAAGTGTATGTATACTATTTCAGTATCAATATTACTTTATAATAATCATATATAGTTACTCATTACACCATTATACCCATCCAATTAAGGTGGTGGCAAAAAATAGACTACACCACGGCGTGGGGACGGTATTCCGTACGTACGCAAGCGCGGTGATTTCCTTTTTCCGTAGGATGGATAGAAGGTTAATTAGAGTTTTTTCATATTTATAATAACATATCAGTATATAAGAAATACTGATGTTATTACTTTATCATGAAACAACTAAATAAGAAGAAGTTGAAGAAGAAAGAAATTGAAAAAGATCAGTAATGGATATTACCTATTTTTGACGCACCTTCACTTAACCTCCACTTAAAGAAATAAGGATGGTCTTTGAAGAAGCCCAAGGCCTCTAAGATGATACTAGGGAAGTGGAGAAGAGATTTTTTCAGGTTTTGGCCGAGCTTTAATTCTCAAATTGGTGTGAGGAGGAGAGGGAGGAGGTGCCCTTTTATAAGGGAGGAGAGGGGCACCTTAGGAAAATCTCAAAATATTATTTTATATTAAGGTAAAATTCGGTTTATAATGGTTCCAAAGGGTCTTATTTCGAAGATAAAGTGGGGATGGGTCGCAATAATCTCATCCAATAGGATTTAGACAAGTTTAAGTTATTATTTTAACCTTATCAATTAGATTTAACTCTAAGTTAAATAATTTAACTTTTACCGTGTCTTTTTGTTTTCTTACACTATATGGTTAATAAACTTACCATAACAAGCCAAACGAACCCCAAGTTGTTTATTATTAATATATCTATCCTTATCTAAGTCATTTTTCCGAACCTTAGATTTTTAGGAATTAAATAACAATTAATAATATAATATTTTTTTTAAAAACTAATTTATGTCAATTTTGACACTATTTCGTACATGATTTTTATGAAATTCATAACAGAATGATAAGTTCTAACCAAGTTACTTATATCAACAATAATATGTCATATTAAACTAGAAAATTAATTTAAGTCATAAAAAGTCTCAAATTACATTTATTTGGGCATTTATAACATCAATTATGTCAATATTTCATTAATAAGACAATTACTACATCATCATTGTGTCATAATAAATGATAATTATTTAATCCCTAAAAATTATAAATAAATTCCTATGATCTAGATAATTGTATTATATTTCTGGAGACTATTAATGTTCGAAGTTTATTGAAGTTTATCACTAAATTAAAATTATTATACTTATAAGATTTAAGAAAGTGACATGTTGTCACATTCTTTGGTTTTAATAATAATTAAATTATTTTCATAGAAAAAAGTCCATAAAATGAATATAATCCTAACCTTATGTTATATGGGTCTACTTTTATCCATCCAATAGGATTTTTTCCAAGTTTTAGGGTAATTTTATAATCTTATATTTACCCTTAATTACCCGATTTACCTTTAACTATAGTAAATAAAATTTACTGTAGTTACTATTCACAATGCCCAAAAATAAAAAGTAGCTTCTTAACATAATTTGGACCCACTGATTCCAAATATGGAATCCATTTTTCCATATTAAATACACAAAAGATGGATAAATTAAATTAAAATTAATCCCGTTGTCGAAAGAAAATGGGTTTTCCTTTAAAACATTGCAAAAGATTGAATTGTTTTAACCTACGAATTCAAGGTAAAATCAATGCTAATAACATAAATTATATTAAATGGTAAAAATATATTCTATTTATACTTTAAAACCATTCAATATTATAATTTAACCACATAATATATTATGATGAAAAAAAAAATTTTAATTAAAATATAGCATGTTTTTACTATTCATTAAAATATGAAAGTTATCGGAAAAATATCAAAACTTTATCTAATGTAAATTTTTATATCCTGATTCAAAATAAGAATTTTATTTTGTCAAATTGAACTTATAAACATATCAAAAACTAGATTTAAAGTGGTTGCGCCATCAAAAGACGGCAAAACTGCATTATTTGAAAAATACTTATTTTACCCGAAAAATTTATTCTGTTCTTATACCATGTTCTAGAAATGTGTAAGATGAATAATAATGTTATAAAATTAAAAATTTAGTTAACACTATTCATAACGGCTAGTTCATAACAATATTATAATAATATATCGTTGTTTAGTAAAACCCGGTATTGCGTACAACACACGCTATCGAGGAAGGTCGTGATTACGTGTAATGCAAGCCTAGTCAGGGTTGCGTGTAGTGCACAACTCCTTTTTTGTTGCGTATAACAGAATCCAACCATATTTTATTTATACATTGAATATATATATATATATATATATATAAACTCAATGTTGCGTAGAATAACTTTATCAAACGAACTTGAAATTGTGTGTAACAAAAGCCAAGAAAAGTGTTGCGTATACTACAAGCTAATACAGTGTTGCGTATAGCGCAAGATAATCTTGGTGTGTCATACAATAGAAGATATGAATGAAATTAAAAATAATGTATCATATAAAATCTCGGGTTGTTACATTCTACCACCCTTAAAATGAATTTCGCCCTTGAAATTTGTCGGGGTTATAAATCGTTTACTAGTCATAAAAAACCAAATCGTAAAAAGAAATACAACAACTGAACTTTAAAAACTAAAGCATGAAATATAACGTTTACCCAAATGAACTCATTACTGGGTTTCCATATAGGAGAAAATATGGACATAGAAGATAAATCTAACCATCATGTTCTGATGGAGAGTGGTAGAGAACATGGCTATGAAAAAGCCAGCAATCACAAAGCCATAAATTTGTGATGATCTAAGGTACCATCTGATTCATCAGATATAAGTGCACTAGGAAAACATTTTTGGTTTTCAAGATCATTTCCCTAATGTTGATGAAATTGGAATTAGAAGAAATACTTTCGTGATTTTGGTATAGTCTCACCGTTTGTCGTTCTTTGGACAATTTCCACTTCATCTCTTAAAGAAATGAAGTTGAATTTGTCATTCGTGATGTGTTAGCAGATCATGTGATAGAATGATGGGTCATTCCATCTATCTCAAACAAAAGGTTAGAAAAGTTATCAAAAAATACATAAGTCCATCTATAGTGAGATTAATCATATATAGTTCCTAAAATGGACTTATACTCCATATATCATACTTTCTAATAAAACTAGTTTCTAATAAACAGGGACTTCCTGTAGTCCATTGGTAGGCAATAAAGGCCAGTCGCATTTTGGTTGTGGGTTCGATTCCCATAGACTTATCCGACGCGATGGGCTATTGCCCATCCTGCAGGTTGTCCTTTTTCTAAAACAACATTACTATAACATCACATAAATAATATAAAAAAAATTTCTATCCTTAAACTATACTAACTTATGGTTAACATAATCCATTACAATATTTAGGCTTATCTAAAATACTTCGGTCCAAGCTCATAGTATAAAGAAAACGATTACTTGAAATGTCGTCAACCAAGCATGTGAATACCATCATTTATCCCCCATATATCTTGTTGGTCACATTCCAATCATGTGAATACCTTAATGATGTATTCTCTTGAAAAATGAATACCCATTAAAACTTAGTGAAAACATGAATGCTGTCAAAAGTTAACTCTTTCCACATACCAAAATCCAAAAATTCTATATACTCAAACCATGATATAACCTTATCCTTATATTAGTCATAAGCTCATGAATACTATCAAAAATTTAATTTTCTCCTTATCCCATCATTATGCACATATCATCTACATTCCAAAAATATCTGAATAACCTTTCATGGATACTGGTAACATTAATCATACACTTTAAAAACTCAAGGAAAGACAATAGTGTAACAATCCTTAGATGTCTCTTTATTCCATAGTACCATGAGATTACTTATACAACATTACACATGATAAACATGTATTCATTCCACTACATTCTTAAACCATTTACCGAGTTTCAACAATTATTTCATCTCACATATCATTTGTAGTCTCTTCATCATCATCCACATAAATACTACCCATACGACCACACTGCTTCTCTTCATGAGACTTTCCCTTAGGGCATTGGTTTGCATAATGCCCGTACATTCCACATTTAAAACATTTAACTATTGTTGATGTCATAGCAATACCATTATCCTCATCCCTGGTGTTAACTGAACCTTTTCCTTTGCACTTACTAGCTTTCTGTCCTTGTTTTCCACACCCAAAGCATCTTCCAGTTCCTTTGAAACATTCTCCTTGATGCCTCTTCCCATAGGATTTACATAAGGGAAATTGAACTTTCTTTCCTCTATGGTCATCATGAAACTCAATATTTCTCTTATTAGCTGAGTCAGGAAACTTACCAAATTTTACTTTATTGATCATATTATGAGATTTCTGATTCGGCATAATAATGATGTTTGGACTTCCAAATCCCATTTCATTTGGTTGCTCATTAAGAATATCATTTCATTGTCCATCATATCCTCCATTATCGTGAATCATCTTGTTTCTAGCCATTTTCTAAAACCCAAAAAGAATAGTGTGAGAGGAAAAAATCATAATAAAGGGGGAGTAACTTCAATATCTAACATCTTTGGTTTAATATAATATCGTTACCATAGTTTTAGGACTATATCCTATACGTATACTTATCCTTAGGGACATCCCTAGACATACCTTAGAAATATCTCTAGGGATCTCACTAACGTTTTCGCATCCTAGTTTCCAAAGGTTGACTAAACCTTTCCTTTGATACCAACTGTAGAGACCCGAAGCTTGACATACATGGACATTACATTAATTTTTCAGAATACTTAGTACATAAAAAAACACACACACAAGGATCCTAATATTTTAGTGTCTTTGGAAACTCGGAATATAATCTTCTAATTGTGGTGAAAGATCTTCAACATCTCCCATAAAGATCTTCCTTTTTTTTATACCTAAAACCTTTCTTTATATCCTGAGGAAAAGAAAACATAAAAGGGTGAGCTCAAATTCTCAGTAAGGGTAAACAAAACAAATATCAATCACATCATATTCATAAGAACATAACATTTTGGAAATCTTAACCTGCAAAAGAGAGAAAAATTTCATAACATGGGATAAATCATAGTAGTGAAATGAAATCCCAATAATCATAACTTAAAACATGAAACTTTGTGGCATACAGACATAATCATAGAGAATCATATCTTATTAGTCAAGACTCATTTCCAAGACTATCTTAGTGGACAAAGTCCCTTTCTGAACCGAGTCACCCTCGTTTCAGTCCTGTTTCACTGAACCGGTATAACCTACCATTCCAGCCATGTCTATCTCATGAGATATAAAATCATAACCCAATTCATTGTAGGGAGATATAGGTCCCACCCATATCATAATGATACCATTCTTATGTGTCCCATAAAATCATAAATCATACATCATTGCATAACCCATGTAATACAAATGGGAATCTTAAACATCATGACATCATAAAACAATTCATATAAGATAAAAGAATTCATAAAACTAATTCCATCACAACATAATCAAATCAATGTAATAATAGGGATAAAAATAGAACCCTTTATTATCTTAGATGGAAAATAATTTTGATAAAACACTTGAACTCCATTCTTGAGGAAAATATCCTTTCTTCTTCAAAAACATTTTTCCTTTCTTAACATGTCATACAATTTTAAACTAAAAGAAGTTGATTAAAAATAAACTTGAAAACTTGTAAAGTAATATTCTTGGAAATAATGTTTTAAAAATCCATTCATGCCGTATAAGTTAAAAAAACATTCTTCTCGTACTTTTGTCGGAAAAGTCAAAAAGTACCTCGTACGAAAAACGACAAACGATTCATTTCATATCTTTTACTAAAAACTCACCGAAGGGTAAAATTGGATTTAAAAAATTGTAGGTGGATGGAAATAATATTACATATTGAGGAAACACGAATGTGGATGATAAAATACACCCCAATAAGTACCAAAGTATAAACAATATCGGATAAAAATGAGATTGTGATATTTCCCTTACCTTATGTCTGATATGCTTTGTACGTATCTGAACCTCCTGTATAATGATTTAAATAATTTCATTAACATATTACAGCATCATATTCATTGTTATGATATCATATATGGTTCACTTATGACTTTATATTACCCGTTCTTTTGTAAATTCCATGTTAAAGAATCGTTTTGGGTAAAATCGTTTCATTTATCGTAAGTGTTTGGACTTGTTGTTCTTGACATTATTATTACTTATATCATGATTTACTTACTTACAGAATATAAAAAATGATTTATATAACATATATATTCAGTATATATATATATATATATATATATTATAGATAGATAAATGAAATGAAACACACCGTTCATGGAGACGGTAGTCCGTACGTACACATGAACGTTGTTTTCCTTTCCTTATTGTCTTGAATGGAAGTAAGTAGATGACATATATAAATACATAAATCCAGTAGATTTACCATGTCATATATTTCATTATTATTCATTATATATACTTTATAATCATTCTGGAATGGTTAACATGGATAATGAATCTCATCGCATCGTGGAGACGGTAGTCCGTACGTACGCACGAGCGATGATATCGTTCCCATGGTCATGGAATTGTGCTGAAGTGTTTGTATACTATTTCAGTATCAATATCACTTTATAATAATCATATATAGTTACTAATTACACCATTATACCCATCCAATTAAGGTGGTGGCAGAAAATAGATTACACCACGGCGTGGGGACGGTATTCCATACGTACGCACGCGCGGTGATTTCCATTTTTCGTAGGATGGATAGAAGTTTAATTAGAGTTGTTTCATATTTATAATAACATATCAGTATATAAGAAATACTAATGTTATTACTTTATCATGAAACAACTAAATAAGAAGAAGTTGAAGAAAAAAAATTGAAAAAGATCAGTAATGGATATTACCTCTTTTTGACGCGCCTTCACTTAACCTCTACTTAAAGAACTAAGGATGGTATTTGAAGAATACCAGGACCTCTAAGATGATACTAGGTAAGTGGAGAATAGATTTTTTCAGGTGTTGGATGAGCTTTAATGCTCAAATTGGTGTGAGGAGGAGAGGGAGGAGGTGCCTTTTTATAATGGAGGAGAGGGGCACCTTAGGAAAATCTCAAAATATTATTTTATATTAAGTTAAAATTCGGTTTATAATTGTTCCAAAGGGTCTTATTTCGAAGCTAAAGTGGGGATGGGTCGAAAGCCTCTCATCCAATAGGATTTAGACAAGTTTATGTTATTATTTTAACCTTATCAATTAGATTTAACTCTAAGTTAAATAATTTAACTTTTACCGTGTCTTTTTGTTTTCTTACACTATATGGTTAATAAACATACCATAACAAGCCAAACGAACCCCAAGTTGTTTATGATTAATATATAAATAATTATATAAGTCATTTGGACGATCCGTAGATTTTTAGGAATTAAATAACAATTAATAATATTATATTTGTTTTAAAAACTAATTTATGTCAATTTTGACACTATTTGGTACATGATTTTTATGAAATTCATAACAGAATGATAAGTTCGAACCAAGTTACTTATATCAACAATAACATGTCATATTAACCTATAAAAGTAATGTAAGTCATAAAAATTCTCAAATTACATTTATTTGCGCATTTATAACATCAATTATGTCAATATTTCATTAATAAGACAATTACTGCATCATCATTGTGTCATAATAAATTATAATTATTTAATCCCTATATATTATAAATAAATTCCTATGATCTAGATAATTGTATTAGATTTCTGGAGACTATTAATTTTCGAAGTTTTAATTGAGTTTATCACTAAATTAAAATTATTATACTTATAAGATTTAAGAAAGTGACATGTTGTTACATTCTTTGGTTTTAATAATAATTAATTTATTTTAATGGAAAAAAGTCCATAAAATGAATCTAATCCGACCCTTAGGTTATATGGGTCTACTTTTATCCATCCAATAGGATTTTTTCAAGTGTTAGGGTAATTTTATAATCTTATATTTACCCTTAATTACCCGATTTACCTTTAACTATTGTAAATAAAATTTACCGTAGTTACTATTCACAATGCCCAAAAATAAAAAGTAGCTTATTAACATAATTTGGACCCACTGATTCCAAATATGGAATCCATTTTTCCAAATTCAATACACAAAATATGCATAAATTAAATTAAAATTAATCCCATTGTCGAAAGAAAATGGGTTTTTCTTTAAAACATTGCAAAAGATTGAATTGATTTAACCTACGAATTCAAGGTAAAATCAATGCTAATAACATAAATTATATTAAATGGTAAAAATATATTCTATTTATACTTTAAAACCATTCAATATTATAATTTATCCACATGATATATTACGATGAAAAAAATTGTTTTTAATTAAAATATAGCGTGTTTTTACTATTCATTAAAATATGAAAGTTATCAGAAAAATATCAAAACTTTATCTAATGTAAATTTTTATATCCTGATTCAAAAGAAGAATTTTATTTTGTCAAATTGAACTTATAAACATGTCAAAAACTATATTTAAAGTGGGTACGCCATCAAAAGACGGAAAAACTGCATTTTTTTAAAAATACTTGTTTTACTCGAAAAAATTATTTTGTTCTTATACCATGTTCTAGAAATGTGTAAGATGAATAATAATGTTATAAAATTCGAAATTTAGTTAACACTATTCATAACGTCTAGTTCATAACAATATTATAATAATATATCTTTGTTTAGTTAAACCCGGTATTGCGTACAACAAACGCTATCGAGGAAGGTCGTGATTGCGTGTAATGCAAGCCTAGTCAGGGTTGCGTGTAGTGAACAACTCCTTTTTTTTGTGTATAACAAAATCCAACCATATTTTATTTATACATTTAATATATATATATATATACACTCAATTTTGCATAGAATAACTTTATCAAACAAACTTAAAATTGTGTGTAACAAGAGCCAAGAAAAGTGTTGCGTATACAACAAGTTAATACAGTGTTGCGTATAGTGCAAGATAATATTGGTGTGTCGTACAATAGAAGATATGAATGAAATTAAAAATAATGTATCTTATAAAATCTCTTGTTGTTACACACGGTGGGTAGATGAATCATACACAGCGTGTACTTCCTTGTTACGCGGTAACCGGCTTAGCGATCCCGTGTACGCGGTACGCGGCTTATCTTTGTACACAGTTTCACCTGGGTCGGAACGGACTACACGGCATCTTGTTCCAACATACACGCTGTTTATTTCCATTTTCCATGCACCGTTCAATTCTGGTCAACACGGCGTGATTAAAACATAGGCATAATCAATTCACACGGCGTGGTTTGGCGGACCAGTGCCGGTTCGTTGAACCTAAGTACACGGCGTGTAGTTTTAATTACACGCCGTGTAATCTTCTGTTGTACAGACGGAAAGAGAGGCTCCTCCGGATGAGTTCCTCGTTTTTATTTTAATCAAAATTAAAATTAAAAGGTATTTTATGTGATATGAATCGGGAAACGAAGGAGGAAGAATAGATCTCGTTAATTAAGATTTACAGAACGATTTATTTCGAATTGAATCAAATATGAATGCGTAAATTATCAACAAAAATTAAATAACTATAATCAACGTTGTAACCTCGCTCTGATACCATTTGAAGGTTCCGGGCGCAGCGGAAGCGTTTGGGTGTATGTTCCCACTTGGCTTTTTGTCATTAGCAATGATCAATCCGGGATCAATACGACGATAAACGCCAGTCTCCACGGATCGAATCACAGAAAAAGACAAAGAAGATGGTTTGTCCCAGAACCCCAAACAAGGATCGTTACAGGTTGATTATAATTAATTTAATTAATTATAAAGAAATACCTTTTTGTGTTCTTTCTTCGTTGATGTTCTCGATCACGTTGTCAATATGATCCATCGTTGTGTCGCAGAAGCCAAGTGTAGACTCCCTCTAGCGGTGATCCACACGTGTACCTCGTATCTCTGGACGTCGTCAAAGGATTCTCCGAGTACTAGCATGGAGAAGCCTTTGCTTGTGTTGTCCGCCTTAGATCGTATTGATCCGATGGAAGAGGATCTCTCTCAATCTTGAGAGAATTCTTGGAGGAAGAGGTTATTCCGGTCTTGAAAGAATTATCCAGAGATGTTGTGCACAACGATTCTCTTGTGTGTTGGAAAAGAGTTGGGGTTGTGAGGATATTTATAATCAGGTGTTTGGGGTTATAGAGTTATGACAATAAATAAACGTGTTACGCGTTTTATTTATTTCATTGACTCTTTATTTAAAACCCCCATGTCAAATAAAAAATTCCTTGACATGCGCCCACGCTGATTATAATAAATATCATTTAAAACAATATTATATCCTCAAAATCCCGACTGGAAAAACTACACGGCGTGTAATAATAAATACACGGTGTGTACTTGTTTTTCAATGAAAACTACATGGCGTGTACATTAAATGTACACGGCGTGTATATCTTGTTTTCATTTATTCATTTCCTTTCCAAAATAAAACTACACGACATGTACATTTAATAATAAAAGGCATGTACTTGTTTTATTTTATTTTTCTTCCATCATTTAAAACAACTTAGGCTTCCTTGAATAATTATTAAACCACGTACGGGAATAATCGTTATTCAACTTGAGATACTTGGATACACTTAGTGTGTGACCCTCTAGGCCTCTTTCTCGTTGGCATTAGGCAGGCTTGCCTAATGTCCAAGATTACTGTATAGCAACGGGTCAAGGCACCCAAGAGAAAAAGTTGACGCCGCATTGACGTATCACCTCATACGAACACTTACTGTGTAATGTAATCCCTTTGTCTCAATATATCATCAAGAAGGTTTCATGGAAGTGTCATAAACCTATATTCTTGATCTGTCATTCTTTGACTACCTAAAATAAACTCGTCCTTTACACCATGGCCATGGAATTTAATGCTACAGTTCTATTTCAATCAAAGGGTCGAGATATCATCTTCCATAAATGGAAGGGACAAATCCTTGACTTATCCATTAACAACATGTCACTTGTGACGCACCCAACGTACCCTACTTCCCGCCAACTGTCTGTGTGACGGTTTTCGTCAGCAAATCTAAGTGCGCGAGTCATGACATGATTTAATGATAATCTTCCAGTCTAAGGACCATTACACACGCTCGCAGATAGAAATATCCGATGACACCAAGACATGCGGAATTACTAGTGGCGGGTCTGTTCTCATGATCTCCCATCTTGGAGATTACCAAGTGCGAACTCCATGAGAGAGAGTCTCGTCTTCTTATGAGTACTCGCACATGAAGGTTTGTATACTATGTGTCCTATCATAGTATGTCATCCAACCGCAGAACTTTATTTAAGAATATCGTTATAGCATTTCAAGGTTCTCATCATAGAAGGGATCTACTATGACCTTATTAATGCAACAAATATTCCAGGACATTATTATATTATAGTCATGTAGAACAATGAACAATATATAATAAGTGAACATTCATGTAATCAAAGAACAAAACAGTTGGTTCTTAGAACACCAACCCTTACAATGGATTCAGGAGGTATACATTCAATGATGAATTATCTTGGTAGATGGTGTGGAAGTGGACCTAGTGATGGTTGAGGCAGTGTTATCTTGGGATCCATCGAAGATTGTGATATAGGTGTGGAGATTCCTTGTGTTTTCAATCTATTACTAGTAATTCTTACCTTGTTTCTCCAGGATATCAACTTCCATGACATATTTTATCTGAAAGAGACAACCTTTCATGTGGATGGATGTAAAATTACATATTTATCCAAAGTTAAGGACCATTTATTTTTTTTAATTACATAAAATGAATCATGTAATGATTCCTAAGAGATTAAAGGAGGTTTCAGGTGTGTTCAAAGCTCGTTTGAATCCTAGATAAAAAAATGGGAGGAGGAAAACTGGTCTGCATAGTTTTTCTGTAATTGTATGACCCAGGGTACACACTCATGTGAGTGCTAGAGATTTTGGGATAAATCCTGAACACACGGTTTTTATATGGTTAGTGAAACCAAGTGCCTCGACCATGAGGGGTTCCCCTTAGAGAAAAACTGGGTTCATAGTTAGAGCCTAGTTTTCTAGTCGTGCGTCCAAACTGTGGCAAGGTAAAATGGGTGAAATTACATATTTTCCCATAATTAATGATTTAATTCATACCACCTTTACTTCCTCTCCCATACCAGTGATATTTTACCTTCCTCCCATGTGTGGATCTCCTCCTCTCCACCTCCTAGGTTTATTTGTAAGCTCCTCTATCCATGGACTAATTCCTTTTCCATTGGAAGTAACAAAAATACCTCGGTATGCTCTTCCTCCTCCATGATTTTATTTATAGCTTCCTCATTCATCTATGACACTATTTTTGGAAAATTAAATTTGTCATATTTTAGGTGATTTGAAAAATATTTTGATTTCATCCATTTTTGGTAGAATTGAGGCTGGATAACGGACGTGTGGTGCGCTACTACATTGATGTAGGGGTCTATGCTCTTTTACATAGTTTCACTACATTCTAAATAGCATGATGTTTTCCCCATGTTGGATTCTTCCTATGTCACCTTCTCTTTTGTTTAATAAATTAATTAAAAGGATTTTTCAAGTCTATAATGACCCTAGCTAATGGAGAAACCATCTGGGGGGTCACCTTGACCATGGCCATACCATTGGGTGTTCTTATTCTCAATGGCCTATATGCCCATGCTTGATTAATTAAACCATCTTGGTTGTGTGTGTTTCACCATGAATGAATAAATTAAATTTATTTAAACAAATTGAGAAAAATAAATAACAATTATTTAGATCATATTGGAAATTCCTATTCTTAAATTCACATAGTTTGGCACATATGTAAAACCATATTCCATTATTCATGAATTTGATACTTGTGCTTTACCTTTAGAAAATGCTTATACTTATTTCATATTATGTGCATTTTTCCTTATTTCATTGGTTTTCTTAATGCCTTGGGTGAATGATTATAGTCTCTTTCCCATGTTTTATATATATTTAATGCCATTTTCTCTACACCATGAGTTTACTACTTGGTTTCTTATGCTTTCCATAATTCCAAAAGTGATTTTCTTGAATAAAATGATATTTTGTGCCAAGCTTGTTAGCTTATAAATTTGAAATTCCATTATTGATAAGTGTTTAGATGCAAGATATTTCTTAATTTTTATAGCTGCTGACATTCCTTACACTTAATACTTTATGCCTTACCATACAATTATTTTCAGACTACATTTCATAGTTGGATTGCATGTTGAGTGTGTGGTTTTGAGATGGTTATTTCATGGAATGTAATTGTAAATATACGCCTTGTATTATGAAGTGTCCTGATTAGTATGGCTCACTTACTATTGGAAGGGGGTGAACATGGGTCTTAGGTTAAGGATTCAATGGAAGGACTCACCGTGCTCGGTAGGATACTCATGATGCACCTGGAGTGATACATTGGATTTCTAGGTACATGCTCACTAGGAAGAGTTACATATACTCATGAGTGAGGCCAATTCCCTAGGGGAGAAACTGAGGATATAACCATCTGCAAATATGGTTATTCTATCGCTCGGGTGATACATGATCCCATGTGTAAGACACTTGGGACGAACTCAAAGTCACCAAGCCATGAGTGATACAAGGGATGTAGTATTGGTTGACTTGGATGGACATAATGAAATTTTTTATATTGGATGTTTTATAGATACCCTCAGAACTCGATTTAGATCACCTTTTATGGGCTTGGACTCCATAATGGGAATTGAAGGATTGTTTGATTTTATCATTTCATATGTGAAGAATTTTTTTTAATTATCATTATTATGTGCACTTGTTTTATAACATGTAAATTATACCCCATACCAAAGAATAATATTGGAGGTATGACTTTTTTGGGTTTCCTTGTTTGATTTTTCCAATTTATACATATTACGCCTTGCATGAGTACTTATTTTTAGACTTCCGCCTTAGGCCAAAGCAGGTGGTATGGGACAGGTGTCCATCTAGGAATCCAAACCAAGGTTTATATGTTTTATTTAATTAATTCTATGATTTTTTATAATATTGGAACATTGTAATCTATTTATTGAACAAAATTTATTGGTCTAGACATAGTGGGTGTCAACCTACTGAGATTTATATCTCACAATCTTCTCAGGTGGTGTTTGGTACCCGAGTATACTTTATGATCATAGGTATGGATAAAGGGATGTGTGATGTTTCTGATGCTTGATTTACATGCTACACAGGATGAATTTTTGTGGTAGTGAACCAAGCCTAGTCTTGAAATGTTTTGTATTAGGTTTTGGCCTTTTGCAGTTTCTTTATACCATGAATTATATTCTTTGTACCCCCTATTCTCCTATGCTACCATTTTTTTATATCATCATGACATGGAAATCATCTTTTGTACCTATATATTTATAATATTCCACCACTTGTTTATTTATTTTGTTTTGTTCATTCACATTATCTTTTACTGTTGTCTGTTTCTTTTGTATGCTTCCACTATTTATTATTTGTTCTTTACTAGTATCTAAAATTATATCTATGAGTGAATAGTCTCTCCACAAAAAAACCCTAGTCCCTCGATACTAGTCAGTAGCATCTAGGATTTTGGGAGATGTTCTTGGGGTAATGTGGCCCACTATCTCAAAGAAATGTTGATTGGAACTCAGTGAGAGATGATACAGAGTGGTATCAAAGAACTTTTTCCTCTTGTATTACTGTTTGGGGTTTATAAAGGAGAATATGACATTGAAAATTGGATCTTATTCTATGAATGTACATAGAAAACCCATGTATAGGGGAATCCCAAATTTCCTGCGATGAGAAATTGAGTTATTGATTGCACCATTTATGGTTGATATGACTTTTCTGTTGGGTGACACACTTTTTTATGGTGTTATTGACATTCATTTGATTGGAATTATGATTTATATTACTTAATCCTGATGAAATGAGGGTGGTGCATTACATATGTCATACTAGGAACTATAGGAATTTAATGGTAATTAATTATGCCATTCTATGTTTACTTTTCACCATCATTCCCTAGTATCAAGTTACTATTATTTTGCCTCATTCTGTTGATCCTGGTAGTGTTTATTTGTTCTTTTTACCAAACGTTTTTAGTCCATCTTGTGGAGTTATTTTATGGTTTGGGTTAAGTAGAAAACAATTTAAACTCATGAGGTGTATGGGCCCTTATGAATTGGAATGGTGATCCACCTAATTTATGCAAAACTTTAAAATAAAGGATTAAATTTATAAAGCAATTAAAGTGAAAACAATATTTATAAATGGATTGGACCTTATACAATAAACATTGTGAGACCCTAAGCTTGACCTTACAATAGAAATGGGTAATATGGTGTGACTCTTAGGATCCTTCTAAGATATTTTCCTTCTTATCTAATCCTGGATATATGAGTAAAATGTAAATTTCATTATGCTTAGGGTCAGACATTATACATGTCTTTTATTATTGCTTTCCTAATCTACTTAATCTTTTTGTAATAATTTGTGGATGTGGCATGCTCTTGGAATTTATAAAGCTATGCCACCACAATTTCATCATGTTTTACTCAAATTGAGTGTTGATGAGAACAATCCTAAGGTGGTGAGACCTAAGACACCCATTGTACCTCCTTTAGTGCCTCCAGAGGCACCTCCCACTGATCATCCAATAGGAATTGATGATCAGTTCCATGAGAGATTTCTTATGTTTATGCAATCTATTCAGTGTGATCCCCACCTTCCCCTACTATGGAAGAGCTGACATAGGACATCCAATAGTAGAATCCTTTAATCTTCTTGGGGGTTGGAGGACCTAATGCTGTAGAATCATGGTTATAGGATATGGTTTCTATCATTATCCATCTTGAGACACCTCAAAATAATAGGTTCAACTATGCTTCCTACATGTTGTGTGACACTTCCAAGCATTGGTGGGACATCATTTCTATGTCTGAACATTAATGATGTATGATCTAGGTAGACATGAAGAAGGTTATCTTGTAGATTCAATAAGTATCCTTATGAATTTTCCATTCCTTTATGTTTCGAAAATCACAAACACATTTCTTAAGGAAATAATATTTCTTCAAGAATTATTTTCTTAAGGAAAACATTCTTTCTATAAGAAAAATTTTATTCTTACCATTAGTTTTTAATTTATTATTTGATGTTTTATCAAACCAATTCTGATCATTTTTTTCTTAATCCAAAAAATTGTATCCTTACTTAACATAGAACCTTACAGTTCCGTAGAATCCAATTTCCCTAGAATTTTGAATCGGATTTCTTCTGAAATCAGACTCTGATTTCTTTCGAAATTAGACTACAATTTCTTCTGGAATCAGACTCTGATTTCTTTCGAAATTAGACTACAATTTCTTCTGAAATAAGACGATAATATCTTCTGAAATCTGACTCTAATTTCTTTTTAAATTCTACACTGATATAAATGGTTGTATCTATGTGAAACCGTTGAGATTATTGATGCCCCTTTTGTGAGTATTTTTTGGAAAAACCATGCAACTAATATCTCCGCACATTTTTGCACCAAACCACAAAGTGTAATTATTTATTACTTACTAGAAGGTAAATATATGTTAGGTTAATATTTTTCAGCTTAAAATGATATTTATATATGTTCTTTCCTTATCTGATCTATTTCATTACTGTACCGGATTGACCTATGTGTGTGTACCTGATATCCAACTTTTGCACACCCTCAAAAAATATTTGGTTTGTGTCTTGGGAAGGTCAAACAATAATCCTCTTTAAACTTTTTTATTTTTATAACTATTATTATTAGTTTCAGGAGGAGATCAAATATGGGTTGAGAGATGAGTATGAGATTTTCTCCAAATGCAACTTATGAAAAAAAACAAAAATAATAAATGAGGGGAGTGATTAAATTTGCAAAATATGGGGATATCTTGGTTAGGATCTTATGGTTTGACTTCCAGGAATTCTTAAGTGAGTGGGTCTTGAAATATTATTGCAAAGGATGTAGGGTAGGTTTGGTGGAAAAAATCTTTTAAGCTGAACAATGTTAAAATAACCTATATTTATTGGATAGAAAGTGGAACGAATAGATTGAAATGGTTTTCACAGACACACATGTAGAGTCAGTGGAATGGTGTAGTTTTGAATTTCTTCCTCAATTTGGTATCATGAATCTCTTGGAATTTCATTTTGATATGATTTATTAAACATCTTTTTCAGTTTTCACTAGGAAGAACTCATTGGTCGGGTTTGTTCATTGATCACATTACTTTGATGAATTTAAATATACTAAAATTTTAAATAATTTTTTTTATATATACATGTATAATTTTTTTGGATATGTGTATTTTCCAAGGAGTGAAAATTTTTAGGTGTGGGGTGTGATCGCATAGCGATTCACTATTCAAATCCACCCTTACACCGCTGTTTTAAACTAGTTTTGTACATAATATTCCAAAAATAATAATAAATTGAGTTTTATGTTTGAATAAATGAATTAATGTATATCAATTTTAAATAGGGAAATTTTAATTTTTTTGGTGTTTACATTGTAGGAGGAGGTGATTTGGAGAGCTCGTGATGGAATTCACACAAAATGGGTCAAACAACACGAGAGCCCAAGCCTGCATGTGGAAAATTATTTGTAATGTGGAAAATCTATGAATCCAATTATGATACAAATGGGTGTATGAGTGAAAAAAATGTGGGATACATTTCTCTATAATATCATGAAGCCCAATTCATCCATTTTGTGGCCCAAAATAGGCCCATGATGTGAGGAAATTTTGGGTGGTCCAGATTGGACCACCCATCGGTATTTTGACTATAACTCGGGGCTCGGAGATCCAATTGGGCGGATTACACCTCAATTGGACAGATACCTCTAAAGCTCACCTATCCACCAAATTTCAGGACAATGGAACGTGTTTGGTCAGTCAACCATCAGGATAAAGAGGGATTAAAAATTTTGTCCTGAATAGTGACCTAGTCCCTTAGGCACTTGAACTATTTTATGGAAAGTGTGATATTTTTTTCCATTAAATCACTCCCCCCTCATTTTATATTGTTAAACGACTAGGGTTGATGTTTAGTTTAATTGGAGACCTCTCGTCACCCATTTTATTTCTCTTCTCCCTCATATACTTCTAAACCTCTTAGTGATCAATTTGGGGAGTGTCTTTTGTTGTAATCCTGAGCTCCACACTTGTAATCTTTATAAGGTAATAGATTTCCAGGTTTGTTGTCAATTGTAATTAATTCCTAAATTCAAAATTTTTGTTTATTATGGTATGATCAAACAAAAATCAAAGTAACAGGAATCCACATGCTTCTATGCATTACTCGGATCTTATGATGATTTGAGTGTGGTTGCCTCTTTTCTCTCCCCTCCCTTTCATGAGTGTGCAAATGGATTGCATCGGTTGATAAAATCAAGGATCTTGAACCTATGAATATTCATGTTCTTGTATTTTGGAATATTTATATGAATGACACAAATATAGTCATCTCATCACATTGTTGATATGATTCCTTGATTGACTTCCATTTTTACATCGATTCATTTTGTTGATTTTGAGCGGTTGTCGATAATCAATATAGTTGATCAATCAAATCCTAGGTGGTAACATAGTAATAAATTACATACCATTACCCTTTTATGTATGTATAAAATCAAGGAATCAATGATCCTTCCCTTTCCCTTGAGAGCGATGACGGATTGAGCATCAAGAGACACTTACCCGGGTTGATCATGATTTCTCCAACCGATTTCTCTAAGTAGTAATATACTTTCGATTTCTGTTCTTTAATAATCAAAACCAAGTATTAAAAAACCCCATTTCTATTTTTAATTTTGTAATCAGAACCACATTTTGGAATTAATTATCTAAGGCTCCATCGAGATACAATCTAGGGTTGCTGCTATACTATAGAAATTCTAGTTAAAAATAAACATCTAATTTGACGCACTCGACAATGCGATCAAAAGGAAAATAAATATTTAAAAGTAACTTGTTATAAATTCCAAAGGTCTAGACATATTAGACCAGATTATACTATGATCAAGAGAAAATACATAAAGTATAAGCATTCTGAAAGGAATAGAAAGAAGTACTAAAAATCTAAGGCTAATAAAGTCTTAAAAGCTAATGAAACCTTGAGTTACAGTGGTGGTGACTCTTTAGATGAATCCTCGGAATATGAATCTTCTAGTCAAAAGAATATTGGTCTTATAGCCAGATTACCTATTGAAAATAGTTTTCCTATCAATAAGGTACATAATTCTGAATCCTTAACCAATATTTCGTTAAATGAAAATTTTCTTAATGCAGAATATTATATATTTTCGAATGAATAATCTTCTTTATCATAAAATAATACATTACCTTCATTTGAATAAGTCTCTAGATTTTATAAATTACTTAAGAATGAGAACTATAAAATAAAAAAAGAAGTTAGAGAATGAAAATTCTAGAATTTCTATTTCAACAAAATAATTATCAGATCTTTCTAAATATCTTGATCAAAATAACTCTTGATTTGGAAAATATTTCAAAAAATCTTAAGGAAGTTAATTCTGAGAAGGATAAACTTTATAAGGATCTTGAAAATGTTATTTTTAAGAAAAAAAATTAGAGGCTAACTGAAAACCTAAGACTAATGACTACGGGGATATGAATTTAGTTTCAAACTAAAATATGAAATTTTTTCTTTAAATGAACTTTTATCAAATTTTACATCTGTAAAGAAATAATTTTATAAAATGTATACAAAACTATATCCTCTTAGGAATAGTTATAGATTTGGTTATACTAATTTAAAACCAATTTTCATTTACAATTATTTTGTTCCCAAAAGTTCCCCTATTTTCAATAAGTGTAAATGTGGTGACATTGAGAGAAATTTGTTCTTTTAATAAAACCTAGTCCTTGGGTTTTTATAAGGCTTATTTTTCTAAGAAAATGTGGATACCTAAGATTTTACATTCTATAATTTATGGATGAAAGAAAGATTGTATTCCTAAAGTGAAATAATTTTATTTTAAGATGAATAAAGGAAGTGCCAACAATAATACATAGTACACGGATAGTGGATGTTCTCGTTACATGACTGGTAACAAAAAAATTATTTTAAAATGTTATCTAGATGAAAGGAGGAAAATTAAATTTTAGAGTAATTCTTATAGAGAAATTTTTAGCATAGGTGACATTTTTTTCTTGGAAAAGTTGTAATTTCAAATGTTTTATTTTTTCAAGGTCATAAGAATAACCTTATAGGAATAATCTAATTATGTAATGAAGGTAATCTTGTGAATTTTAGGAATGATAAATTCCTAGTACACAATTCCAATGAATAATTTATGCTCTCTGCCCATAGGAATGGGAATGTTTATACATTGAACTTAGAAGACCTCAGGAACCAAGATATACTTTTTCATAGTGAAATGAAATATCAATCTTGGTTATGGAATAGAATATAAGGAAACTATAACCTTAGGAACCTATGAAATATCTCAAATAAAATAATTGTTAAGGATCTACTAGAGATTAGATTTGATTCTTCAAAAGTTTGCAGTCCATGTAAATATTGAAAGCAACATAATTCAGTCTATAAGTAAATTAGTGAAGTCTCAACATCTGATTCATTACTACTAGTGCATATGGATCTTTTCAGTCCAATACAAACTAAAAGAATTGGAGAAAAATACTATGTATTTTTTTAGATTATGATTACACAAGATTTACTTGGGTCTATTTTCTAGTAATGAAATCTGAAGCCTTTTCTTATTTTAAATATTTTTCAGAAAATGTTAAAAATGGGAAAAACCTTTCATTAATAACTATTCATAGTGATCATGGGGGAGAATTTGAAAATCATTTTTTGAAACTTTTTGTAGTAAAAAATAAATTACTCATAACTTCTCAACTCCAAGAACTCCTAAACAAAATAGTGATGTTGAAATAAGAAATCGAATTCTTCAATTAATAACGAGAACCTTGTTGCGTGAATATTCTATTGTTAAACATTTATGGGTTGAAGCTATAATTACTGCTTATTATATTATAAATTGAGTTTTAATAACACATTTTATTAATAAAACACCTTATGAATTGTAGACTAGTCAAAAACCTAAATAATTTTACTTAAAAGTATTTGGATGCAAAGTATTCATCTTGAATACTAAATATAACTTACATAAATTAGCAACCAAATCTAATGAAGGAATTTTCTTAGACTATTCCTCTACATCTAAGGATTAGAGAGTATTTAACAAAAATTCGTGTACTATTGAAGAAATTATACATGTTAAATTTTATAAAACAGATCCATTTATTTTTAAACAACCCCAACCTACATCTTTAGATGTGTTTTTAAAAACTGATTATCAACCTTTGATGGAATATTCTTCTAATAAGGAAAATATTCAGGAAAATGATTATGAAGTATTTACCACAGAAGATTCTTTACCTTATGTTGATGAATATATTTTAGAAAACCCAAACCAGTTGTTTCTTAAGAATCATTCCAGTGATAGTATTATTAGTAATGTATATAAAACTATAAGCACTATATGTTCTCTAAGAAATTAAGTAGAACATCTTCCATTTCTTTCCCAATTAGAACCTAAAATCACTGATAAACCTTTACATGATGATTATTATATTAAAATTATGCAAGATGAACTAAATGAACTTGAAAGGAACAAATATTTTACCTTGGTTGAAAAAACTATGGTAACATTTGTAATTGGTGTTAAATGGGTCTTCAAAAATAAATGTGATGAAAATGGAATCTTTGTAATAAATAAAGAAAGATTTGTTTCTAAAGGATATAATCAACAAGAAGGAATACACTATAAATAAACCTACGATCCAGTAGATAGACTTGAATATATTCATATTCTACTAGCCATTGTAGCATTATTCTATTTCAATCTTTTTCAAATGGATGTGAAGTGTTCTTTCTTGAAAATATATGTTTCAGAGGAAGTTTATATTGAACAACCACCCAGTTTTGAAGGCACAAAACATCCTGAACATGTTTTCAAACTTACCAAAGCTTTATATGGACTTAAACAAGCCCCTAGATCCTGGTATGACAGACTTACATTATTTTTTTAATAAAAAAATTATGTTAATGGAATTTTTGATCCAATCCATTTTATGAAAAAAGATAATAAAAAAAATTATTATTAAAATTTATGTCGATGACATTATATTTAGATCAACTCAGAAATGTTTAACTCATTCATTTGTGAATCTCATGAAATATGATTTTGAAATGAGTATGATGGGTGAGTTAACATTTTTCCTAGGTTTTCAAATTTCTAAAAAACTAGAAGGAACATATATATCTCAACATAAGTATATTGAACATCTTATTAAGAAGTATGGATATAACAATTCTAAAAGTATAAGTACTCCAATAGGTACCTCAAAGACTCTTGATCTTGATGAAGATGGGAAACCAGTAGATCAAACATCTTTTATAGGTATCATAGGGAGTTTAATATACTTAACATATATTCATATGTAATTATTGTTTTTAGTATGATTATGTGGAAGATATCAATCTCATCCAAAGTAATCTCATTTAAAATTAGTAAAAATAATTTTTTATATTTAAAGGGAACTGTAGATTTAGAATTTATCTACTATTCTGGAAATTATTTTGTTTTAAAACGTTTTTTGGATGCTTCTTTTGGTGGATGTAGAATGGATATGAAAAATATATCTAGAGCTTGTCATTTCTTATAAGATTCATACGTTTCATGATCATGAAAGAAGAAACACTTGGTAGTTATTCCACTGTTGAGGCTGAATATGTAGCAGTTGGAAGTTGTTGTGGTCAAGTGTTGTGTATATAACACACTCACACATACTACGGCATCAGTTTTACCAAATCACAGATAATGCGTGATAATAATAGTTCCATTTCCCTACGAAAAAAACCATTCACATAATTATCATGCAAGGCGCATAAACATTAGGCATCACTTTCTTAGGGATCACTCACTTAAAGGATATATTATTTTACAGTTTATCATAATGAAAAACCAAATTGTTGACATTTTTACAATATTTACCTTCTGATAGATTTTAATACATTAAAAAAAGTTAGGAATGATACCCATAAGGTAATCATCGATATTAACTTTTTTTTGAAACCTATCTCCTTACATTAAGATACTCCTTTTCGTAGGGGGTGTACATATGTTCTCTCTTTTATATTTCCTTACAATATTCAGTACCAAAATTTTTTCCCTTAAAAATTTGTTGAAACCTAAAAAATGTATTTCCTTAAAAAAATTCAGAACCTAAAAATTTTATTTCCTTAAAAAATGTCAGACCCTAAAAAATTTCCTTACATAAAAATTTTTCAAAACCAAATAAAAATTCATTCTCTAATAAAATTTTTGGAACCTAAGATCTTCAATAAGAACCATATTAATATTGATAATTAATTCAAAGAAATCGAGAAGATATGTTTCTTTACATAAATCTTCTAAATTTCATTTTTTTACTTGTTTATATTTCTATCTTTTTTTACAAAAACTTTACCAGATTCACTTTCCTTAAATACAATTTTTCCTTAAAACCTCAAAAGATCGGAACCATCAAAATTATTTTTCAACATTGATATCAATTTTCATATCAAATATATAGAATCTCAATCATTAGATTCAATCAATAATATAAACTTTTTCTGGGAAGCCTACATAAAGGACCCCTCTATTTGTGTCCCACATCAGTTATTCTAGTGTTTTTTACCAAAGATTTGGCATCCTTCAAATCATTCATTTCGTTTTCTCAGTTGTCATAAGAATCAAATGACTCATGAATTTTTCTTGAAAAATCCAATTTCCTCTAACTAGGAACTCAAGGATTGGTTAATTTACCGAGAAATATTGGGGGACCCAAATTTCTTTATTAATTATGATTCTTTGATTTCAAAAATCATTAAGAAGAATGGATGGGGAATTCTTTGTGTTCCCAAACCAAAGAATCAAGATCCAATTTATCATGATCTCCTTTTAGAATAATATGATATAGTTAGTTGTTAGGAACGAGGAGGAAGAGAAATGTTTTCATTCAAGAGCTATGGAAAAACTAATTCTTTATCTTTCAATAAGGCTGCAAGTATTCTGGATATACCTTATTAAGGATAGGATATATTTTATTCTCATAAGTTTCTTGACAAGGAAGGTACTTTTGATAAGGTTGAGGAAATTCAGTTCCTAGGACTTAAAGGAGTTAATTCACCTAAGATTAATCATCTTTCAACTAATTTTATATTTTTATCCTTGTGGATGCAAGGATTTCACATTTCGAGAAAGGGAGACAAGGATTCCCTTAATAAATTTGATATATTCATGATGAATTTCTTGGTGAATATATGGAAGATAAACATCATCAGGTACATCGTTCATACCATCAAAAATATCTAGAATGGAACCCTCAAGTCTTAGATTATAAGGTATCCAGTAATCTTGTTGAATATTATTGTCCTTTTCCTAGAATCTTTCAAAATTCCATGCAGTTCAAAACAAAAAGTTTTTTATATAATGTTGTCGAGTGATGATACTCTAAGGAGAATGAAAATTGGTTTCTATATTAAGACATTAGGGTTATTTGATATTCTTGATAGTGAAGTTCAAGCTATCATCAAGAAAGGTGTATCATGTGAAAGTTCAATGAAAACCCCAAATAAAAGAAAAGAACCTTAATTGAATGATAAATTACTAGTATTTGAATCATTATCTCCTCCATCCAAGAAAAAAAAGAAAATTACCTTTTCTGGTGAAGTGGAATCCAAGTGGAGAGAGTATAAGAAGAAAAGGAAGGAAGGAGATGCAGTTTTTGGTTTAGGCCCTACTAAGGCTATGGCCTTAAACATCCAATCAGCTGAAGAGCTTCTGAAGAAAAAAAAAGATATGAAGTTAAAGAAGAAGATATTAGAAGCCAATATTGTTCAATATTTACTTATATATACAGAGAAGGAATCCAAACTAAACCATGTAAAAAACCCTTATTACAAGAATCAATTTATATTGAGACTATGGGTGTAGATAATAGAAGAATAGTTTCAATTCTGAAACCCATTGTTGAAGAATAAGTACAGTAAGAAGAATTGAAAAGAAGAAGAGGAAGAGGAAAGTGAAGATGTAATCAAAATTATGAAAGAATACCAAAACAATGAAATTTCTTCTGACAAGTTGTCTATTAGAACTTCCCAAGTTGAATCAACCATGAAAATATCATAACGGAAAAATGATGATGCTTAGTTTGAGGTTGATAAACCTACAGATGATGAAATTAGTAATCATCATTTTATTCTTCCTGATAATAATAAGGATGTTAGTGAAAAAAATTATGATGATGAAGATAAAATTATTCAAGTTTCTGATAATGATCATAAGACTCTAAAATTTTAGAAGGGAATCTCTAAATATGAGAAAGGATAGAAAGTGGTTGTTGGATTTTCTATGAAATCTATGGTTGAAAAATCTAATAATGGTGTTGCTGTAACATCTAACAGGAATGTAGAAGATAAAGATTATATTCCATCACCAGTAAAGGAATACACATCAGAATCTTCATCTTCTTTAGAACATGATTTTATTGTTCAGTCCTTAAAAAATATAGTGAATACCATTCCCTTATTTCCAGTTATTGACTCCAAATTCCAAATTCTTCAACAAACAATAAATCAAAATTAATATACAACAATTATTGTGATGTAAAAGTTAGTTAAACTTGAAGTTGAGTTCAAAACTTTTCACATTGGTTATGATGCTCATAAGAGATATTTCAAATAAATAACAAAGTGGTATAAGTTAGTGATTGGTGATCTTAAAATCATGGATTTTTTCCATGATTTATTAAAGGATTAATTTGATAAGTTAGATTACACGATCAAGAACTTTTCAATAAGTATTTCAAAAATGATAAATCTGGAGAAAGTTTCCCGAATACAAGAGAATTAATATCTGAATGGAAATCTAAATACAGTTTCTCTAAATTTGAAAAGGGAAAGAGAACTCAGGGAAGAGATAGAAGAAAATTTCAAAGAGCAAGAAGAGGTTCTAAAGTCTAAATCATAAATTCTTAAGTCTCAGTAATAAATAATCAATGTTCACTAAATGAAAAATCATGATTAGGAAGGGATACTCAAGAAGTATGAGGATGATCACAAAGAGTTGAAAAAGTTGAAGGTTTCCCTGAGAATGATGATGATGAAGGAAAAATAGGATGAATAATATCTTAAAATAGGATCTTTTTTTGTATTATTCCTTGTAATAAATTATTCCCATACTAATGAATTTTTTTATCTTTCTATTGTTTTGTCTTGTATATTCCTAACCTTTCAAGTACATTTTTTTTCCTTCCCTCCATTCCTTTTTAAAAATAACAAAGGGTGAGAAAATGATGATCATAAATAATATTAAGAAATAATATGCCTAAGTGGGAGACCACTTAAGGAATAAATTTTTATGTAAGGAAGAAGTAACTTATCTAATAAAGAGAACAATATGATCCTTAAGGATTACAAAACCTAAGGGAGAGTTAGTCGTATTCTTTATGGAAAGGAAGATAAGTATTTCTATTAAAGTTTAAAAAGTGAAAAACTTATTCCTTATATTCTTTTACAAAAATTTGATTGTGCTTTCAATAAAGGGGGAGATTTTTTAGTCAATAATTATCCTTATGAATTTTACATTCCTTTATGTTTTCAAAATTACAAACACATTTCCTAAGGAAAAATATCTTTCTCTAAGAATTATTTTCTTAAAGAAAATTCTCTTTCTCTAAAATAAATTTTATCCTTACCATTGGTTTTCAATTTCTTATTTATTGTTTTCTCAAACAAAGTCTTACCATTTTTTCCCTAATAAAAAAATAAGATCCTTAGCTAACATAGAAATTTACAGTTCCTTAGAATATGATTTCCAAAAAACTGTGACTTTGATTTCATCTGAAATCAGACTCCAAATCATTCTAAAATTAGAATATGATTTATACTGAAATCAGACTCTGATTTACTCTGAAATCAGACTCTGATTTATTCTAAAATCAGACTCTGATTTCATCTGAAATCTGACTTCGATTTCTCTTAAAACCCGAATCCGATTTCTTTTGAAATCTAACTTCGATATATCCTAAAATATTAATATGGTTTCCTCTAAAATCATACTCTGATTTCTATGGAAATAAAACATTGAACTCTTATTTTTTTCCAGACTCTCAAATATTCATAAATTATTTTCTGAATTCCTCAAAATTTAAATTCTGAATTCCTCAGAATTCAGACTCCAAATTTCTATTATTCCATAATCTGATTGTTCATGGACTCCGATTCTCAATTCCTTAAGAATATGATTAAATGATTTTATTATAGTTACCTGATTTCCTTAATGTAAAATTTCATTTTATCATATCCTAAAAATGTTACTGTTTCTTAATCCTAAAAATGTTTTCCTTGCATATTTTTTGTTTCTAACACATCATAATATTTCTCATGTTTTCTTACATGAAATGATGTCATACAATCTGTTTATAACTAATCGTTGTTTGAGTGAAACATGAATATGTCTCTATGAAATTTAAATAAAAATATGGTTGTTAGAGGAGGAGCTGATCATTGGTGTTTTTAAAATATAAATACCCCATCCATTTGAATATTTAATACTTCATCGAGAAGTGATGAATGTGCTGAATTCTAGAGATAGAATTTGTGCTATGAGAGATTTTCTCAACATGACTTGTGTGAATGTTGTGAACAACATTTTCAAGATATGAAAAAATTATTCATACAACCTAGTGAAACGTTGATTGTTGTTTTGTATAGTTTAGGGATTCCAGGGATAGGAAGAAAGAGTTGTCGACTACCTTAAAGTTTGAGGGATTTCAGGGATAGAAAGAAAGACTCTGATATTCTTATCGAGGGATTACCCTAGTGTGGGTAATACATAATTTCATAAAATTATAAATCAAGGTACTTTTATCCAAGTTTGTTGGATACCCTTCTATTTGGGTTAAAAGATTCATTTTTTCTAGTTCCCTTTACATATTTTTCAGTTCCGCTGCATTTTGTTAAAGAAATAAAGTATAACTTTCTTGTACTTTCTTATTCTTGAATACTCTTATAAATAAAATGATTTATCCTTTAAGATAAAATCTAGGTATACTTCTATAAGGATTTCTATGGATATTTTTTGGGGGGAACTTGGGAGCATCTCGAGCCTAATAATTCATGCATCTTCAATAGGGATCTATAATTGTTCTTGATTATTCAGCTCGTTTCACTGAGATCCAGAGTTTTTCTCCATCTCTGATCAGTGATGAGTTGATTACTGTGAGACATTTTAAGGAAGGTCTTTGGAATTCTAGCTAATATCATGTGAACATCTTATTTTTGGATACCTTTATAGAGATAGGAAACCAGGCCCTAATCATGGAATGAAATCTCAAATAATTTGGTCCTGTAAGCCAGGTTTATTCAGTTCTGAGATAAGGTGACAGTTCTTCTCATAGTCAAAACTATCATTTTGAGGGTGCATGTGGGGCCAGTTCGAGCCAGGTGACATGTACTAATAGTTACATAGAGTTCATGTAGTTTGGAATACCAATCTATAAGAATCCCCAATGCAAGAGGAACCTGGTCGAGTATCGATCTTGCATCATGATGGGTCACCTTTAGTACTTCTTCAATTATTTTCCTCCATCCTCCAGTGGTAGGGGTTTTGTAACTAAACCTCTAATTGGTATGGGATCTATGACTCCATTTCAGTATAGGATTTGGTCTTCTATCAGTCAATCAGGACAAGGTGGCAATGGTCATGGATGAGGTAGTCGTGCCCTAAATCTTCAATGTCAAAAGAGTGAATCTATTCAGGCTGGTCAGGAAGAATCATAGGTCTAAGGTTCAAGCCATATGTATGTAGTGTAACCAAATCCATAGGAGAATATCCTAGGGACATCTATGGTTATTGGTACTATTCTAGTAGACTCTACTTTAGTTTCATCCCTTTTCTATATAGGTGCTTCTCACTATTTCATATCTACTATGGTTGTGGAATGTATTGGACTTAAAATAGAGTACTTATGGGGAGTCATGTCCCTTGACACTCATTTAGGGGTCATAAAAGATGGAATAAATCATTTTTAAGACTTCCTCCTTGAGATAGGTATGTTACGTTTCTTCTGGAGCTTCTTTATCCTCAACATGGCTAGCTTTGATGTCATTCTCAGTATGGACTAGCTTGTGCCTTATTGTCCCTAAGTGGATTGATATCATCTTCGAGTGACCTTCAGATCAACTAAGGAATATATATATATATATATATATATATATACATGAGGGATAATATGATATTCATTCATATTGAGATGGACATAAGTGTACTAGTCTTTGAAGAGTGTTATCCTCGTTTTTTAAGTTTCATTATGAGAAATCAGGGAATGCAGTTAGTAGAGTTCACTACCATAGTGTATCATTTTAGGGATTTATTCACAAATAATTTATTTGTATTACCTCCTATGAGAGAAGTTTATTTCACCATAGATCTAGTGTCAGGTGTAGAACCAAGGTCTATTCCTCCCTATAGGATAGTACCAACAGAGCTCTAATAACTCAAAAACTAGTTTGAAGTTAAGTCTATGAGTTTTATCAAGCTCATCACAGATCTATGGGGATCACACATCCTTTCTTCCATGAATTTGGATGGTACCCTTTGATTGTGTGGCGATTATAGATGGTTGAACTGGCTTACGGTGAAGAACTCTTATCCAGTACCACGTATAGACGACCTCTTCTACCATCTCCATGGAGAAACATTTTAATCTAGGATCAATATGAGGACGGGCTATCATCATGTTCATGTGAGGACATCTAATATACAATGTATAGTGTTCCTATGTAGGTATGGATTGTATGAGTACTTGGTTATTCTGTTTGATCTGAAAAACAAGCTGGTAGTGTTCTTGGATTTGATGAATCAGTTTGTAAACTTGTATCATGATTCCTTCATGGTGGTCTCCATAGATAACATCTTAATATATTCTCTCACCACACTTAACCATTACAATAATCTTGATATCATGATGAGTACATTGAGAGGTACCCAACTATATGTGAAGCTTAGTAAATGATCCTTTAGATCAGTTATGTAAACTTCTCGGGTTATATAATACAATAGTCATGGGTATTTGTTGACCCATAGAGGTTTGTGAAATGTGGTTTCCTGGTTTCATCCCAAGAATGTGTTTGATAAATGTATCTTCATAGGGATTGATGGCTATTACAAGTGATTAATTTCAGAAATCCCCCCTTATAAGCCACTCTTACGATCCTGACTAAGAAGTTTGTGTAGTTGTTATGGAAATAATCATGTGATGCATCTTTTCAAGAGTTAAAGGGATGACTCACTTTAGCTCCTATTCTGATTCTACCTAAGTTGGGAAAATGCTATAAGTTTTATTTTTATGCTTCAAAAATTGGACTTGGTGCAGTTCTGATGCATGTTGATCAAGTTGTAGTGTATAGATCTCGCCAGCTGAGGCCTCATGAGAGGAACAATCCTATGCATGACCTTGAGCTAGGAGTCATGGTTCATGATCTATGCTATTGGAGGAACTAATTTTTTTGGTGAGTGGTTTCTCATTTAGATAGACTATAAATTTCTCAATTATATCTCTATATAGAGAGAATGGAATTTGAGGTAGCACCTAGGGGTGGAATACCTATAGTCGTTTGACTTTGATCATTCTTACACACAGAGAAAGGGTAATTTCATGGTTGGTGTAATGATCCGGGTATACTTGGATGCAAGCCATCCTGGCGACCAGCAGTGAGTGGAAATTATGGCTATGATTTCTGAGTTGCATCTTGAGGTTCAATAATGACATAGGAAACCAGTATTAGCTGATCTGGAAGTGACGCCTTCTCTTTGGAAATGGATTAGAATGAACCATTTGTCTTATTCTTAGGGCCTCGTTCTAAGGGATAGCATCGTCGGAGAAATCCCACCTCTTTTTTGGGAGGTTTATGGAAGTGAAACTATACCCATATGTGGTCGTGTATGGGTGACTTTTAATGTACTGGAATAGTTGATGATGGAAACTAATTCTTCTATATGGGTAGTTCATCCTGGTCTTACCAATATGTATCATGATATAAGTCATCAATATTGGTTTCCAGGTATGAAGAGGTAGATATAAGGCTACATTACTCAGTACTCCACCTGTAAGCAGGTAAAGTTAGAGCACAAGTGACATGTTGGACTTCTGCTACCTCTATCCATTCCTAAGTTGAAATAGAATTACATCACCATGGAATTCATGATAGGATTTTTGAGATCCCCACAAGGAAGAGAAGCATTGTGGGTGATCATTGATAGGTTAACCAAGGTTACACACTTCCTATAGATCTAATAATATTTCTCTGTTTATGATCTATAAAGGCATTAAACTTTATAGATAGTTCGTCTTCATAGGCTAACTTGTTCTATGGTTTATGAATAAGATTCCAAGTTCACTTCGTTGTTATAGAAATGTTTGTATAAGGAACTAGGTTCAAAAGTTATCTTGATTACTGTATATCCCCTTAGCCTAATGGGTATTCTTAGTAGACGATTTAGGTGTTAAAGGACATTCTACTAGACTGTCTTCTTGATTTTGGAGGTTCTTGATAAAATCATATTTCTCTGTTTGATTTTTACTACAATAAAAAATTTCAAGAATAAATTTATATGTCTTTGTATGCGGACCTCTATGTTAGACCGATCCACTTGCGGTTGTGATGGCTATAGGTTTGTTTGGTAGTTCCACTAGGTCCCCTTCTCATTTAGGAGACATCAGAGAAATTTAAATTTTTTTATGAATCATATGGTTATAGCTCTATCAAGGAAAAATACTTATAAAATTTCTCATCGAAGACCTATAGGGTTCTAGGTGAGACATCAGGTCTTTTTGCATGCATCTCCAAGATTGGTACAAAAAATAATTAAGAGATAGGTCAAGTTCTCACCTTCATATGTCGTTCCTTTCATGATAATGGAGAGAGTTGGGCTGGTATCCTTTCAATTTTAATTACCTCAGAGGTAACTTTCCATGCATGATGTCTTCTATGTATCTCAGCATCAATAGTATCATCTAGAATCTACTCATTCATTTGTCCACAAGGATCTCAAGCTGGAGGAGTATGTGTCCTTCAAAGAGCAACCAATTCATATCGTCGGTCAGAGCATGAAGGATATACACGGTAGGTATGTTCATGTTTTTTTAGTTCTATGGTAGCATGGATTATTATAGGATGAGACCTAGGAGTGGGAAGCTGATGTGTGTGTACAGTGGTTGGAGATTTTCTCAGACAACGTTCTTCCACCCACGAAATGGACACTCAGCGATGATTTTTTTAAGGAGGGGATGTTATAACATCCTCTCTCTATCCAATAGTACATACCATTTAATTTTTGGTCTAATTCTTTAAAATGGTACTTGTAATGATGCTAAAGAGGTTAAAGGGGGTTACGGGGGCGTTCGGGGTTCATTCAAAACTCGGAGTCCGAAATGGGTGGAGGTAGACTAGGTCGCACAGTTAGTCTACAACTGTTCAACCTAGGGCTCACGTTCTTGCGAGTTCTATAGGTTTTGGGACAGAGATCAAAATTAAGTTTTTTACAAGGTTAGTCAAACTATGTGCCTAGCCCATGCGGTGTGCCCCTTGGATTAGAACAGGGTGCAGGTTGGTGTATAGTTTTCCAATTGTGTGGAAAAACTGTGCGTAAGCTAAAAATAGGTGAAATTACATTGTTTCCACTATTTAATGATTTATTTCACCCATATTTATTTTCACTCCCATTCCATTGGTATTTATCCTTCCTCCCATGCATGGATATCCCCTTAAACACATCCTAGGTTTTTTGAAATCCCCTCTATCCATGGACCAATTTTGTTACCGTCGTAAGAAATAGAAATCCCTAGGTTTTCTCTTCCTCCTCCATGATTCAATTTCTAGCTTCCTATTTCATTTGTTGCACTATTTTGGGGAAAAAATGTTTTTTTTAATTTGAAAAATCCTTCTATTTATTCTATTTTAGGTCAACTCATGGCTTGATAAAAGAAGAATGTTTCACAGCTACATTAAGGGAGGGGTTCTATTCTCTTTCCCATCGTTTCTCTATATTTTAAATAGCACTATGCTATTTTGTGAAATGGATTCTTCTGATTTCACCTTGTATTTGTTTAATAAATTAATTAAATGGTTTCCACATCTCTTTGTTGACCCTAACTTATGGAGAAACCCATATGGGGTGTTCGAATTGAACTTGGCCACACCTTTTGGTGTGCTTATCCTAAATGGCCTATATGCCCATGCTTTGTTAATGGAACCATCTTGGGTGTGTGTTTTTAACAGTGATTTAATACCTCAAATTTATTTAAATGAATTGATAAGAAAAAAGAACAATGGTTTATATAATACTGGAAATTCCAAGGATTAAATTCTTATTTTTTAGACCATTTGTAATGCCATATGCCATTATTCATTCTTTTGATACATGTTTTTTTACCTTCAGTGAATTCTTATATTAATTCTATAATACCTGACTTGTACCTTGTTTCATTATTATGCTTAATTCCTTGGTTAAATTCTTATATCCTATTTCCCATGATTTATATATATTCCATGTCATGTGCTTTTCACCATGAGTGTGCTACTTGGTTCCTATGCTTTCCATTTTTCCAAATTTGATTTCCTTGAATTAAATACATTATTGGACCAAGTGTAAAATTGGATTTATTCTTATCTCTTTTCTAGAAATCACATAATAATAATGTTAATCTATTTATTTAATTTATAATATGTAAACTTAATTAATAATTTACCAAGGTTTTTTGTTTAATTAATTATGGTAAAACGTTTATTTTTTATAAAAATAGTTTTTCAGGAAAAAAATTCCTTTATTTTTATTTTTAATTAAATTATCACCAAATAATTTAGTTTATATAAATGTTTAAATCATATTTTTTAATAATTTAGCTCTACATATTCATACCCACTATTCCAACAGCTAGGTGATATCTATCAAATTATCATATTTTAAAAATATGTCACTTTTTGTTTAAACATTGTATTTCATGTACCACATGTTAAACATTGTGTTACGTTTAAGGAAAAAATTCATGAGATTATGTTTATTTGATATAAAATTAAAAAATATCAGGGGGTTACAAAATAATACAAAAAATTATATTTATAACATTAATATTAATTCTACTATAACCCAAAAAAATCATAGATTCTTTTATGATATCTTGGTTTAAAGAAAATGTATTAAAAGTGTCATATTAGAATATACTCAAGGGAAAGCGTACAAGAGAAGCTATCATAGAATAAATCAAGCATAGATAATATGGTAGTGAAATAACATAACGAAATATTTTATAAATATAATACCATAAAAGGAGAATATATCCATTTATGACATAAAAAAATAAATAATCACATGGCTAAAATAACTTAGATCATAATGAGATAATGCATAATTTCGGACATCATAATCTTATCATCAAAGAATAATTCCATGAAATCATACATAAATAGGTATTTCATATTCCAAATACCCAAACTAGCATGACTCTTGAGACCTATCTTGGAATATAGTGGATATAATGGTCCCTTACCATCACACACTATGTCTAATGCAGTCATCATATAAATATAATTAAAAACAATTCAATATTTATTCCTCATAAATATTCATATTGAAAAACTAGCATATGAAGTTTTAATATTTTCCCTAGTTAATAAACATAAAAAAAATAATAATAATACATCAAGATTAATATAGTGGATGGTATCATTATATTATTTCCCCATTAAATTATAAAATCCATAAAATGATGTTGACATAGATAAAAATCCATTTAAATGAACATTGGATCCTTTCATTGAAAAAATGATAACAATATTCTTCTAATTAGATAAAATTCTCTATAAAAACATCTATAGTACTGAGAAAATTTCTTCATAAAAAATAACCAATGAAACATTTAAATGATTATTCAAATAAAATAATGGTTAGTTGGTGGAAAAATATGTTTGTGCGTAAAATGTTAAAACAAATATTCCTTTAAAACCTTTGGTAAAAGTAAAAAAACATCATTCAGAAAATGATAACATTATTCATTTTCAAATGTTGAAAATAATTTCAAATTTTGTTCCAAATTAAATTAAATGGTAATTTCACCAAAAAAATATCAGTTTTAAAAATATTAAAAAAACATGGACATAAAATAAAAGGATCGTCATCGAAAGAATAAATATGGTTTATTTTTATAAAATAAAATTTTCTATAATGTATTTTGATCCAAATAGATTAAAATTGAAGTAAAACAATTAAAATGCATATATAAATAGAGGATAAGAATATATATGGTTTAAAATAGTAAGATATTATAATTTCCTTTAATGTATATTTAAACACTGACAATCCTGAATCAAAATTAGATTTTTCAATAAACCATAACCTCGTAAATCCTCTTGGTTAGCTGTGTTATATCATCTTTTATAATTAATATAAATTTAATAAATAATTAATTAGAACTTTTTTCTTCTATATTTAATTTTTTAAGGTCCCTTCTTAATTATCTAGCTTCCATTCATTAAATAGATCATATTGATGTTGAAAACATAAGGTTGTTCAGTCAATTTCATTGAAATTACTTTCATATATTGATTGTTGATAATGTTATTATGACATGGTTTCATAATATCTATAATTTTAATAATTTTATGAATATTGTTTTATTATATACATTTTTATAATCATCCATGCATGGTGGTGGTAAAAAATCGCAAACCCTTTGTGTAGGTGGTAGTCCACAAATATACAAGAATTGTGTTATCATATTCTAATGGATGGAAGGGTAAAAAGGTTGATTATATCATATGTTTCAAGAATATAAATCATGTAAAAAATATCTTATATATTTATTTATTCCATCTTTTGAACCATGGAGTAGCCCAGTTCACATAGAACAAGCCCCAAAAAGGATCATAGGAACAGGAGTAGCAGCCAAAAGATGCAGAGCTAACCGGATTGAAAGAATGAGAGGGTATGGTAGCCTCCATCGGGACCAGGCAGCGTGCAAATTTTTACAGGGCAATGCTAGTCGATCAGCAATGCAAGGTGGGGAGATAAGGATATCAATGATGCAAGATGCTGGGGATAGGCAGTTCTTGTGGGCTGGGCCTACGGGTCATGTAATGGGCATGGTATACCTATGGGCCTTCGGGTCATGTATTGCGGGTCATGTCAGGCCTTGTGCCTTGGGCCTACGGGTCATGTACGGGTTCCCCTTAATCCCTTAAAATGGGGATTATCTATAATAAAAATAAAAAGAAGGCCTTCGGGCCATTCGGGCATATGAGTGACAATTATGTGAAAACAAATGTTTCCATCAACATAATAAAATAATAGTATATTTATGTCACATATTTTATCATATAATAATGGTTTTAGTTTTTTTAAGGAGTTTGGGGAAGAAATAAGCATGAAAACACTATTTTAAGAGTTATACGTCTTAATGGGAAAAGATCATTTATCTCAATCCATAAACATTATTGGATTGGAAAAATTTTCAGTCCAGGACCTCTAAGATGTGTATAGGGATATTGACAAGATATTTAGTAATATCATGCTGAATATAAATGGATTATTTTGTGTGAATAAAATAGTGTATGAGTGGCTATTTATATGTGAGGTGAGTGGAACACTTTAATTCATTAATAACTAGTATATATTATAAGTTTAATAGTCATAGATAAGTAGAAATTGAATAATTAGAGATCAAATATAATGTTTTAATTGTTAAAATAACCTCATATAATAAGATTTATGAAGATAGTTTTGTGACATTGTCATAATTTTTTAACCTTAGTTAACTCATTTTACCCTTTCCCTGAGGTGAAAATTTTCTATCAGGGTTACTATTCATAATGGCCAAAAATAAAATTGAACATATTACTAAATCTGAACCACCTAATTTCAAATGTTTCATCCAATTTTATTTATTCAATTTGTAGATGCGGTAGAAAATTTTTTTTACATATGTACATAAAAACAAAAAAAAATCATTTTAAAAAAAATAAGCATAAGAATAATATTATATCAAGATAAAATAAAATGATGATTTATATGGAATTTATTGCATTATTTTTAATAAATTCAATCTTATGCTACTTTAATTCCACATCAAAACCAATATACTAGTGAAAAAAATGTTATTTTTGTAAAAAATGGCATTTTCCACTATTCACCCTTAAATCAACATTTTCTAGATAATCCCTTAAACTCACACTAAGATAAATATGACCATATGAACTCAAAAATGATATAAATTTAATAAAATTAAAATTATAAAAATTACAAATTTTACTTTTAAATATGTCTATAAAAAATTATATTAAAACAATAGGATGTTTATTTTGGAATAGTCTTGGGATGTAATGTATACATGTTATTGGATTATATTCAGTATAAATCCCCCCCCCCAACATAAATAATTTTCACTCAAAATTTTCATACAAGTTATTTATTAAATAAATTTTGGTAATATTCTTAATAAATTCTTTAGGATCTCATGCTTCTACTTCTAAGATGTCATATCTCTGAAGAACATTCACCAGCTATGACATCTTATTCCTTCACAAGTTTTATCTAATGTCATGATTCTAGATTGGTTCTTTAGAAAAATATAAATTTATTTTCAATTTTAATTAATTATAGGTGAGAATATATATTAGGTTTGGCATGTACTTCCTCATTAATTGATATAAAACAAATAATGGTCTTTCAAGATGCTAGTAGGAATTTCCAAATGGTAATCCATAGCCCCAGTTCATTCCAAAATTTTAAAAGCCCCTATACACCAAGTACAATGTGCTCCTTTCATGTCAAATATTATTACTACCATCCATGAATATACATTTATGTAAATAGGATCTCCCACTCGAAATTATAAATACTTCATTCAGTTATTGATATATAAATATTTATGCTTTGAGTAGCCTTAATAGTATTTGAAAAATTATTCACATTAATTATTGACTATTCCAAAAGATATGGACCTATAAGATCAATTTCACCAACATCAACCAAACATGTTTTAGTATGACACATTTTCAATAAATTGTATCAACTGGTTTCATTTGAATGATTCAATTAAAGATATTATTGAATGAAAGTCCAACCATAGGTAAATAATGATCCCAAGTAAAAATAAAATCAATTGATCATGTCCTAAAAACATCTTATAATTTCTGAATACTCCATTCATTTCTCCAAATTTTTTGAGGATGATAGGTTGTTCCCAAATGTAGTTTGGTGTCAAGATTAATTTGAAGACTCCTCTAAAAATTTGATGTAATCCACAAATCAAGAACATATAAAATATAAATAGTTGAACCATGAAGTCTCACAATTTCATTAACATGTTCATATAAGGCGTTAAATTGGTAAATCTTCCATTTTGTTGAGGAAATTTATAGAATTAGTAAGGTGATCAAAAATGACCCATATAAATTAATTATTTTGAGGAGTTTTTGAAAATCCAAAGCCAATGTGTATACTGATATCATCCCATTTCACCAATGGAATAGGTAGAGGTTTCATAGATCTTTTATGATGTTTTCTATCATAATTTAACTATTGAAAAATTATTCATTATGCTACATAGTCTTCAATTAAAAATTTGATATTATCCCACCAAAAAAGATCACTTAAATATGAATACAATTTGGTTTTAATATGATGTATAACGATATTTGGAATCTGATATTCATCTAATAACTATATTTTCATCATATGAATTGATATAAAACATAGAATATTTCCAAATTTCAATATACAATCATCATATATTATTTCTACCAATAAATATTCACTAAAAACATATATTTTATTTAAATGTTTTTTATCATCATATTGAGACCATAATATTTTCCCTGATATAGATGTTTGGGAAATGATTTGGAATAGATTTTATGTTTCCCCTTTCATAATGATTATAATATACAACTTTATTAAATCAATGAATAAAATGTCTTTTCCAACACTCATTTTAGTTAAAACATTTTGATCATTTCTACTCAATGCATCGTCCATTTTATTTTCCTTCCATGGGTGGTAGTGTATTGAGAAATAAAAAACCATGACTACTTTCAACCATCACATTTTCTCCATGTTGAGATATTTTTATGAGAATATTTGTTCCAAAAAAATTAATTCCTATATATATTACATCTTTCCCCATAATTTTAATCCCTCCATATCATCAATAAAATTATTATATCCATCAACTCAAGATGATATGTTGGATAATTATATTAATTAATCCTAAACTACATTGATTTATAGGAATCATCTTTTTCATTTTTCATAAGAAAACATCTAATTCCCTTCTTTGATGTATCATTGTATACCAGAAATCAATCCCTTCCTGATGGAAGTGTCAATACTGATTCATTGACCAATATCCTAATTAATTCATTATAAATTTATTTTTATTCCTCATATCCTATGAAATAATATGTTTACCTGTAAAATATTTTAATAGAAGAGATAATTGAGAATCTTTTTGAACAAATAATTTATATTAACATGCTAATCTACAGAAATTGTAAACATTGGTTATATTTTTGTGTGTTGGTAATTCCATCAATACATTTTTATTTAAAGGATCAACTGATATTCTAGCATTAAAGGTAATATGACCATGAAAATAAACATCATTATTCTAGAATTCATTGTTTCTAAATTTTCCATGTAACTAAATTTCTCAAAGGGTATTAAGAATTGAAAAAAATGACTCTTATGATCATAATATCTTTAATATTAGATCATGATATCATTAATAAATCTACAATAAATTTATAGAATAATCCTTGAATAATTTATTCATATATAAATAATAGTAAGGGTTTTATAATTAAATACTTAGGGAATTATTAAAAAATAATAATGACCATAACTAAAATGAAATGTCATGTATGGTATATCATTCTTTACTCATAGTCTATGAAAACCAAAATATATAACAATCCTTAAAAAATATTTATCTCTAAGATTTTTATTAAAAAAGTAATCAATATCATGCATATGATATATGTTATTTATTATAATAGCATTTATTTCTTAGTAATTTATTCCTAACCTCATAGAAAAATATTTTTTATCATAAAAAGGATAGGGGATCCCCATGGTGAAAAAATAGGGTATATGAATCCCTAATCATGAAACTCCTATAGTGGTCTCATCAATTCATGTAATTCCACTATGTCCATCCTGTATAGAGTATTAGATATATGATTTCAATCAAGGATGAGGCCAATTTCAAACTCAAAAATAGGAATAGGTGGGTTTCATGTAGATTATTAAGAAACACATCAATATATACATTTATAATATGCACATCAGCTATTATAAGGACTCTCTTCCCATTCATAGATTTTGTAAGCTCTTATTTTCCAAAAATTACTTTAAGGGGGGAACTTGAGGTGGATCATGACATGATTATTATGATTTAGTCTCCTCTCTAAAGACAAGGATTTCAACATATACCTCACAAATAGTAATAACCTTATCATGGAAATAAATGTTTGTGTTATAAATTGGAAGAAAATAAATACCAAGGATTATATAAATGACATCTACATGTATAATAACCCTGTTTTCAAATAATGTATGTATATGTGTCATAATAGGGACTGACTCAAATATCCTTTTCTAAAAGATTTTCTCTAAGATCCATGATTGGAAACACCCATCATAAGGTGTTATGGAAATATCTTCTTTTCATGGTAGACATGGAAGATATAAGTGTTTCAAATCTAGAATAAAATAAATATTTATTAAAATTTGAGGATATGATCAAAGTACTCAGCACCACATCATTACAAACTTCAATATCTGTTGTACTGATCTCATAATCTTGGACATTATCCATTATCCTTCACTAAATTAAATTACCCTGATGCTTGGGGAACTCATTCAGATTGTACCCCAACTCCATACAGTTAATGAATTGGACATTGGTGGCTTACTTATTCCCCTTGTGATCATGAGCTTGACGGTCTTGTTCTCAACCTTTAAGAAAGCTCCCTCTCTCATCAAGAAGGTTCCTTAATGTGTCATCCACATGTATTATATTTTTGAAATTACACCCTTCCCTTCATCCCTTTTGGAATATTTCATTTTTCATATCCCTTATCCATCATATTCATTTCTTATTTACCCAGGAAACCATAAGAATTGGATAATTATTTATAATTTTTTATGGAACTATATACTATATATTGGTATACTGAAATTTTTTGGGAGAAAAATATCCTTTGAATGCCTGGATTTATCACTTCCAATAAATGTTCAATATTTATTCTTGTATGCAATATATAATATGTTTCTTGATTTTTTAACAATATAAAGTTAGATTTATATTAGTAAACCTTTTATCCTTCTATTATAATTATATTGAGTAATTTCCACTCTACGTATACTTATTCCTCATGTGGAATATATATTTCATGGAATGCCTCCTTAAAAATATTTTACAACATATTAATTATTTCTTATTACTCCTTAGTGTTTTGGATCAATGCCCACCATTTATTAGTGTCTCGTATAAGATGATTAATTACCATGGAAACTTTTTCCTTTCACTCCTTCAAAAAATGAGAAATATATTCTCAAAGAATTTAATACATTACTCAACAACTAATTGATTAGTAGTGTGATTAAATGATAAATGTTATTTTAACATGAATTAGTCCATCATTATTGTGCTATGTTTGGGATTAGTAGCCTTCTATATGTGGGAAAGGTTATTGGTTATAACCTAAGTTAGCTTCCCCAATATAGTTATAATTTTTTCAGCACCATCTCTGACTTCATTAGAATGACTAGTTGGGACATACCTGCGTTGATTATGTTCATTGATATGGTATTTATTCTTTCATCTAGGATCCATTTCCAAATAATGGCATACATTAGATTAGTTCATAAATTACTGAATTTAAAAACATATTTTATAACACTAAATATTGTGAAACACTTAAAAAAATTAAGATATTATACATAGATTATCTCATAATAACAATCTTAGTATCATGGGGGATATCAACAATTCATAAAAAAATAAAATAATTCATCATGTCTCATAAAGTGTTTGGGAATCAACCAATACATATCACCGTAGAGTGTTTATAATGGTGTGCAGTCTAAAGGCACCTCATTATACCCTGAGTGAAGATTGATTTTGTACTCGATTGTCCTTTATCAGTGTGTCTGGACCTTGGTGAATATATTCAAAAAATCCATCTTTTTTTCTATATATGGCTTTAGTATCCTTCTCCATATGGGAAAGGTTTTTCATTATAACCTAAGTCAGCTTCCCCAATACAGTTATAATTTGTTCATCACCAGCTCAAGCTTCATTAGAATGACCAGTTGGGAAGTCCATGAATAGATTATGTCCATTGATATGGTATCTATTACTTTATCTAGGATCCATTTCAAAACAATGGCATACATTAGATTAGCTCGTAGATTTATTAATTTAGAACCCAATTTTATAACTCTAAATTTTGTGAAACACATAACAGAAATTAAGATATTATACATAGATAATCTCATAATTAAAATCATAGTATCATGAGGAATATCAAAAATTCATAAAAAAATTCAAATAATTCACCATGTCTCATAAAGTGTTTTTGAATCAACCGATACATATCACTTTGGAGTGTCTATAAAGGTGTGAAGTCTTAAGGAACCTCATCATACCGTGAGTGGATATCGATTTGATACTCGACTATCTTTTATCAGGGTGTCTGGACCTCGGTGAATCTATTCAAGAAAATGATCTACTAGCATGTATCTAGAGATGGATTTAATTTCCAATAAACCACATATTATCTACCTCACCATAAATTCATGATATTAACCAATATATAGAATTATTAATAAAATCTATCATAGGATTGTGTTCCCTGGTATATTTTTACAAAAATAATGTTATAAAGGATTATTCTAATCTTCCATTAATACCAAATGTAACACACTTAAATTAGAAACATATAGTCAGAGTTTGGATTACTATGTTGGAACATGAAACAAGAGTTGTCATCCCAAGTTATCGAGATTTCTAACAGTCTTAGGATACTAGATACATATATGATTCTCATATTCCATTTTAAAACATGAAATAAAACATAAAAAATCTAATGACAAAATTATTTACTCATATATTATATGTGTGAAATCATTCATAGATCCCTTCTTGGTATCTGGGGGAATGGAAAACGTAAGAAAAGGATTATCTCAATTGCTTAGTAAGGGAATACATTCAAAAGAATCTATCATAGAACAAATAAATAAAGGATAATGTGGACAATATAAATCATAATCAAACGTTTAGTATAACTAATATCATAAAAGGGTAATATATCTATGGATGAAATAACAATATAAATAATCAAATAGATAATAATAAATGTTTTCATAATTATAGAATGTATAATTCTGTACATCAAAGTGATAAAATTAATTCCTCATTCCTAGAAATCATGCATAATGAGGTAAAGAATATTCCAAATATGGAAACTAGACAGTATTATTAGGCAAAATAATGTAACAAGGTGCTATAATGGGATCCTCCTATCACTTACTAAGTCAAATTCATTCACTAAGGAAAAAATGGCCTTTTGCGACGGGATAGTTGCGAGGGGAATAGATCCTGTCGCAAATAGTCCGTCCAAAAGATTATTTGCGACGGGGACATCAACCCATCGCAAATAATTAGTTATTTGCGACAGGATAAGGGGTCCCATCGTAAAAGGTTTGGTGCGGTGTGTGCGCCAAACTGCATGAAGGGTATTTACGACGGGGGATGTCTCCCCGTCACAAATACCCGGTGGAGGTAAATACAATTTGGGAAGGGATATGCCCCCGTCAGAAATAGTGTGTCGGCATGTCACTATTTGCGACACGACCCGTGGCAAATACCCTTTCAACCACTGACAGTAATTAATACGGCTGAAGGTATTTGCGACGGGTCCTGTTGCAAATAATAGTATTTCCAACGGGAGTCCTGTCGCAAATAGTCTCTTCATAAATAATATAACCTATATATACCCCTCATTCGTTTTTTCCTTCTTCCTCTCTATTCCATCTTTCTCTCTCTCACTCACTCTAAACTCTAATTTTAGAGGTAAAATTTCTCTGAGTTAATTTTTTTTATGAACAGATTCTGAAGCCGTCTACACCTATAAGAGATCGTGTTTAAAGGTATGTATGTTTTATTTAATTTAATATTTATTTCATTTTTTATATTAATTTTAATTATTTTTAATTAGTTGTAATCAAATTAGATTTAGATTGTTTTGTAATCAGTATTTATATCTAGTAATAAAATGAAATTATCAGTGCTACTTATTAATAATTAGTGATAATTATGAATTATTAATCATAATTAGTAATTAATATAAATAATTAGCGGTAATTAGTAATTAGTATCGGTAATTAGCAGTAATTAATAGTAATTAACGCAAATTAGTAATAATTAGATGTAATTTGTAATAATTATGAATCAATAGTAATAATTAGTAAAAAATAATAATAAATACTAATAAATATTAATAAATACTAATAATTAGTACTAATTAGTAATAATTACTAATAATTAGTAATAATTACTAATAATTAGTAAAAATTGTAAAAATTAGTAAAAAAAGTAACAGATACTAATAATTAGTGACAAATACTAATAATTACTAACAAATAGTAATAATTGGTAGACAAATAGTAATAATTAGTAAAAAATAGTAATAATTAGTAATAATTAGTAATAAATACTAATAAATGTCAATAATTAGAAATAATTAGAAATAATTAGAAATAATTAGTAAAAAATAGCAACAATTAGTTACAATTAGCAATAATTAGTAATAATTAGAAATAATTACTATTAATTAGAAACAATTAGTAATAATTAGCAATAATTAGTAATAATTAGAAATAAATAGTAACAATTAGCAATAAAGAGTAATAATTAGGAATAAATTGTAATAATTAGCAATAAATAGTATTAATTATGAATAAATTGTAATAATTAGTAATAAATATTAATAAATACTAATAATTAGTACTAAATACTAATAATTAGGAATAAATGCTAATAATTAGTAACAAATACTAATAATTAGTAACAAATAATAATAATTAGTAATAAATACTAATAAATAGTAATAATTAGACATATTTAGTAATAAATTGTAAAAATTAGTAATAATTACCAATAATTACAAATAATTTGCATTAATTAGTAATAATTAACAATAAATAGTAATAATTAGCAATTAATAGTAATAATAAGCAATAAATACTAATAATTAGCAATAACTAGTATTAATTAGCAATAAATACTAATAGTTATGAATAAATAGTAATAATTAGTAATAAATACTAATAAATACTAATAATAATAATAAATACTAATAATTAGTAATAAATATTAATAATTAGTAACAAAAACTAATAATTTGTAATAAATACTAATAATTTGTAATAAATACTAATAATTAGTAATAATTAGTAATAATGAGTAATAATTAGTAAAAAATAGTAATAATTAGTAATAATTATTATTAATTAGTAATAAATATTATTAATTAGTAATAAATAGTAATAAATAGTAATAAATGGTAACAAATAGTAATAATTCGTATTAATTAGTTACAAATACAAATAATTAGTTATAAATAGTAATAAATACTAATAATTAGTAATGAATAGTAATATTTACTAAAAATAGTAATAATTAGTAATAAATAGTAATAATTAGACATAATAGTAATAATTAGAATTAAATTGTAATAATTAGCAATAAATACTAATAATTAGTAAAAAATTGTAATAAATACTAATAATTAGTACTAAATACTAATAATTAGTAATAAATAAATATAATTAGTAATAATTAGTAATAATTAGTTATAATTTGTAATAATTATTAATATTTAGTAATAATTAGCAATAATTAGTAATAATTATTAATAATTATGAATAAACATTAATAATTTTTAAGAATTACTATTAATTAGCAATAATTACTAATAATTAGAAATAATTACTAATAAATAGTAATAATTACTAATAATTAGAAATAATTAGTAATAATTAGCAATAACTAGTAATAATTATCAACAAATAGTAATAATTAGAAATAATTAGTAGTAATTAGAAATAATTAGTAATAATTGGTAATAGTTTGTAATAATTACCAATAATTAGTAATAATTAGAAGATATGTCGATGTTAGGAGTAGCAACACGAGAAGATGGAGTACATGTAATGTATGACACAATGTTTATGGATGGATTTTCCTCCATCTTCTCCTCCAGATCCTCCACCTCCTCTAGAAGATCATCCCCCAAGTGATTTATTTTCATGTTAAAAATATTTGAAATCAATGTTTGTTGTAATATTAACTATTTACTGTTTCTATCTTTTATATTGGTGTGAATATTACATAATTTTATTTTTTTATTTTTTTATTTTTTTTATTTTTTTATTATTTTATTATTTAATATAAGAGTTATTTTTAATGTGTTTTTTACTAATAATAATAATAATAAATTATTATTTTTTATATTTTTTTCAAATATTGAGAATTTTAATATTTTATAAATTTTTTATTATTTTAATAATATCAATATTATTTTTTCATAAATTTTAATAATAATAATAACATTATTATATTATTAGTATTATTTTGTTATTAATATTAAAATAATATTATTTTTTATATTATTATTATTATTATTTAATATTATATTATTTATATTAATTGTATTGATATTATTATTATTTTCTAAAATTAATTTATCATAATTTTTTCTGAATATTTTTTTATTGTTATTTATTTGCGATTGGACATTTTGTGACGGGCTCCCGTCACAAATAGTTTATATATTTTTTAAATAAATATTTTTGATGGGAAAACGGGTGCGTCGCAAATACTTTTTTGCGACGGGCTCATCACAATAGAATTTTTATATATAAATAGAGAACTATTTGCAACGAGATCGTCACAAAAAAATACAATTTGCGACATTTTTTCTGCAATAGCATATTTACGATGGGACCCCGTCGGAAATACATAAAATTATAGTAGTGATTCATTATATGAAATAATTGAATAATAATTCAATACATAACCAACTTAAACATTAATATTGAAAATATAGCATATAAAATGTTAATATTTTCCACATTCAATAACTAAAAGAATATGATCATAATCCATCCAGAGTAATATGGTGTATAGAATCATTAAAATATATTCCTAGTGAATTATAAGTTTCAATAAATTATGTGGGCATAGAGAAAATTTCTTTTAAATGAAAATTCTAATATTTCATTGAAAATAATAGAAAATCGACCTTTTATTTGATAAAATTTTATATAATAATATCCAAAATATTTAGAAAGTTAATTTCTTTGAAAAAAATGGAAACATGTAAAATAGATTCAAATAAAATAATAGTACTTATGGAAATCAAATTTATTCATGTGGTAAATTTTAAGACAATGATTTCTATCACACCTTCAAGAAAAGGTCAAACATACTTCATTTATAAAAAATAAATTTGATTAATCATAAAACATTGAAAATAACATAAAATATTTTTTGTAAATTAATTTTAATGATCATTTTATCATTGAAAATATAATTATTGAAATAATCTAAAGAAACATGGACATGGAAGAATAAAAATCGTAACCAAAGAATAAATAATGCCAATTATTCTAAAAAACATTACAGATCATATTGAGTATGGATGATAGGAAAATGAATTGAAAAAATTTAAACTAAATAGATAACTAGTAGAGAATAAAATATATATTTTTTAAAAGTGTTTGATATTGTAATTTCCTTCAATTAATATTTAAACACAAACAATCATGAATAAAAATTATATTACAAACTAAACCCTTACCTTGAACTTCTACTTGTTCAATAACATTATATCCACATTAATAATCAATTTAAATTTGTTAAATATGTTCATAAAAAATATTTAAATATATAATTATATTATTATGGTTATTTTATAATTATTTGTAATCTATTCATTGAATATATCTTATTAATGTTTACCATTTAAGGTTGTTCATTCAATTTCTACAAAATTACATCAGCATAATTCCCATGGTTAAATAAGTTATAAAATGGTTCCATAATCTCCAAAATGTTAAAAATTAAATTAATATAATATTTTTTTCATTATATAAAATTTTATAAATTTTAATTCATTGTGGTAAAATAAAAAAAACACATTACTTCATGGATATGGTATTCCACACATACACATGAATGACACTATCATTTTCCAATGGATTTAGGGTAAAAAAATATATTATATATTATAAATCTAGATTAAAAATTAATTAAAATATTTTACATAAATATTAATTCCATATTTATAACCTTGAAAGTAATGTTTTGAGGAAAAAATAACTTTGTAGCTATGTGGATATGGTAGATCATACGTATGCGTGAGAAATGTTATCATTTTCCCATAGGATGGAAAAGGATATAAGAAAGGGTTTTCCCATAAAAATAATAAAAATTTAGTATATGGATGATAGTTATGTTAACGTATCATCATGGTCATATATGATTTAAAGGAATTGGAATAATTAATAAAATTTAAAACTCATGGTTAAGAGTCATACCTATTTGGATTACTACATTTGGATTTCACCTTATACTTTCATAGTATTATAATTTTGGTGAGAACAGGTCCTCAAGGGCATGGGTATGGATTTTGGTAATTTATTTTGGAATAAATTTATTGATATAAATGTAATAATTCATTTTAATAAGAGATGATATGAGGTTCCCTTGTATAAGTGAGGTCAGTGACACATTTGAAAATATTCTTAACTATTAAATATTATAAGGGTCTTACACATGGGTTAGTAGAACCTAAAAAATTTCATTTTATAGTTAATGTGACAATGATAAAAATAAACTCAACCAATAAAAATTAGTATGAGATATTATGACATTATCATAGTGTTTTAACCATAGTTAACTAATTTTTCCCTTTTACCATTGTGATAATATTTTTATCATGGTTATTATTCATAAAGATTAAAATTCAATTTTAACACATTACTAAATTTGAGCATAAATATTCCAAATATTTGATCCAACATTCAATGTTTAATTTTTATAAGTGGATGAAATTAATTTTAATATATGTACACAAAATGAAATGAAATTTTGTTTTTTATAAAACTGTGTTTTTAAGAATAAAAATTATCTTAAACCAATGTAAAATAATAATATGATTTCTATATCATTATTTATATTATTTCTTTATCAAATGAATCTTTGTTACATTAAAAACATATCAAAAAAATAATATGATAGAAAATTAATTATTGTATGTAAAAATAAAATGTTTCACTATTTTCTAAAAAATCATATATTTCATAAAAATACCAAATATAAACCCAATGCAATATTTTACCTTATGAACTCAAACATGATATCCATTTAATAATATTTTAATTATAAAATTTATAATTTTTAATTTTATATATAAACATGAACTATTTCTATTATATTACTAAATTAATGGGATGTTTATTGGGAAGTAGTCTAGAGATACAGTGTTTACCTACTATGGGTCAATTTCTAGTATTACATTCTCCCCCTATAATATCATCCTTAATACTAGGAAATTTTTTATATATTTATTAAATGTGTTCAGTCCTTCCATATAGATTATTTAGGACTCCGTGTTTCCTCCTCTAGTTTGTGATTTCTCCGAAGATTCATCACCAAATGAGTCATCTTATTCCATAAATCTTTTTTTAGAGTCAAGAATCAAGATAGTTTTTTTAGTATGGAAAATTATGTTCCAATTCTATTTACATATAGGCAAGAACATGCATTAGGTCATACTTATACTTCCTCAATAAAGAGATATGGAACACACCATTAACTTTAGTGAGGCTAAGTGGAATTTCCATATAGTATACCAGAACTCTAATACATCCAACATTTCAATATTCCAAATGTTCTTTTAAATTTATATCTGTTTTTATTAAAACTTAAAACACCCTTACATGGTGATAGCTTCATGAAATCATGATCTCCAACATTAAATTTTAAATATTTCCTTTCATTCATAGGACATATTTTTATCTACTATGATATATAGTAATATTATTTTAAATACTCTTCATATTCATCAATGTATCATCCATGAGATATGGGCCTACAAAATTTAATTAATCAACTTCATCACAAAAAATAAAATATGACACCTATTTTTATACTATGTTTCATGTGGTGTAATTTGAATACATTAATGGAATATATTATTATATGAATATTCCAAAAAAAACGTAAATACTAGTCCCATATACCATGAAATCCAATTATGAATGACCTAGAAAAATATTTTATTGTTTGAATAAAACATCCAAATACTACCATTAATTTCTGGAAGATAGGCAGTGCTCAAATTTTTCTCAGTTTCAAGATCCACCTGAAGACTCTTCCAAAATTTAAATGTATATCATGGATCAGGATCATATCCAACCAAGATATATATACCATAATTTATCCCAGAATCATTAATATAGATCTATATTATCATCTCATGATTTATTTTATCTCTTATAGCAGCGAAATGTGTGGGCTTGGTAACGAGATCAAAGATAACCCACAGAGAAACATTCTTTCTGATAGTTTTTTGAAATATTTTGAAAAAATAAATAGTGACATCATCCCATTTCCACATAGGAATACTTAGTGGTTTCATGAATCCTTTAAGATGTTTTATCTCAGAATTTATTTATTGGCAAGCAAAGAATTGTGATACATAGTATTCATTTCTTCGTTTCATATTTACTCACTAAAAATGTCCCATTAAATCTCAATACATTTTTGTGCTACCATGGTGTATATAAAACTTTTATCTATGGTAATAATCTAATAATTCCCTTTTAGCTCATGAATATGTGTAACACATAGCTTCTTTCCAAATTATAATATACCATTTTCATATATTAAGTCGAATAACATCCCATCATTCATGGATTTAATTTTCTTTCGAATATTCTCTTAGTCAGGATAGGAAAATTTTATTTTCTATAATAAGTAATGTTTGGTAATAATTTTGAATAGATGCAATGTTTCCCCTTCCTTAATTATTTCAATATATTACATAACTAAATCCATGAATATAGTAACATTGTCAATCCACATTATATCCAAATATCTATGATATTCAATACTCAAAGCATCAACCATCATATTTTAATTCCTAGGGAGGTAGTGTGTTGAAAAAACATAGTCCTTGAGATGTTTTAAACATTAATGTTTCCTCATATTGAGATCATTATGTGAGAATATTTATTTAAAACGTTTTTGATTAGTATATATTTTACATATTTCACAATAAAGGTAATCCCTCCATACCTTTAATTCAATGATTATGGATTACAACGCAATATCATGTGTTGGATATTTCTATTCGTTAACCTTTAACATATTTGATAAATAAGAATCAACTTTATTATTTCTCAAAAGGATTCATACAATTCCATTTTTTAATGCATCACTATATATAAAAAATACATCCATTCGCAATGGCAATGTCAACTACAATTCATTGACCAACAACATATTTAAATTTGTAAAAAATATCTAAATTCTTCTTACTATATTAACTTAACCACTTTACATTTAATCTTTTTTTATAGGTTAACTAATTTACCAATATTTTGAAAAAATCATCGACAGTAACCTTGTAATATAAAGAAACTACATACCCCGATTATAATTATTGTAGTTGGGAATTTGATCATTTCTGTTTTAATTTAAGGATCGGTAGATATTCCATCCATAGATGCAATATGAACTGAAAAATAAACATCATTATGCTTGAATTTTGATTTGCTAAATTTGTCATCTAACTCATTTTCTTAAAGAAACTTGTGAATGATTTTAAAATAACACTTATTCTCATCACAAAATTTATATTATATCTAATTATCATCAATATATACCAAAACAAAATTATTGTGATGATCCTTAAATATTTTGTTCACTATATATATATATATATATAATCAAAGTGTTCAATAGTCAATCAGAGGGAATTATTATAAATTTATAATGTTCATGTTGTGTATGAAATTCCAAAATTGGAAAGTCATCTGGCATTACTTGAAGTATATGACCCTTAGAACGAATTTACTCCTTCAATTTGATCAAATAAGCCATCAATTTAGAGAAGTGTATATTTTGTAGAGTAATTGGTTTAACTTATCTATAATTGATTCATGACCTCATAATCCCATCATTCATCAATAAAAAAATAATATCGGATCCCCATAGTGGAACACTAGGGAATATAAATCACTTATCACACAATTCATATACTAGATTATTTAGTACCACTAATTCCATTATGTTCATCCTGTAGAGATTCTTGGATATAGTTTTTTAATCCTGGATGAGATCAATAGAAAACTCAACATCACACTTAGGTGGGTGTCCTTATAGTTCTTCAATAAAGACATTGTTGTATTAGTACACAATATGTGAACCCACTATTCTAAGGATACCCATCCCATTAATTGGTTTTGTAAACTCTTATTTTCAATGAATTTTATTATACATAGATATTAGAACAGGATACAAACTGATTCGGATAAGGTATTTGTAAGGTTTGGTGTTCTGAGAACCAACTGTTTTGTACTTTGATTACATGAATGTTCCCTTTTTATATTGTTCATTTTTCTGGATGTATATAATATAATAATGTTCTGGAATATTTGTTGCATTAATAAGGTCATTGAAGATCCCCTCTATGATGAGATCCTTGAAATTATATAACAATATTCTTAAATAAAGCTATGCAGTGGGATTACAAACTATGATAGGACACATAGTGTACAGACCGTCATGTGCGAGTACTCGTAAGAAGACGAGACTCTCTCTCATGGAGTTCACACTTGGTAATCTTCAAGATGGGAGATTATGAGAACATACCCGCCAGTAGCAATTCTTCATTTCTTTGTGTCATTGGACATTGCTATCTATGAGCATGTGTAATGGTTCTTAGACTTGAAGATTATCATTAACTCATGTCATGACTCGCGCACATTGATTTACTGACGAAAACCGTCACGCAGATAGTTGGCGGGAAGTAGGGTATGTTGGGTGTGTCACGAGTGAAATGTTGTTAATGGATAAGTCGAGGAAGGATTTTTCCCTTCCATTTATGGAATTTGATATCTCGGCCCTTTGATTGAAATAGAACTGTCGCATTAAATTCAATGGCCAGGGTGTAAATGACGAGTTTATTTCAGGTAGTCAAAGAACGACGGATCAAGCATATAAGTTTATGACATAGCCATGAAACCTGATTGATGAGATATTGAGACAAAGGGATTAAATTACACAGTACGCATTTGTATGAGGTGATATGTTAATGCGGCGTCAACTTCTTTCTCTTGGGTTCCTTGACCCGTTACTAGAAAGTAATCTTGGACTTTAGGCAAGCTTGCCTAATGCCAATGAGAAAGAGGCCTAGAGGGTCACACATTAAGTGTATTTAAGTATATCATGTAGAATAAAGATTATTCCCATACGTGGTTTAATAATTATTCAAGGAATCCTAAATCATTTAAATGATGGAGGAAGAAGGAAATGAAAAACAAGATATACACACTGTGTATTAAAGATTACACGCCGTGTAGTTTTTCATGGAAAACAAGTACACGACGTGTATTAATAATTACACGCCGTGTAGTTTTCTTTATGGAAAAGAAATGAATAAATGAAAACAATATATACATGCCATGTACATTGAATGTACATTCCGTGTTGTTTTTAACGAAAAAAAGTACACGCCGTGTATTTATTAATACACACCGTGTAGTTTTTTCAGCCGGGATTTTGAGGATATAATATTATTTTAAATGATATTTATTATAATCAGTGTGGGCGCATGTCAAGGAATTAATTATTTGACATGGGGGTTTTAAATAAGAGTCAATGAAATAAATAAAATGTGTAACACATTTATTTATTTTCATAATTCTACAAACTTAAACCTGATTATAAATATCCTCAAAATCCAACTCTTTTCCTACAGACAAGAGAATCGTTGTGCACAACACCTCTGGAGAATTCATTCAAGGCCGAAATAACATCTTCCTCCAAGAATTCTCTCAAGACCGAGAGAGATCATCTTTCATCAGATCAAGACAATCTAAGGCGGGCAACGTAAGCAAAGTTTTCGCCACGCTAGCACCCGAATACTCCTTTGGCGACGTCCCGAGATACGAGGTACACATGTGGATCATAGCTAGAGGAAGTCTACACTTGGATTCTGCGATTCAACGATGAATCACATCGGAACGTGATCAAGAACATAAACGAAGAAGGAACACCCAAAAGGTATTTCTTTTCAATTGATTAAATTAATTATAATCAACATGTAACGATCCTACCTTTTGGTTTCGGGACTTTTCTTTTCATTGCCCATTTTTCTGATTCTATCCATGGATAGTGGCATTTATCATCGTATTGATCCCTGATTGATCATTGTTAATGATAAAAATCCAAGTGGGCACATCTACCTAGGCGCTTCCACTGCACCCGGAACCTTCATTATTCACCCATATAAAGACAAGTAATTCATCCTCTCTATCTCAAATCATAATATCCTTCTCTTGGAAATAAATTTTCACATTGAAATTTTATATTAAATCCCTTCCAATGGTTATTTCAATGCTAACTTTGGGTATAGTAATTAGGTTTGAAAATAGTGTATGTCGATGTGTCCTAATGGGGAATGACAAAAATATCCTTCTTCTAGTATTATTTCCACTAAGATTCATGATTCAAAACTACATTCTTAATGTTCTATCAAAATATATCATTTCCTTGGAGAACATAGAATATATAAAATAGCCTGAATATATAGAATAAAATTAATCATTATCAAAATTTGATGTTATGATTAATGTACCAACATCCTCATCTTTAGGAGCATTAACATTCTTTATAGTGATTGAATAATAATGTACTTTCACCATTTTACTTTTCTATGAATAATACAATTTATGCTTTTGGAATTCATTAAAATAGTGTCCCATCTTCTTACAGATTAATCAATAAACATTTTAGGATTATTTATTCCCCTTAACATCATGATCCTGATGGACCTTTTCTCCACCATTGAAGAAAAATCTCATTCCCATCAACCATGTTGGTTTATGTTTTGTTAAAAAATTATTTAATGTTAGTAATTCCACTATTCCCTACATCCCCCATGTCATACTTTATTTTTCAAAGAGCCCAGTCACCCACTTCATTCCATGTTTACCTTGGAATACATAAAACATGGATAATTATTTCCCTATCTTTAGATAAGTTGATATTGTATCCTAATATATTGAAAATTTATTAGTTTCTAATTCTTATTGAAGGATATGATTTATCACATCAATATTATGATCAATATTACTTCTTATATTATGTAAATAATCATAAGTTTTAGTTTATAACCTTATATTGTTTACTTTATATTATGTAACATTTTTTCCAACCACTTTCTTTAGATTGAGGAATTGCCTCTCTATATCAAATTTTTTTCATGTGGAATTTATTTTTCAAAGAATATATCCTTGACTGTCTTCGAATTTATATTATTTATTTTCTCTACCTCCTTAGTGTTCTAGATAAATTTTCACCTTTTATTATTATCTTCTTTAATATGATATACCCTAATTATATACTTATCCCTTTCACTGCTTTCAAAAGAGAGAAATATATTCTTCTAATACTTGATCCATTTCTCAGCTTCTAATGGATTATTATTACCATTACATAATAGATTATGGTTCTCATGAAGTGTTCCAATTTTATTTCACCATATTGGGGATCAATATGATACTCCATATTGCAAGGTTATGGGACCTAACCTGAGTTTGATTCCATAATAAAGTAAAAATTTATTCCATTCCATCCCATTATCCATTCTCTTTATTGAGAGGGAATTCTCTATATATATTACATGAATTTAAATATTTTCTAATCCATATGTTATGTTCAAGTTATAAATAGTATCATACACTAAATCAGCTCATAGTACAATGGATTTTAAGACATAGTGTATAATTTTAAATGTAGTGTAACACTTAACAAAATTTAATAATTTATGCATCTCTAATCTTATATTCAAAAGTAAAGAATCATTATGGGTATCATCATATCATAAAAATATTATCATTTTGTTTATAATGGTTTGTAAAGAAGATTTTAATCAACCAAGGCATATCCCATAGAAGTGTTGAGTGGGATGTGTATTCTTAGGCCCGCTCATCATACAACGATTTAAGATCATGTTGATACACTATAGCCATTTTTAGGCTATTTTCTCATCACTATATATAGTTACCCAAGCTTAACATACATGGAAACTACATTATTCTTTATGAATATTCAGAACATTACAAAAGTACATGCCTGAGGATCATAATAGTTTAGTGTATTTGGAAACTTGTAACAAAATATTCTAACTTGGTAAAATGTATTCAATTTTTCCCATAATGATCTTACCCTTTAGTACTTTTACTTAAAACATTTATTCATAACCTAGGTAAAGAAAAAATAGTAATGGGGTGAGATCGAATGCTCATTAAGGGTAAATAAAGGAAATATATAAGAATAACATTAACATAAGGGTACTATAACATGACAATAACATTTTAACATCATAACCTTCATATCAAATATTATAAACTTGATACATGGAATAAATATTGGCAGTTCATAAGAAATTAATCATAAGATAATCAATAACATGAACCATGTGAGAATATCATAGGCATAAGACATAGAATTTGTGTAAAATGTAGAAACATTTAATATCATTCCCTATAATCATGGATCATTTGTAAAAACGTATTAGGTCACTTCATGGGGACTACACTTACTAGGTGAGACACACCACCTTCCTCAGTTGCATTCCTTTCCTTGTTAGGGATTGGGTTTCCCCATCTTCCCATAGTGGATTAGGTTTCACCATATTCCCATGGTGGATCGGGTTTCCCCATTTTCCATAGTGGATCAAGTATGTCGACTTGATTCCCATCATTATATCGTGATATATAAACCTTTACCCAATTCATTAGAGGGTGATATAAGTATCACACATCTCATAATGAAATTATACATGCATTTTTCAAAATTTCACAAATAAACTTATCATAACCTGTAAAATGAAATGGGTTTCATAAACATGTAATCATATCTTAACTTGTAGAAAAGAAAGGTTTCATAATCATTTAATCATACCATAACTTGTGAAAAGAATCAATTTTCATGAAAGTATAACCTATTATAGAGAAAAAAGTTTCATAAAAATCATTCCATCAGAACATAAACCATTTAGAGAATTAATATGAATAGTGTCATTGGATTGTATAACTAGTAAATCATAAACTATTACTAATTATTTCATCATATATACAGAATCATTTTGAAATTTAACTTGAAACATCACTTTTTAAAATATATAACATTCTGATAATCCTTTTATTTGAAACCACATTTAAAACATAAAAATTAATCGTGGAAAATTGTTTCAAAACATTTCTTGTGGGAAATATCGTTTCTGCTTTGAAAAAAAATTCTATTTAAAATATAATGATTTTGAAAACTTTTTTCTTTGAAAATATATTTGAAAACTTATAATGGTAGCTTTAAAACATCTTAAAAAAGCATTTCCCTTGAAAACATATAAAATAATATTTAAAAAAATTTAAAACCATTTTTAATCATAAAAAAATTGAAAAAAAAATTCATTAAAAATATCTTTAATAAATTAAAAAAAGATTTGAAAATCATTTAAAAGTCTTATTGAACATAGAACAATTTTGAAATACATTTTAATTGAAACACTCTTCAAAAAGATGAATGACTATATTATTAGGGAAAAATTTATTAAAAAAAATTATAATTATAATCTTTGAAAGGAATATTCAAAGAATTGTGGTTATTGTGATGGATAAATTCATGCATTCCAAACATTCATTTTACACTGTAAAAAGTTTAGAAAAGTGCCTCAATTAGAAAATGATAAGAATATTAAATTATAAAAAAATTGTTAAAAAGTTAAATCATGGGTATAATTTTCTTTTATATATCATTGTAGAATAGTGTAACATTTTTTGAATTTTTTTAGAAAACATGGTTTTGAGAGAACACATATTTCTGACCGAAATAATAAATAAAGTCAGATTTTCATAAAAATATTATTATTTATATTATGCAATAAATAATTTAAAATTTAAATAATACATTAATATTTCATGTATAATAAGTGGATAATATAATTTATTAGTTTTATTGAGATATGTGTCACAATATTTCCTCAACGGAAGCATAATCATAAAAAATCCCTATAAATAATGACATTGTAGCAATAAACTATTACTACATTGGTAACTTTGAATCATAATCCCCATGAAATAATAAAATTAAATTAATTTTAAAATATAATTAAAAGAATTATATTCATGATATAACATGTAAATTTGTATTATATATACACCGTATAAAAATATATGTTCATAATATGGAATGTATCTCAAAGAAGGAAAATTTAGACAAAATTACTTTATCGATTTGGTAACTTTTGATCAATAAACCCCATGAAATATAAGTCATAAAATAGATATTTAAATACCTATAAATTTAGTTATATTAATCATAAAATAAATTCATGGTCATTATATACACCACATAAAATAAATGAGTGGTGAATAAGGCATAAGACTCACAAAAATAAAAGTGAGACGAGAAAACCCTTACCTTAAGTCATGAATTTCATCATACAAGTCAAAACATCATGTATAATCAATATAATTCTATCATAAATCTAAAATAGATCCAAATTATTATATATAATACCATACATTATTTTATTATGAATTTATATTACCAGTTTATTAACAACTCCATGTTAACGTTACATTTCAGGTAATATCCGCATTGTTTTTCATGTTTGTTTTGACTTGATATTCTTTATCATATTACATATATCTTGATTTACTTATTTGAATAATTTAAAACATGATTTATATATCAAATATATTAATTATATAATTATTTATAATAATATATAAAATATATATATATATATATATGGAATGGAATACATCATCCATGGAGTTTGTAGGTCGTACGTACGCATGAATGTTGTTTCCATTTTTTTATTATATTGAAAGAGGGAAATTAATTTACATATATGTATATATATATATATAATAATTAATTTATAATTATTATTTCATAAATATACAATAATTTCACAAAATCCATCCTTAATACATTCCATGTACTGTGATATCGAATTCGATCACTTTGTGGAGGCGGTAGTCCACACGTCCACAAATGAAGTTATCGCATTTACAAAAAATGGAAAGAATGAAGGTATGTTTTATATAAAATTAAAGAAGAATAAATAAATCATAAATATAATATATATCCTATAGAAACATATTTTCCATCCTAATTTGCAATCATGAGAGGTGGTAACGTAAAAAACGAACAATATAGTTTCGTGAGGAAGTAGTTCTCTACACACAGGAACATTAAGTTCATTACCCATTAGATGGAAGTGTGTGTAACTGTAGGTTGAAACCATATAATAAAAACATATCAGTATATTGAGTATAAGTAGTTTATTATATAATTATAGAATAATAATTTTTTAGTTTTTTGAGAATGAGAATAAAACGAAAGACCTTGAGGAAGGATGTTACCTCTTCTATGGGTAAATCCTATTGGTTTTCATCAAAGGGATTCAGTGGTTATATTTACGCAAAAAATGAAGGATTCTAGAATTAATTTAGGGATTTTGGGAGATTATTTAGGTATATTTTTTCAAATAAAAATGGTTCTAGATGTGTTATTATATGGGAGGAGTGAGTTCCTTTTGTAATAGAGGAAAAGTGGCATTCTTGTAAAAAATTTAAAAGGGAATTCTACCCATGTTTTTTCTACAACAAGTGGATCCAATAATAATAAAAATTATATAAAAGGGAGTTTATATTCTATATATTAAAATCCAATTCCTTTTGGAAGAGTTTCTAGATAATTTTTGGCCCAAACATTATGGGTTTTTCCTTTGTTAGGCTAATTTTTCTCTTAATTGCTATAATTAATTTTAATAACATTCACTAATATTATTGGTAAAAAAATAAGTTGACCTTATTAAAAATTTTACATTATTATGACTTAAAATATGGAATCCAATTTTTTAAATTCAAATAACATAATTATAAGAAATTAATTTAAAATTAATCCTGCAGACGTGCCAAAAAAGTGGGTTTTTAAGAGAAAAGGTCCAGAAGTTTGAAATGTTTTTATATCCAATTTCAATTTGAAATCAGTTCCAATGAACTGAATTGGATTAATTTATTTAAAATTTATCTAATTAAAACATAACAGTAAATTAATATATAATTTCACTATATAAATAATTAAGACAAAAAAATAGTTTTGACTTCAAATTTAGTTTTTTTAACTAGTAATAAAAAATGAAACTTCTTAGAAAAATAAAACAAATTCACCCAAAGTAAATTTTGATATTCCTCTTCAAGAAATTAATTTTATTTTTTTAAAATAAAAATTATAAAATATTCCAAAATCATATTTAATATGGGTTCTCTATTAAAAGGTGGTAAAATTACCTTTTAGAAAAAAACATCTTTTTTATTTTTAAAATTGAATTTATTCTTGTATTAAACAAATAAAATGTATTGGATGAGTATCAAAAATATTTATTGAATATATAATATAAAAATTTTATTGAAAATGGAAATCAAAAGTGGTTTTTTTAATTTATAGAGATAAAATTGAGTTTGTATATTGAAAAATGGTTTTATTAGAAAAGTAATTTCTTTATTTTCAAATAGTTATTATGTTCAATTATAAAAATTTATAACCAAAGGATTAATTTTATATAAAAGTGTAAATCATATTTTCACAATTTAGTTAATCTTATTTGTGACTTCCTTTCCAATGGCTTGATGGTAGCTATAATAATATTTTAATAATATTATTAATAAAATCTTGTAGTTCATTAAAACTAGACCTTGCATGTAACATAAGATATCAAATGGAATTATAATTTTGTGTAATACCATCCAAAATTAGTGTTGGATGTACCGCAAGATAATTTAAGTGTTGCTTGTAGTGTAAGATTGACTTGGTGTTTCATATAATGCAATCTATACTTGGTGCTTCTATATAAAAAAAGATATATCCAGTGTTGTGTGAAGTAAAAAATATCAAAATATTAAATTAATTAGAAACAAATAATTCACAAAACTTGGGTTGTTACATTCTATTACCTTTAAAATGAATTTATCCCATGAAATTTATCTGGGTTGTCAAAGTTCTAATACCTGAAAATTACTCTCTTAGAAACCCACATAATAAAAATGAATACTAAACTTCTATAAAAAATGGAATGTTGGAAATATAAAGGTTTCCCAAAGTAACACATAACTAGGTTTCCATATAGAATATAGTAGGGAAGTGAAAATAGGGACATGGAAGAGAAATATAACTATCAAGTTCTGATAGAGAGTGATAATATTATGGATAGGATAAAGTTAACGCTAATAAATCCATAAAAATATAGTGATCAAAAGGGCCATTTTATTCATAAAAAATGAAGGTATGGGGATAAAAAATGTTTTAATCTCATTTTCCCTAAATTTTATGAGTTTTCATGAGAATATATACTTATATGATTTCAGGACATTCTCTCATTTTATTGTTTCATGGTCAATTTCTACTTTATCTCTTATTAAAAGGAATAACTATGAAATTTTCCTTCCTAATGTATTAATAGATCATGAGATCCAAAAATTAAATTATAGGTCATTCAATATTTCATTAGTTAACATAAAAAAATTGTTAACACAAGTTATCCAATATGCATAAATCCTCATATAGTGAGATAATACTTTAATATCTAAAACTTCATCCAATGTTTTTCATAAACCTTTCCATAAATAGTCAACCTTGTAACCCTTATGAAAGATAAAAAAATAATAAACATTATAAATAAGTTACCTAAAGCATCTTAACATTTATCACATCTATATCATAAGGTATCTCTTGGTTTTCACATACCAAACATAAGAATTTATACATCATGTATTCTCTTAAAACATGATAATAAAGTGAATTACCATAAATCCTTATTGAAAACATTCAGGTTTATTTATTCCAATGTTTATTGGATAAATTACATAACTTCTAAAATGTAGTAAACATCATCAATGATAGCATAAACCACCTTTAAATATATCCATTATTAGTTTTGAGGTAATCAGTACCATCCAATTTACTTATTCATGTCGAAAACATATTTATCCAAACATCGTTATCTCAATATTAGGAACATATTAAGTGTTATCTTTCTCTTAATCATGAGTTTCCCATTAAAATTACCTTGACATTAAATAAGTTTTCTTGTCCATTAGAACCATTCAACATATTATTGTAAATCCTTAGCAAAAAAACATAAACCGAAAAACCCTTATATATTTCACAATTCATAATTATTGAATTCAAATACATAAACACATTGATTATTCTACTTTATCATCAAGAATTTAACAAGGATACTTCATCCCATTAATTAATACCTCTTTAATTTCATATTTCATGTATATTATCATCATCATTAGTGATATAATCATTACTCATACCACCTTTCTGATTCTCTTTATATGCTTTCCACTTAGGACACTTATTTGCATAATGACCATTCATTCTATACTTAAATAATTTAACCTTCGATGGTTTCTTAGGGAGTCCAATATTTCATTATATTGCGTTAACTGAACCCTTTATTTTTCCTTTGTAGTTAATTTTTTTGTGTCCATATTTTCCACAGTCAAATTTTATTTTTAATCCTGTAATTCATTCACTTAGGTGATTCTTTCCACATTATTGACACAAAGGAAACTGAACCTTATTTCCTCCATGGTCTCGATTACCTGAACTCTTAGTGAACTCCTTTTTTATCTTTATTGGTTAATTTGAGAGTTCATTAAGGTACACATTGTTAAAAAAATTGAATACTGATTAGGTATGATCACAACATCCTTCACTCTAGTGACCATCCCATTTGACTACTCATCAGCAAATTGTCCATCACATTAAATGTTAATACAATTCCTTCTAGTTCCTTCCACTGACTAAAACCATAAATTATAGATTGATAATCACTTATCATAGTGGAAAAATCCGAATCAAGAAAAAAATTACTTATAGGATGTCTAAATCATGACACCACACCGCTGGAAACTTATGACATACCAACGGTTTAAAACCATTGGTATAGGCTGGAAAACCATTTGTATAACCTATACCAATAGTTTTCCAAATTGTTGGTTGTTGAGGTGCGGTGATAGACATATGCCAACGGTTATTAAATAATCGTTGGTATATGGTGCCTTACAACACATTATACCAATGGTTTTTAGTAACCATTGGTATAACTTGTTACCAAAAATTTGATATCGTTTCAATATATCTCATCTTATATCTATACCAACAGTTTATGAACTGATGGTATAGAATTTTACCAATGGTTTGATGTAAATAGTTAGTAAATATTTATTTTTAGGTCTATACCATTGGTTTGTTGTAAACCGTTGGTGTAGATTCTATTTTAACATCTATACTAATGGTTTTTAAATCGTTGGCATAGAGTTGCTGAAAATCCAGTAGCAGGAAGCAGCCTGCCTCCCCCCTGTGCAATTACCTGTAAGAATAACACCAATGCAATTACCTATATAAAAATCAAGATTCAAAATTTAGAATTATAGGTAATTTCATTTAATTGCCTATGCAATCACCAATGTAATTACCAGCAATTGAAAAACATTTTATATAATTTAGAATAAGACCAATGTAGACAAATATGATCCAAATAGTGTTACATCAAAATAACACCAATGCAATTACAGTAAACAGTAGAGAATTTAGAATAGAACAAATTCAAAATAACACCAATACACCCAACAAAATACCCCACTTAAAACCACAACACCCCGAAAACAAACATCTCCATAAACACAACACATAAAAATATGATACAAATAGTGATAGAAGTTTATTTCTCTCATTTGGAAAATTGATGAAATAATCATTATATGATCTTGATTGAATTTGAATGGATGGAATTATATATATTTGGCCTAGTAAATTTATTCAACAATGGTGTATCATTAGAGATAAAATTATAATCTAGTTTATAGTTGGTATATAATCATTGATGATCATATTCCAAGGGATTATTGGGATAGTTACCAAAATGTGGGGAGTGGAAACCCACATTATAGTGTGGTGTAATATATAGGGGTTTGATATACCCTTAATATATAATAGTGTGGTTTAATATATAGGGGTTGATGGATAATGTTCTTAATGTAATTTCATGTGAATTTTGGAAGTGAGTTTTGAATGATAATTTGATATGTACCTCTATGGTAGTGAATATATTGGAAATGAATGAGGTTTTGTTAGATAATTTACTCAATACTGGGCCTTGGCATGTATTGTCCAAGAGAAATAGTTTCAATATTTGTACGTTTATTTGAATGTGTTGGGATGAGTGGCATGTGGCAATGATAACTTTTGAGGTGGATCTTGAGGTGTAGAATAAGGTAAGGTATATAATGGTGAGAGTACAATTGGTGGTTTGAGGGTGTGGCCCTCATTATCTATAGAATTTTTTTAGGTTCTTCACACCATGGTCTCACTGAATAATGGACAGGTCATTAGATATGATGGTTAGGAGCTTGATATAATGATGTAGGAAGGACACTCTTATAGTGGGGATTTTGATTGCATTCATTGTAATGTAACCATCGTCATAATCAATCATGGATTCACATAATCAATAGTTGAAGCCAGTTTTTTGAATAGGTAGATTATTGAATATATATCTGAGTCCTTTTAATTTCATGGATTAATTCCAAGTGTAAACATATATTATATATTAGATGGCCTCCAATCATTATCCTTGATCTCAGGATAAAATTGAAATGATCTAGGGATGAATCATATCATGAAGGTGTTAGTGATTAGGGTATGTGTTGTTGAGATATAAAAAATCACACTAAAAGAAAAAACCTGAAAATACCCTACCAACATTTGCAAAAAAATACTAAATAGTGATGAATACACACCAAAAAATCTAATACAACACCTTATAAAGCACCAATGTAAATGAACCTAAAAATAAATACAATATAACATACAATTATGGGTGGGTATCACCTAAGTTTAAAATTATGATGGTGATGCTAGTTAGAGTACATGTTGTTGAGATATATTAGTTACTCTGTAACATGTATCTAACTGTGGATGGATTTGTGGATAACTGAAATATAAGATATGAGATATTACTACTATTTTTTCTCATTATTTATGATCTAACCATGTTGTACAGTAGTGATGAGATCCAATATGAGTGATAGGTTTGTGGTATGTGACATGGTATGAGAAATAGTATATGACCCTACCCCGAGTAAGAGGGTAGTGTTCAGGATATGATATAGGACATTCCACAGTATCCTAGATGTGATATGGGACCTTAATATGAGTGAGTGTCTAGTTTTCAAGATGTTATATCATGAATTACCTTGAGTGGAGGATAGTGATCATGATGTGATACATGACCTTAACTTAAGTTAGATAGTAGTGCCCATGAAATGATATGTGACCCAACCATGAGTGGGAGGGTAGTGGTTAAGATATGATATAGAACCTAACCTCGAGTGAGAGGGTTGTGGTTAGTATATTATATGGGATCCAACCTCGAGTTATTGGTTAATAGTCTGTATGTGATACCAGACCTCACTTTGAGCAATTGGGTGGAAGTATGAGGATAAATATGAGATCGAGACTTGGTGTAAGGCTCTAACCTGGGTTAAAGGGTGAAGGTAGAGACTAAGATACATCAACCTTCCCTAAGTGGTTGGGTATGAGTTTGGGGTTGAATTTTGTGATGAATTTTATTTCAATATTCTCCAAATCAAGTAGGTTCCAGTGTTGGGTCTCAATGGGTAGCACCCGCTGACCATTCATAATTGATACATGTTTTATATTCGTGCTTGTTTTATATTCCCATACATGTTTACACTATATATAATGATGTATATTGGGGGAAATTCGTGATACCCTACCATGTTATATCATGGTGATGTTATCTGTTATTTTTTGTTTTCTCTTCATTGTAATTAAGCTTAATATAATGTTTTATTTTGATTATGTTATTTATGTATCATTATTTTGGAGGGTAGAGAGATTATAGTATCCCCATGATACTTATATACTCCCACCGCTAGTCTAAAGCATCCAGTATAAGGGTAGGTGTTCCCGAGTTCTTGTGGTGATTTACCAAAGATTTTATATGATATATTTTAGCCGAGGCAGTACAAAGAGGATACAAAGAATTTTTTTTTGTTTGAATATTTTATCATGGTAGTTGGAGGTAGGATGTGTTGTTGGAACTTGGAATAGACATTGTACTGGTATGTAACAAACCCATGTATAAGAAAATTCGAACCTAAAAGGTGATGATATTGTTTTTCATTTATATTTATTGTTCTAATTGATATTTTCATTCATGTATGATGTTTTGGGTGAGCTATTATTTATTTTTTTTACTCTTATCCTGATGTTGTAATAGAGTGTGGGTTCATGCATCATACAGGTTTGTATACTTGGAAATTCTCATGACTGCTTTTGGGTGTGAAATTATTTTCACAATGGGGAAAGTGGGTTTATAAAAATTTTAAAAAGGAAAAAATTATTTGATAATTGTATGGAATGTGATTTTATTAATTAATGTGTCAATAATAACATATTCATTGTTTTATAAAATAACTAATTGTAGGTTCCTTAATTAATTGGGACCATTGTGGTGATTATTGTGTGATGTTTTGATGTGATTATAGTTATTCTCCTAGTGTTTGATAACCATTTATAGTGTAGGTTTGGGTATGAGGTGCCTTTTGATGGGATCTAGGTTTGTGTTCCCAGGTATGGGTTATGCATGATATGTGTTTTTTGGTTAAATACATTTTAATGGGTAAATTTGATAGTGTTGATGCTAGAGTGGGATGATATTGTGTCTCTGTCTATAGTGATTATAAGGTTCTATAGGTTGCCTACTAGTTATGTCTATCAGAGTAGCAGGTTATGCTTGGCTAATATTGGTTGGTTGATCCTCAATTTTCCTGATGTTTAGATGATGTAGTTTTATTATTGAGCATGTTACATGAATGGAAACATACTATGATGTGAGGAGCATTGTTATATGGTTATGTTTTTAGAGAAAGTCTCGATAGGTGTAAGATCAAGTGCTCGATTTCTTTAGGAATTGACTTGGGTGCCCTATGAAGGAGGGAATTGTGATTTATTTATGAGGGGTAGGTTTTCCTTATTTAATTGGGTATATTATAGTTGTATTTCAATTTTTGTTGGAAAAAATGATTTTTTAAAATTAATTTTAAATCCCCCAATTTAAATAATCATTAATGTTAATAAATATAGTCAATATATATAATTTTATACTTTAATGTACAACATGATCTGTGAATGAGACTAGATCAAAAATGGTGTCCCATAATGTAAATCATAAAAAGAAAACGAATTAGAGAAATATGACTCAGAAGTGGTATAATGAAAATGAATAAGCTCAAATTCTTCATCCAAGAGTTTGAGTGTATGTAAAAAGATAATTGTGAAATATCTTTAATACCATGTAAAAAGATAATTCATAGAATTCATACCTCCATGTAAAGTCAATTTTTATTATTTATAAATAAAAAAATAAAGATAAAATTAAGACTATTAACCTAATCAATCCTTTTAATGTTGAATCATATAATAAATTTACAAATACCCTAATTACTTTATCAAAATAGATGACAATACATTGGTAAAAGGTGTTGTTATTAAAACTATATAGTATTTAGGATGCGTGAGTAAAGCATAGTGTAACTAACCTAATCAAACATATATCCAGTCACAGAAAATTAGGAAACACCAAATGTCAGTAATATCAGTAAAAAATGTAAGAGATCAATTTTTACTCCATCTCCATCACTATCACTATCACCACCATCATCATCAGCATCATCCTCATCCTCATCCCCACCCCCATCCTCATCCTCATCCCCTCCCCCATCCTCATCCTCGTCCCCTACCCCATCCTCATCCTAGGCCTCATCCTTTGAATCATCCTCTACATCAGCATATGTCTCTCCCTCAGCCTTAGCCACGTCCTCGGCCTTGGTCTCAGCATTATCATCATCCTCAGTCTCTTCCTCACCATCGTCATCTCTTGGAACAACATCGTCTAGACCACCACTAGAATTGTCACTAGGTGCACTATATATTGAATGCATCAAATAAATATATTCATCATATGATGTGCTGACCTATGGTGGAAGTATTGGACATAAAACATTCATTAGTTTCATAAATTCTATGTTTTCCGAAGTAGGACATTCTTCCAGGTGTGTGTCCTTTTTCAGTTTGTTCTTCCCATTCTTTAACCTATTAGAACTTGGTGGCACTACAACTAGTACCTGAAGATTCCAATACCTCTTTAGAACTATACTCTTCCCAGGTCGGAAACATACTCTACCGCGGTGCTCATATCCCAACACCTGATGTAAGTGATCATTTGGCCCAAAATTATCAGGTTTCAGGGCATAAAGGTCCTCTAAAGTATCCTATTACAATTATAAAAATATTATTAAGTTAAAAAATAGATATTAAATTTTTAAATCAAAAAAATAAAACTTAAAATCTACTACTATGTCAGTTCGTTAACAGCACTTCCATCTTTTTCCTTTTTACTAGAGCAAAACATTTTTTCTCGAGGCACACATCCTTCAGTATTCAATACCTACCACTATAATGACATTGAATATAGGAAAACATAATTATAAATTAGTTCCAAATATTGAATTCCATAACTAAAATTATATTAAAACTTTAGAAATCGAATAAATTATGGAGGAAGCAATAGAAAGTGCAAGTCCTAATGAAAAATTATAAACAATTGTTGTACCTTCTTACACTCGTGATATAACATCGTAGTACGTCCAAATGTGTGGAGGTATTTTTTAACATCAATGTTTTTTTTATTTTTCCTAATGATTCCTAAATAAAATTCAATAATAAAAAATATATTATTAATGAAAAACATGAAAAATTTCATTTAAATATCTCAAATGTGATTAATACCTTAAACTTGATAGATGTCCAATGAGTAATTATTGTCTAATATTGTTCTATCAGACAATCATACATGACAGGTACCTCCTATAACTCTATACCAACTCTAGCATGTTAGAAAATATACAACTCGTGATTATAGGATCTCCAAATCTCACCTAACTCCTTTAGACATGCTGGTCATGCACCCTCACCATCGGGGAAATGAAACTAAATATGACACCAAAATATTAATTCATATAAATAAAAAAATGATATTAGATTAAATATAATTGATTATTTACCCACATCTGTGACCAAGTATTATCCTTTATTCATTTGGAAACTATCTCCATGATATCAGGCTGACAGGAATGATGTCAGAGTATTTGTAAAGCATCTCCAAAAAACTCCAACATTTTTTCCCTTTTTTCGATCATTTGATTATATTTGTTGAAGTCCACCATCCGATGCATGTAGCGGTTCCACACCAAACGCATGCGTGTACACCCCTGCCTATGTCGCCTATTAGTATATGAATCTGTTATGATGGAAAAACAAATAGTATATCAATACCTGTTACAATGAAAATAAATTGTGGTAAAAAAAATATGTTAAGGTTCTAAAATATACATGTGGAAGTCTGCTCAATGGAGGGCTATAGATATGCTTCCATTGAAGGATCATCACCCTGTACCGATGGAGTGGGTCCCAATGTATACTCTATAGGCACATACTACGTTAGAGTAGGAGTTGAAGAAGTAATGTAGAAGCCTAGGGAAAATAATTAGATGGTAAAGATGATGGAATGGATTAATGGACAATTTCATAATATAGATGAGGAGTGGGAATCATTATGGTATATGGTAAAGATGGGTGAGGAGTCTCAGATGTGAAGGGTGGTGAAAACTTTGGAGGCCTAAATATCTCATGTGTCCATAATGACATAGTGGGATCAGAATGTGTGGAAGATGGTACGTTAGTGGGAGCGGCAGAGTCTAAATTAGTATGTTGAATGGAGCACCTAGCTCTCATACCACCCCCTCATACCATCAGCCTGAGAATTGGGACCACTACTAGGCTGATCATTGAATAACTGGTGCCTTAGTAGTGGATCTTGCATAAAAGTTTCAAAAACAATTAATCTCATGAAATTATATGTTACTGATATATATATATATATATATATATATTAAATAAAATAATCACAATAGGCACTAATGGAGGAATTCCCATCTCAGCCATTTGATGATGGTTTTTCATCATCTTTTTTCTTTTCTGCTCCTCATATGGTTTCATTTACTTCATTTGAAAACAAATATAAAAGTAATTAGAAAAGGATAAATAATGTGTAACCAAAAAAACAAAAAAAGATACATGATTATTTGTCTTAGGTCATTCGGTTAATATTTTCAATTAGGTAATTTAGCTATTTCTGTGTTAGGTCATTATTTTCACTAGATTTGGTTTTCATATCAATTATTTTAATATGTCCAATTCAATTCATCTAGTTTTTTTATTACAATTTAACTATTTTGATTTTTTGGGTTTGGTAGGTCTGAATACAATTCAATTCAATATTATAAAATGAAACTCAAACAAAAAAACAACTAGTAAATATTGGAAATACACATGAAGGTCTAGTTGGATAAAAAATATTTTTAATCAATAGTAAATCAATTTTTATAGCACAGACCTCAACAACTCAGGTCTAGATAAACCAACAGAACTTAGAACACAACCAAATGCTTCTATATATTTCCCACCAGAACATCAGGTTTGCAATCAACTCTAACAAATGAAGTATTGGATTCATCAAAAGTAACAAATGGAATGGGGAAAATGGGGGAATGGATGGTGTTAATTCCATCATCACCATCATAAAAAATATTTCTTGGTATTACATCAATGATGACACCAAATTCAAGTCGTAGATGATCTTTGACCTAAAAACAACTTTCTCCATTGATGCCAAAGCATATGGTTCATCAGTAACAAGATTATGAGTCATGTTAATAACTCAAAAACAAAAATCATCAATAAAAGTTCCCTACCTCGTTAACAAATCAAACCACTGAAATTTCATTATAGTGACTCAGCAATGAGAGTAATAATCCAGTATTATTATTATTTCAATGACTCCATAATAAGCTACATTTTCAAAATAATGTCTAATATCTGATGCACTGGCATAACAATCTATTGTAGAAGTTATCATAACACCATCATGTTGTGTTCTAATGTTCTTTTCTCATTCAGTGATAATAAATGTATACCCATTGATAACAATTGATTTACATTCATGAACCAAGGTATTATGACCAATAGCCAATGATTTTATTTCCTCAAAGATAGTGTAATCAGGAAAAATCATTACCTAAAATATAAATTAATATTAAACTTAATTAAATATTGATTTTATTTATTTATTACATCAATATTTCTACCTTCAATTTCATCCAAACAAAAAACTCTTTGCGATGAATATTCTATCTCCTTCTCAAATTTAAATAAGGATGCTTTCTATTTATCATTTCTTTATGTTCCCTATAGATAAAAATAGGAATAGTTTAATAGATATGTACAATTACAGGAGTTGAGTTAAGATATACATGGTCAATTTACATACGTCATGTAGTCATCAAAAAATTACAATTGAACAGTATTGTGTGATGTTCAATCTCATGCTCTTCAAGTCTTAATGTCATTAATTTATATGATCCGGGAATTCTGCCTGTTTGAGGAATTGATGTAAAACTGGGTTCAATTTTTTCATATTGTTCTTCCTCATTTCTCATTGGTCTATTCATTCTCGTAGTTAGATCAGACAAATACATTGATAATAAACTATAAATTCTTGATCCAAGTAACCATTCCAGATAGAACCTTTGGGATGATTCCTATTAAGGACATATGATTTCAATGTATAAATATTTCTTTGAGTTGTATATATCCAAAGAAAATATATAGTTCCTTTTAGAGTTTTTTGGTTGGCATATGGATAGTTAGATGTATCATGGATGTGAAAATGATGGAAGAAATATTTTCTGTAACACACAAAAAATTAATGGTGTCTATACCAACATTTTTTGCAAGAAAGACTTGGACAAATTCTTAGCACAATTATCTCTAAACAAATGGAACAACGGAATAAATTACACCCTTACATTGTTGGAAAAAAATATTACGGATTGATATTGGTATCAACTCATAAAGAAGGAAGTGATAATCATGAGTCTTAACAGATTTAAACATCAAATATCTTTTGTTGAACTGTTTTGATATATTTCCTGAATGGCCATCAATATCATTAATAGTCTCTAGTACTTACAAAAATTGATTTTTTCTACAGGTTTCATCACATGAGAAGCACATGGAACATGCCATTTATTTTTAATGATACACACCGGATTTAATTCTGTTTTGATCCCCCAGTCCACCATGTCACACTAAGATCGTAAATCATATTTTTCATTCCTTTGACATTTAGAAGAATAAAAACCAACATTTCACATATATTCTTTTCAATGGGCATTACATATAACCAATGACGTAACAAATTGTTTGAAAAATAAAAAAACTCAACAAAGATACTCCTCTTCTTCCAATTGTAACAGGTATCATTGGAAACATTCTTCCTCTTTATTGATTTCATTTGAACCTTCCCAAATGAAAAACTGAAAACTTGAAATTCATTAAGAACATTAGTTCCAGACATACGCTGAGGTGGATCGTTGGTCTTTATGGTATTTTCAAATCTTTGATGATTATTTATATATAGATGGTCCTCTAGAAAGAATCATCAATTCCCCATAAAACTAAAACTACGGTGATATTTCAGTCTTCTGGATCAAGTATTATTCATACAAACAGTACATGACTATTTTCCATTCATGCTCCATCCAGACATCATTTCATAATCAGTAAAATCATTGATCTTTTACATAAATGTATCACGCGTCTCAAATATTTCATTCGAACGTGCATCGTATGTGCACACACCCACATCCCAAATAATTTTCAAGTATTTTATTAAAGGTTTCACGTATACATCTATATCATTGTCGGGATCAGAATTTATAGATATAATTATACTCATAAAAGTGAAAGGTTTTTTCATACATAACCATGGGGGAATGTTATAAATGTGTATGAAAACTATCCATGTGTTGTAAAAAGTAATAATCTACCCAAACAGATTAAAACTATCACATGAAATACCCAGTCTCACATTATGCACATCAGCTGAAAAATTAGGATATCAATCATCAAATCTATGCCATGAAAATCTATCTACAGGGTTAATTAACCCTTCATTATTATTCATTCTCTCAGTATCAGGACATCGCATTTTTATTGAAATTTATTCAGACATGAAAATATTCTAGAGTCTAGGGATCAATGTAAAGTTCCATTTTACATTATATTGTACAAGGGATGGCGTTCCATCAGCTTTTTAATTCTATATGGATGTTTCACATTTTATACAATCATTTTATTCAGTATTTTCCTCTTATAATAAACTGAAATATTTCAGGCAAGAAAGAATTTTGTTTTTTGAAAATTCATGTTTTTCAACTAACTTTCATTCTATATAGTGGTTTGAGGGAATATCTACATCATCTGGAAGTATTTCCTTCAAGAATGTATGAATGTAATCGATGGAATTATTAGAAATCCCATACATGGTTTTCCCATGAAAAATCAGATTAAAAATTCATATTTTTTAATGATATGACGTTCCCAATATTCTGTAGTCGTTGTGGAATCATTCAATTTTTTCACCCTGTCAACGTCATCATTTTCATTGGACACATCATGTGTTCTCGTATCAAAATCTTCTTCGGTTGACATCCTTTCCTTCTCATAGTGACGAATAAATAGAAATCAGTCATATATCAAATTCTACAATCTAGTCCACTCATTTGGATCATCATCATTTTGAGATTCCATTTTCTCCCCATTGTGATACCACACGTAATAGTTTTTTTGGAAACCATATTTTGTTATATGGTAGCTAAATTTTCATGTCTCTACCAAGATATTAAAACACAGTTATAACATGGGTAGTATATGTGACCACTATCTGAAGCATTTTCAAATGAATAATATAAAAATCTCTCCATTTTTTTTGAAAATCAATGTATATCCGATCAGTTTCATGCATCCAACATCTATCCATTCTGTAAAAAAACTTCAATAAGTCATTTTGTGAAATAAATTAAATAAGATTGAAATTCAATCAAAAATATATTTTAGAAAATGATAATTTTTCACTTTATATAAAACCATAACTAAAACAATACTCTATATGAGAATCATAATATGAAAGACAACAAAATATTATATATATAAGAAAATACTATAAATAAAAAAATGAATCTTGAATTGAAATATGGTGGATGTGATGAAAGACAATTGTATAAAGAATGATATCTCTAGGATAATTATGAGAAAACAGTTGAAATTAACTCTATTTATAGATATCATTATATTTATTAATTAATGATATATTTATAATCAATGGTGTTATGGTAGTATTAGTGAAAAATTATATTTTTTATAAGGTGTGTTATTTAAAAGTTATCCATATTGGTTTCTTGAACTAGAAACATGTAGGTGCTCAATGAAAATGATATAAATCTAGTGTATCTACACAAATTAAATATAATAGATTTATACAAAATTAGTGTATCTATGAGTATACAGATGTCGTATATGCCACAAAATCAATGAATCTATGAAATGTTAATGGTTAATTATAGATTATGTGGAAGATTACCCAAATGTTAACACTTAACATTTTACTACCTATGTTAGTCATAATATATGTTTAAACCATATAATTACATTATGAAATGGACATATTGTGCCATGTGATCGACTATAGAAGTGGTAATATGATACCAATATATCATGTCGTATGATGTCCATTATTTCAAGGCATGTTATATTCTTCATATTTATATATATCATACCCTATGGAATATACATATCTTCATTATGAAATCTCCAAAAAAACATCATATGATTTATTTGGATTTAAGGTATATCCCCATCAAGAAATGATTTGGTACATACATTTCAGATGTTACATGCACTAGAGTATCTATGTTGTGTGCATAGACTAACCGTCACTGTGTTGGTTTACTTCACTATATGTGTTGAGCTAATGGAGTACATTAGATATGAGAAGTTTTCCTAAAACCAATCATGGTTATTTTTATCATAATAACATGGTATGATGGTCCTTCATTGTTATCATCCTTGTAATGATGTTATTTTGGTTTTTTTGTGTTATGTTTTGTGTTTATGACATTATGTATGATCATTTAACAAGTCGTGTCATATAGGTAATGTTTTTCTTTAACTCGATCTCTTAGAACATACACCATTTCACATACACAAAATACATCACCCATGAAATCTCTCATGTGATATACATGAAACATACCTTGCATTGTATAGACTATCATGATATAAACCACTAAAACCCAAAGCACATCCATTATTATACTAATTTATGCACATATATGAAATGGTATAATAATTACCTTCTAACTAAAGTTTTAACAATAAGGAAAAAGATATCCAAATAACATATTTCTATATGAAAATGAAATAATACTAAAATATAATATAAAATAAATAGAATATAATATTAAATTTTAGTTCTTGGATAATATAATAATACAAAATATATTTATTTTTATTATACAAAAACATTGTATCCATAAGAAAAAAAATTTAAAGACATTATTTCAATGACACAGATCAATAAGTATAAAATATGAAAAAGTATATAATATTATAATTCATATAATATAATATAATAAAACAATAACATAGATTCACATAGTAATATAATAACACATAAAATGAGTCGTTTGAAATACATAAAAACTAAGAAATAAGAATCTCCCAAACAACCTCCCACTTTTGGATTATTTCAAAATATGACTTAGGGTCCAAAAATTTGCCCCCTCCTTGAAATAATAAAAATATAAAACCAATAATTATAATCAATTTCAAATTAAAGTAATATAAAATTAAGTATATAGAACATGTGAATAATTATATTCACCTGACCATGCTATTTTTTTGAGATATATATTATAGAGTAAATAATGTGTAGGCATGAACAACCTTGTTGTGTGTAATTATTGTTTTACTCCATTATTATGGTTGTATTCTTAGGATATAAATTCATATAAATTCTTTAATAGTGCTATATAACTACCTAAGAAAATTGTGACATGATTTCAAAACACTCATTTCGAATTTCAAAAAAAAACAACCATGCAATTGTATGACCAAACCACTTGAATAAGTGGGAATAAATGATCATGTAATAGAGTAAATTTTGGTTCTATCACATTCACGCAAGAAAATATCCCCAAACCCACTCAAGTGGATTAGGTGTAAGTGCCACTTCATTGAATTAAATATAGTGATGGTATCATCATCTTAAAGTTATAGTGTGATATTTCAAAGACAACATTTAGGGTCAGATTCTTAATGCATGAGTATCTTCTCGTTCCTCTTAGGATAATTTTTTTATATCTGTATTTATGTAGAACCAAAAAATCATGCCAATGAACCTTAAATTCAAAATAAACCAAGGATAAAATAACTCATCATCATATTGACCTTTTCAATATCAATAAAAATTATTCTATAAAGATAAATCACAACAAGGCCAAAACCTAAAAGGATATATGTCTTCTGTCCATAAGGGGATCATAATACACAGTACATTGCAGCAAAACCGAACAAAAAAATCTAAAATAAATGAAGGAAAATGTACCGATTTGAAGTGGAAGATCAAAAATTACTTGAATCAATGATAGATGGATGGTTGTAAAGTAGAGTTAGCACCCTCAAGATCCGGTTGGGAGGTAGGATTCACATCATAGAGCTCTCGTTTTGGGAAAATTGTTCAAGATGGGTTCTCTAGGATCTATATATGCATTGTATTTAAGGATTTTCTATTCCAATGGTTTTTAAAAACCATTGGGAATACCCAATATATTCTGATGGTTTGATGACACTGTTGGTAAAACTAACCCTCACACTAATCTATCCAAATGGTTTCATCAAACCATTGGTAAAATCGACCCTTAGACTAATCTATTCTACTAGTTTTATCAAACCGTTATTAAAAATTTCCCTTTAACGTCTTATACCAACTTTTTTCTATAACCATTGGTTTAGGATCCTTATCCCAATAGTTTTTTAAACTATTGGGATAGAGGCATTAGTATAGGTGGGATTTACACTAGTGACAACTTCTTTAATCAATGAAAACGTAGATTTATCATAGGTTATTCATAGTAATCCTCTATTTAAATCATTCATGATGGATTTTAAAGAGTTTGTTAAGTCCCAAAGCATATCCCTCAACAGATTCAAACCAAGTGTGCATCAAGACATGTTGTGGTGCACTAGTTCCTGGTCGAGTCTAGCTCAATATGATGTTTTTAGTTTGTTACCCCTATGTACATCTGTGTTAGATCCACATACACTTGTAGTATCCACACATGGATTTATTTCTAGGAAACCACTCACTCAATACACTACCAAAATTCTAGGACATTTTATTATACTTTACCATATCCTTATACTTATCCTTAGATACATCCATAGACATATACATAGAAATATTTCTAGGGATATCTGTAATTTTTTCTCAACCTAGTTTCAAAAGGTTGACTAGAAATTTCCTTTGATACCAACTATAGAGTCTCATTCTTAATATACATGGATATTACATCATTGTTTTATGAATATTCAGCACATTACAAAAGTACATGTCCAAGTATCATAATAGTTTGGTGTATTTGGAAACATGGGAAAAATATTCTATCTTGGTGAAAGATATTCAATGATTCCCAAAAAGATCTTCCCCTTTATTACATCTACATAAAACATTTCTTCATAACTTGTGGTAAGGAAACATAAGAAAGGGTTGATATCGAATGCTTAGTAAGGGTAAATAATGGAAAATTGTAATCCTAAAATGAAAATAATGGTACAAGAACATGAGCATAACATTTGATGATCATACCTTGCATATAAAATATTGGAAACATCGGAAATGGAATAATCATTAGAATTTAATAAGACATGAATCAAGAGATAATCAAGAACATGAACCATGTAAGAATATTATAGGCATAAGAAATAGAATTTTTTGGCAAACACAGAAACATGTAATATCATTCCCAATAAGTCAAGGATCATTTCCAAAAACTTATTAGGGAACATTATGGGGACTAATCCTACTGGGAAGGACACACCACCATCCCCAGTCACAGTCATTTCCTTATAATGGATCGAGTTTCCCCATCCTCCCATTTTTTATCGAGTTACCACATCTTCTCATAGTGGATTTGGTTTCCCCATATTCCATATTGGATCGAGCTTGTCGAATTTATTCTCATCACTATCTCATGAGATATAAATATTTACCTAATTCATTGGAGTGAGATATAGTTCCCACCTATATCATAATTAAATCACATGTACATGTTCCAAAAATTTATAAACAATCATATCATTAACTATGACTTGAAATGGGTGTCATTAACATTTTATTATAACTTAACCTATAGAAAAATATTGGTTTCTTAATCATTTCATCATAGAATAACCTGTGAAAATAATTGGTTTTGATAAGAATATAACCCTTGAATAAGAAACAAGTTTCATAATAATCATTCAATAAAAACATAAACCATTCTGAGAAGTAATATGAATGGTGTGCTTTGATCATATCCCTAGTAAATTCTAAAATATAACCAAGTATGTCATCTTATATGGATAAGGATTTTAAAATATCACTCAGAACATTACGTTTTAAAATATATAAAATTTTGAAAATAATTTTCCTTGAATACACATTAAAAAATATAAAGTAATCAAGGAAAATAATTTAAAAAAATCTCTTGAGGAAAATATCTTTTCCACTATGAAAAAAAACTCTTCAAAACATATGGAATTTTGAAACCCTTTTTGTTTGAAAATATCATTGAAAGCTTATAATGGAATATTGGAAACATCTTGAAATCTTTTTTCCATGAAAACATATAAAACAATATTGAAATCATGTTAAAATGATTTTTAAACACAAAATATTTTTGAAAACATTTTTCTTTGAAATAGCTTTAAAAATAATAAAATAATATTTTAAAATCATTTAAAAAACTTCATGAACATAAAAAAATTGAAAACATTTTTCTTTGAAAACCACATTGGAAAAAAATAATTTCCAGATTATTAGGAAAAACAATATTCTTATAAAAAATCTTATAAACATTCCAATTATTCTTCAAAGAATAATGGGCGTGATAGTTGATAAATCCATACATTTTAAACATTATTTTTTTTGCATTGTAAAAAGTTTAGAAAAGTGCATTGATAGAAAAACAACATGAAGATTCATTTTAAAAAAATATTTTTTAAAAAAGGTAAAAATAATGGGTAATTTTTTTATTTATCATAGGATAATAGTATAAATTTTTTTAAAACATTTTTAAAAGACATGGTTTTGAGGGAACACATAATTCCAGCAGAAAGGAGAAACAAAGTGGCATTTTCATAAAATCATTTTTCTTAATTATCGTAAGTATCAAAGTGTGTAAAAATGGTACTAATACATGAAGATATCATGGATAACCATATGATAATAAAATTCATGAGTTTTCTTTAAAATGTATTGTATTATTTCATTAATGGAAGCATAATGATAAATAATCTCGATAAATGATGAGATTGTTGCAATAAACTGTTACCACTTTGGTAACTTTGAATCATAATCCCAATGAAAGAATAAAATTACTTGAATATTAAAATATAATGAAAATAATTATATTCATGATATAACATTTCAATAGTATTTATATACACCCCATATAAAAATATAGGTGCATAACATGGTATGTATCTCAATGAAGGGAAATTGAGACAAAATTAATTTAACTATTTGGTAACTTTTTACCCATAAACCCCATAAAAGAGATATCAAAAAATAGATATGTGAATAACCATAAATTTAAGTATATTAATCATATAATACATTCATGTGAATTATATATACCAAAAAAAAAATAAATGAGTGGTGAATAAGGCATAAGTCTCATAGAAATAAAAGTGTGACAAGAAAACTTTTACCTTAAGTCTTCAATTTCTCTGTACGCATTCAATGCTCTTGTATAATATATATAACTTTACTATAATTATAAAATAGAAACATATTATTATATATAATACCATATATTATTTTATTATGAATTTATATTACCTATTTACTAACAATTACATGTTAACTTTACATTTTGGGTAATGTCCGTGTTGTTTTTCGTATATGTTTTAACTTGTTATTCTTGATCATTTTACATAGATCATGATTTAATTATTTAAAAAATGAAAATAATTATTTTTATATCATAAATTTTCATTATATAATTATTTATAATAATCTATAAAATATTTATATATTAAATGGATTACATCATCCATGGAGACGGTAGGTCGTACGTACGCATGAACGATATTTCTGTTTTCTTGTCGTATTGAAAGTAAGTAAGTAATTGACATATATGTGTGTATATGAAAAATTGTTAAATTATAATTATTATATAATATATATCTTATAATTTAACTATACTCATCCTTAATACATTCCATGTAAATTATGAACGAATCACATCGCTTTGAGGAGGCAGTAGTCCACACGTCCACAAACGAAGTTATCATAATTACCCAAAATGGAAACCATAAAGGTATGTTTTATATTATAATTTAAAAATTATAAATTCATTATAAATATAATATATATCATCTAAAAAAATATTTTCCATCATAATTCCCAACCATTATTGGTGGTAAAATAAAAATGAATGACTTTGTTTCGTGAAACAGTACTTCATCGTACAAAAGAACGGTAAATTTATTACCCATTAGATGGAAGTGTGTGTAAGGGTAAGTATAAAAATTATATTAAAAACATATTAGTATATTTAGGATACCTAGGATATTATATAATAATGTAATAATAATAATTTAGGGTTTGGAGAATGAAAATAACGCAAAGGAGCATGAGGAAGTGTGTTATTGGTTCTTTGGGTACCTCCTCTTGGTTTGCAAAGGGCTTACATGGTTATATTTTTACAAAATGGAGGCTTATAGGATGAATTTAGGTATTTGGGGATATTATTTAATCATATTTTTTGTTATCCAAAGTGCTTTAGAGGTTTTAATAAGTGGGAGGGTGAGTGTCTTTTTATAGTGGAGGAGTGTTATTCTTATACATTGCTGAAAAATGACATCCACACACATTTTTCATATGAAAAGTGGATCCAATAATTAAAAACATTAGACAAAATGGATTATAGATTTAATATATGAACATAAAATGTTTTTTGGACAAGTTTCTAGCTCATTTTGTGCCTTATTATTAAGGTTTAGTCCTTTGTTAAGCTCATTTTTCTTTTAATCGTTGTAGTAAAATTTAATCACTTTCACTAATATTTTTGGAAAAAAACTAATTTGATCTTATTAAACATTATAAATTATACATATTATAAATATTTATTCCATTTTATAAAATTCAAATCATTTAAGTTGTAGAATTTAATTTAAAATTAATCTCGCAGACGTGCCACGACAACGGGTATTTAAGTGAAAAGGTCCAAAAGATTGAAATGTTTTAATATCTAATTTCAATTTGAAATTGGTAACAGTGACATAAATTGGATTAATTTATATATATTATATCTAATTAAACTTTAAAACTAAACAAAAATATAATTTAACTATATAAATAAATTATATGAAAAAGAAGTTTTGAATTAAAATTCATTGTTTTTCACTATTCATAAAAAAATGAAACTTCACAAAAAAATTTAAAAAACAAAATCACACAGAGTAAATTTTGATATTCCAATTCCATGAATAGTGTTTATTTTTTCTAATAAAAATTATATAAGTGTTAGAAATTATATTTAAAATGGGATCTCCACTAAAAGTCTATAAAATTACCTTTTAGAAAATACATCTTTTTATTCATAAAATTAGATTTATTATTATCTTATACATATAAAATATGTTAGATGAGTATAAAAAATATTTATTTAATATATAAATTATAATTTTTTTGAAAACATTAATGATAAGTGGTTTGTTTAATTTATTGATATAAAATTGTGTTTATACATAGAAAATAGTTTTCTTAGAAAAATAGTTTTTTTTAATTTTCAAATAGTTCTTATGTTCACTTATACAATTTGATTACCAAAGGATTCATTTTTTATACAAGTGAAAATAAAATATTCACAATTTATTTATTCAAATTCGTGAATTCCATTCCAACAGTTAGGTGATAACTATAATAATATTTTAATAATATTACTAATAGAATCTTGTGGTTTGGTAAAACTCAACCTTTTTTGTGACACAATCTATAGAAGGGACACAGAATTGTGTGTAATACAAACCAAAAATAGTGTTCTGTGTACTGTAAGCTATTATAATTGTTTTGTGTAGTACAATATTGACTTGGTGTTGCATATAATGCAAGATGCACTTAGAGATTTCATATAACAAAAGTTATATTCAGTGTTCTGTGAAATGTAAAATATCAAATATTAAATTAATTCAGATATATTAATTTACAAAATCTTAGGGTGTTACATTGGATCTATGCCACATAAAAATTTACTTTCTTGTATCCGAAAAAAGAAATATATTTTCGCAAATCACGCATTCTATACCTTACCAAAACCTCATAATATTATTATAACATACATATATAAATCTATAGAATTTGTTGTAGTAATATTTTCTCAATTATTGTTTTCTAAATATTTATCCCATGGATTATACAAAACATCCTTTAATACCATCTGTAACACCCTGACTCTAGTAACCCATAGTCAGTGTTTATCTTACTACATTTTCACAATATGTAAGATATCACACCATAAAGGGTAGATTATTTTAATTTATCGAAAGACTAGATACATACATTATTCTCACCTTACATTTGAAAACATTATATATAAATTAATTTACTAGTGTGACGATTATTATTTCTTATATTATATCCCTAAAATCATTCAGTGATCCCTTCTTAGTGTCCTAGGTAAATGAAAACATTATAAATTGGTGAGATCATATGCTATGTAAACCATAATATAGAAGAGATAAACCATTAACAAATATTCCATATTAAAAATATAATAAAAAGGAAATATATCCATGGATGTAATAACACTATAATTAATCACATTGATAACAATAACAAATATCATAATGATAGAATGTATAATTTTGGACAACATAATCATATAATCAAATCCTAGTGTCAAGATATAAAACATAAATAGTTAAGTCATGTTCCAAATACCCCAATGATGTTGAATCATGAAACCTACTAATGAATCAATGAGATATATTTGGCCTCAAAAATCTTTTAATAAGTCCAATGCAGTCATAATAAGAATGAAATTGATTACAATTCAATACATAATCAACATAAACATTCATATTTAGATACATAGAATATGAAGTATTATTATTTTCCATAGTAAATAACTAGAACAACCTAATCATAAGCCATATAGAGTAATATAGTGCATAGAATCACTAGAGTATATCCCCATTATTTCATAAGATTCATCAAAGTATGTTTACATACATGAAAATACATTTAATGAAACATCTATACATATATTTGAAAATGTGAGAATAATATCCCTTCTTTTTTATGTCATTTGAAAAAAAGGCTAGAATATTTATAAATTTGTTTTATTTAAAATTACCCATTGAATCATGTAATGGACACTTCAGACAAAATAATGGTTATGATGGTGGGAAAATTTGTTCATGTGGTAAATGTTAAAATAATGATTCATTTCACACCTTTGGTAAAAATTCAAATGTTCCACATTTGGAAAATGGAAAAAATATTCTTTTTTAAACAATGAAATAAATGTAAAATATGATTAAAAATGACTTTTAATAAGTATTTGATCATTATCTATAATATAAATGATTTATTTTTAAGAATCATTGGCATTGATGAAAATGATCATGGACTAAAGTAGAAATAAGCTCAGTTTTTTTAAAAAAAATTCCCATTCCTACTAATTTACAAATTGTGAAACATTATTGGAAAACATGTAAAATACATATCATACAAGAGGAGAATAAAATAGATATATTTTAAAATATTAATAGCCTATAATTTTCTTTCTTGGATTTTTAATCTTAAAAAATTACAAATAAAAATGAGATTTTATAATAAACCCTTAACTCATAATTCCACATGGACAGACGTGTTATGTCCACCTGAATAATCATTTCAAATTTATTAAATTCTTTCTTATGAAAATTTTTCATCTATGATTGATTTTTATGGTCCTTTTATAATCATTTTCATCCTTTCATTGAATAGTTCTTGTATATGTTGACCACCTGATGTTGTTTGGTTAATTTCTCCAAAATAACTTTAGTATATTGACCATAGTTAAAGGTATGATGAAATGGGTACCTCATTTATATAATATTAAAAAAATTAGGAATAAATAATTTTTTTCATTATAGATTTTTTACAATCATCCATTCATAGTGGTAATAGAAAAACAAATCACATCACTCTATGGATTTGGTAGTCCACATGTATATGTTAGGTTAGATTATAAAAAGTAACACAAGAGGGGGTGAATTGTGTCTTTTTAAAAATCTTCTATAATTCTGGATTTTGACACCCACTGTGATTTATACAAATATATAGTGTTCACTTCTGTAAAAAGAATATGCAGCGATTAAATAGAAATAAAGAACACAACTTTTATAGTGGTCTGGGGTACAAAGATCTCATAGTCCACTCTATCAATCACTCTCTGCGAGCTTGGTAAATTTCACTATAATGTTCATCTTATCATAAAACCATAAATTTAGAACTAAGTGTTGTGTAGGCAGTTGAAACATTTATAATAAGACTAATAATAAAGCCTTCTGGTTATATAGCAGATAACTGGTTATCCACAGCTTAGATCGAGAAATTGATACTCCACCACAACTGAGTACGAGCAGTTGAAACTCTTATAAATCAAAATATATTGATTTAAAAGGTTCAGGTTCAACTTCAGAGTTGCAGCAACAGTAACTAAAAGATGATGGATTTTATTCTTAAAAAAAGACTATCTTCAAGAATGAAATAGTCTAAAATGACCCTTGTTGGAAAAATGATCTTTAATAAGGTAGAAACTAAAGGGATATAGTAATCTTACAGCAGTAAAAGATTGAACATGTATATCTCAAAAGTGTAGCTTCTTTCAGAATCGATCGTTCATTGCAACAGCACTGTAAAAGATAATTTTAATTATATAGTTGCCTCTGTGAATCACTTATCACACACATATATTTGAAATGATACTCTGAATAAATATATAGAACAGATAGTTTTCTTCGGTATTCCAGATCCAAAAGAGTAGTTTGGTTGATTGCGGAATTCAAATTCCAATTGACCAGGAGAGTAGTAACTTCTCTTAAGAACAAATAATATTTTCTCCTATGAATATGGAACTTTGAAACAATCATAACGATCCTTAAATCGGTCTTCAATTCTAAATTGACCATTGTAGAAATCTCGAATTGAAAACGCGGCTTAAGAACTTCGATGTTGTAAACACAACGTATGATTGAACTACGTTGTGTAGGGTTCATTTGCGTAGCATAGAGTTTGGTCATGTAGCGCAGGGTTCATACCAACGTATGGTTTCTTAACCATACATTCATCTTCACGTAATGTATAGAATAAAAGTAGAATTCGGATGATAATCCATACGTTCAAATTCCCGAATGTAAGGTTCATGAATAATATTCCCAACATCCAACATAGGGTTGTTGATTCATACATTTGACTATTCTCCAAACGTAAGGATGTCGATCCAAACACAAACTATTTTGTGTAATATAGGGTTGATACCATATGCTAGCATTTCACCTTTTTAGCGCAATGCAGGGTTGATACCATACGTTCATTTACCAAATGTAGGGTTTTGAAACGGTGTTTTGAGAATAATTCTTGTAATGTTAAATTACTTTAACTCAGAAATAAATTCCTGAAAACACACGAAGTTAAACAGAAGCGATCGTGCTTAGTAGGAAGAAACTACGCAGTAATTTTATTTCGATCATGGTTGAATATGAGTGACGACACAGGTAATTTTCTTAGAATGCGGGTGGAGAAGTCGACGATTAGGTCGAAGAAGCATCCGGTAAATCCAAAACAGATGCTAACAGACAACACCCAAGAAGGAGACATGGTTCAAAGTTCTGCAAACTCTGAATCTATAATGTTGAAGACCAAGGGTCTCCCGAGGTCATCTGTGTTGTTAATGCTTCTCGAAAAAGAGATCTATGGTAGTCAACATCATCTGAACCTCACTGTTTGAATCCTGATGCTGCTCCATGTTTCCACATGATCCTTCGCCATTGAGATACGGATTTAGGGGATAGGGTTTTTTTAGTTTAATGGGGCATGGCGTTATTTATTTGGGGAAATGGGGTGGTGTAGCGCCACTTCAAGTGGCGCTTTGCACCCCACGCCCCACCCCCTTCACCTACCTTTAATATATATATATATATATATATATATATATATTATAATAAATATAATATACATATAATAAATTTATTATAAATATAAAATACTCTATAAATTGGATTAAATATATAAGAAATATAATAAATATATGTGTAAATATAATAAAAAATATAATAAAAATATAATTGTAAATATAATAATAAATATGAAATTGTAATAATTTATTATATTTACATATAATTAAATAAATATATAATAAATATATAATAAATATATTATAACTATAATAAATATATTATAAATATAATAAATACATTATGAATATAATAAATATATTTTAAATATAATAAATATATTAAAAATATAATAAATTTATAATAAATATAAAATCTTATATATTTAAAAATCTTATAAATTTATTATATCTTTAAATATAATAAATATAAAATTAAAAATATGATAAATATAAAATTAAAATATACACATATATATATATATAATTATAAATATGCAAATATTTATAATTTTATTTATTTATAGTTGTTAATATATAATTATATATTTATATATGTAGTTAAATATATATATTTATAATTATATTTATTTATAATTTTAAATTTATATTTACATAAATAAATTTATATTTATAAACATATATTTAAGTAATAAATATATATATATATATATAATAAATATATAATCATAAATATAATAAATATATAGTCACATATATATATATACTCATAAATATATATAATTATAAATTTATAATTACATTTAAAAATAATAATTACAATTTTTAAAATATATTTATAAATATGTATTTAAAAATATGAAATTATTTATATTTATATTTATATTTATATATAAATATTTAAATATAAATAAACCTTACATTTTAAATTTGTAAATTTATATATAATTATTTCAATACATAAATAAACCACATTAAATTAATTTGTAAATTCATATATATATATATATAAACATTATTAAATTTATTTTTATTTATATAAACAAACCTTATGAAATATTAAATAATTATTATAATTACATAATTATTATAATCATATATTTATTATATTTATAAATATATTTTTATTATATTTTTAATCATATATTTACTATAATCTTATATTTACAATAATTACATATTTATTATAATTATATATTAAATATATATTTATAATAAATATATTATAATTATGTATTTATTATATTTATTATTATGTATTTATTATAATTATATATTTATTACAATTATATATTTATTGTGATTTTATAATTATTATATTTTTAATTATATACTTATTATGATTAGATATTTATTATAATTAGATATTTATTATAATTATATATTAATTATAATTATGGATTTGTTATATTTATAATTATATAATTTTTATATTTTTATATTTATTTTATTATACTTTTTTTATAAATAAATACATATTTATTAATGTAATAAATAAATTTATTAAATATATTGATATATTTATATATAACTATCTAAATATAGATTTATAATTGTATAATTATATTGATATTTATAAGTAAAATTATAAATAATCTCACATTTTTTAATTTACATTTAAAAATATATTTTTAAAATTGTAATTATTTATTTTTAAATGTAATTATATATATATAATATATTATAATAAATATAATAAATATAAATAATTTTAATAATGTTTATTTATATATAAATAAATTTAATATGGTTTATTTATGTATTTAAATAATTATATCTAAATTTATAAATTTATAAATAATTATATATAAATAAACCTTATATTTAAAATTTATAAATTTATATTTAAATAAACATTATTAAAATTATTTATCTTTATATAAATAAACTTTATTAAATGTTATATAGTTATTATAATTACATATTTATTATAATTATGTAATTACTATAATCATATATTTATTATATTTATAACTATATAGTTATTATAGTTTAATTATATATTAATTATTATAATCATATCTTTATATATATAATCCATATTAATTATATATATATATAATAAGTATATATTTACGATAATTATATATTAACAATAATTATATAATTATATAATTTTATAACTACAATAATTATATATTTATAATAATTATGTAATTACACTAATTATATATTTATTATAATTATAAAAATTATATAATTATTAATAATTATAATAATTATATAATTATTAATAATTATAACATTTATATTTAGAATTATATATTTATTATATTTAGAATTATATATTTGTTATAATTATATAATAACTATAAGTGTATATTTATTATATTTATAATTATAGAATTATTGTAAATATAATTGTATATTTATTATAATTATATAATTATTATATTTAAAATTATATAATTATTATAATTATAGTAATTATATAATTATTATATTTAAAATTATATAATTATTATAATTATAGTAATTATATAATTATTATATTTATAATTATATAGTTATTATAAATATACAATTATTATATTTATATATTTATTATATTTATAGTTATTTAATTATTGTAATTATATAATTATTATAATTTTATACTTATTATAATTATATATTTATTATAATTATATAATTGTTATAATTATAATAAACATTGTTATAAATTTATTGTATTTATTTTAGTTATTATTTTTATTATAAATATATTTATTATAATTATAATCATAATAAATAAGATATATATATATATAAGGGTTGGGGAGGGGTTGCCTGGGATTTGGAAACCAAAACCCAAGAGTGCCAATTCATTTGGCGCACTAGGGTAAAAGTGTCTAGCGCCAATTCATTTGGTGCTAGACACACCCTTTTTTTAAAATAAAAAAAACAGACCCTTTAAATTAATAATAAAAATAAAAAACCCCCTCCCCTAAATCTGCCCCATTCCGCCACTCGCAGCGCTACCATGGCCGACATAAAAACGGTCGATACGAAGAATGAGATTCATCAATTGAAGAAGGATGATCAATGTGACGAAGAACCAAGGCCCCTCTATTGATGGAGAATAAATATCATAAGAAGACGCGATGATCATTGAAGACGATGAGATTAATTCCATAAATTCAATGGTTGAAGATTTTAATTAGGTTACTGGAGTTCATAAAATCCGAGTGATTTCAGTGTTGGAGAGTTAAATCCAAATATTGTCGGAGAGTTCAAACGTGTTGTTCATCGGACATTCTGCGAAAATAATGTGGCCAATTTTAAAATTCATGTGTCGAGACGTGGCAGTGAGAACAAAGATCAATTAATCAAGCTGAAACCCGATCCTGGTTCGTTTCAAATAAACTGCATGTGGGTCTGTCATGGTAGTTATAAGAGGATTGATTTTGACTCATGCAGGTGATAACAATATTGTGATAGGCTACACATGATTGGTGAATAACTGAACACCAAGATAAAAAACTTTCTGGACTGATCTAGAGGAAGTGATCCTCAATGGAGAAGATTTCTCATCATATCACCACCACAAAATGGGTTTTCGCATCACCACCTTTTAAAAGCGCAAAAAAAGAGCTAAAAAATGAGGTACATTAATTAGTGTAAAAAAATCTGATAAAAGATACTTTTAACAGTGCTAAAAATAGCGTTAACGCTTTTTTTAGCATTGATAGAGATACTCCATTTAAAAGTGTTTTTTAGCGATGTTAAAGGGTCCCCTTTTATCTGTATTTTTTTAGTAGCGCTGATAAAAAGGGCCCTTTATCACCGTTTTTTTACTAACACTGATAAATGATATGTTTTAAAAGAAATCATTATAAATAACATATTAATATATAAATATATTTATATTGATATAAATATAATATATTTTATTAGAAAATGTTTTAGATAAGTATAAGTAGATATTTATAATTAATATATAACAAATTTAGTGAAAATATTTTATAAAATATTTTAAAAAATATTATTAATTAATAATTTGCTAATTATTATCAATTAATAATCATTTAATAACAATTTGAAGACACAAAAAAACAAAAAATTAATAAAGGATCTAAAATAATTTGGAAACATAACTCAAACTTCAAACGACCATAACTATTGATCCAGGTGTCCGTTTGTGCTTTAAACCTATCAAATCGAAGCATGCGACAAGATATATGCCTTGGTGGAACGAGGAAACCTTTTGGTAGTTCTTAAAAGGCCAAAGAACCCAGAAGGCGACCAAAATTGAGTTTTTAGTCTGGATACCCAAATTTTTTAAAATTCGATGGAATTTTGAGCCTCGTTTAAGAGGGTCGTTTTGCTCTTTTTCATTAGAGATGGAATTTATTCTCAGAGATTACGTTCATATTGATATTGTGGTTTTTAAATTTTATCATTTTTCACAATGTACTGTTATTTATAATCAAATATATTACAATATATACAAATTTTATATATATTTAAACATAAAAATTTAATTTTATAAATAAATAATTAAACATATTTTCATATAAAGTATATTTCTCAATATATAAGCCTTATCTAAATAAAACCTAATATCCATTTTATTTAAGATTCAAATATATGAATATTTATATACCTATATAGTGTGTGTGTGTGTGTGTGTTAGTGTGTGTTTGTATTAATAGACTAGAATATATTATCAATATATTCTAACATATGAATATAAATATTAATATATGATATATGTGTATATAAATAAATAAATATATATATATGTGTGTGTATAATTATACTTATAGATACACATATAATATATATATGTGTGTGTATGTATGTTGTATGTATGTATGTATATATTTATTTATTTATACACACATAAAAACATATTTTATAAATGTATTTAAAATGAATCTTATAAATATATATTAATATATGAATAAATATATGGATAAAAAATATTACTAAATATATATATATAAATAAATAGATATTAATATATATTAATATACGAATAAATTTTTAAATATATAAATATAAATAACAATAGATATATATTAATATAAATCTATATTAATATAAGAATAAATATAATTAAATATATATATATATATCCTTAAATTAAGAACTAAACAAGAAGGATGAGTGGTAATGGTTCAGACACGTAGGGAGGGGTCTAGGGTTCGAATCCAAGTAGAGGCTGGTGCGCAGGCGGGTGCAAGGGGCTAGCACTGTTAAAGGGTGGGGGGCTAGTGTTGTTAAAGGGGCGGTGGTGGTGTGCGCGAGAGGGGCTTCCTAGCACTGTTGAAGGGGGTGGGGGTTCTATTTGCAGATTTTTTTTGATTTTTTTACATTTATCAGCTCTTTTTTCTAGCACTGATAAAAGACCTCTTTTATCATCACTTTTTTATAGAGATGATAAAAGGGGCATTTATCAGAATTTTTTAGCACTGATAAAAGTGACCCCATTTTAATACTGTGTCAATTATAAACGCTTTTTCAGCACTGATAAAGGTTTTTTTAGCGCTTATAAAACACTATTTTTCAATAGTGTATTTCTCTTTTCCTCCTATTACTACTTCTAAGAATTGATTAGAAATTGAAAATATGAATATTTTTCAAAGTTTAATCTCCTTTAGGAAATAAGATCGACTGGTTCAAACTTTTACTTCTTTATGAATAGATCATTCATCCTATATTCATATTCTCTTAATTTAATTCTCAAATCATTTCCTAATATCTGCTTTGAAAATTAATGATTTTTTCCAAACTAATTCATGGAAAAAGATTGCATTTTCATAACCAATCCTATAACAAGAGATTTCTCACAAGAATGGAAATACAAAATTAATTGACAAATTGATTAATTTGAAAAATAATTTTATCATTTTTGTTAACGTTTAATTCTATAGTTGATAAACTTGAGAATTATTTCACTCAGAGCTTAACCTGCTGACAATCTAGTTAACCTCATTAAATCCCACTTCCAATGAACTCATTTATTGCATGATCGAAGAAACATTTCTTCAACCAACCTATTAAGTTACCTACCATCATAACTATTTCATATCATTGTCTGTATCTAGTGCATCTCTTATTCATCAATCATACAGCATGATTTTAATGTTACTACTACGTCTTTGTGTGTTATACTTGTTACTGTTTAATTTCATGATTGTTTTTAATCATTCTTGGCCACTCAACAAAACAATACCTTCTTCGTTGTTTAACACCCTTTGAACTTGTTGTACTAGCTTTAAATTGGGAAAAAAATTATTTATTTTCATGTACTAAACAACTTACATGACCAAATTTGGGTATCATTGTTGAGGATAACATGGGTGGCCAAGCTAAACTGAATTAAAAGAAAACAACATGAAAACTCTAAAAAATAAAAAACGTATACCTGTAAAAAATTATAAAACAAATATTAAAAAATAAACATAAAAAACTAAAAAATATTATAACATACACTATTTTAAAAAGAAAATAATACCGTCTTTCGTTAATAAATTATAAGTATTTTTTGGTAAAAAAATTCAATTTTTCAATAAATGTGTTTATTATGGCATTAAAAAAGGTTAAAAGATCTTTTAACAATATGGAATATTTTGTAGAATATTTTCGGAGGTAGGAACTGAGTGAGCATGAGATTCTAAGGCCATTAGATTCTCGAAGTTGATAGAATAAAATATTAAATATATTTTCTTTAAATTAATATGATTTTTCTGAAAAAATGAAATATTTCCTAAAGGGTTTCCCACACGATAAATTTGATACCACCTTTAGATCTGAGATGTAGGTTTTACCCTAGGCATGGCATAACATTTATGTACATCGGGGGTTTGGCCAAATATCACATGAGTATCATTTATTTAATGTTTTTAATATATATATTTTCTGAAAATAATGGAATATCACCTGAACAGTAGCACATATGAGAAATCTAGGGCCGCCATTAGATATAGAATGCAGGTTTTACTCTAGGCACTAAATAAGTTGTGTGCGCATCAGCCATTTTGTTACAACACACATAAGGGTATTAATATGTGGTATAAAAATATTTTGTTGGAAGCTTTAAATAATAATAATAGTTTATTATTATCCCCATAGAAAAATGAAAATATACTTCCCTAATTAATAATTGTGTTGTGGTGTAAATAATGAGTGACCAAAGTATTTAATGTTATATTATTAATTGTTCCAATTATGTGAAAATGTGTGGTTAATATTAATTTATTAACTATTATCCTTATTTAATGGTTGTTGTTTGTAAAATTTTAATGAATCCAATAATGTGTGATATTTAATAATCATATTATGTTTTTATTGGTTAATATTATTATTAACTTGATAAAATAATAATAGTGTATATATATAATGTGTATATATGTATGGAATAAATATATATGTATATATATACATTTTCGGGTGTATATATGTATATAAATATGTGTATATATATATAATGTATATATATGTGGGTTAAATATACATGAAAATATATATACATGTTCGAGAGTGTATATGTATATATTGATGTGTGAATATATATATATATAACGTTTTTGTATATTGGTTAAATATATATTTATATGTGTGTGTGTGTGTGTGGATGTAAATGTTAGCCAATTCGGGTCGATCCAGAACCAGTCAACCGAGTCGATCTGTGACAAGGCCCAAAGAACATTCTCAATCACCACGGGCTGACAACTAGTGACGAACATAAAAAACGGATGGGAACAGTTTGGCCCATAAATAAAAGACATATAAACAAATTAGAATAAACTAAAAAAACTAGAAGCAGGAAAAAGAACTAAACTAAGCAACGACACATACCTCAAGTGACCTTGTGGATCACCCCCAAACACAAAACCATGCTCGCTTTAAGTGTGATCCAAACTGGAAGAACCTGAAACTAAAAAATAATGTAGGCATGGGCATCCAGATTCTCAGTATGGAAGCCAAGGAATAACAACGCCATATTCCCTTACCTTTAAAAAACCCAAAAAATGCTAGTTTGATAATAAAGAAGAATAAAATAATGTTTTCCAATCCTTTCAAGATCAAGTAACAAGTTTACATGTTCAAGAAAAGTGTTTCTTTTCCACTACGTTTTCAAAAATAGATTCCAAGAATGCGTTAATATTAAAAAATGAAAGGAAATCAATTTAAATTTAAATTTTATTTTTACAAAAGGGAGATCAAGAATGAAGCAACTAAAATGGAAATCACATCACAAGAACCATGTCACAAGTGAGCATCATGGGAAATCCCTATAGGCAACTTGCACAAATGGGGACCTAAATACATCATACCTCGGTGAAATGTTTCTTAGAAACCACTACTAATGGTTTTCTCGTGCATGAGCCACTTGGGGTGGGGGAATCACATCCCAGTGCTCAGTGGTCTCCAATCATATCACATGTCTAGTTAGTGCTGTAATCATTAATCCTGCTAGATGAAACTAGGACAAGGCCCTTCTGAATAACTAGCGTACTAGACCTAGTCCACCCACCTAGATACCCATGTTTCTCCACATTCTCTATTTCAAGTTGTGGTGAGTTGTTACCAAGAAAACATATATGAACACATCATCTTCTTTACTCAAAGACTCAACCAACCTCTCACCACCGATCTCCCTCATTGAGCTCATACCCCCTTTTAATTCACACAACAAAGCATAAGCCTATTCATTAGGAACATATCACAAATCCCACATTTCACATACACATCATGTTTCAATAATAATGGGGCATGCCTCAAGAGGGGTTTTCACTTTCACAAAACATTTTCAAGGTGCCAAATGGGTCTTTCTTCTTTACAAGGAGTACTTTCATTTTTATAAAACACAATCACCCAACGCTTTTAATTAAAAACCCTTTAAAAGATCAATTAGACCATAAGGGTACCACACACTTACAAACAATCTTTAAATCATGCCTAAAAAAAATCAACACTTCTGGGAAAGGAAATCGGCCAATTAACATCAAATTCACAACAAAACCCAAGTGTTTTTCCAAACATACCAAAACATGAAATTTACCCATTTTAATATCACACAAAAAAAAACTATATTAACTCAATTAAAATTCAAAAACTAATATTCACATATAAAACATCTTGGGAAATAACAACCACACTCCCAACACTATTTTAGATCTTTCTTTTATGAATTTAAAGTGTCAAGTATTCTAGATCTAGCATGGAAGCGGTTTTGAATGAATATAATACATTTCAAAATCTAAGGGTGAATCATGAAAATTAGGGAATGTCCAACACCAATCATCAAATCACTTTTCATGGAATATATAATCTATTTAATATTAAAAATACTCTTTAAAACATTCAAGCAATTAAATAATTCAAATTAAGGTTCGGGGCATAAGGGGGCTACCTCAAAAGTAGTCTCAACCGACAATCGACTTTGACAGCTCTAACGATGGAAGAAAATGCTTCACCCTTGCACACACACACATTATTATATGTGAATTTATACCCTTTATACCTATGTACACATTCCCCTCATCATGAGGGAACATGTACAAGGGGACATATATATATAAACATATACCTATATGTTTGTGTGCAGGACTTCCTGGAGTCGCCAAACACTCTAAAAACACAACCGAAGACTGAAAATACCATGGTAAAGACACACACACTCAAAATAAATTACCGAAAACTCAAATATCACATATTCACTAATTTAAAATTGAACCAATGCAATGGAATAAAAAATACTTACCAAAAAACCATGTTGAAACCTACTGCCTTGGATGATGGCATCTAGAATCCATCCCAATAGGGTCAATGACACACCATAATATTATTAGGGACTCAAATGTCATAAAACCCCTAATTAAAATTAAGGAAAAAGAAAAGGTTAAAGAAAGAATACCTCAAAGCGGTGGTGGATGGAAAGAAATGGTCTGAAACGATACACCTTCTTCGGCGGTTGCTGGAACATGGACCAACGTCACCCGGGAGGCCATTCATACACCCTATCGAAGGAAGAGAACAAAAATACAGGTTAAATCAAAACCCTAGGTTTGATCGAATTTCATAGGACAATGGGGAGACCAAATCACAACTGAAATATGGGAGGATAAGCGGAAGAGAACCATATCTCTTTTATTCAGTGAGAAATTCGGAATAAATCTGGGAAGGAGATCAACCGAAGAGGGAATCGCGAAGAGGTGTTCGTGTGCCCAAGGTGTTCTTCAAAGGGGTGTGTCGCGCTTGCTGGAGAACGTTCCCATAGGGGCGCTGCAAGGAGGTCGTAGCCAATAGGGGTATGACCATGGAGAGGGAGAGGGAGCTGGAGTCGTGCTTGCCTAGGGTTATAGGTAGGAGGTTGCGTACACACTAGGAGCCCCCAAGGGGGTGCACAATGCTGGAAAGAGGATACCCCTTTGGGTCTTCTCCAAAAAAATAAACCTAATAAAAAAATAAAAACTAACAACAAGAACAACAACAACAACAAAAATAATAATATTCATTTTATTTTTAATAATAATATTATTATCGTTATATATTATTATTAAATCATTATTTTAATTTTCTTTCATGTTTCTCATTTTATTTTATTTTTAATTTTATTTTCATTATATTTATTTATTAAATACTAGGAAACTGTGCGTTCTGCGCACAGTTACCTACTTCTCAACACACGATTGAGCAACCCATTCTAAAACCGCACTACTCGACACTGCCCACTTACAGAGTCGAGCCGCACTCTAGTTGCATGGTTTAATAAACCATGTGCAAGTCATGTATTACAAATCAAACCCACCTTGGTACCCGCACAGGCACCGCACGATTACCCCCAACCGTGCATGATAACCATGCAACAATAAAAAAGGATTCCATTTTTTAAAAAAAAAATTAACCCGTTGACTACAGAAACTCAAAAGAGAGACTAAATATAATTAAAATAATTAAAATAATTGATATACAAAGTCGGGGTGTGAAAATTATCCCCACCATAGACACTTTCTACCCCCAGAATGTCACCCTGAAAAAAGTTAACTAAAATTTGAGTCCATGCCTAATCAAGACTTAGAGAAACTATAAACCTCAGGGTGACTATTCTTTCCACAAGTAACATCTGATCCATCCAATGGAAACCACAACATTAGAATGAGGGGTGAACATAAGGAGGTTCTCCCCACCACAAGGATTACATTAACACAAGAGATCTAAAATACAAAAAACTCCACCATAAGAACTCAAACAGGAAACCTCTTATGAAGAAACCCGACATACCGGGATGCCGAGATGGGGAACTACCTATAAGTACTATCAACCCTCTGCATAAGGGTGGACAACATAACTATGGGAATTAGGATTTTTTTCACACCCACCAAACCACCAATACTACAAAAAACCCACAAAAAGAAACCGAACTAAAAAATGAACCAGAAACACCACCCATTCATCCCACAACCACAAGTTCTTCCATATGATCACCAATAAAACTGAATCCTATACCACTCATCTAAGGGACAAAAACCCCTTAAGAAGAAGAGAAACTTCAAAATCCATATTCAAACTGTGGAAACTTCTTGGATTTCAATAAAGAGAGTTCATCACATTATCACATGATAATATGAACTTATAATAGCAGGAAAAAAAGCTAAGAAAATTTGTACATTTCCATTCCAACATGGATAAAAAACAAGGATGGGGTTTCACACACCCCCGAAAACTCTTGACTATGCATGAGCTCCACCTTGAGACCTATGGTTAGGGCTCTGATGGATGAAGCATCTCCTACCACACATTCAGGCACTAGTATCCCACGATAAAACTCCTTCTTCATGAAACGCTTCCTGTAGAAGTTCTCCAGATGACTCAAATGACTACAATGATGGTAGGTCTTCAGAGGGACGAAACATGACGGATCCGAACGCCCAAACCGACCATACTAATGGCACACCACTAAAAGGTTTGGGGAACTAGAAGCAATAACCATCACAATATATTCCATAGATATGAGTTCCTCCATAATCCACTTCTTTCCAAATGGGAAAACTTTACAAATGATAGGAAACACTAGATTTCAATCTGCCAACACTCTGAAAAACCATTCATTTAAGTGGTCAGCACAGACCTTCATCATCCACTAGCCATGTTGAACACACATGACCTCTTCCCTATTCTTCACCTTCACCTCCTCAAGTATAAAACATTGGATAAAAACAGACATAAACACATCCAACATCATCCCACAATAAAATGATGACAGGGTTAAAAACTCTCATTCGTCCAAATATGGACGATCAAACAACCCCATGACTACACACACTCTGAAAACATCGGGAGTTCCCAACGATATGAAGACATTCTCTACCTCTTCAAACCACTCAACTACCCCTAATGGACCTTGATCACCACGATAAAAAAGTAACACCCGAGATGAATAAAAAAATGGGCATGACTCATTAGAAAGTTTGGGGACGTTTTTGAGAGGCACTTTCCAAAAAACACCAAAACAAAAAACAAAAACTGATATCAAACAAAAGTGAAATCGAAAAGGACACCCTGAGCTAAAATAACAGACTCACAAGGAAAACAACTACAAACACAATCAAAAAATTACTTTAAAAAGCCACTAATTTCATTTAAATTTAAAAACCTCCTTCCTCTAAGGCCAATTCACACAAATAAAACCCACGTTTTAGAATAGAAACCAATTTACAAAACCTTTAAATTTCAAAATCCCACCCATGTAATCCTATGAACCATCACAAGTGTGTCCATACAATTCGATTTACATCATCCAAAAACAAGTTCCCCACACACTTTCCATACATACCCCAACACATGTGACCTTCCATAAAGAGTACCATGGGTCACACATCTCCCATAACAAATCCAAACATGCCACAAATTTTACAAACTATAAAAATTTAAATTGAAACCCATTTTACCCATTTTTAACCATTTGAAAGAAATTATTTTCATTTCAAATACCATTTTCATTTTCAAAACCTCACTCACACCAACCAGAACCAAAACAGAACTCAACTAAGACTAGAATATCATATGTAGGGACTAGTAGTCATGGTTAACCTAACAACATGTTAGTGATCCCTGCCCCAAGTAAGTCATAACACTAAGAGGACCTTGAACCGGGAACTTGGAAACTACATGGGTCAATACTCCATAAAAAATCACAACATGACATTGGCTCGCCTCCATTATCATTCCTCAATACAATATGAACCCCTAAAAATGACTCAAATACCAAAATACCCCTTCTAACTCGATGATCAGTGTGAGAAAGAGTTCTTGATGCTCTTCTTGCACCTACCTCCTGAGTCCAGATAGTCATAATCTCCATCTACCATACATCCCAAATAACAAGGGCCTCCTTTGATACCATTTTTTCACAAACCAACCCAGTTTGACCATAAACTGGTCACCAAGTCAATCCGCAACAAGACCCAAAGGGCGTTATCGGTCCCCACATGATCTAAACTAGTATAAGGCATCAAAAATAAATGGTTGGGAACGGTTTGTCCCATAAATAAAATATAGAAAAATAAAAAAAAAACTTAAATAACTTTTAGTTGGAAATGGAACTAAACAAAACAACGAAACATACCTCAAGTGGCCTCGTGGGTCACCCAAAAACATAGAACCATGCTTGCATCAAGAGCGATCCAAACTAGCGGAATATGAAACATAAAAATAAAGTAGGTGTGAGCATAGATATGCTTAATAGAGAAGCCAATTAATAACAATGCCCTATGACCTTACCTTTAAAAAGATCCTAAAATCTGCTAGTTTGAAAATAAGGCATAATAAAATAATGTTTCCATTCTTTTCAAGTTCAAGTAACAAGTTTTCATGTTCAAGAAAATCATTTATCTTCCACTACAATTTCAAAAATATATTCCATGAATGAATTAACATTGCAAAATGAAAGGAAAGAAATTTAAAATAAATTATGGTTTTCACAAAAGGGTGATCAAACATGAAGCAACTGAAATGGAAATCACATTCCAAGAACCATGTCACAAGCGAGAACCATATGAAATTATTATAGGTAACTAGCACAAATGGTACCCTATATACATCGTTCCTCGGTGAAACGTGGCTTAGAAACCATTAATAACAACCTTCTCATGCACGGTTCACTGGGGGGAATCACATCCCAAGGCCCAATGGTCTCCAATCATGTCACAAATTTAGTTAGTGTTGTAATCGTCAATCCTGCTAGATGAAACCTGGACAAGAAACTTCCGAATCACTATCGTACTAGTCCTAGTCTTCCCACCTAGATACCCAGGTTTCCCAACATGCTCTATTTCATGTGGTGGTTAGTTTTTACCAAGAAAACATATATGAAATAATCATCTTCTTTACTCAATGACTCAACCAACCTCTCACCACCAATCTCCCTCCTTGAGCGCATCCCCCTTTTTAAGCTACGCAACAAAACATAAGCCTCTAAATTAGGAACCTATCACAAATCACACATTTAAGTCTACATGAAACCCATGATCAAATATTAGTGGATGCATATTTGTGGGTACTATAGTATTACTATAATAGCTATAACTATTGATCCTTTTGGGCCTTCGGGCCACTGATTTGGGCTTACGGGCCACAGGGCCATCAGGCCACAAAGACCATAGAGAATCCTAAGATATAACATAGAGCATGCCCCAGTAGAGAATTTAAAGCAAAGTAGAAGCCACCAAGGTAGAACTAACTGGATTGGAAGAATGTGAGGGTTTGGAAATTGCCATCGAGACTAGGCACCATGTAACCTTGAATAGGGAAATGCTAGCTGATTAGAAATGCGAGGTGGGGGAGATAGGCACCATTAATGATGAAGATGTTGGGGTTGGGATGTTCTAGTGGGTTGGGCCTTTAGGTCATGTATTGGGCATTATTCCTTTGGGCCTTCGGGTCATGTTATGGGCCTTGAGCCAATGGGCCTATGGGTTTTGAAATGATTCCCTCTTATCCCAATAAAAAGGGGGCTATCCAAAATAAATAGAAAAAAAGGCCTTCAGGCCATTCGGGTCAACCTACACATCATGTTTCTAAAATAATGGGGCATTCATCAAGAGGGGTTTTTCACTTTCTCAAACCATTTTTATGGTTCCAAATGGGCCTAGTTACTTTACAAGGAATACTTTCATTTTTAGAAAACACTATCACCCAACACTTTTAATTGCATAATCCTTTAAAATCTCAATTAGACCACCAAGGTAATACACACTTACAGAAAAGCTCCAAATCAGGACTAAACCAAATAAAACCATATGAGAAAGGAAAACTACAAATTTACCTCAAATTCACACAAAAAACCATGCATTTTTCCAAAAAATACCAAACACATGGAATTTCCCCTTGTAAAATCACACAAAAAACAATATTCACTCAATTAAACTTCCACAACTAATATCCACACATCAAACATCTTGGGAAATACCAAACACATTATCAAAACCATTTTAGAAAAAATCTTTTAATCATTTTAAGTGTGAAGAATTCTAGAGAAAGATTGGAATCATATTTGAATTATGATTATACATTTCAAAATTTAAGTGTGAATCATGAAAATAAAGGAAAGTCCAACACCAAACATAAAATCACTTTTCATGAAGTATATAAATTATTTAATATTAAACACACTCTTTAAAACATTCAAGAAATTATAGAATTCAAATTAAGGTTCAGGGGAATAGGGGACCAACCTCATAAGTAGACTCAACTGATAATCGGATTTGAAAGCTCTAATGATGGCATCAAAAACTTCACCCTCGCACACACACCCATTCTTATATGTATATTTATACCATTTATACCTATGTATACATTCCCCTCACTATGAGGGAACATGTACAAGGGGGGTACACACACACACATATATATATATATACAATGCACCTATTTGTGCGTGCATAGGCCTTCCCGAAGTCTCCAAACGCACTAAAAACACAACCGGAGACTCAAAATACCACAAAAATACCCACAAAATCACATTAAATTACCGAAAACTCAAATATCACAAATTTCTTAGTTTAAAATTGAACCAAAGAAATGGAATAAAAAACCCTTACACAAAAAACATGATGAAACCCGCTGCCTTTGACAGTGGTGACTAGAATCCATCCCAAAAAGGTCCAAGATACAACATAAAATTATTAGGGACTCAAACGTCATAAAAACCCTAATTAAAATTAATAAAAAAGAAAAGCCGAAAGAAAACATACCTCAAAAAAGTGTTGGATGAACCAAAAAGGTATGAAGCACTTCACCTTCGGCAGTGGTTTCCAAAACATGGACCAACATAACCCAAGATACCATTCGCACACCGAATAAAAGGAAGAGACACAAAAATCTAGGTTAAATCCTAACCATAGGTTTGGCCAAATCTTATAGTTTGACAAGGATACCAAATCGTGACCAGAATTTTGGAGGAGAAGGGTTATAGAACCACTTCTCATCGATTTAGTGAGAAATTTTAAAGAATTCGAAGAAGGAGATTGACCGGAGATGGATCCACGAAGAGGGGGTCACATTGCCAAGTGGTTCCGCTAGGGGGGTTCTTCGCACCTATTGAAGATTGTGGCTAGTGGGGAACTGCAAGGAGGACACAGTCAGGAGGGGTGTGACTATGTAGAGGGATAGGGAGCTGGGGTCATGCTTGCATAGTGTTACGGGGAGGAGGTCGTACGTGTGTTTGGAGCCCCAAAGGGGGTGGATGATGTTGGAAGGAGGAAACCCCTTTGTGTCTTCTAAAAAACAAGTAACCCAATAAAAAAATAAAAAAATAAAATCTAACAACAACAACAATAATAATAATATTAATTTCATTTTTAATAATAATAATAATATCATTATTTATTATTATTAAAACATTATTTTATTTTATTTCATCTTTGTCATTTTATTTTATTATTTCATTATATTTTAATTAAATTTATTTATTAAATACTGGGAAACCGCGCAATCAGTGCATGGTTACCTAAAACCCGATACACATTTGAGAAAGCTGTTCTCAAACTACGCCACTCGGAACTGCCCACTTATAGAGCCGAGCCGCACGCTTGTCGCATGGTTTAATAAACTGGGTGAAAGTTGTGCGACACAACTCAGGCCCACCTGAGCACCTACACGGGCACCGTACGGTTACCCCCAACCATGCAAGCTGACCATGTAATAATAAAAAGGATTCTATTTTTTATTTAAATATTGACCCGACGACTACAAAAACTAAAAAACAAGACTAAATATAATTAAAATAATTAAAATAATTTATATTCAAGGTCGGGGTGTGAGTGTAAATAATATATATATATAAAGGTGTCTGTATGTATATGTGGGTGTGTGTGTTTACATATAATGCATATATATATAAATGTTTTTTAATAAATATTAATATATGAGTTAATATATTTAAAAGGATGAATTAAATTGAAAAAACTCATGATGTTTATGTTTTCTGGCTTGTAGTTCCTAAATTAATAAGTGAAAAATTAAAAAAATGTGCAATAAATGAGTTATAAATTTAATAAATGAAGGATAAAAAATTTATAAAATGTAATAGTGGGATGGGGGTGGAGTTGTGTAGTTCATAGTTTGATAATCACCCCTCCAACATATCATTCTCTCTCTCTCTCCACCACCCCCTTTTATAAGTTTTTTTTTCAAAAACAACTCTCCTCAACATCTTCTTCGATATTGTTTGGGTTGATGTGAAGTCAATGTCATTGGGTTTGCCTCAATGAGCATAATTTTAAACCTTATTTTTTTTATGTTAGCAGGGATTCCGTGGTGAAATTATACTCATACATCAACCCTTTTTGTAAATCATTTTTTTTTTTCTCAATGTAATAAGTCTTTAACTTTTATGCATTACCCATAAGGGTTATTATCACAATTATTTTCCATAAGTGTGTATCCAGTGAGACCTACGTTTTATGATTGATCACATGAGGTGTGTGTGTGTGTGAAGACTTCGACTTCTGCTTGTTTTATTTTCATATTGATTATGAAGACTGTGATTATGATGTTGTTTGACATGAAGTGATGTTTTTATCTGTAATTTGAATTACATATCGTATATGCTGTATTTTTGTCTACTATAGTTTAGTATTGAGGTTTAGCATATTGTGACATATGTGAGATGTAACACATGCATGAGACTATCCTACAAGATAGATGTACTTTATTTGGTTCGATATATATGTGGACTATTACAGTCGGAAGGATGTTTCACATGGTTGGGTATATACATAGAGGATGGATGTTCTAGACTTGGGTCGTCATGTGAGATTTGACACATGTTTGGGATATCCCCTCAAGACAAATGTGTCATACATGGGTCAGAATGTACTTGTACTATCCCTACCAGTGGAATGTGTTACATTCGTGGGACTATCCACTCGAGGATGATGTTTCTAGCTACTTACATATGCTCCATTCGACAATCTGTTGAATCAGGTATGTTTCTTTTGGAGTTGTGCCAAAGTAGGTATAGACCGTCCATGAGGACCCGACATATGCTTGGAACTTTTGTGATATACACTTTTTATTACATTACCCTGTCCATTTTCATGGAATACACTTGTATATTTCATAAAATTATGTTATGGGTTGTTGGTGGTTTCGTAATGAGTCTTGAACAAATACCCTAATTGTTAATTTTGGTGTGATATTAGATTTCTTGCTTAGGGATCCGGTGAAGGGTAAGGGCCCTGTTATGGTCGGTTGGGCATATAGAACAGAAGGATGATGATGATATTTAATGGATTTCGATTTGGACATCAGGTACTATTTTTATCTTACTGCCTTACCCTATACCCAGGATCCATGTTTGTTATGGTTATTGTATCATCTATTCCATCTTTCAGTTTCAGAATGTATTACTCATATTATTTATTTATTTATATTCTTAGTTATTATTTATCTTCCCTGTAACATGATAGGGTTATTATAGTCTCACCATTAATGTTTTTATACCCTCAATACCATTCAGAAGCCTCTTGTGTATGGGGAGATACACATGAGACCACATAACATCCATCCTGATCCAGTTGTTGAGTTGTGATGATACAAAATGGTATTAGATGACCAGGATTCACTACCATGTATTTTCACTTTTCCTTGATTTGGGAAAGGATATACTAGAGATAGGTTGGTTGGGGTTAGGGCTAGGGAACTACGTCTATGTCTGATCATAACTGTACAGCAGACCTTTGAGATTCCATAAAATGGGGCTATTATGTTTTGCTGTTACATTTGATTATCATCACCTTGGGTGATGCACCTGATGTTGATATGTGATTAGTAGGTTTTGGTGTATATTCATACGTCATTACAGGTACATAGTTTCACATGAAATATATACCTATTGATTTCATTATATAGAGCCTAAATAATTTAATGCTTATTGAAATTCGGATATGTTACCTAGATCATTATTTTTCACATTATTTAATTTGATCTTATAGTATTATATGATTGAGTGTATATATGTGGTTGTGACTAATGCGAAAATGTTAGAAATATGGATTAGGTCTTGAATAGGCATTAAGTGTTTAGTGTGTTCCTTTCAATTAACTCAAATGGAGTTATCATGAACTCAATGTAATCCACTATGGTGGAATTATAAATGTTTTCATTAAAGATGTTTTATTATGGAAACGCATATGGTGAGGAGTATTGGTTCAAGGATCTGAACCACTTTTTGAGGAAGAGAATAATTATAATGGGGAGAGTTATAACTTTCAATGGCCTGAAGGTGTTCTATTTTTATTCATTTTTGATAGTCCCCCTTTTAGGGGTTTAAGGGGAACCCTACACAGCCTGTAGGATTCATTAAATTACATGACCCGAAGGTCTAGAGAAAACCATCCAGACTATAAATACTAGTAACTTCTCCTCCCCAGCATCTAGAACATGATTTCATCTCTTCCACATTCGCATGGCTGTTTGATTATGCTTCCAATGCATTCATCGACTGGTCTCAATGGAAATTACAATGCCCTCTCATTCTTCCTAATTCTTTATCTCTGCTTTGGGGAATGCATCTTGATCTGAATCCTCATCTGGAGCCTACTCCTTATAGAGTCTTCAAGGTCTATTTAAGAAAAATTTCATGTGTCATGAAGGCCTTGAGGTGGCCCGAAGGCCTTGGAGGACCTGTGGGCCAAAACGGTGGCCCAAAAGCCCAAACAGACGAATATTTCTAGCTGCTACAATATCAAATAGTATCTGTTACAGTCCCTTGGAAATATGTCTCCTCCTGGATTTGATTTTGGGTCTGTTGGATGCACTTGTTGAGTCCTCATCAACTGGGTTGAGGCTCTTGTGTATGGGGAGAATTATAACATCCTAAAATTTTAAAAGATAATAAAACCCTCTTTGGTTAACAAATTACATGTATCTGTTGGTATGAAATTTTAAATTTTCAATACTAGTGTTTATTATGGATTTACAAAAAGGTAAAATCCCTATTAACACTTTTAAATATTTTATGAAATATTTTTGATGTTAGGTGTGGAGATATCATGGGATTATGAGGCACATAGATCCTTAGTGTTGATATATTAAAAATATTAAAAATATTTAATTTACATGCCTATGATATTTCCAAAAAAAGTATCATTTTCCAAATGTTGTCTCATAGGATAAATCTATAACCACCGTTATATCTAGGATGTGGGAATTACCCTAGGAATTATATATAATTTCTTAGTGTTATATGTTTGTTAAAATCACACATGAGGATAATGTATCTAATATTTCTATTATATATATTTTTTGAAGATAATGGAATATAACCCAAATAGTATATCATATTAGAAATATGGGACCGCTATTAGGTCCATAATGTGGGTATTACCCTTGGTAGGAAATACATTAGGTGTGTGTCATATGTTTTTTCACATCACACGTAAGTGTAATAATAAGTAGTATATAAATATTTTTTGGTATCTAGAAATAATAATTATTATTAAATTAATATTATTTTTTCTGTCGAAGTCAAAAATGAAAATATAATTCTGTAATTAATATTTGTGTTATGATAGAAGTAATGAATGACCAAAGTAATAAATATTTTTTATTAATTATTCCAATTAAATAAAAATGCATGGTTAATATTAATTTATTATCTATTATCAGTATTTAAGGAAAGTTTTTTTTAAATGACAATGGTGGAAATATTGAGAGATATTTAATACTAATAACATACTATTGTTTTTAATATCATTATTAACTTGGGAAAATAATAAAGTATTATATATAATGTATATATGTAGGAAACAATGTTTTCATATGAGGTACATATACTTTTTATTTTGTTTTAAATATTTAAATATGGCCTAATGTGAGTACACAATTTTATCATGGGTGTTTTGGGGTGTTTGGGGATTGTTTAGAGCATGAAACCCACCTTTTGGGTTCAAAATGGTCTGGCACATAGTTAGAATAAATCGTGTAAGGAAGGAAACACGTTCTAACTAACCTTTCAAGACCTGGGTAGAGAGAAAGGGGAGGCCACACAGTTAAATCAAACCTTGCAATTTCGGCCACATGACCATGCACCCATGTGTGCAATATTGATTGTGGGTTTTGGAAAGGTTTGTGCATGGTTAGTCAAACCATGCAGACAAACCATGTGATGTGCCCTTCCATACAGCTAACCATTCACGGTTGGTGCATGGTTTGTCAAATCGTTCACCTAAACCATGTGACCTAGTGTTTGGGGTAAAATTACAAATTTTCCCCTAATTAAATAAATTGTATCAAAACTAATTCTATTTATTCCTCCTATGGATAGCATCCCCATTTGAGAGCTCCCTTTGAGCGATAATTCTTGGATTTGATCCCGACTCTCAGTATAATCATCGATTCAATCACTTATCATCTTATTGGATTTGTATCAGTGATTACTCGATTCATTTTTAGTTTTTCTTCATTTTTCTTTGTATCATATACACTATTTATCTGCAAGCTAACATACAATAATTTCATGTTATTTATCCATTATTCATTTTATCTCGATATAAGTCAAATCAGGAGTTGATACTAGATGAGCACTCTATTACTTAGATAAGGTAGGTGGTCTATAATGGTTTCTTGATTCTTAGTGCTTTATAGGGCATGTTGTCATTGTGCCGCCCACTGAAATTTCTGACATGACCCTAGAACTAAATTGATTAATTGAATTAATTAAATTGGGACCTATTAGGGATTCCCTTTGGCTTCCAAGTGACTTTTTGAGGGTTGATTCCCCAACCAACGGTGACCCATGGGGTGTTCCATATTTTCACCTTATATTTACCCTTTATTGAACCACACAAGGGGTGTGTTCTTGAGTTTTCGTAGTAAGACGAATTCTGTATATAAATAAAATAAATCAAATGTGCTTTTAGGAGATATTTACTCCCTTACATGTGATTCTTGATTAAATGGTTTACATTGAACATTAATTGATTAAATGGTTGAATTAGAAAATGTGGAAATGAGTGAGTAAACTCATGTGACATGTTTTAATGTGGATTATAAACAATGAGTGGGTATACTCATTGGTTTCTTTTGAATTTGAATTGTGACATATGAGTGGGTACACTCATGAGATGACATTGACTGTGAGTGGTTATATGAGCGGGTAGACTCATATGGTATGAATTGGTTAATTCTATGAAATGGGGAATTAATCATTAGAATCCATGGATGATGTTCCATGGATCTTGAATACGATAGTGAATGCCTTAGATAGAGTATGATCCTTGGGTCTTGATTCTGTTGGATGACTTGGGCCTTGCTACCCCATGGATCTGGCTTACTTGGACTCACCTAGGACATGTTTGGTTGACATGATCATAGGTACCCAACCAGTTCCTAACCGAGTTTCCATCAAGATTCTCTTAGGACTCAACAAGGATGCATTGGTCTTCCACACCTCGGATCCAGCCATTCATGTTCTGAAACATTGGTTATACATCATGACTGTGAGAAATATGATATTCTTGGTTGTTCAGCTTGGCCATGGATATTCTAACACATCAGGTTGTATGAAAAGGCTGTGTTTGACATGACATGGTTGGATGAATGAAAAAGGAAGTATTAGTTTTTCATGATTTTTTTGTAGCTACCTTATTAGAGGAGCTTAACCATCATTTATAGGGAGCCTTGAGAGTCTATTAAGTTTTACTTTTTTATTATTAGATATTCTATGGGTATTGTACATTTATTTACTACTTACCTACTTATCTTATTATATTTCAAATCCATTATTGTAAAGATATTTTGATGGTTACCTACTGGTTTTGTATCTCACGCCCCGTTCGGGCCACCGTTGGGTACCCGAACAAACATTATGGATGTATGTAGGGATTGGGGAAAGAACCCACAGTTTGATGCTTGATATTGTGCCATGCTTAGGAGTAGGGGAGCACAAGATCGATCTGAGGCTTGCAATGCTATTTAGAGATTGTTATTTTGTTATTTTTGGTATTTTGATAATTGAATTGTATTTTAATATTGTGTACCTATTTCTGGATTTGTAGAGACATGTATCATCATCATTTATATGATATCACTTCTAGATTTGTTATATATTCCTAACTTGATTAATTATCATTTGTCTTTATGTTGTATCTCATTCTGCTACATGTATGTTATTGATATTTTGATGTTTTACACTATGATGATTAGGGCATAGTATTACCATGGACACACCCAAGGCCCTAGCTTCTAGTCGATAACCTCTAGTGTAAGGGGGGATGCACTTGAGTCCATGTGGCCAACAGGGCTCAGGGAGCTGTTGAGTGGCATCTGGGTCTAGGATGTCACAATGTGGTTTCTGATCAGCTCTATTTTCTAATTTTCGTTACTATTTGGTGAAAATAGATAGGTATAAGAAGAAAATGGAATTTGGTAATGAGTTATTCTCAGTCATAGCTAACCTTCGTACAAGAAAAAGCCAAATTTCCTTGAATGAAATTGCTATTTTCTAGATTCTTGATATTATAGTTAATTTGATTCCACTGTTGGGTGACCCACTTTAATTGTGATGTTATTATTGATATGACTATGGGTTCTATTATATTACAACATAATGATATGACATAATTGCATCCCATGCATCATTTTTGTCACTTTCTAGAAATCACATGCCATGAATTATTCCATCCCATTTAGGATGCATTTCTTATTTAATTTTATTATGATAGGTGTTGTGATAGCTATGTCTTCTGTTCTGATAGGATTTTTGGAATGTGTTATAGTATGAAGTGGGTGGAATACATTCTTTGTTTCATGAGGAGTATGGTCCCTTGTGGATCGAAATATGGTGAACCATTGAGTTTAAAAATTAAATTAAATTGTGATATTAAATAAATATTAAATGAATTGAAAAGGAAAATTGAACATGGAAATAGATACTTTACCTAGAATGGGGTTTTGAGTGGGAAAGAGGTAGTGTCACTAGTAATGATTGTGACTATTCCTTTTATAGTCCTAGATTTAGAAGAAAGCTATGTGGTATGACTTGTTTTTGGAGGTTTTTCCATATCTAATGCTTTTGAGCTTCAAGCATTGATATAATTTTTTTATGAGGCATGTGTTTGGAATTGTAGAGGAATACCACCACGACAACCTCCATTTTTACACTGGGAGGGAGGCGACAACCAAGCATTGGAGGTTGTGGGCCATGGGATACCAGTGAAACCTCCTTTAGTGCCCACCATGACACCAGCTATTATTCCAGACATAGGTGCTAAAGCACAGTATTGTGAGGGGATGTATCACATCATGAATAATTTTTATGGATCCCTGCAACCTTCCTTGTCTATGGATGAGCTGAAGAAGGTGTTCCAACAACAACATCCTTCCACATTTTTGGGGTATGGAGGTCTAAATTCTTTTGATATGTGGCTTGAGACTACAATTGTGATCTTCGAGCCTCGAGATAAATCTCCTGATAGGAGAGTGAAGCTCCCGAAATATTATCTACCTGGGGAATAAAAACGCTGGTGGGATTTATTGAACCAGGATTACAGGATGTGAGACAGGGTATGGGATAATTTCCATACCTAGTTTTACATATAATTTTTTCCCGAGACTCTCTAGGCAGAGAAGACAAGTTAATTCCTCCACCTGGAGTAGGGTGTGATGAAAATTATGGAGTACTTGATATGCTTTAAATAATTGTAGCGTTTTGCACTGACATACCTTGATGATTATATATCTATAGAGAGACGCTTTGAGGAAGGCCTTTGACATGCTATCATATCATAGGTCAATGTGTTCATACTGACCTCTATTACTGAAATTTTGAATCAGGCACTGATTACAGAGTGGAACCTGAGGGAAATTAGGGGAGCAGAGCAGGGAGGCATCATCTCACGACCTAGTATATCAACTTCTAGTGATAGGAAGTGACGTTTTGAGGCATCCCATTAGATTAGTACCAGTCAATATGTGAGTTCTAGTAGATTATATTTTGGTTATGAGTGTAGAAGATAGGTACACATGAAGAATAAGTGTGAGTGTGACCTAGTTTAGTGTTGAGCTTGTGGAAGGATTGGCCACATGCAATGTTTTTTCAGCACCTTCCCTCCAGATGTGAGTGGTAGGGATTCATATCTGACACCGAGTTCAGGAGTAGGTTTCTTAGATCTATGTCTGGTAGGGAGTTGGAGTAGTGTTGTTTGATCAGGCTGAGGAAGTGGTGGTCATGGATGAGGTAGCTAGACACTAGTTACACCAAGACATCAGAGTGGGTCTACTCCAGGTAGTGAGGTTGGGTCACTGGGCTATGGTTCGGGCTAGATCTATTCTATAAATTCAACCCTTAAGGAGGAGGGAACTAGACTGTCTATGGTGACATTTATGATCTTGGTAGCCTCTACTATTGCATCTATATTTTTTGATATAGGTGCATCACATAGTTTCATATCTTCACCTGTGGTGAAAATCCTTGTTCTCATTATATTTTGTTACGAGAGAATTATTCCGCTAGATATGCTTTTGGGAATCAGAATGGAGGGTGTAAGCCAGTGTAGGGATTTCTCCCTTGAGGTTGGTGGGAGTCACTTTTTCTGGAATCTGTATTTCCTAGAGATGATAGGGATCAAAGTTACACTCAGAATGGACTTTCTAGTTGCTTATCATGCTTACATTGACTTCTATTTCCATAGGGCGACCTTCACATGACCATTGGGTGCACTGTTTAGTCACAAGAGTTAATGGAATTTCCAAGTGAGCTGATATGAACCACAACATTATGTGATGGGTGGGATTATAGCCTATATCGATAGTTTGTATCTACATGATAATGGAAAACATCAGGTAGTCATTCTTCTAGTGTTTGATCATTTTAGGGACATTTTCCCTGATGAACTTTCTTGTTTACCTCATGAAATATAGGTTTAGTTCTCCATAAAGCTAGTTACAAGAGTTGGAATTATATCCATTCCTTTTAATACGATTAATATGAAGTAGTTACTAGAGATCAAGAGGTAGCTAGAGGAATTTAAGGCAAAGAGGCTTATCTGACCTAGTACTTCTCCATGGGGTTCACCAGACCTTTTTGCAAAAAAAATAAGTTGGAACCATTTGGATATGTGTGGATTACTAGATGTTGAACTAGTCGATGGTTAAGAAATGGTATCCTTTTACTAGGATAAATGACCTACTTGACCAGATTCAAGGAACTTGGGTGTTCTTGAAAATTTATTTGAGGTACAGATATCACAAGGTATGTGTTCGACCAGAAAACATTCCTCACACATCCTTTCTTAGAAGGTATAGTCTATACGAGTATCTGGTTATGACATTCGGTCTCATGAACGCGCCAATAGTTTTCATAGTGTAGATGAACTACATTTTCCATCCATATCTGTATTCATTTGTGGTGGTTTTTATGGATGATATCTTGTTGTATTCTCAAAATTAACATGAACATCGTAATAATGTTGAGATAATTTTGAATACATTTAGAGGGAATCAGTTATATTCTAAGCTCACAATGTGCCACTTCTAGATGGATCAGATTCACTTATTGTGTAACATTATCTTGGAGACAGGAGTGTTAGTGTACCCATATAATATGAGAGCTATAGATTCTTGGGAGTAGCCCAAAAATGTCTTTGACATAAGAAGTTTCTTAGGGATATATGGATATTTTAAGCATTTAATACATGAGTAATAACAATTAGTAGTGTCGATGACGAGCTTGACTAATATGGGTGTGATGTTTGTATGGGAATACACTTACGAGATAGCCATTCAGTAGCTGAAAGGGATATTGAATTTAGCACCAATCATGATACTAACTGAGTAGGGAATGATCTACACTATGTATTGAGATGCATCAAGTATTATACTTGGATAGGTGATGATTCAGGGTGATAGAGTCATGGAGTATGGGTCTTGGAGAATAATTCCACATGATAGGAACTACCCAATGCATGATATCGAGTTAGATATAGTCATTCATGCTTTGTGTTGTTGGAGACCCTACATACTGGGAGATTATTTTGTGGTGTACAATGAACAAAAAATCCTCAAGTACATATTTAAATAATGTGATATGAATTTGATTCAGTGAAGGTGGGATGGGTACCTACAGTCCTTCAACTTTCAGATTTACTACAAGCTTGGTAAAGGCAATGCATTGGCTGATGCTGTGATCCGGAGGACTCAGATATAAGAAGTTCAGAATGATAGTAGCGAGTGGAAGATTATGAAGTTGTTCTCATAGATGCACTTGGAGGTGCATGATAGTCTAATGTCGACCTTTTTATCATCTCTATGTGTGACCTCTACCCTACTAGATAGAGTGAGGATGAGGAATCTATTAGATTCTAATGTCCTAGTCCAATGGGAGAGTGTGGTAGGTGAGGACCAATCTCCTGGTTGGATGGTAGGTGAGGATGAGGTCTTGTGTATCCATGGTCACTTTTGGCTTCTAGTGGACATACATGAGTAGATGATGTGGGATTTTCATTCCTCATAATGGGAAGTACACCCCAGTGTCACAAAGATGTACTATGACTTACACCTTCAGTACCAGTTTTCGAGTGTGAAAAGAGAGGTAGCTAGTTTTGTTATGGGATATTCCACCAGTCAGAAAGTGAAGACAAAACATTAGTAACCACACAAACTTTTACAGTAGTTGAATATTCCCAAGTGAAAATGGGATGATGTCATGATATATTTTAGGACAGTTTTATCGAGGTCTCCTTGAGGAAATGATGATTTTTTGGTTGTTTTTGAAAGTCTAAAAAAGGTTTCATATTTATTATAGATCAAGGAGACCTTTAGTACTGATGATCTTGGAAGGTTCTATATCTGTGAGATAGTACGACTTCATTGGGCACCACACATTATTATTTTAGATAGGGATGTCCAATTTATGTATCATTTCTTTAAGAGTTTACAAAGGGTACTATTTACATAGGTGATTTTGAGCACATCATACCACCCTCATACCGAGGTCCAATTAGAGAGTTTGATACAAGTGCTTGGGGACATGCTGCAAGCATGCATCTTAGATTTTTGGGGCTCTTGGGAGAATAATATTCTCCTAGTCGAGTCTTCCTAAAAAATAGTTAGCAGGTGACTATAAAGATGAAACATTAAGAGTATTTCTATAGTAGGCTTTTCTGATCACCCCAATGATAGTTAGAGCAATGTGAGGTAGCTTTTCTGGGACTACATATCATGTGAGAGACTTCTAAGAAGGTCAATTTGATTCAGAAGTGGATGGATACTACATAGTATTGATAGAAATCATATTCTGATCGTCCATGATGACCTAGCGAATTTGAAGTTGTGGATTAAGTCTTCTTATATGTTTTATTGAGGCTAGTACACAGATAGATCAGGAGAGAGGGTAAGCATTCACCATGATATGTCGAATTGTTTGAGATCTTGGAAAGAGTTGGGCTAGTGGCCTATCAGTTGTAGTTACCTCAGAGGTATCATTCCATGAATGAAATGCTCCATGTATCTTAGCTAGACCTCTATCACTCGGGTCAATCTCATGATTTTCAGCCCGAGGAGGTTGAGATACATGTTGATCCGTCCTTTGAGGAGAATCTTATTTGTATCATTGAAAAGATATATAAGGTTCTGCAAGGCCGACCAGTTCCTCTAGTATGGGTGATATGGAAGCAAGGATATTTATAGGATGAGACTTGGGTGTGGATGGTTGACGTACCTTCCCATTGGTTGGAGTTTTTCTCATAAGAATCTTTACCATCCTTGAGAGGGAAATTCGAGGATGAATTTCATTAAGGGGGATATTGTAAGAAATTGGGGTTTCTAATGAGGTAAAAACATTTTTATTTTGGTTTAAATGTTTAAATATGGCCTAATGTGAGTACCCTATTTGATCATGGATATACTGGGGGTGTACATGGATTGTTCGCAGCCTAGAACCCATCTTTTGGGTTGAAAATGACCTGGTGCATAGTTAGAATAAACCATTCGAGGTAGGCTACATGGTCTAACTAATAGTACAAGACCTGGGTAGAGAGTAGGCGGAGGGCACACAGTTAATGAAAACAAGGCAATTTGGGCTGCATAGCTATGCATCCATGTTAATAATTTTTATAGTGCATTTTGGAACGTTTTTTTCATGGTTAGTGAAATCGTGTGAAAAAACCATGTTATCTGCCCTTCCCTATATCTAACCATGCACCTAAACTATGTGACCCAGTGTTTGGGTTGAAATTAAAAATTTTCCCCTAATTAAATCTATTCTATAAAACAAATTATATTTATTCCTCCTATGGACAACAACCCCATTTGGGAGTTCCCTTTGGATAACAATTCATGGATTTGATCCCATCACTCTGTCCGATCTAGGATTCAAGCGCCACTTATATCATTGGATTTTCATCAGTGAGTAATTGATTCCGTTTTATAATTTATTCATTTGTCTTGATTTCGACTATGATATTTAGGTGCAAGGTAGTATGCCCTAATTTCATGTTCTTTGTTTGTTCTTAATTTTTCACAAAATTTATGTTGAATTAAGAGTTTATACTAGTTGATCACTCTAATATCGAGCTATGGTAGGTGGTATGTAATTTTTTCTTGAGTTATGGAGATTTATAAGGCTAGATGTTGTTGTGTCACCCACCAGACATTCCAGCACAACCCCTGATCTAAATTGATTAATTGAATTAATTTAATTAGGACATATTAGGGATTCCCTTTTGATTTCATGTAACTTGTTGAGGGTTGTTTCCCTAACAGAAGGCCACCCATGGGGTGTTCCATGTCCTTACCTTGTATTTTCCCTTTTTTGAACCACCCAAGGGGTGTGTTCTTGAGTTTTACAAGTAAGTGGAATCTTGTATATAAATAAAATCAATCAAAAGTATTGTTAGTAGTCGTTTCCTCCCCTTATATGGGACGATTGATTCAGTGGTTTACATTGAATTTGAATGGATTAAATGGTTGAATTAGAAAATGTGGAAATGAGTGAGTAAACTCACGTGACATGTTTAAATGTGGATTGTGAACAATGAGTGGGTATACTCATTAGTTGAATTTTAATTTGAATTGTGACATATGAGTTGGTACACACATGAGATGAAATTGAATGTGAGTGGTTATATGAGTGGGTAGATTCATATGGTATGAATTGGTTAAGGGTTTTAAGTGGTGACTGATTCCTTAGATTCCATGTACAATGCTCCTTGGATCTTGAATGCAGTAGTGTCCACCTTGGACCGAGTATTCTCCTTGGGTCATGATTCTTTAGGATTCCTTGGGCCTTGCTACCCCTTGGATATGACTTTCATGGACTTATGTAGGGCATGTTTGGTTTACATGATCCTAGTACTCCAACTAGTTCCTAACTGAGTTTCCATTAAGATGCATATGGGAATCTATGATGATTGTTTATTCATCAACACCTTGGATCCGACCCTTCATGGTTTGACACTTTTTTTATATGGAACGACCATGAGAAATGTGATATTCTTGGTTGAATGACTCAACTCTGGGTAAATTGAAACTTCAAGTTGTATGGTAAGGCCATGTTTGACATGACATGTTTGGATGAACAGAAATGTCATATTAGTTTTTCATGCATTGTTTGTAGCTTCCTTGTCATAGGAGATTGACCATATTTTGGAGGGAGCCTTGAGAGTCTATTCAGTGATACTTGTTTAGTAGTAGATATTTCATGGGCACTGTACATTTATTTACTACATACCATCTTAGCTTATTATATTTCACATCCTAGACTGTATAGAACTTTGGGTTGTTACCTATTGAGATTGTATCTCACACCCTGTACAGGCCGCTCTTGGGTACCTGAATAGAAATTATAGATATAGGTAGGTACGAGGGAAAGCACTCAGAGTTAGATTCTTGATATTATTCCATGTTTAGGAGCAGGGGAACATGATATCAAGCTGAGGCTCATGATTCTATTTTGAGATATAACGTTTGGTATTTTTGGTATTTTAAGAATTTTATTATATTGTAATTTTATGTACCTATTTTGGATGCTTTGTAGAGACATGCATCATCCTCATTTATCTAATATTACATTTGTATTTTTAATATATTCCTATATTGTTTAGTTATAATTTTTAAACTTGTTATATATTCATCCTCTAGTTGTATGTTTTTGATATTCCACTATGTTGCACTTTGGGGATGAGGAAATAGTCTGCCCATAGACACACCCTTGGCCCTCACGGCTAGACGAAAGCCTCTGACTTTCCGGGAGATGCGCTTGCGGCCATGTGACTAACTGGGCTTGGGGAACTGTTGAGTGATATCCATATATGAGGCATTACAATATATATAAAGAATAAAAATATATGTATATATATGTGTGTGGGTGTATATATTTATATACCGATGTGTATGTATATATATATATAAAGTATATATATACATGGGTTAAATATATATGTAATTATATATACATTTGTGGGAGTATATATGTATATATGGATGTGTTTGTATAGATATAACGTGTGTATATATGGGTTAAATATATATATATATATATATGTATGTATATATATATATATATATATTTGTGTGAGTGTAAAAAATATATTTACGGGTGTATATATGTTTATGGGGGTGTATTCATATATATATAATGGGTCTTAATATATATTAATATATATGAATTACTTTTTGATATATATTAATAGTTGAGTTAATATATTTAAAAAGATGAATTAAATAGAAAAAATGAATGGTATTTTTTTATGTGGTGCATCGAGTAAACTAAGAAGGGAAAAAATGTGTAATAAAAAAATTGAAAGAATCATAAAAAAATTATAAAATATAAAAGGGTGTGGGGATGAATTCATGCAGAACCTGGGTCCAGAATCACCCACTCCTATCTCTCTCTCTCTCTTCCCAAATATTTTTTTATTATTTTCCTAAAATATTATCTCCTCAATATCTTATGTGATATTTATCGAATTGATATGTCATCAGCATCGTTATGTTTGTCTCAATGAGTGTAACTGTAAACCTAATTTTTTTTTCTAAAGGCGGTGTGGATTCAATGGTGAAATTAAACACGGATATCAACCCTTTTTGTCAATCTTCATTGTACCTAATGTAGGATGTCCTTAAGTTTGGTGCATACCCTATACAAGTTGTTGACATGATTTTTTGGTGTGCACTTATAACCTATGAGACCTATGTTGCTTGATCACATGAGGTGTGTGTATTTGTATAGCCTTTGACCTATGCTTGTTTTTTTACATATGGATTGTAATGATTATGATTACTATATGGTTTTAATTGACACGATGTTTGATATGTCATTTCCATTATGTATCATATATATTGTATTGTCTTCTACTACAAATGAGCCTGAAGGTTTGGCCTATTGGGTTGGCATGTTATATGTGAAACATGCATAAGACTATGATCCAAGGTAGATGCTAAAGACATGGGTTGGAATGTGTTTGGACCACAACTAGAAAATTGGCATATTTTCTTGGTTGAAAACTGTGGCAATATGGCCCAAAACCATCGCCAGAGCCTACAACCACAATTTTCCTAAACGTTGGCCGCTATCACCATGGAAATAGGGACTGACCTATTTCCATGGTGTAAATTGTGGTAACAGGTCTCCTCATTGTCCACCATTTTTGTTGACCTATGTCCACTATTTAAACTGTGGCCATATGTGTTATTTCCACTATTGAAAACTACGGCTATAGCCCTGGAAAACCATGGTTATAGCCTAAATACAATATTCCAAAGGTCAGATTCAATCTCTATACCACACCTATAGGATTTAACCACCTGACCACTACACCAGGGTGAGATTTGGATAAGTATATATATATATAATGGTACATATATTATTGAAAACTATGGTGGTAACATAAAAACTGTGTCAATAGAGCTTTCTGCTCTATATTCTGTGGGAAAATTTTTCTCCAACGCAAGGGTAGGAGACCTATAGCCATATATTTAAAAAACTATATGGCTATAGGTATATTCTATAATAATGGTTTTCGTAAAACCATGGCTATATCCTTTAAAAAATGGTATATATCCATGATTTTCAAAACTGTGGCTATAGACCGCACCTATGGCCACAATTTTAGTAAAACAATGGATATAGCTTACGTATAGCCATGGGTTCTAAAAATATGGCTATAGGTCCGTGGAAATAGCATAATTTTCTACTTGTGGACTATTATAGTCTACATGATGTGTCACATGCTTGGGGATATCCATACAGGATGGATATGTGAGATGTGGGTCAACATGTGAGATTTAGTGCATGACATGGATATCCCCTCATGAAAGATGTGTTATATTTGGGTAGTAATATACTTGTATTATCCCTACCATTGGAATTTTACACATTCATGGGTTATCCACTTGATGTTTATGTGTCTAACTGGTTATCAGTGTTCCATTCTTCATTTTTCTAAAGTAGGTATGTTTATCTCAGCATGGTGCCGAAGTAGGTAGAGCCCATACCCAATGACAAAACATGTTCTTGGAACTTCTATGATATATATTTTTTATATCTTTAGCTTGTATATGTTCATGGAATACTCTTTTATATTTTATTCAATAATTTTAAGTTTCATTTTTTGTGTCACAGTAAGTCTTGTACTCACACCCTACTTGGGCATTTCAGTTCTCTTATAGAGAGAATGCTTCAGATCCATAAATTGTTGATGGAACTATGATGTATGGGTAATAATTGATAAATAGAATATGATAACGATTCTGAATGATGTTTGAGTGGGAAATCATCTGTTTTTTTTTATTTTCCTATCTTATCCCATGTCCAAGATCCATGTTTATTCTAGTTATTGTATTATGTATTCCATATTTCAGTTTCATCATGTTTTACTATGAATATTTTTTTTATATATTGATTTTATTTGTTATTAGTCTCACAACATAAAAATGAGGGTGTTGTATCCCCACTAATGAATTTAGACCCCTGATACTAGTCATTAGCATCTTGTGTATCGGGTGATGCACATGAGGTCACGTAGAATTTGTAATGGACCGAGTGGTTAGGGTCAGGATGTTATGAATTGGTATCATATGACAAGGATACACTAACTTATGTTTTATATTTTCCTTAATTTAGGATAGGTTATACATGAGATCGTATGGTTGAGACTATGACAGGGGTACTCTGCATGTGTCTAATCAGCACTATATAGTGGACATCTGAGTTTCCATAAAATGGGGAAATTACGTTTTACTATCACTATTAATTAAATTCTCCTGGAGTGTTTTACATGATGTTGATATTTGATTTATGGGTTTTGTTGTGTTTTTATGCATTATTTAAAAAGCATAGGTCACATTCCATATTTTTTTTATTGCATTAGATATAGCCTAAATACTTAAATGCGCATTGAAATTGTGTTATGTTCCCTGCATTATTTTATTTGAGCATGTTGTATTTTATGTTTGAGTGTATATATGTGTTTATGAATATCATGTAGATATTGATAATATGGACTTAATTCTTGAATATGTGGTGATTGTTTTCTGTGTTTCATTTAATGAAATCATATGGAGTTATAATGTACAAATTGTAAACACCTATAGTGTAATTAAAAATGAATTTGTTTAAAAAAATTAATATTGGAAATCCTATTGTGGGGAGTAGTGGTTCCATTATGTAATGTGATTCTTAAGGAATAGAATAATTACAGTGGAGAGAATTATATCTATGTCAATTTTTACAAGATAATAAAACCCTCTTTTGTTAATAAAATACAAATATTTTTTGGGGAGAAAATTTAAATTTTCAATACTTGTTTTTATGATGACTTTATAAATGTGTAAATCCCAGTTAACACTTATGGATATTCTATGGAATATTTTCGATGTTGGTAATTCAGTTAACATGGGATTCTGAGGCCCATAGAGGCTCATCATTGATAGAATAAAAATATTAAATGTTTATAATTTACTCATATCGGCTTTTTTTAACAAAAAATGAAATATTTCCCACATGGTATCCCATATGATAAATCTAAGACAACCTTTAGATCCATGATGTAGGGTTTTCCCTATGCACGACATAACACTTGTATGTGTTAGTCATTTTATCAAATTTCCTGTGAAGACAATTTATTTGATATTTTTCATATATAATTTTCCTAAAAATAATGGAATATTATAGAAATGGTATCCTATATGAAAAATCTAGGACATCCATTTGGTTCGGAATGAAGGTATTACCCTAATCGAGACATAAGTTTTGTGCACATTAAAAGTTTAGTTATATCTCACATAAGGGTGATAATATGTGGTATGTAAATATTTTTTTGGCAACTATAAATAATAATAATAATTTTATTGTTATTGTTATTTTTTGTTTCAAAGACAAAAATTAAAATATACTTTTGTAATTAATAATTATGTTATGGTGTAAATAATGAGTGACTAAAGTAATTAATGTGATATTTTTAATTGTGTCAATTAAATTCCGATGTGTGGTTAATATTAATTTATTAACTATTATCAGTATTTAATTATTTTGGTTTGTAAAATGTTAATGTTGGATATAATTTGAGATATTTAATAATAAAAAAAATTATTAATGTTAATATTATTATTAATTTTTGAAAATAATAATGGTGTATTTAAATTATGTATATATATGGAATAAAAGATATATGTAAATTTATACATGTGTGGGTGTCTATATGTATATAAATACGTGTGTGTGTATATATAACATATATATATGGGATAAATGTATATGTAAATATATGTACATGTGTGGGAGTATATATGTATAAAGGGATGTGTGTATATATATGGATGTAATATATATGTATATATATTTATATATGTGAGTGTAAATAATAAATATATATATATATACATATACAGGTGTATATATGTACATGTGGGTGCGTGTGTATATATAATACGTATATATTTATATGAATTATTTTAATATATATTAGTGGATGAGTTAATATATTTAATAAACTGAATTAAAAAGAAAAAAATGAATGTTGATTATTTTTTATGGGGTTTAGCACCTAAATTAAGAAGGGGAAAATAGTGTAATAAATGACTTATGACTTTTATGAAATAAAGATAAAATTATATAAAAGGTTAAAGGGGAGTGGGGGTGAAGTTGCGCATTACCTGGGTTGAAAATCACCCCTCCCACATATCTCTCTCTTCCCCACTAATTTCTATAATTTTTTATTTTATTATTTTCATAAAAAATTAAATTCTCAATTTCTTCTTTGATATTGAAGAGATTGACATTTCATCGATGTTGTTATATTTATCTCAACAACCATAATTTTAAACCTAATTTTTTCTAAATGTGGTGAGGATTCAGTGGTGAAATTAATCTCAAATGTCAAGCCTTTATGTCAATATTCATTGTACCCAAGGTTGGAAGTCCTTACCTTTTGCACATTCCCTATATGGGTTATTGAAATGATTTTTTAGCCTATGTTTTTTGATTGGGAGACCTATTTTTGATTCTTGATTACATGAGGTTTCCGCATGTGCATACCCTTTGAACTATGATTATGTTGTTTGCATATGAATTGTGATGATTTTGATTATGATACAGTTTGAATTGACCTATTTTTTGGTCTGTAATTTGAATTATGATTCGTATATGCTATGTTTTTGTCTACTATAGTTGAGAATGTAGGCTAGGCTTATTAGTCCCGAACCTCTGATGTGACACATGCATGAGACTTTCCTTTAAAAAAGATGTTCCAAACAATGTTTGAAAAGTATTTTGACTATAACAGTTGGAATTTTATGTCATATTCCTGGAAATATCCATACAGGAGGGATGTTCTAGACTCGAGACAACATGTGATATTGGATTAATGTTTTGGCTATCCACACAAGATGGATGTGCCAAACACAGGTCAACATGTAATTAGACTATCCCTGTAAGAGGAATGTGTCACATTAAAGGGGATATCCACTCAATGAGGATGTTTCTTTCTAGTTACTGATGTTCCATATGGAATTGTGAAGAAGAAGGTATGTTTCTCCCTATATAGTGCTGAAGTAGGTAAAGCTGGTCCCCTGAGGACCCTAAATGTTATTGGAACTTGTGTGATATATTATTGTAATATCTTTACCCAATTTATGTTCATGTAATACATTTTTTTATTTTATGCACTGATGTTATGGGTTGTCTATGGTGTCCAACTAATTTTGGTACCCACACACTAATCAAACATTTTTGTTCCCATGTATATATCATGCCTAGGGATCTATTGAAGGGAAAGGTCCAAGTGACAGATGGTTGAGCATGTGGAACCATAAGATATTGATGATGCTATATGGAGTTCGATTGGGACATCAGCAACTATTTGAATTTTTCTGGCTTACCCTATACCAATGATCCATGTTTAGATTAGTTCTTGTATCATGTATTCCATATTTTAGTTTTTCAAGTGTATTATTATGATTATTTATTTTAATTATATATTGATGTTATTATTTCTCATTCCCATGACCTGATAAATAGGGTATAGTCTCCCCACTGATGAATTTATAACATCACTACTAGTTGGTATCCTCTTGCATATGAGGAGATGCACATGAGGTCATGTAACATCAAACTCAAACTCAGTGGTTTGGGTTGGGAAGATACGATTATAAATACTAAAACTTTTTGTGAACAAATATTGTAACTGTCTGTTGATGAAAACTAGATCAAAGGATAAAAACATAGAACCTATTTTTTCATAAATTATCATTCATACACATTAGTGAAAAAAATCTAAAAATGAAAGGAAAATTTTAAAATATAAATAATAATCAAAATCTTAATCTTAATCCACAGAAACCTAGGAATTAATTAGATGAGAGTGTTCCTATGGGAGTTTCAAGTGTGAAATGTCTCTAGAAATCCATCTTGTATGAGGCACACACATAGGGAATGAAATTTTGAAAATAAGAAGTCACATATTTCCATGATACAATCATATAATTTATGTCTTAACGAAGTATCTGGGGAATTAAATAGATACCACTTATATGTGGTGAAACAACTACCTTTTAGAGTACTGAGTAAAGAAGTTTTAAACTGTAAAGATTTCTCTTTATTTCAAAATGGAAATTCTTGGTCCTGGTTTTAGCAACTAGATTAGGATATTTTCAACACTTAGTATTAACTTTTTAATTCCTTTGAAATGAAATTTTATCCCACAATAATAACACCTAAAATTTGGAATAAGATCTATGTATTCTTGAAAAATGAGGGTGAGTTATTCTATAAGGAATGGAACCAATTTAGGGGTCATTTTAGATATTGACCATGGCACCAGTGTACACATCAGTTCCTCAAGGAAACCATTTTTTACATCCTAACACCTTCTCACAATACATTAGTTGATAAATATTATAGAGGGTATTTTATTAATAAAACTTTTGAATAATTGACAAAAATATTCTAAACTCTTACAAAGAATTCTAAAAATAAGTGTTTAAGGAGAAGGTAAAATGTTAGAAAAGAAAATAAATCTGTTCAAAAAACTGAAGTCAATGCTATGGGGTATTATAATGGGAAAGATCATGAAACAACTTCATAGTAGTTCCACACTGTGGAATGTATGTCCATTCCTACTATTGCTTCCCTATCATTTATTTTTCGGCCCAACAATCTATGAATGAAAATATTTATAGTTATGAACAATGGTTAAAAGTAAAGGATGATCCATTATAAAATGATTATATTCACGATTACAGAAATCATACCAATCTCTCCTCGATTGAGAATGGTGTTATTAGAACTATTTTACCTCTTGTTTTCCAATAGTAGCCTATGAGACCATACAAAAACCAAGAAAGGTAAGAGTCTTATAACCCTCAATAGAACATTAAGGGTAAAATGTTCTCAATGACAGAAAAAATTTCTAATAGAATGGATTATAAAGATTAAAATTTAATGTCTTAATTTAATACAAAAACACAATAAGATTATGATAAAATTAAATATGATTCTAGGAATTAAAATTTGGAAACTCATATGGGATAACTATATATGGTTAAAAATAAATGTGGAAAAGTAAAATTTTCTAGCACTACTGAATTTAATCCTATGGAATATATCATGGATATAACTAATAAGAGTAGCCTTTAGACTAACCATGAAGCCCATAGAAATCCTACAATTTATGAAACTGAATTTATAAATGAAGATAAAAACTAAAATAATGAGATTTCTAAAACTGTAAATATAGAGAGACTTATTTAAATTTTTTTATAACCATATATACAACCAATAAAACAAATATGATAAAAATATTAGAAATATGAAATTTAAAGGGAAAGAAAATATTATGAATGAACCTGAATTGAAGTATATGGTTTTAATTAATTCTTCTGCACACATTCATTTTTAAGATTGAATTAACAATAATAGTCATGAAATTGATCATATAAAATTTATTTATTTATTTAAAAAGGATCACATTATTATTTCATTTCTAAAAGCTTTTATTTTATTTTACCTGATATTTGAAAATTCATAAAAAATGATTCAAACAAGAATCCACTTGAGGATATTTCCACTTATAGTCACACTGAGGATTTTAGTGTGGTATTTCAGAGGGTATACCTCATAAGCTCAATGATATAGGTAGTTTTTTAGTACAATGTACCATTGGAAATAGTTGACAGGTTAACTGACTTCGTGACATTAGAGATAGTATTAACCTTTTCCCTTACACACTGTTCACACTGATGAAACTATGATATCTATTTCCCACCAATATCATATTATAACTTGAATACCGCTCCATCAACCACCCTATTGGATGAGTTGATTATTTGATAGTTCAGGTAGGGAAATTTCTATTACTATTTGATATTATTATAATAGATATGGTGTGTCATAAAAAAGTCCATATCATTATTGATAAACCCTTTATTTCCACTATAGGTACTGTAATAAATGTTTCTAAAGGAAAATTTATTTTTCACACTATGATATAAATTTTAAGAGTTCAATGTTTTCAAAAAAATTAAAGTTTCACCATAATCTATAAACAATTCTAGTGAACAGATTATTTAATTTGAAGTTCCATTTTATGATGATAATAAAATTTTAAACATGATTAAAGAAATAAATAGTAAGACCAAACAAAATGAGACTTGAATGGGAATGTTTTATATTAGATAGGTAGAGCTATATAATTCTTAGGAGGGCGATTTTTTTTGGAAAATCTTGATCAATTTTCTGTAGAAAACATTTTTCAACCAAAACTAAAAATTTATTTTAAGGATTTTTCTAATATTAAAAGTAGTAATTCTGAGGGAATATTTAGTTATCATTCATTTTTAGGAATCATATTGAGGACTAAGGACCCCCTAGAACCAAGTGACTTCCTTATTGTCTAGAAGTACTCAATTTAGAGTTGAAGAATATTTTTTATCATCTCATATAATCTTTTCTAGGTGAATGTTCTACTATACTGATTACAATATTCACTCATGTAACTATGAGTCATGAAGAGAGTTTTCATTTTTGTTATGATTAATTTCAAGACAATTATTGGGATGTCCATAGATGATATTTAGAGAATAATCCCATCTTATTGAATGCATAAAATACTAATGGGTCCTAATTAAAAGCCTAGAATCAATGGTAAAAGATGATTAAATACAAACACAAGGGAGGTAGTTAGAGAGAAATTAATTAATATTATTGATAGTTCAATTAACATTGTCACCATGTATCTAGTATTAAATGTATCCTTTATTCACAATTCATGTAGTTGAAATTATTGTATCAATTTCAAAACACTATTTTCTTATAATAGGAATACCACTATTTCACCCACCCTATATGAAGTGTTGATGATTTTATAGTTGGTTATGGGATTGTTTTTACAAGATGATATTATTATACTAGACATAGAGTGTGAAAAGGAAGCTCAATTAATTGTTGGTAGGACTTTCCTTTCTATTGTAGGTTCTGTAATAAATGTTTACAGAGGGAAATTAATTTTCAAAATAGTATAGAAAAGTTATGAGTTCACTATTTTAAAAAATTAAAATGTTTCAACACAATTTTGAAACTATTATAGAGAAAATAATATTGAATCTGATGTACCATTTGATGATGATGATGAATAATTTTTAAATTTTATTAAAGAAATTAATAGTAACACCACACAAGATGATACATGCATGGGATTTGTTTCTATTAAATAGGTTGAGCTAAGAGATTTTTATAAGGGTGTGTTTTGGAAAATCTTGTTCATTTTGCTGCAGAGAAAATTTTAAAAGAAAAACCAAAAAATGATTCTAAGGATTTGTCTAATCAGCATATTAGAAAGGATGAGGGTTTATTTAGTTCTCATTCATTTTTTTAGTAATCATATTGAGGAATATGGACCCCTAGGACCAAGTATCTTCCTTCTAGTAGAGAATCACCCAATTTAGAGTCTAAGCATCTTCTTTACCATCTCACGTAATATTTTTTTTGTGAAAGCTCATCCCTGCCAATCTTAATCTTCCCTCAGATAGCTATGAGTCATGAGGAGAGTTTTATTTTTGTTCTAAGAAATTTCAAGTATATTATTGGATGGTATATAGATGATATTTATAGAATAATTCTATCTTATAGAATGCATAAATTACCAATAGATCCTGATAATAATCCTAGAGTCAATGGTTAAAGATGATTAAATTCGATCATGAAAGGGGTAGTTAGAGAGGAAGTAATAAAGATTCTTGATTTTGGGATAATTTTCCTTATTATTGAGAGTATGTGGTTTAGTCTAGTATATGTTTTCCATAATAAGGTAGGGTTCATAGGGGAAACTAAGGAGAAAAATGAACACACTCATGTTAAGAATGATACCTTGTGGAGATTCTTCATTTATTATATAAAAAATATGCCTGAAGAAAAGATAATTTTAAAATTCTATTTATATACCAACTGATGGAGGGGTTGGATGGAAATTAATTTTTATTTTGATGTCTATTATGGTAACAAGTATATTCTCATATCTCTAGAAGGCCAAGAAAAAACACCTTTACATGTCAGTTAGGGACATTTACCAATGGTCGGATTCCCTTTGTTTGTGTGGTTCTCCTACCACCATTCAAATGTGTATGATGGATATATTTTATGATATGAATAAGATAATTATTGAATTTTTTTTTTGTCAAATTTTCTATTATTTTTTGTTATTTTGAAATATTTTTTCAAAATTTAGAAAATTCATTTTAGAGATGTGATTAGAAAAACCTTACCTTAAATTTGTTGAAATTTCAGTACATGTTTAATGAATGAATTATCTTTGGATATAGAGATTCTAAGAGGGGGAATAGATTAGATAGTTCTATGATTTATGTGATTCATAATATTCCTCCTACTAAAAATGTAAAATGAATTAGAAGTTTCTTAGGACATTCCAATTTATTCCAAATATTCATAAAAAAACTTTTGTATAACTGTTAAGCCACCTTGATCACTGTTAGTCAAGGATATTCCTTTTCGTTTGATCGTATGTTCTAAGAATCATTTAATCTACCAAATGAAATGATCACATATTCACCAATAATTACATACAAATATTTTAATCCTCTATTTGAGGTTATGTGTGATGCTAATGAATTGTAAATAGGGTTATTTTTAGGATAAATAAAAGGGAAGAGGTTAAATTTATTTTACTATGCCCAAAAAAGTATTGATGATATCTAGAAAACGTATTCCACTACTCAGAAAGAATTGAATGTTTTAATATTTTACATAGACATGTTTATGAAATATATTATATCTTTTAATGTCATAATATTCATTCATCATTTATCTCTTAAATATCTTCTTGTTTAATATGGAATCTAAGATGAGTCTTATAAGGTGGAATTTGATATTGCAAGAATTTGATTTAAAAATCAAAGATATGAATGGTGCTAAAAATGTCATTTCTTGTAACTTTTATGGGTTACCCACAACCTCAATTCAATTTAGTGTACCAAAATAGATCAATACATATTTTCCCATTGAACAATTATTTTCTAGTTCTATGAAAAAATCTATATGGTAGGAAATTTTTTCCGACTTCTTAGTTGTAGGTCGCTTTACCAATCAACATTATGAAAATCAAAGAAAAAATTTCATCACTGAGCTTATGTGCTAATTTTGGGATGATACCTTTATTTTTTGGTGGTGTGCTGATGGGATACACATGAGGTTTTTTCGAATGAGTAAATTCTTCCTACTTCATAAAGTTTTCACTATTCTCTATGGGGGTACCACGGGGGTGATAGGACTACCCATATGTTAGTTCAATCATTTTTTACCAGTCTACTCTATTAATGGATAAAAAATTATAGTATTAATCTTTGATAAATTTAAAATTATGAGGAATGTGGGTAAAATAATATTTTCATATAAATGGATTGTAGATGTTGAAATATTTGATGTTTGGGGGTTAGATTTCATGGTACTATTTCCATCTTTATATGTGAATGAGTATATCCTTCTTATTGTAGACTATGTCCCTAAGTGGGTTGAGGACATAAATCTAAAAAATAATCATTATAGTAGGGATGAGTGTTTCATTAAGAATAATTTTTTTTTCAGATTAGGAATTCCATAATATTTCATCATAGATAATGGTACCAATTTTAAGAACATAAATTTAAAATCATTAATGAAAAAATGTAGTTGTATTCATAAATCGCATACAACCTATTACTCATAATATAGTGTGTATGAAAAGGTACCTAATACATATTTGAATCAAATTCCATAGAAAATAGTGATTATTTCAAGAAAGAACTTGTATTTAAATCTAGATAAGGAATTATGGGAATACATGAATGCTCATTAAACTAACATAGAGATGTATCCTTATAAAATTATATTTTTTAAGAAACGTAATTTTATTTTAGAGATTTATAAGAAATATTATTAGAATGTGAATGCCCTAAATTATGATTTCGCGTCTTATGGAGAGAGGATATTGTAAGATTTAAGTGAGATAGACGGCATTCAAAGAGAGTATTCTGAGAATGAACGAATTTATAAATAAATAACAAAATATTTTCATGAATCCATAATTATAAATAGAAAATATATAGTTTTTCATAGGGTTTTAATTTTTATTTATAGATTGAAGCTTTTTTTAGGGAAACTCAAAAATCTTTAGTTTGTTCCCATTACTATCATAAGATTTATTGTGAATAGTGATTTGGAATTAGTTTGAGAGGAGAATAGTCCATTCATGGTCAATGGTTATAGGGTTAAACACTATTTTGAGTGGCTTTCAATGGGCTTGGATTCCAAATATTTTCTTGAAAACTGTACACCCATTTAGTTTAACCGAATAATTAAAACTTACTACTTCATGAGAGTAAACCTATAGTCCCTGTTCTTTTTTTCATTTTCTTAATAAAAAATATTTCATGTCATCCTCCTGGTTCTCAATTGTATTCTTACTCGTTATGAATTTTTACTCTTCACCCAAGTGTCCTAAGTGTTTGAAATTTTATTTTTATAGGTAATTGGACTATGGGGAGGTGTGGAGCTACTGTGCATGAAAATTCAGTTATTCTTCAGTTCTAAGATAATATACAAGCCAAAGAAAACATGATTCAATTCCATTAAATTATTAACCTTTTTAATTACATTATAAACTATATATTATTGATTCTAATATTGATATTTTCAACCTATAGGATTTTTAACTTTTTATTTGGGATAGTTCACACAATTCATAGATGGGGAGTACTTTTGAACGAACTAAATCAAGTAAAGATTCTATTACCTATGGTGATCCTATTCATTTCCCTTATATGAGTTTTGTGAACTCATTGCTTCATATTTTCTAACATTACATGTGGGGGAATGTACTAAGATGTTTTCAAATGCTGTTGAAATTAGGATTGATCTTAATTTCTTGGATCTTTTCTTGTATCTTGTGTTGTGTTGGATTTTTTGAGAAATATGAAATCCTACTTAGAACCTTGAATTTCTCTTTTAATTTCTAATTAAAATTTATGATATGTTGAAAACTATACATTCTTTCTGAAACAATTCTTAAACATGACACTTTATTATGATTTTTTGAAAAATATATGTCTTGTTCCAAATGAAGTTTAATCATGTACTACTTAATTTTATTCTCAAATTTTTTTTGTAAATTTTTGAAAACAGGTTATTGAACTGTACATTGACTCTTGAACATTTTCATAAACTGATGTATTTGTAATCTTATCAAAACTAACTATCTAATTTTTTTCATTCACCATTATATTCCAATTTGAGGAAATATTTGTGTCTTAAGTGTGGGGGAAATGGTATACTTAATATGATCTAAATTGTGGAATAATTATATCTCATCAAAACCCCTTTAAAATATCGAAATTGTGAGTTTTTTAACTTTCAAATTTATTATTTAGTGAATTAATTTTTTTCATATGGTTAATAATCAGGTTGTCTCTTTGAGAAAGTTAACCACTATTACATTATGGATTTAATTGAGCAAATCAATTTCATTATCCTCTTGAAAAATATTCTCTTCAATAAAATTTTGGATAAATTTTATACAAATATCATTGGATTTGAAATATTTAATAATAATTAAAATAATAATATATTCATTTGAAAGGACTGTGAAATTAAAATCCTAATCCAGGTTGTGCCTCTATTTCTTCATTCACTCATTCTATAATTCTTATGACGCTAGATGAGATATTTATGTTTCCATGTAATTATTCTCTTTTCTTATCCAAATAGATTGTTTATTAGTTATTTATTTTATTAATGTGTGTCATCTTACCAAGAGATAAATATAAGTTTGGACTTCTAGTTGGATGAAAAGTTATAGTCACTTATTTCTTTTAAAAAATTTCAATTTCAATCACTTTTTCAAATCAATAACCCAACATTACACTAAAAATGTCTATTTTAAGGGGAAATAACATTTTTAACATGTCAAAAACCATATTGGAAAATTTAATGGATGAAAAATTCTTTATGGAATTATAGTCATTCCCTCATTAGATTTATTATTTTCCACTCAAATTGACTAGTAATTTCACGTGGAAAAGCAATTCTTATGTCTAAAGGAATTTGATTTCGCATTTAATACTTTGTTTTTTCACATCATTTTATGTGTATTTTCTATGATTCTATTGTTATTTTTTGGTTTAGATGGTCATTTATAATTTAATTTTTATTTTGTATTGAAATATGAAATATGTAATATTTACTTTTTTTTTATTTTATGCTTAATTTATCATTTTTAATGCTATGATGTATTTGCTTATTACATTTCATAATTTTTTATTTTTAGTTTTAAATTCTTAGTATTTTTGGTTAATTAATTTATACTATGAATTAAATTATTTTTCATGTATTTTTATAATTAATATATTAATTTACTAATAAGATGATAAATTTAATTTTAGATATCATGTTTATAAGACTTAATTATTTAATTTTTTGTCTCATTGTAATACTTTATTTGTTTTTATTAATTATTTTAATTACTTATTTACTTATTTAAACTATTTTGAATCTAACCTTTTTAATATTACTGATTTTTGTTTAATATTTCATAATAATTAATTTTGTTTTAAATTTAACTTGGCATATTTAGTTTTAATTATATATTTCTAAATGTTTAATAATTTATTTGTAATCTGTTCATTATTCTTGAGATGCAAAAGCATAATGAGAAAATTTTCCATGTTAAGTATTAGATGTACACTACTACATATCAACCAAATTCTTTAAATTAAATCTTACATAAGGATTTAAAAAACTAAAAAGGTGTGTATAGACTATGAGAACGATTTCATCATCCATGAGTATTTTAGGATCCATCACAAACTATCCTAGTAGAAAACTATGGAGAAGGGAAAAATGATTACCCACATGAATTAAAATATAATCATTCATTCATTGTAGAAATATACCACGTGACAATTTTATTTTGACCACACTAAAAGATGAGTGACCACACGAGTAATTTCCTTCAATTTTGGGTGAAGAAGTCAACGATGAAGTTGAAGTGATATCTAGTAAATACAAAACCAATGCTAATGAATCTTAGATGAGAAGGAGAAATGGTTCAAATATATATAATCCAATTCTATGACGTTGGAAACCAAGGTCTCTTGAGCACATATGTTTTGTTAAAGCTAATCGAATAAGTGAACCGAGGAAGCCAACATCATCCAACACCTGTCATTTGAATCTTGACTCCACCCGATGTCACCACGTGAGCCTCTTCCACAAAAAAATCATACTCTAATGCTTGAAGAACCACCATTGGAATATTGAAGCCAATAAATAAGGAGGATAAGAAGCATCAATTGAAAGAGTATGGTCTAGGTGATAAATAAACGAGGATCCTCTGTTGATGGAACATAAAGACCAGATTTTGATGTGACAAGATGTTATTAATATAATCTACATTTGTTAGAATCTATAGTTGAAGATAGAAATACGATTACCTGTGTTTTGAAAGTTTTACTAAATCTAGGGCCAACATTTCAGGTTCTCAAGCTAAATGTATTGAAGATATGAAACTAATGTTAGTTTTAATATATAAATTTAATTAAAATCACCTCATCTTCAATATAACTCAATTGAATTTTTTTTCTCTTCAAATATTTTTAACTGATGTTGTATCATCTTTGAAGAAATAAGGCATTCCACTACTTACCATGGTTTTGGGATTTTTTAAGATGATTATAGATGGTGTAAAGCTAGTTTGAGGTAGAGAAGAATATTATTTACCTAACTAAAGGTTGTTATCATTGGTTGTATTTTTGTTGTTTACAAGTGAACAACATTAAATAGTAATGGGATTCAATGTTTCCCAATGTTGTGGTTTCGGTTTAAGGAATGAATGCTTTCCAATATTTTTATTAATATCAAGATATAATGATATTGAGGATGATCTTCACTAACGTATTGGTGATTATTTAGTGTGTCCTTTAAACGAATATCTATGAACATCTAGAACACTTGGTCAAAGCCATACACCATGATGGAGGATATTTGAGGATTAAACCTACCATTTTTGAGCATTTTTTCTAAGAATTTATAAAAAGGAGAATGGAAAAACATCATTCAAGGAAGATTAAATCGAGTTCGAGTTTGTGATGTACAAGTTAAATTTGGTTGAGGTATAAAACCTTAATCTAAGAAATTGAGTTAATGAAAGATTTAATAGAGAGTTGAAGACACAATAGACCTTGTATTTGGAAAATTCACATGGCCAAATTAAAAGTAACATATTGATTAGAGGCAGTGATACTAGAGATCGATTAATCAAACTGAAAACATGTAATGGTGAATTTAAAATAAAATTCATGTGGGTAATTTATGGTAGTTATAAAGGGATTACTTTTTCACAGGCACGTGATTAAAAATTTGTTATAGGTGACACATTTAGGGTAAATAATTAATGACTGATCTAAGTGAGTTCAAGATGACTATCACTAACCTAAGTATGAACATAAATAAATTTCTAGACATATCTAAAAATGAGAGATACCAGACTCTTTCTGATGGAGTGAGAATTGTTTCAAATGAATATTTCATGAGTGAGAGCTACGAGGAAAGAAATAGGTAGTATAATAGAGGATTGAGATGGAGGAAGAGTTCTTCTATAGAGATTATTCCACTTATTCATTGTATTTTCTTTCTATTACTCCTCTTAATAATTTTTTAGAAATTAAAATTTTGAAAATGTTTTATGGGAAAACATTCTCAGGGGAACAATATCATTTGTTTAAAATTCTTACATATACATTCATAAATCATTTTCCTTGATTTATATTCTATCATTTCAATTAAAAAATAATTTTATAACATATTCATTGAAAAATAATGGATTTTTCTATTTAATTGATTAAAAAAATTTCCCCAATATTATCGATCTTCTGAAAATAGATGTCTCACAAGAATGGCACAATAAGATTAATTGGAAAATTTATTATGCTGAAAATTTATCATTTTCATGAATGATTAATTCTATAGTTGAAAAGCTATAAAATTATTTTAGTCATAGGTTAACCTAATGACAAGGCAATTAAAACTCATTACAACTCACTTCTAGTGAACTCATTTAGTGAATTATATAAGGAACATTTATTCAACGAGAAAATTGAGTTCCCTTAAATCATAATTTTTTCATTAGATTTTATATATCAAGTAAATATCTTTTTTATCACTCCAATTTCATATTTATACTATTAATACTACTATTTATAGTTTTATACTTTCTAATTCATGTTTTCTTTAGTGTTTTTATATCGTTTTTTGTGACTCAACACACTAATACCTTCCCTATGATTAGAATCCCTTCACACTAACAATATTATATTAAATTAGGGAAATAAAGAATAATTTTTTGTTTATTATATGATAATATTAGTCAAAATATTCCCCCTTGTGTAAACATTACTGATCATATTAGCTCACACTTTATTTATTTTCTTCTGCCTAGGATTTAAAAAAAATGATATTTTGAATAATTTCAACGATATATGTTTTTTTCTTATTCTATCATTTTAAATTTCCTATGTAATATGTAAATCCTATATGTATATAATTTTCTATGACTTATAAATAGATTCATCCACTATTATGAATTACTTTGTATCTGGTACAAATGTAATAAATTAAACATTGACACTGGGTTATTGGATTATGTGTTGTTAAACATAGATTTTAGTGGTTAACCTATAAGAAGTTATCTTGCATCATGGAGATACCTAAAATGGTAGTTCCTTAAGGGTATTGTTTATAAGACTCTTATATAAGGATATTTTAAAGATGTTTCTTCAATTTCACATCTTGTTTTAAGGGATAAAATTGAACAATTTTTAAAGACATAGATTATTGTTAAGGGAGTGAATGGAATACAAGATTTCAAGAATATTAAAATCATGTTTTGAATAAATTTTAATGAATAGTTATATAGTGAAACAGTTATCATTTCTCCATTTTAGTTCTTAGAAAACATGAAGTTGAGATTTATAATTCTATACTTACATTGTAGATTTTCTACCCAAGATATATATAATTCCATCTTAGTGTATTGTCAAAGTAAAAAATCTTAATTTCTATGATTTCAAGTGATATTTCAAATGGTCTTGTAACTCGAATTAAAGGGTCATTTTTTAATTAATTTCCCCTAAATATAAAAAAATGGAATATAAGAAGAAACGACACAACAATTAAAGTATTAACTAAAAGGATATTCTATGATTATGACTAAAATATTAGTAATTTGGATGAGGAAAAAGCATGAGTTTATCCACCGCCATAATATTGATTAGTTAGGCATTGTTTTCTTTCAAAATGCTCAGAATAAAATCAAGGATTTTTATATTGATAGTGAATATCCATTCATGTGAGTCTCTTATGTTGTGAAATAATTTTATTTTATTTTATTTTATTATTCCCACTGATGAATTTTAGTCTATTCATTGATGTTGAACCATCGACCATGAGAAGCTAAATTCATAGAAAATGGTGGGTTGGTTAAAAGGAATGAATACCTAATTTATGTGAATTATTAATTTCACATGATGTTTTTTTTATTATTTATTTTTATATTGAGAATATGTAAATAAAAATTACCTAATCATATTGAGAGAGAAATGATAATATGAGGATGACACTTGATGTGACAGAGGGGGTTAGGGAATCAAATGTGAACTCTACTCTATATATTTCTTTAGAGATAAAAATTAATTCTCCCCAGTTAGTGAATAATCACCTTGAGAGAGGGTTCATATGTCCTTGGTGGGATAAGTTATTATGAGTAATAAAACTAATTAAGTCATTTATATTCTTGATGATTAATTGGATTAAATTCATGAGTATAGTTGAATAATTCAAGAAGAAGAAAAACTTCAATGAAAAAAAATTATCTTCCCTTTATCCTCCATCAATTTGTTATAGTCTAGTTCGGGACAATTTTATGCTTATTTTATGTTTATATAAATACTAGATTTTAATTTCATTTATTATTTTGTTATTAAATTATAAATATATAATAATTAAATTGATTATTTTCCCTAATATTCTTTGCATCCTCAACAGATCAAACCCGTACATCCACTATGCTATGTATTAAGAGTTAGTGTTGGTTTCAGGAAAGATATAAATTATAAACACTGACTACCCTCAGTAATAAATAGTGTTGCAGGATATGCCATGTTTTTTACACCCTATTGTGGGGAAACAATTGAAACATTGGATTGTTGAAGAATAGATTAATTAGGTCAATTCAATTATCTCATCATTACTTTTCCTAGTTTTAGTTTAATATTTTTATTTTGTTTCTTTTTTTTCTTCATTTACCTTATTATGTGCTTTATATTTGTTGTTTTATGTGGGATATATTACATGATGAAAGGATATGAGGACACTGTATTATCAGAGTACATTGGATATCAAGAGGAGTCAACCTCATGGGTAGTACCTATTACAGCATAGTGGTCACTACAAGGATCAAGATATATTTATTAGTACTCACCTATGTATAAATAATTCTATAACCAATAGGGGATTTAATTGACTACTACTCTTATGAGGGATATCTTAATTCTATGAACCACTATGGGGACCAACAGATGATCTATCACTACCATGGATCATACAAATTTTAAATTCCTCAAGAGATAAATATATGAGATATTTCAATGGATGAATTATTTCAATTGAATAATAACGCTGAAGGGGAACTCAAAGGAAAAGAGAGACACCTCAAATAGCCTGAGAAGGTTCTTAGAGAATTTGAAGAGTTGTCCAAGGACATGGAAAAATGTGGTATGTTTTTATATTCCCTTATAACTAACTTATTTATACCTCTAATGTAACACCCGAGAATTTTATGTGAAATATTTTGTTTTTATGTTATATAAATCATCAAAGGAATCTTTTACTACGCATAACACTAGATTGGCTTGCTTTACATGCAACCGCGGCCTTCCTCGATAGCTTGTGTCGTACGCAATACCGAGTTTCAGTAAACAATGATATGCTATTAAAATATTATTAAAACTAGCCGTTATGAATAGTAATAACCACTTTTTGAAATTTTATTTTTTAAAATGGACTTCATTTTTGGATTCGGAATATCAAAATTAGCCTAGGGTGAATTTTTGGTATTTTTCTGAAAACTTTCAATTTTTGATGAATAGTGAAACCACTAAGTGGTAGTTAAAAGAACTGAATTTTTCATAAAACATAATTTTACCGCTTCTGTGAGTGGAATTTCGAAAATCCTAGAGATACGGTTAATATCAAGGACTAAAATGTGGTTCAATGAGATGAAAATAATTTTTGGTGAATAGTAACTTTTTACTTTTTTACCACGGTTAAAAGTTAATAGGGTAGTTAAGGGTAAAAATGATATTATTATTACCCTAAAACATGTCCTAATTCTATTGGATAAGTGTAATTCGACCAAAAACAACCTTAGGAATAAAATATGACCATTTAGGCCCACTTGGATTAGATTAGGACATTTATTATTAATTTATTTAAAGAAGGGTTAAATAGTTAAAATCAAAGTTTAATAAGTAAATCATTTTTAATATGGAGTTATAAATAAGAAAAATTCTACTATAAATATTCATTAGAATTCTAAAAATATTTCCTACATAATGGTATTTTATTTGTAATTTTTAGACATTAAATAATTTAATTTATTTCTGACACAAAGATGATGCAGTAATTATCTTATTAATGAAATATTGACATAATTAATGTTATAAACACCAAAATAAATGTAATTTCAGACTTTTTATGAATTCCACTAATTTTATAGGTTAATATGAAATGTTAGTATTTATTTAAGTAACTTGGTTCGTACTAATAATTCTGTTATAATTTTCACAAAAATCAATTACTAAATAGTGTCAAAATTGACATAAAATAGTTTTTAAAACAAATATTATATTACTAATTGTTATTTTATTCATAAAAATCTAAGTCTCGGCCAAATTACTTAGATAAGGCTATATATATTAATAATAAACAACTTGGGGTTCGTTTGGCTTGATATAGTATGTTTATTAACCTTATAGTGTAAGAAAACAAGAAGACACGGTAAAAGTTAAATTATCTAACTTAAAGATAAATCTAAATGATAAGGTTAAAATTAATACCTAGACTTGTCTAAATTCTATTGGATGAGAGGATTTCGACCCATCCCCACCTTAGCTTATAAATATATCAATTTGGAGCAATTTAAAACCGAACTGGACTTTATAATAAAATAATATTTTTAGTTTTCCCAAAGGATCCCCTCTCCTCCCTTATAAAAGGGCACCTCCTCCCCCTCTTCCTCACACCACTTTGAGCCTTCATGCTCGGCCAACCCCTGCCAATTCCTCCTCTACACTTCCCTAGAGACATCCTAGTGGTCCTGGTCTTCTTCAAAGACCAATTTTAGTTCCATAAAAGAAGGTCTCAAAGAAGCACTTCAAAGAAGAGGTAATGTCTGTTACTGATTCTTTCATCTTTATTTCTTCTTCCACTTCTTCTTCTTTAGTTGTTTCATTATAAAGTAATAACATCAGTATCACTCATATACTGATATGTTATTATAAGTACGAAACAACCCTATTTCACCATCTATCCATCCCACGAAAAAAGAAATCACCGCGCGTGCGTACGTACAGAATACCGTCTCCATGTCGTGGGGTAATCTATTTTCCACAACCACCTTACATGGATGGGTATAATGGTGTAAATAATGACTATATATAACTATTATAAATTGATACTTATTTTGAAATATTATACATACACTCCAATACAATTCCACGATCATAGGAATGATATCATCACTCGTGCGTACGTACGGAATACCGTCTCCACGATGTGATGCGACTCGTTCTACATGATCTTAATTTCATAATGATTATATAAATGAATTGAATGAATAAATATGATATATATTACACTAATACCATTCTGGAAATGAGGTATCTATAACCTAAATATAAGAATAAGAATTTATTCGACAAAACACGCATAAGAACAAAAACTTATAAACACCCGAACAACAAGTAGCAATGAAATATTACTACTAAGAAGATAAGAAAATGACCATATATGATATCATAAAAATAATTATGTTTCTGTAATAAGTCAATAAAATTATTTAAATCATTATACAGGAGGTTCGTACACGTAGAAAGCATATCGGACCTTAAGGTATGGGAAAATATCACAATCTCATTTTTATCCGAGATTGTTTATACTTTGGTATTTAATGGGGTGTATTTTATCATCCACATCCATGTTCCCTCAATATTTAATATTGTTTCCATCCACCTACAATTGTTTAAATCCAATTTTAACCTTCGTTGAGTTTTTAGTAAAAGATATGAAAGGAATCCTTTGTCGTTTTTCGTACGAGGTACTTTTTGACTTTTCCGACAAAAGTACGAGAAGAATGTTTTCTTTTAACTTATACGGCATGAATGGATTTTTAAAACATTATTTCCAAGAAGATTCCCTCACAAGTTTTCATGTTTATTTTTAATCAACTTCTTTTAGTTTAGAATTTTATGACATGTTAAGAAAGGAAAAGTGTTTTTGAAGTAGAAAGGATATTTTCCTCAAGAATGGAGTTCAAGTGTTTTATCAAAATTATTTTCCATCTAAGATAATAAAGGGTTCTGTTTTTATCCCTATTATTACATTGATTTGATTATGTTGTGAGGGAATTATTTTTATGAATTCCTTTATCATATATGAATTGTTTTATGATGTCACGATGTTTAAGATTCCCATTTTTATTACATGGGTTATGCTATGATGTATGGTTTATGATTTTGTGGCACACATAAGAATGGTATCATTATGAGATGGGTGGGACCTATATCTCCCTCCAATGAATTGGGTAAAGATTTTATATCTCATGAGATAGACATGGATGGTACGGTAGGTTATACCAGTTCAGTGAAACAGGACTGAAACGAGGAACGAACTCGGTTCAGAAATGGACTTTGTCCACTAAGATAGTCTTGGAAATGAGTATTGACTAATAAGAAATGATTCTCTATGATTATGTGTGTATGCCACAAAGTTTCATGTTTTAAGTTATGATTATTGGGATTCCATTTCACTGCTATGATTTATCCCATGTTATGAAATTATGCACTCTTTTGCAGGTTAAGATTTCCAAAAGTTATCTTCTTATGAATATGATGTGATTGATATTTATTTTGTTACCCTTATTGAGGATTTGAGCTCACCCTTTTGTATGTTTTCTTTCCCCAGGTCAGGAAGAAGGTTATTGAGTAAGATATGCCAAAAGGGACTATAGATATGATGAAATAAGTGGGAGACAGTCTAGACTCTTTATGAACCAGTTGTTTATGTTTCCCAGTTTCTAAAGACACTATACCTATATGGTCCTTTCGTGGTTTTTTTATATGTTGTAATAAGTATGCTTCAATTTTGAAGTATTAACAATGTATGTAAAGTATGGGTCGTTATAGTTGGTATCAGAGGAAAGGTATAGTCAACCTTTGGAAACTATGATGTGAAAACCGTAGTAAGAACCCTAAGGATAAGTCTAAGCATAGAACACAATATTTGTGTTTTAGAAATGGAAATGAATAACCTAGGATAAAGTGTGAAATTTTATTCTTGATTATGTGGTTTTCCTATTATAATTAGTGTTGCTCACACTATTCTTCTTGGTTTTAGTCAATGGCTGGAACCTGAAGGAACCGTGTTAATGCAGAATGCGACGGGCAATGCAATGATTGTCCCTCTGAGCAACCAAACGTTATGGGAGCTGGAATGAAAAATCTTGTAGCCATGCTCACACAACTTTCTCAAGCTATGAATCATTCAGGACTTCCAAACGAGAAAAGGAAGGAGCAACATTCTGTTGAATCCTTCAGGAGACAGCGTCCACCTTCATTCAGCGGGTCTACTGATCCATTAGTTGCTGAATAATGGATTAGTACTACTGAAAAGATATTTTCTGTTCTTCAATGTTCTAAGCATGATAAAGACATCTTAGCAGTGTATCGTTCGGAAGGTGATGCTGATCAATGGTGGAATCTTATTAAGAATATGAGGCAAAGGGATGAAATTCATTCCATGGAATGGGATGAGTTCAAGAACTTATTTTTCAATAATTACTTCCCTCATATTCTCCGAACAAAGATGGAGAAAGAGTTTCTGGAACTGAAGAAAAAAGATGATGAATCTGTTGGTAATTATGAAGCAAATTTTACAAGACTTGCAAGGTACGCCTCTGGTATTTTTATCCAACCTGAGAGTAAGATCGATCGATTCTTTAGTGGCTTAAAACCAAGTCTTCGAAGGGCCTTAGCCACAAGGGACTTCAATAGCTACGAGGAAATCGTTCGATGTGCTCTCAATGTTGAGATGGATATTGGAGTAACCCATCAGTCATATGGGTTTGATAAGAAGAGGAAAATGGAATTTAAAGGAAAACATAAAGAGTACACTGAAAAGAAGATGAGCTTTCCCTTATGCTCAATGTGTGGAAAGAAAGATGGAGGGAGTTGTCTTAAAGGGACAAGTAAATGTTTCAAATGTGGAAAGGAAGGTCATCGGGCATTTGAATGCCGCAATGATGGGAAGAAGATGTCTAATGATGCAAACAAAGGAAGGGATACACAGAAAGAACCTACTACACTTCAATGTTTCAAGTGCAAGGAGATGGGGAATTATTCCAATAAATGCCCTAATCCAAGGGTTGATGATGATGGTCAACGTCAACAAAATCTTAAGGCTAAAGACAAAGAAAAGTCACATGCAATTTCTATCAGCGATGTGGAGTATGATAACGATGTGGTGAAAGGTACACTTACCATCCACTCTAAAGTAGCAAATGTTTTATTTGATTCTGGATCCACCCACTCTTTTATTTCTAAAGAATTTTCTAAGGGTATCACCATATTACCTCAACAATTAGATGTTGAGTTAGCTGTGACAACACCTAATGGCACAACAGTTGCATCAAAAGTTTATAATTCTTCTCCGATCGAAGTTTGTGGGAAAGTACTTCCTGAAAATCTTGTGATCCTTCCTATAGTGTAATTTAATGTGATTCTTGGCATGTATTGGATTTCTTTATATGGAGCTCATATCAATTTCCAAAGAAGGGAAGTCACATTTCATATTCCAGATCAATCTATGATCGTCTATCAATGCAAGTATGAACATAACCTTCCAGTGGAAATTTCTTCCATCTTATGGGTCTTGATTCCACTAAATGAAGGTTATTTATCTCAAATGGTTGGTGAGAAACTAATGATTAAGAATATTCCCATTGTACGGGAGTTTGATGATGTCTTTACAGAGGAATTACCGGGACTTCCACCAAATCGTGAAGTTGAGTTTTCAATAGAACTCGTACCGGGTGCTTTGCCTATTTCAAAGACACCTTATAGAATGGCCCCAATTGAGTTGCAGGAATTGAAGAAGCAACTCCAAGAGAATCTTGATAAGGGATTCATATTCCCTAGTGCATCACCTTGGGGAGCACCTGTTCTATTTGTTAAGAAGAAAGATGGATCAATGAGACTCTGCATTGATTATCAAGAACTTAACAAGATCACTATCAAGAACAAATATCCTCTCCCACGCATTGATGACTTATTTGACCAACTACGTGGAGCCCAATACTTTTCCAAGATTGATCTTCGTTCAGGGTATCATCAATTAAGGGTCAAAATGGAGGATATACCAATGACGGCTTTCCGTACAAGGTATGGACACTATGAATTTATAGTGATGTCATTTGGTCTTACTAATGCCCCTGCTATCTTCATGGATATAATGAATAGAGTCTTTAGAGACTATCTTGATCAATATGTGGTAGTCTTTATAGACGATATTCTTGTCTATTTAAAGAGCAAGGAAGAATATGAAGATCACTTGAGAATTATATTGAAGACCATGATAAAGGAGAAGATTTATTCCAAATTTAACAAGTGTGAATTTTGGATTCAAAAAGTTTCATTTTTGGGTCACATAATCTCAAAAGAGGGGATATCTGTGGATCCAGCAAAAAAAGAGGTTATCGAAAGATGGTTGAGACCAACAACAGTAACTGAGATCAAAATTTTTCTTGGTTTGGCTGGATATTATCGACGTTTTGTGAAATATTTTTCACGATTATCTAATCCACTCACCAAGTTGACTCGGAAAGGAGCTAAGTTTGTCTGGACGGAAGAATGTGAAGATAATTTCAAGGAGTTGAAAAGAAGGTTATCCAGTGCACCTGTGCTCACACTTCCTTGTAGTGGAGAAAGGTTTGTGATCTACAGTGATTCATCCAAGAAGGGATTGGGGTGTGTTCTTATGAAAAATGATATGGTGATAGCGTATGCCTCACGACAGTTGAAAATCCATGAGCAAAATTACCCAACACATGATTTGGAGTTAGCTGCGGTAATCTTTGCATTAAAGATTTGGAGGCATTATCTTTATGGAGAAAGGTGTGACATTTATACTGATCATAAAAGTTTAAAGTATATTTTCACACAAAAGGAGCTGAATATGCATCAAATATGATGGTTGGAGCTGATTAAGGATTATGACTGCTCAATCCATTACCACCTTGGGAAAGCAAACAAGGTGGCAGATGCATTAAGTCGACAAGACCATGCCAGTTTATCCATGATGAGGATCACAAAAGATCCAATATTTATGGATTTACAAAGGTTGGATCTTGGATTTATAATGGAAGGGGAAAAACTTATTTTTCCCAAATGAATGCTCAACCATCTATACATGTGATGATTAAAGAGGCACAGAAAGAAGATTTCGAGTTACAAAAGAAGGTGAGAAATGTTCCTGAATTCAACCTTGATTGTGATGGGATAATAAAGTTCAGGAATCGGGTTTGTGTTACTCCCATCCCGGAATTAAAGAAAGAGCTGCTGGATGAGGCTCATAGTTCATCATTCTCTATTCATCCTAGAAGCACGAAGATGTATAGGGACCTAAAAGAGTACTTCTGGTGGGATGGCATGAAAAGAGATGTTGTTGAATATGTGTCTCGATGCTTGGTTTGTTAGCAAGTTAAAGCTGAGAGACAGAAGTCTAATGGGATGTTACAACCATTACCCATACCCGAATGGAAATGGGAAAACATCACTATGGCATTTGTCACAGGACTTCCTAAAACATCCAAAGGCAATAATGCTATCTGGGTCATAGTTGATCGTCTTACCAAGTCTGCAAAATTCATTGCTATTAGAGAGGATTTCTATCTGGATCAGCTTGCCAGGATATATGTAAAGGAAGTGGTAAGATTTCATGGAGTACCACTTTCTATTATATCTGATCGGGATTCGAGATTTACCTTGAAGTTATGGCGAAGTCTTCAGCATACTCTGGATACAGAGTTGAGTTTTAGCACTGCTTATCATCCTCAGACAGATGGTCAGTCTGAGAGAACAATTCAAACTCTAGAAGATATGTTGAGAGCTTGCTCTATGGATTTCAAAGGTGGTTGGGATCAACACCTACCTTTTGTGTAATTTTCTTATAATAATAGCTTTCAATCCAGTATTCAGATGGCTCCTTATGAAGCTCTCTATGGAAAGAAATGCAGGACTCCAACTTGCTGGGATGAAGTTGGGGAAAGAAAGTTATTAGGACCTGATCTCGTTGATGAAATGGCAGAAAAATGTCAGATCTGTTCAACAACACATAAGAGCAGCTCAGAGTCGACAAAAAAGTTATGCCGACAACCGAAGAAAAGACCTAGAGTTTGAAGTGGGTGATAAAGTTTTCTTGCGAATATCTCCCTGGAAGAGCGTCATGAGATTTGGAAAGAAAGGGAAGTTGAGCCCTAGATATATCGGTCCTTTCGAAATACTTGATCGTGTTGGGAAGGTAGCTTACCGATTGGAGCTTCCACCGAATCTCTCTAAAGTTCACGATGTGTTCCATGTATCTCTCCTGAGAAAGTACAAACCTAATCTTTCACATTTACTTAGCTCAGAAGTTGTACCGCTGGAGCAAGATCTTTCTTATAAAGAACAACCAATATAGATTCTGGATCGTAGCGAAAAAGTCCTTTGAAACAAGACCACTCGATTGGTGAAAGTTTTATGGAGGAACCACCAATTAGATAAAGCTACATGGGATCTTGAGGATATGATGAGAGAGTGGTATCTTCATCTGTTTGTTACAAAGTGACGAATTTCGAGGGCGAAATTCATTTTAAGGGGGGTAGAATGTAACACCCGAGAATTTTATGTGAAATATTTTGTTTTTATATTATATAAATCATCAAAGGAATCTTTTACTATGCACAAAACTAGCTTGGCTTGCTTTACACGCAACCGCGGCCTTCCTCGATAGCTTGTGTCGTACGCAATACCGAGTTTCAGTAAACAATGATATGCTATTAAAATATTATTAAAACTAGCCGTTATGAATAGTAATAATCACTTTTTGAAATTTTATTTTTCAAAATGGACTTCATTTTTGGATTCAGAATATCGAAATTATCCTAGGGTGAAATTTTGGTATTTTTCTGAAAACTTTCAATTTTTGATGAATAGTGAAACCACTAAGTGGTAGTTAAAAAAACTGAATTTTTCATAAAACATAATTTTACAGCTTCTGTGAGTGTAATTTCGAAAATCTGAGATACATGATTAATATCAAGGACTAAAATGTGGTTCAATGAGATGAAAATAATTTTTGGTGAATAGTAACTTTTTACTTTTTTTTACCACGGTTAAAAGTAAATAGGGTAGTTATGGGTAAAAATGATATTATTATTACCCTAACACACGTCCTAATTCTATTGGATAAGTGTAATTCTACCAAAAACAACCTTAGGAATAAAATATGACCATTTATGCCCACTTGGATTAGATTAGGACATTTATTATTAATTTATTTAAAGAAGGGTTAAATAGTTAAAATCAAAGTTTAATAAGTAAATCATTTTTAATATGGGTTTATACATAAGATAAATTCAACTATAAATATTCATTAGAAAGCTAAAAATATTTCATACATAATGGTATTTTATTTGTAATTTTTAGACATTAAATAATTTAATTTATTTCTGACACAAAGATGATGCAGTAATTATCTTATTAATGAAATATTGACATAATTAATGTTATAAACACCAAAATAAATGTAATTTGAGACTTTTTATGAATTCCACTAATTTCATAGGTTAATATTACATGTTAGTATTTATTTAAGTAACTTGTTTTGAACTAATCATTCTGTTATGATTTTCACAAAAATCAATTACTAAATAGTGTCAAAATTGACATAAAATAGTTTTTAAAACAAATATTATATTACTAATTGTTATTTTATTCCTAAAAATCTAAGGTTCGGCCAAATGACATAGATAAGGCTATATATATTAATAATAAACAACTTGGGGTTCGTTTGGTTTGATATAGTAAGTTTATTAACCTTATAGTGTAAGAAAACGAGAAGACACGGTAAAAGTTAAATTATCTAACTTAAAGATAAATCTAAATGATAAGGTTAAAATTGATACCTAAACTTGTCTAAATTCTATTGGATGAGATTATTTCGACCCATCCCCACATTAGCTTCGAAATATATCAATTTGGAGCTATTTAAAACCGAACTTGACTTTATAATAAATTAATATTTTTAGTTTTCCCAAAGGAGCCCCTCTCCTCCCTTATAAAAGGGCACCTCCTCCCCATCTTCCTCACACCACTTTGAGCCTTCAAGATCGGCCAACCCCTGACAATTACTCCTCTCCACTTCCCTAGAGACATCCTAGAGGTCCTGGTCTTCTTCAAAGACAAATTTTAGTGCCCTAAAAGAAGGTCTCAAAGAAGCACTTCAAAGAAGAGGTAATGTCCGTTACCGATTCTTTCATCTTTATTTATTCTTCCACTTCTTCTTCTTTAGTTGTTTCATTATTAAGTAATAACATCAGTATAACTAACATACTTATATGTTATTATAATTATGAAACAACCTTATTTCACCATTTATCCATCCTACGGAAAAATAAATCACTGTGTGTGCGTACGTACGGAATACCGTCTCCACGCTGTGGTGTAATCTATTTTCCACCACCACCTTACTTGGATGGGTATAATGGTGTAAATAATGACTATATATGACTATTATAAAGTGATACTGATTCTGAAATAGTATACATACACTCCAATACAATTACACAATCATAGGAACGATATCATCCCTCGTGCGTACGTACGGAATACCGTCTCCACGATGTGATGCGACTCGTTCTACATGATCTTCATTTCATAATGATTATATAAATGAATTGAATGAATGAATATGATATATATTACACTAATAACATTCTGGAAATGAGGTATCTATAACCTAAATATAAGAATAAGAATTTATTCGACAAAACACGCATGAGAACAAAAAGTTATAAACACCCGAATAACAAGTAGCAATGAAATATTACTACTAAGAAGCTAAGAAAATGACCATATATGATATCATAAAAATAATTATGATTCTTTAATAAGTCAATAACATTATTTAAATCATTATACAGGAGGTTCGGACACGTACAAAGCATATCGGACCTAAGGTAAGGGAAAATATAACAATCTCATTTTTATTCATGATTGTTTATACTTTGGTATTTACTGGGGTGTATTTTATCATCCACATCCATGTTCCCTAAATATGTAATATTGTTTCCATCCACCTACAAATTTTAAATCCAATTTTACCCTTCTTTGAGTTTTTAGTAAAAGATATGAAAGGAATATTTTGTCGTTTTTCGTACGAGGTACTTTTTGACTTTTCCGACAAAAGTACGAGAAGAATGTTTTCTTTTAACTTATACGGCATGAATGGATTTTTAAAAAATTATTTCCAAGAAGCTTCCCTCACAAGTTTTCAAGTTTATTTTTAATCAACTTCTTTTAGTTTAGAATTGTACAACATGTTAAGAAAGGAAAAGTGTTTTTGAAGTATAAAGGATATTTTCCTCAAGAATGGAGTTCAAGTGTTTTATCAAAATTATTTTCCAACTAAGATAATAAAGGGTTCTGTTTTTATCCCTATTATTACATTGATTTGATTATGTTGTGATGGAATTATTTTTATGAATTCCTTTATCTTATATGAATTGTTTTATGATGTCACGATGTTTAAGATTCCCATTATTATTACATGGGTTATGCTATGATGTATGGTTTATGAATTTGTGGCATACATAAGAATGGTATCATTATGAGATGGGTGGGACATATATCTCCCTCCAATGCATTGGGTAAAGATTTTATATCTCATGAGATAGACATGGATGGTACGTTAGGTTATACCGGTTCCATGAAACAGGACTGAAACGAGGAACGAATTCGGTTCAGAAATGGACTTTGTCCACTAAGATAGTCCTGGAAATGAGTCTTGACTAATAATAAATGATTCTCTATGATTATGTGTGTATGCCACAAAGTTTCATGTTTTAAGTTATTATTATTGGGATTCCATTTCACTACTATGATTTATCCCATGTTATGAAATTATGCTCTCTTTTGCAGGTTAAGATTTCCAAAAGTTATGTTCTTATGAATATGATGTGATTGATATTTATTTTGTTACCCTTATTGAGCATTTGAGCTCACCCTTTTGTATTTTTTCTTTCCCCAGGTCAGGAAGAAGGTTATTAAGTAAGATATGCCAAAAGGGACTATAGATATGATGAAATAAATGGGAGAGAGTCTAGACTCTTTATGAACCAGTTGTTTATGTTTCCCAGTTTCTAAAGACAATATACCTATACGGTCCTTTCGTGGTTTTGTTATATATTGTAATAAGTATGCTTCAATTTTGAAGTATTAACAATGTATGTAAAGTATGGGTCATTATAGTTGGTATCAGAGGAAAGGTATAATCAACCTTTGGAAACTACGATGTGAAAACCTAATAAGAACCCTAAGGATAAGTCTAAGCATAGAACACAATATTTGTGTTTTAGAAATGGCAATGAATAACCTAGGATAAGACCTTAAGTATGAAATTTTATTCTTGATTATGTGGTTTTCCTATTATAATTAGTGTTGCTCACACTATTCTTCTTGGTTTTAGTCAATGGTTGGAACCTGAAGGAACCGTGTTAATGCGGAATGTGACGGGCAATGAAATGATTGTCCCCCTGAGCAACCAAACGTTATGGGAGATGGAATGCAAAATCTTGTAGCCATGCTCACACAACTTTCTCAAGGTATGAATCATGCAGGACTTCCAAATGAGAAAAGGAAGGAGCAACATTATGTTGAATTCTTTATGAGACAGCGTCCACCTTCATTCAGCGGGTCTAATGATCCATTAGTTGCTAAACAATGGATTAGTACTACTGAAAAGATATTTTCAGTTCTTCAATGTTCTGAGCATGATAAAGTCATCTTAGCAGTGTATCGTTTGGAAGGTGATGCTGATCAATGGTGGAATCTTATTAAGAATACGAGGCAAAGGGATGAAATTGAGTCCATGGATTGGGACGAGTTCAAGAACTTATTTTTCAATAAGTACTTCCCTATTATTTTCCGAACAAAGATGGAGAAAGTGTTTCTGGAACTGAAGAAAAAGGATGATGAATCTGTTGGTACTTATGAAGAAAATTTTACAAGACTTTCAAGGTACGCCTCTTGTATTTTTATCCAACCTGAGAGTAAGATCGATCGATTCTTTAGTGGATTAAAACCAAGTCTTCGAAGGGCCTTAGCCATAAGGGACTTCAATAGCTACGAGGAAATCGTTCGATGTTCTCTTAAAGTTGAGATGGAAATTGGAGTGACCCATCAGTCATATGCGTTTGATAAGAAGAGGAAAATGGAATTCAAAGGAAAATATAAAGAGTACACTGAAAAGAAGATGAGCTTTCCCTTATGCTCAAAGTGTGGAAAGAAACATGGAGGGAGTTTTCTTAAAGGGACAAGTAAATGTTTCAAATGTGGAAAGGAAGGTCATCGGGCATTTGAATGCCACAATGATGGGAAGAAGATGTGTAATGATGCAAACAAATGAAGGGATACATAGAATGAACCTACTACACTTCAATGTTTCAAGTACAAGGAGATGGGGCATTATTCCAATAAATTCCATAATCCAAGGGTTGATGATGATGGTCAACGTCAACAAACTCGTAAGGCTAAAGAAAAAGAAAAGTCACATGCAATTTTTATCAGCGATGTGGAGTTCGATAATGATGTGGTGAAAGGTACACTTACCATCCACTCTAAAGTAGAAAATGTTTTATTTGATTCTGGATCCACCCACTCTTTTATTTCTAAAGAATTTTCTAAGGGTATCACCGTATTACCTCAACAATTAGATGTCGAGTTAGCTGTGACAACACCTAATGGCACAACAGTTGCATCAGAAGTTTATAATTCTTCTCCAATCAAAGTTTGTGGGAAAGTGCTTCCTGCAAATCTTGTGATCCTTCCTTTGGTGGAATTTGATGTGATTCTTGGCATGGATTGTCTTTCTTTATATGGAGCTCATATCAATTTCCAAAGAAGGGAAGTCACATTTCATATTCTAGATCAATCTATGATCGTCTATCAATGCAAGGATGAACATAACCTTCCAGTGGAAATTTCTTCCATCTTATGGGTCTTGATTCCACTAAATTAAGGTTATTTATCTCAAATGGTTGGTGGGAAACTCACGATTAAGAATATTCCCATTGTACGGGAGTTTGATGATGTCTTTACTGAGGAATTACTGGGACTTCCACCAAATCGTGAAGTTGAGTTTTCAACAGAACTCGTACCGGGTGCTTTGCCTATTTCAAAGACACCTTATAGAATGACCCCAATTGAGTTGCAGGAATTGAAAAAGAAACTCCAGGAGAATCTTGATAAGGGATTCATACGCCCTAGTTCGTCACCTTGGGGAGCACCTGTTCTATTTGTTAAGAAGAAAGATGGATCAATGAGACTCTGCATTGATTATCGAGAACTTAACAAGATCACTATCAAGAACAAATATCCTCTCCCACACATTGATGACTTATTTGACCAACTACGCGGAGCTCAATACTTTTCCAATATTGATCTTCGTTCAGGGTATCATCAATTAAGGGTCAAAAGGGAGGATATACCAAAGAAGGCTTTCTGTACAAGGTATGGACACTATGAATTTATAGTGATGCCATTTGGTCTTACTAATGCCCCTACTATCTTCATGGATCTGATGAATAGAATCTTTAGAGAATATCTTGATCAATTTGTGGTAGTCTTTATAGATGATATTCTTGTCTATTCAAAGAGTAAGGAAGAATATGAAGATCATGTGAGAATTATATTGAAGACCCTGAGAAAGGAGAAGCTTTATGCCAAATTTACCAAGTGTGAATTTTGGCTTCAAAAAGTATCATTTTTGGGTCACATAATCTCAAAAGAGGGGATATCTGTGGATCCAGCAAAAACAGAGGTTATCGAAAGATGGTCGAGACCAACAACAGTAACTGAGATCCAAATTTTCCTTGGTTTGGCTGGATATTATCGACGTTTTGTGAAAGATTTTTCACGATTATCTAATCCACTAACCAAGTTGACTCGGAAAGGAGTTAAGTTTGTCTGGACGGAAGAATGTGAAGAGAATTTCAAAGAGTTGAAAATAATGTTATCCAGTGCACATGTGCTCACACTACCTTGTAGTGGAGAAAGGTTTGTGATCTACAGTGATGCATCCAAGAAGGGATTGGGGTGTGTTCTTATGCAAAATGATATGGTGATAGCTTATGCCTCACGACAGTTGAAAATCCATGAGAAAAATTACCCAACACATGATTTGGAGTTAGCTGTAGTAATCTTTGCATTAAAGATTTGGAGGCATTATCTTTATGGAGAAAGGTGTGACATTTATACTGATAATAAAAGTTTAAAGTATATTTTCACACAAAAGGAGCTGAATATGCGTCAAAGAAGATGGTTGGAGCTGATTAAGGATTATGACTATTCAATCCATTACCACCCTGGGAAAGAAAACAAGGTGGCAGATGCATTACGTCGACAAGACCATGTCAGTTTATCCATGATGGGGATCACAAAAGATCCAATATTTATGGATTTACAAAGGATGGATCTTGGATTTATAATGGAAGGGGAAAAATATTATCTTTCTCAAATGAATGTTCAACCATCTATAAATGTGAAGATTAAAGAGGCACAGAAAGAAGATGTCGAGTTACAAAAGAAGGTGAGAAATGTTCCTGAATTCAACCTAGATTCTGATGGGATAATAAAGTTCAGGAATCGGGTTTGTGTTCCTCCCATCCCGGAATTAAAGAAAGATCTACTAGATGAGGCTCATAGTTCTTCATTCTCTATTCAACTTGGAAGCACGAAGATGTATAGGGACCTGAAAGAGTACTTCTGGTGGGATGGCATGAAAAGAGATGTTGCTGAATATGTCTCTCGATGCTCGGTTTGTCAGCAAGTTAAAGCTAAGAGACAGAAGTCTAAGGGGATGTTAAAAACATTACCCATACCCGAATGGAAATGGGAAAACATCACTATGGACTTTGTCACAGGACTTCCTAAAACATCCAAAGGAAATATTGCTATCTAGTTCATAGTTAATCGTCTTACCAAGTCTTCACACTTCATTTCTATTAGAGAGGATTTCTCTATGGATCAGCTTGCCAGGATATATGTAAAGGAAGTGGTAATATTACATAGAGTACCACTTTCTATTATATCTGATCGGTATTCGAGATTTACCTCGAAGTTTTGGCGAAGTCTTCAGCATACTCTGGATACAGGGTTGAGTTTCAGCACTGCTTATCATCCTCAGACAGACGGTCAGTCTGAGAGAACAATTCAAACTCTATAAGATATGTTTAGAGATTACTCTATGGATTTCAAAGGTAGTTGGGATCAACACCTGACTTTGGTGGAATTTTCTTATAATAATATATTTCACTCCAGTATTCAGATGGCTCCTTATGAAGCTCTCTATGGAAAGAAATGCAGGACTCCAACTTGCTGGGATGAAGTTGGGGAAAGAAAGTTATTAGGACCTGATCTCGTTGATGAAATGGTAGAAAAGGTCAGATCTATTCAACAACACATAAGAGCAGCTCAGAGTCGACAGAAAAGTTATGCCGACAACCGAAGAAAAGACCTAGAGTTTGAAGTGGGTGATAAAGTGTTCTTACGAATATCTCCCTGGAAGAGGGTCATGAGATTTGGAAAGAAGGGGAAGTTGAGCCCTAGATATATCGGTCCTTTTGAAATACTGGATCGTATTGGGAAGGTAGCTTACCGATTGGCGCTTCCACCGAATCTCTCTCAAGTTCACGTTGTGTTCCATGTATCTCTCCTGAGAATGTACATACCTAATCCTTCACATGTACTTAGCTCAGAAGTTGTACCGCTGGAGCAAGATCTTTCTTATGAAGAACAACCAATAGAGATTCTGGATCATAGTGAAAAAGTCCTATGAAACAAGACCACTTGATTGGTAAAAGTTTTATGTAGGAACCACCAATTAGAAGAAGCTACATGGGAGCTTGAGGATATGATGAGGGAGAGGTATCCTCATCTGTTTGTTACAAAGTGACGAATTTCGAGGGAGAATTTCATTTTAAGGGGGTAGAATGTAACACCCGAGACTTTTATGTGAAATATTTTTTTTTTATGTTATATAAATCATCAAAGGAATATTTTACTATGCACAACACTATCTTGGCTTTCTTTACACGCAACCGCGACCTTCCTTGATAGCTTGTGTCGTACGCAATACCAAGTTTCAGTAAACAATGATATGCTATTAAAATATTATTAAAACTAGCCGTTATGAATACTAATAACCACTTTTTGAAATTTTATTTTTCAAAATGGACTTCATTTTTGGATTCGGAATATCGAAATTATCCTAGGGTGAAATTTTGGTATTTTTCTGAAAACTTTCAATTTTTTGATGAATAGTGAAACCACTAAGTGGTAGTTAAAAAAACTGAATTTTTCATAAAACTTAATTTTACCGCTTCTGTGAGTGGAATTTCAAAAATCCGAGAGACACGGTTAATATCAAGGACTAAAATGTGGTTCAATGAGATTAAATAATTTTTGGTGAATAGTAACTTTTTACTTTTTTTTACCACGGTTAAAAGTAATTAGGGTAGTTAAGGGTAAAAATTATATTATTATTACCCTAACACACGTCCTAATTCTATTGGATAAGTTTAATTCTACCAAAAACAACCTTAGGAATAACATATGACCATTTAGGCCCACTTGGATTAGATTAGGACATTTATTATTAATTTATTTAAAGAAGGGTTAAATAGTTAAAATCAAAGTTTAATAAGTAAATAATTTTTAATATGGGGTTATATATAAGATAAATTCAACAATAAATATTCATCATAAATCTAAAAATATTTCATACATAATGGTATTTTATTTTTAATTTTTAGACATTAAATAATTTAATTTATTTCTGACACAAAGATGATGCAGTAATTATCTTATTAATGAAATATTGACATAATTAATGTTATAAACACCAAAATAAATGTAATTTGAGACTTTTTATGAATTCCACTAATTTTATAGGTTAATATGACATGTTAGTATTTATTTAAGTAACTTGGTTCGAACTAATCATTATGTTATTATTTTCACAAAAATCAATTACTAAATAGTGTCAAAATTGACATAAAATAGTTTTTAAAACAAATATTATATTACTAATTGTTATTTTATTCCTAAAAATCTAAGGTTCAGCCAAATGACTTAGATAAGGCTATATATATTAATAATAAACAACTTGGGGTTCGTTTGGTTTGATATAGTAAATTTATTAACCTTATAGTTTAAGAAAATAAGAAGACATGGTAAAAGTTAAATTATCTAACTTAAAGATAAATCTAAATGATAAGGTTAAAATTGATAGCTAAACTTGTCTAAATTCTATTGGATGAGGGGATTTCGACCCATCTCCACCTTAGCTTCTAAATATATCAATTTGGAGCTATTTTAAACCGAACTTGACTTTATAATAAAATAATATTTTTAGTTTTCCCAAAGGAGCCCCTCTCCTCCCTTATAAAAGGGCACCTCCTCCCCCTCTTCCTCACACCACTTTGAGCCTTCAAGCTCGGCCAACCCCTGGAAATTCCTCCTCTCCACTTCCCTAGAGACATCCTATAGGTCCTGGTCATCTTCAAAGACCAATTTTAGTGCCCTAAAAGAAGTTCTTAAAGAAGCACTTCAAAGAAGAGGTAATGTCCGTTACCGGTTCTTTCATCTTTATTTCTTCTTCCACTTCTTCTTCTTTAGTTGTTTCTTTATGAAGTAATAACATCAGTATCACTAATATACTGATATGTTATTATAAGTATGAAACAACCCTATTTCACCATTTATCCATCCTACGGAAAAAGAAATCATCGCGCGTGCGTACGTACGGAATACCATCTCCACACCGTGGTGTAATCGATTTTCCACCACCACCATACTTGGATGGGTATAATGGTGTAAATAATGACTATATATGACTATTATAAATTGATACTGATTATTAAATAGTATACATACACTCCAATACAATTCCACGATCATAGGAACGATATCATCACTCGTGCGTACGTACGGAATACCGTCTCCACGATGTGATGCGACTCGTTCTACATGATCTTCATTTCATAATGATTATATAAATGAATTCAATGAATGAATATGATATATATTACACTAATAAAATTCTGGAAATGAGTTATCTATAACCTAAATATAAGAATAATAATTTATTCGACAAAACACGCATAAGAACAAAAAGTTATAAACACCCGAATAACAAGTAGCAATGAAATAGTACTACTAAGAAGCTAAGAAAACGACCATATATGATATCATAAAAATATTTATGATTCTCTAATAAGTCAATAACATTATTTAAATCATTATACAGGAGTTTCAGACACGTACAAAGCATATCGGACCAAAGGTAAGGGAAAATATAACAATCTCATTTTTATCCGAGATTGTTTATACTTTGGTATTTACTGGGGTGTATTTTATCATCCACATCCATGTTCCCTCAATATGTAATATTGTTTCCATCCACCTACAATTGTTTAAATCCAATTTTACCCTTAGTTGAGTTTTTAGTAAAATATATGAAAGGAATCTTTTGTCATTTTTCGTACGAGGTACTTTTTGACTTTTCCGACAAAAGTACGAGAAGAATGTTTTCTTTTAACTTATATGTCATGAATGGATTTTTAAAACATTATTTCCAATAAGCTTCCCTCACAATTTTTAATGTTTATTTTTAATCAACTTCTTTTAGTTTAGAATTGTATGACATGTTAAGAAAGGAAAAGTGTTTTTGAAGTAGAAAGGATATTTTCCTCAAGAATGGAGTTCAAGTGTTTTATCAAAATTATTTTCCATCTAAGATAATAAAGGGTCCTGTTTTTATCCCTATTATTACATTGATTTGATTATGTTGTGATGGAATTATTTTTATGAATTCCTTTATCTTATATGAATTGTTTTATGATGTCACAATGTTTAAGAATCCCATTTTTATTACATGGGTTATGCTATGATGTATGGTTTATGATTTTGTGGCACACATAAGAATAGTATCATTATGAGATGGGTGGGACCTATATCTCCCTCTAATGCATTGGGTAAAGATTTTATATCTCATGAGATAGACATGGATGGTAGGGTAGGTTATACCGATTCAGTGAAACAGGACTGAAACGAGGAACGAACTCGGTTCAGAAATGGACCTTTTCCACTAAGATAGTCCGGGCAATGAGTCTTGACTAATAATAAATGATTCTATATGATTATATGTATATTCCACAAATTTTCATGTTTTAAGTTATGATTATTGGGATTCCATTTCACTACTATGATTTATCCCATGTTATGAAATTATGCTCTCTTTTGCAGGTTAAGATTTCCAAAAGTTATGTTCTTATGAATATGATGTGATTGATATTTCTTTTGTTACCCTTATTGAGCATTTGAGCTCACCCTTTTATATGTTTTCTTTCCCCAGGTCAGGAAGAAGGTTATTAAGTAAGATATGCCAAAATGTACTATAGATATGATGAAATAAATGGGAGACAGTCTAGACTCTTTATGAACCAGTTGTTTATCTTTCCCAGTTTCTAAAGACACTATAGCTATACGGTCCTTTCGTGGTTTTGTTATATGTTGTAGTAAGTATGCTTTAATTTTTAAGTATTAACAATGTATGTAAATTATGGGTTGTTATATCTAACTATAGGGAAAATAAAAAAATGGATGATGAAGTATGTATATGTATTTATTAAAAAAAAGTAGAGGATAATGAGTAACCATTTTTTCACTCAATGATATTCTTTAATATGAACCAGAATAGGATGCCATACAAAACATATAAGAAGAAGTAGTTCATCCCCTGATGGACCGTATCTATAACATGAAAAGGAATTTGAATCCAAATGTCAAATCTATATAATAAACCCTATATAAAGAGGTACCAAGAGAATAATTAGAGTAATTTCTAGACTTAAGTAAAATACCTAAATGATTTGATAAGTAGCTTAGACACATGAGTTAACAGTCATTGCTTTTTGAAAATACAACATTCATTAGTGTATTGGAGGATGGATATGACTCTATAATATCTAGATCATGCATAGCACTATAAATGGAAAATAGAGAAGAAGTTTTGGATACAATGTTCAAGGAATAGAAAACAATTATCATAAGATACCACCCTATAACAACTGAGAAAATGGATATTGATGACAAAATTTATAGGTTTGTTCCGGAATATAAGGATGATAAAAAGAAAAAAATGTGTAGAGGAATATTAATTAAAATTCATTGAAAATATTGATTCAAAAGAAACTAACATAACAAGTAAAGAGGAAATATATTTTACACCCACTAGTTTCAAGGAAAAAGTGTGACATCTTAAACATTCAATGGAAGATCATGTTGCATAAATTCAATAATTAATTATAGAATACATGAACTATAAGAAAGATGAAGTGTTTTTGGAACAAGGATACAATGTATGTTTAGATTTTGAATAGATTATTAATTCCATAAATTTATCCACACTCTATAATCTAGAAAATTTATTTTGTATAGGAGATGAAAGGGATGAGAAGGAACAAAATCACAAAATATAATTGTAATTTCACATAATTCTAAAATTCATACTAGGTAAAATTATACAACACTAAAATTATATGACACTCGAGGTAATGGTCTATAATAAAGTTCTAAAATAAAGTTCCTCTAAGAAAAAACCCTGGTTTTTACTACTTTTTTAGATATAGTATAAATTTTAATCTTATATTTTGATATAATTTTGGATTTCTTTTTGGTGGTCGAGGATGACTATGACAACATTTAAAATTATGTTAATGAATTATTCAGTTGTATTTTTTTAATATGTTATGTCATTCCCAAATTTGAAAATCCATAAAATGGTATAAAATAAGGATTCCATTGAAATGAATAGGAAGGTGAAATACATTATAGTATTTTCATTCCAAATCAATACATCCATGGATTGTGGAAATGATTTTTCTTTAATAGATGTGAATTTCAGTTTCTCACAATTCATTTTTGAGTCTTTATTCTGCTAATAATAAATTAAAAAAACCATGTACCCTCCTAGAATTAATTGAACATTGAAAAAATACTATGTTAATGTGTGTGGAAGGAATCCTTAGATACCCCAACATTTAGGTTTTCCACTTTCTATATTCATTATGAGATACCCTCACAAAAGATATATTTTTCTAATAGTTTAAATTTTTTAATTTTTTAAAACCCATAAATTAAAATATATAAAAGGAAATTTTTTAATGTTAGATTATTATATAATTTTTGATTTGTTTAAAAATGATATTTCTGATATGATCTATATTGATGACATTGATTCTGTGATGATTTAATTTATTAGGATAATTATTAGTATTCGTGAAATTAATTTATTTTCTAACCTTTTAAATTCTCATTTACAAGAATGTTTTATTCCTTTTTTTATATTTTCCTTCGCATGCCCTATTTCTTGAGATAACAAAAGATATGTTCCACAGCTAGAACATTCTTATTGTTTATTAGTCAAAAATGATGATTTTTTATCTTCTTAAAAATGGTTGAGGAAATACAATGATCATATCTGATCCCATTTCAACTTGAGACATACCCTATATATATTTTTAGTGAAACCAATAGAAACCACCAAATTCCTTGATTGTTGAAGATATTTTTTTTATTTTTTTAACTTTGATATGACATCTTTCAACATGATATCTATGAATCTTTTTTTGTTTTGTTAAAATATATTCTTCCTTATTAAATGAAGTCTAAGTTATTATTTCCAACTTCAAATGATGTTTTACTTATCCTCATAATTTCAAACATCATGATTTCTATAAGGTTATCATGTTTCAAGATGAGTTTATCCACGATTTTACCATAAATATAATGTTTTTAAAATGTTGAAAACATATATTCATATAGTTTGGGATCTATGATGATGAATTAGATAAGAACCATATAGATAAAATCCGGTTTCTTTATCAGATGATCTTTTATGAGCCTATTAAATGGAGAAAAGTAGATAGAGATATGTGAAATCATCAAATTAATAAAAAAATTTATTTATAATCACAATAATAGAGATCATAAATGAATTTTTTCTATAGAAAAGAATGATTTTGAGTTAATCAGATAAAGGCTTTTAGACTAAGGGGATATGGAAAAAGATTTATAAGAATAAGAATTAATGGACATAGTAGCTCTTATGATGATTGTTGAACAATGATTCTAGGATATTTATAGGTCATTTCCAATTAATAAATTATGATTATTTTTATTTTTATGTTCAATAACTCAACATTATTGATGGGATGATTGTTATTATAGATAATAAATTAGGTGAAAATGAGTATTGTTGACACTATTTTTTGAATATGCTCTTAAAAATAAATTTGAATCTGATTTACTCAGATACATTAAAGGTGGTCAACTCAAATTTGTGTTTAGAATGATTTCTAAATTTAGATTTTTCACTTATTCACAATTTTTCAGAGTTTTTACGAGTATATAAATAGGATAGGTTCATTTAAACATTTTACTATATCAATATAAATTTTTGATCAATTGAGATAGCCTTTAGAATGGAAGAATGTTGAGAATACTAGAACAACAAGTTCTGAGGATTTTTTTAGATTTCCAAATGTAGTGGGTTGGATGAAGATGCACCAGATAGAGGTGTACCAGATATAGGTGCATCAGATGTAGGTGCATTGAATATCAGTGCATCAGATAGAACATTATCAGGTAGATGTGTGATGAACATAATACTACTAGAATGTGATGTACAATACAGAGGTGTAATAGATGATGTAATTAAGGAAGAATGGCGAACGAGCCCATACCCGAGTGGTAAGGGCTCCTGCTAGGCATCCAAGAGACCCAGGCTCAAAACCGGGTGGAGGCGAATTTTTGAAGTACTGTAGAAATACTGTAGTAGTAATGTAGCAGGTACTATTCGGTACTATAGCAGTCGGAACTATTCACCCGATTTGGGCTTTCGGGCCACCTGTTTGGGCCTATGGGTATCAAGGGACTTCGAGCCATCAAAGGACTTCGGGCCACAGGGTCTTCGGGACACTGAAGACCATGAAGTAGCACAGTTCACAAAGAGAATGCCCTAGAAGAGGATCAGAGCAATAGTAGCAGTCACCAGAAGCAGAGCTAACCGGATTCGAATAATGAGAGGGTATGGGAACCGCCATCAGGACCAGGCACCAAACAGCTTTGTACGGGGCAATTCTAGATGAGGAGAAATGCAGGTGGGGAGATAAAGTTGATCAATGATACAGAATCTGTGGAGGGGTAGTTCTAGTGGTCTGGTCCTACATGTCCTGTAATGGGCATGGTATGCATCTTGGCCTTCGGGTCATGTATTACGGGTCATGTCGGGTTCCCCTTTAACCCTTAAAAGGGGGATTATCTATAATAAAATAAAAAAATAATTTCTTCAGGCCATTCAAATAAATTATGGAAGAATTATAACTAGATAAATGGGAATAAAATTAATAGGAACTATATTGATAAATTATAAACAATTTTTATAGTTAGTAGCTTCTAATGTTTTAATATTGCTTCGGCTCTAAAAAAAGTTAATCTTATAACTAGCAGCAACTAATAATATTTTCGATCTGGAGACATGAGGAGGTTGATGGGTGTTGGATCATTTGTATTATCATTATTTAAATAATTGATATTAATTTATCAATACGAGTCGACATAGAAAAGAATAGGTACCCACATTGGGACCGAACCTTATAAAAACATGGGCTCCTTACATTATTTACTTGTAATTTTATATGTTTGTGGTTTAGCATTAAGGTTGAGTGGGTAGAAACTTTAATAAGATATAAACATTAATTTAAATGGAATGGAAATTATAAAATATCATCAATGATTAAACACCCCCCTCAATGGTCTATACATACCAAGGAACACAATACTGTATTAGAGGAAGGTTCCCTCAATTGGATCCCAAAATTCTCAATTATGGTTAATCTCAACATAGTTAGTAGTAGAGAAAATTATACCTTCAATGGAAAAAATTATCGTGGATAAAAAAATAGAACAATACCCCACCTTCTATCACTTGGACTAGAGGTTTTTGATTCTACTATAGTATTATTTACAACCATATAGAAATATTCTTTTATTAATTTTTCCAAAAAAATATCAAGGATCATGTAAAATATCGTAATACTATTTTTATTTTGTTTTAGGAAAATGTGTATATGAGCATGATGAATCTCAAAACGGTGAAGGAAACAATGGGTAAAACATGAAATAAGATTAAATGTAAATGTAAAATCAAATGAAGCAAAGACATAAATATAGAGAAGAATTATTAAAGATATCATGATGGAAGCAATAAAAACTAATGATGATTACTTCACCAGTGTAAATAAATTTTATGCAAAATTATAGGATTCAAAGTTGTTGTAGAAGATTCAAATATTATTAATGAATTGATGAGTAAATTTCAAGATAAGAAGTCCCTAAGGTCCCTTCATTATATTATAGAGAATATTTATCCCTTGTTTAACTTCAAAAGATGCTTTACCTATATGAAATAGAGCATGTTCCATCATCCAAAAATAATGTTAAGGTAGAGATAGACTTTGAGGATTTGAGAAATATGAAAATATAAGAAACCAAAAAAATGGTATAATGGACCATAATGACTTAGATGATGGGGAAGATCATGTTGAAGAGACTAAGAGTATTATTTCCCTTAACTATAATAATTTATATAATTTTATAGGTAAGTAAAAAAGGAAAACATTTAATTAAATTGTTTTTGTATGTGTGGATCAGACATCTTACAAAATAAAATTTAATTATGAATGAGACAAAATATAAAAATATTGATTTTAAAGAAAAAACACAAAGAGATAAATTGGGTAAAACTTTTTAGGATGGTAATGAATATGAAAACGGTAAGAGAATTTTAAAAATAAATAATAAGAGAATCATGTTGAGTAAAAGGTAAGAGTATTAATAAACAAAAAAAATTCATTAGAAGATTAAGTTCCAAAGAAATTCAGAATTTTCATTGATAACATTGAACAAATTTAAGATACATTAACTAATAAATAAGGATATGGTGAAGAAGTCTATGTGGAACATCTATTGAGATCAAAATAAGAGGAAAGTATTTAAAAAAAACAAATCAAGAAAAAATCAATATTATTGATGAAATTTTTTTTATAAAATAATAAAGGAAACAAATAACATCAAAAAATAAGAGTTATTTATATATTATAAAATAAAAATCTCCAGTTGAAGTTATATAATTTTTGAAAATAATGAATGATCATTAAAAAATATATATATCCATGTAAAAATATCTCTATAAAACAGAATAAATATTTATCAATGATGAAATGACCCTAGAGAATATGAATGAGAATTTCCATAATGCTTTAAATATAAATACTGAAACATCTCTGGATACTAGAAAAGGTCATCAAAAAAATTTGGTGAAATCTATATTGACTAAACTCAAAATTTCATCTGATTTTACGTAATTTACAGATTCAATAATCCATAATTAGAGATCATGGGCCAATAAATTATGTGAGAAATACATCAAATCAATAGAATATAATAATAAAATTTGGAAGAATAATCCCTCATGAAATGGGAAATAATATGTTGTAAATTATGATGAATCTCAATAAACATATCCATATGAAGACCCATACATCTTTTGATGATCAACGTTCAAGGGATATTTTTGGGGTTATGGTATATTCTACCACAAATAATATAATTTCTAGAAAAAAATGTCTCACCTTGGTAGTATTCAGGAGGTATTGGGGATAAATATTAGAATAAAAAGATTTAAGTCCCTAATGTTAAAGGAAAAAAAATTAATGTCACCATATGTTAAAAATATATCAAGGGAAAATAAATTTTACTACTTAAAGGAATTTTGGGGAAGGTGTGACCAACTTGGCCACTTATCTGATGATTGAATAACAACACATCTAGGGAAAATTACATGTAATGGTAATGGAATGGATATTGGGAAAAATAAAACTAATGATAAGGATTTTTATGTTTGTATTTCTCTAAAACATAGAAAAAAGATTAAAATATGGATTCTGGGAAGCAGTTGTTACTTATGTATAAAAGTTGATATAAAAATCATTATAAATATTAATAAATGTGGGGGAGGATTGGTCATGTTTAGAAATGATAGTTCTATGAAAATAAGTGGAATTTTTACAACTGATATTGATTCTCTAAATATAAAATCAAAGGAAGTTTTTTTTTTGTAATTAAACATAACAAACCAAGTGTTAGACCAACCCGTGATGTTGGTAAGAAATTTATCATAAGAAAATATGCATGTGTCATATGATATTTAAATTTAAAAAGGTTTTCACTATGGGTGAATGAAACAGTAGACATTTTTTCCTGGATAGAGATCCTAGTAATACATTCCATTTATTTACTGAGAATGAAAAAATTTTATAGAACATACATATTGGGTATCTTGGATAGAAAAAATGTGTACAATTTCCAATGAAAATTTTGAAACGAATTTAACATATCTAAAGAGGAAATATTATGTTATACCAACAAATTTCCCAAATCTAAGGATGGTTAGAATAAGACATAGGAATGTTCAAAGATATTCCACCAGACCTCTTGATCTCATACATTCAGACCTATTTGGGATAATTGGATAGCCCTTAACAAAGTGTGGTATGTAGTTTATTACCATCATTTATGAATTTACTTATATAATCTATAATTTTCATGAAAAATAAATATAAGGTTACACAAAAGATAAAAATTTTCATAAGGGATGAAAAGGAGATTTTGTATAATTTTGATATTGACTGACTGATTGAAAATAAATTTTTTATTATAAAAATCCCTTTTAAGGGGTGAGAGGGAACCCATAATGACATAATGGAAATGAAAACATAAACTCTGCCCTAACATTCAAATATCCATCAACAACTAGATCAAGGAAACAAAGAAAAATAGAATTCTACATGACATGGGAATAATCATAACGTTATAGAAGGAAAACATGTGTTGAGACGCAAACTCAAAAAACTGGGACATATTTTGTGGAATAAATCATTACTACTCTATAATAGTTATTCATAAGTAGAAGATATTAATTTTAAAGAATCTTTTCCCATGTTTAAATAAATGAATCTGTAATAATTATTTTGTTTGTTACTTCTCAATGAAATTATAATGTCTCTCATATGCATTCTATGTAATCGTTAATGAAAAGATAAAATTAAGAATAATTTTATACTAAGATAACAAAAGAGTTCATACATTTCAATGAAAGAACCATGGACTATAAAATGAGAAATCCTTTTATATATTGAAATTGTCCCCTCATTCCTGGTATTAAAAAAATTAAAATTTTATGAAGAAGTTGAACAATTCCAATGGAAAAATCATAAACATTTATATGCGAAAGAAAGGAGTATTTGAACCATAATTTCTGTTGTTTATGATGATTATATAATTTATACCAATTACAAGAACAAATCATATAAAGAATTCAGTGAACAGATGAAGAGGAAAATTCATATGTCAATACTTAGAGAGATGAATTTATTTCTTTCATTATATGTACAACAAAATATAAGACATATATTCCTCTCAAATGAAACATATCCAATTATTTATTATAAAACATCTTCATGAACTATTAATTTGAATTTTCTAAACCTAATTATATTTTTATAATGATGGGTAATGACGAAGATCGGAAAATAGTAAATCAGGAAGAATTTCAAAATTTGATCATATGTTTACTCTATATTATTTCATAATGATTATATATTATATATAGTGTAACATTAAGTTAAAGATATCAGAGTGGTCCAAACAAATCACATATTCTAGTAGATCCTCTGGTATTTTAAAGGAATATAATTTTTTTCAGATGTATAGAAGAAGTAATAAGTTGATCATTCATGATTTTACTAACACAAATCATGTTGGATATTTCAGTGATATAAACTAAACATTAGGAGGAACATTGTTCTTGTGATAAATTTATTTGAGTTAGTAAAGAAAAAATAATTTTCTTTAAATTTTAATACACCCAAAGTAGAATATCTTTCTACTAAACGACCTTGTATGAAAATGTTGTGGATAAATGATCAGCTATAATATTTGAGGGTTAATGTTTGAAAACTATTTAAGATTATTATTTTTCATAAAATGGCCACTGAGATCTCTAAAAATCATGTACAACATTCGAGATCAAAACACAATGATATTAAGTATCAGTTCATCTAGGAAAGGGTTTCTAATGGATATATAATGCTTATGAATATTTCAAACAAATTTCAAATTGTTAATGTATTAAATAAATCTATTCCAAGGGAAGAATATGTTTAATTATGTATGAAAATACATGTTAAACCTAAAATTTTTTACTATAGAATATTATTGAGAACCCCCACCCCATATTTCATTGGATTCAATTAAAAAGGTGGAGAATAAGTAATTTTTTAATTTATCATTTGTAAATATAATGTTGTTATTGTAAAAAGGGGAAGTGTGAATATTTTAGAAGATGATTTGTTATCATTCAAAATAGGAGTATGAATATGTTTTAAGATAATTTTAGCAATATTATTTCTAAAAAATGTCTTATCATGAAATAATGAAATTATTTTAAAAATATTTCCTCATCTGACATTGTAGTTTTGAGAAACCACTATTTGGGTAAGATTATGGTTTGATAAAAATTATGATCATAGTTTTTGGTAATTTTTCTTATAGATAAATGGGATGTGATTAAAGATAAATTTGTTTTATTGTGTAATTTTGATGTATTTTTTCAATAACTTGTCTTTGGTTTTTTTTTATTTAAAGAATAGTGTTTTCTATCTAAATAAGAGTGAGTTACTCTTTCTTATGTTAACGGGTGATTTTTCAATCCTAAAGTATAGAACATTATTATTTATAAAAGTTTCTCATTAATGAATTTGAGTTTACTCATTATGTTTCTATATGGGTAAAGTGTGTATAAATTGTAAAATTTAACGTCCTTGAGTTACGGGTATACAAAGATGAATTAGTGGTATTTTTTAAAATAGTTTTTTATAACAAGATGATAGTATGAAACCAAAATATATGGAGTGATATAAATAATATTAGAAGAACATTCAAGAGATAATTAAATAGATGATAACAAGATAGAGGAAATCATTTGAGTTTATTGGACAAAGATTCATGAGTCCATTAGACCAAGAAACCAAATAGTGGAATATTAAATCATCAGATAGAAAATAATTTTTTTTAGAATATCCAAGAATGAATTCATAAAAAAAATATTTTTTGGATATAAAGGTGTTCTTGAGTTAATTGATCAATGACTTCATGATGGAGGAGATTCAGAAAAAGAATCACTAAAATGAGAATCATCGGGTGGCGTAGTTATTATGAAGATCACAAGATGAAGATTTAAGGATCATTATAGTACTTTATAAAGTCATAAATTATTATTTTGTTGACCTTTATATTAAATGTATCAACATTAATGGTGGAATTAAAATGATTAAACCCATGATTTTAAGAGGAAATAAAGATTATTGATGATTATATTTGAGTATGTTATAATGAAAAATGTTTTCTCCATTTTATTTAGAGAAATTTAAGGATGGAAGATGAAATTTTAGTTGAGTAGTAATTCAAATTTTGGACTCCATTCCTCTTATTAATTTGGTATAATAATTATGATTATATAAAATTTCATAGGTTCACTATGAAGTTATACTATTGAGATATATATTTATAATCATTTCAGTAATCTACAAGGAAGGTAGGGGGTTAATAAGGCCATAAAACTAGTTTGAATGACATTTTGAGAGATCCATGAGAAGTGTGTCAGATGAAGAAGCACCAGATAGAGGTATAATATAATCACTTTTATCAGATAGAGGAGTATCATATATAGGTTCTTTGTAGAGATCATACTTATATAGAGGTCAACCAAAGATACAATTAGCACACTGAGGTTCACTAGGATGAGGCACACTAGACAGAGGTTTATAAGATGGTTGAATTCTATATGATGAAGAACCAGATAGAGGGGTGTCAGAGAGATGATTTATAGATATATTTTATAGTGAGAATCGTCCAATGTATTAATATTTCATGTGATCTAAATAGGAATAAAATATTGTAACTAGTGGGAACTTGTAATATTTATTTTTTGAATATAGAATGATCCTAATGTGAGTTTTCCCATTTTTATTCACTTTAACTATATAGATTATATTCATGGATTTATGGGATTTGACTTGGAAATTAATAGGTACCCACATTGGGTATGAAACTTATAAAAACTTGTGTTCCTTACATTATTTAATGATTTTTTAATATGAGTAATGCTGACTTATAAAGTTGATAGGATAAAAAAATTTACAAGTTGTAGATGTAAATTTCAAGAGAAGTGAAATTTGAAATGGTAAACATAAATTTAACCCCCCCCCCCCCCTAATGCATTGTGTATCCTTAGGGAATTCAATAGGAATCCAAACTATAATATATTTTTTCCTTCATACACAATTCTATGTAGAATTAATGCATGGAGACTCTTTTGAGATTAAAAAAGAGAGTCAGGTATTTTCTTAGAGTTGCTAAAATTGTTATTATAAAAATATAAATGAGGTTTGGTTCTCTTAAATTAATACGAAAAGGTTACTTACATTTTTCATTTTGATTTACTATATACTATACATTCAAATAATTAAATTAAATAAAAAATGGGTTATGTCTTAGGAAGGACAAAATTTACTATTACATTACCACTAATATTTCTATAAATATTATAATTATTATCATGATGATATCATGTGATTTTGGATGATGTATGTGAGAATTATTACAATAATAACATTAAAGAAACTAAAAATGTAAAAAATAATGGATTAAAAATTAATATTCATGGTTTTATAATCCATAACTTGAGATAGATGATTATAAAAGTTTTCTTCTAAGAAATGAGTTAAAGGGGGATATGTTTTTATTTATATTTACATGAATTTTTTTTATTGTACATTAAGAAGTCATCCTTCCTTTTCAGCCTTTATTTTTAATTTCCATTCATTATTATCCAACTTACATAATCCGTATAGACATTATAACCTTAATGAAAGGACATCAGGATTTTTTTGGTTAATATCTATACAGAGATAAGGATCACTTTCAATCCCATGGATAGAGTAAACATAAATTAGATTAAAATTAAATAATTTTTAAGTATTATATAGTGATTAGTGATATTCATTTTAGGGAGGTATATTATAATTGGAATTGATATTTAATAAATAGTTTAATTATTTGATTGAAATAGAAAAAATTTATTCAATTAAAAATTTTAAACGAGTCATGATTTGGAATTTTACTTTTTATGTATTTAGATATTTTAAAAATATTATATTATAAATATATTTTATGATCGTGATTTTTAAAAAATTACCCATGATGGTGTTTAGAACCTTTGTGAGTAGAGGTTGAGGTTTTTACTGAGGATGTGAAAATATCTAACTATGGGGGTGTTTAATAACCCTAATCTATATATAAATATATATTAATTTTATTTATTTAAATGACAATTATTTATGATTTAAATTTTTTTAATTTTGATTATAATTAAAATATTATTTATTTATTATTATGGTATTTTGGTTTTTTAGATGAATGGATTTCAATATGGATAAAATATTGCATTTGGAAAATATTTAGATTTTTGAAATGTCCTGAGAGGGGGAATGAAAAAACTAGGTCCATGACTAACCATTACTCAACCAGGGAAATGAAACATTCCCACCCTAAATGATTATTCATCTAATAGAATAATAAGTTTGGGAAGGTTTTATTGGCCCCTAGGAAGTTTAATACACGTACGACTACATAACCACCCTACATGAGAGAATAGGGGGTCACAACCTAGTTCATAGAAGAACCGTATGGGTGAGGTCCATCTTGCATAGAGAAAATACAAAAAATGGGGAAGGATCATGGTTGATATATGATTATCAAGTTACTCAGTAATTATAATTTATCATAAATACCCCCACATAATATTTGATATGGGATTAGCACATTGTGGGAAAATTTTATTTTTTACCAAAATGGCTTCATTAAAATATGTATTTTGTGTCATCTTTGTCACACATTTCCCATTACATCCAATTCATGAATCTACCTCTGAAATGCCTCACCGATCCAATATGGAAATATAATTATTGTTCCTCATTATCTTGGACTTGACTTCATGAAGCCCTTCAATTTCCGAACTCACTATAGAAGAACTTTAGAGAGTTATGTGAATCCACTTTGAAGTATGGAATTTAGCATTGCTACGTTGAATCCAAATATTATGATTAAATTCATATTAATATCTTGTAGAACCTTGGTGGAATTTCAAGATTTTATTAATGAGTTGATGTAGGAGTATTTATGGTCATGTTTCAATTTAATCCATTAGTAATTTAAGGAAAATTATTGTTTTGGAATAATTGTTTTCAAATTTCATGTATGTGTGTGGTGAAGATGAAGATAAATGCAGTTATTGTGTGGATTTCCCATGATTTAAAGTGAGTTTTAATGTGTGAATCATATTTATCATTATGGAGAGATCATAAATATTTTTAGGAACTATGATATGGGGCTCTTGAATATGTAAGGAGTTCAGTTATTCATTCTAATAAGTGTTATGGTGAATAATTCATGTCATTATAATGGTTAAAGATGAATGTATTGGTTTTGAAGGTTTTTTTAAGGAGATATCCTCTATTGTGGAAATTACTAATATGGGAATGTATTAAGGGTTTAGATATAATATTTCCTATAGGAGGGTGTGATGAAGGTAGTTTTGATACATATTAGCCTTGTTTGAGGGAGAAAGTACAAGATGTTCAGAAGGCCCAAATTTGTGGTAATGGAGAGGCTGACATGCCTTATTTCATGATGATTAAAACTAGGTTTTTATGGATATTTTAATGACTTTTATAGGATTTATATTATTCTATTACACAATGTGAGTACTTATTAATCAATAAGTGGAGGTTGGGCATTCCAGCATTGAACCATGGTATGGTTATCTATGCACATATATAGTCGTGCTGACATTTATGAAAAGTTAAAATATGGTATTTTTTGGAGTTTCAAGGATATATTTTAGGGATTAGTGTATCAAATTAATGGTTAATTTTATGAAAAATTAACACGTAAATATAAAAAAGTATTAAAAGAAGAAAAGAAATAATAACTCATCCACTGATGATTAGATAGAAGTATGAGTTGATGATTTTCACTTTGGAGGGAAAAATAGATATTAGATCCTACACCATACTTCTTATTATATAGGTATATTTTTATTCCAAAAATTTTACTATGTAATCATTGATTATTATGTAAATTTTAGGAAATATTTCATGTGATTGTACTCAATTTCATAACACTTTTAATATAGTTGAATTTATTATTCTATCTCCTATGACTTATAGTTTATTCATGGACAAAATCCATTAACCATTATACGATAAATTTATTGATGATAGTTAATTAGATGGAATTGATTCTAACCTATAATTTGTGCATTAATTTTAACTCATAAATTTTGTCATATTTATTTAGTATCACATTGAGATTAACTTATTGTGCCTCCCTTTATTTACTAGGGAGGGAGACTACTATTAGTGGAAAAAACCCGATGTGATAGAGGGGGTGTGGGAGTGGTAGCTTACTAAACTCTATCTCTCAATTTAGATATATAATATACCACAATTAGTTAAATATATCTTTGAGAGAAATATAAGTTTCCATATGTATAATTTTTTTTTTCAAGAGGTAGAACAAATTAATTTACATAGTATGGTGATGATTAATTAAATTAAATTCATGAGTGGTGTTTAATAATTCTAAAATATGTAATATCATCTCTAAAAATCAATAAAATCCAATAAAAACATTAAATAATGGCATGATAAACAAAATTATTTCTTTGGGAAGATCATAACATCCTGCCCTAACTAACATATTCCCAAATAAGTTTGTATCCTTCTAATGGGAATGGAAAACTAAATGATATACTCTTGAGGAAATGATACTCCATTTAAAATAAAAAAAATTGGGTAAAAAAGTGGTTTTGTGAAATTAGGGATTAACGTAATTAGCTTAAATAATATTAATTATAATACTATAATAAAAAATATAAGAATTTACTTTTATTAAGGTATTATACAAAGTGAACACTTTCCCTTAAGCCATTAAATTATTTCTCTTAATCTTAGATCCACCCATTAGTACTTATTACACATTTTAATGTCTCATATTCTTACATGTAAAATCTCCCACATAGTTCCCCTTTATTTAATATTATAAAAAATACAAATTTTCACTTTTAAGGATAGGGTTTTCTTCCATGGTATCATCTATTTGTTATGAATCTTCTATAATGTCTCTTAGATTTAGGACCACACCTCCATGGATAAAAATATCTTATAACTTGTGTTTGTTCTATTAGTCTCTTCACATATATTATTATCTCGTCAACCATGTAAATATATTTTTATTTAACCAAGTTTCCCTTTAATTTATGATAATCGTAATGGAAGATATTCAGTGATTAATTGGTCATAATATACAATGTAATTATTTTATCATTTTATCAATGTAAAAATAAATATACTTTCCATATAAATATATAGTGAAGAATTTACAGTAATATTAATCTACCTATGTATCCCATTGAATCATGTATAATAATCCCACTATACTTTTTGGAATTTTAGACAAAACTTTAGAATATATGAATTTTTCTATGAATATATATTTTAAAAGAATTTTTTTGTTTCTAAAAAAACATACTCATTCTGGTTGTACAAAAAAATAGTTCATCCATTAAATATAAATGTAACATACTCTAAATCCTATTTTCAAATTTTCATCATATATAAAAATTGACTATCTAATACTCATTCCCTTATTCTACCTCAATTAAATAGATAACCATAAAGAACATGGGTGTTCTTGTATGACTAAATTAATGAATCCTCCTCAAAAATCATGTAATCATCAAACCCAAAATATCCCTTATCTTAAATTGGATCTCCACTGACCTCTAGTGTATTTACCTAAAATTCTGGTGGTTTTCAAAAAATATCCTCGGTTGAAATAATTGTTCTAGAAAAAATTTACCTTATTCTTTAAATTTATATTATAGGATTATTTAAAATTATAAATCATAGAACGTCCTAATATTGTGAAAATGAAAAAAACATACAAATAAATAAAGAAAAATTTGGTTGGTTGTAACACCCTATGTTTTTTTGATGTTTTTTTTTCAAATAAATATATTTTCTTTGATACAGTTCATTACATCCAACACCTAATTTTAAAAGGCCACAATATAATATTAATATTATCTAGTAAACATGAACATTTTAACCTAGATATTATATTTTCTAATATTAAAAGGAATATTTTTTTAAAAAAATATGTATAAAGGTTTTATAAAATGTAAATATATTTTATATTAAAGTCTTTATATGTTTCAAAAATACTTTTTTCCTTAAAAATGTTTTACTAATTTTTGTGATAAGAAAGTATTATTATTTTTTATCAAATTTTTAAAATTTATTTCCAAAAAAAAATTTAATTTTATAAAACTTCATATCATAACTATCTTAGAGTGAATTTTTGATAATTTTCTTAAAATATTTATTTTTTCAATGAATAGGGAAAATAGAAATTTTTATCAAAAAATATCTTTTCGTTTAAAGATTTTAAAGAGTTAAATTATATTTTTGAGTGGTTTTAAAAGAATAATTAGGTAAATTATATTATTATAAACTTAATTTAATTAATTATAAATAATGTTTTGCTAAAGTTTTATATTAATACTTTTTATAATTATAAAATATTTTCCTTAGAAAAAAATCACTTTTTCATCAAGTCCGTGAGTTTTAATTTAAATTAAATTCTAACACACACCTGATTTAAATTTTTTATAATGTATATTATATTTTTAATCATAATATACTAAATTATATAATTTTTTAAACTTAATTTTTCCATGATGAATATTAATGGCATCAAAACATAATTACCTCGATTATGGTTTAAATGAGTTTTCTAAGGGTTTAAACCGAAAGGTAAGGGTATGATTGCCAATAAAAAATTTATAAATCCTATGTAATAAATTTTTTAACAATTAACTGTCCACAATTAGAATATATTTATATTTTTAATCATCTTTCTTTGGAATGACTTTATCATTTTGGATTCTTTTGGGAAATTTCCGAATAGTTTCCAAGTGGGTTCATTTCCACACTTATAAAATGTCATATCCTATCCCCTCCACCTGAAACTAATATATCCTTTTGTTTCAGCCAATAACATCCCATATACATAACTAAATTACATTCCCATGTCAATGGGGAATTATTATTATTAGAAAACCCTCCTATGATGTCTTTTTGTTCTAACCAAAGGAGGTTATTTGAAAAAGTTGTATCATTAATAACTGTGCATTTTTATTATATCTCTTCTTAAACCTCCTTGAAATATTTTCCATGTTTTTAAAATTATAGAATCTTTATAAATCCTATTTTTTTTATTTTACTTTAATAATCAACATCTATCCTCACTTCCATTAAATGGGAAACAAAACCATTGATCTTGTGTACGTCGGGCTACCACCTTACAAACTGATTTAAATCGTTTTCTATCACTTCCGCATATAGATGGATATAATGATGTATTTAAAATATTTATATGATAATTATGACATTTTTATACTTCTATAATTATAATATCACATGTAACTTATGTCCTTCCAATCCTTTGGAAAATGATAAAATCACTCGTGTCTACGTGTGGACTACCGCCACCACGAAGCGATTTGATACATTTTTCATTTTATTTTGACCTGGATAATAATAAGGATATATATAGTATATATATAATACATATGATATAAAAAAATTTCTGGAAATTTTATTTATTATTTACAATTATTTAATTCCATCCTTTGAGAAAATTGAATCTTCGTTCATGCGTACGTACGACCTACACTCTCCATGAATGGTGAAACAAAATTTTCTATCACTAATTTTATGGATTAATCAAAATACACATATAATAATATATAAGTTACTTTTATCATGGTTAAAATTATAGTGATTATAGAACCATGATAAATGTATAAAAAGGAATGAAAATACAAAACCAATACACACTCGAAAAACGAAGTTGTTATTTCATGAAACATGATTTTAATAAGGAATTGTTAATAATCTGGTAATAAATTCTAATAATTATATGAAAAATGGCATGATATATATTATTATAATTTTTTAATAGATGTATAAAAAGTATGTACTTATTATACATGAGGATGAAATTTGTACAATGGTTGTTGATACTTAAGGTTAGGGATTTTCAACTCATTTTTATTTCTCTGGCATATATGCCTTATACACCACTTTTTTCTTTTTTATGGTGTATATACATTCCATTAATGTTTTTTATAATTCATATTTTTAATATTATAGGATATTCATATCCATATATTATTTTTCTTTCAGGGTTCTAGTGATTTAAATTTTACCAATGGGGTAAGGGTTTTGTGTTATAATCACATTGTTTATTGGGATTGTTTATGAATAAGTTACAAATTAAGAAATATTATGATATATAATTCAAGAAAATAATTAATTTTATTATACTCTGATTATTTAATGAGAATTAATTTTTTCCTTTACTTTTTCTCTATTTAATAAAAAATAATGTTATATAATGTTTTTAATGAAAACCAACTTTATTTCTCTCTTTGATCAACAATCCTTTTTGTTCAATATCTATTATTTTTCAAAAAAATGTTATCAATTTTTTTAAAAATAATCATAATTTTCTTATAATTTATTTTCCCATTTTTTACATAATGGTTTAAAAGTAATCTTCTTATCACTTTCCCAAATGAGGTAATTTTGGATTTTTACTAAAAATGTGAAAGGAGTGTTTGTTTTAACATGTACGAAATGAATGATATTTCCCACTTCCATGAATGAAAAAATATTTATTTATTATATTATATGTTCCCAAAATTATTCACAAAGATAATTTTATTAATATTTGGGAAATTATTGTATATTAAGAAGTGATTTCCAAAAGTAAAGGATATTTTTAACAACCAGAACTTTTAAAAATAAAATTTACTCATGACTTAATTAAATGTATTAATATGTATTATGGTTATATAAAAAATGAACTTATTTGGTTTTTTTATTTCTTATTGAATTTAAAATATAATTAATAATCATAACTGTTGGTAATATATCCTTTTAATAGTGATCATATGATTATTATAAAAATAGGGGTTTAAAAAATCCAATTGACATAGACAAAGCAAGTGATATCCTCAACTAGTAGGATCATACCCTCTACAGCCCATTTATCCAAGCTTATGAGGGAGATAAAATCACAAGGATTTTCCATTTACCAATCCCACATTGAGATCCGATAACTTAATCATGAGAGAAACAGTTTATAGGAGAAGTTCAAGATCATCGAGATCGCAACACAAATCATGAATGTCGAACCACCCCATGAAAGTCTCTATATCGCATACCATACCCTTATGGAGTTTTTTTTTTATATTAATGGGATACGTATAAAGACCCTAATAATACTAATATGTTAAATTTATAGAATATAGAATATATTTTCATCCTATTATTGTTACTTTATAAATGATTTTTATTTTGGTACAATAAAACCCAAATTTTATTTTTAATTTTATTTCAATTAAGATGTTTATTTTGATTAATTAATGTATTTTGAATAAAATAATATTTTAATAAAATATTATTAATAAATAATTTTTATTAAATATAAATGATCATATAATTTTTATGATGTCAAATATAATTTTTATATGGGTTCAAAAAAATTTATTGTCAAAAAACTCATCATTTCTCAATAAATGTAAATTATTTATTTAAAAGTAAAAATTTCCAAATTTATAAAATTATTTGGTTAAAATAAATATTAATTTTGTGATCAGAAAATTGAAATTATCTAATGGATATTTTTTTGAAATTTTCTAAGATAGTCAATTTTCAGGTAAAAATTAAATACCGTATAAATATACAATGTGTATTATCACATCATAATGACCCAAAAGTTATGTAATAAATATTATATAGGGTATCCAAGATATAATATCTATTTTACCTTTAATATTTTTTTATATTAATTTTATTTTAATAATTTTATAAATACTTTATGAATCCTCCAAAACCTATAATATATTTTAAGGTTTTAAAATCATTTCATTAAGGTTATGACTCACTTCCACATAAAAAGGGTATAATTTTATTATATTATTCCATTTTCATTATTAAATAATTAAAAACGACTATTTTTAATAAACCAAGATAAAAAATAATGGGAAGGTTTTTGGTTACAGTTATTTTATTATAGAGTCAAAAACCAATGTTTTGAGAAATAATAAAGAATTCTCCAATAAATTTCTATATAAACTCACCTAAGATATCATTTCTATTCACTCAAAATCCATGGATCATGTCCTTACTATTCCCCCCCCCCCCTCCTCTATATATTCCTACCAAGGTGCACCCAAGATCTCAAGAAGCACCTCCCATGAATTTCGTATCACACACTCAAGGTAATTGTTCCTTTCCATCTAAACTTTATTCAAGTTTCTTTATTATCTTATGCCTTCTATTTCAAATTCATAATATTGGGATCTATTGTTTCATATTCCTATTATATTCCATTTTATGTAAAAATGTTTATATGCCCATTTCTATCTCATCAAACCATTTTATTATACTTTATGTAATGTAATTATACTACTGAAATTCAACCATGATTTTCTATGACAAACAATTGTGTAGTGAATACCCATAACCATTTCCTATCATTGGTATTCACATTTATTTAGTTATAATGATTGATTATGGACTTACATGTATGTATTATACACTCCTTGATTATGGAATAATATATGATGATGAACGAATCCATGTTGATTGATCTGTGTGGCACACATAAACATAGGAATAAAATAAATCTAACGGGTGTGCACAACATTATATATCCCTCCAATTAATTGGGTAATGTTTTATTCTTATGAGACATCATGAAAAGAACTATTTATTGAACCCAATCCATCAAGGGGATTTTTCCATCCTTATTTTTTGGTAATTATCCATGACATATGTTTATGATGCATTGTTTTAAGTTGTTTCCACATTTCCCATGTTACTTTTATAATTATCATTCTATATCATGCCTTATCGTTCATGTTTATGATTCTCATTCCTTTTATGTCCCATTGATATAACTACTATCTAACTAGTTTTACTTTCATCATTTTATTCCGTGTTAATTCCCATACTGGGATTTATAGCTCATCCCATTCTTATGTATGTCCCTAGGTTATCCCATACATTTTTAAGTATGAAGGAATAAAATGACCATGTAAAGGATGTTTTAAATAAAGATTATGTATTCCAGGTTTTAAGTTTTTATGTAATGTACTTAATTTGTAAAGACCCGGAAATTCTGGGGAATTTTTTTTTTCTTAAATACATTGAATTTATATGAGTATGTAAAAATTTACAGTACTTGATTCTGAGGCCCGGTGTGCCCCGAATCAAATTCTGAAGTTTTGTTCGGGTACGTTCAGTAAACGTATGAGTGGGATTTTATGAATTTTGAACCGGTTCTCGGAATTGAAATCTGAGGGCATCGTTGAACTTGCAGCGCCGGTATTCGCTTAAGAAGAGTTTCACCTCGACGGTAGTTGGTCGAGAATAAAAGTTAATTTTTTTCTTTTTATAAAAAAATAAAAAAAATAAAGTGTGCAACACTTTATTTTATTTGATCCACCTTTTGGTGTGTGGAGGTTAAAACCTCCTCATGGAGGTTGGAGGTGGGTCCACTGCTCCTTAACCTCCCATGAGAGATTATGGTGGTGGGGCCCACATGAACACAACCTCCCATGACGGGATTAAAGTGGTGGGGACCAGCCGAGGATGAAACATCTTGAACTCCCCACTTAATGGTGCCACCACCCTTGGATCCTCTTGAACTCCCCTAATTAATTTTGTGCCTACACACATGAATTAATTAAGGGGAGTCGGGTAATTAATTTTACCATTTGATTTTTGAATTGTTGTGCCAGTGTCATATTAGAAAACCCAATCTAATTTTATTTCACTTGGAATTTTGGTGGAACTTGAGAAGAGGAAATCTTTAGAGGACTAAAATTCTCCCAACGAAGAATGCTTCTCCCAACGAAGAACGCTCCTCCCAATGAAGGACGTGAAGAACGCCGACTGCGATTTCTTCTTCTACTCCCTTCCTCAAATCCTACCGACATGGTGTGTCCACAACCATCGTGAGACGTCTTCCTTCTGCGACTTCACCATCAACGACCGATAATCCAAAGGTAGGGGTTTGCTTCCTTTTTTCTCCATGTTCTTCCTTTCTTTCAAAACGAAGAACAAGGTTACGATTCTATTGCGAGTGAGTTATTGCTCTTTGTTCTTAAGAACCTTTAGCTATCACCCTAATCGCGGAGGGTGCGGGCCAAGGTTACATTGCCTGACTCCCTCCGTTGATCTTCTTCTTTGTGGTAAACTTCGTCATGGAGATGAGGCGTCGAAGGCGGCGACGAAAAATGTCGCATTACCTATGCCCTATGAGAAACTGTACCGCCCTCCTGGCGCACCGATGCTACCAGCCGAACACCACTAGCTCGCGCCGGCCCGAGCCACGCCGAACTAGCCTACCCTGCCGCCACCGGCCACTGGCCCGCCTGCCCGCAACCAACCCGCGCGCTGTCCGGCACCCCATGGCCTGCCTGGCATCCTCCCGGCCACCCTGTCTCACCCAGACCAGCAACCCGCGGCCTACCTCGCGCCCTCCCGTCCACCCTGTCGTGCCCAGCCCGGCGCCTCGTGGCCTGCCCCGTGGCCTGCCTGGCGCCCTTCCGCGGCCTGCCCGATGCCCCATCGGCCTTCCCCGAACACTCTGCGCACACCCTATACACCTCCGGAAAACCAACCCCCATTACGGCCTCCTGGACGAGCCGACATCCCGGCCCCCTTCATGGCTCCCTAGCCGAACCGGCCTGGCCACGCCCTCCAGGCCGAGCTATGCTAGCCCGTACCCTCGCGACGCTCCGAGCCGAGCTAGCCCCGAGCCCAGGCCGAACCTCCCTTTCAATCCGCTGGGTCAGGCCCAGCGGACCGGGCCAAACCTAGCAGCTTTAACCACCCAATAGACCGGGTCAGACCAGCTACTAGGTCTACGTACTCCGCTTGCTCGTCTCTGGGAGGGTTTTCTCCACGACTGCATGACTGATCCGAGTCGGAGTGATTCGACTAGCCTAGAGGGGAGGGCCTCTCTGTGACCCGGCATAACCACAGTGGTGAGCGCCTCTGTGTGAGTGTGGTAGACCCATGGTACTCGACAGGAGGAGTATCTAATTAGGCTACTAGGGGGAGCGACTCTGTTTGAGCGTGGCAGAGCCATGGTGGGGAGTGCCTCTGTGTGACGCAGCAGACCCACGGTTCTCGACAGGAGGAGTACCTCAGTAGTCCAATGATAGTGTGAAGCACCTTTGTGTGATGTAGAAGTCCCACTGTACTCGAAAGAGGAGGTGTACACCATCAGCCGTGGTTTCGATAATAAAAATACTGGTTTGAGTTGAGTCAATGACTTTTTTGTTTTCCTCGTTATTGAGATGAGTTACTAGATAACATAGTTATATGTATGGGAATATACCTAAATAAACGGTTATCCGTTGATTTCATACTTTGTGGTTTATCCTTGTTGAATTTTGTGAGACCTTGAGTGTCTCGGGTTCCCTACTGAGTATCGTTATACTCACCCCTGCATGGGATATACCCACACCTCGTTGTGTTGGTTTCAGATGACGGAAATTGATAACTGAGGTAGAGAGTAGTAGGAATGGATGGTACCTAGAGGTGGACCACTCGACGTGACGGTACATGGAGGAGCCGGACGGATGCTGAGTGCTGAGGAGGCCATATGTACCTACCCTTCAGGTAGGAATCCCGAAGGACGACCCAGTAGCTTCTTTACTTTTCTTCAATTGTACTTGCTTTTTAGTTGTACTTGTATTTTCTTTTGGGATTGTATTTCCGACCCCTTTTACTTTCCAGAACTTCTTTTGTATACAGTTTTACTTTGTGTTCTACTTTCAGTTGTGTACTTTGTTGTGTTTGGTTACAATTATAAAGGCAATGCCTTCCCAGTTTGTAGAATTATGCCTTTGGTTCTAGTCTCCAGCCCCTGGCCTATGGAAGTCAGGCTTTGGGTAGTTACGACAAGATCCCCAGGGGACGGGTCATGACAAATTGGTATCAGAGGAGTCAGTTCTACCACATAACATAGGATTCTGATCATTTTTTATATGAAGTAATATTGTTAAGGGTACCGTGTGTGGTTTTAAGTTTAGGGAGTCCAGTGTTGGTGCATCTGCTAACATATCCATACACGAGGACCCTGACTAATGATTTCCGACTCAGTGCACGAAAACACGGATTGCATGTGTGTTTTCAAAAAAAGTTCATTAAGTTTGCTCAACCAGGTCAGCTCACCAGGTATAATATTTTGATCATGTCACATCTGTTTCCTTCAGGATGACTCCCTGCGGATGACCAGTTAGAGCCCCGAGAGTTGTACGCACAGATAGACCACCGAGCGACGGGGCCTCAGTGCAGGGCCCTTTTCCAGCTGAGGCACTAGCAGTACCACTTCCAGTTGGGCCACCAATGCCACCAGCCCCTGCAGCAGACGATGCATTCTGCTTGAGCACATTACATGAGTTCCAATGCTAGAGGCCACCTAGGTTTAGTGGAGAGACGGACCCACATGCAGCTGATGATTGGTTGTAGGATATGGTGAGAGTTTTCCGACTGTTAGGGACACCAGCAGACTTCATGGTGATCATTATCGTGAGTCTACATTAGGTAGCAGCAGGCATATGGTGGAGCCTGATGCTCCAAGTTCATGAATAGGTGACCCTACTTTGGTCAGACTTCAAGAGCCTGTTCCAGGTGGAGTTTGTACCATCCACCCTTTTTGCGTTGCGGATACCGGAGCTACTTCATCTCCAGTAGGGCATCATGATATTTGCACAGTACTTAGATAGGTTCACCAACCTCTTGTGCTACTCCACAGATATGGTATGGGACCCATTCTCCAGGGCTCTTACCTTCGAACAGGGGCTCAGGCGAGAGATCGGAGCTCCGATGATCTCACATAGCATCCCAACGCAGACATGGGTGCTAGAGAGATCCCTCTTGGTAGAGAGTTTCCTTGCTAAGCAGTCTCCAGCAGGGAGACCCACCACTAGACAACACACAACGGAGTCTTTTGCAGCTGGCAGTAGACAGATGTCGCAGAGGTCTAAGAGGACCAGACCTACAGGTGTTCAACCGCATAAATCAGGATCGGTTGTGTTGGGCACACAGAGTAGAGACACACATGCCAGTAGTAGGAAATGTTACTCATGCGGCGGGTAGGGTCACATGGCTTGTGATTTTCTGACCCGTTGTTCAGATGATCACCAGATAGTTGAGGGTCCTCTTAGTAAGAGACGAAGATTCAATCGAGGTGGTCCGCAGGGAGCGGGAGGATGTGGCAGAGGAGCTGGTCGTGCAGTTGGCGGTGGATGACGTTTTGAGGTGTTACCGCCACCACCACCAGGAGTTCCACACCGATAGTAGGGAGCAGGTGGACAGGTGAGATCTCAGCTTCAGGCAGTTGAACCATACGACCATGGTGCTCCAGATATGATTTGAGCTATGATCTGTGTCTACTCCACCTCAGCTGAAGTTCTTATAGAAACAGGTGTCAGTCACTCTTTCATTGCCAATGCCCTCATTTGGAGGTCGTAGATTTTGACAAAGTCATTGGCTCAATCCTTACAGATAGAGACTCCTACGAGAGAAGACTCGATGATTACGCACTGGTTTCGGTAGTGTGAGATTACTATAGGAGGTGAGAGCTTCGGCTGGGATCTCCTCGTAGCGGCATCGAGGCCTTATGACGTCATCTTGGGTATAGACTGGTTATCTAAAATCAATGCCCAGATCAACTGTATTTGGTGCAATGTGTAGTGTGTCTGCATGGATGGGACTAGGTTTACCTTCACCAGTGAGAAGGGAGACTTTGCAGCATAAGATGGACTTACCAGGAGGAGGGTGCAACCGATCACTCATCAGTTGGCTTTTCTCACCCTCAGATCAGTTGACATGCAGAGTCCAAGCTATCCTGTAGTGGTGGAGCAGTATGTGGATGTTATCCCTGACGATGTTCCAGGATACCTCCTCATAGAGAGGTGGAATTCTACATTTCCATGTACCCCAGGACAGCGCCAATATCTACAACATCATATCGGATGGCTCCCGCTGAGCTTCGTGAGTTGCGGGTACAACTGGAGGACTTGCAGGGGAAACAATTCATCTGGCCCAGTGTTTCTCCCTGGGCAACCCCAATGTTGTTCACCAAGAAGGCGGACAGGAGCTTGAGTCTTTGTGTCAACTACTGTCGCCTGAACCAGGTGACCACGAAGAACAAGTAACCACTCTCGAGGATTGACGAGCTCTTTGATTAGTTGAAGGGATCTCAGTGGTTCTTGAAGATAGACCTCAGATCAGGATATCACTAGCTCAGATTTTGAGACGAGGATGTGTAAGAGATGACCTTCAGGTGTTGGTACAACTGCTACAACTTCTTTTTTATTCCCTTCGGCATAACCAAATCTCCAGTAGTGTTCATGGGACTCATGAACAGGATCTTCCAGCCATACCTTGATCGCTTTGTTGTAGTCGTCATCGACGACATTCTGATCTACTCGACTACTGAGGAGGAGCATGCCTACCATTTTCATGTAGTATTGGACACACTCCGAGAGCACCAGATTTATGGTAATCTCTCAAAGTGCCAGATTTAGATTCGAGAGGTTCACTTTATGGGACACATCATATCGGAGGCTGGACTTACAGTGGATCCAGTGAAGATCAAGGCGGTACTTTATTGGGAGCCACCCATGAGTGTGATAGAGGTACAAAGTTTCCTGGGTTTGGCTGGGTACTGCCGAAGGTTCTTTCCAGACTTCTCCAATGTTGCAACACCACTATCATCCTTGACGTAGAAGGGTAAACCCTTCGTGTGGTCGGAGAGATTCCAACAGAGCTTCCCGGAGCTGAGGCAGAGGATGACTAGTGCACCCATCTTGAGGCTTCCAAAGGAAGGCGTAGGGTACGTAGTCTACTGCGATGCATTAGGGACCAGACTTGGGTGTGTCCTATTGAAGGAGCGAGCAGTGATTTCTTATGATTTTCGAATGCTGAGACAAGATGAACAGATCTATGCTACCCATGACCTGGAGTTAGTAGTAGTGGTCTTCTCCTTGAAGATGAGGTGACACTATCTGATGGGCAAGCGTTTTATTGTGTACTCTGATAACAAGAGTCTCAGGTATCTCTTATCTCATAAGGACCTGAACCTGAGACAGCAGCGATAGATTGAGTTCCTCCAGGACTATGACTTCGAGATAGTCTATACTCCTAGAAAGTGGAACGTTGTTGCTAATGCAATCAACAGGAGGTATGGTATACAGCTGCTAGGAGAAGCGACCAAGCAGTTGGCTGTCTTACAGATATCCTTTGTGGATAAGACAGAGCATCCTTTCTACAGTCTCTTATAGTCACTCCCCTCTTCTTCAGCGAGTCAGGGAGGCACAGTGAGGGAACACTGACTGCGAGACATGACGTGCTCAGATATCTGCAGGAGAAGAACTTGATGGATTTTTTGAAGTTGGGGAGAATGTCATCCTCTTTAGAGGACTTACTATGGTACCAGTGTCACTTCTAAAGGTAGTGTTGAGTGAGTTCCATACATCCCCTTTATCGGTACATCCATGAGTGGCGAATAAGTACCAGGACCTTCGACGACAACACTGGTGGCCAGGTATTAAGAAGGCAGTAGCGGAGTTTGTCTTATGGTGCCTCACTTGTCAGCAAGTGAAGGCAGAGAAACAGGTACCAATAGGCTTGTTTTATCCCTTAGAGGTCCCAGAGTGGAAGTGGGATGGGATATCCATGTACTTCATGATGGTTCTTCCACGTACATCTAGGAGTCATGATTAGATATGGGTGATCGTCGACCGACTCACCAAGTCTGCCCACTTCCTACCGATCAGAGAGCATGGTTCAGTAGATAGCTTGGGATACCTCCATGTGTAGGAGATTGTGCATTTACATTTTATACCTTCGACGATTGTCTCTGATCGTGATGCACAATTTACTTCCTGGCTATAGAAGGGGTTGCAGGAAGATTTCAGGACATAGCTTCGCTTGAGCACCGCCTTCCATCCTCAAACAGATGGTCAGACCGAGCGGACCATTCAGACCCTCGAGGACATGCTCCATGCATGTGTCCTCAACTTCGGTCGCAGTTGGGAGGATCACTTACCTTTGGCCGAGTTTTCCTACAACAACAGCTATCACTCCACCATAGGGATGGAACCATTTGAGGAATTGTACGGGTGACCTTGCAGATCACCCTTGTGCTGGAGAAACCCAGCGGAGTCAGCGCTGGTGGGACCAGAGATGGTACGAGCTACCATGGAGAATGTGCAGATCATCCAGGAGAAGATGATGATTGCACAGCGTAGGCAGAAGTCTTTTGCTGACTGGAGATGGAGACCTCTGGAGTTCGAGGATGGCGAACACGTCTTCCTACGTGTCTCATCACGATGAGGTCTACAGAGATTTGGACAAGGTAGCAGGTTATCTCTGAGATTCGTCAGACCATTCTAGGACCTCAGTAGAGTAGGTGAGTTGGATTACCGCTTATCTCTTCCACATCAGTTGCATTGTGTGCACGACCTCTTCCACGTATCCCATCTGAGTAGATATGTACACAAACCTTACCACATCATCGACCATGGATACTTGGACATCGAAGATGGGGTGACTTTCACGGAGGTTCCAGTGGAGATTGAGGATCGACAGGAGTGGGTCCTACGTGGATGGTTGATACCTCTGGTTCATATTTTCTGGTAGAACGGGAAGCTCCCGGTTAGCACATGGGAGCGAGAGGCTCTGATCCGTGCTCAGTACCCCCAATTGTTCCCATAGTTTCAGTTGTAGCTTACTGGGACGTAAATCCCTGAGGTGGGGAGAATGTAAAGACTCATAAATTATGTGGATTTTTTTTTCTTAAATATATGGGATTTATACGAGTCCACGAAAATTTACGGTGCTTGATTCCAAGGCCCGGTGTGCCCTGAATCAAATTCTGATGTTTTGTTCGGGTACGTTTAGTAAACGTACGAGTGGGATTTTATAACTTTTGAACCAATGCTCGAAATTGAAATCTGAGGGCATCGTTGAACTTGCAGCGCCGGTATTCACTTAAGAAGACTTTCACCTCGACAATAGTTGGTCGAGATTAAAAGTTAGATTTTGGATTTTTTTTAAAAAAAATTATAATAAAACAAAGTGTGCAACACTTTATTTTATTTGATCTACCTTTCGGTGTATGGGGGTTAAAACCTACTCATGGAGGTTGGAGGTGGGGCCACCGCACCTTAACCTCCCATGAGAGGTTATGGTGGTGGGGCCCACCCAAACACAACCTCCCATTAGGGGGTTAAAGTGGTGGGGACCACCCGAGGATGAAACCTCTTGAACTCCCCACTTAATGGTGCCACCACCCTTAGAGCCTCTTGAACTCCCCTAATAAATTTTGTGCCTACACACAAGAATTAATTAATGGGAGTCGAGTAATTAATTTTACCATTTGATTTATGAATTATTGTGCCAACGTAATATTAGACAACCCAGTCTAATATTATTTCACGTGGAATTTTGGTGGAACTTGAGAAGAGGAATTTTTGAGAGGATTAAAATTCTCCCAAAGAAGAACGCTTCTCCCAATGAAGAATGCTCTTCCCAACGATGGATGGGAAGAATGCTAATGACGATTTCTTCTTTGACTCCCTTCCTCAAATCCTACCGATGTGGAGCATATTCCACAACCATCGTGAGACATCTTCATTCTGCGACTTCACCATGAATGACCAATAATCAAAAGTTAGGGGTTTATTTCCTTTTTGCACCTTATTCTTCCTTTCTTTCAAAATGAAGAATGAGGCTACGATTCTATTGCGGGTGAGTTGTTGTGGTTTGTTCTTAAGAAACTTTTTCTATCACCCTAATTGCGGAGGGTGCGAGCAAAGCTAACATGGCCCGACTCCCTCTTTCAATCATCTTCTTTGTGATAAACTTCGGCATGACGATGTGGCGATGAAGGTGACTACGAAAAAGGTCACGCTACCCATGACCTTCGTGAACCGTGCTGCCCCCGTGGCGCACCGATGATCCCAGCCAAACACTGCCGGCCCACACAAGCCTGAGCCGCGCCGAACCGGCCTGCTCGGCCACCACCGGCTCCCCGTGGCCTGCCCTGTGCCCTCCCGTCTACCCTGTCGCGCCCAGCCCGAGGCCCCGCAGCCTGCCGGCGCCCTCCCGGTCGCACTTCTGTGCCCATCTCGGTGCCCCGCGGCCTGCCCGGTGCCCTCCTGGCCGCCCTGCTATGCCCATCACGATGCCCCGCGGCCAGCCTGGTGCCCTTCTTGCCGCCCTTTCGTGGCCTTCCTGGCGCCCCGCCGCCCTGCCTACAGCCTCCGAGTACGCCCCGCACGCCTCCAGCGAACCGGCCCCCTTTACGGCCTCCCAGACGAGCCAGCATCCCGACCCCCATCGTGACACCCCGGCTGAACCGGCCCGGAAGCGCTCTCTAGGTCGAGACATGTTGGGACACACCCTCACGACACTGTGAGCCGAGCTGGCCCTGAGACCGGGCCGAACCGCCCTCGCAGTCCGATGGGTCGGGCCGAGCAGACTGAGCCAAACCTGGCATGTTGAACCGCCAAACGGACTGGGTAAGACCCAACGGGTCTAACCGGGTTGACCCAGACCAAGTCAATCCAGTCTGGGCTGGGCCGAGTCGGTCCGACCGGGTCGTACCGGACCTGGGGCCACTAACCGACCCCTTTACTTTCTGTTGGACATATCTTTGGCATCAGACGTTTGTTTGATGAACCGTCAGTGGTGCTGGTAATCTCGATGAGAGATGGTCTGTTTGGGTATACCCCACTGGAGATCGAAGTATAGTTGAGATACGGTCAGGTTGGATCGTACAAGAATCCAACCGGGGCCCCAGGACTTAAAGGCTAGTAACTCACAGACCGAGTGTCTGATGGACGCGCCGTTAGTTGCGTTGAGACCTCTATGATGTGGGAGACCTTTGGAAACTTCTATGTGGGACTACATGACAGTTGGAGTATCGACTTGTAGCTCGTGGAGAAGAACCTACCAGAGACGAGCAAGCAGAGTACAGAGACCTAGTTGCTGGCTGAGACCCGACGACTGCTTGACCGATCTGACTCGGAGTGATTCGATTAGCACAATGGGGAGCACCTATGTGTGACGCGGCTAACCCACGGTGGGGATCACCTCTGTGTGAGCGCGGCAGACCCATGGTACCCAACAGGAGGAGTACCTCAGCAGGCTACAAGGGGGAGCACCTCTGTGTGAGCGTGGCAGACCCATGCTGGGGAGCGCCTCTGTGTGATGCGGAAAACCCATGATACTCAACAGGAGGAGTACCTCAGAAGTCCAAGGATAGTGGGAAGTGCCTCTTTATGATGCGGAAGGCCCACTTTACTCGATAGAGGAGTAGTACACCATCAGTCGTGGTTTCGATTATAAAAATCTTGGTTTGAGCTGAGTCAATGACTTTTGTGTTTTCTTCATGATTGAGATGGGTTACTAGATAACTTAGGTATATGTATGGGAATATTCCTAAGTAAATGGTTATCCATTTATTTAATACTTTTTGTTTTATCATTGTTGAATTTTGTGAGACCTTGAGGGTCTCGGGGTCCCTACTGAGTACCATTTTACTCACCCCTACACAGGCTATGCCCGCACCTCGTTGTGCTGGTTGTAGACGACGGACAGCGCTGACTGAGGCAAATAATAACAAGACTGGATGGTACCCGGAGGTGGACCACTCGGCGTGATGGTACACGGAGGAGACAGACATAGGTGGAGTGCTGAGGAGGCCATCTATAGCTACCGTTCATGTAGGAACCCCGAAGGACGACCCCATAGCTGCTTTACTTTTCTTCAGTTGTACTTGCTTTCCAGTTGTAATTGTATTTTCCTGTTGGGCTTGTATTTATGGCCCCTTTTACTTTCCAGGACTTCTTTTGTATACAGTTTTACTTTGTGTTTTACTTCCAGTTGTGGACTCTATTGTGTTTGTTTGCAATTATAAAGGAAATGCCTTCCCAGTTTAGGGATTTATGACTTTAGTGCTAGTCATCATCCCCTAGCCTATGGAAGGTGGGCCTGGGGTAGTTACGACACGGGCCCCGGGGGACGAGTCGTGACATAATTACCAAATTCACTAGAAATATTGAACTTTTTTGTTTTAATATTTGTAATATTATGTAATAAATTAGGAATTAAAGTGTAATGAAGAGAAGGGTTGTCATAGTTGGTATTATAAGAAAATTTTAGTTATTTTGGGATTAGGTTTAGAAAACACAATAAAAATCCTTAATTATAAGACTATGTATAAGAAAAAATTCCTATGTTTGAGTAAGTATAGATTAAGTAGTTTATCAAGAAAATACTTCCCTCTTGGGATACTATAAGTGGATGTGACTCTAGAATAGATGTACACAGGTGTAAATCCTGAAAACACCGTGTTGAGCTCGACTCGACAGGGATGTAGTGCATGAAAATGGGCGTTGTTGTATACCTTGTTTAACATTCCTAGGAGATATTATTTGGTAAATTCATAATATCATTAATCACCATTATTAATGGAACAAAAAAATACCCATAAGAATACATGTTAAGAAATATATCATAGATAACATAGATTAAAACACAGAAATTTATAAGCTAATTAAATACATGTAATTTATAAGTTATCTATTTAATGTAATTGGATTAATATTCGTGTGTTTAATAGTTTAAAAATAATCAACCCTAATTTTCCCTTTATTCTAGCCAATGTCTTTAAGTATAAAGAATTAGGTAAACAAACAATGTGATGGGCAATGTGATGAATGATCCAATTAGGTTACCAACCTAATGGGAGTGGGAATCATGAAAATTTTAAGGATACGCTCTCAAAAGTCTTAAGTTCTGAATAATATCTTGGATAAAGAGGATCACTCAAATCTCACAAATAATGAACATTGTGTAATTGATACCTTTATATGAAAAAGGACTCGGACATTCAATGGATCATATGATCCATTAATAATGGAACAATTGTTAAAATCCATTGATAAGATCTTCTCCATCCATTAATGTTCAAATAAAGAGAAGATTCTACTAGCTGTTTGTCATATAAATGGAGAATCTAATCAGTGGTGGACGTTGATCAAGAATATAAAGCATGAGTAAGAGATTGATGAAATGGTGTGGAAGGAATTTGGAAAAACAAATTTGATAAATATTTTCCTTGAACACTCTATTATGACCCTCTCCCTATAAAGACACCCCTCCTGGGATGACAATGAATAAAGGGAGATAATGACCCCCAAGTCCCGTCTCTAGTAGGCCCCAGGTTGGTGACTAGCACCAAGGGTGTACAAATCTCACAATATGGGAGGCATTACCCTTTATAATATAAATAGGATTGGGAGAAAATATGAATCAACCATAATAAACACCATGAAATATATAAAATGAAACCCAAACCATTCCACATGAATGTGTAAAATAGAACTGTTATGAATAAAAAAGTCTCTAAAGTAAATTCCCAAAAGTATGGCTAAGAAGCGACACAAAAACTATCAATATCCAAGCTAGTAAGGTCCAGCATGGTCCACAAAATCTTCTAGGAAACCTAAAATTAGTTTATATATGTAAGGTGAGCATATAAGTATACCCAGTAGGAAAACCAAGGTCTCTCATTCACATGTGAGACAACCATACTAATGCACCCCTGAGAAAACATTAGAACCAAAAAATAACCTATATAGGTATACTAACTATACCCAACCTCACCAAGGTACACTCAGAAAATAACACAAGTCATGTAATATAATATAAATAACATCAATGATTGGGTACCCCACAATACTTTCCCACTGATTAGCCACTCTCACACCCCCAATGAAAAATGTCATGGAACTCCCACCTCTTCTGAATCTATCATATCATATCCCAACCAAACACACTTGGAATCCAAAACACATCCCACATACACACACTTGGGCCTCATAAAACATCCCTCCCACACACACCTGGGCCTCACAACACATCTTATCTCATCTTGAAGATGCCTGGGAAAGCACATAACCTCTCATCCCGAATACACCTGGGACACTTGAAGTCACCTGGGAAAAAACCACATCACCCGCAAACACCTAGGATACCTTATCTTCCCACATAATACCTAAAGAAACATGGTCCATCATTTCCTTGAAGATGTAAGAGGGAAGAGTGGGTGTTCATCCATCCATCCTCCCATCGGGATGTTGGAAAAGACACCCCACATGAATATGTGAGTGGTCAGTACATAGTGATCAACGTGGGTGGGGTGTGAATAGAAATTATAATAAAATACAAGGGTAAACATATATGATATCAAAAAATCATGCCCAACCTATGGGTTCTCAAATAAAAAACCTACTCACAACATTTCCACCTTTGCTGCTATCTCTAAATGAATAACACCACATATAAAGTCATAAAACCCATTCCACATTCCCAACCAATTTATTGAACCATTCTCATTCCATTAACCAAAAAAAACCAAGTAAATAAAAAATTTATTAAACAATTATTTATTCATTCCAACACTATCCAGGAAACTAAGCAACACAGAAGAATCCATGGTAAATTAACACACTTCACATTGAAGGCACATCACAACGACATCGAGGTATGAGGTGAAGTTTTTTTCTTGTTATAAATGGAGAATAAATAATAATAAACACTATAATACTTCTTCAAATTCATACTACCCAAACCACCATCCAACCAAATTAAAAACCAACTCACAACGACACCCAGAAATATATCAAAGCATAACCAGTTTCGCTGCCCTACTGCACAAGTATGCCACACCCAGACTACCATATCCACCAAACCAAACTTATGTGCACAACTGTACCCATACCCACATCACCACATAAACCTAGAAAAAGCGTACTCATATTTATCAAGTAATCCATCCTTTAATTACCACTTTTTAATTAACGTGTTATCACAAAATAGTATGATCATGGGGTAACCATTTATTAGCTGAATATACATGGTTAAAAAAATTTCACATATAATCATTCATCAAGAAACAAGAAACAAACCATAAATCATTATCTTCATAAATAATGATCCCCAAAAACAATGATTTTAAATGGGTAGTTAGGCCATGTAGATCACAATATCATCAAAACAATAACACATCAAAAACATGGGTTACTTTTCCAAGCCCATGTTTATTGATTTAAAACTAATTCAATTATCCTTATTAATCTCTAAAAAACTACATTAACAAGGGTAACATCCATAAACCAATCCCACATGATACATAATTAATAAATTCAAAGGAAATCTACTTGGAATAAAGGTGATTGGAACTTCCTAGTTGTACTGAAACTGGGGTGTGCATGCAGTAGGAAAACTCCAAGGAAACATGAACCAAGAGCTACAACATCTTACATTATTCTTACGAGGAGAAGGTTTCAGGGAATCTCGAACTAAGAGAAAGTAATAAGGAAGAACAATGGGGAATGTATCTTGACTTTGGATGATCTAAACTGAGTCATAGGTTTAGATACGTTTTTGATTTTCCATTAAAACCAGATCAGGTCAAGATTACGTGTTTTGACAAATTAAAAGCCTCCTCACTCTTTGAGAATTTAAGATATGATTTATGGGATTTTAATCGGTCTCAAAGCCTTTCAAATAAGTCATTAAATAGATTGTATGTCAAAGAAGATTTCAAAATGGGAAAACTAGAAGAATTAGAAACAATGTTCATGAGACACTACCAGACGAGGCACTACTCGATGAGACATCGCCAGCGAGGCACTGCCAGTGAGGCACCGCTAGACGAGGTACCACATCCCTCAAAATACCTCTCAAGGAACTCACCACACTTGAAACACTACTATCAATTAAACACCTCCACGTTAAACCACCTTGAATTATTAAAATGTTGGATTGGAAACCTTTTCAACCAAGAACACCTCCTCCAACATATGAAAACCATCACATAAACCCAAGACTCCACAAAACAAGCCAAACAAGGACAACCACGCCATCTCGAACACATGAATCAAGGAATATCATTCTCCATGTAAAGATATTATCCACTCTGGGAAGCACTAAATCGTCCTCTTGGGTTTAATTTCATCATAGTTAATGCATCTCGATTAGGAATCAAGTCCTCCCCTTTTTATATGTCAATATTTTTATCACACATCACACCAAACACATCCAAAACTAAGGAAAAATATCTTATCTCAGTTAAAGAAGGGTTCATACATCACATTTCAAAGAAAAACAAGAAAATAAAAGCTCAAAAAAACTCCGGCTATTGGGAACGCATCTGCGTATCTCACTATCAAGTACTCTCTCTCTAGACACTATGCCTCCACAACACACGAACCAATGGAATATTCCATCCATGCAACACCTTCTCACGATGATCTTGGATATCTTCTGGCGGGTCCAAAAACATGGTTTCATCCTCAATATCCAAATGTCCCTAGTCAATGACATTGGAGTTATCATGAAGATACCAAAGAACCTGAGAGACATGTAAGATGTTGGGGATCCTATCTAACCATGGTGGCAATGCCAACTGATATAACACATCTCCAACTCTCCCCAACACCTCAAAGGGTCCAACGAACCTACGAGAAATCTTATTCCCTATGTCAAACATTTTCTTCACACATTGAGGGGAAACCTTCAAGAACACGTAGTCCCCAATCTCTAATTCTAAGGGCCTCCTCTCGTGATAAAAATATATCTCCTTCTGGTCCTACGCTACTTTCAACTTCTCATGAACAAGATAAACCTTCTTTGTCATGCTCTTCACCACATCGACACCAAGAATAGTTGTCTCCCCATCCTCTATCCAGCACAATGGTGAATGACATGGTATTCTATAAAAAGCCTTGAACGGATCCATGCCAATGGTAGAGTGATATATATTATTATAAAAAACTCAACCAAGGGAATGTGTCGTACCCAAGATCCACCAAAGTCAAATATAAATTCCCGTAGCATATCATCCAATGTTTGGATATACCATTCCATTTGCCCATCTATCTATGGGTGGAAAGCAATGGTGAGGTGTAACTGAGTGTTAAAGTCACACTACAATCCCCTCAAAACTCATGAGGTAAACCATGCATCATGATCTGAGAAAATAGACCACAAAACTCCATTAAACTGCACCACTTCATCCATGTACCTCTTGGACAAGGTATTCGCTGTGTTCGATTCCTTGATCACTAAGAAGTGGGACGCTTTTTTTAATAGATCCACTATCACCAAGATAGTATCACAACCTCCCTGAGCTCTGTGTAACCCTAGGATGATATCTATTTGTATTTCATACCACTTCCACTGTGGGACATCCAAGGGCTACAAAAAACCACCTGGAACACAATGATTGAACTTTACCTATTGGGAAACTAATCACTTATCCATAAACTCCGCCACTGCCCATTTCATCCTCGGCCACCAAGACTATAACCTCAAGCCATGGTACATCTTGAAAAATACTGGGTGTACCACAAATGGTGAGCTATGAAACTCAAGAGTAACCCCCTTTCACATTAAAATCAAAACAAATATCCTTCCTTGAAACAATATCTTGTTTTCACTATCCTCTGACCATCCCTCCGGATCAACACCATAGACAACATGATCGCGCATTACCTCTTCCTTGGAGTCCCCAACTAAGACTCCATCACAAGATAATTAGAGAAGACTATACTATCATTTGAAACAAATAAACCTTACCACCATCCACCATTTCTTATAATTTTAAGGTCGTGAAATCCTCAATCTCTCTCCAAACATCTACAAACTCCCGAATAACCTCATTCTGTGACTTTCTTCTCAAATCATAGGCCACTAAATTTCCCTTTCCTGAGGTGTAGGATGTCTCAAAATCATAGTACTGAAGAAACTCCATCCACCGCCAATGTCAAAGATTTATATCACGCTGGGAAAAGATATAACACAAGCTCTTATGATATGTGAAGACAACAAAGCATTCCTCAATGAGGTAATATTTCCATAACATCATCGAAAACCCAACTGATACTAACTCAAGATCATGGGTGGTATAGTTATTCTCTTGTGGAAATAAATACCTAGAAATATAAGAGATGACCTCTTGCTGATGCATAAGCACACATCCCAAACCATAGGGGAAGCATCAAAAAACACCTCAAACATTACCCGTTCCCCAGGAAACTGGAGCACTAGAGCACTAACCAACTTCCCCTTTACATAACCAAATGTTTCCTGACACTGATCACTCCACACAAAAGCTTGGTATTTCCTAGTCAATGCCATAAAAGGGGATTCAAATTGAGATAAATCATGTACAAATATCCAATAAAAGCCTAAAATACCAAGAAAAATATGAACCTTTTCATCTTTCTTGGTACTTCCCAAGAAACAACTACCTCATCCTTTTTTGGTTCAACTTCCACACTCTACAGAGACACCACATTATCAAGGAAATGCACCTCCCATGTCCAAAACATACACTTGGAAAACGTTCCATAGATCTAGTGGTGTCAAAGAACCTGAAAGACAGTTCTGAGATGCTCAAAATTCTATACTCTGACTTGGAGTAGATAATAATATTGTCAATGAATATGATGATGACTAATCCATGAACTCATAGAACATGGAGTTCATAAGCCCCATGATCACAGTTGGTGCGTTCGTAATACAAAAAGGCATGAATACAAACTTGAAGTTCCCATACATATATTTGAAAGCAATTTTTGGGATATATCCCTCCTTCAACCTCAACTGGTATTATCCTGACCACAGATCAATATTAGAAAACCATATCTCCCGTCTCATCTGGTCAATAAGATCTTCTATCTTTTGAAGAAGGTATTAGTTCTTGACCGTCACCTGATTCAACCTTCAGTAGTCTATATAAAACCTTAGACCACTATCTGTCTTCTTTGCAACAACATTAGAGAACCCCACAAAGACACACTAGGATGGATAAAACTCTTATTTATCAGATCATCTATCTGAATCCACAAATCCCATGACTCATAAGGTTCCATCTGATAAGGATCCCTTGAAATAAAATAAGCACCAGGATGAAATTATATCCTAAACTCAACATCACGTTGAGGGGGTAATGTCACAACCTCCTCAAGCAAAACATCTAGGAAATATCGAAAAACCCTAGGAACCACCAGCATTTCAGCATCCACTGATTGCACCATAAACTCAGCTAATACGAAAAGAAGTGGCTACACACATCGACCTCCCACTGAACAACTCCACTCACCGATGAAAACCACATGGTGTCCATCCACATATGAAAACATGACTCTCCTTTATAAGTAGTCAACAATTGAACATATGGAATAAAACTAGTCGATGTTGAGGATGACATTTTATGGCTATAGCTGTAGAATGAAAATATCCTCATGGGACTGATGTGGTCCCATTATCAGTATACACCCAGAACACACATCAAACAAGCTGGTCTGGATTTTGACTAGTGTACTCAACACCAGGGGAACAAGAAGCCTCTATACATATAGTCCAAAATCATGGGATAGAGCGAGTTGCAAAAAGGAGTACAAATATCCTGAATCAAATAAGGAAAAAATGGTAATGAACAAACCGATTTTACCTCTGATGATCTATGGCCCTGCTAGAACTGCTGCCTCCACTGCGTGTAACTGGACATAACCAGATCTTCTACATCTCTTCTAACGATAACCTCTATGAAAATTCTTCGGTCATGATTCCTGAAAATGGGTAAAATCAAGAGGTTGGCCTATACCTACTCCATCTCCCCTCGGTAGAACAAAATCCTGCTGCCCCTGATCTTGAAACGGTCTCACCAGTAACTACTGCTGAGGTTGTTGCGGAACCTATCCACCTCTACCAAACTATCCATGAGAATCCATTGGGAAATGGTTCTAAAGATGGCCATAAACCCCACAGAATAAACACAATGGCCCCAAGACCACATGAAATGCATGAAGACCAAAAGTTCGGAAGGGAAGATTTCATGGTCGACTTCCTACCCATTGAAACCTCAAAGGTCCTGGTGCCTAAGACATTCCACTAATAACTATGCCTCTCGACGAACTCTATTGAATCCCCTATCATGGTAAACATCCTAGAGAGTGAATCCACTCGATCACCTCCACCTTCTACAGAACCTCTAGATATGTTGGAAATGTAAAAGGAGTAATGACATACTAGATAGAAGGATGGAGTGCCTCCTCAAGATGCCTCACATGAGAATCCTCATCTAGAAAAAGATCTGGAAAAAAACACAGAAGGTCCTTGATCTACATCCCCCACTCTTGTACTCATATAATCTCTTGCTAAAGGGAGAGAATCTCCCACCTCTTCTCATACTTAATGGTTAACAAAAGTAATTCTTCTTATAACTCCTTCTAGAAGTCAGCCCATAGAATGTGTTCCTTCTTCCATTCCCCTAGATACAGAATCCACCAATGACATGCAACAACACACATCTAACTAACCTCCAAAGGGACCTAGTACCCTATCACGGCCCATATCAAACTAAAAGTGGTATCCATCTCCTCTATCTAACTCTCCATCTCTATGTCTGAAACACCACCCTTGTACATTCCCAAAGCTTTCCATTGAAAATCAAGAAACCTCTTTTGCCACTAATCATCCTCCTTATCCAGATCAACCCCAAGAATACCAACTAGATCGGCCTTTTAATCCACCACTTCCTGAGCCATAGGTAGAAGATGACCATCAGCCATAGCTAAATGGAAAAAAAATATTTCCTGATCCCGAGTAGTATAGAATTTTATTATGATTTATTTTAATTGATATCATTTATTTTATCAATTTTAACCTTCCAAAAGAAACTCAATTCAAACAAGAAAAAAAGTAATTATGATGCATGTACCTTTACTAGGTCTCTACCCTGCAAGAAGGTCTATCTCACTTGGTCATTCAATAAGCTTAGATTCTATGGAATGGATCATCGGGGGACCTAAAATACCATGTTATAGCTGGTCTCCCTAGACTATATCATATACCAAGGTCAATTGGAACTGTTTCCGTACCATCCCAAGCAATCCTCACGGTGTCTAACTCCAAATTTCATCCTATCTCTCAACCATCACCTATAATACCACTCTATCATGAAACTCCATCTAATGATACCCATTTTAGAATGGAAATGACTAAATGGAGATAATGACCCCGAGTCCCACCTCCAGTAGGCCCTGAGTTGGAAACTATCACCAATGGTGTACAAATCTCACAATATGGTTGTCATTTCCCTTTATAATATAAGTAAGATCGGGTGATAAGATGAATCAACCACAATAAACTCCATGAAATATATATAATGAAACCCAAACCAACCCACATGAATGTGTAAAATAGAACTGGTACAAATACAAAATTCTCCAAAGTAAATACACAAAAGTAAAGCTAAGTAGTGACACATCAACTGTCAAGATCTGAGCCAGTAAGGTCTAGAACAATCTATGAAATTAACCTAGAAACCTAAATTAAGTTTATATATGTAGGGTGAGTGTACAAGTATACCCAGTAGAAAAACCAAGGTCTTTTATGCACATGTTAAATAGGCATACTAATGAACAGATGAAAAAATAATAGAACCAAAACAACACCTAAGAAGGTATACTAACCATAACCAACCTCACCCAGGAATGCTCACCATGTAACACAAGTAAAGTAATATAATATAAATAATATCAATGATAGAGTACCCCACACCATATTCCCACTGATTAGACACTCTCACACCCCAAAAGAAAACATCATGGTGCTCCCACCTCTTCTGAATATATCATATCACATCCCCCCACACGCACCTGGGCCGCATTAAACATCCTTCCAACACACACACGGGACTCACAAAACATCCCTCTCGCTCACACATGGGCCCCACAACACATCCCATATAACCTTGAAGACACCATTGAAAGCACATCACAACTCATCCCAAAGACATCTGGGACACTATGTCACAACTCATCCAAAAGAAACTTGGAAAACAAACCATATCTCATAAAAACATCTGGGCTAAAAAATATCACCACATCCTACTTGAAGAAACTTGGTCCGCCATCTCCTAGAAGAGGGGGCAAGGAAAAGTGGGTGGTCATCTATCCATCCTCACATCGGGATAACAGTAAAGACACCCCCATGTGAATATGAGAGTGTTTGACAAATAGTGCTCAATGTGGGTGGGGTGAGAATATAAATCACAAGAAAATACAAGGGTATACATATATGATTTCAAACACTCATTCCCATCATATGGGTTCTCAAACAAGCAACCAACTCACAACACTACAACTTTTTCTACTACCTCTAAATGCATAACACTACACATCATCTCCTAAAACCCATTCCACATTCCCAAAAAATTTATTTAACCATTCCCATTCCATTAACAAAACCAACACAATAAATTCAAAATATTATTAAACAATTATTTATTCATTCCAAAAATATTTGGGCAACTAAGAAACATATAAACAACTATGGAAAATTAACACACCACCATGAACTCTAGGTACGGGGTAATTATTTCTATATGTTATGAATGGGGAATCACCCATACCAACCAATACCATCCTTCTTCAAAGTCATCCTGCCAAAACCACCATTCCAACCAAAACCAACCCCCGCTCACAAACACACCAAACAACATATCACAACACAACTAGTTTCACAACCCATCTATACAAGTTTACCATGCCCAGACTACCATATCCATAAAACCAACCCCCCTATACACAACCATACCCACAACCACATCACCAAATGAACCAAGACAAAACATATTTATATTTAATAAGTCATCCCTAATTTAATTTACAATTTTTAATTTATGGGTTATCACAAAACATTATGATCCTGGGGAAACCATTTATTAGCGGAATATACGTGGTTAACAAATTTTCACATATAATCATTCAACAAGAAAAAAGAATCACTCCATAAAACATTCGGTGAAAAAACATGGTCCCCCAATGACCATGAATTTTAGTGGGTAGTTAGCCGATATAGATCACAATATCAACCAAACTATAACATAAAAAATGTATGTCACTTTTCCCAGCCCTTATTTACTAATTTAAAACTGGTTAAATTATATTTATTAATATGGAAACAAATATATTCACAATGGTAAAATCCATACACCCATCCTACATGATACATAATTAAGAACGATGAAGAAAAACCTACTTAGAATAAAAGTGGTCGACACATCCTTGTTGTACTGAAACTAGGGCATGCATACAGCTCGTAAAACTCTAAGGAAACATGAACCAAAAGCTATAGTAGATTACCCAATTTCTATGGAAAGAAGGATTTGAGGAATCTCTCAGTAAGAGAAAGAAAGAAGTAATAACAAGGGGGAAAGGTATATCATCTGTGGAAAGATAAAAATTAAGTCATGAGTTTAGATATGTTTTTGATTTTACATTAAAGGCGGATATGGTCAAGATTATGCATTTTGACCAATTAAAAGCCTCCTCACTCTTAGATAATTTAAGATATGATTTATGGGATTTTAATCGGCCTCAAATCCATTCAAATAATTATTTAAACTAATTTTATGTCAAATAATATGACAAAAGGGAAAAACTGTAAGAATTGGGAACACTATTCATGAGACACCATCGGACGAGGAACTGCATGACGATGCACCACCAATGAGGCATCTCTAGACGAAGTACCACAAAATGAGGCACTGCTAGATGATGCACTATCAGATGAAATGATTTCCACCATAAGTGAGACACCGTTCGGCGAGACATCACTAGAAAACCTACTACCAGGTAGGAGGCACTACTGGGAAAGCGACCGCAAGAAAGACACTACCAGTGAGTGACCATCGGGGTTAGAAACCACCAGGGTGAGCTAACACCAGGGTGAGACACCACTAGGGAGATCTACCTCCAAGTTGATAACATTTTCATGAATACCATTGGGATGAGATGTCATTGGAAAACATGGAAAACATTGAATTTTGAAAAGTGTTGAAATGAGTCACCTTGACCTCCCAGAACAACTCAAAACCCACATTCCCAAAAAGTAATAGAATGGAGAGGTTTGGGAAATTACACTCCATGAAATTAAATGTAAATGGACTTCCTTACCCTCATAAAAAAATTCAACAAATCTATTAGGGAATACTAGGAAAAAATAAAAATACTTGCATGGAACACCTCTTACTTTTTTGTTACTCCCGAATACAAGGTTAAATGCTTATTTGGTGTGTTAAAACCTCATCTTTGAAAATCTATGGAAATCTGAGACATTGACAGCTATGAGAAAATTTTCTGATGTTACCTCAAAGTCTAAATTGAGATTGGATAATTTCAAGGGTATCATGGGGATAAGAAGTAGAAATTAGAGTTTAATTCAGGCACTCTAATTGATATATCTAATAGGGTCAAGAAATTTAAACATCTCAATTCTCAAAGGTGCAGAAAGTAGAATCCCATAAATTTTCTAAGGGGTAAAAGGAAATGGTTTATGTGCAGGAATGAAGGACACCTAGCTAGAGAATGATGATGTGAGAAACCCAAAATTGTGATAGAGTAAATAAATGATCCAATAAAACCTCAACACATTTTTCAGTAATTAAAATGAATAAAACCAGAGAACTTTTCAAACCAATTTACTAAGATAAGGGTCTTTGGAGACAACCAAAAACATCCATGGAAGCAAGGGTGGTCTTATACTATCAAAACTGTCGAGGTTGAGCCTGCCAACAAAGGTGTGGAAGGTATGCTATTTACCCATTCAAGAATAGAGTATGCTGTTTTGATTCTAGTTCTATTCATTCCTACACATCATGAAAGTTTACTATAACTATTCAAATACCACCACAATGAATTGAAGTAGATCTATTGGTGAAAATGAAAATTTGGAAAATTATTTCATCCCAAGTATATAACTCCTCATCTATCAAAATTTTGGGTTAAACTCCCAAAGAACCTTATCATGCTCCCTCTGGTATAATTTTATTCAATTCTGGGAATGTATTGGTATTCCCTATATAGAGAAAACATAAATTTTCATGATCAGTAAATCACTCTATGTATTGAAAATCTTCCTTCGACTATGTAAAATTGAAAGTAGGAGGATGGATCTTCTTTATCACCAACATCTCATGCATGGTTATTATCTCACTATGAGAAATCATATCATGCTATAATGATTGAGTCTAAGGAAAATATCATCCTTGAAGACTTTCCCATTAAGAGGGAATACACTAATGTGTTTCCTGAAGAATTTTCTGGTCTTCCTCTTATCCAAGAGGATGAATTTAAAATCTAGATTATAACTGGGGAATTTACATTATACAAATATTAATATAGAATGGCTATTGTGGAACCCGAGGAGTTGAATAAACAAATATAGGATAATATAGATAAAGGGTTCATACACCTAATTGCCTCACCATGGGGTGAACTATTTTTCTTTGTCAAGAATAATTATGGGTCCATGTGCCTTTTCATTGATTATCATGAGATAAACAAGATCATGATAAATAAAAAGAATCCTCTTCAATGGATTGATGACATATTCAATCAGCTACGTGGTTCACAATACTTGAATAAGGTGGATCTATAGTTGGGGTATTACCATGTTTGGATAAAGAAGGAGAATATCCCTAAGATTTATTTTTTACATGGTATAGGCCCTATGAGTTTATAGTAATTCCATTTAGACTCACTAATGATCCAGAAACCATCATGAACATGATGAATAGAGTCTTTAGATGTTACTTAGAAAATTTATTGGTGATATATATAGAAGATATTCTCATATACTCCAAAATAAAGGAGGATCATGAGGAGAATTTGAGCACTATGATAAAGATCTTATGAATAGATAAGCTTTATGACAAGTACAAAAAATGTGAATTTTTGTTGAAGTTAGTCTCATTCACAGAGAATATAATCACAATAAATGAGATATTTGTGGACCCATTAATGAGAAAAGAAATTAAAGGATTTCCTAGGCCAACATCTATGACAAATATCCATAGTTTTCTTAGATTAGTGTGGTAATATCATCGATTTTTGAGAAATTTATCATGATTTTCAATCCCTCTAACCAATGTAACTCAAATGGGACTCAAGTTTTCTTGTAATTATGAATGTGAAGAGAGATTCAAGGAGTTAAAAAAGAGTCTTATCAATGCACCTATTATCACACTACCCATAAGTGGAGAATTTTTCATGGTATTTAGAGATGAATAAATGAAGGTATTGGGGCGTGTGTTGATATAGAATGAAAAAGTGACAACCTATGCCTCAATGTAATTGAATGTTCTCAAATAAAACTACCCAAAATAGGATCTTGAGTTGGTTGTAGTGATATTAATATTGAAAATTTATTGGTATTATCTTTTTGGGGATAATTATGAAATATATGGATCAAAAAATCCTCAAGTATATATTCACATAGAAAGTGATAAATATTACCCTATGAAGATTAAAAGAGATGATTAAAGACAATGACTACACAATCCACTACAATCTTGAGAAATCGAATAAGGTAGAAGATGCTCTATGTAGAAAAGATCCAACAATTTTATCGTTGATGATAATTGAGAAGGATCCAATATTCATAGAATTGAAAAGGATGTACATGAGAATCATAATGGAAGGGAAATCATCAATATGTTCTTAAATGATTACTCAAATTTCACTTTTGGAGAGAATAAATGATGCTCAGAGATTTGATGTGAAAATTCATAAGAAAGAGGAAGCTATAAGAAAAGGGAAATTATCAGAGTTCAATGTTAATGAATAAGGATTTGTGAGATTTGGGTCATGGCATTGTGTAGCATCAAATCCTATGTTAAAGAAGGAAATTTTGGATGATGCACATAGTTTGACTTTCTTCATACATCCATGAAACACAATGATGTATCAAGATCACCAAGAGAACTATTGGAGGGACAATGTAAAGAAGCAGATCATGGAATATACATCAACATGTCTTGTATGAAAGAAAGTGAAGGTGTAAAGGAAAAAATCAAAGCGGATGATGAAACCATTACACATACCAACATGGAAATGGGGAACATTCACCATGGTCCTTTTTATTGTTATTATAAAGTCATCTGTAGGAAATAATGCTACATGGGTTATGGTGGACCATCTTATAAAGACTAGTAAATTCATTACAATTTGAGATGATTTATCACTTGTTCAAATTTCAATGATATACATCAGATAAGAGTAAGGTTACGTGGAACCCTAATATAAATTGTATCTGATTGAGATAAAATATTTACCTCTATCTTCTAGAAGAGTTTACAACCTGATCTAAATATAGAGGTGAACTTCATAACAACTTATCACCCTCAAAACGATGTCCAATATGAGTGGACTATCTAGAAACATTAGGAAATGATGAAAACATGGTCAATTGACTTCAAGGGAGGATGGGATCAACATATTACTTTGGTCAATTTCTCATATAATAATTGTTTCCACTAAAGCATCCAAATTTCTCCTTATGAATCCCTTTATGGGAAGAGGTGTAGAACACCTGAATGTTGGGATGAATTCAGAGAAAAGAAACTACTAGGTCCTAAAATGATCAAGGAAATGGTGGAAAATTAAAGACCATTAAATAGCATATCAAGGATACTCAATGTTGACAAAAAAAGATACGATGCAATAAGATACAATACCTAGAGTTTGAAATTGGAGACATGTTATTCCTCTATATATCTCCATGGAAGAAAGTCATGAGATTTGGGAAGAAGGTAAAGCTTAGTTCAAGATACATCAGTCCAATTGAGATTCTTAATCACATCAAAGTGGTGAAATATCGACTAACACACTCACCAAACCTATCTCAAACACATGATATATTCCATATATCCCTCTTGAAGAATTATATACCAAACCCATCACATGTACTCAATCCAGAGGTGGTACCATTGGAGAATGATCTCTCATATGAGGGGCGCCGATGTAAATCATAAATTGAAGATAAAAGTTATATGAAACTAGAAAATGCACATTGTCAAAGTGATGTGAAGAAAAAAAAAGTATTAAGAAGCGATTTGGAAACTAGAGGAGGTGGTGAAATAGAATTACCCTCATCAATTTTAGTGTGTGAAATGAAAATTTCAAGAGTGATATTTCTCAAGGAGGGAATATTGTAATCACCCAGACTTTTATTAATAAATTCCCCAATATGATTTAATTAAATTTCTTACTATGTATTATGGTCATAGAAAAAACATGGAATTCTTTGGTTTTATTATATCCTATCAGATTTAAAATATCTTCAAGCATCATAACCATTGATAATATAGCCTTCGAACAGTGATAATATGATTTGTGTAAATATAGTAATTTAACAAATCCAATTGATAGAGACAAAGGAAGTTATGGACTCAACCCGTAGGATAATGCACTACAAAGCCCATTTATCAAAGCTTTTGAGAGATATAGAATCTATAGGATTTTCCCTTGACCAAGATCAAGCTGAGATCCGAAAACTTAAGCATGATTGATACTGTTTACAGGGGAATTTCATGCTCATCTAGATCACGACCCAAACCATGTACGTTGAACCACCCCATGAAAGCCACACCACTACGCACCTTACCCTTAGAGAATTTTATAGTGTATTAAATGGATATGTATCATGACCCTAATAATATGAATATTTATAATTTATAGAATAATGAATATATTTTAATCCTATTATTGTTACTTTTTAAATTATTTTTATTTTGGTATAATAAAAAAAAATTGTATTTTAAATTAAATTTCAATTAAGTCATCAATTTTGATGAATAAAAGTATTTTGAAATAAATAATATTTTAATAAGGTATTATTATTAAATATTTTTTTTATTAAATATAAATTATTATATAATTTTTTGAATTCAAATGTAATTTTTATAAGGGTTCGAAAAATGTTATTGTCAAAAAAACCCATCATTTCTCAATAAATGTAAATTATTATATTAAAAGTTAATATTCACATATTTTGAAAATTATTTTGTTAAAATAAATCTTGTTTTTAGAATCATAATGTGAAAATTATCCAACATTGATTTTTTTCATAATTTTCTGAGATAGTCTAATTTTTAGGTAAAAATTATATACCATATAAATATACTATGTGTATTATAAAACCATAATGCCCTAAAATTGATGTAATAAATACTATAATGGGTATAAAAGACCAAATATATGTTTTAAATTTAAAATAATTTGATTTTAATTTTTTTATTAATTTTATGAATCTTTTATGAATCCTCTAAAACGTATAATATATTTTAAGGTTTAAAAATCATTTCATAACGAGTATGAACAACATACACATCATCAAGGGTATTATATTAATAATTTAGTCTATTTTCCATATAAAATAATTAAAACAACCCATATTTGGTAGAAACCATGGGAAGGTTTTTGGTTTTGGTTATTTTATTATATAGTGTCCAAAACCTATGTTTGAGAAATGATAAAGAACTCCCCACTCATTTCCTATATAAACCTACCGAATATCCCATTTCCCTTCACTAAATATCCATGGATAACTTAATTAATCTACCCTCTGATCTCTATAGTCTTAACAAGGTGCATCCAAGCTCTCAAGAAGCACCATCCAAGCATTTGGAGTCACACACTCAACGTAAGGGTTCCTTTCCTTCCACCCTTTATCTAAGGTTCTTCATTATTTTATTCATTCTATTTACCATTAATAATATTGGTATATGATTTTACATGTCCATATTACAATAAATATTATTTCCTAATGATTATATACCCCTTTATCTCCCATCAACCGATTTTATGAAACTTTAGGTAATGTTGATATGCTGCTGAAATTCCACCGTGATTTTCCATGCCAGAAAATTGTGTAATGAATACCCATACCTATTTCCTATCAAGGGTGTTCACCTTTATGAACATATAATTATTTTTTGGGGACGTAAATTTATGTATTCCATACTCTTCAATCAGGGAATAAAATATGACAATGAATGAATCTATGTTGTATGATCTATGTTGCACACATAAGAATGAGAATGAAATGAAAGTGAGGGTGAGCCTGAAATTATATAGTGCTCCAATGCATTGGGTAATGTTTTAGTCTCATGATTTTTCATGAAAGGGATTATGTAGTGAACCTAATACATCATGGGACTTTTTCATCATGATTTATTGGCATTTATCTTTGACATGTGTTTATGACATAGTGTTTTAAGTTGTTTCCACTTTTACCATGTTGACTTTATGATTATAATGTTATATCATGCCTTATTTTTCATGTTTACGATTATTACTCCCTTTATTACACATTGATATACCTATTTTCTCACTCCTTACTAGGATTTATATCACACCCCTGTCTTATATATTTCCCCATGTTATCCCATGAAATCTTAAGTATGAAGGAATAATATGATCTTGTTAAGGAATTTTTCAATAAAAATGATTCCCTATTTTATGTTATTATATAATGTACCTAATTCTCTAATACACTAGACTTATTGATATTACAGATTCTAATATGTGTAAAATTATGTAATAAATCATGAATTAATGTGTAATGAATATAAGGGATGTCAAAATATTTTCATTATGTTTGTTTTAATGATATTTCTATATAATTTATAATCATCATTGACACCGAACATTAGAGTTTCATATGTTTTACTATGGATAAAATCCAATTGTATCATCCTTATTCTTTATATTGATGGTTTATTTTTATGATTATGATAGTGAGGTGTTCATATATCCCTTTTATCATCTATGGAATATGCTATGATAAAATGTATAAACTTTTATTAAAACCATTTATTTTCCATGGGTTATGATTAAGGTGAATGTTTTTTAGAATTTATAAGAAAGTATTATGACTATATTGTAGTTTTTTTGTTAAATCCTTCCAATGCATTGTGAAATTATAGATAAATCACGAGTTAATTATGTTATGAGTGAACCAAATTCCATGTTCAAAATGTTATGTGAATGTGTGGACTTGGTATCTTGATCATAAGGATATGTGTGGACCTAGTTTCATGTCCATAATTCTATGTGTAGACTGGGTTTCATGTCTATAAGGTTATGTGGGGACCTAGCTTCATGTCCATAATATTTTTCATGAAACTAGATTTCATGTCCATAATTTTTTCAGAGGGATTGATTTCATGTCCTTAACATAACGAGTGAAAATTTTCTTATTTATACATGTTTAAAATTTTAAAACCTTATGTATATGCCAAAAATATATGTCTTATACAAATTTTATTCTCTCAGGGATTTTTTAATTTTATTTTTTAATGATTCATGTCATATGAATTTCTATGATTTATCTCATGACCTAAGTTTATGATCAATGATTTTTAGGGTATCATTTTCATGTTTTATTCTCACATTCTCAAACCCTTATACCCATTTTATACTGACATCACCCTCACATAACTTTACTGATCATATGATCCCACCCCTTCTTATGATTACTTTCCTCGGGTTATGTTGAAATGTATTTTTTATGATATATCTAAGAAGGGTACATGTTAATAAGAGATTAGTAAGAGATGATGTAGTTAACCTATGAACTAGTTGTCTTGGAATCCATGTTTCCAAAGGAACTATAACTATATAATTCTATAATGGATCACTATCTTATATAATTAATATTCATATATTAAGAATTAATATTTGTGTATGATGAGTATGGGTATCTATAGTTGGTATTAGAGAAATTTTTATTTAACATTTGTAACTATGACGATAAAAAATTAGTGACAACACTACAGATAAGTTAAATATAAGAAAATGTCATGTAATTTTGGTGAAGGATAGGGTGATTGATTTCCAAGAAATTACATCCCTAAATTGATAATATAAGTGGAAGTGGCTCTATAAAAGTTTACCTAAGGGTAATAAATCCGAAAAGGGTGATTTATGATTGGACTCGATCATCACTTCGTGTATGAAAACGGGTCATACTGGCCAAAGGGTTTGACACTCATGGAGGATATGTTTTTGAAATTCAAAATATCATTATAAACCATCATGAAGGATTTGAATAGATGATTACAATAAATTATTTAGGCTAAGACTATGATGTCATAGATTGAAATGAATGTTTCATGATTTAATCATCCTATAAATGATTCTTCATGATCATGTAGTTTCCCACTATGATTACTGTTTATCATATAATGATTTTTGGTTTCATTCCATGTTGGGAATTAGAATGAACCATGTTAACATTGAAAATGATGGTCAATGTGATGATGAAGAAACAAATGGAACCAACTTACAGACTCACTAATGAAGAAAAGGATAGAGTTCACTCAATGCTTGAGTTGTGGATACTATAGAGGAAAGAAGATTCATCTTCTTATATATAGAGAATGTGGGAGGAAGCACTCAAATGAATACCTCATAGGAATGGGGAATTTTTTTCTATGTATAAATGAAGGATACATATTAATGATTCTACGAGGAGTTCGATGTCTTTTGTATGAGGAATATGAACATTATGCGAGTGAATGACCTATTTTAATGGTTAACTCTAAGAGCAAGGAAGGATAAATTCCATGTAAATAATTTAAGTGGAAGTAATACAGTATATATTTATTGAGATTTGAAATTGTGTTGCAGAATTATTTTCAACAATGAAGTTTTTTTATAAGAATAACGAAACATCAAAGGATTTTGTTAATTTTGGAATTATATATCATTACATTAAACAATAACTGACAAGTTATAGACACCGTAATGGTTTTATTAGTTTAAGTTTTACTATAAGTTCAGATTCTTAAGAATGCCTTATTTAGGTTTTAATTTATGGTACATTAATGTGATTGATGAAATTTTTGGATTTTTTTATTGGAATAAGGTTTGTGTAACTCTTAGGTTCAACATGAAGTATAATTTTCAGAATAATTATCTTTTTATAATTTTAATGGCATTGAAAACCTTCAGGATTTATACAAACATTGATGATTAAGGTTAATCTAAAAGATTTTCATCATATTTACATTGATGTTATATGAATTATATTAATATAGTTTTATTTGAAAAGGAAACCCTATTACATCTGGAAAGGCCAAGGGGCTTAAAACCCAAAATCAAAGATGTTATGGGTAAAGTGTTTGGATTATTACGAGAGAACCAACATGAAACCTAACTCCAAGAACGTGCTGCATGCACTGCCAGGCTTTTTTGAATTTTATACCCGTTGGGCCATATCCTCCACCGCCTTGGCTTAGCCGTGGCTCCGGTTCTAGCTACCTAGCACCTGATCCCGTGCCAGGCCCTCCGACGCTTTCCTTTGGCTCCCTGGTCTGGCCTCCTCTATCCCCTTCTGCCCAGTCTCCGGCGCCATCGGCGCCTCCTCCCGCTGCCCAGTATCCGGCGCCATTGGCGCCTCCTCCCGCTGCCCAGTCTCCTGCGACATCGGTGCCTCCACCCGCTGTCCTGCCTCTGCAGATCTCCCGGCATGGCTTCTTCAGAGAAGCGCTTAGTGGTTTGAAGGCTTCTCCTCCCCTCTTCCTGGAGGATTTCTTTGCGGCCTCGACCTCTTCGCGTGGGGATTTAGGTGTCTCCATGGTCTTCCCTGCGTCGGCCTTTACAGAGGCGGAGGATTGTCTCAGGTGGACCCTGGTTGCCCGTTTTAGTTTTGTGACAGCTCCCCTGGTCATCTTCCAGTGTTTTGTCGCATCTTGGGGTCTTCAGCTTCTAGTGCAGATCTCGCCCGTGCACAGAAATTAATTCGGTCTCTTCCTTTCTTCAGAGGAAGACTTCGTGTCTGCTTGGTTTAAAGCTCCAAAATCCCATGGTAGATGGAGCTTCAGCCTGTCTTGCTAGTCCATGGAAGTTCATAGGGGTAAGGAAAGCTCGTGCTCTGCTATTTGGATCCATCTTCCCGGGCTCCCTCTTCCCTTCAAGAATTGGGGGTTCCTCAAAGCGATTGGAGACTCGTTGGGCGGCTTCCTTTGTGCTGACGACAAGACGACGGGTAGTGTGGATGCATCCTTGGCTCGCCTATGCGTAGAGATGGATCTCTCCCTACCAATCCCGGATCGGCTCTCCCTCCTGGTGCAGGATGGTCCCTCATGGGATCCGGCTATCTCCTACCCGGTTTTCCCAAGATTCTGCTCCTTTTGCTTGCTACAGGGGCATTCCCTCCTAGTATGCTGACGGTCCCGACACAAGCAGTCTCGCCCCCTCACTGATGACAGGTCCCAACTATCTCCTCTGGTCGCTACTATTCTCCCTGATGCTTCCCCAGCTGTGGATGATACCCCTGTTGACAGGTCGTGGGTGGTGCTACCCACTGTCACAGTAAGAGATGAGGTGGGATTCCCACTGCCTTGTGGAATCATGTTCCCTTTCTTGGACCTGGCCTCATTCCTTCCTAGGGATGTGTCTACCTTCCTGGACGACATCATCCCTCATCCACTGCTTGCACTACGGCGGATCCTGCCTCGATGACTCTACTTTCCCTTCCTCATGGAGCTTTTCTCCGGGGTGCGAATTCCTTGGACGTGGCCCCTCTCCAGGATGTTTCCCGTGAGTGCTCCCCAGAATTTTCGGGTCCTGAACCCCTGCTTCTCGTGAAGTAAGCCTCCCTCGGCCCTAGCCCCGGGGGGTAGGGGTGAAGGCCCAGAGCCAGGTCCCCTCCTAGTACAAGGGTCATCTCTCTTGCCACCCCCATGAAGGTCTCAACTCCGGTTGCCTTGATACCCCAAAAGGCTGCTAGATCCAGCAACCGTTCCCGTTCAAGGAACCAACAGAAGCAGAAGCAGTCTTCTTCCCACTTCGATAGGGACATGAATTCTAGGGCCAATGCCAGAATCTTTTTTGGTAAATGATTCATGTGATCTTTTGGAATGCCTGCGGCATGGGAGCTCGGGCCAAGGCTGAATTCCTCACAAACGAAATTAGAACTCATAAGGCCTCTGTGGTAGCCATCTTGGAGCAAAACAGAGCCCTGATAAAATCAATGATCTCTCCAGGAGGATTAACCTGCATGGGTGTATGCATGCGGATCCCACTAACAGAAACATTTGGATTCTCTCGCACAGGAGCCTCTCAATGGACCTGGTCAAGGACAGCACCTAGTTCATTACTACAAGGGTGGCGATAGGCGGCATGTCTCTTTTCATCTCCTTCTTTTATGGCAGTTTTGATGCCCTTCAACGGAAATCCTTATGGAGTGACATTAACTCCTTCGATCCGGGTAACCTCCCTTGGATTGTTGGGGGGATTTTAACGTGGTTGCTTCCCCAGAAGAGAGGAAGGGCCACGACCCCTTCTAGAGGAGCGCATGCCTAGACTTTGTACACTTTATGGCTGGGAAAGGACTCTTTGATATCGGATTCTCGGGTGACCGGTTCACGTGGTGCAACAACCAGAGAGGAAGGAGTCGATCTTGGAGTCATTTGGATTGTTGTTTGGCCAACATGAAAGTCATCACCCTGTTCACCGACACTATGGTAATGCACCTCACTCACAGTCTATCCGACAAATCACCTATTCTGGTTTCCCTATCCTCAGGGAAGGACCAGTCTGCAAGGTTCTGATTCCAGCATCACTGGGATAGTCTTCTGGGGTTCCACGACCTGGTGTCTGACTCCTGGGCCGAGCCCGCCCAGGGTCATTCATGGATGGTGGTCCACAACAAGCTTCAAAGGCTCAAGAAAAGGCTCCAACCGTGGGCGGACACATCATATCCAGCTGACAGTGACATCACGGGCGGCATGCAGGATGTAGATAGCTTGGAGAAAGTCCTGGAAGAGGTCTGGGATGATAAGGTGTTTGAGGATCTCTCCCACAAGAAGAGCACCCTGGCGGATATGCTGCTCAGACAGGAACGAATGGCCATGGAAAAGTCGGGAATAAAGTGGCTCAGGGAGGGAGACAGGAATATGGATTTCTTCCATGCCTGTATCAAGGAGAGGAAATGGACGGAGAATCTGATCATTCTTTTTAAGGAAGACACGTACAATGATAGTAGAGATACGGTGGGGGCCTTGGATCTGTCCTCCATGCAAGGCATCCTTGCTGGTCCTAATCCTAGCCTACCGTCAGGTTACCCGGGGGTGGAAGTGGGATTTTTTGAGGTGATTCCAAACCAGCTCTCAGCCCAAGACAATGACGAGTTGAGCTCCATCCCGGATGATAATGAGATTCAGGGGGCCATGCCGAGACTCAGCCCAGAAAGCGCACCAGGCCCAGATGGATTCCCAGGTTCGTTTTAGAGAGCAATGTGGAAAGTCATCAAGATTTATGTTGCTTCTATTGTTCGGGACTTCTTTCGGGGGGTCCATCTTCCTAGGGTTCTCTGTGCCACAACAGTGGTCCTTCTCCCCAAGATCTTGAATCCATCCTCCATTAATCACTTCAGGTCGGTTAGCATGTGCAATTTCTCGTTTAAGATTATTCACATCCTTATCAATGCGAGGTTGTCCCCCCCACATCCCTCGGTGGGTGTCTCTTGTACAACATGGGTTCATGAAGGGTCGATCGATTCAGGGGGTCATCACCCTGGCCCAAGAGATCATCAAAGACATTAACTTCAAGTCTCGAGGCTCCAACTTGGCCATCAAGCTGGACATGAACAGAGCATTTGACTGGGTTGAGTGGGGGTTCATCAACAAGGTGTTGGAAAATATGGGGTTCTCTTCATGGAATGTGGACATCCTATTTAGGTGTTTCATCTCGCCCTAGTTAGTGGTAACTTTTATGGGGAATTCTTGGGGGTTCTTCAAGGCCAGCAGCAGTCTGAGGCAGGGCAATCCCCTTTCCCCGAACCTTTTTATTCTGTTGGAGGATGTGCTCAGTCGCCTGTTACACAAGGGTATCACTGGAGTAGAGGTAATGGAATACCGTAGAAAAATGAGAGCTCCCATGGTCTCACACCTGATATTTGCGGATAAACCTTCATTTTCACAAATTCTTACATGCGGTCCATTAGTGGCATCAACATGATTTTGCAGGAGTACTGTCGCTGGAGCGGGAAAGTGATTAACAAGGAAAAGAGTAACTTCTATATCTCCAACAGAAGCACTGCCACCCGAATCCCAGTTATTCAGCGTAGCCTGGACATGCACAGGGGGTTGTTCTCGATGGTGTACTTAGGCGCCCCCATATCCACAGGAAGGCTTTGTGTATGTGATTTTGACGCCATCATCAATAGAATTACAAACCGGGTCCTCAACTGTAAGAACATCTACCTTTCGTTTGGGGGAAAGATTACTCTAGTTAACAGTGTGCTCCTCGCCACCCTCGTCCAAGCTCTTTCATCCATTAAAGCCCCGAAGAGCATTATTTATAAGATCGACAAGATCCTTACATGCTTCATCTAGGAACCGCATTTAGACAGAAGGCGCCACTGGGCTTCCTGGCACAGAGTGGTGAGACCAGCTAGAGAGGGTGGCATCAATGTTCGCCAGCTTGAGGAAACTCTTCTCTACATGCATGAGAAGCATGCATGGGAAGTTCTACAACAAGGAACGCTTTGGGGGATCACCATGAACAGTTCTATTTCTGGTCCTGAGGCTCGGACCACCGACCAAGCATCGTTGTTTTGGTCCCTTATCTCTCCTCTTATCACATCCTTGAAACCCCACTCCAGATGACTCATAGAGAGGGAGGAAATCTCTTTCTGGAACCATAACTGGGCCGGGGCGGTTCATGGCTTCCCGGGATGCCTGGCCTCCTCGATCTCCGTAAGAGATGCTAGCTCCCACCTGATGTTCATCGCTGTGGCTCTGTACAAGGAACAACAGGACATCTCCAATCTCATTGAGCTCAACACCGATCCAGACAGATGTGTTTTCTCTCCCTCTTACTTGGGGGCCTTCTCCTCAAGAGATTTTCAGCGCACTATGGCTACCCCTATATAGATCAACCTGCGGGATGAGATCCTCTGGTCCAAATGTACTCCCACTAAAATGAACTTTCTTTCCTGGAGGATTAGGCACAAATCCATTCCAACTGAGGAGAACATCAAAGCCTCTGGCACCCCACTGGCTTCCGGATGTCATTGCTGCACGGTCCACAGGGAGGAGAGTATGAAGCACCTGTTTTTTGAAGGAGACTGGGCGGGGGAGGTGTGGGAGTATTTTGGTGAGTTTACTGGTGTTAAGGATAAACACTTGGCTGGCCTTCCCTTTCTTGATCAATGGTTCCATGGTGCGGGGGAGAGGGGTCCAGAGCAGTAGTCGCGCGCTGCGGTCTTCCACGCCGGTTGCTGGACGATCTGGCATTCAAGGAACAGGTCTTGACATGAAGGGATCTTCGCCTCGAGCCAAGGTGTCATTCATCGAACCAAATTCCTTCATCTAGATATGATCTAATCCACTGGAAACTGGAAGGATACGCCTACTCTTGTGAGACTTCGAGTCAGCAACAATCCTACTACTCTGGGGAGTAGGGTGACGGGAGGTAACTGGGTAAGTTGGACACCGCCAAGTAGGGGGCTCAAACTTAACACTGATGGGTCATGCAACAAGGGGATTATACGAGGAGGAGGGGTGGTGCGTAACCCCTCGAGATCGTTCATCATGATGTTCTCCGTGTTCTTGGGCCATGGGACTTCCCTCAAGGAAGAGGCCAAGGCGAAGTTTGATGGCCTCCACCTATGCCATCAGAAGGGGATCTCCTTATCGTTGGTGGAAACGGTCCCCCAAATTCTCCACAATGCCATGCAAGGCAATGGTACCATCCGGTGATCTATTTTTTAAATCATCTTAAAGTGAAGGGGCATGATTAGAACAAATACTAGTGTGTCCCACACGTGGCGAGAAGGGAACAAGGTCGTAGACCACCTTGCCTCACTTACTGTTGCTTGTCCGGATCCCATTTGTATTCACAATGTGTCCACCATGAAAGTAGATGGAGTCAATCTGATTTGAGGTGATGCCCTAGGCTTCCACTACTTTCTTCCTCCTTAGGTCCCTCCTCCGGGGCTTTTGGGCCTATCCTTTCTTGAATAAAAAATTACACGGTGATGATGATATGGGTAAAACACCTACCACTTTCTTACGAGATATCTTGGTTACTATAATATTTTTATAAATGATGTGATAGATAAATATTTAGTTGATTCAATGAACATATGTTCTATCATAGAGATAACTATTCTATTTTTAATGATATATTAATACCTTATGCCTCTCAAAAATTTAAGGTTCATAAGAAAAATTTACCAACTCGTGATTTGGAGTTATCTATGGAAATTTTAGAATTAATGATATGAAGTAATTATATTTACAAAGAATGGTGTGATATATATACTAATCATAACAGTTTAAAGTTTATATTCATTTAAAAAAATTGAATATGCACCCATGAATATGGTTGGATATGATTTTAGATTATGAATCCTCAATACAGTACCACTATGGGAAAGAAAACATGGTGTAAAATGCATTGAATCAAATAGATCATGATATATTATCTTTGATGAGGATCCCAAAAGACCAAGTATCTATGAATTTTCAAAGGATGTGTTAGGAAATTGTTATGGATGGGGAAAATATTATATTTCTCAAATGAATATTCAACCACCTAAACAAGTGAGGATTAAAGTGGAACAGAAGGAAGATGTAGAGCTGTAGAAGAAGGTGAAAAATGTTATTAAGGTTAACCTTTATTATGATGTAATAATAAAGTTCAAGAACCATTTTTTGTTCCATCAATAACAGATTTCATAAGTTACTATTAGAGGAACTCATAGTCTTTCATTCAATTTCTATCATAGAAGTAAAAATATGTATAAGGATTTGATAGAGTATTTCTAGTGGGATGAAATAAAGAGAGATATTATAGAGTTTGTATCAAAGTGATTGGTATGTTAGCATGTTAAGGATGAGAAAAAAATTTCTAAGTGGATGTTATAAACCATTACCCATACAATAATAGAAATTGGAAAACATCACCATGGATGTTTCCATCAGAATCCCAAAAACATATAAAGGGAACAATGCTATATGGGTTGTAGTTTATTTCCTTATGAAGTCATCATAATTCATCAATATTATAAAATAATTCTATCTTTATCAGCTTTACATGGTATACATTAATTATGTGGTAATGTTTCATGAATTATCAAATTCTATTTTATTTGATCTGGATATTAGATTTACCTCAATGTTCTGGATAAGTCTTCAATAGGGTCTGGATATGGGGTTATGTTTTTTCAAAACATATCATCCTCATACCTATATTCAATATAAGAGAAAAATTAAAAACCTATATGATATGATGACATATTTTTCTATAGATTTCATAGGTGTTTGGGGAAAAAACCTTACTCTTGTTGAGTTCCCCTAAAAGAATAACATTAACTTCAACATTTATATGGATTCTTATTAAGACCTCTATGGAAAGAGGATTTAAACTCCAATATGTTGTGTTGAAGTTGGGGAAATAAATCTATTGGGAATTAATATGGACAAATAAATAGATTATAAGGTTATGGCCATTCAACAACACATAAGGGAAGTAAAAAACATGAGAGAAACGTTACCTTGAAAATTTTCAAAGATATTTGAAGTTCGATATTAGTGACAACGTATTTCTGTGAATTTATACATGGAATAATGTTATGATATTAAAATAAAAAGTAAATTTTAGCCCTATTTATATTGTACCCTTCGAGTTTATTGAGTATTTATGAATCATGTTTTTTTACTTGGAACTACCACAAAACTTATCTAAAGTTCAGGAAGTGTTCCATTATTCTCTAATGAGGAAGAACTTACCTAATCCATCACATGTGATAAAATCATAGGTCATATCCCTAGATCTTGATTATTCTTATTAAGAACAAACAATAAAAATATTGGATATTAGAGATAATATTCTATGAAATAGGACCACACACCTGGTTAATGTTTCGTGGTGAAACAACCAATTTGAGGAAGCTACACGGGATCCTGAGGACACGATGAGGTAGATTTATCCTTAGTTATTTGTATAAAAGTGATTTAATTCCATGGAATAAATTAATTTTATAGGGGATTGAATGTAAAACCTTGAATTTTTATAATGTATTTAATTTCAAATAAATTTAATTTTTTGATTGCATACAATACATGAAACCCAATGCTTTAAAGAACCACATTATACTATAAATATTATTTTTTAAACATGAACATTATAACATATTCATTAAATTTTGTAGTATGAATATTAATTATCAGAATTTATAAATATGTATAAATGTTTTAGATAATGTAAATATATATTCTCATAATTTATTTTCATGTTTCAAACATACATTTTTTTGAGAAAATAGGTACTAATTTTATTTATGAGAATTTAATATTATTAATTTCTGCCCATTTTATAAAATTTATTTCATAAAATGAAAATATTTTTTAAAATATCATGTCAATATTTTCATAGATTCAATTCTTAAAAAATTTCTAGAAATAAATATTTTTTTATGAAAAGTTGAGAATACAAAATTATATTAACACCCAGCTTATCATTTAAAGTATTTAAAAATTTAAATTATATCTTAAGATATTATTAAAACTAAAATTAGATCAATGATATTATTATTAAAACATTTTATTTCATTTTGATATATTTAATGATTAATTTGTATATAATTTTTTATACTTATAAAAATGTTTTCTTTGGAAATTTTCTTTTTATCACGTCTACTTGTTTTATATTAAATTAAATAAATCCTTTTATATGAATAGAATTTGATAAAATAGATTATTTATTTTTAATTAGATTAATTTATATTATATAATATGGTAAAATTAATTTTTTCCATAATGAATAGTAGAAGTAGTAATAATTAATTACCTCGTTTATGGTTAAAGAAAAAGATAATGGTATAATTTCCAATCAAACATGTATAAATACTATTGGGTGGACATATTTAAACCTTATACTATAATAAATTCAAATATATTTTCATTTTGAACCATTTTTCAACAGAATGAGTTTATCATTTTGGATTTTTTTTTTCTGAAATATCCATGTATTTTCTAGGTGGGTTAATTTCCCCACTTATAAAAGAACATATCACATACACTCCAATTCACATGAAAATATCCTTTTATTTAAACCAATCCCTAACCAAATAAATTATTTAACTCTATCCCCATTTAATATAGGCTTTAGTTTAATTTTGAAACTATCTTATGAAGTATTTTGGTGGTAACCTAATGAGGTAGTGCAAAAAAGAGGTATCATTCTTTACTGATCACTTCTATTTTATTTACTCTTCCACCTACTTGAAATATTATTCAACTATGATGATATAATAACATTAGTATCTCCCATATAATAATATAAAATTATGTTAGTTTTATAACCATTATCCCTCTACTATGTAGGTTCTGGGCGTAGCGGAAGCACGTTTGTGGGAGTGCCCAACTTTAATTTTAGCGTTAACAATGATCAATTCGAGATCCATCACGATGTAATATTCCAGATCTTCATAGTAGAACGAAGAATGAAAAAAATAGGGAATCCCGGAACCATAGAGATAAGATCATCATATGTTGGTTATAATTAATTTAATTAATTGACAAGAATTACCTTGATGGAATTCTTTCTTTGTTGATGTCTCTAGTCACGATCTGGTGTGATCCGTCATTGCATCGTAGTATCCAAGTGTAGGATTCCTCTAGCGGTGATCCATACGTGCTCCATGTATCTATGGACTTCGCCGATGGGATATCTAGGTGCTAGCATGGAAGAACCATTGCTTGCGGTGTTTGCCTTCGATCGCCTTGATCTGGTGGTGGTGGATCTCACTCGGTCTTGAGAGCGTTCTTGGAGGAAGGAGTTCTTTCATCCTTGAGAGAACTCTCTAGAATTGTTGTTCACAACGATTGTGGAAATATGTTGGGGTTGTGAGGATATTTATAATCAGGGTTGAGGTTATAGAATTATGACAATAAATAATCGCATTAAGCATTTAATTTATTTCATTAACTCTTATTGAAAAACCCCATGTCAAACCATTAATTCCTTGACATGTTCCCATGCTAATCATAATAAATATCATTTAACAAAACAATATTATTTCCTCAAAATCTCGACTAAAAAAACTACACGACGTGTAATAATTAATACACAGTGTGTACTTTTTTTTATTTCCTTTATTTCCTCCACCACATTTATTAGACCTTGAATAATGGCTATTTATTTCTAAAATAAATGTAACTTCATTACTCGCTAATAAATATATTATTCCACCCAAAATATACTCTCTCAAATAACTAGTGTCGAAATAAATGTGATCAGGCATCCTTGAATAATTATTAAACCATAGTTGGGAATAATATTTATTCAACTTGATAAATTAATATTTAACTGAGATACATGGACACACTTAGTGTGTGACCCTCTAGGCGTCTTTCTCAGTGGAATTAGGTGGAGCCTGCCTAAAGTCCTAGGTCAGCGTTTAGAAACACGCCAAGGCACCCATATAGAAAGAAGTTAACACCACAATGACGTGTCACCTTATATGAACGTTTACCGTGTAATATAATCACTTTTTCACGATATCTATAATCAATAGGGCTGCATGCTAGTGCCATCAAACCTTGTGCTCGATTATTCTTTCTTTGACTTTCTGGAATTGAACTCGCCCATCCCCTACCATGGCCATGGATTTGTTTAGGCTATATCAATTCCATCCAAGGGCCTGAGATATCTACTTCCGTTATGGAAGATAAGGGACAAATCTTTTCTCGCATGATTTATTAATGCAGTATTACTCGTGACGCACCCAACGTATCCTACCTCGATGTGAACAGTCTGTCATCACAGTTTTTGTCAATACATCTAGGTGTGTGAGTTGGAATACCCATTAATAATAATCTTAAAGTCTAATGACCATTACACACATCCTAAGATAGGAACATCCAATGACACTATGAAATGTTGATTTCTTACTGGAAGGTCTCGTTCTCGTAATGTCCTCCTAGATATTACCAAGGGTGCACACCAGGAGAAGGTGCCTCAATGTTTTATGAGTCCTCACCCCTAATGGTCTGTATTATTTGTGTCCCTCAAATAACATAATCTGTCCATAGAACATATATTCAAGAACAATGTTATGGAACTTCCGGGTTCTCATCATAGTTGGGATCCTCTATGACCCTTTAATGAAACATTTGTCCTTTGGACATTATCACATGAATTTTCACGTAAAAGAACAATCAAGATGTGATATGGTATTTATTAATTAATAAAGTACAATGTAGTTGGTTCTAGGACACCAAATCCAACAGACTCCCACTTGGACTAGAGCCAACTACTAACAACCTTTAACCCACTAGATCTCACATGATATTCATGCTTCTGCTGAGATAGGCCTTTAGTCATGGGTTCCACCACATTCTCTTCCATGGGGACTCTTCTCACTGAAAATTCAGCCCTCAAATTGAAATCCCTCTAGAGGTGATACTTCTGGAGTATGTCATTTGTCCGTTGATGTGACCTTGGTTCTTTTGCAAGAGCCACCGTTGTAGTATTATCACAATACAATGTGACATGGTCTTTACTGCTAGGCACCACATCAAGCTCCTGGAAAAAGTTTCGAATCCAGATAGCTTCCTTGGCTGCATCAGAAGCCGCTATATACTCAGACTTCGTTGTAGAATCGTCGAAAACTAGAATCTTTGAACTATTCTAGATCAAAGATCCTCCATTGAGACAGAAAACATATCCAGATTGCGACTTCAGATCGTTTTGATCTATCTGAAAAATAGAAATAGCATACCCTCTGTTTAAAATCTCCTCATCTCCTCCACACACCAGGAACATATCCTTAGTTATTCTCAGATACTTAAGGATAGTCTTAACAGTATTCCAATGTTGTTCTCCTGGATCTGCTTGATATATGCCTACCATGCTCAGTGCATAGGCAACATCAATCCTGGTACATAAAATGGCATACATTATGGATCCTATAGTTGAAGCGTATGAGATCTTACTCATTCTATCTTTCTCTTGTAGTGTCTGTGGAAACATTTTCTTAGAAATATGTAGGCCACATGACACTGGAACTAATCCCCTCTTGGATTGTTCCATACTAAATATCTTTAGTATCTGGTCAATGTATGTACCCTGACTTAGTTCAAGCAGCCTCTTGGATCTATCACGAATGATCTTGATCCCTAGAATATAGGCTGCTTCACCCAAGTCCTTCATGGATGAACACTTGTTCAACCAGTCCTTAACTGACTATAAGACTGGTACATCATTTCCAATAAGCAATATGTCATCAACATATACTACTAGAATAACGTTCACATTCCCATTAAACCTCTTATAAACACATGACTCACATTCGTTATTTATGAAACCAAATTCTTTTATGGCTTCATCAAATTGAATGTTCCATGACCTCAATGCTTGGTTTATTCCATAAATGTATTTCTGCAACTTGCGAACCCGTTTGGGTTCACCTGGTGTCAGAAACCCTTTTTGTTGTGTCATATAGACATCTTCCTGAAGGTTCCCATTAAGGAATACTGTTTTGAAATCCATTTTCCAAATCCAGTAGTCATGGTAAGATGATATGGAAAGTATGATTCTTATGTATTTAAACATGGAAACTGGAGGGAAGGTTTCATCATAGTCAATTCCTTGATGCTCTCTGAATCCTTTATCCTCTAGCCTTGCTTTATAGGTGCTAACTTGACCTTCCATGTCCAGTTTTCTCTTGAATACCCATTTTCATCCAACATGCTTTACATCAACTGGATCATCAACCAAAACGCAGACATGGTCTTGATACATGGAATCCATCTCAGAATTCATATCTTATAGCCATCTTGTGGCTTCTGAGCTTTCCACTGCTTCCTTGTAAGAGAGAGGTTCATCATTGTCCAATAATAATGATTCACCATCCTCGGTTACTAGGAAACCAAATCTCTCTGGTTCACTTACCTCTCTTGAGCTCATACACAGTACTTGTGTTTCTGGAACCTCTTTCATGGGGACCTATGGAACTTGTTCCTGTACCAACTCTTGTGTATCTTGAGCATCAACTTCGTCGAAGTCAATCTTTCTCCAAATATCATTTTTGAGGACATGATCCCTCTCAAGAAAGACGACTTGTCTGGCGACATTCACTTTCTTGTCTAAAGGGTTATATAGGTAATATCCTTTCATTTCCTTGGGATATCCAATAAAGATCCACTTCGTGCCCTGGGGTGCTAGTTTGTTTCCTGAGAAGGCCTTAACCAATGCCTCACATCCCCATACACGTGTGTGAGACAAAATGAGTTTCTTCCATTCCATAACTCGGATGGAATTCCATTTTCTACCTTAGATGGTACTGAGTTTAATGTGTATGATGTAGTTTGTAATGCATATCCCCAAAAGGATAATGACAGATCTGCATGACTCATCATCGACCTCACCATGTCCAACAAGGTGCAATTCCTCATTTCACTAACACCATTACACTATGGTGTATAAGGAGGAGTGAGGTGAGAGATAATCCGAGACTCCCGTAGAAGATCGATGAACTCTTGGTTTAGATATTCTCCACCTTGATCCAATCGAAGTTTCTTTATCTTCTTACCAAGATGATTCTCTACTTCATTCTTGAATTCCATAAACTTATCTAAGGCTTCTGACTTATACCTCATTAAGTAGACATAGTCATATCTACTCAAATCATCAGCAAAAGTAATGAAGTATGAATATCCACCTCTATCTTCTACTGAAAATGGTCCACATACATCCGTATGCACTAATCCTAGAAGCTATGTGACCCTTTCACCATGTCCACCGAAAGGCGTCTTTGGTCATTTTACCTTGTAAACTACAATGACATCTATCAAGTGGTTTTAGCTCAGTAGAGTCTAAATAACCATCCTGGTAGAGCTTTGTCAAGTGCTTCTCGTTTACATGACTGAGATGGTGATGCCACAACTAGGTGATGTATGAGTCATGTGAGTTTGTTTCGTTATCGATTGCCAACACATTGTTTTCATAATTTAATAAATACAAACCATTATTTAAATGTGTCATACCATAACATACGTTGTTCTTATAAAAAAGACAACCCTTATTTCAAAATTTGAAAATAAATCCATCCACATCCAAACAAGATTTAGAAATTATGTTCTTGATAACTCTAGGCACATAATAATAGTTATGAAAAACCAAAATCATCCCTGTCGGCAATGATAGGTGTTAATCACCAATAACCAACACAGCTAGCCTTGCACCATTGGCAGCTTGAAGATCCACCTCTCCTTTGGATATCTTTCTAAATCTACTTGCTTCCTTCCTTTTAATACATATGTGAGCCCCACAAGCTATATCTAATAACCAATGTGTAGAAATAGAAAGATTACACTTGATAACGAACGCACCTTTAGCATCCCCACACTTCTAGGTGCAGTTCCTCTTCCATTGGCCTTGCTTTCCACATGAATAACACACTACCTCTCGTTCCATGCCTGCCTCTGGATCTTCCCCTTATTGGAGGGATGATGCTTGGGGGCTTCAGACCGTTTATAAGTCTTTGGCCCATTTGCCCTGTCCTTCATTTTCTTATTCACCATAAGGGCAACGGGTTTGTCACGCCCCATGTCCTTATCTACCTGGAGAATTAAGGTCAGAAGTTCCGATATACTCTTCTCATTATTTCTCATGTTATAATTTACAATGAATCTATAGAAGGTCTTGGGCAGTGATGATAGGATGAGATCTGTACGCAACTCATCCGGGAACTTAATCCCTAAGATGTCCAGGCGTTCAATATAGCCAATAAGATTAACTACATGAGGCCCAGCTAGCGCATAATCTCCAAGATTAGTTGTAAACAAAGCATTAGAGATCTCATATCTCCCCTGTCTCGCCTTATCTTGGTAGATATCCTTAAGGTGAGACGTCGTTTTATACGCCTCCATGTTTTCATGATTCTTCAAGAGCTCATTAGACATAACCGATAGCATGAAACACTATATATTCGTGGAATCATCCATGTGTTTTATGTAGAGATATAGTTCCTCAACACTGGACTCCTTTCTAGGTGCAACTAGAATAGGCCCTTCCATCACATACAATTTCCTTTCGTGGTGAAGGATAATGGGTAAACGCCTCTGCCACTCTTGGAAATTGGTGCCAGTGAGAAGGTTTTCCTTCTCGAGTATGGTTCTCAATGATATGTTTGAAGTCATTTTTCTTTCCGTTTATACAAATTAAGATGAGCAAAGGTTTAGTAATTTATCATAAAAAATGAGAAAAATAATTAAATTAATACTTATTAGTCTCCAACTATTTTATTGTAATCCAATATCCCTCACCATTGACTTCGGAATATTCTATTGTGTGAATATTCTAGTGGCAGGGATCCATATTTCCCTTCGCATTACCCCAACTAGGGTTGGTCAATCAACTTGAAGGGTCTTATGTAGGCATTCCAAATGACAACTACATTAACTCGCATCTCCTTGATCCGCTGAGTGGACTCCCCAATCCTGAAATCCTTTTATTTTGGATTTCATCAAACCTTGCCTCTTGGTCACACCAAGTCCTACTATGGCAGTCAACCCTTGAAGCGAGCCAAGTAAAGTCAACCTAAAACCTTGAATTAGAATTCCACAATAATTTAAGGAACCCCAACTAGGGTTGGTCAATCACTTTGAACTATGGTTCGATTCTAACAAATATTATGGAAGGCTATACCGACTTAATATTTCTTTGAGGGATTTTATCCTTATATGTAAATTTACCATTTTATTATCTTTTATTAAATGCTTTTTAACTTTAATTGGGATATAATTACATGATTAACCATGTATAAGATAATATTTATGTATAATAAGGTTTTATTTTAGTTTCATCTTGCATGATCGTTTAATTCATTAATTGTGTGATCGCCGCAACACAACCACAATAAATAAACCATCCAACTAACAAAAATAAAATAAATGGTAGGATCATGAGCTTTTTCTATTGGTTATTTTATCTACCGGTTGATAAACTAACCCAAGACCTAGGGGAGAAAAACTTTGAACCTTTCGGTTTCATGTTTATAGCTTTTCACATGGCCACCTTTGTATCTCCTTGGATTGGTTTCACCTTGGCTCCTGACTTGATCCACCACCACTAGCTTGGGAGCTCCATCAATTACATATGAATTTAGCACACACGCAGGTGAGGGGTAAAAAGGGGTTTTACATAAAAGAATCCTTGGGTGCGCATGCCCTACATATTAATGAGAAGAAGGCTCGAATTTCAAGAAATTTAATATAAATAAATAAATTAAAAGAAACAATTCACATACAAAGGACTTGGTATAGATCATGATCATCCATACATGCAACTATATTTATGCATAAATAAAAATGGCATTCAATTCATTAACTGTTCTTATTTAAGATAAATCATGCTCGAATAAATTAATTATATTTAATTAATCAATCCTTTTATATTAAACCCTTTTATGAATTTCCTTGAGATTCTCATCCATCATAATTTTAAACAAATAAATTCATTTAAAATTATCTCTATACGTAACTTGTACCCTAGAGGCCACCTAGTGAATTCTTGTGCATTATGAAGATGTTAAATTAAATACATATATATAAAACACCTATAACGTGTTGTGCCTCAGCTTTACGCCTGCACCATGGTACACGACTCAAGGGTTTGTATAATATAATATTAAATTTTAACAAATCTACGTAATTTGGATGAGTACACGATGTGTAGTTCCGACTACACGACGTGTACTTTTGTTCACCATCCATCCTAAGTACACACCCAGGTACATGGCGTGTAAATTTACTGTGAAAATTTTCAGAGTACACGCTTTGTTCAATTGGACACACGTCAGGTAATATCCACGTTACACGGTTTCCAACTGGGTGAGCCGTGTATAGAGTACACGGTCCAACCCTAACCCAAAGGGACTACACGCTGTGTTCAGTTGGAACACACTGCGTGTAATCAGGAAACTGTGTGCCACCTATTCCCAGTCACCACACGGTGTCATATATGACTTAGATAGGATCCAACACCCGGCCTGATTTGGTGGATCAGTCAATGAATTGAACCTAGACTACATGATGTGTTCTTCCGAATACACGATGTGTATTCTGGTGTTGTATGGACAAGAGCGTTTGGCACCTCCGGATGAGTTCCTCAATTTTATTTTAATCAAAATGAAAAGAAAAATTCGTTTCTGTAAGGTGAACGTGAAATGAGAGGGGAGGAACAGATCTCGTGATTCAGATTTTTAAGAATGATTAACTTGAATTTAAACAACTAAATTATTAAATGCATAAATCACCAACGAAAAACTAAATAATTATAATCAACGATATGACCCCCACTCATAACACTTGTAGGTTCTAGGTGCAATGGAAGCACGTTGGTGGGAGTTCCCAACTATAATTTTAGCATTAACAACGATCAATCCGAGATCGGTCAAGAAGTAAACGCTGGATATTCATAATAGAACGAAGAACGAAAAAAAAGTGGGAGTCCTAGAACCATAGAGATAGGATCATCATATGTTGGTTATAATTAATTTAATTAATTGAACAGAATTACCTTGATGTAATTCTTTCTTTGTTGATGTCTCCGGTCATGATCCAGTGTGATCCGTCATTGCGTCATAGAATCCAAGTGTAGGATTCCTCTAGAGGTAATCCACACGTACTCCACGTATCTCTGGACATCGCCGAAGGGATCTCCGGTTGCTAGCGTAGAAGAACCTTCTCTTGCGGTGTCCACCTTCGATCACCTTGATCCGGTGGTGGTGGATCTCTATCGGTCATGAGAGCATTCTTGGAGGAAGGAGTTCTTTCGGCCTTGAGATAACTCTCTAGAATTTTTGTGCACAACAATTAGGGAAAAGTGTTTTGGTTGTGAGGATATTTATAATCGGGGTTGAGGTTATAGAGTTATGACAATAAATAAATGTGTTACATGTATAATTTATGTCATTAACTCTTATTGAAAACCACCATATCGAATCATTAATTCCATGACATGTGCCCATGCTGATCATAATAAATACAATTTAATAAAACAATATTATTTCCTCAAAATCTTGACTAAAAAACTACATGGAATGTAATCATTAATTCACGGTGTGTACTTGTTTTTTCTTTCCTTTATTTCAACCACCACATTTATTAGACCTTGAATAATGGCTATTTATTTCTGAAATAAATGTAACTGCATTACTCACTAATAAATATATTATTCCACCCACAATATATTCTCTCAAATAAATAGTGTCAAAATAAATGCGATCATGCATCCTTGAATAATTATTAATCCACAGTTGGGAATAATATTTATTCAACTTGTTAAATTAATATTTAACTGAGATACATGGACACACTTAGTGTGTGACCCTCTAGGCCTATTTCTCAGTGGCATTAGGCAGATCCTGCATGAAGTCCATGGTTAGCGTCTAGAAACACACCAAGGTACCCATAGAGAATGAAGTTAACGCCGCAATGAAATGTCACCTCCTACGAACGTTTACCGTGTAATATAATCCCTTTGTCACAATATCTCGAATCAAGTGAGTTGCATGCTAGTTCCATCAACCCATGTTATTGATTATTCTTTCTTTTACTTTTCAGAATTGAACTTGCCCACACCTTACCATGGACATGGATTTATTTCGGCTATATCAGTTCCATCAATGGACATGAGATTATACTTCCATTATGGAACAGAATGGTCAAATCCTTTCTTGCATTATCTATTAATGTAGTATTACTTGTGATGCACCAAACGTATCCTACCTCGATACGAACAATGTTTCGTCACAGGTTTCATCAATAAATCTAAGTGTGTGAGTTTTAATACCCATTAAAAATAATGTTAAAGTCTAAGGACCAATACACACGTCCGCAGATAGGAACATCCAATGACACTATGAAATGTGGATTTCCTAATGGAAGGTCTCGTTCTCATAATATCCTCCTGGATATTACCAAGAGCGCACACCATGAGAACGTGCCTCAAAGTTTTATGAGTCCTTACGCCTAATGGACTCTATTCTTTGTGTCCCTCAAATAACACAATCCGGCCATAGAACATGTATTCAAGAACAGTGGTATGAAACTTTCGGGTTCTCGTCGTAGTAGGGATCCGCTAGCACATGAGCCTCAGCCTAGCTTGTGAGGACTCTCTAGGTGCATCCAAGAGACCCGAGATCAAATCCGGGTTGAGTCATATTTCCATGTTACTGTAGCAGGCACTGTAGTAGGAACTGTTTGGTAATGTAGCTGCCGGATCTATTCATACATCTCGGCCTTCGGGACACCGGTTTGGTCCTTGGGTCCTGTAAGGATTTTGGGCCACCCAAGGCTTTCGGTCCAGTTTATTATCAAGGCCTACGGGACACCTTAAGGCCTTAGGTCCACCCCAAGGCCTTTGAGGCACAAGAATGAAGTCCCCAAACACACTACAAAAAAGGAGCAACCCCAGAAGAGGATTTAGAGTAGGTTCACTCACTAGAGCATAGCCAAATGGATTGTAAAAATGAGAGGGTATGGCTACACCATTGGTACCAGCCTGTGCTTGCACAGGAATCCTAGCGAGACGACCATGCAAAGGTTGAGAGCTACTATCAAGATGCAGATGTTGGGGAGGGGTAGTTCCTTGTAGATATTCTGGTTGAATTCCCTAAGACCTTCGGGTCATGTAAACTCCTAAGCCTACGGGCCATGAAATCTCTGAGCCTATGGGCCTTGTAAGGGTTCCCCCTCATCCCTTGAAATGGGGGTTATCAAAAATCAATAAAAAATGAATGCCTTTGGGCCATTCAAGCAGGTAGTAGGGATCCACTGTGACCCTTTAATGAAACAGTTGTCCTTATGACATTATCACATGCATTGTCACACAAAAGAACAATCATGGTGTGATAAGGTATTTATTAATGAATAAAGTACAAAGTAGTTGGTTATAGGCAACCAACTCAAACATACTCTTCCATCAAATAGTAAATAAAATTACAGATCGTGTGAACAGTGGACTACCGCCTCATGAATCGATGTAATTAATTTTACATAACCACCTATCAAAGGCAGGTATAATTATTTTAATAAATTTTTATTATATTTATGGCATAATTATACTTTTTGAATTATAATTTCACATCTAACTTCTTACCATCAAATCTATTGGAAAATGATAAATCTCTTGGGGGTATGTGTGAGCTACTACCTCCACAAAGCGATGTGATGCATTTTTCATTTTTTTTGACATGGATGTCAATAAGGATATATATAAATAATATATATTATATATATTATATAAAAATGAATATGGAAATGTGAATTAATATTTACCTTTCTTTCATACCACCCTTTTAGAAAATTGAAACATCGTTCATGCGTACATAGAACCTACCATCTCAACGAATGGTGTAAATAAATTTTATATATCCACACTAATGGATTACTATAAAAACATATATAATTAATATATATGATATTTTTATCATGGATAACATTTTGAATATAGTGTAATAATTTTTAATGTAAAAAATGTCTCAAAATACCAAACTAAAACCTACATGAAAATGAAGTTGTTGTTTCCTATAATGTGAATTTAACAAGGAATTATGAATAAGTGGGTAATAAAAGGCCATAATTAAATTATATTTTGTATGATATATATGATTTTTGATCTACAATATATTTAAAATAAATATATAATTATTATAAATTAGTTTTGTTTTGGAGTTGGCATCCTTATAAAAACTTTTTTAACTTTGGTTATAAGTATATTCGATGTATTGAATATTGATAAATCATATTTTTACATATTTTTCCTTTTTGTATATAAATATGATGTGATAATTAACTAGAATATGTGTCTCATTGAAAATATCCTAGAAGATCTCTGTTATGATGAGAACCTTGAAGTGCTATGATGGTATTCATAAATAATTTTATATGGTTGAATATTATACTATGATGGGAAACATAATACATATACTATCAAGAGTGAGTAATCATAAGTGGATGGGGATTCAACTCATGATATTTTCACTTGGAAACCATCATGATGGGTGATTATGAGAAAAAAACTTCCAGTTTGAATTCTGAATGTTTTGGGGTCATTAGATATTCCTTTTATTGAGCATGTGTAGCGGTCCTTAGAATTGAATAATATCATTAATGTATGAAATGACTTGTGAATGTGTATTTTTCAAAGAGACCCATGTCACCATATTTTCTCAGTGAGGTACGATACTTTGGGTGAATTAGGACTAACATTTCATTGATGGATAAATCATGGAACCATTTTACCTTTTATATTTAGGGACGATGATATTCCATCCCTTTGAATGGGATAAAACCATCTCCTTAAACCCCATAGACATGGGGTAATGAATTGATTGACTCAGAAATTCAAGAAAAATACATATTTATCATATAGGTTGGTGACATAGATGTGCAACCAACATGATTAGATTTTCTGATAAAGTGATTGTATTACAACATTCTAATTCCTATGTGGTTGTTGTCATTGTGAAATTAAGTTCATTATCTTGTGTTTTCTCACCTATTTCTAGACATTAATATTGGAATTTATAAAATCCTACCAAATTCCAATGAGAAAATAATCCTATAGGGTCACACACTATGTGTACCGATGATCTCAACTAAATTATATTTGAATTTAATTATTTGAATAAATATTATTCACAATACCAATTGATAATTTCATTCACATTTAATAGATTGAAAATTTTTATTTATGAATGAAATATTTAAATTAAATATTTATTCCAGAGATCAATAAATTTTAGATGATTTCTAACAAACCAAGATTGAGTCTGGTGAAAAATATTAAATAACAAACTGACTAAATAATATTTGTTATTTAACATATTTCCACACACCACAAAATAATAATAATTATAATAATAATATTAAGTTTAATGGGGATTATTAGGGAGTATTATATTATTTAAGGTATCACATGAAATTATTATTTTTAACCTAAACCCTATCTCTATAAATAGACTATTATGTTTATTGTGTATTTCATCCATAAATAGAAATTTGAGAATCATTTTTCCTAATGAAACACTCTCTATAATACTCCTTCTATATTACTCTCAAGAATGAGAAACACAAAATAGATTCCTTCAATATTTAATGATGATCCATCAACATGATTAATATAAGAAAATCGACCCACTATCCTAGCACCATGAGATTGATTAGAATTGCTTAGAGTTTAATGGATCATGTGTGGATTTCCAATAGAGGTATTATACCCTTGGATCCCCACATCACAATGAATGAAATCCAAAAAGGGTCTTTCATATGTTCAACATCATCAATTAAGATTGTATCTTATGTCATGTAAATCCTTTAATCTAGATCTAAATAAATTATTTATAAAATTAATGTATAGTATTCTATATTGGGGGTTCAAGAATTGAAATATTGAAAGAAATTTTAATATATCACCCACCATCTCAAATATATTCTGTTCTTGGATCCTTTAAGTGGTATCAAAGGGTTACATTTAATATTTATAGTTATTTTATTTATTGTTGATCTATACACAATATTGGTTGAATTTTTTCATTTCATTTAAATAGTTCTTTAATATGATTTGACTTAACATATTTTTTACATTTTAATTGTGTACATTCATTATTTAATTTTGTTAATGTCTCAGAATAGATTGAAAATTTTAGTAACAGGATCAGGAATTACAAAAATTTTGACAGGTAGGAGAGGGTTAGAGGACGTGTAGTCAGAGTACACAATTTGTACCCTTGTACGATGCTCCTCACCATGTCGCAAGATGCATGACATTCCATGTAGTCATTACACATGGTGTATTCCACATGTTGACCAAAAAACCTGAAAATTTATATTTCATATTACATGGCTTGTATATGTCGTACATACCGTGTAGTCGATATAGTTTAGTTGTATAAATTTGACAATCCATGTGATCATTAGTCATGGTCAAACCATATAAGACTAACAACATGGATCACATATGATATACACGGCATGTACGTAGTATAAAATTTGTGTATTTTATCAATTCCTACATCTGAGATACATGTGAATTCATTGGTATTGTTATCTAGAAAGACGACATTAGAGATACATGGTGTATAGCTTAGAGCATGCATTGTGTAGTCTATTTCCTGAGAACATTATGAGTCTTTCAGTGGGTTGTATGGCCATGAGTAATTTGATCCATAAGGTGTGTACTTGGATTATACATGCAGTGTAATATGCTAAGATACTCATCGAGTACCCATGAGAGTATCACAGGAAGATGATAAGTGGATACATGACAAGTAGCTATCATTTACATGTCATGTAGTCTATCTGATTCCACTCTCTGAATCCCCAGGCATGTAACCCGGATATAGGGAAATCAAGGTACAATGCATGTAACTAGATATTACACGCCATGTATTCTCTTAGTCACTAGAATAATTGAATTAAATTAAATTGAAAATTTCAACATTAAAACCTTATTGAGTCAATTATCACATTAAGTGTTTCAAAATTTATTATGGGGTTTAGAGGATTTTAAATTCTCAATTAATTGATCATATTGAATAAGAATTTGTTGCTTTTTTCAATTATTTTCCATTAATTCATTTATTATCGTTAGATCCAAGAGGATTTAGATGGTAATTAAAATTAAATGGAATTAATAAATTACTTAAATAATTAATGAAATTCTATTTATCCTAATAAGAATGATTGATTAGGAAATCAATTTTAGCCATTTACTTTTAAATATAAGTTGCATGTATGTCGGTTCATGAGCATAACAAAGACTGATGTATGTGTTGGATGTTTTAAATTAATTTTTTTCATGGGTTTGAAATTATTTATTATTAAATTTTAAAAAAATTATGGCCTACGAGTGATCCCTCCCTCCATTATTATGTAGGAACTTCATGTCCATGGTTATTTATATAATCTACCATAACTAATCCTTCAGTTACCCTCACCTATGTAATTAATGGATTTTTCCAAGGAATATATAAGTGATTAAAAACCAAACCATAATTATGCTAACCTAGGGATACATAGGTAGATTAATGGAATATTTTAACTCATGCTAAGACTGAAAATATGAGATAATTCCCCTAGGTAAAAAGTTGATTTGTTTTCCATACCTTAAATAAACCATTATAAAAGTTCATGATCTGTTCATTTATTTATTTCAATCTATGAATTTTTTATTTTATGGATGTAATAACTCTATCACATAAAAAAATGAATTAATGTGAAAATATGGAAATTGAATAATTGGAATATGTGTAAATGTATCATCCATCATGGTTAATTAATTATGAAACATACCATTAATATTAACAAGACATGTAAAAGATAAAACAAGATAATATTTAAGAATATTTAATTACAATCCTTCATCCTAATATTTAGTCAGACTAAGCCTTCCATTACATGATTAGGAATGGAACCATATAACTATGTGAATTACATGACCATCTTCTAGACACTTATTTTTATTAGGTAGTTCTCATGACTGCTTTGGGTCGACTTAATGAAAAATTTATTGAGTTTAATAGCCACATTTTTACCAATACATATTTGGATGAAAGTGTTGAGAAAATCCAATTTAGGATTTCATGATAGGGGAATCCACACAATAGATCAACGAGCTGCAAGACTGTTTTTGAAAAGACATCCTACTTTATTATTTTATTATTTTTTTCATGGAAAATGTCAAGATGGTTAAGAGATTTAATTAGGACCCTTTCCACTAGGATTTCTTAGTGAGTATACATATCAGGTTCAATGGTGAGGTCTACTGAGACTTGATAAAATAGTGGTATAATTAATTAATGAAATCAATTGATTTATTATTGATCACATAATTTGTAAACAAGAAAAAGTAATGATAATATTATATTTAAAATTATAATAAAATGTAATTCTCATCATCTACACTATCCCTAAACTAAATATTGGAGAATGATAACTTCCTCCCTGGATGTATCTTCCAGGAGTGGTTTAAAACCCATCGGGTTATTCTATGCCATGAATAATAATCTTATGTGATAGAATCCTTAATTCTTGATCCACCTACCAAGGATTAGAGTGATGAATAGTTACATGTCTATGAAAACACTTGAGTGATGCGTTCAATGTTCAATGTTCGATTCTTTCATCTATGAAAAGTGAACTAATGAAGTATAAAAAAACACGGATGTGTATAGAATGCTTGAGAACCTCTAGGGTTTATAATAAGAGAGAGGTTTAAATGAATGGTTTTGGATTTCCAAATAACACTTTTAGGGAAATATTTTAGAGGTTTCCTATCCAGGCCTCATAGATTCATGATCATTTTTTATATTAAGAACCTACTGGTTCTTGGGTTTAAATCCAGTGAAGAACTGGGCACCATTCTCATTCTGGCATCACTCTCTTAGATCATCTCAGGAATTTTTTAAATTTAAATATAAAAATCATTGATAAGTCTTATCCTTATATTATCACTCATATATTATAATTGGATAAGGATAAAAAGCCAAAAAATACTTCTATTATTATGGTGAACAAAACAAAAATGGAAATAAAATAACTTTAATTCCAAGCTTCTTCACACCCATCAAAGAAGTGTATGATTATGATGAAATAAAGGGAACATGATGTTGTTTGTTTCGCATGTGTCAATAAGGGCCACACGAAGAAAAACTACAATATGAAAAATAAGTAAGGGGAAGCATTAGGTTTATTTTTTATATAGTGAAATTTATGTGTTTATGAAAATTGGGTTATATATATAGCTTGTGGTTCTCACATATGTATTCAAATATAGGGACCTAGTTGATTCAGATTGATAGGTTCAGGGGAGGTAGATCTATGAGCATCCAAAAAAGATTAAAATGTTGATATAGATATTAGGGACTACAACCTCACATTACTGACCTGAATGATCTTGGTTTTGAAGGGTTGTTATTATGTTCCATCTACGGATAAAAACAATATTCCTGTATCCATACATCGTATGAATGGATTTGTTTTCAAATTTGGTATTAAGAATCACATGTTTTATAAATATAGCCTTTTTTTAAAGAAAAAATTAAATAAAATTCATTATGGTGTGGATTACATGGCCCATGTAATGGAATTCGATAATGAAGTTACTTCACCTAAATCATACCACACACATCTTTGGCATCACTGAGTATTTCATGTAATTGAAAAACACTTGGATAAATTACATCAAGATATATATTTAGTTTCTTTTTTATTGAAACCACATTATGTATTTCATGCTAGATTATATTGAAAAATGTCTAAATCCCCATTTAGTGGGAAAGGTGAAAGAGATAAAGATATTATTTAATTAGTTCATACTAATGTATGCAGACAATTTAATATTTATACAAGCAATGTATGCTTATTCATTATAAATATAACATTTATTGATGATTTATTAGATATGGATATGTAATGACCCGAACTTTTGAATAATATTTTTCCTAATTTTGTGTGTCGTTTTATTTTATACTCAACAAAATTATATCCTTTAATTAATGAAGTGAGTATAATTTAAATGAGACCATTGAGTTTCGACTGTTATATGACTGTTGGTCAAGATTATCATTGGAAACTATACTCTTAATGTTATAATTATTAATTATAAATTCAAATGATCATGGTTAATTAATATAAAAAGAAGAGTTGATGGCCTCATCCAGTAGACTCGGGCAATATGAAGCCCATCTGTCGAAGCTTGGGAAGGAGGTAGCATCATAGGGCATTGGTCTAGACCAAGCCCAAGTTGATCTTCAACATGTTAAGCATGAATGGAATTGCCTACGGGAGAAGTTCAAGCTGATAGAAATCACCACTCTGGCAATGTTTTCCAAGCCACCCCAAGATTCTATCACCATAGAACACCTTACACTTAGGTCCTATGATGGTGTAATAAGGGGCTATCTGATGAAGCCTTAGTTACTTTCGGTAATCCTTTTGTATAAATATAATTTTTAATTCTTATTATGGTAAAATTTTTGAATTTCAGATTCCTGGATAAATATAGGATGAATTTATAGAAGTTCCATATTATTGAAGAATTTTGGAAAAAATGGTATTTTAAAATATATTTTTATTCTTTAAAAAATTAATAATGTCACTTGATTTTCCAAAAAAGGTCTTCTACAGTTGTGTTTAGTAAGAAATTTAGAGTCTAATAAGATAAACATAATTTTTAGTTAATAGTAAAGTATTAATAGTAACATATACGTATGAATAGTAATGAATAGTAAATCAACCAAAAAAATTGAAACTTTAACCATGAATGTATAAATACATTTTAGACATCTTAAAAGTGAAAAAATGATAATAGTATATGTTTTGGTATTTTTGTATGTCATAAATATTTTTATTACAAATTTATAATTAATTTAAAATTTTAAAATGAAAAGTTATTTTCATAAAATTTATTTTCATAAAATCTAATCATAATTGTTAATTTATTTAATTATGGTTATATGATAATTTTATGGTACCTTGATTACATTTTCATGGTGTTACAAAACTAGTTATAGTTTTAGAGTTTTTTTGAATGAATAACGTTTTTATTTAAAAATTAAATTAAAAATATTTGGAAAATTGTTTTCATAAAATGGAGTTCATTTTTAAATTCAGATCATCGATATTAGGTTAGAGTAAATTTTTTGGATTTTTCTAAATGAGTAGAATTTTCAGTGAATAGTAAAATATAGTTTTGAGTTTCGGGTGTTTAATGACATCATTGATGATGTAATCATGATGTATTTAATCTGGTATACTTGTGAATATTAATATATGTTATGAGGTGTCCCAAGTGTCCTATACCATTGGAAAATACCGTGGGAAAATACCATGGGCAAGCCCATGGTTTTGCAAATACCACTGATGAGGTGTCCCTTAGAAATTAATTAAATATTCCCTCACTTTTCCTACAAATACCAAGACATTCTATCATTAATTTCATTAAAAAATCCTTATCAACTAATATATGGTCTTTCTACCTCCCAATGAGTCCTCCAAAGGTTCCCTCAAGCCTCTCAAGGTCCCGACCATCAAGCTTTCGAAGTTACTCTTCAAGGTAAGGGAACCTTCAACCCTCCTCTTTTAAGTCATTACATCCTTTCTGTTATGTAATATAGTTCCATTTTATTATGTGGGGTTTTTTTATTTTATATCATTAATACTTTCCATTTCATGTTCAAATGATGATAGACCCTTTCTTCTCTCATCAATTGATTTTATGAATTTTTAAGTAACGTCGTTGGGCTACCAAATTTTTTGTAAAAGAAATCGCATCTTCTATTTCCTTCCATGTTTCATTTTCATATGGTATTTCGTTCAAATATCCATACCATGATCATATTTCTTAATATTCTAAACCTATACTGTATTATGAGTTATTTATGAGTGAGTTACTCTTTCCCCCTCTCTTTTCGATGTTTTCTAAAACCATGTTATATAGCCGTTATGCTGTAGAATTTTATCACAAAACCTCTCTCTTTTTCTTAAGAAATTCTCTTGTATTATTTATGTGAATACCCAATTCTATTTTAATTTCCAGGGGTATTAATCAATAAATAAAATTTATCAATTTTATTATAGAATTGACATACATATAATCCTCACTCCCTTTCCATGGGATATAAATGACATAACAATCATGTTTTTAAGAACTTTTAAAACGTCACGATTTTGAAATGAAACCCATTTATTTTATTCTCTATGGGTTATTAATGAAATGTTTTATTATGATATATGTGGATCACATGAAATTAAATATATATTAAGGGTGGGCTCTTATATCTCTCCAATGCATTGTGTAAAGAATTAATCTCTAGAGATGACATGTTATAAAATACCTTGGTGAATAACCTTGGTAATGTATTTATGACACCTTGGGAATGAACCTTGGTGATATGTTCATGAATGTATAAATAAAATGTTGTAGCAACATATTCATGTTGCGATTAATGTTCTTTTTGTTATGATATTCCTCTTTTTCTGTTGCTCATGTCTTGTGGTTTTCATCAAGTTCTTATTGACATCACAAAGTAAACGGATTCCATTACTTTCCTTACTGGACCTTCTGCCCACCCTTTCCTCTGATGTATGACTCCAGGATATGAGACGTAGAAATTGTACATAGTATGAAACTATGATGAATCCTTACAAGTGGTTTAAAAGAATTTTTTATATTTTTTCATGTATTATATTCCTGATTTCCAAGACACTAGACTTTAAAGATCCTCTGGCTGTAAAATGTAATGAAAAGTTATGTAATAAAAAGGAGAGATTCCATAGTTGGTATCAAAGGGTAGTTTAGTTATTTATGTAAATTAGGCTATTAAAACATTAGGAATAACCCTATAGAAAATTTTAAATATAGGAATACTTCTTAGTATTTTGGTGAGTATTGATTAAGTGGTTTATCAAACCAATACATCTCTGTCTGGATACGAGAAGGTAGAGGCAGCTTTGGAACATATGTACCTAGGAGTGAAAAATCTGACAAGGAGTTTCAGTCTTGACCCAGGTTATCCTGGTACATGACAATGGGCCTGCTGCACTCTTGGTTACGACACTCCTGGGGGATATTTTGGATAATCATAAGATTTTTATGAATCATTACGAAGCATTTATAGAAAAATGTAATTTTTTAAAGCATAATGTTTTAAGACATAAAATATTTTATAGTTAAAATATTCATAAATGAAATAATATTCCCACTAAGGTTTTATTATTTTATAAAATAGTGGTAAATAGGGGGAATCGTGAAAATGGTGACCGCAATGGACCATGCGCTGACGACCCTCTGATGAAAGCCGGAATGGAAACTTTCATGCGAATGATGAACCAAATGAATCATGTTATGGGAAATAACATTAATCAAGATGAGAGTCCAATCTCACCACAAAGGGAACAAATTTATACTGAGTCCTTTATGCATCAACTACCACCATCCTTCGATGGAACGACCGACCCATTGATTGCTGAACAGTGGATCAACTCTATGGAAAATATCTTTTATGTACTCTGTTGTTCAGAGCAAGAGAAGGTCACTCTAGCTGTCTATCGCTTTAAATGAGAAGTTGATCAGTGGTGTGAACTGATTAAAAACATGAGGCCAAGAGTGGGGGTCGAAGCTATGGATTGGGAAGAGTTCAGGGGGATCTTCTTCAACAATTATTTCCCTCGTTTCATGTGAACAAGAATGGGGAAGGAGTTTCTCGAGCTGAAGCCGAAGGAGAATGAGTCTGTGGGAAGCTACGAGATGAACTTTACAAGGCTTCCACATTACAACTATATCTTTGTCATGGAGCCAATTGGTAAGGTTGATAGATTCTTCAGTGGATTGAGACCTCATATGAAGGAGAATGTAGCCAATCGATACTATGATAACAATTACGAGATCATGCGGAGTGCGATGAATGTCGGCTGGAGTTTGGTGAGACGCAGTGGTCTCATAAATCTAACAACAAGAAGAGAATGATGGAGCTTAGCTTAGGGAGGAAATATGATTAGGGAAGAGGAGGCAATAAAGTGAAACTTCCCATGTGTAATAAATGATGGAAGAAGCATTAGGGGAACTGCCTGCTCGGAAGTGGGAAATTCTACAAGTGTAGAAGAGAAGGCCATATTGAGAGGAACTGTCGTAGTGAGGTGAAACCTCAGCTTCTAAACACTAATGACAATGGAAAGTTTGTGCTGGCCCTACCTGATGTCTAGTTCTTTAAGTTTGTATAACTTGGGAACTTTTCCAATCATTGTCCACATATGAGGGTAGTAGAGGGGAACCACCATCAGCCTCAGCAAAGTCCAAGGGAGAAAGGTCGTGCTTTTTCTATCATGACAGCTGAAGTTGAAGCTCTAAATGATGTGGTGGCAGGTAATCTTGTTGTTCTCTCAAAGCTATAAAGTACTTTGTTTGATTCTGGTTCTACCAATTTCATTATTTCTACCAAGTTTGCAAAGAATTTAAATCAACCCTTGACTTTCTAAAAGTAGAGTTATCAGTCAGGACTCTTGGTGGGATTATATATGCATCGTCACTGTTTAGAAACTCTAGTATTTACTTTAGTGAGCGAAATATTATCACAAATCTAGTATTAATTCCCATGATGGAATTCGACATTATACTAGGGATGAAATGGCTCTCAAAGTACAATTCTAAGATCAAATGCATAAGCAAGGAAATCTCAGTAGTCTTGAAAGGAAAACATAAAGTTATCTTCCAAGGAGAGATATCTCAGCCTGATATTTGCCTAGAAAAACCTCTTATATCATTCTTTATATAGTTTATCAGTGAAGAAGAAGAAGTAAATGAGATTTTGAGGATTGAAAAAACCCCCGTCATCTTGGAATACATTGACGTATTTCCTAAGGAGTTACCTAGACCTCCCCTAGAAAGAGAGGTAGAGTTCCCCATTGAACTCGTACTTGGATCACATCCGATATCAAAGACCCCATATAGGATGGAAAAGGTGGAGCTGGAGGATTTAAAGAAACAACACCAAGATCTTTTAGAGAAGGGGATTTCTAACAGAGTGTGTCTTCTTGGGGAGCACCTATTCTCATTGTGAAGAAGAACGATGTATATATGTGGATATGCATTGATTATAGAGAACTGAATGGGATCACAGTGAAGAAAAAATACCCTCTTCTGAGAATTGATTACACATTTGACCAACTTCATGGGGATAAATTCTTCTCTAAGATTGATCTTCATTCTGGTCATCATTAATTGAGGTTGAAGAAAGAAGATATTCCAAAAACTGCGTTCCGATCAAGATATGAGCATTATGTGTTTGTTTTTATGCCCTTGGGATTGATTAATGAACTTTTTATTTTTATGTATTTGATGAATAGAGTCATTAAGGACAACCTTGATAACTTCGTGGTAGTTTTTATTGTTGATATTATAATATATTCAAAAATCTATGAGGAGAATGAGGATCATCTAAGGGTTATTTTGAAAACTCTACATAAGGAGAGTCTTTTTGGGAAGTTCAGAAAATGTGAATTCTTGTTACAATAAGTTTCTTTCTTGGGGAACATTGTTACCTATGAAGGAATCAAAATTAACCCTACAAAGACAAAAGTTGTAGAGGAGTGGCCTTATCCTATAATAATAACTAGGATTCATAGTTTCCTTGGACTAGTGGGTTATTATAGGATGTTTGTGAAAAAACTTTTCAAGACTTTCTAATCCATTAACCAAGTTAACTCAGAAAGGGGTCAAGTTCATCTGGACAAAGAAGTGTGAGAAAAGTTTCCAAAATCTAAAGAAGATATTGGTTACATTACTAGTGTTAACTCTACCCTCATGTGGAAAAGGACTCGTTATTTTTAATGATGCATCTCTGAAAGGTCTTGGGTGAGTCCTCATGTAAAATAAAAAAGTCATTCATTATGCATCTCAACATTTGAAGAATCATGAGAAGAACTATCCAACACATGATTGGGAGCTAGCTGCGATCGTTTTTGATCTAAAGATATGGAGGCACTATCTTTATGGGGATAAATGTGATATATAACTATACCATAAAAGTTTTACGTATATTTTCACACAAAAGGAATTTAACATGAGATAGAGGAGATGGTTGGAAATTCTCAAAGACTACGATCATTCAATTCATTATCATCCCGGAAGAGAAAACAAAGTCACTGATTCATTAAGCAGGAAATACCTAGTGGTTATTTCCATGATGAGGATTCAGAGATATCCTTTAATCAATGACCTAGTAAAACTTGACATGAGAATAATAAGGTAAGGGAAATCATCAACCCTAACCCAAAATATTTCTCAACTTTAATTACTAGATAAGATCAAGAAAGCTCAAAAATAGGATCCTTTATTACAGAAGAAGTTTGAGGTTATGAAGGATGGGATGTTTACTGAGTTCAACATTGATCCAGAAGGTGTATTGAAATTTCGTACAAGACTATGTGTTCCATCTATTCTAGAAATAAAGAATGAGTTGATGGATGAATCACATAGCTCTATATTATCTATACATCTTGGAAGCACACAAATATATAGGGACCTTCATGATCATTATTGGTGGGATAATAGGAAAATGGAGATTTCTTACTACACTTCAAGGTGCCTAGTATGTTAGCAAGTGAAGGCAGAGCGACAACTTCCTAATGGGGTATTACAACCACTACCCATACCAGCATGGAAGTGGGACAATATCACTATGGAATTCATCACTGGTCTCCCGAGAACATCTAAAGGAAACAATGAGATATGAGTTATAGGGGACCATCTCACCAAGACTTCCCATTTTATCTATATTTGGGAAGATTTATCTCTTGATCAACTTTTTAGGATTTATATGAAGCAAGTGGTAAGGCTGCATGGAGTTCCATTTTTTATCATATCTGATCGTGATCCAAGGTTCACATAAAAATTATGGAGAAGTCTTCAATATTATCTGAGTAATGAATTGAATTTTAGTACAACCTATCACCCCAAACTGATGTTCAATCAGAAATAACTATTCAAACACTCGAGGACATGCTGAGAACATGCACAATGGAATTTAAAGGTGGATGAGATCAACAACTCCCTTTAGTTGAGTTCTCTTACAACAACGGTTTCCACTCAATCATTCAAATGGAACCCTTTGAAGCTCTATATGGTAAGAAATGTAGAAATCCTACTTTTTGGGTTGAATTTTGTGAGAGAAAGATTCTTAGGCCAGATTGTGTTCAAGAGATGACAGAAAATGTCCATGTCATCCTGCAACACATTAAGCCTGCTCAGAGTCGGCAAAAGTGCTATGCTGACAACCGTCGAAGGGACATGGAGTTTGATGTTGGTGACAAATTCTTTCTTTGTATTTGAAATTGTAAGAGAGTCATTATATTTGGGAAGAAATAGAAGCTCATCCCTAGGTACATTGTCCCCAATGAAATCCTTGATCGAGTGGGAGTAGTGGCCTATCGGCTTGTACTTCATCCAAATCTATCACAAGTTCATGATGTCTTCCACATATCCCTCTTGAGGAAGTACATAACTAACCATTCACATGTACTAAAACTAGAGGTGGTATAACTGGAACATGACATCTCTTACAAGGAGAATCCAGTGGAGATCTTAGATCGTAGAGACAAGGTTCTACGCAACAAGACTACCCGCCTTGTTAAGGTGTTGTGGAAGAACCACAAATGCGAAGAAGCCACATGGGAACTGGAGGAGTCTATGAGGAAGAAGTACCCACACATTTTCTCTTCTTAGGGTATGAATTAAAATTTCTAGGACAAAATTTTTTAAGGGGGGGGGGATGTAATGACCTGAACTTTTGAATAATTTGTTTCTTAATTTTGTGTGTCATTTTATTTTATACTCAATAAAATTATATGCTTTAATTAATGAAGTGAGTATAATTTAAATGAGACCATTGGGTTTTGAATGTAATATGAATATTGGTCAATATGACTGTTGGAAGCTATATTCTTAACATTATAATTATTGGTTTACAAATTCAAATGATAATGGTTAATTAATACAGAAAGAAGAGCCGATGGCCTCATCCAGTAAACTCGGGCCATATGAAGCCCATCTGTCAGTGCTTGGGAAGGAGGTAGCATCATTGAGCATTGCTTAGGACCAATCCCAAGTTTAACTTCAACATGTGAAGCTTGAACGGAATTTCCTATGGGAGAAGTTCAAGCTGATAGAAATCACCACTTGGGCAATGTTTTCGGAGCCGCCCCAAGATTCTATCACCATAGCACACCTTACACTTAGGTCATATGCTGGTGTAATAAGGGGCTACATAATGAAGCCTTAGTAACTTTTTTTAATCCTATTTTATAAATATAATTTTTACTTCTTATTATGGTAAAATTTCTGAATTTCAAATGTCTGGATAAATACATGATGAATTTATAGATGTTCCATATTATTGATGAATTTTGAAAAAAAGAAAATTTTAAAATATCATAGTATTCTTTAAATAATTAATTATGTGAATTTATTTACAAAAAAAAAAGACTTCTATAGTTGTGTTTAGTAAAAAATTTAGAGTCTAATAAGATCAAATTAATTTTTATTAAATAGTAAAGTATGAACAGTATCATACCCGTATGAATAGTAATGAATAATAATGAATAGTAAATCGACCAAAAAAAATAGAAACTTCACCCGTGAATGTAAAAAAATATTTTAGACATCTTAAAAGTTAAAAAATGATCAAAGTATAAGTATCAGTATTTTTCTATGGCATAAATATTTTGATTAAAATTTTATAATTAAATTAATAATTTAAAATGAAAAATTATTTTCATAAAATTTAATCATAATTTTTTATTTTATTGTCTTATGGTTATATGATAATTTCATGGGACCTTGGTTGCTTTTTCAAGGTGTTACAAAACAAGTTATAGTTTTAGAGTTGTTTTTTTTGAATAAATAATGATTTATTTAAAAATTAAATTAATTATATTTAGAAAATTATATTCATAAAATGGAGTTCATTTTTGAATTCATAGCATCGATATTAGGTTAGGGTAAATATTTGAGATTTTTTTAAAAGAGTTGAATTTTCAGCGAATAGAAAAAATACAGTTTTGAGTTTCATGTGTTTAATGACATCATAGATGATGTAATCATGATGTAATAAATCTGGAAGACTTTTGAATAGTAATATATTGTATGAGGTGTCCGAAGTGGCCAATACCATTGGAAAGTCCATGGTTTTGCAAATACCACCGATGAGGTGTCCCTTTGAAATTAATTAAATATTCCCTTACTTTTCCTATAAATACCAAGTCATTACCTCATTCATTTCATTAAAAAATCATACTAAATGAATCTTTGGTCTTTATACCTCCCAAAAAGTCCTCCCAGGGTTCCCTCAAGCCTCCCAAGCTCCCTACCTTCATGCTTTTGAAGTTACTCTTCAAGGTAAGGGAACCTTTCACCCACCTCTTTTAAGTCATGACTTCATTTATTTTATGTCTCATAGTTCCATTTTATTATGTGGGGGCTTGTTATTATATATCTTTACTATTTTCCATTTCATGTCCAAATGACTAGAGAACCTTTCTGCTCTCATCAATTGATTTTCTGAATTTTAAGTGGTGCTGTTAGGCTACCAGTTTTTTTGTAAAAGAAATCACATCTTCTCTTTCCTTTCAAGTTTCATTTTCATATGGTATTTCCTTAAAATATCCATAACATGATCTTATTTATTTTTATTATATACCCATACTGTATTATGAGTTATTTATGATGGGTTGACTCTTGTCCCTTATCTTTTCAATGTTTTTTAAAACTATGTTATATAGCCGTTATGCTGTAGAATTTTCATCTCAAAATATCTCTCTTTTTCTTAAGAAATCCTCTTGTATTATTTATGTGAATACCCATTTATGTTTTCATTTCCAAGGGTATTCATCAATAAAAAAATTTATCTATTTTATTCTGTAATTTACATACATATAACCCTCACTCCCTTTCCATGGGTTGTAAAGGACACAACGATCAAGTTTTTAAGAACATTTAAAACGTCATGATTTTGAAATGAAACCCATTTCTTTTATTCTCTATGGTTTATTTATGAATTGTTTGATTATGATCTATGTGGATCACATGAAATTAATGACATATTAATGGTGATCCCTGATAGTTCTCCAATGAATTGGGTAAAGAATTAACCTCCAGAGATGATAAGTTACACAATACCTTGGTGAATAACTTTGGTAATGTTTTTATGACACCTTGGGAATAAAACTTGGTGATATGTTCATGAATGTATAAATGAAATTTTGTAGCCACATATTAAAGTTGTGATTCATTTTATTTTTATTATGATATGCCTCTTTTTACATTTCTCATGTCTTGTTATTTTCATCAAGTTCTTATTGATATCATAAGTAAACTAATTCCCTTGATTTCCTTATTGGGCCTTCGGCTCACCCTTTCCTTTGATGTATGTCTCCAGATAAGAGATTAAGTAATTGTACATAGGATGAACCTTTTCTGAATCCGTATAAGTGGTTTAGAATAATTTCTTATGTTGTTTTCATGTATTATGTTCCTGATTTCCAAGACACTAGACTTTAATGATTCCCTGTTTGTAAAATGTAATGAAATGTTATGTAATAAAAAGGCAGGATTCCATAGGATATGTCTACATAATGAGGTAAAAATCAGATTATTTTGAAAAATATCAAGGAATAAAAGAATTAAGTTGAGATCAAACTTGGTATGATGATTGAGAAACATCGCTTAGATCATGGTTGAGAATATATTAATTAAGAATTCATTGATTATTTATGTGAGTTTTGGATAATTTCATAACTCACTCCTCATACACATTAGTGGAATAGTGTAAGTGGATGGGGAAACTGCACCTTGATGTACATGGGGAGATCAATTATGAGTCATGCATGTCATCTATTATTCTTTTGGGGATATATGTTATATATAGAAGCATATGTACTATACTGAGTTTCAAGAAAAGAAATAGATGATATACCATATAAATTAAGGAATTGGAAGAAACATGCATTGTATTAATTATATGTTTGGGGTTTTTAAGAATTTTATGACCTCTATATGTGAAAATTCTACACTCCAATGAACAAAGTGTATCATTATAGGATATACCAATGAAAATGATGGATAATATATATAAAATCCTTCAAAAAATGGTTATGGTTGACATATTTCCCACATTTATTGTGAAATATATTATCTCTAAAATAGATAGTGGGAGAGACTTATACTTTGATTAAATTCTAGATCAATATACAAAATAGTTGGAATACGAACGTACTATAAAAATCCCTATGGAAGATGAAGTTGTTCAAGAGAAACCAGTATTACATAGGAGTAATAGAGAGATTATAGAATGAGAACTGTATGGTTTTATAATTACTAAGGATAGTGACTCATTAGTAGTCAATAATAATGAACCTTTAACCATAAAAAAATCAATAAGTGGCACATATGATTCCACAAGGAATGAATTTATAACTTCTAAAATTGATTCCATACTCCAAAACCAAGTCTGTATTTTGGTAGATCCTCTAGTGGATGTAAATATTATTGGTTGAAAATGGGTATTCTAGAAGAAACTCAACATGTATGGAAAATTTATTACCTATAAGGTGTGACTGGTTGTAAAGGGTAATAAATATAATATGTTAATTGACTAGGATGAAACCTTTTCACTGGTTTCAATGCTAAGATCCATCATAATTCTACATAAAATCTCATCTTTCCATGAATATGAGATTTGAAAATGATTTTCAAAACAACCTTCCTCAATTTTAACCTTATTGTATATTTATATATGAAATAACCCAAAAAGTTTGTCACTACAAAGGATTACATGATGATATGAAAATTGAAAAAATATATTAATTAATTCAAGAAACCATCTATGTCATGAAATATTCATTTTGAAAATGTCATAATAATAAATTGGTTTCAATAATATTGAGTGTGATCCTTGTGTGTATAAATATTTTAATGGGATTTCAGTCATTTTATTAATAGTATATGTTGATGAAAAATATAATCATTTGAAATAAAATTCCAATATTACATTCTTCTAAGGCATGGTTAAATAAATTCTTCTCCATGAAGGAATTGGGAGAGGAAACATATATTCTTGGGATCAAGATACATCTTGATAGATTCAAGAGCCTTATTAACCTAAGTCAAAGTAATATTTCTGTGTTCAAGGAAACTAATTCAAATAATATAAATTGGAAATACGCTGAAGATATTTAGTATAGAACAATCCTAGATGGGATTGTTTCCAACAAGACATTGAATTAATCTTTCAAAGAAAATTTGTCTTTAGACACATGGTAAATGTAATGGAATGGAATGGATACAATAAAAATTAGTTAATGGGATGATAATGTGTGATATATTATATGCAATGGAAGATTTCAACTATCCATTATGTGTAGTAGGATGATATCAATCTGACCTAGGTGACTGCCATTGGATGACAGTGAAAACTATTCTTAAGTATTTGTGGTATACTAAGGATGTGTTCATGGTTTTTGGCGGAGATAAGGAACTAGTCATTAGAGTATATAAAAATTATAATTTCTAAGTGGATAAATATGATATGAAGTCACAAATAGGATACATCTTCACTTATAATGTAGGTACTATGAGTTGTAAGAGCTCAAAGAAGGATGTGGTCATAGATTCTACAGTAGAGTCTGAGTATATTATGGATTCTATGGAAGATAAAGAAGAAGTATGGATGCAAAACATCATCATTATCTTGATGTGGTTCCTATTAGTAACAAACCTATCACATTATAATATGATAATACTACAATGGTGGATCTTACAAAACATCTGAGGTCACATCAGTGGATGAAGTACATAATTTTGAATTATCATCTCTTGAGGAATTTTTCTTAGATATTGGAAGTTGAAGTGATAATTTTTTCCATGTAAGATAATGTTTTATACCCCATGACTAAATCCTTAACTCAAATGAAACATTATTATCATGTGAGATCTAAAAGATAGAAATTCATAGGAAGATGGATCTACTCCAAGTGGGAGTTTGTTGGAAATTGTGTCGTAGGTCCAACTATTTATATATTGTCAACTTGTATATTATATGTATTTAATATTAATGAAACATATTATTAAATATTATTTAATTTTTTGCATTTCTTTGATGTAATAATTTCCTAGAATATATATCCCATTGAAAATTTCATAGTAGTTCCCTGCTATGATGAGAACCTTCTATGTTATGAAGATATTGTTATATAATGTTATGTTGTTGGATAACATAAAATGATCAGACACATAGTATATAGAATGTTAGGTGTGAGTTCTCATAAGTTGACAAGTATTCTTCTCATGAAGTTATCACATAGTAATCTCCAAGATGAGAGAATAGGATAATAGACCCGCCGGTTGGAATTATGCATGTTTTCGTGTAATCGGATATTGCTATCATTGAGAATGTGTAATGGTACATAGAATTTAATATTATCATTAATTCACGACATTACTCAAAAAAAATTATTATTTGATGAAAATAATGACTACATATGTTTTCGATGAGGTGGGGTACACTGGGTGCACCACTATTGACATGGTAATAATGGATTAGTTAAGGAAGGATTTTACCCTTCCATATTTATATAAGCTACTATTTGGACCCATTTATTATAATAGAAAAATTACACTAAATCCCATGGTCATGGTGTAAATATGATTTAATTTTAGATATTAAAATAATGTGGTACCAAGAATATAGGTCGGTGAAACAAATTTGTGACCTTCTTGATGAGATATTGTGATAAAGGGGTTATATTAAATAGTGAGAATTCATATGTTATTGTCATCATTTTGAAATTAAGATTGATCTCTGGGTTCCATAACCCATTGATATATATTAATCTTCGATGTCACGACCCGTCCCCCGGGGCCCGTGCCGTGACTACCCCAAACCCACCTTCCATAGGCCAGGGGTTGACGACTAGCACCAAAAGGTGTATCCCCTAAAACCAAATTGGAATTGCCTTTATATCCTATAAACACACTCAACCAAGCACACGACAATATAAAAACACAAGTAACTGTATAGCAAAAAGAGTGTTGAAAGTAAGTGGGACCGGAATACAAGCCCAACAATGAAGGTAGAAGTACAACTGGAAATACAATACAATAGAAGAAAGAGGGAGATAGCTACTAGGTTGTCCTCTGAGGTTACTACCTAAAGAGTAGGTATAGATCTCTTATTTATCACTCCATGTCCGCATGTCTCTTATGCATACTAACACACCGAATGGTCCACCTCCGGGCATCGTCCAGTCCTGGTACCCTCAGCCTCGTTCAGCGTTGTCTATCGTCTACACCAAACACAACAAGGTGCGGGCGAATCCCATGAATGGTTGAGTATAAAAACACTCATTAGGGACCCTGATACCCTCAAGGCCTCAAAAAATATACAAAGGATAAACCAAAAAGCATGTAACCAGTGACAACCCTACTTAGGTATATGCCCATACATATTCCGAAGTTATCGAATATAACCCATCTAATTCATGAGGATACACAGGGCCTAAATCCATAGACAAAGTACAACTGTTCCATGAAGGTAAGTACCACAAAGGTAAACCACACAGAATAATGCCACAAAGGCAAAACCATGAGGGTAAGTACCACATAGGTACACCACACAGAAGAATACCACAAAGGTAAAGACTCATCTCACACCAGGTATAACTTAGGTACAGTAGTAGATATTATTATATGTAACCACTAAATCATATTACTCCGTTAAGAGGTAGAACCATGTAGGATGCCAAATCGTCATCAGACCCACACATGATCATAGTACATAATCAGATCCACACATGATCCTAGTACAGCAGACCCACATAGGATCCTAGTACATCATTAGACCCACACATGATCCTAGTACAGCAGACCCACACAGGATCCTGGTACATCATCAGACCCACATAGGATACTAGTACAATAGACCCACACGGGCTCCTAGAGTAGTCCCATATGGATTCCTAGAGTAGATCCATGTGGGAACTTCAAGAACAGACCCACGAAGGATCCCTTTCTCATGTTACAGCCAGCTACAGGGTTTCCACACTAAGCTCGCTTGATCCCCGGAGGATCCGATCCTCAAGCCACAGGTCGATACTCCAACTTCCAAGAAGTTCCATGAAGAAGTATCCCAAAGGACCACCATTACATAGGGGTCTCAACGCAACAAACAATGTATCAAAAGAACGCTAGATCTGTAAGTTATTAGCCTTTTAGTTCCGAGGGCCTGGTTGGATTTGTGCTCGATCCTACCTAAAAGTACCCCAAAATTATCCAAATCTCAAGTGGGGTATACTAGAAGGACCATCTCACTCCAAGGTTTCTGGCACCATAGACGGTTCATCAAATGGACGTCCGGTGAAAAAGTTATGGTCGAATGAACGTATAAGGTCGAAACTGGTCTGGGTCTGGTCCGACCGGGACGGACCGACCTGGCCCGACCTGGACTATGATGACCCAACCTGATACAGGTCGACCCGAACGACTGGTTCCGGCCCGGCCCACTGGTTCGGCCCTGGACCACCGGCACAGGCCGTCCCACTGTGTCCAGCCCGGCCCGCGAGGTCCGGCCCGGCCTCGCAACATGCAGGGGGGGAGTCGCGCACCCCCTACCGTCAAACACCGAATGACCAAATCTGTTCACTCACTATCAGCAAATGGGACCCCCCGCGGGTCCATCTCGGTCCAGCTCATCCGACCGTAATGGCCAACCCCCTTTCCTACCGGTGGCGCATTGTGCGCCGCCCCTCCACGGTCGGCCAAATGTCGGCCGCCTTCCGCCATCCGCCACAGCCCCTTGCTCCGACGGTGTTGCATCGTGCACCACCCCGTTGTGTTTGGACGAACGTTGGCCACCCTCTATCCACCACCGTAGTCGATGGGCCGCGACTCTTCTCCAGCAGTTCGGTCGCGCCGCCACCTTCGTCGTGGGCAATTGTGGTGCCGACCACCGTTCCTGAGACCCCACCTGCATCGGTCGCCGTCCTCCTCCATCGCATAGAATAAAAAAGAACCATAAGATTTGCAGAGGGGTTGGGCCATGTTTGTTTGGCCCATGCCCTCCATGTTAGTGTGGTAGAAAGTGGCTCAAGTTAGGTGATTCAACGTGAGATAAAAATTAATGTTGATCAATCGAAAACAAACCCCTACCTCGGAGGTTTGTTGACGTTGATGAGGATGGAAGGATGAACTTCGGTTCATCGTCATTGAATACGTCCCTCATTGGAGGTGGCGCGTTTCTCATTAGAGAAGTTGGCACGTTCCTTGTTGGAGAAGATGGCACATTCTTTGTTGGAGGATGTGTGTCTCCAAGAGATCTCTTCAAGCCTCGCTTTCACCAACAATTTCTCCCACACTAAAAGAGGTTCCAACCCAAATAAAATATGTTTTTCCATTTTTAAATTGTTGGCACAAATTAAGTTGGCATCATTAATCAATTGATGAGGAATAATTAAATTGGTGAATAATTAATGGGGAGTTGAGAAGTCTCCCCCATTAATAGGGTTTCGGGTGCTCCCCACCACCATGGATTTTAATTGGAGTTTTTTCTAGCTCGGGTGGTCCCCACCATAGAACATTCAATTGGAAGGATAAAAATAAAATAAAATTTATTCTATAATTTTATTTTTATTCCACGATAGGCACGAAAACCAAATTTAACCCTCAAACAATTCCCGTCAAGGTGAAAGTCTCCTTAAGTGAATACTGGAACCGTGAGTTCAACAGTGTCCTTAGATTTCAATTCTGAGCACTGGTTCAAAAGTTACAGAAACCCGCTCGCACGTTTACTGAACGTACCCAAAGAAAAGTTCAAAAATTCATTTCGGGAACACCGGGCCTCGAAATCATGTGTCATCAATTTTCACAGGCTCATAAAATTCCGATATAATTAAAAAAAATACAGGTAATTTCTAGGACTTTACATTCTCCCCACCTTAGGGATTTGCATCCCCAGAATCCAAATCACAAAAACTAAGAAAACAAGTTGGGGTACTGAGCACGAATCTGGGCCTGCCACTCCCATGTGCTCTTCTGGAGGTTCACGTGCTACCAACGAACGTGCACCAGATGTATCGACAGCCCACAAAGGACCTGGTCTTGTCGATCCTTAATATTTACTGGAACCTCTGTAAACGTCACCCTATCGTCGATGTCCATCTCACCGTGATCGATGATGTGGGTAGGATCATGAACATATCTCCTCAGCTGGGATACGTGGAAGACGTCGTGCACCCAGTGCAACTGAGGTGGAAGAGCTGGGTGGTAAACCACCTCGCCAACTCTACTGAGGACCTGGAAGGGTCCGATGAACCTCCGAGATAACTTGCCACCCCGGCCAAATCTCTACAAACCACATCAAGGTGAGACCCGTAGAAAGACATGGTCACAATCCTCGAACTCCAACGGTCTCCGTCTCCTATCGTCATAAGACTTATACCTGCTCTTTGTAGTCTTCATCTGCTCTTGGATAACTTGCACCTTCCCCGTGGTAGCTCGTACCATATTTGGTCCCACTAGTGCTGACTCCCCTAGGTCAGTCCAACACAAAGGTGATCTGCAAGGTCGGCCGTACAGAGCCGTGAAAGGTGTCATCCCAATGGTGGAGTGATAGCTGTTGTTGTATGAAAACTCCATCAAAGGCCAGTGATCCTCCCAACTGCAACCGAAGTCAAGAATACAAGCACACAACATGTCCTCGAGGGTCTGAATGGTCTGCTCATTCTGGCCATCCATCTGAGGATGGAAGGCGGTGCTCAAACGAAGCTGCATCTCGAAAGCCTCCTTCAACCCCTTCCATAGCAGGGAAGTAAAATGTGAATCACGATCAGAGACAATCATCGAGGATACTCCATGTTTCCTCACAATCTGCTAAACATAGAGGTGCCCCAAGCTCTCTACTGAAACATACTCTCTGATCAGTAGGAAGTGGGCCGACTTGGTGAGTCGGTCGATGATCACCTAGATAGAATCAGGACCTATGGATGTACGTGGAATTCCTATAATTAATTCCATGGATATCCCATACCACTTCTACTCTGGGACATCTAAAGGCTAAACTAATCCTACTGGTACCTGATGCTCCGCCTTCACTTGCTGACAAGTAAGGCACTGAGATACATACTCTGATAATTCTCTCTTCATTCCTAGCCACCAGTGCTATCATTGGAGGTCCCGGTACATCTTCTCAACTATTGGATGTACCGCTAGACGAGATGTGTGGAACACTCTCAACACTTCCTCCCAAAGCGACACTGGTACCAAAGTAAGTCCTCTGAAAAGGATGATGTCCTCGCCACCTTCAGAAAATCCATCAGGTGCCTGTCTTGTAGATATCTGAGCACATCAAGCCTCGAAGTTAGTTTCCCCATGATGTGCCACCCTGACTCGCTATATAAGTGGAGGGGTGACTATAAGATACTGAATCAAAGATTCTCCATATCAATCCTCAAAATATATATGCAAAGCATCCACCTGCTCCTTCACCTCACCTAGCAGCTGTATACCAGATCTCCAACTGAGTGCATATGCTACAACGTTCCCCTTCCCAAAAGTATAGACTATCTCGAAGTCATAGTCCTAGAGGAACTCAATCCAATTCCACTGTCTGATGTTTAGGTCCTTTTGCGATAAGATATACTTGAGAATCTTGTGATCTGAGTAGACTGAAAAACATTCTCCCATCAAGTAATGTCGCCACTTCTTCAAGGTGAATACCACTGCTGATAAATCTAGGTCATGGGTAGCGTAGTTATGCTCATGCTATCTCAGATGTCTAGAACAATACGCGGTCACTGCTCGTTCATGCATCAGGGAACATCCGAGTCTAGTCCCTGATTCCTCGCAGAAGACTATGTACTCAACGCCCTCCATCAGAAGCCTCAAGATGGGGGAATATTCATCCTCTGCATGAGCTCCTGAATACTCTGTTGACATATCTCTGACCACACAAAGTGGTTCCCCTTATTTATCAATTCTAATAAAGGTTATTCAACTCTGTATAAATATGCCACAGATCTCCGGTAGTATCCAGCCAATCCCAGGAAATTCCATACCTCTGTCACACTCCTGGGTGGATCCCATGAAAGTATCACCTCAATCTTCACTGAATCCACTGCAACTCCAACCACCGAGATGAAATGTCCCAGAAAGTGAACCTCTCGGATCCATAACTGGCACTTCAAGAGCTTACCATAAATTTGGTGCTCTCAGTGTGTGTCCAAAACTACCTTCAAGTTATATGCATGATCCTCCTCAATAGTTGAGTAGATCAGAATGTCATCAATGAAGACCACCACAAAGAAATCGAGATCTTACTGGAAGATCCTATTCATGAGTCCCATGAACAGTGTTAGAGCATTGGTCATGCCGAAAGGCATAACCAAGAACTCATAATGGCCATACCGATATCGGAAAGCTGTCTTCTGCACATCCTCATCTCGTACTCTGAGATAGTGATAGCCTAATATGAGGTCTATCTTCAAGAACCATTGTGCTCCCTTTAGAAAATCAAAGAGGTTTTCAATCCTTGGGAGTGGGTACTTGTTCTTCACAGTCACCTGGTTCAATTTCCGATAGTCAACACAAAGTCTTAAGCTCCCATCCTCCTTCTTGGCGAACAAAATCGGGGATTCCCAAGGAGAAAAACTAGGCAAGATGAACCATTTCCCCTATAAGTCCTCCAGTTATACCCGCAGCTCACGAAGCTCCTCAGGAGCCATCTGATATGCTGGTGTAGATATAAGTGTCGTCCCAGGGTAAAAGTCAATGTAAAATTCCACCTCTATACGAGGAGGTAGACCCAAAACATCCTCAGGGAAGACATCCATGTACTGGTCTACCACTACATGATAGGTCAGACTCTCCACATCAACCACTCTATGGGTATGGAAATCCATCTGATGAGTGATCAACTACACTCTCCTCCAGGTAAGTCCACCCTATGTTGGAAAGGCTCCCTTATCACTAGTGAAGGGAAACCTGGTCCCATCCATGCAAGCACACCACACTTTGCGCCTAATATAGCCTATCTGAGCATGGACTGTAGATAGCTAGTCCATACCCAAGATGTCATTATAAGGCCTCGATCCCACTACTAGGAGATCCCAGCTGAAGCTCTCGCCTCCTAAAGTAAGCTCACACTGCCGGATCCAGTGTGTAATTAACAAATCCTCTCCCGAAGGAGTCTCTTTACATAAGGATCAAGCTAACAACTCCGTCATAATCTCCGAGATCCGAATGAGGGTAGTGGAAATAAAAGAATGTCCAGCACCTGTGTTTATAAGTACTGCAACTAAGGTGGTGTAAAAAGAGATCATACCTTGAATCATCTCTGGAGCTCCATGATCGTAGGCCTTAGCTGCCTAGAGCAAAGCTCACACCTATCCACATGTTCCCTACGGTCGGGGTGGACCTCCTAGTGGTGGTGGCGTTAACATCTCGAATCTTCACCCACTGCCACCTACACGAACTACTACTTTTCCACATATGCCTGATCCCTACGGACCTCCTCGGTTGAACCTCTGTCAATGCCTGGGTAGTCCATTGAACGTCTTCTGATCATCCATATGGCGGGTCGGGCAGTCTTGAGCCATGTGACCCTGCCCACCGTATGCGTAACACTTCCTATTCCATGCATGACTGGCTCTATCTCCGGTACCCCGCACAACTGACCCTGAATCATGCGGTCGTCCACCTGTATGTCTAGTCCTCTTGGTCCTTTGTGACAGATTCCTATTTCTAGCTGCAGAATACTCCCCTACGCGATGACTGGTGGTGCGTCTTGTTGTTGGTGACTTCTTAGTAAGAAAACTCTCAACTAAGAGGGCTTTCTCTAACACCCCCGCCTACGTCGGGATGCTGAGTGAGATCACCGAAGCCCTGATCTCCCGCATGAGTCATTGCTTGAAGGTCCAGGTCCTAAAGAATGTGTCCCGTACCATATCAGTGGAGTAGCGTTAGAAGTTGGTGATCCTCATTGAGTACTGAGCCACCTTCATTATGTCCTTATGCAGATTAAGAAGCTCCTGAATGCACACTGTGCGGAGAGTCACTGGGACAAACTCTACATGCAATAGGATCTCAAAGTCTCCCCAGAGAAGTGTCACCTCATCATGAGCCTAGAGCATCAAGCCCCACCATCTGCCTGCGGCTTCCCATAGAATACTAGAAGCAAGGATCACCATGAGATCAGCTGGTGTCCCTATCAGCCGGATTACTCTCTCTACGGCCTCCAACCAATCCTCAGCCGCCTGTGGGTCCATCTATCCCCTGAACCTGGGTGGAATTTAGTTTTGGAAGTCATGCAATGCACTGAAGCATCTTTCACCCTCCTTTGTTGGGGCTAGTGGCATCGGTGGACCAATTACTAGTGGTACCATTGGTGCCTTCGCTGGTAGAGGGACCTGCACCGAGGCCTCATCGCTCGTTGGGCTATCATCATGTACTCTACCCAGAACCCTAGATGGATATCTGGGTGGAGGAATCCTGAAAAGAAATAAGTGATCCATGGTCAATATGTTATGCCTGGTGAGATGACTCAAAAAGATCACAAAGAAATGGTTTCAATACACACACACAATCTGTGTTTTTGTGCACTGAGTCAGAAATCTGAAGCCAGGGTCCTGGTGTATGGATACGTCGGCCGCCACACCAATAATGGATTCCCTAAACTGATTACTACCCTCATAACACTTAACACTATTGTTGTTAAAATGATCGGAGTCCAATTTTCTACGGTAGAACCGATTCCTATGATACCAATTTGTCTTGACCTGTCCCCGGGGCCCGTGTTGTGACTACCCCAAGCCCGTCTTCCATAGACTAGGGGCTGGTGACTAGCACCAAAAGGTGTATCCCCTAACAACAGGAAGGCATTGAATTTATATCCAGTAAACACTCAACCAACAACATGACAAGATACGATCAAAAGTAAACTGTATAGAAAAAATAACGCTGAAAGTAAGAGGGTCCAGAATACAAGCCCAACAGTGAAGGTACAAGTACAACTGGAAATACAATACAACTAAAGAAAGAGGGATACTGCTACTAGGTCATCCTATACAGTTCCTACCTGAAGGGTAGGTAAATATCGCCTCCTCATCACTCCATGTCCTCCCGTCTCTTCTACGTAATGACACACTGAATGGTCCACCATCGGGCATCGTCCAGTCCTGGTACCGTAGCCTCGATCAGCGATGTCTGTTTTCTACACCAAACACAACACGTTGCGAGCAAAGCCTGTGTAGGGGTGAGTATAACGATACTCAGTAGGGACCCTGATACCCTCAAAGTCTCACAAAATACACAAAGGATAAACCACAACGCATGTAACCAGTGACAACCCTACTTAGGTATATTCCCATACATATACCTTAGTTATCAAATATTACCCATCTCATTCTTGAAGAAACACAAGGCCCATCTCCTTAGCCAAAGTACAACTATTCCACGAAGGTAAGTACCACATAGGTATGCCATAGAAAAGAATAGCACAAAGGTAACACCAAGACGGTAAGTACCACACAGGTACCCCACACAGAACAATACCACAATGGTAAAGACTCAGCTCACACCAGGTATAACTTAGGTACAATAGTAGAAATGATTATATGTAACTACTGAATAATCTTACTCTGATAAGAGGAAGACCCACGTAGGATCCTAAATCATCATCAGACCCACACATGAACCTATTACATCATCATATCCACACAAGATCCTAGTACAACAGACCCACACAGGATCCTAGTACATCATCAGACCCACACAAGATCCTAATACAACAGACCCACATAGGATCCTAGGAAATCATCAGAACCACACATGATCCTAGTAAATCAGAACCACACAGGATCCTAGAGTAGTCCAACATGGATTCCTAGAGCGGATCCATATGGGATCCTCAAGAACAGACCCACAAAGGATCCCTTTCTCATGTTACATCCAGCTACAGGGTTCCCGTACTAAGCTCGCTTGATCCCAGTATGTTCCGCTCGTCAAGCCACAGGTCTATACTCCAACTACCACAAAGTCCCACAATGAAGTATCTCAAAGGAAATCCATGCCATCTGGGTCTCAACGCAACAGACGGTGCATCAAACTGACGCTCGGTCTGTAAGTTATTAGAATTTTAGTTTCTAGGTCCCGGTTGGATTTGTGCTCGATCCAACCCGATCGTACCCCAACTTTATCGAAATCTCATGTGGGGTATACCAAAAGGACCATCTCTCTCCAAGGTTCCCGTCAACGTAGACGGTTCATTAAACCGACGTCTGGTGCTAATGTTAGGCCTGAAAGAACGTATAGGGTTGAAACTGGTCTGGGTCTAGTCCGACCCGATCCGACCGACCCGGTCCGACCCAGCTTGGGATGACATGACGCAATTCAGGTTGACCCGGCCAGCTAGTTCTGACCTGACCCATGGTGTCAATCCCGGCGTGTCGGCGCGGCCCGACCCACTAGGCCCAACCAAGCCCTCGGGGTGCGGCCCGACCAGGGCTAGGCGGCCCGACCCGCGACCCAACCCGCGCCGGGGGGCCCGACTTGCCAGCTCGGCCTGGCGACATGTGGGGGGGGGGAGTCTCTTTCCTCCCACCCTCGAATACCGAATGGTCAAAGCTGTTTGGTCACCAGTAGCATGCGGGACCCACTCAGTCTAGCTCGATCGGCCGTAATGGTTTGACCCTTTGCCTCCCGGCAGTGCATCGTGCGCCACCCCTCCGCGGATGGCCGAATGCCGACCCCCTTCCGCCATCCGCCCCGGCCAGGCAGGCCATGACCCCTTTCTCTGATGGCGTCACATAGTTCGCCACCACTCCATGACAAACCGAACTCTGACGACCCTCTGTCGACAGTCGCGGCTGACAGGCCACAACTCTTATCTAGTGGCGCGGTCGCGCTGTTGGCTTCGTCGCGGTCGGCCGTGGTGCTAGCCGCCGTTCCTGAGACCCCACCGGTGTCAGTTATCGTCCTCCACCATCACGAAGAACACAAAAGAACCACAAGATTTATGAAGGGGTCGGGCCATGTTCGTTTGCTTCGTACCCTCCACGTTAGTGTGGTAGCAAGAGGCTTAAGGGGGGTGATTCAACATGAAAGAAACATTAACGTTGATCAATCGAAAACACACCCCTACCTCAAAGGTTTGTTGAAATTGATGAGGAGGGAAGGGTGGGCATCGGTTCGTCATCATTGAAGATGTCCCATGTTAGAGGTGGTGCATTCCTCATTAGAGAAGTTAGCGCGTTCCTCATTGGAGAAGATGGCGTGTTCTTCGTTGGAGGAGGAGTTTCTCCAAGTGCTCTCTCCAAGCCTCACTTTCACTAAGGATTTATACCAAGAAAAAATAGGAGCCAACCCAAATAAAATATGTATGTCCATTTTTAAATTGTTGGCACAAATTATGTTGGCATCATTAATCAATAGGTGTGGCATAATTAAATGGGAGAATAATTAATGGGGAGTTGGGAGGTCTCCCCCCCATTAATAGGGGTTCGGGAGGTCCCCACCACCATGGATTTGAATTGGGGGTTTTTCTTGCTCGGTTGGTCCCCAACATAGAACATTCAATTGGGAGGATAAAAATAAAATAAAAGTTATTCTACAGTTTTTTTTATTCCACAAAAAACACGAAAACCAACATTCACCCTCGTCCAACTGCCGTCGTGGTGAAGGTCTCTTTAAGAGAATACTGGCGCTGTGAGGTCAACGGTGTCCTCAGGTTTCAATTCTGAGCACCAGTTCAAAAGTTACAAAAACCCACTCACACGTTAACTGAACGCACCTGAAGAAAAGTTCATAAATTCATTCCGAGCACACTGGGCCTCAGAATCACGCACTGTCAATTTTCATGGACTCGAAAAATTCCCATATAATTAGAAAAAAATACATGGAATTTTAGGGTCTTTACATTGAATATTAGGAAATAATTCCTAATTTTAATGAGAAAGAATCATATAGGGTCACATACTAAGTATTACTGATGATCTCGATTAAATTATATTTGAATTTAATTAATTGAATAAATAATATTATCAAGACAGAGGGATAAAATTAATTACTTTTTATCAATTGAAAATCTATTTTTATAAATGAAATTTTAAAATTAAATAATTATTCAGGAGTTCAATAAATGCTAGAAGATTTCAAATGAACCAATACCGAGTCCATTGAAAATTATTAATTTAGAAGCATATTAAATAATATTTATTATCTCATAATTTGGAGTGAAACGAAAAATAGAAATAATAATAACATTATGAATTAAGGAGTTTATTATGGATTATTATATTACATATACGCCAAAATGTAATTAAATAATTGTCTTAACCGAAACACTAGTAAATAAATAGACTATTATTTCTATTATGTATTGAATCCAAAAATAAAAAATTGGGAATCATTATACAAAAAAAAACTATTTCTTGACTCCTCCTTCTCTCATCCTATCATCACCAAGAAAAACAATAGATATTATTTCAAGATTGAAGGATGGTCAATCAAAAGAAATAATGCATGGTAATTGAATTTATTTTCTAACACCAAGATATAGATTAAAATTTCTCCGAGATCAATGAGGCACATGTGGATTAATTATGGAGTTATTATACCATTGGTTCTTTAAATAACAACAAATGAAATCCCAATAGTGTCTTTCTGAAGACCAATATCCTCAACAAATAAAGGATCCTATGTTTAGGTAATCATTTCTCCTAAATAAAAATAAATTAATTATAAATTTAAAGTGTGAGATCCTATTTTAGGATTTTTGGCATAGAAATATTAAAATAAATTTTAATATATCTCCCACTATTTTATCCGTCCACTACACCAGTATACTTCTGTTCTAATGTATAATAAGGAAGTCAATACTTAAGGTAATATATTTTTATCTCACATTTCTTTCAATGCATCACATGCCTTATAAACCACTTTTTTATTTTGGGTGGTGTGTACTCCTCTAATAAATGTATTTTATAATTCAATATATAAATATTATGGGATATTTATATAAATAAATTTTTCTTTATTTCTATAGGATAATGATTCAAAAGTTTCCTCATTTGTAATGTTTTATGTTACAGTCTCATTACTTATCAGGATTATTTATTATTAAGTTTCCAATGATGAAATATTATGATTTATTTTTCATGAAAACCGTAAATTTTATTATTATATGGTTTATTTTGGATAATATACATTTTTTTCATTATCATATATTTAGAATCAAAATGAATTAAAAGAATGTTTTTAAGGAAAAATGAATTTATTTTTCTTTTCAGTTGAAAAATATTTTTATTTGGTATCCATGCTTTGTAAAAATGTTTTGATTTTTTACTATTCTATAATGATTTTTAAAAGTCATTTCCCCCATGTTTTAAGAAATTTTTTAAAAAACTATTCATTTCTCTTTCCAAAATGAGCCACTTATGGCTTGATACTAGAAATGTGAAAGGGGTCTTTGTTTTACCATGTACGACATGAATAATATTTACCTCCATCATTAATGATCAATGATTTAAATATCTTTAATAAATTTTACATGTTTATTTTCAAATAAAATATTTTCAGCATTTTTTGTGAAATATTTATATTATAATTATTTTATTGGATAACTGATAGGATATTTTCCACAAGAATGTTTTTAGTGATTTTTATGGAATTTCTATTCTTTAATGAGAACAATATTTGGTGTTTCTTATGTTTTATTGGGGATATAATATAATTTTACTATCCTATTTCTTCCTTTGGATGGTTCATGTTTACAAATATGATGATGATATGTTTATGAAACCAATTTATCTTATATGGGTTATTCTTTGATAAAATGTTGAAAATTTAATGAAACCCATTTATTTTCCATGGTTTATGATTATGATTAATGTTTTGTGGAATTTATTTGAAAAGGTTTTGAATCTATGATGGGTTTCCTTGAAAATTCCCTCCAATGCATTGGGTAAGGGTGGATAAATCATATGTTATTTATTTAATGTGTGAAATGTATTTCATGTTCACAATGTTTTCTATGGACCTAGTTTCATGTACAATACGTTATATGTGAACCTTATTTCATGTCTATAGGGGTATGTACAGACTTGGTTTCATGTTTATAATGTTATTTGTGGACCAGGTTTCTTGTACATATGGTTATTCATGGACCTAGATTTCATTTCTGTAAGTTTATGTGAGGGAAAAATTTCATGTCCTTAACTTAATGAGTGAACCAATTCATACATAAAGATGTTAACAATTATAAGATCACATATTCTTCCATGTATGTACCTCATTTAGTTTTGTAGAGAACATATTTTGTTTGGTTTTTTCTTCTTCTTTAAACCATGGTGGCCCGATTCATATGAGGAAGGAGAGCATTTTCTGGGGATATTGAGGATGTATAGATGTTTGAACAAACAAAGTCCACGTATAAACCTTATTAAAGGGAATTAAAAGTTTTCTCAATTACATTGGAAGGATTCAGATGTGGTACAAGATCTTCGGTAGAATATGGGATGATTTTTGTAGGATTGGCATTTACACATTTTTAACATGATACATGATGTGTAATTTTTGTCAAGAATATGTCATGAACTATTTTGGGGCATGAAATGAATAAATTCCCTGAAATTGGTTGACAAAATGAAATGGTCGATTAGGGATATTTTAACTTGAGGTGATGCCTTTTTTGGGGTAACTCATAAATTAATAAATTCAGGATTTGAAAGGTATAAACAGCAAGGTTTTCTCAGGCTCATTAGTTTTAAAGACAAATTGTGCATAATATATATTCTTCATCTGTCATATAGACCTATATTTACAACCCTAGGAAGACTCCAAGAGATTTGGCGTTCTTTATTCCCTTTCAGACATCTCAATCAACCATATGATCCCAAGTGAGTTTTTTTCTATGGTTTTTCCCTCTCTTCCATTTCTATTCATTGTAGTGGTTGAATCCTCTTAAAAATGGTTGTTTTGGGTGTTAATATTGATCTTTTAGGAAGTGGTTCTTATTGTGATATTCCTCTCCTTATTTGTTTTTATTTAAGTTTACTATTTGAGTTTTTTTTATCTGTAGTTAAGTTAGGTAGTATGAAACCAAAACCTATGGTATATTTCTAATGGTTTATGTTTTGTGAAAATTAATTAATTAAATAATGGGTGATGATAAATCATTTATTGGATTACTCCTTGGATCCATATGTATTATACGGTGTTGAGATATGGCTTGCAACTACTCATAGGGAGAGCCTACACTAGAATATTATAAACTAAATAATGAATTATGGTATGTTTAGAATCTCATGAGACCTTTAGTTATCTACTATGATATATTCACCTTGGAAATTTTATTTCCAGTTTATTAAAATGACTAGAGATGTTTTTTATGATAGTTTTGTGTGCACTAGAATGGAAATGGTTTAATACCAAATTAATAAATGAATAGGGTAATTGAAATATAAATGCTAATTGGATTAATTTCCCCATGTGGATTATGATATTATATGTATTTTTCATTTTATTGTATCATGTGATGTGATACATGCTGAAATTATTATATAGAGGTATTGGAATGGTTTTGATGGAATAATTACATTTATTCATTATCCTGGATATCATGAAAGAACTATATAGAGGGCTAGGACACATTATGATGAAATGATTATATATAGGGATTGTCATAGTTATTCAGAAATGATTATATAGAGGGATTACATCAGATGCTGAACTACTTATACAGAGGGATTTTCTAGGTTATGTTATTATATAATGGACTGGTGGTTATGGTTGGAATGGTTATGCTACATGCTTAGAGATCTTCTCATATGGTTCCGAAGTAGGCTGATTATGGAATTGTATTAATTGATTAATTAATACAATAATTTATCACTTTATAGCATGCACTTATTAACAAACTAGTTTTTAGATACAGTGGTGTCAACCTATAATGTTTTAATCACACTCTATTTGGGATTCCATTTTGTAATTGAGAAGATTACACAGATACAGGTATAGAAAATGGAAAGGGACCTTGTAGTTGATTGTTTCATGCTGGAGGGGTTAGATCTTTGAGACTGAACTGAAATGGGGTTTCAGGCATGGTTATGTTGAGTTTATTTGTGTTAGATTGTTCTATTGTTTTTATAAATTCCATGTTATCATTTATTTACTCATTCCATCCTTACATTACTTAGTTTATTATTATTGGTTTTTTTGGTTCATCCTTTGCCTTCTAGTTGTAAGTTATACTATTATGTTATTTATATTACACTGATAGTTATTGATATTTATTTTTTTTAATTTCATTTTTTTTACTTTATGTACCATGGGGTATAGTATCCCCACTACTCTCTTTACACCCTCACTACTAGTTTGCAGTCTATGGTATACGAGGATACATGATTGAGGTCCCAAAACCAACCTGATTTGTACATGTGAGAGAGATCTGGATCAGGGTACTTTACAAAGTGGCATAAGAGGAGGTTTCATTTCTATTTATTTAATATTTTTGAAAGGTAAAAAGGAGACTATGATGTGTCAAGACATGGTAATTAACATTTTCATGGAAGTAGCGAATCCATGTACGGGGGAAATCTGAGTGACCAGTGATGGGATTATCATTCAATATGTTTAGTTGTTACAGTTTATGTTATTTCACCTTCACTGATTCACATGATGTGTTGTATTTTTTTTTGAGACATATACTCATGGCCTGGTATGGTGCAAGATGACAATATATAAATAATGGTAGGCACAAAGGTATATATATTGATATGGATTGTTCATTATAGGGAAATATGTATTTCATGTGATATATTAGCTTGTATGAACTATGAAATGAGGTAACTTCTATATCTAATAAGGGAAATGAAATAACTATTTTGTCATGCTAAATCAATTGTAATCCATGTTTAGAGAGACCATGACCCAGTGGTTCTCTATTTTTTCACTTGTTGAGACTAACCTTGTTGTTCTCAATTTTTCTAAGGAGTGAATTTGTTATGTAGAGAAAAAGCCTCATCCTAGTCTTCAAATTGAGATCCAAGATAGTAGAAATTAGTGTGCTCCTAGTATAGCTGAGTCAGAGCATCCTATATCTATTAAGACTTAAATGAATATTCTGCATCACGATAGCTTCTTTAGGATCATGAAATCCATTTAAAGGGAGAATTTTCACATTGTGCCTTTTATTTTTGATATAATGATAGTCTTTTAGCTATATCATACACCTTCATTCAATGGGGATGGATTCCCCTAGGCCGCCATGCTCTTGATTTATTCAGTCCTGATAATCTTAAATAAAATCAAGAAACCCATATATAGGAGGGTGAATCATGAGGTATACATTCATTTTGTAACTAACAAGAGTTGTTTAGAAATTTTTGAGAATGTCATGAATTATATGAAGTTATCATGGAGGAACTTCAAGGAGATTTTTCTAAGACACTTCTATCTAGAGAAACTAAGGGATGAGAACTTTCACGATTTTATGCACCTGATATAGGAGGGAATGTCACTGATAGACTACATAGGACCTTTCACCAACTTGCATCACTATGCGCCATATTTAGTAGAAGATTAGGCCTCCATGGTGGGATGTTTTTAGGACGGTATTCACTTTGAGTTCAGGTCATAGGTGAAAATATTTCTCTTGAGTATATTTTTGGATGTGATGAATCAATCTCTCATCACCAAAGGGAATTTTAGAGAGGCACTAAATAGTATCCTTTATGTTTTAGCAAGGTGAACTGGGATCTCATCTTTTGGTAGAAATACGAATTTATATGAAATTTATCTCTAAGGAAATAGAGGGAATAACTGTCAGGGAACTTGGAATCCATATCACTACCATGTTTTATTGTAGTACTTTCATTGTGGAATGTTTTTCTACAAGCATCCTTAGTGTACAAACCCTTATTTGGAGTTCCATTCTTGCAATAGGTTAGGCCACTTACAATGTTTTAGTATGGGGATACCTTATTAGGGTAGTAGAAGGGGATTTGGATAGGTAGTAGCATCTGGAAAGGACACAACTACCCCTTAACAGATAGGTAGTTCGAGATCCACTAGATGTTCATGTCAAGGTAGGGGATGTGTTACCCCAGTGTAGGAGTGATAATACCATGAAGTGGGAATAGTTCATGGGAGTCAAACTGGATCCCCTGGAAGACATTAAAGTCCTCTACACACTATATGGTACACTCCAGCTAGTTTGAATGTAGGACCTTCTACCATTAGAGGTATGATTCATGTATCTTCTAAAATTTCATTCATTTTGTTTCATACAAGATAATCACATTCAATTATATATCGTCTTTTTTAAATATTTTTGTAATATTTTGGGGGAAATTGAATGGTATCTTTTCCATTAACACATCGTTGTGAGTGCAGTTAAATAAAATCAAAATTTCCAAGGTGTGTTATCTGGAAATTGGTGGTTAACATTTCATCTGGGAACAATTTATTCTGTAAATTACTAGATTAGATTTTTTTTATGGTGTTGATTAATTTTTTCTATATCAGGCTCATATCGATTACTATCAGAGGTGTGTTACCTTTATACCTCGAGAAGGAGAAGCTATTTTCACCATGGTGAGTGGGTTCTTTAGGCTGGTCATACATGAATAATTTAGTATAGATTGGATTTTATCAAGGCCTATATATAATTATTTTCTCTTGATGATGGTGGAATGAAACATTATACTTCTCCTCTAGTGGTTGACCATTTTTAGGATGTATTTACTAACGAGTTCTATGGGTTTCCACTAGAGAGGGAGATCATGTTCATAATCGAGTTGGTGTTTAGAGTAGATCTAGTTTCAATCCCACCCTATATGATGAAACTAGTATAGATTCTTCAACTAAAATTTCAGATGGTAAATCATGAAGCTATGGATTTTATATGACCTAGAGAACATCTATGAGATTCTCCTATTCTTTTCACCAATTATACTAATAATACATTGTGATTATGTCTGGATTATAATATATTAATCCATATGACATTCAATAATCATTATCCCTTATTACACATAGACGATCTCTTAAACTAGATGATAGGTTCTAAGATTATATCCTAGATCAATTTGAGATCAAGATACCACCATTTGAGGGTGAGACCATTGTACATACCTCAGACTACTTTTAGGATCATGTATGGATTTTATGAGTTCGTAATAATGGTATTTGGTTTGATGAATTCATCGGAAGTATTCAAGACCATGATAAATCAAACATTTCATCCTTTTCTAGATCAGTTTGTGGTGGGTTTTTAGAATACATATTAGTGAACTCTTAGTCAGTAGACTATCATGCCGAACATATTGACATCATCCTAAGTATATTAAGAGATCATTGACATTACAACATGCTAACCAAATAGAGTTTATAGATTGATAAAGTGAACATCTTGGGTCTTGTCATCTCAAAAGAAGGAGAGTTAGTGGATCTAGAAAAAGTTGCAATTGCGGTATCTTGGGAGCGACCCAAGAATGCCTTTGAGATTAGGAGTTTTTAGGGGTTTTCATGTTATTTTCATTGTTTTATCTAGGAATTCTTCTATCTAAAATAAATAATGTCTAGGACGACCAAAAAAGTATGTGACGTTCATTTGGTCATATACATATGAAGGGAATTTTTAGGATATGAGAAGTAGGCTGGCCTCAAATCCTATCATCACATTACCTATGTCATGTAAGGAAAATACAGTGTATATTGACACATCCAAGGTTGTACTCAGAGCTATTATGATACTGGAGGACCAAGTGGTTTATTATGGCTCCAAAAAGTTGTGACAAAATGAGAAGAATTTTCTTACTCCCGATCTAGAGTTATCTATGGTGTCACATTCCTTGAGACATTGGAGGAAATATCATTTGGGAGAGAGGTTTTTGGTGTGCATAGACAATAAGATCCTTTGATAAATATTTTCTCTATGAGAACTAAACCTTTAGCAGTGGTGGTGGGTCAAGTATCTAAAGTATTTTTACTATTAGTTTTATTATAAACTGGGAAATGGAAACTTCATTGTCGATGAATTGATTCATAAGACAAGATAGAGGTAGTGCGAGAGTCTTGTAGTGAGCGGTGGATCATGATGCTCCTTGGAGACATGCATCTAGATGTTTCAGAGACCTAAGGACAAGTATCTCTTAAATCGACATCTATTATATCTGTGCTTTCTGACCAAATAAAGACTGATTAACTATCTGATATGTAGGGATTAGTTCTGAGAGACATCTTATATGTTGTTGAGGAACCATATGAATGGCCTCTTAGTAGTGGAAATTATATTATTTTATATAGTTGAGTATGGATTCTTTTGGGTTTTCGAAAAGAGATGTTGAGGTAGTTTTATGCTTCTAGATGGGAGATACATCCTAGTTTGATAAACATATATCACGATCTCCATACATAACACTAGTGTCTAGGAATGATGAAGGAGGTAGGAAGATTCATGTTGATATGTTTCACCTATAATAAGGTGAAGGCCGAGATTCGGAGACCTACTGGGATATATATACTATGCCCATTCCAATGTGGAAATGGGATGATGTCACTATGGACATTGTGAAAGGATTACCTAAGACAACTAGTATGAATGATGCAGTATGGGTGATCATGCATTGACTAAATAAGGTAGACCTCTTCATTCATATCATGTAAACCTTAACTTTTGATGATATGGATAGTCTTTACATGTAGTAGATAGTTCAATTAAATGGTGTTATAAATAGTACCATTTTAGATATAGATACTCATTTCACATATTAGTACTAGCGGGTTCTTCAAAAGGATATATGATCGCAGGTTCGTTTGATCAAATCCTATCATCTATAGACTAATGGTCAATCAAAATATACTATTTAGATTCTAGAGGATATTTTATGTGCCGATATTTTGGATTTCAGTGATTCTTGGGATTATCATATGGAAATCACATATTTTACATATAATAAAAACATCCAAACATTGATAAAGATTAATCAATTCATTGATTTGTATGGAATGGTGTTCTATTCACCTCTTTATTGGTTAGAGGCATGTGAGTGTGTTCTTGTTTGACCTAGTATCCTATAAGATATTTCTAAGTAGGTTAAACTAATCATGAGGTTTATGGTGACATTTTAGAGTAGGAAAAAATCTTATGCTGAAAATAGGAGACAACCTCTAGAGTTTGAGGATGGTAATCATGTTTCTTTCAGGTGTCTCCTAGGATGGGGAAACTCTATATAAATAAACATAGAAAGATAGTACCAAGTTATTTCAAGCTATTTTAGATAGTTAAATGGTTCTTTCCTATGGAATACAAATTATCCCTTCCACAATGCTATAGTACTACAAAAGACATGTTTCATGTGTCTCTACATTAGACATACCATCTAACACTTGACATATAGTAGAGGTTGGTGGTAATGAGCTTGGGGTAAAAGCGTCTTCTAAGGAGCATCTAATATTGGTTGTGGACCATAATGAGATTTATCTCTAAGGAAAGACCATGCCTATAGTTTGAGTTCATTGGTAGCATGGGAATGTTCCAGATGAGACTTGGTATGTGGAATCAGAAAAGTTATCATAATGGCCATTATTGTTTGTAGAGACTCCATAGTGATGCTTGGAGAAGCTCAGTGATGAACTTTTATATGGTGGGGAGGTTGTAAGATCCCTTCTTTTTTCAAGCATTCCCCTCTTTGAGTTTTGTGTTGAAACTCTCTCTTTTGGGGTTTTTTCCTTCATTAAACATTGGTGGTTGAGTTACTTTCAGGATGGACACAATTTTCAAGAGAAATGACCTAATGTTTGTGGATATCTATTTTTTATAATTAATTGAGTCTCAATATAAACAATATAAAATAGAATTATGTGGGTTCTATATGATTTTATAAGGATTCGTAATTGGTTCATGCTCTTATGTATAAATAGGGATGAGTTCTGTTTTATAGAGATTCTCATGCCATAAATATGTTATACGATGTGTAATTGTCACAAGGAATTTGTCATGAACTGGTTTAGGACATGAAATAAATACATGTTGTGAAAATGGTTCAAAATTTGAAATTGTTTACTCAGGTTATTATAACCCTAGGAGAAACATTTTTCATCATAAATCATAAATTGAGATATATTTGATGTGAAAGGTTTACATACTCTAAATTGTTTAGACATAGTTGTTTAAAAATCACGTCTTATGTAAAATTTATTCTTAATCCTCTATATATCCATTTATCTCAAACCCTAAGAAGAATCCATGTGATTTTTTAGTTCTTCCAACCATTTCAAACATCTCGACCAATCTTATGATCACCAGTGGGTTGTTTCACTATGGTTTTCCCTTATCATCCATGAATATCCTTTTTAGATGTGGAATTCTTTTGACTGTGGTTCTATAGGGTATTTATCTTGATCTTTCATGATATATGTTATTCTTTGATCTTACTTGCTATCTTCCATTGTTGGTGTTACCTATTGGAGGTTTTTATTTGATCACTTGTTAAGGTATATAGTCTAAAACCAAAACCTAGGGTATATTTATAATTATATATGTATGTGAAATATTTTATGATAATACTGATATAAAATGTGATTTAGTTAGATGAATAATGGGTGATGATTAATCACATGTAGGATTACTCTTTGGATCCATTTGGATTCAATGGTGTTGAGACCTGGATTGCTGCTACCCATAGGGTAGCCCTACCATGGAATAATATTGAACTGATTAATGGATTATTATACGTTTCTCATGACATGAGATCCTGATTTAATTATTTTGGTAGATTCACCTTGGAAATTGGATTACCTACTTATTGGAATGACTTGAGATGTTTTTTATGATGTGTTTTTGTTCACTGGCATGATAATGGTTTAATACCAACTTTATAAATAAACAGGGTAATTGAAATATAAAGGGCAATTGGACGAATTGACCCTTATGGATTATGAAGTTATATGTGTTATTATTGATACTATATCTTGTGCAATGATTCATGATGAAATGTTTATATAGATGTATTGTCCGAGTTATACTGAAATTCTTATATAGAGGGCTTAACTAGATTATGGTGAAATTATTATATAGAGGGCTTGGATTAGTTATACTAAAATTCTTATATTGATTTATTTCCCTTGATATGTTGAAATTCTTATATATAAGTCTTGGAACCGATGCTAGAATTATAATACAGACGACTTATAAAAGTTATGGGATTATACCATGGACCTGGGGATATGGTTGGGAAGATTGTTCTACATGAGGAGAGATATTCTATAATGGTTCCAAAGTAGGTTGATTATTGTATTTTATTAATTTATTATTTAATACACCTATTTATCACTATTTTTCATGTACATATTATCTGACTAGTTTTGTTTAGACATGGTGGTTTCAACCTACTCTATTTTACTGACACCCTATTTGGGCTACCATTGGGTACCCAAGAAGATTACATGGATGTGGGTTTAGATAAGGGAAATGGACCTTGTGGTTGATTGTTGTTTTTAGAGGGGTTGTATCATAGAAATGGGACCAAAATGGGGTTCAAGACTAGGGTTTTTTGAGTTACTTTATATCATATTTAGACTTAATCTATTTAAATTCCATCATGTGATTTAGTTAAACATACCATATTGAGATTATGTAGGTCTTTATTATTGTTTTATTTGGTTCATCCTTGACCTTCCAGTTGTATGTTTTCTTTTTTACTATATTTTCTTTACTCAATTTTTTATTCATATTTAATAGTTTACTATTTCTATATTAAAACCCTACACCGGGGGGTATAGTCTCCCTACTATTCTCTTTACACCCCCACTTCTATTTGAAATCCACTGGCATATGATGAGGCTTTCTTGTGGTCTTGTAACAAACTTTATTTGGCTACATGAGATAGTGCCGAATCTGGGGACTTTACAACAATTTTAAAGATTATGTGAATGCTACAAATTTATTTATTATTACAATTTTATTCTACCATTGTTATGTATTTTGATTCCTTCATGATTAATGTCTTATGAACTACCATGATATATGATGGGAATCATGTTTATGACTGTTGATATGTAGTGTATGGTTTTCAAAAGTTATTCTCACATTATTATACCTTGATGGTCATGTTATGTTAGAATCTCCCCGGTATATCCTTACTGAGCATCAAAGATCACCCTTTCTCATGTTTCCTTTCCCCAAGTTATGAAGAAATGTACTTTGTATGAAATTTATTAGAAGTGTTCTAGATAGGATGAACTGAGTGGGAGATGATGTAGTTCTCCTATAAACCCATTCTTTATAAATCCATGTCTCCAAATCCAATAGTCCTATATAATTATGAAGTTGATGACTATGTTATGTAATGAAAATTCATTAATTAATATGTATTATTAATTTATGAAAACTTTGGGTCTCTATATCCATATTATATATATATAAACATTAAAATGAAAATGAAAAAAAAAGAAACATTCTATAATTTTTCCATTCACATGTCGCACTAATAATAAAACATTATATATTTTGAAAATAAATATCATAATATAAGTAATCAAAAATCATTAATAAAAATTAAAATTATAGAAAATAAAATAAGCTAAAAGGAAACCCCTGACTACTAGTATGTGTCCCTTGATCACCAACCACCATCTACTCTATACTATAAATGAAATGACACATTGATCCTCTAACCAACACAATGGGTGACATGAATCACTAAACATGCTACTCAATACTTTTATCTTTGTATATATATGTTTCAAACATTATGGATTGAGATTAAATATTTATAGAAATTATTCTAAAGTGGTTATACAAATTTAAAATTGGACATTGTGGTTTAAATATATCTATGATTAATGTTGAAGATGTTTAAAGGTATTTTGTGCAATTTAGAATATGATTTGTTTACGGAAGAAAAAATCTTATTATAATATTTAATATGAGAATATGATTATCTTGTAGATATTATAAAAACTCATGTCTCTTAGAAAATAAAATAACACACTATAGTTATAATTTACTACATCATTGTTTTTTGGTGTTATTTTGAATGTTTAGGAATAATATCAAGTTTGTTTTATATGATATAGGAATTCAGAGAAAAATGATATGTTATAATTATAAAAAAGTTTAGGATATCCAAAAAAGGAATACACTATAATGTTAATGCATAGTATTTAGAGTAGGGTTTTAGAATAAGTGAACCAAGATGTGTGTTTTTCTTTAGTACATATTTTCTTGAGTAAAATCTATAATTTTTTATTAATAAAGTCAAAATATAATAATATTTTTCATAACACCACAATGGTTTTATAATATTGGTTTCAAAAAACATCACATCAGGATTTTTTTTACAATATAATTTACAATCTATGTTTTTATGAATTTAGTAATTGAGGATGATTACAAATTATGTTAGAATATATTAAATATTATATTTAGGGAGATGTAGCTGAAGAGAAACACATATTATTACATTGTGTATTGATTTTCAATTACTACATTCATATTTTGTACTTGATATTTTATTTCATTATAATCATATCTTAATATAGTGTGAAGAGAGATGATATTATGAAGAGAATCATAATCATGGTAGTGAAAATATCATAAAAATTTTATTTACGTAAAAATGTAATTGTAATTAGTAGGAACAGTGGAATATCTATGGCATATATACCTTAGAAGTAGCCATTTATGTTAATAAAATTTAAAAAACTACATATCTCTATGATTTATTATTAAAATCATGAATATTTTGATTTAGTGGTTTTATTTTATCAATCAATTTATTCATACTAATAGGTTAATCATGTCTAATAATTGATAAAATATGATAATATTAATTCATCTCCATTTAGGTTATTTGGGACCATGGTGGTTTAAAAATGTTGTATTAAGGTCAAGAGGTTTTCATATGTAAAATAGGCCACATGAATGTTTTTAACATAGATAAAATCCATGAAATATGGGTTTATTTGTTTGATAGATATGACCATAAAATATAGAAAAATCACACGATATCCCATATTTTGAGTGATAGTATTTATTTGTGATCTTATATAATAAATGGTTCAAAAAAATTAACCCAAAGTGAAATAATTAAATAAAACTAATAAAATGTTACTAAATAATGATTATAATTCACAAGCACCAATTTTAATGCACTCTCAAATCCATCATACATGAATTTGAGGTAATATACATCTATAAATTCAATATGGAAAATTTTATTCAATATTTATACTAGTGATAATAAGATCAATGAAGGAAAACATAATGTTTTACATAATATATAAGATTATCTAATGATTTATCTTAATCAGTTGTTTCATTAATTTATTCATTGATTTTGTTGAATCTATAATAGTACTTAGAGTTAAAATAAATTATCTAGAAATAATGAATAACATTTTATGAATAATCCATACTTTTTTACTCTCTATTCGATTTAGATACTAAAGGATAAAATTTAGTAGATTTTTCACATGATGACCAATAATTTTTTTTAGTGTATGATATGCGATTTAAGGAAGATGGAATGGAATGTAAATCACTGATTGTAATGTATTCTATGCTAATAGAGAAACATGAAGTCAACAATGATCAAGGTGATTAGGATGTTGGTGGTGAGTTTATATGACATTTACAAATATGTTAAAATTAAAAAAAATCTGATATAAAACTACCATTATCATGATTTATCTTTAGATAACTAGTCATATTATAGTATCATGTCCAAAAATTTGAGATAGAGAATATGGTGCGATAGATTTATTATAAAGAAACATTTTAATTTTCCCAAGTAAAAAAATTATAATATAGAAATACTTTTCAAAGGAACTTTCCTATGAGTAAGGGGCGGAAAATGATGATTTTATACCACGAAGATGGAAAAACTCATAATAAGAATTGAAATATTCGTTGCTGATTTTTTTTTTGTAAAATGATAAAGTTGAAAATAAAGAAGAAGGTGTTTAGTTTGAAGGAGTATAAGATCTTAATTTTAAAATTTAATTATAATGAGAGTTTTTTTTGGAAATTTCATGAATGAGAAATAAGAATATTAGTGGAATAATAAAATAATCCTCTAGTTATGCTGGCCATAATGAATCTAAAATAATATGTTTAAATAAGGAAGTATAAAAAACATAATTTTATTAAATAAATTAAAAACGAATATGTCATTATAATTTTAAAAATGAGTAATGAGATAATGTGATTGATGATATTTATTCTTGAATTAGTTAATATGTAAATGTATTCAATCTATTTAATAATAAGTTCTTACTTGAAAAAAAAACAATATGTGATGTAATCTAGAAATTCTATGAATATTCTATAAATTATAAAATTATCAAAAGAGTTAGACAACGCCATATAATAAAGAGAAAATTTTTTTTTGTATCATTTGAATAATACAATGATTAATTTTAATTGTAATATCAGACTTATATATAGATGTAAATCATATAAGACTCACCCAATATAGGAATTCATGAAAGGAAAGTAAAATGTATAGATAAAATTATCCAACTTAATACTTGAGAGATATCAAGAACCCTAAAATATATATGGGCATGATGAAGATGTGGATTGAATAAAAGATTCCATTATAGATTGTAAGTAAATAATAATATTTTTACTTAGGTTACACCACGACCTATTTAGATAATAAATTAAGTAATATATAATGTGAAACTTGTTATGTTATAAAAATATGATACAAACATATCCTGTAAAAAAGGAAAATTCATTCTTTCTATAACATTCTCACTACTATAATTTTGGGAATAAATATTTCAATTACATGAAAACTATAAGGGGATATAAAAAAATTGATTTATTAAGGAAAATAGAGAGAAAAACCATGAACATATTCTCCTTAGGGTAAACATGTTCTCTATTAGATGAAAATAGAGGAATGCATATATGATCATATTGAATGTAATGATGATAAACTTTTTTTATCATAAATAGAAATATAAATTATTAAAAAAATTAATTTAGGGGATGAATATATTATCCAACGTAACACTAAAATATTAAAATATATTCAATGTGTAGATATATATAATGAGTGTTTCTACTATAGGATAAAAATGTAATATTGTTAAAGAATATGAAGACACATGTGGATGGGGGATATTTGAATTTGAAATTGTGGTATATTGTAGAAAAAATTAACTGGAAAGAAAATACAAGAAAGAGAATTGTTGAAACCATAAATGTATAATTTTTGAGATACATCAAAATAATATATTTAGTGTGAGACAATTTTTTGATTTGGGAATTGAAGATACATTATCTCAAAAGAACTACATGATAGAATCAATGAAAATTAATAATTTTTTATGTAATGATAAAAAATATAAATTTAAATCATGTTATATAAAAAAATATTGATTTATTATAATAGAAGTGGTAAAAAAACATATATAATTTACATATATGATATATCCTCTAACAAAGTATGGAAAAACCATAAGATGATAATGTGGGGTTAATATTTATATTCTTAATAAAGATAGTAAAATTACCTGTGATTCATGTATGGGAGGTAAAATGGTCCAAAATTACTATATATAAACTAAAAAAGGATTAAATTTTATTAACATGATTAAAACTAATATGTGTTGTCTATTACCCATAAGTAGACATGTGAATAGAGTTAGTTTACCTTTTTGGTTGAGTAAAACAATATAAAATGTATCATTTTTATGAATTCAAAGAAGGTGGTGATGGAACGATTCAAAAGGTAGCATATATGATATGAAAATGTAACTAGAGTGATTATGTAACTCTGATAAAATTATGAATTAAAATAAAAATAAATAATAGTTATAAATAAGTGGAGAAGGATATATTAAAATATGTGATCTTAATGGTGATAAATCCATAGGGAAATTAATTTTTTTAAAGGATGAATGAAAAGGGAAAAAATAAAAGAACAAAAATTATCCTTAGGAGTGATATATAAATTTACTATGTGGATGAATCACTATAATTCACAGTATATAATCAAACGGTGAATTTTTTAAATTATAGTGAGTTGATTTCACCTTATATGATGTGGTATAGTATGAAACAAAATATAAAACATTTGACTGTATTCTAAGAAAACATTTTTTACATTTAGACGGCATTGAAGGAAGTCTCATTAATGTTGTGGATGAAGACATATTTCAATGCTCCTTCAACCAAAGGTAAATCCTGTATGTTTTTTTAACAAGAGGCTCCAAAATATTATTTAAATATGTTATATTTAAATAATTATTGTAAAATCATGAAATAAATTTCATGGTTTTAAAAAATATGAATTAAATTAATAATAGTGTCTTGATTTATAATTTCTTTGATAATCTAGAATATAAATAAAATGATGATGTCTTTAATATTGAATCATAACCAGAAGTAGAGGTTCATGTCAGTGAATAAAATGTAAAAAGAAGAAAAGAAGTGATGAGATTAATGAATCTAATATTATTGGTGAAAATAATATAAAAATATAAAATTAATGAATGGTATTTGTTAGGATTTTTTTACCATCGGTGGTTCCAATATATTATGATGAAGTGAACAATGATCCGCTCTATTGTAAATAAATTAATAAATAACTTGATAAAAACAAAATAATACGATCTTGGGTCTAGTTAAGATGCATCCTTCCAATAATATTGATGGGATACAATTGGTATTCATAAAAAATCATTGTTACCATATAAATTTCATAAAAAATAAGATATTTTATGAATGTTTTAAGTCAAAATTTATAGTAATGAATTTAAATATTTGTCCACAATATTGGAATTACATGTATCAATATTAATTTTTATTATTATAAATTCAAATTGTATTCATAATATTAAATATTTTTATGAAGATGAAAATCTTAATTATAATTCTCAAAGAAGATATAAATGTTGAATATCCAATGGGTTTCCAAATTTATAATTATAGAAACATGTTATGTTATAAAAATAAATATTTATATTGGTTATGTATGAACCATGATCTTGATTTGTTATGTTGGATATATAATTTATGAAATTTTATTTTAATATAGGAAATATTGATCACAACCATTGAGTGAAAATATGGATAGAGGTGAAATTCATCATTATTGTCTACATGGATGATATCATATATTATTGAAAAATTAAAGAATCAGTGGAGAAATTTTCAATATTTAGGAGATAAAAGTTTGAAATGTAAATTATTAGAGAAGTGAATAATTTCATTGCGTAAAGGTAAATAAAAAGGTTGATTATTTTTTTATCTATCATGATGACTATGATAAAGAGTTATTGAAATTGTTTGAAATGAAATATTTTAATTCTGTTTCAAATCCAATAACAATTAGAAAAAACATGGATCACATGAAGTGGTAATTTTTTTATCCAACTTTATTTCAAGGAATTAATAAATTATTACTATATTTGATAGTTATAAGACCAAACAGTACCATATAACACACATATATTAAATATTTCAATGTAATATTTATTATTTACAAATCATTTTAGTGTAACAAATAATCATGCAGCTTTAATTTACATTTCATTATATTTTTAAATATTAAATTAGAATGAAGTAATATTTGGTGGAATATCCACATATGGATTGGGATGGAAAAATAGTGGAATAAAAATACCCATGTAGAGAAAAAGTTTTATCTAATGTAATTTAATTAGTTATAATTGATTAAATAAATATATTATTTCAATAATTATAGCTAATAATGGATATATACCAATAATAATGGCTTGTATCTAACTTATTTAGATAAATCAATTATTGAAAGATACTGGTAATGATTGTCTATGACAATATAAGTTGGATTAATTTTATGAATAATCCAATAAAATATTCAGACATTATAAATATTTGGATTTGATTCCACTTTATAAATGAAATAGAGAAGTCAGAGGTTTTTAATAGGTACTACATTGGATTAAAAAAATTATGTGTTTATTTTTTTAACAAAACCATTAGATGCATAGGTTTTTGGGAAGAATCTACTAATTCATTGTGTTTAACCGTCCCCCCACATAACGCGTTTTAATAATTTTTATATTTACAAATATATTTATTTCCTAGAAAAAATATTTGTGTACATAATGATTAAAAGTCTTGTATCCATTGGTTTTATTGATAGAAGGGATAAAAATTAGAAATGATATGTATTAGGGAATTTTTTTAAAAACAAAAACATAACACATTTATGCTTATGTTATATGATAAAATATACTATTGAAGGGGAGTATTTTGGAATATGATCAATTAAAAAATTGTGATATTTAATCCAAGAATAGACATATGATAATTATATAGGGAATATTGTTTATTTTACTGGGTTAAAGTCTCAAAGTGAAGTTATGGAATTATTTACATAGAAATATTTCATCGAATATTGACTTTTATATAGACAATATATTACATAGAGTTATAGTAATATACGAGATCTTATATATTAATTTAATGTTTTTATATTTTGATAATTTACAAAATAATATTTTAAATCCCGATATAAATAATAACTACAAATAAATATAATGGTATGGAATGTTATAACCTAGGTTATTTAATAGAATAGAATGATACAAAGCATTATAAATTGGATTTGATTTATATAAATTGGTCATAGCGGATAAAATATAGTTAAGATGAATCATGGAATAAATTTGAAGTTCTTTTGAGGTTTTTGGAAGTTGATTTGATGATGGGAGGAAAAATCATGCCATGATATTTATTATTATAGTGAGAATATTTTTGGATACATTAATGAATATAATTAATTGGAAAAGAAAATTATATTTCATTGTGATAAATTAAAACACCATGGTTTTTAGGAGTATGGATAAATAAGGATTAATAATTACATGTATTCTCAATATTACAAAGGTTATCAAGGTTTAATGACATGTTGTAATGAGAAAGGAGTTTCAGTTATCTAACATGTCGTGTAGACAACACCATAATGTAAAACTATGGTTTTTTTAATGTGTTATTTTTAAAATAAGTGGGCCTCAAATTTTTACTTAGGAACATTAGGCATTGATAGGAATCCACATTTTTTTTATATATGAGGGAACAATTCCAGGATATTATTCATTTTTTTTCAATGGTTTACATGTTCAATTTCTACAAATTTTTTATACCATATGGATACACATTTTTTTAATTTTTTAGCAGATTATGTACTTGGAGAAGAATAAAATGTAATATATTTTGTTACATCATGATTTTTTTTGGATATGAACATATTTTCTAAATTTTAATTTTTTCAACTTTGTGAAAATATGATTCATAAATATAAGATTTTATATGACCATTATTAAAAATTTTGCAAAAAAACTAAAAGAGAGGCGTGAAATAACATTTTTGATATTTTTAAAGGATGAATAATTAATATATTTAGGGAAAGATAAATAGAATTGATAGATACTACAATATTTATGAATAGAGGAACTATATTATATATTGAATTATGAGAAGGCAGCAATTTCAAGGCATAAATAAATTATTATAATTAAATATATTAATATATTCATGGGGAGGGAGCTAATTAAAAGCATATATGTGGAAATATTTTATTGATATTATATTGGAAGTATAATTACAATCACTGGTGAGTAAATTTCATAATTTACTTTTCTTTCTAGAGTGTGTTAAGATATATAATGAGGAAATATACCTTTTACATGATAGTAAACTAATCCTAAACATGTTTTCATTCAAATAATGATTTTTTTATTCTTGGTATATCAAAACATCACTGATGTATTATTCATGGATATACCTGTTTTGAGTGAACCAAGTTAAAAAATATATATTTAAAACTGTTATTTTATTTTTATATTTGTCTTATATGGTTTGATTTTATATATTAGTGTGTTCTTGATGACATGAGAATAAGATTTTATATACGAGAAAATATTCTCATCCAAATTCAACCCCCTCTTAGGATGATTGGAACATTGTAAGTTACAATGGACAATGAAGTGCAGATAAATGTATTTAGTACAACACCGAGTAGGATTTACATAAAAAACCCTAACACTATGTCATTAATGGTTTATAAGTTTGTTGATATGGTAATTAATATGATGCATGTTGTTATTCCAAAGAAAATAATTCAAGAAACTACGATAAGGGGTGTTGCAAAATAATTTTTCCAAATTTATCAATTACTCAGAAATTAAAACTCTAGACTTGTTAAAGTGAATAATCATAATTTGACATAACTGACTCATATAAACCATATTCTATTATGAAACCTTACATTATTTATTGAAAATAAATTCTTATGGATTTTCATGTAGTTTTTTAAACTATATATATTGTGTGCGTTATAGTGTATATGGGAAAAGTTACCCAAATATTTCATTAAGTATATTATTATATGGTTGATATGATTTTAGATCTCATAAAATGATTATACAATCACATAAATTTATTCAAGAATCCCACATTGGTTATAGTAATGCCTCCCAACAACTTTAGGATTTTATGTTTCACTAATTAATAAAGAGTATCTTCTTGATTAATTTATATCTATTAAAAATTATAAAAATATAGTTATTCATAGAAGGAATTGATCAATAATTGTTAATAAAAATAAACATCGTTATTCAATTTCTTATGATATGAACATATTTTCTCTTAGGGGGCCTATATCCTTTAGGATTCATCTATATTTTCCTATGACATATTTTGGTGGAATAACACTTCATTATTTTTCCATCCCCTTATGATGTCGTTCTTCATTTTCACTATGTCATCAATAGTTTTATTACATTTATTTCCCATAAATTCATTATTATATATGTTTTCTTTAAATTTTATCACCTTTTGTTGGTTCTTCCTTGGTTCTATTTTACTCGAATTCCATCCCAGAGTGGTTCTTCTTGGATTAGACCATCCTAGATACCATATTTAATGATGTCTATTATATTTAATGGTGAGTTAATCTAGACTTAGATAACATTTAGTAGACATTTATTACCCCAAGACATCAGCCACATCAGATGTTTTCATATAATGGTTGAGGATCTAGTGGTGGTGTTTGGAGGATTCATCAGTAGACCATCCTTATAGGGTTGTTCCTTAGGTACATTGGGTTTTGAATAATTGTGGGTTTCATCTTATGGTTAATTTGTTTTCTATAGTGTTCATAATTATCTCTTGGAATATTGGATACCTCATGCTTGAACTAGGTACCCATGATGGTTTATTGACATTTATGGGTATTATTTATTTTTTTTCTTTATTATACCTCATGAAATTCATTGATTATGGATTTATATTTTTGTTTTTTTGCATTTGTGAGACATGGTCAATTGAATTTTTTTCTCTGATGGAGGTATAGTATTCTTTATGAATTTAACTATTCTCTTGGATGTGATTTGTGTGAATGTCATTGGGGGGGGGGTATGAAGGATATTCTTTAATGGTAGGAATATTTTTTTTCAAATTTTCTCCCTTATAACAAAGTTGGTTATTTCATGTTCAACGTGTTTATAAGTTGATGTTTTATTTGTTTTTTTCCCATCAGTGATTTTTCTCGATGTTTTTCCTAAACAATATTCCAATATAACCCAATCCTATTATCCATTATAGTTTATTTGTGGCCAATATAGATTTTTGGTGGCTGTAGTTATCATTAGCTTATGTTGGAAGATATAGGAACTCTATTAGTGGTCAGGATCCTTGAAAACTGATGGAATCCTCAGTCTGTGTAATAACATGACCCTCATGTTCATTGTAATTTAGGTCTCATATATAATCAATTGCACTAGTTGATCTTCTTGGGAACCTTGTTATCCCAACATATGGGTTCCCAAATCGTCTTCTTAGTTATTACCTATCATTTCATATTTTTTAGTTCTACCCTTTATTGAATTTTATTTTTGGAACTTTTTTTGGAATTTTGTTACATTATTATTCTGGTGTTCTTAGATTTTCTCATGGTTTGTACTATTTCCACTTATCTAACTATTTTCTTAAATAAAAAATCATGTTTAATAACTCTTCTCATTCATCAAATCTATGCATGGACATGCATATAATATAATTTCTTCATCAACTTAACATCCTTTAAACAGATTAATATCCTCAAAAATAATTTCATATATCCCTATTTGTATACAGTAGTTTAGTGAGGAAACAATTGTAATATTATTCAACCCTTAACCCAATAATTTTTTTTCTTCAAATTTTTATCAATTCATCTTATTGTAAACAATTCCACTATATTTAATTTATTTTAATTTCATACTAGAAAATAAATCATTGTGATATATTTATTTTTAACCAATAAAATTGTCCATGATATTTGTTTTCTAAGATATATTACATGAATAATATCATACTTTATTTATTATCATACCCCACATTTGAAAGTATAGAATTTTTTATAAGAGTTATGTACCATATTTCCATCATTCATTACACTTGTATATCATTCAATGTAATGTGGTCACTAGAACAAATCATCTATAGGAAACTTAACTACATTAAATATAAACATACCTATTCTTTATATATTTTATATCAATACTATATTTCTTTAAAAACTCTTGTTTTACATTAAAAAATTATTTTCAAATTTTACAAAAAAACTATGTTTATAGCAGTTAATTATTAAAAAACATCAGTTTATGATTATCAAAATATACTTCCACTATTATATAGCCTATAAATTTTTCAATAAATTTATATATATCCAATGATAATTGAACACAAATAATGTATGTATCCTTTAAATATTATATGCATCCTTTAAATATTATACCACCACTCTAATAAACAATATAATTTGATTAGTTGTAATGCATTGACCTTCCAAGAATCAATGTAATAAACCTCCATGATTCACCAAAAATAAATAATATTCCTAGTGTCACAATATAGTTTTCACTCTATATTACAATGTGTTTTAAAATCCTATGGATTTTCAAATTATTTATCATAAATTATCTTATTGTATATGTAATGAATATTTATATCAATAACAAATATAACTTGATTGTCTATCAAAATATTAATACTTAAACCTCCCCACGTTCTCCTACATCTTGGTTCTAAAATATCATGCATCCATAAGAACATAAAATTCCCTCATTATCACCATGGGTACTTTACATAGAATTTATAAATTTATTATGTTACATATAGAAATAGTAAACCAAATAATAAATATCTACAATAAAATATGAATAAATAATCGATAAAAAAAATTTACTACTCAAGAGGTCAAACTCACAAAAAAATATTCTAATCCCAAATATTCATTGATTATAAGAAGGAACTAAATATTAACATTTATCTAATAAATAAAATAATATATATTGGGATAAAAAATACATTCAATATCAATAATAAAACTAGGTTAAAATGTACCATGTTTACCTCCTCATTGTGTGGCCTTCTATTACGCGATAATTTGGTTATGATTTTATGTCATGAGCTTGAGTAATAGAATAAATTACTAAGAATAAAGACCAATTTAATTCCCCATAATCATTCTCCTAAATCCTTTAACAAAATTTTACATTATTCATGACATATCATATATTTAATTACATACAAATAAAACCCACAATAATAAGTATATTATAATTTGGAACTAATACCAAAATACCTGATAAATAATAAATCAATAGTTATTCAATAAATATTATTGATATATTCAGGAATCTATAGACCATATATACACTATAATATAATTTATATTAAATAAAAATAAAGGGGAAATCTAGAAATTCTATTGAGGGTATCTAAATAATTATTATAACAATTGGAATGAAATTCTACTATATACCATGTGATAAAGACGTATATTTTTTAAAAATGGAATGGATCATAAAAAACTGTGGTGAATGATAATTTTATATATGGTAGAAATACCTCTGATGATAGGAATACCCACCAAATATTTGTAACATGGATACTCACAGATATAATAATATGATAATTATAGACCATATATAGTAAATCTGAAGATGAAATATTACCTCATTCATTTGGAGGAAAAATAATCTTGGTCCAATTTATCACATAACATATCCTAGAATTTAATGAATTAGTTAAAATATATATACATAAGAACATAAAATTATTTATTCGTAACTTGTATTTGATTGTCATGGTTATACATTGACTAAGGGATATTGGAGTTAAGATAAGAAATTCACAATTAAAAAATGGTTGGGATAAATGGATGAATAACTGTCAATCAAATAAGGAATAAGGAATTCATGTTATTGGGTAAAAAACCTAAAAAATGTTGTTTTATAGATTCCTATCAAAGAGTTAGAAAAAAATTAATTAAAGGAAACAATACTTTATGATAATTGAATAAAAGGGTTTTATATATTTTTATACCAATTGTAATAAGTTAAAAATACCTTTTAAAAATTTATTGTATGAATCCTACATCTTTTATTTTAATCAGGGATACAAAATTCCATATAAAATAATTCTAAATATTTTGTACAACGATGGTGAATATGCACATGCTGGAATAAAATGACTAGTCCCCTTGGATCCATTTAATATATGATTCAATAATTTATTATCATAAATAGATAGAGTTACCCTACTGATAAATTTGATATAAATAATACATAAAATACAATCCATATTTTAATATTTTTATATATATATATATTAAAATGTTTTATTATAAAGAATGAGTATTCTTTTTGTGTCATCGTCACCGATGAAAATAGTATATATTGAGGGAAGAAAAAATTATTATCAATATATCCTGAAATGGAAAATTCTATAATTTTTATATATCCTAAAATAAATAAGAAACTAAATATTTATAGTTATACAGTAAAAAAATTTCTAATGGGAAAAAGAGGGAGATGGAAGGAACCTTTACCTCTCTTCTCTTATAGTCTTCAGAACGAACCCTTAAAAAACTATAAAATTCTAAAAATCAGGCATAAATCATAAGATGGTATATTTTTAAATACATATTATGGATAATATTATATTTTATGTGAGAAGAATTTTGATAAAGGGTTTCTATTTATAGGTTTTATTTAAGGGACTTTTCTAGGTACTGTAGCATAGAAAAAATGGATTTTTTTAACTTACAGAGTAGTTGAGTGGTTGAAATTCAATTTTTTTAAATTGGATTTGTGGAAATAATATATATTTACTAAAATGAATTATTTACATATACTAATATTTATAGAAAAATTAAATAGTTATATTCAACAATTTTTTGTTCTCGCAATTGATTGTTTAGGAAAACCATTTTCACTATTCATCGATATAAATTACAATTTATTAAAATTATCAAAACAAAACTCATACATAGTATATTTTTCATCATTCAAAATTCACAAACCATTTTAAAAAAACTATCTAAATATTATAGTTTTAATTATAAAATAAAAATTCATGTGTTTAAAAATATCCTCTTAAGGTATGAAATATTATGAAAAGACATTAAGAAACAAGTATTTATCTGAAGAATAAACATGAAATTACGCCATTAATCATGGATTAATAAAACATCTCAAAATAATTAAATATTATTTTTCCATTTTCATCATTTATTTTATAAAATACAAAAGGTTACCCAAATATCATTTTATTATTGTAATCAACATACACTTAGTTGAAAAAGTACATTACTAATGAAAAGTTCACCCTTACAATGATCATATATTGAGTATATTTTCTATTTAAAATTATTTAAATTCAATCATACTCGAATAAAAAATAAAAATTTCCTTGAATTAATTATTTTTCAATGGTTTATAAATTTTCAACGATAATTTTAATTTTTTTCTCCTTTGAAAAAATTATTCATAAATCTATGAAATTTATACAAAACTATGAGTCAGGAAGTTTCCAACCTATATCCTTGATCTTTTAAAATATTTATTTCTCTATTTTATCTTTATTATCTATAATAAAATTATATTCCCTTTACTAATAATCATATAATATTAAAAAAAGTGGATTTATAGTGATCTGGTGAATATAATTGTTGTAATACAAATCGATAATTGACTTATTTGTTATTTAATAAAAAAATAATCAATAAAGGATAATTAAAAATTATAAATATAACATTTTAAAAATAATTTTACTAATAGGGGAAAATAAACATAGATCATTTTTAGAAAAGGGGAGTATCATACCATCACATGCACATGGAACAATTATTTCACTATGCCTAATACATTAACAATTAAAATATGTATAAAGTACATAATCATAGAAGAGAACATATATGGATAACCTACAATAAAAATAAGAAGTTTCTTAGACCATAACCAAATAAATTTACTTATTACAACTTAATGAATCTCCAATATTCAATATTATAACAATTTAGAAGCATAACACTCATGTATTATTTCAAAAAATATTACAATATCAAAAAAATAATGGCTAAGATACATCTAATTTCTTTTTCCAAATTATATTTCTAAAGACCACTAATTTATTTATTAAATAAACTTGTTAATAAAAAATTATTTTTCATATATATTCTTATATCCATAATATTATTTGAAAGTAATTAATAAAAATTAAAAAGACATGTAACCCTTTCAAAATACCTAATTATTAGTTAAGGTTCACATATATATATGATGTTGTATTTCAATTATAAATATAGGTTTACATAAAATATTATAATAACTAAAAACATTTATAAAACCTTTTTCAATCTTAGTGAAACCATTTTACCAAACTATAAAATAAATACCCCATATATGTGATAGATTTTATCTAACCAATTAATAATGGAAAAATTATTTTATATATTTTTTATAATAATTTCCTAATATCACTAATATTATTCTATTCAAGATAAATTTTAAATCACACTTTCTAGTTGTTACATCCTAATATTGGAGAAACTAAAATGGTTCCCCAAGATATTTGGTCACATGGCCTCAAGTACGCCTCCCCATACACCAGATGCTGCCAACTAGCAGAGAGGGTCTAAAGGTGGTATACTATGGAGTCTATATACTTTAAATTAGTGATTTATACAATATACCAAAAAATAAATAAATTTATTGGAACATAAATAAAAATAAAACATTATAACATAAAAATAATAAATATCAGTAAATAATGAAGAAAGATCCATGCATGAATATGTTGTAGTCTATAAGCATCATACATACAAAAGATAAAATAATATACATGGCTAGACTAGAAAAAATAAATAAATTAATAAAATTCTTCAACTCTTGGAGGAACCCAAAACACATTCTTAGATGCTACTTCTATGCTCCCATTTCAATTCGAAGACCATAAGATAAAGATATCACAAGCACAATACAAGGTCATAACATGTAGTTCATAGATAATCTGTTTGGGTACCAATTGGTTTCTTGAATAAGGTGTTAGATAAACTCAGTAGGCCATCAGCGATGGTGTTTATATCATAACACAATTCATGAATATAATTTAATCACTGTGAAATATTAATAATAAGGAAGTATCATAAAATAATTAAATGTAAATAAGTCGGCCGAGGTTTCTCAAAGATACCTGGACAACCATACCTATACCAGCCTAAGCCGGAAAATCTCCAATGATGTGTCACTCTATATATTAGAAATAATTTTTATGTATATGTATAAAAATGTGTGTATATATATATATGAAATATATACTTAGTAACATTTATAGCCATATGTATCGATACATAGTTCTAGCAAAGACCTAAGGAGTAACTCAGGAATCCTTGAATAGTTATGATATACGCATAGAGTATCCCAACATGGTATTCCATGACCATGAATAACAATGATAGATGGAATAATTGAGTATCAAAATTTATAATTTTATGCTATTCCCATGATTAATAGGGGATTCCATGACCATAAATAATAAGGGACACTATGCCCATAATAATAAAGTATGTGATTCCTATAATAATAATAATATTCAACACCATGCATATAATAATAAAAATACGGGATTCCATGACCAAAAATTATAAGGGACACAATTACAATTTATAGTTCAAGAAAATACTTATATTATTTCATTAATAAGTTCTAAGTATGGTAAAATGAGATGTTCTTAACATTCAATCTTCATTTAATCCAATTTACACAATTCAGATCAATCGTTAATAACAGAGAAGGCCATTTACATGAACAACCCATATTAAAATTTAATTATAAATAATAAATGGGGACATGTAAATATACATTCATTATATTTCTTCAATTAGACTCATTTAATTTCCACTTTTCATTTTATAATACAGTTCACATCAAAGTTTGTTTTAATATAAAATAGAGGCATGATCTTCATTATTTTCATTTAAATAAAATTAATCTTTTACATTCATAAAGTATGTTTTACAAACCTAAAAAAGTGATTAAAAAGTGGATAGAAAATTATAATAATGATTATTAGATGAAAAATCCTAAGTCTCTATTTAGTTCTATAGAAAAAATAGATTATAAAGAGTTTATTTAGTCTCATCATACATAGTGGTCTCAGTTGAGGTCATCATCCTAAAACTATGTGAAAGGGATTCATTGAATTTATAATGAAGGTGTAGGTAATTAATCTAATGTATCTCATTATTTATGAGAAATTCAGAGAATTTTTTTGTGTTTGGAACAACAATAATAATTCGTAAATGTTGAATCTTTGAGAAAAAATCATATATACCACCTACATCATTCATAGGATGATCAACTTGTCCAGCCTCAAGATTTGATTCAATATGGAATGAAATAAATCATAAGAATCCAAAAACTACCCTTGAAACAGTGTAACTGATCTCGCATGAAAAAAAAACTCTTACAAAAAAGATAAACTAAGGAAGGAAGGAAGATCATCACAAATATTACTGATACACTTCTAACACACTAGACAATTATTTATTCTGAACATGGATATGGAAGCTATAAAAAATACCAGATTTTAAAGGAAGAGGAGCTCTCCATGGACCAATAGGGATTTTTTCCATGTAATTTAATGGAAAATAGGGGAGGAAGAGTTAACAGAAGGATGGGTTAAAAGGCAATTTCTAGCTATTTGATAAGCCACATAGTTTGGCCTCATGGTTTGAGTAAAATTATTCCAATCATGTTATTCCACTTACTATGTGGAACTGACTATGTAGGTATGAACATGATTTCTTATACCATGTGCAGCAGATACACCCACCTCTGTAATTTACTACACACCTCCCACACAAAATTTTATACTTTGGTTCATGGTTTAACAAACTGCATGAAACCATCCATGACCCAGCAATTGGCAGCATGTTTTCCCTTTGGGGGCCACACGGTTTCAGAAAAACATGCCCCTATATAAAATAAGTCACATGGTTTTGGATGAATGGTTAGTACTTATCATTTTCCAACTTTGAACCTCTTCCTTTTTATCCCAAAATGGATTTTTCAGTGCTTGATCCCCTCAAAACTCATATGAACTCCTAAGGAACCTATCATGCATTAAACCACCTCTAAAAAAGATCACATTTATGTCTTAAAACTTTGGGATTTACATTCTAAGTTTTAAATTGGAAACCGGACAATCCAAAAAAATAAAGGATCAGCTTACATTGAAAAATTTCAAACTGATCAAAAAAGTGGGACCTTTTAATATCCCCACAATAAAAATTCTCATCCCCAATAATCCTTGGGGAACAAAAAATTTCCACCAACCTACTTGGGTGGATAATTTTTTTTTCTGAAATGGTCAGGTTGTGTTTATTAATACATAATGAACTCTATGGGTCATTTGAAGAATACAATGATTAAACAGCCAAATCTCAACCCAATTCTTGTAAAAAGAACTAAACCTAAATAAGTTTCATATCGAAGCCTATCTAACATTAGTCATGAACACATCATTACCCCTATTATCATTAGGAATATGGTCCTACAAACCACAAGTTCTATATTTCCTACATCTAATTCTAATTTATGGTGTTCCCGCTATAAGAATTTCTTATTTTATCATGCCCTTAGGGTCCTAGATACACTATTGTAATGTTTATAAAATTACATAAGAGGATACTACCCACAATCCTCGATATGATCAAAATGGTAAAACTATAATCAACCATAGTTAACGGGTTGCAGTGGATCATTCGTGAAAATCCATGGTGGACCTTTAAACTGCACCCATATCATCCCAAAAACATTTTTGATGTAGTTTCTCACCAAATGCATATATATATATATATTTGAGAGAACTCATGTTGAACAACCTCATGTCTACTATTTTGTAAAATCTTTCATCCTACGACTGATGAGTCACCAAAATAAGATTTTTAAGCCTTATCCAATTCCCTACCAAGATATTTCTGATCACACTCACCATGATCCATACACAATATTTGATTATTTCCCTTGATCAAACAATATCTTGAAAAAAATCATCACCGGTATTTAGCATAAGAGATATCACATTCCAAATCTAGAATCCAAGGCTTGTCATAAGAAACTAAGGGTTTATCTACTACAATCAGACATAACTGAGTCTATTCTAAAAATATACCTATCATTTAACAGGAAAACCTTCATAATATTTATCCATTTTTTAAATGGAATAAAATTTCCAAAGCAACCATCCAATGATTCTCCTGAAGATTTCATGACACTTATCACATGAGGGTCACCCAACGGTGAAGGACATCCCACACACCACCTTAAGAGCATCCATTTTGTCACACCAATGAAATGATTTCTAATTACCAAAAACCATACCACAAAAATAAATCAATAATTTATAAGAACCCACTTATCTTGATCAAAAATTTAAATGTAACCCATTAACCATTATCTCTTTAGAAGAATGGTTCATATGGTTTTTACTGACCTTTTTCAAAACACAATGAGGGTCACCACCCTCAAATGATCAATTGTGTATTATGAAAAATATTTTCACCTTAAGACCACTCCTTGAGTCAAACTCTAATAAAGTATCTTCCTCAATCCATGACATGATAGAACTATAACTCGACTTATAGTTGATGCTCTCTCTGCATACTCAAGACGATGTCAAGATAGGGGGCATGATTTCCTATAGACTAGGAGTGCACTTAAATTTATTGAGAGGCATGTATATATCCACCAATCCATGCTCTTATCAACTATTCCTAAACTACCTCTTTAAATGACTAAAATTTCTCTTACCAAAAATTTGTTTCCAGGTCCATTTATTAGTCATCCTTCTCATATTTGTTATTTTATATAAAAATTGTCACTTCTAACAGGTTTCTTTATTTAGTTTATCCCAAATCTCTGAGTCACCAACCCACAAGCTTCATATTGGAACCATTGATCATCAACCATTATTTGGGTGCTATTTGATGTTCAATTCACAAAATTCTCCACACACAACTATCATGAGATAATCATTACATATTCAGTGGGTGTACATCTCGATCCACCTGGTTCAAGACATGAATGCTGATCCCATGAGCCATTTTTCAATAAGTCCAAAATAAACATGTTACTTGGTATGTCAGTTTATAACACACCTGAAATCTCCATTAGATATCATCCCCAAAACTGGGAACCTATCTGTACCATGATTTATTGAATAACATGCCACCTCAGGGAGTTATTTCGTGAGAAGAATGTGCCAACTATACAACCACTGGCCCACTAGTCCAATCTATGAAATAGTTCTACCCAACATAGCTGGTCTCAATAGAAATCACTTTTTGTGATTACTAGAAAGGAAAAGGAATTACCATGCCTATATGATAAGATCATATCATCTTCCATGCATCAATTTTAATAGGAGTGTAAAACAATACCAATTTCCTCAAAGGAAACCATAATCCCTAGGCCAACATCTCTTGTGGTTATCAGTAAATACAACATACATTGTCGATCTACTAGGGTCTCTATCAAAACTAATATTTTCTACATATCCCACCCAGCTCTAAGGTCTCTTGAATGAAAATAAAATATCACTTAAAGGTCTTTAAAACTTGGAATCTAATACACCTATATAATATTTATTAAAGAGATAAAATCGATATAGGTAAAAGTTAATAAACATATGAGAGTGAAATACAATCTCTAAAGGGTGAAAATTTAACACTCACCAGGTACCCATATATTGTGATACCCTCTCTAGGTTCAAATACCCAGACAACCAACTATCTACTTGTGGTGTCATTTCATTATCTAGAGTCCTACTCGGGGCATCCAACACTCGAATAAAACCTCATGTCTAATCTTTCTCAAAACATTTAGAAATGATTTTATTTATGAGATAACTAACTAAACATAACTAACCCCCATTTTATTATAGGTAATAAACTTCTTAGACTAGATTCAATCCTAAAATATCACTAGGCTCTACTTCCTAACCATTACGTCCAAGAATTAGCGAAAGGAAGTCAACTGAGACCTATGGGAAATGCTCACATTCCCATTTCAGAAATCACTCAAGGCATACTAAAGCTAACCCTTTCTTGAGGGTTCATTATAGAAAAACCTATATGGAGTTTAATTTTAAGGAATATATATGATGATAATTTATTAAAAATTTTTAAAGGAGATGATAAATGAAGGATATTAATTACCAATTATAAGAAAAATACATGGAACTTTATTTAGTTGATTCCATGAAACATTAGGTAAACAACATATATATTTATTAATTTATAACATTTAATCTTAACTTAGTTATCAATAAAATTATCATAATATTATTAGTTAAATAAAATTTCAATTTCAATCCACAGAGGAAAACACCCTTTCAGTTTTTATTGGAATAGTAATTAACCAACTCCTCATATAAATAAATTTCAAAATAATTTCAAATCTCTCTGATTATTTTAAAGGGGATTGGTTTTTGTAATATTCCAATATATATTTATATGTAATTGTATATAAGCAGATGTAATCACATTAAACGACAATCATATATAATAAGGGAAAACCCCGATGGGGTTTTGTTTAATGGAATAATATAATAAGGAAACCAATGAAGGTTTTTCCTTTTTATTCATGATTTTAAAACACAATTAGTGTGTTTAACACAAAAGAAAAATTCCACAAATGATATACTAGGATCCATTTATGCATTTAGGGATTCATTAATACGGGTCATCATGCCCGCATTGTATAGAGGTACTAGCCTTTTCAAAGGAAACTATTTTCCTTAATAATTTAAATTTTGAAAATATATATAACCATCATGGTTTAGTTATATTAATTACCATTACTATGTTGTAAATGTAATTTACTTTAAACGTTACTATTTTAATTAATGTAACTGTAACCTAGTTTTTTCCTTTAGTGCCAAAATATACCTAGCTAATATATGATGGTTCAATTATATGGGTTACTATTATATATTTTATAGAGTCCCATACACTTGATAAATTAGATAATTGGGTCCCATTTAATTTAAAAAAATAAATGTTTCATCCCATGAATCCAATGGTCCAAGACTCAAACATGTCATAATTTGTTAGTTAAAGAGAATGCCCCCAATAATATATGTGGGAAAAACATAGGTTGATATGAAAACAATATTTAACAAATTATCTTTTATGATTAAAAAAATTGCTGAAATCAAATCAATAATACCATAAAACATGACAAAAAACATAGCAATCTACTACATAAGAAGGAAAATTAATAAACAAGGTAGGTAATCCACCAAACATGGTACACAAAAAAGAATGTTATATATTCAAAAATGAATTACAAATCAATCATCATGTATTATGAAATATAAAATGAAATTTACATGGACTGGGATATTCATTTCATTTGTATATCAATGTGCCTAAAATGATGCATGTCACAATATATCCTTACCGTGTAGGGCCAATGAAAAAATCTAATTAATTAGTCAATCAATAACCAGTGGAAGTTCAAAAATCACCAGAGGTGAAATAATAATCAACTGTAAAAGAGAATATCATAAATACTATTCCCATCCTAGACAACATGGCCTTTTCCTCATGCTATGGTTAGATAGACCTAGAAACAAGCTATTTTACAAGTGATGATACATTCCTAGTCTCATTTATACCATCCCAAAACTTCAAGACAAAAGAAAAATAATCTTTGATACCACCCTCTTCTACAATGAACTAGAAGAAACTACAACGGTGCCCCAATATGGTTGGTCATGTGGCCTTAAGCACAACTCCCCATATTCTAGAGGCTACCGACTATAAGTAATTTTCTGAAGGTGGTACAGTGGGGAGACTATAACCTATGGATGAGTGATGAATATAGTGGATAAAATAATAAATAATGTTAGTAAAATTTAATGAATAAATAATAGTTGAAGATAGTAGTAACTAAAAATACAATGAATACTGAATAATAAACCACTCATAAACATGCTACGATGTACAAGAATCAGGCATACAATAGGGAAACTAATATATATTGCTAAAATGATAAAAAGATTAAATAAAGAAAAGTCACAAACTTTGGGAGGTAGAATGAGTACATGCTCAGTCGCTACTATGAAGCTCCCATTTAATGTCCTTGAAAATAAATGAATGTCAATATAAAGAAAAGTATAATTTCCTAATCATCAATAAGAAGATAATCTATTCAAGAACCAATCACAGTCCTAAACAGGGTGTGAGATAAAATCAGTATGCCACAACCAAAAGTGTCTAATGTATAGTCCAGTTTATGAAAATAAAGTTAGAAATGAATAGTAATAATAAAAAGTTAGGGTACTAAAAAAACTAAATGTCAACAAGTTATCTTAGGTTATAGATGGAAACCTAGCCGACCACACATAGTTCAGCCTAAACTGGAATATCTCTGACGATGTGTCACTATATATATATATAATAATATGTTAATATATATATATGGGTATGTATATATATAAACTATATACATCATAATGTTTGTATCCATATACATATATACATAGTGCTATCCAGGACCCAAGGCACAACTCATTCATTATTGCATAGTCACAAGAGTCTCAATGATTACCATAATAAGGGAAATTGTGATGGGGTATCACCATGTGGGTCACCATACATGAGTACCATAATTTATAAGGGGTCTCCATGATCATGATTAACAATGGATTCTATACCAATTAATAATAACGGATTCCATGAACATAATAATAAGGGATTCTATGACAGTAATTATAATAATAATAAGGGAATCCATTACCATAATAATAATAAGGGACACCATTACAATAAATAACATGGGATTCCATTCCTGTTTACAATTCATGAAAATAATTCTTAATATTATTTTCATAAGTTCCAGTGAGGGTCAAGTGAGATGGTCTTACCAATCACTCTACATTTAATCCAATTTACATAATTCTTCTCAATAATTAATAATAGAGAAGGCCACGTACATGAACATTCCAAATTATAATTTAATTATAAATAATAAAGGGGAGTATTCATGTATACATGAATTATTCCACTTTAAGTAATATCATTTAATTTTTCCTTTTAATTGGATTATTCAGAACACCTTAATGGTGATTTTATTAAAAAATAGAGGGATAATCATCATACCATTAATTTAATTCAAATTAATCATTTTATTTCATGAAGGATGTTTGAAACACCAAAAAAATATAATTCAAAATGTGGAGGGAGCATTATAATCATGAGAATCAGACAAAAAACCTGAAGGAGTAGATTAGTTAAATAGAAATATATTAATTTTCAAAATATTAGTTGATATAACCTTATGTGGTTGTTACATTTGAGTTTTTCAGCCTCTAACCATGTACATGCACTACTACCAAATTAGCCTTTAATAGCACTGAAATATTGCACTACTAGAAAAATGCGCTAAGAAATTCCATCTTTATTAGTGCTAAAATAAGAGATGACAAGGGGGACCTTCATAAGTTCTAAATGAAAGTGCTGATAAAGGATACCCTGTATCAGACCATTTTGTTTAGTGCTGATAAAAGGTCAACTATATCAGCACTAAAATAAAGTGCTGATAAATGTTACCCATTATTAGCATTTTTTTAGCACTGATGATGATTTTTTTATCAATGCTTTCAGAGCGATGATAAATATTGAGATATATCGGCACTTTTTTAGCACTGATAAGAACCAATTTTTTTTCAGTGATTATAATTTTAATGTTGTTAAAAGGGATATATATATGAAATTTTATAAAATCACTGTTAAAAATGTTGCTGATCTATTTTAAAAAACTCTAACCCGTACTCTGTCATCACAATTCTGAATCTCTCATGGAACTGCTCTAATACTAGTGCTAATACACTATGATCCATTAGACAAATCAAGAATAGAATCCAAGGTATGGTGTTTTTTTACTATTCCTATATCATTGTTTGATCTTTTTGGGTTCCGTGTTTTTCATTTTCATGTTGTTACAAACCCTATATATCATCTCCTCACCACTGCCAGTGCGACTCCTCTAGAGGACCAACTAAATTACTTTATTGAGATATAATCATTAACAATAAAGTATTTTGAGATGAATTACATTACATAATCCTTTATATTGTGTATAAAATATATTGTGGAGTCCCATGTATGTTCTTCATGGCCATGACTAACTCAAATAAGATTTTTATTGGTTTCTTAATGGAATTAAAGAAGAGCCCTTTTGTTTACCTCATGTGATTTCTTTGCGGATGGCTATCTATAAAATTTTTATTGTATCCACTATCCTTAAAATCATTTTCATCCATATATTCCACTCATTTACATAAGGAATTAAATTTTATATATTATATTGGATTCCTAAAGAATGTGTTTCCCTATGTTATGTAAACCCCCTATTTAAAATATTTTATCAAGGATGACCCCTTCGTAAATGATCATTTATGTGGTCTACAAAAAATATAATTTTGGTCTCTTATACATTGAGTTATATAAATATTTATAAATATAGATGAAAACATTATCTTCTAGGGTCTCCCCCCTTAGTTGATCTCAATCCCTATGCATTGATGGATCAAAAGACCTTTCAAACATAATATTTACTTGGTTAAAACCCCTATAAGCATATTTTATTAAGGTCTCCTATAAAGAAACTTTACTTGGACGGGTTTTAATTAGTTCCCAAGAACTAAAAAACATTTTACATTTTAACACATGAATATTAATAAATATTTGATAACATTATGATTGTTCTTCTTTGTGACATTAATGTTATAATGTTTTTAGAATATCAATCAAATCAAAACTTTATATGAGTTTCCCAATATAATGCGTTCCATGAAATGTAATATAAATATTCATAAACATTTATCCAATGATCGAGATTTCATTTTTATGACCGGGAAAAAATTATGTTTGACGATTAGTTGTTAGATGCTTATAGGTACAAGAAAATTATTCTCATGAATTTTAAAGCTTCTAATCCTCAAGAAGGGGGTTATGAAGACTGGAAATAAAATAATAATTTCCCTTATTATATATTTCATTAGGTATTTCTAACTATATATGTGTTTATTTAAATATATATATGGTTTTATTAATGATGTACATTATAATCAACATAAATTGACATTTTGATGTAAACAGTGGAAATATATTTTCATGGTGTGTTAAGATATATTGGGTTTGTTATAAGTTATATCACATTAATTGACTAATTAGAGAAATAAATTTTTTATTTAATGTTATGGAAGTTGATATATCTACCCTTTTGTTTGAAATTGGACTGTCTAATAAAATACATAACCCCCATAGATCATTGATGAGTTCATATCAAAAATTCAAATAAAGACAAATAAATAATATCGGTTAATAAAAAAAGTATGAAACATTTATTGTGAGATATATTTATAAAGGGATTTCCTTTAATAGTAAGATTTTACATGAGATGTTTATCATTATGACATTATATTATTTCTCTATGGGTGACTAAATGTATTTCTAGATATCAATCATAGACTTTAGGCAATTTCTACTAATCTAAATGAGAAAGTTTTCTATAAGGTCACACAATAACTCCATCCGCAATCTGAGAAAAATTTATTTTAAATTTAATATTATGAATAAATATTATTCTTTATTTTAATAGAAAAACTCTAAACTAGAATTAAGAAAAAATAGCGTAGATATAATGAAATAAAACCATAAAGTAAGAGTTTAAAAACAATTTCTTATGATGTTAATAGAGTTTGATGACTCAGATAATTTTATTTTGGTCTAGTAGCTTCATATGCACTCCTCATCCTTGTTTTAAATATGTTTTTTGTCTTGTGAGCCAATTATTTTGGCCCGAGACGTTCCTTTCAGTTGTGTTCTAGATTGATTCTGAAACTAATTTCATGATTTTTGTGTTATTCAGAATATTCCGCTCAAAAAGGTCCTAGAAGTTTCTAGCGGATTTTTCCATATTTTTGGTTATTCTCTATTTCTACCCATATTTCTTGTAAATTGAGGTTTTCTATAGGCATTGAATTGGATTGAGGATTCTGAGCATGTTTTCAGAGTGTTTTGCACTCCCAAAGCTATTAGAGTTTGTGTTTTTCTAGGTCTTTTAGGTGGTCCAGCTTTAGAAGAATAAAAGTTGTTTTCCCCACGAATGATGAAAGTTGGGATTACATGGTATGATATTAATTACATTTTTTCCATTGGTTTATACCTAAGGATATGAAGACAAAGAAAAGGGATGATCACATGAGTGTTTAGCAAGGTCAATGGGAGATTAAGGATTATGTTGAACACTTCAAAGAGATGGTTTCCTTTTTTTCCGAAGGTGGTGTCTCAGGATCTATTGAAATATTATCTTTTCTTTGGGGGTATTAATCCAGAGATCAAGGAGAGGGTTCTATTATCTAAGGATATCTATTTTGAGAAGTTTTTGAATGAATCATTTTTGGATGAGTTGTTGTGAAAGAAGGATAAACACATTGGAGTAGTTGTTTTCTACCAAGTTGGGGTGCTCTATCCTAAAATTAGTTTATTTAATGTATGTAAAAACATGTATTTATGTAATTGTATAAACTAATGTTTTAAATGTTTATAATATAGTGTTTTTCATGTATTTGTATTGTAAATTTCATTTCATTTAAATTTCGTTTTGTGACTTTTTTTATTTAAATTTGGTGTGTTTTTGGTGTGTTTTGGTCTATTTTTGGTGTGTTTATAGTGTGTTTTTAGTGCTGAGTTGTAGTGTGTAGTAAAAAAACACTATATCAACACTTTTGAAATCACTGATAAAGCATACATTTATCAAGGCTTTCAAAAGCATTGAAGAATAAGTGGGACCATTAGCATCGCTAAAAAAGTGCTGATATGTGGGACCATTATCGATGCTTCTAAAAGTGTAGATAATGGTCTTATTTATCAGCGTTTTTGTTAGAACTAATAAATTTACCCTTTATCAGTGCTATTGGAGCACTGATAAAAGTCTGGGGCTTTTAACATCACTCAAGTAGTCAATGCTTTTCTATCGTGGATAAAAGCCATTTCTAGTTTTTTTTAAGTCCATTTTTGTAGTAGTGAGGTTTGGATAACACATATAAAAAAAATAAAATGTAATTAATTAAATTTATTTATAAATTTAAGAGAAATTTGAAGATATGTACAACATGAATAATAATGAAAATACTTTATAAACATTATATCATTGAGGTAAAATAATATAAACCACCTACCCCATGCTTATGTTGGTCTACTCATCTAGAATTTTTCTTAGATTTGAGCATGAGTGAAAGAAATCCGGAAAATTGAAAAACACACTAAAAATAGGGTAAATGAGGTCACACGAAAATAGTATTCTATTAGGAATGATAAATTGTGGAATAAAGGGGGTTGACGATCATACTGATACAATTCTAAAACACCTGACATCAACCGATTCTGACATTGGATGGAGGACCTAGCTTATATCCTAGATTTTAGGGAATTTGTAGCTTTCCTTTACTGAGAGGGGCTTCCATGTGTGAAAAGGGAAGGAAAAATGTAGGAGGAAAATTTAATGTAAGTAGAGGTGGAAATGTAATTTATTACCCTTTAATGAGCCACACAATTTGGCTTCATGGTTTAGTAAACCATGAACAAACCATGTGCTTATATTTATAATGTGGCACTAATAATGTAGGCTAGGTGTACGATATGAAATATTATGCACAACCCGTGCATCCACCTCTACAATTTACTCCAAACCTACCACATGACCTTGGGTTCATGGTTTAAAAAACCATGTGAAATCCTCTAGGCTCCTGCACTAGGACACATACGTTCCATTATGGGTCTACACTATTTCATTAAACCATTCACCTATAGAAAACATCTTGTATGGTTTGGGATTCATGGTTAGTAATAACTCTGTTCTAACCATATGCCTATGTATGATTCTCCTAAAATAAAGTTATCTTTTCCCGATGTCCCCAACACTCATATGAACTCACGAGAAATCTATGAGTACTTAAAACCCAAATCTAAAAACATCACATTTAAGTGTTCAAACACTCATATTTATAATAGGTGGATCAAATTCTAATTTTCCAATCCACCAAAAGAAACTATAAAATTCCATTGAAAAATACCAACCCAATCCAAAAATCACTATCTTAAACTAGTGATCAATAAAAAACCCATTATTCCAAATAAAACATGTTATTAATGCCACTATCCTTTCAAAGGACATATTTCTCAAAATATCACCCTTAATAATCCATTAATATCTAATGACATGGTGATCTAAATCCAAAATTTCCTAATTTGAATTTTTGTTAGACTTTGTGAAAGAATATAAAATAGAATGGATAAGAAAAATTTAGCAAGGGGATTATAGGATTTAGAATCATACCATATATAAGGAAGAGAATAACTAGACTATACATGCACCATATCCCCTTTAGTGATTATAGATAAAGTGAAGAGAGAGGGAATTGGGCCCCTTTGGTGACATGAATGGTAGGATATAGTGTTGGGACTCCCCCCTTTTCCACCCTATAAGAATTTAAAAAATCAACACTAATAAAAAAACATAATTTAATTATTTTTTATTTAACTCATTTGATATTAAAAGGTAACATGTGCATTTAATGGTTTACCTAGATCAAAAATACACTATATATGTAACCTAGTTTCCTGTTTCCACTATTGTATTGAGAGATATATTTATTAAAACCTTTTAGGAAAGGATATTATATCCTAATAGATGAATATTCATTACATAATACTATAATCCACATCAATACTATAATGGATTATTGTCATTGGAAACATGGATACAAAAAAACTTCTTCAAAATATATCTATGTCGTATACTACTATGTTCTTAAAAAGTAGAACACTTCTAAGACATATCATTATGAAAACCTATATTGTAACCTGGGAAAAGAAAACATAAGAAAGGGTGAGCTCAAATTCCTAGTAATGGTAAAAAAAGGTAGATATCTATGACCAGTTAAGAAATACTTGATCATAAGGGTATGATGATATGAGTTTAACATTTTAATACCAAACCCTACATATCATATAACAAAATCGAATGTCATGGAATAAATCTTGTGATTTCATAAGATATGAATCATGATGAAATCAAAAACCTACTCCATGAGATCATGAAAATAGAATAGTACATAATTTTATGGCATAAACATAAGAATAGAATATCATTTTATTATCCACGGCTCATACCAAAGAATATCATAGAGGACTAGTTTCACTCTTCATTCCATCATATCCGTAGTTAAGCTTCACTCCCAATACTATCATTATAGATAAAGTACATTGCATTATATGGATCACTCCATATTTCAATCATTATTATTTTAGTGTTCAAGTATTGGTGAGGCCCCACTTGAAGGGGTGTGAATTATTGGTACACTATTTCAACAAATTCTTTATTTAATCCAACCTATGTTATTACTTAAAGAATTGATCCCTCATATTTAATTCTATTTATCTTCATACAAGAAACAATAAAATAAAACAAAAAACACATGGATTTTTACAGGGTTCCATATAAAGACATACTCCACGATATAACCAATTATTCCCCATAGTTAAATATTATTCACTATATGTAGGTGGTTACAACTAGGAAAATCTGATTACCATCAATAGAAAGTCCCACAATGTTCCACTCTAGAGTCCCACTAGAGATTACAAGTTCCCAAAAACACTAGAAACACTTGAGTCCCACATTAGGATTTTTATAATACACCCCATAGTGTAACCATCATCCCACCGACCAGAAATAAAGTCCCACTATAGGATTCTTGGGCCTCAAAGTCTCACTGAATAATTATACTAATCTGGAGTCACCCAAGATATGATCCTCAGATAGCAAGATCTCTTTCAACTTTTGAATACTTATTAACTGACTCAAGGTGAATTATTTCTCCACAAAAAAACTAGATAACCTAATATGACCATGTATAATCTAATTGAACTTTAGAAACTGATAAATAACTTTATGATCCTTCTCACTATTCAATGAAATTCAAGTAATATGAACTTATCTCAATTCAATAACAACTCAAGAACATGTCTTCTAAATTACACCCAGATTCAGTCTCAAATCACTCCACATAATTCATACAATTCATATTTAATTTTAATATATGAATCCATCATGCATAAACGCATATTTGTGGATGTATCACTCTTAATTCAAGTATAAATAATTATTTTTCATCTTACTTTTGATATAATGAAAATGCGTAAGCATCTCACTATTCCAAGTGTTATTTCATGTGCATGAAAATGTGGTATAATGCACGTGAACACACACACTACCTCACTTTAATTAATATTTTACGTTGTTCATGAAATTTATATTATCATATGTATCATGAAATTTATACAAATAATTCATTCATCTTATGTTTTATTCCTGAAAATCATTACACTACCTTCAATATTTCATTCATGAATGTAAAACACAGTACAAGAACCCCCAATCATCTTCACACTAATTAATCATGTGATACCACTTATTCTTTATGAAACTAAAATTAACCAACATATTTATTCCTTATTATTTACGAAAGATTCAAACTATCTTCATGAAACACTCAATCATATATAATCATATTAATTCGTACCTGTGTTTCAAACACTTTCGTATAACAGAATTCATGGTTCCTCTATTATTTTTATTCTTCGCATAATAATATACAGGTGTTCATTGATCACATTCACATAACATAGTGTGGATGTTACACTGGATTGTGAATCTATAAAAAATCATTCAAATTTGAAGGTTGTAACAAGTATAGAAAGAGTGCATAAATCCTTCTTCTGAATATAATGAACTTTCAGGTATGTATTTCAGTATTCCTATCTCAAAAATATCTCTCAGTTATTCATTAAGATTACCCCAATAAATGATTTTCTTGGGGGGTGTATTTATAGACATTCCCTAACCAATATAGATCTACTAACTTAATTCCACATCATATGCACACAAACCTAGCATGCACTTCATGAATTCTGAAAAACACAGTCACTATAAAACATATCTGGTTAACACTATATCACCTTGTGATGATCATTATTAAATTATGAAATAAAAGTTTCATGATGATTAAATCATATTAGAATCATCAGGATGATCAAATGGAACTATAACGTATTGGTTTAATCATTTGGATGATTCTACATTAAGAACTCTCGATGCACAGTAACCCTCGATGTTATTGATGTAGAAAGTGACAATACATGCAAGATCAAATTTTGTATATCAAACAGATTAGACAGAAACTATTATATTCATATATTTAATTATGGATATAAAAAACCTAAATTCCCTTTATCCCAAATCGGGTTTGATCTCAGTTGAGGGATTCATTTTATAAAAATGTATTCCTTAATCCTGGAAGATGCTAGTATATGGTCCATTCCCATAACCCTACGAAATTTCCTCATGATGGATCGATTCTCTACCATTGTGCCTCCACACAATGTGGCTCAAATATTCTCCCATGTGATCCTGTTATAACTCTATGCCACCCACTTCTGTTTCACCATTGTTGGCTGATGGTTTACTTCCCACATAAGCAGTGGAAATTGCACCGTCTTCAGGATTGTTTGATCGTCCTTACATTTGAATCAAATGCCAAAAAATTAATACTCAAAGTATTCCAATGACAATATAATAAAATATTCATCATTAAAAATTAAAATTATTTTTCATAGTCTTATTATTCTTTATGATGTACACAATATTTTCTCATTGACACATGGCTTTGAAATTAATAATAACACATCAATCATTATAATTAGTTGAAAATGTTTCCATAACATTCCTCATCATCGGTCACATAATGACATCATCTTTATATCACATTAATCATCTATATTGAAAAAAATGAAATTCAAATCAAAAGGAAATTCAATCTCAACTATTGAATTATTTTTCAATACTACCGAAGATCATCAAGATCAATATGTGTGTTTTAATTTCTCACCATTATTGAAAATGAATACAGAGGACATATAAAGGACATAATTTATCATCATTTATCTTCTTATCCCATTAAGATGATACCACATATTTTATTTTTCCAAGATAATTTAGACATACAACTCTAGGTCTACATTAGAAAACCCAATGTAGAAAACAAGAGTTTATAACCAATGAAATCAAAAAATTTACATGAAAAAATATCCATGTGATACAATTATAATAAAACTCTCACTTCATACATTAGATCATCATTGACAATAAATTCATTGAAAATATTTATCTTACACTCATCAAAATAAAAACAATATAATTTTGATGTGTAAAAACATATATCTCCCATTTTTATCTCATAATCAACTCTCTTTTGATTTTTTTAAAGAATAATCAGATTATGAACATAGTATTTTTAATATTATTCCTAATACATGTGAATACTTAACAAAATAAAATCATATATGATACCCTCATAGAATATATCCTTCTCTTTTAATTCCCTACTTTTTTGTAAAAAATTATATATATGTGTGTGTGTGGGGGGGGGGAATAAGGAGGGAACAATTTGTTTTTCAAAAATAGAACATAAGATGAGAGTTTCCTGTCAACTATTCCTTGTCCTTCTTCATTTTTATCTATGGCATGGATGAGTTCAAATTATCATAAAATGTCTCATCATGTGAGGTTATTTTTTCTACCTTTATAAGTTAAGAAACATTATTTTATTCTAATTTCATTGAGTTAATTTTGTCATATAAACCTTTTTCATACTGATTCTTTTGATTCTCCAGAACATTAGAAGTAGATGAATTCTTATGATATTTTGTATCTTGTTCAAAAATAATATTCTTACCCAAAGTTTTAGCATCATTTTTCTCATTATCCATTTGTTTATCCATTTTTAGTTGATCTAACCATATTGTCAAACATCCCTTTTTGGTATGTTCGTACTTTTGGGGTGTCTCACACTAATTATCAAATTTATATGACTTATACTATTTTTTCCTTATGAATTTTATACCTTTTTAATTCATATTGAAATTCTATATGCAATTTAATCATGCATATCTTAGTTATATAACCTTCTAATCCACAACTTTCTCACATTTCTTTAACCATTCAAAATTTTTTTGTACTGGAAACTTTGAGGTATTTATTTGATAGCCACTCTTCATTTATTAATTATAGATCCTATTTGGTTCATGCATGATTCCTAGAAATGACATGTTGTACAATCAAGAGTAGGAATTATATCCATATTTTCCACAACACCAGCAAAATACTATAAGCTGTGATCTTCTATTATGTTGATAAAACATTATATCAAATTCATTATTTTTTCTTATTGAAAACCACAACTTCCTTTTCCTAATAAAAAATGGTATTTAATCATCTTCCTTTTATAATTTTATGTGGTAAAATTCACCACCCTTTACTTCACAGTCCTAATAGATTCACCTATACTATTAGTGATATCATATTTTTATTAAAACTATGTAGAATAAAATGTACCTTTTCTGTTCGAACCATTCATCTCATAATCTTTAGATGTATTATCTATTATCTAAGATGGATTATTTTTTTCTTCTCTATTCTTCATCCATTAAGATTGGACTATTAGATACATTTTTTGGGTCTTAGAAATATATTCCTCATTGTGAGTTAGTTTCTCTTCAAGATCAATCATCATCTTCTCTAGTTCAGCTACCATTAATTTGTATATATTAATTTCATCAAAAATATATATTTAATTTATATTATACTCCCCTTTATAGCATCTAATTTTTTATTTCATATTTATAGAAATATCTTATCTTTCTTGTGTTGAGTGTTTTATCAAGAGTGTCTCTAATCTCTTTTTTCAACCCCCATTCGCGATCTATTATGACATCAAAATCATCCACATTGCATGATGAATTTGATCCTATCTCAACATGAGAAAATAAATTATATACATCTTTTGAAGAGATACTAGATATTCAATTTACTTGTGAATAATTTCTCATCAAATTCCAATTTTTATTAAAAGAATAATTTTCATTCGTCTTATCCTTTTTCTATTTATATAGTTTCTCACATTCATCATCATATTCTGATTCATCTTTCTCCATTGGAAAAATTATTGAAAAAAGGCCAATAATATTACATAGGAAGAACTTTTGTATTTTCTTTCCTTTTCCATTCATTTAAGCCTTTTTAAAACCTCATATAGTAAGCGAAAAACTTCACTGAGGTATTCATCAACAATATCATCATCAGAATCACTTGATTCTTCATCTTCCACTAGTTTTAACATTCCTTTTCTTATAACCTAAAAATATATATCTTCTTTTACATTATTTTTTAATGTTGGAGACTTTCTCATTTCATTTTATATAAACATATTATGTAACTAATCTAATGAAATTTATTTCCTATCATCCAAGGATGAAACCTTGATAATAAATCTTTCTAGGAAATTTATCCTAATCTATTTTAAAGTTGTGAAATCATCAATATTCAAACAAAATCCACAAATATTACATACTCTCTCATTTACCATAATGAAATACTCATAAATTATTTCATCATATATCAATTTAATATTCCAAAATATTATTCTCCATATTTGAATCATAGATTTTTTTACTTTAGTATTTATTTCATAACTTCATCTCAGTTTATCTAGAACTCCTTTGAAGTCTGGAGACCTATACCATTATTGTATGATTTTATGATAAATCCAACATGATTTCAGTTTGAGCCTTTAATAAAAATTTATATTTCAGTTGTCATATTGAGTCATAGAAACATACCCCTCAATAAATGGGAAAACAATTATTGCTGCATCTTTAGCTTCCAGGCCCAGATATAAAAGGAAATAAAGAATCCAATTCCAATATCTATGGTAGTTATTTCCATTAAAAGTAGGCATTCCATGTATGTTAACTAAATTATGGTTCTTGATTTCTCAAAATGTTCTTGGATCATTATAGGGAAAATTACAATACTTCCAATTGGAGTCCCTAAGGATCAGTTAGGTACCACTGAGAGGGTGGTGGTGGTGAATCAATTGTAAAATATTTTTACCAATTTTATATTTCAACAAATAATATATGAATTATTAAACTCTCAATACATCATATTTAATTCTATATCTACCCTATACAGTAAAAATAAAATCATGCACAATAAAAAAGGATTTATATAAGGTCCAATATAAATACACACTCCTTGCTATAATCGATTATTCCCCTAGTTATATATTCTTCACTATATATAGTTTGATATAATGAAGGAAAATACCATTCCCATACACACTATGTACCATAGTGTTCCAATATAGAGTACCACTAGATATTAAATGTTCCCTCACACACTAGAAACTCCAGATCCCCATAAAATGATATTTGTACTGCATCCCATAATGTTACCAGAATCTCACCAGCCCACTCTAGAGTCCCAGTGGAAGATTTTTCTACTTTATAGTCTCACTGATGAAATCTAATAACCTTGATTCACATATTATATGATCCAATGTTAGAAAGATCTATGTCAGTTTCTGACTGCTTATACACTAATTCAAGATGGAAACTTTCCCTATAAAAAAATTGATCAACTGAAATAGTTGTTTATAATAATCAATAACATCAGAAAATGATAAAAAAAATAGTCTGACCCTACTAACAATTCACTGATATTCCTCCAATATGAACACATATCAATTCACTAATTACTAATAATATGACTTTTGAATTACACCCGGAATCACACTGAAATCGCTATAAGGAATTAATATAAAGCACATTTCATATATATATTTGAATCCTTTATCCCTGAATATTAATTCATGAATTTTTCACTCTCAATTCATGTGAAAATATTTAATGGTCATCTTATATTTTGTAATAATTAAAATTCATAAGATTCTCATTAATCCAAGTGTCATTTCATGTGATAGAAAATGTTGTATAATGCACACACACAGACACTGCCTCACTTTCCTTCACACTTTACTTTGTTAATTCATGAATATCATAATATGTATCATTTATTTTCTAATAATAATTCATTGATATTATGTTTTATACATGAAAATCATTTCACCACCTTCATTATTTCCTTAATGAATGAAAAAATCATTACAAGCACTCTCTATATTCTTCTCAAAAATTAATCTTATGATACCACTAAATATTTGTGTAACCAGAAATACACACCCTATGTATTCTATTATGTTCATAAAATATTAAAATTATCTTCTCAAAAACCTTTATCATATACAAGAATATTTTTACATGCAAGTATTTTAAACAATTTCATGTAACTAAATACATGGTGCCTCTATTCTTATTTCTTCTTTTCATAAATGTATAAGTGAGTTATTATTTATCATTAACATAAAATATTATAGATGTAATAGTGAATTATAGAATAATATTAACAACATGTGAACTTGAAAGATGTAACAAGAGAAAACATGATAAAAAGGATCCTTCTCTCGAATATAGAGCACTTCCAAGTCTCTATTTCAATCTGTATTTCTCAAAAATATCTCTCAGATATGCATTAATATCATCTCAACAAATGAGATCCATCATGGGTATTTATGGAAAAATCCTCACCAACAAAGCTCCACCAAATTAACTCCACCCCATATACACATCAAATTATCCAACACTTCACAACAATGGAAAAAATGTCATTGTAAATCATATCTAGTTCACACCGTATCTCATTGGTTTAATATTCATTAAATCATTCAAATGATGTTTCATGACGATTCAATCATATTCGAATAATAAATATGATCAAATGGAACTTGAAATTATTAGTTGGATCATTTGGATGGCGCTATATGAAGAACTCACGACACACAACAACCCTCAACGTGCTCGAGGTAGTTGAAGATGCTATAGGAATGATCATATACTACATATCAAGAGGATCAAATGGAAAGGATTACAACTATATCGTTAAAAAAGGATCTAAAAAACAATAATTCACTTCATCCCATATTATTTTATATCTTGGTTGTACAATTAATTTTATAAAAATTCTTTATATAACCCTATAAAATGAGAGTATGATGTCCTCTTTTATTAGCTGCTAGAACTGATCCATGTTGGATCAGTTATCCGCCGCTATGTTTACCCACACGGTGGCTCTACTATGCTCCCATGTGCTTCTCTTGGTGCGCTATGCTCACCCACTACCACCTCATAATTTCTATATGAGGGCGGACTACCAATCTAATTAGTGGTTGTGGTCCCTTCGGCTAGCTTGTGTGATTGGGATTACTTTTTAATCAATGGCCAATAAGGTGATACTCAAACTATGATAATACCAAGACACTCAAAAATTATTAACAAAAATAAATTTTATTTTTCATCTCCATATTCTTATTTAAGTTGTACACAATATATCCTCATGGACACAAGGCTTTGATATTAAGAAAAACATGTCAATCATCACAATAAGTAGAGGATGTTTGTGTAAAACTCATCATCATAACTCAAAAATTAACATAATCTACATATCAAGTCAATCATCCTTATTGAAAAATTCAATTAAACTAAAAGGTAACTTCAATTATCTCATGAGATATCCATATTTACCCAATGAATTGGAGGGATATACAACTCTAGGACCACATGTCACATAATTGAAATCATACATATGACTACCAGGAGATCATAAAACATTCATCATAGAATAATAAATTTAAATGAAATAGGTTTCAAAAACACTTTATAATTTTATAATTGATAAAATAGGGAAAATAAATTGGTTTCATAAAGGATTCATCATAACATAATTGGCTAGTGGGAAAGAAACTGTTTTTTTGAATCATCCCTAAATAGTCATCTTCAAAAGGAAAAAATAATAATTAAAGTGGATTGTATCAATGGATAATAACACTAATAAATAATATTTAACATCAAATAATTGAATCATAGATTTAAATTTCCATTAAAATACCATATTAACATTTCTTTTGAAAAAACACATTCTTCAATTTGAAATCATTTATTTAAATTAAAAAAAATCACAAATATTAAGGAAAAAGTTTTCTTTTCAAATATCATCAGAAAAATTGAAATTAAGCTTCAAATAATTATGTGATCATGATAGTGGGGAATTCTGTTGATGTTTTGTATGTTAAAACAATGATTCTTATCACATTTTGTGTATAATGTTGAATGTACCACATTCAGAAAATGGAAATATGGTTTCCTTAAAAATATTTTATAAAAAATAAATAATGTGTTAAACATAACTTTAAACCATTATAGTATAATATTTAAAAAAATCATGAAAACATTTTCACCAAACATGGATATTGGAAAAAATATTTTCTACTGAAGAGTGAAATAATGTCGATTTTCATTAGAAATATTATTTTAGTATAATGAATACATTGAGAGGAAAATTAATTTAAACTATGAAATATATATAAATAAACGTAGGATACTATAATTAATAATTTTTATGAGAGTTAGATCATATAATTTCACCATTGGATACATATTAACACACAATCCTGATACACAATGAGATTGCAACATAAATCTCTTAGAATTTTGGTAACATTAAAATCATACCCCCATAAAATCGAGTTAATTATTTATATTTTAAAATACCTATAGTATTCATGAGAATAATAATAAAATAAATTTATGGTAAGTATATAAATTACATAAAAGAAACAAGTGGTAAATATAACATATGTCTCATAGAAATAAATACGAGATGAAAATCTCTTACATTGAGTTTGACTTGTTTCAGAAGCGCTCTAGAATCATGTATAAAAATTTTAATTTTTTTATATAAAATAATAATTTATAAACTTATAATATCATATACCATCCACTTATAACATTTTGACACCGATCTATTAATAATTCATTATTAAAATCATCATTTTTGAGTGTTAATTGTTTCATATTTCAAAAGAATTTCAATTTGGTAGTTCCAGTACATGAAAAGTGATCATGATTACCTATATCAAGAATTAAAATAATAATATAAATAAAATAATTTTTCACTATTTATATATTTTTATTCTTCCATTAATTAAATAGATTGAAAATTAAATTATGTCGTTTATGGAGATTGTAGGCCGTAGGTAAGCATGAATGCTATATTCACTTTTTCACAGATAAAATTAAAGAAGGGTAAATAAGAATTTACCATTCCATAATTATTATTATATAATATATGTCATATATATATATCATAAATACTAAATTTATCTACTCTTATTACAATACATTTAAAGAAAAATTTAAAAATGAATCACATTGCTTAGTACAGCTGGTGGTCCACTCTTACGACCGAGCGATGTTATCATTTTCCAAAGAATGAGAAGAAGGTGGATTATGGTTGTTAAATAATAATAATAATAATATTTTAGTATATTTAATATAATCTACTCATTTTTTTATAATGTAATCCATGGATTTAGATGATGTGGAAGAATATATATAAATCGAATGATGTCAGGTAAGTTAATTAAATATTTTTTGGTATGCCGCCCTTACATTCCTCCTTCTGGACCATTAAAGTTTTATTTTAATAAGAAAAAAACTCTATCTAATGGGTGTGGATGTTGATAATATAATTGAATATATTTTGATCGATATTGATGGCTCTAACAGTGTAAGGAAGAGAGGGGAATATATTTTATTCTATAAGTAAGGGGACACACACTCTTAGAAGTACTTAATGTATTAAATTGAAATTAATTAATTTTCTTATTAATGTTTCAAGATATTTATATATTCAAAATAAAATATACAGATTTGTTTTAATAAAATTACCTAATAAAATTTTGATAATTTTAGGAGTTGTTTTGAAACTTATCAAATAATTATAACCCTCATTAATCCTTTTGACAATTACTGTGATATGAATGTTTTGTACTATTTTGTGAAAAAAAAGATATTATAAAAGAAAATTTGATATATAAATGGAATATTATTTATAATTTAAACAATATTCCATTAAATTTTCCAAACATGGGATTTTATTAATTATTAATAATTTAATAAAATGTTGTTTCTTATAAAATTTCATCAATAACATTTTTGTAAATACATGAAATATTATAATATAATATTTTTCTAAATCAGGTAATATGGTTAAAAAAATACATGTATCCCAAGATAAATGATATATATTCTTAATATAATCATATAATCAAATTATAAAATGTATAGATTCTATTTTAAGCGTTATCTTTTGGTTTATCCCCATTTGTTATCCAATTTTAACCATAACTGTGGTAATGAATTTTCAATATTAATGGGTTATAATTTTACATTTAAGTTGAAAATTTTATCATAAATGGATAATTTATTACATTAATTACTACTTACCATATAAATTTTCCCATTTCACATTTTTTTATTTTTGAAAAATTTAATAAATTATATTTTTCATATAATATTAATAATGGAATTTTAAGAACTATTTACATAATTTTACTTCAGAAATAACATGATAAAACTGAAATTAAAATATAAACATTTTAAAATCCATAATATATTATATTTATCTTCAATTTTAATGGGATACTATAAATCAAATAAAAATGTTCTTTTAAAAATTTCAAATTCATTTACATGATTTTTTTAATCTTTTTACAAATACTATATTTTTGTTTCATAAGAATTCAAGGTAATTATTGAAACTATAAAAATATAAAATAAATTAATATGATAAAAATATTTAAATAGTATTTTAAATTAAAATATACAATAAAAAAGAATTTGTTTTTATCCCAATAATAAAATATTATAGATATTAAAACCAAAAGAGTGACATTTGTGATTATCTTTTACTTAAATATTATGATGGAAATAATAAATTTTAAATTAAAAAAGGGTCATATTTTATATATGTGGAGAAAAATTGATGCAATTTAATCATATAATCATAGAAAGACAATTTTTTGAATGAATTTCAATCGTTATCGCATTATTTTTGACCCTAATTAACCCATTTTAGCTCTACAATGATAATAAAAAATTATTATGGTTATTTTTCATAATGGCCAAAAATAAAATGACAATATTTTCAGAATTGGGGCATCCTGATTTAAAATATGGATTACCTTTTTCATGATAAAAATTCAGGAATTTTAATAAATTAATTTACTATAAAAATAAAAATTACCAGGATAGCCATATTTATAAAAGATACATATTTATGTATGAAAATGTTATTATGAAAAATATACTATATTATAATGTTTTTTAGATAATACATAAATAATTATAATATTTTCTCGCAAAATTAAATAAATATGAAATTTCATGAATTGAATTTTAAAGAATAAAATAACCACTAAAAATTAAGTGCTTATTTCCTCAGAATTTATCAATAAATTTTTATTAATTATAAAAAATATATATTTCATAATTAAATTTCTTCTATTCATACATTCCAATTCAATGGATATGTTATAAGGTTTATAATAATAATTTTTTGTTCATTTGATCTCTGTGTTGCGTGTTGTATATGATACAAAACATAGTGTTCTTTTAAAATATCATGGTGCTACAATCTACCCCTAGTAATTTGAGTCAAAAAAATTTGAACTTCTTCTCAATAATGAAGGGTATTTTAACATCATTCCCCTCATTGAATTGAGAAATGATAGTTGTGATACTAGGCCTTACAATACATCCCCAATACACCAATGGATAATAATAAATTCCAGTGGCCTTAAGAAAAATAGGGGTATGATATTAAATTTTAATAATAAAACATATAAATTACATAAAAAATATCTAACCAAACCTATATATTATGAATGAGTATAAAATCAAACTCAAAACATGACCAAACCAATAAGTCATATCGGTGCATAAGTGGAAATAAAAAACATAATCAATGAAAATCAAGTGACCACACGCTCAAAACTCCCCATATACATCAAACAAAAATACCCAACCCACTCAATGTGCCAAATCCCCATTCCATTTAAAAAGTTTCAAGAAGCATAAAAAAATGATCTCACATACCTTGCCTTTACCTATATGTTGATTGATGACATCTACCAACATGCCACAATGCCAAAAGTGGGGGTGAGTGTAATCTTAGTAGGATTTCCACAATGAATTAACAACAATTTAAAATAGGAAAAATATTATTTGAATAATTTATATAAAATTGATTTATGAAGTAAAAAATGTTTATATTAACACCATAAAACAATTTTACATGGAATGAAATAAAACAGTCCTTTTATATGGATTCACAATTTATTTAGTGTAATCATAACCATTAATTCACACACACACACACCCAATGCATACCTAGGTGATATTTTTTTACTCATCAATGGTCTGTTGTGGATCCAACAAGTCATCACAAATTTACTAATTCCATGTTCCCAAATGACACACACCCCTTCCACAAGGAAACGTCTATTAAAATGAACTCACTCTAACCATGTTTTCCAAATATCCATTACATACAATTCTACATGAAAACTTTTCATTGAATAAATAATTTTAATATTCACATTACATGAAACATAAAAAAATCATAATTTTAAATTAATAATTTTAATATAATAAAAAGAAAGTTATTTATTTGAAATCCATTATTTTTTATATATTTCCAAATCTGTTATCATAATGGGTTTCTATCATGAGTCACGAAAGGATTTCACCACCATTTCATGAAAATAATTTATTGGAAAAATTCAATCAATTTATAAATCATGTTTATATAATAGAGAATCCACATACCTCATAAAAGTTAGTGAAAAAAATAATGACTTTACAAAACCTCAAGATATGATCACAACCCACATTACCTTCACTAAATTAAAAAATATTTCATCATAAAATCCTTATTAAAACATATATCAATCAATGATAGACTAGATCTATGGTAATGAGATGGTAAAGATATTTAAATATATGAATAGAGAAGAAGAAATGGTTCTTACCGATGAATATGGGCCTCCAATGCACTTTAATTCTCAAAAGAATCACTCTCGAATCAAAGGGGATCACCTATCAAGCCTTGGGATAAATATGAATTTGGTTTATATAGAGAATGGGGGATTAAAGTGGGTCTTAATGACTAATTCAGATTAGATCAAAAATTTGGGTGGGGGGGGGGGTTCAACTATAAGGCACATGGTTTGAATTCACTATTTTGGAAACCCTGAACCAACTATTATATGATACGATCATAAGGAAACACCCCACATCGTTAGCTCAGATGGTTAGAAAACCCTTTTACCAATCATCATTTCCCCTCTGTTTCAAGAAGCACAGTTTCCCCAAGGAACTTTCATAGTTTTTTCAAACTATGTCCCAGCTATGTGTCTACCCAATTCCCACTATCTTTACTTTCATGGTTTATTGGATGTGTTACATAGTTTCTACTTACAAGGTACAAACCGTGCACCACTATAAATTCCTCAAAAACAATAAAATCCACATTGAACATCTTGAAATGCAACCCAACTATTATATATATTCAACATATATGAATAAAGTGCCATGAACATTAAACCGTGGGTCATAAATTATCCCCACCATTATCCTTTCTATCCTAGAAAAAACTAAAACCCATATTTCCATAGAATAGTTCGGTCCACTAATATATCATATCATTTTTGTACTCCCACATTTCCTTCTTAATCTGAAAATTTCCCTCAACCCCTCACTAGACTAATCATTTTCCCATGTAAGATAATCTCTTTCATATCATCAATCTACACCGACATAATAATCGACATAGCATCTGACTGTAGGTTAATGTGATCCCATCGAATCACTTGGTCAGGATAAAGTTGGTACTTCATCAACTAAGATAAATGAGACACATAGTGAACTGAAATAAACATTGGTGGTAAAGAGAACTGATATTCCACCTCACCAACTCAATCATTTATCTAAAAATGGCCTATGTATCTACGACACAACTTTACCTATATACCAAAATGAATATTCCCAATCCATAAAGATATTATACAAAACACATGATTTGTTACCTAAAATTAAAAAGGTCACCAATGATGAACCAGATATGACTAATGAAGATTCTAAACCATATCCTTTATATTTCTAATCAACCAAATCAACTAAACCTTCTATATTTTCTCTTTCATAAGGCTGGATACAATTAGTGAAGTATCACCTAGTTCCACCCAATAAAGTGGTGAATGATAATGATGCTCACATAATGCTTGAAAAGGAGCCTCATGTATCAAGGTATGGTAACTGCTAATGTAGGATAAGTTTATTAAATGTATAATATCCTACCAAGAGCAATAAAAATCCATCAAATAAGACCTAATCATGTCCTATAACATTTGGATTGTCCATTCTGACTATAAATATGTTCCTGGATGATAATACATGAACATAGTCAATAGTTTTCCAAGGTATTTCTATAAGGATTTTCAAAAATGAGATGTAAATGTGGTGTCTCAATCAGATACAATTATGATAAGAGAACTATATATCTTTATAGTTTTTTGAATGTTTATTTTGGGAAAGTATTCCACCAAATTAGTTTGATAAATAATGATTAAATGATATATCTTTGGGGGATGATCCACTATCTCCCATATGGAATCCTTTTAATTTACCATCCTTGGTAGAACTATTGATAAATCCATGACTATCTTATCATATTTACACGTTTGAATTTTTAATTATTACAACATACCCACTAACTATTGATTAATTACCTTTACCTATGAATAAGTGAGGAATACTAGCACACACTATGATAATATTCATTTCCTAAAACACACCAAAATTATGCTTTTAAATTCTAAATAAATATTTTTTATTCTTGAATTAATATACCATCTAAAATGGTGGTAGTCACTATGAATATTTTCATAATAAGACAAAGGTACAACAATATAATCATAAAACTACATCACTAAACTCTCATCTAGCTTCTAACCCTTAATATCCTCCCCAATATTATGTTTTTAACATCATGGTAACAAAATAAGGATCAGATATTTGATAAACAATAACCTTGTCCACCAAATTTGGAACAAACATAATTGGAAATAAAACTACAACATCACCTTTTTCTGTATAATCCATATGCTTATCATCTATGATTGACATTAGTCACCACTGGACTAAATCGTCATTATCCAATTAATAATAATTAACTTTTTTATTAATGCATATTTTAAAGAGTTCCATTTTCCTAGTGTATACATTAATTAAAAGTCAAACATATTAACACACCACATCCATTTTTGTTACCTTAAATTAAAATATCCATGAGTGAATTTGTGATTAAAAATATTATAATCAATAATCATTATCAATTTATCTCCAAATAGATAATGATGAAAATTAATTAAATCATGGTCCACAAAAAATACTTCCATGTCATGTGTTAGGTAGTTCATCTCATGAAAACATAACTGTCATGAGCTATAAGAAAAAACATAATCTCCCAGCATGAGAAAAAAATACCTACCAAGATCCTGATACATCACAATATACAATATAAACCTAACCTGACTCTAGAAATATAAGGATTTTTGTTGATGAATGTCTAAACTTGGATTCTTGAAAGTATTTATGACATTAATCATTCTATTGGAATGTAACTCCTTTCCTTATAAAAATCATAATTGGTGATTCCAAGGGTAAAAAATCAAGTACAAATCATCTTTATTATCCCACCAACCAATGGAAACTATGTATCCTAAATAAATTCTTCCTTGGTTTAAAAGAGATAATAGTTTATATATTTTCTAGATCCACCGAAATACATTTTTCTAAAAATACATGTCCAAGGAAACATACATCTTATATACAAAAATCAAACTTTGATAAATTTTCATAAAAATCGACACCCTCGCAAGATACCCAACACTATATCCAAGTGTTTAACATGATCCAATTGTGTCCAAAAATACATTACTATATCATAAAACACACCACTATAAAGAAATACAGATACCACTAAATGTTTAAATTCATACATGTTATAAATAAGTGTGGTGAATTTATGAAACCAAAATGCATAACCACATACTCATAATGGTGATATTTATCTCTAACATATATTTTTGTAATATCCTCCTTCCGACATGTAGTTAGTGATATCCCAAATGTGAATTTTTTTTAGAGAACTAATGGGATCCCATGAAATGTATCATAAATGTGTGGAAGAGAATACTGATTATTTATCATAACATGGTGATGAATCCGAAATCTCCAAAAGATTGAGATTTCCAACAACCATTTTTAGAAACAGAATCGGTGCTTCCCATAGAGTTGTGCTTGATCATATGAACCCTTTAATTTCCAACTCTAACAACTAGACATTAAACTCCATCAGTTCTATTGGTGTAATCTGATAATAAAGAAGTGTGATATGACTGTTCCTCATTAAGAGTTCAATAACAAAATCCACTATAATTTTGTGTGGAAACCTAGAGAAATTATTGGGGAAAACATTAGGATAGTGGTCAAAAAAAGTTATAAATTATCTATTACCGATATTATCTACATATAAAAAGACAATTGATTCCAATTTATTGGATATTGTTCCAACCACCGATGAAAAAAGTCATAAAATACTAGCCCTTACATCAAAATATCCCCTAAGGAGATGCTCGTTTCCATCTAGATATGTGAAACTAACCTTTCAGGCATAACCGTTGATGTGGGCCTTGAACCTATCAACCAATACATACCCAGAATCATGTAATAGATATACATATGATGAAAATATATAACACAATAATATTACAAAAATAATAATATTATATTCAATAACAAATGTGACACCCCACACCGAGCTTAAACAACATATGGAATATATATATTTAAATTTAATCTCTTCGAAAGCTTACCCAACACACAACCCCAAGTCTAAATGAACCATAATATAGTACACTATTATAAACATGCTATTAAGTTAGTGGGAATGAATAGTACCAATTAAATTAGGAAAATTATGTTATTCAGTTGATTATAATTATAATAATTGTATTTTAAAAGAAAATTAAATTTATTCTATAAAACTGTATTTTTTTTCTAAAAAATGGTTTAGTCACGCTTTGCGCACATAATTTAAAATTTATTTATACCATATTTATAAAATTTATTTTAAAAAATAAAAATAATTTTCTAAATAATAATATGAAATATATATTTTTGTGAATTTTTTGGATTTCTCTGAAGTATTTCATTTTCTGATAAATAGTTAAAAATACTGAATTTTATCTGAAAAATACATTTTATTTAAATTATTTATAAATATATACTATATTTTGATTTTTTAAAAGTAAAATTAGTTAAATTATATACCAATTAATCCAATTTTGATCATTGGTATCATTTTCATTTTAAATTTTGATATAAAAACATTGTAAACTTTTGAAATTTTCTCATTGAAAACTCTTTTTATCGTCCTCTATGCAGGGTTAATATTAATTTATACTTTTAAAATTATATGAATAGAGTTTATAAAAATAGATACCATATTTGGAATCATAATAATTTATATTATATAATAATTTTAATATAATATTTTACCAAATTGAATATTGAAAATAATAACTATTAATTAATTCAGTGAAGGTAAAAACGGATTTACAGGGGGTTAAAATAAAAAAATAACTACTAAAATGACCTAAAAATTATTTATTAACTATTATATGTCCTTATTTAGACTCTATATTATATTATAGTATATAATAATCAATTTCTTATCCTATTGGCATGTCAAAAATTTGGGTAATGCTTTTTCTTTGAAAAAATTACTATTGTGCCACTCACCTCACTTACAATTGTCCACCTCATATCCTATAATATTTACATATTGAAACTCTTTTGTATCAGTCAATACCTGAAAAACATTATTTTAAAAATTCTCTACCCTCATTATAAAATAATTAGTTTTGATGAATAACTACCTAGGTATGATTTTTGTGAAAACATAAGTAGTTTAACCGAAGAACAGATAGTGGTCTTCAACGAATGTTTTCATTTAATTTCTTCCTCCACCACATTAAGATAATTATTAAATTATATTGATATAATAAACTCATAATATTCCATATATTCAGATATTTTTATATTAATTTAATTACCTACAATCATATCGGCTTCCATAAAATTGGTTACGAAATCATCACTTGTGTGTACAGGGGAGTACAACCTCTCGAACAGATTTCATTCATTTTTCCATTAACACCTCTCATGGATGGGTATTATGATAGATATAAAGTATATATATATATATATGATATTTATAACACAATAATACCTTTATAATCATTATATCATATACACCGTTTATAATTTCCATTCCATAGGGGATACGATAACGCCACTCATGTGTACGGAGGACTACCGCCTCGCAAAGAAATGTGTTTCTTTTTTCGATAATTATTTACATGGATGGTAATAAGGACAAATTTAGTGAATATATGTGAAAAAAATTAAATAATTGGGATATTAATGACATATTTATCATAATGAAAATATAATATTTCAATTTCTTTATTACACTATGAAATGATAACATCGTCTGTGTACGTGTGGACTACCACCTTCAAGAAGCAATGTGACTCTATTTTCATCACGACACCACATGGATGATATTTATAATTATTTTTTGAATAAATACTATCATATATATGATATTATAATTATACAATAAATTTAAAATACTAATTACATCCTTTCCATAACGATCATTGAAAAATGGATATGTCACTAATGCGTACCTTCTCCACAATGGTTACACAATTAATTTTTCAAAACCATATTTCATTATTTGTATTAAAATTATAATTGATGTATAGATATGATAATTATTTCATTATTATTATTCTGTATGTAATGTACCAGATCCGGATGCCACACAACTGTTGCCTCGTATCCGGTTGGCCACATGTCCTCAAGCGCATTTTCCCAAATGCCAGAGGCTGACGACTAGAAGTGGGGGCCTATGGTGTGATAGTAGGGAAAATATTCCCTCATTGGTAGAGTGTAACATAGAAGGATAATTATATAAAATATCAGAAGATGTAAATAACAGCTAACTGAAATGAACAACAGAAGACTGATGAGATAATTAACCAAGCATCATTCAATACAAAAGATGATGTGACATGTTATGTTCTAAGAAACGATACAAAATAGGTACACTATAAGAATACACAATGTATATTACAAAAAAAAATAAAACTAAGATTAATTGAAATCCTCAGCTCAGTCCCATGCTCTCCGGCTTCTAAACAACATCTCAAGTACCTATATAAGGTAGTTTGTCCTTATCGACAACTGAAAATATAATATCTGGTAAGGTCCAAAAACATGAACCAAATAGGGTGTGAGAAATAAATCCCAGTAGGCAACCACCAAAGATATGTGCCTATTTTTCTATGATTATATGGAACAAGTAGTGTACAAAAATTAAAAGCAGTAAACTAGGAAGTACTCAAAAGTAAACAATTCTACAAGTCCTGTTTTGCATTCTCATTCAATATGTTCAGTTCAACCATTTAATTAAACTGAATTATATAAGTCTCGATATCTAGCCTAACCTAATCAATCCATCATATAGAGAATACTAAAAAAATACCTCAAAAGGATATCTCAAAAAATAAAGTGAAGACCAAATACAACCTTGTTCTTTGGCCTGGAAGATTCATCATATATCACTCCATTTCAATTATCTATTCAAAATCTTGCCCATAGGCATAAAAAAACCTTTCCTGTAGGCATAAAAAAATCATTTCCGTTAGGCAAAAAAAAATCATTTCCCACAGGCATAAAAATTCTTTGACCACATGCATAACAAATATGTTCCCATAAGCATAACAAATCCTTGCCCACATGCATAACAAATACTTTCCCATAAGCTTAACAATGCTCGCCAACAGGCATAACCAATCAATCTGGGCCAAGACCAGTATATCAAAATTTAAAAATATTAAACAACACATTTAAATTACACTATTACATGGTTGGAATATAATAACTCATGTGGGCATCACACATATCAAGCAACAAGTGAATTAAACCATCACAAGGCTTGAACGATAATTGGCATATCGTGGGGAAAAGAGTCATTATATAATCCCAAACTCGTAAATCAAATCAACTAAATTTTACCACAATTGAAATTACATTATAATTTAATTCATACTTAATAACTCAATAAGGCAAAAAATGAATTCATTATAGGAAACCTCATCCAAATGACCATAAACGGTCATTCCAAGAGAACACACCCACGAGGTCGCCCTTAATCAAACCAACAAGTTCAAGAATGCTTAAAAAAATAAAATCATGACCTAATAACCATGAGGAAACAACAAGGGTCAATTTCCATTCAAGTTTACACCCTCAATAGGGTCTAATGGAAATACAATAGATATAAAAAACTCGACATTGAGAAAAAGGAACAAGACCACCTACTCATCGTAGTACGACTCTCCTCATCCATCCTTAACCTAAAATTCAATCTAGAATGATATAGATCTCTTAAAATAAGATAAAAAATCTACCTTAAATAACTCAATTGAGAGAATAAATCAGGAATAAAGGCTTAAGAGGAATCGATAGCTCAAAGACCGGGTTCAAACACAACCGATGGTGAAGGAGTCGAGGTTTTGATGATAAATCGGGAAGGAAAACCACCCTTAAAATTGATGTTTGTGAACTCAGATGTTCCCCTACCTATTTTCCAAAAAATGACGCTACATCTTGATTTAATCAATTTAAATAAGTACACAACATGTACTTTAGACTAAATGTTGTGTCCATACAAATTTTGGCCAGACCATTACATGGATGTGTACTAGGATTACATGGAATGTAGGCTACAATACAAAATATATACCAATAATTACATGATATGTAGTTCCCAGTCACATCATGTAATAGGTCTATAACCATCACATCAACCTATTTTCCCCTATTTTATTAAGTACAAACTGAAAAGGAAACATTCATACCTCAACTGAAGAACTGGGTTCTTAAAAAACTCATTGTTAAAGAAATTTGTCCCCAAATTTACCTTCAAAAGGTGGTGAAGAAATATCTGAGAAGAACTCTAGCCACTATGATCATACGTCAGCCTCCCTCTCCCAAGTCTTATCCTGCACCCGGCCATGATTCCGTAGTAACCGTACCAAAGGAACAGACTGTCCATGGAGAACCTTTGTTCTACGATCCACAATATGAATGAGATTCTTCACAAATGACACATCTTCCTGCAACTCCACTTCCTCAAGATTAAAGGTGTGAGATGAGTCTGAAAAGTAATGTCACAACTCGAAAATGTATAAGACTTCATTCATATCCCCATACCTCTTAGGTAACTAAAATCTATAGGCAACCAGACCGACCCTATCTAGAATCTCTAATGGACTGACATATCTCAGTGAAAGCTTACCCTTTCTCCTGATTCTCTTGTGTCCTAACCTCGGTGAAACATGAAAGAAAACATAATCCCCAACCTCTGACTCCAGAGGTCATCATTGGAAATCAGCGTAAGATTTTCGAAGAGACTATGTAATTTCCATCTTCTTCTGAATCAACTGGACCTACTCAGAAGTCTCCCACACAAGATGTGGTCCTAGTAAAGCTACCTCACCCACCTCTGGATAGAACAAGGGTGATAGACATGGCCTGTCATAAGAATCCTCATAAGGTTCTATTTCTATAGTATCATGGAAAATATTATTTTAATAAAATTCAACCAGGGGAATATGCTTCTCCCAAGAGCCCTTAGAGTCTAGGACAAATGATCGTAGCATGTCCTCGAGCACCTGCATCATACCCTCTGACTTGCCATCTTTCTGAGGGTGGTATGTTGTTCTTAGAAGCACCTGTGTACCCAAAACCCTTTAAAAAGTATTCTAGAAATGAGACATAAAGACATAATGTGGGAATCCCTATCTGAAATGATAGAATGGGGGACCCCATAAAGTTGCACCACCTCAAACATATACAACATCCCAAGATTATCAACTCTGAAGGTCTCCTTGACTGGAAAGAAGTGAAAGACCTTCAAAAGTCTATCAAACACCACCCACACTACATCATTACCTCAGGACGACCTTGGTAAACCTGTCACTAAATCCCTCATGAAATCATCCAATTTTCACTCTAGAATAGGTAACTATTGTAAAATCCAAGATGGCCACTAATGTTCTGACTTCACCTGCTGATAGGTGGAACACCTCGTAACCAAAATAGTGAAATCTCTCTTCATTACCGACCACCAGTAGCGACATCGGAAGTCACCGTACATCTTGGTAACTCCCCAATGTACTGCCCATGTTAAATTATGAAAATACCATATCAACTCTTCATGTAATTATATTAGAACCCAGAAACATCCATGGATCCACAAGATCTCATCATCACTTTCCATCAAATCGGGAGGTGGATCCTCACATTGTACACTTTCCTGTAGGACTAAGACCTCAGAATCTGAAAGTTATCTCATCCTTAGTTTGTCTAGTATTTTAGAAGTCACAAAATAAAAAGAAAGGAAAGTATTTATGTAACATCCCAAGTAAGTAATGAATAATAGATATTTTTATCTATGTCTATTAATGATTAAGATAGTGTTTTAGAGGCTTAAAATGAAAATAAATACAATCTTATGCATGGAATACACTAATATTATTAAAAGATTATTTTACTGCCTTTTGATGGCAAACCCTTTTTAAATCAAAATTTTGACAATTTTATAATATATATTTGTCACAATAAACATATTAATTATTATTGGGACATTGAAATTTACTTTGGATAAATTTTTGGTATTTTTCTGACAATGTTCATTTTTTAATGAATAGTGAAAAAATACTGCATTTTACATCAAAACTGCTTTTTAATCTAATTTATTTATATGATTAGATTATCTTTTGAATTGGTTTTGAAGTGAAATTAGAATATATTTTTACCATATAATCCAATGGTGGTCATTGGAATCAATTTCACTTTGAGATTGGACTTAAACTGGTGTCAATATTTTGATACTTATTGTTTCATAAAAACACGCTATTTGTCATGACAGCGGGAATTAATTATTAAATTAATTAATGTGACTTATATGTTTTGAATTTTGTAAAATAGACTTCATTTTTGAATTCAGAATATCAAATATATCTTAGGGTGAATTTTTTGTATTTTTCTGAAAAACATCAATTTTTGATGAATAGTGAAACCACTAAGTGGTACTTATAAAAAACTGATTTTTCGTTTAAATGAAATTTTACCACTTCTGTGTTTTGAATTTCAAAAATCCGACATACGTGGTTGTCATTAAGAAGTAAAATGCGGTTCAATGAGATTAAAATAATTTTTTGGTGAATAGTAACTCTTAAGTTCTTAATCGTGATTAGAGGTAATTAGTGTAGTTTAAGGTAAAAATAATGTTGTAATAATATGAGATGAGCTTGACACATGTCCTAACCTTATTTTATGTGTCATGTCCGACCAAGAAATTCCATGGGTCAACTTGGGGACCCCATGTAGCCACTTTGTTTGGGAAATGACATAAATAACTTTTTATTTAATGGTAAAGTAAAAATGACACAAACATGAAATGTTTTACTAAAACAATCTTTAAATGGGGTTATACAAGTCATATGTTTGACTATAAATAGTCATTGGAAAGATAAAAATATTTCCTACAACATAGTATTTTTTTATAATTTTTTGACATTAAATAAAGTAAATTATTTATGACATCATGATGATGCAGCGATGACCTCATTATTTAACGATTTAAATAAAATGGAATGATAATGTAGTATCTAATACCTACACAGGTCGAAAACCTATTGGATGAGTGGATTTCGAACCCTTATCACCTTATACTCGAATTATATCAATGTGGGACCTATTAAATCCTAATACCATTTTAAAATAAAGTGACTTTTCTTTACATTCCAAGAGTGCCCCTCCTCTCCTCTTATAAAAGGCCCCCACCTCTACCTCCTTACCCACACTCCCAAAGCCTTTGGATCGGCCAAACCCTTCCCATTTTGTCTCCACACTTACATATATTACTCCTTGAATCCTCAATTCGTTCATAAGTCTTCCCAAAGAAGCCTTTGAGCTCAAACCAAAGGGAGTTACCAGATTTTAAGGTAATGTCTTCACTTGAGACCTTTTGTTTTATTTTGCTTCTCCAACCCCCTAAAATCTTTTTATTCATTTATTTTGTAACAACTACAGTATCCACAATATACTAGGATGTTGTTATAATAATGATTCGAGCTACACTTACACACACCTACATCTAATGGTTAAAGAACATACTGTTTCTGTGGATGGTGAATTTATGCCTCCCGAAATGATGATTGTTCAACATTATTTTAACATCTTAAAAGTTGGCCATTAAGATGAAAATATATTTATATATGATATATAATATGTTTATGTTTTCCTTAATCTTCTGTATTTTTCATTTTGGGCATACCTTTATGGTTTCCATTATGGGTAAATGCGATATCTTCATTTAAGGAAGTGCGGACTACCACCCCCTCAATGTGATTTGATTTGTTAAATACCATATATGGGACGTATAAAGGATGGAACTATGATATTATATATGATATTATACTAGAATTATAATATACCTTTATATCATTATGATTTCATTAAATAAAATATGAAATAGAAATGAAAGTAGCGTTCATGCGTACGTACGGCTTACCGTCTCCATGAACGGTGCATTTCATTTCTTAACTCTAAATGGTCATGTAATATTATAAATGCATGAATGTACTGGATATATATGACATATATGATATCTACATCATGAATACCATTCTGGATATAACGGATACATGAAAAACTTGTAATTATAAAGGGCTTATTTTTGACACAAGTACCAATGATCGTTAAAATGACCGTTATTAACTTAAATAATTACACAGTGTTCATGACATGGAAATAAGTGATATAAAAGGAATAATGAACTTGAAAAAGGTTCTTAAACAATTATAAATTAACTCATGTTTATTATTCAGTAGATTAAATAACGACCGAGTCAAGTCGGACCCAAGGTATGAGACTTCGTCTCAATCTCCTTTCATTGAGGCATATTTTGTTTTATACAGAACCTTATTTTATACGGTGTATAAACCCCTTTGACTTTTATGTTTATTCAAAAGGAATCTTTTTTATACGAAGCGTTTACTAAATGACAAAAGGGAATGTTTTTGTCGTACGTATGCGGCGACAATGACTTCTCCGCCACCGTGACCATTATTTGAGTTTCGGCTTCCTCTACAAGCCATACATTTTTTTAAAAAGAAAAATAAATACCATGTTTTACTTTTCATTTATTTTGGTATTGAAATTTTTTTTCATAATGTTTTTATATCAATGTGTTGTATTGATATCTTGTGATTGAAAGGTGGAAATGTTATGTTTCCTTTATGCATGTTTTATGTGATACGATTATGTTGAGGTTCTTGGGCATTATTATGAAGACGGGTGGTTCCATGATAGACTAAGGGCGGGTGAGCCCGATATAGCTCTCCAATGCATTGGGTAACACAAAGGAGTGAAACATTAAGGTTTCTCTGAAGAGATTTACGGAATATACTGTGATGGGTATTCCAAACGTAACCAAGAGGGTTACTCCCTACGTAAGAATGTTATGAATTCCTCAAGTTACCTTTATGTCTTCTGATTTCTATGATTTATTCATGATTTGATGAGGTATGTTAAAGTGCTTATGTTTTATGGGTAAAGTATGATTTCATTATTTTGTGTATATGTACCCATGTTTCCTTTCCATATTTTTATATCCCTTACTGAGCTTTTTATGCTCATCCCATGTTTTTGAAATGTTTTTCACAGGTCAAGGGAAAGGTACATGATATGATGATAGTGTCAAGGAAGTGTCAAGAAAGAATCCATGTTTTATTTTAAATATGTTTCCATTGATGGGAAAGGAGAATACTGTCTTTAAGTAACCACTATCCTTATATGTGGAATGTAATGCAAGTTTTATGATCTAATTCTCTAAAATTCTAAACCCGAAAAGATCCTCAATGTGTATTCTTGTAATAACTCAAGATTAAGTAAGGTTTAAGGCTGGGGCCTTATAGTTGGTATCAGAGGTCGGTTTAGATAACATTAGGAGTTAGAATTATATTAAATGATTATCCAAAAATATTTTTTTATGGTCAAATTGAAGTGATATAGTATTTGAAGATTACCTTGTTGCTTCATCTAAGACATGTTTGTTCAGAATGGTTTTCTGTAGAGGAAACAAGGATGCAGTGCTAGGAAGGCATACAGAAGGAAATAACCTTCCGAATCAGCATCCTGAGATGGTCAGAATTGGAACTAAACAGTTTGTTGTAGTAATGGAATAGTTGACTCAAGCGATAAATGGTGGTGGTATCCATGCACGAGATCAGCCAGATCAACCGCAGAGGAACATGTTAGTGGTGGAACATTTCATGAGGCAACATCCCCCATCATTCAGACAATCATCTGACCCTGTGTTAGCTGAAGGGTGGATTAAAGCACTGGAGAAGATTTTTAATGTCATGGGGTGTTCAGACAATAAAAATGTTAGTCTTCCTATTTACCGTTTGGAGGGTGAGGCAGATCAGTGGTGGTCTATGGTTAAAAATATTAGGGACGCCGATGAGATTGATGCTCTTGACTGGGATGAATTCAAAGGAATGTTTCTTGATAAGTATTTTCCTAAGGATGTTAGACATAGGATGGAAAAGAAATTCTTGTAATTGAGGCAAGAGGAAGACTCAGTGGCTACCTATGAAGAAAGGTTCACTCGATTGGCAAGGTATGCTCCAAATTTTATCTGAGACCTTGATAGTAAAATCAATCGTTTTTACTTAGGATTAGAGCCAAAATATCAAAGGGAATTATCTTCTTGTGAGTTTAAAAGTTATGAAAAGCTTGTTCGATGTGCTGAGAAGGTGGAAATGGAGTTTTCCGATGATCAAGTGTTCTATAACAACCAACAGAAGAAGAGACCGAGGTGGAAGGAGAAAGGTATGAATTTTTCAAAAAAGTCTGATGGTAAGAAAACTAAGTTTCCAGTTTGTGATAAATGTGGAAAAAGGCATGCTGGGGAATGTCTTCTGAATTCTGGAAAGTGCTACCAATGTGGTAAGATGGGACATAAGGATCATGATTTCACTGAAAAGGATCAAGGTGAAGGTAAGACCAAATTTGATTTACAGTTAGTGAAATGTTATAAGTGCAATGAGATGGGTCACTATGCAAATGAGTGTCCGACAAAGAGCTTGAGTGATGGGGAGCAGTTAGACTACAAGCAAAAAGGGGTGGTGAAATCCTTTGAAACTACTTCAGCAGATGTCGGGCCATCAAATGAAGTTGTATTAGGTACTTTGTTTGTTTTTTCAGATTATGCCAGTGTGTTGTTTGATTCGGGGTCTACACATTCTTTCATCTCTGAAACATTTTCTAGTAAAATGGTAATACCATCTCAAGAAATGACTCCTGAACTTTTGGTAAAAACATCTGGGGGAAATGATGAGGAAAAAAGAATTTATAATAATCTTTCTATCCTTATATGTGGAAAGAACCTACTTGCAAACCTTATTGTTCTACCTCTAGTAAAGTTTTATGTTATCCTGGGTATGGATTGGCTCTCTATTTACCATGCTACGATTGGATGTAGAGCTAAAGAAGTTTATTTTCAGAAAGACTTTCAATTTGTGTACAAGAATTAACCCTTACTGTTGATAACTTATCAATAGTCCAAGAAACTTGTAAAAGATGGAAATGAATGTTACCTTTCACACATCATTGAAAATAAAGGAACTGTTCAGATTAATGATGTGCGAGTGGTAAATGAGTATCTTGATGTTTTTCCTGATGAGTTGCCTGGAATAATACCAGATCGGGAAGTTGAATTTACTGTTGACTTAGTTCCTGATGCTAAGCCAATTTCAAAACCCCCTTATCGAATGGCTGAAATTGAACTTTTAGAGTTGAAGGAGAAATTGCAAGATTTACTAGAGAAAGGTTTCATTCGACCTAGCACATCACCATGGAGTGCTCCTATTTTATTTGTTAAAAAGAAAGATGGTTCAATGAGACTTTGCATTGATTATAGAGCCTTGAATAACATCACTGTTAAAAAAAATATCCTTTCCCTCATATCAATGATTTGTTTGATCAGCTCCAGGGAGCTCATTATTTTTCAAATATTGACTTGAGATCGGGGTACCATCAGTTGAAGGTAAAGGAAGAAGACGTTCCGAAGACTGTGTTTTGTACAAGATATGGCCATTATGAATTTGTAGTAATGCCTTTTGGGCTAACCAATGCACCTGCTGTATTCATGGACTTAATGAATATAATTTTCCATGAGTTCTTGGATAAGTTTGTGGTGGTTTTCATTGATGATATTTTGGTGTTTTCTAAAAGTAAAGAGGAGAATGAAAGACATTTAAGGGTTATATTTCAAACCTTAAAAGAAAAGAAACTGTATGGAAAATTCAGAAAGTGTGAGTTTTGGTTGCAACAAATTTCTTTCCTTGGTCACATTGTTTCTAAAGATGGCATGACTGTTGATCCTGCCAAAACAAAAGTTATGGAAGACTGGACAAGACCCACAAATGTAACAAAGATTCGTATCTTCCTTGGTTTGGAAGGCTATTACCGAAGGTTTGTTAGAAAAATTTCACGGTTATCTAGTCCAATGACTAAGCTAACTTGGAAGGGTGTTATGTTTATCTGGAAAAAAGAATGTGATGATTGTTTTCAGGAATTGAAAAGAAGATTGGTGAATGCTACAGTTTTGGCACTACCTTCCAGGAATGGTGAGTTTCTTATATACAGTGATGCTTCATTGAAAGGACTTGGTTGCGTCCTAATGCAGAATGATCAGGTAATTTCTTATGCTTCATGACAGTTGAAAACTCATGAGGTAAATTACCCTACACATGATTTGGAATTAGCTGTTGTTTTTTTTCGCTTTAAAAATTTGGAGGCATCATTTGTATGGAGTAAAGTGTGAAATATATACTGATCACAAAAGTTTAAAGTATATATTCACTCAGAAAGAGTTAAACATGAGATAGAGGAGATGGATAGAATTAATCAAGGATTATGATTGTACAATTCATTACCATCCGGGAAAAGAAAATAAAGTGGCTAATGCTTTGATTCGAAAAAGTAATGCTTCATTAGCAATGTTGCGTTTGGAACATGATCCTTTGGTTAAGGATTCGATGAACTTTGGCATAGAAGTTGTTGGTGCAGGATGTTCTTCTATTTTGTTTCAGGTATCAGTGAGATCATCTCTATCAGACAGAATCAAGCAAGCACAGAAGCAAGACAGTGGGTTGCATAAAAAGGTAGAGCTGTATCAGAAAGGTAAGTTCCCTGAATTCAACATTGATAATGATTGCATTTTAAGATTTGGGAAGAGATTGTGTGTGACTTGTGATTCACAGTTGAAGAGAGAGTTGTTATGTGAAGCTCATAGTTCTCTGTTTTCAGTTCATCCGGGCAGTACTAAAATGTACAGAGATCTACGGGAGTATTACTGGTGGGATGGAATGAAAAGAGATATTGATGATTTTACTGTGAAGTGTTTGACTTGTCAGCAGGTTAAAGTAGAGCGGAAGTTACCGAAATGGATGCTTCAGCCTTTACCAGTGCCAGAGTGGAAATGGGAGAATATATCCATGGACTTTGTTGTGGGATTACCGAAGACATCTCGAGGTAATAATGCAATCTGGGTTATTGATGATCACTTGACTAAATCTGCTCATTTCCTTGCTATACGAGATACTTTTTCCCTAGATCAACTTTCCCGTTTGTATTTTAAATAGATAATCGGGTTACATGGAGTTCCTCTCTCCATTGTATATGATCGTGATCCCAGGTTCACATCTAACTTCTAGAAAGGCATTCAGAAGTCGTTGGGTACTGAATTAAATTTTAGTACAGCTTTTCATCCTCAATCAGATGGGCAGTCAGAACGAACAATTCAGACCTTGGAGGATATGCTACGAGCTTGTTCGATGGATTATTAGGGAAGTTGGGACCAACATCTTTCTTTGGTTGAATTTTCATATAATAACAGTTTTCATTCCAGTATACAGATGGCACCATTTCAGGCATTATATGGGAAGCGGTGTCAAACTCCAGCTTTCTGGGATGAAGTGGGTGAAAGGAAGTTTATGGGACCAGAATTGGTAGAAGAGTTGGCAGAAAAAGTTTAGCTGATTCAGAAACACATGAGAACCGCTCAGAGTAGGCAGAAGAGTTATGCAGACAACAGGAGGAAGGATCTCTCTTTTGAGGTAGGTGATCATGTTTTTCTCAAAGTATCACCATGGAAAAGTGTGATGCGATTTGGTAAGAAAGGAAAGGTGAGTCCAAGATTCATTGGACCATATGAAATTCTGGAGAGAGTTGGATCAGTTTCATACCAGGTGGCTTTACCTCCAAGTTTATCTTAGGTACACAATGTTTTTCACGTTTCGATGTTGAGAAAGTACATGCCAGATCCATCTCATGTTTTGAGTCCAGAGGTAGTTCAGCGGGAAGAGAACCTATCTTATGAGGAACAACCGGTCCAGATTCTTGACCACATGGGAGCAAGTGTTACGGAATAAGGTGATTAACCAAGTAAAGATTTTTTGGAAAAACCACATGATGTAAGAGGCAACATGGGAATCTGAAAATGCAATGAGGGATAAGTACCCACATTTATTCGATAAGTAAACAAATTGCGGGGACACAATTTTCTAAAGGGGGAAAGGATGTAAAATCCCAAGTAAGTAATGAATAATAGATATTTTTATCTATGTATATTAATGATGAAGATAGTGTTTTAGAGGCTTAAAAGGAAAATAAATACAATCTTTTACATGGAATACACTAATATTCTTAAAAGATTGTTTTACAGCCTTTTGATGGAAAACCCTTTTTAAATCAATATTTTGACAATTTTATAATCTATATTTGTCAAAATAAACATATTAATTATGATTGGGACATTGAAATTTACTTTGGATAAATTTTTGGTATTTTTCTGACAATGTTCATTTTTTAATGAATAGTTAAAAAATACTGCATTTTACATCAAAACTGATTTTTAATCTAATTTATTTATATGATTTAATTATATTTTGAATTGGGTTTGAAGTGAAATTAGAATATATTTTTACCATTTAATCCAATGGTGGTCATTCGAATCAATTTCACTTTGAAACTGGACTTAAATTGGTGTCAATCTTTTGATACTTATTGTTTCATAAAAACACGCTATTTGTCATGACAATGGGAATTAATTATTAAATTAATTAATTTGACTTATATGTTTTGAATTTTGTAAAATAGACTTCATTTTTGAATTCGGAATATCAAATATTGATTAGGGTGAATTTTTGGTATTTTTCTGAAAAACATCAATTTTTGATGAATAGTGAAACCACTAAGTGGTACTTATAAAAAACTGATTTTTCGTTTAAATGAAATTTTACCAATTATGTGTTTTGAATTTCAAAAATCCGACATACATGGTTGTCATTAAGAAGTAAAATGTGGTTCAATGAGATTAAAATAATTTTTTGGTAAATAGTAACTCTTAAGTTCTTAATCGCGATTAGAGGTAATTAGTGTAGTTTAAGGTAAAAATAATGTTTTAATAACATGAGATGAGCTTTACACATGTCCTACCCTTATTGGATGTGTCATGACCGACCAAGACATGCCATGGGTCAACTTGGGGACCCCATGGAGCCACTTTGGTTGGGAAATGACATAAATAACTTTTTATTTAATGGTAAAGTAAAAATGTCACAAACATGAAATGTTTTACTAAAACAATTTTTACATGGGGTTATACAAGTCATATTTTTGACTATAAATAGTCATTGGAAAGATAAAATTATTTCCTACATCATTTTATTTGTTTTATAATTTTTGGACATTAAATAAATTAAATTTTGTATGACATCATGATGATGCAGCGATGACCTCATTATTTAACGATTTAAATAAAATGGAATGATAATGTAATATCTAAGACCTACACATGTCCAAAACCTAATGTATGAGTGGATTTATAACCCTTATTACCATAGCCTCTAATTATATCAATGTGGGACCTCTTAAATCCGAATAACATTTTAAAATAAAATGACTTTTCTTTACTTTCCAAGAGTGCCCCTCCTCTCCTCTTATAAAAGGCCCCCACCTCTACCTCCTTACCCACACTCCCAAAGCCTTTGGCTCGGCCAAACCCTGCCCATTTTGTCTCTCCACATCCCTCTCTTACTCCTTGAAGCCTCACTTTGGGCAGAAGGCTTCCCAATGAAGCCTTTGAGCTCAAACCAAAGGGAGTTACCCGATTTTATGGTAATGTCTTCACTTGAGTCCTTTTGTTTTATTTTTCTTCTCCAACCCCCTAAACTCTTTTTATTCATTTCTTTTGTAACAAATAAAGTATCCTCAATATAATAGTATTTTTTTATAATAAGGATTCGATATACACTTACACACACCTACATCTAATGGTTAAAGAACATACTGTTTCCGTGGATGGTGAATTTATGCCTCCCAAAACGATGATTGTTCAACATTCTTTTAACACCTTCAAAGTTGGCCATTAAGATGAAACTATATTTATATATGATATATAATATGTTTATGTTTTCCTTAAGCTTCTGTATTTTTCATTTTGGGCACACCTTTATGGTTTCCATTATGGGTAAACACGAGATCTTCATTTAAGGAAGTGCGGACTACCGCCCCCTCAAAGTGATTTGATTCGTTAAATACCATATGTGGGACGTATAGAGGATGGAACTACGATATTATATATGATATTATACTGGAATTATAATATACCTTTATATCATTATTATTCCATTCTATAAAATACGAAATAGAAATGAAAGTAGCGTTCATGCGTACGTACGACTTACCGTCTCCATGAACGGTGCATTTCATTTCTTACCTCTAAATGATTATGTAATATTATAAATGCATGAATGTACTGGATATATATGACATATATGATATCTACATCATGAATACCATTCTGGATATAATGGATACAAGAACAACTTGTAATTATAAAGGGCTTATTTTTGACTCAAGTACCAATGATCATTAAAACGACCGTTATTAACTTAAATAATTACATAGTGTTCATGACATGGCAATAAGTGATATAAAAGGAATAATGAACTTGAAAAAGGTTCTTAAACAAGTAGAAATTAACTCAAGTTTATTATTCAGGAGATTAATGAACAACCGAGTCAAGTCGGACCCGAGGTATGAGACTTTGTCTCAATCTCCTTTCATTGAGGCATATTTTGTTTTATACACAACCTTCTTTTATACGGTGTATAAAACCCTTTGAATTTTACGTTTATTCAAAAGGAATCTTTTTTATACGAAGAGTTTACTAAACGACAAAAGGGAATGTTTTTGTCGTATGTATGCGGCGACAACGACTTCTCCGCCGCCGTGACCATTATTTGAGTTTCGGCTTCCTCTACAGGCCATACCTTTTTTTAAAAGAAAAATAAACACCATGTTTTACTTTTATTTTATTTTGGTAATGAAAATTGTTTTCATAATGTTTTTATATCAATGTGTTGTATTGATATCTTGTGATTGAAAGGTGGAAATGTTATGTTTCCTTTATGCATGTTTTATATGATACAATTATGTTGAGGTTCTTGGGCATTATTATGAAGACGGGTGGTTCCGTGATATACTAAGGGAGAGTGAGCCCGATATAGCTCTCCAATGCATTGGGTAACGTGAAGGAGTGAAACGTTATGGTTTCTCCGAAGAGATTTAGGGAATATACTGTGATGGGTATTCCAAACGTAACCAAGAGGGTTACTCCCTACGTAAGAATGTTTTGAATGCCTAAAGTTACCTTTATGTCTTATGATTTCTATGATTTATTCATGATTTGATGAGGTATGTTAATGTGCTTATGTTTTATGGGTAATGTATGATTTCATTCTTTTGTGTATATGTACCCATGTTTCCTTTCCATATTTTTATATCCCTTACTGATCTTTTTATGCTCATCCCAAGTTTTTGAAATGTTTTTCACAGGTCAAGGGAAAGGTACATGATATGATGATAGTGTCAAGGAAGTGTCAAGAAAGAATCCATGTTTTATTTTTAATATGTTTCCATTGATGGGAAAGAAGAATACTATCTTTATGTAACCACTATCCTTATATGTGGAATGTAATGTATGTTTTGTGATCTAATTCTCTAAAACTCTAAACCCGAAAAGATCCTCAATGTGTAATCTTGTAATAACTCAAGATTAAGTAAGGTTTAAGGCTGGGGCCTTATAATGTCCCTAATTTTCGTTCACTTTCAAGTGCATCTCAGAGAATAACACCATAAGATTCCACTTGCAACTGGTCTCTTGTACTACCTGAATCTGAGTCCTCCTACTCTGTGCATCAGCCACTAAATTTCCTTTTCCAAGCATGTAGGCAAGCTCGAAGTCGAAAGATTGAAGGTATTCCACCCACATTTTCTGCCTCAGATTTATATAACACTGAGTAAAGATGTACTTGAAACTTTTATAGTCTATGTACACCAAAAAACACTCCCTCAACTTGTAATGTCTCCAAAAACCCAAGGCATGAGAAACCGTGGCTAACCCTAGATCATGTGTCAGGTAGTTCCTCTTTTGTGGCCTCAAATGACGAGACCCATACACAACAACTCATCCCCCCTGCATAAAAACTGCTCCCAACCCGATACCTTATACAATTCATTACATAGTATAACTCCTACTCAGTTCTAGAAAAATCAGTATCGGTACATATGTTAATATCCTTTTCATCTCATAAAAGTCCTTCTCACAAGAATCTGACCATCACTACTTCACACCCTTTTTTTTCAAGCCCATCTTCATCACTTCTAAGAGTGAGAAGTCTTGTATGAAACACTAGTAGTTATCAACCAGCCCTAGAAAAATCTTATCCTCAATGAAATGCTTGGGCTTATCTCAGGTATCTACTATCTTCACCATCTATAGGTGCACTGATACACCTATCTCTGATATTTCGTGACCTAAGAAGTGAATCTATTCCATATAGAAGTTGAACTTTGAGAGATTAACATATAACTGATGCTCTCACAGTGTTTTAAAAATGATCTCATGATGGTTGGTGTGGTCGTGTTAATTTTGAGAATATAACAAGATATCATCAACTAAAACCACTAAAAAAGAAACCATTTAAGGATTGAACAATCGATTCGTCATTTCCCTGAAGATAGTTGGTGCATTCGTGAGACCGAATAGTATAACCACATACTCTTACAGACCATACCAACTACGAAATGATGTGCGAGGAATGTATGAAGATTGAACACATACCTGGTGATATCCTAACCTTATGTCTATTTTCATGAACACCTGGTCTACTCTAAGCTAATAAAATAGTTCCTCTATTTGTGGCAAGGGTTATCAATTTTTATCTATAACATGGTTCAATTTATAATAGTCTACGAATAGTCTGAGGGTAGAGTCAACCTTTTTCAAAAAAAGTACTGGTGAACCCCATGGAGAAGTACCAGGTCGAATAATCCCATTTTCCTCTAAATAATCTAGATGCCTCTTGATCTCTTGAAGCACCATCATAGACATCTTGTAAGGAGGAATGGATACTGGTGTAGCTCTTAGAACTAGATCAATAGAGAACTCTACCCCACTTATTGGATGTAACCCTGAAAATTCGTCTGGGAAAACATACCATAAATGATCAACCACTGGAGGGAAATATATCGGACATGTTCTTTGGTCATCCTAATATAAACTGGAAATATGCACTGTTATCCCACTCAACCCATGTTTCTTGGGTCCATCTCATCCTTTCGGGACATCCCGCCCTCCCTTGTATAGAAATGATCTTCCTTCTGGTGATGTAAAACTCACACTGGGGTGATTGAAATCGACAAAGGATTTAAAGGAGAATAACTAGTCCATTATGAGTGTGAAATCACATCATATCATCTATATGAAATAGTGATACTAGATGAAGTGACACCCACTGACCTCAAGGGGTACTCCTTACACTAACGCACACCTACCGTCCTTATCCCTAATGGAGGTTCTAGCATTATAACATCATCAGAAGTGAATAAATAGAGCCAAATGATCTCTAAAATGGGAACATGTATAAAACTATGTGAGGAACCTATATCAAAGAGTGCATAAGATAAAACATAGGTGACTAGAATAGTACCTATGATAGTAGAGGGTTTGGGATCTTTCTCCTATTTGGTATGCTGCACTGCAAAAGTCCGGCCTATACTGTGGCCCTATGAAACTACCTAGATTCCCTAATATAATACAATATGTTGTCTAAGAAAACTAGGATCCTGGTTACCTCTTCCAAGACCACCACCTCGGCCTGAGTGGCCTGAAGTATTCCAATTCCCTGACTGGTGGGAAGCCGCCGACCCTGCTCCTGAACATGGAGTCCATGAAGAACCTTTCTCACTAGATGCTAGTGGAAACGCTCTATAGCAGGGTTGTAGATGTCCCATCCTAACTTAAGCACGACACTCATCTAGGAGGATCGGGCATTGTGGTCTCATAATCCAAGCTCTTCCACATTGATAGCACTTCTCTTGGCTACCAGAAGAAACATTCTGACAGATCGTATCTGTAACATCACAGGAAAATAAAGAATATGACATTTTCATATTTTTTAATATTTTTTAATTAAATATTAATTTTATTTTAAAGGGTATTCTATATTCAATGGAGTACCTGAAATGTAATAACAGGTTTCATTGAAATCTTAAATTGCACACTAATAATATAATATTATTATTTTAAATGGTAGTTAACACCTAATAGTTTTATTGGTGGGAATTAATAGAACTAACTAAAATATGATAATATATGTTTTTTAAACGTTTTTACAATCATCCAATAAAATTCAGTGGTTTAAAATGTAAATGAATCTAATTTTAAGCATAATTTCTTTTAAAAGGGCGATTTACAGCCTTTTGATGGAGAACCATTTTTTAAATCTAGTTTTTGTCACTTTTACATATTATATATGAAAAAATAATATTCATATTTATAATAGGGTAATAAAAATTTACTTTGGAAGAAATTTTGATATTTTTCAGATAATGTTCATTTTCAATAAATAGTGAAAAAATTCTGTATTTTAATTCAAAACCACCTTTTAATCTAAATTATGTATATGGTTAGATTATATTTTTAATTGGTTTTAAAGTGTAAATAGATTATATTTTTTCCATTTAACCCAATGTTGGCCATTGGAAGTAATTTCACTTTGAAATTGGACATTAACAAGTATCAATCTTTTTATGGTTATTGTTTCTTAAAAACACGTTTTCTATTGTGGCGACAATAATTAATTATAAAATTAATTAATAAAACTTCTATGTTTTGAATTTGGTAAAATAGAAATCATTTTCGCATTCATAATAACAAATTTAGCTTTGAGTGACATTTTGGAATTTTTCTAAAAACCTTCAATTTTTGATGAATAGTGAAACCACTAAGTAGTAGTTAAAAAACTATCTTTTTCATTTAAATGAAATTTTACTGCTTTTGTGAATTGAATTTCAAAAATCTTACATACACGGTTTTCATTAGTAAGTAAAATCTGGTTCAATGCGATGAAAATAATTTTTGGTGAATAGTAACTTTTGACTTTTATTAACCATGATTAATGGTTATTAGGGTAATTTATGTTAAAAATAATTTTATAATAATAAAAAATTACCGTGACACTTGTCCTAACCTTATTGGATGGGTAATGGCTGACTTAGAAAATCCATGGGTAAATTTTGGGACCCCATGGGGCCACTTCGGTAAGATAATGACCTTTATAACTTTTTATTTAAAGTAAAAATAAAAATTCCAAAAACATGTATTATTTTACTAAAACAATTTTTACATGGGGTAATATAAATTATCATTTAGACTATAAATATTAATTGGAAAGGAAAAAATATTTCCTACATCATGTTATTTTTTTATAATCTTTAGACATCAAATAAATAAAATTATTTATGACACAATGACGATGTAGTGTTTTCGTCATTAATGGATGATTTAAATAAATAAGAAGATAAAAATTAAAAAAATATCCAAAACTTGTTCAATTATTATTGGATGATTTTATTTCGAACATGGGCCACCTTATCTTCGACTTTAATGATTTTTGGACCCTTAGAAACCGAAAATCATTATATAATTACATTATATATTCAAACATTCCAAAAGAGCCCTTCCTCTCCCTTATAAAAATCACTCGCTTCCTTCCCATTTCTCACACTTATAAAGCCCTTGTATCATCCAAAATTTTCTCTAATAATCTCCCAAGATCCATCTCTTCATCCTAGAAGCCTTACCTTAGGTATAAAGCACTTCAGGAAACCCCTTTGGTTCGAACAAAAGGGAGTTACCCGATTTAAAGGCAATGTCTTCTCTGAAGTTCTTTTGTTTTATTTTACTTCTACACCCCCCTAAAATCTTTTTATTACTTTCTATGATAACAACAACAGTATTATCAATATACAAGGATGTTTTTATTATAATTATTCGATCTACACTTACACACACCTCCATATAATGGGTAAAGAACTTTCTGTTTTAGTGGACGACGAACTACTCCCTCACGAAATTATGATTGTTCAAATTTATCCTAACGCCTCTCATGGTATCCATTATGATGGAAATGTATCCGTATATGATATATATTATTTTTATTTATTCTTTATGCTTCTGAATTTTACTTTTTATAACATGCCTTTATGGTTCCCATAATAGGTAAACACAATAATTTCATTAGAGGATGTGCGGACTACCGCCCCCTCAACGTGGTATGACTTGTTCATGCCATACGTGGAACATATAAAGGATAAAATTTATGAACTTATGTAACATATATGACATACATATTATAATGAAATTATAATTTACATATGAATCACTATGTTTTAATTTCATTAAAATATGAAATAGAAATGAAAGTTGCGATCATGCGTACCTACGGCTTACTATCTCCATGAATGGTGCATTTCATTTCTTATCTCAAAATGTTATGTACTATTATAAATACATTTATATAATGGATATATATTATATATATGACATCTAAATTATGAATATAATTCTGTAGATAATGGAAATTTGTCCATAAAGACAATTTATAATTATAACAAGTTCATTTTGGACTCAAATTCTTAACACTGACAAAATGTCCGATATGAGCTCAAATAATTAACTAATTGTTTTAGCAAGGTAATAAGTAATATAAAAGGAATAATAAAATTGAAAAAATATTTTAATCAAGTATAATGTAACTTAAGTTTATTGTTTCGGAAGAACCAGGAACATACAAGCGATTCAAGTCGGACAACGAGGTAAGGGATTCTTATCTCACTTTTAATTTCATGAGATTTCCATTGTTCACCACTTATTTACAGCATGTAATGTATTGTGTACAAACATTGGATATATATTATTAGGATTATCTTTATATTCATGGTATTATATGATTATTTTTGTGGTTAGTAATTTTTGGTCATAGGATTTGATTGAATACAATGTGGTAAGGGATTTTCATCTCACTTCTTATTCCTGTGAGATTCATGGTATATTTTACACTATTTACTTTTGTGTGGTGTATTTACTACCTATTATTGTACTCTTTGTGTAATATACATTAATTTTCTGGTGGTTAACTTTCTCCTAATCATGTTTTCTATCACTCTCCATCATAACTTGACAGTTTTTTTCTCTTCCATATCCATGTTTTTCTACATGGAATCCTAGTATGGGTTAACTTGGGTGACCTTTGTAATTCTCTTTATTTCTATTAAATTGATATTTTTACTGACTCTTTTTCCGATGTGGGACTTTTAATGATTTTTCGAAGCCTAATTTTAAAATTATGGGGATGCAATTTCCAAAAGGGGGGCAAGAATGTGACATCCAAGGAAAATAAAGAATATGACATTTTCGTATTTATTAATATTTTTTAATTAAATATTAGTTTTATTTTAAAGGGGATTCTATATTCCATGGAATACCTGACACGCAACAACAGGTTTCTTTGAAATCTTATGTTGCACACTAATAATTAAATATTATTATTTTAAACGGTAGTTAACACCTAGTCGTTGTGTTGGCAGGAATTAATAGAACTAACCTACATATGATAATATATGTTTGTTAATTTTTTTTACATTCATACAATAAAATTTAGAGGCATAAATGTAAAAGAATTTAATTTTAATCATTATTTACTTTAAAAGGGCGATTTACCACCTTTTGATGGCGAACCTTATTTTTAAATCTAGTTTTTGTCACTTTTACATATTATATTTGACAAAAGAATTTTCATCTTTAGAATTGGGACATCAAAATTTACATTGGTTGAAATTTTAATATTTTTATGATAATGTTCATTTTTAATGAATAGTGAAAAATGCTGTATTTTAATTCAAAACCACCTTTTAATATAATTTATTTATATTATTAGATTATCTTTTTAATTGATTTTAAAGTGTAAATAGATTATTTTTTTACCATTTATCCCAATTTTTTCCATTGGACGTAATTTCACTTTGAAATTGGACATTAAAAAGTATCAATCTTTTGATGGTTATTATTTCTTAGAAACACACTTTTTGTTTTGACGATGGGAATTAATTATGAAATTAATTAATGAAGCTTCTATGTTCTGAATTTGCTAAAATAGAAATCATTTTTGAATTCATATTATGAAATTTATCTTAGAGTTAATTTTTTTAATTTTTCTGAAAATCATCAGTTTTTTATGAATAGGGAAACCACTAAGTAGAAGTTAAAAAACAAACTTTTTCATATAAATGAAAATTTACCACTTCTGTGAATTGAATTTAAAAAATAAAACACACATGGATGTCATTAGTAAGTAAAATGTGGTTCAATTGGATGCAAATAATTTTTGGTGAATAGTAACTGTTGACTTTTATTAACCACGATTAAAGGTTATTAAGGTAATTTAAGGTAAAAACAATGTTATAATAATAAAAAATTACCTTGACACTTTTACTAACCTTATTTTATAAGTAATAGCCGACCAATACAATCCATGGGTCAATTTTTGGACCCCATGGGGCCACTTGGGTAAGATAATGACAATAATAACTTCTTATTTAAAGTAAAAATAAAAATGCCATAAATATGTATTGTTTTACTAAAACAATTTTTACATGGGGTTATATAAGTCATTATTTCGACTATAAATATTAATTACCAAGATAATAATATTTCCTACATCATGTAATTTTTCATATAATTTTTAGACATCAAATAAATGAAATTATTATGACACAATGATGATGCAGTGTTTACGTCATTAGTGGACGATTTAAATGAAGAAGAAGATAAAAAAATAAAACAGTATCCAAAACTTGTACAATTATTATAGGAAGATTTTATTTCGAATATGGCCACCTTATCTTTGAATTTAATTATTTTTGGACATTTAGAAACATAAAATCATTATACAATAAAATAATATTTTCAAAATTCCAAAAGTGCCCCTCCTCTCCCTTATAAAAATCCCTCACTTCCTACCCATTTCTCACACTTCTGAAGACATTGGATCATCCAAACTCTACTCAAATAAGATCCCATGATCCCTATATTCATCTTAGAATCCTTACCTTAGGCAGAAAGAACTTCAAGAAACCCTTTTGGTTTAAACCAAAGGGAGTTACCCGATTTAAAGGTAACATCTTCTCTTATGTTATTTTGTTTTATTTTACTTCTCCAACCCACTAAACTCTTTTTATTCCTTTATTTTAAAAACACACCAGTATTATAAATATAAAATGATTTTTTATGAGATGTATTCGAGCTACACTTACTCACACCTCCATCTAATGGGTAACGAACATACTGTTTCAGTGGACGACGAACTACTAACTCCCGGAACGATGATTGTTCAATAATCTCCTAAATCATCTCATGGTGGCCATTATGATGGAAATGTATCTATATATGATATATATTACATTTATGTTTTCATTATGCTTCTGTATTTTATTTTTTATATAATACCTTTATGGTTTCCATTAAGGGTAAACGCGATGATTTCGTTAGAGGAAGTGCAGACTACCGCCCCCTCAATGTGATATAACTCATTCATACCATATGAGGAATGTATAAAGGATATAATTTATGAAATTATTTAAAATATATGACATACATATTATACTGAAATTATAATATACCAATTAATAACTATGTTTTCATTTCATTAAAATATGAAATAGAAATGAAAGTAGTGTTCATGCGTACGTACAACTTACCGTCTCCCTGAACAGTGCATTTAATTTCTTATCTCCAAATGTTATGTAATATTATAAATATTAATATATAATGTATATATATGATATATGTGACATCTAAATGATTAATATCATTCTAGAGATAATTTCATTTTGACCACATGAACAATTTATAATTATAACAAGTTCATTTTTGACTCATGTTCCGAACATTGAAAAAATGTCCGATATGAGCTCAAATAATTAGATAATTGTTATAGCAAGGTAATAAGTAATATAAAAGGAATAATAAACTTGAAAAAGTATTTTTATAAATGTATAAAGTAACATAATGTTTTTTTCAGGAAGAACAAGGAACATTCGAGCGAGTCAAGTCAGACAATGAGGTAAGGGATTCTTATCTCACTTTAAATTCTGTGGGATTTCCATTGTTTGTCACTTATTTATAGTATGTGTTGTATTGTGTACAGAAATTGGATATATATTATCATGATTATAGTTATATTCATGGTATTATGTGATTATTTTGGTGGCTATTAATTTTTGGTCATTCGATTCGATTGAATACAACATGGTAAGAGATTTTCATCTCACTTCTTATTCCTGTGAGATTCAAGGTATATTTGCCTCTATTTCCTTTTGTGTTTTGTATTTACTACCCTTGATTGCACAATTTGTGTAACATACTTTAATTTTTGGGTATATACATATTCTTTACATGATCCTTCTTTCTTGGGTTGTACGTTTCGAAAGTTACCAAATCGGTAAGGGAACCTTTTACCCTCCTCTTTTAAGTCATGACTTCCTTTATGTTATGTCTTATAGTTACGTTTTATTATGTGGGGTTTTGTTGTTATATATATTTACTACCTTACATTTAATTTCCAATTTATTAGATACCCCTTCCGCTCTCATCAATTTATTTTCTTAATTTTTAAGTGATGCCGTTAGGCTGCCGATTTTTTTGTAAAAGAAATCACATCTTCACTTTCTTTCAAGTTTCCTTTTAATGTGGTATGAAATTCAAATATCCATACCATATTATTATCTCCATGTTATTATTACTTTATACATTATTATGAGTTATTTATGTGTGGGTTATCCTTTTACCCTCTCTTTAAAATATTTTTTAAAACCATGTTATATAGCCGTTATGCTGCAAATATTTCATCTCAAACTTTTTCTCCCTTTCTCTCAAGAAATTATCTTGTTTTTTATATGTGAATACCCATACCTATTTCGTTTATATTGGTGTTTATAGTTATAAAACATGATATATTTGATTCTGTAAGGGACATACATATATGTATCACACCCTTTCCATGGGTTATAAATGACATAACGATCTAATTTTTAATAACCTTTAAAATGACATGATTCTGAAATGAAACCCATTTCTTCTGTCATCTATGGGTTATTTAAAAATTGTTTGATTATGAAATATGTGGATCAAATGAATTTAAAGACATACTAAGGGTGCGCCCTGATAGCGTTCCAATGCATTGGGTAAAGAATTAATCTCTAGAGATGACAAGTTTCACAATACCTTGGTGAATAACCTTGGTAATTTTTAGGAAACCTTGGGGATGGATATTAGTGATACATTCATGAATGTCTAAATTAAATGTTGTATAAATATATTAAAGTTATGATTCATGTACTTTTTATTATGTTTTTCCTATTCTTACATTTCTCATGCCTTTATGATTTATATCATGTTCTTATTAAAATTTCTCCAGATCACATGTCAACTGTTTCACTTGTTTTCCTTAATGAGCCTTATTCTCACCCTTTCCTTTGATGTATGACTCAAGGTTATGAGATGAAGTAATTTTACATAGTATGATCCTATTATTAAGCCTTACAAGTGTATTAGAAGGATGTTTTATGTTGTTTTCATGTATTATGTTTTTGATTTCCAAGACACTAGACTTTAAAGATCCTCTATTTGTAAAATGTAATGAAAAGTTATGTTATCAAATGGAGGTATGATATAATTGGTATCAAAGAATATTTTAGTTATTTATGGAAATTAGGATATGAAAACTTCAGGAAGAAACCTATAGAAAAGTTTAAATATATGAAAACTTCTTGGTATTTTGGTGAGTATGGAGTAAGTGGATTATCAAGAAAATACATCCCTATCTGGATACGAGCAGATATATCTTAATGTGTTGGGATGGAAAGGAAAGGTATAAGAAAACATTTAAGGATAAAACATGTTAGGGTTATTATTGAGTTTTATAAAAAGTAAAACATGCAGACCGGGTGACAACCAATCACGTCAGACAAAGAAGTGGGAATCGAACCCACAACCAAAGTGTGATTGAGTTTTATCGCCTACCACCGGCCAATTTGAAGTCCCCTGATAGTATGACTTATTATTTTTAGTTAAATGATTTTATGGATCAAGAATAAGTTGATTTTTAGAACTTATGTTTTATCAAATGGATATCCTTATTATAGTTAAATGATTAGGTGATTAAATGATATAGGTTATTTTAGAATATGTTTTCTCTTTTGGAATACTAAATGCCTAAGGAAAATAAAATACTATGGGATTTCATTTGTAGAGGAATGATTGAAATTTTTATTTTGTAAGAATCTATGTATTTATTATGGGCATATGGAGATTTTTTTTATTTCTGTAAAATGATTAACCTAGCATAGGGAATATGTTATTAGGATAATTAAACATTAGTATGACACCTTAAGAGTATTTGATGTTATTTGGAGATAAATGTTAAGATTTATTGTGGAAGGCTATGTGATTAAATCCTTCCGAGTTTTTGGTTTCAATCTTATATTACATTATTTTGAATAATTTTAAGGACGACTGTGTATTGAATGGTCTTTCTGGAACTTTGGGTACTTTTTATTGAATTTCGGAGATTAATAGTAGTATTTCTTTTTATAAAGGATTATCCTTTTTGGGGATTATATGATCTAGTACTAACCATTTTGGTTTTATTTGATGACTAAAGACAAGTGAAATATATAGTTCTTATTTTTTGGATTATGTGATTCTCTAGAAGATTAATTTTGTGCTTTTGATGTGACCAAGTCTTTTTAAATTCTCCTTATTTCAAGAAAAGATTAGTTTTTGGTAGAAACTTATTAATGGATGAAACTCAACATTAAGGTAAGTGTATTTACTTACATTTTTATTCTATGTTGTAATATAATTACTCAAAATTATGAAAAGAAACATAAATGAAAAATGTTGTTGGTTTATGTTTCCTACTAGGTAATCAAAGACCATTTAACAAAACATAAGTTTGTAATTTTCTGGAGGTTAACTTTCTCCCAATCAGGTTTTCTATCACTCTCCATCAGAACATGACCGTTTGTTTTCTCTTACATATATATTTTTTCCTACATTGAATCATAGTATGGGTTAACTTGGGTGACCTTTTTACTTCTCTTCATTTCTTTTAAAGTGATAGTTTTACTGACTCTTTTTCCAATGTGGGACTTTCAATGATGTTTTCAAGCCCAATTTTAAAATTGCGAGGATGTAATTTTCAAAGGGGGGAAGAATGTAACATTCCAATAAAATAAAGAATATGAAATTTTCATATTTATTATTATTTTTGAATTAAATATTAATTTTATTTTAAAGGGGATTCTATATTCAATGGCGTACCTGACACGCAACAACGGGTTTCATTGAAATCATACATTGCACACTAATAATATAATATTGTTATTTTAAATGGTAGTTAACACGAAGCCATTGTATTGGTGGGAATTAATAGAAATAACATAAATATGATAATATTTGTTTGATAAATTTTTTTACATTCATCTAATAAAAGTCAGATGCTTAAAATGTAAATGAATCTAATTTTAAGCATAATTTACTTTAAAAGGGCGATTTACCACCTTTTTATGCCGAACCTTATTTTAAATCTAGTTTTTTTCACATTTACATATTATTTTTGAAAAAATAATTTTCAACTTTAGAATCAGGACATGAAAATTTACATTGGATGAAATTTTGATATTTTTTTGATAATGTCCATTTTTAATGAATAGGGAAAAAATGTTGTGTTTTAATTAAAAACAGCCTTTTAATATAATTTATTTATATAGTTATATTAACTTTTTAATTGGTTTTCAAGTGTAAATAGATTATATTTTTACTATTTTACCCAATGTTGTCCATTGGAAGTAATTTCAATTTGAAATTGGACATTAACAAGTATCAATCTTCCGATGGTAGTTATTTCTTAAAAACACGCTTTGTGTTTTGACGATGGGAATTAATTATAAAATTAATTAATGAAATTTCTATGTTTTTAATTTGGTATAATAGACTTCCTTTTTGAATTCGAAATTTCAAATTTATCTTAGAGTGAATTTTTGGAATTTTTCTAAAAACCTTCATTTTTTATGAATAGTGTAACCACTAAGTAATAGTTAAAAACCAACTTTTTCATTTAAATGAAATTTTACCACTTCTGTGAATTGAATTTAGAAAATATGACATAAATGGTTGTAATTAGTAAGTAACATTTGGTTCAATTGGATGAAAATAATTTTTGGTGAATAGTAACTTTTGACTTTTGTTAACCACGATTAAAGGTTATCACGGTAATTTAAGGTAAAAATAATGTTATAATAATAACAAAATTACCTTGAAATTTGTACTAACATTATTGGATTATTAATTTCCTACCAAGAAAATACATGGGTCAATTTGGGGACCCCATGTGGCCACTTGGGTAAGATAATGACATTAATAACTTTTTATTTAAAGTAAAAATAAAAATGTCATAAACGTGTATTTTTTTATTTAAAAATATTTACATGGGGTTATATATGTTATCATTTAGACTATAAATATTCATTGGAAAGATAATAATATTTCCTAAATCATGGTATTTGTTTTATATTTTTTATACATAGAATAAATGAAATTATTTATGACACAATGATGATGCAGTGTGTACATCATTAATGGATGATTTAAATAAATAAGAAGTTAAACATTAAAAAAATATCAAAATCTGTAAAATTCTTATTAGAGGATTTTATTTTGAACATTGGACTCCTTATCTTTGTCTTTAATGATTTTTGGACATTTAAAAACCGAAAATCATTATATAATTAAATAATATTTTCAAACTTTCCAAAAGAGCCCCTCCTCTCCCTTATAAAAATCCGTCATTTCCTACCCATTTCTCACACATCTCAAGCCCTTGGATCTTCCAAACATGGCTCTAATAAGATCCCAATATCCCTATCTTCATCTCAGAATCCTTTCTTTAGGCATAAAGAACTTCAAGAAACCCTTTTGGTTCAAACCAAAGGAAGTTATCCGATTTAAAGGTAACGTCTTCTCTTAAGTTCTTTTGTTTTATTTTACTTCTCCAACCCCCTAAACTCTTTTTATTCCTTTATTTTATAACAACACCAGTATTATCAATAAACAAGGATGTTTTTATGATAATTATTTGAGCTACAATTACACACACCTCCATCTAATGGGTAAAGAACATACTATTTCAGTTGATGGTGAACTATTGTCTCACGAAATGATGATTGTTCAATTATCTTCTACCACCACTCATGGTGGACATTATGATGGAAATGTATCTATATAGTATATATATATATATATATTATATTTATGTTTTCTTTATGCTTCTGCATTTTCTATTTTATATAATACCTTTATGGTTCCCATAATGGGTAAACACGATAATTTCATTAGAGGAAGTGCAGACTACCGCCCCCTCAATGTGATATAACTCGTTCATGCCATTTGTGGAACATATAAAGGATAGAATTTATGAACTTATGTGACATATATGAAATAAATATTATACTGAAATTATAACATACCAATGAATAACTATGTTTTCTTTTCATTAAAATATGAAATAGAAATGGAAGTAGCGTTCATGCATACGTACGACTTACCGTCTCCATGAACATTGAATTTCATATATTATCTTCAAATGTTATGTACTATTATAAATACTTATATATAATGTATAAGTATGATATATATATGGAATCTAAATGACTAATATAATTCTAGAGATAATGGAATTCTGACCACATGGACAGTTTATAATTATAACAAGTTCATTTTTGAGGTAACTGGAACTGATAGGAAATAGGCCCAACTCTCTCCAACACCTCAAAAGGCCCGACGTACCGTGGTGAAGGCTTACCCTGTCTCTGAATCCTCTTGTGTATCAACATCGGTGCGACATGTAGAAAAACACAATCCCCAACCTCAAACTCTAGAGGTCATCTCTACTGATCAGCATAAGACTTCTGTCGAGACTGTGTTGTAGCAATCCTCTTCTGAATCAACTCTATCTGCTCAGAGGTCTCCTGAACAAGACGAGGTCCCATCAACACTACCTCTCCGGCCACTATCCAGTACAAAGGTGATCAGAATGGCCTACCGTACAATGCCTCGTAATGTGCCATCTAAATAGTCACCAGAAAAATGTTTTTATATGAAAACTCCACAAGAGGTATATGCTTGTCCAAAGAACTGCCAAAGTCTAGAATGCAAGCTCGGAGCATATCCTCAAGCACCTGGATCGTACGCTCGGACTGGCCATCTATCTGGGGTTGGTATGCTATACTCAAAAGTACATGTGTACCCAAAGCCTTCTGAATCCCCTGCCAGAACCGATAAGTAAAATGTGCATCCCGGTTTGAAAGAATGTAGTGTGGAACTCCATGTAGACGTACAATATCTCGGATGTACAACCGTCCCATCTCATCAACACAGAAAGTCTCCTTGATCAAAAAGAAGTGGGAAACCTTCGTATTCCTGTCGACGACAACCCAAAAACATCACTCCCTTGAGGTGACCTCGGTAACCCAGTCACGAAGTCCATCGCAACATCATTCCACTTTAACTCGAGAATTGGTAACTACTGTAAAAGCCCTGCTGGTCGCTGATGCTCCGCTTTCACCTGCTGACAAGTAGAACATCTCATGACAAACCCAAAAACATATCTCTTCATACCTGACCACCAATACTGGCGGTGTAGATCATGATAACTTTTAGTGATGCCAGGATGAACTTCCCAAACTGAAGAATGAAAATCACGCATCATCTCCTTGCGCATGTCCACTGGCACCCATACACGTCCCTGGAAATGCATGATCTCATCCTCTACCATTGTCCATCCAGGAAGAGGGTCCTCTCCTTAAAAACTCTCCCGTGGGACTAGGCCTTTCGAGTATGATAGCTGCCTCTTCCGTACACGATCAAGAAGGGTAGAGGTAGCAGCTACAGAAGAAAGAAACGTCTTCCCTTTACTGTCGTGCACCTCCAAGTGCATCTCCGAAAACATATCCATAAGATGCCACTCATTGCTACCCTCATGAACTACCTGAATCTCAGTTCTCCGGCTCAACATATCAGCCACTGCATTTACCTTTACCATCTTATAGGAAAGCTCAATGTCGAAAGACTGAAGATACTCGACCCACCTGCACTGTCTCAGATTCAGATCATGCTGAGTGAAGATATAATTGAGACTCTTGTGGTCGGTAAAAACCACAAAGTGATCTCCCAGAAGATAGTGTCTCCAACAACGTAAGGAATGAACAACAGTTTCCAACTCTAGATCATGCGTCGGGTATTTCCTCTCGTGTGGCCTCAACTGTCGAGACCCGTACGCAACGAATCCATCTCCCTGCATAATCACAACTCCCAGTATGACGCGTGAAGCATCACAGTAGACTATATAGATCTTTCCTGGATCTGGAAAGACTAGTATCGGTGCTGACATCAAACTCCCTTTCAGCTCTTGAAAGGCTATCTCACAAAAATCTGACCATAATAACTTCACAACTTTCTTGGTCAGACCTGTCAGCGGTGCTGCAAGGCGTGAAAAGTCATGTATGAAACACCTGTAGTATCTAGCCAGCCCTAGAAAACTCTGCACCTCAAAGACATTCTTTGAATGCTACCAGGAAACAACATCTCTTACTTTCTCTGGGTCTACTGACACTCCCGCCTCTGAGATAATGTGACCCAAGAAGTGAATCTGATGCATCCGAATGTGGCATTTCAAGAGCCTAAAATATAACTGATGCTCTCTCAGTGTACTCAAAACGATCTCATGATGGGTAGCATGGTTGTGTCCAGTGTGATAGTACACCAATATTTCATCCATGAAAACCACCACGAAGGAATCCATGTAGGGATGGAACACTCGGTTCATCGGTGCAATAAAAACTGCTGGCGCATTAGTGAGACTGAATGGCATGATCGTATACTCGTATAGACCATACCTGCTCCTAAAGACTGTAAGAAGTATATCTGATGGTCTAACGCGAAACTGATGATAACCATATCTCAATTCAATCTTCAAGAACACTCGGGCTCCTTGAAGATGATCAAAGAGGTCACCGATCCTCGGAAAGGGATATCAGTTCTTGACCATCAACTGGTTCAGCCTCCAATAATCCATTCAAAGCCTAAGGGTGTCGTCTTCCTTCTTCGCAAATACGACAGCAGAACCCCAAGGAGAAATACTGGGTCGGATGAAACCCTTAGCCTGCAACTCCTCCAACTGCTTCTTGAGCTCCTGCAACACAGGTGTAGCCATCCTATAAGGAGGAATGGACACTGGTGTTGCTCCTTGTACGAGCTCAATCGAGAAGTATACCTCACACTCTAGAGGCAAACCTGAAATGGCCTCTGGAAAGATGTCCCTGAAATGATCCACCACTGGAGGAAAGTCTAACTACGAAGTCCCATGGTCATCCAGATAAAGACTGGAAATCTAGGCTGTAACGCCTCCTAGCCCATGATGTTATGGCCCAGCGCTACCTTCTTGGACAAGCCACTCACCTTTATGAAGAAAAGACCCATCCTCTGGTGATACGAAACTCACCCTATGACGATAGAAATCGACGACTACCTGGAAGGGAACCAACAAGTCCATACCAAGAATGACATCATAGCATGTCATCTCTAGGACATAGAGGTCCCATAAGAAGTGACACCCTGCAACCTCAAGAGGGAAATCTCAGCAATTACGTACACTAGACATCCCCGTTCCCAACGGTGTATCAAGAGTCAGCATGTCGACAGACAAAAAGATACAGAGCCTAAGAATCTCCACAACAACAACAGAGATAAAACTATATGAAGCACCAGTATAGAAAAGAGCTGAAGATAAAACTGAGGCTACTAAGATCATACCTCGAACTGTGGAAGGTCCGGGATCCTGCTCCTGAGGGGTCTGCTCCACAGTGAAATTCTGGCCAGTACCGCGACCCTATTCCCTTGGCTGACCAATCTGAGCTGATCCACTCTATTGTCGCTAGTAACTTGTTGACTGACCACCATGGGCGCAACCTCCACCTCAGTTAGAATGGCTGGAAGAACTCCAGTTCCCATACTGGTGAGAAACTAGTGATATATCTCTTGAGCACAGGGTCATAGAAGAACCCCTACCACCAGCTATAAGCGAGAATATCTAACAAAAACACTAAAGATGGCCCATCTTGCCGCAAGATCGGCACTCCATCAGGTCTCTCTGGCACTAAGGCCCAGTATGTCCACTCCTACCACACTAGTAGCATACAACCTAGATACCTGAAGATACATTCTGCCTACCCTGATCTCCTCAATCAGACTCCCTGCGGTGCTTCTTGCTATTAGTAGGAGGAACACTAGCTCTGGATGTCAAACCTCCCTGGATCACTGCTCCAGAATCCCTCAGATTGCGCTCAGTGATTAGCACCTGGTTGACGATAGAAGATATTAAAGTCAACCTGAAGATATTCACCTGGGAATAGATCTCCTACCTGAGACCGTCATCAAACTTCCTAGCACGGAACAACTCATCACCTACTGGAATCAGCGTGAAGCGCTGCAGCTCGGTAAAACAAGACGAGTACTCCATAACAGAAAGAGTACCCTACTCGAGGCTCATAAACCTCCCGACTCAGTTGGCCCTCAAGGTCTCCGAATAGAAGAAATCGTAGAAGATGTGTCAGATCTCATCCCAAGACATACACTACTGGAGCCCTGACTATGAGATCACCACCCACCACCTCTTAGCAGTGTCTCAGACATATAAGTCGAAAGCTTTACCATTTTCTCTGGAGGTATCTCTAGATGCTCGAAAATTTTCAGTGTGGCCTTCTAGCCATGACTCTTCAGCCTAGGGTCCTCCATCCCCAGAGAAAGTAGGAAGATGATACTTCTGGAAAACCCATGTCAACTCAGCCATCGACGGACTAGGAGGCGGCGTTCCTTGAAATGTTTGCATCATCCTCAAGAAGTCCTACCTGAACTACGCATCAGCGCCTGCAATGGGTATAACTACTGGTGCCAAGGCTGGCACAACATGAGGATCTGCAGGAGGTCCCTGATCAGCCATATCCGGTGTCTGATCACCATATGGCAGCTGACGTACAACCAGAGGATGTCTCGGAGGCATAAATCTGAAATATCAAAAGCACACCTTAGATAATGATTATCAATGATAGAGAACACAAGAGTAAAAAATGGGAACCAGAGAAAGAAACTTTCAAGTTTCACAAAACATAACTACACGACATGTATAAAAACAACATGGCATGTTCCTTAAGGCCATTCACATGGGCATGTACTTCTACGATAGCTGGTCGTGTAACACCCAAGACTACACGACGTGTTGTCACCACACACGGAGTGTACTTGAACTTCATTCCCCTGCCCGAGTCTCTTTACATGGCTAACTCACACAGTCTTCTTAAACCTAGACTACACTGCATGTTCACTAAGGACAAGACATGTACTAGACAAGTTTTCGGTGACCCGTTTTGTTAGTTACATGGCCGGCTACACGAATGACCCTTACACGGCGTGTTCTGAAAAAACACGGCGTGTATAGGAGAGAGAAAACTGACCCATGTTGTTCGTGACATGGCTAGGTACCTAGAACAATAATACATGGTGTGTTCATACAAAACACGACATGTACTACATGAGCTTCCCCAACCCGTGTTGTCAGTGACATGGCTAGGCACACGGCTCACTACTACATGGTGTGTAATGACTGTACACAGCGTGTTCTTGAAAACTTTTTCGCCACCCCGTGTTTATGCTCACAGAGTCAGTGATATGGTTGAAAACTACATGGCGTGTAGTCAAGTACATGCCTTGTATTCTGGGTTTTTCCAGGAAGTATCTCAGAAACTGCACCGAAGCCTAGAAAACACTGAAAAAAAACATGGAGGTTCCAAATTCTGATCTGAGAGGGCCCATACTCCCCGCAAATCAATGTTTTACATCTCCTACATATCAAACACAAGGAAAAAATGTCAATGATACACCATGTTCTGGTTCATGAGTCCCCATAACACCTCACGAATCAAAATTTGGCATTCATTTAATCTAGGTACCACAAAAACAATTTCTCTATCAAACTATAGGGATTATATCAAAGAATCTATCGCAAAAACATGCATAATCTACACAACGTCTATCACAACAACATGCAATCGCTAATGCACCCTAGATGGCATGACAAGAATGCATGGCTTGTGATTTCTGATAAGTTCCTATATGATGCATGAGATGGCATACCCTCATCTCATAAGGCTGCAACATAAATAGAACCACAACAGAAACAACAATAACAACACAAGGCATGTGAATCACTCTAGGTGAAATCATATCAACCGTAAAATCTCAAAACCAAGAAACTTCAATAAACGAGGTAGATTGGATTTTCCCTGTACACGGGTTAGCTACTCCCAGGCATATCTTATTACCAAGTATCGAATCCATCCTATCCCTAGCTAATGGCTTTAAACAATAAATCAAGAGAAAAGAATCCCTCTGATACCTCTTTGTAACATCCCGGTTCCGGAATCCCCCACAGAGGCACCCCGTACTCGGTTGGTCACATGGCCTCAAGCTCATTTCTACAAACGCCAGAGGCTGCCGACTAGCAACGAGGGCCTTGGGTGTGATAGTGGGGAAACTATGCCCTCATTGGCAGAGTACACAGTGGAAGTAAACCAACATACAATAGTAGAAGCAGTAAATATCCAACAATAATTCACAACGGATGATAGAAATAGTAAACACTGGAGCACATATGTATAAATGAAAATATGCATGATACATATGTCTAGGAAAGTAGCTAGACAAGTCACAATGCTGAATACAATACTAAACCAGGGTAAAAAATAAAAACAGATAAGCAACTCCTCAGCATCGCAAGCCTCGACATGGTCCCATACTCTCCTCCTCCAAAGAAATCAAGTACTAGAATTCGAAGGGCGCTTTCCCTTGTCTATACCTACAACAACATAGTCTGTTTGGGCCCAAAAGCAGGCCCAAACGGGGTGTGAGACTAAATCCCAGCAGGCAACCACTTGAAGATCTCTGCATAACAGTCAGTGAGTATATGGAAGGTAATAGTACAGTAAGCAGTAAACAGTAATAGTAAATAGCATGCAGTAATTAGTAAGCAGTAACAGGATGATATACAACAGTAATCAATCCACATAACAATGACCAGTAGTGAAGAAAACAACTAACCACAATAGGAACCCCTCTGGGAAGTACACACAGCCAACCCCTCTGGTCCTATCCAAGAAGTACATACAACCCTCTGGGCAGTGCACTCAGCCTAAACCCTCTGGGTTGGACATAAGAAATTATAAGACTCTATTGGGAAGCTCTCTCGGTCAATTCCCCTTATAGTGTAGGGTATTAAGGGACTCTCTGAGGAAGATCACGCGGTATAACCCTCTTATTTCCACAAGGTCTAGAAACTCTCTGAGGATCTCACTTGGTCAATCCTCTTATAGTCTCAGGTCTATCACAGACTCTCTATGGAAGATCACTTATTCAATTCTTTCTCTATACTGGAAAGGTTTTAAGGAAATTCAAACAAATTAAAGACTCTCTGAGGAAGCTCACTCGGTCTAACCTCCTGTAGTCTATAAAATCTAAGACTCTCTGGAATCTCACTTGGTCTATCCCATGTAGTCTATAATGTCCAAGACTCTCTGGGAAGCTCACTCAATCTATCCCTTATAGTCTATAGTATCCAAGACTCTCTGGGAAGCTCACTTGGTCTATCCCTTATAGTCTATAGCACCAGGTTCTCACGGTCTCGTGCTAGTTAGTGCATGATAATGCTATAAGGCCAAAGTACACCTACATAGAAACTTGGCAAACCAGTCTACAACAAAAAATAATTTCAAGGATATCATTCCATACTACAGTCACAAGGCATGGAAAACAGGTATAATGGCCAAAGGAAAACAAGACCCAAATGTCGTAAACCAAACTAGGTATGGAAAAATAGGTATAACGGTCAAAGGCTAACAAGACCCAAAGGTCGTAAACAGAACAAGGCATGGAAAAACATCCAATAATAGAAAATTATCCTCATACATGATTTAATTATTTCTACACAAGCACACAAGAAAGGATGGAAGGCAACATGGGCCAAATGGTAACCACGGAATACCCCATTCACCGGTATTGGTGGAAATTTCAAATAAAAATCAATGAATTCAAAAGTCAAGGCACAAACCACCTACCCTGATCCTAGGATATCAATATAAATTGACCACAAGTCTTGATTCTCATTATAACAGTGTAGATCTACGAAAACACACAAAACGCTCAACCCATGATATCATGAGAAAGAGGGAAAAACAAGGAATGAAACTCAAGAAGAAGGAAGAGCTCACCGTTGTGGTTCCAATACAATAGACGACGGTCGATTCGGCATACAGATGGAGGCTCGGGGGCTCGGAGGATGTTCACAGCCATTCGGATGCTCCTGGTCGAAGAACCTTGAGATGAAGAAAATTCTATCGATTAGGCGCGACCACGGTCCATTTAATGAAAAAAAAGAAACTACACGGTGTGTACTTATAGGGTACATGGCATGTACTTGTCCTTTTCGTACTCTGATTTATGCGGCCTCCACATCGTCCATACACGATGTGTGTGTGGCCCGGACACGGCCAGCACACGGCCTTGCGCGGCATCGAAGTACACAGTGTGTATGTATAAAGTACACAGCGTGTACTCTGAAAATTTCCATATTTTCTTCTTTTTCTCAAAAATGGCCAGAAAAGGAAAAACATACCTGAAACGAAGATCTAGGTTCTTACATTATACCTCTCATTTAAGATATTATTCACTTTTTTCAACATTAATCCCACAAAAATTCATCAATTTTTTTCATCTCTAGTTTCTTCTATTTCTCAAGGAACACATCTAATTTAGATATGAGAATATTCTCCATGTATGTTTGTTCATAATATTCATCATACAGATATGTGTGAGATTGTTCTCCAAGTGTTCCATTGTTTTCCTATGAAGGTATATCCTAGTGTGACCAAGATGTACCGGGCTTTAAGGGTTTATTTTGGGTGTCCTAGTTTTAAGCATGCCATTGTAGAAATTGTTTCTTAATGTTTGGTATTACAATAGATGAAGTGTAATCACAATGTTCCCAGTGGTTTGCTCCAGGTTTTAGATATTCCCTAGTGGATGTGGGAAGTTATATCATTGGTCATTGTTACAGGTTTACCTCAATCTCATTGATTCTATGATGATATATAGGTGATTATGGTTATTTTGATGAAATCATCCAAATTTATAGAGACCAGGGAGTTGAACTCAGAAGAGGTTTTGTCAGAGAAGTATCTGGAGGATGTAGTGAGACTCCACAGAGTCTCTAGGATGATCACCTTTGATCAATATCCTTGATTAACCTCTAGGGGTGGAGAGGTCTCAAACAATGTTTTGGTTCTCAGTTATGCCTTAAAAATGCTTTACATCATCATATAAATGGTCAATATGAGTAGACCATATAGACTTTTGAGGACATGTCTCGCTCTTGTGTCATGGATTTTTGAGGTTCATAGATGAGTCACCTATCCTTCGTTGAGTTTTCTTAAAATAATATGTTTCACTCCAACATTTTTACACCACAATTAGAAGCTTTTTATGACTGACCATGTAATTCTCCGTTGTGCTGGACTATGGTCAGATATGCAGATATTTTCTGATAGGAACTCGTACACAATATGACAAAGATGGTTAATGTAATTCATGATAGGATTAATGAATCACATGATCATCAAAAATCCTATACTAATCATAGGATTAGACCACTGAAGTTCAATGTCTGAGATAACATGTTACTAAAGGTGACTTTTGATAGTGGAAAGCACTCGATAGGTCACGAGAATAAATTTTCTCCTTGGTTTGTTGGGCATTTTGAGGGATTGGTTCATGTTTGAGTTGTGGCATATCAGATAGAAGTTACCCTATAGTTGAGGATGATTCAAAATATTGTTCAAATGTTATCGCTCCATTGTTATCTTAACGATGACTCTCATGTCCTCGACTATAATGAGATTGATGTTGAAAATGACGAGACCTTCTAGGGGTGGCCTGTGGAGATCTAGGATCACTAGAAGAAGGTGTTTCACGACTGTCTGCTGGATTAATTTTAATTTAATTTCTGCCAATTATCTGATTGGAATTTGGAAAAATGGTTTCAATATTTTTAATCATAATTATTTATGATTTATAATGATTACATATTTATTTATGACAAAAATATTAGTGAAAGTGATTAAAATTAATTATAATTATTAAGGTAAAACAAAGATTAATAAAGGACTAAAAATTTAATTTTACAGCCTAAATGACCTAGACACTTGTCTAATACCCATTTTATAGAAATATCTAGGCCATGAACCATCCATTGTTGAGTTTTATTAGTTATTATGAATTTTTTTAGGTAATAACATGTGCACACCATCTTTTCAAAAATACCACGTGAGTCCTTTTCCTTTCCTATAAAAGGACACCAGCTCTACCCATTCCTCACACCTCTCACACCTCTTAATTTCGGACACGACCTGCTTAAATAGTCTCCAAAAATTCATATCCTAGAACTATATGAATCTCTTTTGGATGAAACCATTCAAACAAAGACTTTTGGTTCAAACCAAAAGAAGTTACCTTATTAAAAGGTGACATCTTTTCTCAATCTCTCTAGTTTAATTTCCATTCTACACCCCCAAAAATCATCTTATTGTTTTATTGTATAAAAAAGAAGTATCCTAAATATACTAGAATATTTTTATGATGATAGTATAACTTATAATCACACACACCTCCATCTAATGTGTAATAAACATAATATTTCTATTGATGGATAACTAATGCCTCATGAAACGATGATTGTTCATTATTCCATTAACGCCTCACATGGTGGACATTATGATATAAAATTTGTTTATACATTATATATATGATATTTATTAAGTATTTGTACTTATTTAAATTTTATATAATACATAATTTTAATAACTTCCATTTTATGTTAAATATATAACTTTTTTTGATGAAGTGTGGACTACCCCCCACAAAGCGATGTGATCCATTCACATGATACACAAAATTTATTAATGAATAGTTATAATTAAACATGAGTGTAATGAAAAACATAAATAATATATTTTTGAAATAATTATATTTATATAAGTTTAATATATATATATATATCATCTCCTTTATTACCCTTTGATGCACTTTAAAAGGGACAACGTCGCTCATAGACGTGTGAACTACTGCCTCCTCAACATGATTCGATTCCTTTTATATCATTGAATTATATATATAAGTAAATATGGTTAAAAAATATGATATTTATTATATAATGATCATTCTGGAATGATCTTAATTACTTACCTTCTTTCCACAATGATGATTTAAAAATGGGAATGTTACTCATGCGTACGTACAACGTACCGTCTCTGTGAGGATAACATTGGATCATTTTCATAACCATATTTAATTATTTATTTTTAAAGTAAAATTTATGTATAAATATGATAATTATATAACAGTTATAATTTTTGAGATGTGATATAATGACCCATTTGACCATAGTTGACCAAAAATAGTTATTTTGACACAAAAACCAAGTTTGGTCAAAACAACCGGCATAAACATAATTATTTAAGCATTTGTACACAACATGGTAATAAGTGAAATAAAAGTAATTATAAACATGAAAAATGTTTTTAAGAAAGTATAAAATTAACATAAGTTTATTATACAATAAGTTAAAGTATGTTTACCCGAAAATAATGTAAGGTAAGGGATTCTTTTCTCATTTTCATTACATGAGGAATACTTAATTATTGTACACCAAATTTCATATATATGGTGTAATTAATACCACATTGTAATATAATATCCTGAATTCAATTAACTTCATGGTATTCAAATGTCTTATTTAAGGATTGATACCTTTGGTCTTTATAATCCATTTGTTACTAAATTAGTAAGGATTTCCATTTCACTTTTTTACATCTGTGAGATAAATGTCATATTTTCCAATTACTTCTTTATGTCATGTAAATAATGGAAATTTTGATATATTATATCATGAATTCATTTTACATCATGGTATATAATACTTTCAAATAATATTATTCTTTATGGAAGTTTATTGTTGAAAAATGTTTGATAGTGGTATGAGGCACTTTGGATTGTTTTATGATTATTTTCCTCATGACTAATCATAATGATCATTAAATGGAATTTCCATTAGAGGAAATTAAATAAACAGTTTACAAAAAGAAAACATTCATTATTATCTCATTGTTCATGACCATTTCATGTGTTAGTACCATTATTTCACTTTTTGTTAGTAATATGTTTTTATAAAAAGTTTTTTAGAAAACATGACTTTATATCTATCTTTAATCAGAGAACCTATTTTATTCTAAAAACTATGTTTGATTAAAAAGTTTTCAAAAATGTATTTAAAAATATTTGTTAAAGAAAATTTTACCCATTTTTGTCGTTTACCAATGTTTCAAAGGAATCTTCTTGTCACTTTCCTAACGAGGAATTTTCTAACCTTTTTTTATACAGAAGGAATATTATATTTACCTCACACAACAATTTCAGATTCATCCGACATAATTTCATTGAAGCCTCATTTTAATGTTTACAATTATTATTTTTAAAGAAAAATATTTTCAAATGGGTTTTCAAAAGAAAGCTATATTTTCCTCTAGAATATTTTTAAAAGTTAGTATTTTATTTCCTCAACAACAATAACCCTCTATTTTACTCCAATTGTGTTTGTTGTATTAATACCATCCTTATACATCCTCTAGATAGTTTATTATTGACTTTACAAAGGATCGTATTCAAATTAACTTCCTTGATTTATTTTTTAGTCAACTTGACATATTAAATTTACTATGATCATTGAACTTTTAATTTCCCCTTAGTATCCAATTTCTGTTTCATGGATATTACTATTCTATATACCGTATACCATTTTACATATGGTGGCTAATTTAAAAATTGTTTGAATAATTGGTGAATTAATGATAGATTCATATTTATCATCCAATATGGTTATTTGATAAGGAATATTATTTATTTTGATTATTAAAAATGATTAATGCATTGGAATGTCAATAAAAGGTGGATCCCAGACATTATATATCTCCTTAATGCAACGATAGGTTCTCCTGATTTGAATAATTGTGAAAAAGGGTTTCTAAATGCAGTTTTAAAACCTCTTGTGAAATGCATTGACAGTAATAGGTCCTCATATCCCTTAGACATGAAGTCCATTAAGAAAGAATTTCCATTATGGTATTTTTAGTAATTATTCATCCAAGATATTTGGAGTCGACATATCTATGGATAAATTTCATTTCAGTTCATTGATTAATGTAATGTGATTTAGTTTCATAATTTTACATATTTATTTTCCCTTATATATTTATTTCAATGTCATGAATTTACTATTATTTAACTTTACATATGGACTATTCTCATTGATTCAAAATTTATTATGCTATATTTTTCCCTTTCTGAGCATTTGAGCTCACCCTGATTTAGTATCCTCCCCATGAATCCAGGAAGAATACTAAGAAAGATATAAAGGAATATACTAAATGGATTAGAGTTATCCTCAAAGTTGTTTATTTGTTTAGAAGGAAAAAAATATGTTGTAAATATTGTATCCATTTGTAATAAAATTCTCATTTATGTATCTAGTTTTCTAAGACTAATAAACTGATCGGTATTTTGGGACTTGAATCCGTATAATCATTACAATGTAATTGATAGAAGAAACTGGCTCCAGGATATTTAGAGATGGGTCACTATACTACATCACCTTGGCTAATTTAAGAGTTTTGAGGGTAAGTCCCAAATCCAATATGACCTTTTTCATAGAGGTATGTTCGATGGATGATTAGCATGGTGGTTCAGCAATGGGATTCTTATCGGTGTCAATAGGCTTCACCAAGTTCTCTGGAATTCATAGTGGTCGAAGGGAGTTCCATTTCATGTATGGTGTTGAGATTCATTAAAAAGTGTATCATCATGGTTGTTTTGGGTACCCGAGGAGATCTGTTGTGGTCCTGAGATTTGGTTTTGGACATAAATTCAATATTGAGTGTTAAAATGGTCAACAATCACATTTCTCTAGTGTTTGAAGATGGTTCTAGATGAGGATGAAGGCAAAGAGTAGTGTAAGGTGGTAGAAGGGACATTCTAAGTCAAGGAAGCATCCCATAATGCGAAGTGGAGACATTTATGTAAATATAGAATAGTTCCTATGTTTTATGTATCCCATTTAAGATTCATGTTAGAGTGAGGAACTAATTTATAATATAATTTGTGGAATAAGAAGATAGTGAAGTATGATGAGGCTCAGAGGACCCTACCAACACCATGGATTGCCATGTCTAGGTGAGACCCTCCTCTTATCACCATGTGGTCTTGACCACCACATGTAAATGCTAAAACAATCCTTGACCTAGTAATACTCTACATGATCCTTGTACCCCCATTTGGCCCAAATCCCCTTTTGTCTTGAGCATGCCCACCCTATGTTGGCATGGCCAGCCGACCCACTTGATTTTGTAAATTTTATGATCAAATAAATAATAATGAATGATTGATGAACCCTCTTGATTTTTTTCTTCAATATTTTTCTCAAAATTCATGTTTGGAATAAACCTCACACCCATTAAATAACCAAATATGATCAAAATCATCAGTCTATTAATGGTTATTTTTAATTCTCCTAACCCAAAACTCGTTTTTTTATTTCTTAATCACTAGAATAAAACAATAATGTGTACATTGTATGAATAAAAATCCTTATTAAATTTCCAATACCCAAAACAATCACCCAAACTTTCTTTTAAAATAAATTTTATCCCAATTACAATGACTCTACTCACCTTCATACATAAAATATAAAAATACTATGAAAATACTATGATTATGGTAGTAATGGATAAAAATGTCATAAAACAAGGCTCATTCTTTATAAGTTCATTCATGGTCTATATCGGTTAAAAAATACTGATGTAAAGATGGTCTCAATGATATGGGATTATGAATAAGAATGACTCAATCAAATTAAATGTGTCTTTTCATGATCAAATATATGAGAAATTTTAATTCATGTTCTAGTAGGTGTCATGTCCCATGATCACTCAAGAAATATGCCTAAGATAAAATAGAAAGTTCTTTTTTTATAAATCCTACTAGTAATTGGACATTTTATTTGGAACAATCCCTCATAGAATGAATAATAGAAAAAAATTACATCATAGGATATTAAAAAATTCAAAGCATGAAATGTTTTAGGGAAATTTCATTTACATGAATAAAATAATTCCATCAAATAATGAGTCAAAAATTCAATATACATGAATCAATATAATCATTAAATTCTCTATTTTACTCATTCAATCCCATTATCATGGAAATATAAAATATAGAATCCCTGGATTCCTAAGAAACCCATATATCCCAAATATGTCAAGTATATCATAAATTCATTCATGGGAAGGTAATTTTCATTATAACATAGATGATGGAATTTCCATTTTAAATCATATTTTCAAAGAACATACAATATGTTAAAAATATAATGAATGGTAAAAGAATTTCCTTTTCTCCATCCAACTTATTATCTTCTTTATTATCAGTTTTTGGGATTCCTTTTAACATTATTCATAGTGGTACTATAAAAAAACTAATAATAGTAAAAGAACCATTCCATTAAATCTCAATAGATGAAGGGAAGAGGTGAATTTATCATAACCTCCTAAATAATAAAATCAATAAATTTTGGTATTCCTCACAGATGTGCATTTGGTTAATTTCATTAGATAAATATAATGTAATGGGAATAAATCAATAGATAGTTTGGAGAATTATGAGCACCTCCACTGATTCTTGGTGTAGATTCCTATGGAACTTTTTCTTCCTCTGTCCATTGGAAATTAATGGGTTTTATTTTTATTCTCTCTTAAATAGAATGGAACAAAATGGATAGATATTAGTAACTGTAAAAGCTTTTTCCATCATAGAATGATGATTTCATGTTATTAACATAAGTATGAAATTATAGGGTAGGAGTGGATCTTCTGGTTGAAGGGTATTTTTCTAAATCAGTTTATCATGTTCTACTCTAGTTGTATCTTTTCAAAATATTGAGTTTTCAAAATATTCTATTTATTATTTTCTCTAGTTCTTGTAATTGGTGTTTTCTCCCTTTCCTAAAACTCAAAAAATCCAAATTCATTTGTATTATAGCCCAATTTTATTTCTTATATAACTCCACATGAAGATGAAAGTTCATTCTATAAACCAACCTATATGGTATTAGAAATATTGGTGTTTTGTATGCTATCTGACATGAATATTAGGTATATTCATGCCTTTGGATCCAATCCTTCCGATTTGGTTTAACCATTTTCTCCAAAATACCATTAATCTGCTGGTTGGACACTTTATCTTGGACATGTTTTTAGGGATGTTATGGTGTATATGTCTTGTGGTGTACACAATACTTTTTAATAATAGCATGAATTATCCTATTGTAAAAATGGGTCCCTTGGTCACTCATTATGGCTCTTATAATTCTTAACCTATAAAATATTTTGGCCCTAAAAAATCACACACAACTTTTACATCATCATTCTTGGTGGCCTTAGCTTCTACCCAATTAGATAAATAATCAACAACATGAAAACTATATTATTTCCCAAAATATATGGGGTAGGTCCCAATAAATTCAATGATCCAAACAACAAATATATCTTTAAAATGATGATTTTTTAGGAATCTCTTGTATTTTTGATATATTCTTAGAAAACCAACACATTTCAAATTTTTACAATACTCATGAGAATATTTAAATAAGTTTTTCTAATAGTTTCCACACTCCAATAATTTTCTATATGTTCTTTGAGGTCCAAAGTGGCCTATAAAAGTAACTATATGGAAAAATTCAAATAATGATTCCATTTCACTTACCAGAAACCACCTCATCATGAATTTATCATTACATATAGTTCACATAAATGAATCTTCCCAAATATATATTATTGATTTATCCTCAATTATGTTATTTTTATGATAGTTATGGATAGAAGGTACCTGATATGTGACCAAATAATTTACCATGTTGACATAATGTTGAACTTACCATTTAACCATGTCAATTTTCTCTCCAGGTATGTGGTCATTGAGTGGGTTTAGTTTTTGAATTACTATTTTAATACTGTTGGGGAGTCTACTAAGGTTATGTTACACTTATTTTCAGCACTATTTTACCATGTGGTATCTATGTTGAAAGTGTAATATCGATCTCACCAACCATTCCTTGGTACCATGATTCTTCATTAAGTATATAAGTGATTCATGATTTAAAAATACAACCACTTTAGTTCCTATTAAATAAGATTTAAATTTATCAAATAAAATAAAAATATAAGTAATTATTTTTTTGTAGCTATGTAATTAAGATGGGTTACATCCAATTTCTTGAGGCATATAATATGAATTGTGGTATTACATGAATTATTAGGGAGATTAATGTTCCTAAATCTAGGGTTGACTCATCACAAAGAAATTCAAAATGGTTCTCCCTAATTTTAAAGGTAATAAACTTTTACATCAACCAGTCAAATTTAGGCATATAATTATCATTAAAAGAAAATTCAAAAAAGTGTTTTATCAACACATGTTTTGAAGACTTTTAATAGGTTTCCTAATAAAGGATAAAGTATTTTTACAAAAATATTAAAGACATTGAAAAATACATCCACAGAAAATATGATTTGAGAAAATTATTACCATGCACCCATGAAATGCACCTGGAGCATTGAATAATATAAAATGAATCCTCTGGTAAGAAAATTTCCCAAAAGGGAAGGTGATTACTTTATTATATTGTACTTTTGGGGAAGTTTAAACCAAATATTGAACAAAAAATCCATCCACGAAACAATAATGTTCCATACCTGCAAATTTTCTTAGAATTTGTTCTATAAATGGGATGTGGACATGGTATTTTCAGGAAATTTAGTTCAAATTTCTATAGTAAAATCACACACTCCAATATTTATGAACTCTCATAGGTATTAATTCATTATTCACATTTTATCTCTTATTAAACTAGTTTTCTTAGGAACAAAATAGATTGGGATGACCCATTGTGATTCAGAAATTAGGTACATTATGTTGGATGAAAACAATTTTTCAAGAATGTTTTCATCTACTTCAATAATGGCAGGGTTAAGTCTTCTCTGGGGTTTCCTAAGAGGTCTAGAGTACCCCTATAGAACAATTCAATTTAAAAAATGTTGGAGTTAATTTCAAGGATGCCTCCAAGGATATACCATATGTCTTATATTCTTCTTTTCAAGTGGCCAATTAATTTTTTATGGTCTTATGATAAGTTATTATCTATGATTACTATAATTTTTTATCCCTCCATAAGATACATATTTTAAATCAAAAGTTATAGGATTTAATTCCATATTTTGGTGTGGTTCTATGGATGATATTGAATTTATAACCCCTACTTCAAAAGCTTTAATATCTTAAGTAAAGGATATAATATCAGCATCTTTAAAAAATTATCAAATAATTCAATTGTTATTTCTTATTGATAAGGATTTCTAGATTTTTGAGTACTAACTTATTCCTTATAGTTTAAAATATAAAGGTGATGTCATAAGGCTAAAAAATCTTTATGTATACCAATGTCTTAAATGGGCTCAATACTTTAATCATGGAATATTTTAAAGGTTGAATTTTAGATCTAAGGGATCCCTATGTAGTTAAGAACATTGATTTACATCTCACTGTATCTTTTCTTCAAAGTAAAGGGTTCTTTCATTTACATTAATGGTAATCATGGATATATTTAGGAATTATCTTCCATAAATAAATATTGAATTCCATTGTTCTTTATTTTCATCTATAGTGAGAAAATAAAAGTATAATGGAAAAATTGGTTCTTCAACTCCCACTAGATCATCCTCTAAAAATATGGATGAAAAATTGTGGATATATTTTTCTTGTAGTAAAACCACTCTTGTGGGATTCAGTTTACCTATTTTCAAAGATGAAATGATAGAGTTAGACATGAAATTATTGGAATCACCATGGTCACACACGCATTTTTCTTTCAAATAACCAATGGTGAAGGGCATAGAGAATGTCCATGGATCTTGAGTTTTTTTTCCAATGGTGGTGTGATCATAGATGAAACAGTTCTCCACAAGTTGATCCTACTGTTCCCATAAATCCTGATGGTTTTGGTAAAAATTTCAATGGGGAATTTATTGTTTTGGGGAATTTATCAGATGGATTCTCATAGAGGTATGTTAATTTCATCATTTTTAAATGTCTATTGAATATCTCTTTGTAGTTTCCCAAACTCAATATTCTTACATTCTGTAATCCTTTTATAGAACGGAAGGGTGATGTTTTTTACTCTATTTCTACATTTTTAATGGAGTTTCTTGTCTTTCATTCCTAAATCTTATCCTAGTTTCTTCTTCACTATTTTTATCTTCTTGTTCTAGTGGAGTGGTTTTCTCTTCTAGGTTTCATCCATAATTTCTAGAATTTCCAGACGCACCTTCTTCTAATTCATCTTGAGATTCCTTTTGTTATGGTGTATGAGTCTCATTTCCACTAATTTTGATGATTATTATAACACTATCGTTTGGGTTTGGGAATATCTTAGTTGGTAGTTTACCTAGGATTTTGGAATGTATGTCCATTAGATTTTAAAATCTATTTGATAAATCCTTCAATGTATTTTTCACCTCTTCAATATACTATTTCATACCATCATTCAACTGGTGGTTTACTAAATGATTGTTTTCCAAAGGATTTTTTATGAAAAGGGAATTGTAGATAAGCTTGTTGTTGGTATTGTTTCTTGTATGGATTTTGTAATGGGGTGTATTTTGGAATTTCTACTGGGAAGGGGGTATATCGTGAATTTTTTCATCTCTAAATCTCTTTTAGGGGTTAACTTATCTTCATGTTTGTTTTATTGAAACTTTAATGGATATAATGGAGTGGTAGAACTCTCCAAACCCAATACCATAGCACATTGATTAGTGAAGTGATGGGTTTATGAAAAGAAACCACATACCTATGGTAGGTAAGGTTATCCATTCACTTATTTCATAGCCATCTGCCTTACTAGGATTGTTAATTCTTTAATTTTGGTTTCAATTAATGGTGATGAGTAAGATGTTTATACCTCATAGATACATCTTGTTATTCTATCTCTTGTTCTAAATTATTCTGAATTATATGAAATATTCTCAATAAGGATACTAGCATCCATGGCTAACATATCAATAAAATATTATTCAGATGATTCATAAAAGAGGTTTCTCTTATTATCTAGCTTCCCTTGGTTGTAGAAGATAAGGATGTGATTATCTTCCACAACATGACGAGGAAAACATGCACATAAATTTTTTCATGACTCCTAATATTCATATATGGTTCTATAGTTTCTTGTATGATGTAATAGATATCATTATTTATTGTGGTTCTATGAGTGGTTGTGAAAAATATTTTCCAGAAACATCTTTGGATATTATCCCAGTCATAGATCTCTCCATATTTTATACTATACCACCACTCTTTGGAATCTAACTCAAGTGAAAAAGGAAATTTACTCAACTTGACTTTCTCCTCAAATACTAATATCAGAATGATTCAAGAAAAAACATATTTGGACACTTGAATGTGTCTATTTGGATGTTATCCTACAAGGTCATGCAATGTATGTAATACAAGAATCATATCTACACATAGTTGAAAATAATTATATTGCACATATATAATAAATTGTTTATCTTGGATATAAAATTATGGGGAACAATGGTTTGTTTGGGTTTTTTGTTGGTTAATTACCATTTTTGTTGGCTTGGGGTGAGAACATGAGGTTTCACTTGAGTCTTATAATTTGATTTGTTCAAATTGGTTTGCATGGTTAAGAAAAATAATCCTAGTTAGAAAAGTCATATATTTACCTGGTACAAGAATAATTAGTTCCTCATTGGAGGTACTAGTCATGAATTTCATGGGTTTTACTAGAACCTAGACATCTAACAGGGACACCATGTTTTTTAATGCACTGGTCTGGGGTGTTGAAAAAGCTATTTAATTTTACTTGAAGGGTGTAATTGTTGTAGTGACCAAAGTCATCTCTTAATAGAAGTGTTTTATTTAGGTTTTCACAAGTGAGAAATTAAATAATAAAACATGATATAAATTACTATGAAGAAAATAATCTTTATTTGTAAAATTCATATGAGAGAAATTTGATTGGGTTGAGGCTTGGATTTCCCTTTATAATTCAATAATTATCCTTTAAAAAATACTCTCTTGTATTTATTAATTGGTTTAATAATTGGTTTAATTTTTTTTCTCATTATTCAATATTTATTAGGGTTTATTGAAAATAAAAAATAACCAACACAATTTCCTTGGTCAGAATATTCTCATTCCAATGTGTGAAAGTCAAACTCGGTCTCATTTGTATCACTTAGGCAATAAGAGATTAGGTACTAAGTATCCCAAGTGTTCAAAATAATCAAATATTTATTTTTTACATATTTAATAATAAAAAACCTACACACATGACCCTAGATCATCCAATAGGTGTGACCCAAAACCAAGAAAATGGATAAAATATTTCGTAATCAATGGAATTTTAAATATTCAAATTTCAAATAAAAAATAAAATCGTATCAATTCAAAAATATAAAAAAATAATTGAAACTCGTTTAAGAAATAAAGAGTGACTAAAATAGTTTGATAAAATAAGGAATCAAGAATCACATATGGTCACATCCCATTCTCCCAACCACAAAGGGTTTACCCCACCATTAAATGAGAAACAACGGAGGTAGAAAAAGAAGATAGAATAATAAATTATATGAAAAATAAAAATAGTGAAAATAGAGAATCCAGAAGCATTATTCTTCTAATACCATAGTTTTTCAATCTGTATTCAATTGAAGAACAAACATTTATTTAAAGAGGAATGAAAACTCTTCATCTCACTCATTTTTATCTTCATATATCTTTGTAATCATTGAATATATTTTTTTATGATATTCTACATTGAATATTCTAAATTAAACCGTGTTTCTGAATTCCACTATTGAGATGAAATTCCACAATTATGATATCATCATATACCATTTAGAATATACCAATGTAATAATAAAACAAAACATCTACTTTTTTAAGAACAATATATCACTTTTACCACTCGATTAATGGTAGATCACATCTACCATTGGTAGTTATATGGGCCACAATTTCCCAAATGATATCATCATATCCTATATGGGTCACAATTATTCCATTTGGTGTAGATATATACTCATAATTCCTTCTCAAGTGATCTTTCCTCTACAATGGCTAAATCACACACCACATAGAGCATGGATAGGGCATGTGAATCATGGGTGTGTGGCAGTATCAATAGTGTCTCTTGTAATGCATCCACATCCTTTTCCTCCTTCATGGATGAATTCACATCATCAAATCCCTCATGCATGGTGTGATGGATCATATGGGGGACATGGTAGTGTTTTTTGAGATGTAGCAACATCAAATCAAAACTTATCAAGTCCTCAAGCCTTCAAAATGGTGGGAGGGAGCTCCAATAGTGATAATCACACATTATTCTTATAAAGTGGGATATATAAGTGTAAAATAGATCAAGAAGAGATTACATGGGAGATCCTATAGATGTTCTTGGCTACAATGAAGTGGTGAAAATTGGTAGATGGTGGAAAATAGATGATTTAATGGTGAGAGAAGAATCAGTGGTGACAATATCCTCCATATCTGTTGTTTCACCAATTGTAGATCACATCTATGATTGCACCGATTTTAGATCATTTATAACATTGAAACTATGGGAGATCTCATATATAATTATATGATATACATGGCAGTGGCTATGAAACATAACCTTATTGGGAACATGAGTGGTGAGGTCCTGTTCAAAATCCCATCAAGCCTTCTTTACAGTAGTTTGTTCGATGTTAGATCAATATGGTGATTCATTCATGGGTGTTGTAGAAATGGAAATGGATTTGACTGTGCCCTATGGCCTTGAATCTGGCCAGATGGAGTACTATTCTATATATGGGGATTCAATTACTTAAAAATGGAATGATAGAGATTGTTTTGGGTTTCTAAGGTGATCTTTGGTTATTCTTGTCTTTGGTTGTGAACATCAGCATGATTTCAAGTGTTCCTATCACCATCCATGGCCTTTCTACAATGTTGGTAAATGGTTATGGTTGAGGATGAAGGCGACAAACAATAGATGGAGGTGGAAAGGATTTTAAAACGTGACTGAGTACATTATAGTATGAAGCATCATTGTTTCATTAAATTATGAACAATACCTACACTTGAATCACCCCACATCGAGGCCACAATATGTGAGGCACTCATTTATAATATAGTCCATGGAATAAGAAGGAAGTGAAGTTCTATAGAGATCAGATGATACCCACCATAACCTTTGATTTCCCCATGTCGTAGACACCCCCTGTCCCACTTTCATGTGGGAATGAACACCACACACAGGTACTAAAATGGGACATGTCCCATCTATACTCCACATGAGCCTAGTGGCCCAATGTTTCTTAATTCCAATTACAACTTTAGATGGACCTCCTGAGGATGGCATGGATGGATGGACCACTTAGTGGACTGGCTATGTGGTTGGATGTCTTGGTTTAGGGTCATATTTATTGTAACACCTCACAATTTTGTGAATTATTTTTTTCGAATTAATTTAATATTTTTGATATTTATCATTCCACGCAACACTGAAAATAGTTTATTTTATATTAAAGGGATATTTTTGGATTAAGTTATATGAAAAACCAATTTATCATCCAATACCTTAAATATAATTTTTAACAAGCTCTACATGTAACACTGAGGTTAGCACACATTCCACACAATATTGACTTTCCTCGATGGCATGCCTGACACGCAATACCATGTTTTACTAAGCAATAATAAAATTAATTTTAAACACTAATAGATATTTAATATGATAAAATAAAATTCATTTTTTAATTAATAATTCTGAAATTATCATAGGGTGATTTTTTAGGATTTTTTTGAGAAACATCATTTTGGGTGAATAGTAAAAATTACTGCAAATTAGTTAAAAAAGCCTTTTCGTTTAAATAATGATTGGTCAAAAATTATATTTCAAATTCGGTTTTGAAGTTAAAAGAGTTCAATTATACATATATTAATCCAATTTATTTTATTTCAATAATTTTTATATTTAAATTAGTTATAAACACTTATTGACCTTTTGAATGTTTTATTGTAAAAACCGACTTTCTCATCACGTTTGTAGGATTAACGTTAAAATTAATTTTCCTACTTTCGTAATTTTAATTGTGAAAAAAAATTACAAAGTTGTAATAGGTATAATATTTGGGTTATAATAATATCAACTTATTTTTTGACCAAAAAATATTAGTGAAAGTGTTTAAAATTAATCCCAACGATTAAAGTGAGATTATGGTTAATTAAGGACTAAACCTTAACCATAAGGAGAAAATTGACCTAGAAACTTCAACAAAGGACATTTTATAACAATAATTATACCATATACCATATTGGTTCTTATATTATGGGTTACTTGGATATTAATAAATGTAATTCAACTATATAAAAGGATAAGTAAGGAAAAATAAAAAAAGAACTTTTTAACCTTTTACATTTATAAAACATTGATATTTGTAAAAAAACATTATATTTTATGTTATAGATATAATTTTGATATATAAATGGGTTATTTTTATCATAATTAATTATCAGTAATTTTTTGAGAAGATTTATTTACCTAAAAAGCATACGAAATGCCAATGTAGTGATTATTTAGTTAATAATAAAATAAATTAAATGATACTATAAATGTAAAAAGGGAAGGGAATTGTTTTAATTTTTGTCTTTCTTTATTTTTCAAGACTAATATATAATTTTACACATCTTTAAAGTTAATTTATTGTAATTACAATACTTTTTTGATATTTTAAAATTGAAATTAAATAAATAATGTCAAAATTAACTTTATTTTTCTTTTAAAATGAATGATATTTTATTAAATGATTTGAACTTAATAAAAATACAATATTCTTCCATGCGATTTTTAATGGTTAAAAAATATTAAATATATTATATTAATGGACCAATTTATATTTTATAATTAATATATTGACCCATATATTATAAAAACATTGTTAGAATGATCTGAGTTTAGGAAGTGTTTTATGTGTCACATGTGCTTGCTTTAAAAAATAATTATCTAAAAACAAGGGATTTTTATTTTGAAAATTAGATATAATATTTATTATTTAGTGGGTATATATTTTATAATAAATCAAACTTTATTTTAATGTTAATGGTTAACTTACTTACGTTAGAAAACTAGATGCTTTAATAAAAACCAAAATAATAAAATTGTGGAATCTTAGATGCTAAGGAACAAAATTATTAAAATTAACATTGTTTTTGTATTTTGTATATTTAGTTAGAGAATATATTCAAATTAATCCATTATTTTCCCATTTTATGCACATTAGGTATTGGAGTCCTCCAATTATTGATTACCTTTTGTTATTTACAAGAGTGCCACTCCCCCCCACTATAAAAATGCAACCACTCTACTCCTTCACACCTCTCAAAACTATCAAGTTCAGACAAGAACTGACCAATAAAGTTCCCAACATACATAAATTACTCATTTAGGCCTCCATTTGGTCATAAATTCTTCCAAGAAATCCATTTGGCACAAATCAAAATGAACTACCCAATTAAGAGGTAACACCTTCCCTAAAGCTCCTTTCATTTATTTTTTATTCTCCACCCCATACACTATACCTATTCCATCATTGTATATATAAAATTATCCTAAATATAATATTATGTTTTTGTGTTTATGGTATGTCCTACACTTAAACAAACCTCTATATAATGGTTAATGAACATACTGTTTATGTGTACGGAAAACATCTGCCTCACAAAACGATGATTGTTCAATTTTCCTTACAGCCTCTCATGATGGAAATTATGATCAAATATATATATATATATATATATATTAAATTTATTATGTATTTAATATTATTTATACATTTTACAAAAAAAATATATTTTCACTTTCAATTTTGTGTAAATACTATAATTTTGTTTGAGGAAGTGTGGACTATCGCCCCTTAAAGCGATGTGATTCACTCACACACTACACGGAATGTATTAGGGACTATTTTAGTTAAAATATATGATATATATAAATTATAATTATAATTTCATTATATTATATACATATAAACATATATTTTATTTTCTTTCATTCTTTTAACACAATAATAAAAACAAAAACAACGTTCATGTGTACGCACGACGTACCGTCTACATGAATTATGTATTCCATTTCATACATCTAAAATATATATATTATAATCAAAATAATATAATATATATAAATTCTATTTATATAATTTTTTACATTATGTAATCATGATATATGTATAAGTACCAATGATATAACAAATTAAGACACATGCAAAAAACGAAGCGATTATTATCTGAAGTGGAACCTTAACATAGGATGGTTAACAAGAAGGAAATATAACATCATAATAAAAACATATATTTTATTAGATATAATAATATTATTCAATGAAAATATGTTTAATAAATTTATATTTATTATACAGGTGGTTTGAATGAGTATGACGAGAGTCAAAACACAAGGTAAGGGGATTTCATCTCACTTTTTATTTTCGTGAGATATAAGCTTTATTCACCACCCATTCCTTTTGTGAGGGTTGTATACTGTAAAATTATGTATTAAATGATTACTATAATTACATTTATGGGTATTTAAATAAAAATTATATGATATTTATTTCATGGGGTTTATGTATCAAAAGTTACCAAATCGGTGAAATGGTTTTGTCTCGATTTTCCTTCTTTGGGACTCATGTTTTGTTATGAACCTAAATTAACTTTCAAGGTGTATATAATTCCATTTAACATGTTATATAATGAATTTAATTCATTTAAGGATATTTTATGTTTTATTTAATTTCATTTCCTTACATGGATATTATGATCTCATGTTACTAAGTTATTAGAGTTCATCAAGATAATCCCATTACTTTTCAACATTGTTTATGTTTATGCTTACTTTGATGAAATATTATGATCCATATCTCAAGAAAATTCGGGAATTTTATTCTCCTTTGGTTATTAATGATTTATTTATATATTGATAACATTTATTCCATGCTTTAGTACAAATGATACTTAAGAAATTATTTTTATGAAATCATGACATTACCCACTCTTCGGTCATAAATTTATGTTCCTTTCAAACCATGTTTTATAAAAAGGGTTTCCAAGAATATTGTACCATTATAATTTAATATTTAGAATAAATTTTTACCCTTTTTTGTCTTCAACCAATCTCTTGAATATAATCTTCCTATCAAATTCTGAACAGGGCATTTTTCTGACCTTTTTTACTATACAAAAGGAAGGTTATTTTTACCTGGTATAACATGTATAGATTTAACTACCTTCATTTCTTTGAATCTTCCATTTCATTTTTGAAAATTTATTTTTAAATAAAATGTTTTTTAAAATTAAATTTCATGGAAAATTGATTTGAAATTTTTTTTAACCTTATTTTATATGTTTTCAAGGAGAACTATTTACAAAATATTTTGAATCCTTATTTATAAGTTTTCAATGTATTTTGAAAGAAATAGTTTTAAAAACATTTTCAATATCCTTTAATATTTTTTCATTTAAAAAGGTTTTCAAAGAAATTTTAGTATTTTTGTAGGTTTTCAATGTGTTTTAAAAGAATTTTTGTTTAACGTTATTTGGAGATTAGTTTTTATGTTTTCAAGAAAAAGGTTTTCAACATGATTTTAAGTCCTATTTGTAAGATTTCATGGTATTTTTTAAATAAGATTATTTTTAAATGGTTTTATGTATAAAAAATCATTTTTAAAATATGAAATTATATTTTCCTCAAAGAATTTTTTTGAAGGATATTTCAAAATTATTTTCTATATTAGATTACTTCTATTGGTGTTACCCATTCCCTTCTAAGAAATGATCTAAAGGTTCCATTTATATTATTTCTATGAATGGGTTATGCTTAATGTCTTGGAATTTATAAAACCGATTTATCATTCATGGGTTATATGTTTATGAAATCAATTTCTCTTTCCTGGGTTATATGTTTGTAAAATCTTTTTCTCTTTCATGGGTTATGGTTTTGGTGAAATTGATATGAAACCCATCTTTTTTCCACAGGTTGTGATATGATTACATGTTTATAGTACACATTTTATTTCATGGGTTATGATATTATTATTTATGATCCATTGGAACATGTATGTATAATTTCATTATGAGATGGATGGGACCTATATCTCCCTCTAATACATTGGTTCATGATTTATATCTCTTGATATAGACAAAGATAGTCTTGGTAATGAACTGTGACTACTAAGATGGCCATGGGAGTAAAACATGACTACCAAGATGGAATGATTAGTGAATTCATGGTACTAAGATGGACATGTGAGTGAACCATGACTAACAAGATGGTGTGGGGAGTGAACCCATACCACCAAGATGGTATTTGAAGCAATGCCTTGGCTACTATAGAAATCACATTATCTACTTATCTGTCTTCAAAAATTCTATGTATTATTCATATTTTATGGATTAATTACTTATTCTATTTTACTAATTATCCATGTATTATGAAATTACAATCTTTATTATGATCTATAACATGAATGTTATGATCTTGAAAGGCTATTCTCAAGTTCTATACCCTTTTGTTCATGTTATTATTACATATTTTCTTTATTTACCCCAATTAAGCATCTGAGCTCACACTTTTCTTATGTTTCCTTTCCCTACGTTATGAATAATGGTTTTAGGTGGGATTAATAAAGGTGGAGATCTTTATGGGAGTTGTTGAAGTTCTTTCACCATGATAAAATAATTTTTCCATGTTTCTAAAGACACTAAAATATTATGGTGCTTAGGAATTTAATTCTGGTAATGTACTGAATTTGCATCTAAAATTATGTAATATCAATGTATTCTAATCCAGGGTTGCTATATTGAGCCTAAAATTATTTTTAAAACACATGAAAATCATTAACAAAAATACTAAACTCTAAAAATATAACTTCAACCTAATTTTAAAATAAATAAAAATGTTAAAATCCTTAAAAAATTATTCATTTTAGATCATTTGAATTAAACATATAAAATTGGCCAGATTTTAGTAAAAAATTGAAATTCTAGGGAAATATTATTTAAAATCCTTCTAAAATCCTTAAATTGTGTTTTAAAATGTGTAAAATTTATGAGTTTGTAAATATTATGGATGATATATTGATCATATTATATTTTTTTGTTTGATCCTGAAATATTATATTTTCACTAGTAGATTTTTCATATACTAGAAGATACCAATAATCTATTTTGATAAAACAATTTAAGGTTCTAGAAGTCATTATATTTCATTTACTATTAGACTATACATGGATTGATGAGTTATCATTTATGTGTCAAATACACATCTAAGAGATAAAAAAACATTTCAAATATATTTGTAATCATTAAACAATGTCCCATATTTTTCAAAAATCATATATTGATCATAAATAAAGTAAATTGGAATTTAATATTTGGGATCATATAGCTCTAAAAGATTAACCTTTATTTATTCAATGACCAATGGGGGAAAATAAATTTCCCCCCCTAATTTATAGTACCATTGATGATCTTTGATAATTTCATGTATTTTCCTTGAATATTGGATTGAATTCCTTAGTTTCAATCATATAAAAAAAATTTAGTGTATTAGGAAAAAATGTGTATGCGAGACCCAAATCATGAGGTTGGTATAATGACATGTATCTAGATTCAGAAATTTTTTTTATAGATTATTTGATTGTTATCATTGATAAAAGTGAGATAATGTTGTAGTAAAAGGTCATTCCTTTGGTAAGAGTATAATAATAACATGGGAATCATTCTAATAAGAAATGGAAACTTGAATCCAAAATGAAGACCAAGTGGAAATGACTTACTCCTCATAGAGCTAATTAAATATTCCCGTGGATGAGGAGATAGTGGTGGGGAGGTTGTAAAGACTTGTATCTTTCTTAGGGAGCTTCCACATTTTTTTCTAGGCTCGTAACTCTATTTTTGTATTATTTTTAATTTAGTTGTTTTGAGAAAAATTCAATTGAGAGTGTTTTTTGTTTTCTTTGTTGAAATTTACGGTGATGGAATGTCTAAAATTTTTCACAAGTGTAGGAGTATCTCCTGATGTGAAATTATGTAGTTCATTAGATTAATTATATATAGTGTATGTTTCTGAATTTATAAAAATTTCATAATGAAAGGTTCATCATTAATATCATAAGGATTCACTATCTTTGAAATTTTTGTATGGAGGAGTGACCCTATTATAATATAGTTGATAATGTTATCATATGGATTATACTACAACAAATGATATATGAAAGACTATGATCTAAACGATGAAGATAATGTCAAAAGTTTGTTCAAAATATTTAATATGGTTTTTGTAAGGTTGATAAGGGAAAATCCTAAGGATTATGGAACATCATAATATTGTTTTTGGTTTCATTGTAAGGTTGGGGGAGCTTCATTTGGGTTTTTCAATGGTTTTAAGGTTAAAACAACATCAAAACGTTCATCATATTTGTAACACCCCGAGATTTTATGAAAAATATTATTTTTAATTTCACTAATGTCTTGTGTTGTACGCTAAACCAAATGGAGCTTCCACAACACGCATCCTTGATTTTCCTTGCAATACACGCAATCGCGACCTTCCTCGATAGCGTGTGTAGTACGCAATAACGAGTTTCACGAAACAACGATATGCTATTAAAATATTATTAAAACTAGCCGTTATGAATAGTAATAACCACTTTTTAAAATTTTAGAAATTTTAGCTCTCACAATGGACTTCTTTTTTGGATTCGGAGTATCAAATTTAGCCTAAGGTGAAATTTTGGTACTTTTCGGATAACTTCCATATTCTGATGAATAGTGAAAATTACTAAATTATAATTAAAAACAACTTTTTTAATCAAAATAATTAATAGTGATAAATTATTAATTTGAGTTGTTTTAAAGTATATTTAGAATATATTTTTTACAATTTAATACAATGTTGGTCATTGGATGTAATTTCACATTTAAACCAGACATAAACAAGTGTCAATCTTTTGATAGATATTGTTTCTTAAAAACACCCTATTTGTTTTAATAGCGGGATTTAATTATAAAATTAATTAATGCAACTTCTATGTTATGAATTTGGTAAAATAGACTTCATTTTTTGAATTCGGAATATGAAATATAGCTTAGGATGAAATTTTGGTATTTTTCTGAAAACTTTCAATTTTTGATGAATAGTGAAACTAGTAAGTGGTAGTTAAAAAACTGAACTTTTCATAAAACATAATTTTACCACTTCTGTGAATGGAATTTCAAAAATCCGAGAGACACTTTTGATGTCAGTAAGTAAAATGTGGTTCAATGAGATGAAAATAATTTTTGGTGAATAGTAACTTTTTACTTTTATTTACCACGGTTAATAGTAAATAGGGTAACTAAGGGTAAATATGATATTACTATTACCCTAACACATGTCCTAATTCTATTGGATAAGTGTAATTCGACCAAAAACAATCTTATTAATATAATATGACCATTTAGGTCCACTTGGATTAGATTATGACATTTAATATTATTTTATTTAATGAATAGTTAAAATAGTGAAAATCAAAGTTTAATAACTAAAACATTTTTAATATGGGGTTATACATAAGATAAATTCGACTATAAATATTAATTAGAAATATAGAAAGATTTCCTACATAATGATATTTTATTTATAATTTGTAGACTTTAAATAAATTAATTTATATATGACACAACGATGATGCATTAATTACCCTTTTAAGGAAATATTAACATAATTGATGTTATAAATGCTCAAATGAATGTAATTTGAGACTTTTTATGACTTAAACTAATTTTCTAGGTTAATATGACATGTTATTGTTGATGTAAGTAACTTGGTTCGAACTTATCATTCTGTTATGAATTTCATAAAAATCATGCACCAAATAGTGTCAAAATTGACATAAAATAGTTTTTAAAATAAATATTATATTATTAATTGTTATTTTATTCCTAAAAATATAAGGTTCGGCCAAATGACTTAGATAAGATTATATATATTAATAATAGACAATTTTGGGTTCCCATAATAGGTAAACACAATAATTTCATTAGAGGATGTGCGGACTACCGCCCCCTCAACGTGGTATGACTTGTTCATGCCATACGTGGAACATATAAAGGATAAAATTTATGAACTTATGTAACATATATGACATACATATTATAATGAAATTATAATTTACATATGAATCACTATGTTTTAATTTCATTAAAATATGAAATAGAAATGAAAGTTGCGATCATGCGTACCTACGGCTTACTATCTCCATGAATGGTGCATTTCATTTCTTATATCAAAATGTTATGTACTATTATAAATACATTTATATAATGGATATATATTATATATATGACATCTAAATTATGAATATAATTCTGTAGATAATGGAAATTTTTCCATAAAGACAATTTATAATTATAACAAGTTCATTTTGGACTCAAATTCTTAACACTGACAAAATGTCCGATATGAGCTCAAATAATTAACTAATTGTTTTAGCAAGGTAATAAGTAATATAAAAGGAATAATAAACTTGAAAAAATATTTTAATCAAGTATAATGTAACTTAAGTTTATTGTTTCGGAAGAACCAGGAACATACAAGCGATTCAAGTCGGACAACGAGGTAAGGGATTCTTATCTCACTTTTAATTTCATGAGATTTCCATTGTTCACCACTTATTTACAGCATGTAATGTATTGTGTACAAACATTGGATATATATTATTAGGATTATCTTTATATTCATGGTATTATATGATTATTTTTGTGGTTAGTAATTTTTGGTCATAGGATTTGATTGAATACAATGTGGTAAGGGATTTTCATCTCACTTCTTATTCCTGTGAGATTCATGGTATATTTTCCACTATTTACTTTTGTGTGGTGTATTTACTACCTATTATTGTACTCTTTGTGTAATATACATTAATTTTCTGGTGGTTAACTTTCTCCTAATCATGTTTTCTATCACTCTCCATCATAACTTGACCATTTTTTTCTCTTCCATATCCATGTTTTTCTACATGGAATCCTAGTATGGGTTAACTTGGGTGACCTTTGTAATTCTCTTTATTTCTATTAAATTGATATTTTTACCGACTCTTTTTCCGATGTGGGACTTTTAATGATTTTTCGAAGCCTAATTTTAAAATTATGGGGATGCAATTTCCAAAAGGGGGGGAAGAATGTGACATCCAAGGAAAATAAAGAATATGACATTTTCGTATTTATTAATATTTTTTAATTAAATATTAGTTTTATTTTAAAGGGGATTCTATATTCCATGGAATACCTGACACACAACAACAGGTTTCTTTGAAATCTTATATTGCACACTAATAATTAAATATTATTATTTTAAACGGTAGTTAACACCTAGTCGTTGTGTTGGCAGGAATTAATAGAACTAACCTACATATGATAATATATGTTTGTTAATTTTTTTTACATTCATACAATAAAATTTAGAGGCATAAATGTAAAAGAATTTAATTTTAATCATTATTTACTTTAAAAGGGCGATTTACCACCTTTTGATGGCGAACCTTATTTTTAAATCTAGTTTTTGTCACTTTTACATATTATATTTGACAAAAGAATTTTCATCTTTAGAATTGGGACATCAAAATTTACATTGGTTGAAATTTTAATATTTTTATGATAATGTTCATTTTTAATGAATAGTGAAAAATGCTGTATTTTAATTCAAAACCACCTTTTAATATAATTTATTTATATTATTAGATTATCTTTTTAATTGATTTTAAAGTGTAAATAGATTATTTTTTTACCATTTATCCCAATTTTTTCCATTGGACGTAATTTCACTTTGAAATTGGACATTAAAAAGTATCAATCTTTTGATGGTTATTATTTCTTAGAAACACACTTTTTGTTTTGAAGATGGGAATTAATTATGAAATTAATTAATGAAGCTTCTATGTTCTGAATTTGCTAAAATAGAAATCATTTTTGAAATCATATTATGAAATTTATCTTAGAGTTAATTTTTTTAATTTTTCTGAAAATCATCAGTTTTTTATGAATAGGGAAACCACTAAGTAGAAGTTAAAAAACAATCTTTTTCATATAAATGAAAATTTACCACTTCTGTGAATTGAATTTAAAAAATAAAACACACATGGATGTCATTAGTAAGTAAAATGTGGTTCAATTGGATGCAAATAATTTTTGGTGAATAGTAACTGTTGACTTTTATTAACCACGATTAAAGGTTATTAAGGTAATTTAAGGTAAAAACAATGTTATAATAATAAAAAATTACCTTGACACTTTTACTAACCTTATTTTATAAGTAATAGCCGACCAATACAATCCATGGGTCAATTTTTGGACCCCATGGGGCCACTTGGGTAAGATAATGACAATAATAACTTCTTATTTAAAGTAAAAATAAAAATGCCATAAATATGTATTGTTTTACTAAAACAATTTTTACATGGGGTTATATAAGTCATTATTTCGACTATAAATATTAATTACCAAGATAATAATATTTCCTACATCATGTAATTTTTCATATAATTTTTAGACATCAAATAAATGAAATTATTATGACACAATGATGATGCAGTGTTTACGTCATTAGTGGACGATTTAAATGAAGAAGAAGATAAAAAAATAAAACAGTATCCAAAACTTGTACAATTATTATAGGAAGATTTTATTTCGAATATGGCCACCTTATCTTTGAATTTAATTATTTTTGGACATTTAGAAACATAAAATCATTATACAATAAAATAATATTTTCAAAATTCCAAAAGTGCCCCTCCTCTCCCTTATAAAAATCCCTCACTTCCTACCCATTTCTCACACTTCTGAAGACATTGGATCATCCAAACTCTACTCAAATAAGATCCCATGATCCCTATATTCATCTTAGAATCCTTACCTTAGGCAGAAAGAACTTCAAGAAACCCTTTTGGTTTAAACCAAAGGGAGTTACCCGATTTAAAGGTAACATCTTCTCTTATGTTATTTTGTTTTATTTTACTTCTCCAACCCACTAAACTCTTTTTATTCCTTTATTTTAAAAAAACACCAGTATTATAAATATAAAATTATTTTTTATGAGATTTATTCGAGCTACACTTACTCACACCTCCATCTAATGGGTAACGAACATACTGTTTCAGTGGACGACGAACTACTAACTCCCGAAACGATGATTGTTCAATAATCTCCTAAATCATCTCATGGTGGCCATTATGATGGAAATGTATCTATATATGATATATATTACATTTATGTTTTCATTATGCTTCTGTATTTTATTTTTTATATAATACCTTTATGGTTTCCATTAAGGGTAAACACGATGATTTCGTTAGAGGAAGTGCAGACTACCGCCCCCTCAATGTGATATAACTCATTCATACCATATGAGGAATGTATAAAGGATATAATTTATGAAATTATTTAAAATATATGACATACATATTATACTGAAATTATAATATACCAATTAATAACTATGTTTTCATTTCATTAAAATATGAAATAGAAATGAAAGTAGTGTTCATGCGTACGTACAACTTACCGTCTCCCTGAACAGTGCATTTAATTTCTTATCTCCAAATGTTATGTAATATTATAAATATTAATATATAATGTATATATATGATATATGTGACATCTAAATGATTAATATCATTCTAGAGATAATTTCATTTTGACCACATGAACAATTTATAATTATAACAAGTTCATTTTTGACTCATGTTCCGAACATTGAAAAAATGTCCGATATGAGCTCAAATAATTAGATAATTGTTATAGCAAGGTAATAAGTAATATAAAAGGAATAATAAACTTGAAAATGTATTTTTATAAATGTATAAAGTTACATAATGTTTTTTTTCAGGAAGAACAAGGAACATTCGAGCGAGTCAAGTCAGACAATGAGGTAAGGGATTCTTATCTCACTTTCAATTCTGTGGGATTTCCATTGTTTGTCACTTATTTATAGTATGTGTGGTATTGTGTACAGAAATTGGATATATATTATCATGATTATAGTTATATTCATGGTATTATGTGATTATTTTGGTGGCTATTAATTTTTGGTCATTCGATTCGATTGAATACAACATGGTAAGAGATTTTCATCTCACTTCTTATTCCTGTGAGATTCAAGGTATATTTGCCGCTATTTCCTTTTGTGTTTTGTATTTACTACCCTTGATTGCACAATTTGTGTAACATACTTTAATTTTTGGGTATATACATATTCTTTACATGATCCTTCTTTCATGGGTTGTACGTTTCGAAAGTTACCAAATCGGTAAGGGAACCTTTTACCCTCCTCTTTTAAGTCATGACTTCCTTTATGTTATGTCTTATAGTTACATTTTATTATGTGGGGTTTTGTTGTTATATATATTTACTACCTTACATTTAATTTCCAATTTATTAGATACCCCTTCCGCTCTCATCAATTTATTTTCTTAATTTTTAAGTGATGCCGTTAGGCTGCCGATTTTTTTGTAAAAGAAATCACATCTTCACTTTCTTTCAAGTTTCCTTTTAATGTGGTATGAAATTCAAATATCCATACCATATTATTATCTCCATGTTATTATTACTTTATACATTATTATGAGTTATTTATGTGTGGGTTATCCTTTTACCCTCTCTTTAAAATATTTTTTAAAACCATGTTATATAGCCGTTATGCTGCAAATATTTCATCTCAAACTTTTTCTCCCTTTCTCTCAAGAAATTATCTTGTTTTTTATATGTGAATACCCATACCTATTTCGTTTATATTGGTGTTTATAGTTATAAAACATGATATATTTGATTCTGTAAGGGACATACATATATGTCTCACACCCTTTCCATGGGTTATAAATGACATAACGATCTAATTTTTAAGAACCTTTAAAATGACATGATTCTGAAATGAAACCCATTTCTTCTGTCATCTATGGGTTATTTAAAAATTGTTTGATTATGAAATATGTGGATAAAATGAATTTAAAGACATACTAATGGTGCGCCCTGATAGCGTTCCAATGCATTGGGTAAAGAATTAATCTCTAGAGATGACAAGTTTCACAATACCTTGGTGAATAACCTTGGTAATTTTTAGGACACCTTGGGGATGGATATTAGTGATACGTTCATGAATGTCTAAATTAAATGTTGTATAAATATATTAAAGTTATGATTCTTGTACTTTTTATTATGTTTTTCCTATTCTTACATTTCTCATGCCTTTATGATTTATATCATGTTCTTATTAAAATTTCTCCAGATCACATGTCAACTGTTTCACTTGTTTTCCTTAATGAGCCTTCTTCTCACCCTTTCCTTTGATGTATGACTCAAGGTTATGAGATGAAGTAATTTTACATAGTATGATCCTATTATTAAGCCTTACAAGTGTATTAGAAGGATGTTTTATGTTGTTTTCATGTATTATGTTTTTGATTTCCAAGACACTAGACTTTAAAGATCCTCTATTTGTAAAATGTAATGAAAAGTTATGTTATCAAATGGAGGTATGATATAATTGGTATCAAAGAATATTTTAGTTATTTATGGAAATTAGGATATGAAAACTTCAGGAAGAAACCTATAGAAAAGTTTAAATATATGAAAACTTCTTGGTATTTTGGTGAGTATGGAGTAAGTGGATTATCAAGCAAATACATCCCTATCTGGATACGAGCAGATCTATCTTAATGTGTTGGGATGGAAAGGAAAGGTATATGAAAACATTTACGGATAAAACATGTTAGGGTTATTATTGAGTTTTATAAAAAGTAAAACATGCAGACCGGGTGACAACCAATCACGTCAGACAAAGCAGTGGGAATCGAACCCACAACCAAAGTGTGATTGAGTTTTATCGCCTACCACCGGCCAATTTGAAGTCCCCTAATAGTATGACTTATTATTTTTAGTTAAATGATTTTATGGATCAAGAATAAGTTGATTTTTAGAACTTATGTTTTATCAAATGGATATCCTTATTATAGTTAAATGATTAGGTGATTAAATGATATAGGTTATTTTAGAATATGTTTTCTCTTTTGGAATACTAAATGCCTAAGGAAAATAAAATACTATGGGATTTCATTTGTAGAGGAATGATTGAAATTTTTATTTTGTAAGAATCTATGTATTTATTATGGCCATATGGAGATTTTTTTTATTTCTGTAAAATGATTAACCTAGCATAGGGAATATGTTATTAGGATAATTAAACATTAGTATGAGACCTTAAGAGTAGTTGATGTTATTTGGAGATAAATGTTAAGATTTATTATGGAAGGCTATGTGATTAAATCCTTCCGAGTTTTTGGTTTCAATCTTATATTACATTATTTTGAATAATTTTAAGGACGACTGTGTATTGAATGGTCTTTCTGGAACTTTGGGTACTTTTTATTGAATTTCGGAGATTAATAGTAGTATTTCTTTTTATAAAGGGTTATCCTTTTTGGGGATTATATGATCTAGTACTAACCATTTTGGTTTTATTTGATGACTAAAGACAAGTGAAATATATAGTTCTTATTTTTTGGATTATGTGATTCTCTAGAAGATTAATTTTGTGCTTTTGATGTGACCAAGTCTTTTTAAATTCTCCTTATTTCAAGAAAAGATTAGTTTTTGGTAGAAACTTATTAATGGATGAAACTCAACATTAAGGTAAGTGTATTTACTTACATTTTTATTCTATGTTGTAATATAATTACTCAAAATTATGAAAAGAAACATAAATGAAAAATGTTGTTGGTTTATGTTTCCTACTAGGTAATCAAAGACCATTTAACAAAACATAAGTTTGTAATTTTCTGGAGGTTAACTTTCTCCCAATCAGGTTTTCTATCACTCTCCATCAGAACATGACCGTTTGTTTTCTCTTACATATATATGTTTTCCTACATTGAATCCTAGTATGGGTTAACTTGGGTGACCTTTTTACTTCTCTTCATTTCTTTTAAAGTGATAGTTTTACTGACTCTTTTTCCAATGTGGGACTTTCAATGATGTTTTCAAGCCCAATTTTAAAATTGCGAGGATGAAATTTTCAAAGGGGGGAAGAATGTAACATTCCAATAAAATAAAGAATATGAAATTTTCATATTTATTATTATTTTTGAATTAAATATTAATTTTATTTTAAAGTCGATTCTATATTCAATGGCGTACCTGACACGCAACAACGGGTTTCATTGAAATCATACATTGCACACTAATAATATAATATTGTTATTTTAAATGGTAGTTAACACCAAGCCATTGTATTGGTGGGAATTAATAGAAATAACATAAATATGATAATATTTGTTTGATAAATTTTTTTACATTCATCTAATAAAAGTCTGATGCTTAAAATGTAAATGAATCTAATTTGAAGCATAATTTACTTTAAAAGGGCGATTTACCACCTTTTTATGCCGAACCTTATTTTAAATCTAGTTTTTTTCACATTTACATATTATTTTTGAAAAAATAATTTTCAACTTTAGAATCAGGACATGAAAATTTACATTGGATGAAATTTTGATATTTTTTTTGATAATGTTCATTTTTAATGAATAGTGAAAAAATGTTGTGTTTTAATTAAAAACTGCCTTTTAATATAATTTATTTATATAGTTATATTACCTTTTTAACTGGTTTTCAAGTGTAAATAGATTATATTTTTACTATTTTACCCAATTTTGTCCATTGGAAGTAATTTCAATTTGAAATTGGACATTAACAAGTATCAATCTTCTGATGGTAGTTATTTCTTAAAAACACGCTTTGTGTTTTGACGATGGGAATTAATTATAAAATTAATTAATGAAATTTCTCTGTTTTTAATTTGTTATAATAGACTTCCTTTTTGAATTCGAAATTTCAAATTTATCTTAGAGTGAATTTTTGGAATTTTTCTAAAAACCTTCATTTTTTATGAATAGTGTAACCACTAAGTAATAGTTAAAAACCAACTTTTTCATTTAAATGAAATTTTACCACTTCTGTGAATTGAATTTAGAAAATATGACATACATGGTTGTAATTAGTAAGTAACATTTGGTTCAATTGGATGAAAATAATTTTTGGTGAATAGTAACTTTTGACTTTTGTTAACCACGATTAAAGGTTATCACGGTAATTTAAGGTAAAAATAATGTTATAATAATAAAAAATTACCTTGAAATTTGTACTAACATTATTGGATTATTAATTTCCTACCAAGAAAATACATGGGTCAATTTGGGGACCCCATGTGGCCACTTGGGTAAGATAATGACATTAATAACTTTTTATTTAAAGTAAAAATAAAAATGTCATAAACGTGTATTTTTTTATTTAAAAATATTTACATGGGGTTATATATGTTATCATTTAGACTATAAATATTCATTGGAAAGATAATAATATTTCCTAAATCATGGTATTTGTTTTATATTTTTTATACATAGAATAAATGAAATTATTTATGACACAATGATGATGCAGTGTGTACATCATTAATGGATGATTTAAATAAATAAGAAGTTAAACATTAAAACAATATCAAAATCTGTAAAATTCTTATTAGAGGATTTTATTTTGAACATGGGACTCCTTATCTTTGTCTTTAATGATTTTTGGACATTTAAAAACCGAAAATCATTATATAATTAAATAATATTTTCAAACTTTCCAAAAGAGCCCCTCCTCTCCCTTATAAAAATCCGTCATTTCCTACCCATTTCTCACACATCTCAAGCCCTTGGATCGTCCAAACATGGCTCTAATAAGATCCCAATATCCCTATCTTCATCTCAGAATCCTTTCTTTAGGCATAAAGAACTTCAAGAAACCCTTTTGGTTCAAACCAAAGGAAGTTACCCGATTTAAAGGTAACGTCTTCTCTTAAGTTCTTTTGTTTTATTTTACTTCTCCAACCCCCTAAACTCTTTTTATTCCTTTATTTTATAACAAAACCAGTATTATCAATAAACAAGGGTGTTTTTATGATAATTATTTGAGCTACACTTACACACACCTCCATCTAATGGGTAAAGAACATACTATTTCAGTGGATGGTGAACTATTGTCTCACGAAACGATGATTGTTCAATTATCTTCTACCACCACTCATGGTGGACATTATGATGGAAATGTATCTATATAGTATATATATATATATATATTATATTTATGTTTTCTTTATGCTTCTGTATTTTCTATTTTATATAATACCTTTATGGTTCCCATAATGGGTAAACACGATAATTTCATTAGAGGAAGTGCAGACTACCGCCCCCTCAATGTGATATAACTCATTCATGCCATTTGTGGAACATATAAAGGATAGAATTTATGAACTTATGTGACATATATGAAATAAATATTATAATGAAATTATAACATACCAATGAATAACTATGTTTTCTTTTCATTAAAATATGAAATAGAAATGGAAGTAGCGTTCATGCATACGTACGACTTACCGTCTCCATGAACATTGAATTTCATATATTATCTTAAAATGTTATGTACTATTATAAATACTTATATATAATGTATAAGTATGATATATATATGGAATATAAATGACTAATATAATTCTAGAGATAATGGAATTCTGACCACATGGACAGTTTATAATTATAACAAGTTCATTTTTGAGGTAACTGGAACTGATAGGAAATAGGCCCAACTCTCTCCAACACCTCAAAAGGCCCGACGTACCGTGGTGAAGGCTTACCCTGTCTCTGAATCCTCTTGTGTATCAACATCGGTGCGACATGTAGAAAAACACAATCCCCAACCTCAAACTCTAGAGGTCATCTCTACTGATCAGCATAAGACTTCTGTCGAGACTGTGTTGTAGCAATCCTCTTCTGAATCAACTCTATCTGCTCAGAGGTCTCCTGAACAAGACGAGGTCCCATCAACACTACCTCTCCGGCCACTATCCAGCACAAAGGTGATCAGAATGGCCTACCGTACAATGCCTCGTAATGTGCCATCTAAATAGTCACCAGAAAAATGTTTTTATATGAAAACTCCACAAGAGGTATATGCTTGTCCAAAGAACTGCCAAAGTCTAGAATGCAAGCTCGGAGCATATCCTCAAGCACCTGGATCGTACGCTCGGACTGGCCATCTATCTGGGGTTGGTATGCTATACTCAAAAGTACATGTGTACCCAAAGCCTTCTGAATCCCCTGCCAGAACCGATAAGTAAAATGTGCATCCCGGTTTGAAAGAATGTAGTGTGGAACTCCATGTAGACGTACAATATCTCGGATGTACAACCGTCCCATCTCATCAACACAGAAAGTCTCCTTGATCAAAAAGAAGTGGGAAACCTTCGTATGCCTGTCGACGACAACCCAAAAACATCACTCCCTTGAGGTGACCTCGGTAACCCAGTCACGAAGTCCATCGCAACATCATTCCACTTCAACTCGAGAATTGGTAACTACTGTAAAAGCCCTGCTGGTCGCTGATGCTCCGCTTTCACCTGCTGACAAGTAGAACATCTCATGACAAACCCAAAAACATATCTCTTCATACCTGACCACCAATACTGGCGGTGTAGATCATGATAAATTTTAGTGATGCCAGGATGAACTTCCCAAACTGAAGAATGAAAATCCCGCATCATCTCCTCGCGCATGTCCACTGGCACCCATACACGTCCCTGGAAATGCATGTTCTCATCCTCTACCATTGTCCATCCAGGAAGAGGGTCCTCTCCTTAAAAACTCTCCCGTGGGACTAGGCCTTTCGAGTATGATAGCTGCCTCTTCCGTACACGATCAAGAAGGGTAGAGGTAGCAGCTACAGAAGAAAGAAACATCTTCCCTTTACTGTCGTGCACCTCCAAGTGCATCTCCGAAAACATAGCCATAAGATGCCACTCATTGCTACCCTCATGAACTACCTGAATCTCAGTTCTCCGGCTCAACATATCAGCCACTTCATTTACCTTTACCATCTTATAGGAAAGCTCAATGTCGAAAGACTGAAGATACTCGACCCACCTGCACTGTCTCAGATTCAGATCATGCTGAGTGAAGATATAATTGAGACTCTTGTGGTCGGTAAAAACCACAAAGTGATCTCCCAGAAGATAGTGTCTCCAACAACGTAAGGAATGAACAACAGTTTCCAACTCTAGATCATGCGTCGGGTATTTCCTCTCGTGTGGCCTCAACTGTCGAGACCCGTACGCAACGAATCCATCTCCCTGCATAATCACAACTCCCAGTATGACACGTGAAGCATCACAGTAGACTATATAGCTCTTTCCTGGATCTGGAATGACTAGTATCGGTGCTGACATCAAACTCCCTTTCAGCTCTTGAAAGGCTATCTCACAAAAATCTGACCATAATAACTTCACAACTTTCTTGGTCAGACCTGTCAGCGGTGCTGCAAGGCGTGAAAAGTCATGTATGAAACACCTGTAGTATCTAGCCAGCCCTAGAAAACTCTGCACCTCAAAGACATTATTTGAATGGTACCAGGAAACAACATCTCTTACTTTCTCTGGGTCTACTGACACTCCCGCCTCTGAGATAATGTGACCCAAGAAGTGAATCTGATGCATCCGAAAGTGGCATTTCAAGAGCCTAAAATATAACTGATGCTCTCTCAGTGTACTCAAAACGATCTCAAGATGGGTTGCATGGTTGTGTCCAGTGTGATAGTACACCAACATTTCATCCATGAAAACCACCACGAAGGAATCCATGTAGGGATGGAACACTCGGTTCATCGGTGCAATAAAAACTGCTGGCGCATTAGTGAGACTGAATGGCATGACCGTATACTCGTATAGACCATACCTGCTCCTAAAGACTGTAAGAAGTATATCTGATGGTCTAACGCGAAACTGATGATAACCATATCTCAATTCAATCTTCAAGAACACTCGGGCTCCTTGAAGATGATCAAAGAGGTCACCGATCCTCGGAAAGGGATATCAGTTCTTGACCATCAACTGGTTCAGCCTCCAATAATCCATTCAAAGCCTAAGGGTGTTGTCTTCCTTCTTCGCAAATACGATAGCAGAACCCCAAGGAGAAATACTGGGTCGGATGAAACCCTTAGCCTGCAACTCCTCCAACTGCTTCTTGAGCTCCTGCAACACAGGTGTAGCCATCCTATAAGGAGGAATGGACACTGGTTTTGCTCCTTGTACGAGCTCAATCGAGAAGTATACCTCACACTCTAGAGGCAAACCTGAAATGTCCTCTGGAAAGATGTCCCTGAAATGATCCACCACTGGAGGAAAGTCTAACTACGAAGTCCCATGGTCATCCAGATAAAGACTGGAAATCTAGGCTGTAACTCCTCCTAGCCCATGATGTTATGGCCCAGCGCTACCTTCTTGGACAAGACACTCACCTTTATGAAGAAAAGACCCATCCTCTGGTGATACGAAACTCACCCTATGACGATAGAAATCGACGACTACCTGGAAGGGAACCAACAAGTCCATACCAAGAATGACATCATAGCATGTCATCTCTAGGACATAGAGGTCCCATAAGAAGTGACACCCTGCAACCTCAAGAGGGAAATCTCAGCAATTACGTACACTAGACGTCCTCGTTCCCAACGGTGTATCAAGAGTCAGCATGTCGACAGACGAAAAGATACAGAGCCTAAGAATCTCCACAACAACAACAGAGATAAAACTATATGAAGCACCAGTATAGAAAAGAGCTGAAGATAAAACTGAGGCTACTAAGATCATACCTCGAACTGTGGAAGGTCCGGGATCCTGCTCCTGAGGGGTCTGCTCCACAGTGAAATTCTGGCCAGTACCGCGACCTTATTCCCTTGGCTGACCAATCTGAGCTGATCCACTCTATTGTCGCTAGTAACTTGTTGACTGACCACCATGGGCGCAACCTCCACCTCAGTTAGAATGGCTGGAAGAACTCCAGTTCCCATACTGGTGAGAAACTAGTGATATATCTCTTGAGCACAGGGTCATAGAAGAACCCCTACCACCAGCTATAAGCGAGAAGATCTAACAAAAACACTAAAGATGGCCCATCTTGCCGCAAGATCGGCACTCCATCAGGTCTCTCTGGCACTAAGGCCCAGTATGTCCACTCCTACCACACTAGTAGCATACAACCTAGATACCTGAAGATACATTCTGCCTACCCTGATCTCCTCAATCAGACTCCCTGCGGTGCTTCCTGCTATTAGTAGGAGGAACACTAGCTCTGGATGTCGAACCTCCCTGGATCACTGCTCCAGAATCCCTCAGATTGCGCTCAGTGATTAGCACCTGGTTGACGATAGAAGATATTAAAGTCAACCTGAAGATATTCACCTGGGAATAGATCTCCTACCTGAGACCATCATCAAACTTCCTAGCACGGAACAACTCATCACCTACTGGAATCAGCGTGAAGCGCTGCAGCTCGGTAAAACAAGACGAGTACTCCATAACAGAAAGAGTACCCTACTCGAGGCTCATAAACCTCCCGACTCAGTTTGCCCTCAAGGTCTCCGAATAGAAGAAATCGTAGAAGATGTGTCAGATCTCATCCCAAGACATACACTACTGGAGCCCTGACTATGAGATCACCACCCACCACCTCTTAGCAGTGTCTCAGACATATAAGTCGAAAGCTTTACCATTTTCTCTGGAGGTATCTCTAGATGCTCGAAAATTTTCAGTGTGGCCTTCTAGCCATGACTCTTCAGCCTAGGGTCCTCCATCCCCAGAGAAAGTAGGAAGATGATACTTCTGGAAAACCCACGTCAACTCAGCCATCGACGGACTAGGAGGCGGTGTTCCTTGAAAGGTTTGCATCATCCTCAAGAAGTCCTACCTGAACTACGCATCAGCGCCTGCAATGGGTATAACTACTGGTGCCAAGGCTGGCACAACATGAGGATCTGCAGGAGGTCCCTGATCAGCCATATCCGGTGTCTGATCACCATATGGCAGCTGACGTACAACCAGAGGATGTCTCGGAGGCATAAATCTGAAATATCAAAAGTACACCTTAGATAATGATTATCAATGATAGAGAACACAAGAGTAAAAAATGGGAACCAGAGAAAGAAACTTTCAAGTTTCACAAAACATAACTACACGACATGTATAAAAACAACATGGCATGTTCCTTAAGGCCATTCACATGGGCATGTACTTCTACGATAGCTGGTCGTGTAACACCCAAGACTACACGACGTGTTGTCACCACACACGGAGTGTACTTGAACTTCATTCCCCTACCTGAGTCTCTTTACATGGCTAACTCACACAGTCTTCTTAAACCTAGACTACACTACATGTTCACTAAGGACACGACATGTACTAGACAAGTTTTCGGTGACCCGTTTTGTTAGTTACATGGCCGGCTACACGAATGACCCTTACACGGCGTGTTCTGAAAAAACACGGCGTGTATAGGAGAGAGAACACTGACCCATGTTGTTCGTGACATGGCTAGGTACCTAGAACAATAATACATGGTGTGTTCATACAAAACACGACATGTACTACATGAGCTTCCCCAACCCGTGTTGTCAGTGACATGGCTAGGCACACGGCTCACTACTACATGGTGTGTAATGACTGTACACAGCGTGTTCTTGAAAACTTTTTCGCCACCCCGTGTTTATGCTCACAGAGTCAGTGATATGGTTGAAACCTACATGGCGTGTAGTCAAGTACATGCCTTGTATTCTGGGTTTTTCCAGGAAGTATCTCAGAAACTGCACCGAAGCCTAGAAAACACTGAAAAAAAACATGGAGGTTCCAAATTCTGATATGAGAGGGCCCATACTCCCCGCAAATCAATGTTTTACATCTCCTACATATCAAACACAAGGAAAAAATGTCAATGATACACCATGTTCTGGTTCATGAGTCCCCATAACACCTCACAAATCAAAATTTGGCATTCATTTAATCTATGTACTACAAAAACAATTTCTCTATCAAACTATAGGGATTATATCAAAGAATCTATCGCAAAAACATGCATAATCTACACAACGTCTATCACAACAACATGCAATCGCTAATGCACCCTAGATGGCATGACAAGAATGCATGGCTTGTGATTTCTGATAAGTTCCTATATGATTCATGAGATGGCATACCCTCATCTCATAAGGCTGCGACATAAATAGAACCACAACAGAAACAAAAATAACAACACAAGGCATGTGAATCACTCTAGGTGAAATCATATCAACCGTAAAATCTCAAAACCAAGAAACTTCAATAAACGAGGTAGATTGGATTTTCCCTGTACACGGGTTAGCTACTCCCAGGCATATCTTATTACCATGTATCGAATCCATCCTATCCCTAGCTAATGGATTTAAACAATAAATCAAGAGAAAAGAATCCCTCTGATACCTCTTTGTAACATCCCGGTTCCGGAATCCCCCCCAGAGGCACCCCGTACTCGGTTGGTCACATGGCCTCAAGCTCATTTCTACAAATGCCAGAGGCTGCCGACTAGCAACGAGGGCCTTGGGTGTGATAGTGGGGAAACTATGCCCTCATTGGCAGAGTACACAGTGGAAGTAAACCAACATACAATAGTAGAAGCAGTAAATATCCAACAATAATTCACAACGGATGATAGAAACAGTAAACACTGGAGCACATATGTATAAATGAAAATATGCATGATACATATGTCTAGGAAAGTAGCTAGACAAGTCACAATGTTGAATACAATACTAAACCAGGGTAAAAAATAAAAACAGATAAGCAACTCCTCAGCATCGCAAGCCTCGACATGGTCCCATACTCTCCTCCTCCAAAGAAATCAAGTACTAGAATTCGAAGGGCGCTTTCCCTTGTCTATACCTACAACAACATAGTCTGTTTGGGCCCAAAAGCAGGCCCAAACGGGGTGTGAGACTAAATCCCAGCAGGCAACCACTTGAAGATCTCTGCATAACAGTCAGTGAGTATATGGAAGGTAATAGTACAGTAAGCAGTAAACAGTAATAGTAAATAGCATGCAGTAATTAGTAAGCAGTAACAGGATGATATACAACAATAATCAATCCACATAACAATGACCAGTAGTGAAGAAAACAACTAACCACAATAGGAACCCCTCTGGGAAGTACACACAGCCAACCCCTCTGGTCCTATCCAAGAAGTACATACAACCCTCTGGGCAGTGCACTCAGCCTAAACCCTCTGGGTTGGACATAAGAAATTATAAGACTCTCTTGGGAAGCTCTCTCGGTCAATTCCCCTTATAGTGTAGGGTATTAAGGGACTCTCTGAGGAAGATCACACGGTATAACCCTCTTATTTCCACAAGGTCTAGAAACTCTCTGAGGATCTCACTTGGTCAATCCTCTTATAGTCTCAGGTCTATCACAGACTCTCTAAGGAAGCTCACTTATTCCATTCTTTCTCTATCCTGGAAAGGTTTTAAGGAAATTCAAACAAATTAAAGACTCTCTGAGGAAGCTCACTCGGTCTAACCTCCTGTAGTCTATAAAATCTAAGACTCTCTGGAATCTCACTTGGTCTATCCCATGTAGTCTATAATGTCCAAGACTCTCTGGGAAGCTCACTCAATCTATCCCTTATAGTCTATAGTATCCAAGACTCTCTGGGAAGCTGACTTGGTCTATCCCTTATAGTCTATAGCACCAGGTTCTCACGGTCTCGGGCTAGTTAGTGCATGATAATGCTATAAGGCCAAAGTACACCTACATAGAAACTTGGCTAACCAGTCTACAACAAAAAATAATTTCAAGGATATCATTCCATACTACAGTCACAAGGCATGGAAAACAGGTATAATGGCCAAAGGAAAACAAGACCCAAAGGTCGTAAACCAAACTAGGTATGGAAAAATAGGTATAACGGTCAAAGGCTAACAAGACCCAAAGGTCGTAAACAGAACAAGGCATGGAAAAACATCCAATAATAGAAAATTATCCTCATACATGATTTAATTATTTCTACACAAGCACACAAGAAAGGATGGAAGGCAACAGGGGCCAAATGGTAACCACGGAATACCCCATTCACCGGTATTGGTGGAAATTTCACATAAAAATCAATGAATTCAAAAGTCAAGGCACAAACCACCTACCCTGATCCTAGGATATCAATATAAATTGACCACAAGTCTTGATTCTCATTAGAACAGTGTAGATCTACGAAAACACACAAAACGCTCAACCCATGATATCATGAGAAAGAGGGAAAAACAAGGAATGAAACTCAAGAAGAAGGAAGAGCTCACTGTTGTGGTTCCAATGCAATAGACGACGGTCGATTCGGAATACAGATGGAGGCTCGGGGTCTCGGAGGATGTTCACAGCCATTCGGATGCTCCTGGTCGAAGAACCATGAGATGAAGAAAATTCTATCGATTAGGCGCGACCACGGTCCATTTAATGAAAAAAAGAAACTACACGGCGTGTACTTATAGGGTACATGGCATGTACTTGTCCTTTTCGTACTCTGATTTATGCGGCCTCCACATCGGCCATACACGATGTGTGTGTGGCCCGGACACGGCCAGCACACGGCCTTGCGCGGCATCGAAGTACACAGTGTGTACGTATAAAGTACACAGCGTGTACTCTGAAAATTTCCATATTTTCTTCTTTTTCTCAAAAATGGCCAGAAAAGGAAAAACATACCTGAAACGAAGATCTAGGTTCTTACATTATACCTCTCATTTAAGATATTATTCACTTTTTTCAACATTAATCCCACAAAAATTCATCAATTTTTTTCATCTCTAGTTTCTTCTATTTCTCAAGGAACACATCTAATTTAGATATGAGAATATTCTCCATGTATGTTTGTTCATAATATTCATCATACAGATATGTGTGAGATTGTTCTCCAAGTGTTCCATTGTTTTCCTATGAAGGTATATCCTAGTGTGACCAAGATGTACCGGGATTTAAGGGTTTATTTTGGGTGTCCTAGTTTTAAGCGTGCCATTGTAGAAATTGTTTCTTAATGTTTGGTATTACAATAGATGAAGTGTAATCACAATGTTCCCAGTGGTTTGCTCCAGGTTTTAGATATTCCCTAGTGGATGTGGGAAGTTATATCAATGGTCATTGTTACAGGTTTACCTCAATCTCATTGATTCTATGATGATATATGGGTGATTATGGTTATTTTGATGAAATCATCCAAATTTATAGAGACCAGGGAGTTGAACTCAGAAGAGGTTTTGTCAGAGAAGTATCTGGAGGATGTAGTGAGACTCCACAGAGTCTCTAGGACGATCACCTTTGATCAATATCCATGATTAATCTCTAGGGGTGGAGAGGTCTCAAACAATGTTTTGGTTCTCAGTTATGCCTTAAAAATGCTTTACATCATCATATAAATGGTCAAAATGAGTAGACCATATAGACTTTTGAGGACATGTCTCGCTCTTGTGTCATGTATTTTTGAGGTTCATAGAAGAGTCACCTATCCTTCGTTGAGTTTTCTTAAAATAATATGTTTCACTCCAACATTTTTACACCACAATTAGAAGCTTTTTATGACTGACCATGTAATTCTCCGTTGTGCTGGACTATGGTCAGATATGCAGATATTCTCTGATAGGAACTTGTACACAATATGACAAAGATGTTTAATGTAATTCATGATAGGATTAATGAATCACATGATCATCAAAAATCCTATACTAATCATAGGATTAGACCTCTGAAGTTCAATGTCTGAGATAACATGTTACTAAAGGTGACTTTTGATAGTGGAAAGCACTCGATAGGTCACGAGAATAAAGTTTCTCCTTGGTTTGTTGGGCATTTTGAGGGATTGGTTCATGTTTGAGTTGTGGCATATCAGATAGAAGTTACCCTATAGTTGAGGATGATTCAAAATATTGTTCAAATGTTATCGCTCCATTGTTATCTTAACGATGACTCTCATGTCCTCGACTATAATGAGATTGATGTTGAAAATGACGAGACCTTCTAGGGGTGGCCTGTGGAGATCTAGGATCACTAGGAGAAGGTGTTTCACGACTGTCTGCGGGATTAATTTTAATTTAATTTCTGCCAATTATCTGATTGGAATTTGGAAAAATGGTTTCAATATTTTTAATCATAATTATTTATGATTTATAATGATTACATATTTATTTATGACAAAAATATTAGTGAAAGTGATTAAAATTAATTATAATTATTAAGGTAAAACAAAGATTAATAAAGGACTAAAAATTTAATTTTACAGCCTAAATGACCTAGACACTTGTCTAATACCCATTTTATAGAAATATCTAGGCCATGAACCATCCATTGTTGAGTTTTATTAGTTTTTATGAATTTTTTTAGGTAATAACATGTGCACACCATCTTTTCAAAAATACCACGTGAGTCCTTTTCCTTTCCTATAAAAGGACACCAGCTCTACCCATTCCTCACACCTCTCACACCTCTTAATTTCGGACACGACCTGCTTAAATAGTCTCCAAAAATTCATATCCTAGAACTATATGAATCTCTTTTGGATGAAACCATTCAAACAAAGACTTTTGGTTCAAACCAAAAGAAGTTACCTTATTAAAAGGTGACATCTTTTCTCAATCTCTCTAGTTTAATATCCATTCTACACCCCCAAAAATCATCTTATTGTTTTATTGTATAAAAAAGAAGTATCCTAAATATACTAGAATATTTTTATGATGATAGTATAACTTATAATCACACACACCTCCATCTAATGTGTAATAAACATAATGTTTCTATTGATGGATAACTAATGCCTCATGAAACGATGATTGTTCATTATTCCATTAACGCCTCACATGGTGGACATTATGATATAAAATTTGTTTATACATTATATATATGATATTTATTAAGTATTTGTACTTATTTAAATTTTATATAATACATAATTTTAATAACTTCCATTTTATGTTAAATATATAACTTTTTTTGATGAAGTGTGGACTACCCCCCACAAAGCGATGTGATCCATTCACATGATACACAAAATTTATTAATGAATAGTTATAATTAAACATGAGTGTAATGAAAAACATAAATAATATATTTTTGAAATAATTATATTTATATAAGTTTAATATATATATATATATATATCATCTCCTTTATTACCCTTTGATGCACTTTAAAAGGGATAACGTCGCTCATAGACGTGTGAACTACTGCCTCCTCAACATGATTCGATTCCTTTTATATCATTGAATTATATATATAAGTAAATATGGTTAAAAAATATGGTATTTATTATATAATGATCATTCTGGAATGATCTTAATTACTTACCTTCTTTCCACAATGATGATTTAAAAATGGGAATGTTACTCATGCGTACGTACAACATACCGTCTCTGTGAGGATAACATTGGATCATTTTCATAACCATATTTAATTATTTATTTTTAAAGTAAAATTTATGTATAAATATGATAATTATATAACAGTTATAATTTTTGAGATGTGATATAATGACCCATTTGACCATAGTTGACCAAAAATAGTTGTTTTGACACAAAAACCAAGTTTGGTCAAAACAACCGGCATAAACATAATTATTTAAGCATTTGTACACAACATGGTAATAAGTGAAATAAAAGTAATTATAAACATGAAAAATGTTTTTAAGAAAGTATAAAATTAACATAAGTTTATTATACAATAAGTTAAAGGATGTTTACCCGAAAATAATGTAAGGTAAGGGATTCTTTTCTCATTTTCATTACATGAGGAATACTTAATTATTGTACACCAAATTTCATATATATGGTGTAATTAATACCACATTGTAATATAGTATCCTAAATTCAATTAAATTCATGGTATTCAAATGTCTTATTTAAGGATTGATACCTTTGGTCTTTATAATCCATTTGTTACTAAATTAGTAAGGATTTCCATTTCACTTTTTTACATCTGTGAGATAAATGTCATATTTTCCAATTACTTCTTTATGTCATGTAAATAATGGAAATTTTGATATATTATATCATGAATTCATTTTACATCATGGTATATAATACTTTCAAATAATATTATTCTTTATGGAAGTTTATTGTTGAAAAATGTTTGATAGTGGTATGAGGCACTTTGGATTGTTTTATGATTATTTTCCTCATGACTAATCATAATGATCATTAAATGGAATTTCCATTAGAGGAAATTAAATAAACAATTTACAAAAAGAAAACATTCATTATTATCTCATTGTTCATGACCATTTCATGTGTTAGTACCATTATTTCACTTTTTGTTAGTAATATGTTTTTATAAAATGTTTTTTAGAAAACATGACTTTATATCTATCTTTAATCAGAGAACCTATTTTATTCTAAAAACTATGTTTTATTAAAAAGTTTTCAAAAATGTATTTAAAAATATTTGTTAAAGAAAATTTTACCCATTTTTGTCGTTTACCAATGTTTCAAAGGAATCTTCTTGTCACTTTCCTAACGAGGAATTTTCTAACCTTTTTTTATACAGAAGGAATATTATATTTACCTCACACAACAATTTCAGATTCATCCGACATAATTTCATTGAAGCCTCATTTTAATGTTTACAATTATTATTTTTAAAGAAAAATATTTTCAAATGGGTTTTCAAAAGAAAGCTATATTTTCCTCTAGAATATTTTTAAAAGTTAGTATTTTATTTCCTCAACAACAATAACCCTCTATTTTACTCCAATTGTGTTTGTTGTATTAATACCATCCTTATACATCCTCTAGATAGTTTATTATTGACTTTACAAAGGATCGTATTCAAATTAACTTCCTTGATTTATTTTTTAGTCAACTTGACATATTAAATTTACTATGATCATTGAACTTTTAATTTCCCCTTAGTATCCATTTTCTGTTTCATGGATATTACTATTCTATATACCGTATACCATTTTACATATGGTGGCTAATTTAAAAATTGTTTGAATAATTGGTGAATTACTGATAGATTCATATTTATCATCCAATATGGTTATTTGATAAGGAATATTATTTATTTTGATTATTAAAAATGATTAATGCATTGGAATGTCAATAAAAGGTGGATCCCAGACATTATATATCTCCTTAATGCAACGATAGGTTCTCCTGATTTGAATAATTGTGAAAAAGGGTTTCTAAATGCAGTTTTAAAACCTCTTGTGAAATGCATTGACAGTAATAGGTCCTCATATCCCTTAGACATGAAGTCCATTAAGAAATAATTTCCCTTATGGTATTTTTAGTAATTATTCATCCAAGATATTTGGAGTCGACATATCTATGGATAAATTTCATTTCAGTTCATTGATTAATGTAATGTGATTTAGTTTCATAATTTTACATATTTATTTTCCCTTATATATTTATTTCAATGTCATGAATTTACTATTATTTAACTTTACATATGGACTATTCTCATTGATTCAAAATTTATTATGCTATATTTTTCCCTTTCTGAGCATTTGAGCTCACCCTGATTTAGTATCCTCCCCATGAATCCAGGAAGAATACTAAGAAAGATATAAAGGAATATACTAAATGGATTAGAGTTATCCTCAAAGTTGTTTATTTGTTTAGAAGGAAAAAAATATGTTGTAAATATTGTATCCATTTGTAATAAAATTCTCATTTATGTATCTAGTTTTCTAAGACTAATAAACTGATCGGTATTTTGGGACTTGAATCCGTATAATCATTACAATGTAATTGATAGAAGAAACTGGCTCCAGGATATTTAGAGATGGGTCACTATACTACATCACCTTGGCTAATTTAAGAGTTTTGAGGGTAAGTCCCAAATCCAATATGACCTTTTTCATAGAGGTATGTTCGATGGATGATTAGCATGGTGGTTCAACAATGGGATTCTTATCGGTGTCAATAGGCTTCACCAAGTTCTCTGGAATTCATAGTGGTCGAAGGGAGTTCCATTTCATGTATGGTGTTGAGATTCATTAAAAAGTGTATCATCATGGTTGTTTTGGGTACCCGAGGAGATCTGTTGTGGTCCTGAGATTTGGTTTTGGACATAAATTCAATATTGAGTGTTAAAATGGTCAACAATCACATTTCTCTAGTGTTTGAAGATGGTTCTAGATGAGGATGAAGGCAAAGAGTAGTGTAAGGTGGTAGAAGGGACATTCTAAGTCAAGGAAGCATCCCATAATGCGAAGTGGAGACATTTATGTAAATATAGAATAGTTCCTATGTTTTATGTATCCCATTTAAGATTCATGTTAGAGTGAGGAACTAATTTATAATATAATTTGTGGAATAAGAAGATAGTGAAGTATGATGAGGCTCAGAGAACCCTACCAACACCATGGATTGCCATGTCTAGGTGAGACCCTCCTCTTATCACCATGTGGTCTTGACCACCACAAGTAAATGCTAAAACAATCCTTGACCTAGTAATACTCTACATGATCCTTGTACCCCCATTTGGCCCAAATCCCCTTTTGTCTTGAGCATGCCCACCCTATGTTGGCATGGCCAGCCGACCCACTTGATTTTGTAAATTTTATGATCAAATAAATAATAATGAATGATTGATGAACCCTCTTGATTTTTTTCTTCAATATTTTTCTCAAAATTCATGTTTGGAATAAACCTCACACCCATTAAATAACCAAATATGATCAAAATCATCAGTCTATTAATGGTTATTTTTAATTCTCCTAACCCAAAACTCGTTTTTTTATTTCTTAATCAATAGAATAAAACAATAATGTGTACATTGTATGAATAAAAATCCTTATTAAATTTCCAATACCCAAAACAATCACCCAAACTTTCTTTTAAAATAAATTTTATCCCAATTACAATGACTCTACTCACCTTCATACATAAAATATAAAAATACTATGAAAATACTATGATTATGGTAGTAATGGATAAAAATGTCATAAAACAAGGCTCATTCTTTATAAGTTCATTCATGGTCTATATCGGTTAAAAAATACTGATGTAAAGGTGGTCTCAATGATATGGGATTATGAATAAGAATGACTCAATCAAATTAAATTTGTCTTTTCATGATCAAATATATGAGAAATTTTAATTCATGTTCTAGTAGGTGTCATGTCCCATGATCACTCAAGAAATATGCCTAAGATAAAATAGAAAGTTCTTTTTTTATAAATCCTACTAGTAATTGGACATTTTATTTGGAACAATCCCTCATAGAATGAATAATAGAAAAAAATTACATCATAGGATATTAAAAAATTCAAAGCATGAAATGTTTTAGGGAAATTTCATTTACATGAATAAAATAATTCCATCAAATAATGAGTCAAAAATTCAATATACATGAATCAATATAATCATTAAATTCTCTATTTTACTCATTCAATCCCATTATCATGGAAATATAAAATATAGAATCCCTGGATTCCTAAGAAACCCATATATCCCAAATATGTCAAGTATAGCATAAATTCATTCATGGGCAGGTAATTTTCATTATAACATAGATGATGGAATTTCCATTTTAAATCATATTTTCAAAGAACATACAAGATGTTAAAAATATAATGAATGGTAAAAGAATTTCCTTTTCTCCATCCAACTTATTATCTTCTTTATTATCAGTTTTTGGGATTCCTTTTAACATTATTCTTAGTGGTACTATAAAAAAACTAATAATAGTAAAAGAACCATTCCATTAAATCTCAATAGATGAAGGGAAGAGGTGAATTTATCATAACCTCCTAAATAATAAAATCAATAAATTTTGGTATTCCTCACAGATGTGCATTTGGTTAATTTCATTAGATAAATATAATGTAATGGGAATAAATCAATAGATAGTTTGGAGAATTATGAGCACCTCCACTGATTCTTGGTGTAGATTCCTATGGAACTTTTTCTTCCTCTGTCCATTGGCAATTAATGGGTTTTATTTTTATTCTCTCTTAAATAGAATGGAACAAAATGGATAGATATTAGTAACTATAAAAGCTTTTTCCATCATAGAATGATGATTTCATGTTATTAACATAAGTATGAAATTATAGGGTAGGAGTGGATCTTCTGGTTGAAGGGTATTTTTCTAAATCAGTTTATCATGTTCCACTCTAGTTGTATCTTTTCAAAATATTGAGTTTTCAAAATATTCTATTTATTATTTTTTGTAGTTCTTGTAATTGGTGTTTTCTCCCTTTCCTAAAACTCAAAAAATCCAAATTCATTTGTATTATAGCCCAATTTTATTTCTTATATAACTCCACATGAAGATGAAAGTTCATTCTATAAACCAACCTATATGGTATTAGAAATATTGGTGTTTTGTATGCTATCTGACATGAATATTAGGTATATTCATGCCTTTGGATCCAATCCTTCCGATTTGGTTTAACCATTTTCTCCAAAATACCATTAATCTGCTGGTTGGACACTTTATCTTGGACATGTTTTTAGGGATGTTATGGTGTATATGTCTTGTGGTGTACACAATACTTTTTAATAATAGCATGAATTATCCTATTGTAAAAATGGGTCCCTTGGTCACTCATTATGGCTCTTATAATTCTTAACCTATAAAATATTTTGGCCCTAAAAAATCACACACAACTTTTACATCATCATTCTTGGTGGCCTTAGCTTCTACCAAATTAGATAAATAATCAACAACATGAAAACTATATTATTTCCCAAAATACATGGGGTAGGTCCCAATATATTCAATGATCCAAACAACAAATATATCTTTAAAATGATGATTTTTTAGGAATCTCTTGTATTTTTGATATATTCTTAGAAAACCAACACATTTCAAATTTTTACAATACTCATGAGAATATTTAAATAAGTTTTTCTAATAGTTTCCACACTCCAATAATTTTCTATCTGTTCTTTGAGGTCCAAAGTGGCCTATAAAAGTAACTATATGGAAAAATTCAAATAATGATTCCATTTCACTTACCAGAAACCACCTCATCATGAATTTATCATTACATATAGTTCACATAAATGAATCTTCCCAAATATATATTATTGATTTATCCTCAATTATGTTATTTTTATGATAGTTATGGATAGAAGGTACCTGATATGTGACCAAATAATTTACCATATTGACATAATGTTGAACTTACCATTTAACCATGTCAATTTTCTCTCCAGGTATGTGGTCATTGAGTGGGTTTAGTTTTTGAATTACTATTTTAATACTGTTGGGGAGTCTACTAAGGTTATGTTACACTTATTTTCAGCACTATTTTACCATGTGGTATCTATGTTGAAAGTGTAATATCGATCTCACCAACCATTCCTTGGTACCATGATTCTTCATTAAGTATATAAGTGATTCATGATTTAAAAATACAACCACTTTAGTTCCTATTAAATAAGATTTAAATTTATCAAATAAAATACAAATATAAGTAATTATTTTTTTGTAGCTATGTAATTAAGATGGGTTACATCCAATTTCTTGAGGCATATAATATGAATTGTGGTATTACATGAATTATTAGGGAGATTAATGTTCCTAAATCTAGGGTTGACTCATCACAAAGAAATTCAAAATGGTTCTCCCTAATTTTAAAGGTAATAAACTTTTACATCAACCAGTCAAATTGAGGCATATAATTATCATTAAAAGAAAATTCAAAAAAGTGTTTTATCAACACATGTTTTGAAGACTTTTAATAGGTTTCCTAATAAAGGATAAAGTATTTTTACAAAAATATTAAAGACATTGAAAAATACATCCACAGAAAATATGATTTGAGAAAATTATTACCATGCACCCATGAAATGCACCTGGAGCATTGAATAATATAAAATGAATCCTCTGGTAAGAAAATTTCCTAAAAGGGAAGGTGATTACTGTATTATATTGTACTTTTGGGGAAATTTAAACCAAATATTTAACAAAAAATCCATCCACGAAACAATAATGTTCCATACCTGCAAATTTTCTTAGAATTTGTTCTATAAATGGGATGTGGACATGGTATTTTCAGGAAATTTAGTTCAAATTTCTATAGTAAAATCACACACTCCAATATTTATGAACTCTCATAGGTATTAATTCATTATTCACATTTTATCTCTTATTAAACTAGTTTTCTTAGGAACAAAATAGATTGGGATGACCCATTGTGATTCAGAAATTAGGTACATTATGTTGGATGAAAACAATTTTTCAAGAATGTTTTCATCTACTTCAATAATGGCAAGGTTAAGTCTTCTCTGGGGTTTCCTAAGAGGTCTAGAGTACCCCTATAGAACAATTCAATTTAGAAAATGTTGGAGTTAATTTCAAGGATGCCTCCAAGGATATACCATATGTCTTATATTCTTCTTTTCAAGTGGCCAATTAATTTTTTATGGTCTTATGATAAGTTATTATCTATGATTACTATAATTTTTTATCCCCCCATAAGATACATATTTTAAATCAAAAGTTATAGGATTTAATTCCATATTTTGGTGTGGTTCTATGGATGATATTGACTTTATAATCCCTACTTCAAAAGCTTTAATATCTTAAGTAAAGGATATAATATCAGCATCTTTAAAAAATTATCAAATAATTCAATTGTTATTTCTTATTGATAAGGATTTCTAGATTTTTGAGTACTAACTTATTCCTTATAGTTTAAAATATAAAGGTGATGTCATAAGGCTAAAAAATCTTTATGTATACCAATGTCTTAAATGGGCTCAATACTTTAATCATGGAATATTTTAAAGGTTGAATTTTAGATCTAAGGGATCCCTATGTAGTTAAGAACATTGATTTACATCTCACTGTATCTTTTCTTCAAAGTAAAGGGTTCTTTCATTTACATTAATGGTAATCATGGATATATTTAGGAATTATCTTCCATAAATAAATATTGAATTCCATTGTTCTTAATTTTCATCTATAGTGAGAAAATAAAAGTATAATGGAAAAATTGGTTCTTCAACTCCCACTAGATCATCCTCTAAAAATATGGCTGAAAAATTGTGGATATATTTTTCTTGTAGTAAAACCACTCTTGTGGGATTCAGTTTACCTATTTTCAAAGATGAAATGATAGAGTTAGACATGAAATTATTGGAATCACCATGGTCACACACGCATTTTTCTTTCAAATAACCAATGGTGAAGGGCATAGAGAATGTCCATGGATCTTGAGTTTTTTTCCAATGGTGGTGTGATCATAGATGAAACAGTTCTCCACAAGTTGATCCTACTGTTCCCATAAATCCTGATGGTTTTGGTAAAAATTTCAATGGGGAATTTAGTGTTTTGGGGAATTTATCAGATGGATTCTCATAGAGGTATGTTAATTTCATCATTTTTAAATGTCTATTGAATATCTCTTTGTAGTTTCCCAAACTCAATATTCTTACATTCTGTAATCCTTTTATAGAACGGAAGGGTGATGTTTTTTACTCTATTTCTACATTTTTAATGGAGTTTCTTGTCTTTCATTCCTAAATCTTATCCTAGTTTCTTCTTCACTATTTTAATATTCTTGTTCTAGTGGAGTGGTTTTCTCTTCTAGGTTTCATCCATAATTTCTAGAATTTCCAGACGCACCTTCTTCTAATTCATCTTGAGATTCCTTTTGTTATGGTGTATGAGTCTCATTTCCACTAATTTTGATGATTATTATAACACTATCATTTGGGTTTGGGAATATCTTAGTTGGTAGTTTACCTAGGATTTTGGAATGTATGTCCATTAGATTTTAAAATCTATTTGATAAATCCTTCAATGTATTTTTCACCTCTTCAATATACTATTTCATACCATCATTCAACTGGTGGTTTACTAAATGATTGTTTTCCAAAGGATTTTTTATGAAAAGGGAATTGTAGATAAGCTTGTTGTTGGTATTGTTTCTTGTATGGATTTTGTAATGGGGTGTATTTTGGAATTTCTACTGGGAAGGGGGTATATCGTGAATTTTTTCATCTCTAAATCTCTTTTAGGGTTTAACTTATCTTCATGTTTGTTTTATTGAAACTTTAATGGATATAATGGAGTGGTAGAACTCTCCAAACCCAATACCATAGCACATTGATTAGTGAAGTGATGGGTTTATGAAAAGAAACCACATACCTATGGTAGGTAAGGTTATCCATTCACTTATTTCATAGCCATCTGCCTTACTAGGATTGTTAATTCTTTAATTTTGGTTTCAATTAATGGTGATGAGTAAGATGTTTATACCTCATAGATACATCTTGTTATTCTATCTCTTGTTCTAAATTATTCTGAATTATATGAAATATTCTCAATAAGGATACTAGAATCCATGGCTAACATATCAATAAAATATTATTAAGATGATTCATAAAAGAGGTTTCTCTTATTATCTAGCTTCCCTTGGTTGTAGAAGATAAGGATGTGATTATCTTCCACAACATGACGAGGAAAACATGCACATAAATTTTTTCATGACTCCTAATATTCATATATGGTTCTATAGTTTCTTGTATGATGTAATAGATATCATTATTTATTGTGGTTCTATGAGTGGTTGTGAAAAATATTTTCCAGAAACATCTTTGGATATTATCCCAGTCATAGATGTCTCCATATTTTATACTATACCACCACTCTTTGGAATCTAACTCAAGTGAAAAAGGAAATTTACTCAACTTGACTTTCTCCTCAAATACTAATATCAGAATGATTCAAGAAAAAACATATTTGGACACTTGAATGTGTCTATTTGGATGTTATCCTACAAGGTCATGCAATTTATGTAATACAAGAATCATATCTACACATAGTTGAAAATAATTATATTGCACATATATAATAAATTGTTTATCTTGGATATAAAATTATGGGGAACAATGGTTTGTTTGGGTTTTTTGTTGGTTAATTACCATTTTTGTTTGCTTGGGGTGAGAACATGAGGTTTCACTTGAGTCTTATAATTTGATTTGTTCAAATTGGTTTGCATGGTTAAGAAAAATAATCCTAGTTAGAAAAGTCATATATTTACCTGGTACAAGAATAATTAGTTCCTCATTGGAGGTACTAGTCATGAATTTCATGGGTTTTACTAGAACCTAGACATCCAACAGGGGCACCATGTTTTTTAATGCACTGGTCTGGGGTGTTGAAAAAGCTATTAAATTTTACTTGAAGGGTGTAATTGTTGTAGTGACCAAAGTCATCTCTTAATAGAAGTGTTTTATTTAGGTTTTCACAAGTGAGAAATTAAATAATAAAACATGATATAAATGACTATGAAGAAAATAATCTTTATTTGTAAAATTCATATGAGAGAAATTTGATTGGGTTGAGGCTTGGATTTCCCTTTATAATTCAATAATTATCCTTTAAAAAATACTCTCTTGTATTTATTAATTGGTTTAATAATTGGTTTAATTTTTTTTCTCATTATTCAATATTTATTAGGGTTTATTGAAAATAAAAAATAACCAACACAATTTCCTTGGTCAGAATATTCTCATTCCAATGTGTGAAAGTCAAACTCGGTCTCATTTGTATCACTTAGGCAATAAGAGATTAGGTACTAAGTATCCCAAGTGTTCAAAATAATCAAATATTTATTTTTTACATATTTAATAATAAAAAACCTACACACATGACCCTAGATCATCCAATAGGTGTGACCCAAAACCAAGAAAATGGATAAAATATTTCGTAATCAATGGAATTTTAAATATTCAAATTTCAAATAAAAAATAAAATCGTATCAATTCAAAAATATAAAAAAATAATTGAAACTCGTTTAAGAAATAAAGAGTGACTAAAATAGTTTGATAAAATAAGGAATCAAGAATCACATATGGTCACATCCCATTCTCCCAACCACAAAGGGTTTACCCCAGCATTAAATGAGAAACAACGGAGGTAGAAAAAGAAGATAGAATAATAAATTATATGAAAAATAAAAATAGTGAAAATAGAGAATCAAGAAGCATTATTCTTCTAATCCCATAGTTTTTCAATCTGTATTCAATTGAAGAACAAACATTTATTTAAAGAGGAATGAAAACTCTTCATCTCACTCATTTTTATCTTCATATATCTTTGTAATCATTGAATATATTTTTTTATGATATTCTACATTGAATATTCTAAATTAAACCGTGTTTCTGAATTCCACTATTGAGATGAAATTCCACAATTATGATATCATCATATACCATTTAGAATATACCAATGTAATAATAAAACAAAACATCTACTTTTTTAAGAACAATATATCACTTTTACCACTCGATTAATGGTAGATCACATCTACCATTGGTAGTTATATGGGCCACAATTTCCCAAATGATATCATCATATCCTATATGGGTCACAATTATTCCATTTGGTGTAGATATATACTCATAATTCCTTCTCAAGTGATCTTTCCTCTACAATGGCTAAATCACACACCACATAGAGCATGGATAGGGCATGTGAATCATGGGTGTGTGGCAGTATCAATAGTGTCTCTTGTAATGCATCCACATCCTTTTCCTCCTTCATGGTTGAATTCACATCATCAAATCCCTCATGCATGGTGTGATGGATCATATGGGGGACATGGTAGTGTTTTTTGAGATGTAGCAACATCAAATCAAAACTTATGAAGTCCTCAAGCCTTCAAAATGGTGGGAGGGAGCTCCAATAGTGATAATCACACATTATTCTTATAAAGTGGGATATATAAGTGTAAAATAGATCAAGAAGAGATTACATGGGAGATCCTATAGATGTTCTTGGCTACAATGAAGTGGTGAAAATTGGTAGACGGTGGAAAATAGATGATTTAATGGTGAGAGAAGAATCAGTGGTTACAATATCCTCCATATCTGTTGTTTCACCAATTGTAGATCACATCTATGATTGCACCGATTTTAGATCATTTATAACATTGAAAATATGGGAGATCTCATATATAATTATATGATATACATGGCAGTGGCTATGAAACATAACCTTATTGGGAACATGAGTGGTGAGGTCCTGTTCAAAATCCCATCAAGCCTTCTTTACAGTAGTTTGTTCGATGTTAGATCAATATGGTGATTCATTCATGGGTGTTGTAGAAATGGAAATGGATTTGACTGTGCCCTATGGCCTTGAATCTGGCCAGATGGAGTACTATTCTATATATGGGGATTCAATTACTTAAAAATGGAATGATAGAGATTGTTTTGGGTTTCTAAGGTGATCTTTGGTTATTCTTGTCTTTGGTTGTGAACATCAGCATGATTTCAAGTGTTCCTATCACCATCCACGACCTTTCTACAATGTTGGTAAATGGTTATGGTTGAGGATGAAGGCGACAAACAATAGATGGAGGTGGAAAGGATTTTAAAACGTGACTGAGTACATTATAGTATGAAGCATCATTGTTTCATTAAATTATGAACAATACCTACACTTGAATCACCCCACATCGAGGCCACAATATGTGAGGCACTCATTTATAATATAGTCCATGGAATAAGAAGGAAGTGAAGTTCTATAGAGATCAGATGATACCCACCATAACCTTTGATTTCCCCATGTCGTAGACACCCCCTGTCCCACTTTCATGTGGGAATGAACACCACACACAGGTACTAAAATGGGACATGTCCCATCTATAGTCCACATGAGCCTAGTGGCCCAATGTTTCTTAATTCCAATTACAACTTTAGATGGACCTCCTGAGGATGGCATGGATGGATGGACCACTTAGTGGACTGGCTATGTGGTTGGATGTCTTGGTTTAGGGTCATATTTATTGTAACACCTCACAATTTTGTGAATTATTTTTTTCGAATTAATTTAATATTTTTGATATTTATCATTCCACGCAACACTGAAAATAGTTTATTTTATATTAAAGGGATATTTTTGGATTAAGTTATATGAAAAACCAATTTATCATCCAATACCTTAAATATAATTTTTAACAAGCTCTACATGTAACACTGAGGTTAGCACACATTCCACACAATATTGACTTTCCTCGATTGCATGCCTGACACGCAATACCATGTTTTACTAAGCAATAATAAAATTAATTTTAAACACTAATAGATATTTAATATGATAAAATAAAATTCATTTTTTAATTAATAATTCTGAAATTATCATAGGGTGATTTTTTAGGATTTTTTTGAGAAACATCATTTTGGGTGAATAGTAAAAATTACTGCAAATTAGTTAAAAAAGCCTTTTCGTTTAAATAATGATTGGTCAAAAATTATATTTCAAATTCGGTTTTGAAGTTAAAATAGTTCAATTATACATATATTAATCCAATTTATTTTATTTCAATAATTTTTATATTTAAATTAGTTATAAACACTTATTGACCTTTTGAATGTTTTATTGTAAAAACCGACTTTCTCATCACGTTTGTAGGATTAACGTTAAAATTAATTTTCCTACTTTCGTAATTTTAATTGTGAAAAAAAATTACAAAGTTGTAATAGGTATAATATTTGGGTTATAATAATATCAACTTATTTTTTGACCAAAAAATATTAGTGAAAGTGTTTAAAATTAATCCCAACGATTAAAGTGAGATTATGGTTAATTAAGGACTAAACCTTAACCATAAGGAGAAAATTGACCTAGAAACTTCAACAAAGGACATTTTATAACAATAATTATACCATATACCATATTGGTTCTTATATTATGGGTTACTTGGATATTATTAAATGTAATTCAACTATATAAAAGGATAAGTAAGGAAAAATAAAAAAAGAACTTTTTAACCTTTTACATTTATAAAACATTGATATTTGTAAAAAAACATTATATTTTATGTTATAGATATAATTTTGATATATAAATGGGTTATTTTTATCATAATTAATTATCAGTAATTTTTTGAGAAGATTTATTTACCTAAAAAGCATACGAAATGCCAATGTAGTGATTATTTAGTTAATAATAAAATAAATTAAATGATACTATAAATGTAAAAAGGGAAGGTAATTGTTTTAATTTTTGTCTTTCTTTATTTTTCAAGACTAATATATAATTTTACACATCTTTAAAGTTAATTTATTGTAATTACAATAATTTTTTGATATTTTAAAATTGAAATTAAATAAATAATGTCAAAATTAACTTTATTTTTCTTTTAAAATGAATGATATTCTATTAAATGATTTGAACTTAATAAAAATACAATATTCTTCCATGCGATTTTTAATGGTTAAAAAATATTAAATATATTATATTAATGGACCAATTTATATTTTATAATTAATATATTGACCCATATATTATAAAAACATTGTTAGAATGATCTGAGTTTAGGAAGTGTTTTATGTGTCACATGTGCTTGCTTTAAAAAATAATTATCTAAAAACAAGGGATTTTTATTTTGAAAATTAGATATAATATTTATTATTTAGTGGGTATATATTTTATAATAAATCAAACTTTATTTTAATGTTAATGGTTAACTTACTTATGTTAGAAAACTAGATGCTTTAATAAAAACCAAAATAATAAAATTGTGGAATCTTAGATGCTAAGGAACAAAATTATTAAAATTAACATTGTTTTTGTATTTTGTATATTTATTTAGAGAATATATTCAAATTAATCCATTATTTTCCCATTTTATGCACATTAGGTAATGGAGTCCTCCAATTATTGATTACCTTTTGTTATTTACAAGAGTGCCACTCCCCCCCACTATAAAAATGCAACCACTCTACTCCTTCACACCTCTCAAAACTATCAAGTTCAGACAAGAAATGACCAATAAAGTTCCCAACATACATAAATTACTCATTTAAGCCTCCATTTGGTCATAAATTCTTCCAAGAAATCCATTTGGCACAAATCAAAATGAACTACCCAATTAAGAGGTAACACCTTCCCTAAAGCTCCTTTCATTTATTTTTTATTCTCCACCCCATACACTATACCTATTCCATCATTGTATATATAAAATTATCCTAAATATAATATTATGTTTTTGTGTTTATGGTATGTCCTACACTTAAACAAACCTCTATATAATGGTTAATGAACATACTGTTTATGTGTACGGAAAACATCTGCCTCACAAAACGATGATTGTTCAATTTTCCTTACAGCCTCTCATGATGGAAATTATGATCAAATATATATATATATATATATATATTAAATTTATTATGTATTTAATATTATTTATACATTTTACAAAAAAAATATATTTTCACTTTCAATTTTGTGTAAATACTATAATTTTGTTTGAGGAAGTGTGGACTATCGCCCCTTAAAGCGATGTGATTCACTCACACACTACATGGAATGTATGAAGGACTATTTTAGTTAAAATATATGATATATATAAATTATAATTATAATTTCATTATATTATATACATATAAAAATATATTTTATTTTCTTTCATTCTTTCAACACAATAATAAAAACAAAAACAACGTTCATGTGTACGCACGACGTACCATCTACATGAATTATGTATTCCATTTCATACATCTAAAATATATATATTATAATCAAAATAATATAATATATATAAATTCTATTTATATAATTTTTTACATTATGTAATCATGATATATGTATAAGTACCAATGATATAACAAATTAAGACACATGCAAAAAACGAAGCGATTTTTATCTGAAGTGGAACCTTAACATAGGATGGTTAACAAGAAGGAAATATAACATCATAATAAAAACATATATTTTATTAGATATAATAATATTATTCAATGAAAATATGTTTAATAAATTTATATTTATTATACAGGTGGTTTGAATGAGTATGACGAGAGTCAAAACACAAGGTAAGGGGATTTCATCTCACTTTTTATTTTCATGAGATATAAGCTTTATTCACCACCCATTCCTTTTGTGAGGGTTGTATACTGTAAAATTATGTATTAAATGATTAATATAATTACATTTATGGGTATTTAAATAAAAATTATATGATATTTATTTCATGGGGTTTATGTATCAAAAGTTACCAAATCGGTGAAATGGTTTTGTCTCGATTTTCCTTCATTGGGACTCATGTTTTGTTATGAACCTAAATTAACTTTCAAGGTGTATATAATTCCATTTAACATGTTATATAATGAATTTAATTCATTTAAGGATATTTTATGTTTTATTTAATTTCATTTCCTTACATGGATATTATGATCTCATGTTACTAAGTTATTAGAGTTCATCAAGATAATCCCATTACTTTTCAACATTGTTTATGTTTATGCTTACTTTGATGAAATATTATGATCCATATCTCAAGAAAATTCGGGAATTTTATTCTCCTATGGTTATTAATGATTTATTTATATATTGATAACATTTATTCCATGCTTTAGTACAAATGATACTTAAGAAATTATTTTTATGAAATCATGACATTACCCACTCTTCGGTCATAAATTTATGTTCCTTTCAAACCATGTTTTATAAAAAGGGTTTCCAAGAATATTGTACCATTATAATTTAATATTTAGAATAAATGTTTACCCTTTTTTGTCTTCAACCAATCTCTTGAATATAATCTTCCTATCAAATTCTGAACAGGGCATTTTTCTGACCTTTTTTACTATACAAAAGGAAGGTTATTTTTACCTGGTATGACATGTATAGATTTAACTACCTTAATTTCATTGAATCTTCCATTTCATTTTTGAAAATTTATTTTTAAATAAAATGTTTTTTAAAATTAAATTTCATGGAAAATTGATTTGAAAATTTTTTTAACCTTATTTTATATGTTTCCAAGGAGAACTATTTACAAAATATTTTGAATCCTTATTTATAAGTTTTCAATGTATTTTGAAAGAAATAGTTTTAAAAACATTTTCAATATCCTTTAATATTTTTTCATTTAAAAAGGTTTTCAAAGAAATTTTAGTATTTTTGCAGGTTTTCAATGTGTTTTAAAAGAATTTTTGTTTAACGTTATTTGGAGATTAGTTTTTATGTTTTCAAGAAAAAGGTTTTCAACATGATTTTAAGTCCTATTTGTAAGATTTCATGGTATTTTTTAAATAAAATTATTTTTAAATGGTTTTATGTATAAAAAATCATTTTTAAAATATGAAATTCTATTTTCCTCAAAGAATTTTTTTGAAGGATATTTCAAAATTATTTTCTATATTAGATTACTTCTATTGGTGTTACCCATTCCCTTCTAAGAAATGATTTAAAGGTTCCATTTATATTATTTCTATGAATGGGTTATGCTTAATGTCTTGGAATTTATAAAACCCATTTATCATTCATGGGTTATATGTTTATGAAATCAATTTCTCTTTCCTGGGTTATATGTTTGTAAAATCTTTTTCTCTTTCATGGGTTATGGTTTTGGTGAAATTGATATGAAACCCATCTTTTTTCCACAGGTTGTGATATGATTACATGTTTATAGTACATATTTTATTTCATGGGTTATGATATTATTATTTATGATCCATTGGAACATGTATGTATAATTTCATTATGAGATGGATGGGACCTATATCTCCCTCTAATACATTGGTTCATGATTTATATCTCTTGAGATAGACAAAGATAGTCTTGGTAATGAACTGTGACTACTAAGATGGCCATGGGAGTAAAACATGACTACCAAGATGGAATGATTAGTGAATTCATGGTACTAAGATGGACATGTGAGTGAACCCTGACTAACAAGATGGTGTGGGGAGTGAACCCATACCACCAAGATGGTATTTGAAGCAATGCCTTGGCTACTATAGAAATCACATTATCTACTTATCTGTCTTCAAAAATTCTATGTATTATTCATATTTTATGGATTAATTACTTATTCTATTTTACTAATTATCCATGTATTATGAACTTACAATCTTTATTATGATCTATAACATGAATGTTATGATTTTGAAAGGCTATTCTCAAGTTCTATACCCTTTTGTTCATGTTATTATTACATATTTTCTTTATTTACCCCAATTAAGCATCTGAGCTCACACTTTTCTTATGTTTCCTTTCCCTACGTTATGAATAATGGTTTTAGGTGGGATTAATAAAGGTGGAGATCTTTATGGGAGTTGTTGAAGTTATTTCACCATGATAAAATAATTTTTCCATGTTTCTAAAGACACTAAAATATTATGGTGCTTAGGAATTTAATTCTGGTAATGTACTGAATTTGCATCTAAAATTATGTAATATCAATGTATTCTAATCCAGGGTTGCTATATTGAGCCTAAAATTATTTTTAAAACACATGAAAATCATTAACAAAAATACTAAACTCTAAAAATATAACTTCAACCTAATTTTAAAATAAATAAAAATGTTAAAATCCTTAAAAAATTATTCATTTTAGATCATTTGAATTAAACATATAAAATTGGCCAGATTTTAGTAAAAAATTGAAATTCTAGGGAAATATTATTTAAAATCCTTCTAAAATCCTTAAATTGTGTTTTAAAATGTGTAAAATTTATGAGTTTGTAAATATTATGGATGATATATTGATCATATTATATTTTTTTTGTTTGATCCTGAAATATTATATTTTCACTAGTAGATTTTTCATATACTAGAAGATACCAATAATCTATTTTGATAAAACAATTTAAGGTTCTAGAAGTCATTATATTTCATTTACTATTAGACTATACATGGATTGATGAGTTATCATTTATGTGTCAAATACACATCTAAGAGATAAAAAACATTTCAAATATATTTGTAATCATTAAACAATGTCCCATATTTTTCAAAAATCATATATTGATCATAAATAAAGTAAATTGGAATTTAATATTTGGGATCATATAGCTCTAAAAGATTAACCTTTATTTATTCAATGACCAATGGGGGAAAATAAATTTCCCCCCCTAATTTATAGTACCATTGATGATCTTTGATAATTTCATGTATTTTCCTTGAATATTGGATTGAATTCCTTAGTTTCAATCATATAAAAACAATTTAGTGTATTAGGAAAAAATGTGTATGCGAGACCCAAATCATGAGGTTGGTATAATGACATGTATCTAGATTCAGAAAATTATTTTATAGATTATTTGATTGTTATCATTGATAAAAGTGAGATAATGTTGTAGTAAAAGGTCATTCCTTTGGTAAGAGTATAATAATAACATGGGAATCATTCTAATAAGAAATGGAAACTTGAATCCAAAATGAAGACCAAGTGGAAATGACTTACTCCTCATAGAGCTAATTAAATATTCCCGTGGATGAGGAGATAGTGGTGGGGAGGTTGTAAAGACTTGTATCTTTCTTAGCGAGCTTCCACATTTTTTTCTAGGCTCGTAACTCTATTTTTGTATTATTTTTAATTTAGTTGTTTTGAGAAAAATTCAATTGAGAGTGTTTTTTGTTTTCTTTGTTTAAATTTACGGTGATGGAATGTCTAAAATTTTTCACAAGTGTAGGAGTATCTCCTGATGTGAAATTATGTAGTTCATTAGATTAATTATATATAGTGTATGTTTCTGAATTTATAAAAATTTCATAATGAAAGGTTCATCATTAATATCATAAGGATTCACTATCTTTGAAATTTTTGTATGGAGGAGTGACCCTATTATAATATAGTTGATAATGTTATCATATGGATTATACTACAACAAATGATATATGAAAGACTATGATCTAAACGATGAAGATAATGTCAAAAGTTTGTTCAAAATATTTAATATGGTTTTTGTAAGGTTGATAAGGGAGAATCCTAAGGATTATGGAACATCATAATATTGTTTTTGGTTTCATTGTAAGGTTGGGGGAGCTTCATTTGGGGTTTTCAACGGTTTTAAGGTTAAAACAACATCAAAACGTTCATCATATTTGTAACACCCCGAGATTTTATGAAAAATATTATTTTTAATTTCACTAATGTCTTGTGTTGTACGCTACACCAAAAGGAGCTTCCACAACACGCATCCTTGATTTGCCTTGCAATACACGCAATCGCGACCTTCCTCGATAGCGTGTGTAGTACGCAATAACGAGTTTCACGAAACAACGATATGCTATTAAAATATTATTAAAACTAGCCATTATGAATAGTAATAACCACTTTTTAAAATTTTAGAAATTTTATCTCTCACAATGGACTTCATTTTTGGGTTCGGAGTATCGAATTTAGCCTAAGGTGAAATTTTGGTACTTTTCGGATAACTTCCATATTCTGATGAATAGTGAAAATTACTAAAATTATAATTAAAAACAACTTTTTTAATCAAAATAATTAATAGTGATAAATTATTAATTTGAGTTGTTTTAAAGTATATTTAGAATATATTTTTTACAATTTAATACAATGTTGGTCATTGGATGTAATTTCACATTTAAACCAGACATAAACAAGTGTCAATCTTTTGATAGATATTGTTTCTTAAAAACACCCTATTTGTTTTAATAGCGGGATTTAATTATAAAATTAATTAATGCAACTTCTATGTTATGAATTTGGTAAAATAGACTTCATTTTTTGAATTCGGAATATGAAATATAGCTTAGGATGAAATTTTGGTATTTTTCTGAAAACATTCAATTTTTGATGAATAGTGAAACTACTAAGTGGTAGTTAAAAAACTGAACTTTTCATAAAACATAATTTTACCGCTTCTGTGAATGGAATTTCAAAAATCCGAGAGACACTTTTGATGTCAGTAAGTAAAATGTGGTTCAATGAGATGAAAATAATTTTTGGTGAATAGTAACTTTTTAATTTTATTTACCACGGTTAATAGTAAATAGGGTAACTAAGGGTAAATATGATATTACTATTACCCTAACACATGTCCTAATTCTATTGGATAAGTGTAATTCGACCAAAAACAATCTTATTAATATAATATGACCATTTAGGTCCACTTGGATTAGATTATGACATTTAATATTATTTTATTTAATGAATAGTTAAAATAGTGAAAATCAAAGTTTAATAACTAAAACATTTTTAATATGGGGTTATACATAAGATAAATTCGACTATAAATATTAATTAGAAATCTAGAAAGATTTCCTACATAATGATATTTTATTTATAATTTTTAGACTTTAAATAAATTAATTTATATATGACACAACGATGATGCATTAATTACCCTTTTAAGGAAATATTAACATAATTGATGTTATAAATGCTCAAATGAATGTAATTTGAGACTTTTTATGACTTAAACTAATTTTCTAGGTTAATATGACATGTTATTGTTGATGTAAGTAACTTGGTTCGAACTTATCATTCTGTTATGAATTTCATAAAAATCATGCACCAAATAGTGTCAAAATTGACATAAAATAGTTTTTAAAATAAATATTATATTATTAATTGTTATTTTATTCCTAAAAATATAAGGTTCGGCCAAATGACTTAGATAAGATTATATATATTAATAATAGACAATTTTGGGTTCGTTTGGCATGTCATATTAAGTGTATTAACCATATAGTGAAAGAAAACAAAAAGACATGGTAAAAGTTGAATTATTTAACTTAGAGTTAAATCTAATTGATAAGGTTAAAATAACACCCTAAACTTGTCTAAATCCTATTGGTTGATAGGATTTCGACCCATACCCACTTTAGCTTCGAAATAAGACCCTTTGGAACCATTATAAACCGATTTTTACTTTAATATAAAATAATATTTTGAGATATTCCTAAGGTGCCCCTCTCCTCCCTTATAAAAGGACACCTCCTCCCCCTCCTCCTCACACCAATTTGAGCACTCAAGCTCGGCCAACCCCTTCCAAAATCTCTTCTCCACTTCCCTAGAAACATCCTAGAGGTTCTGGTCTTCCTCAAAGACCAATTTTAGTGCCCTAAGAGGAGGTCTCAAAGAGGCGCTTCAAAGAAGAGGAGGTTCGGACACATACGAAGCAAATCGGACCTAATGTAAGGGGAAATATCACAATCTCATTTTTATCTGAGATTGTTTATACATTGGTATTTACTGGGGTGTATTTTATCATACACATCCATGTTCACTCAATATTAAATATTGTTTCCATCCACTTACAATAGTTTAAATCCAATTTTACCCTTCTATGAGTTTTTAGTAAAGAATATGAAAGGAATCTTTTGTCGTTTTTTGTACGAGGTACTTTTTGACTTTTCCGAAAAAAGTATGAGAAGAATGTTTTTTTTAACTTATACGGCATGAATGGATTTTTAAAACATTATTTCCAAGAAGCTTCCTTTACAATTTTTCAAGTTTATTTTTAATCAACTTATTTTATTTTAAAGTTGTATGACATGTTATGAAAGGAAAAACGTTTTTGAAGAAGAAAGGATATTTTCCTCAAGAATGGAGTTCAAGTGTTTTATCAAAATTATTTTCCATCTATGATAATAAAGGGTTCTGTTTTTATCCCTATTATTACATTGATTTGATCATGTTGTGATGGAATTATTTTTATGAATTCCTTTATCTTATATGAAAAGTTTTATGATGTCACGATGTTTAAGATTCCCATTTTTATTACTTGGGTTATGCAATGATGTATGATTTATGATTTTGTGGCACACATAAGAATGGTATCATTATTAGATGGGTGGGATCTATATCTCCCTCCAATGCATTGGGTAAAGATTTTATATCTCATGAGATAGACAGGGCTGGAACGGTAGGTTATACCGGTTCAGTGAAACAAAACTGAAACGAGGGTTACTCGATTCAGAAAGGGACTTTGTCCACTAGGATAGTCTTGGCAATGAGTCTTGACTAACAAGAAATGATTCTATATGATTATGTGTGAATTCCACAAAGTATCATGTTTTAAGTTATGATTATTGTGATTACATTTCACTGCCATGATTTACCCCATGTTATGAAATTATGATCTCTTTTGTAGGTTAAGATTTCCAAAAGTTATGTGCTTATGTATATGATGTGATTGATATTTATTTTGTTTACCCTTACTGAGCATTTGAGCTCACCCTTTTATGTTTTCTTTTCCCCAGGATATAAATAAAGGTTTTAGGTAAAAAAAAGGAAGATCTTTATGGGAGATTTTGAAGATCTTTCACCACGATTAGAAGATTATATTCCGAGTTTCCAAAGACACTAAACTATTACGATCCTTGTGTGTGTGTTTTTTTGTTATGTACTAAGTATTCCGCAAATGTAATGTAATGTCCATGTACGTTAAGATTCGGGTCTCTACAGTTGGTATCAGAGGAAAGTTTTAGTCAACCTTTGGAAACTAGGATGCGAAAACGTTAGTGAGATCCCTAGAGATATTTCTACGGTATGTCTAGGGATGTCCCTAAGGTTAAGTATACGTATAGGTTATAGTACTAGAACTACGCTAACGATCATTGAATTAAACCTAAGATGTTAGATATTGAAGGTACTTCCCCTTTATTACGTTGTTTTCCCTAGCATGATTTTTGCCTCTCACACTATTCTTTTTGGGTTTTAGACGATGGCTGGAACCCGAAGGAACCGTGTTGATCAATGCAATGGACAATGCAATGTTTGTCCTCCTGAACAAACAAATGTTATGGGAGATGGAGTGCAAAATCTTATTGCTATACTTACACAAGCTATGAATCATTCTGGACTTCCAAATGAGCAGAGAAGGGAACAATATTCTATTGAGTCCTTCATGAGGCAACGTCCACCTTCTTTCAGTGGGTCTTCTGATCCACTTGTTGCTGAACAATGGATCAGTACCACTGAAAAGATATTTTCAGTTCTTCAATGTTCTGAACATGATAAAGTCATCTTAGCAGTATATCGTTTGGAAGGTGAAGCTGATCAATGGTGGAATCTTATCAAGAATACAAGGCAAAGAGATGAAGTTGAGTCCATGGAATGGGATGATTTCAAGAACTTATTTTTCAATAAGTACTTCCCTCGTATTCTTCAAACAAAGGTGGAGAAGGAGTTTCTTGAACTAAAGCAAAAGAATGATGAATCTGTTGGTATATACGAAGCGAATTTTACAAGACTTGCAAGGTATGCATCTGGCATTATCATTCAACCTGAAAGTAAAGTTGATCGATTTTTCACTGGCTTAAAACCAAGTCTTCGGAGGTCATTATCTATAAGAGACTTCAGTAGCTATGAAGAAATTGTGCGTTGTGCTATCAAGGTCAAAATGGAAGTTGGTGTTACATATCCATCTCATGGTTTTGACAAGAAACGAAAGATGGAGTTCAAGGAGAAATCTCAGAATAATGGTGAAAGGAAGATGAATGTTTCCTTATGCAAAAAGTGTGGAAAGAAGCATGGTGGAGATTGTCTTAAAGGGACTAGAAAATGTTTTAAGTGTGGAAAAGAAGGTCATCGAGAAGATGAGTGTCGAAGTAATGGAAAAAGGGGTTCTAATGATGTGAATAAAGAAAACACTGCAGAGAACGCACCACCAAAACTTCAATGCTTCAAGTGCAAGGAAATGGGGCATTATGCTAATAAATGCCCTAATCCAAGGGTTAGTGATGATCAACATGAGCAACCACTGAAGGCAAAGGACAAGGGGAAGTCACATGCGATCACTATTGGCGATGTTGAATATGACAACGATGTGGTGGAAGGATTAAGTGTTTATGTAATGGGATTCCAAAATAATGTTGTATCATGGAGTATTGGAATATTTATGTATTGTTCTAATGTGGTATTCAAAGTGATTGAGATATTATGCACATAATGAAGGGAAAACGAGAAAATGAAATGTTTAACAGTATTCATGAGCTCATGATTTATATAAGGACTAAGTGATATCATGGTTTGAGTATATAGAATTTTGAGGATTTTGGTATGTGGAAGGTGTTAACTTTTAACTGCATTCATGTTTTCACTAAGGTATTCAAGAGAATACATGATTAAGGACTTTGAATGTTTGGAATGGGACCAACAAAACATATCTTATGATATATGGGGATCAACGATGGTATTAAATCTCTGGTAATCGTTTTCACTTTGTGGACTGCAGTATTATGGATAAGCCTAAAGATTGGAATGGATTATGTTGGACATAAGATAGTATTGTTTAAAGATAGAAGTTTTCTTCGATATTATTGATGGGATGTTATAGTAATATAGTTTTAGAAAAAGGTCAACCTGCAGGATGGGCGACAGCCCATCGCGTCGGACAAGGCTGTGAAAATCGAACCCACAACCGAAATGCGACTGGCCTTTATCGCCTACCACTGGCCTACAGGAAGTCCCTGTTTAGTAGAAACTAGTTTTATGATATATGATGTATAAGTCCATTTTAGGAACCATATATGATTAATCTCACTATAGATCGACTTATGTATATAATTTTTGAGACAGATGGAATGACCCGTCATTCTATCACATGATCTTCTAACACTTCACGAATAACAAATTCAACTTCATTTATTTAAGAGATGAAGTGGAAATTGTTCAAGGCACGAACAACAGTGAGATTGTACCAAAATCATGTAAGTATTTCTTTTAATTCATCAACTTTAGGGAAATGATCTTGAAAACCAAAAATGTTGTCCTAGTGATCTTATATCTGATGAATCACATGGTACCTTAGATCGTCACAAATTTATGGCTTTGTGATTGCTGGATTTTCCATAGACATGTTCTCTACCACTCTCCATCAGAACATGATGGTTAGATTTCTCTTCCATATCCATATTTTTACCTATGTGGAAACCCAGTGATTAGTTTATTTGGGTAACCGTTAAGTTTCATACTTTTGTTTTTAAAGATTGGTTTTGGTATTCCTTTTTACGATGTGGGTTTCTATTAAAGAAACTTTCAAATAGTAAACCATTTATAACCCCGACGAATTTCGAGGGCGAAATTCATTTTAAGGGGGGTAGAATGTAACACCCCGAGATTTTATGAAAAATATTATTTTTAATTTCACTAATGTCTTGTGTTGTACGCTACACCAAAAGGAGATTCCACAACACGCATCCTTGATTTGCCTTGCAATACACGCAATCACGACCTTCCTCGATAGCGTGTGTAGTACGCAATAACGAGTTTCACGAAACAACGATATGCTATTAAAATATTATTAAAACTAGCCTTTATGAATAATAATAACCACTTTTTAAAATTTTAGAAATTTTAGCTCTCACAATGGACTTCATTTTTGCATTCGGAGTATCGAATTTAGCCTAAGGTGAAATTTTGGTACTTTTCGGATAACTTCCATATTCTGATGAATAGAGAAAATTACTAAATTATAATTAAAAACAACTTTTTTAATCAAAATAATTAATAGTGACAAATTATTAATTTGAGTTGTTTTAAAGTATATTTAGAATATATTTTTACAATTTAATACAATGTTGGTCATTGGATGTAATTTCACATTTAAACCAGACATAAACAAGTGTCAATCTTTTGATAGATATTGTTTCTTAAAAACACGCTATTTGTTTTAATAGCGGGATTTAATTATAAAATTAATTAATGAAACTTATATGTTATGAATTTCGTAAAATAGACTTCATTTTTTGAATTCGGAATATGAAATATAGCTTAGGATGAAATTTTGGTATTTTTCTGAAAACTTTCAATTTTTGATGAATAGTGAAACTACTAAGTGGTAGTTAAAAAACTGAACTTTTCATAAAACTTAATTTTACCGCTTCTGTGAATGGAATTTCAAAAATCCGAGAGACACTTTTGATGTCAGTAAGTAAAATGTGGTTCAATGAGATGAAAATAATTTTTGGTGAATAGTAACTTTTTACTTTTATTTACCATGGTTAATAGTAAATAGGGTAACTAAGGGTAAATATGATATTACTATTACCCTAACACATGTCCTAATTCTATTGGATAAGTGTAATTCGACCAAAAACAATCTTATTAATATAATATGACCATTTAGGTCCACTTGGATTAGATTATGACATTTAATATTATTTTATTTAATGAATAGTTAAAATAGTGAAAATCAAAGTTTAATAACTAAAACATTTTTAATTTGGAGGTATACATAAGATAAATTCGACTATAAATATTAATTAGAAATCTAGAAAGATTTCCTACATAATGATATTTTATTTATAATTTTTAGACTTTAAATAAATTAATTTATATATGACAAAACGATGATGCATTAATTACCCTTTTAAGGAAATATTAACATAATTGATGTTATAAATGCTCAAATGAATGTAATTTGAGACTTTTTATGACTTACACTAATTTTCTAGGTTAATATGACATGTTATTGTTGATGTAAGTAACTTGGTTCGAACTTATCATTCTGTTATGAATTTCATAAAAATCATGCACCAAATAGTGTCAAAATTGACATAAAATAGTTTTTAAAAAAAATATTATATTATTAATTGTTATTTTATTCCTAAAAATATAAGGTTCGGCCAAATGACTTAGATAAGATTATATATATTAATAATAGACAATTTTGGGTTCGTTTGGCATGTTATATTAAGTGTATTAACCATATAGTGAAAGAAAACAAAAAGACATGGTAAAAGTTAAATTATTTAACTTAGAGTTAAATCTAATTGATAAGGTTAAAATAACACCCTAAACTTGTCTAAATCCTATTGGTTGATAGGGTTTCGACCCATACCCAATTTAGCTTCGAAATAAGACCCTTTGGAACCATTATAAACCGATTTTGACTTTAATATAAAATAATATTTGGAGATATTCCTAAGGTGCCCCTCTCCTCCCTTATAAAAGGACACCTCCTCCCCCTCCTCCTCACACCAATTTGAGCACTGAAGCTCGGCCAACCCCTGCCAAAATCTCTTCTCCACTTCCCTAGAAACATCCTAGAGGTTCTGGTCTTCCTCAAAGACCAATTTTAGTGCCCTAAGAGGAGGTCTCAAAGAGGCGCTTCAAAGAAGAGGAGGTTCGGACACATACGAAGCAAATCGGACCTAAGGTAAGGGGAAATATCACAATCTCATTTTTATACGAGATTTTTTATACTTTGGTATTTACTGGGGTGTATTTTATCATACACATCCATGTTCACTCAATATGAAATATTGTTTCCATCCACTTACAATAGTTTAAATCCAATTTTACCCTTCTATGAGTTTTTAGTAAAGAATATGAAAGGAATCTTTTGTCGTTTTTTGTACGAGGTACTTTTTCACTTTTCCGAAAAAAGTATGAGAAGAATGTTTTTTTTAACTTATACGACATGAATGGATTTTTAAAACATTATTTCCAAGAAGCTTCCTTTACAATTTTTCAAGTTTATTTTTAATCAACTTATTTTATTTTAAAGTTGTATGACATGTTATGAAAGGAAAAACGTTTTTGAAGAAGAAAGGATATTTTCCTCAAGAATGGAGTTCAAGTGTTTTATCAAAATTATTTTCCATCTAAGATAATAAAGGTTCTGTTTTTATCCCTATTATTACATTGATTTGATCATGTTGTGATGGAATTATTTTTATGAATTCCTTTATCTTATATGAAAAGTTTTATGATGTCACGTTGTTTAAGATTCCCATTTTTATTACATGGGTTATGCAATGATGTATGATTTATGATTTTGTGGCACACATAAGAATGGTATCATTATTAGATGGGTGGGACCTATATCTCCCTCCAATGCATTGGGTAAAAATTTTATATCTCATGAGATAGACAGGGCTGGAACGGTAGGTTATACCGGTTCAGTGAAACAAAACTGAAACGGGGGTTACTCGATTCAGAAAGGGACTTTGTCCACTAGGATAGTCTTGGAAATGAGTCTTGACTAACAAGAAATGATTCTATATTATTATGTGTGAATTCCACAAAGTTTCATGTTTTAAGTTATGATTATTGTGATTACATTTCACTGCCATGATTTACCCCATGTTATGAAATTATGATCTCTTTTTTAGGTTAAGATTTCCAAAAGTTATGTGCTTATGTATATGATGTGATTGATATTTATTTTGTTTACCCTTACTGAGCATTTGAGCTCACCCTTTTATGTTTTCTTTTCCCCAGGATATAAATAAGGGTTTTAGGTAAAAAAAATGAAGATCTTTATGGGAGATTTTGAAGATCTTTCACCACGATTAGAAGATTATATTCCGAGTTTCCAAAGACACTAAACTATTACGATCCTTGTGTGTGTGTTTTTTTTGTTATGTACTAAGTATTCCGCAAATGTAATGTAATGTCCATGTACGTTAAGCTTCAGGTCTCTACAATATTGTTCAATAATATTTTTAAGGTTCATTGTAAGGTAAATATTCGTGAACATCATTCTATGTTCTCAGATAGTATTCATAAGGATCATCTTAAGGCTCACCTATGGACTTTTTAAGGTTCACCTGTGGAATTTATTTGGGTTTTCCGTTTTTGAATTTTTTACATTTAATGTTTGTGCAATAAATAATTTTCATTTTTATTACATTAAATTCATTCAATGAATAATATTATAGTGTATAATAATTCCATTTTATTGATAACAAAATATGATTGATGTGTAGATCAACTAAAGTTGGAAGAAATAAGGATCATATTGATTGAAGAATATTCAAAGAGATTACTAGAGTTTATAACAGAAAATATATGTGGATTTTATTGATATGGTATCATGATATAAGTGAAGAGTTCCAACCATAAATATAATCATGCATGGAAATATTAGTAATCATATATTTGTACTATTAACTATTTCATTTATTAAAATGGATCCATGTAATTTAGGTAATCAATTACCAAAAATAAGTAAATCGTAAATGAAAAACACCATAACCATATTTAGATGTATTGAATTTCAAAATATTGAATAACAATTCATGAGTAATATTTATTTAAAATAAAAAAAGAAATAGGGGATGATCTACAAAAGAAAGTTAAACTTAATATAAGGAAGGAATCCAAACCTTGACTGGAATCAAGAAGAATATTTTTAATCTAACACTATAATCTCCGATGTGAATAAGATGATATTCTTGGAGTTTTCTAACTAAAAAAATTATAGAGTTATTTAAATTTATAGTGGTTATGAAAATAAAATCACCATTAGTGGTGTAATATTATTCTCTATACTTAGAAGACGATGAACATAATTATTAGAGGTGAATCACCTTCCTGAAGTGTTTAAAAGTAGAGATCTTTACATTACTTACGTTAAAAAAATAGAAGGGTTAGTGTAGACACTCCAAAATCAGAAAAAAAATTTCTTATATTAATGTTTTAAGTTAATTGAAGAATTTCCAAGTAAGTTCTATGGTTTATCATATTTGGTTGAACATAGTAAAAATAAGTGTGCCTCTCATGAATTTATTTAATTTAATTATGTCATATATGTGAGAAAGTGATGAATCCCTATTAAACATTATAAAATCTCATGATTAAGCTATAATTTTGAAATTAATGTACACTATTACATGCCCACCCATACTACTATGTTTACCTTTTTTGGAAACAACAATATGTATCATAGAAAATATTCAGTGATTATTTTAATCACTTTATGACAAGATTTCAAGAGAGTTCAATCAAAAAAGGGTTATATATTTTTATAGAAATAATTTATAGTTATGTAAAAACCGATTTAAATACTACTTCCAATCATTGGGAATGACTCTGTATATGGATTATATGCATTGAATCTTTGGTGATATCAATAGTGTAGCCTTATCAGTTAGGTAACAAAACTAGTTGGATACCAATATAAAATAGATTAATTTACTAGAGGATCCTTTGATAACAACACATGCACAAATATGAGATCAGGAAAAAAATATCATTCCATGTGGGAAAATTATCTTAACATTTATTAAGGTGATTCCAAGATTAGAGTGGAACAATTTCATGTACTTTATAAGAATAAAAAACACTTTAGAATAATCATAAATGATATAGTTGATGAATTATTTTGAGAAAGTGACCATTCTTGTGGAAGATATTCATATTCATTGAGATATTATTGATGATATAAAATTTTAGAAAGGAATCATGAAATTATCATGAAAATAATTTAACGAAACTTTTTTAGTTATCGAAAATAATATTATAAATAAGTTGATGCTAGAAAACTATTAGGGAAATATCTTTTAACATGAAATGATAATTAATGATAATTATACTATTTCAATGGAAAATTTTCTATTGGTAGAATTCAAGTCTATGAAGATACTATCACCAAAAGATTACCCCAATGATAATGAAGCTAGTGAGTTGATATCAATTTTCAATGTAATTTTAAAATTGTAAAAGTGAAATTCAATTTAATGATACGAAATTCCTATTATTTTTGTAGAAATGATTAGAACGTTTTTACATAGTATTCCAAGATGATAATGAAGTGGGAGAGAAAATTTGAAAAACTCAAATGTGTATAAATGAAAAATAAAAATAGAATAAAATTCTTAAAGAAGAAAAACTAATTACCTCAAGAAGATGAGATATCAGATGATACGTAATTGTAGAAAGGTCAAGGATAATGGAGACCTTAGTGGATATGTCATTGTGGATTTGTAGCGAATCCCCTAATAGAGGACATCTATTAGGGATGTGTTGTAATCAACATAAGAGTTGAACATGAGTCTTGTATTGAATAAATTGACATTTTTTGTCTATAATAATGAAACATAACTATAGAGAGTGTGACTAAATATAGTTTATGTAGTAGAATGAATTTGGGAAATATGATTCAAATGCTAAAGTTGAGTTTATCTAATCTAGAAATTCCAGAAAATTGGGAATTGAAGTTGATAAATTGTTCAAAATTAATAAAAATCATGTTGTTATTGATAGCGTGGCCAACTCAGTGAATGATATGGTCAAAATAATTTAATATCTCAAAGGTGATGTAATGATGTCGGTACTAGATCTGAATATTAAAGAAATATACATGATTCTTGGAATGAAATTGTGATGTTTGAGTAACCAAGATATTATAGTATATATATAAGACCTTTAGGAATTTACTGAGAATGTTATGACTTTGTAAAATCTGTTATGGTTTGGATATGAAGTAATATTTATTGTGTATTCAAATTTGAAGAGTATGTTCAAAATGGTCTTAACAAAACCTCAGGTTCCCACATCACAAAAGAAAGACGAAATTTCTAACTCATAAATGGATTAGGAGACTATTATTGGATTAGTAATGAAAAATAACAATTCACAACACATCTAGTGTTTTTTCTATAGAATGGTTAGACACTCATAATATCTGATTCCTAGAAAAAAATACATTTTAGAGCTCAATAAAATTGAAATCATATTATTATAATTTCATATATTTGATATGTTTTAATGTATTTTTCTTTTTTAGGATAGATATGTAAACAAATAATAATTTTTTCACCAAGGGATTAATGGAATATGCTAAATGAGAATTCAAGAAGGAGAACCTTGTAACCAGAAGCATCATCAAGAGGTCTATAAACTCATAATAATTCTATATCCATCCATGAAGAAGAACATATGGTAGATATGGGTTTGTAATAATCTTATTTACTACAAAATGATGGGAATCAACATAAATGTATCAAGAAAAGAAACTATAATAATTCCAATGCCACAAATATTTCTTTGAGATAAATTATTAGATATTTAATATGGATTCTAGATAGTGGGTTCACATCCCGTATGATAGAAAATAAATATATTATCATGGGAATAATTTATGAAAATTAATTTTTAGTCTGATTTTGAAATGATTAGTGGTTGAAGATAATTGGATCTTGGAAGGCTAGTATAGTAGGATGAGGGTTGTGGCATACTGAAACCCTATTTGTGAAGGTCTTAGTTACAACATACTATTTTTAATTCAATTGTGGTACTTAGGACATGTAATGATGGTCGATAAGATGTACTCTATCATTAATGGAAAAAATAAAACAATAGTTATTCAAGGAAGGTACAAAAAACATATCTATATCTCATCCATAAAGAATAAGGTTGATGTTTGATGTCTAAGGAGGAAGAAAATAAATTTTTTCATAAACAGATTGGCCAAATGATCTAAATGTATTTGGAGGATTTTGTGAGAAATAATAGAGCTTTTTATATTCCATTTATCATACATGATCTCCCTCACACTTGTGAAACATTCATAGAAATAAATATTGTTTTTAAATACAATAATCTAATGTATAAAAAATCATAAAGAGAGCTCGAGTTTGTGAATGTTGATGTGTATGGGACATTGAAAACCAATTCTATGAATTTAAAATTCTATTATGTTTTATATTTATTATTATAACATAGTGTATTTGATGATTTATATTAATACAAAACTATGGTGCTGAAATGAATTATTGTTTATATATAGGGTAGTAGAGAAGACACATAGAGTGAAAATTAACAATTTTGGGACCCTTAATATAACAAAATTCACAAATTTTAATGTAGAATATTATATTTGAACTATGGGATAAGACATAAAATGTCATCATTGAGGATTAATTTTCAAAATTTAGGTATTTAGTGGGTGGATAAAACTTTCAACAATACGTATCAGATAATAATAATTAAAAACATTCTCCCTGAGAAATATTGGATGTAATCTATGATTAACTTTTTATATTTCTAAAACACATGTATATTTTTTTTAAATGATGATCTATGGTATGGGATAAACTAAAATTTATGGTCTTTTGAGCATTCAAGAGTACAAGATTAATTCACAACAAAGGGAAGTTCCATCAATTTGAAGCTTAAGGTGATGAAATAAGTTTACTAGAATATTCATCCAAATGAAAGGAATGAAAATTATATAAGAAATGTCTCAGAAAAATAAATGGAATCAAATACATATGTTTTGTAGAAAGTATGAAGAATTTTCAAATTAAAGGGAGAATTTCATAAGAGAAAATGGACAAAATTTTGTAAAAATGTTTTATTTAGGTAGTTGGATCTAGGAGTGATCATAGAGTAGTAAAGTACTTTTAATAAAACACTCAGACTGATGAAACTACGATTGGTTCATTATCCACAATGAATAGAAGATGAAGAATTGATATCAGTGATGACAATATAGTTAGTGACTAGACAACTCTAGTTCAAACAAAAAAGTGTAACGACCCAGCCTCAGATTTCCCAGAGCCGGTGTCTGCTATCAATTAAATTTTCATGATTAAAAGGAATCATGCCCCGAAGGAATGATTTGTTTAGTAGTCTTGGAATAATAGACAATCAAATGAGAATTGTAGTACAAATGGATACAGTAATTGTAAAATATTTTTTTCATTCTAAAAATTTAAACAACTTCAAGGAGAACTCTAATTCATATAGTATATTCCAAGATATCATTAATAGTATGCTTCTAGGATTTTTGGGGAATAAAACATTATAAGGTTATGGTAAAATGCTTTAAGGGAAAATATAATATAATAAATAATGAATCAATGAGAATAGTCAATATGGAAAGGTAAATAACTAGAAATACATTCAATTTAAATAACTATATAAAACAAAATAAATATAGAATGGTATGAAACAAAAACAAATCCCATTAATAAATGAACTGAAATGAAATATATCCATAGATATGTTGACTCAAAATCTCATTGATGAATAATAACTGAAACTACAATGAGGTAAATTATTTCTTAATGGATGTCATGACTAAGGCACATGAGGACCTATTACTGTCAAAAACATTCACAGGACGGTTTAAAACTAAGTGTAGAAACCGATTTAAACAATTATTCATCTCATGAGAACCTATCAATGCATTTAGGATCTACATAATGTATGTGCTCCATGCATCATTTCCAGTACAAATAAGTACTCATATTGAATAATAAAAAATAACTAATATTCCTTATCAAATAATCATATTGGATGAGAAATACCAATCTATCAATAATTCCCCAATTAATCAAAATACTATAAAATTATTCACTATATGTAAAATGGTATATGGTTTAGGCAATAGTAATATCCATGAAACATGAAATGGATAATAATGGGAAATTCTTAGTTGAATGATAATAAGAAATTGAATACCACAAGGTGACTAAAAAATAAATCAAGGAATTGACTGTGAATACTATCCACGGAAAAATAAATAATAAACCATTTAGAGGAAGAATAAGGATGATATAAATATAACAAACCCATGTGGACTAAAATAGAGGGTTATTGTTATTGATGAAATAAAAGATTAACTTTTAAAAATATTATTGATTAAAATATTCTTTTCTTTTGGAAAACCTATTGAAAATAATTTTATTTAAAATAAATCTTTTAAACCTTAAAATTAGGCTTTAATGAAATGACAATAGATAAATCTATACATGTCGTACGGGGTAAAATGAATATTCTTTTTGTACGGAAAAAGTACACAAAATACCTTGTTTGGAAAGTGAAAATAAGATTAATTTAAAACATTGTTATAAAAAGGGTAAAAATTTCATTATCAAATCATTTGAAAAATATTTTTGAAAACATTTTAATAAAACACTGTTTTTAGAATAAAATATGTTCTCTGACTGAAGAGAGATATAAAGTCGAGTTTTCCTGAAAAACATATTCTAAAAACATCTTAGTACCAGAAAGTGAAAAAATGGTACTAAAAAATTAAATGTTCAGGAATAACCCGACAAGAATTAATGTTTTTGGTGTAAAATTGTTATACAATTTCCTTGAATGGAAAATTCCATTTAAATATCATTAGGAATATTCTTGAGGAAAATAATATTTAAACATTTCAAAATATCCCATACCACTTTGAAAAAAATTTAAATCATTAATGTAATGAAATAATAAAATTAAATGAAATTTTTAAAAAACATGAAGGAAAAATAATTCCTAATATAATATATCAAAATGGATATTAGGTAAAACACATAAAATAAGTAAGTAGTGAATTGACATTTATCTCATGGATGTAAAAAGTGAGATGGAAATCCTTACTAATGTAGCAACAAATGGATTGGAAAACCAAAAGGTAATAATCCTTAAATAAAACATTTAAGTACCATTAAAGTAAATTAATCCATAATATTATATTCTAATGTGTAAATAACTACAGAATATATATGAAATTAGGTGTATAAATATTATGTATGCCTTATGTAATGAAAATGAGACAAGAATCCCTTACCCTGGGTTTCATTTCTGGTGAACCTCCTTTAACTTCCTATATAATAAACATATGTTAATTTTCTACTTTCTTAATAAACAATTTCATGTTTATAATTTTATTTAGTTTAATTATTACCATGTTTAGTATAGCTACTTAAACAATTAAGTTTACGTCGGGTGTTTTTCCCCAAATATGTCTTATGTGTCAGAACAACTATTGTTGGTCAACAATATTCAAAGGGGTCATTATATAACATATTTATAACGATAAATATGACATAATTATCATATTTTTACATCAATTATAATTTTCAAATTAATCCTTAAATATGGTTATGAAAATGATAATATGATACAATCATGGAGATGGTAGGTCGTACGTACAAATGAGTAACATTCCCAATTTTAAATGATCATTGTGGAAAGAAGCTAAGTATCTTAAATCATTTTAGAATGATCATTATATAATAAATACTATATTATTTTGTCATATATACTTATATATATAGTATTATGTGATATAAAAGTAATCACATCATATCAAGGAGGTGGTAGTCCACACATCCATGAAAGACATTATCTCTATTAAAGTGTGTGAAAAGGTAATAAAGGAGTTGATATATATAACTATATTATATTTCTAGAAATATAATTATGTCATGAATATCTTATTGATGTTGTGTATGTCACTAATTGTAATGACCCAATCATTAATGAATAAAATTGCCATTCTTTTAATTTCTTATGGATATAGAAAAAACTAAAACTTTTTTTATTATGGGGTTTAAATGACTGTTAAGTATCATTAACATGGTAATATAGCCTTTTAATAGTGATGAAACTACTGATATATATATATATATATGGTTTTAAAAAAAATCCTTTTGATATAGACAAAAGAGTGGATGGCCTCATCCTATAGACTCGGGACGTACAAAGCTCAATTTTTGGAGCTTAGAAAGGAGGTAGCATCCCTGGTATTAGTTCTTAACCAAGCCCAAGCCGAGCTTCAACACGTTAATCTTGAACGAAATAACATACGAGAGAATTTCATGTTAATAAAGATGACGATTAGGGTAATGTTATCCGAGCCGCCCCAAGAGTCGGTCACCATCGCACACGTTGCACATAGGTCTTATATGGGTGTTATAAGGGGCTATGTAATAAGGTATTAGTTACTTATTGTGTAAATTTTTTATAAATACAATTTTTATTTCATCAATTCCTTTTTGAGAATAGTCTTTCTTAAAATATTATGAATTTGATAAAAAGATTTTTCTGCTAAAAATGGTACTTTGGATAAATATATATATTATGATATTAATATAAGGTTTATATAAATAATATTATAAAAACAATTCTTATAAATAATGATTATATGAATTCGTTATCTAAAATTGATTACGTAATTAATTTGATAAGAGTTATATTTTTTATACAATAAAATAGAATGTGAATTTTTAAAGAATTTATATTAAGGAATTAATGAATTTTTTAAATAATTAATATTTTAATGAAATATTATTATCCAATTTCTTTTATTAACAATAAATGTTTATATAATTTTTATGAAGTCAAGTGTGTTTTTTATTACGGTTTAAAAACTATTTTATTTCATAACCATTCAATTTTCAATAAATGTATCTTCTCATTTTAAAATTAAAAATTAACAAATTTAGAAATTTATTTAGATAAAATGAATAATATTTTTGGAATTCGGATATCAAAACTATCCACCGGTGAGTTTTTCATAATTTTCCAAGATAGTCGAATTTTAGGGTAAAAATGAAAAAATATATAAATATATAGTGTGTTTTAGGACATAATAATGATCCAATACTGATGTAATAAATAAAATAAAAGTGTTCATAAATCAATATATATGTTTTAAATTTAAAATAATTTTATTTTACATTTATTTAACTTATTTTATAATGCCTTAGTAAATCCACCAAAATGTATAATATATTTTAAGATTTTAAATTCATTTCCTTGAGGGTGTGACTCACCTCCACATAATCAAGGCTAATATTTTAATGTCTTTGGATCTTTTCCATATAAAATAATTTTTTACACTCCCATTTCCCAGAATACATGGGAAAAACCATTGGTTGGTTTGTGGTTTTGAATTTTTTAATGTGTAGGTTCCAAAACGAAAATAATAATGAATTCCTAAACATCTCCTATATAATACTACCCAAGCACCCATTCACGTTTACTCAAAATCTTTAAATCTAGTCCTAACTCTTCTCTCCACTCCCTATAGTCCTCCCAAGGTGACCAATTTCCCAATAAACCACTCCCAAGCCATTGGGATCACACATCCATGTAAGAGATCCTTACTTTCCTTCCTTCTCGTTTTTTCCATGTTTTCTTATCTTGTTGTAGTATTTTATTTTCCAATTAAAAATGATGGGGAATGTTTTTTCACCACCCCCATACTTGCATTATTATTTTTTAATGATGAGAGACCCCATTCATTCTCCTTAATCTATCCAATGTACACCCATTACCATGCCAAAATTCCGTAAGAGATTTCTCTCTTTTCATTTCCATTGAAGCATTTACCTTATATTTTGCATCTCAAATTCCATTTCATATATAGTAATTTTATTCTAAATTATCCCCTTAATCCCCATTTTAGGTATAAATTATGATATTCCCCTTTCACTCTCATTATCCCATTTAAGGAATCCCCATGTGAGGTCGTTATACTGCCGAAATTGCACCGTAATTTTCTATGCCAACATCATCGTGTAGTGAATACCATTCCCATTTCCCTATCAAGGGTATTCACAGTTATGAACATATAATTATTTATTATAAAATTTCATATATGTATTCCACATTCCTTTATCATGCAATAAATGATGATATTGAATTAATCCATGTTATATCATATATGTGGAACACTTAAGCATGAGATTTAAATGTTTATGAGCGGTGCACCCAGATAGCACTCCAGTGCATTTAAAAATGGTTAGTATCATGATATTCCATGTGCAGTGAGTCTTTACTTACTATAATTCCTGTGAAATGTAGTTTTACTCATGTTAATCAATGTTCAATGAGCCTTAGCTGATTCTAATGTCATGGTTTATATTGGTGCCACATTTCCATGATATGATAGTCATGATATATCAGGCCTTTATGTTCATGTTTCTCTTATTCTCCATTGATATTAATATTTCTTAACATGTATTGTATTTTTCATTTCATGCCTTGTCTACTCCATTACTGGGATATATAGGTCACCTATTTCTTATGTACATCCACAACTTATACCTTGAAGTGTTAATTATGAATGAATGTTGTGGTCATGTAAAAGATGAATTCAATAAAGATGTTGTATTTCATGTTTTAAGTTGTCATGTAATATTACTAATTTCTCAAGACACTATACCTCTTGATCCTATTAGTTTTATTAAGTGAAAGTTTAGGTAATAAAGCATGTTTAAATGTGTAATAAAGACCAGGGTTGTTATAGTTGGTTTCAAAATATATGTTTTACTTATTTTTGGGATTAGGATTTGAAAACCCAAGTGAATGACTAAAGGATAATACTATGTATAAGAAAGTAATCCATAAATTTTGATGAGTATAGAGTAAGTGGTGTTGATTCAATAAGGTTTCCTTATAACTTTTCCATTCCTTCATACTTGGGGGAGATTGTTGAGTCAATGAGGTTTCCTTATAACTTTACGATTCCTTCTTGTTTTGAAAATCACAAACACCTTATCTCAAGGAAAATTTCATTTTACCCAGTGTTTTACTTCAATAAAGAAAATTTTCCTTCCCCAAGGAAATTTATCCTTACCATGTTTTTCATTGTTCATTATCTTTTCTAAGTGTAAAATTCAGTTTCATTTCTAAAACCTCAGAATCATATAATACATAGATAAAAAGAATTCTTTTTTCAGACTCAAAAATCTGACTCTAAGTTCTCTGAATTCAGACTCTGAAGTCTTCTGAGTTCTGAATCCGAGTTCTCTGAGTTCAGAATCGAAACTCTTCGGAGTTCTGACTCCGAGTTCTCTGAATTTAGACTCCGAACTCTTATGATTTTTGACTCCAAATTCTCATGAATTCTTACTCCTAACTTTGTATGTTCTGACTCCGATTTCTCATTAACTCTGACTCCAAACTTTGTATGTTCAGGTTCCGAATTCTTCTGAATCCAGATTCTGAATTTCCTTGAAATTCAGACTCCGGAAATCTATAGATTTCAGGTTCCGATTTCCTTAGAAAACAGAATCCAAATATCCTTGTATTATAGACTCTGAAATCATTTTTGGTTAGACTCTGAACTTTTATTTTCCTTACATTCCTAATATTGGATTTTGGTCATGTAACCATATTTTTTCATAAACTTGTTTTTGTTATAAAATGATGTCGTGAATTCAGTTACAAACTAACCATTGTTTGAGTGATATGTGTACAGGTCCCTCCAAAATTCAAGGAAAAATATGACTGTTGGAGGAGGGAGCCGACCGTTGGTGTTGTGCTTATAAATTGGATCTCTTTTTAAAAGAGCTCAACACTTTTTATGACTCTAGATATTACATGTTGTTGAAGTGATTTCTAGAGATAGAATCTCATTATTAGTGCATACCGAACTTCTTGTTCTGATTTCTTTGTGCGACTCTAATTATTGTTGTGTACAATCGAGGGATTTAGGGGATAGGAAGATAGAGGTGTTGACTGCCTTGAAGTTGAGGGATTCCATGCTGAGGAAGACTGAGGTGCCGACTACCTTGAAGTTGAGGGCTTTGGGGGATAGCAAGACAGACTCTGATATTCGTATCGAGGTCTTGCCCTGGTGTGGGTAAGATATACTTTCTTGAAAGTATAAATCAAGGAAACCATATCCAAGGTTGTTGTATACCCTTAGCATTAGGTTAAAAGATTTATTACTTGTTACTTGTTTTGTTACAAGTTTTCAACTGCATTTTATTTGTTGAGGAAAGTATAACTATCTTATACTTCCTTATACTTTTACTCTGATTTTTTAAGATTCTATACGTTTTAAGGTAGAATATTTTTTGTTGTAAACTTTCATTAAGTTTCATTTTCCGAAACCATATTTTCTGGAATTACTTTCTTGGAATCATATTTCCGGAATCAAGAAAGTGTGTAGAACTAGAGGTTTTGTGATTTACCTTGTTTAACCTTGTTAAACATAACCATCTTAAAATGTTCCAAAGGAATTTTTAAAGTGTACAATTCACCCCCCTCTTGTATTTTTAGCATCATTAGATACTTTATTCATTAACCCTATTATTTAGATCCTACATTTGTTATTATAGAGTACATCATACTCACATACCATCTCAACAATTGGTATCAGAGGTTCGGTTCAATCTGAATTAATCTCATGATTAGATTTAGAAGAGAATTCATCTCATTATTTTCCGGAATCAGTTTTTTGGACTCATAAAGTTTGAATTTAATTTTACTTAGAGATACTCTTGTTCTAACTTTTTTCTTTTCTTAGGAATATTTTCTTGGTTTACAAATTTTTTTTACAACTAGTTTATGTGGAAAGATTTTTCTTTAAGATGGCAGGAATCAATTTTGGTTCCATAGACAATCTCAATCCAACAAGACCACCTATTTTTCATGGGAATGATTATAAATATTTGAGAGATCGTATGAAGACTTTTATTATTAATACTGGAGTTGATAATTTTGTTATTCTTACTGGAGGATATAAAATCCCGGACATGGAAGTTAGTAGCTTCACCAATAATGAAAAGCAAGAATATCAACTGAATTATAAGGTACACAATACATTGATTTGTTCTATGAATAGAAATATATATACCCAAATTTCTGCTTGTGAAGCAGAAAATTGTATTTGGAAAAAACTTGAAGTTACTCACTTTGGAACTTCAAATGTTTTTGAAACTAGAAGAGCCTTGCTCATAGCTGAATATCATTGTTTTTTTTCCTTATGGAGAACCCATATGTAAGGTGCCACAAAGATTAATGACTATTGTGAATAGTTTACAATCCATGGGTGAGAAAGGACTAGATGATGAAGCTTTTGTTGATAAGATCATAGAAATTATGCCAAATGAGTGGGAATCTAAGAGAACTACTATTGATGAAAACAGGAAGGTTACTCAGATTTATATTGATGAACTATTTGGAACTCTTCTTCAACATGAGACTAGAATGAAGAGATATGTTGATAATGTAAACAATAAGAATGGTAATGGAAGTGTTCCTTTTATTATAACTTCAAATCATACGAAATCCAAAACTCTTGAGAGAGTTCCTAGATCTAAATCCCTGATGGTTTTTATACAATCCGAATCTAGTGGAAGTGAATCTTCAGAAAATGAGGTAGAAAATCTTGCTCAAAGTATGAACAACATTGTTGGACAGAAGAACTGTCAATCCAAATATAAGAAGAAGGAAATGAAAGATAAGAAAGATTCAGAAGTTACTTGTTATGAATGCAAGAGAGATGGACATATAAGGCATGACTGTCCTATGCTTAAGAGAGAAGAAAGAACGGAAAAGAATTCTGAGAAAAAAAAAGAAGTAGTGGTAGAAGTTAAATAAGAAGAAAGCAGTAGTGATCACACCGAAGATTTGATTAAGAAAGTGGAGGATTTTCATGAGAAGAAAATCCCAGCTGATAAATTATCAATACGAACTTATCATGATGGATCTTCAAAGATTGCTACTCCTGGATTAGATTAGAAAGATGAAGATGAAGTGAATAAGATATCTGAGGAAGAAAGTTATAATCAACATTTCATTCATCCTGAAGATGTTGAGGCAGGAGCTGAGAAGGGGAAAATAGATGAAGATGGAATAGTTCAGCTGTCTGACAGCGAACATGAGTTTCTTGATGAGGAAGTTGTTCCGAGAACTGATAAGGGGAAATAGGTGGCTGAGGATACACCTACTAAAGTTGTTTTAAGGGAAAAATAAACTGGTGGATCTTCGAAGAGGAAGCTTTTCGATCTAGAGAAAGATCTCTCACCAAGGAAAGTCTCAGATTCAAAATCATCATCCCGAGGACATGATTTTGTCATTAAATCACTGCAGAAGCTTGTTGACACCATTCCGATCTTTCCAAGCATTGACTCGAGATGTCAGATGCTCCAACACATCTTGAATCAAAAATCAAATTCAGTATCAATGGTGATGGATAAGGGTGTAAATCTTGAGGATGATTTCAAGAATTTCTTCATCAACTATGATGCCCACATAAAATCTTGTAATAAAGTTGTTTGAAGGTCAAATAGGATAGTTGAATACCTGAGGGAACTTGATGAGTTTCATGATGGTGTTATGGATGATTCTGATACTGAAGATAGTAAAATCAAGGATCTCACGACTAGATTTGAGGAAAAGCTAACTCTTGAGCAGAATACTCAGACTCAAGAGGTAAAGGATATGAATGGGAAGATTTATTCTATTTCCCAAAGTTGGAAGATGGAAAGGGATCTTCTAATTGAGATCGAAGAAAAGCTAGTCAAACAAGATGAACTGATGAAGACTCGGGCAGAGGTTCTGAAGGCTCGGGATGATAGAATCAAAGCTTTAGAGAAGAAATCAGAGGATCATGGTCAGCTTTTGAAGAAAGCAGAGGAAGACCACAAGGAACTGAAAAAGATGAAAACAATAGTGACGAAATTCATACCCAAGTAGAAGGAAGGAAAATAGATCAAATCTGATCTTTTTTTTGTATTTTTTCTTTCCTTGTATAAATTCATCCTATCTTAATGAAATTTTGGTTTCTCATTTTTGTTTGGTGGCTTTGTACTAATATTTCAGGTACTATAATTACTTTTCCATTCCCTCGAATTCTTTTTGAAAATCACAAAGGGTGAGAAAGAAAAAAAGAATACTAAGAAAAGAAGAAATATCCCTAAGTTAGGAGGAGTTTATCTAAGGGTGAGTTTTTATTACAGATATTTTCATACTCAGGATAATGAAAAATATCATTCCAAAAATCTATAATATGATCCTTAGTGTTCCAAATTCTAAGGGGGATTTAGTCGTATTCATATTTTTCCATGTGTAAAGGGAGATAAGTTTTCTTGCAAAGTCTAGAAAAATATTTCTAATTCCTTATATTCCTTTTCGTAAGGATGTTTGTGATTTCTAAAAAGGGGGAGATTGTTTATTCAATAAGGTTTCCTTCTGACTTTTTATTTCCTTTGTACTTGGGGGAGATTGTTGAGTTAATAAGGTTTCCTTATGACTTTACCATTCCTTATTGATTTGAAAATCACAAACACCTTATCTCAATGAAAAATTTCATTTTACCCTATGTTTTACTTCTATAAGGAAAATTTTCCTTCCCTAAGGAAATTTATACTTGCATTTCTTTCATTATTCATTATCTTTTCTAAGTGTAAGATTCTGTTTCATGTCTAAAACCTCGGAATCATATAATACATTGATAAAAAAGCATTCTATTTTCAGGCTCTAAATTCTGACTCTAAGTTCTCTGAATTCAGACTCTGAACTCTTTTGAGTTCTAAATATGAGTTCTCTTAATTCAGACTCCGAACTCTTCTGAGTTCTGACTCCAAGTTCTCCGAATTCAGACTCCGAACTCTTATGAGTCTTAACACCAAATTCTCATGAATTCTTACTCCGAACATTGTATTTTCTGACTCTAAATTCTCATGAACTCTAACTCTGAACTTTGTATGTTCAGGTTCCGAATTATTGGGAATCCAGATTCCGTATTCCCTTGAAATTCAGACTCTATAAATCTATAGAGTTTAGGTTCTGAATTCCTTAGAAAACAGAATTTGAATATCCTTGTATTATAGACTCTAAATTAATTTTTGGTTAGACTCCAAACTTTTATTTTCCTTACATTCCAAATATTGGATTTTGGTCATGTAACGATATTTTTTCTTACAGTTGTTTTTGTTATAAAATGATGGTGTGCATTCAATTAATAACTATACTTTGTTTGAATGACACATGTACAGGTCCCTCCAAAATTCATGGGAAAATATGACTGTTGGAGGAGGGAGTCGACTGTTGGTTTTGTGTCTATAAATAGGTTCTCATTTGAAAAGACCTCAACACTATTCTATGACTCTAGAGATTACTTGTTGTTGAAGTGATTTCATGAGAGAGACTCTCATGATTAGTTCATACTGAACTTCTTGTTCATATTTCTTTGTGCGACTCCGATTGTTGTTGTGTACAATCGAGGGCTTCTGGGGATAGGAAGACAGAGGTGCCGACTACCTTGAAGTTGAGGGATTCCTTTCTAAGGAAGATATAGGTTCCGACTACCTTGATGTTGAGGGCTTGCGGGGATAGAAAGACATACTTCGATCTTTGTATCGAGGGCTTACCCTGGTGTGGGTAAGACAAACTTTCTGGAAAGTATAAATCAAGGGACCTTTATCATAGTTTGTTGGATACCCTTCTCTTTGGGTTAAATGATTTATTACTTGTGACATGTTTTGTTAAAGTTTTCCACTGAATTTTATTTGTTGAGTAAAGTATAACTATCTTATACTTCCTTATACTTGTACTCTGATTTTGTAAGATTCTATACGCTTTATGGTAGAATCTTTTTCATTGTAAACTTTCATTAAGCTTCATTTTATAGAACCATATTTTCCAGAATTACATTCTTAGAATCATATTTCCGGGATCAAGAAAGTGTATAGAACTAGAGGTTTTGTGAATTACCTGGTTTAACCTTTTTAAACATAACCATCAATAAAATTTCCAAAAGGAATTTTTAAAGTGTACAATTCATACCCTCCCCTCTTGTATTTTGAGCATCATTAGATACTTTATTTAGTATCTCTTTTATTTCGATCCAACATTTGGTATTATAGCATATATCATACTCACATACCATCTCAACAAGTTGTTTATTAGGAAAATACATCCAAGTCTAGATACAAATAAGTAGAGGTGGATCTGGAACAGATGTATCTAGGGGTAAAACCTAAAAACACCACTTTGAGCTAGAATCGAACGAGAAATGGTGCACAACAACTAGACTTGATGCGCTCTTGGTTCGACACTCCTAGAGGATGTGCCGCAGTAAATTCATAAGCTAAGTATTATCCATTATTAATAGAGAAAAAAATTCCCATAAGAACATACGTTAGGAGATAGATCACGGATAACATAAATTGAAGCCAAGAAATTTATAAGTTAAGGAGATAAATGTAATTTATAAGTTATCCCTTTAATGTCATTAGACCCCCCATTTTGTGTTAATATGTTAAGGATACTCATCCCTAATTTTGCTTTTATTCTAGACAATGGATTGTAATATGAGGAATCATGCTAAAAATAATGAGAATGGAAATGTGATTATTGTCCCAATGAGATTCCCAATCAAATGGGAGCTCATGTAAGACATATATTGATTATGAAAAACCATATATCAAAAATCATAATTAAAAATTGGTACTTTTTTAATTGCCGAAGGAAATCAAGAAAGAGGAATATGACATCTCATGAAAGTCCATCTGATAAAGGGGATAAGGGAAAGAATACCCAATTTCTTTCATGCAACTAGTGTGGAAATAGGCACCAAGGGAAATGTCACAAAGGGGATATGAGAAATTTTAAGTGTGGAAACGAAGGGAATAAAGTATAAAATTTCCATGAAATAATGGATAATGTGATGGATGGAAGAAAAGTTACATGACGGTATATTATACAGTTCTATGTCATAAATGTGGAGAAGTCAGGAATTATCCAAGACAATGCTCTATTTCAAGTGCTTAGAATCATGATGAGCATAAAAAATCTCCAAAATAAAGGGAGCATGTGATATCCTATGATATGATGGATAATGTGAATGAACTCATGTAACCACTACTTCAAAGTAGTTTAAGTCATAATGTATTTTAATTTGTTTCCAATCAGTATATCTTTTTTGTTTTCTAAAAACATTTAGTCCCCACTAGAAATGATATTAAATCATTAGGGAAAACTTATATATGTGTTTCACCACATATTGAAGTTTTTGGTAATGTTATTATTGAATATATTATAAGTCTCCCTTTGATTTAATTTGAGTAAAAATGATAATGTCATTGCCTATTACTCAAGGCCGATGAAGATTAATGAGAACAACTCTCCCACACATGATCTGAAGTTGGAAGCTATGATCTTTGAATTGAAAATATGGTGGCATTATCTCTTTGGGGGAAAGTTTGAAATATATACAGATCAAAAAACTCTCAAATATATATTCACATAGAAAGATTTGAACATGATCCAATAAAGATGGTTGGAAATGATTAAGGATTATGACTTCCCAATCCATTACCACCCGGGGAAATCAAACATGGTGGCTAATTTTCTAAGTATAAAGGACCCAATGATTCTGTAATTAATGAGAATTGAAAAGGATACAATCTATTTATATTTGAAGAGTAAGGACATGGAAAGCATAAAGTAAGGAACATCATCAATCATTTCACAATTTATTGCTCAACCGTCTCTTCGAGAGACGTTAAAGGATGATCGAAAATATGATGTGGGAATTCCAGAGAAAGTGGAAACTATCATAAAACGTAAATCCTTATAGTTAAATGTTAAGGAAGAAGGAATTGTGAGATTTGGTAAAATATTATGTGTTCCCTCAAATCTAGAGTTAAATAGTGAACTTTTGAATGATGCACATAGTTCTAATTTCTCCATTCACCCAGGAAACACAAATACGTATCAGGATCTTCGAGAACATTATTATTGGGATAAAATGAATAAGGAGATCACCAAATATAAATCCAAGTACATGATATGTCAGCAAGTGAAGGCTTATAGAAAGAATTATAAGGGGATGATGCGACCATTAACCATACCAACATGGAAATTTGAGAACATCACTATAGACTTTATCACTATAATTTCGAAGAATTCCAAAGGAAATATAGCTATCTGGGTTACTGTGGATCATTTTGTAAATAATAAACACTTCATTAAAATTTAATAGGATTTATCGTTAGATCAACTATCACAGATATACATTACATAAGTGGTAAGGCTGTATGGTGAAACAAAATCAATTTTATCCGATCGAGATCTAAGATTCACCTCAATGTTCGGGAAAGGTCTCCAATATGATCTGAATAGTGAGTTAAAATTCAGCATGACCTATCTCCCTTGAACCAATGGAAAATATGAATATACTATCCATATATTTTAGTACATGTTGAGAGTATTATCAATGGACTTAAAAGGAGGATGGGATCAACATCTTCTTCTGGTTGATTTCTCTTATAACAACATTTTCCACTCAAGTTTCCAAATGGTTCCTTATGAATCCCATTATGGGAAATGGTGGAGAACAAAAACATGTTGGGATGAAGTTGGGGGGTGAAAATTTATATGTTTGGAAATGGTTGAAGAAATGGTGGAGAAGGTTAAGACCATCCAATAACACATTAAAGTTGATCAGAATTGACAATAGAGCTCTACATATAACCATCAGCGAGACCTAGAGTTGATATTGGAGATATGGTATTCCTCTGGATATCATCATGGAAGAGATTTATGAGATCTGGGAATAATGGAAAGTGTAGTCGAAGTTACATTGTCCCTTTTGAGATCCTTAATCACATTAGAGATGTGTCCTATCGACTAAAACTCCCACCAAACCTGTCTCAAGTAAATGATTTATTCCATGTATCACTCTTGAGGAAGTACATACCTGGCCCATCACATGTACTCAACCCATAGGTGGTACCATTGGAGAATGACCTTTCTTATGATTAGTGGGTATTGAAGATCTTAGATCACAGGAAAAATTTTCTATGAAAAAAATTATTCCCCTCATCAAGGTGTTGTGGAAAAACCACAAGTTTGAAGAAGCAACATGGGAACCGGAGGATAGGATGAGGTAGAGTTACCCTCATCTTTTTTAGTGTGGGAAAAGGAAATTTCGAGGGAAACATATCTTAAGGGGTAATGTTGTAAATAATTGATCATTTATGAATAAAACTCAGTTTTTTAATGTCTTATGGATATAGAAAACACATGCACTCTTTTTTTATTATTGGATTTAATGGACCGTTAAGTATCATTACTACTGATAATATAACCATTGAACATTGATCACATGACTTATATAAATAAAAGGTTTTAAAAAATACTTTCTACACAGACAAAGGTGAGGATGGCCTCATCCAATTGACTCAGGTCATACGAAGATAAAGTATCAACGCTTGTAAAGGAGGTAGCACCAAAGGGATTCACACTTGACAAAACCCATGCCATGCTTCAACATGTTAATCATGAACAGAATCACCTATGGTTGAATTTCATGTTAATAGAGGTTACCACAGAAGCGATGTTATCTGAGCCTCCCCGAGAGTTTTTCATCATCGCATACTTAACTGTTAGGTCTTATGAGGGTGTTATAAGGGGTTATTTAATAAGGTATTAGTTGCTTATTATATAATCCCTTTTTAAAAATAAAAGTGTTATTCCAACAAATCCTTTTTGAGAATAGTCATTCTTAATAAAAAATGATATATTTGATATATTGATTTTTCAGGTAATAATGGTACTTTTGAGAAATATATAGACTATTATATTAAACTGAAGTTTTTATTAACAATATTAAAAAAAATCATCTAAATTATGATTATATCAGTTTGTTATCTATAAATGATTTGGTTATCAATTTGATAAGAGTTATATTTTTTATAAGATAAAATAAAATGTGTTTTTTTAAGAATTTAGTTTATGGATTTAAAGAATTTTTTAAATTAATAATATATTAATAAAATATTAGTATCATATTTATTTTATTAATAAATGAGTATATAATTTTAATAAAGTAAATTGTATTTTTTATTCTCGTTTAAAAAATGTTTTTGTCAAAATATATCAATTTTCAATAAATGTCGGTTCTAATTTTAAAAGTGAAAATTAACATATTTGGAAAATATTTAGATAAAATTAATATTATTTTTGGAATCAGAATGTCAGAATTATCCACTGGTGAATTTTTCCTAAATTTCCGAGATAATCGAATTTTTGGGTAAATATTAAATAATCTATAAATATATAGTGTGTTTTATAACCTTATAATTACCCAAGAGTGATGTAATAAATATAATAAAATGGTTATTCGGACAAATATATGTTTTATCTTTATAATAATTCGATTTTACATTTATTTGACATATTTTATAATGTCGTAGTAAATCCTCAAAAATGTATAAAATATTTTATGATTTTAAATTCATTTCCTTGAGGGTGTGACTCACCTCCACATAAAAAGGATAATATTTTAATGTATTTTGACGTTGAACTTATAAAATAATGTTTTACACTCCCTTTTACAGAATCCATGGTCTAAATTCCATGGGTTAGTTTGTGGTTTTGAATATTTTTGTGTGTAGGGTCCAAAACCAAAATAATGAAGAATTCCCCCACTATTCCCATATAAACACACCCAAACACTCATTCACCTTAACTCAAACACCTTTAATCTCGTCCTCACTCTTCTATCCACTCCCTAGAGTCCTCCCAAGGCACTCGAAGTTCCCATGAGGCCTCTCCCAATCCATTGGGATCACACATCCAAGTAATGGATCCTCACCTTTCTTCCTTTCTAATTTTTGTCCAAGTTTCCTTATATTGTTATACACTTTTATTTTTGAATTAAAAATGATGCGGTAAGTTTTCTAACTTCCCCATAATTAAATTATTATTTTTTAATGATGATATACCCCTTTTACTCCCCTTAATCCCTCCCATGTACACCCGTTACCATGTCGAAATATCGTAAGGTATTTCTCACTTCTCATTTTCATTCAACCATTTCCCTTATATTATGCATCTCAAATTCCATTTTATATGTTGGGATATTATTATCCATGGTCCTCATACTTCCCATTTAATGTATAAATTATGATATACCCTTTTCTCTCTCTTCATCCCATTTTATAAATCCTCAAGTTATATCGTTATGCTGCCAAAATCACACCCCGATTTTCCATGCCAAAATCATCGTCTAGTGAATACCATTCCCATTTCCCTATCAATGGTATCCAACTTTATAAAAATATACTTATTGATTATATACATTAATATCTATATTCCATATTAATTAATCATGTAATAAGTGGTGATTTTGAATGAATCCATGTTATATGATCCTTGTGGCACACTTAAGAATGATATTTAAATGTTCACCAGGGGTGCACCCTGAAAGCACTCTAATGCATTGAGTAATGTTTAGAATCATGATATGCCTTGTGAAATGAGGGTTTAATCAGGATAACTCATGTAAAATTAGGGTTTACTCATGCTAATTCATGTGCAATAATCCTTTCCTCTTGCTAATGTCATGTTGTATGTCGTTGCCACATTTCCCTATTATGATAATCATGCTATATCATGCCTTTATGTTCATGTTTCTCTTTTTCTCCATTGATATGCCTATTGCCTAACATGTATTGTATTATTAATGTCATGCTAGGTTTAATACCTTAATGAACTTTATATATCACCCCTTTCTTGTGTACATCTTCAGTTTATCCCACGCAATGTTGAGTACAAATGCATGTTGTGGTCATGTACAAGAATCTTTCAATAAAGATGTTTTATTTCGTGTTTTAAGTTGTTATGTAATGTTCCTAATTTTCCAAGACACAAGACCTATCGATCCTTAGAGTTGTATTAATTGAAATTTCATGTAATAAAGAATGTTTAAATATGTAGTAAAGACCAGGGTTGTTATACTTATTTTTAATTATGACTAATCATTTATATATTCCATGTAGTATGTTAACGAATCACATCACTTTGAGGGGATGGTAGTTCATACTTCCCAAAAAATGTTATCGTTTTAACGTAAAATGGAAAGTATTAAATTTATGTATTATAAAATGTTTCAAAAGTATAAATACATAATAAATATCTTATATATCATATATAAACAATGTGTACATCATAATTTCCATCATGAGAAGCGGTAATAGAAGAATGAACACTCATCGATTCGTGAGGAAATAGTTTGTTGTCAATAGAAACATTCTGTTTTTTACCCATTAAATGGTGGTGTGTATATGTTTAGGATTAATTATAATCATAAAAACATTATATTATATTCATGATACTTGTTTTTTTATAAAAAAAACATAATAAATATATTTTGGGGGTTATAGAATGGAAATGAAACTAAAGAGATCGATAAAAGTCCATACCTTTTAATCGTGTAACATATTTTGGTTTGACTCAAAAGGATTTTTGGAAGGGTTTCTTTCCAAAGAGATGCTTATTGTTCTATTATAGGAATTATGGGAGACTATTTTGGTACTTATTGTCTGAACATAAGAGGTTTGTGTGGTGTGAGGAATGAGTAAATGTGGTGGCCTTTTATAGGAAAGTAAAAGGGCTCGGTTGGTATTTTTAAAAAGAAGTTAGGTGTGCACATGTTATTACCACAAAAAATACAAAAAAATAATAAAAATAATTAATTGATAGTTCATGTCCATGATATGTCTATTAAATGGGTGATGGACAAGTGGCAAGGTCATTTGTGCCCTTAAATTAATGGTTTAGTCAAATATTAAGCTTCGTTTTACCTTAATAATTGTAATTAATTTTAATCACTTTCACTAATATTTTTGGTAAAAAACATATTTTATCTTATTATATATTATAAATTATTCTCATTATTAATATTGAAACTATATTTTGGAAATATAATCAAATAAGAGGCATAAATTAAATTAAAATTAGTCTCACAGACGGAACGACAATGCGTGTTTTTAAAGTAAAAACATCTGAAATTTGGCTATGTTTCCATAATCTATTTCAATGTTCAATTGATCCCAATAACATAAATTGTATTAATGGATAAAAATATTATCTAATTAAACATTAAAACCAGTCAAAATAATAACTTATCCTTATAAAAAATTATATGAATATGCAGTTTCGAACAAAAATTCATTATTTTAAGTTTTTCATTAAAAATTGAATCTTTAGATAAAATAACCAAAACATCATACTAGTCTAGATTTTATGTTTCGATTCAAAAATTAAGTTTATTTTCACAAATTATATCAATAAAAGTGTAATAATGCAGCTTTAAAGTTGGTTCTCCATTAAAAGGAGGTAAAATCACCTTTATAAAAATATAGAATTTTATGTGTGAAATAGGTTTTGTTATTTTCATTTTCAAATAAATACTAATGGATTAATATCAAAAATATTTTATTTAATATATAAAATATATATTCCATTAAAATACTTAAATAATTTTATTTTATTTTATTTATTATGGTAAATAGATTTATGAGCATAAAAAAAATTTATATAAAAACATCATGTTTATATTCAATTGGTTCCAATATTCATTTCTAATTAATTTTTAAAAATGAATTATTATTATATTATTAAAACCCATATATTTTCATAAGTTAGTTAATAATATTCATAACCACTAACACAAAATAGGTTATATAATATTATAAAAATAATAATATTTTAATAATACATTGTGATTTGTTGATACTTGGTCTTGCGTGTAACAAAAACTTTCTAGAAAGTTATCTCTCTCATGTATCACAAGCTATATAGGAAGGTCACTCTTGTGTGTAATGTAAGCTATCAAGGAAGGTATCTATTTCATGTAACACTATCCAACTCAGTGTTTCCTGAATTGAAATACATATAGAATCTATTTTAAGTAATATAAATATTATAAAGTATCAATATATTACATTACACGCATGGTGTCATGTTCCATACAAGCTATTGAATACAAGGTTCATACATATGTTTTTTGGGGTGTCACATTCTCCCCACCTTATTTAAATTACATCCTCGCAATTTAAACTCGATCTCGGTGATATGATGTTTTATCGTTCCTATGTTGAAGTCCCAAATCGTGATAAGGGTTTGTAAAACATCATATAGAAAATAGATAATGTGAAGTACAAGGGTCACATGGACTACCATGTAACAATATATCTAAGTAGGATAACATTAGTGGAAATTAGAGATATTTTATTAGAGGAAAAAACCTTAATATCTATAGGGATTTAATGAGTTAATCAATCGCAAAAAAATGAATGATCATTTGAAAGTAGAGGGCCTCAAAGAAATAAATCTTTGATGGTATAGAAGGACATCAATTCAAAAGAAATTTTGGTATTAGGAAAATAATTTATTTCTATGTCATTTTACTAATGTTGGGTAATTAATTTACTAAACAAGAATATAATGAAATATTATTACATGAACTACTTCAATATAATTCAAAAAATCCTAACTTTTTGTTATTCCTTGATCAAATTAGAATTAATCACTTTAGTTTCAAAAAATTAATTACCAAAAATGAAATTTGTTTTATTACTGAATCACTAAAATAAACCTTTAATGGATCTTAAGGCCTAAACAATATTGACATGTCTTACTGTTTATCTTTAACAATCACCCAAAAATAAATATGGTTAATAGATTAATTTATAATCCTAAAAAGTGTTACTACTAGTTTATCATTAATATTTATTAATTAAATTATTTACCTAAAAACATTTAAAATTAACAAGGACATTACATTAGTCAATGGTTAATGTGAAACCCTTATCGTCCTTCGGTCAAGGGTTCAAGATACACAACCTTGAATGATTTGATTGGTTTTCACCTTTCTTATAGGTTTTCATTTTCTAAAACCATATTAATATAATTTCAAAAATATATATGTTGGACATCATTGAAATTAGGTTAATATCTAAATAGAATTTCAACTATGGTTTTCAATATAAGATCAATACATAAATACTTCATCCACTTATTTCCTCATATATACTTACATGGTATAGAGTTTATTCTATAGGAGAGGGAATTGTCTGTGGAAATGTCCAGTTTCCCCACATTTATGAAAAATAACTATAAAGCACTAATTAGGATGAGCTTCATTTCCTTCCATCATACTCTTTCATTTTCCTCATCAATCCTTTTCTTTATGTACTTATTTTCCACACATAAAGTATTTACACGTTCCTTTGCAAAACTTTCCTAGTTGTATCATTCCAAACTTCTCACATGTCAAAAATCAAGCCTTTAGTTTATATACGGTCTCCCCTAATAAATATCTTATCATCCACCGTCCCTCCCTTAATTAGTGTGCTCGGGAGTTTGTAAAGGTATATATTGTTATTCATCATTCATGAAAATTGGTTTGGCATAAACATGATATCCTTCACTTCTGTCAAAACATCATATGGTTTTTTATTTTCACCACATTTTACTTCATGTTCGATGTTAACTTAAATCCTTCAAGTTCCTTACATTCACTAAAACATGAAATAATAGCGTGGGCAACAATTTTCATTGTGAGAAAAGTGTATAATTTCTTACAAAATGTCTAAATCATGACACAATATTTTTAAATCAAAAATACCTTAGGATTAACCTTGATTATTCATTATCAAAATCCTTCCAATTTTTTCATAATGTTTTTTAAAGAAAACATGGATTATACAAACCATATTCCCAGGGTGTTTCAAACCAGGTGCACAGTAAGACCCATTGTCATGTACAAGGATTCTTCGATCCAGGCCCGAAATTCCTTTTCAGAGTTGTTACTCCTAGGTACATCTATTCTAGAACCGCTCCCACTTGTAGTATCTAGATTGAAATGTATTTCTAGGAATACCCACATAATCTATACATCACCAAAATTCTAGGGTTTCATCTATACTTATCTTAAAATTTTACGTTAAGGTTATGTTTTCTAACATACTTTTCCCAAAATCTAGTTCCCAAGGTTTCTAGTAAACTTCATTTGATACCATGTGCGCTAACCCATCCGCATATATCCCTGATCCAATGTATTATATCAATTAAATTTTCATTATTACAAGGAATCATGAACAAAAGGACCAATCAATTTAGTAGTCTTGAAAAACCAGATACATAAATGATAATTATATAAAAAATGGATATAAAAATTACAACATATTTTATTCCTTATGTAAAAATAAACAACATCCAGGATAACTCCAATCCATCTAGTATACTCATGGATACATTTGATAGTATTCTTCTTGGATTCCTGGGAAATGAAACATAATCAGGTTGATCTCAAATTCTCAGTAAGAAAAAAATATACTAGAGGAAATAATGAATCAATGAGAATAGTCAATATGGAAAGGTAAATAACTGTAAATACATACCATTCCAAAAACTAGGAAATAAAAAAAAGGAATATAGAAATTTATGAAACTAAAACACAAACCATTAATCAATGATATGAAATAAATGTATCCATAGATATGTCGACGCAAAATCTCTTGGATGAATAATAATTGAAACTAAACGAGGGAAATTATTTCTTAATGGACGTCTTATCTAAGTAATATGAGGGACTATTACCATTATGAAATTTCAAAATACAGTTTAAAACTAATGGTAGAAACCCATTTGTTCAATTACTTTTCTCATGAGAACCTATTGATGCATCGAGAAGATATATAAAGTCTGGGCTCTACCTATCATTGTCAGTCCAAAGCATTACTACTATTGAATATTCTTATAACTTATATGACTTATCAAATAAATGTATTGGATGAGAAATATGAATATATTAATAGTTCCCCAATTAATCAAATAACTGTCAAAGTAGGCACCATATGTAAAATGGTATATGGTTTAGGAAATAGTAATATCTATGAAACATGAAATGGATAATAAGGGAAAATTAAAAGTTCAATGATAATATGAAATTGAATATATAAAGGTGACTAAAAATAAACCAAGGGAGTGAATATTAATACTATCCTTGGGAAAATCAATAATAAACCATCTAGGGGAAGAATAAGGATGGAATCACCCTATGAAACCCAAGTGGATTAAAATAGGGGGTTATTATTATTGATGAAATAAAAGATTACATTTTAAAAACATTTTTGAGGAAAATATCCTTATCTTTTGAAAAAGATTTTGAAAATGTTTTTCTTTAATAATAAACCTTTTAATCTTGAAAATGAGGTTTAAAATTAATTTTTAACGTTGAAGCTGTACTAGTCGTATGAGGAAAAAATAATATTCCTTTGGTATAGAAAAAGGTTAGAAAATGAATCATTAGGAAAGTGATAATAAGATTCATTTGAAACATTGGTAAAAGAAAAAAATGGGTAAAAATTTCTTTACCAAATAATTTAAAAAATATTTTTTAAAACCTTTTAATAAAACATGGGGTATTGAATAACATAGTTTCTCCTACTAAAGAGAGTTATAAAGTCAGGTTTTATGTGAAACATTTTCTAAAAACATCTTATTTAAAAAGAGTGGAAAAATGGAAATGACACTTGAAATGTTCCTGAATAACCAAATTTGAACAAAACTATTATTTGAACAATTGTTATATAATTTCCTAAAATGTAAATTCCATTGAAAAATCATTTAGATATGGTAGGACATACGTGCATATGAGTAAGATTCACAATTTTAAATGATCATTGTGGAAAGAAGGTAAGTAACTCAAATATTTCTAGAATGATCATTATATAATATATACCATATTATTTTATCATATATAGTTGTATATATAGAATTATGTTATGTAAAAGGAATCACATCATGTTGAGGAGGCAATATTCCACATGTCGAAGAATGACATTATCTCTTTTAAAGTGTGTGAAAGGGTAATAAAGAAGATGATATATATATATATATATATTATATTTCCAGAAATATAATTATATCATGAATATATTATTGATTTTTTTATGTCACTTGTTTTTAATTATAACCATTAATTTATACATTTTACATATTGTGTGAATGAATCACATCGCTGTGAATGGGAGAGAGTCCCCACTTCCTCAAACAATGTTATCGTATAAACATAAAATAGAAACTGTTAAATAGATGTATTATAAAAGGTTTAAAGAAGTATATAGAAATAATAAATATCATATATAACATATATAAAAACTTTTTACATCATAATGGAAACCATGAGAGGTTGTAATGTAAGAATTAAAAATCATCGTTTCATGAGGCAGTAGTTCATCATCCAAAGAAAAATTATGTTTGTTCCCCATTAGATGGAGGTGTGTGTAAGAGTAGGTTTAAATATCAACATAAAAACATCCTATTATATTGATGATATTTTTTTTCATAAAATAACAGAATAAATATATTTTTGGGGTTTTATAATGGAAATGAAACTAGAGAGATTGAGAAAAGTTGTTACCTTTTAATAGGGAAACATCTATTGGTTTGAACCAAATGGATTTTTTGGATGGTTTTCTTCTAAATGGGATGATTCTAGGTCTAGGATAATAATAATGGGGGACTATTTGGGCAGTTCGTGGCCAAACATAAGTGGTTTGAGAGGTTTGAGGAATTGGTAGAGGTTGTGCCCATTTATTGAAAAGGAAAAAGGAATCACTTAGTATTTTTGAAAACAATGATCACGGTGTACATGTTTTTACCTAAAACAAGTAAAAAAACCAATAGAACTCAATAATGCAAGTTTAATGGCAGATATATGTCTTTAAAATGGGTTTTTTACAATTTACTAGGTCATTTGGGCCCTTAACTTAAAGGTTTAGTCCTTTATTAAGATTAGTTTTACCATAATAATTTTAAATAATTTTAATCACCTTTACTAATATTTTTGTTAGAAAAAAGTTTTTATTATTAGAAATTATAAATTATTCTGATTAAAAATATTTAAACCATTTTTCTAAATTCCAATCACAGATGTGAATGAAATAAAATTATAATTAATCCCGCAGACGGGACTATATTGCGAGTTTTTATAGTAAAACCATCTGAATGTTGGATATGGTTTTATAATCAATTTAAAAATTAAATTTATCCCAATCACCTAATTTTTTTTTAATTTATAAAAATATAATCTACTTAAACTTTAGAACCAATTAATATTATAATTTATCTTAATAAATAAATTAGATGAAAATGTAGTTTTGAACTACAATTCTGTATTATTAGTTATTCATTAAAAATGAATCTTTACAAAAAATTACCAAAACATCATCCTAAGCTAATTTTTATGTTTATCTACTAAATATTAATTTTATTTTGACATATTAGATCAACTAAATTGTAAAAATTTATATTTAAAATGGGTTCTCTATTAAAAAGAGGTAAATAATCTATTTAAAAATAAAGGTTTTTATGTGGGAAATAAGGTATGTTCTTGTCTATTGAACATAAAACCTAATAGATGTATACCAAAAATATTTGGTTGAATATATAATGTATATATACCATTAAAATAATTAACTAATTTTAATAACTTTAATTTAATATTGTAAATATATTTGTGAGCATAAAAAATGGTTTTATGTAAAAACATTCCATTTATATTCAATTGGTTCCCATATTCATTTCAAATTAATTTTTAACCTATGAATTAATATTATATTACTATAAACCATATATTTTCATAAGTAAGTTAACACTATTCCAAACCACTAAGAAAATAGATAGTTTAAATTATATCATATCAAATAATAATATTTTTAGAATACATTGTTATATGATGAATCTCGGTCATTCATGTAAAAAAACTTTTGGGGAAGGTCGCTCTTGTGTGTATCACTAGATTTTGTGGAAGGTCTATCTTGTGTTAAATTCAAGCTATCGAAGAAGGTTTATCTTGCATGTAATGCAATACAACATAGTGTTTCATGCATTGTTACATATATATATAATCCATTTGAAATAGTAAATATATTATAAAGTATTAGGATATTACCATAGGTTCTTGGTGTCATATGTAATACATGGTATCAAATACAAGGTTCATACTTAGGATTTTTAGGGTGTCACAAAAATGATAAAAGGTTAGTAACAAAACTATTTTCTATCTCATGTATAACATTTATGTTTGGAAGATCCTACTAATGATGAGAATTGGTTCAAATAAATACATGTCGATCCTGACTGAGTAGAAAAGAACTAGACATAGGATGTTGTTCTATGATTAGAGGATAAAAATATCATTACAACCATATGGATTTTTCATAATAATATTAATGAAGATAACAATTTTAAGTAGGACAAATAGTGGTTTTTATGAAATGGGAATTCTCAAATTATCACAAAACATGTGGATGATACATTTTCACCCATGGGCTAGTTAGAAATTATGTAAATTTGTTTCTACATGGCCATAAAAAGTGGATTCAAGGTGTATCAAATGGATGTTAAATAATAATCCTTTAAGTAATTACATTAATAATAACATCACATAAATTACATAATGTATTTCTTATAGATGATGATGAGAACAAGGTTTCTCGTTTAAGAATACATTGTATGGCCTAAAGATAGAACCAAGGGATTGTTTCTCTTAGCATGACCAATATTTTAAAATGATTGGGTTCCAAATAGATGGAGTTGATAACAACCAATAAATCATGAATGGAAATTATTAATGAATTTTTGGGATTATGTATATATGTGATATAATATTTTGAGGATGTATTGATTCATAATTGTATCTATTTAAAAAACATATTAGGTGATAACATATAATTCCTATGATTTTAGAGATAAAAGTTTACATTTTATGTAGTTGAATCAATGATGAAATAATAGTTTTATTTTATTTAAAAAACATATTCCAATGATTCTAAAAAAATTTATTCATAGAGGAATTTAAGATGATGAAAACTCAGGTGGATAATTAGATGAAATTGTTTAGTGATGCTGATGGAATTAAGTTTTATGTGATAGAGTTCATGTATATTATTGAGATCAAATTGAACATGGATACCACATGACGAGATATAGTTCCTTTCATATATCAACCTTCCCAATACTAAGGAAATATCATGGGTGTCACTTTCTCATAGTGAATATGAGGACTTTTCATATTAACTATAGTGAAAAATTGGTATATTGTATCATTAATAATCAAAGTTGGAACTATTTGTGTACACATGTGTAGACCAGGAAAGATTAGCTAATGAATGTATGTCAACATCATTGGTTTCTTTTTATTTTGTAAGTTAATGTATTTTTTTTATCTGTAAAAAATTAAGTAGAAATCGCCTTGATCACTATAGTGGATGAATACATATTTCCTACTCATGCATGTAATTAGTTTATTTGGAAAATGAAATTACATGAGTATGTTGTAATGGATGTAAATAACTTATTATAATCAAGTGTTATAGCACGACAAACATTTACCTTAGAAAAAATCTCTTCCATCGTTCATGAAAAAATCACATAAACATAAAATATCAGTTTATAAAAGATATGTTTGATTAAGGTATATTGAAATTGGATTATGTGAAACAAATAATGTACCTGGTTTGTTTCTGAATCTTCCCATTAGCTCCACACATCTGGGAGGTGACACACTATCCTCACCCTATCCAGAGTAATCTGCATCATTAGACTGGTTACGAATCCCTCTAGGGTTTTTTTCCATGTATTCCCACTTTACAAAGGTAGGTGGACAACATCAACATAGATTATGATTTTAGGTCCTTCATCAGAATGGGATTATGACATGTCATCTCTTCCTTCCATGGATTCTTCCTTGAAGATTGTCTACATGTTTGGGTCACCCTCACAGATTTAAGACATGTTCATGAATCTTGTTACTGATTCCATATCGATCTGTAATCTAGTTAATTATAAGGATAGGTTGGTCATGTGGTTAATATATCATGGTGAAAGGTGGGTCATTGGTTTAATATATTGTAAGGACATGTGGGACACAAGTTTGAAATCTTATGGGAATAGGTACGTCATTGGTCAAACATCTTTTGGGGACATGGATGTCACATGGTTAACATCCTATCAGGATATCTAGGGAACATGATTAATTTTATTTGGGGTTAAGAAAGTCATAGGTTCAACATCTTCTGTATATTTTTAATTTAGAGGCTTAACATCATGTCAGTTTAGGTAGGAGGTGTTGAGTGTGCCTTATAGAGAAAATGATAACACTTTGAATTTTTCTCCCATTGAGGGGGAGATATGAAAATTTAATTTTGTTGTTGGGAGATATGGAACGAGTATAAAAATGGTATTTATCATCAATGTTTAAATTTTTCTTCAGTACCAATTATAAATGTCCTCATAGATGAATTTTATCATTTCTTCATTAGTAACCAACGTTATATTCCCATTTTAACATGATTTCTAGAAATCCTGATGTAAAAAATCCTCATAGAAGACTTTTTTTACATCAGCTTTTCCGTATCTGAATTTGACTATAACATTTTAATTTCATTTTTAAAAAATAATTTCAATAACTTTTATGAGTTTTTATTGAATTTATCTACTTGTGGAGCTAAAATGGTGTTACAGATCAAAATTTGTGGCCATCAGAATATGTAATTCTCTAAGAGAATTTTGACATTTGACGACCATAAAATTTAATCTGTAGGGTTGTTTGAAATTCAAAACCATTAAAATTGAAGACTATTAAAACAACTATGAACTATTATTCAGTGTATCATATTTTAAATTTTTTATTTTTTAAGAAAATTGATGTTTGTTGTATTTTCTTAGTACTTGCAACGGTTATTATTAAAAATGGACATCAAAATTATATTTTTATAGTTGCCACTATCTTTTTGTAAAGATGAAATGATAAGTGATCCAACAACATTTTGACATTGTTTTTTATAAATTTAATGTTGAAATCCCAATATGATAAGCATTTTAACATCGGTTATATTTTTTACAAATGTTAAAAGTAAAATTTCAAACACAAGTGTTTGGTATTTCAATTTTATAACGACATGTATTTCAATTTTTAAAATAATACATAAATATTAATATATCACTACCATAATAAAATTCATATAAAATATATAAATTCTCAATCTATTTCTTTATAATTTTTTCCCACTTTAATCCAATCAAATTTTCTACACGTTGTTAATAGATGATTAGAATATGGTATTTATTCTCAACATGTAATTTTTTTGTTGTTTTCCTTCATCACTAAACATATTGATATTTTTTAATACATTGAAGACTGATTCTAATCAATTTAAAAAAAAATTCCCAATTTGATTCACCAAATTAAGTGATAAATCACTTATTGATGACCATTTTCCATGATGCATGCGAACTTTCATAAAGATAACAGAAATAGCAACAAAATACATATCAACTTGAAGGAATCGACCAAAAATAATTGAAATTAGTTAAAAAATTCATTTGGTGTCATTAGTTTTTTTTCATGTTTCTAATGTTTTCATTGAAGCATGTTGTATCCATTAAAACATATAGAATTATATATTCTGATGGCCATAACATTTGATCTGTAATTCCATTTTCACTCCATGACCAATCAAATAAAATCCTATGAAACTAATTATGATCTATTAATATTAATTTCCATGTCTGAGCGTAATTGTTTTAATAAAAAATCTCTTCAAATTTTCTATATTTATTTTGAGGTAAGTTATTAGTAAAAACTAACATTAAAATTATATTTTTTACATTTATATTAGTTTTTTTTCTAAAATTAACATGAGAAAACAATTTTATAATAAGTTTTTATCAAAAACCATTGTTAATATCCTTGTGTAACAATACTTTTGATGTAATTTTTCCAGAAAAAAACACCAAAGGATCAAAATTTTACTTCTTGACATCATTTTATAAAAACTGACATCAAAAGTCCAACATTTAATGTTATCTGAAATTTTTTTGATTAAAAACTGATTTTGAAATAAAATGACAATGAGGAAACACCTTTTTATACTAGTGGGGATTGACCCTTAGAGATATATTTTAGGTGTGTCAGTATTGAACTATAGGGAACCATCATATATGCTCTAGCCGAAGATAGGGATAAAAATACACACAGTTCCAGTGCATTGTTTATTGTCACATACCAAGAGAAGTGCACTAATTTTAATGTCATTAGATAAGAATTCTCATTTTATGAAGCATGTGACAATAAGTTACATCATAGTAATTATTTATGAAACAACCTTAGTGTTGTTTGTTTTAATTCCATGATTGTGCGGGGTCTTACAGATGTGGGTAGTTTAGGTTTTGTGGTGTCATCGCATGAATTTGCGGGGATTATGCATATGGGTTACCCTGGTATTGGGGTTCCATCCAATGAAAGTGATGAGATTATGCATATGGGTTTTCATGGGGTTGAGGTTTCCTCTTAGGTGGTGAGGTTTCATCTCGTGAAGGTATATGGGTTTCATCTGATGATTATCATACATAGAGAATCCCATGTTCACCACATATGGTAGGGATATATTTTAATGAAATGTGTTGAGGAAATCATTATACTATTTAATTCCATGATACTAGGATGTTTGGTGACACAGTCTAATACCTATAGCCCGAATGTGGTATAGTCCTGCACTCAGAGGGACCATTTCCATATATGAGGGAAGGATCTTGCACTGAGAGTATATACAATGAATTGGGGGAAGTTTCCCTTGATGATGTCCTCAGTATAGAATTACATGTCTAATTAACTGGATTCATTGGGGTGTGAATATAATTAGCACTACCATGGTGTGTTGGAGAATGAGGATCCGAAAATTTGGGTGCCTATGTTCTGGAGAAAGATAAATTAGGGTGACTATTCTTAGGAGTAAGGGGATAAGTGAATTTTTTTACCGCTCTTGAAGCATAGTAGCCAGACATGAGAGATGGTGATTTCAGTTGTGTAGAAGATTAGGGAATGATTGAACCAAGTTCTAGCGGATACAATATCATTGGGAACTAAACATTTGTTAAGGAATGAATATTGAAAGAAGGAAACTAGTAGGGACACCTAAAGTGGGTTTCAGGAAGGTATGGATTTTGTTAATTTCATGGGTTCAATGAAAGGGATAACTCCATGAAACCAGGGGAGCATGTCTTAGGGTAATTTCCTAGTTTCCATAGAGTTAGTTTCATGAAGGATATTTATCTAACAAAACCATAAGAAGAACCTGTGGATTTATTATATCATGAAAGTCATGAACCTTCAGAAAATTCATCTTCATTATAGTCATTGTTTTTCCTGGTCCCATGGGAGGATATCCACAAAATATGTCTACCTATAGTAATCCATCTCCTATTTTCCATATAATGGATGATGTTCCATGAATTCATAGATTATTGAGGAACTCCAATGTTTACATCCCCTTAAGTGAGGGTTGGAGGTAGGAATTTGTATGTTTTTCTATGTTATCAAGGCCCTTTTCATGAAATTTACTACATGGTATGTATGTTTTTCCAAATATTGGGACCAACAAGATTAAATATATTCCTTGAAGAGGATACTGTCAATCATGTGAGTTCTTTCATGGCTCCTGAAAACATTCAGGAAGTAGTTATTTTCTGTGAAACCATATAAGTTCGAGAATCCATAGCCTTTAGTGGGCTATGAACTCATTTTGTCTTGTATTTATCTCAATATATCTTCTCATTCATCCATATATCCTACAAATAGTGTTTTTTAGCATAAAATATTAACCCACCAACTCAGAATGAGAGCTGATTCTAGAGATAAGGGTCTTATTCTAATGTGAAATCAATGAAAACTAGTTAAAAGAACCATATTCATGAAATTTGGCCCAAAAATTAACCTATAAATATATGGTTCAGGATTATGGGGGGCCCTAATATTTTCGTGAATGACAGGACCATATTCTCAATTTTAATAACCCAAATCCTTCTAAGGAATTTTATGATTTTAGTCCATTCCAATTAGAAAAATCTCTAACCTATGTAACCAGTTCTTCAACAAGTATATATTTTCACTAGACATCTAACATAGGAAAATGATACATTCACAAATATGACATTAAAAAAAATAATTTGATAATATTCAGAATTCTGGAAGATGGTTTCCGAAGGAGTCAAAGATGTGGGTGATTTATGGGAGTATATGTCTGAAAATATGTTGATTTTTTAGAGATTTATGAGTGTGTGAGATTATGAAAAGGAAGAATCTATGTTTAAGTTGGCGATTAAGAGCTATTAATTGGAGATTTAAACACTCTAGAAACTATGTTGTCATGTTTTGGAATGTGATAAATGGGATCCATAGTTATACGACACTGTACTTGATCCCAATAAGGCAATAACTATGAAATAAATCAATGTTTAGTTTTGTCCTAGGATTTGATGTCTAGGAATCCCAATGTATCACACGAAACTGGGAATCAATCCACACATTGTTCTCAGACATTGAACATTATGAGTCAAACACTCGGAATGGAGCATAGTATAAGGTGAGGTCTAATGATATTACATAGTTTAATGTCAGTAAATGGTAGTTTGAACCATGAAATTTAACGTCATGTGGTTTCGATGGTTTTCCCAAAGTTTAGGATCATATAGGTTTGACCAAGACGTTGTGCAGTTTCACATCATGCGACTGGGATATTATGTTTTTGTTTTACACTGGGCGACATTGACATTAGTATTCACAGTCTAAAGTCATATATAATATACTTAGGTTCATCTCATATATGTTTTAAAAGTAATCCCTTTTAAATTACACAAGGTAAATCTACAATTTAATTTCTTGTTCATAGGATGTCAGTGTTGGGTTATCTCACATTTTTTATTTGAGGCAACCTACTTTCATCAAACATGTTAAGGAAATAATTTAACATAATGTTTAGAGGATGTTTCCATATATTATTAATGTCATATGACTAGTATGTTGGAATTTTAGTTAAAAAATGTATAGTTCATAGTAAAGGTAATGTCATATTTATCGTATGAGCCATCTTCTGTATAAGAAAAAAAGGTAAGGCTATAATTTAACATCATGTTCTAAGGATGTGGGGAATAGGGCTAGTGAATTGAGATTCCAATTTTATCTTACTCATGTTAGTACATGAGGGATCATTAGAATGATTATAGGAAAAGGAAATTAGATTAACATTTACTCCTCCTGGGGGTGAGATTGATATTTATAGGGACTTATATGGGGAATTTTTGACCCATTGGTGGGTCCAGGAATATGATTGTATTATTGATGATTAGGATTACAATTGGGATTGACTTTAATTTTCCCCTAATAATATTATGAGGAATCCAATATTTGATAAAAAAAGTAATATTATATTTTTTAGAGGAGGAATCTTATTCTTGTCACATATGTGGGAGTGAATTCATGGATGGGTCCAAATAGAAGGGGGTCTAGGTGTTAGTATTTATCCCATGGATTTGGGAATCAATCCATACATAGTTATAACATGAATGATCTAAAATTTATAGTATCATTCATTCATTGTTTACTGAATAGGGTAAGGCTACGGTTTAAATTCATCTAATGTGAAATTTATTGTATATTTCAACATCATATGATTATGAAATTGGTTGGGTTGTTTAATTTTGTACATCATAGACAAAGGTTTATCCAATATATATATATATATACATATATCATATGATGAATCCCATGTATACTACATAATGTAATTCCATAGTATAATATCATTTCATGAGCTTTTTTCCATATAGTTTTACCTCATATGACATGGAGGATGGATTTTTGTTTTAAATTATTACTTTTCAGAATAAGGGTAATCTTATATTTATCAAATGAATAATACCATGTATACTGCATAGGATAATACTATTGTTTAATTACACATGTTGAGGATGTTTTCATATATTTTAATATCATATGACTATGATATTAGCATTGTAGTTTAATTTCATACAGCTCAGACTAAGGGGTTAACATGAAGTACCTCTCGACAAACTTGGATTTGGTGGGAGGTTGAATATTCCCATCATATGTGGTGATCAATGATTATGCACAATTATAGTAGACCTTTTGAATAACACATGGCCCATGGGTTTCAATTTCTATGGCTTCATCTAGAGTATATTCTGTGTGATTAGAGCAAACATCATGTCACCCAGATTGATGGATGGAAGGAGAACATTCTTTTCAGAGGCTTGTGATACCTAGTTTTGATTCCATTCTAGGTTATGAAATTCATGAATCCATTAATAAACTAGGGATTCTAACATGGCCAAACAGACATCATCTCTCTAGTTTGACATCTGATAATTGTAAATGGACATCTAGTGTGATGGTATCTGAACCTATATAGGTAAAAAATACTATGTTTGATACACTAGTAAGTATGGGGTCTCCTCAATGGAATTGTGAGTTTTTTTTTATACACCCAGAAGGAATTGTGGAGTTTATCGTGCAAAATTTTCTTGTTCTAGACTACCATATTCAGTAGTATTATAGAGAGGGTCTTTTTGAAGGCCTCATTTTTCTTATTTTTCTATCCGTGTTAAATGGAAGTTTGATTTGACGAAATATCATACATGGAATAAAAATTATTTAGATCTGATTCTCGAATGTTTTTGTTTTTGTCTGTGTGAATTTTTTGAGGAATCCCAAATCAGTGGATAATGTGAGACTTCACGAACTAGATCACTGACTAGGTCATGACCTACTTGATGTGTTTTCCACTACCCACTTCCAAAATAAGTAAGTGGATGTCAGAATGAACATGTTTTGTCAAGTTATTTCTACTGGATAGGGACCTACAACATTATGGCCTCATATTCCCAAGGTACAAGAGTAATTTGTTGTATAGAGAAGATCTTTTGACTGATTCATGATGTTATAAAGGATTTGTCACACGTGAAACTGCTTGGTGAATAATACAAAGTCATGGACCAAGGTGGGATAGAAGTACTGCAGTAATCCGGTCTGGTGGGATAGCATCAGTCCCTCTTGATGGGCCCCAAACAATCCAACATGGTCTTCCTACCGAACCTAAAGAATCTCATCACACGGGATGTAATGGTTAATGATTCCATCAAATCTGATCATATAGTGGGATTCCAAAGGATGATGCCATACTTGAGTGCATATTTCACCACATGTATTAAATTATCTATATCTAAGATTGGTTTGGTTGGAGGGTACAATGTTGGAGATACTCAATAAAGGGACTCATCCTTTTAGTTAATTCCTTAACCACTGGGGAATTTTGGGGTCTTGCTGTAGAGGTTACATCCAAAATTTGTTTCACCTATTAGTCTTCTTGATCAGGGGTTATGGGAGATAAATCTATGTAGTGGGACACATGAATGACCAAATCATCTTGGTCATGCCATATAGGGGGAAGCTTATAGAACATCCATGGAATTGGCTCAATCATTATATGAGTGAGGGACATGAGTCGCCATCAGTTGGACTAGGAAGTGAGTCACTATCATGAGGTTCTACATGAGTATATGGATGGGTTATTACTTTATAATGATGTAGTCACCAATGATCTTCTTTATGACTAATTATGAGTGTCCCATTATGTTCAATTAGGGTACTTCAATCTCAAGGGCTAAATCTAGATAGGTGAAAAGGACTTGATAAATAGTTTCATTTTTAGTAATCCTTCTGACAACAAAAATGAATAATTTAATATGGCCAATGTGGGAGTGATATTGACAATCCATAGGCCCACCCTATTGAGTTTAGTGTTGTTGATTTTCTCCTAGTTGTGATGAATGAGGCACAATCAAATAGAATCTTCGGACAAGATGTGGTTGGATCAAAGAAGAAGATGGCCTCATCTGGGAAATTGACTTCTAGGGGTGATTCCAGGGGAATCGAGTGGGTAGAAAGGAAATATTCCACTATTTTATCATTGACAAGTTTTTTCGGGGAAAAATATGATATTAAGGTAATGTAGGATCACTTCTGACTATGCTAATAACTCTTTTAACATGGGTTGTTAAGGATATACTTATTTTTATTGTCATGGGACACTAACTATATTTCATAGTGATAAAATGAATGCTACAATTTCTGAACCATGAAGACCAGTTCCATAAATCATTTCTTAATGGGAGAATACGTAGTCTTAGTTTCATGTAACATATGGTTGAGATAACAGAGTTTTTTTACATATCTTTGTTATTCTTATGATCTAGAATAAAAAAATATTTCTCCAAGGAGGTATTATAATGTACGAAAGGATTTAGAGGGATGGGTGGCATCTTGACTAAAGGATGAAGAAGGAACTACATGATATCCTCAAATGTTGTCTGGTAATCATCACTGCACTGGTAGATGGTCCCATTGTTCATGATCATGGATAATGGATTTCATTTACATGAAAGTTTATAGATAATCGATTGATATAGTTTAGATAATCCTGGAAGTTGGAAAATTCTTGGAGGTTATGTGCAGAAGTAATCTTTAAAATGGATATGATCTTTTCTATGTCAATATTGATGCCTCTATATTTTACAAAAAATACAAATAAAATACTTCTGTTACCCCTAATTCACACTTCAAAGGGTTCATTTTTCAATGGTGGGATTAGAGGATGTTTATAACTTTCTCAACATATCTTATATAGCCCTACTGTTAGTGGGGTTTTACCACCAAATCATCTATATAACTCACCCAAATGTCTTGAGGAGTTCCCTAAATTTATGGTACATGGCGCACTAGTTTCTTTCCTTAGAATTATCGAAAATAAGTGGAATCACACACGATTGAAAATGGTATCATGTGGTTCCCTGAAGGAATTGGATTCTTGATCCTTGGGGGCTATCCAGATTTGATTATCCCCTGAGTACCCATCCATGAAGGACAATTCTTTGATGCTTGTAAATGAATACATTAGAAACTCTGTCATCGTGAGAGGAAAATAACCCTTAAAAATATGGTTTTTAAGTTATCATAAGATTATATAAACTCTGATCTACTCCTTCTTCTTCATGAATCATACATTGTTGGACAAATGTTATGGGTATTATATTTTCCTAAAGTAGAAAGCTTGGACTAGATTGTTAAATTTTTATTCAACCTGGGAAACATGGGAAGGGTGAATATTCTTGGGATGATATTTGTATCTACATTGACCAACTAGGTTACCATGTCAATGATAAGAACTCAGGGATTATGATTGGGAAATTCTTTATATCTCCATGTGAATACATCATGTTGCTCCTTCAAGAAAGACATGTATTGATCCTGTTCTTCCATGTTCACGACTTGCTAATCTATTTTATTATTGGTTCATACTATGTGTTATAATTAACAAGAGTTAATTTGTTGATAGTGTTGGATAATCCTTCCTCAAATTTCAGAGTGATTTCTTCCATATCCTCCTCATCATTAGGAATTGGGTGTTCAGTTATAAGTGATTAACCTTACAGTAGTCGGAACTATCGACTGATACTATTTTATACCCAAGTAAGGGAGATATACTTAGTGAAGGTTTCCTTATATGTTTAGAACATGGTAAAAAAATATGTTGACATAATTCCATTTTATTTATGATGACAAGGTTTATCTCAGATATCAAAACAATCCAAATGAGTAAATATTCATTAATTCAGCCATGTTATTTAGAACATAAGGTAAAATCATTAGTTAGTGTCCATGGTGAGAAACTCCCAGAACATGATATGATTATGATTTTCACCATTAAGGTTCTTATATGGTGTAGGAAGAAATAGTAATATATGGGGATTCCTTTATTCGGGGGATTATGAAATAGTTCTTGATGTCTGGTATAATTTTCTCAAGACAGTGTATTGGCAGTAAAAATCTCTTAATAAAATCTTCCAAAGGATCTTCTGAAGTAGTTGTTATATCATTGGGGGATTGATGGGTTTGACCCCATCACTCTATAACTTTTTCACCCCCTCGATTCATAGTCATTGTCTAAGTATCAAGATTCACAAAGTGAAAAGGGGAATAGGCTCTAGGGGTAACCCCAACTAATCCATTTAAGGAATACTTGAGGCACTGATGATATGAATAGGTGAAATTTTAATTCAAGATATTCCAAGGCCTTAAAAATAAGGAATTTTAGGTGGTATCCTAAAAAATCATTATCTAAGTTCTTCTAACCATGTAACCAAACTGGGTCTATAATTGGATCATTTAGTGGTGAAACATGGTACACATGTAATACTAATGAATTGTTTGGTTGGAGGGAGTCATATCCATTATTTTCCAGTTTTTGGAGCACATGTGATGGGAAGTGGTTGATCCCAGAACAAGTGTATACAAGGAAGTGATGAATTTACACTCCATTAAACTGGATTGTGATATATAGTGGGAATTTTTCCCCCTATATATAAGAACCATCATCAACCTTATTAATAGATATGATGGTTTAGAAATACTCTTATTTTTCCTCATCTGCATGATATGAATTAGTGGGGGAAACATCCTTCTTGAGCTAGGTAGGAATTATCATGGTCTCTATGAGAGCCTCATGAATCTATTTTAGAATGAGGATTTCATAAATAATTGATAGTCTCACAAGTATACTGTCAATGTGTATCATTATATAATATTTTAATTAGTGGGGTATATTTTTTCTTGTTGTAATCTTTTCATTATGTAGGAGCACAGTGAGCATAGTTGGATGAGGCTCTAGAGACTGGTTGATGCTCTTCATGTCATGTGGTTTTTTAAATGGAATAGGTTGGGAACTAGAAAGGTGAGGTCGAGTATTGGTTGTTTATGACAGAGCAGTAGGATATTGCGGTTGAGCTACATGATCAACCAATATAGTTGGTTGTGTGGGTGCTCCTGATATTGAATCCAGTGAGGGTTATTCATGTTGTGCCTTATACGAGGCCTATTTCTAAGCCCCCATGGATTGTACTATCCATTTTGGTAAATTATACTAAGCTCTATTTTTGATAGCATGATTTATACCCCTCCCTTGACAACAATCACTGGATGTACCTGAAGGGGCTACAAGGCTCTCTTCATCACCAAATACTGTGAAAATATCCACCTATATGAATAAATTGAACAAATAATATACATGTTCTTCATAAGTGGAATATTCCAGGACAAGGTGAATTCCTGTAGCTTCTCCCAATTTAGAAGGGTTGAAGTCATCATGTGTTAAAACTATCTTTTGTGCAGGTGTGGGAATCTGGTTGTCTTGGTGTTTCTAATTCCTATTTCCTCAAGAAATGGTGGACTATTTTCATGATGAGACGCCCAGAGTGGGTGTGGAAACTACAAGAGGTATTTTATTTCTCAAGAGGGAATATATGATGGACTAGGAATTACTGAATGTCTTATGGGATATCCTATAATTGAACCTATATGTACCTCTCCGAATCACCTTCTTCCTTTCACTTTTATTCCCTTCATAATTATCAGGATTGATGAAGAGACATGACACCTGAGTTTGGAATTTTTCTAACATTACTAGAACAAAAGATACAAATTATTTATGCCAATATATTAATAAAATAATACAATTCATGTTGTGTATGAGGACAATGTGGAATGATAATTAGTTGGTGTGATTATTCAGGTTGGCCTCCGGAGGCCTCCAACTTTAAAGAAGCTTCATGATGGTATTCTCTTGTGAACAGATGAATTACCATAGAACCTGAAATTTAATAAAGGACTAGACCTTGTTCATATGCTTTATGAAAGGATCCCCGGGGGTCTGGCCCTAATAGAGGGCCTAATCAATATTCTCACCATGAGTTTTCAAATTGTGATGTTTTTCCTATAGATGTTCTTAAAGGGAGATAGTCTCTGGGGATAGATTCATTACATAGGGGGGAACCTATACCTTAACTATTTTCCATGATGGGAATAAAAGATGTAATGGGAATGAATAATATTTGGTTCTCTATAAGGATTATTCCAAATTCTAACGCCCTTTTTGAATTTGAAAAACCCACCAGGATACCTCAGGGAGATGAGAGATGGAATTTAATCCTCCCCAACATTTTCCATGTACACTGTCCACAGTTACTCTATGGAAATATATATATTGTGGGAGTATGTGAGTTATTTACATCAATAAATAATTTTAGAATATTTCTCTTCTATATTATAATTTCATTAGAAGATGTATATGTTATTGGGTTTGATCATGGTTGAACTGAAATGTATAAAGGACTTCCAAGATGAATATGGATCATGGGGGAAGCTTACTATACTAGGGGAAAGAAGGTCTCTCCAAAGTCTTGATGAGGAAAAAATTCTTGGATTCTTCTTACTTCATTGGGGAGTTTGACATAGAACCACACCATGAGGATAATTGATCCAGATGCTAGAGTGTATCACTAGTCCCATTAAACAAGTTGAAGATCAAATTGCCAAATAATAGAGGTGCACACATCTGGATGACCCATCATAGATATGGCATCCCTTGTAGTGGGATCAAACAATTTTGTGTCTCCAAATCATCATGAAGGGTGGTGAGAGTGTCTATTATGACATACTAGTGAGGATCTGTAGTTTCTAGTTCATTGACTATCCTGTTAGCTCATGAGTTGAAGCGATCACTACTACAAATACCCCTTTTATTAATGCTAATAATGGCCTTTAACAGCGCTAGATAAGAGCTGTTAAAGCCACCGAAGAAAAAGGTGGGGTCCCCCTTATCAGCACTCCAAAAAATGCTGATAAAAGGGTCCTTTATCTGTGCTTTCTTTTTAGCACTAATAAAATACCCCTTTTATGAGCGCTTTTTTATCGCTGATAAAAGTTAAATTTTTTCTAAGAAAAATAAAAAAATCCTTCCAATCGGGCGGCTTTTATAACACTTGAGCCCCCCCTTTTATCAGTACTTTCCAGTCCCTCCAACACCCGCACACACCACCCTCTACCCTATATCAGTGCTACACCCACCCCCTTTCTTAGTGCTAGCCCCCAAAATCCACCCCATGCGCGCGCCCTTGCCTCCACCCAGATTTGATCTCGAGACCTTCCCCTTGCATGCCTAAAGCCTGTACCACTATTCCATATTGATTTGTTCTCCATTTAATGACATATCTAATTATTTATATATATAGTTATATTTATTTATATAGTAATATATATTTATATTAATATATATGTATAGTTATATTAATATATATATTTATTGTTATATCAATATATATATATAGTTATATTAATATATATATATAGTTAGATTAATATATAGGTATATAAATATTTATATATTTATATTTTAAATAAAATTAATATTATTTATTATTTTGATAAAGCTAATATATTTTACATGTAAATATATTTTATTATTTATATTTATAATTAAATTTTTATGTGTGAATATATAAAACAAATATGTATATATTGTTATATATTTGATTATAAATAGCAGTGCTTTATAAAAAATGATAAAATTTCAAAGGAATAATATCAATATGAATGTAATACCATGGAATAAATTCAGTCCCCACCAAAAAAAGCCAATAATACCCCCTTAAACAAGGCTGAAAATCCAAAAAATGTAAAAAAATCGGGGTATCCCAATTGAAAACTCATTTTTGGGGGCATTATAAATCTTTTTTGCCTCAAAAAATCCTTGATCTAGGTACTCCCCATTCATAGGGGTTTAGATCTCATCACATGATTTGATTTGATATGTGGTAGAGCTGAAACGAACAACCGGATCAAAAGTTATGGTCGTTTGATGTTCGAGTTTCGTTTTCAACATATTTTGGATCGATTTTTTTTTATAGTCATCAGATTGTTATTAAATGACTATTACTCCATAATAATTAGGAAATTATTAATTAAAAATATTTTTTTAATTTTTTATAAGCTATTTTCACTCAATATCTTATATATTATGTAACACCCCAAGATTTCATAGTGTATTATTTCTTCAAAATAATTCAATAACTTGCACTACACGCAACACCGAGTTCAATAACACCATGACTTACAAAAAAAAGCCATTCAAAAGAGGTTATGAATCGTATTATCTAAATTTTAAACTTTATATAATCCTTATAATTTTAGAATCCATATTATGAGTTTCTTAGATATAATGCAAGAACAAATTCATTTTCAGTATTGCACTTTTATCAACTTTTAATAGTGAACCCTTTTTAAATACAATATATTAAACTTTTTGACTAAATGGGGACATCAAAAATTTAAAATGAAACATCCCAATCTTCCACGGTACGCTTTCCTTGAATAATACAGTAGCGTGTGTTGTACGCAACCTTGAGTTTTAACACACACCACAACCAATCAAACTAGCCGTTATGAATAGTAATACCTACTTTTCGAAATTATATATATTTTATATTTTAAAATGGACTTCATTTTTGGATTCGGAATGCCGAATTTATCCTAAGGTGAAATTTTGGTACATTTCGGATAACTTTCATATTTTGATGAATAGTGAAAATTACTAAATTTTAATTAAAAACAACTTTTTTAATCAAAATAATTAATAATTATAAATTATGAATTTTAGTAGTTTTAAAGTATATTTAGAATATATTTTTACCATTTAATATAATGTTTGTCATTGGACATAATTTCACAATTAAACCGAACATAAACAAGTGTCAACCTTTTGATACTTATTATCTCTTAAAAACACGCTTTTTGTTTTGACAGCGGGAATTAATTTTAAATTAATTTCTGCCACTTCTGTGTTCTGAATTTAGGAAAATGGATTCCATATTTGGAATCAGGATGTTCAAATTGTGTAAATAGGTAACTTTTATTTTTAGACATTTTGAATAATTACTGCGGTAAATATTTTATTTACCATGGTTAAGGGTAAATCCGGTAAATAAGGGTTAAAAAAATAATATTATAATAATACTAAATTACCCTAAAACGTGTCGTAACTCTATTGGTTGATACATGGTCGACCATGGGCATCTTTGGGTCTATTTTGGGACCCCATGGATCCACTTGTAAGTGATAATGACACTTTATTTTAATTAAGTTAAAATGAATACAAAAATGACACAAGCATATATCGTTTAGAAAAACAATTGTTACATAGGGTTATATATGTTGGATTTTAGATTATAAATATTCATTAGAAAGATAAAAAGATTTCCTACATAATTATATTTTATTTATAATTTTTAGACATTAAATAATTTATTTTATATATGACACAATGATGATGCAGTAATTACTATAATAGTGAAAAATTAAAATAATTGATATTATAAATACCCAAATAAATATAATATGAAACTTTTAATGAATTAAACTAATTTTCTACGATAATATGATATATTAGGATTGATTTAATTTACTTTGTTCGAAGTAATCAATCTGTTATGAGTTTCACAAAAATCAACTATTGAATAGTGTCAAAATTGACATAAAAGAGTTTTTAAAACAAATATTATATTATTAATTGATATTAAATTCCTAAAAATCTAAGGTTCGGCCAAGAGACTTATATCATGATAGGTGTATCATTAATGGACCACTTGTGGGTCTCTTGTATGTATATGGTAAGTTTATTAACTATATAATATAAAAATACAAATAGACATTGTAAAAGTGAAACTAATTAACTTAGAGTTAATACTTAAAGATAAGGTTAATATAAGTACCCAAACCTGTCTAAATTCTATTAGTTGAGTTGTTTTCGACCTATCCCCACCTAATACTTTGAATAGTCAACTTTGGAGCCATTGGAAACCGAATATGAATTTATTATAAATTAATATTTCTAGCTTTTCCAAAGGTGCCCCTCACCCCTCTTATAAAAGGGCACTCCTCCTTCTCATTTCTTCACACCTTCAAAGCCTTTTGGTTTGGCCAAACTCTGCCCAAATAATCTACCAACATCCCTCACTACAACCTAGAGGCCTTAGTTTGATCAGAAAGCCAACCTAAGGAGCCCTTTTGATCAAATCAAAAGGAAGAACCCGAAGAAGAGGTAATGATTTCACCACCCTTTTCTAAGTTCATTTCTTCTTCCACTTCTTCTTCCTTTGTTCTTACCATTCTAAAATAATAACTCCAGTATCTCACATATACTGTGATGTTATTATAAGTATGGTACAACCATATTCAGTATTCTATCCACCCTTTGAATAACATGTCACCATACGTGCGTATGTACGGCTTACCGTCTCCACGTCGTGGTGTAATTGTTATTCAATATAATATTATTTGGATGGGTATAATAATGATGTGTAACTCATGTAAATAATAAATATAACATGTTAATGATTCTGTATATATGATATACCATTCATTTATATATTATTTTAATATCAAAAGAATGATATTGTCGCTCGTGCGTACGTACGGACTACCGTCTCCACGAACGCGATGAGATTCATTCTCCATCGTAACCATTCAAGTATAATTATCATTTGATAATTTAAAAATGATGTTTAAGGACTAGATATCATTCTGGATATGAATAAGATACAACAACCATGGCTTATGTAACAAAACATATAAAGAAAATGAGTAAGTTAACACCCGAAACGACGATAATTCTAAGATATTATTAACAAATCAATGTTAAAAGATCATATATGATATCATATTAATATATATGATTCTTGTATAATTTAATAACAATTATTTCACCATTATACAGGAGGTTAACCTACCCCAACCAAGGAAAAGTACAAGGTAAGGGTTATTTCACAATCTCTTCATTATCCGAGGTTGTTTATACGTAATAATCTACTGGGATCTCTTTATCATCCACATCCATGTTTCTTCAAAATGTATTTCAAAACATATTTATTATTTACAAGAATATGATTTAAAGTCATTTATAACCTTGTTTGACTTTTTATAAGAGGTTTATAAAGGAATCTTTCCGTCGTTTTCAAAACAATTTCCTTTTTAACCTTTTCGACAGAATTAAGGTAAGAATATTTTTTTAACTTATACGACGGGTGCGGCTATTTTCCGCCGTTATAAAATCTTCAAAGCTTCCATTACAAGATTATAAGAATATTTTCAAAGAAAATGTTTTATTTTATATGGATCTTAAATGATTTCAAAATAAAAGGAGATATTTCTTTAAAAAGAATTTTGATTTCATCTATGTCAACATCCTTTGATGGATTTTAAGATTATTTGAAGTAGATTTATTATGATACAAAACTTCTATATTGTATTGAAGGTATTGTGATATGTTTGACTATGGGTGTGCTATTTTTATACCATTCATAGTTTATGGTGAAAGTATTGACATTTCGTATGCTAGTTTTAATACGAATGTTTATGTTATGTTTAAACCTTTTCATATGGGAATGCATTGGACTTAATAAGTGACGGGTGGAGCCCGCTATAGCTCCTCGATGCATCGGTAGGTCTCATGAGACAAACTAGTGTCTTGGCACAAGGCCTTGACAAAATCTTATTTGTAGTCTTGGCACGAGGCCTTGGCTATGTGGTTATGATAGTCTGGCATTATGCATTCCAACATTATGAAAGTGGTTATTGATTTTTGCATGTGATTATTCGATTAATAGAATACCCATGTGAATAAGTAAATGGCATTATTTCATTTTATTTATGCCATACCATGTTGAATGTTCATATTTAAAAGGCTTTTGTTTTAGTTATACATTGCCTTAAATGTTTATTCTTATTTATGAAAGTTTCCGCTATATTGTTATCCTTACTGGGCATTTGAGCTCACCCCTTTTCTATGTTTTATTTTTCCCAGGATGTGAAGAAGTAAGTTATGAATGACCTGCAGGGATTTTATGAGGGGTTAATAGTGTGGATTGTGGAAACATTATGTTGTTGTAGTAGTTTTTCATTTTATGATGTAATGTAAAACTTATGAATATATCTAGTGTTTCCAAGGCTACTAAACCAATCGGTCTTTCGAGATTTGATCTTTCTTGTGATCATGCCAATGTTATGTAATAATGCACCGACTCTAGGTAGCTGGGGTCGGGGCGTTACAGTTGGTATCAGAGGAAGTTTAGTACAAACCTTGGAAGCTAGATTTAGATAAACTCTGATTAGAGCACGTAGACCTAAGATTAACTTTGAGGATTAGTATAGAAGAACTTCCTAGAATTTTGGTATTGTAGAGATTTTGTGAGTTTTCCGAGCAATACATCCCTGTCTGGATACGAGCAGGTAGAGGCGGCTCTGGCACAGATGTACCTAGGGGTAAAACCCGAAAACACCGCTTTGAGCTAGACTCGAACGGGAACTGGTGCACGACAACGGGCCTTGCTGCACTCTTGGTTACGACACTCCCGGGGGATATGCTTAGGATAACTCTCATTTTCTTTACAAATCATTTTGAAGGGATTATGAGTATATACTTCCTCAAAGAAAACATTCTTATGATTATGGATTATATCCATAAATAGTTCAATTTATGTTAAGTGTTTTATAAGTATGGGATTATGTATTTTGATTCATAAACTGATCTAGTGCATGCCATTGTTTAGAAATGGCGCCCAGTAGAAGGAATGAGAACTCCAGCAATGCACATGATCCAAAGAGAAAGAAGGATCATATCTTTCATGGTCTTAAGCCAGAATTTATAAGAGAAATAGTCTCCCATGTATTATCATCATATGAAGAAATAATATCATGTGTTAATAAGATAAGTAAAGAGTTTACTGAGTCCTATGGCTTTGAAGGGAAGCAAGAGAAGAAAAGGATGGAAGAGAGAAAGATGGATAAAGGGAAGAGGGAAAAGAATAATTTTCCCATATGTGGTAACTGTGGAAAGAAACACCATGGAACTTGCCTGAAAGGAATGGGAGTTTGTTATAAGTGTGGAGGAAAAGGGCACAAAGTACGTGACTGCAAGGGTAAGAAAATGGTTTCAAATGTACAATGCTTCATTTGCAAGGAGTTTGGACACTACGCGAACCTATGTCCCAGTCATCAGACTATGCCGCAAATGATGCTATTGGATAATAATCAAGTTATGATACTACCACAGATGAAGAGGAATGATTAGGGTTCTTATGTTGATTATGTCAATTGAGTTTTGTATCAACAATGTACTTGTTATAATAATTATGGAGTATATAAGGATTATACTGCAGTACTATTTCATTAAGGACTTGAGATTGTGTGGAACAAAGAAAAGTGACTCAATAGCAGGATAAAGTTTTGGAAAATATATGGTTGAGAGAATGATAAACCATAATATAGTTCTGATACCGAGGTAGTGATTTTCGAATAATACATGATTATTTTGGAAAAAAATATATTGGATATTCTTGACTACCTTGGAACTGATTAATGATTTGTATATTCCATCATTGTTGGGGTTTAAAACATTTTTGGATTAATGAAGTATATCCAGCATTCTATATGGAATAAGGGAGCATGAATGTAATCAATAAGGAATATGGTAATACATGATGAAGGTATTAATATTCTATTACGGGGTAAAAAGGATCTATATTATGTTTACCTTCCTTATAAATGTTGGACTGTGAGTTTAGACAGAAGTATTTTGGATAGTTCTAGTTTGGATTATTTTGGATTGCCATAAAAGGACAACCCGGAGGTCGGGCGACAACTCGTCGCGTCCGGCAAGGCTGCGAGACTTGAACCCGCAACCGAAGGGCGACAAGGGTGTATCACCTACCACTGTCCCATGAGATGTCCTGAATTAAATAATGTAGTTTTTTTAAAAGATCTGGTAGATGAATTATAATTCATTTATTTTGGAACCCTGTACGAATAGTATAAATAGAAAAAAAAATTACGTTCTATTATCTTTTAGAATGAAAGATGAGTTTGTGGTAGAAATTTATTAATGGGTAAAATTCTAATTATAAAGTAAGTATATCTCCTTATTATCTTATCCAATCTCATAAATAAATTCCTCAACATTAATAATAGAAACTTAGAACAAAAATGTTGTCCTAGATGGTACCTTAAATCATCACAAATTTATGGCTTTGGGATTGTTGGCCTTTTCATAGCCATGTTCTCTACCACTCTCCATCAGATAATTGATGGTTAGATTTCTCCTCCATATCCATATTTTCCTACATGGAACCCTAGTATGTGTTATGTTCGGTAATCTTCATACTTTCCACTCTTTGTTTAAAATAGAGGCCTCATTAATTCATTTTTCGATGTGGGATTTCAACTAAGATATTTTGAAACGTCAAAAATGTGTTATCCCAATACCCTATGTTTTGTTGAACCGATGGTATTTCAAATCATCATAGATTGATGAGTTTAAGAACCTCAATTTTATACTTGTTTGTGATTGATGACCTCAATCACTACCTATAAATATTTACGTTTTTCCTCCAATTATATGTCTCTAATTGCCACCAATGTTCTCCTAATCGAGATCATAATTTGGTGGTGACCCTTTCATTTCTCTTTTCCTCATATTAAGACTAAATTTTAGTAACCCAATTTCCAATGTGGGTTTTCCCACAAATATATTTTATATCTTCAACCTTTTATTTTCGAAGAACAATTTCAAATTGCGAGGACGCAATTTATTGAAGGAGGGGAGAATGTAACACCCCAAGATTTCATAGTGTATTATTTCTTCAAAATAATTCAATAACTTGCACTACACGCAACACCGAGTTTAATAACACCATGACTTACAAAAAAAAAGCCATTCAAAAGAGGTTATGAATCGTATTATCTAAATTTTAAACTTTATATAATCCTTATAATTTTAGAATCCATATTATGAGTTTCTTAGATATAATGCAAGAACAAATTCATTTTCAGTATTGCACTTTTATCAACTTTTAATAGTGAACCCTTTTTAAATACAATATATTAAACTTTTTGACTAAATGGGGACATCAAAAATTTAAAATGAAACATCCCTATCTTCCACAGTACTCTTTCCTTGAATAATACAGTAGCGTGTGTTGTACGCAACCTTGAGTTTTAACACACACCACAACCAATCAAACTAGCCGTTATGAATAGTAATACCTACTTTAAGAAATTATATATATTTTATATTTTGAAATGGACTTCATTTTTGGATTCGGAATGCCGAATTTATCCTAAGGTGAAATTTTGGTACATTTCGGATAACTTTCATATTTTGATGAATAGTGAAAATTACTAAATTTTAATTAAAAACAACTTTTTTAATCAAAATAATTAATAATTATAAATTATGAATTTTAGTAGTTTTAAAGTATATTTAGAATATATTTTTACCATTTAATATAATGTTTGTCATTGGACATAATTTTACAATTAAACCGAACATAAACAAGTGTCAATCTTTTGATACTTATTATCTCTTAAAAACACGCTTTTTGTTTTGACAGCGGGAATTAATTTTATATTAATTTCTGCCACTTCTGTGTTCTGAATTTAGGAAAATGGATTCCATATTTGGAATCAGGATGTTCAAATTGTGTAAATAGGTAACTTTTATTTTTATACATTTTGGATAATTACTGCGGTAAATATTTTATTTACCATGGTTAAGGGTAAATCCTGTAAATAAGGGTTAAAAAAATAATATTATAATAATACTAAATTACCCTAAAATGTGTCTTAACTCTATTGGTTGATTCATGGTCGACCATGGGCATCTTTGGGTCTATTTTGGGACCCCATGGATCCACTTGTAAGTGATAATGACACTTTATTTTAATTAAGTTAAAATGAATACAAAAATGACAAAAGCATATATCTTTTAGAAAAACAATTGTTACATAGGGTTATATATGTTGGATTTTAGATTATAAATATTCATTAGAAAGATAAAAATATTTCCTACATAATGATATTTTATTTATAATTTTTAGACATTAAATAATTTATTTTATATATGACACAATGATGGTGCAGTAATTACTATAATAGTGAAAAATTAAAATAATTGATATTATAAATACCCAAATAAATATAATATGAAACCTTTAATGAATTAAACTAATTTTATAGGATAATATGATATATTAGGATTGATTTAATTGACTTTGTTCGAAGTAATCAATCTGTTATGAGTTTCACAAAAATCAACTATTGAATAGTGTCAAAATTGACATAAAAGAGTTTTTAAAACAAATATTATATTATTAATTGATATTAAATTCCTAAAAATCTAAGGTTCGGCCAAGAGACTTATATCATGATAGGTGTATCATTAATGGACCACTTTTGGGTCGCTTGTATGTATATGTTAAGTTTATTAACTATATAATATAAAAATACAAATAGACATTGTAAAAGTGAAACTAATTAACTTAGAGTTAATACTTAAAGATAAGGTTAATATAAGTACCCAAACCTGTCTAAATTCTATTAGTTGAGTTGTTTTCGACCTATCCCCACCTTATCCTTTTAATAGTCAACTTTGGAGCCATTGGAAACCGAATATGAATTTATTATAAATTAATATTTCTAGCTTTTCCAAAGGTGCCCCTCACCCCTCTTATAAAAGGGCACTCCTCCTTCTCATTTCTTCACACCTTCAAAGCCTTTTGGTTTGGCCAAACTCTGCCCAAATAATCTCCCAACATCCCTCAATACAACCTAGAGTCCTTAGTTTGATCATAAAGCCAACCTAAGGAGCCCTTTTGATCAAATCAAAAGGAAGAACCCGAAGAAGAGGTAATGATTTCACCACCCTTTTCTAAGTTCATTTCTTCTTCCACTTCTTCTTCCTTTGTTCTTACCATTCTAAAATAATAACTCCAGTATCTCACATATATTGTGATGTTATTATAAGTATGGTACAACCATATTCAGTATTCTATCCACCCTTTGAATAACATGTCACCATACGTGCGTACGTACGGCTTACCGTCTCCACGTCGTGGTGTAATTGTTATTCAATATAATATTATTTGGATGGGTATAATAATGATGTGTAACTCATGTAAATAATAAATATAACATGTTAATGATTCTGTATATATGATATACCATTCATTTATATATTATTTTAATATCAAAAGAATGATATTGTCGCTCGTGCGTACGTACGGACTACCGTCTCCACGAACGCGATGAGATTCATTCTCAATCGTAACCATTCAAGTATAATTATCATTTGATAATTTAAAAATGATGTTTAAGGACTAGATATCATTCTGGATATGAATAAGATACAACAACCATGGCTTATGTAACAAAACATATAAAGAAAATGAGTAAGTTAACACCCGAAACGACGATAATTCTAAGATATTATTAACAAATCAATGTTAAAAGATCATATATGATATCATATTAATATATATGATTCTTGTATAATTTAATAACAATTATTTCACCATTATATAGGAGGTTAACCTACCCCAACCAAGGAAAAGTACAAGGTAAGGGTTATTTCACAATCTCTTCATTATCCGAGGTTGTTTATACGTAATAATCTACTGGGATCTCTTTATCATCCACATCCATGTTTCTTCAAAATGTATTTCAAAACATATTTATTATTTACAAGAATATGATTTAAAGTCATTTATACCCTTGTTTGACTTTTTATAAGAGGTTTATAAAGGAATCTTTCCGTCGTTTTCAAAACAATTTCCTTTTTAACCTTTTCGACAGAATTAAGGTAAGAATATTTTTTTTAACTTATACGACGGGTGCGGCTATTTTCCGCCGTTATAAAATCTTCAAAGCTTCCATTACAACATTATAAGAATATTTTCAAAGAAAATGTTTTATTTTATATGGATCTTAAATGATTTCAAAATAAAAGGAGATATTTCTTTAAAAAGAATTTTGATTTCATCTATGTCAACATCCTTTGATGGATTTTAAGATTATTTGAAGTTGATTTATTATGATACAAAACTTATATATTATATTGAAGGTTTTGTGATATGTTTGACTATGGATGTGCTATTTTTATACCATTCATAGTTTATGGTGAAAGTATTGACATTTCGTATGCTAGTTTTAATACGAATGTTTATGTTATGTTTAAACCTTTTCATATGGGAATGCATTGGACTTAATAAGTGACGGGTGGAGCCCGCTATAGCTCCTCGATGCATCGGTAGGTCTCATGAGACAAACTAGTGTCTTGGCACAAGGCCTTGACAAAATCTTATTTGTAGTCTTGGCACGAGGCCTTGGCTATGTGGTTATGATAGTCTGGCATTATGCATTCCAACATTATGAAAGTGGTTATTGATTTTTGCATGTGATTATTCGATTAATAGAATATCCATGTGAATAAGTAAATGGCATTATTTCATTTTATTTATGCCATACCATGTAGAAAGTTCATATTTAAAAGGCTTTTGTTTTAGTTATACATTGCCTTAAATGTTTATTCTTATTTATGAAAGTTTCCGCTATATTGTTATCCTTACTGGGCATTTGAGCTCACCCCTTTTCTATGTTTTATTTTTCCCAGGATGTGAAGAAGTAAGTTATGAATGACCTGCAGGGATTTTATGAGGGGTTAATAGTGTGGATTGTGGAAACATTATGTTGTTGTAGTAGTTTTTCATTTTATGATGTAATGTAAAACTTATGAATATATCTAGTGTTTCCAAGGCTACTAAACCAATCGGTCTTTCGAGATTTGATCTTTCTTGCGATCATGCCAATGTTATGTAATAATGCACCGACTCTAGGTAGCTGGGGTCGGGGCGTTACATATTAAGTGTAACTGTATATTTATACTTATCTAAAATATATTTAAAATTATATTTAAAATATATATATATTATATTTATATCAATATAACTATATCTATATATTTAAATATTAATATATTTTTTAATGAATTTTTATTTTGGAAGTAGACCTTTAATCAGTGCTTTTAAAAAAAGCATTGATAAATACCCCTTTTATCTGCGCTACTAAAAAAAGCACTGATAAAGGGGTTCCCTTTAACAGCACTAAAAAAAGTGTTCTTAAAGGGTGTACCTTTATCAGTGCTAAAAAAGCTCTTATAAAAGGTTACTTTTATCAGTGATTTTCTTAGCACTGATAAAGGTACCCCCTTTAATAGCACTTTTCTTAGCTCTGTTAAAGGGTACCACTTTATCAGCGCTTTTTTTAGTACCACTGATAAAGGGGGTGCTGGCCTTGCCCCGTTTTTTGGTAGTGTATCATGGTCCTCAGGAAATAAATCATTCCATATAGGTGGGATAGATGAATCATACCTTGGTATTTTTTTATGTCCACCCACCTCTACCCAGATTTGATGAACCGAGAAACCATCCACTAATTTAGGTGTTTGGAATAGGTGGATCAACTCCTCAGCCAGTGGGTGGAAGGATTACCCACTACCATTTTTTTGCTTAGGCATTTCTCGGTGAAGATTTCAATGGTAACCCTCTTATAGCCCTCAAATTATTGGACCAGGGTAGAAATTGTAGCACCAGCCTCTACAATCAGTGCATTCATGGATGGGTCTATGGGGTCAGAAACCCCCATATCCTTGTCAAGATGTTGAAAAGAAGGTTGAATGGGGTCATTATTGGAACTTCCAAGGCCAAATTTCTATCTCCTCTAGATGGTGTGGGAACCCACTTGAAGGTATTATTGATCCTATGATCCACCATTGGGAATATTTCCATTATTCCATATGTAACTAACTTATATTCTATGATAACCAAAATGGTAGATTTCAATGAAACTGTCTATAGTGATGTCTAGAGATGGTACCTCACCATCAATACGTGGGTTATCCCAATGGCCTTGTTGCCCCATTAAAGTGGGATGAATTAAAGGGTATCATACTACCCCTTGCCTCTGATTTGAACAAGGGAGGATTCTTCTTTCATGATTTTTTAGAGTATAGTTTACCTTTTAACATATTTACTCTTAAAGGACTGGTATCATCCATCAGAATTAGGGCATTCAGTTATTGGGAGTGGTGTAATTTTGACCCTCTTGTATTGGAGATGAATGGCCTTGAGGTGTTCCTCATTCCTTAGATAGATTTTCTAGAGATGTTTTTGGTGGGTGGATGTCACCCAAATAATTTGGTGGTGACACGACTCATTGTCCGCAGGGAGGTACTCTGGGTAAGTGAACCACATGTCTATGGGTTCCCAAAACATGAATGGGAGTTGGTAATTCACAAGAATCTCCAATAATAATTATTTCTTTTCTCAATCGTTCATAGGGTCTTCCAGCCCATCATTCCCAGGATCAGATTTTTTATGTCTGAAAAATTATGCGAGGCAACAATGGGGACAAATTCTTCTACTAATATTTAGAAAAAGGTGGCATCATGCATTTGAATTATCCCTAGAATAATATAATTCCTTCCAGAGGAACTCCAAGATTTATGACCATATCGAAATAGGATGATGTGTCTGTAGCCTTTCATTGATTGGGGAGGTCATCTTGTCGGACTCCATATGGGTCAGATGAATAGATTCCCAAATTATAGGGTTCTAATATAGTCCCATAAATATCTATAACCTCAAAGGTGGAAGAAAAGATACGAGAATCAAAATGCAGCAAGTATGTATTCATAAATAGTGCATGAAAGTTATAAACTCCCACCTCCAACTAAAGGTATTTATAGAGGGACTGATGGACCTTATAGATCTATATCTTCCAGATGATGATCCAAATGAGATGTAATGTTTCCCTGAACTCTTGAGATGGTGGAAGAGGAACTTTATCTAAGTTATGTATAATCTCATACCTTGAGAGGCTGATTAGGATGCATTGTTTCCCCTTGAACAATCTTTATCTAAGTGGGAGATCCCCATACAATTGCCTCTGAGGGACACAAGATCTTCACCCACATATATTATGGCATGTGATGTAGGTAAGTCCCCGATGGATGTTTTATTATGTTCAAAAATATAAAGAATCATTAGTGTAGAGTAAATCATCAACATGTGGAGGACCTCAGTTTTGGCTAATAATGTCATAGGGAGGGATTCCATGGTGAAATTATGTATTAAGATATGAACAGTAGTGAGTGTTGTTGGATCCAAAATTAGAGGGAGTTGAAACAACCTTTCAAATATGGGGATGGGGTTTCAAACCCAACCTAGTGATAACATACTCCCACACATTTATTTTGAGTGTTGGAGGTACGACAGCAGTGGAAGGATCCACTGGAGCTATTATAGTGTCCCCCTAGTAAGTAAGGTTAGTAATCATCCCCCGACACTAGAAATTGGTGTTCTATGTTGGGAAAAATGTATGGATTTGATTGAACTATTCATCATCATATGGGAAAAATCAACATTGATGATAACATATTGTATTGGGGGCCCCCAGGTGGCCCTTGGGTGGTAGTTGCAGTAGGTGCATCCAATGTATCTTGTACCTCCACTACATAGGTGAGGGAGTTTCCAAATCATTCTTGGTAAGGGATACCAATTTTTTTAGTAATAGGGGTATATTTCTCCATGTGAGTCCCTTAGGGTGATGGTGGTGGTGTAGAAGAATGTCCCAAACGTCATTGAGGAACATATCCAGAGTTAAGATAACCCCTTCCCACTTGTAGAAATGAATAGGGGTATTGATTAAACTTTTTTAGATGATCTCATAGGAGGATATGGGGTGAGTGGACCCTGTAGCCATGGGAGCAGTGGATGTTATGCAAGAATTGTAACTATTCACGATTGTTCCACCATTCTTTCTTATGTACCCATTCATTCTTGTGGAGGTTTATTATCTAATGCTTATCAATTCTTTAGTTTTATAGGATATATGAGTAAACCCATTAGTAAATGTATAATGAAGGTGGTTTCTTACATTCCCAGTGCTTCTCATCAATTCTCATGGATGTAAAAAGGATTCATGTTATTTTTTTCTTAGAACCATCCATTCCCAATTTTCATCATCTTATATGATTTTTGGGAGAAAATATTCACATCAGGTTCAACGTTTTGTTTTAAAACACTTTTTAATAGAGAAACACGTCAGGGTGGTTTCATGCTTTACTCACATCTGCCAAAATGATCCACATCCATGGATTGGTTGTGTATCCCTCTAGGATGCTATACACTGCATTCTCGCTTCCTAATGGTGGGTGACTTCCATCAACAATGGTGATGATGTTGACTTCTTGATCAGAACAAGATGATGGGATATGGGTTACACCTTACATTGATTACTTCATGGAGCTCATCGCCTAGTCTGGGTCTCCATCAAAGATCTAATAAATGGTTGTGAATCTTAGTCCTAGTTACATCTCAAGGTGGAAACTTGTTAATTATGCATCCTATTGTCAAAATGGGGAATCTACTTTTTTTAGAGCTGATTATGGTTAGGAATCCTAGTAATTTTTGACATATTTAAAATTCTTCCTTATCCGAGGTTTAAATATTATCATATATTAAGAATATTCGGTGGATAACATGAGGCATACGTTTTCTTCTATGGGGAAAATCATGTGATGATGTTAAGGAATCCATGGCTCAATGCCCCAGGAATTTCATGTACATTGTATAGGGTAGGGATTATTATATAATTTGTGGGGTTTCTCACAAGTTTGATGTCTTATGGGGATAGGTTTATCATAAGTACAATGACGAATGGGGATTGGTATATCATTGGATTAACATATTGTAGGGAAATTAGGTTCGTAGGTGTAACTTCTTATAGGGATAGGTTGGTCACAAATCTAAAAATTATGGGGAATGTTTGGCCACATTTTTAAAATATTATAGGGATGGTTATGCCATAGGTTTAATGTCTTGTTGGGACAAGTAGGTCCCATGTTTAATGTTATGTGTGGATAGGTAGGTCACATTTTTAATGTATTGTGGGAATAGGTTTGTGGTTTTGAGTGTGCCCTAAGGGGGAAATGATCAAAATTCAAGGTCTACACCCTCCAAGGGGGAGACATGATAATATAATGGTGGTGTTGGGGGTCGGTATTGAACTTTAGAGAAGTGTCCCTAGTGTGTTGGAATTAATCCTTGGGGCGGAATACTATACACCCCATTATGAGATATGGATCAAAACCCACATAGTTCGAGTACAAAGCCTAAGTCAATGTGGCTTGACTAGTTAATGCATTTTAACATTGTTCGGTAAGGATTCTCATGTCAGCAACGGTGTGAAAATAAGACAAGGTATGGGGATTACATTTAGAATTAACATGGTGTTTCAGGGATTCTTCCCATTAAGGCGTGGGGTATACACATATGGGTTGTCCTAATATAGGTATTTCATCTCCTAAAGGTGTGGGACATAGGCATATGGCCTTCCCAGGTGTTAGGGTTTTATCACATGAAAGTGTAAGACTTACATATTTGGGTTTACATACTATTGGGGTTTCATCCTAGATGTTGGGGTTTCATACCATGAAGTTGTATGGTTGTTATCCCATGAAATTCATACATGGATAATTCACTATTCACCACACCTGGTAGGGATAAAATTCAATGTCATGTGCTATGGAATTTATCATACACTTTAACATCACGTGACTATGACATTTTGATACACAGTTGAATATCTTGTAACGCATATGTGTGATAACACTACACCTAATAAGACTATCTCTAGATAGGATAGACGGATTCAATACATTTCCTATGTACTAAGAAATGGGGGAAGTTTTCCTTGGTTATTCCACCTTTGGTAATTCAGTTTCTACAACACTAAAACCTTGGGGTGGTACATAGAATAAACACTTCCATGGTGAAGTGGAAAATGGGAATCCTGGAATTAGGGTGTCTTTTCTCACAAAAAAGAGAAAACATGGTGCCTATTAATAGTAGAAAGAGGTGATGTGACCATTTTGGGCATGTTAAAAGAAAATCGGCAATACATTAGGGTTGATGATAGAAATGATATAGAAGATCATCATATGAGTGAATCAGGTACTAGTGGGTACAAGTTCATTAGGAAAAAAAATTATAAGGTTTGTACATTGAAATGATGAAACACAAAAGGTCCCCTAAAGTTGGTTCCATGAATTTATTGATTTTGGGAAGGCCAGAGGTATTGTGAAAGGAACATCTTTATGAAACTAGGATACCCTACTTCGCGGTAAGGACTTAGTTCCATGGAGTTGGTTTGTTGATGGATAATTATCTCAAAATTCCAAAATAAATTCAAGGGCCGTTCCTCTATTGTGATGGTTAGGAAACAACTTGAAATTAAACTCCACCATGGAATTTTTTTTCAATATCCCCTTAAAGGATTTTCTCAAAGGATGGCCATATGTTGGAATTCATCTCTTATTTTACACATAAATAATTATTTTTCACAAATTCATATCTTATGGAGGAATTCCAATGCTCTTTTACCATAAAATGAGTGGTGTATGGAGGTAATTATACGTTTTGTGGGATCAGGAAATCCTTTTCCCCAAAATTTACCACATGGGAGGAATGTTTACTTTAATATGGAGACCTACACCAATATAAATATGTTCCACTAATCATACTGTAATTCATGTGATTTAATTCCTAGAACTTAGAAAAGCGTCATGATTCACTTTTGTTAATGAAACCGAGGCCTTCATTAATTTTCAACCTTTACTAAAAATTGACCCTCTTTTTTAATATATTTCTATCAATATCAGCATTACTTCCAAAATGTATCATTCCATGAGGGTTTTTGTGTCAACACATATGTTGTGAAAAAGTAACTACCCAAACCATTATTATTAGAATACGAAACCCCACTCTACAATGTATTTTCAATGTTCAACTATGTAATTATCACTTGAATTTTATAGTTGAATTTCTAATACTCTCTTATAAACATTTAGGGAAGTAACTTTTGGGATAACAAAGACAATGAGAGAAGTTGTTCATATATTAAGGAGGAGAAGCTAGATTAGTTCCGATGATGGGGAGTTTAATTAACTATTGAATCATTATGATCAACATTATGAAGAGGTTAAAGATAATGGAGGCCAAAAAGTGCTTTAATGAGGATATTTTCACATAAAATCTCTAGTTTATAAACCTGATACCAACTCATGTAGTATTATATTTGGTTTTTATTGAATCATTAATGCGTTATTTGAAAGAGAGAGGATAATATTGAGTTTTTATTAGATATGGAATTTTTTCTATGGTTTTTTATAAAATAAAGATATCATCAATCTATTTTGGAGTTATCATGACCCCAAAAGAGGATATTGTTAGTAAAAATAACATTATTGAAGTTTTTATGCTTTTTTTAAAAGAAAATTTAGTAAATGAATGTCAAAAATAGTTTACTAGGGATACAGTAACTCTTGATGTGAAATTATTGGGTGCACTAGTTTAATTATTTATAGTAGAAGATTGTTAATTTTTACTAAGCCTTCATCTAATGGTTCATCATGAATCTTGCTTGGATTCCCTATAAACGTTTGATAAATTCTACAATAATGTAATGGAGAAGAAACCATTTGATAATAAAGTAGATATGAGACTGTAAGGTTCATTTTTTTGGAAATGGATGGGAGGAACCTTGAGATTGAAATTTTGAACTGAACATCCTAATGTTTATCAAAATGTTCAGTCTAGACTTTCTAATGCTGATAAGGGGAATTTTTATGATTTTTGGATATTTGTAAGGTTTTTAACATGAATCATTATAGTTGATATATCTTTATATGGAATTTTACCATGTACTCATAAGGATGAATGATCTTCATGAGGTTCATTGTAGGGTTAAATATTCTTTTTCAAGGTACGTAATATGGTAAATTTTCATATAAAAGCAACAGTATCATGGCTGATGATATTCTTTGAAATTTTCATCATAAGGTTAAATTTTCTATTATAAGGTTCTCTTGTTTAATTATTAAGGATAACCTTGGGATATCATTATGTTTTTTTCCCTTTTCAAAGTTTATATTTGGGATAAATTAATGAAATATTTTAAGATTTATTAAAGTAGATTTTCTCAGGGAATAACTGGAATGTATATATAAAAATAAATTAATTAATCATAAAATAAAATTTATAATATTATCAATTAAATATGTATAATATTTAACAAGTATTAAAGGGTGAATATATTTTGAGATTAATATTGTTTTATTTTGAAAATTATTGTAGATTTTGGGTATCTAATATAACATCAAAAGAGATGAGATGAATCTATTAATATTATCAATCATAGGAATATTATTAATAATATATTATTGTTAATTACTCAGTCATGTAAACAATATATGATTTTTTTTGAATAATTACACCTCAAAAATCATTGATTGTTAATTGAAAAATATTAATCCCAAAATTAGAGGAGGGTTTCAATTTTCAAAATATATAATAATATTTCAAAATATTGTTTTTGGAAAAAATCAACAAAAAAGTAACAAAATGATTGCAAATCATGTGCACAAAGTAGAAAAAAATAAAAGTAACATCACAATACCTCAATGGGAAAAAATAATATTTCTATGCTCACACTGTATGGTTAGACACAAAGTGAATGGTTTTCTAAGAGACATCTAAATATAACCTTTCTGAAGTAATTAAAATATAATAAGGGTAAGAGAATTGATACAACACTATTAGTGAAACACAATTATTTTTTCTTAATGGATGAAGATAGTAGGACATAGTGGTGTAGTGTATTATCTGAGTGTTTAAAAGTAGTGAACATTGTTTTGTTGACAGTTGTAAACTTGGAAACCCAATTATTCCACATTAAAATTGTAATAAAATTAGTGTGGTTAGTGTTACGTGTGCATAGGAATATTCCCATTAATTCTCCTTATATTTTTCTATTTTTTTGAACCATTTCTAAAATTTATGTCTCACATTTTCTTCTTTTATTGATTATTATTTTCTACGAGAATGAGTGAGGAATCCCTAGTGAATGTGGGATATGAAAAATGGTAAGGGATAATTTAAAAATTAATATATATTCATTCAACACCCCCATATAGGAAATTAAAATTGTTTAAAAAAAACCGGTAGAATTAAATGATTTGAAAAGGGGAAGATATTTTTGTCGGAGGAAAATAAACACTGTACAAGTTACTGGTTTCCGGGTAGACTTTAATCATGTATATTATGGTGTTCATAGTGGTGTTGGGACTATCTTGGAGCCACGAAGTACCTAATGAAATTTTAATGGGTACATTATTGACACATTAGTGGAACAAAATTTTAAAATGGTATTTATAGAATTTTCACCCATAATAAATAAATGAATTTCCCCCATATATTGTAATATCTTCTTAATTCTATATTATTTCCACAACTTAAATCTTCATCAACAATACCATTAATTTTACTTTATTCCTAGGTTTAATTATTACCCAGATTCATCATCATGTGGTCATATGTGTCATCTGTGTTGATGCTAAGGTAAGGGTACCCCCTTTTTTAGGATGTCATCTATAATGAAAACTAATTTAAATATATCATGACATAATAAATAGTTTATTTTTGGGATTTTAATTGTTCATTGGATTGATCATCCAACAGGTGTTATTCGAAGTCAAATTTATTTTTTTGGAGATAAGTCCATGACCACAAAAAATGTTTTAATTTTTTCTAATTAGGGTAGTAAACTAATATATCATTAGGGTCTATCTCATGTTATTGTATCCCTCTATGGAAGAATATCTCTCATTTCATACATATGTAATCACTTCTCGGTATACTTAATTTGGAGATAAACTTATCTTTCCCTCTTATTACCCAGTGTTCCAAATATAGGGGCTTGGATTAGAGAAACAAACACTTGACTAATTATTTCATATAAAAGCAATACATAAAAAAAATCATGATTAAACAAAGATGATTGGTTTATCCCACATTGGAACATGATTCATTATTTATATAATGTACTCTCATGGTAATATACATTGATTCTAGTGATAATATAACTATATTATAAATTTATTTACATATTTTCAAGGGTATAAAATATATATTATCTTCCTTTATATTTTGTGTTCTGTTTCACATTATTCACTTGAATATCCTAAAAATAAAATCATTGGTCCATGGATGTTCATTATTGAGTGTTCATATGTTCCTTGGTGTTGTGTGTACCGTGTTGTGAGATGATATAAATTCTTTATTTAATCCATTTACATGATTTAGTTTCCAAAGAATAATTTAATCTTATACTGCTATCCCAGGATAATTGAGGTCTAGTTATGGATGAAAAAGATATTACAACATTTGAGTTATCTTTCATTGATGTGAATGAACATAATACTTGACACATGTGTAGATTATAGACAACCAAGGTGAGGGTTTTACATAAAAAAACTAATAGAAAGATGAAATTTTAGTGAAATTTCAATTTAAAATCATGCATATTAAGAATTAGTTTATAGAATCAATTTATTGTATTATAAAATTAAAATAATTATGGTTTTAAATGAAAAACCTTATGCATAGATTGACTTGATTTTCCATAGCTTTTTCTGATAAAATTTTACCATTTTTATATGAAAATAAATTGTGTAAAAAATGGAATGAATTTATTAAACATGATATTTAGAACTATTTTAGATGGATTGTATATTTTTTATATAATATTTTCATGATTTATGTTATATATCTTTCATAAATGTAGTGGTTTGGATATTGTTGCAGATATTGAGCACATATTTCCTTATTTCTTTATATGGTATATGTAGGCATTATCCTTGTTTTATTTGTTTTGGATCAAGAAATATGTACTAATTAATAAAGGATATCTTTCATAGATTTACATATATTTCCTAATATATAAGAATGATAATGTATATATATGTGTGTGATTATGAAAAATATATATATACCTTCATTCATATAATAAGATGATTCATCCTTGGTGAAGATGATTATATAATGTTACTACGCAAAAAGGGACATCTTTCCTCCTAAGATAGATTGTGTACATGAAAACCCTAGTTAGAACGATTATATATACACATATTTATCAAGACAAAAATATTTATATTTATATATCCACATGTGTGTGAACATCGCCTCATATATAGGTTATATTTAGTTGGACACATTCAATTAGTGTGTCCATTATAGTCTATAAAAACCCTATAGTGATCCTGATTATATCTCAAAGATGATATGGATACAATGGATGAAAATAATTAAATCAATGTTGTATCATGATTTTCATTCATTTTTTTATTTTAATAGAATGTCCCTTATTTATCATGGATACTTTTTTCCCTAAACACTATTGAATGATTTCCAGTATTTACAATCCACCTATCTAATTTATATTTTCAAATTTATACATTGCATTGTGATAGATAGTTTGAGATCACTTGGTGGCTTCCATGGGGAATAATGCACTCTCACTCTTGATAAGTTCCCTTAGGGATTCATATAGAACTTCTTTTTTCATGTAATGGGTAAATGAAAAGAACCTACATATGAGGGATGATCGTACTAGATCTTGAGTAGTAATTATAAATTATTTATGAAATTATTGTAATATTTTATCTGAATTTTATAATTTTCAATGGGAGAGGACATAGTGGGGAAGTCCACATAACATAAATTAGTATAGTTCACCATGAGACTATTAATTTTGGGATCTTTATGGAGTATTTGGTTAGAAGTTTTTTATATATTTGGTGTTTTCCATTATTCACAAAACATGTCGAACTTGTGGGTGTTTTGGGTTTTGGTTTAATTTTTAGGCTTGTTCTTGAGGTTTGCATATCATTAACTGAATGGAAATGTGTTGGTGAGGTTACTATGATAAAATAATGGATTTGGGAGATGTGGGTATGTCAAAACCATGACTCATCACAAAATCGCATCATAAAATAAGTCTTATTACATATTGATGGGTTATGAGTTAAAGAGAGTAAAACCAACTCACCCTAGTTATTATTATCACTTAGTATTTTAACCAACCTCTAAGTATTTGGATGTGAACCTATTTTTTTTTCATTAATCTAGCTAGAGTCTCTTCTGGTATTGAAGTCAGGTCATTAAAAAAGGAGTGATATTTTACTTGAAGTATAATTTTCATAAAAATTTAAAAATTTTCTCAATAAGGGGAACTATATGACTTTAGTATAAATAATAATATAGAGAGAAAATTAGTTTTCATTATGGTCATTGTTATTCTAATTATGGTAAATATGGTATCATATCCTTTTTTGATATATAATGGGTATGTTGTTTTAATAAAAGATGTTCTATATGTATGAAAAATTTCTATATTATAAATTAATGTATAAGATAGATGAATATGAAACATGAAAGTAATACTTTGATTTTTGAAAATATTATAACATTTTTGGGAATCTAGTATATATCCAAAATGATATGGTTAAAATAATAGTTTGAAAAAATTATAGATTTGGAATATTTTTCTATATAATATTTTTTGATTGAAACAGTGTAATAAAATTAATTAATAACATTATTTAGAACTCATGGATCTAACAATTATAGATTAGGTATCATTTAATTTAGGTGGAATATGAGAATGGAATTATGTATTAAGATTAATTTAATATAAACTATTAGGTGATAATAGCTTCCTTAAATCAATCCATCTTCCAATAATTTACATTCATTGGTTAAACCATATTGTTTCATCACTACCCACATCTTGAGTAGGTTTTTTGGGTATTCAATATCCCCCATGTGTATCAATACTATATCTAATAAATTTATCAACCCCATTTATTTTATTATCAATGGGGGGGGGGATATTCTAAAGAATATAGAGAATTTTTATCTTCTACGGGGAAAATCGTTTTAAAATTTAGAATAAACTTATAGTATTTATATGTTCATGACTGAGGACTAATTTTATGTTCTATTTAGAGAATTGTTTAGAAAAAGGGATATAAATCATAAATTGTATCCATGAAAACAAATTAAATTTTCTACTCTATAAGGAATAGTATTTTTTAAATTTAGTGGGAACTATTTTTTAGAATGGTAATGAGATTGTTGTTATTTTTGAGAATATATATGTTTCATTGATTAATTCAATTTCAATTAAGAATTAATTTATTTATGGATGGATAATATTTATATTTTAAGTTGTTTGTGTAATTTAATTCTTGAATATATCAATTATTTCAAATAAAAAATATGTTCCATTTTGAATATGGTTGATAAGTGTAAAACTTGGAGATTTTATGAGATAGATTATTTTTAATTTATTTGATGTCTTGTGTTGTACACTACGCCAACATTATAAAGAATTATATGCAACATCGTATTTGATAACAATATATAGAAAAAAATTATTGTCTTTTGTTACACACAATTTCATGTTCTTTTAATATAATTCATTTCATGCAAGACCGAGTATAAGAGAACAACTAAATATTATAACCTAGTCATTATAATGGCGAGTATGAATAATATTAACTTTATTCTAAAAAAATATTTAAATGAAGATAAGAGAGTATAAAATAATAAAATCACAATTTATGTATTCAATCTAATGTTTAAAATTAATCTTATATGTTTTCTAGATGTGATATAAGAACAAATTAAATTTTTTTGATATAAGAAGTATTATTCAAAAAATGAAGTACTGCTGGCTTTTGATGGCACACCCATTTTAAATCTACTTTTTTTAAACTCTTATATATATATTATTTTATAAAATAATATTCTTCTTTAGAATCGGGATATAAAAACATACCATGGATGTATTTTTGATATTTTTCTGAAATGTTTTTAATTTTGATGAATACTAAAATTATACTATATTTTAATTGAAAACAAAAATTTTCACGGAATTCATTTATGTAATTAAATTATCTTAATGAAAGGATTTAATGTATAAATAGAATATATTTATATAATTAAATATAATTTATGCCATTAGAATTAGTTTTACATTGAATTCAGATGTTAAAACATTTCAATCTTTTGCAATGTTTTAACTTTTAAAAACATATTCTCTCTTTCCGACAACGAAAATAATATTAAATTAATTAATATAACTTCTATGTTCTGAATTTTGAAAAATGGATTCCATATTTTGAATAAATAGTCCTAAATTAGGTATATAGATTTATTTTATTTTTGGGTATTAGGAACTATAACTTTGGTAATTTTTATTAATACCGTAAAAGGGTAAAATGGGAAAATAAGGGTTAGAATACAGTTATAAAATCATCCTAACAATTGTCTTAAAATAAATGGATGATTTTTTTTCAAACTAAATCATTCATGGGTCTAAATGGTGTCATTTAGAAGACACTTGGATGGGATTAGGACATTTAATTTATTTTATTTAAAGAAAAGCTAAATATGTCTCAATCAAATTTTAATAACTAAACCATTTTTTATAGGGTTATACAGAAGATAAATAAGATTATAAATACTTATTTTTAATATAATTTTTTTCTTTATTATGGTAATTTATTTTTAATATATATGAAATATATAATTACCTTAAAGACTTATACTTTTCGGTGTACAAATAAATTGATTGGCGAGAAATCAACAAAACAATTATTATTAAAATTATAATAACCTTAAAAAGACAAAAAACATTCCCAATTCATATTTTTAGAGTATATATATACCATAATAATCTAATGGTATATTTATTTACCATTTGGAGCCAGATGGAATATATTGTTACACTTATATTATTTTATTTAAAGTGAGGTCAAAGTTGTCACATTCATAATTTTATATGTATAACATATTTATTATTGAATTTTACAGATTCTAAATTAGACTAAAAGTATTATTGTTAAATATAGTATATTTATATTCATAGTATTATTTTATTTTTAATTTTTACCAAAAAATAAATATAGTAAATAATTACACAAAACTGATGGAGTAATTATTATATTAATGGAAATATAAAATTAACATTATTAAAAATATTAAAATAAAAAAATTGAGCTAATTAATATGTCCAATTATTTTATAGATTACCTATTCCCCATATAGATATACTAAAATAAATTTTTATGATAAAATCGTATCTTGATACTTTTAAAAATCCATGTATTGAATTGTGTCAAAATTGACACTATTATTGTTTTGACAAAACAATGTTTTATTAAATTATTTAAAAATCATAATAAATTTTTAAAAAATATATAATAAATACAATATTTTCTAAAATTATCTATGGTACATATTTCTGGTCAAATTGTCATCAAATAAAAAATATTTTACCCTTTTAATATTGAAATATTTATTATCTCAATTAAAATTAAATAGAATAACTAAGTGTTAATTAAAATTATATTGTTTACATTGACATTAAAAAACACATATAAAATTTATTTTTTATGAGATTAAAAACCTATATCGTCTCATATTCTAAATTTTAACATTTTTGGTGTTTTTTTGGGGGTTTATTTTATTATAAATTAATATTTTTGAGGTTTCAAAAAGTGACCGTCACCTCAATTATAAAAGGAAACCTCATCCCTCACATATTCACATATATTTGAGCCTTTAATCTCAGACATACCCAGAAATTTTTCCTTATCAACTTCCATAGTTACATTCTAGAGGTTACGGTCTTCTTCAAAGACCAACTCTAGTGCTGTAAGAGGAGATTTATAAGATGCATGTTGAAGAAGAAGTAATCTCCTCTACCGATTATTTCAAATTTATTTCTTCTTATACATCCTCTTCATGAGTTGTGTAATTATAAAGTAATAACTAAAGTATCAATTATATATATATATATATTATAATTTTGAAACAACCATATTCCAGCTTCTTTACATCCTACGAAAAAATGAAATCATCACGTGTTCTTGTGTACGGCTTACCGTCTCCACACCGTGGTGTAATATGTTTTTCACCATCACCTTACATGGATTAGTATAATTATCGAATAATAACTATATATTATTATCATAATACGATATTAATTCTTAAATATTCAACAACATCCAATTCAATACCATTAAAAAATATAGGAATGATATCATTGCTCGTGCGTAGGTACGGCCTACTGTATCCACGATGCGATGCGATTCATTTTACATGATCTTAATTAAATAATGATTATGTAAATTTATAAGATGAATAAATATGTTATATATTATGTTAATATAATTTTTGGAATGATATAACTGTGAATTAAGAAGGATAACTGGAACTTATTCGACAAAAAAAAACAAAAGAAAATAAAGCATTTAATACCTGAATAACGTGTGATATTGAAATATCATGACAAAAAATATGATAATATGATCATATAAGATAACATAAAAATAAATATGATTTTATAATATTACAAATAAATTATTGTAATAATTCTACAAGAAGTTTATATACATACAAAGGATAGAGGACCTTAGGTAAGGGATAATTTCCCAATCTCATTATTATCAAAGATTGTTTATATGTAAGTCTTTACTGGTGTATATTTATCATCCATGTCCATGTTTCCTAAATATGTAATATTATTTCAATTATTATTCATTTTTTAATTTCAATATTTCCAATTAGTGAGTTTTTATTAAATGGTATGAAAGAAACCTTTTGTCATTATTCGATATGAGGCAATTTTTAACTTTTCTGGTAAAAGTATGAGAATAATTTTTTTTATCTTAAATGGAATGATGGGTTTTTAAATTTTCATAACACTATATTTAAATGAATATTTATTTATAATATTTCTAGGATATTTTTATAGAAATACTTTTCTTTTTAAATTTTTTGTCATTTTGAGAAAAGGAAATGTTTTTCAAGAAGAAACGATATTTTCATCAAGAATTAATTTCAAGTGTTTTATCAATATTATTTTACATATGTGATGAAATTATTTAAATTGGGTTATGATTCTATCCCTATGATTTTATTTTGTTTATAATAAAATTGTTTTTATTACATCTATTTATTTTGTGTGGATTATGGTGAAATTTTGTTTAAGAAACCCATTCTTGATCCTTAGGTTATGATATGATGAACGATTTTTGTTTTTATGGAACATGTAATAATGATTTCATTATGATATGGGTGGGACCTATATCTCCCTCCAATTTGTTGGATAAGCATTTATATCTCATGCTACCGAAATTACTGGAATGAAATAAAAATTTGGTTTAGTAATATAGGGTTGAAAAGGGAAGTATATCTGATTCAGTAATACAGGGTTGGAACAAAGAGTGAACTCAATTTAGTAATGGACCTTATCCTCTATTATGGTATTGGAACTAAGACAGGGAAAATATGGAAATGAATTTATATGCTTATTTTTTTTCCAAAATACCATGTTTTAGGAAATTTCTATTTTATCAGGATTAATGATCCTTTATGTTTTATACCTTATGTACTGCCAAGATTTATTTTATGACTCATGATTTTGTTATTGAAAATATATGTTCTAGTTTTTATATTCTTTAGTAAATGTTTTGTTTAATGTTCTCTATGTTTAACATTATTGAGCGTTTTATCTCCCCCTTTTTATGTTTTATTTCCCCCATGATATAAAGAATGGTTTTATGTAGGAAAACTAAAGGGGAAGATATTTATGGGAGATGTTGAGGATCTTTAACCAACCTAGAATAATGTGTTATGTGTTTCCAAAGATACTAAACTAATATAGTCTTTGGTAATATATTTGTGTAATGTGTTAATTATTCTTCAAAATAAATTTAATCCATATATAAGTCAAGATTAGGTCGTTAGAGTTTGTATATGAGTGATGGTTTTGTTAACCTTTGGAAACTTGGATGAGAAAACTTCAGTGAGATACAAAGATTTGTTTCTATGGATACATCTAGGGTTGTCCTTATGGGTAAGTCTCACTTTATTTTACAATGCTATAATTATGGTAATAATCATGAATATCCTATAACTAAATTTAATATGTTATAGATTGAAAGTAATCCCCCTTGATTATGTTGTTTTCCTAATATATATTTCATTACCACAGTATTCTTTTTGGGTTTTAGACAATAGATGGAACCAGAAGTAACCATGTTAATGATCAATGCAATAGGAAATACAAAAAGTTTACTCGTGAACAACCAAATGTTATGGGAGCTGGAATGAAATATCTTATCCCTATACTTACACAAGCTATGAATCATTATTGACTTCCAAATGAGTAGAGAAGGGAACAACATTCTACTGATTCCTTCATGAATAAACATACACCTTCTTTCAATGGGTATTATGATCCACTTGTTTTTTAAAAATAGATTTGTACCATTGAAAATATATTTTCCATCCTTCACTATTTGAAAAATGAAACTTTCATTTTGGCTGTTTATCGATTAAAAGGTGGAGCAGACAAGTGGTGGACTCTAATCAAGAATATAAGGAATCAATGTGAAATTGAATCCATGGAATGGGAAAAGTTCATGAAATTATTTTTCAATAAGAACTTTATTTGTATTCTTAGAACAAAGACATAAAATTATTTCCATGAGATTAGGAAAAAGGAGAATGAATCTGCTGGTATATACGAGGAAAATTTAATAGGACATACAAGGTATTCTTCTGGATTTATCATCTAACCTGAAAGTAAAGATGATCGATTAATTATTGGCTTAAAACTAAGTCTTTGAATGGATTTAGGTATAAGATAATTTCTTAGCTATGAATATATAGTACATAGTGTAATCACGGTAGAAATGGATGTTTGTGTTGCATATAAATCTGAGGAATTTGAAAAGAAACAAAATATGGTGTTCAAAAAAAAATCTCAAAAAATGGTGAAAATAATATGAGTGTTTCCTTATACACAATGTGCGGGAAGAAAAATGTTGTAGATTTTATTAAAGGGAATACTAAATGTTTTAATGGTGGAAGAGAAGGTCATCAGGAAGTTGAGTGTGGGAGTAATGAGAAAAAGTTATCTAATGATGTGAATAAATAAAAGGATACAGAGAATGCACCACCCACACTTCAGTTCCACAAGTGAAAGTAAATGAGTAATTATGCTAACCAATTCCCTAATCCAAGGGTTATCAATGAATATCAATGTCAATAACCTCTTTAGGTCAAATGCAAAATAAAATCACTTGCCTTCACTATTGGTGATGTTGAGTATGAAAATAAAGCGGTGTAATGATTGAGGGTTTATGTAATGGGATTCTAGAATAATGATAAAGAATATATTTTATTGTATTATGGCATATTAAAATATCTATGTATTGGTCCATTATTGTTTTCCATAAGTTTATGGAACCAAAAACCGTTAAAAGTTATTGAGATATTTTTTGGAAAACACGTGATATGTGCATAATGATGGGATAAAAAGATAATGGGATATTTGATAGTATTAATAACCTCAAGACTAATATTAGGACAAAGTGATATCATGGATTGAGTATATATAATTTTTGGTATTTTTGGTGTGTTGAAAGAGTTAATTTTTGACAGCATGCACGTTTTAACTAAGGTTCTATTGTAATTCAAGTTATTATCATGTTTTAAGAGAATACATGATTAAGGTATTCACTAGTTTGGAATGTGATAACCAAAAACTTCCTTATGAGATATGGGAGATAAATTTATAGCCAATTTAGTTCACCTATTTCTAATGTTTTAGATTATTAGTTTCTAGAAGGATTGTAAGGTTTTCCATATATGGATAGTATAAGTTATACTTTGGTTGAATTTTGTTAGATTAATATATTATCTCACTATATGTGGACTTATGCATATTTTATACCCTATGTTAACCTTTTTTTGAGATAGATGGAATTACCTATCAATCTATTTATGGATTGAATGATCTTCTAACACCTTAGGAAAGAAAAATTAAACTTCATTTCTTTGAATAAGAGATGAAGTGGAAATTATCCAAGGCACAAAAAACAGTGAGATGGTACAGAAATAAAGTAAGTATTTTTTATCATGATTTTGTTTTCAAATTTAAGAAAATGATATTTAAAAAAATGTTATCATAGTACCTTCTTATTTGATGAATCAAATAGAGCCTTAAATCATCCCTAATTTATGTATTTTTGGTTGTTAATTTTCTCCAAACCTTATTCTCTATCACTCTCAATTAGAACTTGATGGTAATATTTTTCTTCCATATCCATGTTTTCACTTCCCACATGTGTTCTTCTATATGGAAACCCAGTGAGGTGTTATTTTGGGTAACCACTATGTTTCTAACTATCTTTTTTAATAAGATGTTTTAGTATTCCTTTTTAGGATGTGGGTTTCTATGAAAAAAAATCAAGTAGTAATCCTTTTGTAACCCTGATGAATTTTGAGGGAAAACATTATTTTAAGGGGGGTATAATGTGACACCCTATGATTTTATGAGATAAATTCTTTTTAATTTCATTAATGTCTTGTGTTGTATGCTACACCAAGATTAGCATGACTATACACAACACTGTATTAGCTTGCGGTATAGATAACACTATGTTGGGCTGGTGTTATACAAAATTTTAATAGAATTCATTTCACTCCAGTCTGAGTATACATGAACCACTAAATATTATAACCTAGTCATTGTAATGGAGGGTACGAATAGTATTTGATTCCTTATAAAACAACAATTTAAATGAAAATAAACGAGTCTATAAAATAATAAAATCACTATTTATGGATTAAATATAATTTTTAAAATTCATCTTATTTTTTTAGGACATGATATAAGAATAAATTCAATTTTTCAGATAAAAGAATTTTTTTTAAAAAATGCAGTATTTCCACCTTTTAATGGCACACCGATTTTAAATCTTATTTTTGAAACTTTTATATTTTCCATTTAACATAATTAACTTCTTAATTGGAATAAGGATATAAAAATTTACTTTTGATTAATTTATGATATTTTTATGATAAGTTTAAATTTTTTATGAATAGTAAAATTAAACTAAATTTTAATTGAAAACAAATTTTTTCATTGAAATAGTTTATGTAATTAAATTATAATACTGAATAGCTACAAATTATAAATTGAATATACTTTTATCATTCAATATAATGTATATCATTAGCATTAATTTTACAATGAATTCAGATGTAAAAACTTTTCAATCTTTTGTAATGTTTTAACTTTTAAAAACTCATTCTCTCTTTCCGACATTGGGAATAATTTTAAATTAATCAATAAAAATTATTTCTTTTTAATTTTGAAAAAAATATTCCATATTTTTAATCATTAGGCCCAAATTATTTAAATAACTTTATTTTATTTTTGGGCATTATGAATTGTAACTTTGGTAATTTTTATTAATACAGTTAAAGGGTAAAAAGGTAATTAAGGGTAAGAATAATATTAAAAAATTACCCTAACACATTTTGTAATAACATTGGATGAGATTCATTAGATATAAATCGTCATTTTTTCCAAAATGGAGTCCTTCATAAGCCACTTTGATGAGATTATGACATTTTGTTTAGTTTTCTTAAAGAAAAGTTAAATATGTATCACTCAAATTTTAATAACTAAACCATTTATTATATTTGGTTATAAAAAAAATTAGATTATAAATACTTATTTGAAAGATAAAATTATTTTCCTTATCAAGGTAATTTATTTTTAATTTTTAGGAAATATATAATTACCTTAATGAATTATACTTTGATGATGTGAAAATTAATTAATTTTAGAGAAATCATTTAAAAATTATTATTAAAATTATAATAACCATAAAAGAGCCAAAAACATGGTAAATTATTATTTGTAGAGTATATATCGACTATAAAAATACAATGGTAGAGTTATTGACCATTTTTGAGCAATATGTAAGAGATTTCGCCCATTATATTATTTTATTTAAAGTGATGTTAAAGTTGTCACATTCCTAATTTAATAGGTATAACATTTTTAATGTTGAATATTATTTAAATAAATAAGAGTAAATGAATTATTATGAAATATAGTATATTTATATTCATCATAGTATTTTAGTTTTAATATTTACTCAACAAATAAATATATTAAATAACTACACAAATCTGATGTGGTAATTATTTTATTAATGGAAATAAAAAATTAATGTTATTAATAATACTAATATAAATATAATTTAACCTAATTAATATGTACAATGATTTTTAAATATTACCTACACCCCATAGGGATATAATAAATATTTTTATATGATAACAACTTGTCTTGATATTTCTAAAAATCCATTAATTGAATAGTGTCCAAATTGACACTATTGTTGTTTTTTCAAAAAAATGTTTTATTAAATTACATAAAAATCATAAAACATTTTTAAAAAATTTAAAACAACTAATATAAGGTCTAAACTGATCAAATGTACATATTTATTGTCTAATTGACATCAAATAAATAAATAATTTACCCTTTAAATGTTGAAATATTTTTTATCTGAATTATAATTAAATAGAATAACTAAGTGTTAATTAAAAAGATAATATTCTAATTTACATAAAACCTTTTCTAAAATTTATTTGGTGATGAGATTACAAAACTATATCATATCAAAGTTAAAATTGGGGTATTTTTCAGGGTTTTTGAGTGGTATTTTATTTAATTATTAATTAATATTTTTGATGTTTCCAAAAGTGATCATCACCTCAATTATAAAAGGGAACCTACTCCCTCACTTCTTCAAATAAATTTAAGCCTTAAATCTTGGAAATACCCCATCCTTTTCCATTATAAAATTCCCTAGTAAAATTCTAGGTGTTATGGTGTTCATCAATGAACAAATCTAGTTCTTTAAGAGGAAATTTAGAGGAAGCACGTCGAAGTAGAGGTAATCTCCTCTACTGATTCTTCAAAAATTATTTCTTATTATAAATCTTCTTCATGAGTTTTTTAATTTTTAATTAATAACACTAGAATAAATTATATACTGATATGTTATTATAATTTTTAAACAACCATATTCCACCTTTTATCCATCCTATGAAAAAAATAAAATCACCATGCATGCGTATGTACAACTTACCGTCTCCACACCGTGGTGTAATATGTTTTTCAAAATCACCTTACATGGATGGGTATATTAATGGAAATAATAACTATATATTATTATTATTATAACATTATATTAATTATAAATCATTATAAACCATTCAATTCAATACCATTCAACAAATATGGGAATGGAATCGTCGCTCGTGCGTATGCATGACCTATCATCTCCACGATGTGATGAGATTGATTCTACAATATTTTCATTAAATAATGATTATATAAATTTATAGAATGAATAAATATGGTATGTATTATGTTAATATAATTTTTTGAATGATATAACTATGATCTAATAAGGATAACTAGAACTTATTTGACAAAACATGTATAATAACTTAAAGTAGTTAATACCCAAATAATGAGTAATAATGAAAAAATGATACCAAAAAATGATAATATGATCATATATGACATCATAAAAATTACTATGATTTTTGAATAAGTCAATGACATTATTTAAATAATTATACATGAGTTTTAGATACATATAATGGATATCAGACCTATGGAAATTGATAGTTTCTCAATCTCATTATTATAAAATATTTTTTATATGTATGTATTTATTGGGATATATTTATCAACTATTTCCATGTTTCCTGAATAAGTAATATTATTTATATTCGTATACAATTTTTTAAAAGTCAATTTTACCAAATAGTGAATTTTTATTAAAGGGTATGAAAGGAATCATTTGTCATTATTTGATATGAGGTACTTTTTGACTTTTCCAACAAAAGTACAAGGAGAGTTTTTTTTAAATTATACGGTGTGATGAGTTTTTATGTTTTCATAAAACCTTATTTCCATGAAGATTAATTTATAATATTTCATGTTTATTTTCATATAAATTATTTTCTTTTAAACTTTTGTGTCATTTTGAGAAAGGAAAATGGTTTTGAACAAGAATGGATATTTTCCTGAAGAATTAATTTCAAGTGTCTTACTAAAATTATTTTCCATATAAGATGAAATTAATTAAATATGGTTTTTTTATATCCCTATGATTTTATTGTTTTTATGATGGAATTATTTTTATTAAATCAATTTATTTTATATGGATTATGATGGAATATTTTTAAGAAACATGTTCTTATTCCTTAGGTTATGATATGATTAATGATTTATGTTTTTCTAGAACATGTAAGAATGATTTAATTATGAAACAGATTGGACCAATATCTACATCAAAGGAATTAGGTAAAGATTTATATCTCATTAGATAGAAATATAAAAAATTACAAGTAAATATGGTTTAATAATACAGGGCATAAATGAAAAGTATATCTGGTTCAGTAATATAGGGCCGAAACTATGTGTGAACTCAATTTAGTGATGTTCTTTATCCACTATTATAGTATTAGAAATGATCCTGGGATAAAATGGGAATTATTTTCTATGATTATGTGTTTTCCACAATACAAAGTTCTATTTTTCACGAACCAACCCGGGTCGACCCTGAACCGGTCGCCCGAGCCAATCCATGACATGACCCGAGAGGCATTCCTGATCCTCCCAGGCTGGCGACAGGCGCCATGGCATCACAGAGTACACTTGGGAATGATTTCTCCCAATAAAAATTTACTAAGAAGCAGAAATAAATAAACGATAATAAAATGAAACAACCAAAAGCATAACTAACCTTACCACGAACCAAACTCCTCGCGACCCTGGGAGTCGATCGTCAAACTACAACCAACTCTCGTCCATGACGAGAAAGCTCGAGTCAAACCTGCAACAGAAACTAAAAACAAGAAAACACTATAGGCGTGAGTATTAAAACTCAGTAGGCTAGCCCGATAAATCTATTCCCAAAGCACTACCATTAAATGAAGAATTTACCAACTTCAAGTTTGAACTACATCAATGAAAATACAGATTTTCACACAGACACCCACACATTTTCCATTTTGAAAACAAGTAATAGTACATTGCCTTTTTTTTAATTTAGAAAAAGTTTGATGTTGAAAGAAACAGGTGAATTTCATTTCTAAAAGATTTTGCGAACAATTTAGAGATCCAAACATTAGTTGTTGGTCAAAAGGAAAATCTACACATAATACAAAACACACACCAAGGGAAATGGAAAAAGTGGCACACAGGGGCCAGCAACCGAACTAGACCTCTCAACTGTCAGCCATATATAAAAAACACTAAAAGAAACATGGGACAAACCTAGGAGACCGTGAACAAACCAGAACTTACTATACATTTGACTCATCCTGAAAGCATGCTCTAACTCGATGACGTCATAACGCCCTAACGCCTGGAATAGCCCTACATGGCCTAACCAAGGGGCCCAATCCCCATAGCCGAAATAACTCAGTATTCCCCTGCTATGGGGCCACTAGCCAGTGCGTAATCTAAATTAATGCAGCAATTGTTCTCAGAAGATTGATTCACTATGCCAGGTTCCCATGTCAAAACATGCAATACACAAGGGTGCATCCACAATGTAAATTAAATATTCATGATGCACAAACATCACATACAGCTCACACAATCAACGCACACCAAAATTCATCCATGAGTGGGTTTTCCAAAATAATTTATTTCATTAAAGTGCCAAATGGGCCTTCACCAATTTTAAAGAAAAACCTCGTTTCTCAAGAAAACCTGATACACTTGTTTATAAGAAATAATTTATCTTTAAAACCGGAACCACATTTGAAATTCCGTAAATTATGTATAAAGGCCAAACTGCCATTCTTTCAATACTGGGTGTCCACTCGTCAATAAAATGTCCCAACAGTTCGGTATAAAATAAATGGCTCTTTTCACACTAGGCAATCATTTAAAATTTTATTATCTAATATTATTTCTCATTCATTAAAATTAATAAAACATCAAACAATTAATAAATTCTAAATTTAAAGGTTAGTGTATTGGGGAACCTACCTCAACTCGCAGACCTGTCACGACGACGTGACATGCCTCGCACGGGCGCGCAAGAACACACAAGCTCACGATCGCAGGACTGTGGAAAAACCTTATCAACGCACTGCAACCACAATGATAAATAAAAAAACATGAACACAGAAATAAAAAAACCCAAATTAACAACCATCACAAAAGAACCACCTCGTCATGTTTTCAAAACACAGTGCACACCATCTACACTATTTACAAAACCACTTTAAAATTTATGAAATAATTATCAAAAAGTAACTCACAGCTTTTCACACCCAAAAACCCCATTCAAAAACCTCTCTTATGATCAACTGCACATCCCCAACATGCCAAAATAGAAAACGCATGACATACATAGTCTGAAAAACTAAATACACAATTTCATAAAAAGATATTAAACATCACAAAACTGGTTGCCAGCAAAACACACTTTATTTCACATAAACATGACACAAAGTATCAAACACAACTCAATCATTTAAAAAATACTCATGTAGCACCAATCTAATTAAAAAAACTCAATTATTATAAATAAAAATTAAATGTGCACCAATTTAATTAAACACAACACACATTAAAGTAAAAAAAATATGATACTCAAGCAATGACAGCGCGAACTTCACCTCGACGCGGAGGTGCGATTGAACAGCGGGGTTGCAGGTCACCGCGCAACGACCGAGGAATGACGAAGGGGGTGCGTAGGGACTGCACGGCTGGAAATCAGGTCCGCGGGGCAACACACTGCCGAGAAGGAGGCGCGCCGGGCTGGAGATGCGTTCAGCGGCCAAAAACAGAGTCCGGACGGAGGTACGCGCGACTGATATGACGTGCGGACAGCGGGATGGCGAGGCCGAGATTGGAGGGTGCTGCGGGTTCAAGCAGGAAGAGGTAGGGTGTTTTGGGTTGTGTCAGAGACAAATGGAGGGCAGGGGTTCTTCGGATGGGAAAGAAAAAAAAGGCATGTAGGGGAGTTGCTGGCCAGAAAAAGGGAGGTTTCAGTGGCCGTGCGGTGGGTGTAGCTTGTGTGGACAACGGGATGAGCCTGGGTGCGCACTAGCTGGCTAGTGAAGATGGAGTGTCCCGTTGGATGGTAGTTTTCGGTGGGAGGCTGAGGCGGCAGGCAGCGAGTCGGAAAAGGAGCAGCGGCTACAAGGTAGGGGAGTTTCGGCCCAAGGCAGAAGCGGTCTGGTGAGGGAGGAGGGAGCGCAGCGGTCGAGAGAGGGAGGGAGGAGCCGGCTGGGGCACATCCGGAAGCCAGCCGCGCAGGGGAGGCCGGGACGCCAGCTGGGAGGAGGCATGGCCAGAGGGAACACCACTGGAGGAGGCCGAGACGCCGGCTGGGAGGAGGCGCGACCAGAGGGAACGCCGCCGGAGTCGGAGAGGCAGCGACTCGGCTGGGTGCGGCCGCACGGAGGAGGCCGGCGCGGGCAGAGGGGGAGGGTGGTCGCGCGGCTGGAGTGCGCAGGAGGGGCCGAGACAGAGAGGGTCGCGCGGAGGGAGAAGGGCGAAAGAGAGAGGAGGGGGAGAGAAAAATAGGAGGGTGGTGGTGCAAAAAAAAAAGATTAGGGTTAGGGAGAAAAGAAGGAAAAAAAGAAAAAGAAAAAGAGAAAAAAAAGGAAAAAAATGAAAAGAAGAAAAAAATGAAATAAAAAGAAAGAAATAAAATAATAAATAAATAAAAAAATAAATCAAATAAAATAAAATAGAATAAGATAGTAAATAAAAAGAGTTTAATAATAATAATAATAATAATAATAATATTAATAATTATTATTATTATTATAATTACAAACATATATACATATATATATAAAGATATATAGATAAACCTACATAAAAAAATTTATAAACATACATATATGAACATACATAACTTATTATAAACGTATAGACATATATAAACACATTTACGCATAAAAAGATATTGTTAAGAAAATATATATTTATCAGCATACGTGTATATATACACATATAAACATACATATATGCACATTACATTAAAAATAATAATAATAATAATGTATAAACATATATACCCATATACATACACATATATAAACCTATATACATATTTATATACACATATATAATCATATATATATATATATATATTAATCCACTCAACGAACAAATTTAATATAGTTAAAACTGAATGACCGCAGGGTACGCGCGCACCTCACGGTACCCAAGTAGACTGAAAACGGGCTGCGCGTCACAACCTTATGGTGTTCACACACTGTCCCAAACCATAAACTCATCCAAACATTAAGATTTTAGACCGGGACTCGCCCGCACACAAGCAAAATCACCCGATGCTAAGATAAAAAAAAAAGTAAATAAATAAAAACAGGTGTGACAATTCTCCCCACCATAAATATTTCCACCCCCGGAAAGCTATAACAAGATCAAAACCCCAAACCAAAATCGACATTACTTTACAATTTAAAGAAATATCTAAAGAACGACAACAAGTAGATCCCGAAACACTCTTAAAAAGGGAGAGATGAACCAAAATAACTCATGTAATAGGAACGAATTACCCGCTAAGTTTCACCCACCCCCAAAAATGTAACCACCTCTAGTTGATCGCTTCAAAGGACAAGGAACTTTAACAATAGTAAATTCAGGCCCAACATACACACACCTTAACAACATTCAACAGAACTCAACCAATTTCTTCATCCTCAATTCAACCTTACAACACAACCTCCGGAACGACCCAATAAAAACACGATGACTCTTTTGAAACTAACAAATAGGTCAAAACCACATTCAACATGTATCTCTTAAAACCTTACTCCAATCTGACACTGGAACTCTCACGCCACAACTCTATACCAAAAGAATAATATAGAGTTTTGTGGTTCCATATAAGACCAACCACAACCCAACCAAAACCCAGAACAAAACTAGGATATTGAAAAGGGATGTCAGAACAGACTCCCCACCATAGGATACAATCCAAACTGCATTCAATGAGAACCATAATGGGTACTCCCAACATAAGAGTCAGGTCAGTTCCCGGAATAGGACCAAAAATCTATAACTTGAAAAAAAATCATGATCACAAAAAATTTCAACATGGCGAGACCAAGTGGACTCCCCACCATAATGCTTCAAAGGAGAGAAGAATAGTAGGACCTCCCAGCATCATCACCAGCCATCACTTCCCACGGGTGGGAGGGGGGCCTGTCCAACACACCACCCCACCCAGAAAGCATAAAGCGATCAGCTCTTAATAAATGAGAGCAACAACATGACCAGGAAGTTCTTACACATAAACTAGGCATAAGGCGGAAAATGATTCTGACTGCGCACTCTTACTGAGAAGAACACCCTGTCGCAAGACCTCACCTTTCGTTGGAGTTCCCCCAACTACGCGCTAGCTTCACTCCGTGGCCTGTGGCTGGAGCTCTGATGAATGAAGCATCTTCCAGCTTCACAGTTAGGTTTATGAAACCCCAGAAGCATGACACAAGAACCAGAATTTTATCAATCACACATCCATAAGATCAATGGTTTAAAAGAGGTCAGCCACAACCATTCTTTCAACTGAAAGAAAAGAACACCAAAAAACAATATAGGTAACGACTACTACATCTAAGAAACATCACAAGAAGAAAACTTAAAGATCGTCCACCAACCTCTCCCTACTCCTACTGATGGGATGAAGTGACCTTCGACGATCCAGGTCTGGCTTTAGCGCGCTTCTTGGAAAAACCTCGGGAAAACACATCAAGTGACCCAGACGTCCACAGGTGTGGCAGGGTCTTGGAGCACTTAGGCACACTGGCTTCTTGTGACCCTGCTTACCACACTGGTGACAGGTCACGACATTACGCTGTGAAGAAGATGATTGAAGGCCTAAGGGCCTCTTGATTCCTCTATTAGAGCCACAAGTGTCAGGTCACTTCCCATTCATCCTATCATCATCCTCTGCACTGTCACCCAAGGTCGGGGAAGGATTTTCAACCTCATGTCCTCCTGGTAACTCACATTCAGCCAGAAAGGCTTGCTCCATAACATCCGAGAAAGTGGTTAGGTTTAGCTCTTCCACTTTCGATCGTAGTTCAGGTCGAAGCCCCGACTCGAATTGTCGAGCCTTACCGGGATCATTTGCAATGAACCATTGATCGTACGGAACTAGATCTACGAAATATCGATAGAAATCCAGTACCGATTCAACGCCATTCTAAAGACAACACAACTCCATCCTCTTCCTCAGCTTCGTCAACTAAGAGAAGTGTTGTTGGATGAATGAGGACATGAAAAACTCCCATGTCAGACCTTCCCAAGACTTGTTCTGAGACATGGACTTCCACCATTTCCAGGTTGGGCCTTCAAGCATGAAGGTAGCCAACTTCACCTTTAATGGATCAGGTAGCCCAATGAAACTAAACTTCCTCTCAATCTTCTATAACCACTCCTCTGCCTCAAGAGGCCCTGCTTGTCCATAAAAGTGAGGAGGGTTCAACTTCCAGAACTCCAGAACATAATCGATGGGCTGATCAACTGGAGGATTAGCTGAGGATGCACCACTTAAAGCTGCACCTTGAGCATCCATCGAGCCTTCATGGGGGCGAACACTACAAGACAAAGAAACGAGGAACTTGATCAAAACATAATCAATACCATTTTAAATTCAACATTTCTCAATGACCTTAAAAATGAAGTAAAAACCCATTCACTAAAGGGGGAAACTAGTAAGGATGGGTGACTCGACCATATGGTTGGCAGCCATACGTCAATCATACCATCGTCACTGAGAGCATTGTAGGGTGAAGTCTCCAGCTCCACAAGGCTTCCCAGGCATTGTGAGCTCACGGAGCTACTTTCCCAACACCCTTTTCATTTCCCAACATAAAACAATACAAAAGACCCAAAAACACTAACAACCCAGACATCTCATGGTAACTTGAGGTTCAGAACGAGCAAGGCATCATGACGTCCTTCCCATTCCTATGCCTCGAGTCCGAGCAACTTTACTCCCTTTACCATGACAACTCCAAATAGAAATGGGCGCTCTGAAAAACAAGGTCTACTCAGGAGCCAACCACCTTTGATACCATTTTTTCACGAACCAACCCGGGTCAACCCTGAACCGGTCACCTGTGCCAATCCGTGACATGACCCAAGAGGCATTCCCGATCCTCCCGGGCTGGGGGCAAGTGCCAGGGCATCACTGAGTACATGTGGGAACGATTTCTCCCAATAAAAATTTACTAAGAAGTAGAAATAAATAAACGACAATAAAATGAAATATCTAATAACATAAATAACCTGACCACGAACCAAACTCTTCGCGACCCTGAGATTCGATCGTCAAACTACAACCAACTCTCATCCACGACGAGCAAGCTCGAGTCAAACCTACAACAGAAACTAAAAAAAAAGAAAACACTATAGGCGTGAGTATTAAAACTCAGTAGGCTAGCCCGATAAATCTATTCCCAAAGCACTACCATTAAAATAATAATTTACCAACTTCACGTTTGAACTACATCATTGAAAATATGGATTTTCAAACACACACACACACTTTCCATTTTGAAAACAAGTAATAGTCCATTGCCTTTTTTTTAATTTAGAACAGGTTTAATGTTGAAAGAAACAGGTGAATTGCATTTTTAAAACATTTTGTGAACAATTTAGAGATCCAATCTTTAGTTGTTGGTCAAAAGGAAAATCCACACATAATACACAACACACACCAAGGGAAATGGAAGAAGTGGCACATAGGGGCCAGCAACCGAACTAGACCTCTCTACTATCCACCATATATAAAAAAACACTAAATGAAACATGGGACAATCCTAGGAGATCATGAAAAATCCAGAACGTACTATACATCTAACTCATCCTGAAAGCATGCTCTAAATCGATGACGTCATAACGCCCTAATTCCCGGCATAGCCCTGCATGGCCTAACCGAGGGTCCCAATCCCCATAGCAGCAATAACTTAGTATTCCCCTGCTATGGGGAGACTAGCCAGTGTGTAATCTAAACTAGTTCAGCAATCGTTCTCAAAAGATTCATTCACTATGTCAGGTTCCCATGTCAACACATGCAATACACAGGGGTGCATCCACAATGTAAATAAAATAGTCATGATGCACAAACATCACATACAGCTAACACAATCAACTCACACCAAAAGTCACCCCTGAGTGGGTTTTCCAAAATATTTTATGTCATTAAAGTGCCAAACAGGCCTTCACCAATTTTAAAGAAAAACCTCGTTTCTCAAGAAAACCCGAAACACTTGTTCAGAAGAAATAATTTATCTTTAAAACCAGAACCACATTTGAAATTCTGTAAATTATATTTAAATACCAAACTGGCATTCTTTAAATACTGGGTGTACGCTCGTCAATAAAATTTCCCAACTGTTCGGTATAAAATAAATGGATCTTTTCACACTAGATAATCATTTAAAATTTTATTATCCAATATTATTTATCATTAATTAAAATTAATAAAACATCAATCAATTAATAAATTCTAAATTTAAAGGTGAGTTCAGTGGGGAACCTACCTTGAATCGCAGACCAGTCATGACGAAGCGACACACCACGCATAGGCGTGCAAGAACACATAAGCTGACGATCGCAGGACTATGGAAAAACCTTGTCAACGCGCTGCAACCACAATGATAAATAAAAAAAATGAACATAGACCTAAAAAAACCCAAATGAACAACCATCACAAAAGAACCACCTCGTAATGTTTTCAAAACACAGTGGACACCATCTACACTATTTTCAAAACCACTTTAAAATTTATGAAATAATTTTCAAAAAGTAACTCACAGCTTTTCACACCCAAAAACCCCATTCAAAAACCTCTATTATGATCAACAACACATCCCCAACATACCAAAATAGAAAATGCATGACATGCATAGTCGGAAAAACTAAATACACAATTTCATAAAAAGATACTAAACATCACAAAACTAGTTTCCAGCAAAACAAACTTTATTTCACATAAACATGACACAAAGTATCAAACACAACTCAATAATTTTTAAAAAAACTCACGTCGCACCAATCTAATTAAAAAAACTCAATTATTTTAAATAAAAAATAAATTTGCACCAATTTAGTTAAATAAAAAAAATATTAAAGTAAAAAAATATGATACTTAAGCAACGACAGCGTGAACTTCACCTCGACGTGGAGGTTAGTTTGAACAGCAGGGTCGCGGGTCACTGTTCAATGACCGAGGAATGACGAAGGGTTCGCTTAGGGACTGCGCGGCTGGAAATCAGGTCTGCGGGGCAACACACTACCGAGCAAGAGGTGCGCTAGGCTGGAGATGTGTTCAGAGGCCAAAAAAAGAGTCCAGACGGAGGTGTGCGTGATCGATATGATGTGCGGACAATGGCATGGTGAGGCCGAGATAGGAGGGTGCTGTGGGTTCAAGCAGGAGGAGGTCGGGGGTTTTGGGTTGTGTCAGATACAAATGGAGGGAAGGGGTTCTTCGGATGGGAAAGAAAAAAAAGGCCGGTAGGGGAGTTGCTGGCCAGAAAAGGGAGGTCACAGTGGCCGTGCGGTGGGTGTAGGTTGTGCGGACAACAGGATGAGCCTAGGTGCGCACTAGCTGGACAATGAAGAGGGAGTGTCCCGTTGGATGGTAGTTGTTGGTGGGAGGCTGAGGCGGCAGGCAGCGAGTCAGAAAAGGAGCAGCGGCTACAAGGTAGGGGAGTTTCGGCCAGAGGCGGAAGCGGTCCGACAAGGGTGGAGGAAGCGCGGTGGTCGAGAGAGGGAGGGAGGATCCTGCTGGGAATCGTTTGGAAGGCAGCCGCGCGGGGGAGGCCGGGACCCCGTCTGGGAGGAGTCGCGACCGGAGGGAATGCCGCCGGAGGAGGCCGGGACGCCGGATGGGAGGAGGCGCGGCCGGAGGGAATGCCGCCGGAGTCAGAGAGGCAGCGGCTCGGCTGGGTGCGGTCACACGGAGGAGGCCAGCGCAGGCAGAGGGGGAGGGTGGTCGCGTGGCAGGAGCGCGCAGCAGGGGCTGAGAGGGAGAGGGTCACACAGAGGGAGAAGGGAGAAAGAGAGAGGATGGGGGGAGAAAAATAGGAGGGTGGTAGCGCAAAAAAAAGATTTGGGTTAGGGAGAAAATAGGGGGAAAAAGGAAAAAGGAAAGAGAAAAAAAGGAAAAAAAGAAAAGAAGAAAAAAAAGAGAAAGAAATAAAATAATAAATAAAAAAATCAAATAAAATATAATAGAATAAGATAATAAATAAAAAGAGTTTAATAATAATAATAATAATAATAATATTAATAATAATAATTATTATTATAATTACAAACATATATACATATATATATATATATAAACATATATAGATAAACCTACATAAAAAAATTTATAAACATACATATATGAACATACATAACATATTATAAACGTATAGACATATATAAACACATTTACGCATAAACATATAATGTTATGAAAATATATATTTATCTTCATACGTGCATATAAACACATATAAACATACATATATGCACATTATGTTAATAATAATAATAATAATGTATAAACATATATACCCATATACATACACATATATAAACCCATATACATATTTATATACACATATATAATCATGTATATATATATATATATTAATCCACTCAACGAGCGAATTTAATATCGTTAAAACTGAATGACCGCAGGGTACGCGCGCACCGCACGATACCCAAGTGGACTGCAAACGGGCTACGTGTCACAACCATATGGTGTTCACACACTATCCCAAACCATAAAATCATCCAAACATTAAGATTTTAGACCGGGACTTGCCTGCACACAAGAAAAATCACCCGACGCTAAGATAAATAAAATAAATAAAGTAAATAAATAAAAACAGGTGTGACATTATTCTAATTCTATTTTATCATTTTTAATGTTTTTTATGTTGTATACCTTACGTACTTCCAAGATTTAATTTATGAATCAAGATTTTAATTTTCAATATATATGGTTGTGTTTTTACAATCTAATGTCTTTACTGAGAATTTGAGCTCACTCTTTTTATGTTTTCATTCCCACCAGATATAAATAAATGAATTAGGTTGGAAAACTAAATGGGATGATATTTATGGGAGATGTTGAAGATCTTTCAACAATCTATAAAAAATATTCTGAGTCTCCAAAGACACTAAACTAATATGGTCTTTCGGTTTCTATTTATGTAATGTATTAAGTATTCTGTAAAAGAAATGTAATTTCCATGTACATCATACAAGGGTCATTATAATAAGGAATATTTCAAACATAATATGTGATTTTATTAAAGTATATTATGAATTAAAATCTATAAATGTTTTTAAAATGTGTTTAGAACAAAACTATATAGGCATATTGTTGATTTAACTAGAGAGTTAGTCAGTTCCATAACTCAATTAACTGTATTATTTTTAATATGAGGAATTAGTTATCATTATTTAAAAAAATAATTTTCATGGTATTTATTTGAGATAATTTATAAAATATATTAGTTGTGTCTAATATTTATAAAATTTAATTTCAGTAAAAATAGAAAATATAAAAAATATATCTAGAAATATATTAGAGAAAAAAAATTCATTCTATAGTAATATGAATCCTTTAAATAAAAATGTGTTTTTTCTATGGAGTTTTTGGTGTATTATAGATAATAATATGTGATAATATTATTTGGAAATTTTAATGGAAATGGGCTATAACAAGATGTACACTTTACCAAAAGATGAATTTAAATAATTATGGAACATGTGATTAGATATCTTATATATTTTATTAATATCATTCAAATGGAAATTCTTCCCATGGAAGTCTTTGAGGTCATTATTAAACCCAAAACTGAACCGTTTGTAAGAACTGATTTTAAAAATTAACCTTAGGTAATTTTTATAGTGAAATTTAAGAGTGTACTTCATATAAAATTAAGTTCCTATTGTGAGATAAATATTTTGAAATTGTGGTCCACCTTTCATAGAAATTACACCATATTAAACTCAAACACCTGGAAAATTGGATTTTTTTAAGAAATTTTAATTTAATCTGTAAATTGGTCAATTGATGATTTTTAATGATTTATTCTATTTTGTTGTAAATTAAAAAAATAAATTTATTTTTATGAAATTTAAAATTAGTTATTATTTTATACTATGAATTTATAATTGTGAATATTCAATCATGAAAAAAAATTTAAATGTATTCAATTTTGTGAATTTATTTATTTAACAATTTTTGAATTTAATAAAACTCCATAAAATAATATTGTTTTAAAAATAAATTTTGAATTTCAATTTGTAATATTTTATAATGAATTCTTCGATGTTTTTTAAAATGAATAATTTAATATTGTTTTTTTAAAAAATATTCATTTAAATTTGTTTATTTTGATAAATTTGAAATTATTTTGGAAAAAATTTATAGGATGATAGAATTATGATTTTTAATTATTTAATAATTTTTGAATTTAGTTGGAAAATGAATACACCTTGTTTTCTTAATTATGAATGTTTAAGAAAAATTTTCAATGTGTTATACTGACCGAATGTAGGTGGAATGACCAGTAGAGAGAAAAAATGAGAAAATTTCATGTGATCGAATGACCATTTTTGAAGTGACCATCCTTGAAAAAAATTAAAGCAATGAAGAGACCTTAAGGGAAATAAAGAAACTACATGAATTCCCCTGATATTAATGAACATGATACACTATTTATCCACAGTCACATAGGTGAAAATTGATCATATTCTACCCACATAGATCCTACAATGAGAATATTCTTCAAGTGATAATAGATATTCTCACCAACCTATCATAATTTTTCTCCACTATTAGAAGTTAATGAATCTATTTACTCTCAAACTAAAACATTTGAGAATCTAAACATACTACATGAGTAGACTTAAACTGAATGAACTGTGTGAATTTTAACGAAACATATGCTCAATGTTGATGCTTAGATAACTGAAAAAGACGGATCACTGTTTTCAAAATATCCTCAAACTAGATCCCAATACACAAAAACAGATGTCCTTTATTCTCCCATCATGGATACCAAAGAAGATTATACTATAAATTTAAATCCAAATTGAAGACCCACTTAAAATATCTGTGGAATATGACTATCCTCACAGAGGAGGATTATGGAATAGTTATTTTGAACAAATATTATAAGAATGGGACCATATAATAACCACTAAGAAGTATAGAAGAAAATAAAACCCCAAATAATTAATCTATGAAGAAACCTAGATGAATCACTAACGAGGAACCACCCAATGATGTCAAATGTTATCGATGATTCCATGGAGAGAAGATCCCAAGCTAACCAGAATAAATCATGAACTGAATCTATATCAAATCATGCTACCAACACCCTTTGAAAATTGAACCCGATCTATGTTAGTTCAAATAGATGATGTTATGCAAGCAGAAAACTAATACTGAATGGGGATTGAATCCAAGGAAGGATTGAATAACACTACCCACAATAATCTATACTGAAAAAGAATAAACCCAAATGAGAACCACCATGTTCATTCCCTATGAATATGAAAATGGGTTATGGCTCACTGATCTATGGGATCTAATGATATTGAGAAATTGAGACAAACTTGAGTCAATTCCCTTTAAAATGTTAGAAATAACTTAATTATTTTCTTCAACATATTATAAATTTGTCCCTATATAAAAAATTGAAATGATGTGAGGAAATGTTTTCTTCAACATACTAAGGTTGTGAGTGCATGAATATATTCACACTAGGTGATCAAATTTATGTCCAAACCAATATCCAACCTAATTTGGTCCTTTACTAATATGACTATCTAAGTTCGCATGAGGTAGTAACCACCCTTATGCAACAAACACCACCCACCATAGCTTATGTAAATTATAAATTTAAATTAATGTTTCTCAAAAATGAGATCAGTAGAGATAACCCAACTGTATTGTTGAAAACAAAATTCAGTCAGGGAAAATTTAATGTATGAAATTCCAACACATTTAAATAAATAATTATCATGATTTTCCATTAGAGTCACAATGTAGTGAATAAATACACCTCTTATTTATGTTCAACGATTTGAACCTCAAATATTGGAGGAAATTCAAATTCGAAATAATTAATAAATATTCCCTCAATTTTTTTATCCATTGTCTAGATTCTCAACATGTGTTGATTTTCGAACAAATAAAAATATTCTTGGTACTGAAATTGAGGATAATTATTATATCCTTGTGAATAATTTTATAAAATTACTGCTACTAATATGGTGAATTTTGAGGTTCTTCAAAAAATTAAAAAATTTATTCTCTCAATAGAGAACTATTCACTTGTTCATGGGTCACTATCTCACTCCCGGAGGCTATTCATTAATCACACGATCACACTACTATTAAATTAATTATTTGATTTCTTTTTGTTATAACTCGACTTATGGAATAATAAAACATTAGTGGATAATCCATGGAGATTATCATTATCACTATATTAATCAATTCATCATTTTAATATTTATATGACATCTATTTTAATATCTAAATTCATTAAAAATATATTGAAAATATAATGTTCCATAATTTCATACATTTCCAATTTATCTTCCAAAATTAACTACATCACACACACATGCCAGTGACAACATCTCCATTACTTTCCATCATTCTTTGGGGGTTGACATAAGGGTAATTAATGATCTCTTATTGTTAGTCCCCGACCCCAGTTAACCAGAGCTGGTGCATTATTTTAATACATTAGCATGATTACATGGAATCAAGTCCTGAAGGACCGATCAGTTTAGTAGTCTTGAAAAATAGATTACATACATTAACATTACATTTAAATTTCAAACATAATACACAAAATATATAGTTCTTTGATAACGCCATCATTATTTTTAATTTAACCCGGAATATCAATCATAATGCACTTCTTGGAAGCCTGGGAAAATAAAACATAAGAAAGGGGTGATCTCATATGATCAGTAAGGGTAAATAATTTTGCGTAACCTATTAACATTTATGGAAATATGTGAAATAAAAACAACAGCCTTTTTAAACAAAATCTTGAACATAATATGGAAAAAATAAATAAAATAATTCTATTTCTTATTCACATGGACATTCTACTGGTGGAATAATCACATTTAATATCCAATTTCATAATTATGGAATGCTTAACATCGAACATCATTACCACAGAGTCAAGGCCTTGTGCTAAGGATACAAATAAACTTTTTGTCAAGGCCTTGTGCCAAGACACTATTTTGTCTCATGATACCTACCTATTCCTCGAGGATCTATAGCGGGCTCCACCCATCTCTTACTAAGTCCAATTCATTCCTCATATGGAAAAGTTTAAACATAACATAAACATTCGTATTAAAACTAGCATAAGAAATGTCAATACTTTATTCATAAAAAATGAATTGTATAAAAATAACACAACCACGGTCAAACATATCACAAAACCTTCAATACAATATGGATGATTTGTATCATAATAAATCAACCTCTATCAAGAATAATATCTCGTCAAGGATGTTGACATTGTTGAAAATAAAAAGTAAAAAACATTGAGAGAAATATACCTTTTTCATGAAATCATTTAAAAGTCACATAATTTATAAAGGAATTAATTTAAAATATAGTTTTTAATAAAAGTTTCCAATACTACTTTGAAACTTTTGAAAGGAATTATAATTTTAAAACATTCATGTCCATATAAATAAATCCATAAAACCATTTTAAAAACATGGACATTAATGATAAAGGTTTAAAAGAATAAATCATTAAAAAATTTAAAAAAATGTTTTAGTAAAAGTGTCCCTTAAAAATAATCCCTTAGAAAACTCTTTTATGAAACATGGACATGGAAAATAAATATTTCAAAGTAGATACTTAATTAAAAACAACCTCGGATAATAAAGAGATTGTGAAATTAACCCTTACCGTGCACTTTCCTTTAGTCGAGGGTACGTTTATCCTTCTGTATAGTGACCATAGTATTTTATTAAATTATAGAACAAAGATATTAATATTTATTATATCATACAATATTCAATTATGACTTTATACTAGCTATTTAATAATTATTTCCATGTTAAATTAACATTTTGGGTAATAATCAATTTCTTTATCGTATGTGTTTTAACTTTTTATTCTTGATCGTATCACTTAAATCATGATTTAAATATATCCAGAATGTAAAACATGATTTATATATCATATATATATGTATAATATAAATATTTATAATATATAGATATATGAAATGGAAAACACCGTTTATGGAGACGGTAGGTCGTACGTACGCATAAACGTTGTTTCTGTTTTCACATCGTATTGAACAGAAGTAAGTGAATAAGTTACATGTATGTACAATATATATATATATATATATATATATCTCTAGCAGAATTATTATTCATATATTACATACATATTAATAATACATATTTTTATAATCATCATTGAATGGTGAACGTGGAAATGAATCTCATCACGTCGTGGAGACGGTAATCCGTACGTACACAGGAGCGACAATATCATTATGTTGATGGTGAAATAATATGTAATTGGATGGTATATCATATATAAAGAATCATAAACATGTTATATTTATTATTTAAATCAGTTATACGCATTATTATACCCACCCAAATAATGAATTTTTTGAATAACAAACTACACCACAACTTGGAGACGGTAAGCCGTACTTACACACGTATGGTGACTATAGGTTGATTTGATCATATCACTTAGATCATGATTTAAATACTTCCATAATTTAAAACATGATTTATATATCATAGATATATGTAGAATATAAATATGTATAACATATATATATATGAAATGGAAAACACCATTTATGGAGACGGTAGGTCATACGTACGCATAAACATTGTTTCTGTTTTCACATCATATTGAATAGAAGTAAGTGAATAAGTTACGTGTATGTAAATATATAAATATATATATATATCCAGTAGAATTATTATTTCATATATTACATACATATTAATAATACATATTTTTATAATCATCGTTGAATGGTGAATGTGGAAATGAATATCATCGCGTCGTGGAGATGGTAATCCGTACGTACGCACGAGCGACAATATCATTATGTTGATGGTGAAATAATATGTAGTTGGATGGTATATCTTATAAACAGAATCATTAACATGTTATATTTATTATTTACATCATTTATACACATTATTATACCCATCCAAATAATGAATTTTTTGAATAACAAACTACACTAAAACTTGGAGACGGTAAGCCGTACTTACACCACATCAGTTATACACATTATTATACATATCAAAATAAATGAATCTTATTTCCATTTGAGTTGATAAAAAGGGATCTCTAGGTTGGATTTTTGATCAATGTATGGACTATAGGTTGATTTTATGGAAGTTGGGAGGATATTTGGGTAGGTTTTGGCCGATCCAAATGGATTTGGAGTTGTTATTTTGAGAGAGGGGGAAGTTCCCTTTTATAAGAGGGATGTGGGTCACTTTTTGAAAGGATTAAAATATTAATTTATTAAAAAATCATATTCTTTTTATAATGGATCATAATGAATTTATTTCGAGCCTTAGGTGGTTATGGGTCTAAATCCTTTCAACTAATAGGTTTTATACAGGTTTAAGTTACCATTTTAGCCTCATATTTTAGATTTAACTCATAGTTAAATAGTTTATCTTTAACCATGTCTTCTCGTATTCATACTCTATATGGTTAATAAACATACACTAAACATCCAAGAGAACCTAAATAGGTTCATTAATAACATATATAATATTATTTAAGTCCTTTTGATGAACCTTAAATTTTTAGGAATATTATATCAACCAGTAATATAGTATTTGTTTTAAAATTTAATTTTTGTCAATTTTGAAACAATTTAGTATTTGGTTTTTTTGAAAGTCATCACAACATTATTAAATAGAAAAAGATACATCTAATCAACCATAACATGTCATTTTAACCTTGAATATTCGTGGATGTTATAAGAACTTTGAAATTATATTTATTTTATTATTTATAATACCATTTACTTGATTCTTTCATTAATAAGGTAATTACTCTATCATCATTGTGTCATAAATAAATTTAATTATTTAATGTTTAAAAATTATAAATAAAATAAAATGTTGTAGGAAATAATTTTAGACTTCTAATTAATATTTATAGTTGAATTTATCCTATGTATAACCCAATATTAAAAATGGTTTAGTTATTAAACTTTGAATTATACACTTTTAACTCTTTTTTTAAAAAAAATAAATGTGTTAATCTAATCCAAGTCGACAAAAAATGATCATATTTTATACCTAAGGTTTTCTTTGGTCTAATGTCACTTATCCTATAGAATTTTTACATGTGTTAGGGTAATTATAATATCATTTTTACCCATAATTACCTTATTTACTTTTAACTGTGGTAAATAAAAGTCAAAATTTAATATTCACCAAAAAATATTTTCATCTTATTGAACCAAATTTTACTTTTTGATGTCAACTGTGTCTCTTGAATTTTTTGAAATTCAACTCATAGAAGCGGTAAAAGTATGTTTTATGCAAATTTGCAAATGCTCCTAGAAGGTGGTGGGTAAAAGGCATTAAAAAGTTTAACAAATGTTTATACATCTAATTTTATTATAAAATGAGTCCAATGAATTATATTGAACATATATAGGTACTATATATCTATTTTTGACTTAAAATAAATTTATATAAAAAAATAATTATTTAAATAAAAAGTCGGTTTTATTCAATAACACACTGTTTTTCACTATTTATCAAAATATGAAAGTTATTAAAAAAAGTACCAAAAATTTATACAAACTAAATTTTTATGTCCCAATTCTAAATAATAATTTAATTTAATTAAATTGAATATATAAAAGTGTCAAATATTGTTTTTAAAAAGGGTTCTCCATTAAAAGGTGGTAAAATTTTATCTTTTGGAAAATACTTATTTTATCTAAAATATTTAATTTGTTCTCATATTATGTCTAAGAAACAAATAATATGGGTGTTAAAATTATATAGGATATATATGAAATTCAAAATGAAGTTAATAATATTCATAACCACTTTTTGAACGGCTAGTTCCGTATGTCATGGTGCGGTCGAACTCGTTGTTGCGTATTGGGAAAGTTATTGAATTACATTGAAGAAATAATGTACTATGAAATATTGGGGTGCTACATTCTCCCATCCTTAAATAAATTACATCCCCACAATTTGAAATTGTTCTTCGAAAATAATAGTTTAAAAATAGAAAAATACCTTTGTGGGAAACCCACATCGAAAATTGGGTTAATAAAATTTAGTCTTAATAAGAGGGAAAGGGAAATGAAAAAGTCACCACCAAATTATGATCTCGATTAGGAGAACATTGGTGGAAATTTGAGACCCATAATTGGAGGGAAAACATAAATATTTAAAGGGAGTGATTGAGGAAATAAATCACAAAAAAGTGTAAAATTGAGGGCCTCAAAGTCATCAATCTATAATGTTTTAAAATATCTTCGGTTCAACAAAAAATAAGGTATTAGGAAAACAAATTATTGGTTTTAAGATCCCTTACCTAAAGTTTATGAATTAATTTATTCATATAATAAGAGGAAAACATATACTTGACTAGTAGAGTTTCCTCTTTTCACTAATTCCTACCACAAACTCGTCTTTCACTCCAAAAGATAATAGAATTCAAAAATATTCTATTTATCCAAAGCATATGGGGTTCCAAAAATAATGAATTCAAAATACATTTGTAATAATATTTAAAAAACTAAACTATAAAAACTAGGACATCACATAGGACAGTGGTTGGTGATCCACCCTTGTCACTCTTAGGTTGCGGGTTCAAGCCTCACGACCTTACCGAATGCGACGGGTTGTCTCCCGACCTCCAGGTTGTCCTTTTTATGAATATCCCAAAATAATCCCAAGGAATGATTTAACCATAACAATAGTATTCAATTTCATATTTAATTGACTCCAACCATTAGGCTTATCGAAAATACTTCTTTCCAAACTCACAATCCAAAATTTATAAGGAAGGTAAACACAATGAGGATTTTTTTCACGTAACAACATGTGAATAAATTCATCATGTATTCTTCTAAAACATGGTAACAACCTGAATTATCATAAAACCATATTTATTACATTCATGCTCCCTTATTCGTTATAGAATGCTAGATACACTCTTTATATCCAAAAATGCTATAAAATCCAACAATGATAGAATATAAAAATCATTAATCAGTTTCAAGGTAGTTAAGAATATCCAATATAATTTATCCAAATCACACATATATTAATCCAAAATCACTATCTAATTATCAAAACAATATTATGGTTTATATCTCTCTCAACCATATATTTTCCAAAAAAATTAACCTGCTATTGAGTAACTTTTCTTAGTTCCACACAATCTCAAGTCCTTAATGAAATAGTACTACAGTACAGTCCTTATATACTCTATAATTATTATAACATGTACATCATTAATACAATACTCAAATGACATAATATTTTAATAAAAACATAATAACTCTAATCATTATTATTCATCTTTGATATTATCATAACATGATTATTATCCAATAGTATCATTTGGGGTATACTCTGATGAGTTGGGCATTGATTCGCGTAGTGTCTCAATTCCTTACAGATGAAGCATTGTACATTTGAAAACTTTTTCTTGCCCTTGTAATCACGTAAATGATTTATTTTTTCTCCACACTTATAACAAAATCACATTCCTTTCAAGAATTTACCATGGTGATTCTTTCAACAGTTATCCCATATCATAATATCCTTCTTTACCCTCTTCCCTTTATCCTTCCTTCTCTCATCCATCCTTTTCATCTCTTGCTTCCCTTAAAATCCATATGACTTAGATAATTATTTACTTATCTTATTAACAAATGATATTATTTCTTCATATGATGATAATACGTGGGAGACTATTTCTCTTCTAAATGTTTTCTTAATACCGTGAAAGATATTATCCTTCTTAATATTTCGATTATGCATATTGATGGAATTCACATTCCTTCTATTAGGTTCCATTTCTTAAAAATGGCATACACTAGGTTAGTTTATGAATCACAATGCATAATTCCAAACATGTAAAATACCTAACATAAATTGAAAATATTATTCATATAATCTATAATCATAAAATGTTTTCTTTGAGGAAGTATTTACTCCTAAATCCTTCATAATGGCTTGTAATGAAAATGTGAATTATCCTAAGCATATCCCCTAGGAGTGTCCTAACAAAGAGTGAAGCAAGGCACGTTGTCGTGTACTAGGATACCTCGGGTCATGACCAAAACTCCTTGTCAGAGTTTTCACTCCTAGGTACATCTGTTCCAGAGCTGCCTCTACCTGCTCATATCCAGACAGGGATTTATTGCTTGGAAAATTCACAAAATCTCTACGTTACCAAAATTCAAGGAAGTTATTCTATACTAATCTTCAAAGAATATCTTAGGGTAATGTTCTCTAATCAGTGTTAACCTAAATCTATTTCCAAGTATGTTGCTAAACTTCCTTTGAAAGCAACTGTAATGCCCCGACCCTAGTTACCTATAGCTGGTGCATTATTTTAATACATTGGCATGATTATGAGGAATCAAGTCCCGAAGCACTGATCTATTTAGAAGTCTTGGAAAAAAGATTACATACATTAACATTACATTTCAATTTCAAACATACAACACAACATAGATAGTTCTTTGAGAACATCATTATTCCCTTTAGCTTAACCCTGCATATCAATCATAATACACTTCTTGTAATCCTGGGAAAATAAAACATAATAAAGGGGTTATCATAGATGATCAGTGAGGGTAAATAATTTAGTGGAATCTATAAACTTTTCAAGGAAGATGTGAAATTAAAACAAAAGCCTTTATAAAAATATCATGAACATAATATGGAAAAAATAAATCAAACAATTCCATTTCTTTATTCACATGGATATTCTAAAAGTCGAATAATCACATGTAATAACAAATTTCATGATGAGGGAATGCCTAACACCAGACATCAATACCACATAGTCAAGGCCTTGTGCCAAGACTGCAAAATTTTTTTTGTCAAGTCCTTTTTCCAAGACACTAGTTTTTCTCATGAGACCTACCGATGCCTAGAGGATATATAGTGGGCTCCACTCATCACATATTAAGTCCAATGCATTCCTCATATGAAAACTTTAAACATAACATAAACATTCCTATTAAAACATGAATACGAAATTTAAATACTTTATTCATAAAAAATTAATTGTATAAAAATAACACATCCACAGTCAAACATATAACAAAACCTTCAATATGATATAGAAGACTTTTATCATAATAAATCAACCTCAATCAATAATAATATCCCATAAAAGATGCTGACATCGTTGAAAATGATCAATAAAAATCTTTGTGGGAAATATACATTTTTCATGAAATCATTTAAAAGTCACATAATTTATAAAGGAAGTCATTTAAAATATATTTTTGAATCAAAGTTTCCTATACTACTTTGAAACTTTTGAGAGGAATTAACATTTTAATACATTCATGTCCATATAAATAAATCCTTAAAACCATTTTAAAAACATATACATTAATGAGAATGGTTTAGAAGAATAAATCATTAAAACATTTAAAATAATGTTTTAGGAAAAGAGTACCTTAAAAATAATCCCTTTGAAAAATCTCTTATGAAACATGGCCATGGATAATAAATATGTCCCAGTAGATATATACATAAAAACAACCTCAGATAATAAAGAGATTCTGAAATTAACCCTTACCTTGCACTTTCCTTTCGTCGAGGGTTCGTTTATCCTCCTATATAATGACCATATTATGTTATTAAATTATACCAGAACCATATTAATATTTATTATATCATAAATGATTCATTTATTACTTTATACTACAAATTTAATATTGATTTCCATGTTAAATTAACATTTCGGGTAATAATCGCTTTCTTTATCGTATGTGTCTTAACTTGTTATTCTTGATTGTATCACATAGATCGTAATTTAAATAATTCCAGAATGTTATAAATGATTTATATATCATATATATATATATAGAACATAAATATGTATAATAGATTGATATATGAAATGGAAAACACTGTTTTTGGACATGGTAGGATGTACGTACGCATAAACGTTTTTTCCATTTTCACATCGTATTGAACAGAAGTAAGTGAATAAGATACATGTAAGTACATAAATATATATATCTATAAATCTGCAATATCATTATTATTTCATATATTACAGACTTATTAATAATATATATTATTATAATCATCATTCAATGGTGAACGTGGAAATGAATCTCATCGCTTCGTGGAGACGGTAATCCGTACGTACGCACGAGCGAAAATATAATTTTGTTGATCATAAAATCGTATGTAATTCAATTTTATATAATATATATAGAATCATAAACATGTTATATTCATTATTTAAATCAGTTATACTCATTATTATACCCATCGAAATAATGAATTTTTTGAATAACAAACTACACCACAACGTGGAGACGGTAAGCCGTACGTACGCACGTATGGTGACTTTTTCATTTATAGGATGGATAGAATAATGAATATGGTTTTAACATATTTATAATAACATCATTGTATGTTGGAGGTACTGAAGTTAATATTTTGGTATGGAAACAACAAAGAGAAAGTGGAAGTGGAAGAAGAAAAGAACTTGAAAGAGGGTGGTGAAATTATAACATCTTCGTTTGTTGTTTCCTTTTGAGTTGATCAAAATGTCTCCCTAGGTAGGTTTTCTGATCAAATTGAGGACTATAGGTTTATTTTAGGGATGTTGGGAGGATATTTGGATAGTTTTTGGACGATCCAAATGGATTTGGAGGTGTGATTTTGAGAGAAGTGGATGTTTCCTTTTTTAAGAGGGGTGAGGGTCTCTTTAAGAAAGGATTAAAATATTAATTTATTAAACAATAATATTCCATTTATAATAGCTCAGAATGAATTTATTTAGATCCTTAGGTGGTTATGGGTCTAAATCCTTTCATCCAATAGGTTTTAGAGATATTTAGTTTACCATTTTAACCTCATATTTTATATTTAACACTTAGTTAAATAGTTTAACTTTTACCGCATCGTCTTGTATTCTTACACTATATGGTTAATAAATGTACTCTAAAATTATAGGATAAACTCAAGTGGTTCATTAATTTTCATATAAATAAATCCTTAAAACCAATTTAAAAACATGGACATTAATGAGAAAGGTTTAGATGAATAAATCTCTAAAAAATTTAAAATAATGTATTAGTAAAAGAGTTCCTTAAAAATAATCCCTTTGAGAACTCTTTTATGAAACATGGACATGGATAAAAAATATTTCCCAGCTGATACATACAGAAAAACAACCTTGGATAATAATGATATTGCAAAATTAACCCTTACCTTGCACTTTCCTTTGGTCGAGGGTACATTTAACATCCTCCATAATGACCATAGTTTATTATTAAATTATACCAGAACTATATTCATATTTATTATATCATACATGATTAATTTATGACTTTATACTAGACATTTAATAATGATTTCCATGTTAAAATAACATTTTGGGTGTTAATCGTTTTCTTCATCGTACGTGTTTTAACTTGTTATTATTGATCATATCACTTAGATCCTGATTTAAATACTTAAATAATAAAAAACATGATTTATATATCATATATATATATATATAGAATATAAATATGTATAATAGATAGATTTATAAAATGGAAAACACCGTTTATGGAGACGGTAGACCGTACATACGCATAAATGTTGTTTCCGTTTTCACATTGTACTGAATAGAAGTAAGTGAATAAGATACATGTAAGTACAAATATATATATATAAATCTCCAGTAGCGTTATTATGTCATATATTACATTCTTATTAATAATATATATTTTTATAATCATCTTTGAATGTTGAATGTGGAAAAGAATCTCATCGCGTCTTGGAGATGGTAATCTGTACGTACACATGAGTGGAAATATCATTATATTGATGGTAAAATCATATGTAATTGGATGGTATATCATATATACCAAATCATAAACATGATATATTTATTATTTACATCATTTATACTCATTACTATACCCATCCAAATAATTAATTGTTTGAATAACAAACTAAACCACAACGTGGAGACAGTAAGCCGTACGTACGCACATATGGTGACTTTTTCATTTATAGGATGGATAGAATAACAAATATGGTTGTACCATATTTATAATAACATCACATTATATAGTAGGTACTGATGTTATTATTTTTGTATGGAAACAACAAATATAAAGAGGAATTGGAAGAAGAAAAAAACATGAAAGAGTGTGGTGAAGTTATTACATTTTCTTCAGGTTCTTCCTTTTGAGTTCATCAAAAGGGAACCTTAGGTTGACTTTCAGATAGAATTAAGGACCCTAGGTTTATGTGAGTGATGTTTGGAGGATATTTGGTCATGGTTTGGATGAGAAAAATGTCTTTGGAGGTGTGATTTTGATATAAGGTTAAGTGACCTTTTATAAGAGGGGTGATGGTCACTTTAGGAAAATATTAAAATATTAATTTATTAAACAATAATATTCGGTTTATAATCGCTCCAAATGAATTTAATTAGAGCCTCAGGTTGTTATGGGTTGAAATCCTCTAAAATGGTATGTTTTTGAAAAGTTTAGGTTTCCATTTTAACCTCATCTTTTAGATTTAACTCTTAGTTAAATAGTTTAACTTTAATGGTGTCTTCTTGTATTCTTACACTATATGGTTAATAAACATGCTCTAAACTTCCAAAATAACCTAAATTGGTTAATTAATGGAATATATAAAATTATTTAATCCCTTCTAATGAACCATAGATTTTTAGGAATATCATATATACAAATAATATAGTATTCATTTTAAAAATTAATTTACTCAATTTTGAAACAATTTAGTATTTGTTTTTTTTTGAAAGTCGTCACAACTTGATTGCTTAGAACTAGATACCTTAAATCAACCCTAAAATGTCATATTCACCTAGAAAATTCTATGTTGTCATAAAAACTATTATATTATATTTATTTTAATATTTATAATACCATTTATTTGATTCTTTCATTAATAAGGTAATTATTTCATCATCATTGTGTAAGAAATAAATTTAATTATTTAATGTTTAAAAATTATATATAAAATACCATGATGTGGGAAAGAATTTTATATTTCTAATTAATATTTATAGGCTAATTTATCTTATGTATAACCCTATATTAAAAATGATTTAGTTATTAAACTTTGAATTTAACACTTTTAACTCTTCTTTAAATAAAATAATAATAAATGTCCTAATCTAATCCATGTAGACCAAAAAGGATAATATTTTATTCATAAGGTTTTTTGGTCAAATTTAACTTATTAAATAGAATAAAGACATTTTTTAGTGTAATTATAATATCATTTTTATCCTTAATTACCTTATTTACTTTTAACCGTGGTAAATAAAAGTCAAAAGTTAGAATTCAGAAAAAAAAAGAATTCATCTTATTAAACCACATTTTACTTATTTATGTCAACCGTGTCTCTCAGAATTTTTGTATTCAACTCAGAGAAGCGGTAAAATTATATTTTATACAAATTTATAAATGCTCTTAGAAGGTGGGTAAAAGACGGTAAAAAGTTCAATAAACATTTATACATCTAATTTTATTATAAAATAATTCCAATGAATTATATTGACCTTATATAGGTACTATATATCTATTTTTACTTAAAATAAATTTAAATAAAATAAATATTTATTTAAATAAAGAATTGGTTTTAAACAATAACCCAATGTTTTTCAATATTCATCAAAATATGAAAGTTATTAGAAAAGTACCAAAAATTTATCCAAACTAAATGTTTATGTCCCTATTCTAAAGAAGAATTTAATTTAAATAAATTTAATATATAAAAGTTTCAAATATTTGTTTTGAAAAGGGTTCTCAATTAAAAGGTGGTATAATTGTATTTTTTTAAAAATACTTCTTTTTTCTTAAAAAAAATGAATTTGTTCTCATATTATTTATAAGAAACACATAATATGGGTGTTAGAATTATATAGGATATATATAAAATTAAAAATGTAGTTAATACTATTTAGAATCACCTTTTGAACGGCTAGTTTGGTAAGTCGTGGTGCGCTCGAACTCGTTGTTGCGTGTAGCGCAAGTTATTGAATTACATTGAAGAAATAACGTACTATGAAAAATTGGGGTGTTACATTATCTCTTACTTAAATAAATTGTGTCCTCACAATTTGAAATTTTTCTTCGAAAATAAATGTATAAAAATAGAAAAATAACTTTGTGGGAAACCCACATCCAAAATTGGGTTAATAAAATTTAGTTTAATAAGACAGAAAGGGAAATAGAAAAGTTACCACCAAATTATGATCTCAATTAGGAGAAAATTGGTGGAAAGTAGAGACACATAATTGGAGGGAAAATGAAAATATTTATAGGGAGGGATTGAGGACATCAATTACAAACAAGTGTAAAATTGAGAGTCTCGAACCCATCAATCTATGATGATTTAGAATATCATCGGTTCAACAAAACATAAGGTATTAGGATAAAACATTTTTGGTTTTAAGATACCTTACCTAAAGATTATGAATTAATTTATTCATAGAAGAAGAGGAAAAAATATATTTGACAAGTAGAGTTTCATCTTTTAACTAACTCCTATCACAAACTCATCTTTCACTCCAAAAGATAATAGAATTAAAAAATATTCTATTTATCCTAATCGTATAGGGTTCCAAAAATAATGAATTTATAATTCATTTTTAAGAATATTAAAAAAAACTAAATTATACAAACTAGGACATCATGTATGCAGCGGTAGGTGATCCACCCTTATCGCCTTTAGGTTGCGGGTTCAAGTCTCGCGGCCTTTCCAGACGCGAAAGGTTGTCGCCAGACCTCCGGGATTTCCTTTTAATGACTATCCAAAAATAATCTCAAGAAATGATTAAAACTTAACAATAGTATCCAATGTCAAACTTAATTAATTATAACCATTAGACTTATCCAAAATACTTCTGTCCAAACTCACAGTCCAAAATTTATAAGGAAGGTAAACACAATGATTTTTTTTTCACCTCACAACATGTTAATACATTTATCATGCATTCTTTTAAAACACATAAATACCCTAAATTACCATAAAACCGTATTTATTACATTAATTCTCCATTATTACTTATAGAATACTCGATATACTCCTTATATCCAAAAATGTTGTAAAATCCAACAATGATGGAATATACAAATCATTAATCAGTTTCAAGGTAGTCAAGAATATTCAATATAATTTATCCAAAACAATCATATATTAATCGAAAATCACTAACTCAGTATCAAAACCATATTATGGTTTATATTTCTCTCAACAATATATTTTCCAAAGAAATTAACCTGTCATTGAGTCACTTTTCTTGGTTCCACGCAATCTGAAGTCCTTAATGAAATAGTACTGTAGTACAATCCTTATATACTCTATAATTCTTATAACATGTATATCATTAATACAATACTCAAATGACACAATACTTTAATAACAAAATAATAACTCAAATCATTCCTATTCATCTTCGGTAGTATCATAACTTGATTATTATCCAATAGTATCATTTGGGGTATACTCTGATAATTTGGACATTGATTCGCGTAGTGTCCCAACTCCTTGTAGATGAAGTATTGTACATTTGAAATATTTTTCTTACCCTTTAAATCATGTACATGGTGTCATTTTTCTCCATACTTATAACAAACTCCCATTACATTCATGAATTTACCAATGTGATTCTTTCCACAGTTATCACATATGGGAATATCCTTCATTCCCCTCTTCCCTTTATCCATATTTCTCTCTTCCATCCTTTTTTCTCTTGATTCCCTTCAAAGCCATTGGACTCAAGGAATTATTTACTTATCTTATTAACACATGATAAAATTTCTTCATATGATGAGAATACATGGGATACTATTTCTCTTCTAAATTTTGGATTAACACCATGAAAGATATGATACTTTTTAACCCTTCGATCATGCGTATTTCTGGAATTCTCATTCCTTATACTAGGCACCATTTTTAAACAATGGAATACACTTGGTTAGTTTATAAATCACTATGCATAATTCCAAACTTATAAAATACTTAACATAAATTGAAAAGATTATGCATATAATCTATAATCATAAAATGTTTTCTTTGAGGAAGTATTTACTCCTAAATCCTTCATAATTGCTTGTAATGAAAATCTAAATTATCCTAAGAATATCCCCCAGGAGTGTCCTAACAAAGAGTGTAGAAAGGCCCATTTTTATGTACCATGATACCACGATCAATCCCAAAACTCATTCTCATAGTTTTCAATCCTAAGTACATCTGTGCCAGAGTCGCCTCTACCTGCTCGTATCCAGACAGGGATGTATTTCTTAGAAAATTCACAAAATCTCTACGTTACCAAAATTCAAGGATGTTCTTCTATACTAATCTTCAAAGTTTATCTTAGGGTAATGTGCTCTAATTAGAGTTTATCTAAATCTATTTCCATGGTTGTTGCTAAAATTTTTCTGATACCAACTGTAACGCCCCGACCCCAGTTCCCTAGAGCCGGTGCATTATTTTAATACATTGGCATGATTACTAGGAATCAAGTCCCGAAGGACCAATCAGTTTAGCAGTCTTGGAAAATAGATTACATAAATTAACATTAAATTTAAATTTCAAACATACAACACAACATAGATAGTTCTTTGAAAACTCTATTATTCCTTTTAGCTTTACCCTGCATATCAATCATAACACACATCTTGGAATACTGTGAAAATATAACATAAGAAAGGGGTTATCTAATATGATCAGAAAGGGTAAATAATTTAGTGGAAGCTATAATCTTTTATGTTAAGATGAGAAATAAATACAACAACATTTTTAAACATAATCATGACCATAATATTGAAAAAATAAATCAAATAATTACATTTACTTATTCTCATGGATTTTCTACTAGTCGAATAATCACATTTAATAACTAATTTCATAACGAGGGAATTCCTAACACTGGATATCATTACTACATAGTCAAGGCCTTGTGCCAAGACTACAAATAATATTTTTGTCAAGGCCTTGTCCAAAGACACTATTTTTCCTCATGAGACCTACCAATGCCTAGAAGATCTATAGTGGGCTCCACGCATCAATTACTAAGTCCAATTCATTCCTCATATAAAAACTTTAATCATAACATAAACATTCGTATTAAAACTAGAATACGAAATGTCAATACTTTATTCATAAACCATGAATGATATAAAAATAACACATCCACAATAAAACATATCACAAAACCTTCAATAAAATTTGGAATGTTTGTATCATAATCAATCAACCTCGATCAAGAATAATATCATATAAAGGATGTTTAAATAGTTGAAAATGATCAGTAAAAATCATTACGAAAAATATCCATTTTTCATTAAATCATTTAAAAGTAAAATAATTTATAAATGAATTTATTTAAAATATAGTTTTGAATCAAAGTGTCTCATACCAAGTTTAATCTTTTGAACATAATTAACATTTTAAAACATCAATGTCCATATATATAAATCATTAAAACCATTTTAAAAATATGGACATTAATGAGAAAGGGTTAAGTGAATAAATATCTAAAAAATTTAAAATAATGTTTTAGTAAAAGAGTCCCTTAAAATAATACCTTTGAAAAATCTTTTATGAAACATTCACATGGAAAACAAATATTGCCCAGAAGATAAATACATAAAAACAACCTCAGATAATAAATAGGTTGCGAAATTATCCTTTACCTTGCAATTTTCATTGGTTGAGGGTACGTTTAACATCCTGTATAATGACCATAGTATGTTATTAAATTATACCATAACTATATTCATATTTATTATATCATACATGATTCATTTATGACATTATACTAGCCATTTACTAATTATTTCCATGTTAAATTAACATTTCAGGTATTAATCGCTTTCTTTATCGTATGTGTTTTAACTTGTTATTCTTGATCGTATCACATAGATCATGATTTAAATAATCAATGAATATAAAACAGGATTTATATATAATATATATATATATATAGAATATAAATATGTATAATAGATATATATATATATGAAATGGAAACACCATTTATGGAGACGGTAGACCGAACGTACGCATAAACGTTGTTTTCATTTTCACATCGTATTGAACAGAAGTAAGTAAATATGATACATGTAAGAATATATATATATATATATATATTTTAATTATTATTTCATATATTAAATACTTATTAATAATATATATTTTTATAATCATTTTTGTATGGTGAACGTGGGAATGAATCTCATCACGTTGTGGAGACAGTAATCTGTATGTACGCACAAGCAGAAATATCATTATATTGATGGTGAAATTATATGTAATTGGATGGTATATAATATATAAATAATTATAAACATGTTATATTTATTATTTACATCAGTTAGACTCATTATTATACCCATCCAAATAATGAATTGTTTGAATAACAAACTACACCACAACGTGGAGACGGTAAGTTGTACGTATGCACGTATGGTGACTTTTTCATTTATAGGATGGATAGAATAAAAAATATGGTTATACCATATTTATAATAACATAAAAGTATGTAGTAGGTATTTGAGTTATTATTTTGGTATGGAAACAACAAAGAGAAAGAGGAAGTGGAAGAAGAAAAAACCTGAAAGAGGGTGGTGAAATTATTACCTCTTCTTCAGGTGTTTCCTTTTGAGTTGATCAAAAGTCATTCCTAGGATGGATTTATGATAACATTAAGGACTCTAGGTTGATGTGAGGGAAGTTAGGAATATATTTATGCAGGGTTTGGATGAGCCAAATGGATTTGTAGGTGTGATTTTGAGATAAGGGGAAGTTCCCTTTTATAAGAGGGGTGAGGGTCACTTTAGGAATAGATTAAACAATTAATTTATTAAACAATAATATTTGGTTTATAATGGCTCCAAATTAATTTATTTAGAGCCTTAGGTGGTTATGTTTCGAAATACTCTCAACCAATAGGTTTTAAATATGTTTAGGTTACCATTTTAACCTCATATTTTAGATTTAACTCTTTGTTAAATAGTTTAACTTTAACTGTGCCTTCATGTATTCTTACACTATATGGTTAATAAACATGATCTAAACATCCAAGAGAACCTCAAGTGGTTCATTAATGAAATATAAATTATTATTTAATATCTTTGGACGAACCTAATAGTTTTAGGAATATCATATCTACCAATAATATAGTATTTATTTTAAAAATTAATTTATGTCCATTTTGACACTATTTAGTTTTTGGTTTTTTTGAAAGTAATCAAAACATGATTACTTAGAAAAATACACCTTTAATAATCCTGAGAATGTCATATTCACCTATAAATTTTTTTATTGTCACAAAAACTTTGATATTATATTTATTTTACTGTTTATAATACCAATTAGTTGATTCATTCATTAATAAGGTAATTATTTCATCATCATTGTGTCATAAATAAATTTATTTATTTAATGCTTAAAAATTATCAATAAAATAACATGATGTATTAAGACATTTTATCTTTATAATTAATATTTATAGTCTAATTTATCTTATTTATAACCCTATATTAAAAATGGTTTAGTTATTAAACTTTAAATTTAACACTTTTTACTCTTCTTTAAATAAAATAATAATAAATATCCTAATCTAATCCATGTGGACCAAAAAGGATCATATTTTATTCATAAGGTTGCTTTTGGTCAAATTTAACTTATCAAATAGAATTAGTACATGTGTTAGGGTAATTAGAATATCATTTTTACCCTTAATTACCTTATTTACTTTTAACCGTGGTAAATAAAAGTCAAAAGTTACTATTCAAAAAAACTATTTTCATCTTATTGAACAAAATATTACTTATTTATTTCAACCTTGTCTCCTAGATTTTTGAAATTAAACTCACAGAAGTGGTAAAATTATGTTTTTTGAAAATTTGTAAATGCTCCTAGAAGGTGGGTAAAAGACGGTAAAAAGTTCAATAAACACCTATACATCTAATTTTATTATAAAATAACACCAATGAATTATATTAACCTTATATAGGTACTATATAACTATTTTTAAATAAAATAAATTTTTTTTAAAAATAAATATTTATTTAAATAAATAGTCGGCTTCAAACAATAACAAAGTGTTTTTCACTATTCATCAAAATATGAAAGTTATCAGAAAAGTACCAAAAATTTATCAAAACTAAATTTTTATGTCCCAATTTTAAAAAAGAATTTAATTTCATTAAATTGAATATATAAAAGTTTCAAATATTGGTTTCAAAAATCGTTCTCCATTAAAAGGTGGTAAAATTTCATTTTTTGAAATATACTTCTTTTATCTGAAAAAAATGAATTTGCTCTAATATTATTACTAAGAAACACATAATATGGATGATAAAATTATATAGGATATATATAAAATTCAAAATGAAGTTAATACTATTCAGAATCGCCTTCTGAATGGCATGTTTGGTAAGTCGTGGTGCGCTCGAACTCGTTGTTGCGTGTAGCGCAAGTTATTTAACTTCTTTGAAGAAACAATGTACTATGAAATCTTGAGGTGTTACACTTATTATTGAAATATGGAATATTTTATGACAATGTGGTCATTTCATCCATATAATTTAATTGAATATTCCATGTGAGGGTATTGGATTGATATTTCACCTCATTAATTAAGAAAACAAGAGTGTAAAAACATTAATAATTATTTAAAAAAGAAAAGTATAGAGATATTTGTGGTTAGTCCACTTCATTTAAAATTTAATTTAAAATCAATCCAATTAAATATTGCATAAAAATTTACACTAATTGAACCCACAACAAAATTGAAACATGGAAATAGCACTATCCTCTTTTAGAGAAAACTAGTGTCCCACTTCTTATATGTTTTTCTATAATTCAAGAATTATAAAACTGAGAGCCATGGAATAGATTCTCATAAAAAATTCACTGTTTCTATGGAGGATTGTTTTTTATTTTACTAATATTTTAAAATAAATTAAATAAATGACTATATCCAATTCATCTCACCACATTAGTTTTAATATAGAGGTTGATTGAACTGTTCTGGTCAGACCAAGGACATTGATGATCATTGGAGAAGTTGAAAGGGATTTTTTCACTAAACCATTCACAAAGTATGCATCATCTTATTGTTATTTCACATTAATCACTTTTGGAAAAAATATTGTTGATAATCAAGCTCAATTTAATAGTAATTGAAGATAACAAAATTCACATAATTTCAGCAATAATAACCGATAGTTAAAAATGAATGATCAATGGGATTATGAGCTTAAAACATGTATGTTAAGTAACCTATATATATTTCATGGTCTTTCAGGAGAAGACCCCAATAGTAATATATGAGAATTTAGAGAATATTGAATGGATTCAAGACAATAGGAGCCATGAAGTCTTAGATAAGCTAGAAGGAATTTAAGTTCTCTCATGAAGGATCATCCAATGAGTGGCTCTATGGAATCTACCCTAGAGAGATTACTACCATAGATTAGTTTATCATAGAATTACTATATAATTATTTCCATATATAAATGGTTTTCAAGCTGAGGAAGGAGATATATAAATTCAATTAAGCTAATTCAAATCCCATTTATGACAATTGGGAGAGATTCTAGGGGTTGGAAAACTCCGACCCTTATCAACTATTGGAATAGATTATTTATTAGTACTCAATTTCAATGGATTGATTGATATCGATCAGAACCATTTGGATTCTTCCAATAGAGCAGCACTAATCGATAAATCTTTTAATAATGTTAGAGTGGTAATTGAATGTAATTCCCATCAAACTCAACATTTCAATATGAGAACTACAAAAAAGAACTATTTATGATGTAAAAATTTATAATTCCTTTTTTCATTAAAATAAAATCGATAAACTAACTTATTTTTTGAAAAATTATGCATTTAACATAGTATAAGAAACATAACCTCTCAAGCCCCCTTAGGTCTTCCAACTCTTTCAATCCTTGGATCATTACACTAATGGTAGTCTTATATTTTAATAAAATTTTGAAGTCGTGTCCCAAATACAATACCAATAGTAGTTAAGAAATGATAGAAGAAACATATAAAATTCTAACAATCAATATGGAGTAAGGAACTAGAATCATCCAAGGACACCCTTTCATCAAGGTTTCTAAAAATATTCATAGCCACCACTATTTTTGTGAAATAACTTTCCACCTACTATGAGCTACAAATTTAGGAAAGATAAAGAATTATCAATGGAGGAAAAGATGAATGAAATTTTGAATTAAAACATCTAGATCCTTACTAATATCAATGAATTAAAAAATATTAATCACAAAATCTTATAATCCACTTAAATCCCAACAATAGAGGAAGCACTACTTATATTTATAACAACCCAGATTTTTATTACACACTTAATCCGGATTTAGTACATAAAATCTACACTTGATACAACATAGAAGATCGAGATATCTAGTGTCTTTAGGGATTAGAAACATTAAATAACATCTTAGAACATAAAACACACAACATCTTTATTGAAAACTGTCACGACCCGACCCTACCTGGGCTCGAGCCGCAACTACCCCAAGCCCGCCTCCATAGGCCAGGTGCTGGTGACCAGCACCGAAGGAACAATAACTCGGGGAGGCCTTTCCCTAAGTACCTGTACACACACACACACGCAGCACACTCAACACAAAAGTGCAGAGTAAAAAGAAAAGCAAAGGGAAACTGCTATAAATAAACCATAAGTGTGCATCGACCTCTAAATAGTACGAAGTACAAGTTGAAAGTAAACTGAAAAGAAAATTGGGAAAACACGCGCCCAACCAAAAAAAAGTGCCACACCCCGGCAACAGGTGAACAAAAGGAAAACAGCTGGAAGGGTTCCCAACCTGGAACCCGACTATGACCACCGCACGCAGTCCAAGCTTCTGAACTCGTGTGCTCCACTGAAGTCATGACCAACCTGTCCGTCGTCTGCAAGGGCACACCAAGTGTGCGAAAAGACCAAGTAGGGGTGAGTATAAAAATACTCTGTAGGATATCTCGAAGGCTCGAGGGAGCAAAAAACGAGGTACCGAAGGGTGAGCCGTAGATCGAACAGGAAAAGTAAAGGAGTACAACTGAGAGTGCAGTCAAGAGTACAACCGTAAAGAGTCCATCTCAAATCAACAAGAGAAAAGAAGGTAGACTCCTCCAGACACAAGGAGCTGGAAACAGTGAGAAGATAAACTTCTCGTCGAGTCTTCGCTACCTATAGCAGGAGTGTAGACTCATCCAACCACAAGAAGCTAGACACGGAAAGCATGTGGCATACCCCGCGGGTCTTCGCCTCTCCTGGAAGGAGAGTAACCAAATCCCAAGAAGTGGGAACTGGAACAAGGTATACATATATATATATGCTCTACCAAGAAACCCGAACAAGACCATAAGGGGATCTTCATCCCGTAGCTCAGCCCAAGAAAAGTGAGTCACCAGCAGTCCCAGAAATAACATCATCGATGCCCATAATCCCGCACGTCTGCCCCAAACTACAAGTCAAGGGACTCAAATCACCGCAACTCGACACTATCCGCTTTGGGTGGCACTAGCTCACCCGCACGGTTTTAGGTCGCGTCACAAAGACACGTCTTGGTGGTGAAAGCACCCCTTATACTTGAGAGTTTTGGGTTAAGTCAAACCACAGCTCATCACTACCCCGCAGTCGAGAGGTCTCCCCAAATTCAAGGTCATTCCATCACCGACCCATACAGCCAAGGGTCCCGCTCCGGTAATCACGGAGGAAAGTCACAGACTAGCCTAGTAGAAAGGACTGAGTCTGGAATACCAACGGGTGTCCCACTACCCAGCCCTGTTGGGGGGTAATTCATAATATGATATCGGGTGACCCATTGCCTAGCCCTGCTAGAGGGTAAAACCTAATACATCATCAGGAGACCCACTGCCCAGCCCTGCTGGAGGGTAAACCTAGAATAAGTCGACAGGCGACCCACTACCCAGCCTTTCTGGAGGGTAGACCTGGAACTAGACGACGGGCGACCCACTGCCCACCCCCGATGGAGGGTAGACTTTAAGAGGTCGTCGGGTGACCCACTTCCCAGTCTCTGCTGGAGGGTAGACCCTAGGAGAAGTCGAAGGGTGACCCACTACCCAGCCTCGCTGGATGGTAAACCTGGAACAAGTCGATAGGCGACCCACTGCCTAGCCCTGCTGGAGGGTAGACCTGAATCAGGATGACGAGCGACCCACTGCCCAGCGCTGCTGGAGGGTAGACTCTAAAGATTCATCAGGTGACCCACAGCCTAGTCTCTACTAGAGGTTAAACCCTGAGAAGTCAATGAGAAACCCACTGCCCAGCCCTACTGGAGGGTAAACCTAGAACTGATCTAGTCATCCCTACTGTATGGTACAACACTGGCCAACCGAGCACTGAGTGGGTACCACACAACCACCCAACTCCAGAACAACTCATCCAATAGAGGTTCAGCGCATGTTCCATCACTAGGTGTCACTAGCGCCGCTACATGCTGATCAATCGAGAACGAAAACAGGGGGAGACCACTCAACCCTGCTGGTCAAACAAACGAAAACATAGCTGGGGGAAAACTCAACCCCGCTGGTCAACAACAGAGGGACCCTCTACGTCACGAGAGGTCAATGTACACAAAGCAGAAGCTGGCACGCACATGGTGCCCACACAACGTGTGGCCCCATCTCAACCCCAACCAAGCGTACAAACGTTCTCAGGTACAAACATCCCCAACGTGTACCTCCAAGAATTCCCGTATACTCCCAGAGTATACCACGTCTCCAGCCCTATGGCTATCGTGCACACAGCACCCAACGTCAACGCGAAGGCGTGACGTAACATCTCCTAATTTCCGCCTCAACAACTGAGGTACTACCAACCAAATCTCTTTAAACACCTACCTCACTCTCCTAGGAGTGCACGCGATCACACACCAAGGGTCTGCTACAAACACAGTAGAAAAACCGCCCCCGGGGCACCCTCACATTTCCAAATTTAATAAGATTGCGTAAGAGGCTCTGCCCGCCTGAACAGATTACACCGTTGTAATCCTCACGGAAAGACATGTGAGATATACTAATTACTCGCCTGAAATAGATATCCGACGGAAAAGTCGCCAACACCGCCTCACGCCCGAACGGTGTCCTGTGATCCCGAGCCTCAGCCCCAAAAACAGTCGGGCACATCGCACCAATGCGATCCCCTCAAGAGAACACATCAAAAGCACTACTCACATGAGTGAAACAGATATCCAGAGAAAAAAGGTGCATTCTGGCGCACCGAACACGAGCGGTGCTTCGTGGGACCCGGATCTCGGTCCCGAAACACAACGAACGGATCACACCATTATGATCCTCTTGAAAAAGTACACAAGGTGGACTATTCACTTGTCCAAAACGGTCACCCGGTGATAGAGATGGAAAACCACCGTCAATGCCCAAATGGCCCTCATGGGTCCCACACCATCGTGTAGAATTACAACGGGCAGATTGCACCATTGAAATCCCCTCGGAAAAACACCAAAAAATGACTACTCGCACGCCCCGAACGGACGTCTGATGAAAAAGTCATGAAATGCTACATGCAGCTCAAAAGATGGGCCTTGGGGCCCGTACCTCAACTTCGGCCTCAACACCTAAAACCACCCTGGAAAGCTCCGCCTCGGTGCCAGGGTCCCAACGCCACTGACAGCACTCAAAACAGACGTCAGATGCGTCCGCGCTGCCCAAAACAAGAATCTCGGGAAAAACACTCATCTACTTAAAGACATGTCCCGCCTCCACAGCCCCTTGTTTCAGGAATTAAAAATTACCGAACCTCTCTCAAAAAGTCCACCTCAACGATACTGCCCCACAGCCGCAGACGACATTCAAATCGGACACCCGTAATGAGAATTACGGGTGTCCGAAGAGGGGGGAAAGGATCCCCTTGGGCTGGACCGGCCTAGTCCGGCAGGTCCGCCGGACCTGGCCCGACCAATGGCTCAGCCACGCGGACCGACACCAGTTTGCGGTCCGCCTACAGACCGACCATGAGGGCCGGTCATCTTGCAGTGTGAAGACTCGCCTGGCGCGGGTATTTTCTTCCCCCGCGGGGTCGCAGCGCGCGACCCCGGTATCCCGGTTCAATCGGCCGGCACAACTGGCCGGTCCTCCCACTCCGCGCCACGCGAAGCTGCCACGACCGGAGCTTGACGGCACGCCAAAGAGCGATGCCACAACGAAAGCTGCCGGATCGCCGCTGGGAAGCCGCCGCCGCCGCTGGAGCTCGCCGGACCGCCGTTGGAACTCGCCGGAAAATACCAAAAAACCTCCCGGAACTTCATCAGATCCCTGTGATCACCTCAGGACTCAGAATTTTGATCTGAAAAGTGAGGCAGAAACCCCAGATCAAATCCTACGCAACTACGGGCTTCGCTCGATAGGAAAACAGTGATTCTATGTAAATAAAACAATCCAAGGGAGTTGCAGATATGTAAACGAAGAAAAACACGAACTCCTACCTCTTGGGAGATGCCCAGAGCTTCACGTGGGATCCGTCGTCGCGTCGTCGCCTTGCCGAAGCTGCCTCGCCGGACTGGAAGAGGAGAGGGAGCTTTAGGGTTTCGCCAGGGGGGTTAAATGGGGAGGAAGGGGAGAAGGGGGGGGGAGAGTTTAAATAAACTCTAATTAAAAGACTCGTCCCCCAAAAACACCCGCGTCCAAAACTTCTGGTGTGGTCAAGATGAAGCTCCCCCTAGAGTAAACACCACCTCCCGAGCACAACGGTGGTCTCAGAATTTTATTCTAAGCTTCCGTTTGAATGTTATAAAGTTGATCACCCGAAGCTGCCAAATTACGAAAACGCACCTGGGGCCATTTTTCACAGACGGCCTGCGCCCGCAAAACTTATACCCCTCCTAGGGTAAAAGGAACACTCCGAACTCAACGGTGCCCTCAGTTTTCCATTCCAAGCCACCGTTTAAGAGATACTTGCGTTTCAACATTAAATGAATAAATTAATTAATTTAATTATCTGTTTAACGTTCTGATAGCGGGTGAGGGTTCCAAATTTCATGCGCTGACAAGTTCTATGTCGTTCCTAGTGTAAAACCCCCATTACGGACCCATCCGTACACTTAGATCCCTGATCCGGATCACCTTTTAGGAGTTATCCCATTCAATTGGCATTTCTAGTGTGAATGCACTGAAAATTTAATTACGGCCACTCCGGGGCTCAGAATCACACGCCGTCTAAAAGCGCTGCTCTGGAATAACATCAAGAATATTCCAAAGTCTTTCGCAACAAAAACTGGGTTCTTACAAAAAAATCCTTTACATGACTACTACATTCCCTCGTATTTATCATTGCATGGGGTAACCTGAGGACATGCATAAGAAAAGGGTGAGCTATAAAGTCGTGTAAGGGAATAAACATGGAATAACATGAGGAATACAGTACATGTTAGACAATAGGAATATCAATAGAGCACAAGGGATTCATGAACATAAAGGAATGATAGATCATGATAATCATAACATGGATATGTTGCAACAACACTTAACATGGATTTAGAATGAGCCAATGATCATTCCACATGGAACATGAGTAAACCGTCATTGCACATTAATCAAGATTAAAACCTAGTTGCACATGAATTATCATGATTCAACACCCATTCAATATGACATATCATTATACTATACTTTACCCAATGAATTGGAGCACTATCAGGGTGCACCCTTCTTAAACAATTCATTTCATGCATAAGTGTGCCACATGGATCATAAAACAAAAAATCATCATTTATTCCAGGATAAAGGATTGTGTAATTAATACATGAAACTCTTTTAACAATAAGTAAATGTGAATAAAGGTGAATACCCTTGATAGATAAATGGGTATCTTATTCACTAAACAATGACTTTGGCTTGGAAAATCACGTTGCATTTTCGACAGCGTAACGACGTGACATAAGAACTCATAAAAATGGTTGATGAGAGAGAAAGAGGTATCTAATCATATTTACATGTAATGTAAAGTAAGTGGGTCATATATATACATGTACCAACAATTTTAATGGAATTTATATTCACGATACAAAATAATTTCTTTAATGTAAATGAGGAGAGAGAAATTCCTTTCGGATATCCAACATAATAACGGGTGTACATGGGAGGCATTTAATGAGAGATAAAGGGGTATCCCATCATCCAAACATAAATATGGCAGTTTGGGGAAGGTATTAAATGATACAACAACATTTTTAATTGATAACAAAAGGGCATTACAACTTAATGAAAATTGGACAAAAATGAGAAAGGATGAAATCCCTTACTTGGAAGTGTGATCCCAACGAGTTGGGAGAGGCTTGAGAGAGGCTTCTTGGGAGCTTGGGGCACCTTGGTAGGATTATAGAGAGATAAGGGAATGGGTTGGAGGAACTCTAAAGGCTTTTAGTTAAGAGGAAGTGGGAGCATTGGTGGGTTTATATAGGAAAGGATAGGGAATTATTTATTATTTAGATTTAGGACACCTCACATTAAACTAATCAAAACCACAAACCATCACATGGTTTTTCCAAATGGGAGTGGAAAAAATATATTATAAATCCAGTGGACGAACTTCTTAAAATAATAGGGTTGCTTATGTGGAGGTGAGTCACACTCTCAAGGAAAACAATTTAAAAAGACAAAATGTTTTATAAGTCCTGGAGGGTCAACAAAATCATTTTAAAATAAATTAAACAAATATAAAATAATATAATTTTAATTCAAAAACATATATTGGCCTAACAATATGTATATATTATTTTATTACTTCAATATTGTGTCATTATGATGTCATAAAACACATTATATATTTAAATGACATTTAATTTTTTCCCAAAAAATTGACTATCTCAGAAAATTATAACAAATTCACAGTTGGATAATTTCAACGTCCGGATTTAAAAAATAATATTCATTTTTTTAACTAGTTTTATAAATATGGGAATTTTTACTTTTAAAATAAAAACTGACATTGATCGAAAATTCTTGGGTTTTGACAAAAACAATTTTCAAACCTTAATAAAAATTAAAATTGCATTCATTAAATTATATGATCATTTATGTTTAATAAAAAGTAATTTAATAATAATATTTCACTAAAATAATATTTAATTAAAAAATCCATTAATTCAACAAAATATATTTCTTACATGAATATTAACTAAAAATACTATTTTTTCTTTAAAAACTATTTTACAAAGTAACAATAATAAAATGAATGGACATTATTTATAAAAATAATAATGTACATAGTCATAGTGCTAGGGTATTGTTACATAACCCCTTATAAAACCCACGTAAGACCGAAGGAAAAGGTGTGCAATGGTGACATACTCTTGGGGTGGCTTCGATAACATCACTCGTGTGGTAATATCTATTAACTTCCACTTCTCCCATTGTCAGTTCCGCTCAAGCATAACGTGTTCAAGATCAGCTTGGGCTTGGTAAAGAGAAAAACCCAATGACTCCACCTCCTTTCTGAGCTCCGACAAATGGGCTTCGTATGGGGAAAATCTATTGGATGAGGCCATTGCTTCCTTTGTCTGAGTAAATTGGATTTGTTAAAGACCTATATTTATACTAATCATGGGATCATTATTCAACGACTATATTAGTAATGGTCAAAAATCATAATGGTATTTTAAAATCTAGAAACATAAAACCAAATAAGTTCACATTTTATATAACCATAATAAGACATTTAATTAGATCAAGAGTAATTTTCATTAATGAAAGTTTGGGTCATTACAATCTTTCCCCCTTAAGAAAATTCACCCTCGAAATTTATGTTTCCCATGCTAAAACAGATGTTTGTGACTTTTCTTCATCACATCCTTCAATTCCCATGTTGCTTCTTCAAACTTGTGGTTTCACCACAACACCTTGATGAAGGGCATTGTCTTATTTCTTATAACTTTTTCTCTACGATCTAAGATCTTCTCTAGTTGTTCCTCATAAGAAAGAGAATAATCTAGCTTTAATACCTTTGAAGAGCGTACATGTGAAGGGTATGGTATGTACTTCCTTAATAGGGATACATGAAAGACATCATGTACTTTTTCCATGGTAGGTGGAAGTGCTAGTCGATAGGCCACAACCCCAACACGATCAAGAATCTCAAAGTGGCCAATATAACTAGGACTTAACTTCCCATTATTTAAAAACCTCATGACCTTATTACATGGAGATATGTATAGAAATACCATGTCTCCATCTTTAAAATCAAGGTTTCATTGACGGTTATCTTCATAACTCTTCTGACGACTCTGGGCTGCCATGATATGATGTTGAATGGTTTTCACCTTCTCTACCATTTCTTCTACCATTTCTAGTCCTAGCAGTTTACGCTCATCGACTTCATCCCAACATGTCGGTGTTCTGTACCTCTTCCCATACATGCCTTCATAAGGTGCCATTCGGATGCTCGAGTGGAAACTGTTATTGTAGGAGAATTCAACTAGTGGAAGATGTTGATATCCTCCTCCTTTAAAGTCCATTGAGCATGCTCTCGACATATCCTCAAGTGTTTGGATAGTCCACTCAAATTGGTCATTAGTTTGAGGATGATAGGTCGTAATGAAGTTTAGTTCAGTATCCAGAGCATGTTGATGAATCTTCCAAAACATAGAGGTGAATCTTTGATCTCTACTGGACACAATAGATAGTGGTACTCAATTCATCCTTACCACTTCCCTAATGTATATCTGTGCCAGTTTATCCAATGAGAAATCCTCCTGAATTGAAATGAAGTGTGCATATTTTTTAAGATGATCCACAACATCCCAGATTGCATTTTTTCCTTTGGATGTCTTCAGAAGTCCAGTGACAAAGTCCATGGTGATGTTCTCCCATTTCCATGCTGGTACGAGCAATGGTTGCATCATCCCCTTGTACTTCTGCCTCCCTTCCTTCACTTGGTGACACACTAGGCACCTTGATGTATACCCAGAAATATCCTTCTTCATATTATCCCACCAATAATTCTCTCAATGATCTCGATACATCTTTGTGTTTCCTGGGTGAATAGAGAAATTTGAACTATGCGCATCATCCAAAAGTTTCATCTTCAGCTCCGGACATGATGGAACACGTAGTCTTTTTACAAATCTCACAACTACTTATTCATTAACATTGAAATACAAGGATTTCACTTTTTGGAAAGATTCCACTCTCTTCTTAATTCCCACATCATCATTTTGGGCATCCTTTAACCTTTCCAAAAGAGACGGTTGAGCAATCATTTGTAAAAGGATTGATAATGTTCCCTTCTTTATGATTCTCATTTCCATCTTCATCAAATCTAAGAAGATTGGATCCTTCTCAATTCTCATCAATGATAGAATTTTTGGGTCCTTTCTACTTAGAGCATATGACACCTTATTCTCTTTCCCATGGTGGTAATGGATAGAGCAATCATAGTCTTTGATCAGCTCTAACCATCTTTGTTGGAACATGTTCAAATCTTTATGTGTGAATATATACTTGAGGATTTTGTGGTCCGTATATATTTCACACTTCTCCTCAAAGAGATAATGCCACCATATTTTTATAGCGAAGATCACCGTAGTAAACTCCAAATCACATGTTGGATAACTTTTCTCATTAACATTCAATTTCCTTGAAGCCTAGGGAATGACATTGCCATTTTGCATCATCACACAGCCCAAGCCCTTCATCGAAGCATCACTGAATACCACAAAAAGTTCTCCACTTGTGGGTAAAGTGAGCACGAGTTCAATGATAAGCCTCTTTTTTAACTCTTTGAAGCCTTATTCGCATTCATCACTCCATGAAATCTTTACTCCCTTCCTAGTGCTCTTGGTAAGAGGGTTGGACAATCGTGAGAAATTTCTCACAAATCGTCGATAATATCTAGCTCACACCAAGAATCTATGGATATCTGTTAACGATGTTGCCCTCAGTCATCCCTCAATTGAATCTGTTTTGGAGGGATCCACAGATATCCCATTTCTTGTGATGATATGGCCTAAGAATGAGACCTCCTTCAACCAGAACTCACACTTGCTACACTTTTCATAGAGATTCTCCTTCCAGAAGGTCTCTAGTATAGTTCTTAGATGCTCCTCATGATCCTCCTTGGTCTTGGATTATATCAGAATATCATCTATAAATACTACCAAAAATTTGTCGAGGTAATCCCTAAAGACACTATTCATTATGTCCATGAAGATTTCTGGAGCATTAGTGATTCCGAAAGGCATTACAATGAATTCATAGTGCCTGTATCTTGTACGAAAAGCAGTGTTGGGGATATCTTTCATCTTCACCCTTACATGATAATATCCCAACCGAAAATCCACCTTGGATAAGTATTGTAATCCATGCATCTGATCGAAAAAGTCATCAATTCGTGGGAGATGATACTTTTTCTTTATCTTGATTTTTTTAAACTCACGACAATCGATTCAAAGGTGCATTGACCCATCCTTATTCTTGATGATGAGTACTGGTTCACCCTAGGAGAAGCACTTGGGCATATAAAACCTTTATCCAAATATGTGTGCTCATATGGTAGTAATATCCACACTTGAGATGATGGAGATAAAGAATATTCCTCTTCCTCCTTGCACTTCTATAGAATCAGGGGTCGATTCTCCACATGGAGAGTGGTTTCCCTCTCACAGAAATTTATGTTGGCTCTATACAGGGAAATCCAATCCATGCCAAGAATTGCATCAAATTCTACTAGAGGGAGTATGACAAGGTTCTCTGAGAAATTCAATCCACAGATTAGGATAGGGGAGGGGTCATATTCATGGGATTCCATGATTGCCCCATTTTCCGCACTCACTGACATCTTTACTTCCATGATTTGTGGTGGTGCTAGGATTATTCTACTAAACTTTTGGGATATAAAAGAATGCGTAGAACCTGAATCTAAAAGTATGATTGCTATTATTGAATGAATAACTAGTATACCTGTCACCACATCGTTGTTGGGGTTCACTTCAGCAGCAGTGATGGTAAAATATCTCCCTTGGTGCCTTGGAGGTTGTTGGTTGCCTCATAAATTCCTTGGCTTAGGGAACTGATTTGAAAGATGACCTGGTTCTTTGTAGTTGTAGCAATGAACAACACATTGAGGTTTGAACGGAGTGTTCCTCTCCTCTGTTGCAGGCGCGGGTTTTTCTTGTCAGCAGTTAGCAACTAGGTTCCCTTCTCTTCCACACCTAAATCATTTCCTCATCCCCTTCAGGCAATTTTTGGGGTGCTTCTTTCTACACCTTTGGAAAGTGGGGTGCTGGATCTTCTAAGCACCATTGGATTTATCAATTGGACCTCCAGCATTGAAGTCCTCCTTACACTTATTATCCTCCTGATACCCCTGAGATTCTCTTATCTCCATCTCGACCTTGACAGCACATCAGACAATTTCCTCATAGCTATCGAAGTCGCAGATAGTCGGCACTTTTGGTAGGCTAGGTTTCATCCCACCAAAGAAGCTGTCAAACTTGCATTCGGGGGTAACGACAAAGCTGTAGGATTATCGTGAAAGCCTTCTGAAGTTTTCTTTGTATGCTTCGATAGATTTTTCATCTTTTTTCTTTATGGAAAGGAAGTACCTTTCCATCTTACATCGGAGGGTGCGTGGGAATTATTTATTGAAAAACTTTTTCCTGAAATCCTTCCATTCCAACGCCTTGATATCTTCCTTAGGCTTCGTATTTTTTATCAACGTCCACAATTGATCAGATTCACCTTCTATATGATAAGAACCCAGAAGAACCTTCTCTTTTTCTGAACATTAAAGGATGGAGAAGATATTTTCAATGGATTTGGTCCATTGTTCGATGATTGAGGGATCATACGATCCATTAAAAGTAGGATGCCTTTGTCTCATGAAGCTCTCGATAGTGACTTGTTCATTCTTGGGGGGGGGGGGGGTTGAACATTCTTCTTGACCCATGTTTCTATTCAAATATTGAGTTAACTAAGGGAGAAGTGAGACAATGTTCACGATTCCTGCTCCCATCGGATTGGGAATCTCATTTGCACAGTCATCACATTGATATTTACATCGAATGTTCATCCGAGTACTCCTATTACCGGCCATTGGATGGAATAAAAGGAAAGTTAGGGGTAACACATAAAGGGTAATCCAAAGACAAAACTGACAACTTATAAATTTCCTTATCTTATGAATCCATAGGATTCAATCTATGATGTACATGAAATACTTTCTAACATATATTCTTATGGGAAATTCTTTAATTACATTAATAAGGGTTCATACTAAGATTATGAATTTACCAAATCATATCCCCCTGGAGCCTCTTAACCAATATTGAAACAGGGCCCATTGTCGTGAACCAGTTCCGATTCGATTGTAGCTCAAAGTGGTGTTTTCGGGTTTTACCCCTAGGATACATCTGTGACAGAGTCTCCTCTACCTACTTGTATCCATACAGGGATGTATTTTCTTGATAAAACACTTACTCAATACTCGCCAATACTAAGGGATGTTTTTATTATACTTATTCTTGTCTCTAAGCCTTCACTAGGTTATTCTAATCCTAATCCCCAAAATAACAAAACCTATCCTCTGATACCAACTATAAAACCCTTATTTTTATTACACACTTAAACCTGATTTATGACATTAAATCTTCACTTCATACAACATATAATTTCAATAGGTATAGTGTCTTTGGGGATTAGGAACATTGCATAACATCTTAGAACATAAAAAGCATATCATCTTTATTGAAAACTTCCTTTACATGACCACAACATTCCCTCGTACATATCAGTGCATGGGATAACCTGAGGAAATGCATAAGAAATGGGTGATCTATAAAGCCCAGTAAGGGAATAAACATGGAACAAAATGAGGAATACAATACATGTTAGACAATAGACATATAAATGGATCATAAGAGAAACATGAATATAAATCCATGATAAAGAATGATAATCATAACATGGAAATGTGGCAACAACACTTAACATGGAATTAGCATGAGCCAAGGTTCATTGCACATGAAGCATGATTAAACCCTAATTACACATGAAGCACGAGTAAATACTCATTTCACTTGAATTATAATGATTCAAACCCCATTTCACATGACGTATTATAATGTTATACTTTACCTAATGCATTGGAGCGCTATTAGGGTGCACCCTTCTTAATCATTTCATTTCATGCATAAGTGTGCCACATGGATTATAAAACAAAACATCATCATTTATTCCATGATAAAGGATTGTGGAATTAATAAATTAAACTCTTTAAAAAATAAGTAAATGTTCATAAAGAGTAATACCCTTGATAGATAAATTGGTATGGTATTCACTACATAATGACTTTGTCTTGGAAAATCGTGGTGCAATTTCGGAAGCGTAACGGCGTGACATAAGAACTCATAAAAATGGTTAATGAGAGAGAAAGGGTTTTCTCATCATATTTAAAGGAAATAAATAGTAATGGGGTCATATAGATACATTTACCAATAATTGTAATGGAATTTACAGTCTTGATACAAAAGAATTTCTTGAACGTAAATGAGGCGATATAAATTCCTTTCGGAATTTCGGCATAGTAATGAGTGTACTTGGGAGTCATTTAATGATAGTAAAAGGGGTATCCCATCATCCAAACATAAATAGGGCAGTATGGGGGAGGTAAAAAATAATAAACCACATTTTTAATTGAAAAAAGGGTATTACAACTTAAAGAAAATTGGACAGAAATGAGAAAGGATGAAATCCCTTACTTGGAAGTGTGATCCCAAAGGCTTGGAAGAGGCTTGAGAAAGGATTATTGGGAGCTTTTGGAACATTGGTAGGAACCTACAAAGAGGAGGGTAGAGGTTGGTCAAACTCCAAGGGCATTGAGTGAATAGGAAGTGTGAGCTTGGGTGGGTTTATATAAGAAAGGAGAGGGAATTCTTTATTATTTAGGTTTGGGACACCTCACATTAAACTAATCAATACCACAAACTAGTCCATGGTTTTTTTCCATTATTTTTCCAAAGGGGGTGGAAAAAATATATTTTATAAGGCCAATTTCCTAACTTCTTAAAATATTATGGTTTCTTATATGGAGGTGAGTCACACTCTCAACGAAAACAATTTAAAAAGACAAAATGTTTTATAATTCTTGCAGGGTCCACAAAATCTTTTTAAAATAAATCAAACAAATATAAAATCACATTATTTTAATGATAAAATATATATTGTCTGAACATAATGTTTATAGTTTTTTATTACCTCACAATTGGGTCATTATGATGCCATAAATCACATTATATATTTCAAGGGTATTTAATTTTTACCCAAATATTTGACAGTCTCAGAAAATTATGAAAAATTCACTGCTGGATAATTTCAACATCCAGATAAAAAAAATATTCATTTCATATAAATAATTTTATAAATATGTGAATTTTTACTTTTAAAATAAATACTGACATTTACTAAAAATTTATGGGTTTTGACAAAAACAATTTTCAAACCTTAATAAAAATTACAATTGCATTCATAAAATTATATAATCATTTATATTTAATAAAGAGTAATTTAATAATCATATTTTATTAAAGTATTATTTAATTCAAAAATCCATTAATTCATCAAAATAGATTTCTATGTTGAACATTAACTAAAAATACTATTTATGCTTTAAAAACTATTTTACAAAGTAACAATAATAAAATGAATGCACATTCTTTATACAAAAATAATGTACATTGTCATAGTGCTAGGGTATTATTAAATAAACCCTTATAAAACCCACATAAGACCGAAGGGTAAGGTGTGAGATGGTGACAGACTCTTGGGGTGGCTCGGATAACATCACTTGGGTGGCAATCTCTATTAACTTTCACTTCTCCTGTAGTCTATTCTGCTCAAGCTTAACATGTTCAAGCTCAGCTTGGGCTTGGTCAAGAGCGAATCCCAATGATGCCACCTCCTTTCACAGCTCTAAAAAATGGGCTTCGTACAGAGCAAGTCTGCTGGATGAGGCCATCGCTTTATTTTTCTGGGTAAATTGGATTTGTTAAAGCCCTATATTTATACTAATCATGTGATCACTCTTCAAAGGCTATATTAGAAACGGTCAAAAATCATAATGGTATTTTAAAATCCAGAAACATAAAACCAAAAAAGTTCACATTTTATATAATTATAATAATAAATTTAATTATATCAATATGAATATACAATAATGAAATTTTGGGTCGTTACAATATTACAATAAGGGATGATAAAGAGATAGAAACCAATGAAGAATAACTAGCTAGAGAAGAATCAAGAAGTGGATAGCTTGCTAAACCAAAAGAAGTTACCCTTGGAAAAAACCTAAATGATGGGTACCTGTGGAAACACTCACTGTTAAGAAAGATAAATGGAAATCCATGATATAATACCCAATTCAATATCAACCACCCTTATCTGCAAGGATGTAAGAACCCAAGAAAACCAATCAGGTATCATTGCATCACGAAAAAAGAAATTATTCAAAAATAATATATGATCATTCCTCTAAAGGATTCCATATATCAAATTTTAAGGAATGTGAAATTCATTAATGAATCATGAACCAAAAAATATATTGCGAGGTAATTATATTTTATGAATAAATAAATAAATCTCCACACTTTTAACACAAAAAATACCTAATAAATGTCAAAATCATTGTATCTTATCTATCACCTACTCTATTTATGATATAAAATTTCCTAATGAAGAATTTTATTTTGGAGAATAAATTAATTCAGTGCATTATTAAAATTATTCAACTCTATTAAATATAAAAACTTAGTCCCACCCATGCAATTGGGAAGCCTTTCAACTGAGCCATCGCTTACACAATATGTGTTTTAATGGTTGTACAGGTTATTGAATAAGTTTTTTTTATTACATGTTGATTTATATATTAAAAAAATATCAGAAGAAAAATATAAGAATCATTCCTTAATCATTTTAGGCATAAAATTTCTCAATACTTCCAAATACATGATAATTGTTTATAAAGGAACTATTTAATAGAATTTTGGTGAACAAAATTTTGATTTCAATATACTCGATTCGAGGATATTTCTTTATGATGATCAAAATATATTTAATGTTAAAATTAATGAAATTCCATGTTGTACTGAAGATGAAATTTGAATATTGGATTATATAATTATAATAAAAAATTCTATAAAATATTGGGATTTTACAATTGAATGTGTTTTTTAGAATTAGAAAATAACTAAATATATTTATTTGTGATAAAAATATTTAAAATTAATGATAAGTATTCATATAATTCACTCAGTTTTTGTAATGAGACCTCTACCTTTCTTGTTTTGTATAAAATTGTGGAAGAAGATAAATTGAAATAATCACTAGAAATCCCACCCACATTGACATTGAACTTTTAGCCATCCATCATGGGATTTTATTTCCTTAATGATGAAAATTAATTATCTTTATAGATGAAAAATAATGTCCACTAGGCTTAAATAATAGTTAACATGATGTTTAGAACATATAGAGGGAATAAGAAGCTGAAAAAATATAATGTGACAAATTAAAAAGAGAAGAATATATGAACAAACAATAATACATAGGGAAAAAGGTTTTCTCCATGAAAAACTGATATAGAAAAAATCATGGAAAAATGATATAATGTTTTATTGTACACTTTAAGTAAGAATATTAATCCTAGTAAAAACCATTCCATGTTTACTAGACCATATATAGTTACGAATATTTTTCTATTTGGTGTTGTTGATATCAAAAAATTTGAATCACAGATTTCCACCAAAGTGATGGTGCTGAATTTGAAAATTTTACATGAAGATACATTGAAAGGGCTCATGGATGAGTCTAAACTCATATATGTGGAAATTAAATGAATTATTCCTTGGTTTGACCATTCCACAAAATTTATCTAGAAAATCATTATCAATTATTACATTTCTCAAAAATGAATGAAACACATAAATGAGTTGGTGTTTGAGCTAATTTTTGGGGATAGGGATGATGTAGTTATAGAATGTAAATAAATTTTTTATATTTGAAATTCTGATGAAAAACAAATTAACATTTATATAGAGCCTATTCATAATATCATCCCTTAGATTCATTTTTTGTAACATTTAAAATTTTTAATATAGGAAATTGGATCTGCAAGATGTCTTTCCAAGTTTAAATACCATGATAGTTTTTTAGGATTCATTAGGTTATGGAATTGTAAAATTATAATGAATTAATAGTGAATATTATATGGTTTTCAATGAGATTCAGTCACAAAACTTCAAAAGGGAGTGTGAGTGAAAATAGATTTATCGAATCATAATTATAACATGAGGCCAATATATTTTTTGCATTAATCTAAATTATATTTTCATTTGTAAAAAATAACACCTTAGGGTTCCAAGTGAGAAGAAATTGATATATGTCCTTTAACACTAGATTAAAATTGTCATTTGGCATCCTGATGTGAATTAATGAGTCATTAAGAATTGGTTGTGTGTTTAATCCCTTTGTATATATTCAATATGTGTTTTTTCATAGTACCTCTCACATACATGGAAGGGAAAAATTAAATAAAAATTAAAATAACATAAAATAAAAAATAATAAAACAATAATGTTCCTATTAATAAAAAAATTATTCAGGTGAGGGAAATATTCAACCCAGATGAATAAGGATTCAATTGACTTATAATGATTTCATTTGAGTTGTGTTAATAAACTAAAAATTGTAACATTTTTTAAGAAACAAAGGTGGGGGATAAATGGAAGTGATTCTCATTAAAACATTGACTCCATAGAAATATAATTTGATTGAATCATATAATTGGAACTCTCATTTGAATATAAATTGGGTAGGGGATTAATTCACATATATGGAAATAAACATTTAACAATGAATGAATCTGTGTTTACTTATTTCTTTGATTGGATAAATAGATATTGGACATAAAACTCTCTTTGTTATTAAATGGAATTCGATGATAAACATTCCTCAGAGACCAATAGTTCATGTGTGGGGGAGGGATGTGAGTTGAAAATTTCAAGAAAATTATCTCATTTTTATAGAAATGAACGAACAATTCAATAAAAAACCAATCATATCAGGGATTTTTATGGAATTAATGATTTTATTAAATTTATATATAAATGGGTGAATTGATTATTTTTATTGATTGATTTATTTTTTTGGGTAAATGATGATTACATTCAAAAAAATTGATGGAAATTTATTTTTTATTTTTATTTTTTATTGGGAATTTAAAATTGTGAATATCTAATTGGGAATTAATTTAAAAATGGAATCAATTTTTATTTTTAAATACTTTAATCAGTTTTTATTTAATGAAAAAACATATAATTAAATTATCATAAAAATGAATTTTGAATTTCATATTGTGATATGTCATTATAGATTTGTGTTTGTGTTATAAAATTATTTATAAAAAATTAATTATGATTTGAAAAAAATATATTTTAAATTTGTTAATAAAATTGAATTTTAAATAATCTTCGAATAAATTGTTAAAAGGATAAAAGAATGATTGTTAATTGTTTTAAAATTTTCAAAATTTATTGGAAAATTTATCATTGATTTCATTATTTATTATGTTGGTTGAAAAAAACTTTTAAAGGGTTTCACTAAATGTATGCAGGAGGAACAGTCAGTATAGTGTCTTCACTTGAGAATTTAGAGTTACCACATGATCCTTTTCGATGTGATAGTGCATGAAACAAACAAAGGAATGAAGTGACTACAAATGTAGGAACATGACATCATGAAATCCTATAACTTGATTTCACCGGATGAACTATTTCTCCATGGTCACTTAATTGACCAAGGATGATCTTCCAACCACCTAAAACATACCGAGAGAATCACTTTCAAGTCAATGTTGATTTTGTCCCTAACATACTACAATTTTTATCCAACTTCACTAGTGATCACTACTATGTATTCCCAAGCTATAAAATTTGAAAATATGATCTTACTATACAATGTACATTCACTTAGATTGACAATGTTTTAAGAAACAAAACTATTGGAGTTGGTTTCCTAGAACCAACTACTTTGTACTTAATTCATTAATAAATTCCTTATCACATCTTGATTGTTCTTTTGTGTGACAATTCATGTGATAATGTCTTAAGGACAACTGTTGCATTAAAGGGTCGTAACGGATCCCTGCTATGATGGGAACCAGGAAATTCCATAACACTGTTCTTGAATATATGTTCTATAGTCAGATGATATTATTTGAGGGACCCAAATAATACAATCCATTTTGGGTAAGAACTCGTAAAACTTTGAGGCACGTTCTCAAGGTGTGCTCCCTTTGTAATATCTAGGATGATATTATGAGAACAAGACCCGCCAGTAGGAAATCCACATTTCATAGTGCAATTGGATGTTCCTATCTTCGGATGTGTGTATTGGTCCTTATACATTAAGATTATTATTAATGGGTATTACAAATCGTGCACTTAGATGTATTGACAAAAACTGTGATGACACACTGTTCGCAGCAAGGTAGGATAAGTTGGGTGCGTTACAAGTAATACTGCATTAATAGATAATGCGAGAAAGGATTTGTCCTTTCTATTCCATAAAGGAAGTATATATCTCAGGCCCTTTGATGGAATTGATATTGCCTAAATAAATCCATGGCCATGGTAAGGTATGGGCGAGTTCAATTCCTGAAAGTCCAAGAAAGAATAATTGAGCACATGGGTTGATGACACTATCATGCAACTCGCTTGATTAGAGATATCGATACAAAGGGATTATATTACACGGTAAGCATTCGTATGAGGTGACACGTCAATACGACATCAACTTCTTTCTCCTGGGTTCCTTGACCCATTGCTAGACAGTAATCTTGGACTTTAGGCAAGCCCGCCTAATTCCCATGATAAAGAGGCCTAGAGGGCCACACACTAAGTGTGTCCATGTATCTCAGTTAAATATTAATTTAACAAGTTAAATAAATATTATTCCCTACTGTGGTTTAATAATTATTTAAGGATTCCAGATTGAATTTATTTCAACACTTGTTATTCGAGAGAATATATTATGGGTGGAATAATATGTTTATTAGCGAGTAATTCAGTTGAATTTATTTAATAAATAAATAGCCATTACTCAATGTATAATAAATGTTATAGAGGAAATAAAGGGAAATGGAAAATAAAAGTACACGTCGTGTATATTAAATATACACGTCGTGTAGTTTTATGGAAAACGAGTACACACTGTGTAATAATGATTACACAGCGTGTAGTTTTTCCAGTCGGGATTTTGAGGAAATAATATCATTTTATTAAATGATATTTTTTATAATCAACATGGGCCCGTGTCAAGGAATTAATCATTTGACATGGGGTGTTTTAAATAATAGTTAATGAAATAAATAAAATGCGTAACACGTTTATTTATTATCATAACTCTATAACCTCAAACCCGATTATAAATATATTCACAAACCCAACACTTTTCCCCAAACGTTGTGCACAACAATTCTAGAGAATTATTTCAAGGACAAAAGAACTACTTCCTCCAAAAATTCTCTCAAGACCGAGAGAGATCCTCCTCCATCGGATCAAGGCGATTGAAGGCAGACATCCCAAGCGAAGGTTCTTCCGTGCTAGCACCCGGAGATCCCTTCGGTGACGTCCATAGATACGTGGAGCACGTGTGGATCACCACTAGAGGAATCATACACTTGGATTCTGTGATGCAATGACGGATCAAATCGGATCATGACCGGAGTCGTCAATGAAGAAATAGTTCCACCATGTTAATTCTTGTGAATTAATTAAATTAATTATAACTAACATATGATGATCATATCTCTATGGTTCTGGGACTCCCTCTTTTGTTTTTCATTCTTTATTCTATTCCGAAGATCCAGCATTTTATATCGTGATGGATCTCGGTTTGAACATTGTTTAACACTAAAATTAAAGTTTGGTACTCCCACTAACGCACTTCCGCTATGCCCGAAACCTAAAAGTTGTATCAGAGCAATCATATCGTTGATTATAATTTTTTAGTTTTTCTTTGGTGATTTACGCATTTAATAATTTAGTTATTTCAATTCAATTTAATCATTCTTTAAATCTAAATCTCGAGATCTGTTCCTCCTCTATCATTTCTCGTTCACCATACAGAAATGACATTTTCTTTTAATTTTTGATTAAAATAAAATAGTGGATCTCATCCGGAGGATCCAGACATTCCTGGCCGTAAAACACGAGAATACATGGCGTGTATTCAGAAGTACACATCGTGTATTCTAGGTTCATGCATCAGACTAGTCTGCCAAATCAGGTCGTGTATTGATCATATCTAATTCATTTATGACACCTTGTGTTGACCCGGAATAGGTGGCACATGGTTTCTGAAATACATGTTGTGTGGTCCAACAGAACATGGCATGTAGTCCCATTGGATTAGGGTTACACTGTGTACCCCGTACACGACATGCCCGTCTAGAAACCATGTAACCCAGAAACTACACGGCGTGTGTCCCACTGAACACACCGTGTACTCCGAGAATTTCTGAAGTACATTAACAGGCCATGTACCCGGGCGTGCACTTCAGATGGAGGGTGAAGAAAAGTACAGGTCATGTAGTCGGAACTACACACCGTGTACTCACCCAAATTACTCAGATTTATTAAAAATTTATTATTATATTATATAAACCCTTCACACGTGTACCATGGTGCAGGCATAAAGCTGAGGCACAACACATGATAGGTGTTTTATATATATGTGTTTAATTTAACATCTTCTTAATGAATGGGAATTCACCGAGTTGCCTCCAAGGTACAAGTTACGTACAAGGATAATTTTAATTTATTTAAAATTATGATGGATGATAATCTCAAGGAAATTCAAAAAAAGGGTTTAAGATAAAAGGATTGATTAATTAAAGATAATTAATTGATTCGAGCGTGATTTATCTTAAAAAATAATGATTAAAGAGTTGAATGCTAGTTTTATTTATGGGTAAATATCGATGCATGTATGAATGATCATGATCAAGATCAAGACCTTTGTATGTGAATGGTTTCTTTTAATTTAATTATCTAAATTTGTGGGTCTGCGAGCCTTTTCCTCATTAATATGTAGGGCCTACGTGCCCAAGGATTTTTTTATGTAAAACCGCCTTTTTACCCCTCACCTGCATGTGAGATAAATGCATATGTAATGGATGGATCTCCCAAACTAGTGGAGGGGGCTCAAGTCAGGAGCCAAGGTGAAACCAATCCAAGGAGATTGAAGTGCCCAGATCAGTGTGAATCACTAAGAGGGGGAGGGGTGAATCAGTGATCCTTTAAAAAATTTTACTAATTGATTCTTTATCAATTAAACCTCTATGGCTTGTTAAGGTCCCGATCCACTCTTCTTGTATCTCTCAGCCTTTCCTCGAGTGATGCAGTAAATGTAAAGGCACAAGACACAAGGATTTACAAGGTTCGGCACCAAAGGCCTACGTCCTTGCCATGTTGGTTATACGCCCCAACATGGTTTCTCCCATTATAATATGTTAGTATTACAATGGTCGATACAGAGTCACACTATATCTCTCCTGAGTCCCACGGGAGGGTCTTTATACTGCGTCCCACAGTGTTACCAGAGTTCCACTAGCTTGCTCCAGAATCCCACTGAAGACTTCTTCTGCCCTGAGTCTCACAGGGGGCTTCTCCTGGCTCCTCGAGTCACATGAGTAGCTCTTCTTCACTTTATGCTTCTTCAAGTATCTTCAGCAGTCTGGGATAAAGACTGTTGGCCTTGCTCTGTACCTCTATTCACTTGTGATGAACAGGTCTTCTCGTCTTGCTCAGGATTTATCTCCTTTCTCATAGGATGACCTGGCCTCTCTCTTCAAGAATCTTCAACAACCTCTGATAAGGTCTGTTGGTCTTGCTAAAGACTTATGATCACTTCAGTTGATCAGGCTCTTCTCAATTACTGAAAACTCAGTCAAATAATATCTTTAACTTCAGTCTGGCCTCAGTCTCACTTCATCACAACTTCATGCACCGAGTGCATGGAAACTCTTATTCCTCATGCACTGACTGCATGGCTTCTCAATAATCTTCAAGAACGTCCGGTCTTGGTCAACTCAGATGCACACAACCAGATTTAACATTGTTCACGTGTGCACGTGCATGCATGCATGCATGCACTCCCCTTCTTCTACTCTTGGTGCAATAAACCCACAAAGGGTGTAAACTATTTTAGCACACACATTTCTTCCTCCTTCACAATCTTTGTTCTTTTTGTTTACACACTTTAAAGTATGTTCTACTTTAGTGTGGGTCTTCTTCTTCTTCTAAGTGTGCACAACCACTTTGCACAAACTTAGGCTTCAGCCTCCTTGTCTCTTAGCACACACTTATTTCACTTTAGCACACACATGAGTTGGCCTCCTCCTCTTCTTGTTGCACACACACACTTTAGTGTTCTTTTAGTTTGTTCTTCAAAGTGTGCACCCACAAGGGCTATGGCCTCCTCTTGTTCACTTTTCACACAAGGCACTAAGGCCTCGGCCTTTCTCTTGTTTAGCACACACACAAATGTGGTGGCCTTCCACTCCTTCTTGCGCACAACCCGTAGGTGTGCACTCACATGGCTAGGGTGTATTATCCTTAAGCACACACACACAAGGTGTGTAATTCACATCACCAGAACCACCTGCCAATATGAAGGCATGCAAGGTGGGCGGCCTATCTTCCTCAACACTGTCGCACAAGGTACCAAGGCGCAAGGGCCGCGCAAGCCTCAACCAACCTTGAGCGCGCAAAAAGATGCGGCTCGGGTTCTTCCTGTCGCGCAAGGGGTAGCGCACAGGGAATCCTTCTTCTTCTATCGTGCAAGTATGCGGGAAAGGAACCTCAGCCGCGCAAGTACCTTGCACGGGGCTTCTTCCTTCGTGAGGCAGAGCACTCATGGGACACCAGATCTTTCAACAAAAAATTCAGTAAGCATAAATAGAGCCTCGGCCTCTCCTTTTATAAGCAGAGAGATGCCTCACATGATCCGCGTGATTGCAACTTAAATTCCTGAAGATTTCTGATCTTTGAAATCTTTAAACGAGCCGCCAATCCCGTTTTTTATTTTTTGTTTCATGCGGGATCAGTTCTCTTTGTTTTCCTCTTCACGTGCAGAAAACAAGAGTGATGTAACCAAGGTACTCAATGCTGTCCAACATTCACTATACATGAGAGATCATTCTTCAAGGGGCTTGAAATTTTTCAGATATAACAATGAATTTGCTAGATCCTGCACAACTTCACAAAACTCATTAGAAAGTTCAGGTGCAAAGATAAAGCTCCCCCTTTCAACCATTTGCCTTCAATCAATACTCCCCCTTAATTGTCATGATGAATACAATTAAGAAACAAGGGATGAAAGTATGATTGGAATACCTTCAACTTTTCTCAAGATGGTATTAAATCTTAGAATACCATCTTCTCCAGATTGGCTCCCCCTCAAGGGGTGCTCTCCAATTGAACTTCCCCCTCCACGGTGCCGCCCCGCACCGTGTTCTCTCTGTGGGCGCGCTCTGCGCCCACCCCAGCCACTCGGCGAGCGTGACACCCCTGCATGGCCCTGCCGCCCTGGGCTTTCCCCACGGGTTCCCCCATGGGTGTGGTGCCTAGTGCCCACATGCCTTGGGGTTGAACCCTCAAGGTGCCCACAAATGGCCTAATTTTTGGCTAATTCTTGAATAAGACTTTGTCAAAAACAATGTCCTCCCTGAAATCAAGCCATATCAAGTTCCAAATCCACTTCAAGCCATCATTCCTCTTCATTTCTTCTCATCTTCTTCTTCATTTGAATTCCTCAATCCTTCTCAAAACATAATCTTCACTTAGGAGGGAAATGTATAAGGTTCTTCCTTCAACTGAAACTCCTGAATTAAATAATTCTTCAACATTCTTTAGTGATCCAATCAAAGATCAATTTGGATCATCTTCAAATTCACATGCACTATGAATTAGTGCATAGACTTCTTCAATCCACTTCATCCACTTAGAAATTATGGATGGATCACTTTCAACTCTTCATGCATCGTCACTACAATGCATGGTCTTCTAATCATGTTGTGACTTTGTATCATCTTGATACAAGTTCTTTAAACTTAAAGAACATCTCAACAATCGTCAGATTTAATGATGATGCTCCATCATCATCCATTCTTCAAGTGGTGTAACTTAGTATCATCTTGATACAAGTACTGAAACATTAAGATCAGTTCTACAATCGTCTGATATTAACATGGATGAATGTTTCAACCATAAACACTTATGCCACTTAGTGAATCTCCTAAGTGACATTCATCTTAACACAATGGATATCCTCCATTCATCACCAACACCATCATAGCCTTTTTCATTCAAATATTGACTCTCCTTGACATCCATTCATTCTTTGACATCTTCTGATCAACAACATACCTTATTGACAACAAATGCAACACAGTGCACTTCAATCCCCCCCTTTGTATTTGTTTTAAATACCACTAGAGCACATATTGTCAATCTAATCAGTAGAACACATATAAATGGGTCAATATGTGTGCCACACATTTCTGGGGCAATATGTCAGCTTTTCTCCCCCTTATTGGCAACCAAATGCAATGGTGTGGTGTGGTTCCTTTTCAGAATATCACTTCCTCCCTTTGAAAAGTATTTTTTTGAAAAACACTAAGAGAGGGATGATGTCACATGTTCTCTTTAGCAAAGAACCTTTAGTAAATCAACTCTAAGTCTACTTGGGCTAACCTGGTGTAGAAAACAAGAGTGATGTAATCAAGGTACTCAATGCTGTCCAACATTCACTATACATGTGAGATCATTCTTCAAGGGGCTTGAAATTTTTCAGATATAACAATGAATTTGCTAGATCCTGCACAACTTCACAAAACTCATTAGAAAGTTCAGGTGCAAAGATAAAGCTCCCCCTTTCAACCATTTGCCTTCAATCAATACTCCCCCTTAATTGTCATGATGAATACAATTAAGAAACAAGGGATGAAAGTATGATTGGAATACCTTCAACTTTTCTCAAGATGGTATTAAATCTTAGAATACCATCTTCTCCAGATTGGCTCCCCCTCAAGGGGTGCTCTCCAATCTACCCAAACCACTCTCCAGTTAAGAATGATCATCATATTCAATTCCCTGCAATGTTAGCACATGTAAATACCAAATGTATAAGGGAATAAGATGGAACCTCCTTGGTTCATCAATGTGAACAACAAGGTTGAGAAGATTCTCTCAACCGAGATGCCCCATTTTCACCATTCTTCACACTTGCACATTTGATCTTCAATGATGTTTGTGCCGGTGTGGATCTCAACACCTCTTTAACTTCTTTGTGTGTGACTCTTTTATTTCTAGGTGCCTTCTGAGCACTAGAGTCTTTTGGTGCAATCTTCATTCTTTTGAAGAATCCCTTATGTGATGGAATGAATATCATGCATTTATCACTAATATGTCCAGCTTGATTGCACCTCACACACAGAACTTGATCTTCATGTGAAATATTTTTCATTCCTTTTACCTTATCTACTGTCAGTGCTTTATCTTCAGCTCTCTGCAGCTCTTTGGCAAGTTGCAACTGATTAGGCCATATGACTAGTAAGTCACTTGGAAGTGTGGCCTCAGTTTTGGAAGTTCCACATGGTTCTTTTGATGTTGTTAAGCTACCTTTCTTAGGCAACTTATTTTCAATCAATCCCTTCTGCTTCTTTTGGATTGATTGTCTATTTGAGTTCAGTCTGCTTCTATTGAATTCCATGGATTGTTTACAAAGATCCATGGTGTGGCCTTTCTTTCCATAGTAGAACCATGTCTTCTTGGTGGTCCTTCTGGAAGCATCACCCTTCTTGGATTTAGACTCCAAGGTCTTCTCTTCCTCTTTCATAATCTTCTTGGGAGCATCTTCCACTTTCTTATGCTTTCTTCCCAAGGAATATTTCTGAGCCAGGTTCTGTGATCTTTTCTTCTTTTGAGCTCTGGATACAGTTGGAGATTGACATGTATATTTTTGACCACTTTTGCAAACATCCCAGATGTTATCAAGCAATCCAAATCTATTTGCAGTAAACAGATGTCTCTGGACCTGTGTATGTTGCCTCTTTTCCTCTGGATTTCTCCCCCTTGGCATGGGCTTACTTTGTGCTTTGACATTCAGTGGATTGTACCAATAATCCTTTGCACGGTGCCCATACTTATTACAACACCAACACTGACCCACAAATCTTGACCTCTTCAGTCCTTCTGATTGTTGGGTACTTTTCTTGACTTTCTGTGTTGTTTCAGGAGATCTCTCTTTATTAATTTTCTTTATCCATACTTGTTTGGAATTATTCTTCCATCCTCCACTTTTTGTGGAAACACAATTAGAAGCATTAGTACAAGATGGGATGGATGATACCTTCCTTTTAGAAGATGTTGCCGTTTTATTAGAGGATGTCCTTCTTTTGGAATCATCCTTCTCAATGCACACTTGTGTAGCAACATTTCTACTTTGAACTGACTGGGAGGATTCAGCTTTGGGTGATTGCAGATTTTTCAATATCACCTCTAATTCAAGGCATTTCATGTTGAGGGAGTTCTTCTTATCCTCAACCAATCTTAGCCTTCCTTCCCAATTTTATTCCAGCTCTTTCATCTGGTCATCATGCACCTTTTTCAATTCTTGTAATGAGTTGTCAAGCTTCTTCACCAATTTGAATTTGTCTTCATGTAGAGCATCTTTGACAACCATTGACACTTTGTGAAACTTTTCCAGTGCATGGAAAACTTCTTTGACCACAGTCTTAAAGAATTCTTTCTCATAAAGGCTTCTTTACAATTCTTCACAAGTATCTTCATATCTATCATTGCAAAGAGAAACTGTTTTATCCTTAGCCTTCACCAGCTTTCTGAGAGTGTTGGTTATGCCAACCCTTTTTGCCAACTGATCTTCCATTGAATTGGATTCTTCTTCTAGCTGTAATTTTTCTTCTTGAAGATCAAGGGCGCCTGTAGCTATACACATTGCCACTTCCTTGGGGACTGTCTTCTGAAGATATTTGATTGCATTTAGAAGATCATTGTTTCTTCCATCTTCATCACAGCTAGAGCGGACTTCATCAGAAGAATGATAAAAGTAATTGTCATCTGATGTGACTTTCACACTTCTTTCCTTAGAAGGAGTTTCTCTGATTGCATCAACCTTCTTTCTCATCTTCTTTGCCTGTTTCTTCATTCTGTTTTTCAAAGTCTTGGCAGATATCTCCATTTGAGGCTGTTCTTTCATTTCCTCAAATCTTCACTCCATATAGACTCTCTTGGATCTTTTAGAGGTAACCTCCCTCTCATACCAATTGAAGTGCCCGGATCAGTGTGAATCACTGAGAGGGGGATGGGGGTGAATCAGTGATCCTTTAAAACTTTTTACTAATTGGTTCTTTATCAATTAAACCTCTATGGCTTGTTAAGGCCTCGATCCACACTTCATGTATCTCTCAGCCTTTCCTCGAGTGATGCAGTAAATGTAAGGGCACAAGACACAAGGATTTACAAGGTTCGACACCAAAGCCCTACGTCCTTGCCATGTTGGTTATACGCCCCAACATGGTTTCTCCCATTATAATCTGTTAGTATTACAATGGTCGATACAGAGTCCCACTGTATCTCTCCTGAGTCCCACAAGAGGTTCTTTATACTGCGTCGCACAGTGTTACCAGAGTCCCACTAGCCTGCTCCAGAATCCCACTGAACACTTCTTCCTCCCTGAGTCTCACATGGGGCTTCTCCTGGCTCATCGAGTCACACGAGTAGCTCTTCTTCACTTTAATCTTCTTCAAGCATCTTCAGCAGTCTGGGATAAAGACGGCTGGCCTTGCTCTGTACCTCTGCTCACTTGTGATGAATAGGTCTTCTCGTCTTGCTTAGGATTTATCTCCTTTCTCTTAGGATGACCTGGCCTCTCTCTTCAAGAATCTTCAACAGCCTCTGATAAGGTCTGTTGGTCTTGCTCAAGACTTCTGATCACTTTAGTTGATCAGGCTCTTCTCAATTACTGAAAACTCAGTCAAATAATATCTTTAACTTTAGTCTAGCCTCAGTCTCACTTCATCACAACTTCATGCACTGAGTGCATGGAAACTGTTCTTCCTCATGCACTGACTGCATGGCTTCTCAATAATCTTCAAGAACTTCCGGTCTTGGTCAACTCATATGCACAAATCCAGATTTATCTTTGTTCACGTGTGCACGTTCATGCATGCATGCATGCACTCCCCTTCTTCTACTCTTGGTGCAATAAACCCACAAAGGGTGTAAACTGTTTTATCACACACCTTTCTTCCTCCTTCACACTCTTTGTTCTTTTTGTTTACACACATTAAAGTGTGTTCTACTTTAGTGTGGGTCTTCTTCTTCTTCTAAGTGTGCACAACCACTTTGCACAAACATAGGCTTCGGCCTCCTTGTCTCTTAGCACACACTTGTTTCACTTTAGCACACACATGAGTTGGCCTCCTCCTCTTCTTGTTGCACAAACACACTTTAGTGTTCTTTTAGTTTGTTCTTCAAAGTGTGCACCCACAAGGGCTACGGCCTCCTCTTGTTCACTTTTCACACAAGGCACTAAGGCCTTGACCTTCCTCTTGTTTAGCACACACACAAATGTGGTGTCCTTCCACTCCTTGCGCACAACCCGTAGGTGTGCACTCACTTGGCTAGGGTGTATTATCCTTAAGAACACACACAAAAGGTGTGTAATTCACATCACCCGAACCTCCTGCCAATATGAAGGAGCACAAGGTGTGCGGCCTATCTTCCTCAACACTGCCGTGCAAGGTACCAAGTCGCAAGGGCCGCGCAAGCCTCAACCAACCTTGACAACGCAAAAAGATGCGGCTCGGGTTCTTCCTGTCGCGCAAGGGGTAGCACACATGGAATCCTTCTTCTTCTTTCGTGCAAGTTTGCGCGAAAGGAACCTCAGCTGCACAAGTACCTTGCACGGGGCTTCTTCCTTTGTGAGGCAGAGCACTCACGGGACACCAGATATTTCAACAAAAAATTCAGCAAGCATAAACAGAGCCTCGGCCTCTCCTTTTATAGGAAGAGAGATTCCTCACATGATCCACGTTATTGAAACTTAAATTCCCGTAGATTTCGGATCTTTGAAATCATTAAACGAGCCACCAATCCCATTTTTTATTTTCTGTTTCACGCGGGATCACTTCTCTTTGTTTTCCTCTTCACGTGCATGCGACTTAGAACGCATGCACGACCTTCCTTCGGTCTAAACCATGCAGAATATAAACCTCATGGCCTCACACCTCCAGTTTCTTCGGCCAACATCGAATTCTCCCATACGTTGCATGCATGCCCATTTTTATGCATGGATATGTTCAGTAGGGCCAGACGAACCGAATGGAGCCTTCGGTTTGATCGGAGGTGGCCTGGAACTCAAAAACATCGCTCGGAGGTGCCACTAGTTCAGTGGGGACATCGGGGGGCCTTCAGCTATGCTCGAGGAAGGAGACGGACGGGGAGCCGTCAGATCAGGCGATCAAATAATCTTCAATGGCCTGGATCTGAACGGGAGCGGCGCGATGAGATGTGCGGCAGAGATTTGGCGCGCGATCAATCGTGCGGCCAGGATCCGCTCCTGGAGATTTTTCCGCGTCCCACATCGAAACGGCTCCCAGTTTTTCCGTGGTTTATCACCCAAGCGCTCCCTGCCACTCTCCAATTGAACTTCCCCCTCCACGGTGCCGCCCCGTACCGTGTTCTCTCTGCGGGCGCGCTCTGCGCCCACCCCTGCCACTCGGCGGCCGTGACACCCCTGCGTGGCCCTGCAGCCCTGGGCTTTCCCCACAGGTTCCCCCATGGGCGTGGTGCCTAGTGCCCACATGCCTTGGGGTTGAACCCTCAAGGTGCCCACAGCCGGCCTAATTTTTGGCTAAGTCTTGAATAAGACTTTGTCAAAAACAAAGTCCTCCATGAAATCAAGCCATATCAAGTGCCAAATCCAATTCAAGCCATCCTTACTCTTCATTTCTTCTCATCTTCTTCTTCATTTGAATTCCTCAATCCTTCTCAACAAATAATCTTTACTTTGGAGGGAAATGTAGAAGGTTCTTCCTTCAACCGAAACTCCTGAATTAAATAGTTCTTCAACATTCTTTAGTGATCCAATCAGAGATCAAGTTGGATCATCTTCAAATTCACATGCACTAATAATTAGTGCATGGACTTCTTCAATTCACTTCATCCACTTAGAACTTATGGATGGATCACTTTAAACTCCTCATGAATTGTCACTACAATGCATGGTCTTCTAATCATGTTGTGACTTTGTATCATCTTGATACAAGTTCTTTAAACTTAAAGAACAGCTCAACAATCGTCAGATTTAATTATGATGCTCCATCATCATCCATTCTTCAAGTGGTGTAACTTAGTATCATCTTGATACAAGTATTGAAACATTAAGATCAGTTCTACAATCATCTGATATTAACATGGATGAATGTTTCAACCATAAACACTTATGCCACTTAGTGAATCTCCTAAGTGACATTCATCTTAACACAATGGCCATCCTCCATTCATCACCAACACCATCATAGCCTTTCTCATTCACATATTGACTCTCCTTGACATCCATTCCTTCTTTGACATCTTCTGATCAACAACATACCTTATTGACAACAAATGCAACACAATGCACTTCAGAGATACAAAGGTGGACATGTGGAAAGCTGTAAACATGAACCCGCAAGGTTCAAGGTGTTTCTCCCCTATGTCTTGGGTTAGTTTATCAACCGCTTGATAAACTAACCAATAGAACAAAGCTCATGATCATTCCATTTATTTTATTTCTTTCAGTTCCATGGTTTATTTATTGTTGTTGTGTTGTCACGATCACACAATTAATGAATTAAACAATCATGCAAGATGGAACTAAAATAAGACCAACTTATGCATAAATATTATCTTAACATAGTTAATCAAATAAGTATATCCCACTTAATATTAACAAGAAAGTAATCAATGATAATAAAATGATAATTTACAAAGAACGATAAAATTGCTTAAAGAAATATTAAGTCGGTATAGCCTTCCATAATCTTGGATAGAATCGAAACATAGTTCAAAGTGCTTGACCAACCCTAGTTGGGGTGCTTTCAATTTTCGAGGAATTATAATTAAAGGTTTTGGGTTGAATTGACTTGGTTCGCATCAATGGTTGACTTCCATAGTAGGACTTGGTGTGACCAAGAGTCAAAGGTTGAGGAAATCCAAAATAAAAGGATTTCAGGATTGGGGAGTCCACTCAGTAGATCAAGGAGCTGCGAGTTAATGCAGTTGGCATTTGGAATGCCTACCTAAAACCCTTTAAGTTGCTTGGACAACCCTAGTTGGGGTAATGTGAAGGGAAATGTGGATCCTTGACACTAGAATCTTCATGCAACAGAATATTCCGAAGTCAATAGTGAGGGCTATTGGATTTCAATAATATAGTGGGAGACTAATAAGTATTAATTAATTTATTTGTCTCAGTTTTTTAATAAAGTATTAAACCTTTTCTCATCTTCATTTGTCAAAATGGAAAGAAAATGTCTTCAAACATATCATTGTGAACCATAATCGAGATGGAAAACCTTCTCACCGGCAAAAATTTCCAAGAATGGCAGAGGTGTTTACGCGTCATCCTTCGCCACAAAATGAAATTGTACGTGCTGGAAGAGCCAATTTCAGTTGTTCCTGGAAAGGAGGCCAGTGATGAGGAACTATCTCTCTACATGAAACACATGGATGATGCCACAGATGTCCAGTGTTTCATGATATCGGCCATTTATAATGAGCTCTTGAAGAAACATGAAAACATGGACGCGTACAACATGATGTTCACCTTAAGGATCTCTACCAAGAGAAGGCCAGACCAGAGAGGTATGAGATATCAAATGATTTTTTTACAACTAAGCTTGTAGATTCTGCGCCAGCTAGGCCTCATGTAGTAAAGATTATTGGCTACATCGAACGCCAGGACATCTTAGGGATTAAATTTCCTGATGAGTTGCGTATATATCTCATTTTACCATCACTGCCCAAGACCTTCTCAAGCTCTATTTTCAACTGTGACATGAGAAATAATGAGAAGAGTCTATCAGAACTTCTAAACTTGATTTTCCAGGTAGATGAGGACACAGGGCGTGACAAACCCGTAATCCTTATGGTGAATAAGAAAAGGAAGGACAAGGCAAAGGTGCCAAAGACTTATAAATGGTCTGAAGCCCATGAGCGTCGTCCCTCCAAGAAGGGGAAGATCCAGAGGTAGGGAAAGGAACGGGAGGCAGTGTTGTTTTCATGTGGCAAGCAGGGCCACTAGAAGAGGAACTATACCTAGAAGCGTAGGGACGCTAAAGGTGCATTCGTTATCGAGTTTAATCTTTCCATTTCTACAAATTGGGTATTAGATAAAGCTTTTGGGGCTCACATATGTATTCAAATGCAGGAAACATGTATATTTAGAATGATTTCGAGAGGAGAGGTGGATCTTCGAGCTGCCAATGCCACAAGGCTGGCTTCATTGGATATTAGCGATTACAACCTCTCATTGCCGACTGGGATGATTTTGGTTTTACATAACTATTATTATGTTCCTAGTGTTACCAAGAACATAATTTATGTATCTTTTTTGGATATAGATGGATTAATTTTCAATTTTGGAAATAAGGGTTGTCTCTTTTATAAGAACAATGTATTTTATGGTATGGAACATTTAAATAAAGGTTTTTATGTATTAAATTACGAAAACAAAGTGTTGGAAATCGATAACAAAACAAACTCACATGACTCATACATCACCCAGTTTTGGCATCACCGTATCAGTCATGTAAACGAGAAGAACTTGACAAAGCTCTACCAAGATGGTTATTTAGACTCTACTAAGCTAAAACCACTTGATAGATGTCAATCTTGTTTAAAAGGTAAAATGACCAAGATGCCTTTCATTGGACATGGTGATGGGGCCACAGAACTTCTAGGATTGGTGAACACGGATGTATGTGGACCATTTCCAGTAGAAGCTAGAGGTGGATATTCATACTTCATTACTTTTACTGATGATTTAAGTAGATATGGATATGTCTAATTAATGAGGTATAAGTCATAGTCGTTAGATAAATTTAAGGAATTCAAGAATGATGTGGAGAATTAGCTTGTTAAGAAGACAAAGAAACTTCGATCATATCGAGGTGGAGAATATCTGAACCAAGAGTTCATTGATCTTCTACGGGAGTCTGGGATTATATCTCAGCTCGCTCCTCCTTATACACCACAGTGGAATGGAGTTTGTGAAAGGAGGAACTGCACCTTGTTGGACATGGTAAGGTCGATGATGAGTCATGAAGATCTTCCATTATCATTTTGGGGATATGCATTACAAACTGCAGCATACACATTAAACCGAGTACCAACTGAGGAGACAAATGGAATTCCTTCCGAGTTATGGAATGGAAGGAAACCCACTTTGTCGCACACATGTGTATGGAGATGCAAGGAATTTGTTAAGGCCTTCTTAGGAAACAAACTAGCACCCCGAGGCACAAGGTGTATCTTTATAGGATATCCCAATCAAAAGAAAGGATATTACCAATATAACCCTTCAGACAAGAGAGTTACTATCGCCAGACAAGCCATCTTTCTTGAGAGGGAGCATATCCTCAAAAAGTATAGTGGGAGCAAGATTGACTTCGATGAAGTTGATGCTCAAGATACACATGAGTTAGTACAGGAACAAGTTCCACATGTACCCATGAAAGATGTTCCAGAAAGACAAGTACTGCATAGGAGATCAAGAGAGGTAAGGAAACTAGAGAGATTTGGTTTCCTAGTCACCGAGGATGGTGAATCATTATTGTTGGACAATGATGAACCTCTCTCCAACATGGAAGTAGTAGAAAGCTCAAAAGCTGCAAGATGGCTAGAAGCTATGAATTCTGAGATGGATTGTATGTAACAGAACCAAGTCTGGGTTCTGGTTGATGAGCCTGTTGATGTAATGCTTGTTGGATGCAAATGGGTATTGAAGAGAAAACTGGACATGGAAGGCCAAGTTAACACCTATAAAGCAATGCTAGTGGCTAAAGGATTCAAACAGCATCAAGGAATTGACTATGATGAAACATTCTCGCCAGTTTCCATGTTTAAATCCATAAGAATCATACTTGACATAGCAGCTTACCATGACTACGATATTTGGAAAATGGTTGTCAAAACAGCATTCCTTAACGGGAACCTTCAAGAAGATGTCTATATGACCCAACCAGAAGGGTTTGTGACACCAGGTGAAGCCAAACAGGTTTGAAAGTTACAGAAATCCATTTATGTATTAAATCAAGCATCCAAGTCATGGGACATTTGATTTGATGAAGCCATAAAGTAATTTGGTTTCATTAAGAATGAATGTGAGCCTTGTGTTTATAAGCGGTTTAATGGGAATGCGATCGTTATCCTAGTAGTATATGTTAACGACATATTACATAGTGGAAATGATGTACCAATCTTACAGTTAGTTAAGGAATGGTTGAACAAGTGTTTATCCATAAAGGTCTTGGGTGAAGCCGCCTACATTCTAGGGATCAAGATCATTCGTGATAGATCCAAGAGGTTGCTTGGACTATGTGAGGGTACATACATTGACCAGATACTAATGAGATTTAGTATGGAATAATACAAGAGGGGATTAGTTCAAGTGTCACATGGCCTATATCTTTCTAATAAAAAGTGTCCATAGATAAAATAGTTGAAAGATAAAATGAGTAAGACCCCGTACACTTCAGCTATAAGATCCATCATGTATGCCATGTTATGTACCAGGCTGGATGTTGCCTATGCAATGAGCATGGTAGGCATATATCAAGCAGATCCAGGAGAACAACATTGGACTACTGTTAAGACTATCCTAAAGTATATGATAAGAACTAAGGATATGTTCCTGGTGTATGGAGGAGATGAAGAGCTTTTCATCAGAGGGTACGCTGATGCGGGTTTTCAGACAGATCATAACGATCTAATGTTGCAATCTGGATATGTTTTCTATCATAATGGAGGAGTTGTGAGCTGGAAGATTTCAAAGCAGCCAGTTGTCGCCGATTCTACAGCAGGGTCTGAATATATAGTAGCTTCTGATATAGCCAAGGAAGCTTTCTGGATTCAGAATGTTGTCCAGGAGCTTGATGTGGTTCCTAGCAGTAAAGACCCTGTCACATTGTATTGTGATAATACTACAACGGTGGCTCTTGCAAAAGAAAAAAGGTCACATCAACGGACAAATCACATACTCCGGAAGTATCACCTCTTGAGGGATTTCTATCATAGGTGTGAAGTTTCAGTGAGCAGAGTGTCCATGGAAGAGAACATGGCAGACACCATAACTAAAGGCCTATCTCAGCAGAAGCATGAATATCATGTGAGATCTAGCAGGTTAAAGGTTGTTAGTAGTTGTCTCTAGTCCAAGTGGGAGTCTGTTGGAGTTGGTGTCCTAAAACCAACTACTTTGTAGTTTATTCATTAATAAATATATTATCACATCTTGATTGTTCTTCTGTGTGACAATTCATGTGATAATGTCTTAGGGACAGCTGTTGTATTAAAGGGTCATAGCAGATCTCTGATATGATGAGAACCCGGAAATGCCATAACACTGTTCTTGAATATATGTTCTATGACCGGATGATTTTATTTGAGGGACACAAATAATACAAGCTATTAGGGGTGAGGACTCATAAAACATTGAGGCACCTTATCATGGTGTGAGCCCTTGGTAATATCTAGGAGGATATTATGAGAACGAGACCCGCTAGTAGGAAATCCACATTTCATAGTGTCATTAGATGTTCCTATTTGCGGACATGTGTATTGGTCCTTAGACATTAATATTATTATTAATGGGTATTAAAACTCCCGCACTTAGATGTATTGATGAAAACTATGGCGACACAATGTTCTCAGTGTGGTAGGATTCTTTGGGTGCGTCATGAGTCATACTGCATTAATAGATAATGCGGGAAAGGATTTGTCCCTTTTGTTCCATAACGGAAGTCGATATCTCAGGCCCTTTTATGGAATTGATATAGCCTAAATAAATCAATGACCATGGTAATGTATGGGCAAGTTTAATTCCAGAAAGTGAAAGAAAGAATAATCGAGCACATGGGTTGATGACACTAGCATGCAACCTGCTTGATTAGAGATATCGAGACAAAGGGATTATATTACACGATAAGCGTTCGTATGAGGTGACAGGTCAATACGGTGTGAACTTCAATCTCTTGGGTGCCTTGACCAACTGCTAGACATTAATCTTGGACTTTAGGCAAGCCTGACTATTTCCAATGAGAAAGAGGCCTAGAGGGTCACACACTACGTTTATCCATGTATCTTAGTAAAATATTAATTTGACAAGTAAAATAAATATTATTCCCAACTATGGTTTAATAATTATTCAAGGATGCCTGATTGCATTTATTTCGACACTATTTATTTGAGATAATATATTGTGGGTGAAATAATATGTTTATTAGTGAGTAATGCAGTTACATTTAATTAAGAAATAAATAGCCATTACTCAAGGTATAATAAATATGGTGGAGGAAATAAAGGGAAACAGAAAATAAAAGTACACTCCATGTATATTAAATATACATGCCATGTTGTTTTATGGAAAACGAGTACACGCCGTGTATTAATGATTACACGACATGTAGTTTTTCCAGTCGGGATTTTGAGGAAATAATATCGTTTTATTAAATGATATTTATTATAATCAGTGTGGGGACATGTCAAGGAATTAATCATTTGACATGGAGGGTTTTCAATAAGTGTTAATGAAATAAATAAAACACGTAACAAGTTTATTTGTTGTCATAACTCTATAACCTCAAACCCGATTATAAATATCCTCAAAACCCCAACACTTTTCCCCAATCATTGTGAACAAAAATTCTTGAGAATTCATTCAAGGAAAAAAGAACTACTTCTTCCAAGAATGCTCTAAAGACCGAGAGAGATCCTCTTCCATCGGATCAAGGCAATCGAAGGCGGACATCACAAGAGAATGTCCTTATATGCTAGCACCCAGAGATCCCTTCGGCAAAATCCAGAGATAGGTGGAGCACATGTGGATCACCTCTTGAGGAAGCCTATACTTGGATTATGTGACACAACATTGGATCACACCAGATTATGACTGGAGACATCAATGAAGAAATAATTCCACCAAGGTAATTATTGTAAATTAATTAAATTAATTATAACCAACATATAATGATCCTATCTCTCTGGTTTCGGGACTCCCTCTTTTGTTTTTCGTTCTTTATTCTATTCCAATGATCCGGTGTTTTATATCGTGAAGGATATCGGTTTGAACGTTGTTTAATGCTAAAATTAAAGTTGGGCACTCCCACCAACGCGCTTTTGCTGCGCCTGGAACCAACAAAAACTTGTTTTCATAATTGAGTCTTTGTTCACTAATGACATTGAATCACTAAATATAGAAGCATACAAAACTAGGTCTTAAGATTCATCAAACAGAAGGCCCATGATTACAGATGAAGAGGACCTGAGAAGATTATATGAAACATTATTTCTTTAAATTTGAAATAAATCTCAACTCTGAATCCCCATTGAAGTAGGATGAGTTTGCAAAGGAGAATGATGCATCATCGTATTCAAACAAATATCATAAAGAGATGAATAGAGAATAGTCACACAACACCATGGAAGAAACTGAAACCCCAAATCACATATATACAAATAATTAAATCCAAATAAATAATTGGGAACCTCTCTTAGATGTTGAATTTTGTTGACGATGACATGGAGAGATGAACCTGATATCACTATTGAAGAATTACAAACTGATCCCCCATTAAGACTCACCAACACTACCCTATTAAAATTGATCATGGGTCACATTTTTTAATAGTTTATTCTATACTAGGTGATGAACGAGACTAAACGATGATCAAATCTGAGAATGGTCCATGTAAAACTACCCAGATCACTCCCCATTGAAGAAGATATAACCATTTTGAACTTAGACCTCTTCGTTGCCTAATAAAATGGAGACCGACCAAGTATTAGTGAACCAAAGGAGAAAAAAATCAATCAAGGGGAATTAAATCATTTCTTTTTTCCTAAGAATGAAATAATGAAATTGAAATTTTTAATTACTAGTTATTGAAATTATCCCTATGCAGGAATTCAGAAATGATGAGCTTGGGTTTGTTTCCCCACACTACAGTTTTGAGTGTGGGAGGAGATGAACCCAGGTGATTGATTTAATGTGTAAATCAAGATATAGCCCAATTTGGTCCTCCATTCAGAGGGATACCCATGTTCACAAGATAAATAAACAACCATCATGAAACTAACACCTACCCTAAAATTTTTCTAAAATAGAAAATTTAATTCACTAAATCCCATGTACAAGCTCACTTGAGATGAACTATGTTTGGTGTTGAATCCCAAATTTGATCGGGACATAGTTTAAGTATGAACTTTATTATCTCCAAACAGAACATGTCACCATTTTCCACTAGAGACATAAAGTAGTGAAACATTCCACCTATAAGTATTATTTACGGGGTAAAAGATTGATAATTGGGGTAATTTACAAGATATTATATTTCATGAAGTCTCTATCACCTATTTTCATCCATTACCTAGATGATCAACACATGTATATCATCCAGTGAAGTTGACATTTTTTGAATTAAATGCGAGAAAAAGTTTAAGAGTAACATGAAGATATTGATAATATCTATGCTTCTCACACAATGAATTTTTATGTGCATAAAGTAATTCTCTCCATTATTCTATAAATGGAGGAAAACCCATTAGTGCTAGTGTAACCCTCTCGCTATCAGAGTATTATCTTTAGTCACTTGATCATGATATTGTTTACTACTCTCTTAAAAAATATCTCTAGTGATGGTGCACTAAGACATTAGTTACTAAGTCATGGAGATTCTTCTTACCGATATAAATGATTTATTCAATTTAATGGTTCAATATCATATGACAAACTATTTGGATTAAATCAAATTGTATTGAAATTATGGGATTTCCTCATTTCATGAATTTTATATCTATCTTCCCTTCTTCACTATATCACACACACTAGACACTTATGTCCTTTCCATTACATATGACTTTGAGCAGTGGGTTGACTTAAGGGTAATTTGATTTCACAAATTACTAAGATGTGGGCGATATTTGGATATAATGGTCATTGAATCCATATGATTAATCCAAAATTTCCATGTGACTGTGACTGTGTGACATTCACTTGATTATGAGGGAAAATATGAGAGTAAAAATTAGAATAATGATTTAACATAAAAGGTAAGTAGATATATTAGGTCAAGCCACGTCTTTTAAAATTACATTGAAACCCAATCTATTTAAATGTTCTATTACTATTTAAACAAATTTAAAAAAATAGAAACACACCCATAACATTGTCCTCTATGAGAAAAATTATGAGTCTCACTTATGTTACATTTTACTTAGGATGAAAAATTGTTTTGTTGAGATCTATGTGATAGGTTCACATTAGTTTCTTTAAATTAAATGATATATATTTATCATTCAAAAATATTTTAGAATAAACTAATCATATTGCTATTATTTTTTATCCTTTATCACATGAAAGGATGTATTCTATAATAATTAAATCTATACATTCCACGTATCTAAATAGTTCATTTTATCCATACTTATTGAGGATATTTATACAACAGTGGTGTTTATTTGTATTCATGAAATCACAATTATATCAAATAAGACACTTTATATGTTAAAAAGGATATGTTTATGTTATATGAGTTTGATCTATAATATCAATACTTTCCTTAAAGAATTATAATTTTTTTCCATGAAATAGAGGGATATTTTAAATAAATAATAAGGTAGATGAATCTCAGACATGATAGTCAGTGAATGCCATTCATGTCAGTTTTAAACCTATTCCCATATTGGATATAAATATATATGAAATCTAAAATTATAGGTTTCCAATTTTAAATATTAAAGATAATTTTTTTGGTAGTTAAAATATTTAGAGACTAAATGTGGATGAGAACATTTATTTTTCATCCAAATAACTTGAAGAATAATTGTGTTGATGAGGAGGTGGAGGTTGAGGATGTTTTTTACAACCCTAGTACATCACTATATTCAGTTTTGATTTCATATTGTTCTCATTATTGTCACCTTCTAATGGCCTTTGATGATTGTTTTTCATAATCATGTGTACAATGATAGGTATCTATATAATGTCCCATAGAAATATTTAATTAATTAAATTTTATTTTGTAATTAATTTATGAAAATTAGAAGGTTCAAATAAAAATCATTTATTTTTTTGTTTTTGATTAAAAATGTTGTTATGATTAATTTTATTAAGGACTCTGACATGAATATTTAGGGACTATAGGATGCTATTATAATTATTCATGAGATATTTTCATATGTTTTGGAATTTAAATTTTAATGAGGTTGTTATATGAAGTCGTCTAGTACTCTGTGACCAAACCAGTGGGGAAATACCCACTAGAATAATAATATGTGCATATTTAAGATCTATAATGTACATGATTATTCCCAACCACAATGTCATTATCATGGGCTAAAATGGAGATTTTGGTGTTTTCATTTAAATTACCACATAAATGTTTTCTTATATTGGATTAATGGTATAGAGGAATGCCACCTATCTCACTAATATGTTTCCTCACATTTACCTAAGTTTATGCTATGAATTTAGGGTAATTTTAGATCAATTATTTCTATAAAATACTTCCTGATATTCCCATTTTTTCATGTAGTTAATTTTTATATTACTTTGGTAAATAAATTTAGGTATTTATTATTGAATTTCAAAAAATAATGGTGAATACATTACTAGTGAGAAGGATATGTTGTGGATTTTTTAGGGGAGTGAAATTAATGATAATTTATCGTACCACGATACACTACTTAATTTCACATTTACACCACTACTTTAGACTAGTTTTATATTTAAAATTATAAATACAATAACAAATTTCACTTCCCAAATGAATATATGATTCAATTTTTATCTCATTTAAAAAAGGAAATTATACATCCTTTTATTATTTCATTGTAGGAGGAGGGAATTAGAGGACATGAGATGACGCATAAAGAAAATGGGCCAAACTGTATGGATGAACAAGGATATATGTCCACTTTTTAACTTGTTATGCGAAATTAATGTATTAAAATTGGATACAATTTTGTGGGAGGATAAAAAAATTAGGGGGATATATCTCTTTTGAAGAGCACTAAGACCAATTTGTCCAGAAAGGGTAATAACTGAGCTGATATATACAAGAAACTAAATTTGGTCAAATTCAATGATTTGGTTATACATTTCGGTCATATATCAAGATTTATTCACCCATATTCCACCAATGATGACATAGATATATTCAATATGTAGTTATAAAACATTTATCTTTTTTATAGGTTGATATAAGGGCATTTACCAACACAAAACCTAGACAAGAGTGGTATATCAAAATCTGGGTGCCCAAAATCACTTCCCATTTTGGTTATAAATTGGTAAGTTGGGAAACCAATTTGGATGTCTGACAAAGTAGTGAGTTGGTACCATTTTTTTGTTATATAGTATTTTTATAATCATCTTGTAGGTTTCTAAACTCCCTATACACTTCGGGAGAGATCTTGAAGAAATGATCCCTTCATCGAATCCTTACTCTCTTTCTCTTGTTCTAAAGTTTAGGTTTTTATTATAAATATCTTTGTTCCTGTTTTATTTCTTTAGTTTTATTATATTTTGTTAAATTTTATTCTTATTTACTCATTCTATTTGGTCTGGAAATGAAGAGTAGAAATTATTATGGGTTATATCCTTTCTAAACCTTTTCACATGCAATTCGTTTCTACTATGACTACACCACCCATAGAAAAGTAGTTATTTTTAGTAATACATAAAACTATTTACTTCTTAATTAATATATTTTTAATCAATTAGATAATTTAATTAAATTTATATGATCTATTTATTGGTTATTAAATTTAAATAAAGCTATGTAATTAATTGATCAATTAGAACAAGACACGCAACGTCGAGTATTGTGTGAATTGTTAGAGCGTGATCTTAATCAGTGGTACAAAACCACACAGGATTGATTTACAGATTTCAAATATAATACCTAAAATTAATTAATCAATATATCTTGAAAGGATATGTTCCCTAACTTACTAAAGACCATAATCTAGCCTTATAACATCAAATAATGCAGGGTATTGTGATTTCATTTTCTGAAGCTACCCTAGGGTTTAATTAATTTCATCTTTGTGGTTAAGTTAATTACCATAGGGATGGAGGGTTAAAACATTATGGTATCATAATTATGTGGATATTAATTTAAATGAAAATGATTAATTAGTAAATTTATAGTTAGATATAGATCAATTAGTCGTTTTATTATTTTTTTTCTAAAAAAATATATCCTCGTTGCGTTTTCTCAGTTACATTTCAAAAATAATTGCTATCTTAATCCAAGATACTTTTTCTAGATTTATAAATGGAAACTCCCACGATTTTAAGTATTTTTTTATTATCTTTTATTTTACATTCAAAATAACTTTAAAAAGTTTTTAAATTACTTCCTCCTTTGAGAGACAACCTTGGACAATAATTATGTTGCACCTCAGTACCCAAAAATAACACAACATTTAAGAGCACCCACAATAGTTCCTTTCAATAATAATACTGGATTAGTATTTTTTTTGATGTGGTTGAGTGGTTTAGCATGTTGTTTTGTGGGATTAATTGATTTTAAGTTAAATGGGTGATTTTTTTTGTCAACAGAGTTCACAAAAGTTTCTAGTGGGAAATATGAGAGTCAATTGGGAGTAGTGTGTGGGTGTTCTAACATACTACTCCTGATTAATAAATTATTAATAATTATTTATAATTTTTATTATCTCTATGGTTTCCAATAGATTTGGAAAACTTGACCTTCAGATAATTGTCATAGGTGGTCTCAATATTACTTTATATTTAATTGATTTTATCATGTGACATTACTAATAGTTTATTTCCAAAATCTAATAAATTTAAAATATTTATTTATAAAATATAACTGAATTATTCTAAAAAATTAATTTTTGTTTCAAAATATTTTTTAATTTATATACTATTAATCTAATAAATAAAACTATTACCAGAGTGTATAGTTCCTTTAATATTCATTTCTAAAATTTTATATAAAATATGAATGTATTTTCAAGAACTTTAAATTTCACATATATAAATCTATAAAAAAAATATTTATTAGATTATGTTGGATTAATAAGGATCTATTAATTGACTATGTTCATGACTATTAAATTCTCAATATCTATAGTACATTATTTTATTTTTAGATATAAGTGTTTAAGAAAAGTACCACTTCACATATTATGTTTTTTTGTAGGAATGATTTATTCAATTTTATATAGTTATTTGAACAATACACAATTCTTTCCATTAAAAACATGAATAATTTATATGTTAATGAAAAATAATTATTCATCATTCAAGAGGTTGTATCAATGGGAATATAATGGATGTGTTTTATGAATTTAAAATTTTCCATTTTGTTTCTTAATATTAATATAATTTCTCATAAACTAAATATTCATCAATTTTGTCTATTTAATAGATAAAATTTCTACTTTCTAGTCATGGGTAGTTGGGGTAAAAATAAATTAATGTGTAATTGATTTTAAAAATTTCCCCACTATGGGGTGTAAGATAAGCAATCAGGTAGTATTCACTTTAAGGGTTATCTATATGGGTTTTATTCCTTTATATGTTTCATTATTTTATTTTTTTTCTTGTATTAGTTATCATTCCATTATGATTTTTTAATTTTTATTCTTTTATTTTCGTTGGTTTTACTATTTTTGGAGTTTAGGACATTCTAACTCAATAATTATTTAAAATATAATATCAACGAACTATCCTTGAGCTTTTGAGGTTCTGTTTACTAAAAAGGATGATACATGGTATGTTTTGGGAAGTTAAATGATGGAGGATCAAATGTTTGGTGTAGCAGAGCATAACCATGTCCATCACCAAGCCCTAGTTATTTTTTCTAGTGAAGGTAGAGGACTACCCAGGATGACCACACCCGTAGGAATGGGTGTGTTTCAGATGAGCTTAAAAAATTTTTAATTTTAGAAGGGACTACATCCATGGTGGTCCCTATGGTGAAATATAAATGTAACTATCCAAAACAGACAATGTAAGAAACATCACCTGTTTTGGGGATAGTAATCGCCAACATTTGGACCTTCAGCACATAATGGACAACATATATGCACTATAATGTAGAAAATAAGTTGTGTTCAAGGGATATAGTTTATGGAAGTAGGCATGGTTAACACTAAACCATTTTATATGGTATTTTGGAGATTAATTCACCATGTGAACCATGTGGAGCCATATTATGATCATTTCTGTGGCAATGGCTTAAAGGAAATTTACCAGTGAAAAATGGATTAATGAATGAGGCTAAACCTAGAGTTCTGGGTGTGTTGGGAAAAAATGAAAGTATATTGTGAACTATGAAATATTGTATTCCATTTTGGATCTTGATTTCCATATCATTTAAAAAATAAAATTTCCCCTAGATCATTATGATATTTATAACCACTATTTAATGGATGTTTTCTATTTGGTTTTTGAAGGCCTTTAATATGTGAATTTATGGCATGGAGGAAAATAAGACAATTTAAGATATTTAACAATAGAATCATCTTATGGGGATATTATAGATAATAGTGATATAGATCTACTTAATCACATGACAATTTCAAAGGGTAGAAGAATATGGTTATACTACATAATAGATGTAGAAGTATAAAGGTTGAATAATGTGTTGTTCTTGGATTTCTATACTCTCATTATATGTCTAAATTTTATGTACTAAATAGAAACACCATTTTTAGTGCGCATTGCTGTCATCATCATATGAAGAAGAAAAGAGTCAGCAAGTAGAGTAATGAGTTCCTTGATAGTGGAGGGTAGTGAGTTCTCTATTTTTTCATTACATTAAAGAGGATGGTTAGCGAAATTGATCACAAAATATACATGCAAATTAATGATATATTAATTAATTTTATTCATAATCACAATATTTTACATTCTACTTGAAAATATCCCAATACGGGAGAACAAAGTAAAAAAACTAATTCCATTGATATCTTTCATCAATATTTGTGTTGAAAGATATATTAAAATATAAGTATTCACCATGGTTAGAGAATAGAATCCATAATCCTAGGAGTTTCATTTTTAATCATCCACACCTTGATTAACCCCCCTAATGGAGGAATCCTCAATAATTATAAAGCAATTAATATAGGAGGGGTTTGTATTATTTTTCTTTCCATGAATCATTGTTATGATTTTTAACCACAAAGGTATTCTAATCATTGAATGTAGTAATTCCTAGTTATATAAAATCTAAATTCAATACTATTTCATGTCTTTGAGAATAGACGACTATAAAGTAGAAATTTATAGAATCATTTATAATTTTGATATAGGATCCCTGATGAAGTGAGATTATTGAGATTTTGATACATATTCCAAATATATAAATTCCTTGGGGTGTGTTCAATGAAAGGTTATTTTTGTTAATTTAATCTCGAACAAAAAATATCATTATATGTGGTAAAAGATATTGAATTTTTATAATGGATATTATATTATTTTGGAGGTATAGTTTAAGGATCTATAGAATAAATATGATTAATTTGGAATGAGTTCAAATGACATGGTTGATTCTATTTTTTATCCTATAAAAATTATGGTTGAGGATATGAAAGAACTAATTGAAAATTATAATGACTAGAATATCATGAAGATGATCATGAGAAAATTCCATCCTCATTTCATAAAAAATTAGTATTTCTATAATATAATTATTTTAAATATATTTCCATCAACAGTTTTAATAGAACACTTATTGATTATAAGATTCTAAAGGAATAAAATAAGTCATGAATGAATGAATATACCCTGAAGGTGACCTTAAATTCCATGAAGAATATATAAATCAATTAGAATTAATAATATGATTAAATATATAAGTTAATTTCATTTATTTCGTATAATTATAGGATAGGAAGAGGAATATTTAAGGGAAAGATTCTACTTTCTTATTTCAATTATGTAATAATGGAGAATATTGCAATTGAAAGTCTCAATATATATCAAGAATATGATTATACAGATATAAATACCATGAATAAGAAATAAATATACAAAAGATAAATTGAATCATATTTGGTACTCCATTAAATAAAATTATCCCTAATTATAAGGATATTTATAGAAAATGTGATGGAATAAATCTTGATGACTGTAATGATAAATTCGTGTGAATGGATAATTAAAGTAATTCAACATGGAATTATAGTGATAATGAGAACAATGGAGTTATATGAAGGGTTATTGAAAAGTGAAAACATGATGTATCCATTGAAGAACAATATTTTTGGAGATAATACACTATGCAAGAAAATGTAGTGGTTTATGATTCCAAAATCTTTATGAAAAAACAAGAAAAATAAAATGAAGAGATTAACTTTGAGATTGAATAACTCAAATAATTTTTTTTGTAATTTTTACAATTAATGTTGTATAAGAACAAAAATTAAAAAAACACAATTCATTGGTTTTTTGAAAAAAAACTGTTAAATATAGATTTATAATAATTTAGGATCTCAATGGAGAAATTAGGAATTTTAATTAGAAATATGAATAACAAGAATTATTATTGACACCCAATATGATGACAGAAAATTCAAATAAATAATTATAAATTCAATAAAAATTACATCCTAAGGAAGAGATTAAAAATATTCCCAATGATTTTTAGTTCAAAGATAAAAGAAAATCTATAGTAAAAAAATGTTGAAGATAATATGAAATATGTGGTTATTTCAAAACATAATGATCTGACTCCCCAAAAGATTGTAGATCTTCAAATCACTAGAAATGAAAAAATATTTTTTTCAATTTTAACATAAATGAATAAATATTCACATATCATTACTATGAAATATTAGGACACACTTACAATGTGTTCTCTATAGAAATGTGGTCATTTGGGGAGCATTTTCAAGCAGATCAGGAAAGTGTAATTTACAATAATACTTTTTATTTCAATAATAATTATTTTTTTGTGATGTATCCGACTATGAAGAAATCATTTTTTCAAAAAATATGCAATTGAGGTCATCAACAGTTCTATGAAGATGAAGAAATAGAACATATATTCCTCATCAAAAAGCATTGAAACTCAAATAAGGATAATTGTTCTGAATTTTTCTTATGTGCAGTAGACAGGAAGAGATCATGGACATTAGATAGAGGTTACCCATTAGACATGACTAGAAAAAACGACCTCACTTAAAATATGAAGAACAAGAATGATAGTGTCTTTTTTCATATATAATATGAGGGTAATAATATTTTCAATTATATAAAGTATGAAATAAGTGGTTATGATATTAGGTGGGATGAGATTCACTCGGTTGATGGGATACCTCATTTTCTTCTTAGTTATAACTAATTGTGTGACTCTAGAAATGTGGTGGAGTTTAAAAAAAATGTATGTACTATAAAATAAAAATATGATTCGTATATTTTTTAGGGCTGAAGAACCAAGGGAAATTTATAACTTATTGGAGAATAAAACTTATGTATGTTGTCCATAGAACAGTATAACATGTTATGGAATATGTGTATTTTACATTTGAGTCAAAAAATATTGTATAGGTTGGTAAAGAGTTAAGAATCATGTTATATTCCCCATACCATGTATGATCATACTCATATATGTGATTCATATAAAAAAGGGAAGATTACCTAGATGTCATACTTATTAAAGAAGGAGAAGGAATCAAGGTTTCTTGTACTAGTTCACATAAATGTTTGTGGGTCCATCTAATTCATTGAGAAGGATGAAAAAAGGTATTATGTGTTTTTTTATGATTCCAATATGATGGAATAATGTATTCCAACCTCACATAGGGAAAAGGTGAATTGGTACATCGATCTACAATAGAAGAGATCTGAAAATTTTCTTAGTGTGAAGATTCAGAAATTCTAAACTAAAAATACTAACAAATTTACAAATAATCACATTTAGGTATATTTTAAGAAGCATGGAATTCAACATCATGATTGAACTATTTAAACACCCCAAAAATGATGTAGTGTAAATAATAAATCACATTATAAGTAACATGGACAAGAAAATTATATTATATAAGTATCTTCTAAAAATATATTGTGAAGAAGTTACTCTTTTAGAAGTCTACATATATAATAGAGCAATTATATTGGTAAATCATGGTAGAACTCCATGTGAAGTTTTTTAAATGAAACCTTTACTGAAGTATATTCAAGAATATAGAATCGAATGTTTTCTTTTCAATAAAGATATGAGCATAAATTTTTTTTATTAGGGTTATAAAGGAATATTTTTAACATATTAATCAAAGATAAAATATTACATGTGTCATAATAGGAGAGAAGATAAATTGATCAACCAGAATGATCTGGTAGTGGTAAAACGTAGGCAAGTGATGGTAGTACATTATCATATTTCTCATGACAAAAAAAACCATTTTTTTAATCTATATTGATGAATAAGTACATGGTTTAGGGTGAGTTTCATATAATTAAGATAACTCTCATATAGATTCATATGGTTCAAAAGTTATATAAATTATATAAAATTCATGAAGAAGAATGAGTAAGGATGAAATAAAATAAGAAAACATTATTTGAGACCAAAAAACCCAAGTTCAAATGAGGATAATTCATGGTTAACATTAGGTTTCATTATTATATTCTTTGGAATCAAATAATTTAATGTGACTACAAATGATGACAGTTGGTCAAGGATATGAATAAAGAACAAGACTAAATAGAGAAAAATGATACATGGGAGGGTTTTCTATGACAAACTAATAAGAAGATCATCAGAACCATGTGTGTTCTCCAATATAGACACAAAAAATATGTCAAGGTGATTTAGAAAAAATCATGGAATGTGTATTGGGGGAATTCCCAAATTGATGTATTTGAAGTTGATGATTTGTTTGTTAGCATAGAATGAAATGAAGAATTTTTTTTATTTGAATCCATTGAGATTTAAAAGGGTTTCCAATTATGTTAATTAGACATCAAATATGAATCCTTGAATGTTTCCTCGAAGATAATGTGTAAATTAAACAACATGATAGGTTTCTTATTGACAAAGATGAAGGAAAAGTGTATTGACTAAAAAAGGAGTTGTTGGGTTTTAAACACACACCAAGATCACAATAGTCTATGTTATACATATATCTAAAAAATATTAGTTTTCTTTATGGAGGGGTTGATCATAACCTTTACGTAAAGAATGAAAATTAGTAGTGATAGAATGTAATTATTTATATTGATGAAAAATTTTAGAGGATCAGATGACATCAGATTCTAGTAGTTATTATATCTCGTGAGGTGTGAATTAATGATATCTCTAAGTGGTGAAATATAATTTTTTCATAGATTATACATAAATTAATGGATGTGATGTTTATCTTAAAAACTAAATTGGAAAATGAGTTATTAAGTATATTTACAATGGCGGATTCAATGAACATGAAAACTACTTAAAAGACAAGATTGAAATTATCAAGGATGAGTACAAAAACAAGGTTGATGTGTAACAGAGAAATAATTGTGAGTTTACTCTATTTGACTGTGACATATCCATTTTTTAAGTTTCATGTTTTCAATGTGATCAAAGGAAAATACATATGAAAGAAATGGAAATAATTATTTGATACAATCATCATACAGTGGACTATGTTATTTTCTATAGTAGTTATTCAGAAAAATTTTGGGTAGGATATACTAAAGTGGATTGGAGTTGTTCGGTATATAAACAAAAATACACTACAATTGGTTCATTTTATTATGTTAGTTTAAGAATATCATGTCAAATTAAGAAGTAATATTAAATATCCCTGAGAACATAGGAGTTGAATAAATTTCTACCATGCATGGATGCACCCATTTTCTATAGATGAAACAACAACATGATTATCTGGGTGTTGAAGTGATTTCTCCAATTAAATATATTGAGTGAAAACTCAAGTGTGATCAATATCAAAGAAAAACCATTATATTACACACATACCAAGCACATTAATGTCAAATATCATTTCATAATTGTGAATATAGTGTAGGAAATTATTATTTTGTAGTATGTTTTGACTCAAGATCATCTTGTAGATATCTTGAAAAATGCACTATCCAATGTCTTTATTAAGAAAAATCAGTTGGATCTCGGAGTCTAACTAAATGCATCTCACTAGATAGATCTTAAAAGAACCCACAATCTATATAGAAAACCCAAGGTATGTTATCCAAAATCTATTTATTGGATTTTTATCCTCTTATATGATGATTTCCATGAAGTAGTCTATTTTGGATTTATTACCAAGGGAGAAAAATTTCAATGTGGGCATGAAAAAGGGATAAATAATATGGATAAGTGACAAGGGTGATATAATTTCTATGAAAAGTAAAGGATATATATATAGTTACTGATATAATTCAATGGTTTTCATTAATAAATTTTCCCTCGATTTTTATTCTCACACTTACGTAGGACCATATGGGTTTAGAATTGGTGATTAGTTTCACATTGATACACATTTTTTATGTTTCGTATTCAATGGGTGATGATTTTTTTATTATATAATTATATTATTTTCAACAAACCCAAATGGGGTGTTGTTAAAAATTATGTCTCCCAATGATTTTTGGGTATTTGTTACTGAAAAGGTTATATAACGATATGTGTTGGGAAATTAAATAAAGGAGTTTACAAATTTTGGAGAAGAATATCATCACTAGAGTAAGGACCATGCCCTGCCTAATGGATAGGGTGAATGTGGATTAATACCCCAGAGGACCACTCACACAAAAATAGGTGTATTGAGAGGGAACTTACTAAAATCATAAACTGAGAAGGGACCACATCCATGGCAGTCCCTTTGGAAAAATATCTATTTCTCTCTCCAAAATTGGAAATGAAGGTGACCATGCCAGTTTTGGTTATGGGGATGGTTAAGAGATGAGACTCCAATGCATAAAAACCCACATATATGCACCATCTTATGCAGAGGAAGCCATTTTCAAGCGACATAGGCCATGGAGGTGATTATGGGTTAGACTAGGTCATTTCATCTATATTGGTGGGTATTGGTTCACTCTATGTACCACATAGAGCCACAGTAAGACTATTTTAATGTTAATGGCCTGGAAGAAGGTTACCTTTATGAAACATCATCATGGAGAAGTATACGACTATGGTTCTAGGAGAAATAATGAAAATAGGAATTTTGTTTTGAACTGAAGCTTATTGAATGCATTTTCAGTGATCCACTTCCAGATATATAAAAACATGTTTCAATTTACATTAACTATTTATGGAATTTGTAACTATAATTTAATGGGATATTTTAATATTTTTATTGATGTCCATTAATCCATCCTATAAGGTATGGAGGAAAATACACAAAATAATGCATATTTAAGATGAAAATATGGACAACAAAAATATAGATAGAAGATTAATATATATCTTCTTTACAACTTTTTTATTTACAAAAAATTAATAGGGTGTTATTCTAAAAATAATATTCTTGATTTATAGTCAAATAAGGTTTTGTTCAAGGAGCTTCATTCTCTCACTAGATGTCAAAATTTTACATGTTGAAGAGAAATATAATTCATCGTGTGTGTTTTCATCATCTACATATGGAGATGAAAATTGTAAAAAAGATTAGTTAGTTCCTTATTGAATGAGGGTGGTGACTATCCTAATTTTTCATGGTAGTGAACTATGTGGGCTTGTGATACCACTAAAAATATATACTTGTAATTAAGTGTGCTTTTAGTGAATTTGGTACACATGAACATTTTCATGCATTCCCCTTTGACATATCCAAGAATGGTTGAACCAAGTACAAAATATCATATAATTTATTTCTTTTACTGCTCATTAATAGAAACTATAGAGAGATTTCAATTCTTTCCTCATGGTGAGAGAAAAGGATCCATTTTCAAGGAAGAATTACTTTTAATGACACTTACCCAAATTCACTCATCCCCTTATTAGGAGTAAATCCTCTATGAGGATATAACATAGTCAATTTAAGGAATTATTTTTTATGTAATTGGTTTTTTATGGACTGTTTTTGTTGGATGTATTTTTTTGAGTGTCATTATGAGTGGAGTGGTTGGATACTCTATATTTTGGACATGAAGAAGTGTTTTATGATAATGGTAATATGGTAGTGGGTATGAAAGTGGTTTCTGATTAGTTATAAGAAATTTAGGAGGGGTTTCTCTTTTAGGATATATCATTTTACCTTTTTAAAACTATGTAGGTTTGTAAGATGATTGTAACATAGGATGTTCTTTAATAATTTATGTGTTGTTGATTTGGAAAATTAACCGAGTTATGGTGGAATAAATTAGTGTTAGTGTAATTCTTCATGGATATATTTAATGTGTTAATTATGCAATAGTATTTGGGTATCTATTTGAGATATTTATTAAATAGTTAACCATAGTTTTATTGGTGATGATGTATTATATATTGGTTTCACTAATTAGATGATTTTCCATACATCATGTTGTCATGAACATTTTTCAAATCAAATTTATTTATTGTATTTCATTTTCATGGATTCATATTACATAACCCTAAAAATTCTTTATTAAATGGGAAGAGTAATTTTTCATACATGACATGTAATGTTATTAAACTATTTATGAATTTTAAAGTGAGAAAAAAATCATCATCGTACAAACATCAGTGTAAAGTATGAATTGCCTTTGATGTTTAGACAAGGTTAATCAGTCTTAGGTATACATCCAGACATGTTTTTTCCATCTGCAATAAACATCTGTAAATTCTCAACATTATTTATGAATGATGATTGTAGAATCTAGAAATAATATAAATGAGTAAATCCTAAATAATTCAATGGGATAAGGTGTACTCAATAGATGACATCAACACCAAAGACTCTAATAAAAAATATTTAATTTGGGTTCATTTAAAAGGAGAGTGCTCATGCATCCAATTCTCAATGATCTTTTAGATCATAACATCCAAAAGGACATGATGAAACAAGGTATACAAAAACTATTAACCAAAATATTTTTAAATTATTCAATCCATAATGTGAGAAATGATTAAGGATTCCACATTCATAATACAATTAGGAAAATTTTATTTATGAAAAATTAAATTTAAGAGATACCAAGCTACATTAGAGAAAAATAGATCAAGTAAAATCTATGAAAATATTAACACCACAAATCCCAACATAAAATTAAATCCATATCAGAGTCAAACCCAATAGTAAACACCCTAATTAGAATTAAAAATCACAATACACCTATTAATATTATTATTGTATTTTTATATCTTTATTTGAACCCACATTACTCATTCTTTGAGATACAATAATTTATAAAGAGATTCATATTGTGTTCTTTCGGTTTAATATCATATCCTATATTATTATTTTGAAAGCCTATCTTTTTTTGGACCTATAAGATTCATAGTATGATATAAAATATTGTTAACACTGAAATTTCATATAGAGATTGTGAAATTTTCTTTTCCCTAATTATTATTTCTTCCTATGTTGATATATATTTTTATATGGGAATGCCAATTTTTTTTCCATTCATGTATATTTTTATAATTAATATATTCCATATTATATCTACCAGAAGATATCTATATGTAATTTTCTATCATATTGAGGATTCTTATCTTCCTCTGAAGGGATTACGGTCTTGAAAATAAATCTAGACTTTATCATTTAGGTCGTACATAATTTATGTTCTAGTATATTCAATTTATTTTCCTTTGGTGGTGTGGGATTAATTTTAAGTTATATTTATATAACTCTTCTATTGGTATTTTTAGTCCAAAATGACTTTCCAAGTCGATACACATACAAATTCATATGTGAAATTAAAAATATTAGTAGCTAAAGATAGATAAATATATAGATAGTAGATATACTAGAAATGATCCACTATAGCAGTGAAATATGCTAAAAAGCAGTTGATCAAGGGTGGATAGAGTTGATATAAGAGTTCACCTAGCATATTACAACTATTTTTATTTCATTAAATCTGGGTTTTTTATACTTCATTGACATTTTATCATTAGTTTTATCATTATTATTATGAATTAAAATAGGGTTTTTTATTTATAATAATATTCATGGAATTCAAGATCACTAAATGTGTTACTTTTATTTATTTTTATGTATTTATTTATGAATTAATTATTTTTCAGGATTGTTTTTTGGTAAATTTCACTAATAATCCAGTTTCTCTCAAAAATAGGGTAAATATTTTCCAATTTATTGACTTAGAGTCCCTGTGAATTTATTCTGTCCCAATTAAATGGTGAACATCCCTAAAGAATGTGGATATTTGATATGGGTCAATAGAAGATAATGGATGTTAATTTAAATATTAGTATCAGTGAATTATTACCCTGAATGGTCCGAAGGCCTTCTTTTTTAATTATGCAGTAGGTTTGTTTATAATTATGTCTATGATATTATGACTTATGGGGTACACTCTAATAATATCTCGCCAACATGACTATAATATCATCCTATGTTTCTAAAGATGCATGGGTGTTCATTCTTGGTGATCTTGTTGTGTGGTGTTTCTTTGTTCATTACAGGTTTAGAATGGGTGACAAAAGAAATTATTAATAAGTATTATCCATGAGCTAGTTTTAATATCTGGCAATGAATCATCAAGATAGTGACATTTTTTGAATTTTATTATTATACATTTCCATTTTAAATGTAAATAATGTACATTATTTAAAATTTTAAATCAAATTAATTATTTTCTAATAAAATATATTATTCATGGAACATTAATTAATGAAATCCAATAATGTATATATTATATTTATATATATGGAATATATTCTATGGATTGGTATTTTGTTATAAGTGAATTACATATTTTTAAATTCACATAATTGGTGATTTTGTTTGTTTTTTTAATGCATTGAAACTATTTTTAAAATTATGTATTTAAAATGAAATATATTTTTATATGTGATTAAATTTTTTAAGTGGCATTCATTTTGAAATAAATTTGGTTAATTTTTCAAAAAATATTTCTTAGAGAATTTATTGGTTATTTAAAATTGGGTGTTTTAAATTTACAAAACTATGCTTTTATTTTTTGAAATAATGAATAAATTTATGTGAGATTGTTCTGATTTAATTTTTTTAATTGATATATTTTTAAATTTTCACTAAGATAAAAATTTATGAAAAATATGTGGTTCATAATTTCTAGAGAACCATAAGTCTAGGAGTAGAATGGTTGTCATAATTTGGGGAATAGTTCAGGTGTTAACATGGGTTTTTTGTGATAAGATAATTTTTGAATATTATAATCCTAAGGAACATTCATGGGATATTATATACTATATTGGTGGTGAATTGGTAAATGAGATAGGTTGTTATTTTAAATCTCATTATCTAATTTTATTTGTAGATATGGGAAGTTTAATTATGGGGAATTTATAATGTATCATATTAAGATTTTATTAATTAAATGTTATTTTGAATTTAATTTCAAAAAATAATATATTGAAAAATAATGCTCCATTAAACTTTTTATTCAGAGAGTGATTATTATTAGGGTGTTTAGGAAGTTTATTGAATCTTTTGGAGATGGTGGGATTATTAAAATTCACAAAGGAGATTTTTTTGGTGATCTTTGAAATTAAATTCTAAATTGGTGGTTATAGGAAAACACCGTGTACCTAATATATTGCCACATGTTATTGGATTATCAATACAATGTGAAAATATTCCCTAAATGAAAATAGGGTAGACCATGGATAGCCACTAGCTATATGGTTGTGTTCATACTTGATTTTATAAGAAGGGGAAATTGGGAATATTATTTCTTTTAAAATACCTATATGGGGGTTTCATTCGATATTAAAATAGTATAGAAGAGGGACTTATCTCCCCCTTTTCCCCTTCTTACTATTCACATTAGTTGATCTATGGGATTCATGGTCATTTTAGTTTAGTTATTTATGGGAAATATTTCATCCTACCCCCCCTTCTCTACTTATTTTATTATTTTTTATTTTAGTTTACATGGATATGGATTTATCCTCATATTTCACTGAAATAATGTGAAATTCATCTTTAACAAAAGTAATTTCATATAAAAAATTTATTTGATTATAGGTAATAATGATCACAGTCCATTTATCTCTTTTTAATGGATGAGAGTGGTTCAATGTTTAGTTTATGGGTTTTATTGAATTTAGGATTAAATAGTGTTGATTGATGTGAGGTAATTTAGGTTTTTTACATAAAGGTGGGAAAATAAACTATTGGGAGTGGTTTGGGGGATTTTTCATATTCTATCTTTATTTATTAAATTATAATATTGTATTTTATTTTCAAGGATCCCCTTGATGGTTTTTAAATTATTATGAGCACATTTTCATGTTATTGAGGTCGTTGGTCTCCATCTCCTTTTGTATTCAATTGGGGTTTTCATGTGTTAAATCTACAAGTAGATTTACAGACACTAATATATTTTTAGTATGAATTATATAAATATAAATAAATATTTTTATTCATATTAATTTGTATTTTTAAATGAACATTTTTATACAATTAATGTAATATATGTAACTTTTATTAGAGTTCCTAATTCCTTTATTGTTAATTGTTATGATGTTATATGAATTATAAATGTGTCATAAGGAAGTTATTATTATTATAAATATTAGAATCCTCTGGTAATATATTTAAATGTTTGTTTGGATTAATAAAATACGGGCTATATTATTATGTGAATGATTATTCCATTTTTTATATCTCTCATATATGATTTCGTTGTTAGAGATTTCTTGTGAAGAAAAATTACATTATATATATTATTTATTGTTAAGTATGTCTTTATGTGTTTTTTATGAATATTTAAGGGGTAAACAATTCATTTTTATATAAATAGTGAATAAATTATATTTAAAAATATAATAGTTAATCTTTAGTCATGTGTTTTCATCCATGGTGATGTAATTACTAGTTTTTTTGATCATAGAGGTATGATTTAAAATATTAATATCAATATATTTTCTTTTAAATAAATAATTATATATGTTTTAATTGTTTACCATTTCAAAACACTTAACTCGTATTATATGTAACCACGATAATAATATTTTTTTGGTCAACTTGTCTTAAGAGTTATCACACTTGGTGAAGTTGAATAACTAATTAGAGTTTTACAAATACCAGAATTTTTATAGGCTGGGAAATTCAAAGAGAATATTAATTTCTCTCTTGGAGTAGGGGATATTTGGATAATTTCATTTTTCTTCAAGATGATATGGTTATGATCAACTCAAGGAGATGATTTTTTGACATATATTATGTCTTGGGAGGTGATTTGGGTCCTCAAACGTGCATTGAATAAAGGTTGTGTGGACGTGATGAATTTTTTCACATGAAAAAATCACACTATGACCAAAAGGTCATTCCATGATTGAAATCAATGAGTTGTATGATATGTCTAAAGGAATGTTTTTTCTATCCATAATATGGTGCATGATACATCTCACCCTATATTATTGGGTGGTCATGCTCTAAAGACATGGACCGCATCTGAAAAAAGTATCATTACAGGATAACAAGGCTATACATAAATTCCTTCAAAATACCATGGATATATGTCACCCCTATAACCCATTTTTTGTAAACCATGTGAATGGGTTTTGCGGGAAAAAAAATTTCATGATAAGGACCTATACCCTTATTTCTCTAAAAACCATTAGTTTAGCTAACCCTTATAAAAATGGTTTTTGTAAACTATGGGAATAGGTTTAGTAGGAAAAAAAATTCACAAGAACAACCTATACCCATAGTTCTCCAAAAACTATGGGTACATATCACCCTTATACATATAGTTTTTTACAGAGTGGAAATAGGTTGCGATGGAAAAAAGAATTTGTGGGAAGGTTACAGAAGACCTATACTCGTTGTTTGGCCAAACCATATGTATATGTTATTTTTCTGGGCGCCAATACCAATGGTTTCAGTAAAACATTGGTATAGGTTGAACAATTATTTTTTCCATAATAATAATAATCATAAATAATTTAATATAAATAAATTTATATATATATATATACATACACTCACACATTTATATTTTTTATTATAAGAAGAAATACATGTTGTATTATTTTGGTAATGTCATTGAATTACATGTCAAAGGTGTTGGGGAAAATTCCCAATGATTTATTTTTTCTAACAAGGTACTTATATGCATGGTTTAAATAAACCATGGCTATAGGTTCACCAATTCTTTTTTATACAAATAAAAAATAATTATATATATATATATACAGTTATAAGAATAGAATATGTGTAAGATGATATTGGTAATATTTCTAGAGTGTTGGCGGGAGGTGTTGGGATCAAATCTGTCGGTCATAGTGGACACTCAAGAGGGGCGTGAATTGAGTTCCAATTTAAATTTCTGTTAAAATATTTTCTATTAAAATCCCCTAATTTATAAAACAAGTTAAACTATTGTGAATTTGTAAAACCATAAAGGTTCAGTTAGATTCTCAAAAGATTGATTAGTTCTCAATTAATCTAATCAGAAGATTAAACTAGCTTTTAAAACTAACCTACTGATTTACAATAGATACAAACACTAGATAGATTAAACAAAAAATGCACAGTAGATATAACCAAGAGGTTTAGTCTCAAGCCGAGACTTAGTCCTCTCAAATTTATATATAAATTTGATCCACACCCTAGATCGGGGTTGACAACAGTACAAGACTATCCAGGCCACGCAGGGACCTCTACCACTGTTCTTCGTGGGAAAACAAATTTAACAGCGGTAGGTTGTCCAGGTCCTACTTGATCTCTACCACTATCCTCAGTGGGACACAAGAAGGTGTAGAAAGTTTGGAATGAGGATTTAGTATCCTCCAGTTCTGTGCAGGTGACAGTGTGTGTGAAAAATAAACAGGATACACACACTACTCAAAAGTAAATAATAAATCACATAGAGATAGTATATGATAGTTTAGAAATCTCTAGTGATTGGCAGTGCAGATCTGGACTCGTTGGATTCAGCAGAAATGATTCTGAGTCCTTCTCTAGTTTTTCTATAGAAAAACTGAGTGTTGTGGTTCATCATTTTCTTCTCCCGGAGAGAAGATGTTCTCTTGACTCCAGAATACTTCATGTGTTCTTCAGTAATGTAATATTTCATGTATGGAACTTCTTTGATGATCATGAAACGTGTTCTTTGAAGGTTCCGGGCGCAGCGGAAGCGCGTGGGTGAATGTGCCCACTTGGCTTTTTGTCATTAGTAATGATCAATCCGGGATCAATACGACGATAAACGCCAGTCTCCACGGATCGAATCACAGAAAAAGACAAAGAAGATGGTTTTTCCCGGAACCACAAACAAGGATCGTTACAGGTTGATTATAATTAATTTAATTAATTATAAATAAATACCTTTTGGGTGTTCTTTCTTCGTTGATGTTCTCAATCACGTTGTCGATGTGATCCGTCGTTGTGTCGCAGAAGCCAAGTGTAGACTCCCTCTAGTGGTGATCCACATGTGTACCTCGTATCTCTGGACGTCGCCAAAGGATTCTCCGGGTGCTAGCGTGGAGAAGCCTTTGCTTGCGTTGTCCGCCTTAGATTTTCTTGATCCAATGGAAGAGGATCTCTCTCGGTCTTGAGAGCGTTCTTGGAGGAAGAGGTTCTTTCGGCCTTGAAATAATTCTCTAGAGATGTTGTGCACAACGATTCTCTTGTGTCAGAAAAGAGTTGGGGTTGTGAGGATATTTATAATCGGCTGTGTGGGGTTATAGAGTTATGACAATAAATAAACGCGTTACGTGTTTTATTTATTTCATTGACTCTTTATTTAAAACCCCATGTCGAATAAATAATTCCTTGACATGCTCCCACGCTGATTATAATAAATATCATTTAAAACAATATTATATCCTCAAAATCCCAACTAAAAAAAAACTACACGGCGTGTATTAATAAATACACGGTGTGTACTTGTTTTTCATTGAAAACTACACAGCGTGTACATTAAATGTACACGGCATGTATATCTTGTTTTCATTTATTCATTTCCTTTCCAAAATAAAACTACACGGAATGTAATAATAATACACGACGTGTACTTGTTTTATTTTCTTTTTCCTCCATCATTTAAAACAACTTAGGCTTCCTTGAATAATTATTAAACCACGTACGAGAATAATCTTTATTCAACTTGAGATACTTGGATACACTTAGTGTGTGACGCTCTAGTCCACTTTCTCGTTGGCATTAGGCGGGCTTTCCTAAAGTCCAAGATTAATGTCTAGCAACGGGTCAAGGCAACCAAGAGAAAGAAGTTGACGCCGCATTGACGTATCACCTCATACGAACGCTTACTGTGTAATTTAATCCCTTTGTCTCAATATATCATCAAGAAGGTTTCATGGCAGTGTCATAAACCTATATGCTTGATACGTCGTTCTTTGACTACCTGAAATAAACTCATCGTTTACACCATGGCCATGGAATTTAATGCGACAGTTCTATTTCAATCAAAGGGCCGAGATATAAACTTCCATAAATGGAAGGGACAAATCCTTCCTTGACTTATCCATTAACAACATGTCACTCGTGATGCACCCAACGTACCCTACTTCCCGCCAACTGTCTGCGTGACGGTTTTCGTCAGTAAATCTAAGTGCGCGAGTCATGACATGAGTTAATGATAATCTTCCAGTCTAAGGACCATTACACACGCTCGTAGATAGAAATATCCGATGACACCAAGACATGCGGAATTACTACTGGCGGGTCTGTTCTCATAATCTCCCATCTTGGAGATTACCAAGTGTGAACTCCATGAGAGAGAGTCTCGTCTTCTTATGAGTACTCGCACATGACGGTCTGTATACTATGTGTCCTATCATAGTATGTCATCCAACCACAGAACATTATTTAAGAATATTGTTATAGCATTTCAAGGTTCTCATCATAGCGGGGATCTACTATGACCTTATTAATGCAACAAATATTTCAGGACATTATTATATTATAGTCATGCAGAACAATGAAAAATATATAATAAGTGAACATTTATGTAATCAAAGTACAAAACAGTTGGTTCTGAGGACACCAACCCTTACAAACTCCCACTTGGACTAGAGCCAACTGCCTACGACTGTTAGTCCGCTAGACCTCACATGATGATCATGTTTCTGCTGAGTCAAGGCTTTAGTCAATGGGTCCGCCACGTTGTCTTCCGTGGAAATACTGATCACTGCAACTTCACCTCTCTGAGAAAAATCCCTCAAGAGATGATACTTCCGAAGTATGTGCTTTGTCCGCTGATGTGACCTTGGCTCTTTTGCAAGTGCCACCGTTGCAGTATTATCACAATAGAGTGTGATAGGATCTTTACTGCTTGGTACAACATCCAGCTCTTGGATGAAGCTTCGCATCCATACTTCTTCTTTAGCTGCCTCAGAAGCTGTGATATACTCGGACTCCGCAGTAGACTCTACCACCACACTTTGTTTTGACCTCTTCCAGCTCACTACACCTCCATTCAAACTGAAGATGTATCCAGTCTGTGACTTCATGTCATCTTGATCAGTCTGGAAACTAGCATCTACATGTCCTCTGATGACTAGTTCCTCATCACCTCCATAAACCAAGAACATATCCTTAGTACGCCTCAGATACTTAAGGATAGTCTTGACTGCCATCCAATGGCGGTCTCCGGGATCATCTTGATATCTGCCTACTGTACTTAATGCATAAGGAACATCTAGCCTCGTACATAGCATAGCATACATGACTGACCCAATCGCGGATGCGTAAGGGATCCTTGCCATTCTCTTTCTTTCCTCATGTGTCTGAGGACACATTTTCTTGGAAAGATGAATGCCATGTGACACTGGCAACAATCCCCTCTTGGACTGTTCCATACTGAATCTCTTCAGTATCTTGTCAATGTATGTACTTTGACTTAGGCCCAGCATTTTCTTGGATCTATCACGATGGATCTTGATCCCAAGAATATATGCCGCCTCACCCAAGTCTTTCATGGAGAAAAATTTATTCAACCACGCCTTAACTGACTGTAAGATAGGTACTTCGTTTCCAATTAGCAATATGTCATCGACATATACTATTAGGAAAACGACTGCACTTCCACTAAACCTTTTGTAGACACAAGGCTCACATTCGTTCTTAACAAAGCCAAATTCTGTAACAGCTTCATCAAAACGAATGTTCCATGACCTTGATGCTTTCTTTAATCCATAAATGGATTTTTGCAACTTCCATACCTTGTTGGCATCCTTTTTCCAAATTTCATAGTCATGGTAAGTAGCAATGGCCAATAGGATTCTGATAGACTTCAGCATTGCAACCGGTGAAGAGGTTTCATCATAGTCAATTCCTTGACGCTGTCTAAAACCTTTTGCAACCAGTCGTGCCTTGTAGGTGCTGACTTGCCCCTCCATGTCCAGTTTCTTCTTGAATACCCATTTATTACCAATAGGCTTTACATCAACTGGAGGATCTACCAAAATCCAGACTTGGTTTTGGTACATGGAATCCATTTCAGAATTCATGGCTTCTTGCCACTTGGCAACGTCTGTGCCTTCAACTGCTTCCTTGTAGGTAAGAGGATCATCATTGTCAACCAATAATGAGTCACCATCCTCAGTGACAAGAAAACCATATCGTTCTGGTTCTCTCACCTCTCTCGTGCTTCTACGCAGTTCTTGTGTCTCTGGAACAGATTGTTCTTCCACGGGGCTTTGTGGAATCTGTTCTTGTACCAACTCATGTGTATCTTGAGCCTCGACTTCATCGAAGTCTATCTCGCTCCCACTATCTCTTCTGGAGATGTTCTCCCTCTCAAGGAATATGGCGTGTCTTGCCACTGTAACCTTTTTGTCTGAGGGGTTGTATATGTAATATCCCCTTGTTTCCTTGGGATATCCTATAAAGATACACTTTGTGCCTCGAGGTGCAAGTTTGTTACCTGAAGAGGCCTTAACAAATGCTTCGCTACCCCACACGTGTAAATTCGATAACATGGCTTTACGTCCACTCCATAACTCGTATGGAATACCATTTATCGATTTAGTTGGTACTTGGTTTAGTATGTGTGCTGCTGTTTGTAATGCATATCCCCAAAAGGATAATGGAAGACTTGCATGACTCATCATTGATCTCACCATGTCCAACAGGGTGCGGTTCCTCCTTTCACTTACACCATTCCACTGCGGTGTGTAAGGAGGAGTGAGTTGAGATAGAATCCCAAACTCCCGTAAGAAATCAATGAAGTCTTGATTAAGATATTATCCTCCTCTGTCTGAGCGGAGTTTCTTAATCTTCTTACCAAGCTGGTTCTCAACTTCATTCTTGTATTCTTTGAACCGATCAAAAGAATCTGACTTATACCTCATTAAATAGATGTATCCATATCTACTAAAATCATCAGTAAAAGTTATGAAGTACGAGAACCCACCCCTTACTTCAACTGGAAATGGTCCACACACATCTGTGTGAACTAATTCTAGAAGCTCTTTAGCTCTTTCACCTTTCCCACTAAATGGGGCTTTGGTCATTTTGCCTTGTAGACACGCATGACATACACCAAGTGGTTTTAGTTCGAAAGAATCTAAATACCCATCTTGATGTAATTTTGTCAAACGTTTCTCATTGACATGACCTAGCCGGTGATGCCAAAGTTGGGTGTTGTATGATTCATGTAAATTAACTTTGTTATCAATTGCCAGTACTTGGTTTTTGTAGTCTAACACATAATGGCCATTATATAAATGTGCCCTACCAAAACAAATGCTATCTTTATAAAAGTAGCAACATTCATTTCCAAACTTGAATATGAATCCATCAGTATCTAATCTGCATACTGAAATAATGTTTTTGGTTACAGAGGGTACATAATAACATCCTTTCAAAACCAAGACCATCCCGGTAGGCAATGTGAGGTGGTAGTCCCCGACAGCTACAGCAGCAAGTCTGGCTCCGTTGGCTGCTCGTAGATCTATCTCCCCTCGATCAATCTTCCTGAATCTACTTGGTTCCTGTATTTGGATACAGATGTGAGCACCACAAGCAGTATCTAATACCCAATTAGTAGAAACAGATAGATTGCATTCGATAACAAACGCACCTGAAGCTTCCCCTTGCTTCCTTGGCTGGGTGCAGTTTTTCTTCCAGTGACCCTTCTTGCCAAATGCGAAACAAACAACATCCTGTTCCTTTGCCTCCCCTTTGATCTTCCTTTTCTTGGAAGGCCTTGAAGAAGCTTTGGGCTTAAAGCTCTTCGTATTCCCTTTCCTTTTATTCACCATAAGGACAGAAGGCTTTTCACGCTTCATGTCATTGTCCACTTGGCGAATAAGGATAAGAAGATCAGATAGAGACTTCTCAATATTGTTCATGTTGAAATTAACAACAAAGTTTGAGAAGCTCTGGGGGAGTGATGCGAGAATGAGATCGGTACCCAGTTCTTCAGGGAGTTTAAACCCTAGAACCTCCAAGCGCTCAATGTAGCCAATGAGCTTGACTACATGAGGCCCAGCTGGCGCACCCTCTCCAAGCTTGCTCTGAAACAGAGCCTTGGAGATCTCAAACCTTTCCTGTCTTGCTCTCTCCTGGTATATACCACGGAGGTGCTTGAGCATGCTGTAGGCATCCATGTCTTCATGAGACTTCATGAGCTCACTAGACATAGATGACAGCATCAAACATTGAATGTCGAGAGAATCGTTCAAATGTTGATCATAGACTAGGAAATCTTCTATCACTTGCCCCTGGGGCAGGAGAATCAGGAAGTGAGGACTCCAGCACAAAAAACTTCCGTTCATGGCGTAGGATAACCCGAAGGCGCCTAAACCATTCCTGAAAGTTACTGCCGGTGAGGATGTTGTCTTTATCCAGAATTGATCGCAGAGAAAATGTGGTTGATGTGTTTGTCATTTTGATTCTACAATTTAAAAGAGCAGATTCATCAATACTTTCTTGATTGCATTTTATGAGAAATAATAAATTTTATTAAGTCTCCCACTATTTTATCAATTCCCAACGGCCCTCACCATTGAACTCGGAATGTCCAGTTGCTTTGACATTCTAATGGCAGGGATCCATATTTCCCTTCGCATAACCCCAACAAGGGTTGTTCAAGCTATTTAAAGGTATTTAGGTAGGCGGGTCTTTGACAACTGTGAGCTTACAGTTCCTTGATCTGTTGAGTGGACTCCCCAATCCTGAAATCCTGACTTGGATTTCCTCAACTCTTGCCTCCAATATTACATCAAGTCTAGCAAGGGCTACTTCTCTTGATGTAATATGGTTAAGTCAACCCGAAACCTTTCATAAGGGCTTCCTTTATAAAAGTAAGTGTCCCAACTAGGGTTGGTCAAACACATAGTTTTATTGAGTCTTGCCCTTAATCAAATAACGGAAGGCTTGGTCTGACTTAATATGGTATTTGAGGGATTTTATTCTTTATGCGTATCTTTTCATTATCACATGCTTGTTAATATTAAGTGATGCTTGCTTAAGTGATTAACCATGTTCTGATAATGTATACGCATAGACCGGTTTTTATTTTATTCCATCTTTTCATGATTGTTCATTTTATTAATTATGTGATCGCGACAACACATGCATAATATATAAACCATGCAATCAGACAGAAATAAAATAAGATGGCATGATCATGAGCTTCTATTTGGTTAGCTTATCTAGAGGTTTTGATAAGCTTACCCTGACCTAGGGAAAACACCTTGAACCTGATGGTTCGTGTTTTGTAGCTCCCACCTGTCCACCTTTGTATCTTCTTGTGTCGGTTTCACCTCGGCTTCGGGATTTGAACCGTCTCCTCTGGCTTGGGAGATCCTCCATTACATGGGTTTACATTAAAGAAACAATGGGCACGCAGGCCCTACATTTTATTGGAAGAAGGCTCACAGGCCAACAAATTTAAATTAAATAAATTTAAATGAAACCATACACATACAAAGGGTCTTTGGTCTAGCTCATGAACATCCATAGTATGCAACGACATTTACGCATATTTAGAATTCAAATTATTTTAATCGTTCTTTTATTTAAGATAAGACGCGCTCGAATTCAATTAATTATGATCTTATAATTAATCAATTCTTTATCTTAAATTCCTTTCTGAATTTCCTTGAGATTCTTCTCATCCATATTCCTTGTACGGGTCTTTTTACATTGGAGGAAACCAGGTGAAATTCCATTTCTGGAAAGTACACGGCGTGTAGTTTATAATTACACGGCGTCTATTTTTCTTTTCACCCTTTGTCCAAAGTACACGCCGGGGCTTTGGCGTGTTTTTCTGTACTTTGGAAATTTTAGAGTACATGGCATGTAGATGAATCATACACGGCGTGTACTTCCTTGTTACGCGGTAACCGGCCTGGCGATCCCGTATACGCGGTACGCGACTTATCTTTGTACACGGTTTCACCTGGGTCGGAACGGACTACACGGCGTGTTGTTCCAACATACACGTCGTGTATTCCAGTTTCTGCGCGCCGTTCTATTCTGGTCAACACGGCGTGATTAAAACTTAGGCATAATCAATTCACACGGCGTGGTTTGGCGGACCAGTGCCGGTTCGTTGAACCTAAGTACACGGCGTGTAGTTTTAATTACATGCCGTGTAATCCTGTGTTGTACAGACAGAAAGAGCGGCTCCTCCGGATGAGTTTCTCGTTTTTATTTTAATCAAAATTAAAATTAAAATGTCGTTTCTGTGATATGAATCGAGAAACGAAGGAGGAAGAATAGATCTCGTTAATTCAGATTTATAGAACGATTTATTTCGAATTGAATCAAATATGAATGCGTAAATTATCAATGAAAATTAAATAACTATAATCAACGCTGTAACCTCGCTCTGATACCATTTGAAGGTTCCGGGCGCAGCGGAAGCGCGTGGGTGGATGTGCCCACTTGGCTTTTTGTCATTAGCAATGATCAATCCGGGATCAATACGACGATAAACGACAGTCTCCACGGATCGAATCACAGAAAAAGACAAAGAAGATGGTTTTTCCCGGAACCACAAACAAGGATCGTTACAGGTTGATTATAATTAATTTAATTAATTATAAAGAAATACCTTTTGGGTGTTCTTTCTTCGTTGATGTTCTCAATCACGTTGTCGATGTGATCCGTCGTTGCGTCGCAGAAGCCAAGTGTAGACTCCCTCTAGCGGTGATCCACACATGTACCTCGTATCTCTGGACGTCGCCAAAGGATACTCCGGGTGCTAGCGTGGAGAAGCCTTTGCTTGCATTGTCCGCCTTAGATTGTCTTGATCCGATGGAAGAGGATCTCTCTCAGTCTTGAGAGCGTTCTTGGAGGAAGAGGTTCTTTCGACCTTGAAAGAATTCTCCAGAGATGTTGTGCACAACGATTCTCTTGTGTCAGAAAAGAGTTGGGGTTGTGAGGATATTTATAATCGGGTGTGTGGGGTTATAGAGTTATGACAATAAATAAACGCGTTACGCGTTTTATTTATTTCATTGAATCTTTATTTATAACCCCATGTCGAATAAATAATTCCTTGACATGCGCCCACGCTGATTATAATAAATATCATTTAAAACAATATTATATCCTCAAAACCCCAACTAAAAAAAACTACACGGCGTGTATTAATAAATACACGGCATGTACTTGTTTTTCATTGAAAACTACACGGCGTGTACATTAAATGTACATGGCATGTATATCTTGTTTTCATTTATTCATTTCCTTTCCAAAATAAAACTACACGGCATGTAATAATAATACACGACGTGTACTTGTTTTATTTTCTTTTTCCTCCATCATTTAAAACAACATAGGCTTCCTTGAAAAATTATTAAACCACGTACGAGAATAATCTTTATTCAACTTGAGATACTTGGATACACATAGTGTGTGACCCTCTAGGCCTCTTTCTCGTTGGCATTAGGCGGGATTGCCTAAAGTCCAAGATTACTGTCTAGCAACGGGTCAAGGCACCCAAGAGAAAGAAGTTGACGCCGCATTGACATATCACCTCATACGAACGCTTACTGTGTAATTTAATCCCTTTGTCTCAATATCTCATCAAGCAGGTTTCATGGCAGTGTCATAAACCTATATGCTTGATACATCGTTCTTTGACTACCTGAAATAAACTCATCGTTTACACCATGGCCATGGAATTTAATGTGATAGTTCTATTTCAATCAAAGGGCCGAGATATCAACTTCCATAAATGGAAGGGACAAATCCTTCCTTGACATATCCATTAACAACATGTCACTCGTGATGCACCCAACGTACCCTACTTCCCGCCAACTTTCTGCGTGATGGTTTTCGTCAGTAAATCTAAGTTCGCGAGTCATGACATGAGTTAATGATAATCTTCCAGTCTAAGGACCATTACACACGCTCGTAGATAGAAATATCCGATGACACCAAGACATGCGGAATTACTACTGGCGGGTCTGTTCTCATAATCTCCCATCTTGGAGATTACCAAGTTCAAACTCCATGATAGAGAGTCTCGTCTTCTTATGAGTACTCGCACATGACGGTGTGTATACTATGTGTCCTATCATAGTATGTCATCCAACCACAAAACTTTATTTAAGAATATTGTTATATCATTTCAAGGTTCTAATCATAGCGGGGATCTACTATGACCTTATTAATGCAACAAATATTTCAGGACATTATTATATTATAGTCATGCAGAACAATGAACAATATATAATAAGTGAACATTTATGTAATCAAAGTACAAAACAGTTGGTTCTGAGGACACCAACCCTTACATTCTTCACAGTTGTGATCAGGATTCTTCTTCGGTTCAGTACAGAGCTCGTGTGTATTGTAGTATGTGTGTCGAGATGTGTCATGCACGAGAGTGTCCTCTATTGCAGCTCAATATTCTTTATATTCCACGAGCTATGTCAATAGGAATGATTTCCATTCCATAGGTACGAGGTATGGTTTCCTGATAGACCAATAAATATCATTAAATAACATTAATTGCATTAAAAACATCAAATATTATCGTTAATATTATTTAAATAATATTGACAAAAAGGTTAAGAAACGGTGTCACAGTAGTTGTGCAAACGGTGTCTCATTGAACCGGTGTATCCTTCACGGTATGTGCTTCACGGTCTGACCATGTCACGGTGTCTAGCTCACGGTGTCTAAGTCACGGTGTGTCATTCACGGTGTCTGGGTCACGGTGTGTCCTTCACGGTGTCTGAGTCACGGTGTGTCCTTCACGGTGTCTGGGTCACGATGTGTCCTTCACGATGTCAGGATACTTAGAAAATTAACTATATTCAAACTTAAATAGTAATATTCAGAATATGAATTAAGCTTAACCATTATCATGTAAGAGAACTTGAATCATAAATACAAGGGTTTGATAAGATAAGTGAGAGTTGTGATCATGCAAAAGATTTGAAAATAATAATGAGAGTAATTGATAGTAATAAGATTTGAAATCATTGAAACATGATGTTTAATTATTATTGAGATTTGTGATCATTAAAACATGATTAATACAGGAGGAGTTCGACAATATTCCCCTTTTTGATGATCACAAATCATGTATAGTAAAAGTATAAATGAAATGAAACGTTAGAGAAAATAACATATAGAATAATAACAAATAAAATACTAAGACATAATAAATCTAGATAAAAATAGAACAACTAACTCTTCTCAAATTTTCTCCCCCTTTTGGGATTATCAGAAAATATTGAGAATGGAGTGAAACAATGCATTTTTCATTAAAAAGGTTCATAATAAAACATACAGGAGAAAGTCAACCAGTAAACAACAAAAGACATCCCATCAAAAATTAAGAAACATTGGTTGGAATCACATATTGGATTTCTCTTTGCCTTTATCAGTAGGAGTTGGAGCTGATGTAGAAGAAGGCATGGAGGTAGTAGACAAAGATGGTAAAGGTAGACCTTCAAATATGGAGGGAGCCAAAGTAGGAGCTGTAGAATATCTAGTCTATGGTTGATCAAGAATGACTGGTCTGATCTGAGAAAGGGCTTGGCTGACTGACATAGTAGTTGAGGCTAGGGCAGGTAGACCTAGTCGAAGAGGGGTAGCAGCTGGTGTGACTATAACTGTACTCTGCACATGAAGATGTGGTTTCAAAAGATTCATGAAATCATTAATGATTTCTCCACCATATTGTATAGCCTTTTCAAAATCGTCCTTATTCTCTATGAACTTGTCCAACAATCTGGTGGACTCTGTAAGCTTCTGTACTTGAGCTTTAAAATCTTGTGTCACTGGAGGGATTTTCAGGTTCTCCACAAGATACTTAATGTGATTTTTCATGTCAATTTTAGAGAAAATCTGAGTGAGATAAAAGTCTATCTTCTTGGTGATCTCTAGTTGAGCATCATTGGAAATCTTAGAATGAATTCTAACCAGGTCCAAAGCTCGATCACTGTTCTTAACCACTTCTGACAAAGGAGAAATATCCAAGCCACTGAAAGCATTCTGAATTTCTTCCTTGATTATGGATCTCAGCAGAGAATCAACCAAAAAGGGAACAGAAGTATGAACAGAGGGAGGAGAAGCCTTGACATCTTCAGTTAGAACATTGAGTTGTTTCAAAACATTTTTCAGACATCCAGTGCACTCATCTGTGAGCTTATTCATATTTGCTACAAGCTCTCTCATGCGTTGCAACATCTTTCTGTTCCTTGTTCCAATCTTCTCATCAAAAGATAATAGATAAGGATGCACTTGAGACGCAATCTCTCTAGAATGGTTGGAAACATCTAGTTCAGGAGAAGCAACAACAGGTGCAGGAGCAGAAACAGGAGCAGGATCTAATCTTGAAGACAGTTCTATTTGAATATTTTCCATCATATCTTTCAAATTTGCATCATCAGCACTAAGAGAATTATTTTCAACTCTGACTTCTTGTATTTCAAATATCATCCTTGGTTGAATATGCAGAATAATATTTTCCAAAAGAATCGAGGCATCTTCCTGACTTAGTTGAGTCAATGGACGAGGTTGAGAGGATATAATATTCTCAACTCCAGCCAAGATAGTCTATCCAAATACTTTCAAATAATCCTTAGTTACATATTATTGTTTCTTTGGTAAGAGAGTAGGTGAAGGTAGTGGTACATGTTCAGATGTAGATTCTGGTTGCGGTTCAGAATTAGTTTCAGTTTCAGATTGATGTTGAGGTTGAGGCTCTGGTTCTGGTTCTGGTTCTGGGTGAGCTACTGACTTAAGCTGAAACAAAGAAGAGAGATCTATACTAGTTGCAGTCACTTGCTGTGATTCACTCACATCAAAAAAAACTTGGAAATTCATACCGAGTGTACATAGAATATGTGGCAGTTGGTTGAGAGGTTTCAGTAGATACAGATTCATCAATCTCGAGGTTTTGAGGTTCATCCCCCTCAAAATGTGCTTCCATTTCAGATTCTTGAGGCTAGGGAATTGGGTTTAGATCCACAGGATCAGCTCTATTCTCTTCAGAAAATTCTTGTCTTTCCAGCTGAAAGGCAATTTCCATCCTCTCTTCAGCAGAGGTTATGTACTCAGGAACCGACTGTTCCACTGGTTTTTCTTCTAGACTTACTTCTTTTTCAACAGGGAGATCCTCTCGATTAACATTTTCCCTAATAGGGATTTTTCCTAGATCAGCTTCTTCCATAACAGGGAGGTCTTCTACACCAACAGAATCTTCCATGGATTTCTGCTCTAAAATAGGGATAATCATATCTCTTGTAGCCTCAGACTGAATTTTTTGATGAACAACATCTCTAGAAGTAGGATCTTCTTCTCTAAAAACAAGATTAACTTCCTCTCTAGAAGGTATTTTAGCAGGAACATCAGCAGGGACAACAATCCTTTCTTTCTCAATAGAATCTACTTCCTCTTGAAGTATTTCAACCTCTTCTTCTTCTTCTTCCTCTTCTGGGTACTCAGCTACATCATCTGGTTCCAAACCAAAATCTTCCAAATTCTTTGGCCTTTTTGGATAATCAACAGGATTATACTTCTTATACAGTTGATCATTATCCTCAACCCACTTCTTCTTCCAGGGTTTCCAATTAATCTTCATCCTTCTGATGATAGGCTTAGATAAACAGAAATCAAAATCCTCTAGCTTTTCTTCATTCGGTCCAACCACTCCCTTGGAAACTAACATGGACAAAATCATCCTTGAGTAAAACAAAGATGTGGATTTGGAAGTGACCTTAATCAGTTCACACATGTAGTGAATGACATACTTTCATAGGTTGATCTTATGGACATTCTTCATTAGATGAATCAAGAACACATCCTGATACTTCATCACATCAAAGTCTCCTTTTATTGGACTAATCAAATTCTGAACAAATTTGAATAGTAGTCTTGTCTCCCCATTCAATTCAGCTGTTATGGCCCTTCTCTTGGTGTCATTTCCAGTCAGGATCTCTAGTGCATTTTCCAAATCAAATATGTCAGTTTTTGGAGGAGGGTCTCTCTGGTAATCATCACTAATCCCTTCATGAGGAATTCTTAGGCATGCAACCCATAACCTTGAAGAGAATGAACACTTTTGTCCATTGATCCATCTTGTCACCATAAAACTTTCTTCAGCATCAAAGGAAAACATTACGTATTGGTAAAACGGAGATACCCACCTCGGATAAATCTGTCTATCTTTTCAAGAGAACCATTCCATCCATCCTTGTTCTCTTAAGATTTTCAGGACCAAAGACTTTCTAGTCCATAGCCACTCAGGGCAGATCTCTTTTTCAAGAACTACGGTACGACTTACTAGGTTCAAATTTAGAGGTCCTCCGGGTGCTATCCTCGGTGTCCTCTTCTTTTTCATAGAGCGGTGCTTCTCGGATGAGGGTGAAGATGGACACTTCATCCTAGGCATCCACTTAATATTCGAGCGAGAGAGAAGGAGAGAAGGTTTTCCAGGTAAAGAGGGTTCGAGAGAGAGAGCAGGAGAGAGCTCGGGTAAGGAATTGAGTGAAAACTATTATGTTTTGTCATTTGGGAATGTCAAACGTCATAAAAACAAAAATGTAGGAAAGTAAACCGTAGTGAAATAAAAATTACCACGATGCGGGTTAAAAATAAATATATAAAGAATCTTCACAGTGAGACTATGAGTAGGCGTTACGGTGTGATGAAAAACAGTCATCAAAGTGAGACAGTTGGTGGTCGTCACGGTGAGATAGTGACCATTCTGTGTAGTCACGGTGAGACAGTGTGTGAACTGTTCTGTCACGGTGAGACAGTTAGGTGACAGACCGTGAACACAAGGTGTTAACTGTGAGATCGTAAATATGAAACAGTAACTGAGAAATAGTGAATCATAAAACCGTAAAGTAAAATATAGTAAAATATTAAACATTAAGACCAGTAAGATATCTATTTATGATTGATCATACCAAGATCATGTATGATGTAAAATAATCTCTCAGAATTTAATGGTTTAGTGAATATATCATCAAGTTGATATTCAGTACCAATGAATTCTAAAGTGATATCACCTTTTTGGTAATGATCCCCCAAAAAGTGATGTCTTACATCAATATGCTTTGTCCTAGAATGTGAAATAGGATTCTTTGAAATTTTAATAGCACTTGTGTTGTCACAATTTATTGAGACATGTCTGAATTGATATCCATAGTCTATTAAAGTGTGTTTCATCCACAAAATTTGTGCACAACAACTGCCAGCAGCTATGTATTCAGCTTCTGTAGTAGATAATGCAACAGAATTATGTTTCTTACTACACCATGATACTAGTGACTTTCCTAAAAGGGGACATGTTCCATAGGTTTTTTTTCTATCTAACTTACATCCTGCAAAGTCAGCATTAGAATAACTAACTAGTTCAAATGATTGTCCTTTTGTATAGAAAAGTCCTAAATTTGAAGTATGCTTGAGGTATTTGAAAATTCTCTTTACATCATTTAAATGTGACTCTTTAGGGTTTGCTTGAAAATGAGCACACATACACACACTGAACATAATATCAGGACGAATAGCAGTTATGTAGAGTAGACTTCCAATCATTCCTCTATAAGTGGTTTGATCAATATATTTTCCATCTTCATCAATATCCAACATACAATTGGTACTCATGCGAGTGTCACTACTTTTTGTGCTATCCAATCCAAAACGTTTTAAAATATCTCTAGTATATTTACTTTGAGTTAAAACAATTCCATCATTATTTTGAATGATTTGAAATCCAAGAAAGAATTTATGTTCACCCATTAAACTCATCTCAAATTCATTTTGCATCATTTTAGAAAAATCAGTACATAAATAAGTTTTTTAAGATCCAAAAATAATATAATATACATAAATTTGTACAACTAAAACATCTTTAGAAATTCATTTTATAAAGAGAGTAGGATCAGCTATTCCTTTTGTAAAACCTTTAGAATTTTGAAAAGTACTCAATATGTCATACCAAGCTCTTTGAGCTTGTTTTAAACCATATAAATCTTCTAATAATTTGGAAATATGATTTGGAAATTGAGGGTTTGTAAATCCAGGTGGTTGTTCAAAAAAACAACATCCTCAGCTATATACCAATTTAATAATGCACTCTTGACATCCATTTGATATAGTTTGAAATTTATATGTGCAGCATAATCAAGAAAGATCCTAATGGATTCTAGTTTGGATACTGGAGAAAAAGTCTCCTCATAGTCAATTCCTTCCTCTTGACTATAGCCTTGTGCAACTAACCTATCTTTGTTTCTAACTATATTTCCAGATTCATCTACTTTATTTCTAAAAACCCATTTAGTTCCTATGGTGAAAGTGTTGTTAGGTCTTTCTACTAGTTTCCAAACATTATTTCTTTCAAATTGATTGAGTTCTTCTTGCATATAAATTACCCAAAATTCATCATTAATAGCATCATTAGTGGTTTTAGGTTCAAGCTCGGACAAGAAGGATTGATATTCAACCTGATTTCTAAGAGATTCTGTAGTGTGTGTCCCTCTATCAAGATTACCAACAACAAAATCTAAAGGATGATTCTTTAGAATCCTAGTTTATCTAGTAAAGGTAGGGCTATAAATTTTGGGTTCTTCTCTAGGTTGGGGTTCATTTGGAGAAGATTCTGAAATATTTCCAGAACTGATTGTCTTTACAGCACGTTCGTTGATTTTATCATTAAGATTCAAAATAGATAAATCTTATTCAAGATTTTCAAGAGATGACTTTGGTTCATGTGGATCAATTTCATCAAATTTGATTTGAACAGATTCTTCAACACACATGGTTCTCTTATTAAAAACTCTATAGGCATTTCTAGTTATAGAATATCCTAAAAAGACTCCTTCATCACTCTTAGAAGCAAACTTATCCAGATTATCCTTGGTATTAAGAATAAAGTCTTTGAAACCAAAGACTTTAAAGAAATTAACCTTAGGCTTTCTATTATTCCATAGTTCATAAGGGGTATTTTTGAGAACAGGTCTAACTAAGACTCAATTGATGATATAATAATCTGTATTTACAGCTTCAGCCCAAAAATAAATAGGCCTGTCATACTCATTAAGCATGGTTCTTGCTATTTATTTAAGGTTTCTATTCGTTCTTTCTACTACACCATTCTGTTGAGGTGTTCTAGGGGCATAAAATTTGTGACTATAGCCATTTTGTGAGCAATAATATTCAAACTCTTGATTTTCAAACTCACAACCATGATCACTTCTTAGGGTTTTAACCTTATGTCCACTATGGTTTTCTACAGACTTGGAGTATTTAACAAAGTAATAACAAGCTTCACTTTTTTGAGCTAAGAAATATACCCATGTATATCTAGAAAAGCCATCTACTAAGACATAGACATAGTGCTTCCCATTTAAGATATAAGCTCTAGATGGTCCAAACAAGTCCATGTGAACCAACTCGAGAGGTTGAGAAGTTGAAACTTCTTTCTTTGATTTGAAAGATATTTTGTGTTGTTTTCCCTTTTGACATGGATTAAAAACATTGTCATTTGGAAACTCAAGTTGGGTAGGTCTCTAAATAAGTTATTTCTAGTTAGTTTTCTAAGTGAGTGTATATTACAGTGTCCTAATCTCCTATGCCATAACCAAGACTCTATGAAAAGAATTTAAACAAGTAACATTTTTCTTAGCTAAAGAATTTAAATCAACATCATAAACATTTTCATTTCTTAAGGCAGAAAATATTAAAACATTCTTAGAATTAAAAACATTACAAGAATCATTTTCAAAATTTATCATTAAATCCATCATCACATAATTGAGATATACTTAACAAGTTATATCTCAATCCATCAACAAATAAAACTTTAGAAATTAAAACTGAGTTAGTGTTACCAATTTGGCCTAGGAAGATGATTTTTCCCTTAAAATTATCACCAAAGGTGACATGAACTCCATAAACCATGATTAGGCTCTTAAAGCATGAGTAATCCCCAGACATATGTCTTGAACATCCCCTATCCAAATACCATGTCTTCTTGTGGGAACTCTTCAAATAGGTTTCCTACAAAACAGATTTAGATTGGAAATGATTTTGGTACCCAGATCTTCTTGGGTCCAGACAGGTCAGCAATCAATGATTTTGGTACCCAAATTTGTCTTATGGGTCTCATATATTTTACATAATCAAAATATTTTGAAAGATAAACTCTATTTGATCTATAACTATGTGAATAACTAGTTGAAGCATATGAATTTCCAAAACTAGAACAAACAGAATTTTGTCCTGATTTAGGAATAAATCTAGTTTTAGTGAACTGCCTTTTTCCAGGTTGGTAGCCTATTCTAGTAGTGTATTTTGGTGCCAATTTATTTCCTAGAATTTTAGTTAGAGTATCTTTTCCATTTGTGAACTTTTCTAAGTCCTTTATAAGTTTCTCATTAGACATTTTCAGTTCTGTATTTTCCTTTCACAGTTGATCATTCTTTTCCTTTTCTATATCAAAGGCAGATTTAACATTGGCAGTGAGAGCATGTTGTTTCTTTAGTGACTTATATTTGTCCTTAAGTTCATTACATGTTTCCTCCTGCATGTTACAATATTCAAGCAATTCATCCTTAGAAATATTTTCATCACTATCTGAATCACTGTTATTTTCAGAATAATAATCTTTCAGCATAGGGGAAACAAGTACCTCATAGGTATTGGTCATGAAGCACGTGTTGGTGAGATTCTTTTCAGAATTGGAAATTTCATATTCACTTGTGTTGTCTTCTGAAGCACTCCAAGTAGCTTTCATAACTTTCTTGTACTTCTTGTCCTTATAATCAAATTTCTTTTTGAACTTTAGTTTTAGACAGTCATCCTTGATGTGTCCTTTCCTTTTGCACTCATAGCAGATTATATCATCTTCCTTATCATATTTCTTCCAATCCTTATTCCAATGACCTTTATTGTCATACATACCTTTGTAATTATATTTTATGTAGAATTTATTCTTCCTATAAAATTTCTTAAACCTCCTGGCTATCTGTGCCATTTCAGCATCACTGTCAGAGTCTGAATCGTCACTTGTTGAACATTCAGTTTGTATTTGAACTTTGTCTTTGTCCTTTCTCTTTGAAGCAGTAGACTTAAATGCAACCTATTTTCTCTTGGGTTCATCATATTCTTCATTATTCACCTTGAATTCTTCCCCATACATCATAAGCTTACCAATAATATCTTTGACAGACAGAGCTCCAATTTCACATGATTCTTTGATTTAAACATAAGTGTCTCTCCAACTATCTGGAAAACATTTCAATATCCTCATGATTTGTTCCTTTGCTGGAACAACCTTTCCAAGTGAACTCATTTTATTGAATATCTCATTGAATCCGAGATACATATCAGAAATAAGTTCGTCAATTTTCATTTTAAAATAATCATATTTAATAGTATAAGTATTTAATCTCATTACTTTAACATTAGTTGTTCCCTCTTGAGAAACACCTAAAGTATCCCAAATTTCATAAGCTGTTTTACAGGTAGATATTCTATTGAATTCTTCATATACTAATTCACAATACAAATCATTCATATCTTTACAATAATTATTGTAAGCTAATTTAGTAGGTTCATCCCAAGTAGTTATTTCAGTTTCTGGAATTTTATATTTAAATTCTATAGCAGTGCAGATATCAATAACCATACTTTCTAAATGAATTTTCATTTTAAGTTTCCATTGAGCATAGTTTGTACCATTGAAGAAAGGTGGCCTGTTAGTATTATCACCTTCTAGTATATTGTCCATAACTAGATTTTAGAAAATATATTAAAGAGATAAAATTTATAACTAACAAAAATTTAAGATCATTAAAGATGAAACTAAAATCACAGTGGAAAAACAGAATGTTTTGAAAACTTTGAAAAACAAAAACAATCCTCTGATGTGAAATATTGGTTGGAGTGGACACTCAAGAGGGGGGGGGGGTGAATTGAGTTCCAATTAAAATTTCTGTTAAAATATTTTCTATTAAAATCCCCCAATTTATAAAGCAAGTTAAACTGTAGTGAATTTGTAAAACTGTAAAGGTTCAGTTAGATTCTCAAAAGATTGATTAGTTCTCATTTAATCTAATCAGAAGATTAAATTAGCTTTTGAAACTAACCTACTGATTTAGAATAGATACAAACACTTTCTAGATTAACTATCAAAGTAACTTTTAAACAGATTTTTATTTCAATGTAATAAGCAGCGGAATATAAATTAGATACTGTATATTTTGAATTTAAACTAAAAATGCACAGTAGATATAACCAAGAGGTTCCGTCTCAAGACGATACTTAGTCCTCTCAAATTTATATATAAATTTGATCCACACCCTGGATCGGGGTTGAAAACAGTACAAGACTGTCCAGGCCACGCAGGGACCTCTACAACTGTTCTTCGTGGGAAAACAAAGACAACAGTGCACAGGCTATCCAGGTCCTACCTGACCTCTACCACTATCCTCAGTGGGACACAAGAAGGTGTAGAAAGTTTGGAATGAGGATTTAGTATCTTCCAGTTCTACGCAGGAGACAGTGTTTGTGAAAAACAAACATGATACACAAACTGCTTGAAATTAAATAATAAGTCACTTAGAGATAGTATATGAAAGTTTAGAAAGCTCTAGTGATTGGAAGTGCAGCACTGGACTCGTTGGATTCAGCAGAAATGCTTATGAGTCCTTATCTGGTTTTTTTGTTGAAAAACAGAGTGTTGTGGTTCATCTTTTGCTTCACCAGGAGAGAAGATGTTCTCTCAACTCCCGAATACTTCGTGTGTTCTTCAATAATGTAGTATTGCATGTATGGAACTTCATTGAGGATCATGCAATGTGTTCTTCACAGTTGTGCTCATGATTGGTCTTCAGTTCAGTATAGAGCTTGCGGGTATTGTAGTATGTGTGTGGAGACATGTCAAGCATGATAGTGTCCTCTACTGTAGCTCAATATTCATTATATTCCATGAGCTCCGGTAATAGGAATTATTTTCTTTCCATAGGTACGAGGTATGGTTTCCTAACAGACCAACAACTATCATTAAATAACAATAATTGCATTAAAAACATTAAATATTACCATTAGTATTATTTAAATAATATAGACAAAAAGGTTAAGAAACAGTGTCAAAGTAGTAGTGAAAATGGTGTCTCTTTGAATTAGTTTCTCCTTCATAGTATGTTCTTCACGGTGTGTCCATGTCATGATGTCTAGCTGACAGTGTCTAAGTCACAGTGTGACATTCACGGTGTCTGGGTCACGGTGTCCGGGTCATAGTGTGTCCTTCACGGTGTCTAGGTCACGGTGTGTCCTTCATGGTGTCTGGGTCACTGTGTATCCTTCACGGTGTCTGGATACATAGACAATTAACTGTATTCAAACTCAAACAATAATATGCAGAATATGAATTAAGATTAACCGTTATCAAGTAAGAGAACTTGAAACATAAATACAAGTGTTTGATAAGATAAGTGATAGTTGTGATCATGCGAAAGATTTTTAAATAATAATGAGAGTAATTTACAGTAATAAGATTTGAAATCATTGAAACATGATGTGTAATTATTATTGAGATTTGTGATCATTAAAACATGATTAATACAAGAGGAGTCCAACAAAATACTAGAAGATGATTTTTTTAATAAGGACCGATACCCAGGGTTTGACCAGAAGTGGGTATAAAACTTTACCAACTGAATGACCAAACAGTGGGTACATACCTATACCCATGGTTTGTTCAAAACCTGGTTATAAGTAATTCCATTGAAATTTACTACACCAATGGTTTGAGAACTGTGGGTATAGGTTGAATATACCCATGGTTTGGTCAAAACAAAGTTATAGGTCTATCTTGAATTCTTGAGGACCAATGGTTCATAGAACCATGGTAATATCCTATACCCATGGTTTTTTTCTATAAACTTGGTTTGAAGCATGATAATATGAAAAGATTACAATAGTGTCTCCTAACATCATAACCTATAGGGGTTGTATCATGATGCCCCTAGGTTGGGGTCCCCATCATTGGTGCATTCATTCCACAATTTAGATGGGTCATTCCATGAAAAGGGAAGGTTGAGATCCAAGACATCAACCTTGGGTGGCCATACCACATCCCAAAAGGTCATAGCATTACTATTTCAGGTGAAGGGGTACATCATGTCATGACTGATTCCTCTGAGTCGTTACATGTCTAAGCCCAGGTTTAATTTTTCTTAATGGCGGGAAACCCATATTATTGGGGTCATCCCATTATTTTTTTGTTAGAAACAAGGCATTATGTGAGGGATAAGTTGGAAAGATCTCACCCTCCCCCTTCCTCCATTGATCACATGAAATTTGAGGTAATATTATATTTATTTTAATGGTGATATGAGGTACATCACTCCATCCACATCCACTATTCTTGTTTATCATTCAATAGAATTATATTCCATTAAAATTTTATGTAAGGATTTGATTATGATTTCCACCATAACATAGTCAATATCATCCTGGATAATGGAGATTTTTCTCCTCAAGAATATCATTTTTCTTAGGATGATAGATATATATAGTTTCATTTCATTTCATTAGAGTAGAATAAAATTATGGATTTATTTAATTTTATTTACTAAATTGATATAAATTAGTTTTCAACATTATGTTAAATGATAATAATTTTACCAATGATAATGTTGGGGTTATTCCATGTATCATTCTAGTGTAGTTGGACATTATTATGTTATGATGACAAGGAATAGTGAGATTTTAGGTAATTATTTCTATTTAAATTAAATTGAAAATGTAATTATATATTTTTATAATTATTATCATTTGAAATTGTGGCTTTAGATATATAATCACAAGATAATGAAAAACTAAGTTGACCATCAGTGGTGGTCATGTATGATTATGGGATATAACTCTTTATGAGGTAGGCTTTCCTTAGCACAAGAGCCTCATCCTAGTTGGAAAGGACTATAAAAGTTCATCCAAGAGACCCGAGTTTAAATCATGTTGGATACATAATTTTGAGGTTATTATAGTGGTACTAAAGTAAGAACTTTTTGGCACTGTTTCAGCTACAACTATTCAATCATTTGGGTTTTGGGCCACCTATTTGGCCATTGGGTCCTTCAAGGCCTTTGGGCCACCAAAGGCCTTCGGACCAGTAAGGCTTTTTGGCCACCTCATGGCCTCTGGGAAATCTCCAGCCCTTCGGGCCACCTCATGGACTTCAAACCATCAAAAATTGTACATAATAGACCATGTAGACTCTACAAGGAGCATAATCCAGATGAAGATTCAGAGTAGGCACATTCACCAGAGAAGAAACTAACAGATTTGGATGAAAGACAGGTTATGGCATTGCCATCGAAACTGGCTTGTGCATGCATGAGAAGCCTAGAAGATCATCCATGAGAAGGTGGAGAGATGGCATCACAATGTAAAATCTAGGGAGGATAAGTTCTATTATGTTATTATCTGGATATTTCCTTTATGACCTATGGTTCATGTAATCTCTAAGCCTACAGGCATTGAAAGGGTTCCCCTTCACCCCTTGAAAGTGGTATTATACAAAATCAATAAAAAGAAAGCCTTTAGGCCATTCGGGGTTGAAGGAATACTTTTCCTAGACATCATCCTATGGTTTTTGCATTGTGTTTTTGTGTATTTGATATGTTATCTCACAACTATGGGAGACCCATTGTAAAATTAAAATGTTTTTTCCACTGTACTCCCATGTGTAGAAAAAATATATCCATGGACATAATGTTCCCTTTACACTTGTGTGATTCCTATATTGTAGAAATATTAGGATATTATTATCAATATGATCCTTAAGATATAGCTTCCATGGGGGATAGTAATTAAATTCAATTAATTTATTGTAGTGTCTTGATATAGGTTCCCTTAGTTCCCTTGTGTAAGAGAGAGTGATGGATCAAGAATGGGTTTTCTAAAAAAATACCATGTTAGGGCCTTTATAAACCTTATATCCTTTAGGACAGTTGTTTAGAGATTGGGTAAAGTGTCTCCACAATAATATGTGTGATCCACGGTAGATGTTCCTTTGGTAGGGTCATATATGGGATGGGTGTTTTAGGAACTACCTAGTGGGTTAGAGGGGATATGGGATTGATGTTATATATCTAGGGTGATGAAACTATTATATCTATAATAAGGATGAGGAAACCAAGATATTAGCATGGAATTGTTGAGGAATTTTATTTCTTCTTCGTTGTAATATTTTTACATGGTAGTTGGAAAAGAAAACGAGGATCCCATATAGGGTGTTTGGGAAGATATCTGACTTTAGAGACCTTTTTGGGTTCCCTAATAATTTATTTACCCAATAAAGGGTCAGTTCTATAGAGTTTTTATTAATTATTTTGTGTATTTACTTAGAAACCTATGATTAAAAGCGTAAGATTTTTGTGGCTATTTTGACTGGGATGAGATGTGTTCTTGAGAGGCCATCCTAGAGGGTATATATCAGGATTGAGCTGGTGGAAAACTATCATGGTATGCCATCACTTTTTGAGTAGTATTTTTCTATGGTTGTTTATATTTTATTATATGTATATATAAATCATTGTGTGTGTTTTTTTATATGTGTGTGTGATATGTGAATGCAAGGTAAGGGGCTTAGTGAGCGTATTTCCCCCAGGTAATGGAGGCATAGTACACAATTTTGGATGAGTTATGATTCCCCATGGCATGTGTGATATGATTTTTGGGTGAGTTTAATTTATGTAAGGATTATATTAGATATATGTTTATTATGTGAGATGAGTTTTTTCTTGGTTTATGTTATGTGGTTCTCAATTATTTGATTTTTCCTTTTTTTAATATGCTCCATATTATTCTTTGTATGATGAGTTTGTCACATATTTATTATGGGTATTCAATTTAGAGGCTCACAGTTAGTATCTAGAAAATTTATGATATCTAGGAACTGGTGCTAAGGCTGGAGGAGTTTTCAATAGGGATTCTATAAAGGGTTATTGATAAGAAAAATTTTACAATATTTCTTGGTTGAAATGATTAGATACACTTCAAAACTGTACGAACGATGTATGATCAATGTCAAGGGTCACCTTAACAACCTAGGGTTCATTTTTATTTATTTATTTAATTCTAATGGATTTCTTATTATTCAAATTATATCACATGTTCATACACTATATTGATGTTTCATCATCAGGATGTCATTGATGCTTTCTTAGTGAGTTTTACTCACACCCTAATAATACTACCATAGAACATTAATACATGAGTATTAATCATATTCATGTGTTCTATTATGAAAGAGGTCCCATGTTTCTTGATAATATGGATATCTCAAGTGAATTATAGAGAATAAAATGTTTTGAGGGTTAGGGATAGTGATAGATCCTCAATGTATTTTTTTTAAAATTTTATTGGACCGATGTTTGGTAAGAATTATTTTAGTATTAAATGATTTATAATTTATTTTTCAACAATATCATTTTTATTTTTTCATTCTAAATAATTTGACTATTTCATTTTGAATGTTGTTTGGTTATTATTTTACTGTTATGTTAATCTAATTAGAGGATATAGTCTCCCCATGGCTATAACATTGACCCTCCCTACTATTCTACAACATTTGATATTTGGGTTTTCATGCATGAGGTCAGGTAGAACCCCAAAATGGATACTAGTGAGTTTTATAGGGCTAGTGGGGTATTACTGGTACAATCACTTTCATAGAAATGAAATGTATTTGAGTTTATTTTTTATCAACCATTATTTATATTAATTGATTCTTATATTATCCATAAATAATTTAGATAAATATGAAAATTTATTTTTGGTTTTCTATGTGATTACATATCATGGTTCCTTAAGTCATAAACCACATTTTTCAGTTTTTTTTATGTTATTTTTTATTCAGTTTCATTTTGGACATTTCATGATATATAGGATTTTGTGAGTGTAATTATGAGTTTCGAGAATTGATAGTTGGTTTTTTAATTTGTAGGGAGTGTGATGTGGCAGTGGTAATGATTTATAGTAAAAAATGGTTACATTTTAATTATATAGAATGAGTGGGGATTTAATCTTTTAGGAGATATATTTTACCCTTTGGTATTTCTAATGTGGTTAAAAGCTCGCATTATATTATACTGTAACTAATGAAATCAAATGAATGATATTTTGTATCATCAAAAGTGTATGGTTTAATATTTTAGGGTTAGTTAAATGTTTCTAAGAATTTTTTTTTGTTATAAAATCAATTCACTCATGTGATATAGTTAGGTGATTTATTAAATGATTTAATATCAATTGTTTCATTATGAATGGATTATTTATTGGTTTTTGGTTCAGGTCAAATAACTTTTTTCATTCAATAAAGAATATTTTTTAGATCCATATAGACACCAATTTATATATTTTGGACATTCATATTTGGTTTTTTCAATTGTCTTGTAAATCTTGGATTATTTTTGGGAATGTCTATCTTTTTATTTTACTTAAATTATTTATTTAATGATATACCATGTTAAATATGTTGATGTTTCAAATGTATATTATACATTTCTATTATTGAATTTATGTATTCATAAATATTTATATAAATATGATATATATTTGGTTATATAGGAATCCTAGTTGTTTTAAATCCTTGTGAGGTTGTATAGATGAAAATTCACCTCTTAGAACTACAGAAGGATGTCTAGATAGTATTTCCATTATATTGAGGATCTTTATCTTTTTTTTATAGTATGATAATATTATACTTGAAGAAATTTTGAATAATACTACTAAGATGAGATAAATATTGCAGTACATTCAATGTATTAACATTTATTGGTGTGGGATGACTCTATTTTTATTCTAATTTAACTTCACCTCATAATAAAATAGGAGAATATATTTTTTATGACATTCATCGATGGACATTGTCATTTCATTACTATTCAATTACTTTTATGTTGTAAATTATTACGATTATATATACCAAAAAAAGTACATGTATTCATGTGATTATTCTCCTATTGAAGTTGGGGTTCTTTTCTGGATCCCACTGTGATTTCATTCTCATACCCTACTTGTACACCCTGGCTCACATAGAGTTTAAAATGAGGAATTAAAAGTAGGAGAAGGATGCATGCTAAAACAACTTATATGGTCAAAATACTATATGTGAATCCTTGTATGAGTGAAAGACCATAAATGAAAATAGATAGAGGATGTGACATGTGGGTATGATATTTTATTCAACATATAGTAGTATTTTTTTATTTCATTAAATTGGATTTTTCTAATTTATGTTTTTATTTGGACTATTTTTATTCTTTTTTCATATATATATATATGTGTCTATGTTTTAATTTTATATATTGGTCATAAGACCCACCATAGTATTACGTTTCCTTTATTTATTGTTTTGGATATTTAATTTATGGGTGTTTTTTGATGGATTATTTTGTGAATATAGTAGTAACATTTAATGATTCACAAAATAGTGTAAATAAATCCAACAATTATTGATTTATATCACTTGGAATATTCAAACACTTTGATTGATAGTAGAAATAACTATATTCTTGTTATTTTATGGTCCTGCTATATAAAAGGGTGAGGCTAGGTCATTACATCATTGGTGTAAAGAGAAAGTGATCAATTATGATTTATAAAAATATTATAATAAATATTAATATCACATAATTATTTTTAATATCTGTGGAATGTGTATACAGTTCATCATCGTATTACTAATCCATGTAAAAGTTTTATTCCATGTTCCCGTTTTTTTATTTTTATGTTCATGTAAAATTATTCATGAAAATTACTATTATTGATCATAATAGAACATGATAACATATTAGGGATAAATTAAAATAAAATTAGAGAATTTAAAATTACTAAACTCTATAGTTATCACCCACCCCGGTTTCTTTCATACTAAAATATCTTGGACCTCACCCCCATGGTCTTCAATCCATCTTTCAAGGTTATTTATCCCATAAATTATTATACACTTCCCAATATATCCCTCATCCTAAATTTTGTTTCTAAACTAGTGTGAATGATATCCATGTGAGATTAATATATATTATATGATTTTATTTTTTATAAATAAATTAGGTGAATTTTTTTTTTCTTTTAACTAGTTTTTTTAAACTCAGTTGAATACTCAAATTTTGATACACAAAAAGATAAGCATAATCCCTCAGCTGAATCCCTATGGTATTCAGATATTGAAAACTATTTTTAGTGAGAAAATGAAATTAGGTCTTGATTTTTCCTCAAAATTTATCTCAATAATAAAAATATTATATTAAAAATTTATAAGATATTATCAAAATAATTTTTTTGATAAATATTATCATGAAGGTCATAAAAAATAATGTGAGAAAAAAGTATAAATTGGCTTGTGTAACAAAAAAGAAAAAATGTGAAACGTATATAATGATACATAATACAAAAAATCAATCATTGCGACTGAATTCATGGTTCTATAGTTCAAAACATAAAATGAATAATTTTATCCTTTTAATAATATCCATACTAAAAAAGAATATATATTCACTAATGTGTACCTATAAGGGTGTAATAAAAAATCAATAAAATTTACTCAATGATTACTATATATTCTTATTAATTAGTAATAATAATATTTTCATTATAGATGAAAATATATAAATAATAAAATCATTAAAATTCACAATTATAAATAAATTTATTTTAAAATATTGGAATATTTAAATTTTTTTCAAACTGTCACAAAATATAATCTATATCAAAACATAGAGAAAAAAAGTTCATTTTCAGACTATAAATGAAAACTAATCAAAAGAACATGATTTAAATAAAAATTAGTTTTAGAAAAAAAATAACAGAAACCGGTTGTTTATTATTTTAAAAAATATTATATGTTGAAGTCTTATCATTATATAAATTATATGGGAAAAATAAACTAGAAAGTTAGTTAAATTTATAATAAAATTATTTTTCACCAATCATAATACTTTTATAGATAATGTCACACCCAGGCATACACCAATACTTATACTATTATTGATTGAAACCCATTGTTTAAAAGTATAGAACCTGGCCATATGACCCCTGTAACAAACTATTTTTTCTCAAAAAATAATATACCTTAAACATATTTCCAAATTCAATAAAAATAACAGTAGCAATAAATCATTTTTTTATAAATAGAATATAAAATAGTTTTCTAATATATATCCAAAAAAGCATTAATTATGTCATAAAATTCATAGAATGGGAAGTTTTACTATTTGAATGATATTTAAGAAAATATATAAAATAACCCCATCAAGAAAAACTGATATAAATAATTTTTAAATTTATATTTTAAAATTATTTATAAGATTTACTAAATTAAAATCGTTGGAATTTGATTAAAACCCGGATATATGCTAAAATATCCATTTCAAGAAAACTAATTTTTTTAAATATTATTTCAAACAAAACTATAATAGCTTATCATGAATAAAACATCATAAAATAATAATCCTTCTAAAAATTCATCTAAAATTCGAATAGAGAATAGCTAAAAATGATAATCTTATAGTGAAACCTAACATGTTTGGGCTTCTAAATATCTATGGATTCAATAAATTTACTTTGTTAATTAATAAGAAGATTCATTGAGGTTTATAACCAAAATTATAAAATTAAAAAAATAACCCATTTTAAAATACAATCTAAATTTTTAAATTATCCAAAAACAATTACTATTTAAAAAGAATAAGTTTCCATTCCTTAGTAAGTGAAAAATACTATTCCATATGAAATTACCCACATAATTCTTACTATATTTATAGTTTTAATGATACAAAAATAATAAAAAAACCCTATAATTTTTCAGGTTATTTTTTTCATTTTGAATAGACTTATTCTAAACTACATAAACTAAGAATTTATCAAATTTTTACTGTTAATGTGAAAATATTTATCTAAAAACATTATAATGATAATACGAACTAATTTACTTCCTCCTTGACCTATAAATAAATGACCTTAATGTAATAAATATTATTATCCATCTACAATTATGGAGTAATATAAACATAATTGATTATATTGCTCAAAATTATAATTTCAATCACAAACAACAAATCCATACATAACCCAAGTAAATCCTCGAGGTACCTTAAAGGATAGAATGAAGAGTATATGAGAATTATATAATAATATTGTGGAGAATAAACATATTAAAAAATCCAAATCTTGAAAAAAATCCTTCATATGTAAATAAATCATTAATATTTCAAACCCCTCCTCACATCCCTTAGATTGACTAATGATAATTTATACAAGTTAATTTTTTATATTAAAACTTTACTAGATTATATATTCCCCCAACCAAAATCATATGTCATCATAAATATATATATATATTTATATGTGTGTGTGTGGGGGGGACATTATTAATTATTCATATAACATTAAATTATCAATAAATGACATCAATAGAAATGTTGGTCATTTTAATATAAATAAAACCCTGTCTTTATCTATATAAATTTTTATTAATTTAAAAAACTACATTTACTAAACATAAGTTTTATAAATACATCAAACATATTGATTATCACCCTAAAAAATTCTCCAATCACTTTCAACCTCAAAATTCATCAACCTTTATTACAAAATACACATTTCTCTATTCCATGTTTTCTATTATATCTTAACATGATTCCAAAACACCTATTCTAAGTGAATACTCTGACAAGTTATAATGATTTCCTATTTATCCAAAATCCACAATAATATTTAATAAAATCCATATTTTCCCATGTCAAATATATGACAATTGAGAAACTGAGATTTATCGGGTTGATATTCTTCAATTATGGAATAAATAATTTATCCATTCTATCATTTAATGATTAAAACCCAATCAATAATATCTCCCACAAACTAACATAACAACCTTAGATGGACCAACATACAAGGGTGATATTTTTCATCATTTATTATATTGTTTATGTCCCATATAATTATACATATGGGAAAAGGCATAGTTTCTAGGATTATATACCAAAATTATTCATCATTGATTGACATATGAATCATTATCTTCAACATTTAACATGACCACAAAATTTGTCTCTCAATCATTCCAGTCCATCAAATTTTTAAGGAAATATCCTATCATATAATTCATTAAATTGATAATTATGGATAAAGTCTTTAAATCAATTATTATAAGAAAAATCATCTAGATGAATTTGGTATTTTGAAAACCATCTAAAATAAAACAAATGTGATTAAAACATATATTATAATAAAAAACTTCATTTATATTTCTCTTAATCAGATTGTTTATAATAATTCATACTTATATTTTATTATAATCCCATTAAATTTTAATTACTTTCTAAAAAATTATACTTCTAATACAAATCCATGATAATGGGATTTGGACATCGATAGAGATTAAATGCCTCATTGATATATAAAAAAAATGAGAGTTGATATCTCTCATTGATATATAAAATAAATATATATTCAACCAAAAACATTTCCTTAATAGTCAATAGTTATGTTTTCATTATACGATGATCCAATATTACCAAGATAAAATAACACTTCCATGTTTTTCAAGTTAATATAACATGAAATTCCATGAAAATATCTTCCAATATCAAATTTTATATATAAAAATGTTCTTTTAGAAAATTTGGTCTTTTATTTTATTTTTATAACTATTAACAAATAATATATTATAAAATGAATTTATTCATATATCAATTCATTATAGAACACCAATATTTGTTCCCAATTTCATAGTATATCATTAAAAATTTATGATATATTAAATAACATCATAAGAAAAAAAATATTATAACATTAATTGAAAATAATCAATGAAAACAATACATTATTTATAAAATTTATAGTCAAACCAGATGTTAAGAACCCACTATTTTGGGAATCACACATCCTATTATACTCATAATCAAATTTGTTTCTTAGATTTGTTTTATATAAAATAGAATAATAAATTTGTATGTAGATAACAATATTAAATCTCTATATCATTATTATTCTAAGTGTAAGTCAACCAACATTCTGATTTGTTTCCGACGCCCATATGATATATAAATTACAAAGAAATAAGTCATAATATTCAAATAACTAGATATTAAAGAAACTTTTATATGTTTTTTATATGAGTTAAAATTTAAATTTCTATTATTATTCAACCACCATTATTGTCTCATATTTCATTCTCTTTGGTTTAATATATACAATAAACTATTTTGATACGAGTACACCATAAATTTCTATCTAAAAAGATAATCCCACCATGTCAATAAATAATAAATCATTGTAACTAGTTCAATATCATGAATAGGGTAATTACTCAAATGATGTTTCAATTGTATTAACCAAAACACAATTACATTATTGAATAGTTTTAAGGATAAAATATCACTTATTAAATGTATCATTACAAAATATATATCTTTATCCTAAGATCATCATGATATGAAAAAATATGATATATTAAAATGTGATGATACTTTATAACATGTACCAATGATATCCTCAGATACTACACTCAATTATATTCTTGGTGAAGTTATCTTAGAAGATACCATCTTGTTCCTTCCTCCACGGTGAATACAAAGATCAATATAATCACCCGATGATTGCATAGGACCCTCCTTAAAACCATTATATGCTTTTATATCTTGATATAATGGATGGATAAGGAAGTGATATTTGGGAGATTATGTAGGAAGTGTACATAATTTCATGAACACTAACTCAATGTATTTCCATTATTTATATAGTACTTGGAGAATATCCCAAAACAACCACACATTTACTTATATTTTTTTAAATGTATGGGAAAACATCACATATTTACCATTATTATAATTTATTCAATCAAATGTAGTGTCACCAATATTTAATCAACTATAATGTTACAATTATTTTTATCCAACATCAAATATTTCTTAATGTTAACAATTATAATTCCAAAAACCTTATTTAATCAAAACATTCTATAAGAGTCAAAAATTATTATTTGATGAATTATTATATAACCATGTCATTTAATATGATAAAAAATGAATATTTCATTATTATTTCTTTTTGTTGCAAGTAAAGAAATATGCACAAGGTTTTAATTATTTATTTTCATCATGGATATCGTAAAAATTGATACCACTTATATCATCTCACGTAATGTTGCCTAAATATATCATACAAAAATAGTGTTTATGGAATATAAACATCAATCTATAACTTGTTCTAAATCCACGTAGGCTTTTTAAAATGTATCTTTTTTATTAAAGTATATACAATAGCATAATAAAATATATCCAAAAATCCTTTTGTATATTTCTAGAACACTTTTTCCATGTTATAATAAAAAAACTATGTATCACAATATATGTAACACCATGGGAATATATATCCCAAAAAATCATGGATAAACTCTACAAAAATTAGAGTATCTCTTTGAATTTTATAAAACAAAGTCTACTTTCATTGAACTAAAATTTAAAACCCCATGGGGCTTTATAGAGTTCGAAAATAAATATGAATTTGAAATTTCAAAAATAAAAGAAAATAGTTGCATGTTTCAAAGCATCATTGTCTCTCTAACATTAAAATTATTTGAATGATTTCCATAAAACACATGTATATGTATACCTATTTCCACCTATGGTATCATATAAAATAAAACATAATCATATAAAACCTATGTATGAGACCTTGAGTGATCATGGAAAATGGTGTATAGAGATCCCATATATCCTTCATTAATGTTATCGATTCTCCATGTATATATTTAATATATGAATGAAAAAACATGTCATTCATTCAAGAAGATGAGAGAATCCCACATAACATATCTAACTATGTCAACACACTTCATTAGTTAATCAAAACCTATGTCCTAGATGTCATACTCATAATAGGAGTGGATAAATGCCATCTTTGTTAGGCATCAACCAATGATATGATGTAAAACATACCCAAGTACACTCTGATTAGTTATTCCTCTTAGATTGTCTAAGAAAGATATAAATATTTGATGTTTCTCATTCTATGCATCATTCCAAACTATTGAATGGGGATACAATATGATTAAACCACACCTAGAATACAAAAGACATATTGAATGACACAAAATGTGGTATATATGGTAGGTCATAAAATGAAAAAAAATTCTTATACTTCGAATTAATATCCTATATCATTATATGAAAACCTAAACTTGTTAACCAAAAAACATAATCACAAAAAATGATGCTCCATAACTAATAGTGGTGAAGGATAACTCCATTTCATACATTGAGTTTTTCAATTTTATTTCACTTCAAGGAAAAAAATATAAAAAATGTGTGAGAAGGAAAATATGGATTTAGAATTTTGAATATCATGATAAAATTACTATTCTTAAACACTCTTAAGGATACCTAAAATAGATGTTTCCATAAAATCATATCACTTATTATATTCCACAAAAGAGGACATATTTTTTGTGCACATTTTGGGGTTTTAAAACCACACTCTATCCCTTCGTAATTGATTCCACGTATCTATATTTCTACCAGAACACCCCAATAAAATCTATTACTATGTATCATCAACTAATAAATTATTTTAAATAATGAGGCAACTTTGAAATAATATTTCTTATATTTAACTCTTTAAATATTGTATTTATATTCAATAGCATGACAAAATGTAATATTATAATGATAAAAAGATTATTTTTATTATTAAAACTAATTTAAATTTCATCATCATCCTACATACATATTTACAATCAAATTTTTTTACTTTGACTTAGTTTTGTTAAATAATGTAAATATGTTCATTGTTTTATCTTACAAAAAATATCTTAATCACTTTAAGGATATAATTTGAGATTCACTTTTAAATTTTATAGGTATAATACTTAATTTATTTACTTTGAACTTATCTATATCGAAATATTCTCCCACAAGACACTATGAAACTATACTATTTTCCAAATTTCAGGGTTCAGTATACAAAATCCTTTGGGTTTAGTAATTAACACATAATTAATTGATGTGTAATATTTACAACTAAAAAATCATAATCCATATCATATAGTAATCTATGTTTTTTTTAATATTATAAAAAAAATTATAACATAAAATATTACATTATTGGGATATAGGAATACTTTTCTTAATATCTTAGAAAACATCTTGGATAAAATATATTATAATGGTTAAAAATCGTTTTTTCTCTTATCATATTTTCAACAATGTTATGGAGTTTGATGAATTATAATCAGTTTATTGCATCTAATTAATTCATTAATAACCAATGATATTTATTGGATGATTCAGTTGTATTTGTTTTAAATAATTTGTTTAAATAAAAATCAGATGATTATAGAGATAATCATCACTGTCAATATTGTCATGTGCTACGAAGAAGATAAATAAGCTACCTACCATTGTATTTTTTTAGGTGGGATCTAAGAATAACTACCAACCGAAATATTTTTAGAGCTTAAAGTGTTAAATTTAGATAATAATTCTATTTTAGAGTAATTATATGATGATGGTGAAAGATAAGAAAAATTATTATTTTGAAAAAACATGAAAAATTAATTTTTATATAAGAATGTTTTTAGAGGAATTGTTTCAAAGGGAATTTTTTATTATTATATTCTTTAAATGGCCAATTGTCAACTAAAATCTCACCCGAAAGGCCATGCAACATTGGTAAAATTTCTAGGATCTACATTATAGCCACACAATAGTGGTTATGGAAGAGAAAATAACCTATGTTTGTCAGCACAAACATAAATATCATGGGGTGAGGAAGAGACCATGATGTGAGACAGGAAAAAGGACCACGATTACAGGGTTCCACTAAGGTAATTTAATAGCTATGCTTTATTAATAAAAATTAATAATGTTCCAGTATCTTAATATTATTTGAAATGTGGGATTACTAAAAACACATGAAATATCCATATATTAAAAATGAAGTCTCTTTTTAAATTTAAAGTTTCCTTTTATATTTCCTACGTATGAACACCATGTTAGGGTTTTAGTTTTTTAGGTACATGGTACACCACTTGATTTTGTTTTTTGATTCCAAACATCATAAGGGATGATAGGTTCTAGTTCCAAAAATGAATTTGGTGAGATTAAAATGTATAGAATATCATTACACCATAAGGATCACTATATATAATATAGATTAATTAGATTCATTGGGAAGTATCGTAAGATGTTAATAAGAAAGAATATCACCCATAAAGAATGTGCGGGGTTTGAATGGTTGGATAATAGTTTGAATAGTGTTTAAGAACACTTATATTCTATTAATATCATGAAACAATATACATGAGTATTTGAAGTTTCATTATGATTTTAGTAGTTTCAAGTGTAATGAAATAAAATATATTTTTTTATAAATATAGAAGATCAATAAATTGAGTTTCGTTGATAAGATCTTAATTTTTAAAATACCACATCATGGTTGTCAATAAAATTTATGTTCATTGGTATAACTATAAACTATTTAAATAAATTCAATAATGTATAGATTATACATTTTTATGGGTGTAATAATGAGAGGTTAAAATCATTTGGGATAAGTACATGCATCCAGATGAGTTTTAATTATGAATTGAGTAGTTATTTGTTTTTATAGTTCAATTAAGGTAAAATAACTATATGTATACCTGATTAAAGAAACATGTTTACAAAATTTTGATACTGTTTTTCTCATAATCACATTGAGTATGATTATATTGGTTCATTTTTCAGATTAACATAAAGGAGAGAGAATAATTGAGATTGTACTATATATAGGACTTGACTATGACCTTGTAGATGACTGGAGTTGATATAATGTATAGAATAATAATATAATAGAGAAGGATCTCCCTGAATTCATTGGAAGATTCAATATAATATCTTTATTACCTATTTTTATTAGTTCTTAAGGAAGTCACGTGTGTACCATATTCATGAATCTATGTTGATAAGTCCATGTAATAATATATATTTCTATGGAAAAATACTTGTATTTTTATATTAATGTGATGAAAAATAAAAAGCAGCAATAAAAAATTATATTTTCCTATGGGATTTACTATGAATATAAGAGGTTAATGAAGAAGAGACAATAATTGGTTAATTATGTTGTATTTTAAATCAATTGGGATTCAACTATTAGAATCAAAAAAAATTTAGTTGAGAAATTTATACAAGATTTTATCTATATCATTATGAAGCTAGTGTAGTGAACTTATTTTGGAGAATTAAACATTATGGGTTATGATCATATGAATATATCTTTTTAATATAGAGTTTATAATAAGAAAAATTTGGAAAATAATATATTGAATTATATCAACAATATGTTAAAATATAGAGCATTGTTTTAATCCATGACGTGAGAGTGGAATAGCAGAGGTGGTGCTGAACAAAATAGAACTTTGTATGTTTAGAATTTAAAGAAAATATGATTTTACAAATTAATTTTTTAGAATTTCTAGAAATTTATATTATATGTATGATCTTATTATATGGACTTAATTATGGATAAGACAAACATACATACTTTATCAGAGAACATAAGTAGTCAAAGTCCAATTCATGAGGCTTAATTAATGAAAAAATCATGAGATTGATCATTTTTTAGGAGATAGATCTAACTAATGGGATCCAGTATAAATAAATAATTTAGAGATAGGTATATATTTTAATGATTTAACCCACTAGATTAGTCATTAGTGATCATCAATTTCTAGATATTATTATTCATATTTTTTGCGAGGTAACTTGTATATGTATTCACTTTGGATTACATGTGGAATTATAGGTCTTAAAAATACAAATGAACCAAGAGATCTTGTTTTAAAAAATCCTATTGGAAACCATATAAAAATAATTTGGTTCTTAATTATTTGTTATTTGGATTCATATGGGAATGGGTGAGAGTTAAAGAAACAACATGGAATGACTTTATCAAGGATCATAGATTTATGTGTGAAGAAAGAAATAGAGAAATATTTTCAATGGTTCACCCTCCCATTCTTAATGAAACAACTGAACCCAATAACCTCAATTTTAATTATAAAATCTTGCATTCCTTCTAAAATATCATTATAGTGGGAGATATAGAGATTTTTTATTCAGTTAATAGTAAAGTTATACCAACATTTGGAAAAAAACATTTATCATTTCCTGAAGAATCGGATGATATCTTATCATCTCTCACATCACCTGGATGGTTTATATGTTTCTACTATGGTATTTCCTAAAATATATAAAGATGAACAGAATAATTTTATAGATAAAAATCTCATGGGAGTTTATTGAAGTGAATGGAATATTATTTTAGTGTCCTTAACTACAAAAGTTTATATGATGGTGATGGGTCTCAAAACTATTAAGGAAAATTCGGATAAACATGAAAATATCATTGAATTGAATGTAAACGTAAAGGAAACAATGATATAGATTTAGAGAATTGTTTTTTAAGATGTGAAAATAGAAATTAAGAAACAATTGATGATTATGTTTCAATATTAATCATTATCATCAACAACATCATAGGTTATAGAAAAAAACTAAATGATTATACTATTTTCAAGAAGTTGATTTAGAAAATCTCAAATATATTTGAACTGACAATACTGACACATGAAAATATAGATTATATAACCCATAATGATCTAAATAATTTTATTTTTTATTATGATATGATTTAATCACATGAATTAATTTTCAATATCAGGAAGTAAATTTCATTCAAATCCATGATATTTTTAGAGATGAAGCAGAAAAAGGCTGAATTATCCTATCAATTTGAAAGGGATGAATAAAGAAGTGAGAACCATAATAGAATCGTTTATTTCATTAACAAAAACATCATAAGTGGAAAAGAAAAAATAAAAGGTATTATTGACCTAAAATTCTTTAATTATGGTGGAATTGGTAATTATGTAATTAACAACCAAGTAATGATACTTGAAAAAAATGAGTGTGATGATGAAGAAGAATCTCTTAAAAAACTGGAAAAAAGAAAAGGTGAGAAATTTTAATGAATTATAGGTATTCAAGAATGTTTTGAATAAACTAGACGGTTATGGAAAAAGTTAATGGATCATTAATAAGGAGTGAGTTAGAATAAAGAAGTAAGTCTCAAAATCAAACAACCATAATCCATAAACATAAAATTCATTTAGTCAACATAATCAATGAGGATAAATAATAATAGACATATACTGAGTACATGTTCATGGATGATCTTAAAAAAAATTGACAAAAAAACTCATCTAATGAAAATGATAAAACTACTTTTCAAAAAGAGAGTAGTTTAATAAGATAAGTAAGTTGATGATAGTGAGAATATTAATAATACCAAGTTGAAATTATATAATTGGATAATATATTGAATGAAATTGATGAATAACTAGTTGTGAATGAATAATAGTTAAAAGAGACACAATAATAGAGTCTTAAGGAAACAAAATTAATATGTTAGAAGAAATTTAAAAAATATTGTGGATTTTTAATTTGAATCATCCAAAACTATAGATAATTAATTATAATGAAATATGTGTATGTTGTTTTGAATTATTTCAGTATGGAAAAATAATTTTCAAATAATTGTACGTGTATTATAACCATAACTAGAAATATATGTTATGGAGAAAATAAAGAAAAATTCATTCCTTTATCATGGATTGGTGTATATGAGAAGAGAATATGATGTTCCCCATGAAATCTGAAAATTAAGGCTAGAATAGCCTAGGAAACACAAATTGGTTCACCAACACAGAAATCAGAATTATGAAAGACTGAAAATCAAAGGTTATTATCATTGTTATGGAAAAGAATTCTCTAAATCCTATAAATTATTGAATAATATGTCATATCTTTAAAATTGATAAAAGTAAATAGGTATAAATTAATAAAAATTAAGAAGAAAATACATGAGAAGAATGGAAATTCTTAGGATAAAGAAGTTTATATAGGAAAAGTCAAAAAATATTTCTAATCAAAATATGTTTTATTATCAAGGAATAATATATGTATTATTTGATCATAAATATAGATATTTTGTAAATTTAATGAAATAATTCTTGGTAAAATATATATAGATTACTAAATTCAATTAATCCCAAATAAGAGAACTTAAATATGATCATTTTGGTCAAAGAGGTTATTATCAAGAGGTAGAAAAACAGAATGGATTGGTAAGTGAATATGGTAAAAAAAATAAGAATGTTTACATAAATATTTAACCAAATTTATTATAATATGTTTTGTGGGAACTACAAGAAGAAGTTAAATAACACAAAATATTATAAAAAAAGCTACAAACTCATTCTATTTAACACCCCACCCATATTCCACTGAACTAATACCCCAAGCTAGTGTCCAACGTGGACTCAAGGGAACTTGCCTATAAATATAAGGTTATTGACATGTAGTGTGGTCTAATAATGTTACATTGGGTGAAATATTATCTTATTACAATAGGGTGAAACACAAAACTAACTAATAAATCATATATATCACCATAGATAAACATTATAACTAAGTAAATTTATGATAAAATAAATACAATATCACATGAATAATAGAATTATTTCTATATATATAAATAAGAAGAAAATAAATATCCATCAATCCATGTACAACCATAAAAATGTAAAAAAAATAGAAAATTACTAAAATATATTATAACACTAGAAGTCTTGAGATCTAGATCAGATCCTAACTCCCAAACTCCATACCAAACATGCAATAAAGCATCATCACAAGGCCTCACCCTAAAGATCTGAACTGAATCAAGTAATCATCTACTAGGGTACCTATGTTTCATGGTGTCCTGATAAGGGTGTGAGTAAAACTATGTGGGATACACCTAGGGTGCATAATGTTATTCTAATATATGATCAAAAAACATAAAAGTGTGCAATAAATAAATTGAGAAGCAATAAAACTGAGTCGAAAAACTAATTAAAATCCATTTTATCCTTAGGTCTTAATGATATAGTCTAGGATGACACTGCCTATTACGGATCACACATGAGTCATAGTATTAGACTTTACTAAATCCATCGTACTGACCATTTTATGCATTGATAAGTGAATTTGGAATGCTTTGTGGGGAACAATTAAATTAACATAGCAATAAATAAATAAATAAATAAAATATTATCAATCCTTATTCTTATGACCTCGATAGAATATATGTTCTTCAACTAGGGTTGGGGTGTCTATAATCATGTTTCAATGATTGTGCCTCTAATGTTACATGAAGGATCCAAATCCAAGCATCACAACCAATATCCTCTTGTCTTTGGGGAACGATCCCATGAAAGTTTAAACATATGCGCAGCAAATCCATGGTAGCTCAACTTTGTGTCTGGATCCAATGCATGGAATACATAACAATATATCCATAGGTATAGGGACCCATCACATTGAATTATGTGCATTTGGATCTGAATCCATGGAATACCTAACCGTATACTCAATGATCTTAGGACCCACCCCATGATCGTTTATTCATCCAGATCAAAATCCATTGAAACCATAACCATGTACTTATAACTCTATGGACCCTTCCCATGGAACTCAGTTCCTCCAATTCCAAATCCATGGTAACCAAATCCATATACTAATGACTTCAAAGACATTTACCATTGAATTACAACACAAGGGAAATAAATTCATGGAATATTCAACACTGAGATACATATTTATGGAATCATGAACTGCATCCAGCTCCCAATCTTGGTTTCCTAATTGGGTTACATATTCCCCAAGAGTGTATCCATAAACCTACACAAATAAAATAAATCATAAGGGTTAGTAAGACTCCTAGTCCCATCGTCATCTTATCTAACACATTGGGATTAAACATTGAGTATCAGTTCCATGGGGACACCCATAATTATCTCTACATGTGGTTTAACATGCCCACATTGGGTTTGTATTTCAGGGGGGGCCCTGTTGGGTCACTATGGTTACTGTAAATTAGAGTCACCCGCATAAGGTCCATTTATCTCATCCAAGTTATTAGGTTAACACCAAATTCTCTATTTATGTTTATTCCATCTACATTGACAATATGTTAGTATTTAGTCACATTCTATATGGTGATTCACCATAAGTTTATAATAAAAATATGGCTTGTAACCTATCTTTGGCCTCAACGTCACTCTTGGTTGGTCTATTCACCCAACCCATTATCAGTCTATGAATGGTCTATCCACCTTATCCTAGTTAGAAATGATGGGGATGGTTTATTATTCACACACTCATCTCAATGATCCTGAACTACTTGAAAGCACACAAGGGGGTCCTTTAAGGCCAATATAACACGTGATCTCTAGTACACCCACATATCTTCCATAGAGATAACCCAAGCTACTATGTGTTGGAGAATGAGTCTTATTTATTAAGGAATCATCTCTCAATTTATATGGAGTCCACATGCTATCTCAATAGACCTAGACTCGACCAATGATGGTCAAGTAGTGAAGCTGGAACACAAGGGTTGTACATGACAATTAATTTTCATTCATTTTAATATGACATTCCTTAGTTTATTTTAAAAAATATGCTAAATTATAAAATAGGTCAAAACCACCATCAGCATGAAAACACATCTTATACACAATAAAAAAATATCACTAGACCATACAGATGTATGGGAGACCACCTACCACATGTTTGAAGAATTACACTTTTATTACCAAGGTTCGGTAGTAGCTTCCTAGGCCCATAAATTCCTATCCATCATTGTCCTTGATCAATCGAGATCATCTTAGTGGAATAAGATCCTATCTCATTCCATGAATCAATAATTAATTAATTATAACATTTTTAATGAGATAATAAAATTAATTTTTTTATAATACTACATAACTCACCAGGAATCGAATGATCTTGGGTTCTTCAACCTATGGGGTGTCAGCAACCTTCAAAACACCCCTATGACCAAATTGAAGAGAATACCCAACCCATGCTAAAAAATTAGTCAATAATCACTTTTATTTTTTTTTATATAAACAAAATAAATATACATGTATATATTTACCATTTAGAAAATGAAAATTTCTCATAAGAGGAAAATTCCTTAAAATATACTCTCTGAGATCAGAATAGAATCACTTTTGAAATCAATAGATTTTGGCATTCTCCAGTGAAATAAAACTTTTCATCCTAAACTGAAAAAACTTCAAATTTTATGAGATTAATTAGGAAAATAGAAATTTAGAGGGGTTGGATCTCATGCTTTTCACCATCATAAAAAATTCGAAAGAATCTCACCCAAACAAGGGTGTACAAAGGGATGAACAAGGTGGGGTGCTTCAGATACATCCATATTTATTAGAGGGGAGAGGGGTATATTCCTTCTAAAAACATATTGGGAACAAGGTAATTTTTCCCAAATAATTTCAACCAAATTAATGGAACTTTCTAATAGCTAGTTGAAGGAACCCGTCCACTCCGAACCCCACTAACAAGAAGGTATGATTGCACTAGCAAGCTAATGCCTCCATCAGTTTTCACTACAATTTCTCTACTACCCCGGAATGACTCTAAGTCCGACCTGAACCCATTAGATGCAAATTGGACCTCATTAAATATCGAAAACTCCCAACTTGTGGGTCCCCAACATTTATAATTTCTTTATAATTGATGTTCAAATTTTCACATGCATGGTAATTTAAAATTAATATTACTCAGGAAAATTTTCACCAATCCATACACATCAGGTATTAAAATCCCCAGAACATAAAAATTATCATCCCTAATATTTATTGGTGGTCTTTAAACTATAAAAATTATCCTACTATAGTCTTAAATCCCCACTAAATTTGCCATTTGTTACCCCATAACACTCAAATAATATCTATGGGGAAACCTCTATCATATGGTGTTAAAACAAATAAAACACAGTTCAATGCTATTTCCCATTTCCAAAAAAACCTTGATTATATTACAAAATCCTATATAACCAAATCAAATAATGTCATAATAAAATAATTCAATAATTCAATGGTTCTCCCAACCATAGTAATTATAAAATGAAGGCCAATTTCAGTCCTTGATGCCTCCAACATTATAATTTCCCACCATAACACCTCAATAAAGTCTTAATGACTGTATCATCTTGGTTCCAAAATAAATGCCTAAAAATACATAAGAATTTCAATATGAGTTATCAATTATGTTTATAATTTTTCTAATTCCAATTGATCATTATTAGAACCTACATATCCCTACTTTTCCTTTAAAAGAACAGACAAAATCCTAAAACAAGACCATCATATAAAAAATGAGGCACATGGGTGGTTATAATCATATCATCACCAACTAAACATAAAATATTCATCTATAACTCCTCAAGAATACATTTCTCCAAATTATTAGCTATATATGCCGACATATTCAGAAAAGAACTCGAACATAATGATCTTTATCCTGAGGTAATCACATGGGCATTCAGACATGATCACTAGAGTCCATGCCAAACTCAGAGAGTGAATCAAAGGTAAAATTTTCAATTTTATAAACTAACAGACATTCTCTACAATGAGAATCAATGTTACCTGAATCAATCATGTTTAGGTCATATCATGTTATCACATGCCCGATGGCTAAATTCAGACTCCATTTAAAACCACATTTGAATTAGATCATGGAATTCATCAAGGAATCGTATACTACTCATGTCAATTTATTACTATGATTCTAATTGAAAAACTCACCTTTACAAAATCGGTCTCACATACCCATTACCCATATCACACAATGGCCACACATTTATGGACAAACACATACTACCCACAATAGGACCATCCTTATCTTCACACTACAAAAACATATTCATGGTCATCATTTTTCACAACCCATCAGTAACATGATATCATTAAAGGAACATAAAAACAAACTTGTTCTTATGAAGGAACCCAAAATAAAGATTCCTCACCCATTCTTGGCCCAAGGTAACTCTATCCAAAATATTTACTGGCACCCAATCCCTAATTATTATTTCACCCTTTGATGGTCAATTGAGAACATTCCACCCATTCATATTTTCATAAACCATTCTGTAAGTGAAATCATGGAATATTCCATTATAAAATATGTGCATTGATCCTATTGAATCATGTCAATTTAATCCTAGCAATATCCTACCTAAAATTCCATGCTTATACATTCCAAAATATCTGATCCATTTTCAATGTCACTTATACTATAGATGATAATTTTAAAATCCTCACTTGAGCACAAGGTTATCATGTTCGAAATTGTCCCATCAAAAATATTCTTCCCTCAACTCACATAGGATTGTATCAATATTAAAATTCATCAGTTCCATGGGTATTAACTATTCACTACATCAATATTATCTAAAATGATTTGGGATATGATATCGCATCAACTGATTACTGAAACCCAACTCATTGGCCAGTTAGTTGCACAACAATATGGCTTTGAAAAACCTATAATACGAATTCTAAGTATAATAGTTGATTTATCTCCCATGTAATTGCACTTAAAAATTGAGAACCTTACCCAAAAATTTATTTATAATGCACCACCAAATAATGGTCATTTTCCCAACACCATAGATTACCATCCTTGGCCTAACCACATGAATATAAACTACCTGACATCATACAAAATCTCAAATCTCTATCGTGGTCATATCCTAGAAACCACTATAGTATACCAAAGTAACTAGCACTCAAGGAGAATGCATCCAAAAAACCCCAAAGCATCAACATGCCTAGGCCACATACCTAGTGTCACTTCATGTACACTGATCATTCCCTAAATCACCTACTTGTTCTTCCCATTTATAAAGAAAAAAACTAAGGTTACCCCCTCATGGGAGTTTCCCTCAAAAAGTAGTAAAGATGGAAAAATTATGTTCCCTCTCTAAAACTAATGGTCATTAAAAGTCCTTCCTAGCCCAACTAGTCAGGTCACTCATAAGGGTTACTATATCCAACAACCTGTACCAATACAAAAAATAATATCAGGTCATAGACCACAACATCCATCCTTCCTAACTACCCACTCTCGAGTATCAAATGCTACATATAATTTCCATGTATCTCATATAAAACCACCCATCACTAGGCATTAAATTCACTTATGTATCCAAACATAATACATCCCACTGGAGAATCAAAGTCATATAATCTTAGTGGTATACATGTAATAACATCATCATATATGACATTTTTCTATAAAAGCACATTACATAAATGATTTAAGTAGAGTTAAAAAAATATAGTTAAACACCATATATTCTTTTATTGTAACATTAAATAACTAACATTAAAAAAAATCCTTAAGGGTCCATTTCTCTGGAATATTTTTCCTATAATAACTAACCAAGGTCATTTCACCACTTTTGCACAAGGACTGTATCACTATCCTTAGCATCAAGTGTTAATATTCCTTATGCTATTGATCCACATTACCATATATTAGATGTGAATATGAATACATGTCAACCTAGTTGAGTATAATTATAGTGAGTACATATATGATAAAACATAATTTATGTAGTTGTTAACACATTAAACAAATAGACCTTTTTCCTTAGTGAGATTTCAAACTGGTAGAAATATATGTCATGTGAAACCTGTGTTCATAATATTATTCATGGGATTCCTATTTCTTCTACATACTAAGATTCAAGTCCAAATATTGGCCTCTTTCTAACAAGTTAATACATAAAAATTAATAACATACAAAGAAACCCAAACATCCATGTAACTCACTGAAGGTGAAAATAATGTATAATAATAACATCAGAAGCTAAAAAACCAATTATATAACCTTGGTAACATAGAGATCGTATATGGATATGTTTTATCAACACACCTATCTGATAACAATAAAAAGCCATTACATATTCTTATTCTCTTGTATACTAAATCCCAAAATAGTATGACAAAATACTAAATCCTATAATACAACTATTTAATATAATAGCCCATATCATTCTATTAATAATAAAAGGACCAGTTCTATACTTGACCTCAAGTGTACCTCCCTTAATGAGAGAGGCCACCATCTTGCAGCGGGGGTCTAAGGAGGTACTATGGAGAGTGTTTCTGAATATTTCACAGTTGGGTAACTCCTACATGTCACATTCACATCCCAACATCCTATTTCCCTATAATACAATGTTCCAATGGTGGGAGGGTTTGATCGTTTTCATTGGATATGTATACTCCTTGATCAAAATTAGACTACGAGATGTCAGTTACTCCTTCCATGTATTCCTCATCATCATGAATCTAATTCCATAGGCCATATTGATGTATATGTTAGTCAATTACACTCCTTCTATCTTTATAGGGAAGCAACCTTTTTCATAGTACAAGGTAATTCCGGACATGTCTAGGAATCACTAGATGTTGGGTGTGTTGGTCACCTGTGATGTCTTCTACTTCTGATGTCAGAGGCATCTCATGTGAAAAATATTAGGCATGGATCCTAAGACATCCCATGTCCTCCACAAGGTATTAGAAAAAAGATTCTTGAATCATCCAAGTATTTTCACCTCAAGAATCCCATAATTGTGCATGTGGTTGGTACTATGGACCATGTCCCATGTTCTACATCATGTGGAGATAATTTGGATTGTACCATTGAGATAGATCGGGGAATGATTTTAACATCTTAATGATACATTATGGTATATAAGAATACCCCATGGAGGTGGATCAATGAGTTGCATCCCTATGAGAGATGATGTCACACCTGAGTTTACTAATGAATTAGAATGACCCATGGATGCGGATCCGGGAAGTGAATCCCAAGGAGAGAACACTTAGATAGTTTTCCATTATTGAGATTGAACCTCAGAGTGGTTTCCTACACACCCTATTTAGAAGACAGTGATCATAACCCACATAGTTCGATGTGGCACTTTAAAGTCATGTGAAAGAAAAAATCCAAGTAGTTCAAAATTGTGTGGTAAGAATGCTCATGTTTCAAATAGAATGTCCATGAGGGGTGATATTGGGCTTATGCCTAGAATCTTCTCATCAAAAGAGGATCACTCTTGTGGGAATGGTGTGTGGTTTAAACCAGGAAGCTTTCTAGGTGATTCTATTGAGAAATAATGATGTTGATGGGGCTTACGCATGGGATAAACCCAAGTGACTCTATATTGAGACAATGATTTTAATGGGGCTTGCATGTGGGAGTTACCCAAGTACCTCCATGTAGTAGCAGTGAATTGAATGGGGATTATTTTTGGGAGATTCCCAAGTGCCGCTATGTAATACTGATGCTGTGGATGGGGATTAGGTGTGAAATATTCCTATCATTTCCTCCTCAACTCAGTTCATGATGTAATTCCATTTCTATTTCATGGGGTAAGATTATAGTTTAACGTCATGTGAAAGGATATGATGTGAAATGTTTTTGCATTAAGTTTTATGTCCTTTAATCCACTTGTGAGGTCATAAGGGAATACCATATCCATTGCATTATGCAAAATTATAGTTTAACATCATGTGGAAGGACATGGTGTGTGTGGATTATGAATTAAGTTTCCCATCCATTTTTCCTCATGTCAGGTCGTGAGGATATCTCGACTCATTGGTTGGTTAAAGAAAATAATTTGGGGCTTACACCCAAGGAGGTGTCCCATCATAGTAGTTTGGTGATCACCTCATGATCATGCAATGAGGCATCTTATATTACACATATAAGGAATTTCATGTGTGTCAAAGGAAGCATCATATGTTTTTAATATAGCATATACTACATTTTAACATATTGTATTGAGGAATAAGGGGGATCATCTCATGATGTGGAATCTTAAACATGAAACATAATTCATAGAATTTTTATCACATGAGGAATAATACACTTTACAAATAGATTATAATATAGTACAAATTCTTGTAGAAATGAATAATAGGGAGAATAATCCTTGAAATTGATGGTGTGGGACTTATACAAGAGCGAACCTTTCTAGTTTGACCAAACATGGGAGTCAAGTGTTGTGGTTTCATTATTTTATTTCAGAGTGTATTGAAACACGGTACTAAATTAATTCAAGAGGGGAATCAAAACTCATGTAATGGGAAATTTATTGTGAAGATTATGTCGAATCATGGTATTTTAGGGGGTGTAGAAGTGTTTCGAAACTCATGGTATTAAGTGGGGTGGGTTTTTTTGGTCCATATATGGTGAAACCCAAAATGTTTCCTACCTGGACTGAAAATATTTTTCTGTGCCCCACTATTTTTCATGGGTATTAATGACGGTAGTGAACTAACTGGGAAAAATTCCTTAGATTGAAGCTCGAAAGTGTGACTGAGGATGGGTGTGGGGGCGTAGGCCCAATTCTATGGATTGGTGGGTGTGGAGGTTAGAGCATCCTGAAGGATAATGGTATCATGAAGGATAGGTATTTTCATAGCTCAGGGTATCATGAAGGATATGGATTCAAGGATGTCCATGTCTTGTGCCGGATGCAGCTTCACGAAGATCAGGGTCTTGAGAAGGATAGTGCTTCATGGAGCTCAGGGCTTCTCGATATATAGGGCTTCACAAAATTCATGTTTTCATTGAGATGTTGAGCTTCATGATCAATGGGGATAAAAATCACAATGTTCTTTAAAATGATTAGATCTTTACAAAATGAGAGTATACGATTTTATCATGGTGAATCCCAGGGCCTCATAAAGGATAGGGCTTCATGGGTCTCAAGGTATCATGAAGGATAGTTCTTAGTAGAGCTCAAGGTATCATTAAGGATATGGATTTTGGGATCCCATGGTGATTTGAATGATGTTTCTTCAAAGAGGATAGTGTGTGACAAAGTATAGAGATTCAGTGAGCTCAAGGGTTTGAAGAAATTATGATCCTCATGAGCGATGGAAATCCAAATAAAAAAGTGCATGCGAATTGTGTGGGATTCATGAAAAGGGAGCACACACTTTTCTATTATCAAAGCCCAGGGTCCTCACTGAAGAGAGGGCTACACAAAGATCAGGTTATCATGAAGAAAAGGGATTCAATGATCTCATGGTCTCATTAAGGATAGGGTTTTACGAGGCTCGGTGTCTCACGATGGATAGTGTATCAGAGATCTGAGGTTCTCGTGATGGATAGGGCTTCATAGAGATCAATTTCACATAGAGATTCTAAGTATCACAAGAGATTGGGATTGAAATCCAGAAGATATTATGAAGAGTGAAAGATTCTTGAAAATAGAACATAATATTTTATTTTCACGAATTCATGGGACCTCATGGAGGAGTGTCTCATGAAGACCAGATGTAATTAGCGACACGAATGTGTAAAACTCTCAATATTTGTTAATTGAGACTGTGTTGTTTCATCTAAAAGTATCCTTCTACCAAATAATGGTATGAGTGGGGTATTTATTGGGTATGAGTTTTATGAAGTAGGTATCCCTTCAGAAAGATATTTGATCTCAATGAATGGATGGGTTCTGTTAGTCCAAATGTCGCTGCATGAAGGTTTCCATCAAACATATGTATTCTCCCGAGGTGGAACTCCACTATCTACTAGTTCTACACTAAATCCCAATATCATGATATCATATGAGATGCCCAACTCAAACTTTAAAAAAATATATCCTATACATTGACTCTACATGTGCATCAAAAACATGTCAAAGCTTCTCGGGTAACCAAGATCAGTGGAGTTATATAGAGAGTGTAAGTACCAAACTCAGTACGGAACCAACAACATTATCCCATACTAACAAGCATATGAATTCATTTTTAAATGTGATAAAATCAGTGGAAATAAATAAATGTAATTGAAACAATATCAACCAAAAATATCCCCAGTTATGTGCCCGAGATCAAACATAGTTTCACTACCTAGTGTCGCTGTGTCTCAAAGAATGTATCAACTATTGATCCCCTCAGGTAACTTATAGGCTCCAAATACATGGTATCCTCAATTGTATCCTCACAACTCTAAGGACCCATCACAATACAATCCAAACCACCAAGATTCAAAAATATGGAAGCTCAATTGTGCATTTATCTCCAAATATTAGCATCCATAACCATATCTCAATGGCTCATGGTAGTCATCGCATGTGGTCCCTGCATCCATCAAAAAATCTATTGTTTCTATAACAATATCCTCATAACATTGAGGACCCACCTAATGTTAGTTGTTAAGTCCATATACAATTCTAGGGTCTCCATAACCATGTACTCACGACTCTTAGGACTTATAACATGGAAATATATGCATCCTGATCGAAATATAAACAACATATTACCCTGAAATCGTAACTTAGGTGACTCAACCCATGGGATTCCAACATCCTATCTCTAAAACCATGGTTTCTGCAACACTGATCTCTAACTCTATGTTTTCTCCAAACACATCTGACACTAAATCATGGAATCCCAATCATGACATATCAACCCTGAGGGTTCGTTTGTAAAACACCATTAATTTAAGAAAACACAAGGGTTTGGGAGATGGACCACACCCTTCATAACTGTTTCTACCCCCATTAGGATTACACATTTGGTATGGGTTTTAGGGGGACTCCAAAAAATATCATTAACTATGGTTGTAAATAACCTCTTAGGGTCATTCTATCAAAAGGTCACCGACTCAGGTCACTAGTTTAATAGTACATCAGAGGAACCATCCTTAAGATTCTATGTATCATCCAATGTCTTCGGTCAACACTCAATTCTATAAGGACGTCATTTCCCTCAACATCATCAATAGGGTATCATAGCCTCCCTAGCTACATGGGCACTAACAATTTGTTACATGCCAATAGATAGAACATGACTGATCTCAATCCTCAAGGACACTATGGGTTAAACCACTCACCAAGCCATGTATTAGTCTTCCTATATTTTTTCCACCTAGGCCTAGTCCCAATGGAAGGGAGAAGCTCACTAGTACAACACACATATCAATGACCTTGAATAGATCAAAAGCACAAAAGTGGTGTCCTCTATGGGGAACATGGACTGTGATCTATATTACACCCTTTTCTATATCGTCATGGTGTCCCAATCATTTACACGTGGTCTATTGTGTCTTATTTTTCCTACATTCACCTCACATATGATCTTGAGTCTACATGGTGTTGCAATGGTCATAGATGAGGCCATAAACCATACATCACTCAAATATGTGCATGGGGTTTCTTCTTGGCCCCAATAACTCATTAATTTTAGTTAGAAATTAAAAAAATTATTTAACATGTATTCAAATTTATCAAATGGGTAAATACCCATAGGGGTGTTACAAAACAACACATGAACCATAAAAACATATGATAATACACATGTAAGTACATGATACCACCATCCAAAAGTTAAATGATTTCCACCTTTATTTCCAAGCACAAGATTGAGTGGAAAATGTTTTTCAAAGACTATATAGCCTCATCCAGGATCAACTGAGATCATCATAGTGGTCGATCTCCTAATAAAATACAAACCTAAAAAATTATTTAAATAAAAATAATTTTAATTATTTAATTATTTAATTCAATTTTAACTTGTAATAATTCTGTATAACTCATCATACCTCTACTTATAGTTTGTTCCTTAAAAAAAGCGTTTTTGATTACACCCAACACACCATAAATCACAAACAGAGCCACTTCCCTAACCCATTCTCTCAAATTACTCATTTAAATATGTTTTTTAAAATAGAATAAAATTCCATCACATGATTTATCATTGAATAAACAATGAGTGGTGATAGGTGATCGTCACCTATAGATGTCCTCATTATTGGATTTATAAAATCCACTTAAAAATTGGGAAACTTCACCATTCACTGATGAATGAACCATTTTTACATAAATTGAAACAATTCCAAATTATTGATAAGAAGATAGGGAATATACTAGAGAGAGGATTAGAGACCATACATTCCATCATTGTCAAAAACAACAATAAAGTTCACCCAAAAAATGGGGAATAAAAGTAGGAATTGGGAGAATCTAATACAATATCTTGACTACCCTATGGAATCTATAAATCTATCCAAAACCCCTTAAGACCAATTGGTAAACATTTACCATGTAAAATTTATCTATTTAGGAGTCCCAAAATTCAGAATTCAATCCAGAGTCCTCATTTCAAATATTACCCACTAACAAACTCAAAATTCAAATTCCTCTTTAATCATTTCACTCATCCACACAAACTAGGTATAAGAATCATTAAGGATTCTGAATTCCAAGATAAATTATGGTTCCTGAGAGTTATCCCAATAAACTTGCATCCCTTGAAAAATTCATTATCATACCAAGGTAATCCCTAATAATCTAGTTCGGCTCACCCAATTCCTTATAATAAGATAAAACCAATCTATTTAATGTTTTAAAAAATGTTCAAGTAACAACAACCATATTTTCTTATCCATTGAGAGTTTAAATAAAATTCATAACAGAACTTATAATTTAATTTAGTTATTTTTTCAAGGATCAGATGTGTTAGCGCTACCAGAAAAGTCATAATATGATATGATGAGGACATATGAATGGAAAATCATTAAGACCACCTCTTATAAACATAGAGAGTCCCACTCCTATAACATCATCCTTCAAATTAAAACTATGATAAGAGAAAAAATAAAGAACAAAAATGTGCTGAAAATAGGACATATCAGCTATAAATGGAAGGATACTATTTGATAGAGAGAGAAAAAGAGAATAAAAAATTATTAGATGTGTATACATACCTCATGATCTCCAATGCATTATACTGAGGCATTAATAGACCATTTTAAGGAAGATTCATTGTGGAAAAGGACAGGAGTATGAAGACCCATATGAAAATGGAAATTTAGTGAAATAAGTAAAATATTTGGTTATGAAGAAAGTGGGGGTTAAGGGTGGAATGACCTTTTTGCATAATTTTAAAAAAATGTTGGTTGGAATTCACTGGCTCACCATTGGGTTTTACTGGATAGTCAGGGATCCTTGGAAAACCTACACCCCTACTGGTGTTAAACGTGGGTTCCCATGACCAAACTTTTGTATATACTTTATTTACCATTACATTTATACATATTGATATATAAATATGATTATATTTCTATAATAGTGTTGATAATTATTCTTCCACTATATTTATGGTAATGTACGTGGATTGCGAATCATATCAAAGGGTTATAGTAGTTTTGAGTCTAGATTTATGGTAATACCTAGATACATCATACTGACAAGACACAGATGATTTGTTTCTATTAGTTGGTGGGGGACCTTAATAAATGATGCTAATTCACATTAAGTTCTCACATAGTTATCTCTAGTACTTGAGATCAAGAGGATTAAGCTGACTATAGGAACACCTAATGTTTTGAGTGTCATTGGGTATTTCTATCTACGAACATAGGTATGGATATCCTGACTTGAGATCATTATCAATGTGTCCCATTTGGTCATGTACATTGATGTATGGAAAATCCATGATAACGAATTCTTGGAAATTTAGCTTGTGTTGGGTCTATCATTGGAAGTATGGCATTGGTTTAATCATCATGATATAATTTTTCACTTCTATTTTCAGTAAATTACATATCGGTTCTGGTTGATTAGGATGTTAGTACCATTATAAATCCATGAACTACTGGAAATGTGACCTTTCACAACACTTATATACCCCCTTTCCCAACAGTTTGGCCAAACCGTTGGGAAATCCCACTTTGTGGCCACTTTTCCCAATGGTTTCCCGAAACCATTGGGAAAGGGTAGGCTTTCCCAATGGTTTGGCCAAACCGTTGGCTAAAGTACAGGCTTTCCCAATGATTTGGCCAAACTGTTGGGAAAGGTCCCTAGTATATCCACATCACCTCCCAGATTATGATAATACATATATATATTTATGAAATTATGTGCACAAAAGTCATGTTAGGTTAGTGGTTAGATCTTTCAATGATAAACTGGAGGTCCTGGGATCAAATCCCAGTGAATGTTTTTATTGGAAATACATATACCAATGGTTTTATCGAACCGTTCATATAGAGTTTCATATTACTTATACAAATTGTTTTCAAAACCGTTGGTATAGGTCTATACCAACGGTTTTCCAAAAACCGTTCGTATAGACCTATCCCAATGTCTTACTTCCCTACTTTCCTACGGTTCTCCAAACCATTGGTATAGGCTATACCAATGGTTTGGAGGCCTATACCAACGGTTCCAAACCGTTGGTATAGGTTAGTTTTCCAGTAGTGATGACCATGGTTGTCAAAGATATTTCCTTATAGTAAGATCAATAAATAAAAAATAAATAAAGGATAATGAAACATGTGTTTGTACTTATTTATGATATATCACATGAAAAAGTGATTATACAACACAGTGTGTGTTTGTTAGTTGACTGTCATCTCTATGACTATTCCTTATCTCTTTTGGATACTTAATGGGTTACAGGACTCTGCTCTAGGTCAATGAAAACTATTCACTATAATCGAGATATGGTCCGATAGAGTTACACACAATAGCGTATTCAATAATATTTCCTATTACGATGAATAGGTATACAAGACATGGTGGGCCCCACCAATGGATCTGAGAGATCACTAAGAATTATCGACCTTCGATAAATAAATAAATTTGTTATCATTTTATAGAATAATCGAGTTTCATTAATTTATTGATAGTATTTATAAGTCATTAAGTAAATACAATGAAAAATAATATACGAACAAATATTATTTTAATATTCATGGTTCATTTAATATTATATTGAACTATGAGTCGAGATAACATCTCAGTTTTTATCACATTAAACATTTATATATATATTAAAAATATGTGATAAAATATAAATAATATTTATGACACAATTAGTTCATAAAAATTAATTAATTATTACTTATTTCATGGACATAAATTATATGAGGTTTGGGTAACCCCTACTGGGTATTTTGAACATCCACTATATAAGTGGAGGAGAGACTCATTCCATCAACTATTAACTAATCAATATTGAGAGATTCATTCTCCTCCTAAATACTAGGGAGATAATCTCTCTCATTGAGTGAATGATCAAATAATATGTTTTCGGATTGATGGTTTGGGATCATGGTGATTGATGTGATGTAAAAGTGATAGTTAGAGTTCTGTATTGCACCCTTAATTTTATGACTGAAACGTATAAATATTCAAGAAGTGTTTGTAGAAAATATGTAAGGTTTTAGCCTTAGATATATTATAAAATGGTCATTAGTGACATGAAATAGATGGTAATACCTCTAATTGAATGAGGTAATCATTAATTTTAATTTTTATGCTTCGATAAAACCACACGAGATCCTTGGACTATACCTGGCCTTAAATCACAAGTGATGGTGAAGTTTACTCACTCCGGTTATGAAATATTTTAATTCTCAACCCCACCGAATTCCATTTCATTCCCCATTACAACAATAGGAAATAGAAGTATCATGTGGACTTTATGAGCTATGAAAAAACATTTTTCATTTAATTTATATATGAGGTTTGAAATTGGCAAACAGATCTGATCAGATATCGATCATGAAAAATATTTATGGACCGAAAGAGGTGGTTAACTAGATATTTAAAATTTTAATATCAAAATATTGAGAGAATATATTGAATAAATTTTAAATTTTTCATGGACCATTAGAAAAATTTATTTCTAATGAAACTGATATATTTTGGCCCAAAATCATCCAAAATTAATCCACTAGAAATCCTCCATTCATTGAAACATATTTTGAAACTCTTAAAAAGATTATAAAAAAAACCAATCAAAAGGGAACACATTTCTACCTCCCTAATTAGTTATCATGAAAAATTAGAAGAGAAAAAAACCTATCTAATTAGGTAAACCAAATGGAGGCAATATCTTTTGACAAATAAGGTTGGTGGTGTGACTAAAAAAGGTGGAGAAAAAAGAGAGGGTTCTGTGAGAAGACTCCCCCCAATAATGATCCTCACTCATGAACCCTCCACTTCACCTTGACTGGACACCCTCCTACGAACTTCAGATGAGTCTCCAGCATGGTTGTCATCCCACACTAGCTTCTGACCATCCATTCTACCATCCACCATTACGGGATCCAATCACCACCTGCGCACCGAGCATCGTCGTCGCACCTCACCACACTATCATTCTGATTTATATGAACAGAAAGAGGACAACACTATGATATCCCGCTAATTCCTCCCTCCACTCCTTTATAGTCAACCCCACACTTTCATGTACCAGCCACTACACTTCCAACCTCACAGTCACAATCATCATGGATGAACTTAGGCAATCTCATCCTGCCTTACCTCTACACCGTTCGAGTAGGATATCACTACCATCATCGACCGTAGTCGAGCAGACTACCACCCTTGTAGTAATGTTATCCCCCCTTCAATGGCCTCCATGTGTCTAATTGTACCCAATCCTCTTTAGAATGGGTTGGGGATGGTTCGACCGACCTAGAATGGGTTTGGGAATACCTTCTTGGCCTTGAACACCCCTGCATGGGGTTTTGTTATCCAAAAATTGTCCTACATGGTTATGGATCAGCCTACAATGGTCCTTGGCAGGGATTTAGGGCATGTGATAATATTTTATAATAAAAAATGTATTAATTTTAATATTTAAATTTTAGTTTAAAATTAATTTTTTCGAGATTAATTTTTTGTTTGAAAATAATAGTATTTGAAAATTCTGAAAAGAAACTTAATTTTAGTATTTAAAAAACATTATTAAACTAATTTTTAGAATTAAAATATTATTACTGACAATACCAAATTCCAATATATTATTTTAATATAAATCATTTATTTATTTTATTTTAATTACCTTGTACTTTATATTTATTTAAAATTAATTTAACCATGGATTTAGATTTTTTTCGAATGGTCTTGAGATATTGAAAGAACATGTGTATGTATCGATAATTTAATTATTATTTACCTAAGTGTAATTTTTGTAAGAAATACATAAATATCTGATGATATGTGTATCATAATCTTTTCAATAAATATGTATAAGGGCATGCGTGTCCAATTTATCAGTTTTATGTAGCTCTCCTGAGATCCCATTGCATATGCACAAGTATACTTATACATTTGACAATGATAATTAATGAAAAGAACCCCACTAAGATAAGGTGGTACACCAGATGAGAAATGAGTATTCTGGGATAGGATGAGTTTTGATACAAAATTAGGACATAAATCATGTATGATAACACTAATGTCACGGTTGATCCGTTAAATTTAAACTAGATCATCCAATATTAGATTCTCAAGAATAAACAGTAAAAATTATTTCCTATATGAAGTTTCTATTATTATATTCATTATCATGTTTTCTGTGAGAACACCTAAAATAATAATCAAGAAACATGCATAAGGATGCAATTAATTTTTTTATATTAATTAATGTTTATTTGTGAGGATGAAAACATAGATTTATCATATTTATGACAAATGGAATACATCCATCATAAAGTAATAAAATCCCTCTGGGATATATAAATTCTTAATCCATTATATTTCTCAAATTCGAACAAAAATGTGTGTTTAGGGTGATCATAAGCCAAGGTTGATGGTGCCTCCTACTACTAATGAGATATTATAAGAGTAATGGGTTGACTTGACTATAGATGGCATAAAAGAAGTATCCAAATCTAACTTGTTATCACTTTAGTGACAAAGAATTACTATAATAATTTTTACACTTCCAATAGTATCAAACTTGAACCAACAGTTTAATGAACCATGGGTTGATGTAATTGGTAAATATATATTCTACATAGTAACCCTTCAATTAGTGTAATAGCCAAATATTTTAGACTATCGGGGGATTTTTCAAGGATATTTTCCCCTAGAATACTCTTTCAATAGAGTATTCCGAATCTATTAGTGATTATGTTGTATTTTGAAATTAAATTATTTAATAATTGATTACAAGTGTCTAAAAGGTATTGAAGATAAGTTACTGACATCTAAATTTATTTGTTTTAGATAATAATGGAACTCACTAACACTACTTCAAAATTATAACTATGATCCATAAAATATAAATAAAATATACAAACCTACCATAACTTCTATGTGTGGTTCAGGTTATTTCACATAGTACTACAACAAGATATGAATATTTATGTGCTAGATTCCTCACTTACTACTGAGCCTCCTCTGAGAGAAAGAATTGTGGATGATGTTTAATGGAAAAACCATGTATATGATTTACTAGATGCAAAGTAGATCTTGATTTCATCTATGTCCAGTAAGTTGTAGAAAATTATAGAGTATTAAGAATCCTACAAGATGCTTAGTCATCCCCAATAGTTATATAAGTAGATATCTAGGAATAAAATGTATAAGATATCTAGTGCACTGTATAGGATTTCTCTAGTATAAATGAATCAATAAGAACCTAATAGACTCAATATGACCAAGTACATTAAAAAAATAGAATCCCATGGGTTCAGGATGAACGAATAAATGTTGAAATACATCTTTCATTCCTCTTTATAATCCATCATCTGGACTTTTACTTTTAATTACAACTCAAATAACATGAAAAACTATGTCCTAGATGTTTTGGTGCTATTTCACTATGAATATAAGGATATTGAGAATAAAAATTATTCTTTCCCTGTGAGGAACAAGAGGAGGAAGTGAGAGGCTAAGGTGTATAAGGCTATGTCCATGCCAAGACACTAATACGATGTCATTCCAAAAACCAAACGATATAGAGGTAAGAAAATGAGATAGAGGATATACACAATCTATACTGAAAGAAAGTGAACTAGAATAATATGTAATAATAATTATGTAAGGTGATTCTTATACTTTCATTATTTTTGTCATTAAATGAAATATTTAATTATCTATAAGATGGGTACTGGATATAGTGTTTTGATCACATATTTGTATTCTAATAAAGGAACCAAGTAGATTCAAGAATATTTCAATGGGAGAAGGGGATCTCTGAGATTCAAATGGTGAGAGTCTAGAAGCATTGTAAGTGGGGGATTATCAAATATCATTTATTATTCATTTGGTTCTTATATTTAATAAATGTTCTCATGTACCTTTAGTTTCTAGTAACAAAATCTTAGTGTAATTTCTGGGCACCATGGGATTTTATTTCATGTTTGGAAATAATTTTTTTCTCTTTTATAAATATTTCATGTTCTACGGTATGGAGAATCTTGAAAATGTTTTATATATAAATCAATTTGAAAACCTAGTAATGATAATCAATGAAAACCCATTGAAATGACTCATATAACACTCACATATTCATCTTCATTCCTAATAACATAAATGATAAGTGATTATAGAAGTTACATCATGGAGAGTATTTAGACTCATTTGTGTTAAAACCCTTCGACATATTTCACACTTGTTTATAAGGGAAAATGAGAAAAACAAACTTCTCTAGGATGGAGAAAGATCCAATGAATTTCTTGAATTAATTCATAAGGATGTATATGGAACTTTTCTAATCGATGAAATGGGTTGGTTTTCATACTTCATTACTTTTACAGATGAATATAGTAAACATGGATATATTTACTTAATATGTTTTAATTTAGATTCCTCTTATATGTTTGAGTAATACAAAAATTAATTAGAAAACTATATTGATAAGAATATTATGTGTATGGGGATGAAAGAACATTGTTAAGACTATACCATGGAAAAAATTAGCATCCTGAAGCATTAATTGCATCTTTATAAGAAATCCTAAAGAGAAAAATGATATTACCTATATAACCCTTTAGAGAGTGAAAGTAATTGTGCAATGAAAGTCCATATTTCTCTACAGGGAACACATTTACATTATAAATAGTGGGAGAAAGATTTAATTTGATGATGTTAATTCTCCAAATGCACATGAGTTGTTAAGGATAAAATAACTATAAGAGGTTGTGGGGGATGAAGTTGTTCACGACATACAATTACAACATTTTTCAAATAGAGAGTTTAAAAAACCAAACTTTTATGGTTTTCATGTAACCAATTCAGGTGACACATTACTCCTTCAGGATGATAAACCTATAACCAAGATTAAAGAAGGTGAAGGTAAGGATGCTGCTAAATAGAAAGAATCCATGCACTCTAAGATGAAATCCAGGTATCAAATTAATGTTTTGGTTTCTATAGACCCTCCAACTAATGTAAAACCCATTAGGTGAAAATGGGTGTTCAGTAAAAAATTTGGAAATATTGGTATGGTTAATACATATATGGAAATACTATTAGAGAAGGGTTTCATGAAATGTTTTGGCATAGTCTATGATTTTTTTTCACCAGTAGCAATGCTAAACTCCATTAATGTTTTTTTAACAATAATTGCCTTCCCTGACTATGATATGTTAAAAATGGATGAAAACCCATATTTTCTAAATGTGATGTGGGTTAAATATTTATATATGGATCAACAAAAAGTTTTTATTAAATAAAATAATTCCAATAAAGTTTTAAAGCTATAGATATCTATTTATGGGTTAAAGATGACATCATTATCATTGAATGTTTATTTTGATGAGGCCATAAAAGAATATGGTTTCAACAAGAATGAAAGTGATCCATCATTCTATAAAAAGATTAATGTGAATGACATGGTTTCCCTTGTATTATATGATTATGAAAATTTAATTATAGGAAATGAAGTGAATGTCAATCAGTTAGTTAAGAATAGGATAAATGAAGTCTTATCCACTAAAGACATAGTTGAAGAAGTTGAAATTCTAGGGATCAAGATATATCAAGATAAATCACAAAGGATACATGGGATAATTCAAATTACATATATATAAAAGGTATTGAAAGGGTACAGTATAAAAAATATAAAATATGGGTGTTTGTAATGTCTCATTGTATTAATATCTCAATGAAATTTTGTCCCCAAACATAGGAGGAGAATGAAATAATGATTTGAATACCTTTTACTTTGGTAGTGGGATCTATGATGTATGTTATTAACTGTAGTATATTTGATGTTGTATTTAAATTAATCATGGTTCACATACATCATGTCAATCCATGAAATATGCATTGGGAATATATCAAAACTACCTTGAAGTACATGATACATACATATATTTTTGGTGTATGGAGGAGATGTGGAACCAGTAGTGAGAAGATACACTAATACTGGTTTCCAGAAAGATCATGTGGATTTAAAATCCTAGTCATCCTATGAATTTTTCTTGAGTGGTTGTGTAGTGAGCTAGTCATTCTCATACCATGACTTCTTTCCCTCCTTTCCTTAGATTTCCCTTAGCCCAAAAGTTCCAGAATGTTTCTAAGGGCTCCCCCTTCTACCGATCTCAACTTGCGAATTCACTGAGGCATCTGCTCTGCTGCACTTCACCCTGATAGCTCAATTCAATAGGTTTCGACCATTGGTGGATTTCTTCGATCGCTGCATCATGGAATCATGGGGTTTACAGGAGCAGGCTATGGTTGGTCTCCTCGACTCCAGACATGTTATGATAAGGTTTTCCTCCGAAGAAGACATGGTTCTTGCCTGGTTGAGCACTCCCTGAACCTGTGATGGAGCTCTCTTTTTCCTATTCAAATGGTCATATGAGCATCAGATGAAACGCAACTCTTCCATGCTGGCGATTTGGGTTAGATTTCCATAACTCCCTCTCCTTTTCCAAAATCCTTCAATTCTTTGTATTCTTGGTAATCTGGTAGGACGATTTCTCTGTACTAATAGTAGAACTAGGGCTATGTGCCATCCAATTTCTCAGAGGTTGTGTGTGGAAGTGGATGTATCAAAGGCTCCAGTTTAGTCCTTTTGGATTGTCGTGGGTGAATAAATCAGATATAAGAATTATGTTTTATTTGATTCTTGGTGTGATTACTGCCTCTCGTGCAAGAAGTTAGGACATGTCTCGACGGGCTGTAGGTGAAGGTTGGGGTATCAGGGAGTGGATTTGGAGGTGCATGCATCTGGGGATGATGACATGTATCTGGTTCTATTTAGGGAAGGATCTGGTGATGGCCATGAAGGCCCGAGTCAAGTCATAGGCAAGGCATATGGCAAGTCGGGTTCGGGAGGGTTAGAGAAGAAAAAACCAGAGAGGTTTGTACCTCCTGAACCAAGTGTTGCTGGAATTTTCACCAGGCTAAAAAGATATCTGGTGAGTCCTCCTAGGGACTCTTCAATACCAGGGGATGCAATAACTTGTGCAATGACTGTAGCTAATTCGGATAAAGACAAGGCTGATCCCCAAGCTCCGGTGGAGTCTCCCGGTGTTGATGTTCCAAAGGCTAATGGCAATGTGGCCTCTAATCCTTACACCTACGCCATGGTTTTGCGAGTAAGGAGTAGTAATATCTTGGAGAGAGTGACCCCTTTCTTTGGAAAGAAGTCTATGGATTCCCGTAAGAGGGAATATACACTACATGGTGTAAGTATCTAGGTGGATCCTGGACAGGAAATGAGGATGGCCTTGGAAGGTCTCAATTTGAGCTACCTTTATGACAGTTGGATTAATGAGGGAGGGAGTGATGGAAACTCTATTTGTCCATATGGAACCGAATTTGATGGGGATGGACAACTCGGGGATGAGAATGTTTTAGGTGGGGATTGTTCAGCCATGCACAATCTAAGAAAGAAGAAAGGTAATAAAGAGAACATGGACCCGGGGAAATGCATTGTTTCCAGGAAGCCGAAATCAAAGGGTCATAAAGACTATTCCCATCTTCCAAAGCCTATGGAGACTCGATCGGCTAAAAAATATAGAATTACCAAGGTTCACGAGACCTGGACAATGGAAGATAAGGAGGTCCAGTTGGTGGGAGACACCGAGTCCCATGAGCAAGCCAAAAAGTCATTTATGGTAGAAGATAGCTCTGTAGCATTGGTAGCTCCTCAAGGATATGAAGTCGGGATGCTGGGGGCCATCAAGGGGAGGTGCATCGGTAAGAGGGGGAGGTGGTTCCCTTGAAGCTTTCTCTTTCCCCCATGGAGGGATAGCAGGGGATATCAGGTCAGGAGGGTGAAATTGTTGAATCTCATTTGACAATCTCGGTGGATCCGCAACAGGTTGCTGATGCTGTGACCATGGAGAAATCATGGGACCTTCTTATGTAATCTGAGGAAGATATGCTGGATAAGGTTTTGATCATACATGTTTCTAAAGTGGACATGGAAAGGATGAATGGAAGACCAATTCAAGTTGAGGTAGGCAAGGAAATGGGAGATTGGATTGATAAACAACATTTAATTATGACCAGAGGATTCAAAGAGAATAAGATATTAGTGGCAGAGTTCTTGTATGTGTGGGACAAACTGTCTTCTCAATTCGAAGAGAATTTCAAAACCGAATCGGATATAAAGGTATCAGGATTGTCTTAGAAATTATTTCGGGAGGTTGCTTCTAGTAGTTTTATTCTGGTTTTCAATAATGCCAATATATGCTGTAGTATTGTCCCTTGTTGAACATGCAGTTTCTCGATTTTTTCCATAAAAGTGTTTTAAAAAAATTAACTTTGGATGGAGGATAACATGTAAGGCCCTTAGAATAAAGACACATATTAGAAGAAGTAGGATTGTCAAGCGAGAGCTAGAATATTGAAACTTGTTAACAAATAGATCTAGTGAATGTGGGAGTGTTAAAAGTGGATGGTCTAGACCAAACATTTTTATATACATTGATTACCATAACTTGTATAAATTTTTCTATATACATGTTTTTATCCTAGAAGAATTGTTTTGATACTACTACGTCTAATATATTTATGGTAATTTCATTCGATTACACATCATATCAAAGGGTTATAGTAGTCTATAGGCTATATTGAGAACCTAGAGATACTATGAAAATTATCTTAATGGCATGTACTATAGTCTAGATACATCATACTAATAGTAAATAGATGATATGTGACTATTAGGTTCCAGGGGAACATTATCATCGAGTCTTATTCTCATGAATTTCATACTTGGCGATCCCTAGTAGTTGAGATCATGTGGGAAGACCCACCAATAGGAACACCACATGTTTCAAGTGTTATAGGTTGTTATTATCCAAAGACACATGTATTGGTATCCTGGCTTGAGATCATTATAAATGTGTTCCATTTGATCACATACTTTGGAATAAGGAAAAGAATAAGACAATGAAGTCTTCACAATGTAGGTTGTGTTGGTTTCATCGTTAGCAGTATGACATTTGTTGAATGATCGTAATATAAGTGGTCATTTCCGAATTCAGGATGTGATATCATAGTTCTGGTTGGTTAGGATGGTAGTACCTCTAATAATCCATGGCCATGATAGTTTATTACAATTCCGTCTAGCTAGAAAAAAATAACGATTCATGAAAGGATGATGAAAAAAGTTTGTGTCCATCTTTTTGAGACACCGTATGGAAAAGTGATTATATTACATAATGTAGTTCGATAGGATTTTTATAATTTATATGAATATTGTTATCCATTTAGGGTCCTTAATGTGTTTCTAGAAACTTCCCTCAGTCTATGAATACTATTATCTACTATCAAGATAAGGGCCTAGTGGGTCATACATAGTAACATATTCCTGAATCGTCCCTATTATAGGGAATAGGTATACAGGACATGGTGGGCCCCACTACAGGGTCTAAGAGTTGTCCATGAATTATCGATCACTGAGAAATAAATAAATTCATTATTATTCAAGTATAGAATAATTGGGATGGATTAATTAATTAATAGTAATTATATGTGGTTAAGTAAAAACAAGAGATACTATTATTTGAATGAATATTATTTTAATATTCAAGGTTCATTTAATATTAATAAGAATTATGAGTCGAGTTAATGACATGGGTTTTATATCATTTTTTATTTAATATATATTAAAAGTTTTTTATATCATATAATTCATATTTATGATGTATTTAGTTCATCATAATTAATTAATTGTTAATTATTTAGTGGATGTTAAATATATGGTGGATAGGGAACCCTAACTGGCTATTTTGAACATCCTCTATATAAGTGGAGGTGAAACTCATTCAATAAACCATTCATTAATCAAAATTGATATCTTCTCTCTTCTAGGAAATCCAAGAGAGTGAATCTCTCTTAAAAATTGAATGATTCAATAATTCTTTCACTAATCAATGATAGGGGATCATATGGATCAATGGGACATTGAAATGATTGTCATAGTTTTGTACTGGAACTTGAAATTTGATAAATAGATTACATGTACATTCCAGAAGAATGTGTGGATAATATAAATGGTTTTGGACTTGGTTCCTTTGAGAAACAGTCTAACTGACTAAATATTGATTTTTTATTATTGGATGGGACCTTCCACAGAAGGGTGCACATAGAATTGAATAAGATAATCATTTTTTTATGTACACTGATTAAACCACATGAGATCCGCCAAACATTTTGGAAATGAGATCATCGAATAGGATGATGTTTCATCACTTCAGTGATGACAAATTTAAATTCCCCAACCCTCTAGATTCATCTTCACACTCTTATACTAACAATAGAAGGTCACTGGCAAGCTGATGGAACTGAAGTAGCTTGATACAGTCCTAGATCCAACTCCTGAGCTTCATGATCCCCTACCCCAAAAACCCCAAATCCATTTAGAAACAACCATAAGTATAAAATATTGGTTTCAATTAAATAAAATGTATAATATATCTTGGTGAAGGGTTACGTTATTAAAACCTCCCAACATATAACACATCATCCTTGAGTTGTAAATCCTTGCATGATTGGATCTTTATTTTTAAATAAGACACAAAAACAACACTGGTTATGGTCTTACAAAAACCTTTTTAACCAGTTTCACTACTTTAAACACCATCATCCCATTCACCATAGTGTCGATCGAGCACTCCACTCAACCAAGATGACCCACTACTGAGGGCTTGCATAAATGCTAGATTTATTAATATAATAACTCACAAGTTATTGTCACCAGTCTACACCATACCACATTCAACCAAAACCACATTCAAAGCATAGTTCCCATTTCACGAATATCTATTTTATAATGCCTGAACTCACATTGAGGTCACTATTCCACCTCTAAACAATAATGTCTCATATACTAGTCACATGATCATCTTGACCACTAACACTCACATTGGGTCAAAAAAACATACTTTTTTTCCAAAATACAGATGTCACTAACCTAAAATAATATGAATACATCTAGTTCTAATCCCATGACATCAGAAATTTGGGATTCCCCTATAACCAAACCCTCTACGACAGGGTTTATAAACACAATATTCATGATGTTCTATAAAATTTACTTGAATCATGCACAACCCTCCCAACCAGTCCATAGTTTACTCCCAACAATATAAAATCCTTATTATCAGTGAATGTGAATAGTCCAAGATGATACCCTTGACCAGACAAAACTAGTGTCTTGAATCCTTTATCATTGTACATGATTAATTCAACACCTCAATACTTTATCTTGTTTATGATAATATAGTGATTTCATACACAGCTACTTTCCATGATATGTAAAAACATCGAAAGAATCTTGGTCCAAATAGGTCTACATGGTTCATGAGCATGTCCATCATCACATGACACATGAATTAAATTTTGTTATGGGCCTTCGCAAGATCCATTAACATTATCAAAATGATATGGCACTCAAAAAACCTCCAAAAATTGGAATATTATTATTTTATAAACCATTATACATCTAGATATTTGGCTCTCCCTTCAATTGAACTTGACCCAAAATAGTCATTTTTGAACTATGGTTCATTCCTTTAGTAGAATCACCCACTAACTCACAATGATAAAATTCATATAACACAATTCTAATGGTTCCAAAATGAATAACCCAATACTTTTACAAGATGTTGGACATAATATAGTGCAATTATTTCTTCTTGATCCTATACTAAACCAAAAAATTTCACCAATTCACAGGGTCCAACAAGTCATTTTTCAATATAATAATGGTTCAATACTCAAGAAGACAAATCATATTGTGTAAAATTAAATTTATGTGTTTAAAAACTACTGTTACCTTTAAAAATAAAAACATTATTTCGATCTTCATTGGCTATCCATTATATAAACATGGATGCACCATCCAACACATCACTAAATCACATGATAATGATTCCTTAAACCCTAGATTAATTCCATGAACATCCAAAATAATCGTTCTAAATTCCATCTCTGGCCAAAAGTAAAATTCCATAGTTATACTTCCAACAAACTAAACTTATAATCATGCTCAGTCATGATCTTTGATGCCCCTGATCAGAATCACCCTATAATCATATCTAAAACCCATAAAACTATCATATACATTTGAAATTCAATTGATATCACATATATATTTGTACCTAGAATAATAAATGGTGTATATGTAATTCAGTTCCACCATCCCATCTTCTAGACTCAATAAACCTATGACACCTTAACATTAGGTTTGAACCTTCCACAACCGATTGTTTCTCCTAACCCAATTTGTGTCCTTTTTTAGGTATACAACTGATGAACTCCCTAGATTATATATAATATATATACCATCAAAAGATTCATTCATTTATACCACAATAAAACTTGAGAAATAGACATGATAAATCTTTCACTACCTTCCATTAACATATAAAACATTATCCATGAATCCACTAAAATCTCATTTACTACATGGTTTACACACCAAATGTCACATGGTGAACTCTTTCCAACAAGGTTTTAGTGATAATATCCATGAAAAAAAGTCCTAATATGAATTAACATATGCATATGCATGTTATTTACTCTGATCCATACTCCCCACATCATTTACTCATAACATATTCATCAAGATTAAATGGGATCAACAATTCTAGTGAACCCCTATCTTCCACAACATCATCATTACCTAACTAGAACAATGAATCTCAAATAGGAACTCCACAATTTTATTTATACTATATCATAGGGTTCACACACACCACGGTGGCCATTTCCATCATGCGACTTACTATCTCTTGATTCGTACAACATCGAGTTCCACTTACACATCGAGTCATACAAATAACCAATCTATAACATACACAATGACCACCTGTCTCTTGTGCTTAATTTTAATACTGAGAATCTAACTGCACTCAATTGTATGACATAATGAATCTAAAAAACATAGTTTTATGTATCACAATGATTCCACCCTCAAAATAAAGACTATAAACCATGAGCACTAGCACTCAGGCTTCCCCAAACTTCAAATGAATAGGTAACTTATAGAGGTTATACTAAACAAAAAAATGAATAGGTAACTTATAAGCCTTCAATAAACCCTTATAAGGTTATAATCTCCAGGTATAACTCACTTGAGTTTAGAATTATCAAGCCCTATACATACATATACTACATGCCTCTAGGAAATTCTCATTCCTCGATTCCAACCCAAAGGGTTTCACCATGTTTCAATAACCCTGGAAATACACATATAGGATCAAAATTTTACGTGTAGTCAAAAATCCCCCTCAAGATAACTAGCTATGAATATTAATTATTCCCTCTTCCAACCCCATTAATAATATTATTAGTGAAACATTATTAATCAATCGTTATCCTAAAACTAGTTGCACATAACAAGTTGAAACGTAACACTTGGTAACGCATAGCATGCACAGATACCTTAAGTCAATGTATCGTCACTTTCTTCATATACCAAACAAATAACAAGAATGGGTTAAAACCACTCATATTAAAACCTCATGAATTTCCATTAATTGAGTCACTATGAAACTGTGATTCTTCTATGGGTCAATAGGTCCTCCCATCTTACAAAGACTTTAAAGAAACTAAACCGTACCTCTAAAGGAATATCCTCATGTATGTTTCAATATCATTATGTACCCAACATTACAAAAATATAAAATACACTCATATATATCACACATATACATATAATGATTCATGTCAGAGTGGTAACATATCATGGGGTCTTTACCTACCCAAACCCTCTAATAAAAGGATTCATATCTTTCAGATGTAGACACAATCATAGGATCATTTTTAAGTACGACCTACCACTAAATCCTAAAAACCATTACTCCATCAGGATTAGCGCTATTATGGTTTGTTATAGAAACTCACATCCCCATTCATGGGTAAATTAGACTAAATCCAAAATCTATTATGAAAAAATAAGTTTCTTATTGGAAATTTATTAACAAAAACCATCTTTTAATTCGATCCAAGTCACATACATCAGATAAATTTATTTTTATCATTCCTCAGTTACTGTAAAAATTCAAAATCCCCCACCATATGGTCTTTATATAAAGCTTCAATAAAAGGTTATAGTGGAAAATACTATTTAATTTATTATGGGAACCCCATTTTACTAACATCAATTTATATTCTTTGTAATGATGTCACAATTGAAATTAATTATTCATTTATATATTTTCATGGAAAAGATCCATTTTTTAGGTCGTATGCCTCATTCAATATCAATAACCATTTTCCATTATTCCCATAGGACTTTCACATTTTTAGGTCAATTCAATGTCATCCTGATTCTATGTTTTAACCATGCATAATTTATTTAAATATCAAAATCAGGTATGGTTAGATAGGATTACACTAAAAAGTTATAAAGGAAAAGAAATTATAAACTTCTTAATAGAATAATATTTATACAACCCATCACTTTAAGAAATCGTTTATATTTTAAAATTTTACCAAAAGTTGGTTGAGGATCTAGTCATATAGAATTACACTATATATTAATTTTTGGATAGCACCATCAAAATGGTTTCCAAATATTTATGAAACCAACTCATTCTAATTATTTAAGAGAATAGGTAGATATAAACTACCAAACCACATTAAGTAAGTAAAAGCCCAACATATGTGAGTATCGTATAGATATTAATCACATGAAACATAAAAATGACTTGTAAATCCTATGATTCTAGAATGATAGATGATGTGAACACCCACATTCCATTTCATCTATGAATAAAATACCATAAATCGATAACATCACGCCCATCTGCACCACTCAAGGTAGAAATCAATCAAATGTAAAAAAAGCTACAACCACAATTCCCACACATGGAATTTAATGACCTAAGCCACTGGGAATTTTCTGAGAAAAGGAAGGATAATCCATCACAACCCCATGCCATCCTCAAATAGGCCTGGGGTTGAAGATAAGCAACAAGAATTCATAATAGAAATGGGGGGCCTTTCCTAGTGTACTTGAATGCATGCACCCAACAATCTCTATGAAATTGTGAAAAAGAATTATAAAAAGGTGTGTAAAATATATAAGAAACCATGCATCCGGTAAACACAAATGAATACACTATAGTATGATAGAATACGATCAAATTTTAAATTGAAAAAATAAATTCCCATCCAAAAATTAATTAACAACATGAAACAAATAGGAATTATGGAATGATGAGAGATCATAGCTCCTAATGTCCAAGCCCATACACATTTGTGGTCTATGAACCTGATTATAAATATTATCCATTGAAAACACTCCCAATATATGTGTTTTATGTATTGGACACAACAAAAGAAGAAATAACCCATGCATGGGTGGGTACATTCATACATAGTAGGACACCCATAAACCCGATGTAGAAGAAATGGATGTATTCATCTCATCCCAATGAAAGAGGGAAGTGAATCCCCCCAATATATATATATATATATATATGATAACAAATAAAACCGAATGAGAGAGAAAGAGGATCTCTATCTCACATCCCATATTAGGACTATGAGTCTACCTATAACTCTAAAGGTCCTTCATTGATGCCCAATATCCTGAGCGTATGTATGAATAAGTCATGAAGATGACCTACACCTTTCCACTAGTTGAAAACCCATGGGGGATCAATTTCACAATGTAAATAGGACATGATCACTAGTATGATAGGGGGAATCCACTCAGAAGATGTTTAGAGGACCCATGACATGGTGCATCATGGGGATTCCACTCAGTATATGGATATAGGTATCACTCCCTAGTGTTACATGAGTATTCCATTCAGTAGATGGATAGAGGACATTCATCCTAGTGTGATAGGAGGATTCCACTTAGTATATGGATAGAGGACTTGTGCCCTAGTGCAATAGGGGGATTCTACTTGGTAGATGGATAAAGGAAATATTCCTAGTATTGACAGGGGGATGCCACTTAGGTATGAAGGACCAAACCCTATCATGATTAGGGGTGTAACTCTATATGTATCAGTAGAGGACCTTCACCCTATCACATCAGGATGGTGTAAATTAGTAATAATAAATTGTGTACACATTCCCTAGTATGATATGTGATTCCTACTCTATACCAAGAGGACATGTGCACCAGTATGATAAGGGGTTCCACTCAATATTTATAGGACCCACACCCTTGTTACATAGTGGTGACACTCAATCTATCTTAAGGAGTATTAGGACCGAAACATTGTTACTATAGTGGGATTTCAAACCCTAGCCTATTCATTAAGGTCGTACCTGATCGTTGTCATCATCATTTATCACTTGAAGAAGCATCATGATCAAAACATTGCACATTTTATCTCGAAAAGCACTACGAAGGTGACCATCATATTATATTGGGAAACCTACTTATGATAGGCTACTCTCAAGTAAAAAATCTGATTGCAAACCAAGGAGATATGTATGATGGAAGTTTCTTTTAGTGATAAATGGAATGTATGGGGTACACACAACAAGTGGCCCCACTATTCTACCTATCCATGTTATCCTACAGACATGTATTAAAGTTCATGTCATAGTACACGAAATTTAAGGTTTACCACACTACATATCTCATTAAACTAGTTTATTCCTTTGTGCTCTTATCTATGCCCATGTTCATTAGACCATGCCCATGCACCTAACCATGTACTTAGTCGTGTCGGGGTACCAAACTATGCCTATATACTCAAAGAGTACATGGAATTTCCAACCTCATGATTTCCTATCCATGTTTAGTTAGAACAAGGATTATCCACCCATAGAGGGACACATAGAGTATAGTTCCACTAAATGGTGGGTTATTATTATCTTCCTAGAAATTTTAGCACTCCCAACTAGATGGGGCTACATGGTGTCTGATCTATAACTACACACTCAGTAGTCACATTTTCATTAGAAAATATTGATCATAATGAGGAACCTATATCCACCTCTTTCACCATTATTTCCACTGATTTACAAACCAAAATTTATGGGCCTTTCCTTCGACTATCATTTCATGACCATTAGTGGATAGAAAATGGATTTTTTTCAATCGCACGAAGCCCACACACCACCTGATGAGTCTCCCAATGACTTCCACTCAATTTCATCAATTATTTGAATCATTGTTCTATAGAGCATCACCCAAAAACTATGATATGTCCGAATTCATCATCTTTTTTCCATTCAATTTTTCAAATGTAAAACTTTTGTGAGTTTTGGAGGTTTGGTCATGTGAAAACTCTCCATGAAAAATTAAAATCATGACCCCATAGGCCAATAGTGAAGAACACGATGAACGGAGATGGTAAAAGAATAACAAAAAGTGAATTAATCATTAAACAATAATTATTGTCCATCTATCATAGATATATGATTTATATGGGTGATAACATGTTCAACAAGGAGAGAAATATTAAAATAACAATATAATAGGCATCTTGAATCGTGAGAAATAATAAATTAATTTCTTAACAATAATAGAAGATAAAATCCACAATAAAAACATTAATTAATGGTGGGAACAACAATTAATGAGTTTTACCTCGATTATGGGTTGATCCTTGGTGAGGAATTCATTATCTAGGGATAGAGAAGTCTCACTTTGTATTATACCTCTCAACCCACCTTGATTTCATTATTATTCATTCGGTGATTCTAATTCACTAATAATGGGAAGCCAATTATCCTCTCAATTATCCCAGGGTTATGTGGCTAACATTGGTGAATTTATATGATAGAAATTATATAGATTATATTTTAAAGGTTATTAAATGAATAAAATAAATAATTTAATTAATTAATCCACTTAATGTAAACGCAAATAGTTTCCTCATCCCAATTTGTAGATCTAACGAACATTAGGTTATTCCTAGGGTATACCATACATTCCATATTTAACCACATTCTTATATATTTGATCTAAGGCTCCTCAGAAGATTTTTTTTTGAAAAAATGTGTGTGAGTGATGTTAATATATTTAATATTTTTTTAATATCTATTATAGACTCATCGGGCCTTTGATTATTGTGTCTTCTTTATGAATTTATCCGATAAAATTTATTAATATATTTCAATGTCGTGGTAAATAAAAATCCAGTCACTACATTATTCCACACTTTAAGGATTTTTTCCCAAAAATATTAAAACAAGGTGTAGATCCTAAGCCCGTATCTAGATCTCCCACTCCTATGATATCTCTTGCATGATCTCATGCTACTACAACACACGAATGAATGGGATATTCCATCATGATGTAATCCTTTCTTATCAATACATGATTTTCATTGTGTACTCTGTGATGGGGGATTTATTCTTGATATCTAGATTTCCCCAGTCAAGGATATTTGTAGGATCTTGTACGTATGTCCTTAGCTGGAACACATGTAAGACGTCATACTCCCACTCCAGCTATGTGAGTAAAGATCTGTTTTATGAAACCTTTACAACCCTCTCTAGGTTCATGAACTGCCAAATGAATCTTGGGGTTAACATGCATCCCCAACAAAACCTCTAAAATCCTCATAATGGAGAGACTCTTAAGAAAACATGGTCTCCCTACTCAGACTCCAATGTCCTATGAAATCAATATATATTAGAGTTATGTTCCCTCATGGCTATCATCATCCCCTTTTTTATCACATGGACCTTCTCCATCATCTCATGTAACATCTATTTCCGAACAATACATGTCTCACCAATCTTAGTCCAACATATGGTTGACCTGAAGGGTCTCATGTATAGGTCCTAAAAAGGTTCTATGTCAATCATAGAGTGATAGATATTATTATAAGAGAAATATACCAATGGAAGGTGATCCTACCAGCTTTAGATGATGTCCGAAATAGAATATCTCATTATATCCTCCAACACCAAGATAGTGTTCTTGGTATACCCATCCTTCTTGGGGTAGAATGTTTTACGCATCCTAAACTTGGTCTCAAATGCCTTCTCTGGGACTCTCCAAAATCATGAGTTGCATCACACATCATGATTAGACATGATTATCAATAGTATCCCATGTATTTAGATGATCTATTGTATGTAAACCAACCACACACCATATGTATAACTCTTATCACTAATTGAAAGGATGTGTACTGACTTCTTGAGTCGATCAAAAATAACCCATATAGAATCATGTAAAAACTCTATTTGTAGAAGCCTAGAAAAAAATTACATGGATATTATAACCTATTTCCACTCTTAGACATCAATATTATCTTTGAAAACTATAGGAACCTTGTGCCTAGCCTTAACCTGCAAACATTAGAGTCACCAAAAGATGAACATGGCTACATGCCATCTCATGGAAGCTCACCAAAACTACCATGGAACGTTCTACACATCTTTTCTACATGTGAAAATAGATATAAAGGGGAAGTGTTAAACACCATCATTAACTCCTCCCATGTCATGACCATAACTGCCTTCCATCCCCAAAAAATTGATAATATGCTCCCCTCATCCAGATAATCCATATGGTTCATCCCCTAAGGATTTCTAGTCATGAAGAAACACACTATCTTTTTCTCATATCCGGGACTCTCTCACACATTGGAGAAGTAAAGGGGAAAAAATAATGACTATAGATAATTTTAAACCATCTTATCCACTAATTCTAGCTAAAAGGAAACCAACAACATATATTGTCCTTCCACAAATCAAGAATGAGACATCCTAGTAAGGACACATTCCACCATGTTTCCCTTCATAGAAGAATAGACTATTGAGACTTCATATTCCTATAGGATATTTAACCAATGCATATATCTCTGGTTCATTTATCTTTACATGAAGATATACATGAGTCACTGATTATCTGAGTAAACAAAAATGTTATCCCCCAGAAGATAGTGCCTCCAATCATCATAAAAATTACTACCACTGCTATATCTAGGACATGAATCCCAAAGTTCTTCTCATGGGGTCTCAAATTTCTTGACGCATATGAGATAAATACCTTCCTATACATCAACATGAAGTTATGAATAGCTCTACAAGCATCAAAATACATTAGGTATTCTACTCCTTTCTCTCGTTGTATCAACACTAGATCAATGGTCTTCCTCAACCTCATAATCACAAAGGCTCTATAATAGTACTCAACCGAGGTAAATGAGTTTCCCTTTCATGTGAGGGTGGTCAATGTTTATAAAATCCTAGTGAATTCCTCCATTAACATCCTATATTACCCCCCAAAATACAAGAAAACTCCTCACCTATGAAATTATCTTAGACATATCCCAAGTAAGTGTTGAATCAATCTTTTATAGGTCCACTGCTAAACCATACTCATAAATAACATGTCACATAAAGTTGACCTCGTAGATCTGGGATGAGAAGTTAAAGATATTTCCATAAAGATATTTCTCTATGAGTATGTATAGTTCCATCCACATATACTCTTTATGATCCTTTTATGATGCAAAGTATACTAGTATTTCATAGATGAAGATAACCTCAAATCAGTAAAAATATAGATGGGGGATCCAATTCATCAAATCCATAATCACAATAGGGGAATTCATAACACTAAAAATAAATCACCAAGAACTCATAGTGTTCTTAGTGACATCATAATTCTTTCATTGGAATATCATCCCATTTAACCATCTATTGGAGGTAGTCGTAAAAGATATCAATCATTGATGACAAACTCGTGCCTTAAAACTTATAAAATAGATAATATATTCTCATCAGGGGGTGATTGTTATAGATATTTTCCTTGTTCTGGAAATTATAATGAAAAAAAACTACATAAGGTCCTATACTCCTTTTCCAAGAAAGAAACTAGATCTACCAAGTGAGACACACTAGGCTTGACAAATCCATTCTCTCAAAAGACCACCAACTACCCCATAAAATCCAAGAGATTGATAGGGTCCATTCTATGTGTAATATAAGATATTAGTGTTTTCATTGGGCATAAGATGATGATAAACTCCATATCCCACCTCAGAGGTAGTCCCGAAATGTCCTCAAGGAAGACGTCCACAAAGTCCTCCACTACTGAAAACATCTAAATTCCTAAAGTTCATATTGTACCAAAGGATAAGCTCAAAATGTTATGGGTGATGGGTTTTATCCACCTTCTTAAAAGTCCTATTATCTTAATCATGGGATCTCTCATTCATGAAAAGAATTATATCATCTTATCTCTTTGAAAACATCTAACCTGCCTGTGATGATAGTCAATCAGGGATTGAACCATGGAAAAAAAATCCATATCTAAGAAGATATTTTTATATTTCATCCTGATAACAATGTGGTCTGATATGAAACTCTCTCCACCAAGAAAAATATTGTAATATCATCTAATAAGGGATATTGAAGAATCAAACCTTCTCAAAACCTCTAGTAAGAGCTTCTATGATGAGGTCTCAGCGATGAGATCTATCTCTCAAAAAATTAATACATAAATGAAGTAGTAACCTAGACTAATAGACATAATTATTGGAGAGTGTTTATAATAAATACATATTGTTTGTCATATAATATCATGGTCTTCCAATTCACATGACTCCATGGCATGTATCAACCTACGACCCAGTCCTCTTTCTCCCCAAGCCTGGCGTGGGCTGTCTGGTGGTGGTGGTGGATGTATCTCATAGTGTCACCCTCTACCAGCAGCTCCTCCTCATAGAGACCCCCCTTCTCCTATGTCATCTCCACCACTATGGGTGCTTCCCGTAACATTCCATGGGGAACAACAACCATGGTGTTAAATCTTACATGGTTTTCTATCTATTTAATTCCTTCCCTCATCAGCATGTCAATTCAGTAAATCACAAGCCAAGTAACAACTCTCATCACATTCAAAGAATCTACCCTATCCAGGATGAACTTGTACGTTTCATGAACCATTTGATTCATGTCCATGTGACTGAGACCGACCATGAAGGTCTCTCCTATGTCAAGATCCTAACGAATGGTTCCATATATCTACTGTAGATGAATTACCCACATGACACCCCCTATTAGCTCCAACTTCCTAGAATCCCATTGATAAAAATATTTACTTCACAAGTACCCTCTCTATAACTACAACACAGGTGAGAATGCAAAGGGGAAGTAGACGAGAATAGATGTGTCTATAGAAACCCTACTAAAACATCCTCACTAGGAATTAACTATCATGTACCATGTCAAAGGAGTAACATGTATGGTCAGGGAACCTCATGGTATATATAGAATCTATCATACAACCCTATTTTATCTCTAGAAGATCCCGAATAGAAACCAAGAACAATCATGAGGGGTAACACTCATCATGGAATAGATGATATAAGTGATACCATGACAACATCATATAATCATGGGTATACATAACTTGACTCTACCAATGCCGTGATGGACCATGAAAAACATACCACTTACACAACCATTTAATTAGTTGGGGTCCCCATGAGCCTGATGACATATATAACTAACTCCAGACAATCCTCCACTGTCTTGGGATCTTGATCACCAAAGAACCTCAGTTCCCTCTAGAACTAGAACACACAGAGCACAATAAGTCTTCATGTATATAATGTTTTACCTGTTGGTACATTATGATACTCAACATATGGGGCTACTGTTATGTTCCCTCAAGGGGGACACATCTCATGAGAAAGATCCCGAACTAAGGCCCCATCACTCTTAGGATAATCATCACTATCCTAAATCTATAAAAAATATGGATGGTTTCATTGAGGAATCCTAAAAGTGATCATTACATGCCATGGTATAATGGAAAAATATATATGGGGACATCACTCATATGTAGTTAAAGGAATCAATCTATATGATTCATGTTCCATTATTCCCTATAAAAAATGTCTCAATAAGGAGAGTTGAAATGAAGGTATTTAGTGTCCTATTGTATGGATACATCGGCCACCACAAAAATACTAGGTTCCCTATCCACAATCAACACACTTTCACACACTTTCCCTAAGTCCCAGAAAATTACTAACCATGGGTAAACCACCAAATATGACCTAGTGATGATCCAAAAATAATTCCACTATATAATGACACAAACCACTGGGGCCTTCCTGGTTAGTGGAAGGATGAGATGTCAAAACACCATGCCCGCCTCCAGTAAACTAGTGTCAGGTGACATGTATCGAGAAGTACTAAAATAAATGATAGGACATTACCTATTGTACCTGTATGCATGTTACCAACCATATCGATGAAATATTTTAGAGGAATAATAAAAAGGTTCTCAACATATATAGTGAAACCATGAATGTAGGATTTTATTTGGATTACATCAATGTATGAAATAATAAAACCAATTTTTAAAGGGTAAAAATAAACACCAAAATAAAAATAAAGTCCCATCCTGAAAACCTTATGTATAATGGAAATATCAGTGCACCCATATCTAGATCTCCATGAATGACCACTGTATACAATATATGCACCTGATTATCCCTATGATCCATTGAACGAACTATTGATTTTCCCCTTTTCTGCATGAGACATGACTGGTGTTCGAAAATCCCATCAATAGGTGAGTATATACGTACCTAATTGGATTCCCAGAAAACCATTGTGAAAAATTTTAATATATAATTGAAGGAGTAAAATAAACCCAAAGAAAGATGGAATAATTTCAACAGTATATATATTATCATGAAGAAACCCATAACAGAGAGAAAGTGGATCCTTGATGCATAACACAACCCAAGAATATGAGTCCTTTTTAGGATCTAAATGACTATCATCAATGCTCAGTATCATGTTTGTCTATCTGAAGAAGTGAGGAGGATGACCAGCACCTCACCACTACACTACATCCCAATGTGGCTCAATCATTAATAGAAATAGGACCCAATCCCTAGTATGAGAGGGTGATTCTAATCAATAGATTTATATAGGAACCATACCCTAGCGTTTCAGGGGTGTGCCACTCAGTATATGGATATAGGACCAAATCCATGGTGTGTTAGTTTTATGCCAATAATTATATGGATATAGGACCAAAACCCTAGTGTGGTAGTGGGTGTCACTTATTATGTGGATAGAGTACTCACTCTCTGGGGTTATAGGGCGATTCCAATTAGTAGTTTGAGAGAAGACCTACACCCTAGTGTGACATGGGGATTTCACTGAAGGATGGAGGAATCACACCCTAACATGACATGAGGTGACACTCAGTAGTTATTGGTAGAGGACATATTCCCTCATACGTCAAGGGGGTTCCACTCGGTAAGTATAAATAGAGGAGACACACCAAAGTATGATTGTGGGATCCATACTCTATAATTGGAGGAAACATTCCCTAGTACATTAGGGGGTTATCCTTAGTGGGTATATGACCCGTATCTTAGTTCCATTTGGGGGGGGGGTCCACTCAAACCAATGTAAAAAGAATTGGGGGCCCACACCCTATTACTACATGGGGGTTTCTCACCTCGACAACACTCTGATGATTATACTAAATCGTTGTCATATTCATGAATCACCTGAAGAAGCATCACTCTCAAAACATTCCATGTCATATATTGAAGGCCAATGTAAAGGAAACCTCCACATTCTACATGGAAAACTTATTTTTATAGGATAATCGTGTTCCAAAATCTGAGTACCAAAAAAGAAGATATGTAATGGGGAATTTTCCCAAACAGGGGATGCAATTTATGGGGTCAACACATCATGGGGTCCCACTATGATGTCTAGCCATGTTCTCCTTTAGAAATAGATCAAAGTAAATTTTATCATATATATTTTGTAAGGGTTTACACATGGAATGTCTCATACACCCAGCATGTACATACTCATGCATGGGTACCGACCCATGCTCATGTACTCCTGGAGTATATGGCATGTCCTCCAACATGTGGTCCTTTCCCTGTGCTGTTTTTACACGAATTAGCTACCCATGGAGGCTCACATAGCATGTAGGTCATCCATACAACATGTGATCCTTATCTAAAAAAACACAATTCGAAGCAGCACGTTATGTCTACAAGACATGTTTGGTTTGACTATAGGTCATGTAGTTTACTTGTTAGTACAAATTCATGATCTTTCTATGAATCCTAGATCCAATTCTCTATTTGTGATTTCCCAGGATGTACCACATGAAATCAATGGGTTTCTCCTATAGAAATCATTTCCTAGCCTCTGATATCCATTAAAAATAATTTGTTAGTTCACCCAAAGCTATTTTGTCACCCGATGTTCCTCCTATCATCTTCTACTCGATCTCATCATCGCTCTGAATCCCAGAATCACAGAGCATCACATATAGCCTATGATCCACCCCATTAAATACCTAATTTACTAATATATTCATCATAAACTAAACTACTATGAATCTAGGAGATTGATCAAGCTCGAACCCACCCTTACAATGTCGAACTGAAACCATTTTGGACAATGGTGATGAAAGCAATGAACAAAGAGGGGAAATGTATAAGAAAAAAGAGAATCAATAATTGGGAAAAATTTCATGGAAACGATCGTAGGTCATGGATTTAAAGGGGTGTTGAAATGTGTAACAAGGAGAGTTATATTGAATTAAAAACATAATAGGTAATATTTCTCACGCGAAGGAATATATAAATCACATAATTGGAATAGAAGATAATTTCCATGATCAATATTTTAATCATGGGTTGAAATTGAAATCGTTGATTCCTACCTAAATTATTGATAGATAATTGTTGAATAACTCTTTCGTTAATGATGGAGAAGACCTGATGCATTTTCGTCCTATGGATACACCAAAATATGATCATTGTTCATCATCCGATTCTGATTCACTGATAAAGGATGGCCAATTATTGTCCCAAGGCTCCCAGGTCTATCCACTTAATCCTGTTGAATTTATTTGAATGAAATTATAAAGGGGATATTATTTTAAGGGTAATTAATTAATTAAATAAATAATTTAATTAATTAATCCACTTAACGTACCCGCTAATGACTGCCTAATATGAACGTCTGACACCGACCAAATTTAGGTGGCTCTTAGGATAAACTAGTGTTTCAAATTCAAATATGATATTGGTTTTCTGATATACGGATCCTCTCATGAGAAATTACATTATTTATGAATGAATTCAAATGAAATATATTAATGTATTTATTATTTTTATAATATATATTCGAGGCCCACCATGCCTTATAATCTCACACCATCTCAACGCGTTGCTCTAAAAACATGTTTTCATATATTTCAATGAATTACAAGAAAAAATAGGGTCACTATAAGAATCCTAGATTTTACATCATATGAGGGGATCTAAAACCTATGTACGAGCTCATTATCTTTCCTTGATAATATCCTAGTTGTCACAAAAAGACCCACCAATGCTCGTCAGGCCTAAAATAAGCTGAGAATGACCCCCAAGCCTACATCAAATTTCCTAAGAGCTGACGATTATCGTCGAGTTGGAATATGACACACATGTGAGGCCATAAACTAAAGTATATATACAAACACAAAAATCTAAATACAACATTACAATTCATAAGGATAAAAATCATATTATTAATTGTTGTAGAAAACTATCCCTCGTCAATATACCTTAAGAAGTACAACAAAAATGGAAAATGAAAAATACAAAATCACCAAAAATACAAAATCAGCCAACATGATGGAATCACGGTGGTAGATACCAAAAAGTAACTCCTTGATCCATATGAGTTATATCAATCAAAACTAACCTCAATCCCCTTCAATTAATACAAGGTCCCCAATAAAAGTCTTAATGTATTTATTAGTCGTAATAAGTGCGGGCAGTGCCCATACAAGTTTGAATAAAAACATGCCCAGTAGGATCCCCCTAAATCACAAAAAAATGGATAAAATTGATTATTCATATAAACACCACAAAGATATCTTAATAATAATATGATACATAATGAAAATAATAACAAACCAGATATGGTCAAAGTTATACACTAAGACTCAAGTTGAGGTAGCATTCTTAATACGTGCTTAGTCTTCTAATAGAGGAAAAAAAGGAAACACTCATCTTATAGAAATTACTCAATAAGTCTAGATATCACTAAAGGCACTTATCTAAGATCACATACTCATTGGTTCTTTCTATAAATAAGAAATTTGGTAACTTAGTGGGATCATCCATGATACATACTCAATCAGACTTTAACTCACAGTAATGAAACAGATGTTGATACACATATAGACGATCACACCTAGATCCAATAGGTTATACCTAACCCAAATAATAAAAACACGCTAGATAGGGGATCATACACATTTTTTTCCATGAGATTCAAAAAACCCTACCTAGCGAAGAAGATGATAAGAATGAGGATACAACCATCGGGCATCATAAAATTATTCCCTCTCTAGTCCATTGAGGGTATATTTTCCAATGATCTAGGGAAGATGCCACATTGAACCCTATAGAAGGTGGAATCTGAAAACTCAATCCAGGATACCAAAAAAGGAGACACACCCACACAAATAAAAATCAATGCGACACACCCAATATCACACTAGAGATGAACTGAGGTGAATAAGGGGCCTAACTTTCTTTTGGAAAAGTACATGTCATGTCCTTTAGGTATACCTTTCATATTATTAAGGATGTATCTTCTTGTTTCTCACAGTTTCACACAACATGTCCTTATATAGATACATCTTGTACACATAATGTATGAACCTGGTTCTTATTTTAGTTATGTATCCTTTTATTTCTATCAATTCTTGGTTTAAATGATTAAATATGGTCTAATGTGAATACCCTTTGAGTTTTTGGATTTATCAGGGGTTTATGAGGCTGCTTTGGAGCCCATAACCCATGTTTTAGGTTGAAATAATCCTACAACATGGTTAGTTCAAATCGTGTAGGGAATGCCACGCTATCTGATAAACCATGCGAGGCATGGGAAAAGAGTCTGAGAAGGCCACACAGTTAAGCCACAAACAATGTGATTTGGTATGAACAGTTGTGTGACAACCTCTAAAATTTTCAAAGTTGAAATTTTTATGGTTTTCACATGGTTAGTCAAACCATATAAAAAAATTCAACGATGTGACCCTCCCTATAGATAATCATGTATGATTGTCACAGTGTTTTGAAAAACGTACGGCCAAACAGTTCGACCCGATTATTTTTGTCAAAATTAAAATTATTCCCACAAAAACAAATTTAAACCTAAAACTATTTAAATTTTCATCTCCAGCATAGAACATAATATTGGGAGATACCTTTTAAGAATATTCTATGATTTGATATAAATCCTCTGTCCGACCTTCGTTTCAAGCACTGCATGTCTCGTTGGATCCATATTGGTGAGTTCTCAATAACTTTTTATACATTATTCACTCTTCTGGAAATTATATATGCTATTTGGCTACAGGATAATATTCCCTATTATTAGTATCTTCATCCATTCTTCTATTGTAACCTAATCTGAGTTTAATCTGGAGCTAATATGGGATGAGTTATAAAATATAGGTCTAAGGTAGGCAGTCTTGAGTATTTTATTAAAATTCAATGTTTTTATATATGTATTTGTGTAGCGTGTAAATTGTTTGGTTATCACTTTTAAAATAAAATTAAATCCTATAATTTATAGGTATGACCTATATAATTAAATATTCTTATAGATCAATGATATATGGTAAAGAAACATGAAATTGAACAACCCCATGGGTGTGTTCATTAATGAAATAGAACACAATGGGTGGCTCTTAGATAAGGATACCATTGGGTGTGCCCCATTTACACATTTCCTTGGGATTTAAATTGATAAGTATGTTCAAAATAAAATTTATGATTGGATTATGGATTTATATGAAAACTTAATTGTATGATAAAGTTTAATTGACTTGATTAGTGGGAATGGATGAAATGACAATGACCCTTATCACTTACCATGTAATAGCTCCTTTACATTGGAGTTTCCATTTTTAATGAAACTACCATATTATTTGAATAGAAAATACCCCATGTGATAGGTTTTTAATCATGATAAGATTGTTATAATGTTTTCCCATATGAGTATATGGAATCCAAGATTTATATTCTTGGACAATACCTTGAGTCACATTTTTAGGTGAGTTCGAGGATGGATGTTCTTGGTTTTGACCTTGGAAATATTAAATGAAAACTGATTTAAATGAATTTTAATTGATTGAATTTTTATTTCCTTGGGTGACACATGGATTAAAATGATGAATTCCATGGAAAAAGTCATTTGGATTTAACCTTGATAATGCCCGAGTGACACTTAGATTATAGTGTGGTTATATAAGGAATGACTCGTAGGGGCCTTTGTATGTTATATGTTGAGTGACATTTGGAGTCCAAGTGGATTAACAAGGATGAACTCAATGTAAATTTTATCATATATTCAATATTTGATACCTGGGGTCCCATAGTGGGCCACTAAGGATAGACTCAAATGGAAGGGATGTTATACCACACCTGGAGTGATACCCGGTTTTTTGAGAGGTTCTCCATGGGTTCTCTCATAGGGTGTTTGTTTATGTTAAACCTACCGTGAAACATGGATTATAATGTAGGGATTACAAGGACATGATCATGTTCTAAATTGAATTAATAATGAAATGGGTTGTATGACACATCTTACATGCCAAAGTACAAGCTTGTATTATGTCTTATGTAATCTTTATGGATCACCTATTTAAGAATCCTTGATCATCTTATCATAGGGAATGCTGGGCTCCTTTAAGGTTCTTGAGACATTATATTTAAATGTGAGTGAATGTTTGAATGCAAATTATAATAAATTACACATGCCTGACTGTTAAATCTGATACTTACCTTTAAAATGAAATTAATTAACTCAATTGGTCATTTATGAGAACCTGGACTTTATAGGATGTTTACTTTCATTAAATACTTTATCTATTGTTGCCATTAGTCTGTAATATAAATTCGCTAACTGTATGGAATAGACCTTCTGTAGTTTCCTTCTGAGATTATGTATCAAACCCTATTTGGTCCACTTCTAAGAACCCAAACAAACTATATCATTGAATGTATTGATAAGGTTGACTGACTAACTATAGGTTCTTCATTACTACATAGGAGCAGGGGAGCACGAGACAGCGTTTAGGATCATGATGATAGATGATTACTTTTGGACGTTTTTTACTTTTGATAAATTTATTGTATATCAACCTTGTATAATTATTGTTTCTGATTTATGAGAAACATATGACATGTATCTCCATCATTGTTTATCAGCTTCCTTTTAGTATTGTTCTCTATTCCTGCTGTTTACCTATTTTCTGTATGAATTTTTTTTTCTAATTTTAGTTTATCGATATTCCACTATGATACAGTTGGTTGATGAGGGAATAGTCTCCCCATAGACACACCTAGGACCTCAATACTTGTTGGCAGCCTTTAGAATTGGGGATATACACTTAAGGCCATGTGACTAACTATTCTCAGGGCACTGTTGAGTGGAATATATGTCATGGATGTTACAACGTTGTATCAGATCATTATTTTCTAGTTTGCTTTATTATTTGGAAATAATATAGTGGGATATAATGGAAATGGGTTTTGTTAATGATTACTTCTAAGGCATAGACGACCCGAATACAGGAAAAATAACACCAACCTTGAATTAAATTGCTATTTTATGGATTTTGACTATTACAGTTGATTTGATTCCACCATTGGGTGACAAACATGGACTGTAATGTTATTATTGATATGATTTTGGGTCTTATTGTGTTCCAACCCTATTAGATGAGTGTATTCCCTCTCATTCTTCTTATAGTAACTTGTTAGAATCACATTCCATGCATTATTCCATTAAATTTAGAATGTATTACATGTTTAATGCTGTTGTGATAGGTTTTGTGATTGATATACCTACCGTTGTGATTGGTATTTTGGAACATGTTATGGTGAGAAGTAAATGGATTCCACCCTTTGGTTCCCATGAATTATGTGCCCTCATGGACAAAAAAAATTGTCGAAAATTTGTTTCAACAAATAAAAAATTAATTAGATATAAAATAGAAATGATTTTTGATAAAATTAAAGTGAATATGGAAATGAAAATGAAAATTGAAACTTGAGTTTCTTATGGAAGAGTAAATGACCTTAACAAACCTTAGTAGTTTGATGTTGGTAGTATCTCATGCTTATAAATGATCTATATGTCACCCTGACTCAAGGAGCTGTCATATGGGTGTGTTCTTATAGATTTAGGATTAAAAATATCATGTGTAAAAATCTATGATCTTGAGATGAATAATTGGATAATGTTCTTTTTTGAATTGTGCACTTATATTTTTTATAGGTATGTCACTATAACATCCTCTAGTCATACACCAGGTAGGTGGTGATGACCATAATCTGAAGTTTGTAGGACATTGAATAATAGTGGATCCTCTCACTACAAGAAAACCTCAGTTTAGCGGTGGTTTTTTCGCGACGGTTTTTAAAACCGCCGCAAAACGCATTTTCGGGCCGTCATTTCGCGGCGGTTTTAAAAACCGCTGCGAAAAAAACGACGCTAAACGGCAAAAAAAAAATTATTTTTTTGTTTATTTTTGTTTATTTTTTTTAATTTTATTTATGGATTAGCGGCGGTTTTTTAAAAAATCGCCGCGAAATAGCGGCGGTTTCGGTAAAACCGCCGCTAAATGAAATGAAAAAAAAACGTCAGAAACCCCGAAATCACCAAACCGACCATAACTTTTGATCTGGGCGTCCATTGAAGCACCACGACCAGTCAAATCGAAGATCATGAAGATATCTTGAGGAAAATATAATCAAAACCATGAGACGCTCTATGGTGTGGAAGATATTAGAGTTATAAGAAAGTTGAAAAAAGTTCTCCAACTTCAAACGGCCATAACTTTCGCTCCGGGTGTCCGTTTGGGCTCTACCACATATCAAATCGAAGCCAGCGAAGAGAGCTACGCACCGGTTTGACAGAAGCATGCTTCTATCGGATTTTTTGACCCAAAAAACCCCTCTGAAGGCCTTCAAAACCCCATTTCCGTCACCGGTGTCCCGTTGAACTTGTCTTCAAACAGACCTAACTTTCGATCCGCGTGTCAGTTTGGCCTCCTCCACCTGCCAGATCATAGCTCGTTCCATGAGCTTCAGTTTGACTGGTCGTGGAGCCCACATGCACTCCTACATCATATGTTATGTCCTTTTTAGTGGGTATCAGGTTTGTTATGTTTTTCTGTGTCTCGTTTCTAGCACCTGTTCTCCATCAGCTTTTTTCAAATGGTCATAACTTCCGATCCGTCTGTCCATTCAAACTCTTTCACCTTTCAGGTTGAAGAGCGTTTCAGGATCTTTGATTCTACAGGTCGCAGATCTAAAACGAACTCTCGGATCATAAGTTATCTCCGTTAATGTGAGTCCAATGTTTTTGTCTCTTTATGACCGTTTTGACGGGTTTCAACGGTAGCTCCATTTATTACTGTTTATTTGGGTTTCCATGACTTTTTATCTTTATCAATGGTTTTTTATGGGTTATTATGATGGTTATGTTGAATTATTAAGGTGTTTTCCAGAGTTGTCACGAGTTTTCATGCGTTCTCATTTTTTCTAATGCCTCATTCTTCATATGTTTCTCCATCCTTTTTCATGCGTTTTCATGATTTTTCATCCCCTATCACGTCTTTTCATAATTTTTCATGTGTTTCCTTTATTATTTATTATTTATTATTTATTATTTATTATTTATAATATACATTAATTTATTTATTATCTATTATTTGTAACTTGTTATTTATTATTTATTATTTATTATTTATTATTTATATTTATTTATTATCTATTATTATTTATTATTTATATTTATTTATTATTTATTATTTATTATTTATTATTTATTATTTATTATTTATTATTCATTATTTATATTTATTATTTATTATTTATTATTTATTATTTATTATTTATTATTTATATTTATTTATTAGTTATTATTTATTAGTTATTAATTATTATTTATTATTTATTATTTATTACTTATTATTTATTATTTATTATTTATTATTTATTATTTATTATTTATATTTATTTATTATTTATTATTTATTATTTATTATTTATTATTTATTATTTATTATTTAATATTTATATTTATTTATTATTAATATTTAATTCTTATTTATTATTATTTATTATTTATATTTATTTATTATTTATATTTATTTATTATTTATTATTTATTATTTATTATTTACATTTCTTTATTATTTATTATTTATTATTTATATTTATTTATTAATTATTATTTATATTTATTTATTATTTATTATTTATTATTTATTATTAATATTTATTTATTATTTATATTTATATTTATTTATTATTTATTATTTATATTTATTTATTATTTATTTTTATTTATTATTTATATTTATTTATTATTTATTATTTATATTTATTTATTATTTATTATTTATTATTTATATTTATTTATTATTTATTATTTATTATTTATTATTTATTATTTATATTTATTTATTATTTATTTTTAATTATTATTTATATTTATTTATTATTTATTATTTATTATTTATTATTTATATTTATTTATTATTTATTATTTATTATTTATATTAATTTATTATTTATATTTATATTTATTTATTATTTATTATTAATATTTATTTATTATTTATATTTATGTTTATTTATTATTTATGTTTATTTATTATTTATTATTTATATTTATTTATTATTTATTATTATTTATTATTTATATTTATTTATTATTTATTATTTATTATTTATTATTTATTATTTATTATCTATTATTTATTATTTATTATTTATTTATTATTTATTATTTATTATTTATTATTTATTATTTATTATTTATTATTTATATTTATTTATTATTTATTTTTATTTATTATTTATATTTATTTATTATTTATTATTTAGTATTTATATTTATTTATTATTTATATTTATATTTCTTTATTATTTATTATTTATTATTAATATTTATGTATTATTTATATTTATATTTATTTATTATTTCTTATTTATATTTATTTATTATTTATTATTTATATTTATTTATTATTTATTATTTATTATTTATTATTTAATATTTATTATTTAATATTTATTATTTATTATTTATTATTTAATATTTATTATTTAATATTTATTATTTATTATTTATTATGTATTTTTATTTATTATTTATTATTATTATTTATTATTTATTATTTATATTTATTTATTATTTATATTTATTTATTATTTATATTTATTTATTATTTATTATTTATATTTATTTATTATTTATTATTTATTATTTATTATTTTCTATTTATTATTTATTATTTTCTATTTATTATTTATTATTTATATTTATTTATTATTTATTATTTATTATTTATTATTTATTATTTATTACTTATATTTATATTTATTTATTATTTATTATTTATTATTTATTATTTATTATTTATTATTTATTACTTATTATTTATTATTTATTATTTATTATTTATATTTAGTTATTATTTATTATTTATTATTTATATTTATTTATTAATTATATTTATATTTATTTATTATTTATTATTTATTATTTATTATTTATTATTTATTATATTTATTTATTATTTATATTTATTTATTATTTATATTTATTTATTATTTATTATTTATTATTTATATTTATTATATATATATATATTTATTATTTATTTATTATTTATTATTTATTATTTATTTATTATTTATTATTTATTATTTATATTAATTTATTATTTATTATTTATTATTTTTATTTATTTATTATTTATTATTTTCTATTTATTATTTATTATTTACATTTATTTATTATTTATTATTTATTATTTATTTATTATTTATTATTTATTATTTATTATTTATTATTTAATATTTAATATTTAATATTTAATATTTAATATTTATTATTTATTAGTTATTATTTATTATTTATTATTTATTATTTATTATTTATTATTTATATTTATTTATTATTTATTATTTATATTTATTTATTATTTATTATTTATTATTTATTATTTATTATTTATTATTTATTATTTAGTATTTAGTATTTATTTATTTTTTATTATTTATATTTATTTATTATTTATATTTATTTATTTTTTATTATTTATATTTATTATTCCTTATTTATTATTCCTTATTTATTATTTATTATTTATTATTTATTATTATCGTGTTTAAATTTATTATTTATGTATTATTTGTTTTTTCAATTAATATATATAAGTATATTAAATTCTATTTATTAAATACATGGCGAGCTTGCTGGAGTGGTAAAGTCTTTGGAAAATATGCAACAGGTTAGGGGTTCAAATCTCACCAAACGTAGAATTTATTTATATTGCATGTGCATGTGCATGTGCATGTGCATGTGCATGTGCATGTGCATGTGCTTGCATGGATAAATAAATAAATAAAATAAATAAATAAAATAAATACGAAAAATAAATATATAAATAAATATATAAATAAATATATAAATAAATATATAAATAAATATATAAATAAATATATATTAATAAAAAAAATTAAAAAAAATTAAAAAAATTAAAAAAATTAAAAAAAATTTAAAAAAATTAACAAAAATAACAAAATTTTAGAAAACATTAATAAAATAAAAAAACCGCCGCGAAACGTTCTGCGACGGTTTTGGAAACCGCCACGAAATAGTTTCCTGACGCACGATTTAGCGGCGGTTTTTCAAAACCGCCACCAATCGATTTAGAAGTGGTTTAAACCGCCGCTAAATGCCTTTTTGCCGTAGTGTCTAGTATTTCCATATTTGACACCAATAGTTATACGAGACGTAGTTGATGAGGCAATGTTCCGCTAGGGGTTCTTGAGCTTTATGCAGACCATTTAGGGAGCACCATGACCTTCCCGGACTATGTAAGGGTGGATGTGTGACTTCCAGTAGCATAATCCACACACGGTTTTGGTGGATGGCAGACCACAGGCTCTGAAGACATGGAAAGAAGCCTTGTTGTCACTATTTTAGCATCTAGAGATGCCAACTGAGAGGTAGTAAATCTCACTATGTATATGATGAGTGAATCTGTAAAGAGGTTGTGAGATGTAATTAATCAAATGGATCATCCTTAAGAGATGGTCTAGAGGGAGTTTTATACAATATTATATGACAAATTCTATCTTGAGAAATTGAGTGATGATAGAGCCCTTGATTTCATGCACCTCGAGCTTGGCACATTCTCAGTAATCGATTATTCATGCTGTTTTTACAAAACTCTAGTGCTTCGTACTTATTCTGATGGGTGATGAGCTATCTAAATCTTGGAATTTCAAGGATGGAATTAGGTATAACAAATGATAAAATGTGTATTTTTTTTCAGATGATTATTATTTTTTGGAATAGTGAATATGCCACTTATCGCAGAGCATAACCCGAGAGAAGATGGATGTGTGAGCCAGGGCGGTTTGACATCTCGATTTGGTACTACATTGACCGGTAGTAGAAAGAATCATTTAGTGCTTCCATGCATTTATATCATTTGTCAGATCTCATACTAAGGTACCCAATTGATGTGCTACTAGTGTAGTATCCTAGGACACATGAGGTCAAAATGTACGAGGGACAAAATAATGTTTCAATCATGCGGTAAGATGGGAAGTATATTAAACTTTTGTAGAGCATTTCCATTGGCAGCTAGTGATAGAGGGTCTGCACTGACTCCACATTCAGTAGTAGGGTCAACAAATTCTCATCAAGAAATGATAATAACTACAGCTGGCCGTTCAAGATGAGGTGGTTTTCATGGCCTTGGTAGTCAAAAACCAATTTTTTGTGATATCCGAGTGGATATACTCAAGGTTCCTAGGCTGTATGAAAGAGACATGATACATTCCATATATACGCAGTGCGACAAACCATTAGGGAATATGATCTCTGACCTTATACTTTCAGAGGTACTATTCTAATATTCTTTACATTATCTAATATACTTTTTGATTGAGTGGATTCTAATAGATTTATATTTGTTCCCTATGTGGAGATCCTTGGCCTTAGTGTTCATACCACTAATGGTTTTATGACGATTTAAACTTCATTAGGGATTAGAATAGAGATGTACATTAGTGCCTGAAGTTCCTGGTTGTGATTGGTCAGTTTCACATCATATAAGACCTCTTCGACCATGAGTTGATTGGCTTTGATATCATTCTCGAGATGGACATTTTTTTATCTTTTATGATTTCATTAATTTCATTTTCCATAGGTGAACATTCACATCACCAGAGGGTGGAGAGTTTATTCACAAGGATGAATGTGATATCCAAGAATGCTAATCTGGAACCAAGCATCATTGGCTGTGTGGGATGTCATCCCAGATTTAGAGTTTATATATGGATGACTGGAGAACTTTCCCTGAATAATTCGATCTAGTAGATGGCCATTTTAGGGAAATTTTCCTAGATGAATTTTCAGGATTACATATAGTGAGAGAGGTATATTTCTATATTGTGCTAGGTCTAAGAGGTTCAATTATATCCATTCCTCCTTATAGGATAGATAATACTATGATACAAGAGCTCAAGAGGCAGCTAGATGATTTAGAGGAAAAGGGTTTCTTCTGACTCAATACTTATCCATGGGGTTTACTAGTCCTTTTTTTCAAAAATGTGGACGATAATTTCATGCTTTGTGTGGATTATCAGAAATTAAACCAAATGACTATTAAGAACCAGTATCCCCTAACATGTATATATGATATTTTCAACAAACACCATGGATATTGGGTTTTCCCAAAGAATGAATTTATATCTGTGCTTGTTGTACCTTCAGAAAATACTCACAAAACTATTCCAAGCATGTATGGTCTCTATGATTAATTGGTTATGTTTTTCGATCTCATGAATTCAACTACAGTCATCATGTAATTGATGAAATTATTGTTTCATCCTTATATAGATTCATTTGTAGTGGTCATTGTGGATAATATCTTGGTGTATTCTCACAATTGACATGACCATGAAAAACATAATGAGTTCCAATATGATAAATTGAGAGGGAATGAATTATATTATATGCTCACAATGTGCTACTTTTGGATAGATCAGATTCACTTCTTATGTCACATTATCTCAGTGATATGTGTATTAGTAGGCCTAGAGAAGGTGATAGTTGTAGTTTCCTATTAAAATCCCAAGAATGTGTTTTGGGTAGGAATTTTCTTTCAGCTAGTTGGTCACCACAGAAATCCCATACTCTCATTCCTAGAAGGGCCACATACGAGCTTGAATTAAAAGGGTGTGAAGTTTTCATGTTAAAATTCCAGCAATAAATCCTTTCAACAGTTGAACAAGTGATTGACTTTAACACTGGTCATGAGACTTCTAGGGTAGGGCATGAACAATATTGTCTATTATGATGCATTAGGTATCTCTCTTGGAATAGATCTTATGCAGGGAGATAGAGTCGTAGCATATGGGTCTCAGAATTTGGGGCCAAATGAGAGAAATTACTCGATGCATGATCTCAAGTTAGCCGTAGTATTTCATGAATTACGTTGTTGGACACATTACATACTTGGAGAGTGTTTTTTGGTGTACATGAACCAAACAAAATCCTCAAGTACATATTTACATAGCATAATTTTAATCTGAGTCCTCAGAGGTGGGTTAAATACCAATGGTCTTTCGACTTTGAGCTTGCCTACGTGTATGATAAAGGAAACACGGTGGCCAATTCGCTGAGTAGAAGGACTTTGATACAAGAATTTATGTATGCCCGTAGGTATTGAAAAATTGTGCCCTAGTTCTGTGAGAGGCATTTGGAGGTTCTATATAGTCATGGGAAGAATTTTATATTTCCATTAACTATTACCTATACCCTTATAGATTTTGTTAGAATTATGTAGATATCAAATTCAAAATCACTAGGCCTATGGGGGAGTGTGGCAGGTGAATACCCTCCTCCTAGTTGGATAGTAGGGGTGGATGAAATTATCCATGAACATGGTCACATATGGGTTACATGAGACACATGGGAGGAGATGATGTAGGATTTTCATGATCCATATTGGGAAGTGAACCTCGACATCACCAAGATATGTCAGGATTTACATCATCTTTATTGGTGTCCATGTATGTAAGGAGACTTAGAATGTTTTTTCATGAGGTGTTCCACTTATTCGCAGGTGAAGTCATAACACTGGTGTTAAACACAACTTTTACAGCTGTTAACCATCCCTAAGTGGAAGTGGGTTGACATTGCGAATTAGTTTTTGATATTTTTACTGTGGCCACCTCAAGGTATGTATGTTATATATGTTTTTGTTGACAGGATCATGAAGGTTTCACATTTCATACCAATCAAGGAAACATTCAACATTGATGAGATTAGGAGGTTGTACATCAGTGAGGTAGTACGTATTCACAAGGTCCTTGTCTCTATTATTTTAGAAAGGTACACATAGTTTACTTCATGGTTCACGAAAGGGATATAAATAGTGTTGGGTACACAGGTGCTTCTAAGAACAACATACCACCCCAGACAGATGGTCAGTCAGATCAAATGATTCAGTTTCTTGAGGACATGTTGTGTTCTTGAGTCCAAGATTTTTGGGTGATTTTGGGAGAGGAATATACCCATGGATGAAATCTCCTACAAAAATAGCTTACAAGACACTATTTAGTTGGCACCTTATGAGGTATTGTATAGTATACCATTCTAATCACCCCTATGTTGGATAGAGGTAGGAAAGACATCTATGTTGGGACCTTTTCTTATTTAGGATACCATAGTGCAGGTTCAGTTGAGTCAGAAGCATATGGTTATTGTACATCATCATTAGAAATCATACGCTGATCACCGCAGATGACCGCGAGAGTTTGAGTTTGGGGATGGTGTTTTCCTACACGTCTTAACAGGATTGGGAAACAGGAAGATTTGGAGATAGTGTAAGCTTTCAGGATGAAATGTTGGGCCATTTGAGATTCTAGAGAGAGTCGGTATGGTAGCCTATCATTTTCAGTTACCTTAGAGGTACTAATCTATGCACAACGTATTCCATGTATCTCAAATTCGATGTTATTACTCATACCTATATCATTCTGTTCAGCCAAAGGAGGTTGAGTTATAGGTGGATGCATTATTTTAACAGTATCCAAGGCATATTTTTTGTCATAGCATGTTGGTTTCTATGGCTGGTTAGTTCCTTTAGTGTGGAATCTTTGATATCACAAATGAGTATAGTATGAGTCCTTGGAGTGGGAGGTTGTTGTATAATTATAGTTTCCAAAGTTATTCACATATCATGGTTCACCACATTTGGAAGGGAAATTAGGGAATGAATTGATTTACGGGGTGATGTTCATATGAACCCTTTTCTTCATTGAGGTGTGATTCATTCTCATTCCATAAATTCCTAGGTTAAATGTTTTAATATGGACTAATGTGAATTACATTTGAGGATATATAGGTATTGGGTGAGTCCAAGGTTAGTTTAGATCACAAAACACAAGTTTCGTGTTGAAATAAACCTCGAGCATGGTTAGTTAAAATCATGAAGGGAATGCCGCATGGTTTAATAAAATATATGAGGCATGGATATAGTGTAGGGGAAGGCCACAGTGTTATGAAAAACCATGAGAGTTTTTTCTCAGCCATGTGATAACCAATGAAATTTTGACAATGGATATTTTCACAGTTTCCGTATGGTTAGTAAAACCATTCATAAAAACTATATGATGTGCACCTCCCCACATCTATGCATGCAAGATTTTCATGTGGTTTGGCCAAAATGGTTGACCAAATTGTGTGGTCCTATTAGTTTGGGTAAAATAATATTTTCCCTAATAGTATTATTTAAACCTAAACCTATTTCACTCTTCCTCTCCATATGACCGCATCAACTTGGGATCTCCCATTTTAATACTATGTTGGGGTTTGAGGTAAATACTACATCTAATCTCTGATTTATACATCGTTTGTCTCATTGATTCCACGTCGATGAGTTCTCAATTTCTTTTTATCCATTATTCATTCTTCTAGATATCTTCTATTCTATTTATGTGAAAGCTAATATTACATATTTTTAGGTTATTTATTCATTCATCGATTTTCTATTGATCTGAGATGAATCGGGAGATGATACCGGATGAGGAACCATCTATAGACCAAAGTTAGCTTATCTCATTAATTCATTGTCAATGTGTTTATATATGATGATGTGTTTCTTGACCAATTTATGGGCATCGCTTTTGAAAAAAAAAATCCTCGAATTAATGGGTCTGACCTATGTAATTAAAGAGGCTTTTCGATGAATGATAAATGGTTAAAAACCTTGAAATGGAACCATTTGATGGGTGTGTTTATTATTTGAACTATACCACCATGGACATATGTTGGAATATGATACCTTTAGGTGTTCCCATTTTATCCCTCGCCATGGGATGTGAATTTTGAGTTGTTTTTAAATAAAATTGCTTAATTGGATTATGGATTGATATGTGAACTGAATTGTATTACCAATTGTAATTTAACTGATTAATAATAGGGGATGAAATGACTATGAGCCTTGGACATTGCCTTTTAATAGCTATTCTCTTCTTTAGTTTCCATTTTTTATGGAATAACCATGTGAGTTGAATTGAGGATATTCCATGTGATAGGTTGTTTAAGAATGAGAATATTGTTATTATTTTTTCCCATGCGAGTACTTGAATTACATTCCTTTTAAACTTGGAAAATACTTTGAGTAACTATTTTAGGTGAGGTATAGGTTATATGTTCTTGTTCTGGCCTTGTCATGTTAAAAGAAAATTGATTGGAATTGTTTTTAATTAATATAATTCTTATTTACTTGGTTGAAACATGGATTAAAATGAGGAATGTCATGGATTAACTCATTAGGCTTTGACATTGTTAAGACCCTAGCGGCACTTGGACTCTAGTGTGGTCTTCCAAGGATTGACTCATAGGTGCCTTTGAATGATATATGTCACGTGACACTTGGAATCCAAATGGATTTCCTATTGAAGAATTAAAGGGAATTTGATATTGTATGCCATGACTGATACTTGGACTCTCATATTGGATTAGGAAGGATGAAATTGAATGGAATGGATTTTATACCACACATAGAGCTATACCTGGGTTCTTGATAGGTTAACCATAGATGAGCTCGTAGGATATTGGTTTATGTTATACCTGGACTGAATCATGGATTCCAACATAGGCATTCCCAGGATGGGATGGAGTTCTAAATTGAATAATGAATGAAATGAGTTGTATGATGCCTCTCCCAATCTAAATCACAATATTTGATTCAGTCTTGTTTATACTTTATTGATGGCATGTTTAAGAATCATGAATCATGATATCATGGGTGAATATGGGCTTCTTGAAATGTCTCTAGGAATAATATTTAAATGTGAATGAATGGTTGAATGAGCATGCCTATAAGTGACACATTCCTGACTATTAAATCAAAGACATGCCTTTTAAATGAAATTGGTTAATTGAATTCGTAATATATTAGAACATTGAATTTATAGGGTGTTTAATTTCAGTGCTTCCTTGCTTACTCTATTATTTCCTACACTTTGTTAAATATATTCACTGATTGGATGCTAAAGAACATGGCTGGTTTCCTCCTGTGATTATTTCTCACATCATGTTCGGGCAACCTCTATAGTATCGAATAGACTATATTACTGTAGGTATGGATAAAAGAAAGTACACTACAACATGTTCTGGATTTTTTATTAGGATCATGGGAGAATGGGTCTGAGTTGGGGCTCACATTTGTAGTTGGATAATTTTGGGTTTTTGTACTTTTTTACATGTATTGTATATCATCCTTTTATACATGTTTGGGATGATTTATTTGAAACATATGAAATGTGTTATAATCATTCTATACGATATTACTTTTAGTATTGTTCACTATTCCTACTCATTACATATTGTATCTATGATTTAATTCTTCCACTACTTGTACATTATTAATATTCCACTATTCTACAATCTAGTGATGAGGATATAGTCTCCCCACATAAACACCTAGGCTCTAAAATCTTATTTTTAGCCTTTTTAATTTTTGGAGATGTGATTAAAGATATGTGTCCATCCCAGATCAGGGAACACTTGAGTATAATCTGGCCCTGATACATTACACACAATGGATAAATGTAATGTAGAGACACTGCTTACTATTGGAGGTCCATCTTCTTAAGACCATGTAATTTGTCTTTTGCCCATGTACTTAGGATGTGCCTATGTACACTGGTCATGTCTTAGTAACATTATAGCACAAATTCTATACTTCACATCACATAGAATGTAGGGGATAGACCATCACATAGGGTGTGATTTCTACACAAGACAGTGTACTTTTTAATGTACTTGGAATGTGACAAAAAACATAGTGTGGGGGGTAACATGGCCAACTTGGCAGGTACTCCATGTACAAACAGAACCATTCACAAAAGTTTACACAACATATGGTCAAACACACATATCTTATAGTGATATGTTGGTTCTTGGTAATTTACTCCTTATACACGTCGAGCCTTCATACTAAGGTTAACAAAGTATGTGAATAAATTACACAACATGACATATTTAACTCAGTGTTTAAAATATATCCTTTTCACAGAAGGGACCGGATGGCATGTGTTCCTCTAAAATATATGTAATATAATTAATAATTTTATAGATATTCTATTTTTTTCATGTGGTTACTCCTTCACCTCCATTGTTTTCTTCCAATTTCACTACTAAATGGCCCAAATAAAATGTGTCTAGGTTGACAACCCTGAACAGATGGCTATAAGTATGATTCAAGACATTATTTACGGAAAAAAACTATGGGTGTTTCAATCTCGATGCACCAAACTACCCATCCAAAGAGTAACACAATATCTTCAAAAATACCACATCTCTCTCACTATTTATTTCATGATTGGAACAACCTAATACATGTGTGTACTATCCTACATCACACAGAATTACTGAATACAAAAATCAGAGAATGAAAATCCATTGAGGAAGTCTATGGTATGTGTCTTGTCTTACATAGTTGGTTCTCCTTCAATAATCTTATCATAAATCCCAAACTAGAACCCATAGTAATGATATATTGCATATAATAATGACTGTAAAATAAATTTCCACCAGGTATTTTTCATATCACTGGACAAAGAAAATGTAAAAGATGAACATGAGAAGAAAAATTCTAGAACTGCACGAGATACAACATGAGGAATGATCCTCTTCTATTGTTCGAGTTGGAATCAATATACTTCTATGAAAATGATCAATTATGAAGAAATTAATTAAGGATTAAATTTTTTTATGAATTCATCATCCAAGAAGGTAAAAAAATTTCATGTCCAAACATCAACCTATAAATTAATTTCCTAAGGAATTAATTCTTGTTTGAATAGGGATAATCAATAATGGGATTTAATCCATAAAACTAACATCCTCCTCATGTTTAGATATATAAAATAAAATTAATGGTTCAACAAAATTTTAATTAGATAAAATTATGAACATCATTTGCAAATAAAAACTCTTCAGTACCGATCATCGATCCATGATCTTATAGATGTTCTCCAAATCTATTCTCCAAGATCTCTCAAAATCCCTAGGGTTATACAGTTAACCATATGATTTTCATATAACATTGAATACATAAATATGGATTCATTTCATGGTAAATAAGATAATAATAAATTATTAAATTAATTTATTAAATTATTGTCTTCCCATGACTTCTTGTTTAAAAAAACACATGATGTTGACAATGATTATGAAAATTTTAATGTAAAACCACCATTCATGATTTGAGAGTAATCTAAAATTTACCATCTAGAACACCATTCAACAGATATTACGTTATTAAAAGAAAATAAAATGTGTGGATATATTATATTTAATATTTTAATTACATCCGGAATAATTCTATATGGGCCCATGAATGGTAATTCGACTCCCCACCCAACTCTGAAAATATTATTTGAAATATTGTAGAGGGTTACACAAAAATTTCATATCCATTACATTCTCATGTCCCTCATGAATTTTCATCCAAAAAAATAAAAACCTAATCAGAAAGGTTAGGATATAATTATTACATCAAGAACCCCCACTCTGACGAGCATTTTAGAGGTTCTAATGCTTCTAAAAAATTGACACCCATTGAAAGAACTTTATTATGAAGGGTCCTCTCCTATCGGTTCTCAAACACATTTGACCACCATGAAAAGGTAACTCCAACATCATTTTCCCTATCACACTTTCTGAAATAATTAAATGATTCATGAGAACTTCTCCTCATCTACAACATACGGAAAACACCAATAATATATTCTAACTATAGTGAAAGGGATAATTGGAATGCCACCTCTCAAACCCCACCTAATAACAAGGAAATGGGTCAATGAACCTTGGAGATAGCCTACCACCTCATTCAAATATATAAAATCTTCAATGAGGTGAGACTTATCGAAAAACATGATCACCTCATCGAACTCCAAATCCCTCCAATGTTGGTCCACATAAGGCTCAAGAGGTCTTCAAGCAGTCCTCATTTTCCCCAGATGAACTGAACCATCACTACCATCCCTTGACCCAAATACAACCTAACAATAACTACTTCCCACTATCTTTGACTAGTATAAGAGGTACCACCGTGTCATCTTGTATATGGGATCAAATGGTGCTACATAGATGGTGGAGTCGAAACTATTGTTATATGGAAACTCCAATAATGGTAGATGACCCAACAATACAGAGCCAAAACTAACATGAAAAACCAAAACATATTCTAATGGTAGATGACCCAACTGAGTTCCAAAGGACCCTGGTATATCCTCACATACACATGATATACTAGAAATCGAAACCTTGAAACCTCTACTAAACCTCAACTTCAATCATGATTAATTTTATTGTCCATCCTTGAACAACTATGACATTATCCGAACCTTTATAAAATCCATCACGAACATATCTTGTGGTTATCTAGTCACAAAAGATCCCATAATTGATATCCCTATGTTGATGACATCATGAAGAAGAGGATGTGTGACAACAATTTACTAGAGTTATAATGCATCATCCTTTTCCTCAAGGGTTAACTACAAAGATGAAATTGTTCCATCACCTCACTGAACAACAAAAAAAATAATTTTCTAAGAGCATATACTACTACAACCAAGCCCTTGGGTGGATCTCAAGCTAGATCTACCCCAAGCATTACTAGTTCCATCATCACTTCTATGTATGAAAAGACAAATACAAATAAGTGGACCTCATCAATGTAACATTTTAGTGACATGTTGTATATTTTTATATAAACTATGTTATGAAAAATAATAATTGAAATTAATTGTTTTAATTAAGAATACTTATCAAAAATTATATTTTAAATTTATGGTTTCCAAATTAATTTTAAATTTAAACAAATACAGTTTTATAGAATTGTTTTTTAAATAATATTTTAATATTAATATATTTATTATGTTTATAAAAATAAAAATATAATAATTTGAATAAAAATTTAATTTTACCAAAAGTTTATTTGATAAAATATTTTAAATTAATAAAATTCTAAATTTCAATATATATATTTTTCATATAAATAATCACTACTATTATTTTATAAATACTAAACTATAAATATAAAATTATTTTATTCAAACATGGTTTATAAATTTTAATATATTAATGAATATAAGTATGATAAATATTAATATAAAAAAAATTAATATATATATATATTTTGTTAATATGAGAATTAAAATTATATAGAAACTATTATTATGATTTTATATTAATAAAAATTATGATATTAATAATATTAATAACTAAAGGTAATATATATATATTATTATTATTCTTTATATATAAAATTATATATTTTTTATAAAATTTTGGAATTATATAATTATATTATAAAACCTGAATATCATATATAGGATTAAAATAAAAATGATGAAATTGTGGTAAAAATGGTTGAAATCGGGTTTTCATTTTTGGAGAGTCGAGGGTTCGACCACCGTATGGCCAAGGTCGAGGGTCTTCATGGGAGTCTGAGTGAGCATGCTTTGGGAATCAGATTTTATAGTTTTCCATGGGGGATTCGAGTCAAGGATAAGTGTTAGAGGGGGAAGTTGATCACTGGAAAGGGACCCCTGAGTGATGTTCAACCCTAAACGAGGTAGGAGTTCCACTGTAGACCGAATGTTGACCGAGCTTCATCGAAGTGTATCGGTTGCATTTAGGGTTTCTGATGCAATCATATAAATCCAAATCCGAGGGACTTAGATCTTCTTCAACCAAGAAATTTGTAGGTGTACAATTTTCTTCGTTGTCTATCATTTTATCTTGATCATTGTCATTGCGGTCGATCATTTACTTTAGTTAAAATATTATACACAATTTCATTTTAGATTATGATCAAATTAATTTTGATTTTTTATCTAATGAAGTTAATTCAATTGTCACTATATTAATTTTAAATAGTTGTTTTGTCAGTGTTTTGGAATGGCCTTCTATATTTTTTTCCTTTTTCTTACGATGAATATACAAATGGTAAAATGAGTGTCTCAATTAATTTATTAAAATATATATACCCATCTTGCACTAAAAACTTATTTGTATCACTATTTGAAATATGGTAGATTCTCTAGTCTACTTGATAACAATCATTTAATATAATATTATATCACTATAGTGAATATAAGTCTTCAAAAAGGGCATATGGGTTCTGCACTATCTACTATTTTATTTTTTTGAGTTCTTTATCTTCCTAAATGCTACAAACATGATGTTGGGGGAATTTCATACCCTGCATGAGCACTGAACCACCAATGGTGTTTTTTATGCCCCATGTTTGGTGTATCCAAGCCTTGGCAGGCAGTATAAATCCATATAGGTAAGGGGTTATAATTATTTATCAATTTATGTTTTAATTTAAGATTTTTCAAAGAATTTATTTTCCAAAATCAATTATGATGTAATGGGCTTATTTAAAATTACAATTATGAATAATTCTTGAAATATTTTCTTCACATAGAACCTATCTTTCAAAATGGGATTCAATCATTATTTACGCATTTTGACTATAAGGGAATTTTTCTTTATTTTGATGTTCAAACTTATTTTGTAAGGATTTATATTTATTTTTGACAAGCTTTTTCTTTATATACATGTAATTTTGTTAAAATTAAGGGTTTTTCATTGAAACTATAATTATTATCAAGGATTAATAATTATATTAATGAATTTAAATCAATTATTCTACTTATATATATATATATTTAAAATATATTTGTTCAAGAGTGTTTTCATATTTATGAATTAATTTGATGGAATAAAATTTCTATATCAAAGTAATTTATGATTTAAATTTTATATAAATTTTATTTAATTAAAAAGGATTTATATTCTTATTTTTGGATTAGAATAATTAATTTCCACAAAATAATATTTTTACCAATGTAGCAATATTTTCAATTTAGAAATTATTCTTTTAAGCAAAAAAGAATACCAATAATGTTATTATTATTTTTATAGCTTATAAATATTACTCTATGTGTGATTATTATTTCTAACAGATTATGAATAGAAATATAAGAATATTATCATGTTATGTGAATTGAAACTATGGATGTCACATTTGAATGTAGTTGTGGAAATGCATTAGGAAAAACATCAACATTCCATTCATTTTTAACTATGAACTTATTATAATATACATTTTATTTAATAATTTTAAACAATAACATTTTTTTAGGGAAGGGTTTCTCCAAAAAAATGGTTTTATAAATTCTCAAGGAGGTGTGATGAAATTTTATAAGAAAGGTTATTTTATTTTAAAGAAAGTAATTTACCTGTGTATTTTTTAAATGTTTTGGGAAATGATTGAGAAAGTCAGACCCTTTAAAAGTGTCTTCTAAAAATTGGCACTAGTATAATGAATGTTAAGTTATGTTATGGGGATTGAACACATTAATCATAAGGTTATTTTTTCCCATATGGGTTATGACTAACAAACTTTTGTTTTTTATTATTTTCTGCCATGTATCATAAATGAACAACCAAAAATTATTATTTTTTGAAATGGAGAAATCTGAATGATATTTTCAAAATATAATTATTTGGAGAAATTCATTGTTTTTAAATTATATGTACCTATTTATATTTCAATGTTGTAAACATTACATTCTTTAATATAAATATTTATTTCAAGAAAATATTTTAAATGTGTTTTTAAAAAAAATTAAAATACTTTTCTGGGGATACTAAACCCTCACCGCATGTTTTTAATTTATTTGCTATATGTTTAACTGCAATTCTTTGCGTTGTGAGTTTTTTAGAGGAGGAAGTAGACATGAAGTCTTTTTTATTATTATACTTTGTTTTGTACAGTTTTGTTATGTTGTAAGTCAGGTATCTAATTCTCCAAAACCAATATTGATAAAAGTTTATTTTATGTAATAAGTGATTTTTTTGATTCAGTTGTCTTTTATAAAAAAAATTATTCATTTATATGTGCTAAACTCGGAGGCATGGGTTTGGGTTGTTTTAGTTGGTATCAGAGCAACAGTCTAGATAACTTTAGAGATTTCATGTGGTCTGTAAAATATAGACATTTAACACTCCAAGTTTTCTTAATTGTGAAAATGAAAATTTAGAATACTTTTTAAACCGACGAATAAATTTTGAGGGCACAATTATTTTAAGATGGGAGAATGTATCATCTCACTCAGTTGTTGTATATTTTAATATAAAATATGTTGTGAAAATTAATAATTGAAATTATGCCTTTTAATTAATAATTATTATAAAAAAATATATTTCAAATATATAGATTTCTAATTAATTTTAAATTAAAAAATAATATTTTATGGCATTGGATTATTTAAAAGAATATTTTTATATAGATATATTAATTATTTTGATAAAAATAATAATAAAATAATTTGATTAACAAAATTTATTTTTTCCAAAAGTTTATTTAATAATATATTTTGGATGAATAAAAATATGAATTTCTATATATATATTTCTCATATAAATAATGACTACTGTTATTTTATAAATACTAAATTATAAAAAAATCTATTATTAAAAACTGGTTTATAAATTTTTATATATTAATTAATATAAGTATGATAATTATTAAGATTAAAAACCAAAATTTAACTTATATAAGCTATTTGAATATGATAATTACTATTATTTTGAACTAATGTTTATGATTTTATATTAATGTAAATTTTGATAAAAATAATAATAGTTATTATAATTAAAGGTAAAACAAATATATATATATATATATATATTATTATTATTTATATATGAAATTATATTATTTTTTATAAAATGTTGGAATTATATAATTATATTATAAAAACTAAATATCGCTTTTTTTTGGGCTGAAGCCTCATTTTTATTAATAAAGCAAAGCAAAGACCTCTTTTAACTGGGTAGAGGGAGACCCATTACATATCCCGAAGGCCCAGTGGGCATGTAGAGAGATGTAGATCATCGGTAAGGGACCCATGTGTGATGCTCGAACCCTAATGAAGTTGGAGTTCCTCCACAAACTGAGGGTGGACCGAGCTTCGTCGAAGAATTTCGGTTGCAGTTTGGGTTTCTGATGCAATCATTGAAATCCAAATCTGAGGGTCTCAGATATTATTCATAATAGAATGGTAGACATGCATTTTCATTCTGTAGGTGTCTGATTTACATCATTTTCTGTCATTTTCTCTTGATCGTGGTCGTTTCTACCCATCGTTTACTTTGGCCCGATTATTATACACTGTCTACATTTGGATTATGAATAGATGAATTTTTTTATTTGCGAATGTTAATTCTATTGTCCCAGTTTTAATTTTAAGTTGTTGTTTTGTTAATGTTTTGTATTAGCATTTTATCATTTTTTTCCTCTTCTTCTAATGAATATACAAATTATCAAATTAGTGTCTTAATTAATTTATTAAAATTTGTATACCCATCTTGCACAAAAAGCTTATTTGTGTCACTATTTGAAATCTTGAATATTCTATGGTCCGTTGGGTAACGATCATTTCATATAATATTATATAGCTATAGTCAATTTATTTCTTTAAAAAGGGGTATTGGTTCTGCATTTTCTAGTGGGTTATTTTTTCATTTCTACAACTTCTTGAAAGATACACACATGTTGTTAGGGGTATTTCATACACTTCTTGAGCACTACGCCACCTACGGTGTTTTCTACACCCCTACGTGATGTAACCAAGCCTTAGCAAGAAGTCTAAATCCTTTAAGGTAAGGGATTATTTTTATTTATCTATTAAAGATTTAAATTAAGATTTTATAAGGAATTTGTTTTCCATAATCTATTAAGATATTATGATCTTATTTTGAATTATGATTACAAATAATTGCATGAAAAATCTTCTGCTTGTAGCGCCTATATTTGAAAATGGGATCCTAACTTTAAATATGTATTTTGACTGTAAGGGGTTCATTATTTATTTTAATGTTCAAAATTATTTTCTAAGGGTTTATATTTATTTATGAAAATATTTTGTTGACATACAAGTAATTTGGGTACAGTTAGATTTTTTTCATTGAAACTCTAATTATTTCATAGGATTAATAATTCTATGTACAATTTAAAAACAATTATTCTCTATATATATATATATGTATATATATTTCAAATATCTATGTTCTGAAAGTTTTTCATATTAATTCCTTAATTTGTAATGGGGTCAATTTCTATATCAAGCTATCTTATAACTTATGTTTTATAAAATTTATATTTCATAAACAAGAATTTATATTCCTATTTCTAGATGAAAATAATTTATGTTCACAAATCATTATTATTACCAATGTAATTATGTTTTCAGATTATAAATAAATCTTTTACAAATAATAATAATAATATTGATATTATTACTCTGATATCTTCTAAATACTACTATATGTGAAATTAATATTTTTAATAGAGTACGCATAGAGATATAAGAATATTATCTTGTTATTTGAATTGAAACTATAGATGCCACATTTTCATATATTCGTGGCCATGCATTATTGTAAAGTGCCACAAATTCCACGTAGTTTTTATAAATTCTTTGGGATTATTAAAAGTCTGCCAAAATATACGGCGTGTGATTTCGAGGCCCGGTATACCTGTGATGAATTTCTGAACTATTTTTTAAGTGTGTTCAGTCAACGCGTGGGCGGCGTTTTCTATGTTGTGAACCAGAGCTCAGAATTGAAATCCGAGAGCACCATTGAATCCGCAGCGCCGTGATTTTCTTAAGGAAAGATTCACTTCTACCGCTGTTGGTTGGAAGAAAAAGTTAGTTTTTGAACATTTTTAACGAATAATAATATAATAAGTAATTTTTTTTATTTTCTTTTTCTCCAACAGATGAGCAGAGGTAGTGAGACCGGTGACTTTTCAATTCATTTAATGGATTGACTCACAAAATGTGTAACCACACCATTGTGAATTAAAATAAGTTCATTAATTAATTTAATGAACCTCATTAATTATTCAAAGCTTTACTCACATTTCCCCCACCTATTAAAATGGAGCTCGGGGTGGGGTTTTTGCATGGATTCTTCATGCGAGGAAACTCTGGCGAAGTCCAACGACAACATCCATTGATGGAGGATAGAAGCTCAAGTGGTAATGATCCGGGATCAACGAATGTTGACAACTCCATCCAAAGACGATTCTTTTTCCACCCCAACCGCGACACCACCAATGGATTTCGAGTCAGGGGGTTTACATGCTTCAATGTTCCCTCTCTTCCCATTCTTGAAAAATATAACGAAAACGGAAAAACTGAAAAATGGGTTGATCTGCGTCTCATCCAATCATGAGGGTGCTAGTTTCGTGGTCTTAAATTCGTGGATTATTCTTCCTTTTGATTATTGTTAATCATACTCGTGTTTTAAACACTAACGCGGAGGGTGCAGGCCGAAACCAACAAGGCCTGAACCCTCCGCTAAACTTGTCCTTGGTGCATTCTTCGTGGAAAAACAATGAAATCAGCAACAAGGCATATTTGAGGGCTGCGAAAAGATGGCGGCATCCCGAGATGACTGTAGGTGCGACCGGAAGAAATAAAAAACAACTGGAGAACACTCGGTGGCCTGTGGAAGAAATGTTTGCACCGCATCGGCACGATGGTGCTGGCTAGTGGTGCTGATGGACGAGGGCAGCGACAGACAACTGTCAGCTGCGGTGAAAGAGAAGCCACGCTCGGCATCGCAGCATTCGAATGGGAAACCGACAACGGAGGCGGAGGCGGTGCACCGTCGTATGCCGCGTTAAAGGGTCACAACTCTGAAGCCTCAGTAGTGGAAAAGTTCAGGACTTGCTCTTGCGTGTCCCGCGGGTGACGAGGCAGCTCCGTGTGGCACTGCCCATTAAATGATCCAAACGACTCCTTTGAGCCGTTCGGGTGCAGCAGACCGCATGACCCGCAGAGGTCGCGCTAGCTAGCCGGCCGGCGGGCCATGTTGTGCAGCGGCCCAGCAGGCCAAGCCCGCCACGGCCCAGCCCAACCGGGCCAACCCATGCCGGGTCGGGAGAAACACTTAAAGTGTCATATCATGTGAACCAGACGTTCGTTTGACGATCCTTCTGTGGCGATGAGATCCTCGGAGAGAGATAATCCTTTTGACAACCTCAACTTGGGTTTTGGAGAATAATGTAGTATGGCCGGGTTGGATCGACATCCAATCCAACCTAGCCCTCGGCACTAAAATGCCAATAAATTATAGACCGGGCGTCTGGTTTACGTGTATTCTATTGCATTGGAACCCTCATGAAGTGACGGATGATCGGGATGCTTCTTCATGGGACTTCGTGTCAGTTGAAATATGAATGATGGCTTGAGGAGCAGTTCTCCCAGAATCAAGTGAGCTTCGTGCAGGAATCCAGTGGCTGGTTGTGATATGAAGAAGAAGATTGACCAATACGAGTCATAATTAGAAACTTCATAGTGGGATGATCTATTTGTACGACTAATAATCCCTACCTCTATACCAGCGACCAATACGGGTCAGCACCAGCAACCAATACAAGTCAACACCAGTTACCAATACGAGTCAGCATCTAGCGACCAATATGGGTAAACATCTAGCGACCAATACATGTCAGCATACAGTGACCTATACGGGTTAGTAGTAGAGTTACTACGGATGGGATGTTCTGGCCATAAGACTAGTCATCCCTATCCCTGTAACCTTGATGTTATACTGTAAGAGTGAGCTGTCTCTTTTACTTTGTACATCATGATTTAAATCATGCTTTTGATATTACCTTTGTGGTATTTCTTGTGATGTTTTACATTGTGTATTTATAAGAGACCTTTAGGGGTCTCGGCGTCCCCTACTAGGTTGTCATACTCACCCCTGCATGGGATCCGCCCACATGTGTGTGTCTAGTGTAGACTGGTGATGCTCTGAGGAATACTTTGGAGGTTCAAGACATGGTGGAGATTAGTACAATAGATGTGGTCAAGATACCCTTCTTCAACATCATACATATAGCTACTTCCTTCTAGGTAGAGCTCTAGGGCTGATGCGACAACTGTTTACTTTCTTTTCAATTTCTAGGGATTGTATTTTGGCCCACGGTTTTTAGTTTACAGTTTTACTTGTGGTTTTACTTTACTCTCATGGTTATAACTTAATTTTTTTTGTTATATACTTTATTTTACCATTTTGAGTGTGTACAGATCTATAATTCGATGCCTTCCCTATTTGGGAAAAGCCTTCAGGTGCTAGTCACCAACCCCAGGCCTATGGAAGGTGGGCCTGGGGTAGTCACGTCCGGGCCCTGTGGGATAGGTCGTGACAAAGTGGTATTAGAGAGAGGTCGTTTCTACCAAAAGAACTAAGAGTCTACTTTTAATGAGGTAATGGTGTATAATGTCTTGAGTTCGGTTTTCAGTATAGGGATTCTAGTGTTGGTGTAGCGACTGACGTATCCATACACCAAGACCCTGCAATTCTGTTCTCCGACTCGGACAGGAAAACACTGGTTACTAGCATTTTGAAAATTTTTCTTGATATTTCTTGTGTCATATCATCAGGTATAAGTAATTGACCATGGAACATCTATTTCTTACAGGATGCCTCCACGAAGACAGCCAGCTAGGATTTCAGTTAGAGATCGTGATAGTGGCCCACCAAGCGATGAGGAGTCGGTACAGGGACCACTCACATTGATGGATTCTTCGGGTGGTGTACTAGAATCACCCCCACCCCATTGAATAGAAGATTCTACTAGTGGATCAGGCACACCATCTGAGCATGTTGCATGAGTTCTAGATGCAGAGGCCTCTGAGGTTTTGAGGAAAGACAGACCCCCAAGCAACAAAGGACTGGCTTGAGGCTATTTTGCTGGTCTTTCTCTTAGTAGAGACACTTGCCGAGAAGATGGTGATCTTGGACACTAGCCTTCTTCACGGATTGGTAGTATGATGGTGGAGCTCGACAATCAAGGTGCAAGAGGAGATGAACCTCACATGGATGGACTTTTAGATCCTTTTCAGGGCGGAGTTCGTGCTAGTGACACTACGCTCTGTGCGTGTTCAGGAACTACTGCAACTGCAGTAGGGGGGGGGCAGACTATGGCTCAGTACTCTAAGATATTTACTGACCTCTCCCGATACTCCAATTATATGGTACATGACCCTTACTTCAGGTCCCAGACCATTGAGCAGGGGCTCAAATGAGAGATCAGATCTACAACAGTTTCTCTCAGTATCCCGAAACAGGATGGGGTGCTAGAGCAAGCTTTGCTGAAGGAGAGATTCCTTGCTGAACATGCTATGATAGTGAAAGTCCCTACCAGATGGTAGGTAGGAGAGTCATCTACAACTAACATTAGACAAACAACGCTAAAGCCTAAGAAGGCTAGACCTTCTGGAGGTAAACCCTAGGACGCAGGGTCATAGGTGCGAAGATGGAGAGGCCGAGGGAGCCACCATTGAGGAATGATCTGTTTTTTCCTATAGGGGATAGGGTCACAGAGCTTGTAACTATCCGACTCCCCGTGCAGATGATCGACAGATGGCAGAGAGGAGACTGAGGTAGTGGCAGCGGCAGGAGAATGAGTGTCAACCATGCGACGATCAAGGATGGGGAGCATGAAGTGTAGTGAGAGGTGGTTGGGGTCACCATGCACTGCCACTACCACCCCCAAGTGTCCACCACATGCTCATGGAGCATTTGAATGGTGAAAGGCCCAGCTACAGGCCGTAGAGGGTCACAATCCAGATGTCCCTGAGATGATACGAGGTACGATCTATAACTTCTCAACTTTAGCAGCAGTGCTTATCAAAACAAGTTCTATCCAATCTTTCATTGTCACAGGTTTAGTTCAGGACTCTGAGATTATGACTGAGATTTTAGCTCAACCTTTTCATTTGGATACTCTGATGAGAGGAGATTCAGCGGCCACACACTGGTGCCGATAGTGTGCTCTTACTCTTGGAGGAGAGAGATTCAAATGGGATATTCTAGTAGCGGCGTTGAATCCGTATGACATCATTCTAGGAATGGACTGGCTGTCAATAGTTCATGCACAGATTGAGTTCTTGAGATGTATAGTGTGATGTATGCATAGAGATAGAGGCCAGTTTTCTTTTGTTTGTGAGAAGGAAAATAGAGCATCATGAGATGAACTTGTGCTCAGGAGGGTGCGGTCGATTACATATCAGCTGGCTTACATGACCTTCAACATGGTGGATGAGGTGAGTCCATAGATCCCAGCCGTGGTGGATGAGCATGAGGACGTATTTCATAAAGATGTCCCAGTACTAGATCCTCATAGATATGTAGTCTTCCGCATTGATTTTTACCCAATAACAACACCTATATCTACACCAGCATATCGGATGGCCCCTACAGAGCTCCGGGAGCTGAGGGTATAGTTGGAGTACTTATAGAGTAAGGGTTTCGTAAGGCCAAGTGTTTCTCCATGGGAATCCTTAGTGTTGTTTTCCAAGAAGGATGATGGATGTTTGAGGCTATGCGTGGACTTCCGGTACCTAAACCAGGTGAATGTGAAAAAAAGTATCCTCTTCTGAGGAATGATGACCTGTTTGATGAGTTTAAAGGAGTGAAGTGGTTCTCGAAGATAGACCTCATAGTAGGCTATCATCAACATAGGGTACAACATGAGGGCGTACCGAAGACAACCTTCAGATGTCGGTATGGACATTACGAGTTCTTGATAATGCCTTTAATCATGACCAAGGCTCTAGCAGTGTTCAGGGGGATCATGAACAGGATATTTCAGGCATACCTTGATCACTTTGTGGTGGTCTTCATCGACTAAATATTGGTGCACTCAGCGTTCGAGGAAGATAATTTTATACACTTGAAGATAGTTATGGAAACACTCAGGGAGCACCAGTTATATGGAAAGCTCATGGAAAGTGAGTTGTTGGTATAGAAGGTCCACTTCATGGGACACGTCATCTTAGAGGATATAGTTGCAGTGGATCCTGTGAAGATTGAGGCAGTACTTACTGGGGTGCACCCATGACTGTTACTGAGGTTGGTAACTTCCTTGGATTATCTAGATACTATCAGATGTTCGTAAATGATTTCTTGAGATTAGAAAAACCTATGACTTCCTTGAAGAAGAAGAGGAAACCCTTCCTATGGTTAGAGACACACCAACAGAGATTTCAACAGCTAAGGTAGAGCTTGACCAACACTCCATTCCTAAGGTTGTTGGAGGAGGGCACTAACTGCGTGGTTTACTGTGATGCATCCGGGACCAGACTTGATTTCATCCTGATGTAGGATGATGAAGTGATTGCTTATGTATCTGGACAGCTACGGTCTCATGAGTATAATTATGTGAATCACGACTTGGAGTTGGCAGCAGTAGTCTTCGCACTGAAGATGTGGTGACACTACTTGATGGGTGTGCAGTTCATTGTTTACTCAGACCAAAAGAGTCTCATATATATATTTACATAGAAATATCTGAATAAGAGACAACGACATTTTCTAGAGTTCCTCTAAGACTATGACTTTGAGATAGTCTATACTCTTGGGAATGAGAACATAGTATAATAAGTACTTAACCGGAGATCAAATTCATAGCTACTGAATTAGGCTTCATATTAGTTAGTGTAACACCCCAAGCATCCACGGTACGCTTCTTTTTCAATAATTCAATAGCTTGCATTGCACGCAATTTCGAGATTCTAACACACCACGACCAATCAAAGTAGCCGTTATGAATAGAAATACCCACTTTTTGAATTATAAAAATTTTATATTTCAAAATGGAATTCATTTTTGGATTTAGAATATCGAAATTAGAATAATTTGAATTTTTGGTATTTTTCTGAGAACATCCAATTTTCGATGAATAGTGAAAAATACTTAAAAACAACATTTTTAATAAAAAAAATTTATAGTGATAAATTATACTATTAATTGGTTTTAAAATATAATTAGAATATAATTTTACCATTTTATCCAATGGTGGTCATTATAATTAATTTCACATTGAATTTAGACATAAAGAATTGTCAATCTTTTGATTGATATTGTTTCTTAAAAACACGCTATTTGTTTTGACAACGAGAATTAATAATAAAATTAATTAATGCAACTTATATGTTTTTAATTTTGTAAAATAGAAATCATTTTTGAATTCGGAATATTAATTATAGCTTAGGGTGAATTTTTGGTATTGTTCTGAAAAACGTCAATTTTTGATGAATAGTGAAACCACTAAGTGGAAGTTAAAAAAACTGATTTTTCATTTAAATGAAACTTTACCGATTCTATGAATTAAATTTCAAAAATCCAACATACATGGTTTTCATTAGTAAGTAAAATATGATTAAATAAGATACAAATAATTTTTGGTGAATAGTAACTTTTTACTTTTATTTACCGCGGTTAAAAGTAAGTAGTGTAATTAAGGGTAAAAATGATATTACTATTACCCTAACACATGTCCTAATTCTACTAGATAAATTTAATTTCGACAAAAACAACCTTAGGAATAAAATATGACCCTTTAGGTCCGCTTGGATTAGATTATGACATTTATTATTATTTAATTCAAAGAAGAGTTAAAAGAGTTAAAATCAATGTGTAATAACTAAAACATTTTTAATATAGGGTTTTACATTATAAAAATTCTATTATAAATATTCATTAGAAATATAAAGATATTTTCTACATAATGGTATTTTATTTATAATTTTTAGGTATTAATTTTTTTTATGACACAATGATGATGTAGTAATTACAGTATTAATGAAAGATTAAGATTATTGATATTATAAATACCCAAATAAATGTAATTTGAGAATTTTTATGAATTCCAATAATTTTCTAGGTTAATATGACATATTATTATTGGTTATATGATTTTTTTTCGAAGTAATAATGCTTTTATAAATTTATCAAAAACAAAATACCCAATAGTGTCAAAATTGACATAAAAGAGTTTTTAAAACAAATATTATATTATTAACTGATATTATATTCCTAAAAATCTAAGGCTCGGCCAAAGGACATATATCATGATATTTGTATCATTAATGTACCACTTGTGGTTTTATTGGAAGTTTATAGTAAGTTAATTAACCATATAATATAAAAATACAAAGAGACATGATAAATGTCAAACTAATTAACTAAGAGTTAAAAATAAAATACAAGGTTAATAAAGTGAACCAACCCTATCTAAAATCTATTGGTTGAATGGATTTCAACCCATACCCACCTTATTCTCTAAATAAATCAATTTTGAGCCATTATAAACTGAATATGAATTTATTATAAAATAATATTTTATGTTTTTCCTAAGGTGCCCCTCAGCCCACTTATAAAAGGGCACTCCCACTTCACTCTAATTCACACCTTATAAGCCATATGGCTCAGATAACCCCTACCCAAATACCATATAAACTATCCTCCCTTAAACCTATAGGCATTAGTTTGATCAGAAAGGCAACCTAAGGATCCCTTTTGATCAAATCAAAAGGAAGAACCTGAAGAAGAGGTAATGATTTCACCACCCTCTTTCAAGTTCCTTTCTTCTTCCACTTCCTTTTTCTTTGTTGTTTCCATTATAAAATAATAAATCAAGTATATTCTATATACTGTGATGTTATTGTAATTATCGTACAATCAAATTCATTATTCTATCCACCCTTTGAATGACATGTCACCATACATGCGTACGTACGGCTTACCGTCTCCACATCATGGTGTAATTGTTATTCAATACATTATTATTTGGATGGGTATAATAATGATGTGTATTTGATGTAAATAATAAATATATCATGATAATGATTCTGTATATATGATATACCATCCATTTATATATTATTTTAATATCAAAAGAATGATATTTTCGCTCGTGCGTACGTACGGATTACTGTCTCCACGACGCGATGAGATTCATTTCCAAGTTCACCAATCATCGACGATTATAAAAATATGTATTAGTAATAATTATATAATATATAAAATAATAATTCTACTGGAGATATATATATATTTATATATATAATTATTTATGTACTTACATATATCTTATTCACTTACTTCCGTTCAATACTATATGAAAACGGAAACAACGTTTATGCGTACGTACAGACTACCGTCTCCATAAACGGTGTTTTCCATTTCATATAGATGTCTGTCATACATATTTATATTCTAAATATATATGATATATAAATCGTGTTTTATATTCTGGAAGTATTTAAATCATGATCTAATTGATACAATCAAGAGTAACAAGTTAAAACATGTACGATAAAGAAAGAGATTATTACCCAAAATATTAATATAACATGGAAGTTATTATTAAATGGGTAGTATAAAGTCATAAAATAATAATGTATGATATCATAAATATTTATATGGTTCCGGTATAATTTAATAACATACTATAGTCTTCATACAAAAGGTTAAATGTACCCTCGACTAAAGGAAAGTGCAAGGTAAGAGGTTTTCATCTCACTCCTTATTCCCGTGAGATTCATGCCATATTGCCACTATTACCTTTTGTGTGGTGTATGTACTGCCCATAATTGTATTAATTGTGTAATAAACTTTAATTTAAGTGTATTTATATATTCATTGTATGATACTTCTTTCATGGGGTGTATGTTTCCTAAGTTACCAAAATTTTAAGGGTTAATTCCTCAATCTCATTATTATCCGAGATTGTCTATGGATATGTTTTTACCGGGACATATTTATTATCCATGTACATGTATCATAAAAGTGTATTCAATGGGATTATATTAAGGGACTATTTTATTTAGAAATCATTTTAAATGTTTTAAATATTTATTCTTCTAAATCATTCTCATTAATGTCCAGGTGTTCAAAATGTTTTTTAAGGATTTATTTATATGGACAAGAATGTTTTTAAAATGTTAATTCAATTAAAAAGTTTCAAAGTGGTATGGGACACATTGATTCAAAAATGTCTTTAAATGTCTTCCTTTCAAAATTGTGTGACTTTTAAAGGTTTCCTTGAAAAGGGATATTTCTCTTGAAGAGTTTTACAAATCATTTTCATCTATGTCAACATCCATTGATGGATTCTTATCTTTTTGAAGTTGATTTATTATGATATAAATCTTTCGTATTGTGTTGAAGGTTTTGTGATATGTTTGACTGTGGATGTGTTATTTTTATACCATTCATGGTTTGTGGTTAAAGTATTGACATTTCGTATCCTAGTTCTTATACGAATGTTTAGGTTATGTTTCAACCTTTTCATATGAGGAATGTATTGGACATAGTATGTGACGGGTGGAGCCCGCTACAGCTCCTCGATGCATCGGTCGGTATCATGAAACAACTAGACGTGGAATTGGCCGAGGCCCTTTCCCAATTTGATATATGGTTTGGGCCGAGGCCTTAATCATTTTAGACGTATTGGCTGAGGCCTTAAAAAAATGTTTCAGAATGGTCGGATTTATACATTCCCTCATTATGGAAATAATATTGATGGTTCATGTGGTCATTTGACTAGTAGAATATCCATTATTATGTTTTATTATGGAATTATTTACTCAACTCATATTCTTTCCATAAAAGTATTCATTTTTATTATTGTTAAAGGCATGTGGTTTCAATTATTCACCATGGTTAATATTTATGTCATTTTCTGCTGTATTACTTACCCTTACTGTGTAACACCCCAAGCTTCTATGGTACGCTTCCCTTTGAATAATGAAATAGCGAGTGTTGTACGCAACATCGAGTTCTAACACACCAAAACCAATTAAACTAGCCATTATGAATAGTAATACCCCCCTTTTGAAATTTATAAATTTTATTTTTCAAAATGGACTTCATTTTTGGATTCGGAATATTGAAATTAGCCTAGGGTGAATTTTTGGTATTTTTCTGAAAAACTTCATTTTTTGATGAATAGTGAAACCACTATGTGGTAGTTAAAAAAACTGAATTTTTTATAAAACTTAATTTTACCGCTTCTGTGAGTGGAATTTCGAAAATCCGAGACACACGGTTAATATCAAGGAGTAAAATGTGGTTCAATGAGATGAAAATAATTTTTGGTGAATAGTAACTTTTTACTTTTATTTACCACGGTTAAAAGTAAATAGGGTAATTAAGGGTAAAAATGATATTAATATTACCCTAACACATGTCCTAATTCTTTTGGAAAAGTGTATCTCGACCAAAAACTACCTTAGGAATAAAATATTATCATTTAGGTCCAATTGGATTACATTAGGACATTTATTATTATTTAATTCAAAGAAGAGTTAAAAGAGTTAAAATCAAAGTGTATTTACTAAAACATTTTTAATATAGGGTTACACATAAGATAAATTAGATTATAAATATTCATTATAAAGATAAAATGATTTCCTACATAATTATATTTTATTTATAATTTTCAGACATTAAATAAGTTAATTTATTTATGACACAATGATGATGTAGTAATTACAATAATATTAAAAAATTAAAATAATTGATATTATAAATACAAAAATAAATATAATTTGAGACTTTTTATGAATTAAAGTAATTTTATAGGTTACTATGACATGTTAGGAATGATTTCATTAACGTTTTTAGAAGTAATCATTCTGTTAGGATTTTCACAAAAATCAATTATCCAAATAGTGTCAAAATCACTACTGGAAACATGATCTTTCCCAACACTTCTATACCAACAGTTTGTAAAAACCGTTGGTATAGCTACTCTTTCCCAACGGTTCATCAAAACCGTTGGGAAAGGGCCTAAAAACACACCCTTTCCCAACGGTTTTGGTGAACCGTTGGGAAAGAGTGACCTTTCCCAACGGTTCACCAAAACCGTTGGGAAAGGGGTGGATTTTTGCCCTCTTTTTCCCAACGGTTCTTGAGAACCGTTGGGAAAGAGTAACCTTTCTCAACGGTTCACCAAAACCGTTGGGAAAGGGTGTGTTTTTAGGCCCTTTCCCAACGGTTTTGATGAACCGTTGGGAAAAAGAGGGCAAAAATCCAGCCTACTAGAAATACACCCACCCAGAACATATCCCAATGGTTTTCAGAACCGTTGGGATAGGTCTATCCCAACGGTTGTGACAACCGTTGGGATATGTTCATTGATTTTTTTCCAGATCTACTAACGGAGAACATTATATAAATCAAAAATTTAAATAATTATGATAATACATATATATATTTATGAAATTATGTTTACAAAGTTATGTTAGCCTAGTGGTTAAGTCGTTCGATTATAAACGAGGGGTCCTGGGATCAAATCCCAACGGTGATTTTATTTTTGGAATTTATATACCAACGGTTCCATTACCGTTGGTATAGATTTCATATTACCTATACCAACGGTTTCCAAAACCGTTGGTATAGGTCTATACCAACGGTTTCCAAAACCGTTGGTATAGGTCTATACCAACGGTTTTCGGAGAACCGTTGGTATAGACCTATCCCAACGGCTTACTTGGCTACGGTTCTCCAAACCGTTGGTATAGGCTATACCAACGGTTTGGAGGCCTATACCAACGGTTCCAAACCGTTGGTAAAGGTTAGTTTTCCAGTAGTGAATTGACATAAAAGAGTTTTTAAAACAAATATTATATTATTAATTGATATTCAATTCTTAAAAATATAAGGTTCGGCCAAGAGACTTATATCATGATAGGTGTATCATTAATGGACCACATGGGGGTCTCTTGGAGGTATATAGTGTGTTTATTAACTATATAATATAAAAATACAATGTGACATGGTAATTGTCAAACTAATTAACTAAGAGTTAAACTAAAAGATAAGGTTAATATAATGACCCAAACCTGTCTAAATTCTATTGGTTGAGTGGTTTTCAACCCATAAAAACCTTAAAATTTAAATAATCCACTTTGGAGCCATTAGAACCCGAATATGAATTTAGTATAAAATAATATTTCTAGTTTTTCCAAAGGTTCCCCTCACCCCTCTTATTAAAGGGCACTCCCCCTTCTAATTAATTCACACCATAAAATCTTTTGGTTCGGCCAAACCCTTCCCAAATACTCTCTAAACTTCCCTCACTACAACTTAGTGGCTTTAGTTTGATCATAAAGCCAACCTAAGGAGCCCTTTTGATCAAATCAAAAAGAAGAACACGAAGAAGAGGTATTGTTTTCACCACCCTTTTTCAAATTCATTTCTTCTTCATCTTCTTCTTTCTTTTTTATTCCCATTCTAAAATAATGAATCCAGTATCTACTATATAATATAATATTATTATAATTATGGTACAACCATATTCAGTATTATATCCATCCTTTTAATGACATGTCACCACACGTGCGTACGTACGGCTTACCGTCTCCACGTCGTGGTGTAATTGTTATTCAATATATTATTATTTGGATGGGTATAATAATTATTTTTAATTCATGTAAATAATAAATACAACATGATAATTATTCTGTATATATGATATACCATCCAATTATATGTTATTTCAATATCAAAAGAATGATATTGTCGCTCGTGCGTACGTACGGACTACCGTATCCACGAATGCGATGAGATTCATTCTCCATCGTATCCATTCATGTATAATTATCATTTGATGATTTAAGAATAATGTTTAAGGACTTTATATCATTCTGGATATGAATATGATACAACCTATCCATGAATAACATGGCTTACGTAACAAAACATATAAAAGAAAATGAGTAAGTTAACACCTGAAACGACGATAATACTAAGATATTATTAACAAAGCAATGTTAAAAGATCATATATTATAACATAATAATGTATATGATTCTTGTATAATTTAATAACAAGTATTTCACCATAATAAAGGAGGTTAACCTACCCCCAACCAAGGAAAAGTACAAGGTAAGGGTTTATTTCGCAATCTCTTCATTATCAGAGGTTCTTTATACGTAATAATCTACTGGGACTTCTTTATCATCCACATCCATGTTTCTTAAAAATGTATTTCAAAACATTTTTGTACTATTTACTAGAATATGGATTAAAGTCATTTATACCCTTGTTGACTTTTATAAGTGGTTTATAAAGGAATCATTCCGTATTTTTCCAAACAACGTCCTTTTTATCCTTTCTGACATAATTAAGGTAATAATGTTTTTTAACTTATACGGCGGGTGCGGCTATTTTCCGCCTTTATAAAATCGTCGAAGCTTCCCTTACAAGCTTATAAGAATATTTTCAAAGAAAATGTTTTATTTTATAAATATATGACTCTTAAATTATTTCAAAATTGAAAGAGATATTTATCTAAAAAGTGTTTTGATTTCATCTATGTCAACATCCTTTGATGGATTTGACGCTTATTTGAAGTTGATTTATTATGATACAAAACTTCTATATTGTATTGAAGGTTTTGTGATATGTTTGAATGTGGATGTGTTATTTTTATACCATTCATGGTTTATGGATGAAGTATTTACATTTCGTATGCTAGTTTTAATATGAATGTTTATGTTATGTTTAAACCTTTTCATATAGGAATGCATTGGACTTAATATGTGATCGGTGGAGCCCACTACAGCTCCTCGATGCATCGGTAGATCTCATGAGACAAAATAGTGTCTTGGCACAAGGCCTTGGAAAAATCTTATTTGTAGTCTTGGCACGATGCCTTGGATATGTAGTTATGATAGTCTGGCATTATGCATTCCATCATTATGAAAGTGGTTATTGATATTGCATGTGATTATTCGATTAGTAGAATATCCATGTGAATAAGTAAATGGCATTATTTCATTTTATTTTTTCCACGCTATGTTGATGTTCAAGTTTAAAAGGCTTTTGTTTTAGTTATACATTGCCTTAAATGTTTATTCTTATTTATGAATGTTTATTCTATATTGTTATCCTTACTGGGCGTTTGAGCTCACCCCTTTTCTATGTTTTATTTTTCCCTGGATTTGAAGAAGTAATTTATGAATGACCTGCAGGGATAGTATGAGGGGATAAGAGTGTGGACTATGGAGACTATATTGTTGTAGTTTTAATTTTTTGATGTAATGTAAACTTTATTAATGTATCTAGTTATTCCAAGGATACTAAACTAATCGGTCTTTCGAGATTTGATCTTTCTTGTGATCATGCCAATGTTATGTAAAAATGCACCGACTTTGGGTAACTGGGGTCGGGGCATTACAGTTGGTATTAGAGGGAGGTTTAGTACAAACCATGGATGTGAGATTTATATAAACTCTGATTAGGGAACATAGACCTAAGATGGACTTTGAGGATTAGTATAGAAGAACTTTCTAGAATTTTGGTATTGTAGAGATTTTGTGAGTTTTCCTAGCAATACATCCCTGTCTGGATACGAGCATGTTGAGGCCGCTCTAGCATAGATGTACCTAGGGGTAAAACCTGAAAACACCGCTTTGAGCTGGACTCGAATGAGAACTAGTGCACAACAACGGGCCTTGCTGCACTCTTGGTTACGACACTCCTGGGGGATATGCTTAGGATAACACTCATTTTCTTTACAAATCATTATGAAGGGTTTATTAGTATATAATTCCTCAAAGAAAACATTTTTATGATTATGGATTATATCTATAAATAGTTCAATTTATTTTAAGTGTTTTATAAGTATGGAATTGTGTATTTTGATTCATAAACTGATCTAGTTTATGTCATTGTTTAGAAATGGATCCTATTGGAAGAAATGGAAACTATATCAATACACGTACTCCATGTAGGGATTTCCCTCATACTCAAGATAATTAGAGTGGAGCTGGTGATTCAACTAGTGCTGATCAACTAATCACCATACTGGGACAACTTGTAACGCCCTGACCCCAGTTACCCGGAGTCGGTGCATTACTTCGTAACATTGGCATGACCATAAACGATCAAGTCTCGAAAGACCGATTAGTTTATTAGCCTTGGAAACAGTAGATACATTCATAAGTCTTACATTACATCACAAAGTAAAAAAAAACTACAACATCTTCTCTTCATATCCCCTTATATTATCCCTGGAGGTCATTCATAATATACTTCTTCACATCCTGGAAAAATTAAAACATTGAAAGGGGTGAGCTCAGATGCTCAATAAGGACAACAATATAGCGGAATCTTTTATCAATAAACATAAACATTTAAGGCAATGTATAACTAAAAAAATCCTTTTAAACTTGAAATTCAACATAATATGGAAAAAGTAAAATGAGATAATTCCATTTACTTCTTCACATGGATATTCTACTGGTTGAATAATCACATGAAATATCAATAACCACTTTCATAATGATGGAATGCATAATACCAGACTATCATAACCACATAGCCAAGGCCTCGTGCCAAGACCACAAATAATATTTTGTCATGGCCTCGTGCCAAGACACTAGTTTGTCTCATGAGACCTACCGATGCATCAAGGAGCTATAGCGGGCTCCACCTGTCACTTATTATGTCCAATGCAATCCTCATATGAATAGGTTTAAACATATCATAAACCATAACATAATCGTATCACATAAAACATACATAAAGGCAACAGAACATTTCTACATTTCAATCACAAGATATAAATACAACACATTGATATAATAAAAATATTATCAAAACCATTTTCAATACCAAAATAAAAGAAAATTAAAACTTGGTATTTATTTTTCATGTAAAAAAAGTTATGGCTTGTAGAGGAAGTCGAAACCCAAATAATGGCCATGGCGGCGGAGAAGTCGTTGTCGCTGCATACGTATGACAAGAAAAACATTCCTTTTTTTCGTTAAGTAAAACATTTCATATAAAAATATTCCTTTTGAATAAATGTAAAAATCAAAGGGGTTTATACACCGTATAAAGGAAAGTTGTGTATACAACCAAATATGCCTCAATGAAAGGAGATTGAGACGAAGTCCCTCACAAAGATCATTTTTTTAAATAAAATATATCTATTATGTGTATTCACTATAAGTACACATAAATAAAGTACAAATACATGATATTACATAATAATATCATGAAATAATTTGAAAGTAGGAGATTAACCCAAAGAATGGAAATTGGGTTAGGAAGTCCCCTTACCTCGTGTCCGAATTCACTCGACCGTTCTTTGATCTCCTGAATAATAAACTAGAGTTAATTTATAAAGTCTTAATAACCTTTTTCAAGTTTATTATTCATTTTATATCACTTATTACCATGTTATGAACATTATGTAATTATTTATGTTAATAACGGTCGTTTTGACGATCTTAGGTACTTGAGTCCAAAATAAACTTCTTATAATTACACTTTGTTCATGTGTTAATAAATCCATTATATCCATAATTATATTCATGATTTATATATCATATAAATCATATATATCCAGTATATACATTCATTTATAATATTACATAACATTTAGAGGTAAGAAATGAAATGAACCGTTCATGGAGACGGTAAGCCGTACGTACGCATGAATGCTACTTTCATTTCTATTTCGTATTTAATGGAATGAAAATATAATTATATAAAGTTATAATATAATTCCATTATATTATAATGTATAATACCATTTAATCCATCCTTTATACATCCCACATATGGCATTAACGATTCAAATCACTTTGAGGGGCGGTAGTCCGCACTTCCTAAAATGAAAATATCACGTTTACCCATAATGGAAACAATAAAGGTATGCCATAAATTAAAAATACATAGCCTTAAAGAAAACATAAACATATTATATATCATATATAAATATAGTTACATCTTAATGGCCACCTTTGAAGGTGTTATATGAGTGTTGAACAATCATCGTTTCGTGAGGCAGAAATTCTCCATCCACAGAAACAGTATGTTCTTTAACCATTAGATGTAGGTGTGTGTAAGTGTAGCTCGAATAATTATTATAACAATATCCTAGTATATTTAGGATAACGTTGTTGTTACAAAATAAATGAATAAAAAGATTTTAGGGGGTTGGATAAGCAAAATAAAACAAAATAACATAAGAGAAGACATTACCTTAAAATCGGGTAACTCTTTTGATTTGAGCCAAAGGCTTCCTTGGAAAGAATTATTCCCAATGTGAGGCTTCTAGGAGTAAGGGAGGGATGTTGGGAGAGTATATGGGTAGAGGTTGGCCGAGCCAAAAGGCTTTGAAAGTGTGAGTAAGGTGGTAGTGGTGGGGGCCTTTTATAAGTGGAGAGGAGGGGCACTCTTGGAAAGTAATGAAATGATACTTTATTATACAATGATTTTCGGATTCTAAAGGTCCCAAACTTATATAATTCTAGGCTAAGGTGATAAGGGTTCTAAATGTTCTCATACAATAGTCTTTGGACAAGTTTAATGCTTATATTTTACATTATCCTTCCATTTTATTAAAATTGTTAATTAATGAGGTAATCACTGCATCATCATGGTGTCATAAATAATTTAATCTATTTAATGTCTAAAAATTATAAAAAAAATATCATGATGTAGTAAATATCTTTAGATTACTAATGAATATTTATAGTCAAAAATATGACTTGTATAACCCCATTTAAAAATTGTTTTAGTAAAACAACTTATGTTTGTGACTTTTTATTTTAACTATAAATAAAAAGTTATTTATGTCAGTTTCCTACCAAAGTGGCTTCATGGGGTCCCCAAGTTTACCCATGTATTTTCTTGTTCGGCCATGACACATACAATAGGGTTAGGAAAAGTGTAAAGGTATTTTGATATTTTTATAATATCATTTTTACCTTAAATTTCACTAATTACCTTTAATCGCGATTAATTAAACTTAAATGTTACTATTCACCAAAAAAATTATTTTAATCCCATTGATCCACATTTTACATCCTAATGACAACCATGTATGTCGGATTTTTTAAAATCAAATCACAGAAGTGGTAATATTTCATTTAAATGAAAAAATCAGTTATTTAACTACCACTTAGTGGTTTCACTATTCATCAAAAATTGATGTTTTTCAGAATAGTGCCACAATTTTACCCTAAGCTATAATTGATATTATGAATACAAAAATGATGACTATTTTGAAAAATTCCAAAAATATAAGTTTCATTAATTAATTTTCTAATTAATTCCCGCTGTCACAACAAATAGCGTATTTTTAAGAAACAATATATATCAAAAGATTGGCAATTGTGTATGTCTAATTTCAAAGTGAAATTAATTATAATGAACACCATTGGGTAAAAAGGTAAAAATATATTCTAATTATACTTTAAAAGCACTCAATAGTATAATTTATCACTATAAATTATTTTGATTAAATAAGTTGTTTTTAAGTATTCTTCACTATTCATAAAAAAATGGAAGTTCTCAGAAAATTACAAAAATTCAACTTAGGATAATTTCGATATTACGAATACAAAAATGAAGTCCATTTTGAAATATAAAATTTCTATAATTTTAAAAAGTGGGTGTTACTATTCATAACAGCTACTTTGATTAGTTGCGGTGTGTTAGAACTTGAAGTTGCGTACAATGCAAGCTATTGCATTATTGAATGAGAAGCGTATCGTGGAAGCTCGGGGTGTTACACAACTCACTCAGGTTATGAATAATAACCTTAACCCTATGGAGAATCCTGATCCACAGCATGGAGGATCATTTTTAGATTGCTTCATGGGGAAGAAACCACCAACATTCAATGGGAGTACAAATCCATTAGTAGCTGAGAAATCGATAAGTTCCCTAGAGAAAATATTTCAGGCTTTGGGAAGCAGTGAAAGGGAAAAAGTTATCATGGAAGTTTACTGCCTCACTGGAGATTCTGATCAATGGTGGTAACTAATTCAAAACACGAAGGAAGATGATGAATTATCAAATATGGAATGGAGGGAGTTCAATGATCTGTTTTTATAAAAATACTTTCCTCGTGACCATCGAGATGACATGGAAAGGCAATTTCTGAGTCTGAGACAAAATGAGGATGAGAATGTTGCAAAGTATGAGGATCACTTTACAAGGTTATCAAGGTATGCTGGAGATTATATACATAACCCAATAAGTAATATTGATTGTTTCTTTGATGGGTTAAAATCATTTCCTCGTCAAGCATTAGTCTCACAATCCTTCTCATCGTACGAAGAAATTATCTCATGTGATATCAAGACAGAAAAGGAATTCTCTAAGTCTTATGACTTTAATGAAAAGGAAGAGAAGAAGAGATATTCTGATCAATCTAGGAATGGAAATAAGGGGAAGAGGGGAAAGGTTGAATATCCATCCTGTGATAAATGTTGGAAGAAACTCCACGGTACTTGCTTGAAGGGAATGGGTGTCTATTACAAGTGTGGGGAAAAAGGCTACCAAGCTCGTGATTGCAAAGGGAATAAGGAAGCTACCGATGTTTAGTGATACAATTGTATAGTGATGGGACATTATGAAAATGAATGTCCTATGCGTCAGGGGAACATATCTCAGAAAAGGCCAAGGGATCAAGGCCAAGCTTATGCTATCACTACTGCTGAAGTAGAAGCTCCAAAAGATGTGGTGGTAGGTAATTTAATGGTTTCCTCAAGTTTAGAAAATGCATTATTTGATTATGGATCATTTCCCTGTTTCATATCTTCCCAGTTTTCTAAGAAAATTAGATATTTCCAATTTGATTTAACAAGGGATTTGTCAGTTAAAACTCCTAAGGTAAGTATCATTGCAAAAAAGTTTTGTGAATCAATCCCCATTAAGGCACATAAATGTTCTTTATCTGATGATCTCATCATCATGACTATGATTGAATTCGATATAATCCTTGGTATGTATTGGCTTTCGGACCATGATGCAAAGATTTATTCTATGAAGAAAGAGGTTATGATTCTTGATGATGATGATAAGGAACACCTTATCTTTAGAGCAGAATTGTTGCCACCTAATTCTTATATAGATCCACCCCCAGTAGCTCAACTAAATTCAATTATTGGGGAGGAAGAGAATGAAATGACTATGGGTGAGGAAAGGAATGTTCAAATAGAGGATGTACCTGTTGTGAAAGAATATGTAGATGTGTTTCCAGAAGATTTACCTGGACATCCTCTAGAAAGATAGGTTGAGTTTTCCATTGATTTAATTCCTGGATCAAGGCCTATATCGAATACCCCTTATAGAATGGCCACGGTAGAATTAGTTGAACTAAAGAAACAACTAGAGGAATTGAGTAATAAGGTATTTATTCTTCCTAGTGTTTCTCCATGGGTAGCCCCTATTATTTTTGTTAAAAAGAAAGATGGATCTATGAGGTTATGTATCGACTACAGGGATATCAATGATTTAACAATAAAGAACAAGTATCCCCTACCTCGCATTGATAATTTATATGACCAACTGCATGGAGCTCAATACTTTTCAAAGATTGAACTTCGATCTGGATACCATCAGTTGTGTGTGAAGAAGGAAAACATTCCGAAGATAGCATTTCGAACAAGGTACGGGCATTACGAGTTTACAGTAATGCCTTTTGGATTGACTAATGCACCCTCTGTTTTTATGGATCTAATGAACAGAGTTTTCAAGGAATATATTGATTAATTTTTAGTGGTATTTATTGATTATATCTTGGTATACTACAAAATCTACAAAGATAATGAAAATCACTTGAGCATTATATTGAAGTCTCTGTGAGGACATGAATTATATGGGAAGTTTAGTATGTGTGAATTTTGGATTCAAGAGATTTCATTTCTTGGACATATTGTCTCTAAGAATGGAATTTACGTTGATCCTTCTAAGACCAAGGCAATCCAAGAATGGCCTGCACTGACGAGTATAACTGAGGTACATTGTTTTATTTTTTTAGCAGGTTATTATCGACGTTTCATCTAGAATTTTTCACGGTTGGATAACGCATTAACGAAGCTCACACGTAAAGGGGTTAAATTTGTTTGGAAAAAAGAGTGTGAAGAATGTTTCGAAGAACTGAAGAGAAGATTAGTCAATGATCCTATATTAACTCTACCATCGGGGAATGATGGGTTTGTTATTTATAGTGATGCATCGAAGAAAGGACTTGGTTGTGTCCTTATGCATAATGATAGGGTTATTGCCTATGCATCACGACCGTTGAAAATTCATGAACAAAACTATCCTACTCATGATATCGAGTTATCAGTTGTGATCTTTTATTTGAAGATATGGAGGCACTACCTCAATGGTGAAAAATGTGAGATTTATACTAATCAAAAGAGTTTGAAGTGTATTTTATCACAAAAAGAACTCAACATGAGGAAAATGAGATGGCTTGAATTACTCAAGGATTATGATTGTATGATACACTACCACTCATGGAAAGAAAACAAGGTGGAAGATGCTTTGAGCAGAAAAGATCATCGAGTTTTGAACAATATGAGAATTGAAAGGGATCCAATCTTCATGGATCTGGTGAAGATGTACATGGGAATAACTAGGGAAGGTGAAACATCAATGATTTTTCAAATGGTTGCCAAACCATATTTACTAGAAAGGATTATGAGTTCTCAGACCGATGATGAAGAATTTCAAAAGAAGATTAAAGCTGTGAATGATGGGAGATTGAGAGACTTTGTGTATGAAGATGGAATTTTGAAATTTGGGAAGAGACTTTGTGTTCCCGATATACCTGATCTAAAAAGGGAATTTCTGGATGGTTCTCATAGTTCCAATTTCTTTATACACCATGGGAGCACCAAAATGTATAGAGATTTGAAGGAAAATTTTTGGTGGGACAACATGAAGAGGGAGATTTCTGATTTTGTGTCAAGATGTATGGTTTTTCAACAAGTGAATGCTGGAAGGAAACAGCCTGGAGGAGTCATGCAACCTCTTCCCATACCGGAGTGGAAATGGGACAATATTATGATGGACTTTGTCATGGGGCTACCAAAGACTCCTAGAAGGAACGATACAATATGGGTCATTGTTGATCGTCTTACCAATTCAGCACATTTTCTTGCTATAAGGGAAGATTTAACACTTGAACGACTAGCAAGACTATATATTAATGAAGTTGTGAGACTTCATGGAGTACCCCTATCAATTTTTTCTAATCGTGATCCCCATTTTACTTCAAGAATATGTAAAAGTCTTCATAAAGCCTTGGATACAGAACTTCATTTGAGCACTTCCTACCACCCTCAAACTGATGGAAAATCAGAACGAACTATTCAAACCTTAGAATACATGTTGATATCCTTCTAACTTGACTTTCAGGGTATGTGGGATCAATATTTACCTCTGGTATAATTTTCCTATAACAATAGCTTCCATTCGAGTATTCATATGGCACCATATGAATTGTTATACGGAAAGAGATGTCGCACACCAACCTGTTGCGATGACGTTGGTGAAAAAAAACTTGTAGGCCCAGAACTGGTGTAGGAAACAATGGAAAAGGTGATGGTAATCCAAAACCATATCAATGAATCTCAAAGTAGGCAGAAGAGCTATGCCGATAATTGAAGGAAGGATTTGGAATTTCAAGTCAGTGATCATGTTTTCCTGAAGGCATCTTCATGGAAGGGAGTTATACGTTTTGGTAAGAAATCTAAATTGAGTCCCAGGTACATTGGACCTTTCTAAATTGTAGAACGAATTGGGGATGTAGCTTACCGTTTGGCAATGCCGCCAAATCTCTTCAAAGTTCACGATGTGTTCCATGTATCACTTTTGAGGAAATACATGCCTGACCCAACGCATGTACTCACCTATGAGGAATTAGAACTGGAACCCGATCTGTCTTATTGCGAAGATCCCGTCAAGATTCTTGATACGAGAGAACAAGTACTGAGAAACCAGATGACTCGTCTGGTAAAAGTCTTGTGGAGAAACCATAAGATGGAAGAGGCAACGTGGGAACCCGAGGAACTTATGATGAAGAACCTCCCGAGTCTTTTCGTGTGGTAGTATTCTAGAAATTTCGAGGACCAAATTATTTGAAGCAGGGGAGAATGTAACACCCCAAGCTTCTATGGTACGCTTCTCTTTGAATAATGCAATAGCGTGTGTTGTACACAACATCAAGTTCTAACACACCACAACCAATCAAACTAGCCGTTATGAATAGTAATACCCACTTTCTGAACTTTATAAATTTTATTTTTCAAAATGGACTTCATTTTTGGATTTGGAATATCGAAATTATCCTAGTATGAATTTTTGGTATTTTTCTGAAAAGCATCATTTTTTGATGAATAGTGAACCCACTAAGTGGTAGTTAAAAAAACTAAATTTTTCATAAAACATAATTTTACCGCTTATGTGAGTGGAATTTCGAAACTCCGAGAGACACTGGTAATATCAAGCAGTAAAATTTGGTTCAATGAGATGAAAATAATTTTTGGTGAATAGAAACTTTTTACTTTTATTTACCACGGTTAAATGTAAATAGGGTAATTAAGGGTAAAAATGATATTAATATTACCCTAAGACATGTCCTAATTCTATTGGAGAATTGTTTCTCGACCAAAAACAACCTTAGAAATAAAATATTATCATTTAGGTCCACTTGGATTAGATTAGGACATTTATTATTATTTAATTCAAAGAAGAGTTAAAAGAGTTAAAATCAATGTTTATTAACTAAAACATTTTATTATAGGATTACACATAAGATAAATTCAATTATAAATATTAATTATAAAGCTAAAAATATTTCCTACATAATTATATTTTATTTTTAATTTTTAGAGATTAAATAATTTAATTTAATTATGACACAATGATGATGTAGTAATTACACTAATAGTGAAAAATTAAAATAATTGATATTATAAAAACCAAAATAAATATAATTTGAGACTTTTTATGAATTAAAATACTTTTCTAGGTTAATATGACATGTTAGGAATGATTTAATTAACTTATTTAGAAGTAATCATTCTGTTAGGATTTTTACAAAAATCAATTTTCCAAATAGTGTCAAAATTGACATAAAAGAGTTTTTAAAACAAATATTATATTATTAATTGATATTCAATTTCTAAAAATATAAGGTTCGGAAAAGAGACTTATATCATGCTATTTTTATCATTAATGGACCAATTGGGGGTCTCTATGAGGTATATAGTATGTTTATTAACTATATAATATAAAAATACAAAGTAACATGGTAAGTGTCAAACTAATTAACTAAGAGTTAAAACTAAAAGATATGGTTAATATAATGACCCAAACCTGTCTAAATTCTATTGGTTGAGTGGTTTTAGACCCCTCCACACCTTAACCTTTAAATAATCCCCTTTGGTGCCATTAGAAACCGAATATGAATTTATTATAAAATAATATTTCTAGCTTTTCCAAAGGTGCCCCTTACCCCTCTTATAAAAGGGCACTCCCCCTTCTCATTAATTCACACCTTCAAAGCCTTTTGGATTGGCCAAACCCTTCTCAACTACTCTCTCCACTTCCCCAACTACAACATAGAGGCTTTATTTTGATCATAAAGCCAACCTAAAGATCACTTTTTATCAAATCAAAAAGAAGAACCCAAAGAAGAGGTATTGTTTTCACCACCCTTTTTCAAATTCATTTCTTCTTCAACTTTTTCTTTCTTTCTTATTCCCATTCTAAAATAATGAATCCAGTATCTCCTATATACTGCAATATTATTTTAAATATGGAACAACCATATTCAGTATTATATCCATCCTTTGAATGACATGTCATCACACGTGCGTACGTACGACTTACCATGTCCACGTCGTGGTGTAATTGTTATTCAATATATTATTATTTTGATGGGTATAATAATGATTTTTAATTCATGTAAATAATAAATATAACATGATAATGATTCTGTATATATGATATACCATCCAATTATATATTATTTTAATTTCAAAAGAATGATATTGTCGCTCGTGTGTACATACGGACTACTGTCTCCACGAACGCAGTGAAATTCATTCTCCATCGTATCCATTCAAGTATAATTATCATTTTATGATTTAAAAATAATTTTTATGTACTTGATATCATTCTAGATAGGAATACGATACAACCTATCCATGAAAAACGTGGCTTATGTAACAAAACATATAAAATAAAATGAGTAAGTTAACACCCGAAACAACGATAATACTAAGATATTATTAACAAAGCAATGTTAAAAGATCATATATGCTAACAAAATATTGTATATGATTCTTGTATAATTTAATAACAATTATTTCACCATTATACAGGAGTTTAATCTACCCCCAACCTAGGAAAATTACAAGGTAAGGGTTTATTTTGCAATCTCTTCATTATCCGAGGTTGTTTATACGTAATAATCTACTGGGAATTCATTATCATCCACATCCATGTTTCTTAAAAATGTATTTCAAAAAAATTTTATACTATTTACTAGAATATGGGTTAATGTATTTATAGCCTTTTTGACTTTCATAAGTGGTTTATAAAGTAATCTTTCCGTCGTTTTTCCAAACAAGGTCCTTTTTATCCTTTTTGACAGAATTAAGGTAAGAATGTTTTTTTAACTTATACTGCGGGTGCGGCTATCTTCCGCCTTTATAAAATCGTTGAAGATTCCCTTACAATCTTATAAGAAAATTTTCAAAGAGAATGTTTTATTTTATAAATATATGACTCTTAAATGATTTCAAAATTGAAAGAGATATTTCTCTAAAAAGAGTTTTGATACCATCTATGTCAACATCCTTTGATGGATTTTATGCTTATTTGAAGTTGATTTATTATGATACAAAATTTCAATATTGTATTGAAGGTTTTGTGATATGTTTGACAATGGATGTGTTATTTTTATACCATTCATGGATTATAGATGAATTATTTTCATTTCGTATGCTAGTTTTAAAATGAATGTTTATGTTATGTTTAGACCTTTTCATATGGGAATGCATTGGACTTAATATGTGATGGGTGGAGCCCACTATAGCTCCTCGATGCATCGGTAGGTCTCACAAGACAAACTAGTGTCTTGGCACAAGGCCTTGGCAAAATCTTATTTGTAGTCTTGGCATGATGCCTTGGCTATGTGGTTATGATAGTCTAGCATTATGCAATCCATCATTATGAAAGTGGTTATTGATATTGCATGTGATTATTCGATTAGTAGAATATCCCTGTGAATAAGTAAATGGAATTATTTAATTTTATTTTTTCCATGCTGTGTTGAAGTTAAAGTTTAAAAGGCATTTGTTTTAGTTATACATTGCCTTAAATGTTTATTCTTATTTATGAAAGTTTCTGCTATATTGTTATCCCTACTGGGCATTTGAGCTCACCCCTTTTCTATGTTTTATTTTTCCCAGGATGTGAAGAAGTAATTTATGAATGACCTATAGGGATAGTATGAGGGGATAAGAGTGTGGACTATGGAGACTATATTTTTGTAGTTTTCATTTTATGATGTAATGTAAACTTTATTAATGTATCTAGTTATTCCAAGTCTACTAAACTAATCGGTCTTTCGAGATTTGATCTTTCTTTTGATCATGCCAATGTTATGTAATAATGCACCGACTCTGGGTAAATGGGGTTGGGGCGTTACAGTTGGTATCAGAGGGAGGTTTAGTACAAACCTTGGAAGCGAGATTTAGATAAAATCTGATTAGAGCACATAGACCTAAGATGGAAATTGAGAATTAGTATAGAAGAACTTCCTAGAATTTTGGTATTGTAGATATTTTGTGAGTTTTCCGAGCAGTACATCCATGTCTAGATACGAGCAGGTTGAGGCGGCTCTGGAATAGATGTACCTAGGGGTAAAACCTGAAAACACCGCTTTGAGCTAGACTCGAATGAGAACTGGTGCACAATAACGGGCCTTGCTGCACTCTTGGTTATGACACTCCTGGGGGATATGCTTAGGATAACACTCATTTTCTTTAAAAATAATTATAAAGGGTTTATGAGTATATACTTCCTCAAAGAAAACATTTTTATTATTATGGATTATATCCATAAATAGTTCAATTTATTTTATGTGTTTCATAAGTATGGAATTATATATTTTGATTCATAAACTGATCTAGTTTATGCCATTGTTTAGAAATGAAACCTATTGTAATAAATTGAAACCATATCAATGCACGTACTCCATGTAGGGATTTCCCTCCTACTGAAGATAATTATAGTGGAGCTGGTGATACAACTGGTGCTGATCAACTAATCACCATACTGGGACAACTCACTCAGGTTATGAATAATAACCCTACCCATATGGAGCACCCTGATCCACAGCGTGGAGGATCAATGTTAGATCGCTTCAAGAGGTAGAAACCACCAACATTCAATGGGAGTACAAATCCATTAGTAGCTGAGAAATGGATAAGTTCCTTAGAGAAAATATTTCAGGCTTTGGGAAGTAGTGAAATGGAAAAAGTTATCATGGCAGTTTATCGCCTCACTGGAGATGGTGATCAATGGTGGTCATTGATTCAAAACAAGAAGGAAGATGATGAAATATCAAATATGGAATGGAGGGAGTTCAAAGATCTGTTTTTAGAAAAATACTTTCCTTGTGACCATCGAGAAGATATGGAAAGGAAATTTCTGAGTCTAAGACAAAATGAGGATGAGAATGTCGCAAAGTATGAGGATAACTTTACAAGGTTAGCAAGGTATGCTGGAGATTATATACATAACCCAAGAATTAAGATTGATCGTTTCTTTGATGGGTTAAAACCATTTCTTCATCGAGCATTAGTCTCACAATCCTTCTCATCGTACGAAGACATTGTCTCATGTGCTATCAAGATAGAAAAGGAATTCTATATGTGTTATGACTTTAAAGAAAAGCAAGAGAAGAAGAGGTCTACTGATCAATCTAGGAATGGAAATATGGGGAATAAGGGAAAGGTTGAATATCCATCCTGTGCTAAATGTGGAAGAAACACCCTGATACATGCTTGAAGGGAATGGGTGTCTGTTACAAGTGTGGTAAAAAAGGCCACCACGACCGTGATTGCAAAGGGAAGAAGGAAGCTACCGATGTTTAGTGCTACAATTGCATGCAGATGGGACATTATGAAAATGAATTTCTTATGCCTCAGGGGAAATTACCTCATAAAATGCCAAGGGATCAAGTCCAAGCTTATGCTATCACTACTGCTAAGGTAGAAGCTCCAAAAGACATGGTGGCAGGTAATTTAATGGTTTCCTCAAGTTTAGAAAATGCATTATTTGATTCTTGATCATTTCCTTGTTTCATATCTTCCCAGATTTCTAAGAAAATTAGATATTTCCAATTTGATTTAACAAGGTAGTTGTCAGTTAAAACTCCTAAGGTAAGTATCATTGCAACAATGTTTTGTGAATCAATCCCCATTAAGGCACATAAATTTTCTTTATCTCCTGATCTCATCGTCATGCCTATGATTGAATTTGATATAATCCTCTGTATGGATTGGCTTTCTGACCGTGATGTAAATATTTATTATAATAAGACAGAGGTTATGATTATTGATGATGATGATGAGGAAAACCTTATTTTTAGAGTAGAATCTTCGCCACCTAATCCTTATATAGATCCACCCTAGTAGCTCAAATAAATTCAATTATTGGCGAGGAAGAGAATGAAATGACTATGGGTGAGGAAATAAATGTTCAAATAGAGGATGTACATGTTGTGAAAGAATATGTAGATGTGTTTCCGGAATATTTACCTGGACATCCTCCAAAATGAGAGGTTGAGTTTTCCATTGATTTAATTCCGGGATCAAGGATTATATCGAAGACCCCTTATAGAATGGCCACTGTAGAATTAGTTGAACTAAAGAAACAACTAGAGGAATTGAGTAATAAGGGATTTATTCTCCCTTGTGTTTCTCCATTGGGAGCCCCTGTTCTTTTTTTTAAAAGAAAGATGGATCTATGAGGTTATGTATCGACTACCGGGAGATCAATGCTATAAAAATAAAGAACAAGTATCCCCTACCTCGCATTGTTGATTTATTTGACCAACTACATGGAGCTCAATACTTTTCAAAGATTGACCTTCGATATGGATACCATCAGTTGTGTGTGAATAACGAAAACATTCCGAAGAGAGCATTTCGAACAAGGTATGGGCATTACGAGTTTAAAGTAATGCCTTTTGGATTGACTAATGCACCCTCTGTTTTTTTGGATCTAATGAACCGAGTTTTCACGGAATATCAAGATGAATTTGTAGTGGTATTTATTGATTATATCTTGTTATACTCCAAAAGCTACAAAGTTCATGAAAATCACTTGCACATTATATTGAAGACTATAAGAAGACATGAATTATATGGGAAGTTTAGAAAGTGTGAATTCTGGCATCAAGAGATTTCTTTTCTTGGCCATATTATCTCTAAGAATGGAATTTACGTTGATCCTTATAAGACCAAGGCAATCCAAGAATGGCCTGCACCGACGAGTATAACTGAGGTACGTAGTTTTATTGGTTTAGCAGGTTATTATCGACGTTTCGTCCAGAATTTTGCCCGGTTGGCTAACCCATTAACGAAGCTCACACGCAAAGGGGTTAAATTTGTTTGGACAAAAGAGTGTGAAGAATGTTTCGAAGAACTGAGGAGAAGATTAGTCAATGCTCCTATATTGACTCTACCATCAGGGAATGATGGGTTTGTTATTTATAGTGATGCATCGAAGAAAGGACTTGGTTGTGTCCTTATGAAGAATGATAGGGTTATTGCGTATGCATCATGACAGTTGAAAATTCATGAACAAAACTATCCTACTCATGATCTCGAGTTAGTATTTGTGATCTTTTCTTTGAAGATATGGAGGCACTACCTCTATGGTAAAAAATGTGAGATTTATACTGATCATAAGAGTTTGAAATATATTTTCTCACAAAAAGAACTCCACATGAGGAAAAGGAGATGGCTTGAATTACTCAAGGATTATTATTGTACGATACACTCCCACCCATGGAATGCAAAAAAGGTCGCAGATGCTTTGAGAAGGAAAGGTCATCGAGTTTTGAACAATATGAGAATTGAAAGGGATCCAATCTTCATGGATCTGGTGAAGATGGATATGGGAATAACTGGGGAAGGTGAAACATCAATGATTTTTCAAATGGTTTCCAAACCATCTTTACTAGAGAGGATTAAGAGTTCTCAGACCGATGATGAAGAATTTCGAAAGAACATTAAAGCTGTGAATGATGGGAGATTGAGAGACATTGTGTATGAAGATGGAATTTTGAAATTTGGGAAGAGACATTGTGTTCCCCATATACCTGATCTAAAAAGGGAATTGCTGGATGATGCTCATAGTTCCAATTTCTCTATACAACCTGGGAGCACCAAAATGTATAGAGATTTGAAGGAACATTTCTGGTGGGACAACATGAAGAGGGAGATTGCTGATTTTGTGTCAATATGTATGGTTTTTCAACAAGTGAAAGCTGGAAGCCACCATCCTAGAGGAGTCATGCAACCTCTTCCCATACAGGAGTGGAAATGGGACAATATTATGATGGACTTTGTCATGGGGCTACCAAAGACTCCTAGAAGGAACGACACAATATGGGTCATTGTTGATCGTCTTACCAAGTCAGCACATTTTCTTGCTATAAGGGAAGATTTACCACTTGAACGACTAGAAAGACTATATATTAATGAAGTTGTGAGACTTCACGGAGTACGCATATCGATTGTTTCTGATCGTGATCCCCATTTTACTTCAAGATTCTGGAATGCTTTTCATAATGCCTTGGATACAGAACTTCATTTGAGCACTGCCTAACACCCTCAAATAGATGGAAAATAATAACAAACTATTCAAACCATAGATGACCTATTGAGATCCTGCTCACTTGTCTTTCAGGGTATGTGGGATCAATATTTACCTATGGTAGAATTTTCCTATAACAATAGCTTCCATTCAAGTATTCATATAGCACCATATGAAGCATTATACGGAATGATATGTCGCACACCAACCTGTTGGGATGACGTTGGTGAAAGAAAACTTGTAGGCCCAGAACTGGTGGAGGAAACGATGGAAAAGGTGAAGGTAATCCAAAACCATATCAAAGCACCTTAAAGTAGGCAGAAGAGCTATGCTGATAATCGAAGGAAGTATTTGGAATTTCGAGCCAGTGATCATGTTTTCCTGAATGAATCTCCATGGAAGGGAGTCATACGTTTTGGTAAGAAATGTAAATTGAGTCCCAGGTACATTGGACCTTTCGAAATTCTAGAACGAATTGGGGTTGTAGCATACCATTTGGCAATGCCGGAAAATCTCTCCAAAGATCACGATGTGTTCCACGTATCACTATTGAGGAAATACATGCCTGACCCAACGCATGTACTCAACTATGAGGAATTAGAACTGTAACCCGATCTGTCTTATTGCGAAGAGCCCGTCAAGATTCTTGATAAGAGAGAACAAGTACTGAGAAACCAGACGACTCGTCTGGTAAAAGTCTTGTGGAGAAACCATAAGATGGAAGAGGCAACGTGGGAACCCGAGGAACTTATGATGAAGAACCACCTGAGTATTTTCATCCGGTAGTATTTTAGAAATTTCGAGGACAGAATTATTTGAAGGAGGGGAGAATGTAACTCCACAAGCTTCTACGGTACGCTTCTCTTTGAATAATGCAATAGCGTGTGTTGTACGCAACATCGAGTTCTAACACACCACAACCAATCAAACTAGCCGTTATGAATATTAATAACCACTTTTTGAAATTTATAAATTTTATTTTTCAAAATGGACTTCATTTTTGGATTTGGAATATCGAAATTAGCCTTGGGTGATTTTTTGTTATTTTTCTAAAAAACTTCATTTTTTGATGAATAGTGAAACCACTAAGTGGTAGTTAAAAAAACAGAATTTTTCATAAAACTTAATTTTACCGCTTTTGTGAGTGTAATTTGGAAAATCCGAGAGACACGGTTAATATCAAGGAGTAAAATGTGGTTCAATGAGATGAAAATAATTTTTTGAAAATAGTAACTTTTTACTTTTATTTACCACGGTTAAAAGTAAATAAGGTAATTAAGGGTAAAAATGATATTAATATTACCCTAACACATGTCCTAATTCTATTGGACAAGTGTATCTCAACCAAAAACAACCTTAGGAATAAAATATTATCATTTAGGTCCACTTGGATTAGATTATGACATTTATTATTATTTAATTCAAAGAAGAGTTAAAAGAGTTAAAATCAATGTTTATTTACTAAAACATTTTTAATATAGGGTTACACATAATATAAATTCGATTATAAATATTAATTAGAAAGAGAAAAATATTTCCTACATAATGATATTTTATTTATAATTTTTAGAAATTAAATAATTCAATTTATTTATCACACAATGATGATGCAATAATTACCATAATAGTGACAAATTAAAAAAATTGATATTATAAATACCAAAATAAATATAATTTGAGACTTTTTATGAATTAAACTAATTTTATAGGTTCATATGACATGTTAGGAATTATTTAATTATCTTTTTTCGAAGTAATCATTCTGTAATGATTTTCAAATAAATCAATTTTCCAAATAGTGTCAAAATTGACATAAAAGAGTTTTTAAAATAAGTATTATATTATTAATTGATATTCAATTCCTAAAAATCTAATGTTCGGCCAAGAGACTTATATCATGATAGGTGTATCATTAATGGACCACTTAGGGGTCTTTTGGAGGTATATATCATGTTTATTAACTATATAATATAAAAATACAAAGTGACATGGTATGTTTCAAACTAATTAACTAAGAGTTAAAACTAAAAGTTAAGGTTAATATAATGACCCAAACCTGTCTAAATTCTATTGGTTGAGTGGTTTTCGACCCATCCCCACCTTAACCTTTAAATAATTTACTTTTGAGCCATTAGAAACCGAATATGAATTTATTATAAAATAATATTTCTAGATTTTCCAAAGGTACCCCTCACCACTCTTATAAAAGGGAACTCCCCCTTCTCATTAATTCAAACCTTCAAAGCCTTTTGGTTCGGCCAAACCCTGCTCAAATACTATCTAAACTTCCCTCAATACAACCTAGAGGCCTTATCTTGATCATAAATCCAACCTAAGGATCCCTTTTGATCAAATCAAAAGGAAGAACCCGATGAAGAGGTAATGTTTTCACCACCCTTTTTCAAATTCATTTCTTCTTCAACTTCTTTTTTATTTGTTATTCTCGTTCTAAAATAATGAATCCAGTATCTAATATATACTGTAATATTATTATAAATATAGTACAACCATATTCAGTATTCTATCCATCCTTTGAATGACATTTCACCATATGTGCGTACGTACGACTTACCGTCTCCACATCGTGGTGTAATTGTTATTAAATATTTTATTATTTGGATGGGTATAATAATGATTTTTAATTCATGTAAATAATAAATATAACATGATAATGATTCTGTATATATGATATACCATCCAATTATATATTATTTTAATATCAAAATAATGATATTTTCGCTCGAGCGTATGTACGGACTACCGTCTCCACAAACGCAATGAGATTCATTCTTCATCGTATCCATTCAAGTATAATTATCATTTGATGATTTAAAAATAATGTTTAAGGACTTTATATCATTATGGATATGAATAAGATACAAACTATCCATGAAAAACATGGCTTATATAACAAAACATATAAAATAAAATGTGTAAGTTAACACCCGAAACGAAAAATAATATTAAGATATTATTAACAAAGCAATGTTAAAAGATAATATATGATAACATAATAATGTATATGATTCTTGTATAATTTAATAACAATTATTTCACCATTATACAGGAGTTTAACCTACCCCCAACCAAGGAAAAGTACAAGGTAAGGGTTTATCTCGAAATCTCTTCATTATCCGAGGTTGTTTACACGTAATAATCTACTGGGAATTCATTATCATCCACATCCATGTTTCTTAAAAATGTATTTCAAAACATTTTTTTACTATTTACTAGAATATGAGTTAAAGTCATTTATACCCTTTTTGACTTTTATAAGTGGTTTATAAAGGAATCTCTCCATCATTTTCCAAACAAGGTCATTTTTAACCTTTTTGACAGAATTAAGGTAAGAATGTTTTTTAAATTATACGTCGGGTGCGGCTATTTTCCGCCGTTATAAAATCGTCGAAGCTTCCGTTACAATCTTATAAGAATATTTAAAAAAAAGTTTTATTTTATAAATATATGACTCTTAAATTATTTCAAAATTGAAAGAGATATTTCTCTAAAAAGAGTTTTGATTTCATCTATGTCAACATCCTTTGATGGATTTTACGCTTATTTGAAGAAGATTTATTATGATACAAAACTTCTATATTGTATTGAAGGTTTTGTGATATGTTTGACTGGGGATGTGTTATTTTTATACCATTCTTGGTTTATGGATGAATTATTTACATTTCGTATGCTATTTTTAATATGAATGTTTATGTTATCTTTAAACCTTTTCATATGGGAATGCATTGGACTTAATATGTGATGGGTGGAGCCCGCTATAGCTCCTAGATTCATAGGTAAGTCTCATGAGACAAACTAGTGTCTTGGAACAAGGCCTTGGAAAAATCTTATTTGTAGTCTTAGCACGATGCCTTGGCTATGTTGTTATGATTGTCTGGCATTATGCATTCCATCATTATGAAAGTGGTTATTGATATTGCATGTGATTATTCGATTAGTATAATATCCATGTGAATAAGTAAATGGAATTATTTCATTTTATTTTTGCCATGCTATGTTGAAGTTAAAGTTTAAAAGGCTTTTGTTTTAGTTATACATTGCCTTAAATGTTTATTCTTATTTATGAAATTTTCCGCTATATTGTTATCCTTACTGGGCATTTGAGCTCACCCCTTTTCTATGTTTTATTTTTCCCAGGATGTGAAAAAGTAATTTATGAATGACCTGTAGGGATAGTATGAGGGGATAAGAGTGTGGACTATGGAGACTATATTTTTGTAGTTTTCATTTTATGATGTAATGTAAACTTTATTAATGTATCTAGTTATTCCAAGACTACTAAACTAATTAGTCTTTCGAGATTTGATCTTTCTTGTGATCATGCCAATTATATGTAATAATGCACCGACTCTGGGTAACTGGGGTCGGGGTGTTATATACTGAGCGTTTGAGCTCACCCATTTCTTATGTTTCATTTTCCCAGGATTCCAAGAAGTGTATTACGATTGATATACAGGGTTATGTTAAAGGGAATAATGGCGCTCTCAAAGAACTTTTTACGATGTGTTTTATGTTTGAAATTGTAATGTAATGTTAATGTATGTAATCTATTCTCGAAGACTGCTAAACCTGATTGGTCCTTCGGGAAATGATTTCTTGTAATCATGCCAATGTATTAAAATAATGCACTGACTCTGGGTAACTGGGATCAGGGCATTACAGTTGGTATCAGAGGAAGTTTAACAATAACCTTAGAAACTAGGATTAGATAAACTATGATTAGAGCACATTACCGTAAGATATACTTTGAAGATTAGTGTAGAATAACTACCTAGAATTTTGGTAATGTAAATGTTTTGTGAGTTTTCCAAGAAAATACATCCATGTCTGGATACGAACAGGTGGACGCGGCTCTGGCACAGATGTACCTAGGGGTAAAACTCGAAAACACCGCTTTGAGCTAGACTCGAACGAGAACTGGTGCACGACAACAGGCCTTGCTGCAATATTGGTTACGACACTCCTGGGGGATATGCTTAGGATAATTCTCATTTTCTTTACAAACCACTATGAAGGGTTTATGAGTATATACTTTCTCAATGAAAACATTTTTGTGATTATGGATTATATCAATAAACTGTTCAATTTATGTTAGGTATTTTACATGTTTGGAATTATGAATTGCGATTCATAAACTGACCTAGTGTATTCCATTGTATTGAAATGGCACCCAATAGAAGGAATGTGAACTCCAGCAATACATATGATCCAAAGAGTAAGAAGGATCATTTATTTCACGGTATTAAGCCAACATTTAGAATTGAAATAGTCTCCCATGTATTCTCAATATATGAAGAAATAGTATCATGTGTTAATAAGATAAGTAAATAATTCTCTAAGTCCTATGGCTTTAAATGGAAGTAAGAGAAGAAAAGGATGGAAGAGAGAAAGATGGATAAAGGGAAGAGATAGAAGAAGGATTTTCCAATATGTGATAACTGTGGAAAGAATCACCATAGTAAATTATTGAATGTAATGAGAGTTTGTTATAAGTATGGTGAAATAATTACACCAAGTACGTGATTTTAAGGGTAAAAAAAATTCAAATGTACAATGCTTTATCTGCAAGGATTTGGAACACTACATGAATAAATGTTCCATTCATAAGATTTTACCTCAAATGATGTCATTGGATAATAATAAAGTTATGATACTACCTCAGATGAAGAGGAATGAATAGTGTTCTTATGTTTTTATTATAAAATTATATCTTTTCAGTGTTGTATCAATAGTATACTGGTTACATGAAATATGGAGATAAAAAAGGATTGCATTGCAGTAAAATTTTATTGAGGATTTGAGATTATATTGTTCTAAGAAAAGTGACTTTATAGTAAGCTACACTTTTTTTGAAAATACATGGTTGAAGGAAAGGTAATCCTCAATATGGTCTTGATAATGAGGTAGTGTTTTTGGAATAATAGATGGTTGATTTTGTTAATTCAGGATGTTGCAGTGTTGTAAAAGAATACATGATGAAGGCGTTCACATGTTATTATCTGGCAAAAAGGATCCTCATTATGTTTAACTTCCTTATAAATTTTATACTGAGAGTTTGGATATAAGTATTTTAGATAATTCTAAAGGCTGGAATGGATTAATTTTGAAATTGGATACTATTGTTAAGGTTATTTTTGGATTTCCATAAAAAGGACAACCTGGAGTTCGGGCGGCACCCATTGCGTCCGGAAAGGCCGCGAGACTTGAACCCGCAACCGAAGGGAGACAGTGACATATCACCTATCACTAACCCACATGATGTCCATGATTGAATAATGTAGTTTTTTAAAGGGTCTAGTAGATGAATTATAAATTCATTTTTTTGAAACCCTATACTAATAGGATAAATTGAATATTTTTTTAAGTTCTATTATCTTTTACAGTGAAAGATGGGTTTGCGGTAGAAATTAGTTAAAGGATGGAAATATACTTGACATGTACACATTTTTCTTCTTCTCTTATTCTATGAAGAAATAAATTCTTAAACTTTAGATAAGGAATCTTAAAACCAAAAATGTGTTATCCTAATACCTTATGTTTTTTTGAACCGATGGTATTTTAAATCATCATAGTTTGGTGGCTTTGAGGCCCTCAAAATTACACTTGTTTGTGATTGATGACCTCAATCAATCCCTACAAATATTTACTTTTTTCCTCCAATTATGTGTCTTTAATTGCCACCAATGTTCTTCTAATCGAGATCATAATTTGGTGGTGACTTTTTCATTTCCTTTTTCCTCTTATTAAGACTAAATTTTATTAACCTTATTTCCGATGTGGGTTTTCCACAAAGGTATTTTATATTTTCAAACATTTATTTTCGAAGAACAATTTCAAATTTTGAGGATGCAATTTATTGAAGTAGGGGAGAATGTAACATCCCAAGCTTCCACGATATGCTTCTCTTTCAATAATGCAATAGCTTGCATTGTATGCAAGTTCAAGATTCTAACACACCACAACCAATCAATGTAGCCGTTACGAATAGTAATACCCACTTTTTGAATTATATAAATTTTATATTTCAAAATGGACTTTATTTTTCGATTCAGAATATCGAAATTATCCTAAGTTGAATTTTTGGTATTTTTCTAAGAACATCCAATTTTTGATGAATAGTGAATAATACTTAAAAACAACTTTTTTAATCAAAATAATTTTTACTGATAAATTATACTATTGAGTGGTTTTAAAGTATAACTGGAATATTATTTTACCATTTTATCCAATGGTGGTCATTATAATTAATTTCACTTTGAAATTGGATATAAACAATTGTCAATCTTTTGATTGATATTATTTCATAAAAACACGCTATTTGTTTTGACAATGGGAATTAATTATAAAATTAATTAATGAAACTTATATTTTTTGAATTTTGTAAAATATAAATTGTTTTTGAATTTGGAATATCAATTATATATTAGGGTGAATTTTTGGAATTGTTGTGAAAGACTTCAATTTTTGATGAATAGTGAAACCACTAAGTGGTAGATAAAAAAACTGATTTTTCGTTTAAATGAAACTTTACCGCTTCTATGAATTGAATTTCAAAAATCCGACATACATGGTTGTCATTAGTAAGTAATATGTGATTCAATAAGGTAAAAATAATTTTTGGTGAATAGTAACCTTTTTACTTTTATTTACCGCGGTTAAAAGTAAATAGGGTAATTAAGGGTAAAAATGATATTATTATTACACTAAAACATGTCCTAATTATATTGGATAAATATAATTCGGCCAAAAACAACCTTATGAATAAAATATGACCCTTTAGGTCCACTTCAATTAGATTAGGACATTTATTATTATTTAATTCAAAGAAGTGTTAAAAGAGTTAAAATCAATGTGTAATAACTAAATTTTTTTTAATATATGGTTATACATAATATAAATTAGATTATAAATATTAATTATAAATCTAAAAATATTTCATACATAATGGTATTTTATGTATAATTTTTAGACATTAAATAAATTTTTTTATTTATGACACAATGATGATACAGTAATTACCGTATTAATGAAGGATTAAGATAATTGATATTATAAATACCCAAATAAATGTAATTTGAGACTTTTGATGAATTAAAATAATTTTATAGGTTAATATGACATATTATTATTGGTTATATGAATTTTTTGTGAAGTAATAATGCTTTTATGAATTTATCAAAAACAAAATACCCAATAGTGTCAAAATTGACATAAAAGAGTTCTTCAAAAAATGTTTTATTATTAATTGATATTCTATTCCTAAAAATCTAAGGTTCGGAAAATGGACTTATATAATGATATTATTATCATTAATGGACCACTTTATGGTCAATTGGATGTTTATAGTAAGTTTATTAACCATATAATATAATAATACAAAGAGACATGGTAAATGTCAAACTAATTAACTAAGAGTTAAAACTAAAAAATAAGGTTAATAAAGTGAACCAAAATTTTATAAAACCTATTGGTTGAGTGGATTTAGACCCATAACCACCTTACCCTCGAAATAAATCAATTTGGAGCCATTATAAACCAAATATGAATTTATTATAAAATAATATTTTATGTTTTTCTTTAGGTGCCCCTCACCCCTCTTATAAAAGGGCACTCCCCCTTCACTCTAATTCACATCTTCTAAGCGATTTGGCTCGGCCAAACCCTACCCAAACACCATATCAACTATCCTTACTTCAACATAGAGGCCTTAGTTTGATCATAAATCCTAATTAAGGATCCCTTTTGATCAAATCAAAAGGAAGAACCTGAAAAAGAGGTAATGATTTCACCACCCTCTTTCAAGTTCCTTCCTTCTTCCACTTCCTTTTTCTTTTTTGTTTCCATTATAAAATAATAATTCAACAATATTGTATATACTATGATGTTATTATAATTATGTTACAACCAAATTCATTATTATATCCACCCTTTGAATGACATGTCACCATACGTGCGTACATACGGCTTACCGTCTCCACATCGTGGTGTCATTGTTATTCAATACATTATTATTTGGATGGGTATAATAATGATATGTATTTTATGTAAATAATAAATATAACATGATAAGGATTCTGTATATATGATATAACATCCAATTATATATTATTTTAATATCAAAATAATCATATTTTCGCTCGTGCGTACGTACGGATTACCATCTCCACGACGCGATGAGATTCATTTCTAAGTTCACCATTAATCGAAGATTATAAAAATATCTATTAATAATAAGTATGTAATATATGAAATAATAATGCTACTGGAGATATATATATATATATTTATATATATAATTATTTATGTACTTACATATATCTTATTCACTTACTTCCGTTCAATACTATATGAAAACGGAAACAACATTTATGCATACGTACGGACTACTGTCTCCATAAATGGTGTTTTCCATTTCATATAGATGTTTTTTATACATATTTATATTATAAATATATATGATATATAAATAATGTTTTATATTATGGATGTATTCAAATCATGATCTAAGTGATATAATCAACATTAACAAGTTAAAACACGTACGATAAAGAAAGCGATTATTACCCGAAATATTAATATAACATGGAAATTATTATTAAATGGGTAGTATAAAGTCATAAAATAATAACGTATGATATCATAAATATTAATATGGTTCTGGTATAATTTAATAACATACTATAGTCTTCATACAGGAGGTTAAACGTACCCTCGACTAAAGGAAAGTGCAAGGTAAGGGGTTTTCATCTCACTTCTTATTCCCGTGAGATTCATGCCATATTTCTAATATTTCCTTTTGTGTGGTGTATGTACTTCCCATAATTGTATTCATTTTGTAATACACTTTAATTTATGTTTATTTACATATTCATTGTATGATACTTCTTTCATGGGGTGTATGTTTCATAAGTTACCAAATTGGTAAGGGTTAATTCCTCAATCTCATTATTGTCCGAGATTGTCTATGGGTAAGTTTTTAATGGGACATATTTATTATCCATGTCCACGTATCATAAAAGAGTTTTCAATGGTATTATTTTAAGGAACTCTTTTATTAAAAAATCATTTTAAATGGTTTAAATATTTAATCTTTTAAATCATTCTCATTAATGTCTAGGTGTTCAAAATGTTTTTTAAGGATTTATTTATATGGACATGAATGTTTTTAAAATGTTAATTCCATTAAAAAGTTTCAAAGTGGTATGGGACACTTTGATTAAAAAATTTCTTTAAATGTCTTCCATTCAAAATTGTGTGACTTTTAAATGTTTTCATGAAAATGGATATTTCTCTCAAAGCGTTTTACAACTCATTTTCATCAATGTCAACATCCTTTGATGGATTTTTATCTTGTTTGAAGTTGATATATTATGATACAAATCTTCCATATTGTATTGAAGGTTTTTTGATATGTTTGACCGTGGATGTGTTATTTTTATACCATTCATGGTTTGTGGTTAAAGTATTGACATTTCGCATCCTATCTCTTATACGAATGATTAGGTTATGTTTCAACCTTTTCATATGAGGAATGTATTGGACATAGTAAGTGACGGGTTAAGCCCGCTATAGCTCCTTGATGAATTAGTAGGTCTCATGAGACAACTAGACGTGGAATTGGTCAAGGCCCTTTCCCAATTTGATATATGGTTTTGGCCGAGGCCTTAATCATTTTTAGACGTCTTGGCCGAGGCCTTGACAAAATGTTTCAGAATATCCAGCTTTATACATTCCCTCATTATGGAAATAATATTGATGGTTCATGTGCTCATTCAACATGTAGAATACCCATGATTATATTTTATTATGGAATTATTTACTCAGATCATATTCTTTCCATAAAATTATTCATGTTTATTATTGTTTACGGCATGTGGTTTCAATTATTCACCATGCTTAATATTTATGTAATTTTCCTCTGTATTACTTACGCTTACTGAGCATTTGAGCTCACCACTTTCTTATGTTTCATTTTCTCAGGATTCCAAGAAGTGTATTATGATTGATATACAGGGTTAATCTAAAGGGAATAATGCCATTTTCAAAGAACTACTTACGCTATGTTTTATGTTTGAAATTGTAATGTAATGTTAATGTATGTAATCTATTTTCCAAGACTGCTAAACCAATCGTTCCTTTGGGACATGATTACATGTAATCATGACAATGTATTAAAATAATGCACTGACTCTGGGTAACTGGGGTCAGGGAATTACAGTTAGCCTCTCTTCAGATCTTCTACGTGTATAGAGATGAGAGATTCTACCTCTAGTCGATGGTAGTTTCCCCTCCACTCATTCATAATGTTTGGGAGGCGCAACTCGGAGATAGTAGCTGTGAGACTAAACTTGCTCAAATATCCTTTGGCCAGGAACCTGACGGATATTCTGAAGGTGGGGAGCACACTGTCCTTTTTAGAGGACATACAATTGTACCCATGGTGCTATGAGAGGAGGGGATGAGGGAGTTCCATAAACCCCCCTTTATAGTACATCCAAGAAGGATGAAGATGTATCAAGACCTCTGGTGTTAGTACTACTGGCTAGGGATGAAAAAAGTTGTGGCAGAGTTTGTTTCTTGATGTCTCACTTGACTGCAAGTGAAGACCGAGAACCCTGTACCAGTAGGCTTGACCCAACCCCTCGAGACACCAGAGTGGAAGTGGAAGGAGATATCGATAGACTTCGTGATGGGGTTAACACGTACCTCCATAGGGAACGATACCATATGGGTGATCGTGGACCGACTGACCAAGTCAGCCCACTTCCTTCTATTTGAGAGAAGGGTTCAGTAGAGAGCATGGGACGTCTCTACATTCAAGAGATCATGTGACTTCACGAGGTCCCTTCAACGATAGTCTCAGACCATGGTGCATGCTTCACATCCTAGTTGTGGGAAGTATTGTATGAGGATTTCAGGACTCATTTTCTCTTGAGAACAACTTTTCAGTTGTAGACAGATGGTCAGACTGAGCAGACCATCTAGACCATGGAGGACATACTTCATGCCTATTTTCTAGATTCTGATCACTGTTGGGATGACCAACTACCCATGGTGGAGTTTTCGTACAACAAAAAATATCACTCCACCATTGGTATGGTCCATTTTGATGCGTTGTACGGACATCCGTGCAGATTTCCCTTGTGCTGGATGGATCCAGGAGAGCCAACACTCATGGGCCCAGAGATGGTATAGGCTACCACTCAGAAGGTGAAGGTCATCCGAGAGCAGATGAAGGCTGTATAGATCTGATAGAAGATCTATGCTGATAGGAGACCGAGACCACTAGAGTTATAGGATGGGGGCCACGTATTCTTGTGAGTCTCCACTTGATAGGGACTATAGAGATTTGTCTGAGTCGGAAAACTCTCACTGGGGATTATCAGACCAATCCTGATATTTCAAAGGATTGGCAAGGTGGTGTATCTCTAGGAACTGCCACCACAGTTGGAGAGGGTGCAATAGGTCTTCCACATATCCCTATTTAGGAGATACACGAATGAACCATATCACGTCATCGACCGTGGAAAGCTGGAAATTGATGATGGGATGACTTTTATGGAGTACCCGGGGGAGATAGATGATTCACATGAGCAGATCCTTTGTTGGTGGTCGATACCTCTTGTGTGTGTTTCATTTACTGCATGGGAATCTCCAAGAGAGCACATGGGAGATAGAGGCTCATATGCCTGCCAAATATCCCTCTTTGTTTGGGAAGCCTTGTTTGGATTTCGGGGACGTAAATCCCTATGGTGGGGAGAAGGTAATGACCCAAAAATCCCATGTAATTATTTTTAAATTATTTGGGATTATTATGAGTCTGTCAAAATTGATGGTGCGTGATTCTGAGGCCTGGTGTGCCCAGAATGAATTTCTAAACTTTTTTTAGGTATGTTTAGTAAACACGCGGGTGGTGTTTTCTATCATTTGAACCGGTGATCGAAATGGAAATATGATAGCACTGTTAAATCCACAGCGCCGAGATTCTCTTAAAGGAAGATTCACTTCGATCGTAGTTAGTCGGGAAAAAATATAGTTTTCGGGAATTATTAATGAATAATAAAATAACATGTAATAGTTATTTTATTTTATTTTTCTCCAATGGATGAGCGGCGGTGGCGGGACTGGTGACTTTTAAATCCATTTAATGTCTTGACTCACCAACTATGTAACTCTACTGTTTTGAATTAGAAGAGGTTCATTAATTCATTTAATGAACCTCATTAATTTTTCAACACATTACTCACATTTCCCCCTCCTATTTAAATAGATCTCGGGGTGGGGTTTTTGAATGACTTCTTCAAGCAAGGAAACTCTAGCGAAGTCCTTCAAAAATATCCACCGATAGAGGATGGATTCTCGAGCAGAAATTATCCTTGATCGAAAAACACTGATGACTCCATCCAACGTGGATGATTCTTCCACCATAACCGTGACACCTCTAATGGCTCTCAAGGAAGGGCCTTTACGTGCTTTGATGTTTCCTCTATTTCTGTTCATGAAAAATATAATGAACGCTGACCAAAAAACTAAAGGGTTGTAACACCACAAGATTTTATGAAAAATATTCTTTTAATTTCATTAATGTCTTGTGCTACACCAAGATTACCTTGCGCTATACGCAACACCATATTACCTTGCAGTATACGCAACACTATTCTTGGATCGTGTTACACACAATTTTGATAATAGTTATTCTACGCAACATTGAGTATATATATATATATATTCAATGTATAAATGAAATATGGTTGGATTCTGTTATACGAAACAACGAAGTATTCTTGCGCAGCACGCAACCCAGACTTGGATTGCATTACACGCAATCGCGACCTTCCTCGATAGTGTGTGTTGTACGCAATACTGGGTTTTACTAAACACCGATATATTATTATAATATTGTTATGAACTAGCCGTTATGAATAGTGTTAACTAAATTTTGAATTTTATAACATTATTATTCATCTTACACATTTCTAGAACATGGTATAAGAACAAAATAAAATTTTCAGGTAAAATAAGTATTTTTCAAAAAATGCAGTTTTGCCGACTTTTGATGGCGCACCAACATTAAATCTAGTTTTTCACATGTTTATAAGTTCAACTTGACAAAATAAAATTCTTCTTTTGAATCAGGATATAAAAATTTACATTAGATAAAGTTTTTATATTTTTCCGATAACTTTCATATTTTAATGAATAGTAAAAACACGCTATATTTTAATTAAAAACAGCTTTTTTTTCATCGTAATATCTTATGTGGTTAAATTATAATATTAAATAGTTTTAAAGTATAAATAGAATATATTTTTACCATTTAATATAATGTATGTCATTAGCATTGATTTTACCTTGAATTCGTAGGTTAAATCAATTCAATCTTTTGCAATGTTTTAAAGAAAAAACCCATTTTCTTTCGACAATGGGATTAATTTTAATTTAATTTATGAATATTTTGTGTATTGAATTTGGAAAAATGGATTCCATATTTGGAATCAGTGGGTCCAAATTATGTTAATAAGCTACTTTTTATTTTTGGGCATTGTGAATAGTAACTACGGTAAATTTTATCTACTTTAGTTAAAGGTAAATCGGGTAATTAAGGGTAAATATAGGATTATAAAATTACCCTAACATTTTTAAAAATCATATTGGATGGATAAACGTAGACCCATATAACCTAAGGGTCGGATTAGATTCATTTTATGGACTTTTTTCCATGAAAATAATTTAATTATTATTAGAACCAAAGAATGTGACAACATGTCACTTTCTTAAATCTTAGAAGTATAATAATTTTAATTTAGTGATAAACTTCATGAAACTTCGAACATGAATATTCTACAGAAATATAATACAGTTATCTACATCATAGAAATTTATTTATAATTTTTAGGGATTAAATAATTATCATTTATTATGACACAAAGATGATGCAGTAATTGTCTTATTAATGAAATATTGACATAATTGATGTTATAAATGCCCAAATAAATGTAATTTGAGACTTTTTATGACTTACATTAATTTTATAGGTTAATATGACATGTTATTGTTGATATAAGTAACTTGGTTAGAACTTATCATTCTGTTATGAATTTCATAAAAATCATGTACCAAATAGTGTCAAAATTGACATAAATTAGTTTTTAAAACAAATATTATATTATTAATTGTTATTTAATTCTTGAAAATCTAAGGTTTGGGAAAATGACTTATATAAGTATAGATATATTAGTAATAAACAACTTGGGTTTCGTTTGTCGTGTGATAGTAAGTTTATTAACCATATAGTGTAAGAAAACAAAAAGACACGGTAAAAGTTAGATTATTTAACTTAGAGTTTAATATAATTGATAAGGTTAAAATAATAACCTAAACTTGTCTAAATCCTATTGGATGAGAGTCTTTCGACCCATCCCCACTTTATCTTCGAAATGAGACCCTTTTGAACCATTATAAACCGAATTTGACCTTAATATAAAATAATATTTTGAGATTTTCCTAAGGTGACCCTCTCCTCCCTTATAAAAGGGCACCTCCTCCCTCTCCTCCTCATACCAATTTGAGCATTAAATCTCGGCCAAACCCTGATAAAATCTCTTCTCCACTTCCATAGTATCATCCTAGAGGTCCTGGTCTTCTTCAAAGACCATCCTTAGTTCTTTAAGTGGAGGTTAAGTGAAGGCGCATCAAAAAGAGGAGGTTCGGATACGTACAAAGCATATCAGACATAAGGTAAGGGAAATATCACAGTCTCATTTTTTATCCGAGATTGCTTATACATTGGTATTTAATGGGTTGTATTTTATCATCCACATCCATGTTCCCTCAATATGTAATATTATTTCCATCCACCTATAATTGTTTAAAACCTATTTTACCCTTTGGTGAGTTTTTAGTAAAAGATAGGAAAAGAATCTTTTGTCGTTTTTCGTACGAGGTACTTTTTGTCTTTTTCGACAAAAGTACGAGAAGAATGTTTTTTTAACTTATACGGAATGAATGTATATTTAAAACATTATTTCCAAGAAGATTCCTTTACAAGTTTTCAAGTTTATTTTTAATCAACTTCTTTTAGTTTAAAATTGTATGACATGTTAAGAAAGGAAAATGTTTTTGAAGTAGAAAGGATATTTTCCTCAAGAATTGAGTTCAAGTGTTTTATAAAAATTATTTTCCATCTAAGATAATATAGGGTTCTGTTTCTATCCCTATTATTACATTTATTTTATTATGTTGTGATGGAATTATTTTTTATATTTTCATGATGTTTAAGAATCCCATTTTTATTACATGGGTTATGCAATGATGTATGATTTATGATTTTGTGGCACACATAAGAATGGTATAATTATGAGATGGGTGGGACCTATATCTCCCTCCAATGCATTGGGTAAAGATTTTATATCTCATGAGATATACATGGCTGGAATGGTAGGTTTTACTAGTTCAGTGAAACAGGATTGAAACGAGGGTGACTCAGTTCTGAAATGGACTTTTTCCACTAAGATAGTCTTGGAAATGAGTCTTGACTAATAAGATATGATTCTCTATGATTATGTGTGTATTACACAAAGTTTCATGTTTTAAGTTATGATTATTGGGATTTCATTTCACTACTATGATTTATCCCATGTTATGAAATTATGCTCTCTTTTGCAGGTTAAGATTTCCAAAATGTTATGTTCTTATGAATATGATCTGATTGATATTTCTTTTGTTTACCCTTACCGAGAATTTGAGCTCACCCTTTTATGTTTTCTTTTCCTAGGATATAAATAACGGTTTTAGGTAAAAAAGGATGATCTTTATGGGAGATGTTGAAGATCTTTCACCACGATTAGAAGATTATATTCTGAGTTTCCAAAGGCACTAAACTATTACGATCCTTGTGTGTGTGTTTTTGTTATGTACTAAGTATTCCACAAAAGTAATGTAATGTCCATGTACGTCAAGATTCGGGTCTCTACAGCTGGTATCAGAGGAAAGGTTTAGTCAACCTTTGGAAACTAGGATGTGAGAACGTTAGTGAGATCCCTAGAGGTATTTCTAAGGTATGTCTAGGGATGTCCCTAAGGATAAGTATACGTATAGGATATGGTCCTAGAACTACGGTAACGATATTAGAATTTAACCTAAGATGTTAGATATTAAGGGTACTCCCCCTTTACTATGTTGTTTTCCCTAGTATTATTTATGCATCTCACACTATTCTTTTTGGGTTTTAGATGATGGATGGAACCCGAAGGAACTGTGTTGATCACTGTAATGGACAATGCAATGATTGTCCTCCTGAACAAACAAGTGATATGGGAGATGGAGTGAAAAATCTTATTGCTATACGTACACAAGCTATGAATCATTCTAGACTTCCAAATGAGCAGAGAAGGGAACAATATTCTATTGAGTCCTTCATGAGGCAACGTCCACCTTCTTTTAGTGGGTCTTCCGATCCACTTTTTGCTGAAAAATGAATCAGTACCACTGAAAAGATATTTTCAGTTCTTCAATGTTCTGAACATGAGAAAGGCATCTTAGCAGTATATCATTTGGAAGGTGAAGCTGATCAATGGTGGAATCTTATCAAGAATACGAGGCCAAGAGATGAAATTGAGTCCATGGAATGGGACGAGTTCAAGAACTTGTTTTTCAGTAAGTACTTCCCTCGTATTCTTCGAACAAAGATGGAAAATGAGTTTATTGAGATGAAGCAGAAGGATGATGAATCTGTTGGTATATACGAAGTGAATTTTACAAGACTTGCAAGGTATGCATCTGGCATTATCATCCAACCTGAAAGTAAAGTTGATCGATTTTTCAGTGTCTTAAAACCAAGTCTTCGAAGGGCATTAGCTATAAGAGACTTCAGTAGCTATGAAGAAATTGTGCGTTCTGCTATCAAGGTAGAAATGGAAGTTGGTGTTACTTATCCATCTCATAGTTTTAACAAGAAACGAAAGATGGAGTTCAAGGAGAAATCTCAGAATAATGGTGAAAAGAAGATTAATGTTTCCTTATGCTCAAAGTGTGGAATGAAGCATGGTGGAGATTGTCTTAAAGGGACAAGTAAATGTTTCAAATGTGGAAAGGAAGGTCATCGGGCATTTGAATGCCACAATGATGGGAAGAAGATGTCTAATGATGCAAACAAAGGAAGGGATACACAGAATGAACCTACTAAACTTCAATGCTTCAAGTGCAAGGAAAGGGGGCATTATGCTAATAAATGCCCTAATCCAAGGGTTAGTGATGATCGACATGAGCAACCGCCTAAGGCAAAGGACAAAGGGAAGTCACATGTGATCACTATTGGCGATATTGAATATGACAACGATGTGGTGGAATGATTAAGTGTTTATGTAATGAGATTCCAAAATAATGTTGTATCATGGAGTATTGGAATATTTATGTATTGGTCTAATGTGGTATTCAAAGTGATTGAGATATTTTTGGAAATAAGATGATATGCGCATAATGAAGGGAAAATGAGAAAATGAAATGTTTAACAGTATTCATGAGCTCATGATTGATATAAGGCCAAAGTGATATCATGGTTTGAGTATATATAATTTTGAGGATTTTGGTATGTGGAAAGTGTTAACTTTTAACTGCATTCATGTTTTCACTATGGTTCAATGGGTATTCATTTTTTTCAAGAGAATACATGATTAAGGTATTCACATGTTTGGAATGTGACCAAATATATATATATATATGGGGGATAAATGATGGTATTCACATGCTTGGTTGATGACATTTCAAGTAATCGTTTTCTTTATACTATGAGCTTGGACCGAAGTATTTTAGATAAGCCTAAATATTAGAATGGATTATGTTGGACATATGCTAAGTATTGTTTAACGATAGAACTTTTTTCGATATTACTGATGAGATTTTATAGTAATGTAATTTTAGAAAAAAGACAACCTGCAGGACGGGAGACAACCCATTGTGTCAGACAAGGCTGTGGGAATCGAACCCACAACTGAAGTGCGACTGGCCTTTATCCCCTACCACTGGCCTATAGGAAGTCCCTGTTTACTAGAAACTAGTTTTATTATATTAAGCAGTATGATATATAAAGTATAAGTCCATTTTAGGAACCATGTATGATTAATCTCACTATAGACCGACTTATGTATATAACTTTTGCTAACCTTTTGTTTGAGATAGATAGAATGACCCATCATTCTATCACATGATCTGCTAACACTTCACGAATAACAAATTCAACTTTATTTATTTAAGAGATGAAGTGGAAATTGTTCAAGGCACGAAAAACAGTGAGATTGTACCAAAATAATGTAAGTATTTATTCTAATTCAAATTCTTCAACTTTAGGGAAATGATCTTGAAAACCAAAAATGTTTTCCTAGTGCTCTTATATCCGATGAATCAGATGGTACCCTAGATCGTCACAAATTTATGTCTTTGTGATTGATGGCTTTTCCATAGCCATGTTCTCTACCACTCTCCATCAGAACATGATGGTTAGATTTTTCTTCCATATCGATATTTTCACCTATGTTCTCCTACGTGGAAACCCCGTGATGAGTTAATTTGGGTAACCGTTACATTTCATGCTTTAGTTTTTAAAAGACATGTTTTGGTATTCTTTTTTTACGATGTGAGTTTCTATTAAACAAACTTTCGAGTAGTAAACCATTTATAACCCTGATGGATTTCGAGGGAAAAATTCATTTTAAGGGGGGTAGAATGTAACACCCCGAGATTTTATGAAAAATATTCTTTTAATTTCATTAATGTCTTGTGCTACACCAAGATTACCTTGCGCTATATGAAACACCGTATTAGCTTGCAGTATACGCAACACTATTCTTGGATCGTGTTACACACAATTTTGATAATAGTTATTCTACGCAACATTGAGTATATATATATATATATATTCAATGTATAAATGAAATATGGTTGGATTCTGTTATACGAAACAACAAAGGATTCTTGCACAACACACAACCCTAACTTTTCTTGCATTACACGCAATCATGACCTTCCTCGATAGTGTGTGTTGTACGCAATATTGGGTTTTACTAAACAACGATATATTATTATAATATTGTTATGGACTAGCCGTTATGAATAGTGTTAACTAAATTTTGAATTTTATAACATTATTATTCATCTTACACATTTCTAGAACATGGTATAAGAAAAAAATAAATTTTTCGGGTAAAATAAGTATTTTTAAAAAAATACAGTTTTGCCGCCTTTTGATGGCGCACCCACTTTAAATCTAGTTTTTGACATGTTTATAAGTTCAATTTGAAAAAAATAAAATTCTTCTTTTGAATCCGGATATAAAAATTTACATTAGATAATGTTTTGATATTTTTCCGATAACTTTCATATTTTAATGAATAGTAAAAACTCACTATATTTTAATTAAAAACAACATTTTTCATCGTAATATATTATGTGGTTAAATTATAATATTGAATGGTTTTAAAGTATAAATAGAATATATTTTTACCATTTAATATAATTTATGTCATTAGCATTGATTTTACCTTGAATTCATAGGTTAAATTAATTCAATCTTTTGCAATGTTTTAAAGAAAAAACCCGTTTTCTTTCGACAACGGGATTAATTTTAATTTAATTTTTGCATCTTTTGTGTATTGAATTTGGAAAAATGTATTCCATATTTGGAATCAGTGGGTCCAAATTATGTTAATAAGCTACTTTTTATTTTTGGGCCTTGTGAATAGTAACTACGGTAAATTTTATCTACTATAGTTAAAGGTAAATCAGGTAATTAAGGGTAAATATAAGATTATAAAATTACCCAAACACTTGGAAAAATACTATTGGATTTCTAGAAGTAGACCCATATAATCTAAGGGTTGGATTAGATTCATATTATGGACTTTTTTCCATGAAAATAATTTAATTATTATTAGAACCAAAGAATGTGACAACATGTCACTTTCTTAAATCTTATAAGTATAATAATTTTAATTTAGTGATAAACTTCATGAAACTTCGAACATGAATAGTATCCAGAAAGATAATACAATTATCTACATCATAGGAATTTATATAGAATTTTTAGGGATTAAATAATTATCATTTATTATGACACAAAGATGATGCAGTAATTGTCTTATTAATGAAATATTGACATAATTGATGTTATAAATGCCCAAATAAATGTAATTTGAGACTTTTTATGACTTAAATTAATTTTATAGGTTAATATGACATGTTATTGTTGATATAAGTAACTTGGTTAGAACTTATAATTCTATTATGAATTTCATAAAAATCATGTACCAAATAGTGTCAAAATTGACATAAATTAGTTTTTTAAAAAAATATTATATTATTAATTGTTATTTAATTCCTAAAAATATAAGGTTAGGCCAAATGACTTAGATAAGGATATATATATTAATAATAAAAAACTTGGGGTTCGTTTGGCTTGTTATAGTAAGTTAATTAACCATATAGTGTAAGAAAACAAAAAAACATGGTAAAAGATAAATTATTTAACTTAGAGTTAAATCTAATTGATAAGGTTAAAATAATAACCTAAACTTGTCTAAATCATATTGGATGAGAGGATTTCGACCCATCCCCACTTTATCTTCGAAATAAGACCCTTTGTAAATATTATAAACCGAATTTGACCTTAATATAAAATAATTTTTTGAGATTTTCCTAAGGTGCCCCTCTCATCCCTTATAACAGTGCACCTCCTCCCTCTCCTCCTCACACCAATTTGAGAATTCAAGCTCGTCCAACCCCTGCCAAAATCTCTTCTCCACTTCCCTAGTATCATCCTAGAGGTCATGGTATTCTTCAAAGACCATCCTTAGTTCTTTATGTGGAGGTTAAGTGAAGGTGCGTCAAAAAGAGGAGGTTCAGATACGTACAAAACATATCGGACATAAGGTAAGGGAAATATCACAATCTCATTTTTTATCCGAGATTGCTTATACTTTGGTATTTACTGGGGTGTATTTTATCATCCACATCCATGTTCCCTCAATTTGTAATGTTATTTCCATCCACCTACAATTGTTTAAAACCTATTTTACCCTTTGGTGAGTTTTTAGTAAAAATATATGAAAGGAATCTTTTGTCGTTTTTCGTACGAGGTACTTTTTGACTTTTTCGACAAAAGTATGAGAAGAATGTTTTTTTAAACTTATACAGAATGAATGGATTTTTAAAACATTATTTCCAAGAATCTTCCTTTACAAGTTTTCAAGTTTATTTTTAATCAACTTCTTTTAGTTTAAAATTGTTTGACATGTTAAGAAAGGAAAATGTTTTTGAAGTAGAAAGGATATTTTCCTCAAGAATGGAGTTCAAGTGTTTTATCAAAATTATTTTCCATCTAAGATAATATAGGGTTCTGTTTCTATCCCTATTATTACATTTATTTGATTATGTTGTGATGGAATTATTTTTTATATTGTCATGATGTTTGAGAATCCCATTTTTATTACATGGGTTATGAAATGATGTATGATTTATGATTTTGTGGCACACATAAGAATGGTATCATTATGAGATGGGTGGGACCTATATCTCTCTCCAATGCATTGGTAAAGATTTTATATCTCATTAGATAGACATGGCTGGAATGGTAGGTTATACCGGTTCAGTGAAACAGGACTGAAACGAGGGTGACTCGGTTCAGAAATGGACTTTGTCCACTAAGATAGTCTTGGAAATGAGTCTTGACTAATAAGATATGATTCTCTATGATTATGTGTGTATGCCACAATGTTTCATGTTTTAAGTTATGATTATTGGGATATCATTTCACTACTATGATTTATCCCATGTTATGAAATTATGCTCTCTTTTGCAGGTTAAGATTTCCAAAATGTTATGTTCTTTTGAATATGATGTGATTGATAATTCTTTTGTTTACCCTTACTGAACATTTGAGCTCACCCTTTTATGTTTTCTTTTCCCTATGATATAAAGAAAGGTTTTAGGTATAAAAGGAAGATCTTTATGGGAGATGTTGAAGATCTTTCACCACGATTAGAAGATTATATTTCGAGTTTGCAAAGACACTAAACTATTACGATCCTTGTGTGTGTTTTTGTTATATACTAAGTATTCCGAAAAAGTAATGAAATGTCCATGTATGTCAAGATTCGGGTCTCTACACGGGTTGATCTGCATCTCGTCTAATCATGCGGGTTGTTGTTGCGAGGTCTTAAATTTGGGGTAATTTTTCCTTTTGATTATTGTTAATCTTCCCCATGTTTAAAACACTATTTTGGAGGGAGCTGACTGAAACCAAAAAGTCTGAGACCCTCCAATAAACTTTTCCTTGGTGCGTTCTTTGTGGTGAGACAACGATGGTAGTGGCAAGGCATATTTGAGGGCTGAGAAATGACTAAGGCATCCTGAGAGGACCATTGGCGCAACCAGAAGAAAGAACGGACCACTGGAGCTCACCCAGTGGCCCGTGGAAGAAATGTCGGTGAGGCACTGGCCACCACCGTCGGTAGACAAGGGAGGAGGCCGGAAACATCCTATTGCAGTGAAAGAGCGGTGCTTCTCAGTGCCACGGTTTTCAGACGGGCAACCGACAGTGGAGGTGGAGGGGGCACACCGTCGCACGCCGCATTGAAGGGTATCAATTTTGAAGCTGCGGTGGTGGTGAAGGATGGGAACCGCTCATGTGGGTCCCGCAGGTGATGAAACATCACCTTGTGGAACCACCAATTACTGAAGTCGAATGACTCCATTGAGCCATTCGGGTGCAGCAGACCGCGCGACTCGTGTGGGTCACGCTTGCCAGCGGGCTAGACCACGCACAGATGGAAGACTAGGCCGTTCCACAGTCCAATGGGCTGAGCCCACCATGGCCCAGCCCAACCAGGCTAGCCCATGTTGATTTGGGCGGGACCCGGACCGGGTCGGACTGGACTGGACCCCTCTTGGGCCCAAAAACGATTAAAGGGGCATATCTTGCCAACCAAATGTCTTTTTGATGAACCGTCTATGGTGATGTGATCCTTGGAGTGATATGGGACTTTTGACATACACCACTTGGGTTTTGGAGAAAGTTGGAGTATGGCTGGGTTGGATCAACTATAAATCCAATCGGGCCTTCGGCACTAAAATTCCAATTACTTACAGACCGGGTGTCTAATTGATGCGCCATCTGTTGTGTTGGAACCCTCATGATGTGACAGATCATCATGTTACTTATTTGTGATAATTAGTGCAGTTGAAATACAATCAATGACTTGAGGAGCGGTTCTCCTAGAATCAGGCGTTCTTCATGCGGGGATCCAGTGACTGGTTGTGACATGATGAAGAAGAGAGACCAATAATGACAAGCATCAGAAACTCTAGAGTGGGATGATATAGATGCACAAATAATCATCCCTACCTCTTTACTAGTGATCGTTATGTGTCAGCACCAGCGATGAATACGGGTCAGCACCAGCGACCAATATGGGTCTGCAGCAGCGACCAATACGGGTCAGCACCAGCGACCAATATGGGTTGTCCCCAACGACCAACACGATTCATTATCTAGAGACCAATATAGGTCAGAATACAATGTAATATATGGGTCAGTAGTAGAGTTACTATGGATAGGATGATCTGTAGGTACGACTAGTCATCTCTATCCCCATAACCTTGAAGTACTACCATTAGAGTGAGCTGTCTCTTTTTATTTATGATTCATGATTTATATCGTTCTTGTGATATTACCTTTATGGTATATCTTGTGACATTTTCACTTGTAGATTACTGAGAGACCTTAAGGGGTCTCTAGGTCCCCTACCGAGTTGTTATAATCACCCATATACAGGCTCCACCCACACGTGTGTGTCTGGTGCAGACTACAAACGCTCTGTGGCAGACTTTGGAGGTTCGGGATTTGGTCGAGTTTGGTGCGATGAGAGAAGTCAAGATACTATTCTTCGACTTCATAATTATAGTTATAACCTCCAAGTAGAGCTCTAGGGTAGATGTGACAATAGTTTACTTTCTTTTTAGTTTCTAGGTCTTGTATTATAGCCCACTATTTTCAGTTTACATTTGTTCTTGTGGTTTCACTTTACTCTCGTGGTTAGAACATACTTTTGTTGGTTGTTTACTTCAGTTGCCCCTTTGAGAGTGTACATATATCTAAGGCAATGCCTTCATTATTTGGGAAATCCTTCATGTGCTAGTCACCAACCCCCGGCTTATGGAAGGAGGGCTTGGGGAAGTCACATCCATGCCCCGTGTGACAGGTCATGACAGTTGTACAAACCCTCGAAATTCCATGCATTTGTTTAAGTATGAATTTATATTAATCAGAACACCTAGTTTTAAGGATGGGTTCAATAAGAACATCGAAATTCCAGTCATTGACATTCCATGTATTTTATTTATGATTTTTTAATATGAAAATCTAGTTTTAAGCATGGGTTTTTCCTAAAAATTGTTTTCAAAATTCTCTTGGAGGTGTTATGACATGATATAAGAATGGTTATTTTATTTTAAAGAAAATAATTTATGTATGTATTTTTGAAATGTTCTGGGACATGATTGAGAGAGGAACTCCCATTAAAATAAGTTTTTAAAAATTGGAACTTATATAATGAATGTTAAGTTATGTTATTGGGAGTGAACCCATAAATATTAAGTGGATTTTTCCCATTTGAGTTTCAACTAGAAAACTTAATTTTTTTTATTATGGTCATCCATGTATCATAAATGTATCATCAAAAAATATTGTTTTAAATGGAGAAATCCCAATGATATTTTCATAATATAATTATTTTGAGAAATTAATAATATCTAAATCATATGTACCTATTTAGTTTTCAATTCTTTTAATATTATACACTTTAATATATATATATATATATATATTTATTTATTTATTTCAAGAAAATATTTTAAAATAAATTGTTAACATTTTTTGGGAACTCATTACAATGCATACACAATGCTCACTCTATTTTTTAAATTTATTTTCTACATGTTTATTAGAAATTAATTTCATTTAAATTTTCTTCAAGGAGGAAACACACATGATGTATTTTTGATTATTTTAAATTTTTATGTACAATTTTGTTATGTTGTATGTCTTGTATAAAATTATCCAAAAACTAGACTGATAATAGTTTTTGGTATGTAATAAGTTATGTGTATTGTTTCAGTTATACTTTATAAAAAATAGATAATTTATTTGTGCTAAACCCATATGCATGGGTTCAAGTTGTTATAATGACTCCATAATGGACACTTCTAGAGCATCCCAGAATGTTGGAACTCCTGGATCATGTCAGGAACCATCCTTATGTGTATCATGTGATCCAACTCTAACGTTGAGTCCACAGGGTTGTCATTAATGAATTCTAAGATGAATTTTATTGAATTTACTATTTATTACACAACTATTACATCATTTTAATGATAAACAATGTAATAGTGATACAAATCTTGGATCAAAAGGATTAGTGTCTCCATAAAATTAGGCACATACATCACCTGAAATTAGTAAAAAAAAATATTTAATTAAATCCCTTATCTTTATCCCTAAAATATCAGAGTCTCCTTAGAACATGTAATCAACTGATGATATACATCAATGATATAGGTGAGCTAAAACCCCAGTAAGAGGATGAAAAAAGACATCAATCAATATAAAATGTGGGAGAATAATCTTCATCATTATAAAATAATGATCATATAATCATCATATTCATTAGTAGAAACTTTAGATAAATGAATGGAATGTTGAAATCCATAAAAACAAAACATCATGTCTTAGTGGTAAAAAACCACACAAAGTTATGAACAATTCTTGATTCATATTCATGCATTACAATTGGGAATAAGCATAACCTCATCATTATTAAAAAAATAGAGCATCATGCTCACACATATTTCATATTATATCATGATATGCATCACATTACCCAATGCATTGGATGTATATGTAATTGGTGGCCCTCTAATCACATTATAACATAAACATAAGCATTCCTCCCACATTGAATGTACAACAATAATAATCATGAAATAACCCATGAAATGGAATGGGTTTCATAAGAATTTTATAAAGTATACATTATTGAATAAAAACTGGGGTTACTAACTGAGAAAGGGAAAAAATATTTGGTATAAGAATCATCATTCTTGAGTGAATAAGAAACAACTTCAGAGGAGTCAAAGATAAATTTTATAAAGAAGAGTTTTTTTGGAAAAAGATTATATTTTTCATAAAATCAAGTCAGATAAATATGTATTCTAGAAAATAAATGGTAAGGATAATTATATAGTATTTAAATAATAATAAACTAATATTCATACAAGAAAATTATTTGGAAGAGTGGTAACCTAAAAGAAGGGAGTTGGGTTTTGTAATCTCCTTACCTAATGTCCGGATACGTTATTCAATTACACTTAATATTATGGATAATAAAATTAGATTAATTAATAATTAAATATAGAACATCCTCTACAAGTATTTTATTTATTATAAATTTATTATGTTTTTTAATAGATATTTTAATGAATTATATATTACGATTTATTCATTCCAGGAGTGTTCATTTGATGGTTTATGGTGGATTTCCATCAATATAATTATTATAGTTCTTGAAGAAGGGTAGTGAATCTCCAAAAGTGATATTATATGTTATTAACGAACATAAATAATCTTAAATGGTATCATATATCATTGGGTTTTCTAGTATGATGTTGATTTTTTAAATTAAATGTCAATGGAAATGTTCAATTTATTATGGCGGTATTTTACAACAACCATGATCTAGTATCATTTTATTTAATATTATGTTTATATATTGGTTCTAGAACAAGATAAAAATTATAATAAATATATTAAAATATTATTTAACCATGATAATATTTTTAGGACCAGCATTGGAGGTGGTAATAGAAAACGAATACTCATCGTCCATGAAGGTGGTGAATTGACACATCACAGGCGATGTTTTTATTTTTTGAATAGAAGGAGAGGATAAGAGAATTAATGATTGATATTATATTAAAACAATAATATCAAAAAAAAATATATATGATAATGGATTCATAAAACCTCTTTATATAGTGGTGGTAAGTATAGGATAAGAATATAAAAGAAATTAAAAGATAAGGATTGGGGATTTTACCTCTTGAATGTTGTCACATTGATAACCTCCTAAGGGAACCTGGGTTTGGAAATTTATTAGGAATAAAAGATATTGTAAATGAGGAATATTCTTGGAAAGGGAATTGGGATGAATATATACAAGCTATAAGGCTTGGAATGTGTGAGTATAAGAGGTGGTGAGGGGTGGTATTCATATGGGATGAGAGGGGTGTTTTATGATTATTTTATTCATTTGTAAATTATTTTGGATCACAACTATCAATAGTGGCAATTCATATGACTAACTATAGTAAATGGTTCATGATAGTTTTTTAGAATTGGTTTTTACAATATCTATACATCATACATGACTCAATAATTCATGAATTTATCTAACAAATTAAAATACCATATTTCAATATTCAATAAAAATTCATCTATTTTAGAAAAATCACAAAAACATACCCAGATTATTTTTTTATGTTTATATATAAAAAATATACTCCCTTTTAAAATAATTTTATAAATATGAGAAATTTAATTTTTAAATAAAATGTTCATTTAATCAAAAAATAATGATTTTAATATTATAATCGATTTCACGACCCTTTGAAAAATTAATTAAGGTACAACAAAATTATCTTATAATTAAAATAATACATAATAATAATTTATGAATCTATTATATGAAAATAAATTTTCATTTTAATCATTATATTAATTATAAAATTGTAAATAATAATTTATGTTTTACAAAAGTACCAACACATCAAACAATTATTTACTTATACTATGATATAATTATATCATGTTTTCATTTATATGATACATAAATTTTATTTATAATATTAAAGGGGAGGTTAGTATTCTATTGGATGGATAACTATTCCTAATTGTTATATTACTATTCTAATGACCAGGTTACTATTCCATTAGTATAGGTTCAATAATTTCTATAAATACCACTTATTTCATTCTTTTGTTATGATAAAAATTTGTTTATTCAGTTATCTATGTAATTTATTTTATTTATACTATATAACATAATTATAAGAAGGTAAATTCCATTGATAAAATTTTGGGTTGTTACATGAATCGATCTAAATTGGATTAAAGGACCCAGTTAATAAGTCCAACAAACACTTATATGGAATCTAGCATGCTAAAAGGTATACCAAATAACTCAATAAACTATAGAAGATCTAGAAAGCTGTGTCAATAATAACCTGCTCTCTAACCCAAAAATGTTGATAACCCATCCTGAGGTCATACTAAAAGAACCAATTCATCTCATACCACTGGTTAAATAATTATTTGATTCACAGGGGTGAATAATCCTTCCTATGTCACCAAGTTCAAGAGAAATTAATCCAAACATACCCACATGTTCATATCTAGATTCTAGGATAACAACATTTGGATTCCTAGGGTAGAAAATTGGGTCTAACAAGCCCCTTCTCTACACATTCTCAAACAGCACCTTCGGCACTCATAAATACATGATGTCATATGGTATGTTAGTGTGGATATAGTTTCATCCATGGGAGGATGTATACAGAGAAAAAAAATATTTTTAGGGGAGGTAAGCCAAGAACATCCTCATGGAAGACATACTCATACCTCTCTTTCTTTGTCGAAACAAAAAGCACAAAAAAATATATTACATGGTGGGTTATACTAACCAACTGATAAGAAATCAGTTTTATCCTCCAATATATGGGCTCATATTTCTCTTACAAGGAATCCTTCTTGCAAGGGAAAGAAAATATTGTCCCACAATCTTGGGTATAATAAAACCGTCATGGATAGCAGTCATTAGGGTATGGATAGTAAGAAACCAATATATACTAGGAGACAATCATAGGGCCTCATATATGACAATGGAAAAATTACTTACAAGGCTCTCTCTCATCACAGAGTAATGTCACACTATCAGTATCAATGCATGATAAAAACACTACATTGTAGGAGCCTACAAACACAGGTTTCAATAATAAAGGCTCATATAAAATTTATATTACAAACAAGGTATTTTTTATGGAAAAGTGAATTTCAACTATGTACCATAACTATAAATGGATAAAATAAGAAACTTGTCGTACCACAAACCACATTCAAAGCCTTTCGGTCAAAATATCCTACCACCTGAAGCTATCCTTCCCTTTCCCACCTATTATCTAGAATCTGGGATCACTCTGACACCTTATTACATCAATACATCCTAAAACACCCATGTCAAATTAACCCATCCACCACACCTCGACACTATCCTATTTAAGAGTAATTTACTCACAAACATGGGTTTTCATCACATCCAAAGAATGTTTCTTGGAAGGGGTGGTGTACCTCTTAATTGCATGTATTAATCCATTTAAAATATCAAAAAAAACATTGTTCAATCGACACCAAACACCATCTAGAATAATTCTCACTTCCAGGATCCCATCATGAGGGGTCTTATCCAAGTGGGATATTCACTCTAAAATCTCCTGAAAGTCATGTACCTTCGAAGAAGGGGGATTGGATCACCAAGAATCATAAGTGATTTATTTCTATTTAACTCATGAATTTAACTCAACATATGTGTTTCAACCTTATTTACCATTATAACCATCTACCTATATACTTTTTATGGGGGCATCCACTAAAACTACAAGAGGAGAGTAAGCATGATATTGAATGGGTGGACACATCACTCATAATACATTTAGTGAAACTGCCTCATGAACATGACCAAAATCTAATGCCTCACCACTAAGAGGATCATCATAATGATCCTACTATGGAATCCAAGTGGGTTGTAATCATATTGGAATCTAGTGTTTTTTGAGACAAACCATGGTCAAACCAGAATATATGGGGATCTAACTCAATAAGGACCTAGAAACCACAACCAATTCCATTATGGTTCAAGGAACAATGTTTTCCCTATGATAAGTACCTACAAGTATCATGTCAATAATCTATCTATCAGAGTCCAACTGAATAGATGCGTCAACCAACATACCACCACCAGATTCCCTATCTTGAGATCAAAACATGAGGCACTTTGAAATTGTTTCTGTAGTTACCGAAGCAAACCACAAGGCTAGAAAATCTCTAAACTCTGATGCTAATATAACTTTCCTCTGATACCAATATACCATAATCCAACCCACATGTTCCCTACTAGTTGGTGTTAAGACTATGTTAACACCCAAAACCTACCTCCTATAGGCTAGGGGCTGATGACTGGCATCGAGTCACCGTAACAAACACCTATAATTCCTTATAATAACGTACCTATACTCACCCACACATCACCATACACTATTAAAATGTGTAATGATAAATGGTTCATACTATAAATGAATATGTATCAAATATCCCACATTAGATTACAATAATTAGTATAAAAACAGTGGAAATAACCATATACAAACTCAGAAAAAATGAATAGGAACCCAACCCGCTGACAACACAGGGGGAATCTTCCCCAAATGAACTCACAGATCTATTTAAGGTTTACCTAGAACTACTAAGCTCCAAATACACTTGGATCATTTAGGAATCCCTAAAAAATTGAAAATTAATGTAATTCATGTCATATGTGGGGATATACCATGAAAGGGTGACTATATACATACATTGTAGGTAACCAAAACCCCGACAAACACAAATGAATCAAAGAGATTAGTTTTATAATACTAATAATGATATGTAAATATAAAAATGACATAGGATTTATATAATAACATAGAAGATATGCTCATATGTAGAAACCAAGTCTCAAGGTGAGGTCACATACTTAATGGTAACCTAGGATTCTGTTTGAGGCACCAAGGTGATAATCTTCTGGGAGAAATCACACCACGAGTCTAGCTATCACTGATTAAACTTATCCAAGATGACAAACTCATCAGTTCATTCCATGAATATGCACTAAATAAAATTAAAGAGATCATTTGAGAAACTTACTTTATTAGACTAAAACTAAATAGAAGAAAATATATTGTAATACCTGGATATGGTATCACACATTGGGCCAATTCCATATACCTAACCCTAACTAGATTAACCCACAAGAAATGGAATCACACCCACCTATGTTTGTGATGTTATTATTTTAACCTTATATATTGATGAAGATGATGAGAATGAGGATACAACCCTTGGGGGCCATAGAGTTATTATTACTCTAAGTTGTTGAGGGGTTCTTGTACAATGATCTGAGAATGATACAGCATGAGGACCTCAAGGAGGTGGATAGAGAAAACTCACTCTAGAGTAATAGAAGGAGGGAATTCAACCATATAGATATATATAAATGGAGAACAAACAAGATCACACTAGTGGTATACTGAGAAGAATAGGGACTCTAACATTCTCTTGAAGAAGCATGTGGAGAATATTTATGGGTAAAAGATATGTATCTCTAAGCTTGTAATTTCCAATTTCTCATGGTATCACAGAAAATAATTTCTCTAGATACATGATGTGTCCACCAAGGGTACACAATGCTTAGATGTTTGGATGACACTCTGTGCGTAGTTTTCTCAAACCTAAACACTCTAATCCATGTTTGCCTACTCAGGTGATACCCATATACATTTTCCAAGTCAAAGAACTTTTCAAATTACACATATTGTACCCCATATCACACGGTGTGTAGGGGTCAATCAAGTACACGACATCTGAAATATTTTCTATCCCTTGTTATTTCCAATGTATATGGTGTTTTCACTATAATGAAATATGTTAGGTCATATTTACACCAACGTGTGTACTCGATGTACACTCCAATACATTTTCAAAATGATATAATACTTATGGACCTACACAACTATGTGTAGCACTGCATGGATTCATGAATATGTACTCATTGTGCGGACTAAGTTGGATGGACAACGATATCACATCGTGTGATTAAATCACTCGATGTGTGATATATTATTCAATATGTAACTCCAATCATCATCAAATAGAACTAAATGACTTGGATTAATATAAACTACTTTGAGTGTAGTATGTAATTTTCCATACATTCTAGGTCTTCATTAAGTTACACAATTTTCACTTTTATTTCCTTGGATTTCACTTCTTAACATGCCACAACATCCATATATCAGTTGAAAATCCTCAATGTCCAGCAATATTTTAGATTCTGTCCAATAAATATGGTAAAAATCAAAGTATCCATCCTAATGAAACACATGGATAAAACTATGGGAACCACACTGTCGGTGGTAAATCCAGGTTTCCATCATAGCCAATGGCTGAATACAGACAACCAAATCCCCTTGCATACTATCTTCCATCGTACTGCATCATCGAAGTCCAAAACCATCAAATGATGAGCACCATATCTGATCATCCATATTTGTTTTTTCTTATGTCATTAGTCCTCATACTTCAATCATGTCATCAATCTCAAACACAAACTCTTTGTAAAGATCCAGTATGAAAATGAATTATTTCTTAAAAATTGATCACTAGGAATTTTTCAAATTTCCACCAAAATGAAATAAAAATGATGAACTTGTGAAGAATGATGGAAAAAATGCACAACAAACAACATGATGAATGTACCTTGGCTATTTTTCAAGTCACCCTTAATCCTTTTTATTGAAAAAAAGGAATGTGGAATAAAATAATAAATAGTAAAAAATTATTATAAATTCCATGTCTATGATGATAAACTATAATTAAAAGACCAAATTTCACCCTATGAATTAATATTCCAGTGAAATATTTCATGTCTAATTTGGGACTACTATAAATGGAGAATAATGAAAAAAATGGATATCATGCCATGATTTTTGAATAATTGATAATGGTGAATGACTCTATGGCGTTGTTGTTGGTGATATCCATGAACTCTAATGGTGAAGAGAAACGACCCAGTATTCATCATTGACCCACAATCCTATTGACATGGACCAATGTTCTCCAAGATTCCCCTAAAAATCCATAGGGTTATATGAACCAAACCTAGAATTTTCCCATAACTATGATTAAATAGAGCAGGAGTTAGTTCATGAATAATTAATGAAAAATAAATAAATAAATAAATTTATTTATTTATCATCCACCTATGAATTTTTCTAAAAAAACACCATATGTTGAAAAATATTAAATCATGCATAGGGTAAAACCAGTATTCTCTATTTAATAGTGTCCTCATATTTCATATCCAAAACACTATTATTGGGATATTCCATTATTTTCAAAAAACAACATCCACATGGAAAATTATAATTGATATTTTAAATATATCAACCCAAAGGCTTTCCAGGCCTTGAAATTCTGTAATAAATCCATGCCTAACTCTGTTAATATTAATTGAAATAGTCAAGTGTTACAGAGAAATTTTTATATCATTACACTAGTCACATGTCTACCATATATAAATATTAAGATAAATGTAAAACCACACTAATTCCATTATGTAACACCATGAACTATATTCCCCTGAAATAGTGCCCCATGTTTGTTAAACACATGGACTGAAGTCCACCTTCATATATACAAGAGGCTACTGATAAGTAGTGAAGACTAATGAGGTTAAAATGTCGAGACAATTCCCTTATTACCATTGTATGTAAAATAAATGCGAATAATAAATTATATATAACATCCTATATAAAAACCACAACCAAGGAAAGTGCCAATAATATAAATGAAACTTCACATTAATAAAATAGTGATTTCTAAAGGCATACAAGAATGGGATAAACATTAGTTTTCCATTTAAAACAATACTAAAGTAAAAAAATGGTAAAAGGAAAAATAAAGTATAACTATTGATGTCTCATGCTCTAGCCCAGCTCCTGGATCCCAAACACCATCCTAGTCATATAATCAGGCATTATCATCAAGCATTACCCTAATCCTATGACCTAAATCCAAGAAGAATCAGATCGGGTACCCACGTTCCATAGTGTCCTTAGAAGGTTGTGAGTTAAACACAATAGACCACCACCAACTGTCTGTAATTCAATTCTCGACTATGAGTTTAAGTGAAAACTTTATGAAATACATAAGTGGAGCAGTAATAATAAGGATCTACAAAAATGATTAAATCCTAGTTGAGACTTTGGTCCCATGGGGACAACCAATGTTGAAACTACCTACTTTGACCTACACTAGTATTTGAACATGATTGATGTATCATGAACCTATTAGGTTCTAGGCCACCTAACCGATGAAACAAAAATCAAGTAACTCAATGGAATCCTCATGTCATCTCTAGGTATTCCCTTTCAATGAATACAATAAAGAATCCAACTGGGCATCCCTTTCCAATTTACTAATCCAGTATACCAGCCTCAAATAATATTTCCATCCATCACATATAGAATCATGAATCAATTGGAATCCAAGGCTTTCACCCAGGTCATTCAATAGTGATAAGTTCAACCTAATTTCATTAAACTCATAATGAACATTCAATATGGGTACCCATCAAGATTTCATATCATTAATCCATTTCATACAATAGAAATAATAATTACCCAAATACTAGGGGTACCTACCACATGAAATTCATGGAAAAGGATATAAGAATAATTTACTAACTCACTCGAGTAATTTCAATGAATTGGACCACATTGAATTCAAGGAAGGATTCACTCCTAGAATTCAGATGATCCCCTATTGTAATCTAATAATATTCAATGGAATTTTACACCAATAAAACCCAAAATGGATCCATGGAACCTTACAAATAATTTTAATTCTTATGAACATTCTAAAAGAATCAGAATAATAATTATTCAAATAAGTAAATATATATAAATTTAAAAATTTATGGAAATACCACAACTTTTTTCATTTCAAATACATAATGTTTTAACACCTTAATCCATGATTTCCATATAAATCCCTTCATATGTTAAATAAGGATTAACATGGACATGATAACTACAGGTTCCTAATGGCCATCCTAGGAAACCTAAATACCATGAAAAATATATTTCCATTAACCATGGGTTGGCGTAACCATCGAATTTAGTTCTCCCAATTCCAAAGAACATGTAGAAACCCATTACCTTAATTATTTAAACAAATATCTAACCAAATAAAATGTTGTATTATATTCCCATAGTAGTTTCCATGGAACAAATAATGAAACTAATAAACTTATTTTTTTTCATTTTGAATATAAAAATTATCTTGTGGTTAATTTTTTGAATTTTTCTGAAAGGTTTCAATTTTTGATGAATAGTGAAAAATAATACATTATTATTAAAATGATGAATTTTTCATTTAAATAATTATTTTACATCATATTTATTTTAAATTAAAATTAAATACAAAATAGATATATTATTTCACTTTTTCTCATAGGAATCATTTTTACAATATAAATAGATATAAAATTTTTATTAAACTTTCGAACCTCTCTTTTACCAACCTTCTAACTACATATGCGGATTATCATTAAACATAATTATACAGCTTCTATGGATTAAATTTCAAAAAACATAATTACATGGTTGTAATCAGAATGGAAAATGTGGTCTAATAATATAAAAATATTTTTTTTTGTGAATATTAACTTTTGGATTTTATTTACCATGGGTAATGGTAAATGGGGTAATTAAAGGTAAAAATTATATTATAATAACATAATATTACAAAAAAATATGTCATAATTTCATTTGATAAGATTTTTTCAATTAAAATAATCCTGAGGTCTAAAATATGATCCTTTTTAAGCCACTTTCATTAGATTAAAACATTTATTATAATTCATTTAAATAAGAGTTACAAATGTCATGTTCAAATTTTAATAAATATATCATTTTTAATAAGGGGACATATAAGTTATATGGTAGAATATAAATAGTATTTAGAAAGATAAAATTATTATGTACATAATTTTAATTTATTTATAATTTTAGAAAATAAATAATTAAATTAAGTGGCGACACAATAATGATACAGTAATTGAATTATTAAAGGAAGAATCTATTAAATGAAATTAGAAATATTATAATAATTATAATTTGACTTAATTAATGACATCCAAGAAATTTATAGACAACATAGACATGTTAGTGACATATTTTAAATATTGGTTCAAAGTTATCATGTTGGTTTTATATTTTTAAAAAATGTAAATATTGAATAGTATCAAAATGCACAAAAATGATACTTTAAAATAAATACTATTTAATTAAATTTTATGAAAGTCATAAAAATATCTGGATCATCCAAATAACTAGGATATTGTTAAAAACATCATTTTTTATCAAATTGGGGTTCTTTTGGTATTTTTGTTAACTATATTAACCATATATTATAATAGGATAAATAACATGGAAAGGGTTATGATGTTTAAGTAATGGTTAAATCCAAAAGATAATGTTACTTTTGTGAACTAATCATGTCTAAAAATAATTTACTAAGAGTATTTCTTCTCATCCTCATATTAGACTCGAAATAAATCTCTTTTTATCTATTTGAAACTGAAATTCAGTTTATAATAAATTAATATTTTAAGATCTTCCAAAAGTGCCCCACACATATCTTATAAAAAGGCACCATTCCTTCACTTAGATTAACACATATAAATCCATTTAGATCATCAGAAAAATTCTTATATATCATCCCATATTCCTTAAATAAATCTTAATTTTCATAATTTGGTACGCAATACATTATATGGAGTCCTTTTGTGGAAACCAAAAGGATATACCCGACAAGAGGTAATTTTTTATCACATCCTTAAATGTTTTCTTCTTCTTATACTTCCTATTTATATGTTGTTTCAATATAAAAATAATATATTAATAATACTACAAATACATATATGTTATTATAATCGTAGGAAATACAGATTTATCATTTTATCAATCATACAAATAACAATATCACCAAGCACGCATATGTACAACTTACTATCTCCATGTCATGGTTTAATTTGCTATTCAACACTACATTGATTGGATGGGTATAATGATGTGTATAATGGATATAAATAATGAATATAACATGATAATGAATCTGTAAAATTAATATTACATCTAATTCCATACCATTTAACCAACAAGGTAATGATATCGTCGCTCATGCATACGTACGACCTACTGTCTCCACGATGCAGTGGGATTAATTCTCCACGTTATCCATTATAAAATGATTATAAAATTTATATGTTGAGTAAAATTAATAATTATGAAAATTATATCATTATAGATATTAATAAAATGCATCCTATTCATAACAATCATGTCTTAAATAACAAAACATGCATGGGAAAATGAAGAAGTTAATACCTGAAACAACAATAATACTGAGATATTATTTCCAAAAAGATGTAAGAGGATCATATATGATATCATAAATATAGATATGGTCCTGGTATAATTTAATAACATGATTTATCCATTATATATGAGTTAAATTCACCCTCTTCTAAAGGAATGTACAAGGTAAGGGTTAATTTCACAAGCTCTTTATTATTCGAGATTGTTTATAATTAAGTGTTTACAGGGACATATTTATCATCAATGTCCATGTTTCTTAAAAATGTATTTCAAAACTTTCTTACTATTATTTTTCAATTGTTCAAAGACATTAGTACACATTTTTTATTTTATAAAAATGAATCTTTTTGTCATTTTCATTACGAGGTACTATGTTTGACCTTTTAAAAAAAGTTTGAGAAGAATGTTTTTTAACATATACCGCATGAGTGTTTTTTCCTCTATTATGAAATCATAACATTTTGAAGCATTCTTTATTATCTTACAATGTTATATTCAAAATAAAAGTTTTTTTAAAAAATTGTATGGATTTTTAATGTTTTCAATTTTAGAAGGGGCACAAGAGCCATAACCTAGTTGGCGAGGACTTGAAAAGTGCATTCAAGAGAATCGAGTTCAAAACCAGGAAGAGACATAATTTCTGGTGTACTGTAATAGTACTGTACCAGGTACTGTATTTGGAACTTTTCGGTAATGTAGCATCCAAAACTATTCATCAGTTTGGGCTTTTGGGACCTCGGTTTGGGATTTAGGTCCTTCAAGGCCTTCTGGACACCCAAGGCCTTCAGGACAGTACGGCTTTATGGTCACCTCAATGCCTTCGGGCCACCTAAAAGTTCGCTTAATGACCAGACAGACCCTATAGGGAGTAGAATTCATATGAGGATTCAAAAGCAGTCGCATTCACCAGAGCAGAAGCTAAGAAGATTTTTTAGAAATAGATGTTATAGAATTGGTATTAGGACCAACCTATGAATGCATGAGAAGCCTATCCGAACAAGCCATGCGAATGTGGAGATATGACATCCTGATGAAGAAGCTGGGGAGGAGCAGTTCCATGTAGTTATAGTCTGTATATTTCCGAAAGACCTATGGGTCATGTATTCTCTAAGCATGCAAGCCTTGTAAGGGTTCCCCCCATCCCATGAAAGGGGGTTATGAAAAAATCAAAAAAAGAAGGCTTTAGGGACATTCAAGGAATGTAAACAATGTATATTTCTCTCAAAGAGTTTTAAATGATGTTATTAGATTATTTTCACCTATGTGAACAACCGTTGTTGGATTTTATGCATAATTGTTTTTGATTTATTATGATACAATCCACCATATTGTTTTAATGGTTTTATGATTTATTTGATTGTGGATATTATATTTTGATAACATTCATGGTTTGTTGTTAAAGTATTAACACTTCATATGATAGTTTTAATATGAATGCTTATGTTATATTTTACCTCTTTCATAAGAGGAACAAATTGGACTTAGTAAGTGACATATGTGGTCTGCTATAGCCCCTCGATGCATCAGTAAGTCTCATATGTCAAACTAGTGTATTGGCATGAGGCATCGATGATATGTTTATTTATAGTCCTGGCATGACTCCTTGAAAAATGGGTTTGATGTACGACATTATGCATCTAATCTTTATGAGATTAGTTATTGATATTCCATTTGATTATTTGACTAGTAGAATATCCATGTGAATTTTTAAATTGAATTATTTAATTTATTCTTGAAATAGTATGCTGAATATTATGTTTAAAAGGATATTGTTTTAGTTTTATACCTTACATTAAGATGTTCATGCTTATTTATGATAGCTTATTCTATATTGTTTATCCTTACTAATCATATGAGCTCACCCCATTATTATGTTTAATTTTTACCCTAGATTTGAAGAATTATATTATGATGGAGATATAGGGATAGTCTAAGGGATATGAGAGTTTTAATAGGGATAATATGTTGTTTTTCATTTCAAGATGTAATGTAAAACTTATTTTTGTATATAGTGTTTCCAAGGCTATTAAACAGATTTTCCCTTTGGAATTTGATTTCTTGTGATCGTTCCTTTGTAATAAAATACTGCACTGACTCTTGGAAACTGGGGAAAGGTCGTGATAATTGGTATTAAAGAAGGTTTGGTAAATCCATGGAAATTAGATTCAGAAAAGACTTTAATTCTGGGACACTATCCTAAGATAGACTTTGAGGATATTTATAACATAAAATCCTACAATTTTTATAAAAAAAAAAGATTTGATGATTATTCCAATAAAATAAATCCATGTCTTGATACTATATCTGTATGTTGTTTGGGAACAGATGTACCTATGAGTAATAAATCTAACAAGGTATTTTCGGGCATCACTCGAGGTAACCTAGTACACAACAACTGGCCTTACTGCGCACATGGTTTGACACTCCTAGAAGATATGCTTAAGACATTGCACATTTTCTTTAACAAAACATTAAGAAATATTTATGAGTGAATATGTCCGCAAAGAACAATTTTTATGATTATTGATTAGATATAGATAGTTTTTTAAATTTATGTTTAGTATGTTACTAGTTTAGAATTATGAATTATGATACATAACATAATCTAGTGTATGCCATTGTTTATAAATGGAACCTCATGGAAGAAACAAAAACATTATCAATCCATGTAATCTATATAGGGAATTCTCTCATATGAAAGATAATGATAGTGGATATGGTGATACAACTAAAGATGAACATCTTATAACCATACTAGGACAACTAAATTAGGTTATGAATAATAAACTTACCCCTATAGAGCATCTTGATCCACAATGTAGATGATCAATGTTAGACCGCTTCATGAGGAAAAACCCCAAAACTTTTAAGGGGAATACAAATCCTTTTGTAGCTATTCAGCAGTAAAGTTCCGTAGATTAAATATTTCTTAATTTGGTGCATAATGAAATGGAAAAAGTTGTTATGGAAGACTATCATCTATAGAGAGATGCAGATCAATGTAGATCATTAATTAAAAACATAAAGAAGGATGAAATGGTCACAAATATGCAATAGAGATAATTGAAAGAACTCTTCCTAGAAAAATACTTTCTTCGTGATGTACGATTGGACATAGAGATGAAATTTATGAGTTTGAGGAAGAGGGAGGATGAGAATTTTGAAAATTATGAAGATAAATTCACAAGGATAGCAAGGCATGTTTAATATTACATACACAACCTATAATGTATGATTTATCAATTCTTTGATGGGTTAAAACCATTACTCTGATGGGAACTGGTCGCGCAATATTTCTCATCATAATAAGATATAGTCTCATTTTCAATCAAGACAGAAAATAAATTATTTATGTATTTATACTTTAAAGGAAAGAATGAGAAGAAAAGAGAAGTTGAATACTCTAGAAAAGGAAATAAGGGGAATAAGGGAAAAACTGAAATTCCACCCTGTAGTAATTGTGTGAAGAAACACCCCAATACTTTCTTAAAGGAAGTGGGAGTTTGTTAAAAGTGTGTATAAAGGGCCACCATTTTCATGATTGTAATATAATGAAATAAAAAATCAATGTTCAATGATACAATTGTAAAGATATTGAAAATTATGGAAATTATTGTTCAATTAATCAAGGAGACCCACCCAAGAAAATGGTATGGGTGCAAGGCCAAGATTTTGCAATTACAACTGTTGAATATGAAGTTCCAAATGATGTGCTGGAAGGTACATTAATCATTTCCTCAAATATAACCAAAGCTATATTTGATTCTGGATTCTCGTATTCCATTACATCTTCAATGTTTTCATTAAAAATTATATATTTCCATTTCACATTAACAAGGGTTTTGTCAGTCAAAACCCCTAAGGGAAGTATAATTATAACAAATATGTTCCAGGAAGTTCCCACTATGGAATGTAAACCGGATTTATCTACTTAATTTAACATCAAACCTATGGTCTACTTTGATATAATAATTAGTATGGGCAGGATATCAAAATACGATCCAAAATTTTATTACAAGAAGAAGGAAGTTGTGATTTTTGAGGAACATGTAGAATCCATTATCTTTAGAGTAGAGACATAATAAGCTAATTTTTATCAAAATACACCCACAATAGCCTTAATGAATGATATTCTTAGGGGGGGAATAAGATGTGACATCAAGATATGAATAAAAAAATTTCAAATGGATTATGTACCTATTATAATTGATTTCATTGATATATTTTTAGAGTATTTACCTAGACATTCTGTAAAGTGGGAAGCTGAGATTATTATTGATTTAATCCCCTATGAAAGGTCAATATCAATGAATCCCAATAGAACAACCACTATGGAATTATTAGAGAAAAAGAAACAGCTAGAGAAGTTGAGTAATAAAGGGTTAATTCCCCATAGTTTTCCCATGGGGAGCCCTAGTTAATTTATTAAGAAGGAAGATGGATCAATGTGGATGTGAATTGACTATATAGAAATATATGATATTACAATAAATAACTGGTATACTCTAGCTCACATTGATGATTTGTTTGATCAAATTCATGGAGCTCAATATTTTTCAAAGATTGATCTTCATTCTGGATATCATAAATTGTTTGTATATAAGAAAGATATTCCAAAGACAACATTTCAAACGAGGTATGGTCATTAAAAATCTATGGTAATGAAATGTGTATTGACCAATGGAACCTCTATTTTCATGCATATAATGAATAGAGTGTTAAAGGAATATATTAATGATTTTTTCATAGTATTTATTGATGATATATTAATATTCTCTAAAATATATGAAGTCCATGAGAACAACCTGTGGATTGTTCTAATGACTCTTAGAAGAAATGAACTAAATGGAAAGTTTAGAAAGTGTGAATTTTGGATTCATGAAATTTCTTTTCTTGGACATATTTTCTCCAAATATGGAATCTCTATTGATCCTAAAAAATAAAAAATATCCAAGAATGACCAGAACCGATGAGTATAACCAAGTTATGCAGTTTTATAGGTTTAGCTGGTTACAATCGACGTTTCGTCCAAAATTTGTCCTAATTGGAAAACCCATTAACCAAGACCACACGTAAATGGGTTAAATTTATTTGAAAAAATTAGTGTGAAGAATGTTTTGAAGAATTGAAGAGAATATTATTCGATTCTCTTATCTTCACATTACTATTTGGGAATGATGGGTTTGTGATTTATAGTGATTCATCAAGGAAAGGACGTGGTTGTGTTCTTATTCAAAAGGATAGGGTTATTTTATATGCATAAAGTTAGTTAAAAATCCATTAAAAACTACTGAACTCATGATCTTGAGTTGGAAGAAGTAATTGTTTCTCTACAGATATCAAGACAATATATCCACGGTGAAGGATATAAGATACATACTGATCAAAAGTGGTTGAAATATATTTTTTCATAGAAAGAACTCAACATGAGACAAATGAGATGGTTTGAGCTACTCAAGGATTGTGATTTCACAATAAAATACCACCAAGGGAAGGAAAATAAGGTAGAATATGTCTTGATAATAAAGGACCATGGAGTTATAAAAAAAATTAGAGTTAAAAGGGATCTTATTTTCATGGATTTAGTAAAGATGGATATTTGAATTATCATGGTAGATGAAACATCACTACATTTTCAAATTGTTTCAAAACTTATTTACTGGAAAGGATAAAAAATTACAAGTCTAATGATAAGTAGTTTCAAAATAAAATTGTTTCTATGAATAATGGCATCCTAATTGACTTCGTATTTAATAATGGAATTTTGTAATTTGGGAAGAGGATTTGTTTTCCAGCTATAACTAAGCTAGAAATGTAATTATTGGATGATGATTCGAGATCCAATTTCTCTAAACACCCTAGTAAAACTAATATGTAAAGTGATTTTAAAGAACATTTTTGGTGGGCCAAAATGAAGAGGAAGATTTCTAATTATGTGTTGAGATGTTTTATTTTTAAACAGGTTAAGGCTAGAAGAAAAAATCCTAGAGGATTCATGAATCCTCTTCCTATACCTATATGGAAATGGGATGATATTATTATTTGATTTTTCGTAGGGATACAAAATACTTATAGAAGAAATGATGTGATATGGGTTATTGCTGATCACCATAAAAAATCAGCACATTTTCTAACTATAAGAGAATATTAACCGCTTGAATGTTTAGAAAGAATATATATTAATGATGTTGTAATACATCATACTGTACCCCGATCAATTTTTCTACCATGATCCTCGTTTTACATCAAGAATATTGAAATGTATTCAGAATGCTCTAGATACGGAGCATTGTTGGAGCACTGCCGATGACCCTCAAATTGATGGAAAATCAGAACAGACAATTCAAACTTTAGAATAAATGTTTAGATATTTCTTAGTTTAATTTCAAGGTATGTGGCATCAATATTTACCTATAGTAGAACATTACATTAATAATATATTCAATTAAAGTATTTATATGGAACCATATGAAGCATTATGTGGATAGAGATGTTGTACACCAACTTGATGGGAAGATGTTTGTGTATGAAAAATCATAGGCCCAGAACATGTTGAGGAAATAACAGAAAAGGTGAAGATTATTTAAACCCATATCAAACCACATCAAATTTGGAAAAACTTATATGTCGATAACTGAAGAAATGAATTTGAATTTCAAGTCAGAGATCACATTTCTTGAAGGTATCACCAGGGAAGGGTGTTATAAGATTTGGTAAGAAGGGTAAATCGAGTCCCAGGTACCTCAGACCTTTCAAAATTATAGAATGAATTAAATAAATAACATATCATTTGGAAATGCCTCTGAGTCTCTCCACAGTTCATGATGTGTTCCATGTATCACTATCAATGAAATACATGCGATAACCAACTCTTGTACTCACCTACAAATAAATAGAACTGGAACCTGGTCATTATTATTATGAAGACCCAATTAAGATTCTTGTACCAGAGAAAAGTTTTTCAGAAATTGGAATACTCGTATGGTAAAGGTTATTTTTAGAAACCGTAAAATGGAAGAGGTGTTGTGGGAACCTGAGGAACATATGATGAAGAAGCACACAAATCATTTTTTGATGTGCTATTATAGAAATTTTGAGGAAGAAATTATTAGAAGGGGGAAGAATGTATCACCCAAAGATTCCACATTATACTTCCTTTTATATAATTCAATAGCTTCCCATGCACACAACATCATGTTCAAGCGCACCATGAACTGTCAAACTAGCCATTTAAAAAAATATTATGAATAATATTAACCAAATTATAAAAATTATAAAATTTAATTTTCAAAATAAACTCCTTTTTTAATTCCATATATAAAAATTATCTTATTGTGAATTTTTGGTATTTTTCTGAAAAGTTTCAATTTTTGATGAATAAATGAAAAATACTACATTATTGTTAAAAACCAAAATTTTCATTTAAATAATTATTTTTAATTAAATTTATATTAAATACACAATATATACATAAAAATATATTAGTCTAATGTTGGTAATAAGAATCATATTTATAATAGAATATGATATAAAAACATTATTCAACTTTTGAATGTCGCTTTTACTCGCCTTCAAACCACATCTGTAGATTAAAATTAATCATAATTTTACCACTTCTATGAATTGAATTTGTAAAAACAAACATACATTGTAGTGATAATTATGAAAACTATTTTTGAATAGTGAAAAATAATTTTTGGTGAATAATAACTTTTGGATTTTATTTACCAAAGATTAATGTAAATAGGTTAATTAAAGGTAAAAATAATATTATAATAAAATAATATTACCCTAACACGTGTACTAATTTCATCGGATATGTTTTTTTGACAAAAAATAACTTTAGTTCTAAAATATAATCCTTTTTATGACACTTGTGTTTGATTAAGACATTTATTATATTTTATTTAATGTAGAGTTAAAAATATCATATTCAAATTTTAATAACTATATCATTTTTTATATTAGGATATATAAGTTATATGGTCGACTATAAATAGTAATTCGAAAGATTATATTATTATATACCTAATGGGAATTTATTTAAAATTTTATGAAATAAATAATTAAATTAAATGGGGTCACAATAATGTTGGAGTAATTTAATTTTTAATGTAAGAATCAATCAAATGATATTAAAAATATTAAAATAAATATAATAAGACTTAACTAATGAAATCAAATAATTTTATGGATAATATAGACATGGTAGAGACATATTTGATGTATTATTTATAATTTACCATGTTGTATTGATATTTATAAAAAATAAAATAATGAATAATATCAAAATTGACGTAAATGATACTTTAAAATAATGAATATTTAATTAAATTTTATAAAATTCATAAAAATATCAGGTTAAGAAAAATAACTAGGATAATTATAAAAATGTCATAAATGACCCAATTGGGGTTATTTTGTAATTTTATTGTAACTATATTAAACATATATTATAAAAGTAGAAATAAAAACGGTAAGAGTTAAACTGTTTAACTAAATGTTAAATCCAAAAGATATGATTTTCTGTGACATAAAGAGGTATAAAAACCGTTGTATTAGAGGATATCGAACCATAATCATATTATAATTGAAATAAATCACTTAGGATTTATTTTAAATAGAAAATAAATTTATAATAAATTAATATTTTAAGATCATCCAAAAGTGACCCTCACCTCTCTTATAAAAGGGAACCCTTCCTTCACTTTTATTCACACATATAAATCCATTTGTTTTGGAAATAACTAGCCCATATCTCCTCCTAAATTCCTTAAATTTCTCCTAAAGTCCATAATTGGGGAAAAATCCTATTTACATAGTTATTTTGTGCAAACCCAAAGGAGATACCTGAGAAAGAGGTATTTGGTTTATCACCGCTTTCAATGTTCTTTTATTCATCTACCAATTATTTCTATGTTGTTTCCATATAAAAATAATAAATACAGTATCATAAAAATACTGAGATGCTATTATAATAATGGGAAAACTATATTCATCCTTTTATCTATCATATTAATAACAATATCACCATGCCTACATACGTACGACTTATTGTCACCATACTGTGGTGTAATTTGTTATTCAACACTAGTTTAATTGGATTTGTATAATGTTGAGTATAATTGATGTAAATGAATAATATAACAAGATATTGGTTCTTTATAATTAATATACCATCCAATTACAAACCATTTAACCATTAAGATATTGATACCGTCGCTCATGTGTACGTACAACCTACTGTCACTACGACGTGGTGAGATTCATTCTCCACATTACCCATTCAAGAATGATTATAAAATTCATATAATGAGTGAAAATAATAATTAGTAACTTTATATAATTATATATATTAACAAAATACATCCTATTCATAACAAACATGACTTACAAAATAAAACATGTATAAGAAAATGAAGTAGTAAACACCCAAAACAATAGTAATACAGAAATATTGTTACAAAAGGATATAATAAGAGAATATATGATATCATAAATATGTATATATAACTAGAATAATTTAAAAACATTATTTAACCATTTTACATGAGGATAAGGGAACATCGACTAAAGGAAATTACAAGGTAATGGCTCATTTTACAATCTATTTATTATCCAAGATTATTTATACACAAGTATTTAATCAGACATATTTATCATCCATATCCACGATTCTTAAAAATTTATTTCAAAAAATTATTAATATTATTTCAAAATTGATTAAATAAATTTTTATCCATGTTCTATTTTATAAAAATTAATCTTTTTTTTTGTTTTCCTTACAAGGTATTATGTCTGAATTTTTCAACAAAGTATGAGAAGAATGTTTTTTAACATAAACAACATGATTGTTTTTTCTACCGCTATGACACCTTTACGTTTTGAATATTGTTTTACAATATTACATGGTTATTTTCTAACGAAATGGTTTCTATTAAAATTTCATGTCCTTTTAATATTTTCATTTTAAAAAATGGGATATTTCTCTCAAAAGTTTTAAACGATCTTATTAGATTATTATAATCAATTTCAACACTATATGTTCAATTTTATGCTTAATTGAGGTAGATTTATTATGATAAAATCTTCAATATTTTATTTATGGGTTTATTATATATTTGACCTTGGATGTTCCATTTTGATACCATTCATGGTTTATGGTTAAATTGTTAAATTTCATATGCTATTTTTAATATGAATGTTTATGTTAAGTTTTAACTCTACCATAAGAGGAATGCATTGGACATAGTAAGTGACAGTTGGGGCCCTCTATATCCCCTCTATGCATTGGTAGGACTCATGATACAAAATATCTTCCTAGTAAGTGGCCTTAATTGTATGTTTATTTATAGTCTTGACACAAGTCCTTGATGGTATAGTTAGGATGTCCAACATTATGCTTTTCCTCTTTATGAGATTGGTTATTGATATTTCCATTGATTATACGACTAGTAGAATATCCATTTGAATGTTTAAATGAAATTATTTGATTTATTATTGATATATTATGTGGAATACTATATTTAAAAGTCTTGTGTTTTAGTTTTATACATTTCTTTAAAAATATTATGCTTATTTATGATAGCTTCCTCTATATTTTTTATCCTTACTGAGCCTCTAATGTCACCCCTTTATTATGTTTCATTTTTCCTCAGGATATGAAGAAGTATATTATGATTGACCTATAGGGATACTCTAAGGGAAATGATAGTTTTCAAAGGGCGTAATATCTTTTTTTTCATTTCAAAATGTAATGTAAAACTTATGTTTGTATCTAGTATTTCCATGGAAACTAAACTAATCATCCCTTCAAGATTTTATATCTTGTGATCATTCCAATGTAATAAAAATTTGCATCGACTCTGGGAAACTAGGGTTGGGGTGTCACAATAAATCAATGAAGTAAATAAAAACCTAGAAAATAGGGTATATTAGATATAAATAGAGATATACCACATGAAAGTGAGATAACAGTTGAATACAATCCCGAGAATTTGCAACATTACCTTAACCTCCACGATGCATTAGACTAAATTGAAACTGGAGAAACATAATTTTTTATTCAAAAAGCTAAAGTTGAAGAGTAAGAATCCTATGTTACTATAAATTGACAAAATACGTTAAAAAATTAGGTTATGATGAATGGTTAATGGGTGAAATGACCTTTTCCCATTTAATAAATATGAAAAGAACCCATTGTCCAACCAGTGAGACCATATGACCTTCACACCTCATAGAAGGCCACCAGGTTGCTAGTGTACCTATAACAGCTAGAAAATGGTACTATAATAGAGTTTTTTAGGCTTGAATAATACCACCAATCCTCTCAAGAACATATATTTCACCCTTAAACCACCTTAAAACCCATCTTAATTATAAAACAATGGGGTTCATTAAAAACATAAAAAAAATTACTTTATTGAAGGATAAGGGACCTATATGTTGTGATGCTAAATAACAATATCTAATTAATTGAATATCATGTTTTTTATAGATAATTCATTATAGATGTTCTCAATCATAGAAATAGTAGAAAATAGATAAAACCCAACCATTCTAACGGAGTCATGTGATAGAAAATTTTGGATAGGAGGTATGAAGAGTTAACCCATTTCTAAAGCTACAATGACTGGAGGATCATAATTGAGAGGAAAATATAAACCTTGATATTCTAATTAAAAATAAATGAACTCTATATTTATTCAAATATTTTTTGTTTAAACTAATATGATGGGAATTTATGGATATGAATCAATTGGGAAACAAATGAGTGTTGTAGTTATTGTAAAATAACAAGAGGTGTACATCATAGAATAACATAACATCAATGAAGAATATATAATCAAGTATATTATGTGAGATTTATTTTTATGGAAGATCTACATGAATATTTCTATTGAATAAATATAAAATTTCTGGAAATATTTTTTAGAATAATGTATCATAATTAAATTTCTTGTTCAATCATAAATGTAAAAAATCTAGTTTAGAATTTTGGGAAAATTTGTTGATCCTATAAAAGGGGTGTAATATGTATTATAATATATTTTCTTTTGTGTTTTTGTTGACATGAGTTCATGATATAATTAATTATTGAGAAATCGGTTTAAATTTCCCATAAATAGTAAACTAAAATTGTTATCACAAGCTTGATAGTTATATATAACATTTCATTGGGTATTAATCACTCTTATTTTTTAAAACTAACATAACTCATGTATACATTGAGTTGGTTAATTTTGGATACTTTATATTAAATTATTGATATAATCCTTTTCTCAAAAGAATAAAGACTTATGTTTCAAAATAGATATGAAGTTTTTATTTGATAACATAGAAGAATCGCGAAGAAGGGTTGTGAAGACCTTCCCTTACATTCATCTTTTCATTTATTTTAAATATGGGTAAAATAAAAATATTTAATTTATAAATAAATAATGCATTGGAAAAAATAAAATCAGGGAGATTGAAGAACCAAAGTGGATTATTAGAAGTTAAATATGTATTTTTTTTTCAATTTTTTGTGTGAAGAAGTATATGTTAAATATTGACCTGATCATCAAAGTGAAGAATGTATTATGACAAAGAATATAAATATATTGACTACCACATAATGTTTTGGGATATAATAATTAATGAAATAACTACCACATTATTTTTTAGGTCTAGAAGCTTTTGAATTGAGTGACTAATTATTTGGTAGTGGAATTACGTGAAAAAGGTGGAGGCTATGAAAAGATATGTTGATTGAAGCATATGGTAAATATGTTTATGTGTAAGTACACTAATTATATTAATTAATGTAAAGGGAATGTATGTTTATAATATTACAAAACTTTTCAACTCTTAATGAGAATCCCACCGATGCAGTTAACCATCATTGGTACAATACCAAAGAACAATGATTGAGCTACCCAAGAGTGGATACAGAGGACCAAAGTGACTATGTGTGTTTTAATAGGCATGAATATCTCATGGTGGTACTAGAGAGAAGAAATAATGAAGTTAAAAACTATAAAACCCCTAATACATGGTACTACCAAGGGATTCCAATGGCTGAAAGTGTCCCATGCCGAGTTATAATACAACTATCACCCAAATTGAACTTCATTGTAGGATGCATAAAAAACACACAAACTATTCATAGATTAAAAATGTGTTGAAAATTTGAACAACATGTTGTTGTTTTTGTTGTGTTCCTCCTAGTTCTTCAAAATGGTATTCTTAAGGGAGGTACAAGTAATATCACATGGTTTTGTGTCATTCTTTAAACAACTGCACTAGATGAACGATACAAATCAAATTAGTGATGATTGTGAGCTCACTCAATGGTCAATATCATTGAACAAAGAACATATATAACTTTAAAATATATTCTATTTATTTTATTCAGATTTATCATATGATATTCATATAAAATAATTATATTCATGAGGAAATTGCAAGGTTCAGATCACTATATGATTTTTAAGACATTGATTTTTTAAATTTTATATTCCTTTAAAATATTGAAATAAACATCATGATTATTTGAAGGTTAATTATGATTCCATCAAGTTCAATTATAGAAAAATATTAAGTACTATCCATTTTTGAAGGCATTCTGTTTGTTTATTTTTGGATGATGAATTTCACAATCTGTAATGAAGGAACATGACTTATTGATTAGTAGAATGTGATTTCATCATATGAACGATACCAAATGTGAAGAAATTATTTCACGTTGAGAAATTATGTTTGTTTTGATGTGAAACAGAGGACGTGATAATTTGATTTAATTACATGCATCCATTATATTTTTCATGAGAAACCCATTAGTTATCTATTTCAAATTTTATGTCTAGTATAATGTAGTGCATGCATATGAGGAAAAGAGAAATAATTTTTAAACATTTTGACAATGTGTTTCTCCTCATCACATTGAGTCTGAGTGGATTAACATATATTCTTTTCAATTTAGAGTAGAGAATGTGATCAATATTTTCTTATAAATATGAGGTGATAATTTCCCTTAAATATTAATTTCCTAGATCTAAATGAGGACAATAAAATAGAATACAAAATAATATCTCTATATTTGTGGGGGATTCCTTACGTGATCTTGACTTGTGTTTACTATATGTGAAGAAATTTAATCATCAAGTAGTTGAGAAATACTAAGATGAGGAAGCAATGAGAAAATAGACATTTTTCATAAACAAATATCCAAATAACCATATTTTTATAATAAAAATCTAAAAAAACATTTCATAAATTATGTTTTAATGAGGGAAGTCCCATGATGTTAAGAGGTTTGAAATGTGGGGATGAAAATTGGTTACAAAAGTTTTATTATGAATGAATTGTGTCAGATTATATTTCTTAGTTCACTAAAAAGAAGATTTGTGATATATATACAAGAAACAATATAAATATGTAAGGATTCGGTGTAGTGAACAATGTTTCATGAAATACATATAATGATTTATGTTCATATGAAGATAGATCTATAAAAATTGGTTTTTGTGATGTAAATTAGAGAATACAATTTAGTGAAATATATCTTCATTAAGTGAGAATATCGTGTAGAGTTTTTAACAAAACTTCCACTATGGTTGAGATGATTTAGTTCTAAACATATTACAACTTAATATAGTGATAATTTATGAACAATTAATTTTTTGAAACCCGAATGTTAGAATGGATATCTATTTTTACTATGATGATGGTTTTATTTTGAGGAGTTGATGAAGTATATTTATATTGTGAAAACAATAATAGAGAGTATATTCAATCAACATCAAATTAATTAGGACATATTAATGAACCTACCAAGAGATGGATTTAAAATTTAAATATACAACCCACTCTATAATGATCTAGTATAAAGAACCCATTTGGGAGTGGAATAATATTTAGAGAGTTATCCATATAATTTATATCAAGGGATAATGGATGTTTGGATATTATCATCATGATTTTTGGTTGATATCTAGTAGCTGTAATCACTTGTGTTTACTAGTGGAAATTGAGGCATCAGATAATGAATCATACCTATGATGGCAGCATTCACCCATATTTATGAAGAACCATGTTAAAATGTATGTTTTAATTTTTTTCAACATTTTTTTCTTACGATAAAAGTAGAAATATTATGAAATGAGATGACCTGAAATTAAGCAGTTTATTGATTAATTTAAATGAATAAAATAACAAATGAATATCATTAAATCACCCCTCCCAGCTTTTTTATATGATTTGTCCAGGAGACATTAGTTTAAAAACTTGATAGTTAATAAATATCTTATTATATAATATAATAGAAATAATATGAAATTAAATATTATATATCATGGGCCATCCATGATTGAAATGTTTTTTTCATTCCAAACCATTATTACACAACCATTTTATTCGTCACGTGAATGAATAATTCAAGCTTCATGAATTACTTCTTTAATTTTGTAATACTATGAGATTAAAACCTCTGTAAAATATCTGTTTTTATATCATATACCCTTAAAAATTGAAAACATTATTTCAATAACACTATTTAAATATATATAATCTCCATAGATTTTCTTAATAAATATTAATTAGCACAATTTATATCCATTTTATATGTAATCAATGATACTCGTTTCAGATACAACTCATAGATTTCAATGACCAAGGATTACTATTAGGAAATTATTCTATTATTTATTTTGATGAGACAGATTTTCCCATTGACAATCTACACTATAATAGTTATATACATCATATTTCATTCTTAATTATCATCATAAAATGAGAAAAAAATTTATATACTTATTTAACTCATTAAAATTGAAAGAATATTGGCACCACTGATTATTGAATTAATTCAACAACAAAAGCATGACTGATTAAATAACATCACTTTCTCATTGTTATAAACAAAATAAATAATATTGAATATATTAGAAATGAAAATAAATAAAAAATTAATTTTAAATATATTTCTATTGATAACATGATTTAATCCTTTTATTATTCTCATAAACATCTATTAGAAACCCTTATATAACTATTTCAATATTTAGTTATAGTAGAAGGTGTTTCTACGAAATAAAAAATGTTCATTCATGTTATAAATTATTATTAAGATTTGATCCATTTGAATAAATTTATATAATAATATCCCCTTAATCAATATAAAACATCATTCCAAGTTGGATAATGATGTTTCCATTTATATCGAAAAAAATATCTTATCAATTGAGTATCATAATTTATATTACATAATTAAGGACATTTATTAAATGTGATCCCATTAAAATGATGATTTCTGTAGATTTTATCATATCAATTAGTGGGTAATGATACATATTTTGGTAATATTTGGGTCATATTATCATTTCTCACATCACATATCTATATAGGTACACAATCATCTTAATCCTATCAGATATGAATCATAGAATGTTGAATTGATGACTCGTTGTTCTAAAACATTAATGGTTTCATCTGACAATAATTCATATAGAAAAATAATACTTTTAGGGCATCCTAGATTAGTGTAAAAAAAATTCCAATAGAGAATATGATCTTAGTAGGGTCACACATTACTTTCTTACATCGAGAATAAAACATTTTTTTAACCAACCCGGTTGGATAATCATGGGATTGATAAGTGTTTGCATTAGATAAAAGGTAAAACATAGTGTTTAAAGTGGATTTAATAACACCATATTGTCTCATTTTCTTTCCTTTATCTATTCATTCCCTTAATTATTTATTTTTTAATACGTTGTGTATAATTCCTTCTATTCTTGTATTACAATTTAAATAATCAGTATAATTAATTAAACTAAAGCATACATCAATTCAAAATATAACAATAATATTAATGAATAATGTATTTAATAAACTAATTAAAAAATTTCATATATATATAAATGAGATAAATAATTTATTAACAATTCAAAATTAATTCAATCATAATCAACTTATAATTTTGGACATATGGACAATTAAAATTCACATTTGTTGAATATGAACATTTCATTTTATCATATAAATGGATTTGTCATTAATTCCTTCACATTCACAATATGAATTATGTTATGAACACTATTATTACTAAAGAATTAATATTTTCTATTTTATGTAAATAATTTAAATTAAAGAAATTAATCACATTTGATATTATTTAAACAGTTGATCATATCATCCATTTTTTTTAAATGTTTAAATAAATTTCCTAATATTTGCTTAATATAAACATTCTATTTTAACATTCATGGAAAAAATAAACATAAATATAAATACATATATATTTCCCATTAATTTAAATTTATAAACACATTTTAAATTATTCGAAATGAAAATTCTTTTTTATCTGATTCAAAATCATCAAAAGAAAATTTTGTTGTGTTTAAAGCCTTTCCTTGGATTCAATGTGGGATGTGTGGCCCCATACTGACAAAAGTTTTTGATAATTTTAAAATATTCATATTTATTAATTAAACGAGTTGATAAAACATAAAAAATTAATAAATTACATTTTATAAATAATTACTTTGTAAAAACTATAAACCCAATAAATTTCCAAAAATACCTCTTTATAATTTTTTTTATTATTTTATAAACATGATATCTTATTTAATAATTAAAACATAAAAGAACATATATCCCTATTAACTATTTCAATTTTAACATAATCCATATTCAATTATTACATTTTTACCTTATTTAATGATTTTTGACTAACAAAATAAATATTATTTTGTAACCACTATGACATAATCACCCAAAAAACAATGTGTCAAGTCGACACAATAACTTAGGAGAACAAATAAATTACTATAGGATAGTGTAGACACTGGAGGGTTGAGTGAAATCTTGTGGTACATTGTTTTCCTCCTTCTATGATAGGTATAAAAAAGTCCTGGTCACTAAAAAAATCATCATCACCCATTGCTTCAGTGGACAACCACACATTATACATAAGGGTTTCTGATGTGGGTACCTGACTATCCAAACATAAATATAATATTACTATAACATTCATACATATAATTCAAGGAAAAATTGTCCTCAATAATATAATATAGAGGCCAAAATAAACAAAAATAAACTATTAAAATATATCAAACCAAACATAGACTAAATATAAATAGTTGTAAACAGACATGTGCAAACTCCACATCAAAAAACTGAGGAAAACCCCTATAAAAATTATCTATCCTCTATATATAAAATTAAAAAATATAGTTATTGTTTCTAATGGTCCATAAAGTACTTCCCTTTATGGTCACATTCCTTTCCCTTAAGTGGATCATATATAATAAGGTCCGTATGAACCCTATATGGGCACATGTAAGGCATGAGTGTGAAACAAAAGAATGGGGTCTCCATCCCACCCCTATAATCAATTCATAAAATTATGTGAAATTAATAAAAAATATATTTCTATTATAAAAAATAATTTTTTTCAAGAAACATGTATGCTTTTCATATTATAATGCAGTGTACTGAAAACCAATGTCAGTATGTACCTATACTACAGGGTCCATACTTTAGTTTACCTGCTTCAAGGTCACCTTGGTTTATCCCCTCCCATCCATGTATAGTAAAAACAATATCAACTTACTCTCTTGTCCCATGGAATAGTGTAATGGGTAAAACAACATGAGGTTTTACAGGCCTATCTGATCACCATTTCTCGTAATAGGATTTACATACTAATATTATTCTGAGAATCTGGATAAAACAACTAATACAACATTATGTCACTGAGTATCATGCAGGAATCCAATTTACTATTTAAAATGTTATATAAAGATGAATTATTATAAAAAATCAAAAATAAGAAAATACAACAAGCTAGACATCCTATTTTATAACTAATCATTGAAAATAACCATTTCAATCATTTCATAAGAAAATGAAGAGCATCATGGTATATTGAAAAAAATAATAATAAAAAAATTATCACAATTAAAATATATGAAATGTAATCCTAATTAGCTAATACAACATGAGAAAACTTTATTTATAAATTTTAATTATTATAAAATGGTTTATCATAAATTAATTCCAATCTGTCCTATACCATGGAAAACAGAGAAATTTGAGAATTTGTGATGTCCTAGGGGTATTCCTACTTGATATAGGTTTGTGGAATCATCAAAATCAAATGGAGTGGATTATTTCAACACACCCAAAAACAGAGCATATTAGAAAAACATTATAATTAGGTTACCACCACTGAAATTAAGGGAAAGAATATTTTGAAGTTAAAACCAAGATTTGGAAAAGATATAGAAATATTAATCATCCAAATAAGGTTTCCCAATAGTAATCCAATAGTTTTACAAGATCATATCATCCTTAGATATGAGGTACTATTATTTACTAATGTATATATAGAACTAAAAAAAATATGAAGAGTAATTGTGGTGGATAGGACCATAGATTGAAAACGAAGAGTTCCTATAACTGAATCAAGACATACAATACATTCATAAGATAAGATATATTGGTGGAGGAAAAGTGGGGATGAATATCTCAATATAGGGAATAGATTAAGAGATACATGGTAAATCTTGATACCCTCTTCACTAATTAGGGGATAATATTAAAGAAGAAATGTTGAAAATGACTATTTTTTGGGGAATGGGACGTGAACGATTCCCGTGTATGATTAAAGGGAGACGGTGCTATTTAATCATTTCTATCGGGTTCCCTATCTCTGTGGCTTCTCCTGATCTCCAATGGGTTTATTCGTGGAGCCAAAAACAACCAACGATTCTTGAATACAATGATCCATGGACCTGCTTTCCAAAGGCAGACACTCATTGGTAGATATGGACAACGACACTTAATAACTCACATTGGTGGAGAGGATGGGAATTCGGGCTCATCACACCTTTGGGGAAAATTATTGCCTATTCTGGGACTCTCTTATAGATTTAAGATGTGTTCATATGATCATGAATTTTTTGTTTATCCCCAAGCATAGTATCCACGGATTACCCCGGGGTTGCAAGTCGCATGTTTATATAGGAATCTAGAACCATCTACATTTGTGGTTTACCATCTCTCACTGGATTAACAATTCTAAGGAAGTTTGATTTTGTTCTGACTACACTGGTCTCAAGACTTATAACTAGGCGGTCTAGAGTTTATTCTCTTCTAAGGGGGGACAAAGAGTTACTTGTGTGTATGGATCGAAACTAGAATATAGGCTTCCTACATATCCTCATTAGATGAATCAGAATCCATGTAGTTAAGTGCCACTTAATAGGACACATCACCTTTTAAGGTCGTGTGACAAGGAAACCACTGTACAGTTTAACGACATGTGGAAAGGATGTCTAGGAGATAGGTGCCTAGTCAAGGTTGGCGTGGGACTTACACCGAATCTCCCAAGAGGAACCAAGGGAAAATGACTTCCTAGGCCCGAGTATGATCTTGTTAGGGGCATGAGGACACAATATGATAAGGATAGATGGGTATCTGACATAGATTTCGGCCCCTAGGGAGGTTTTCTAGTTATCCCGGTTGGTTGGGAATCAATGTGTAGATAGTTCTGGAAGGTCAGGGCATACATGTAATAGTTCCCTATCGAGGGTGTGGTAGGAAGCCCATGTTGGGGTATGGTTGGGGCTTACATGTGGTTGGTGGCCCGAGTTGTGATATGGTCAGGTCTTACATGTGGTTGGTGTCCTAAGATGAGATTGAACCTTAGGGAGGTGTCCTACGTACATTGTGTAGGAGGTAGGGATCAAAACCCACGTAGATTAGAAGGTTTTTGGTGATTTTTTAATCCTCACAAACCTCTAAGTCCACACGAGTCATTCTTGGAGTGAGAAACAATAGGATGTGAAAGATTCGACAATTCACATGCTTTCTCCCCTGTTGGTGGGGGAGGGAGAGCCCGTGGCAGAAGAGGTTGGGGAAACCGTGGTTGAGGGCACAAAACAATAAACATTCCCAGATGAAAGGGGAAAGGCTATTTCCATCCAGAAAGGATGGTGTGGGGCTTACATCAGGAGGGATGACATGTCGCTCTATTCAGGGGAGGGGAGAAGTGATCACTGCTGGCGCTCCTTGAAGGGAAAAGTGAGCTAGAACCCTCAATCTTGAAGAGTGGGGAGGCAAAAAGTGGCACCTGGGCTCAGAGTCTACACAACCTTGGGACTGTGAACCCAAGAATGCTGTGGATGTCTGTTCAAGGGATGGGGTAACCCCACTTTCTCCGCCTACCTAGGGTATGTCACTCAGGAGGGCACGCTAATGCACCCGAAGGTGTTCGCATTTAAATCTGGTGGCTTTGGGAGAGGCCTTGTCATGGTTGCGATGGAAATGCTACTAAAGGGATTCTAGAGGGTTTTACTGAATTGGAAGGGCCTTATATGACTCAGGGGATAGAAACACTGAATGGCTTGGTGGGCCGCATGGCTATATGAGGAGTGCAATCCTTTATGTAGTTAGGTGCTGCACAGATAGAGATGTCATCCACGTACCAGTGTGGTACGCAAATTGAGGGGCATCTCATGTACCAGAGTGGTACACATCCTCGGGTTTGGTCCGCATACCAAATTGGTACGCAGAGCTATAGTCCACTTGAGAGGCAACGGTTGGAAGCTGCATTGGTTAGGGCTTCACCCGTGTAGAAGGGTGTTATGCGACGTGATGGATCGAAGAAGAGGAATAGGATCCCTGGTTCATGGGGAGTACATCAACATTGGGTCCAAGGTTCGAGGTTTACCAATTTTAGGTTCACGGTTCATCATTTTACTTATTCATTCTTCTCTTATTAACAATTTGTCCCCAGTTTATACTCGTTGCGGGTTCACAAATCGGAACATTACGGTTCGTGAAATCCTAAGCTCCCGGAAACCTCTTCCTTCTCCAAAAGACGATCGCAAAGAATCTGATCCTCAATCAGCCGATCATTTTCATCTCCACCTTATCTTCCTTTTATAGTGGGGGAAAAATTATTATCTAGGGTCATGTGACACCTTTTTCAGAGACCCATGACTAGAAACCCAACCTACCGATGACTTACTCAACCCGAGGTTCACAGGGTATATTGAATGAACCTCGCCCGTGAATCAACTCGGTCAGGGGGGTGCTTCACAGACGCACAGGGTTCCGACACCATTTCGAGAATGACAATGTTCATGGTGGTGGGGGGGGGGTCCGTGGCTACATATCGGTTTGGGTGCACTTTTCTGGCCATTTGGATCACGCCCGCATAGGAGATCCACCTCCGTTTCGTGAAAGACGGGGTCCACGAGTGGCACGGTTTGCTGAACCAGCCGCGTACCATTAATGATGAACTAGCACATGGACTGGTTAGGTCCTTTACCATTTCATAGAAAAATTCTCCATATTTTTCCCAAATTATTAATGAAGATTGAGTAGATTCTTCCACTGAATTTAATGGAGTATCTTCCTTCCCTTCTGAGAATTGTTCAAGACCCTACAAATGACCCCCATCTGAATAGGGCCCGATCAGAATGAAGAGGAAGCTATTCAGATGCAGAATTATCCTAAAACTAGAGTGGTTTGTGGTAGGGAGATGGAACCAGTGTGGGACCATGCTTATATAAAGGGGTCCACACGACTTGTACTTTACCTTATATTTTGGCGAAAAGCTCTCTCGCTACCTGCTTCGGCATACTGCCTCCGTGTACGACTTCCTTCATGAACCACTTCATCTGTGAAACAAGTTTGGCTTCTGCAAACTGACCCACGTCGACACTGACCCTCGTCCATGAACTGACTGCCCAGCCATGAACTAAACATTAAAAACATTAAAAAGTAAGCCACCTAGTGCTGCGCAGGGAAAATACATTGCGGTTCAGTAGTCTGAAGACTGGAATTATCCTTCAAACTTTGAAATTTTCATTTCGAAATTCATTTAAGTCTCAAATTATGAGAACCAGCATAGGGACATGGTACGTGGTCTACGGGCCATCACACTATAGTCTATGATGTCGCAGACCTCTTCCTCGTACCACTAGTTCGAAGAATATGGGCATCGCAAACCAACTCTGGTGTCGGTATATGGGGATTACTATGCATCCCATTTGTGGATCCCTTTACAAATATTTGGACTTTTCCTGAATATTACCTCTTGGGCTAAATCTTGATATGTTTTCATGATGCCAAAAGGAAACATGGTTCCTCTATGAGCTAATGCTGGATTGATGAAGACGAGGGCTGCCAATGCAAGGAATGGTTGTGATAATCTTCAAACCCACTTTATTCCCTGTGAAAGATTTCTTATGGCATTCCTGATGCCAGAGCTCTTAACTTACCCATTATCTGTATAGTTTCCACTTTTCAGTTTTGGTGTTCCCATTGACATACCTATGCCACTGCCTGACCCTGACCTCCCTTTCAAAAATTTAGGGTGCCCACAAGGTCATGACTGTTCCAAAAATTCCCCAATACGAGAAATCATCACATATCTGATTGAGGCGAACATCTTCATCCTGCGAGGCTCGACATGGACTTAGGGAAACCACAAGTGTCGTGATGATATCCTAATAGTAGATTTCCGAGAATAACCATCCATAATCCGCATATCCAGAGAAAATCCTAGCGGCTGATGGTGCACTAAGTGGAATTTGCAGGCTAGAGGATGATTCTCTAATGAGTGGTCTTGGGAGTTCTGGGTGCATCAAAGCTATCAGGAGTGCCCTGAATGGCTAGAGGTAGTGGGCTTGCACCAGGAAACATGGGTGTCTCAGTTTGGAATCTTCTCTATGGGCGAAATCCTTCCGGAATTGCAGAGTCCCTAATGTTTGAGTACCAACACATTTCACATATTGCATGGAGAAGTGGGGATCAGTTTTTCGGAAGTCTACCAACTTGGAGGTCTTTCTATCCTCAGAGAAATGTAAGATGATTTTCTCCCAGTGTCTTCCATGTAAAATGATACCAATCACGTGTCTCCTTTGATGAGGATTTTTCTGGTTATGGAAGAGGTATTACTGGGTCATCCTCTTGGGGACCATTCCATCATCATGCTCAATGAATGGATAAGTTTATTCTTAAAGACGAATGGGACTAGGCCAAAGGCACGATTTATTCAAACTCAGCAAACCCATCAATCCTTCCAAGCTCTAGGGTCATACTATGCTACCCTTGAAGCAGGGTGGTACGCCTCAAGGGGATACGAGCTCCAGACCGTCGTTCCACACGAGCTTAGGCTAGCAGGTTTCTTCTCCATGTTCTTAAGCAGATGGGTCTTCCCATCCCGTGACGCATACAATGGGGTTCGAGCCTGCACTTTGATTATGGCGGCCATGCTGGAGGAGGGCCAATCTATTAGTTTGGACCTTCCTACCTTTTCTTGAATTTATGAATTATTGGGATAGATTCTGGAAGGTAGGTCTCCAAATCATCATAGAGGACCCTTCCAATTTCTATATAGGTGGATGGAAGAACAATTCCCCTATTATAAGTATTGGAATACCACACAGGTTCCCATTCTGACATTCATCCATCTCTCCTTAGCATTTCTTCTATTCATCACCAAACTCTGACCATTGCTGATGCAGTCGAGTTATTGAACGACATTTCGTACTTCTCATTTGCACCACATCCTACTCCTCATTGATCTTTGATAGGTGACACAAATGATTCTTTGGAGGAATTTTCATACCTCATAAATCCTCGAGACAGGATGCTCATCACCCTTATAGATTAATTAGTTATTTTTGAACCATACCTCCCCTACAGGTTCACCAGGCAGTTCAGATGCGTTAAACAGACCGCATTGCTTCCGGTTATTCCACTATGGGGAGAATCACATCATATGGTTCTCCATAAATTGTGTCTTATTATGATGCACAAGGGTGATACAAGAGAGATCATCATTGCTAACATAACAGGTCCCACCTTCCTATCGATGGAGTATGCCAAACTATGGTTCGATTGTTACCCTATGGGGATGCTGAGAGAACCAGTTCAATGGGTACAAGAACCCTTGACCATTTCATGTCATGTTCCTACCCAAATAGAAAAACAACACATTACTTTCATCATGATAGGTGCAATGGTCACACATTCTTCTTCCATTCCTTCAGCAACCCAGATGGTTATACATACTGCTCCAGCTCTCGTAGTGGGAAGGTGCTCTATCCTTCGTTAAAAGTGTCTAGGAGGGATTTCATTAGTGTAACCCATTTTGGTGGGGACTAATTCATATTACTCTCCTCCTATGTATATCGTCCAATATCATTATGGGACTAGTACCATCCAAGTTTCTCCGATCATCCCGAAGGCCATGGTTAGCCCTCCACCTCCAGCTCTAGTGGATGGGCCATTTGACGGAAAAGAGAGTCTCCAACCTTGGGCGACTAGCTTTCGGTGTCTACACATTCCTATGGAAATGTTTCCGATATATAAATATATGGAAGAAGAGGAGGATCCAAGTGATGATGTTGTACTAAGACACCAGGTAGTGCGCAAAGAGGCATGACACGAGTTACATTCTCTTGCCGTAGAGACACCCCTAGCCAATCTCGTCGACGAGGGTGACAATTTTTAGTGGTTATTTATTGAGCTGGGTTCTGGAGGCTTTGATTACAAGAATCATTACTCCATTATTTATAAAATCTTCATTTCCCCAAGGATAACTCACCTCCTATGAGTAAAATCTAACCAGGTTCAATTTTTTCCACTACTAGGTGGCAAATTTCTGGGATATCGTAGAAACACTCGATCATCTGATGGAAAAGGATGTGAAGTCCCATGATTTGGTGGCGGTTCATGAGAAAGATCTATGGGAGGGAGAAGCCTACACAACCAAGTTGAGGGGACAACTGGCCTCTTCGCGTGTGACATATGAATCTATTCAAGAAAAAGGTGGGACCTTAATGCTGTCTTGGAGCGGGTGTGTCAAACGTCTGAAGCCAAAATGGAGGAGAGAAATTCATTGGAATAGAATATCGATGACCCATGGAAATCACTCACCATTCTTTTGGAAAGGGAGAAATGGTCCCTATTGTTGCTTTGTCCCAATTTACAGCATGTACTCCCCCCTTTTACTCTATAGAGGCACTAAATTGGGGATGTTCCTCCATTATTGCTGAAATCAATGGAACAAATTTTGTCTTTTTTAAAACTCTTCTCGGTGACTTCCTATTAGAATCACTTGATGTATACGTTAATTTTAAACCATGACTTGAAATCAGTATGTCGAGATCACCGAATCAAGCTCTAATTTTTTCCTGAGCCAAGGGCTCATCGAGTGTAGTCTGACTATTGTAGAGGTGAAATGGAATAACTCACGAACATTTGTTCATTTTCAATTATTTATCTGTTTTTTCATAATCCTGCTTGACACAGGCATAACGCGCACAACATGGCATTTTCTTAGGCTTTCCTTTGCGGGTTTTAGACCAAACGAGCTTTGTTCCTCTTGAGTTTTTATTGCTCAATGTTTTTCTGAGGCTATACAAGGTGTAGGCCTGGAGATATGATACTAGGATTTGTCCCAAGATTCCCTTTTAGGTTTTTCATCTCGGTGAGTTTCATACCTGTTTCTATGATTGGTTTAAATTCCTTCAAACAAGACTATCATTACTGATGTTTTAGGTTGAACAAAATTGACCAAATGTGATAGGGATAGGGCCCTGATGATAATTTTAAAAATTGTGGATTCCTTAATACCTTTCGAACGTATATGGGGGGAAATCATTCATTCATGTTTAAACAACTTGCTGGGAATTCCATGTGGCATAAGAGCCATATGGGCATACAGAGGTAGGAAAAGAACTACCTAAGGAAGAATTGCTCTGTGTAGACGGTCCAAGGGTGATCAATATGCAGAGCCGCTATGGTAATGGAATGTTTAGTCATTATAATGCGTCCTTAAGTCAATGACTATCTGTTTCTGATGGCCGTGTTACATCATGGATGTTCAGGTTATGAAGACCACCAGGGGTGGCTCAAAAGGGACATGATGTCTGAAGGGTTTGGGGGCGTCCATACTAATCATGAATACATATAGGAGTCCATTCCTACACATACTTTGTTTTCGTGAAGGAGTGTTGGAGATTGACATAGTTTAAAGTGAAAAAACTGTGACATTATTTCAAAATGGAATGGCTTTCTCCAGTTCCTAGGAATTTAACCAGAAAGATCCCAACATAATTAGACATGATTGTGGAATGGTTTTTAAAGTGCATATCAGAGAGTTTCCAAATCCCAAGATGGATATGAGGGATCAGAGTCCAGGAGGTGTTCTATAAGAATAATTGCCTAAGGAAGACATGCCTTTGGTAGACGGGTCCTAAGAAACAATATGTACAACCACTGGGGGTATGGTATACATAGTCGTGAAAAGGTGTCCATAGGTCAATGGTTTTATTATAATGATATTTGGGAAACTTTAGGGATGTTGGGATTGAAGACCACCAGTGGTGGTTTATGGGACTTTGGTTTTTTCTTGTTACATAGTCTGATTCATGGCGAGGGGGTGTCTTGACACATGAGGATCATTTTTGGATAATATATCCTAGGAATGGGTGAAGTCATCCCTCTTACATAGGTGTGATACAATGATCCATGTAGGTATAACCCATGCACTGAAGAAGAGACAGAAGCCTCCTTTCCTGACTAAACCTGTGAAGAGTTCCTTCAAGACCGTTCAATTTAATGTCATGCAGAAAGGATGGTCTTCGTGCAATATAATTTCATGCAGTAAGGACGTGGGGGAATTTTTATTCTTATTTATATATAAATTCTCATAACTAGGGACATTTACGAATGTTGAGGATCTTGGACTTTGTAGTTTATCGTCATGCGGTAAGGATGCTCTCCGTACAGTTTATCATCATGCGATAAGGACGTTGTTGTAAAGGTTACTCTTGATTAGAATGTAAATGTGTCTGAATACCCCGACATGTCCAAGATGTGGTAATGATTAATAGAGTTTAAACTATTAATCCGAGGCCTCATGGATCAAGAGAAATGATATGAGGGATCTAGGGTCGTTGAGCATACGGGGGTAGGAAGAGTATCACCTGAGGATGACTTGCCTTTGGTTGATGGGCCAAGTGTAATCAATATGCCGAGCCGCTGAGGGAATGGTATGAATAGCCATGAAAAGGTGTCCATAGGTCAATGACCTTCCCTGTCTAATGGATTTGGAGGTTTATGAGGATCCATGATTATCCGGTTCACAGAGTCTGATGTACGCAAAGTGTATGTTTGGTCATGTTGGAGATATTAGGCTGCAGTTTTCTTTGATGCTCAGGATGTTCCCTGAAATGATTTTTCTTGCGTGTGGGGTACACTTTCACTCCGTGCAGTTTAACATAGTGTGGTAAGAATGATCTGCTCTTAGTTTAACGGTCGTAGAGTTCAGACCAGCACTGGTGGATGCTACGGTTACCCTTCGGATAATCGAATTTGGATGATCTGGTGTGCTCTAATCATACATCGGGGATGAAGGTGTACACTATATTCATGGGGTCTCTTGAATATGGAGATGTGGTATTGGGTCTCTGAGGCTGGTAAGAATACAAAGATAGGAAGAGTGTCTCCTGAGTAAGACTTTCCTTTTGTAAACGGGCCAGGGGAGATCAATATGAGGAGCCACATTGGTCATGGTATGCATAGTCATTCAAAGGTGTCCATAGGTCGATGACCTTCCTATTCTGATGGCTGTGAATTATTATGAAGATCCAGGATCACTCATGACATTGAATCTGGTTGATGGGGATAGATGTTTCCGAGAATATGAGAAACAACCATATTACAATTTTCCATTAGGTTAAAGAAGCACAACTTTGGCGTTAAGTCATGTATGAAGACTGTCATAGGAACCAATGGTGGATATGAAAGCTAACTAGGTAGGGGCACCCTGGAAAAATCTTGAGGTGAAGGGGACCAAAATTTAAACCACAGCTCCTGAAATTTCTGGATCATGAATTGTGATATAGGGGATCTGGGTCTGGTAAGCGTACGAATCTTGGAAGAGTGTCTCCGGTGGAAGACTTGCCTTTGGTGGATGGGATAGGGGAGATCAATATGAAGAGCCGCTGAGGGAATGGTATGAATAGTCATGAAGAGCCTGATTCATTGAAAGGATACATCCAAACATGCCAGGAGTGTTCCTGCCATGGTTTACCATGTATCTGGAGTGGATTATGACTTGTACCATGCAGTTTACGGTCATGCAGTAAGGATGATTGTCATGCAGTTTATTGTCATGCAGTAAGGGTAGTGGGCATTTTCAAATTCATGCAATTTAACATAATGCAGTAAGGATAGTGTCAACCCAACCTGAAAAGTGATTCCATGCAGTTTAACATCATGCATTAAGGATGGTGGTGAATCGACGTGAAAATAAAAGGGTGTCATAAAGTTTAATGTCTTGCGGTAAGGATGAGCTCCGTGTAGTTTAGCGTAATTCAGTAAACACAAGGGTTATCATTTTTTTTGGGGGAGGATGGGCCAAGATACAGGAATATCAAAGTATCTACATATCCTATGAGGGTAGGAATCAGGCCGTACATAGTTTCCAAATCCCTTGTAATTGAAAGAGGCTTCCTACACTAATATGATATATACACAGGAGGGGGATAATTATTCATGGCGGCTGGTCTAGGATACAGAAATCTCGGCATCACTACATATCCTACGAGGGAAAGAATCAAGCCGTACATAGTTCTTTGAATATGGAATAGTAGATTACAAATGTCGGGAGACCAATGTCTTCTCAGGTAAAGACATTGTCTCGTTATGAAATTTAAATTCATGCAACTAAGACATCTTTCTGTTAGTTTGGGGGTCATAGGGCTCAGACTAGTGCAACACCGTTTATTGTCATGTCATAGGGATGGAGAGACGTACAGTTTAACGTTGTGTGTTAAGGACGAGGGGAATTTTTATTTTAACATCACATAGCTCAGATGATTTACTGTTCACTTTATTGTCTTGCAGTAAGGACATCTTTCTCTTAGTTTGTGGGTCACAGAGCTCGGACCTGTAGTAATCGATTCCAAAAATGGGATCATGCTATGATTTTGTAGCATAAATGACGTTAATGAGGCTGGGAGCCTCTGGAACACACCTCAAGGGGGAAAATCTTTGACAGTTTGAAATCACATTATTAGGATTATTGGATCTTGGTTTAGTGTCATAGAGTTCAGAACAACGCATCACAGTTTATTGTCACGTCATAGGGATGAATTACCTTGCAGTTTAACGTCATGTGGTAATTAAACTCTACTAGGTAGTTTATTGTCATGCATTAAGGACATTCTAGGCTTGTCAATTTAACATATGGAAGCTCATAAGAAAACTACTCTTATGGTTTCATGAAATATTTCTTCAAAAATATCCCATTTTAGGAGCAGCGGTGAGATGCCCCTCTATGGAGACCAGGGAATATGCTCCATTGGGGTAGATCTTGGGTATAAAATATGGTCCCTCCCTCTTTGGCTCCAACTTTGGCAGCTTCTTTCCCATTATCATCGGGGTCCAAAGGACCAATACTAATTCTATTTTGAGGAAATCCCAAAGATGAACCTCTTTATTGAATGCTTGTGTAATCCAATTCTGATATACTTCTATGTGGTGAGAAGTGTGAAACTGATTCTCATTAAGTCACAAAAATTCATCAAATTTCTTTTCCGCTGGCTCATCGTCAGACAATTGATCACAAATGGCAACGCGGAGTGATGAAAATTTGAGTTCAATAGGAAGAAATGCTTCCATTCTGTATACTAATGAGTACAGAGCAGCCGGGGTAGCTGTGTGAGTTGTGGTTGGATAGTCCCAGAAGGTGTGGAAGAGTTTATCTAGAAATTGATTTTTTTTCTTTGTCCACTATTTTCTGGAGTATGTTGGATAGGGTCTTGTTCAAGTACTCTATCAGTCTGTTTGCTGCATCATGTTAGCCTAATGAACAGTTGGTCTGGATACTATATTACTGGTATAGTTTCTTCAATTCAGTAGAGAAGAAGTTGGTTCCGTTTTCTGTCAGTATTGTATGAGGGACACCAAATCTGGTGATGATATTGGCTTTCGCGGAGCTGACGATGCTTCTTTCCCTGACGTTTTTATGGGGTGCGGCTTCTGCCCATTTGGAAAAGAAGTCGAACGCTATGAGAATATATTTGAATTTTTTTACCGTGGTGGGAGGATATGGTCACATGATATCCATTCCCCAGATGGATAACGTCTAAGAGTACTTAGCTTAGTGAAGTAGCTCCAGGGGATGATGAATGAAGTTGGCATGAATTTGGAAGGAGTGGCATTTCATAGTAAAGTTTGTGCAATCCCATGGTAGGGTGGGCCAATACTATCCAATCCTTCGAATCTAATGAGAAATCTTGGATCCCGATGGATGTGCTCCACATACTCTATCATGCACTTCAATAATTACAACAATAGTCTCTTCTCCATCAATGCATCTGAGAAGGACTCCATCAAGGCCTCGCTTGTAAAGGACCTTCTGCTGGCTCGTGTCGCTATATAAGACAAAATTGAATGCCCTTATCCATATTTTCTCTCTTCTAGACATGTCTGATGGAAGTTCCCCCCTTTGAAAGTAGTTCTTAATGAGATTCATCCTGCTGGTAGTAAGAGCATATGTATCATGGAAAAGGCTGACTTCATTTATTTCTTCCGAGTTAGATTGAACATATGGTAAGATCATTCAATGGTGAGCAATGCTGATAACTATTTCATCCTGTTCTGGGTTAGGTAGGGCTATGGATGCATTGGATAACACATCGGCCTGGGAAATCTGTGACCGGGGAACATAGGTCAATGTTGGTTCTAAGGGGAACTCTTCCATTAACCCTTGGACATGGTCGAACAGGGGGATAAACGACTCCTTATTAATAGTATAGTCACCATTAAATTTCTTAATGACCAGTTCAGAGTCACCTTTTACTCTGAGGTACTGCACTTGCACATGGAGTGCGGTCTCTAGACTTGCAATGAGGGTCTGGTATTCTGCCTCATTGTTTGTGCATCCTTCTGACATGAAGAAGGAATATGAAAAAACACCCTGCTCTGGGGATATGAATATGACTCCCATCCCCACCTTGTTTAACATGGGGTCCTCCATTCCTTTACCTTCTGGTCTTCTGGATGCGCTGTCAATGTACATTTCCCATGTTTGGGAATACTTTTGCACAGAGAAGACGTCTTCATCGGGGAGTTCAATGTCTGATGAGGAGTTCCCTGCCGAGGGATGATCTGCCAGAAAATATGCCAATCCTTAACCCTTGATATCTTTGTGAGGCACAAACGGGATGTCAAACTATTACAGGATGACTCCCCATTGGGATAAGCGTCTGGTTAGCATTGGATGGCTGAGGATGTATTTCAGGGGGTGACTGTGTGAGATCAGATGGAATACATGATGCTACAGATAATGTCGCAACTTCTGGACCATGCAGACCAGAGCCAAACAACTTTTCTCGATATTTGAATATAGGGTCTCAACATCGATCATGGATCAGATGAGATAATAATGGCCGTTTTCACTGCCAGTGTCATTCTTCTACATGAGGAAGGCTCCTAGTGACCATTCTAAGGACATCACATATAGGATAAGTGGACTTCCTTCAACTGACGACATGGGTACCGATGGACTCAAGAGGTACTTCTTGAGGCTATCAAATGCCTTTTGGAAATCATCTTTCTATTGGTTGGTAAATCCCTTCTTCATCAACCTGGTAAAGGGAAGACATTTTCCTGTAAGGTTGGATATAAAACACCTAATATATACCAAGATTCATTAGAGTCCTCTCAGCTCGGTGAGCTTGCGGGGAGGAGGAAAACCAAGGATAGACTTTGTCTTCTCATGGTCAATTTCGATGCCACCATGGCATATGAGGAAGCCGAGAAATATTCATGAGGTAACCCCATAGGCACATTTCAAATGGTTCATCTTCAGGCTGTGTTGCCAAAATTTTCTAAAGAGGGTTTCAAGTTATGATAGGTAATATGAGCTCTATCTTTATTTGACCACCAAGTCATCAAAATAAAATTCGATGAACTTTCACAGGAATGGTTTGAAAAACAGATGCATGGAACGTTGATATGTGTCACCTGCATTTTTCAAACCAAAGGGCATAGCCTTGTAGCATAATACTCCCCAGGGGGACCTAATGGCAGTGGATTCCTCATCTTCTCAGACCATTATGATTTTATTATATCGAGAATAACTGTCCATTAAGGAGAGAGCCTCATATCCAGCTGTCACATTTATCAAGAGTTTGGTGATCGGGAGTGGGAAATTGTCTTTCTGGAAGTGTCGATTAAGATATCTAAAATTGATGTATACATGGATATATCCATTATTAATTTTGAAAGGGGACTATTTTGGCCAACCTTATGGGATATTGGGCCTCTTGAATGAAGGCTTGTTTGATGCTCTTGTCGACTTCAGCCTCTATCTTGGATGCATGTGTGGGGTGCATCCTTTTAGCGGCTTTCTTATAGCCTCAAAGATTTTTTTGCTGGCCTAGGTACTACATCACCACCTCAGGATCGAGTCCTAGAATTTCGGTGTAATTCCATGAAAAAACGTATTTATGCTTCCTCAATAAGGATGTATATACCTCCTGTTCCTAGAAAGACATGGCTTCACCGATAAGAGTGGGTCGCAAATCTTCTTTTGTGCCTAGGTTTATTTCCCTAAGTTCATCAACAGTGGTACCGATGCCCTCCATGAATGCTAGAAGGGAAACTGTAAGGTTCTCTTCCACTTGGTCCCCCAAATCCTCCCCCCTCTTCTCCTTCTTATGGGGAGATATATCTTGATGTGGTCTATACAATGCTCGGAGGCAATATGTCGCATGGGCGCTCTGTGGTAGAAGAGACCTCATCTAACTCAATTGGTAGTGAGGGAACCTCTAGAGACGGAGAAGCGTGGGGGTGAAAAGTTTCTTGTCCTTCTGCTTCTTTAGAGAGTATTGCAGTGATATCTTGAGAATCCAAGTATGGGGTGTGGGAACCTTTTCTCAAGTATTCTTCCTTAAATTGAAGGTCATAAGGTGCTTCTACATTTTCAGACTCGGCTTTCATGACTGAGATCATGAGAAAAGCTGGATACATGTCCAGACTCAGATTCTTGCTCTAAACATGGTTGATGGGAATCACGTACTCTTTTCTGAGTTACTTGAGGGGGGTCTTCTGGAACCACTTCTTGACCATTTGGGGTGGGGACCCAATCAATACCATCAATTTCAGATTTCTTCACCGATTTCGCAAAAATTATGGCTTCAATGTAATGAAACTCGGGGAGATTGAAAGGGGTCTTATCAGCACGAAATGTCCCACCATGTCCATTGATTCAATATTTGATACACTGGTTATAGGAGGAAGGAATAGAAATGTGTTTATTTAGGCATGGCCTTCCTAACAGGGTGTTTAATTCCATGTTTTTTCTAACCACCGGGAACTCTGAATGGGCCACAAGGTCACCAAAATGGGTTTTGAGCTTGATTTGTCGCACTATTTTTTGTTCTCCCATGTCATAACCCAAGAGATTTTTGGCTAAGGGTGTCAGATTTTCTTAATTGTATTCCATCCAATGAATTTTTCATAGTGGGAGAAGGTTGAATTCATATCCATTGTCGATCAAGTCTATTCAGACTTCAAAATCATTTAGCATGCCAAAAAAATAGAGGGGTTTGAGGTTTCCTTACATGGTGGAATCGTCATCCTTATCACTAAAGGAAATCACTATATTACATCCAGATGGGCTATTCTCCTTTCGATATATCTCAGCGGCAGCGACTACAGCTAGAAATTCCTGGGGACTGAGTAAGGCTTCTATGAGTGCCTCCCTGAGGTCTGTTGACAAAATCAGGGAATCCAGGATTAATAGCATGGCTAGTACTGAGGCATGCTATATTAGGATATCATACTTTTTCTCTAGAGGCCGGTGATTATCCATTTGTGGGAGCTCTTAAATGGTCACTTTAGGGGATAGAGCATGATAAGAGGAGGGACCGGTCACAGGGGCAAGAGATGGTGGTGCTCCTGTGTTTTGAGGACCTGATCTGGTCGGTTTACTTGTGCACCCTGGGAGGCTAGACACTTGTTCCTCATCTGATGGGTACTATAGAACAATGGGGCCAGAGTGGCTTCTCGTGGGGGTAGGGGAATATTATTGATCCTTCAAGGTATGCTGAATGGATCTCCCATTAGTTTCCTCAAACTTTATGGTTTGAGAAGGGGCATAACCATAGGGTCAGTTCTGTCCATGACTGTATCTTCCTTGGTATCCCCTGCCTTTGCGATTCCTCCATCTGATCCCCTGATCGAGTGTCGGGAACTCGAGTTCATAACCATACTATTCGTCAGAGAATGGTTCCATTAAATGGATGACATTGAAAGAACCGATGATTAGTTCCTCATTCGGTGACAGATTAACCGAGTTGGATGCCTCTAATGGTGTTGTTTGGTCGGTCGGTGGCTGTTGTGTCCAGCCTGAGGGCACGAAATCTGAATGTTTCAAGGATAGATTTGGGCCTATCATAGAGTGCTCCTCTTTTACATGTTTCTACCCTCTATGATTACACCTAGATGACCAGATTGTGGATGTTTTTAGGGCCGAGGATGGTGGATGTGTTGCATTAGGAACTTTTGGGGGAACCACTGGTTGCTACAATTAAGCACAAAGTATTCCATGAGCTTTGTTGACCGTCTTCCGAGTCATCCAACCATCAAATTTGTTCTCCCTTTTGCTAACGACTTTCTATAACTCCCCCCCCCTCATCTGGGATGGTGGAATAAACATATGCTACGTGTTCCGGGGGTGGTCCTAGTATGACCTTCCCCATTTCCACCATCATTTGTAGGACGTATTTGAAGATGAAGTATTTCTGAATATGATTTCCCAACATCCGATGGTAGGGTCAATAATATGGTCAGTTTTCAAGGTCGAATTATTCAGGCTTTCTTGTCACTATTAAGTGGAGAAAGTTTCAATTCATGGGGGCTATGAAATAGCCGCAGACTCGGTCCTTTCGTAATGAGAAATATTTATTTCTTCATTCATAAAATTGGTTTTCCTATGTCCTCTTTGATCATCTCCATAGTATGGAGGTGGTCATTGATTCGCCGGAGGACCTTGGAGATTCGGAGGAGGCCAAGGCGGTGGAGCAGGTGTAGGGGCTAGCTTGAGCATGACAGAGTATGCATCAGCTCTACCTTATCCCTTTGAAAGAGCCTGTGAAGCTATTCATGACATGAGGTTAGTCCCCTACAGGGATTCTTTAATTCTCTGGGAAATATCATAGAAATACCGAAATTTGGTGGTGTATTTCATTGGTATGAGTGGCGTTCACAGCTCATCTCGGAGGTTTTCAACACATATAGAAAGAATCTCATTCTTGGGTAGTGTCCTTTTTAGATATTAGGTAACACCCTTCCATCTGGAGATGAAGTCTGAGACCCTATATTTCTCCCTCTATTTGTAATACATGAGGTCGCTAACCATTGTCTTAGGTAACATTGAGCGGAAGTGGAACAATAACTATTTTCGAATATCCTCCCATCCTTTTATTGACATAGCTGGAAAACATGTGTACTAGAAGTAGGCCAAACCGTGTAAGGTTATCAGGAAGCATATGAGTTTCACTGCTTCTTGTGGTTCCATAGTTTCCATCATAGGGTCTCAATGAGACTCGTTGTGCATCAAATGCTGTTCTGGGTCACCTGAGCCACTGAATATAGGGAATACAGGGCTCCCAAAATTTGGTGGGGGTAGTGTTTTTCTCTCTCTGTCTAGTTAAGGATATGTCTCTAGTTGTATTAGAGTGCGCCTTCCTTCCATTTCTTCCAATCGAGATGTCAATGCTTTGATGGTGTTGGTGAGACCCTGGTTTACATCCTCTTGGGCCTGTTTTCGAACAGGTATAGCCTGGGGTACTTCCTGAAGTGTTGGCTCTGCTGGTACCTGAGGCACATAGGCCATCAGTGGTACCTTCATAGGATTTAGATGTACTCAATCTGGTCACTTCCTATGTGGAGGGAAATCTTGGTATGCTTCTAAACCCATGTTCAGGTAGTTGGACCGACCAGGTGCAGTGTTGGGAGGGGTTCGTGACCTTGGTTCGATTTCTTGGGAAAACCCTTGTTGTAGAGGTGCACTTGTTGTAAGTGCATACTATGAACCATCATGACGAACATATTCATCAGGATAGTTCCTCTAGAGTAACTCGGTGTTAATCCGCCTTAATTACTTCATTTCCTCCTCCTACCAAGTGAACCTCTCTTCGAGCGTGAGATGATCCTTTGGGTTGAGTGAAGGATCCAGGTTGAGGGAAACCTATAATTTGTTCCTTTCTCTATTGGAGAATCACTGGGGAACTAGAGGGGTATTTTCTAGAGCATCCTGGTTTAGGGAAGCCCTCTGGTTCCAGGTGTTAATGCATGATGGCTCATTGTGAATCAGATGTTGAACGGAACCATCTTCTCCCAATCTATCCATATTTGCACCATCTTCATTTCCACATATGGGGTTAACATCCATGCTGTTGATATATGAATAATACAGGGTGTAGGAGGTTCCATCTTCCATGTAGTAAGAGGAACTTCCGTGACTCATACTGGTTTGCCCACTTATGTCCCGAGATTTTCTTCGGGTTTCTTGACGAAGGGTGATGCGGAAGGATCCTTGTTGAGACCTTATAGAACACTTCCCTCTTAGAGGGGATGATGCTTCAAAGGAATGGACTGGATAGAAACCTCCTCTTCTGGATAGCCTACCCAAATGAGATAATACCGATTCTCATGAGGGAGGTTTTTGTTGAGGTAAAAATGCCCCTAGCCGTGGGGGTTGGGGTTGGCTCCATTCCTTGGGTGTTGCGCCTCTTCCCATTTTTGCTGGTCTTATTGGGGAATTTGTTGTTAAAAATTACCTAGCCCTGCAGGCTGGGGTTGGTCCCATATAGAGGCATATCCTTCTACTATCGCTTCCTTCTTGATCTCACGTGCTCCCATTTGAAGTTGATTTGTACCTGGTGTCAAGTTCACCAGTGAATTAATTCCCTTTGTGGAGGCAAGAACAGATCGCTTATTTGATTTTCATTGGCGAGAAGCCTGTTGAATGTTTTGGTAGCTTGATTTAGGAGTTCGTGAATGGCTCTATCTCATAGATCATGATGCTTTTGAGACTAAATTAAGGCCTTTTTCTATCGAATGAACCACATTTCCTGAATAGGGACTTAATTTGATTGCCATCTTGAAGTGATGGCATTGCAAGACCATACACCAAACGTGTTCTGATGGACATGAAGTGGAGTGAAATGTAGAGACCCATGTTCTCCCCATCAATGTATATGAACTCTCATTAGAGCGTCATCAATAAAGTGATGCAATTTGTGTTGTGCATGGAGGCAGGTTGACTTAGGCTCCCTTTTTCGCCTCTCTGATCACGGTCATCACGCTGAAGGAAGGGATTCCATGTCAATATGTTTCAGGATATCTCCTATCATCTTGACATGATCTACATAACCTTCATATAGTTGGAAGATTAATTTCTACCAGTGATGGGTTGTCCAAATATTAGAGCGGATGTCAGGTATGCTTCCTTCCAACAACTGTATATGCATGTCGAACAGAGAGGTGGTCGTGTGTCAAAAAATTACTGGTATATCATCCCTGGACACCCATTTCCACAAGTGAAATATATCAATATGTGCCTCTTCTAGTGATTCCTCTACTCGATCAGCCCATATGAGATGCTCCATGATGGTATGATCAGAGGTAGCGGGGCTGGTATGGATCAAACTGTTATGTGGGCGGCTCCAGGGGGCTCAAAGGATGAACGTGGTCCTAGACTATCTCCTGATTGAAGAAGGATGCTGTTGATAGATGCCTAAGAATTCTACAAGCTTGATTCCCTCTTCTGAGTGCCTCAGCATAAGAGGGATTTTTTATACTTGATTCGGAAGGGGGGGACCTTCTTATTGGTATGATATGTCACCATAGGGAGGACCCCTGTCGTTGGCGCTATAGTGGTGAGGACTACCACCACACCTTGATGTTTGACTGCCTGAAATAATTCCAAATTGCATACCCTAGGGAGGACCTTCAGAGTGGACTACAGCAAGGGGAGGACCTTCTTTCTATTCAATTCCATTGAGGGGAGGGCCTTCGCAATGAATATCTTGGTGGAGAGGATGACCATCATGGTTTGACGTTTGGTGTGAATCTTGGGGAGGGTCTTTTGGATACACTGCTAAATGGGGAGGACCTTCTTGTTTCTTAAGGCCATTATGGGGAGGACCTTTGCAATGGCAGCCATGATGGATAGGACTACCATCATAGCTGCCCTGATGGCGAGGAATACCATCATATATATCGCAGTGAGAATATCTGCAGGGGAACACCCTATGGAGGGAATTTAGAATGTACAGTAATGAGGGGATGCCCTTCTTATTGCATGAAGTATCTAAGGGGAGTACCTCAGCTATTACAGTGGTGAGGACTACTACTATAATCTGATGGTTGGATGTGTGAAATATCATTGCAACGTAACCCGTGGGGAGGACCTTTATGGCAGGCCACAGCCAGGGTATGACCTTCTTGTAGTGATGAGACCTCTCTATGGGGAGGAACTTCACAGTTTCAACTATTATGGTGATGAATAACATCATAATTTGAGGTCCCACTACACGAAGAGTGTTTTCAGTGTATACCCTGGGGAGGACCATCATGGCGGACCACAACATGTGGAGGACCTTCTTGATGCTCAATCTTATGGTCATGTGGATGGATTCTGTGACTCGCATCAAAAGAGGAACTCTCGTGAACGATTCTTATATTCCCATGAGGGAGGTCCTCATGGGTGCTCTGGGGAGGACATTCAGATCTACTGGTAGTGACATTACAGGGAGGAAATTTGGAACTACTACTACCACTCCCATAGTATGGTAATGCTTTGGCAAGGTTTTTATCCTTTGAGACATGTTTGGAGGTGTTGAGAACCCCAGCTTCCAACAGAGCAGATTCATGGACCACTCTTTATTTTTTTGGCTTCCTTCGCCGTGTTCGGGCTGCTATATTGTGGGCATTGGGGACCGTCTACTGTTGATAATGACTTTCACCTCTGGGTCCCAATGTAATTGGGTCCTGTGATGTTGCTGCGATATGAGAACGAACATCATGAGTTTTGGCAGGGATATATTCATGAACTAGAGCATCCACCATGATGGACGAGTGTCCCCGAATTGGAACAAGTGAGTATGCTCGATCTGGTTGCCCTTGTATCACAGGATATAGCCGATGTCCCACCTGGGCAGAAGCATGGATGTAGATCTGCTCTAAGGTGGCTATCTTGTCTCTTAGATAAGTCACCTCAATTTGGGAGATGAGCTCACGGGCCTGAGTCCTTACTGTTTCCACTGATGCAATTACATTTTCGAAAGTCTGCAAGTTAGGATCTCGAATCGATACCAACTCCTCCATCATTTCCAGGATATATAGAGAGACATACTTTGTTGGAATGGGTAAGAGGGCCCATTCCTATATCAGAGTAGAAATATCTTACTCTGGTCATCTAGTGGTCAATGGATACTGATGATTCTCCTATGTCGGAGTAGGTGAACGAGTCTTCCCCTGTACTGGAATATACCAACATACATATCTATTGGCCACCACATCGGGGTGAAAAAAATTACTTGCATCTATAGGTATATGGACTTTCATATGTTGGTGTCCCACCATGTTGAGTTGGTGGTCTCTGTCGACAGGGAGACGTGCCCTCTGTTTGACTATCACCATATCAGGATGGCAGGCGTTAAGAGAATCTACGAGGAGCTTTTCCTACAGGTGCTGCATTTCCACCATGTCTGGTTGGTCGGCTTTATGATCCTTGGTATGGAGAGGTTCCTACCAGTTAGGTGCCATCCTGTATGGGTGACGGGCTTGACGAGGCTCAGCGGGGATGCGCGCCTTCTCGTAGGATGCCGCCATGTCAGGATGGCAGGATTTGGGAGAGTGTACAGGTGGATGGGATTTCTGGTGATATTCCTCCGTGTCTGAGAATCAAAGTTCTTCCTTAGGAACTAGGGTGGCAACCTGTTCTTGGTTATATGTTCTCTTCCCTTGGCGGGTGGTCCGAGGGGTTGGAGCTCGTGGAGCGTGGGAATAGATCCTCGGGGTGGTATCCTTATTAGAGTGAGGATACAAGGTCTCAATGTAGTAGCCGTGACTTCTTCTAGTGGGGGAGTTAGAGAGGATCCTCTTTCTAGCAGGGATGGAGTCATCAACATCGACCTCATCCACCTCTTCAAGATAAGGGAGGTATTCATTGTCTCGTTTCGAGGACAGGCTCCCAAACGGTTCGAGACGGCTATAGGGGCCACCTAGATCTTCTCCCTCGATCTCTATTGGGCTGGTGGCCGACGAAACATAGTCGACTAGAGGTTGTACATAGCCGCATCAACAGTAAGGATAGTACCGTTCAGTTGGTACTCTTAGATCAGTGCGTCCGAGACCTAGGGTTGAAGACGTTTGGTGGGCAACGGGGTCCTCTTCCAATTGAGAGGTCCAGTCTTCGCATTGATCATCGTGCATGTATATGAATTCCTTTTAGACACCATTGTATTGAAGAAAGATATGATGCATACCTATAAAACATTTGGATTGTAAAAATAGTAAAACCCATCAATGTAGCATCTCATAAACCCATGCGTAATTAATGACCTCACATGGACCTCCCCTTCAACACGAAAGAGGGCTCAAAGTGGGATTATTTCAGCACATCGGTCGAAGTATCACGGCCGGGAGCATTTTTTTATTAGAGAATGAACAAGATGGACCATCGGATATTAATCATCCATTTATTGTTATGGAGAATTTCAGGTTAGGGTAAAGATGTCATGTTGGTTAAAGATTCATTCCTGGTTCACCATTTATTTTCATGGGGAATGGGGCGTGATCGGTTCCCATTACTTATTAAAGGGAGTTGGTGCTGTTTGATCATTTCTATTGGGTTCCCTACCTATGTGGCTTTTCCTGGTCTCCATTGGGTTTGTTCACTGAGCCAGAAACAACCAACAGTTCCTGTATCAAATGATCCATGGACCAGCTTTCCAAAGTTATTTTCTCATTGGGTGATATGGACAATGACACTTAAAAACTCACATTGGTTGAGAGGATGGAAAGTCGGTCTCATCAAACCCTTTTGGGGGGAATTGTTTCCTATTAAAGGACTCTCTTATAGATTTTATATGTGTTCATATGTTCGAAAATCTTTGGTTTATCCCCAAGAATAGTATCCATGGATTACCCCTGGGTTGCAAGTCACAGGTATAAGTAGGGATCCCGAACCATCTATGTACGAGGTTTACCATCCCTCATTGGATTATCAATTTGGTTGAAGTTTGAGTTTTTTCAAACAACACTGGTCTCAATCCTTACAATTAAGCGCTCTGTAGTTTATTGTCTTCCCAGGGGGATAGAGAGTGACTTGAGAATCTGGATAAAACCCATAATATGGGATTCCTACATATCCTCATGATAGGAATCAAAATCCATGTAGTTCGGTTCCACATAACATGACACATCCCCTTTTAAGGTCATGTGATAAGGACCCAATCGTATAGTTTAACGTCATGTGACAAGTACTTCTAGGCAAAATGTACCTAGTCAAGCTTGGTGGGCGACTTGCGCTGAAGTGGACCAGAGGACCTGAGGGAAAATTATTTCCTAGACACAGTTATGATACTGCTAGGGGCATGAGTATACAGTCTGACAGGGATATATGGGTATTGGACTTATATGTCAGCCCCAAGGGAGGTTTCCTACGTATCCCCGTTGGTTGGTAATCAAAGTGTACGTAGTTCAGGAAGGTCATGAATTAGACATGATAGTTTCCTATCACAGGTGTGGTTGGCAGCCCATCCTGGGGTATGGTCGGGGATTACATGTTGTTGGTGGACCGAGTTGGGATTGAACCTCAGAGAGGTGTCCTACGTACACTTCTTAGGAGACAGGGATCAAAACCCATGTAGTTTGGAAGAGGTTTGGTTATTTTTTAATCCATACAAACCACTAAGCCCAGGTGAGTCATTCTCGGTGTGAGAATCAAGGGGTTGTGAAAGATTTGACAATGCACATGCCTCCTCCCCTATTGGTGGGGGAGGGAGGGCCCGCGATAGAAGAGGTCAGGGCAATTGTGGGTGAGGGCGCATAATAATGAACCTTCCCAAATGAAAGGGGAAAGGATATTTCCCTCCGGTGAGGATGGTGTGGGTCTTACTCCAGGAGGGATGCCTAGTTGATCTCTATAGGGGATGGGAGAAGCGATCATCACTGGAGATCCTTGAATGAAAAAGTGAGAGGGGTCCCTCAATCCTGGAGAGTGGAGAGGTAGAAAGGGGCTCCAGGGCTCGGACTCTGCACTACCGTGGGTATGTGAACACAAAAATTCTCTGGATGTCAATTCATGGGATGGGGTAACACCTTTTTCTCCACCTACCAGGGTTATGTGAACTCCGGAGGGTAGGATAATGCACCCGAAGGATTCACCATGTCTATCTCGTGGCTTTAGGAGAGGCCTCGGCTTAGTGCCGATAGATAGGATACTGTGGGGATTCTGGATGTTTGGACTGAATTTTATGGGATATATATGAATCGGGGGATTGAAACACTGAAGGCCTTAGCAGGACACATGTCCATATGAGGAGTGGCACCCTTCGTGTAGGTAGGTGATGCGTGAATAGTGAGGCCGACCGCATACCATTATGGTATGAAAGTTGAGGGGAATCCTGCTTACTGGAGTGGTACACGGCTTCAGATTTGGTCCACACACAAAATTGGTACGCGATGTCTGAGTCCACTCGAGTGGCGGTGTCTTGGAGCAGCGCCGGTCAGGGCTTCACCCACGTAGGAGGGTTCTACACGGCACACAAGATCAAATAAAGGGCATATGATCCCTGGTTCGTAGGGAGTGCATCAGCATAGGGGCCATGGTTCGTGGTTTACAAATTTTAGGTTCACGTTTTATCAACTTATTATACATTCTTCTGTTCCTAACAATTAATCCCTAGTCTATACTTCTTGCTGGTTCGCGAATCAAAACATTGCGGTCCAAAAAATCCAAAGCTCCTGGAAACCTCTTCCTTATCTAAAATCCAATCGCCAAGAATCTGATCATCAATCAGCCGATCCCTTTCTTCTACCCCTTAATGTCCTTTTATAGAGGGGGTGAAGGGTTGTATATATGGTCATGAACCTCCTTTTTCAGAGGCCCATGACAGGAAACCAAGCCTACAGATGACTTAGTCAACCCGAGGTTCACAATGTATATTGAATACACCTCACCCATGAACCAAATCGGTGAGGGGGTGCTTCACGACCACACAGGATTACAACTCCATTTTGAAAATGATGTTTTGTACATGGGGGGGGGGTCCGTGTCTAGTTACCGGTCTGATAGCACTTCTTTGGCCATTTGGTTCACGCCCGCGTAGGAGCTCCACCTCCGTTTCGCGAACAATGACATTCGCGGGTGGTGTGGTTTTCTGAACCGACTGTGTACCATTGATGATGAACTAGTATGAAGACTGGTTAGGTCATTTACCATTTCTTAGAAAAAGTCTTCACATTTTTCCCAAATTATTGATGAAGATTGGGTATATTCTTCCACTGATTTTAATGGAGAATCTTCCTTCCCTTCCGTGGATTGTTCAGCACCCTACAATGACCATTTTAAAATGGTTTTGGTCTGGGTGGCTACAAATTAATTGTTGCGATACAATAATTTATATGCTGGTTAAAATATAACCACATGCATCCATTAGCCCCACTAATTACTTGGTCTAATCTCATCAAGAATCTATTTGTCCCCATAGTCAAGGTTCCCCATTTTTCCTCTCCTCCTTGCCCTAATTTTATCCCTACATTTAATAATTCATATTCATCTTATACTACTCCCATAGAAGACACAATACACTAAAATTCAAGGGGATTTACCTTATAAGGGAGGAAAAGTTCATTGAAAACTCCCCACTGGAAGTCGTCTCATCCATGAGAATATTCAACTGAATTCCGGAGGAACAAATAAACCTATTTCATCTTCATTTTGGACTTTCACTTACAAGCCTCATCTTTGAGATATCCAATAATTCCCCTTCATTGATGAAAAATTTATTATATTTCTTCACAATAATTTCATACTCAGGTTAATAAAAGAGATACTATTTACCTAAACAAGGTTATTATATTCCATTTTAGCATAATCATATTATACCAAAGGTGATGGGTCAGTCACATTCTTCCTCAGTTGAGAAGCATAGAATGCATTATTCATAAAAACATATATTGTTTGTAAAAACCCCTTATATTAAACTTCATTAAATATGTTAAGAATTTAAAAATTCATGACATATCTCTTTGTAAACACACCATGATTTCTATACCATGAATTACATAGTCATGGTGAAATAAGAATAAATACATAAACACTAACACTGAGCTCCTATGGTCATCATGAATGGTTAGTATATGACATTTTATGGATTTTAGTAGACTACGAATGTTTCTAGACAATTTTTACCCAGTTAATTGTCTCAAGGACAACATTTTACCTTATAGTATAATAATAACCCATTTCATTATAACAATGAAGAGTGTGATATGTTCTTACATATAAATCATCATACAGAATAATCTGTGTATAATTTATTTGACTATAATTATTGGAAATTTTTACAATAGAAACATAATATTCAAAGAGTCAATCAATTTCAATAAAACTACATACATATTATCTTATTACATTTAGAATATAAACTATTATTGCTCATACGACTATATTTGGAAGAAGATAATGAATTTTGTTGAGACAATAATGCTTAATAATAACCTTCCCATAATCTATATATAAATTGAATGTATCTATAAATGAAAACACTAGTTTTTATACCATGAATATTCATGATTTATCTGAGATATAAATTCTGTTTTCATCATCTCATGAAGCCTATTCAATAAGAAAAAAATAGCGTCACATTTTCCAAATGATCCACTATCACCAAAACTGCATCTTTCCATTATTAGATAATGGTATTCATATCATGAAATACATCATGATTTCATTCAATTTTCTTATAGGAAATTTTATGGAGTGTAGAGTTGCCAAAATATTATGATAATCTTATTTTATATGCTATTAAGTAATAAATATAGTGAAAAATATACAATATCGTTCTTCATTACAAGCCAACAATACCAGTGTTCGATATTATGTTACAGATTCTGGATCCCTAGGATTAAATACCGCATACATATGTGGTACTTCTTCACCACCTCCTCTATCATGCATGAGGAAACTATAATCCTCCCACACATATGTTGTAAAGAATGAGAATCTTTAAACAAACAATTAAGGATCTCCCCACCATCATTTTTCTCTCATATAATTGAATAATATGGATCTTAAATATAATAGTATCTGATATTGTATATCAAAAACAATTATCAATTAATTTGAAATAGATGTATCTAAATTTGATCCATTACCACATCCAACTATAGATAAACCATATGGTACATCAATCTCCATTCACCCCAAGCACTTTACAAATTTTCATTTTAAAAATTAAAACTATAATCATTTTCAAAACTAATCAGTTCTCTGGATCATATAAAATTTTAAAAGGGAATAATTGTTTTATTATACCCATCGACCAAAATTAATATTTATTTATAATAGTCATAAGTTTTATGGTTTTCTTTGGTGGTCCATAAATACTAAAAAGTGATTTCCAAATAGATTTTACCTTCAACCCATTAATGTATGTATGACTATATCTAATTCTATGTCATGGGGAGGAAAATTAAATTTATTAGGAGAGATTCTTGGATCTATATTTTATAATCAAATGGTAATTCATGATAATTCCATCAAGGTCATTATAGGAAGAATCCAAAAACACCACAAAAACTTCACTCGTCTTAGGTAATTTATGAACTTTAGTAGAAGTACAGATATTATTAAATTTATTGAAATATTTTTCATATTTATGTGGCCACATGAATTTTACCCCTATATTCATTAGATAAATCCTATTAGTAGTTAATCTTAATAAATATTAAATATAAAAGTTGTGATACCTCTCTAATCAAATTAGTCTCCTGATTATGAATATATTATAAGGGACTTTACAAAATAAAATTCAATCCTCATTTTTTTGATCAATTTATATTCTCAATTCTAAAATCACATACTTGAATAATTTTTTTTATTTGACATATAATTTTCATTTCGATAGCTTATCACAATAATGATAATATTATAGAGTTTCTGAGACAGTACATAGGTGTTGTACATTCTCTCCCCTCATCATAGAATAAATAAGAATGTTATCCCCAATGATTATGACAAATTAGCCTATAAAGGGTTGAATGATCAAGTTCATTTACCGCATAAACATCATTGGACCATTTTTCATTTCAAAAGGAAATATTATGTTTTTAAAATTCATATCAAAACTCTAAAATCACATTTTCTAATGTCCGACTATATAATATGTATCTGGTTATAACCCAAATTCTTGTATATCTTAGATAACCACCTCACCCCACCCGAGTTTATCAAACATATCATCCATAATGGGGAAGGGAATGTAGTTATAAATTTTTACATGTTTCATATTTTAATAGTTCACATAGAGTCATGGGGTTTCATGAGTACTCTATAAAATAAAATCGAAGAAACCTGAAGGGGTATACTTGTTATAAAAATCACATTGTCTATGAGATCATCTTTTTTGTTTCATTAATTTACTCAACACAATTTAGGTCAACGATATGGGGGAATATAAATATGTTTGATACAAGATATGAAATCAATAGTAAAATCAACATCTCATGATAGAGGCAACACTACAAATTCTTCTAGACTAATATTAGGATAATGATACACATATTTATTAAGAAAATACTTCATTTTATCTTCCCATTCTCTATGTAAAGGCTATAATATCTAGAAATTATCACTTTAACTTTTCCATGATTAGGTATTTCTCGACAGACTCCTAACCTCCACCCCTCCAATCAACTTAATTTGTGTACTAGGGACCTTCGGGGTCATGAAATAATAAATTTATGTTAAAGAAATCAATGTATGCTCAAAACTAGATAAAACAATGCATAACCAAAATGACATCAAATGTATTGATATTGTGAAACATAAAATCACATAGATGTATAGATAAATCTACTACCAAAGATCTAGATAAAATCTTCCAATATTTCTCTAATATATTTCCCAAGAGGTGTGTCAATACCCATATTGGTCGGTGGCACATCTACATTAAGACCAAAAAGGGATACCAATTAAAGTGAAATAAATTAATGTGAGACACATTTATCAAATATATTATAATATAAATTATTTGATAGCATGATCAAATATCCTATGCATAGGATCCCTAATTATTCATGAAGATTAAAAACTATAAAATGTATACCCTACATGAAGCTATGTTCTGACCCTAATGTGAAAATACTTATAGAGATACCAATTCCCTTTGACTACCTTGGATAGCTCATAATGTGGATCTCTTTGATGGTATGTGGAGACCCCTTTTAGAGATATTGGATGACCAAGCCCGTAATGACCGATACAAATGTGTCTACTATATAATGATCCTAGATGAAAAACATTAGAAAATATATATAACCATACTTTTAATTGGTGTGGTACTATTTGGTCTCAAAAGTGAAGATCATCTTGGTATGAAACATATTTCTACAACAATAGAATAATACTATAGGCCTCCCTAAACATCAAAATAATGGAAACCTACTTCCTTTACTCACCAATATAGAATAACATATTCTCACATCTTCCCACTATCACTTCTTGCATGCAAGGTAATAATATATTGAAACCCAGTTAGGTAAAGAGACAACCTCTCTTATTCCTCCATCAGATCCCATTTATGCAACCAAAACCTTATTTATGACTTAAAATAATGTTGAATGGTTGAATATAACTACCTCAGAAGATAATTCATCTTTCAATAAAATACCAAAACACAAAATCATAATTTTTAATCTCATTGTAATGGCATTCTGGTTCCCACTTAGACTCAAAGTGATTTTTTACTCATAGGTTCTCACTTAGCCCAAAAGTGTTCTTCAAAAATAAAAAAATTGATTTTAAATCACCAATTCCATTTATTTTATTTGGAAAATGTTATAGGAAATTAATTTATTAAATATTATCACCAAAAAATTATTCCATGTAACCCTTTGATACTTCTTCAAGTCAAGCATAACATCCCACCACAAGTGACTGGAATCTTCTAGAATGAACTTGGATATCCTTAATAAACATTAATATAGGGTCTCAATTCTATTGAAAATGATGTGTATAAAAATGATCCACTACTCTTCTTCTAGAAAAATTGCTTCACCCCAAACTATTGATGGTTAGTGGAACTGAATGTCTTCCATAACTTTAAAATATTTTATTCCTTTTTTGGAACCATGTGACTGAAAACCTATAATAGATGAGTGATCCCCAAGAGAATATGAGGGTTAAATACTTTCTAAGAAGGTATATTATATAAATATTATCCATCCTACATGATATTGTTGTCATTTGTATAGAATATTTTACAATAATGTAGATATCATCACCAATTTCCTATTCTTTTATTGGTACAGTCTGCATTGAAAATATTGATGAAAAATTGTTTTAATAATCTTAATTTGAACCTCAATCAAATGAAATGATATTAAATGATGTTTAAATAGGGTAGCACTATATAAAGAAAAAAAAATGGGATATACATTCTTCATATAATTGATCACATTTTAAGGGTTAGATATCTATAAAATCAATTTCTCAATTAAATTTGTTGTTAGTGGGAACCTCTTTCTACAGTAGGTCATGGATTTCATTTATTATAGAAAATATTTTCCCACTCATCAGTTGAAATTTCATATATTATGTGTGATTATTTAATACTTTTAAAATGAAATATTTGTTTTTTAACTCTATAGATAGTGGTGATATCCATTTAACATGAATTGATTTTATTTCTCATAGAGGGAAAATAATCCTCTAGATTAGAAGTCATGCTTGTTCCATGTTGGTCATCAACCAAAAACATATTTAAAATTCTACCCACATACATAGATTTTTACAAATCAAGATTTCCCAAGCTAAGCCTCATTAACAAAATCACACATTTTGATATCCCACACTATGTCACACACCCACCACCATTCATGATTAGATAGAACACACCAAACTCTAAGCATTATTAGATGGAATACACCCAACCATGTACACTTTAATGTGTTCCTAGACTCTCAACCATCTACAAAATCCTATAATAATAAAATATATATGAATATAGACCCATATCTGAGTTCCCAATGTGATTATGAGTGGTTACCGAAGTTCCTAGAATCCTTTTCCTATAAAAGGACCCTCTATAATCCCCATTTATAAACAAGGCCCAATGAGATGTGAATCCTAAAGCCACTGACCACACAATGAATTGGCCTAGAATCATATGTACCCTTGAAATATAGTTCCATTTATTTCAAAATCTATAGCTATTAACAAGTTAATTTAATGAAACTTTTAGTGTTCCTCATGGGAATAATTTGTTAATGTATTTCGGCATCCTACCTCTTCAAAATATTGTCACACTCATCCCTGAATGCATTAAATGGATGTTGTATTATATCACCCATCCTCCTTGAAAATGGATTAGTGTTCATCCCTAAATACCTCACCTAGTTGAATAATCATAATTACTTGGTGTATTCAAATATAACTTTTCATATACTATGATGGAAAACCAAGTAACCCATTCACCCAAGTCTCTTATCCTTAGGCCCCTTTGTCAAGTTCACTTACCTGGGAACCCATTCACCCATTACAACAACCATAGATCCCAAAAGTCCATATTGAGGGGAATATATCCTCAAAACATTAGTTAGGATCACATATGGGATATGGTATTTTTTTTACTTTGACATAATACATCTTCTTCCATCTCTATTCCATAAGAAATATCATGAGAAACACCCTAGATTAATTTTGGTAACATCTAATAGGATTTAGTTCATGATAACTAAAACACCCACCATGACCGAAAAAATACATTTAGTTGATATCATCTACTTGGTTTCCTAATATTCCATGTGTTATGATCCTCCAATTAGTTTTTTATAATTACTTATGGAAATATTTTTATATTTTTTTACTCAAATATAAGGAGTCGAGGTCCACCTATTTGTTCCCTAAAATTCCTTCAGTCAAGATCATACACATAGTATCCATTAATATCATGAGTATATATTTTCATTTTTGTTCTAAAAATACATTCATCTATTTCATATGTAAATATAAATCTAAAAGGTATTATTTTGTTAAATACATAAACCAAATCATTACCCTACAACTTCCAAAGAGTAGTCCACTTCATAGGACATGGCACTACTTGAAAGTGACCATGGATGCACAAGGATAAGATGATTCACTATAGTTTCTATCACATTAACATAAATAGTATGGTATTTCTGGTTAAACAAGACTGAAATATATTATTTATGTTTAATTTCATAGGGATACATAAGAACAACCTTTCAGGGTCTAAATCTAAACTCTAAAATACCTCATTCCTCCATTCATAATATCCCAACACCTCCCCATATTGAATATATTCCAGAGTTCCTTTCCATATGGATTTAAACCATATGGTGACCTAATATATGGATAAAATAAGATATAGTATAGTTCAATTGTCAAGTGACATATAAAATTCATGTTTCCCATTAATTAATTCAGCTAAGGTTAGTGGATATTATTATTGAAGTATATTTAATGAAAATTTCTTAAATCTATAGTAGAGTCTCATACTAGAAAGAAATACCCCCTTAAGGGATGAGCTGACCATATATCCTCTCACTCAAAAAACGTGTCATCATTACTAACCCCATATTATTTAGAGGCCACCCACATTGGGAAGGTGTTAGAGTCATGTGAGACCTAAAACAACAAATTCTGCCTCATAGGAAAAAAATTATCAGAAACAAACACCAAAGGGTAAAAACAACATTAACTAACATGACTTGACCATACTGAAACCACTCATGGGAAGGTAATGGATAATACTATGACCCATAATCTCTTCCTTCAATAGGCCATGAGTTGGAGACATGAACTGAGGGTATCTATCCCTTTTATATGATAAAACAATTCAAAATTAGAATGAAAATAAATCATAATTATGAATAAACTCCAATAAAAATAAATAAATATATATTTATAAAAAGATAATAATTCCCATAAAAAACTATATATACATCATTGAAAAAATAAATAATTGATAATGAATGAATATCCTCCGAGATAACCACTCCAACTAATAAAATTCCCCCATCCCTAATTTCCCTCAAATAATGGTATAAAAACTCATGAAAACTATATATGGATTATAAAATGGAAATACTCAGTAGAATAACACTTTTAGTAAATTTAATATCCTTATGAAATAAATGTTTCCGGATAGTCATGGGTGAAATCAATTGTGTATAGGATAATATATAATAAATAATAAGTTTCTTACAAGTACTTATAACAAAGGAAATTAATATCATCCCATCACATCACCAACTTTATTATTAAAGATTTTTCCTTCAACCTTTTATTTTTGTTTAGAATTTATAACCATTAAAAATAAAGGGTAATATGATTAATATAATAAAATTAATGGGTATTAGAAAATTTACCCACACACATACTTAACAAATTATGGTCCTTTATAACCCAACCCCATAGTGATCCAGTCAGAGGACCTATTTGTAGCCAACAGAGAAGAAGATAATTAAACAGTTATAAAAAACAGTATCTATCCATCTGTTATATCACTTTTAGCAGGCCACATCCCCATTTTCATTAACATTTCACTATATAATTATCATATTTTTTCTCTTTGGACAAACCTTTATTATATTCCAATTCTACATAACACCAAATTATGTATTTCAATAACACATCATACCAAATATTAAACCACACACTATAAAATGATCATAACTTTTAATAGGTTTTATGATGAAAAAATAAAAATTTCAATCACCACTTTGTCAGACAAGACATCCAAACCAACTCTATAACCATAACCATTATTAATATATTCATCCTACTAATTTCATATTTTTTTCAACAAAAATTCATTCATATGAAATAATTCAACATTATTTTGTTTAATTATGTATGATTTACCTTTTATTCCAATAGAAATATTACCCCTTTAATACCATCAAAATTTATCAAATTTATTATTCAAAATAAACCAAGGATTACCATTTATTTTATATTATTAATAATCCCACATAATTAAACAATTAACCTATTTAAATATATTTTTCTTAAACACATTAATAGTATTTCAATACACTTTTCAAAATGTTTATCAATTTCAGGCATTGAACAATTTCATCAAACTGTTTGGAAAAATAATAGTTACCCATCAATTTTTTTAGGATAGCCTAGTTAACCACAACAGAACTCTCTATGAACCACGAAATTATTATATACTAAGATGTAGGGCTAGAAAAACCTCACTTATAGAAATGTTGAATTAATAACACCTAATCTTACCCAAATCTTTTTTCAATACAATTATAAATCTTTTTTAGTATTCTAATAACTCTCAAAACCTATCTTATACCCATAATTAGAAGAACCACCATAGGTAGAATACACTATACCATTTTCTCTAAAGGTACTCTAAATTACAACTATATAACCCAAACTAAATACAATTCTCAATGGGTGAGACAAACTCGTAAGTCAAAGTCCTCACCCATGATGACCAACAACATCAATACCCATCATTCATAATGACCATAAATATCCATAACTAAACTATCACAACTGAATATAAAGGATAATAATTCAAACAAAAAACTATCCCTAAACAATTCTTCATAATAGTTGTTTTCAATGGACCTAGATCCTAGATATCATTTTTTTCACCCCAACTCTATAAGTTTTTAATAACATTACATTAAAAAAAATTCAATATTATTTTTACATTACATTTACATTTATATTAGAATTACCAATTTTATTTCTATGACATTAAATTGAATCAAATACTTACTTGTTCATCCTCATTTCCATATTCCACATATATTGTAACCCAATATCGATAAAAAAAATTTAAGAACATATATTTAAATTACAACATTAATATAACATCATGTTTTAAAAAATATTCTAGAGATAATGATTACCTTCCCACTTCCATTTCATAATCATGAATTTATATTATATTAAATTGATAAATAATCATAAAATAATACAAAAATCATGAACATGGATAAGTAAAAAATTTTGAGACAAGTGATTATATCAATAAATTATTAACATAAGAAATGAATAAATAAGAACCTACAATATCAACTTCTCTAAAACAAAACCCCCTAAACCAACCCCAAGTTAATAGAGTCACATTTTTAATAAAAGGAAACAATGTAATAACCCCTCCCCCTAGAACATAATAACCACATTGACACCAATGGAATGGGTTAGAATATGTAATGTAAATAATAATCATCCCTCTCTCATAGACTAAAACTCACTCTACCTATCTCAATGAAAAATAACAAATTTACAAAATTAGAATTGATTTACGATGTTTGTAAAATAGGTGAAATATAAATGGTTAGAGGGGAACATGATGTCATGTATTATAAGATTTAATGGGTGGGTTTCAATAAAAAATAAAGATGGTATTTCCAATTATCAGATTCAATGGCATAACGATTAAAGAGATTAATGATAATTAAAATTTACTTATTTGAGGGTCTAACAATAAAAGATAATTAGGATAAAAATGGAAACCTATAAGGTCTTAATGTATATCAAGAATCATTATATTGATGAATATGGTAGAAAAACTATAAAATACACTACTCAATAGTGTCAAATAATTCTATGTAGAGAGGTCCCAAAATGAGAATAAAAAATACTATAGAGTCTTATTAAACCTCTAACATCACGTTTATCAGAAATCCATCAACCATAATACACTATGGATACGTAAAAATGTTTTTTTTGTAATTCATATAATAATTCATAAGTATGAATTCATAAATATAGACAAACCCCCCTCAAATTTATGGAGAAACAAATTTCATATCTAGTGATTCTAAATCCATGAAAAGAGCATACAAGGACACCAAAATAAGCCCCTAGTAAACCAAGGGTTTGAGAGAAAAAATGATTATCATACCCAAAAGGAGGGTGGGCCCAAAATGTTAAATTAAAATTCATATTCATTTAATCATGGCATGATGGACAGATTCACAACATGTTAGGTTGATCACAATGAAGTTTCCAAGGATTGTATTGTGATCATACTAGGAGATACCACTTTTAAAACTCAATAAAACCCTTTAGATAGAGATAAAAAAACTAGGGAATTCGGTGAAAATTTGGTACATGATGAAACATTTGATCCCCCAACATTCATGCCATTAATTTGAAGAAATCAACATCACAATGAAACACCCATGACATGAAAACTCCCAATGGGAAATAACAAATAAACTTTAACACCAGGTCTTAAGGAAGTGGCACCCATCAATATATCATGAATGAATCTTATGAAAGGTTCCACTGATATTATTGTCTTAATTATATGAGGTTTGCTCCAAAACTATTTGAATAAACACCTATCACTAACCCATTATGGAACAATTCTCATGGTCATGTAATGGCCAAAACCCCTCAATCCATAACCCAAAAAATCATTGCAAAACCTATAAAATCCCACAAAAATAGAGAAACCCTTAATATTCACATCATATTACCCAAACTATTACATAAAATCATGTGATGATATAACATCACAACTTACTCCACATGGAAAAAACATACAGTCAGCAAAGATGAACCTCTTCAAGATTATGTACTACAATAAACAAAACACTTCTTTATTTATATAATAAAAAATTCCATAAGTTTCTATTTAAAAAATAAAAAATATAATTTCAAGGACCCTGTGTTAGATACCTATAAAATAATAATTATCCTTAATAATTAAAAAATAAAAACCAAAACTAAAAACCAAAACCAAGTTAAGGATATGGAAATTTATGTCGTCAAATTATAAACCTCCCAATGATCCAATCCAAATTAATCTAAACCAAACCATGTGTAGTAAAATCAAAAATCATAATATATATATATAGAGATAGGTCTAAAAATTACAATCTCAATGAGGAAAAATAATGATAGTAGTGGAAGACAACACCGACTTCCTTGTTATACAACTGATTTCCCTGAACTACCAACCAAAAAAAGATGTGAACAATGATCATTGGGGTAATAATACTATAGATTCCCTATATAGTTAAAATGGAAACAAATCATCTAATCTATCTTAGGAAGCCTCAAAAATACACATACCCTAGCCACAATGTCATGATCTAACTCTACAATAACGCCTAATTATACTTTTCCATTGACCTCAAGACAAAAAAATAAGAGTTTTAATTAATTTCAACCTCTCTAGTAAATCAATAATGAACATTATTGAAACCATAAATAATGGAAGTTATTCTATCAATAATCTATTCACATATCCAAACTGATTACTCACACATTAACTACAATTTTCCAACATATAACAGAATAATAGGCCATAAGACAACTCAAAATGATATGTTCAATCATCATTACTTGTAAGAAAACATAAAAAAAGAAAAATATAGTCTATAAAATGATTCCCAAAGATATACACACCATATAAACCTAGTATATCTCTTTATTATCTTTAATATATATTCCAATCTACTCATGGGATATATAAACATTCTTGAGTTTTTCTAGAAACTTATCCCAAAGAATCCCATATACGATTCCATGCTCAATCTTCATCTATCATTGATCCTAATTACAAAAAAAATTAAAGTTGAATCAAAATCAATATGATTCCCTCAACAACTCAAATGAAAATAAAATCTCTTCTAACTATTACTCAACCTCATGTCTTGATTCTTATCCAAGGACCTTCAGTACCTCATGCCACTAATACATAAAAAGAAAATCATCCAGATATTCTTCTTTATTTATAACTTAAAAACACAGTGTTGATTTTCCAATGTCATATATTTGGTTAAAATTCAAAAATAACATGTTAGTACACATTAAATAATTCCTAAAAACACTATAGATAATAAAATGTCATATAGAAAAAATATATCCAATATGAAAGCATATCCATCATTCAAATACTTCTTTTCCATGTTAATACCCCATGATCACCCCCAAATAATGAAGCCTCACACCATCCACCATATTATATGCACACATAAAACCAATTCATCTCCATAATCAATATTCATTTTATATCATCATATCAAAATAATATTTGGGACATAAATATAAATATCACCCAACTTTGTTTTAGTAAACAATTTTGGAGCCTAATAAGTGAGTTACTAGGTTATCAATCACTCACATTTAATGAAACCATATTTTCAACACATAATAAATCAAGAAAATTATTATGCTTCCAACATGTAATTTTTAACAAACATTACCTATAGAATAATATGGGGAAATAATTACATAATCATATTCATTTACCTTATTTAGAATGAATCATAATAATTTTGTCATATTAAGTATCTAATAAAATTACAATATGACTCTTTCAACTACCATATAATTATAACTTTCTTCACTTTCATTCTTCATACCTAAATAAAACAAGGATGCAGTATAAAGTTACATAATGAAATTTTAAAAACACTATTAAACATTTCATTATTATCATGGACAAATAAATGATAAAGAAGTCTTATATCATATCATACTTTAATATAAAATCACCTATAAATTTTAATGATATTAGACATGTTGTCAGAAATAATAAGTCTATATATGTCACATTACATAACTATTTCAATCATGCCTAGTTAATTCCTTATAATTAAAATATTTAATAGGCATTCATGATAAATAATCATTATTTTATATAAGTAAAAAATTTCACGAAACTAAAATTCATTATAAATTAATTTATTAATATAATTTGTACTTTATTCAAACATCCCTATTAGAATCCCTTATTTATCTAACACAAGTCATAATATTCAATATTATAAAATTTATGAAATTTAAAAAATATTTAATCATTACATTCAAAAACTAATGAGTTTATTTATCATCAAGTTCATTATTAGTAAAGAAATTCATCTAGAAACGTTATTCCTGGAAAAATAGATTTTATAAATTATTCATCCTTAATGAGAACACTTTGACAATATATATATATTTATATATAACTTTAATAATGATTTCATTCCAAAAATTCAATTTCATTTTTTTATTAACATGAGTTGAACATTACATTAAAAACAAACCACACATATTATTGAAGGATAATCTAACATAAAATCTTATTATGTCTTTATATGAATGAATTTTCAAACTATCATAATATAATTTTTTTATAAATCAATATATAGTAATTATTATGACTATATTGTATCAATATATTATTGAATAAATTAACACACTAAAAATAATCATAAAAAAAGGATAACTTTAGTGTTACACATGATGATAATGAATTAACCCTTTCTAATTTATTAATCTTTTAATAATTTCATCATCATTTAAAAATGATTAGTGAAAGGCCAAGGTCATTGTATAGGACTATGGAGGGCCCCAAATACATGTTCCCAACTAGTCTCCTCTTCCATCATCACATGATAAATTTAAATGAAATTGCTTCCCTACTATACCTATGTAATACATTCTTGTATTTAAATTGAAACAACTTCCTATCTAGTAAACAAAATATCTGATTCCCATTTGACCTGACCCACCCCACTAAATCCCCTTTATGGTATGTAGTATAGGTAATCAATACCCTCAAATCCCACCTAAAATATTTTATTGGTTGTCGACAAGTACCGAGGGTATCTATAAAAATTATATGAGTTATTACCACAAAATTTATAGGTTACAATATAAATAGGAACAAAAAATTATCTCAAAAACTAGATAATTTAAAAAAAAGATAATAATTACTATAATCATCACTTATCTAAAAGTCAATGCATGGAATGGAAACTCATTATCACTTTGAATATCATCAACATAAAAATTTCTTCATTTATTCACTATATTAATTATTTATATAATTTGATTTATGCCTCTATAATATAATTACATATATTATTATCATTATACGAACAATAGTCCAACCCATTTAATATAATGGTAATTTTTCATATTCAATATATAACCTTATCATGGATTACAATTTTATTTCATTTAATTATCTCATAGTATTCAACTATCCAATATTTGATTTATTTCAATCAAATATAGAGTAAAAATATTACAATTCACCTTTGAATTCATTAGTTAATTTAAAACACCAACTCTATTCCTTGAATAACAACGATATACACCACTGACTCCTCATACATTTCCTTAGACAACCCAACATAATGATACACATATCAACGATCTAAAAAAAACCAATTAAATGCTAATAATTTTCCACACATAGACATCAATTCCAAAATAATAAAATATGGAGATCCTAATCATACATAGAACTTTAAAAAATGAACATATAACTATATTTTATATTATAGTTCCTGTCACAACCTATCTTATAACCATAACCAATAACACCCCTATAAGAAGTAGAATGAAAACCACCTCCGCTAAAAAAAATATAAATTCCTACCATTAAAAACAAACCCAATACCTCAACCTAGGTGAGGGAATTACACACAAGGAAAAGGCCACAAAAAAATAACCTAACAAAATCACTCCCCATACTTCATAAAGATCAAAACCCTCTCTAAATTACCTATAAAAACGGAATGGAATGAACTATAATTCTTTTGATAATGTATACCAACACCACTACCTCAGTAAAAAACGTACAATTAAACTATAACCTAGAAAACTTCAGTGGGACTCCAACTCAATAAACATTAAATAATAACATTTCAAAAAATATTTGATATTATTTGTAGTTTGAATTTCAATTGATATTCCACGTATTAGGGTTCTTTCAATCACATAATTTCAAATACATATTTATATATTAAATATAATTTCAATATTCTAGACATATTTCATCTTATTGGTATTAATATCAATGTATAATAATAAATATAAATTACCATAATCAATATAAAAATATAAATTAAATAAGAATCAATTCCAAAATAGGACCTTTTCACTTCCACATCATAATCAATAGCATATATTATATCTTATTGGTTAAATTATATAATTTTTAAAATTTCAAAATATAATAATCATAAACTAATAAAATAATTTATGGAAATTAATTGTGTAAATATAAATCATGGAATTATAACCATACATATTAAATATAAGAGGTAAAAAATGATGAACATAAAACATCCTCATCCCAAAGAAAAACACACACAACACTGAGCTATCGAGAATAAAGTAACATATTGGATAATATTAAATCATTAAATAACCTCTACCTAACCAAATTGGGAATATGAATCATGAGGGAAGAGTATATAATACAAAATTTAAATAAAACTCCACCCCCTATAATTTAAAAATCTGTTGAGAACATAAAAAAATCCCAAAAATACCATGTTAGAAGGAGTTTATGAAATTTATGAAATGGTTAGATTATAATATTTTGGAGTGGCACATTAATTTATGATATATATTATTATATATGAGTGTTTTAGTCAATGATAATGTTTTTAATTTCAATTATCAGATTTAGAGGTCCAAAAATTGAGGAGATTTATCATATTTCCAATTATTAGTTTTAGGTGGTTAACCATAAGAGGAAATTCAGATCAATTTTTGTACTATACAATGTTTCAAAACATATGAATAAATATAATATTCCAAATTTTAGGAGATAATATCATAAATACCCTGCCTCAATAGAGCTAGGAATTTACACATTGACTTGACCAAATAAAAGAACCCATGAATCCCTGAGAAGCTTCTTTGAATATCAAGCATCAAATTTATCAAAAAATCATGAAACATATTCCACTATATCTAGGAAATAAATTCTAACCCTATTCCCATGTGACTTAATATTTAATAATGAAATAAATTTTTACATTAAAGGAATAAAAATTTGGAACGAGAAATAATGTTCTAGGATTCTGATTTGAGAACCATGAAAAGAACATTATGGGTCTCAAAATTAATCCCCCTAATTTCCTCGAATTAAGGAGGAATTAAAGTGTTTGAAAAAAGTATTAGAAACCCAAAATAGGTATTAAATATTAAGATGTATAGTATCCAACATTATATATAGAGTAAGGAGATAATGGGTCATTTTCAAATGTTCTTCTAATTATAATAGAGTGAACCTCCTAATCAATCCCCATTTTTAAAACTAATTTTACTCTATTATATTGATATAACAATATAAGGTCATGTTTTAATGAATATGGGAACACACCAATGTTTTACCCATTTAATTTACGACATGAATTTTTACCGAACAATGGTGTAAAGAAACCCTCAAATCAAAAAATCTCCCAATGAGTGAAAACCACTAACCTCGACCGCTAGGTCCTCATGGTTTTATTTTAATAATAATGCAATGAAATCAAATTATTTTAGGGTCCACTAATATTTAATGGTGATATTTGAAATGGTGGCATCATAATTATCAAAATAAACTCTCAACAGACAACTCTTTTGGGCTCAATGCTCAGGGTCATGCCATAATCGATACCCCTCATGTTGTAAGCCATTCAATCATGATACAACCAATTAAAGGGAAATAAAATATGGAGAACATAATATTTAATGTCATATTCATAAAGATACTACTTATCTTCATGTTGAGTAAAAACATTTCAAAAAAATACTCATGGTGAAACACATAACATCACACTCCGAAGAACATATTCAAACTAAAATCTAATCATAATCTCAACCCTTATCCCTTAAAAATACCAACAACACCAATAGATTCCAATAAATCCAAAAAAAATTAAAATATATGATCTAGTATATTTTATTACCTTTCATTTAAATCACTATGTCCATGATCCATTCCCTCACTCCCTTCATTTTCAAACTACCCAAACCATTTTATTTTTAATAAATTTTTCATAAAATGATTAACACTATTATGAATTATTTATCATAATAAAAAAAATTAATATAACTCATTATTTGAAAAATATTATATATATAATTGGATTAAAATATATTTTTAAAGGTCTAATGACTCAGGTTATCCATGTTAGAAGAACAAATTTATATCTAGGGGTTAAGAGTGTGTATTTATTAACCTTATCTCCAATAATTAATACATATATAAGAAAATACTATTTATTAATAAATAACTATTAAAATAGTAAAATGCTCTAGTTTATAAAAAATCTACCATAAAGAAATTAGAATATATAATGATATATACCCTATTAATTCATACCTTATATTTCCAAATTTGATGAATTAGGAACACCTACTTAGGGAACAATTTGGATCCTCTATGAGTACTTGTTTTTCTAAAATCACAGACAATACAAGAGGTAGTAAATATATAGATATTCATACATAAAACTCAAGGAATATGTGTATATAAAAAGACTCTAGATTGAAAAAAAACTATTTTTCAATATAAAAATAACATCAAAAACAACATGACCTAAATAGAAAAAGTGAGAAAATCCCATTTGTAAAATCCCCATCCCAAATATATAAATTTTTAAATGAAAATATTCTATAAACTCTCCATGATGTACAAAAAAATTATTTCATGTGACTCAGTTTCTATAAGTTATTATCCTCTATGTTGTTGTTCCTTTCTCTTACATCGATAATGTAAAGTAAGGTCCGCACACATACTATAAGGGTACGTCTAGTGATTGAGTATAGAAGCTTAATAGAATGTCACCACCCCACCACTACTCACATAACATAAACTCAAAATATTTTACAAATAAACATGTGTTTATAATTATATAATGAAATCCAATGTAATTATATCATAATTATTATTTTATTATGAAGTAGTGTATTTATAATTGATGCAGGTAACTCTTAATAGGAGGATTTCCCTTACCTTAGTTTATCTAGATCAAGAGACCCTAATATCAATATTAGGATATAGGTAATATAATATTTCAACCAATATCTTCTATGTAAGAATAAAAAAGTTCAGGTAAAATAATGTTCTATAGAAAGTGGAATGTTTATATATATTCAATCTCATAGCCCATGCCGTGGAATCATAGAAAGGGTATAAAGATCTAAGGAGATTAGATCTTATCACCTCTCAATTTCCAATATGCTAATATTCTAATTAAGGAATATATAAATCATTTAAATACCTGATTCAATATAATTTCTCGTAATATAGTAGCTTGTTAGAGTAACATTAAGAACTATAATAGGTGATATAAAGGGGAATTATTATAATCAATTTTACATTATGGTACTTGAACAAGATAACTATCCAAATTATCAGTAATGGTAAAACCCAATTCAATATTTTAATTAAAATGAAAATACTAACATGCTATATGAAATAAAAAAAATCACTCAAGGAATTTAATAAAAATATATATGTTCAAGGTAAACTTTGATAGCAATTACACCAAGATAAAAGAAAATTGAAATTTTTATTCTTCATAAAAAAATAAAATCTAAATTATGTTCACTAAAACCTACATCAATTACAACCCATAACATATGGAATATTATAGGGGGAGGATTATTACAATTTGAAATTAGTTTATAATCAGCTCTGGGGTCTATTAGAGATGGTTATTCCATCACATTCCCAAAGAATACGACCAGTAAATAAATTCGACTTAGGGAACCACAAGTTGAAATTGTTATAGGGAAAATAAAAAAAATCATATTTTTACCTCATATTTACCCTCTATAATCCCCCAAAATAAGACTCTCCAAATGATACTATGTGATTTTGAAGTTCTAAACAACCCAATATATTATGGATAATGAGTTACACCTACAACCATTAAAGGAGAACCGAGGATAAATATTGGATGAGTGAACCATACGATGTTAAAAAGGAGTTCCCATAAACGAGTCAAACATTCAATTAGTTGGAGATGAAGGGTTAATGGTAGGAGAAAATTTAGTAAATGGGAGCTCAACTATGGGGATAAATCCTCTAGAATGATTGAAATTCCAAGACACCACCACCTCCCCTAGTATGGAGTAATATTAAAGGAAAAACAACCATAAATATTATTTTTAGAATTTTTTCGTCTTAGTGTCCAATAGTAACCCACTAGGATACCGTTAGGTACGTAGTGGTTCAAAAAAAACTACATGAGTCATGTGACACATAGAATGTAACTGGTGGTTAGTTTACCCTTGGATACCTCCTATTTTCCTCTTCCCCCTTGCTTTGATTTTCTCCCTTATTTTATTAACCCATATTTATCTCAAAATTCACCCAATAAAAATATAATGCTATAAAATGAAATGGGGTTTACCAAAAAATATTGGTTATGGAGTTTTTAATATTGGATATAGTAATTTAATTATTATAAATCCACATATACTTAATGGATTATGATATACCTATGTTGTATATTATGATTATCCAAGGAATTTTCATAACAAAAAATATATATAATAACCAATGATATAGCCTCAAGAAATAAATTATTCATTTTCTTAATGTATATCAGTCAATATGATATCCAATATATTATCTCATTTGATATAGCCTAGATACGTCATATGTAAATATTCTTTAGGGAAACATTCAATCCATTTTAACTATGTATAATTACACACTCCAATATTATTCTAGAAGATTTATAGTGTAATATAAACTCACCATATTGAATTTTTCATATCAAAATGGAATTTGAGGTTAGTTTTATTATTATGACAATAAAATACTCTTGTATAGTATCATTCCATTTATATTTAACTCTTTTTGTGAATTATTTTTTCTCTGCAAAATCTTGTTATGTAAACTATCAAATGTATATTTGGTTTTATCTAGACTATATTATTAAAAAATAGATTCTAAAAAAAATTGGGATTCATTGGGGACATTAAATGTATAATATTTTCAATATCCATAAACATTCCATTATCTAGAACAACATAGCAAAAAAATATCACCTCTTGATTCCTAAAGTTAAATTTATTGTATCCTTTATAGAAAACATTCTTATGAAAGGATTTTAACATAATCTTGGAATTAATTATATGATACACCTATCATTATGAAGAAATTTAAATTTAATCCACAAAAAATACAACAATGGTAAAATGATATTTTTGTGGGATATGTTTTTTTAATTCCAGAACAAATCAATTTCATTAGTAAGTAATAAATATATTAAAAATAACTAAATATATCTATAGTTTCTCCATAAACAGGTCATTAGAATATCCTATTCTTTGAAAAACAATTACTAGTATAAATTATATATGTTAATATTACAAACCCATAGAAATCCCATTATCTAATTTAAATTATCATCGATATAGGTAATGAATAAATTTTTCAATGTTTCTTTATTCAAAATTATTTAAGTCAACATATAGATGTAAACTACAATAGAACATCTATAAAAATAACATATGTGTTGTCGATGATGAAATACATAGTAGAAAAAACCCTTATCAATTAGTATTTTATAATTAAAAATTTACTTACTTCAACATTATGGATTTCATTCACACCAAAGGTATGCAAATTTTAGTACTACTAGGTTATAATTTAATATAAAACATAAAATATCGTTTTGAAGATAATTCTATAAAACCCCCTAGAAATGCATCAACATATTTTACCTAAATATTTACTTTCTTGAGACTGATTATTCACCTATATAATTTCATGAAATATTACTATTAAGTAATATTAAATGGTAAAAAACCTAGAAATAATTTTTTAATCAATATAGTATTAATATCCACCATTCCTAAATGATTGTAATAGTGTTTTCTAGTTTAAAAAATATATATTCATCAATATTTTTAAATATAATTAGTGATATTAACAATCCATATCATTCTAATTATTAGTTCATATATTTATATATAGTGAACTATAAATTCCTTATAGATTTCCTATTTACCTATTATGATTGTTCAATATGGACATTTAAATAATTCTTCATTATTTTTCACATAATGAGATATTGATTCCCATTAAATATGAAACTAATTAAATATGGAATTACAAATATAATATTAATAGTATAGATATCAAATAATTTGATTCTATTAGTTCAAATATATATTAAATAAAAATATAAAAAATTAGAGTAATATCAAAATAGTGGATTTGATTTCCTCTACCTCAAAATCCTCAAAATAAATAACTTATAGAAAAAAGATTCAGAATTTTTATAATTTATTTTTAACTCTACTATTCCATCCATGAGTTTGTTATACTGATCTATCCCACATCTTATGTTATTATTCATTCAATTTAGATAATCATTAGGTATCTATTGAAGATATTTTTTTAAAAATACTAAGATAATATATATAACCAAACTAATGATAAGTATGAGGTAAAAAATTTTATTATGTATTCACATATACTGCATTTAATTAATAATTACATGTAAGAGACAAATACTACAAAAAATGGGCTTTATCAGTGCTCAAAACGGGCTTTCTGCGCTAAAAAATCGCTGTAAAGCTCAGCACTGATAAAGGGGTACTTTATCAGTGCTCAAAACCACTGATAAAGGAAACCGTTATTAGCGCTAAAAACATGCTGAAAAAGGGAGAGTTTATCACTGCTAAAAAGGTGCTGATAAAGGACCCATTTATCAGTGCTAAAAAGATGCTGATAAATGTGTTTTTATCATTTCTCTTTTAACACTGATAAACTGATCCTTTATCAGTTAATTTTTAGCACTGATAAAGATGGATTTTATCATCACTTTTTTAGCACTGATAAAGTCTTACTTTATCAGCACTAAAAAAGCACTCATAAATGCCCTGTCTGCTGCAACAAAAAATTATGCAGCAGCACACCCAAACAACACCTGCAAAAAATTCAGCATCTCAACAAGAAAGTATTCCCATACAAAATTAACACATAAATCATAATGTAATTACACCAATTATACCCATACAACAACTATACCCCTACATAATTAACACATAATTCATAAGTTAATTAAATAAAAAAATAATTCAATTTAGAATTCAGGGGGTTGGGGGCTGTTTAGGGGTTTGGGTTGGCTGTCTAAGGGGGGTAGGGGTGTCCCGGGGGATAGGGGTGTCCGGGGGGATAGGGGTGTCCAAGGGGTGGGGGTATAGGAGGTTAGGGGGATGTCCAATGAGGGTGGGTGTCTATGTGGTGGAGTGGTGTCTAGGAGGGGGGGGGGGGGGGTGTCCATGTGTGTGTGGGGGGGGGGGGCTATCCATGGGGGTTTCCAGGGGGGTGGTCTGGTCTCTAGGGTGTCGGGGCGACTTTCCAGGGGGTGGGGTGTCCGGGCGGTGGGGGCGGTTCCAGGAGGGGTGGGATGGGAGTGTCCGTGGGGATAGGGGTGTCCAGGGGGATGGGGGTGTCTAGGGGGGGGGTGGGGATGGTCCAGGAAGATGGGGGCTATCAATGGGGGGTGGTGTGGTGTCCATGTAGGGGGTGTTCAGGTGGGGAGGGGGCTATCTATGGGGTGTCGGGGGGGGGGGGGGTGGGTTGGTGTCCATGGTGTCGGGTGGGCTTTCCAACGGGTGGGGGGGGGGTGTCCGGGGGGGTGGGGCGGTCCAGAAGGTTGGTGGGGCTATCCAAGGGGGGTAGGATGGTGTCAAGGAGGGTGGGATGGGGGTGTCTTGGGGGATGGGGGTGTCCAGGGTGGTGGGTGTGTCCAGGGGGTGGGGGAATTCCAGGAGGTTGGGGGCTGTCCAAGGGGGGTGGGTGGTGTCCAAGGAGGGGGGGTCCAGGTGGGGGGGGGCATCTATGGGGTGTCCAAGGGGGGGGGGATGGTGTCCAGGTTTGGGGGGGGGGTGTCCGGGGGGGGGGGGGTGGGCCGGTCCAGGGGGTTGGTGGGGCTGCCCAAGGGGGGTTGGGTGGTGTTCGAGAGGGTGGGGGTGGTCGTCCTTTTGTGGGGGGGTGTCCAGGGGGGGTGGGGGCTATCCAGGTGATGGGGTGGTTTCTAAGAGGGGTGGGGGTTCCGTCCAGAGGGGTGGTGGTTTTCCAGGGTGTGGGGGTGTCCGGGGGTGGGGGTGTCCATGGGCGTGTCCAGGGGTGGGGGTGTCCTAGGGTGGGGGGTGTCCAGAGGGGTGGGGGTGTCCAGGGGGTGGGGGTGGTCTAGGGGGTTGGTGGGGTTGTCCAAGGGGGTGGGGTAGGGGTGGCTATCCACGGGGGTGGGGGTGTCCAAGGGGGGGTGGGGGAGGGGTCCAGGTAGTGGGATGGTGTCTAGGGGGTGGGGGTGTCCAGGGGTTAGGGGGCCACACCGAGCCTTATATTGAGATAGAGTTGACTCGACACATCGCAAAGTACTATTGGATTGTTCTCCTAAAGGATCATCCCAATCCGAATGCGTTTGGTCATATTTGCGTACGTCGGTTATTGTTTTCACTTAAAATTTTGTCCATTTTAAACAAAAGAGAGACCCTTTGAGTGATACCGGCCACACCGTTCCTCATATTGAGGCGGGTTTTGACTCATACACGTCAAAAAGGACCCATTAATAGTTCCCTTAAAGTATCAGCACAATACGAAAGCATTTGGTCGGATTTTCATAGTTCAGTTGTTGTTTTCACTTAAAATTGTGTCCATTTTAAACAAAAGGCAGACACTTTGAGTGATACCGGCCACACCATGGCTCAGATTGAGGAGGGGATGACTTGTACACGTCACAAAGGACCCAGGGATCATTCTCCTAAAGGATCAATACAATCCAAACGCGTTTGGTCAGATTTCCATACATCAGTTTTTGTTTTCAATTAAAAATCTGTCCATTTTAAACAAAAGACAAACACTTTGAGTGATACTAGCCACACCATGCCGCGGATTGAGGTGGGGTTGACTCGTACATGTCCCCAACGCACCCATGGATCATTATATTAAAGGATCAACATAATTAGAATGCGTTTGGTCAGATTTTCGTACATCAGTTGTTGTATTCACTTAAAATTTTGTTCATTTTAAAAAATAGACAGACACTTTGAGTGATACTGGACACACCATGCCACATATTGGGGCGGGATTGACTCATACACATCACAAAGGACCCATGGATAATTCTACTAAAGGATCAACACAATACGAATGTGTTTGGTCAGATTTTTGTATGTTAGTAGTTGTTTTTACTTAAAATTCTGTGAATTTTAAACAAAAGAGAGACCCTTTGAGTGATATTGGCCACACCATGACTCAGATTAAGGAAGGGACGACTCTTACATGTCACAAAGAAAACATGGATCGTTATCCTAAAGGATCAACACAATCTGAATGCGTTTGGTCATATTTTCGTAGGTCAGTTGTTGTTTTCCCTTAAAATTGTGTCCATTTTAAACAAAAGACAGGCACTTTGAGTGATACCGGCCACACCGTGCCTCTGATTGAGGCGGGGCTGACTCGTACACGTAACCAACACAACCATTGATCATTATTATAAAGGATAAACACATTATGAATGTGTTTGTTGGGATTTTCGTATGTCAGTTGTTGTTTTCACTTAAAAATATGTCCATTTTAAACAAAAGAGAAACACTCTGAGTGATACCAGCCACACCGTGCCTCGGATTGGGGCAGGGTTTACTCGTACATGTCCCCAAAGAACCCATGTATTGTTATCCTAAAATATCAACACAATCCTAATGCGTTTGTTTGGATTTTCATACATTAGTTATTGTTTTCACTTAAAATTCTGTCCATTTTAAACAAAAGAGAGACCCTTTGAGTGATACTGGCAAAACCATGCCTCAGATTGAGGCGGGGTTGAATTATACATGTCAAAAATGACCCATGGTTAGTTTTATTAAAGGATGAAAACAATTATAATGCATATTGTTCGGTTTTTCATAGGTTAGTTGTTGTTTTCACATAAAATTATGTCCATTTTAGACAAAAGATAAACACTTTGAGTGATACCGGCCATACCCTACCTCGGATAGAGGTGGGGTTGACTCATAAATGTCCAAAAGGACCAATTGATCGTTATCCTAAAGGATCAACACAATATGAATGCGTTTGTTTATATTTCCATACACCAGTTGTTGTTTTCACTTAAAAATCTGTCCATTTTAATCAAAATACAGACACATTGAGTGATACCGGCCACACCGTGCCTCATACTGAGGCGTGGTTGACTCATACACGTCCCCAACACACCCATGGATTGTTCTCCTGAAGTATCAACACAATACTAATGAGTATGGTTGGATTTCCATACGTTAGTTTTTATTTTCACTTAAAATTCTGTCCATTTTAAACAAAAGAGAGACACTTTGAGTGATTCCGGCCACACCGTTCCTTGGATTGAGGCGAGTTTGACTCTTACAAGTCACAAACGACCCATGGATCTTTATCCTAATGTATAACCACAATCCGAATTCATTTTTTCAGATTTCCGTAAATCCGTTTTTGTTTTCACCTAAAATTATGTCCATTTAAAAAAAAAGAGAGACCCTTTGAGTGATACCGGCCACACCGTGCCTCATATTGATGATGGGTTGAATCTTACATCTCAAAAATGACTCATGGATAATTATCTTAAAGTATCAACACAATCCGAATGCATTTGGTTGGATTTTCATTGGTCAGTTGTTGTTTTCACTTAAAATTGTGTCAATTTTAAACAAAAGAGAGACACTTTGAGTGATACTGGCCACATTGTGCCTTAGATTGAGGCAGGGTTGACTCATACTCATCCAAAACGCACCCATGTATTGTTATCCTAAAGGATCAACACAATCTGAATGATTTTGGTCAGATTTCCATACGTCAGTTTTTGTTTTCACTTAAAAATTTGTCCATTTTAAACAAAAGAGAAAAAATTGAGTGATACCGACCACACTGTGCCTCAGATTGAGGAGGGGTTGACCCGTACATGTCCAAAATGAACCCATGGATCGTTATCATAAATGATGAACACAATCCGAATGTGTTTGGTCATATTTGCGTATGTCAGTTGTAGTTTTCACTTATAATTATATCCATTTTAAACAAAAGAGAGACACTTTGAGTGATACCGGCCACACTGTGCCTCGAATTATGGTGGGGTTGACACGTATGAGTCAAAAAGGACCCATGTATATTTCTACTAAATGATCAACACAATCCAAATTCATTTGGTCAGATTTTCATAGGTCAGTTTTTGTTTTCACTTAAAATTGTGTCCATTTTAAACAAAATATAGACACTTTGAGTGATACCAGCCACACCATGCCTCATATTGAGGCGGAGTTAACTCTTACACATCCCCAACACACCCATGGATCTTCCACCTAATTTATCAACACAATTGTAATGCGTTTGTTCAGATTTCAGTATGTTAGTTGTTGTTTTCACTTAGAAATCTATCCATTTTAAACCAAAGAGAAACACAGTGAGTGATACCGGACACACCGTGACCCAGATTGAGGTGGGGTTGACTTTTACATGTCCCCAATGCACCCATGGATCATTCTCCTAAAGTAAAAAAAACAATACGAATGCGTTTGGTCGGATTTACAAACGTCAGTTGTTGTTTTCACTTAAAATTTTGTCCATTTTAAACCAAAGAGAGATGGTTTGAGTGATTCCGGCCACACCATGCCTTATATTGAGGAGTGTTTGACTCGTACATGTCACAAAGGACCCATGGATCGTTATCTTAAAGGTTCAACATAATCTGAATGTGTTTGGTCAGATTTTCGGAGGTTAGTTATTGTTTTCACATAAAATTGTGTCCATTTTAAACAAAAGGCAAACACTTTGAGTGATACCAGCCACACCGTGCTTCAAATTGAGGCAGGGTTGACTCATACACATCTTCAATGAACCCATGGATCATTATATTAAATTATAAAAACAATCCGAATGTGTCTGTTCAGATTTTCATACATCATTTGTTGTTTTCACTTAACATTCTATCTATTTTAAACAAAAGAGAGACACTTTGAGTGATACCGGCCACACCGTGCCTAGGATTGAGGCGGGGTTGACTCATACATGTAAAAAATTACCCATTTATCATTCTCCTAAAGGATCAAAAAAATCTGAATGTGTTTGGTTAGATTTGCAAACATCAGTTGCTGTTTTCACTTAAAATTCTGACCATTTTAATCCAAAGAGAGACCCTTTGAGTGATACCGGCCACACCGTTCCTCAGATTGAGTCAAGGTTTTCTCTTACACATCAAAAATGTCCCATGGATCATTCTAATAAAGGATCAACACAATAAAAATGCGTTTTGTTGTATTTTCGTAGGTCATTTGTTGTTTTCACTTAAAATTGTGTCCATTTTAAACAAAAGACAGACACTTTGAGTGCTAGCCAAACCGTGCCTTATATTGAGGTGGGGATGAATTGTAACAACCTCAATGCACCCATGGGTTTTTATCTTAAAATATCAACATAATAAAAATGCCTTTGGTCAGATTTCAGTACGTCATATGTTGTTTTCACTTAAAAATCTATCCATTTTAAACAAACGAGAAACACTTTGAGTGATACCGGACACACCATGCCTCAGATTGAGGTAGGTTTGACACATAAACATCCCCAACACACCCATTTATTGTTATCCTAAAGTATCAACACAATCCGAATGCATTTGGTCAGATTTTCATATGTCAGTTGTTGTTTTCACTTAAAAATCTGTTCCTTTTAAACAAAAGAGACACACTTTGAGTGATACCGATACACCGTGCCTCAGATTGAGGTGGGGTTAACTCGAACCTATCCCCAAAACACCCATTTATCATTCTACTAAAGTATAAACACAATAAGAATGCGTTTTTTTGGATTAGCGTACATCAGTTGTTGTTTTCACTTAAAATTCTATCCATTTTAAACAAAAGACAGACACTTTGAGTGTTACCGGTGACACCATACCTCATATTGAGGCGGGTTTGACTCATACACGTCCCCAATGATCCAATGGATCATTATACTGAAATATAAACACAATAAGAATGCTTTTGGTTGGATTTACATACATTAGTTGTTGTTTTCAATTAAAAATATGTCCATTTTAAACAAAAGATAAAAACTTTGAGTGATACCGGCCACATCATGCCTCAGATTGAGGTGGGTTTGACTCGTACACATCCCCAATGAACCCATGGATCATTCTCATAAAAGATCAACACAATCCGAATGCATTTAGTCAGATTTAAGTACGTCAGTTGTTGTTTTCACTTAAAATTCTGTCCATTTTAAAAAAAAGAGAAACACTTTGATTGGTTCATCATTATTTCATGTTGTTGGTGCATATCATCTATTAAAATGGGAAAATGAACCATTGGATAAAGGATGTTTTTTTAAAAAAATTACAATTTTCCTATGAACATTTAAACACGGTAATGTTTCATCGTTTGATCCCCTTAACCCCCCTAAAAATGACCGCCAATTTTACAAATCCCCAAGTCAGATATTCATTCTATTTGTGTAAAATCTGCCATTAGGTATGTTCCCCACTCGTTTATGACCAAATATATATCGTCTTGTTAGTATGAGGCTTTTCAGTAGTCATAGTAGTACTTAAAAATATAAAAATAAATAATTAATAAATAAATTAAATGAAATAGTAGTTGTTTTTGAAAATACCTTTTTAGGGATGCTAGTTTGTTGATGAAAAATGATCTCTTTCATAAATTTACAAACATAATAACCATAATCATTATCGTTTGTTTGTTTTGGACACTACAAAAAAATTAATCATTAGGAGATTAAGTAACTTTTGTTGAGATGTGTTTGGATAGTGAAATTTTATTATATATACCCTGATATTTGTCCAGATGTAGTACTTTCTCAGCTCCTTATACATAGCCCATGTCCTCATTCCCTTTCTAGACGATAATGAGTAATCTCCCCATCATAACAGAATCCTCAGTAAAAGATAGTATAAATTATATTACTTGATTTTTAGACCTAAAACGTAGGATGTAGTGTCTTACAGATTCAAAAACTCCATCACGTGTGGTTATATTTATGGATATCCTTTCTTTGAATCCAGAAAATGAATATTTGGCGTATCCAAGTTCACCAAAATTAGCATCCCATGCTACCTAAAAACATAAAAGGTAATAAGTAATAAAAGAAGTGATAGTATAATTGACATGATTTAATCATAGAGATTTACCCCTACATGGTTGTTATTAGGAAGATTCTATCATTTGTAATTTTTCTTTCAAATGTTTTCAGTAATCCGTTCACTATTTCATTCTTTTTTGATGGACCTAATTTCGTTAGATATATTGATGTGGTATGAGGACTAACGAGTCTGAATATTGGCTCCTGGAAAAATTCCTTCAACTATTTTTCATATATACGGCTGTCAACAATATAAAATGCATTTATTCATAATTTTTGAATTAGATCATCTATTAGAAAATGAATTCATGAAAACATACCTCATATATATTTACAACTGTGACTCCTAGCCAACTATTTTCAAGGATCCCATTACATTTTCAGTAGGAACTAAATTTTGACTTTCCTCTATGTATATATTCTTTTCGAAAACCACTATATTACTACCACCACCTCTTAGCTTCTTATCCACATGAGTCTTCAATTCTAGTAAATGTTGATAAAGAACATGTGGTGTTATTGTGCTTTCAGTAGCTCCTTGGGATCGGTTGGTCGATCCTTTATATGGTTTTGAGCCGACGTTTGTCACCTCCTTCCCTTTGTCCTTCTATAATAACATTCATTGGTTCAGACCCTTTTTTCATTAATTGTTAAAGATTTATCTTGAAAAAAAGGAAATAAATACCTCTTTGTCTGTATGTACTCTTACACGTTGAGACAAACATGAAATGAATGTACCAGTAGCCTTTTCGACTGTATGAATATCATCGTCATCATGTGGAATAGGTAGCCCTGCATTTGGCTCATGAGCTACAGTAATCGTCACTTTCAGATGATCTTTCAGAGGTGGTCTATTATGCAGCGTGTCATCTGGGATGTTGAACACTGTAGCCCTAGATAGAAGGTGATAGGTGGGGGTTGACAGATATAAATCACAATCATTATCACCCTTTAGATGATCAGTACAAGAAAATTATCAGTGTTTGTCTGATTCACCTTTCATGTAAACAATTATTAGAATATTGATTACCACAGTTAAGACAACTCTTTGTGGGGAATGGCTCCCCTCAAAGCTGGTGGGGGGTGGGGTGGGATCTTCATGTGCTGGTTTTTCCTGAGTTGTGTCTTATCCTTGCTTCCCACCCATAAAAATTTCTAGCTACTCTCCCTTACATTTCAATTTTTCTTCAAGCGTTTTTAGTTGTTCATTCATTTATTTCAATTTTTCATCTCTATCCTCCATTTTTTTCTTCTCAAAATATACTCGGGGTGTCACCCCAAACCCCGCACCTCTGACACGACCATATTGTTCTGGCTACTTCAAAGCCATCGATAATAGGTCTGCATCTTCTACAGGAGTATCTGATTCCTGTGATTGTCCGATATAGGAAAATAACTAAATATATTTATGTAGTAGCAATTTAAAACAAATATTTTTATCGTCATGTCACACATAAACATATTTACCACACTTTTTGTGTGTTCTCATCTACTATATTCCATTCATTATTCACACCCGCCTCCTTCCATAGCACATGATGTGGGATGGAAGTGTACTTGGTTTTAGACTCATCAATATACATATAAATATAAAAAGATAATTATTATGTTGTTTAATGGAAACTACCAATATTACTATAAATTTAAAATACGTACCATTTTCTTTTCTAGAGAAGCATACCCCATCCTTGCTTTACAATAGGGGTATTTTGGTTTTCATGCACGTTCCTTATTTTCTGTACAGAGTTTCAATTTTATAAACAAAATATTGACAATCAAAGTGATGAATACACGTATCCTCAAACAACTTATTATCACCCACAATGTACCTGAAACTTCTCATCCCCATGACGACCAATAAATGCATCCCATGTTTCTTTGGATATCAGGTGAGCGTAGACAATGGGTGGGTGCGGGTTTATTTTACCTTTGGAATATTTCAGGTGACATCTTGTTAAAATAGTGCGAAAACCTCAATGAATCCTTCCTACAAGCCTTAGTACATAATCCTTGCATGAATCGTCTACAATAAATGTACTCTGCAAGAGACTATGAAGAGTACGAAATTGTTTCATTATTTTATTTGCAAGTAAATTAAATAAATAATATCATAATGTTACTAAAATTTCTTCCCAGATCACAACCTTCAGCCTGGACACAACATGGTTCCATGAATCTATTTCAATCGATACATGTTGCTGAGTGAAAACTCCAATGTGACTACTAAACATAGCCTTGTTGGGTTTCACATGTTGGTCTCGTGCATTCTATCCGACATCAAATTTGATGCCTTTTCTTTTCTCATTAAGAACTTTGGCTAAAACCATCAAACTATGATGCACCTGTGTTTTCTGCAATGCCAGTCCTTCATTCCCGACCATTTCATAGATATCAAAATCATCTATAGGTTCATCTGAAATGGTAGAAATAGAATTTTCTTATAGTTTTTGGACCTCAACACTATGACCAACAATAGGTTCAAACACATGTTGTTGCTCTGCACTATGAGAAGCCACAGCAAGAGAAGCAGCAGCGGCAGCAGTAGCAGCTTGAGAGTCTTGTTCAACCTCAAGGTTATGAGCACCAGAACATGCATAAGTCATTCTCTAAAAAAGTGTCTGAATAGTTAATTTAGATTACATAAATTCAGTAATGATAAGATAATAACATTAGATAACAAGATCTACATTACAAACTAAATATAACCTATTTATTGAACTCTCTCCCTTTTTTTCAACGGCTAAAGGGATTTGACACCTCTATCGATTATCCAAATCCCATCATCGTGGTCTCCTCTAACATAAAAAACATCATCTACATTTGAAATACTGTGAAGTGATTGCAACGTACCACTGAAAGGATCGTCCTCAACTGAATTTTCATTGGACCCTTCAGTAGTTTTGGACGATAACAGAACAATCGACCACTTTAGGTATGCAGGATCTAGAACATAAAAAACATATACCGCTTGTGATTCCATTATAAAATGTCCTTCTTTTGTACCCTTCTTTACTAAAATAAACTTTCACAAATACACATTCATATATTTTAACACCACTGTTTTTATCAACCCATTTTCATTAAAAAATTGGCAATTGGAATGTCGTATAATCAAACTCCCTTATTTTTTTGATAATTCCAAAGTATGACATATTTTCATAAATTTGATTTCTGTCCTTACTACCAGAAACATGCATCACTTCATCCACTAGTGTTACTCCACTATTTTTCATGGTACTATCTTTATCATGTTCATCTTTATGGAGTGTATAACCATTAATTACATAACCATTGTAAGATAATACATACACACTTGGTCCGGTGGCTAGCCATCGAATTCGTTCTAAAATTGAATTCAGATTTTCATCCAACTCTTTAAAAATATGGTCCTAAAACCATCCTATAAACTAGTGATTATGTGTATTTGATAACCATTTTTCAGCCCTTGATGGATTCAACTGCCTAAGAATTTCATGGGGAGTTTCAATATATGGAGCAACCTACAAAATATTATGAAAAACATAAAGGTGGGCCTGCTCCCGATCAGTAATACTGATTTTCACAACATCTCTTCCAAAAATCCCCTCACCCTCAATGCATCCAGTGTGATGAGATTTCGGGTGACCAATGCTTTCCACATCCGATAGGTATTTGGTACAAAATTCAATGTCTTACTTAACAATATATCGATCCACTATACAAACCTCTGGTTGAATTCGATATTTGACATACACTTTCAAAATATTCATATACCGTTCAACGGGGTACATCCATCTATAGTGCATAAGACCACAAAGTCGAATCTCTCTCACCAAGTGAATCATCAAATGAACCATCATATCAAAGAATGTTGGCGGGAAGAACATTTCTAATTCACATAACATGATGAAATTTTTTTCTCCATGGTTGGAAATTTCAACGGGTCTAAATGTAACGCCCCGACCCCAGTTACCCAGAGTCGGTGCATTATTACATAACATTGGCATGATCACAAGAAATATCAAATATCGAGAGACCGATCGGTTTAGTAGCTTTGGAAACACTAGATATATTAATAAAGTTTTACATTACATCATGAAGTGAAAAACTACTACAACAACATATTGTCTCCATATTCCACACTATTATCCCCTCATAATATCCCTGCAGGTCATTAATAATTTACTTATTCACATCCTGGGAAAAATAAAACATAGAAAAGGGGTGAGCTCAAATGCCCAGTAAGGATAACAATATAGCAGAAACATTCATAAATAAGAATAAACATTTAAGGCAATGTATAACTAAAACAAAATCCTTTTAAACTTGAACTTCAACATAGTATGGCAAAAATAAAATGAAATAATGCCATTTACTTATTCACATGGATATTCTACTAATCGAATAATCACATGCAATATCAATAACCACTTTCATAATGATGGAATGCATAATGCCAGACTATCATAACCACATAGCCAAGGCCTCGTGCCAAGACTAGAAATAAGATTTTGTCAAGGCCTTGTGCCAAGACACTAGTTTTTCTCATAAGACCTACGGATACATCGAGGAGCTATAGCAGGCTCCACACGTCACATATTAAGTCCAATGCATTCCCATATGAAAAGGTTTAAACATAACACAAAAATTCGTATTAAAACTAGCATACGAAATGTAAATACTTCATCCATAAACCATGAATGGTATAAAAATAACACATCCACAATCAACCATATCAAAAAACCTTCAATACAATATAAAATTATTGTTTCATAATAAATCAACTTCAAATAAGTGTAAAATCCATCAATGGATGTTGACATAGATGAAATCAAAAATCTTTTTAGAGAAATATATCTTTCTATTTTGAAATCATTTAAGAGTCATTTATTTATAAAATAAAACATTTTCTTTAAATATATTATTATAAGCTTGTAAGTGAAGCATCGACGATTTTATAATGGCGGAAAATAGCCACACCCACCGTATAAGTTAATAAAAACATTCTTACCTTAATTTTGTCGGAAAGGTTAAAAAGCACCTTTTTTGGAAAATGACGGAAGCATTACTTTATAAACCTCTTATAAAAAGTAAAACAAGGGTATAAATTACTTTAACCCATATTCTAGTAAATAGAAAAAATGTTTTGAAATTCATTTTTAAGAAACATGGATGTGGATGATAAAGAGATCCCAGTAGATTATTATGTATAAACAACCTCGGATAATGTAGAGATTGCGAAATAAACCCTTACCTTGTACTTTTCCTTGGTTTGGGTAGGTTAAAATCTTGTATAATGGTGAAATAATTGTTATTAGATTATACAAGAATCATATCTATTAATATGATATCATATATGATCTTTTACCATTGATTTGTTAATAATATCTTAGTATTATCATTGTTTCGGGTGTTAACTTACTCGTTTTCTTTTATATGTGTTGTTATGTAAGCTATGTTTGTCATGGATAGGTTGTATCTTAATCATATCCATAATTATATCAAGTCCTTAGATACTATTATTAATCATCAAATGAGAATTACACTTGAATGGATACGATGGAGAATGAATCTTAGCGCGTTCGTGGAGACGGTAGTCCGTACGTACGCACGAGCGACAATATCATTCTTTTGATATTAAAATAATATATAATTGAATGGTATAAAATATATACATAACAATTAACATGTTATATTTATTATTTATATGAGTAACACATCATTATTATACCCATCCAAATAATAATTTATTGAATAATAATTACACCACGACGTGGAGACGGTAAGTCGTACATACACACGTATGGTGACATGTTATTCAAAGGATGGATAGAATAATGAATATGGTTGTACCATATTTATAATAACATCAAAGTATATATATGATACTGTAGTTATTATTTTAGAATGGTAATAACAAAGAAGGAAGAAGTGGAAGAAAAAAGGAACGTGGAAAAGGGTGGTGAAATAATTACCTCTTCTTCAGGTTCTTCCTTTTGATTTGATCAAAAGCGCTCTTTGGTTGGCTTTCTGAATAAAGGAAGGCCTATAGTATGAAGTGAGGGTTGTTGAGAGAGTATTTGTGCAGAGTTTGGTGGAGCCAAAAAGCTTTTAAGGTGTGATTTAATGAGAAGGGAGAGTTCCCTTTTATAAGAGGGGCGAGGAGAACCTTTAGAAAAGATAGATATATTATATTATAATAAATATATATTCGGTTTCTAATGGATCAAAAGTGGATTATTTAAAGGTTAAGGTGGGGATGGGTCGAAAACCACTCAACCAATAGGATTTAGATAGGTTTGGGATACTATATTAACCACATCATTAAGTATTAACTCTTAGTTAATTAGTTTCACTTTTACAATGTCTCTTTGTATTTTTATATTATATGGTTAATAAAATTACTATATACAACCAAGAGACCCCCAAGTGGTCCATTAATGATAAACGTATCATGATATAAGTCTCTTGGCAGAACCTTAGATTTTTATGAATTCAATATCAATTAATAATATAATATTTGTTTTAAAAATTCTTTTTTGTCAATTTTGACACTATTCAATAATTGATTTTTGTGGGCCTCATAACAGAAAGATTACTTCGAAAAAAGATACTTAAGTCACTCCTAACATATCATATTAACCTAGAAAATTAGTGTAATTCAGTAAAAGTCTAAAATTATATTTATTTGGGTATTTATAATATCAGTTATTTTAATTTTTCACTATTATGGTAATTTCTGCATCATCATTGTTTCATAAATAAATTAAAATATTTAATGTCTAAAAATTATAAATAAAATATCATTATGTAGGAAATCGTTTTAGATTTCTAATTACAATTTAAAATCGAATTTATCTTATGTATAACCCTATATTAAAAATGTTTTAGTAAGTAAACTTTGATTTTAACTCTTTTAACTCTTCTTTGAATTAAATAATAATAAATGTCCTAATCTAATCCAAGTCGACCTAATGATAATATTTCATTCGTAAGGTTGTTTTTGGTACAATTAAGATTATCCAATAGAATTAGGACATGTTTTATGGTAATATTAATATCATCTTTACCCTTAATTACCCTATTTACTTTTAAACGTGGTAAATAAAAGTAAAAAGTTACTATTCACCAAAAATTATTTTCATCTCATTGAACCACATTTTACTCCTTGATATTTATAGTGTCTCTCGGATTTTCGAAATTCCAATCACAGAAGCGGTAAAATTACGTTTTATGAAAAATTCAGTTTTTTAACTACCACTTAGTAGTTTCACTATTCATCAAAAATTGAATTTTTTCAGAACAATGCCAAAATATCACCGTAATCTATAATTTATATTCTGAATTCAAAAATGATGTCTATTTTAAAAAATTCCAAACATAAAAGTTTCATTAATTAATTTTATAATTAATTCCCGCTGTCACAACAAATAGCATGTTTTTAAGAAACAATATATATCAAAAGATTTACAATTGTTTATGTCCAATTTCAAAGTGAAATTAATTATAATGAACACCATTGGATAAAATGGTAAAAAAATATTTTAATTATACTTTAAAACCACTAAATAATATAATTTATCACTATAAATTATTTTGATTAAAAATGTTGTTTTTAAGTATTTGTCACTATTCATAAAAATTGGAAGTTCTCAGAAAAATACCAAAAATTCAACTAAGGATAATTTCGATATTCTGAATCCAAAAATGAAGTCCATTTTGAAATATAAAATATATATATTTTCAAAAAGTAGGTATTACTATTCATAACGGCTAGTTTGATTGGTTGTGGTGTGTTAGAACTCGATGTTGCGTACAACACACGCTATCGCATTATTCCAAGAGAAGCGTACCGTAGAAGCTTGGGGTGTTACATTCTCCCCTCCTTCAAATAATTTCTTCCTCGGAATTTCTAGAATACTACCGCATGAAACGACTCGGGTGTTTCTTCATCATAAGTTCCTCGGGTTCCCACGTTGCATCTTCCATCTTATGGATTCTCAACAAGACTTTTACCAGACGAGTCATCCGGTTTCTCAGTACTTGTTCTCTCATATCAAGAATCTTGATGGGATCTTCGTAATAAGACAGATTGGGTTCCAGTTCTAATTCCTCGTAGGTGAGTACATGCGTTGGGTCAGACATGTATTTCCTCAGTAAAGATACGTGGAACACATCGTGAACTTTGGAGAGACTTGGAGGCATTTCCAATCGGTAAGGTACATCCCCAATTCGTTCTAGAATTTCGAATGGTCCGATGTACCTGGGACTCAATTTTCCTTTCTTACCAAAACGTATGACTCCCTTCCATGGAGATACCTTCAGGAAAACATGATCACTAACTTGAAATTCTAAATCATTCCATTGATTATCGGCATAGCTCTTCTGCCTACTTTGAGCTGCTTTGATGGGATTTTGGATTACCTTCACCTTTTCCATCGTTTCCTCCACCAGTTCTGGGCCTACAAGTTTTCTTTCACCAACGTCATCCTAACAGGTTGGTGTGCAACATCTCTTTCTGTATAACGCTTTATATGGTGCCATATGAATACTCGAATGGAATCTATTGTTATAGGAAAATTATACCAGAGGTAAATATTGATCCCACATACCCTGAAAGTCAAGTGAGCAGGATCTCAACATGTCTTCTAAGGTTTGAATAGTTCGTTCTGATAGTCCATATGTTTGAGGGTGGTAGGCAGTGCTCAAATGAAGTTTAGTATCCAGGGATTTCTGAAGACTCTTCTAGAATCTTGAAGTAAAACGGGGATCACGATCAGAAACAATTGATAGGGGTACTCCATGATGTCTCACAACTTCATCAATATATAGTCCTGCTAGAAATTCCAGTGGTAGATCTTCTCTTATAGCAAGAAAATGTTGTGACTTGGTAAGACGGTCAACAATGACCCATACTGCATCGTTCCTTCTAGGAGTCTTTGGTAGCCCCATGACAAAGTCCATCGTAATATTGTCCCATTTCTACTCTGGTATGGTAAGAGGTTGCAATACTCCACCAAGTTGTTGCCTTCCAGCTTTCACTTGTTGATAAACCATACATCTGGACACAAAATCAGCAATCTCCCTCTTCATGTTGTCCCACCAAAAATGTTCCTTCAAATATATGTACATTTTGGTGCTCCGAGGGTGTATAGAGAAATTGGAACTATAAGCATCATCCAACAATTCCCTTTTTAGATCAGGTATATCAGGAACACAATGTCTCTTCCCGAATCTCAAAATTCCATCTTCATACACAACGTCTCTTAATCTCCTATCATTCACAGCTTTAATCTTCTTTTGAAATTCTTCATCATCCATCTGAGAACTCTTAATCCTTTCTAGTAAAGATGGTTTGACAACCATTTGAAAAATCATTGATGTTTCACCTTCCCTGGTTATTCCCATGTCCATCTTCACTAGATCCAGGAAAATTGGATCCCTTTCAATTCTCATATTGTTCAAAACTCCATGATATTTTCTTCTCAAAGCATCTTCCACCTTGTTTGCTTTCCGCGGGTGGTAGTGTATCGTACAATCATAATCATTGAGTAATTCAAGCCATCTTCTTTGCCTCATGTTGAGTTCTTTTTGTGATAAAGTATACTTCAAACTCTTTTGATCAGTATAAATCTCACATTTTTCAGCATAGAGGTAGTGCCTCCATATCATCAAAGGAAAGATCACAGCTGATAACTCAAGATCATGAGTAGGATAGTTTTTCTCATGAATTTTCAACTGTCGTGATGCATAGGCAATAAACCTATCATTCTGCATAAAGACACAACCAAGTCATTTCTTCGATGCATCACTATAAATAACGAACCCATCATTCACCGATGATAGAGTCAATATAGGAGCATTGACTAATCTTCTCTTCAGTTCTTTGAAACATTATTCACACTCTTTTGTCCAAACAAATTTAACCCCTTTACATGTGATCTTCGTTAATGGGTTTGCCAATCGGGAAAAATTCTGGACAAAACGTCGATAATAACCTGCCAAACCAATAAAACTGCGTACCTCAGTTATACTCATAGGTGCTGGCCATTCTTGGATTGCCTTTGTCTTAGAAGGATCAATAGAGATTCCATCTTTAGATACAATATGGCCAAGAAAAGAAATCTCATGTACCCAGAATTCAGACTTCCTCAACTTCCCATTTAATTCATGTCTTCTCAGAGTCTTCAGGATAATGCACAAGTGACTTTCATGATCCTCATAGCTTTTAGAGTATACCAAGATATCATCAATAAATACCACCACAAATTCATCAAGATATTCCTTTAAAACTCAATTCATCAGATCCATGAATACAAAGGGTGCATTAGTCAATCCAAAAGGCATTACAGTAAACTCGTAATGCCCATACCTGGTTCGAAATGTTGTCTTCAGAATGTATTCCTTCTTTACACACAACTGATGGTATCCAAATCGATGGTCAATCTTTGAAAAGTATTGAGCTCCAGGCAGTTGGTCAAATAAATCATCAATCCGAGGTAGGGGATACTTGTTCTTTATTTTTATAGCATTTATCTCCCTGTAGTCGATACATAACCTCATAGATCCATATTTATTTTTAACAAAAAGAATAGGGGCTCCCCAGGGAGAAACACTAGGGAGAATAAATCCCTTTTTACTCAATTCCTCAAGTTGTTTATTTAGTTCAACTAATTCTATAGTGGCCATTCTATAAGGGGTCTTCGATATAGGCCTTGATCCAAAAATTAAATCAATGGAAAACTCAACTTCTCGTTCTGGAGGATGTCCAGGTAAATCTTCCGGAAACACATCTACATATTCTTTCACAATAGGTACATCCTCTATTTGAACATTCCTTTCCTCACCCATAGTAATTTCATTCTCTTCCTCCCCAATAATTGAATTTAGTTGAGTTACTGGGGGTGGATCTAGATAAGAATTAGGTTTTGACGATTCTGTTCTAAAGATAAGGTGTTCCTTATCATCATCATCAAGAATAGTAACCTCTTTCTTCTTACAATAAATATTTTCATAATAGTCTGAAAGCTAGTCCATGCCGAGGATTATATCAAACTCAATCATAGGTATGAAAATGAGATCAGTAGATAAAGAACATTTATGTTCTCTAATGGGGACTGATTCACAAAACTTTGTTGTAATGATACTTCCCTTAGGAGTTTTAACTGAAAAATCCCTTGTTAAGTCAAATTGTAAATATATATTTTTCTTAGAAAACTGGGAAGATATGAAACAATGCGATGATCCAGAATCAAATAATGCATTTCCTAAACTTGAGGAAACCATTAAATTACCCGCCACCACGTCTTTTGGAGCTTCTACCTCAGCAGTAGTGATAACATAATCTTGTCGTTGATCCCTTGGCCTTTTCTGAGGTAAGTGCCCCTGAAGATTAGGACATTCATTTGCATAATGTCCCATCTCCCTGCAATTGTAACATTGAACATTGGTAGATTCCTTCTTCCCATTGCATTCACGAGCTTAGTGGCCTTTTTCACCACACTTGTAACAGACACCCATTCCCTTCAAGCAAGTACCAGGGTGTTTCTTCACATATTTACCACAGGATGGATATTCAACCTTTCCCTTTATCCCCTTATTTCCATTCCCAGAATGATCAGAAGATATCTTCTTCTCTTGCTCTGCTTTGATGTCATAAGACTTAGAGAACTCCTTTTCTGTCTTGATAGCACATGAGACAATGTCTTCGTACGACGGGAAGGATTGTGAGACTAATGATCGACGGGGAAATGGTTTTAACCCATCAAAAAAAATGATCAATCTTACTTCTTGGGTTACGTATATAATCTCCAGCATACCTTGCTAAACTTGTAAAGTTAGCCTCATACTTTGCAACATTCTCATCCTCCTTTTGTCTCAGACTCAGAAATTGCTTTTCCATATCTGCTCGAGGGTCACGAGGAAAGTATGTTTCTAAAAACAGATCTTTGAACTCCCTCCATTACATATTTGATACTTCATCATCTTCCTATGTGTTTTGATTCAATGAACACCATTGATCAGAATATACAGTGAGGCGGTAAACTGCCATGATAACTTTTTCCCTTTCACTACTCCCCAAAGCCTGAAATATTTTCTCTAGAGAATTTATCCATTGCTCAGATACTAAGGGATTTTTACTCCCATTGAACGTTGGTGGTTGTTTCCTCATGAATCGATCTAACATTGATCCTCCATGCTGCAGATCAGGGTGATCCATACGGGTAAGGTTATTATTCATAACCTGAGTGATTTTTCCCGGTATGGTGATTAGCTGATCGGCACCAGTTGCATCGCCAGCTCCACTATAATTATCTTGAGCAGGAGGGAAATCCATACACGGAGTGTGTTCATTGATACAGTTTCCATTTATTCCACTAGGCTCCATTTCTAAACAATGGCATAAACTAGATTAGTTTATGAATCAAAATACATAATTCCATACTTATAAAACACTTGAAATAAATTGGACAATTTATGGATATAATCCATAATTATAAAAATGATTTCTTTGAGGAATTATATACTCATAAACCCTTCATAATTATTTGTAAAGAAAATGAGAGTTATCCTATGCATATACCCCGGGAGTGTCGTAACCAAGAGTGTAGCAAGGCCCGTTGTCGTGCACCAGTTTATGTTCAAGTCTAGCTCAAAGCGGTGTTTTCGGGTTTTACCCCTAGATATATCTGTGCCAGAGCCGCCTCTACCTGCTTGTTTCCAGATAGGGATGTATTTCTCGGAATACTCACAAAATCTCTACAATACCAAAATTCAAGGATGTTCTTCTATACTAATCCTCAAAGTCCATCTTAGGTCTATGTTCTGTAATCAGAGTTTATCTAAATCTAGCTTCCAAGGTTTGTACTAAACGTCCTCTGATACCAACTGTAACGCCCCAACCCCAGTTACCCAGAGTTGGTGCATTATTACATAACTTTGGCATGATCACAAGAAAGATCAAATCTCGAAAGACCGATTGGTTTAGTAGACTTGGAAACACTAGATATATTCATAAAGTTTTACATTACATCATGAAGTGAAAAACTACTACAACAACATATTGTCTCCATAATCCACACTATTATCCCCTCATAATATCCCTGCAGGTCATTCATAATTTACATCTTCACATCAAGGGATAAATAAAACATAGAAAAGGGGTGAGCTCAAATGCCCAGTAAGGATAACAATATAGCGGAAACTTTCATAAATAAGAATAAACATTTAAGGCAATGTATAACTAAAACAAAAGCCTTTTAAACTTGAACATCAACATAGTATGGAAAAAATATAATGAAATAATTCCATTTACTTACTCACATGTATATTCTACTAATCGAATAATCACATGAAATATCAATAACCACATTCATAATGACGAAATACATAATTCCAGACTATCATAACCACATAGCCAAGGCCTCGTGCCAAGACTAGAAATAATATTTTGTCAAGGCCTTGTGCCAAGAGACTAGTTTTTCTCATGAGACCTACCGATGCATCGAGTAGCTATAGCGGGCTCCACCCATCACATATTATGTCCAATGGATTCCCATATGAAAAGGTTTAAACATAACATAAACATTCGTATTAAAACTAGCATACGAAATGTAAATAATTCATCCATAAACCATGATTGGTATAAAAATAACACATCCATAGTCAAACATATCACAAAACCTTCAATACAATTTAGAAGTTTTGTTTCATAATAAATCAACATCAAATAAGCGTAAAATCCATCAATGGATGTTGACATAGATGAAATCAAAACTCTTTTTATAGAAATACCTCTTTCTATTTTGAAATCATTTAAGAGTCATATATTTATAAAATAAAACATTTTATTTGAAAATAATATTATTATAAGCTTGTAAGGGAAGCTTCGACGATTTTACAACGGCGGAAAATAGCCGCACCCTCCGTATATGTTAAAAAACATTCTTACCTTAATTTTGTCAAAAAGGTTAAAAAGCACCTTGTTTGGAAAATGACGGAAAGATTCATTTATAGACCTCTTATAAAAAGTCAAAAAAGGGTATAAATGACTTTAAACCATATTCTAGTAAAGAGAAAAAATGTTTTGAAATTAATTTTTAAGAAACATGGATGTGGATGATAAAAAGATCCCAGTATATTATTATGTATAAACAACCTCGGATAATGAAGAGATTGTGAAATAAACCCTTACATTGTACTTTTCCTTGGTTGGGGTAGGTTAACCTTCTTTATAATGGTGAAATAATTGTTATTAATTTATACAAGAATCATATATATTAATATTATATCATATATGATCTTTTACCATTGATTTGTTAATAATATCTTAGTATTATCGTTGTTTCGGGTGTTAACTTACTCCTTTTCTTTTATATGTGTTGTTATGTAAGCCATGTTTTTCATGGATAGGTTTTATCTTAATCATATCCAGAATTATATCAAGTCCTTAGATACTATTATTAATCATAAAATGAGAATTATACTTGAATGGATACGATGGAGAATGAATTTTATCGCGTTCGTGGACATGATAGTCCGTACGTACGCACGAGTGACAATATCATTCTTTTGTTATTAAAATAATATATAATTGAATGGTATAACATATATATAGAATAATTATCATGTTTTATTTAATATTTATATAAGTTACACATCATTATTATACCCATCCAAATAATAATTTATTGAATAACAATTACACCACGACGTGGAGACGGTAAGCCGTACGTACGCGCGTATGGTGACATGTTATTCAAAGGATGGATAGAATATTGAATATGGTTGTACCATATTTATAATAACATCACAGTATATATAAGATTCTGGAGTTTTATTTTAGAATTGTAATAACAAATAAGGAAGAAGTGGAAGAAGAAATGAATTTGGAAAAGGGTGGTGAAATCATTACCTCTTCTTCGGGTTCTTCCTTTTGATTTGATAAAAAGGTCTCCTAGGTTGGATTTATGACTAAAGGAAGGCCTATAAGATGATGTGAGGGATGTTGAGAGAGTATTTGGGCAGATTTTGGCCGAGCCAAAAGGCTTTTAAGGTGTGATTTAATGAGAAGGGAGAGTGCCCTTTTATAAGAGGGGTGAGGGGAACCTTTGGAAAAACTAGAAATATTATTTTATAATAAATTCATATTCGGTTTCTAATGGATCCAATGTGGATTATTTAAAGGGTAAGGTCGGGATGTGTCGCAAACCACTCAACCAATATGATTTATACAGGTTTGGGTTACTATATTAACCATATCATTAAGGATTAACTCTTAGTTAATTAGTTTCACTTGTACAATGTCTCTTTGTATTTTTATATTATATGGTTAATAAACTTACTATATACATTAAAGCGACCCTCAAGTGGTCCATTAATGTTAATAATATCATGATATAAGTCTCTTTGCCGAACCATAGATTTTTAGGAATTTAATATCAATTAATAGTATAATATTGTTTTTAAACATTCTTTTATGTCAATTTTGACACTATTCAATAATTGATTTTTGTGAGCCTCATAACAGAATTATTACTTCTAAAAAAGTTACTTTATTCACTATTAATATATCATATTAACTTATAAAATTAGTGTAATTCATTAAAAGTCACAAATTATATTTATTTGGGTATTTATAATATAAATTATTTTAATTTTTCACTATTATGGTAATTACTGTATCATCATTGTGTCAAAAATAAATCAAATTATTTAATGTCTAAAAATTATAAATAAAATATCATTATGTAGGAAATATTTTTATCTTTCTAATGAATTTTTAAAATCGAATTTATCTTATGTATAACCCTATATTAAAAATGTTTTAGTAAATAAACCTTGATTTTAACTCACTTAACTATTCTTTGAATTAAATAATAATAAATGTCCTAATCTAATCCAAGTGAACCTAAATGATAATATTTTATTCCTATGGTTGTTTTTGGTCGAATTAAGCTTATCCAATAGAATTAGGACATGTGGTAGGGCAATATTAATATCATTTTTACCCTTAATTACCCTATTTACTTTTAACCATGGTAAATAAAAGTAAAAAGTTACTATTCCACAATAATTATTTTCATCTCATTGAACCACATTTTACTCCTTGAAATTAACCGTCTCTCTTGGATTTTCGAAATTCCAATCACAGAAGTGGTAAAATTATGTTTTATGAAAAATTCAGTTTTTTAACTACCACTTAGTAGTTTCACTATTCATAAAAAATTGAAGTTTTTCAGAACAATGCCAAAATTTCACCCTAAGCTATAATTGATATTCCGAATTAAAAAATGATGCCTATTTTACAAAATTCCAAACATAAAAGTTGCATTAATTAATTTTATAATTAATTCCCACTGTCACAACAAATAGCGTGTTTTTATGAAACAATATATATCAAAAGATTGAAAATTGTTTATGTCCAATTTCAAAGTGAAATTAATTATAATGAAAACAATTGGATAAAATGGTAAAAAAAAATATTCTAATTATAATTTAAAACCACTAAATAATATAATTTATCACTATAAATTATTTTGATTAAAAAAGTTGTTTTTAAGTATTTTTCACTATTCATAAAAATTGGAAGTTCTCAGAAAAATACCAAAAATTCAACTTAAGATAATTTTGATATTCTGAATCCAAAAATGAAGTCCATTTTGAAATATAAAATATATATAATTTCAAAAATTATGTATTACTATTCATAACGGCTAGTTTCATTGGTTGTGGTGTGTTAGAATTCGATGTTGCGTACAACACGCGCTATCGCATTATTCCAAGAGAAGCGTACCGTAGAAGCTTGGGGTGTTACACTAAAACTTTTCTACATATAGCTTTGAAAAAGAAACAAAGTTTGGTTAACCTATGACGAACATTCTTGGGAAAAATGAAATGTAAACCTATAGGAATTAGATATTGCATCAAAACGTGATAGTCATGTGATTTCAAAACCTTTAACTTCAAATCATTCATTAACACAATGTTCTTGATATTTTATGAATACCCATCTAGAACCTTTACATCATTGTAGAAGTTGGAAAACTAATATCTCTCCTCCGTAGAAAGAGTATAAGTAGCTGGAGGAAGAAGCGTTCGATTTTCACCCTTCACGGGAGCCAACTCTTCTCATATTCCCATGTCAACCATGTCCATCATTGCCTTAATTCAATCCTTTATTTTTCTAGGGGAATTTAGCAACGTTCCGATAACACTGTCACATACAATTTTTTACACATGCATCACAACGATAAATTGTATGACGTAAAAACAATTCCATTATGGTAATTCAAAAAAAAATTGGTCTCTTTTTTCCAACCAATTTTCATAAGGTTTTTCAAAAATGGTTTACCAAAAATAGTGTTCACATATTTTAGTTTCTCAAACTGCTGATCACCTATTAGTGGAGACGGTGCTGCACGCTGTTCTGAACCTCTATTGAATGATGTTTTCCAAGATCGGTACTTATGATGACAAGGTAGAAATCTACAATGTCCTAGAATCACAGATTTCGATGAATGTTTCATCCTAATTGATTCTGTATATTCTTCACACATGGGACACCCTTGAGTTCTATTAATGCTATAGCCTGAAAAATTTCCATAAGCAGGGAAATAATTTATTTTCCCATACAACATCACTCTCAAAGTGAAGTATTCACTTTTATAAGCATCATACAATATAACACCAAAATCCCACAATAACTACAAATCCTCGATCAAAGGATCCAGATAAACATCAATATCGTTACCCGGTTGTTTTGGTCCTGATATAAGCATATATAACATTATAAATTTCCACTTCATGCATAAACAGGGTGGAAAGTTATAATTTACCAACATAACAGGCCATGTACTATGAGTAATGGTTTAAAAACAAAAAGTATTCACTCCATCTATAGATAACGCAAGACGAAGGTTTCTCGGCTGTTTTCCAAATTCAAGACACTCATGATCAATTTTCTTCCATTAAGGAGAGTCGGCCGGATGACGTAATTTCCCATCTTTATTTCTTTTATCTGCATTCCATGACAATTGTCTTGTAATTTTATTCACTTATATATAGACGCCTAAACCTTGGAATGATTGTAAGGTACCATAAAAAATTCATAGGATTGGATTCATATTTCTTGTATCGAGAAGAACCACACTTTGGGAATTCTGTAAGTGATTTTTTCTCCTTGAGAAACAATATACTGTCTTTTGGGCATGCAGGTATTCTTTCAGAAATCATAACCATTGAGCGTAGAATTTTTTTAGCTTCATATGTCCGGCTTGGGAGCTCATTATCTTCTAGGAGAATTTCATTCAATAGAGCAAGTAGTTTCGTAAAACTGACATCACTCCATCTGTTGCATGCTTTCAATTTATAAAACTTCAGTACAAATGAAAATGGTTTATATTTAGTGAAACCAGCATAAAATGGAATCTTTGCATAACTCTCTAACTTCTCAAACAATTTTGGGCAATCATGGAGTTCATATTCAATTGTATTTGTCATTTCCTCAATACGATCTTCTTCATCATTGATATCTATAATCACATCCTCCATTCGGTCTTTTCATTATCCATATTTTTATTCACATCTGATGATCCATAAAACGCAGTTTTATCCCTACCAGTAGCTACATTTTCTTTTTCTCCATGTTTATTCCAAATTTTATAACTCTGATATATTCCATGACATATCAAATGTTCTTCCAACACCTCTGGAGTAAGTAGTCTAGAATAACAACAACGTAAACACAGACAAAGGATTTTAGAAGGATCCTTTGCATCATCCTTTGAAAACATTATGAAATCTTTCACTCTGTTCTCATACTCTATTATCAAACAATTAGAATCCATCTAATATTTATTCATCTCTATCCTATTTGAATATCAAATATTAGTATTTATGGTTCAAGTACACAAAAGAAGACTTCCAAATATAGTAGAAGAGAACCACTTCATTATAAAAATAGAGATTAATAGAGCCTAACCATTTCCAATAAAAGGATATCATCCCACTCAACTCTGGAGGAAGAGGTCTAGCTCAATTAGACCATAGGTCTGATTCTATATGGAAAACATGGAATTCCCCATCGGGGGCAGTGAAGGAATCCCACGAATGATAATAGTAAATCCATGATTTATTAGAAACTAGACAGTCCATTCTGAGAATAACATATAGGGGAATCATTTTAAGAACAAAAAAATACCATATGATCTAAATATCTATAAAAGAGAAAGCATGCGAGGGGAACTAGAGAAATTATTCCCTCTTTATCTAGAGAGATGTTACAATCTCTATCACATAATCCATGAGCTCTATTTTAAGTATAAATAGTTCTATATTGATGATTGATATGAAATAATGATGGGAACCAATATCAAATAAAACATACACTACAGATGATCTGTAGGATGTTTTCTATAAAATACCAACACCACTTTTTTCACTATGAGGATCATTCTACATTCTATTACACTTATAGGAACCAATAAAACTACCACTGGGAATATAATTAACTCTAGTTAACCCTGGAATAATAGTCATGCCAATTTATTCCATCACATCCTTATTTAGAACATCAGAATTTTAGGTAAACATTAACATAAATAATTGATATTGGATATCTAATCGAAGACCCATATAAAACCTATGGGACATAAGATTCTTGTTTGAAACCACTTCAAGTGAAAACTGAGCAATTTTATAATTTTTTAGTATATTGATTCAATGTCTAATAACCTTAAATGAGGTTGAGAAACTCCATGGACTTACCCGATACCATCAAATCTAGATATAATATCTCCGTAAAAAATTTCTTGAAGTATTTTAAATGTAATACCCCATTTAGCTTAACTATAACTATATATTCCGATAATATCCTTCTAGACCCCCCATGATTTAATATGGAGAAGTTTACATTAGTGGAATATGAAATCTCCAAAAACTCAAATAGCCTTTAAATATTTCACAACCAATATGATTCCTCCTAAGGATCATTTGTTCCTTAGAAGGATGGTTATTTCAAATGAATAAAATCCTAGGCCTGATCTCAAATATTTTCTCTTTGAGGTGCCCCCACTTTATCCTAAATGGGGGTAGTTGAGGCTGCCTAGACCATAGCTCTGACTATGTGCACTACTTCCTCTACGAGGTTCCAGTTTATAAGAGGATTCTCTTTTTTTGGTTCATTAGTAGATCCCTCATAATGCTTGATTATAAGTCTTATTAGAGGCATGGTACTATACAATATTAACAGAAAACAAGGAAACATTAGTCAAGAGACACAAGAACATAAACTATATCAATTAGAACTCAACCGGGGAATACAAACCTCATATTAGGATTTGGAAAAATTCTGTAATTATATTAATTAATTCATCAAAGACACCTTTTTCAACTAGACATGGTAACTTAAGGATCAATACAATAATAGCTATTTAGACACTCACTCATAACCTACTAGTTAAGTACAGAAAATCATATCTCTTACCTACCATGTCATATCCAACCACATCAATCAACCATCACCCTTATAATCATAGTGATAAATACCCCATACATAGTAGCATGAAAGGGAAAACATATAAGAAATTCACACTAAAAGTCATTTGTATGACCATTAACCATTAAAACTATAACAGAAAAAATAAAAACCGAATCATCATTGTTGTCACATCCTTCCTAAGAAGAAAGTTCAAGAATAAAATTAAGAACAATTGAAAAAAAATTCACCTTAAAGGAGGAGAAGTAGGGAACCTTCTGCGCTACGTCGGGAGGGGAAGGCGTGATGACCAGAGGTGGAGGTGCATGAGAGGAGCTTCTAACTGAAGAGAAATGGATGAGTAGGGTTCGCGGGGAGTAGGGTCGAGCGAAGAGGAGGAGAAGTAGGGTTTTCGGGGAGGAGGATCCACTGAAGGGGTTCAAGGGGGTGGATTAGGAGAAGGTAAAGTGACAGAGGTCCCGCAACGCGAAGATCAGGGGGCGGTGGACAGGAGTCGCAGGGTTACAGTACCGCGAGAGCTTTAGGTCGCGATAAACCGAAGACACTATGTGACCGATTTTATAAAATATGGTACTAAGGTTCTAACAGCGCTAAAAAAGTACTGATAAAGGCTACCTTTATCAGCGCTAAAAAAGCACTGATAAAATATTCCTATATCAGTGCTAACATATTAGCACTGATACATGCTTTATTTATCAGCGCTTTTCTAGAGCTCATAAAGGGTCTCCTTATCATCACTTTTTTAGCGCTAATAAAGGTTACCCTGTATCCACACTAAAATTTTAGTGCTGATAAAAGAAACCATTATCAGCGCTTTTCTAGAACTGATAAAGATTCCCTGAATCAGTGCTAAAATTTTAGCACTGATACATGGATTCTTTATTAGCGGTTTTTGCTTAGCACGGATATAATGTTGCGCTTCCCTTTCCTGTTTTTTTAGTAGTGAGAACTTATTTAATGTGTAAAATGAAAACACAATATTATAGATTTATTTTAAAATTACTTATGTTTTCTTTTATAAACCCTTAATAAACTCTTTATTTCATGAAAACATAAAATGAATGTTATTGCACTATATCTTTTATCCATGTAAGTCTCTAAAATACCACTTTAATTAAAACCTCGGTGTATGTAAACAAACACACAAAAATTATCCTCTATCATATTTTATATCAATTAATCATATCAAACCAATGACCATTAAGACTATTCATCAATACTTTTAAAAAAATGTATGATGTATATAAATTCTATAGCATTTTTATTTTTGAAAAACTTACTTACACTATGTTTAGGAATCATTATGACTTAGAAGATGATAATAAATTAGAAAAAAATATTTATTTAAACATTTATAAATATTATTTCAAGTAAGATATTTAATATTTTTATATTTAGTTATAACTTTATAAAATCTATACACTGTTCCTATCAATATTTCTTTTTAAAATAGAACTATATAGCTCAAATTCATTTAAAAGAATTGTAAAGTATGGTTGTTTGTATCTGACAAATATAACACCTCATAAATTGTCAAATCACTTTGGAAAAGTTATATATTTTCAGTCGTGACCCATCCACACTATTAACACCTTTTGGACCTATATTGATGATGAGAGTGACCTCTAAAGCTCTATTTCAATAGTCTATGGGTTGGTGACAAGAAATGATGGTGTATCACAAAACAATTGCTGTAATTATACTTATAATCCAAGTAATATAAATTAGACAACCAAATAACTCAATTTAATATAGAGAAAAACTAATACCTCATAAATTCATGTAATTTCTAACATATAGTAAATTTAAAATTAAATACTAAAGAGCACTCATATGGAATGAACTCACGAACTTGGTCAAAAAATTATATAAGATAGTAATGTATATCTCATTATATAAAAGTCTCCTATGAATATATATATATATATATATATATAATAGGTTTGGATTGCATGTACCCTTAGACAGATCAACCTCATAGCCTCTGACGCAAAGGTTGATGAGGGATACTAGTTTCATAAAGAAGAAATAATGTAAACAACTCGCACTAATACTAGGAAAACTACCACCTGGACTTACAAGGATCACTCAAACAATTTAAAATCAATTTATTGTGATATAATATCAAAATAATATATGTCATGAGGGTACCCTTAGTCTACTTCCTCACTAATTTGGAAAATCTCACAACCGAACTGTGTACTTTCTATTTTTTAATCCTGACTATATCAACCAGTCCACATAAACTCATACCATATCATAACAATGAACTGATACCCAAATCCACATTCCACATACCACAATCACATCACATCATCATCATAGTATCCTATCATGAACATGATGGAAATAAACCATCTACCATCTTCCTATAATGCACAATAGCCACTGTGTATCAACACTGTAACCACATAAGAAAATTGTCTAGTATATATGTACCCAAAATCCTAATCCATTAAATATGTTAGACCCCCAATGTTCATTAGTGAGGGATTTCCTAATAGGGTTTGTACTAGGGTATAAAAATAATTCTATCAAAATCACAGACATGTAAATATCTCACGACACTAAATGATATTAACTACATTGTTATTCATCTTAAACATAATTTCATTTCTAAATGATGTTATGATGGTTATTAAAATTTTCATATTCATTACTATATTTTATCACTTATTTCATAACTCAGAATTATCATGTTATAACATACATATTATAAATAAATCATCAACAAAATTCATAAGTACTTTACTTGGTTCACCATCATTGGTATAATCTAAATATCATTTGAAGAGAATATACCCATGTCTTAGAATCCACCAAACTAACATTTGGAGGTTGTTTTTCTCTTAGAAAAAACATTCATAGGGACACACCCCTTTACAATGTTTAGGTATGGTTTACTACCTCTCTGGGGTAAATACCTTCACTCCCCCCTTTCAAAATATTCTATAAAGTAAGGTTCTATGGATTAAACTCCAATAAATAATAGTATCAACATTGTTGTTTATGAACCATGTATAGATAGTGTACCTAGATCTCTACAACATGATCATTCACATATTGTTTGTGAAAATCACTAGAAAATATGCTCCAACCCCTAAAATGTTCTTATTCTTTTATTTTGTAACAACAATAGTATAATAAATATTCTAGGATATTGTTATGAGAAGTATTATAACTACAATTACACACACCTCCATCTAATTGGTGTAGAACATAATGTTTCTGTGGATGACAACCAAACGCCTCACGAAACGATGATTGTTCAATTATCTCCAACCACCTCTCATGGTGGCCATTATGATGAAACTATAATTAAATATTATATTAATGATATTTATTTTATATATAAGCTTATGTAATTCTATTTTATAGCATACCATTATTCATTTCATGTTGTATATATATAAGATAATTTCATTTGAGGAAGTGTGGACTACCGCCCCCACAAAGTGATATGACTCGTTCATACCATACATGGAACACATAAAGGAAGGTGTTAATGAACATAAGTAACACATATAAGATATTATATTATACTGGAATAATAATAGACCTATGTATCCTTTGGTTTTGATTCCTTTTAAAATGAAAAATGAAATGGAAGTAGAGTTTGTGCGTACCTACGGACTACCATCTCCATGAATGTGATGAGATTCATTCCCCAGAGTATCCATTCAAGTCTAATTCTCATTTTATGATTAAAAATAATGTTTAAGGACTTGATATAATTCTGGATATGAATAACATACAACCTATCCAAAACAATCACGTCTTAAGTAACGAAACATATGAAAGAAAACGAGTAAGTTAACACTCGAAATGACGATAATACTAAAATATTATTAACAGGGAAATATTAAAAGATCATATATTATTCTTGTATAATTTAATAAAAATGATTTAACTATTATAAATGAGGTTAACCTACCCTCGACCAAGGAAAAGTACAAGGTAATGGGTTTTCATCTCACTCCTTATTCCCGTGAGATTCATGCCATATTTCCACTATTACCTTTTGTGTGGTGTATATGTTGCCCATAATTGTATTATTTTTATAATACACATTAATTTATGTGTATTTACATATTCATTGTATGATACCTCTTTCATGGGTTTTGTGTTTTGTAAGTTACCAAATTAGTGAGGGTTAATTTCACAATCTCTTTTTTATCCGAGATTGTTTTTACGTAAGTATATACTGGGACATATTTATTATCCATGTCCATGTTTTTTGAAAGAGTTTTCAAAGGGGTTATTTTAAGGGACTTTTTTGACTAAAAAATCATTTCAAATGTTTTAAATATTTATTCTTCTAAATCTTTCTCATTAATGTCCATGTCTTCAAAATGGGTTTTAAGGATTTATTTATATGGACATGAATGTTTTTAAAATGTTAATTCCTTTAGAAAGTTTCAAAGTGGTATGAGACACATTGATTAAAAAATGTATTTAAATTACCTCTTTTATAAATTTTGTGACTTTTAAATGTTTTCATGAAATAGGGGTATTTCTCTTGAAGAGTTTTACAAATCATTTTCATCTATGTCAAAATTATTTAATAGATTTTAAACTTGTTTTGAAGTTGATTTATCATGATACAAATCTTCCATATTATGTTGAAGGTTTTTTGATATGTTTGAATGTGGATGTGTTATTTTTATACCATTCATCGTTTATGGGTAAAGTATTGACATTTCGTATGCTAGTTTTAATATGAATGTTTATGTTAGGTTTAGACTTTTTTATATGAGGAATGAATTGGACTTAAAAAGTGATGTGTGGAGCCTGCTATAGCTCCTTGATGCATCGGTAGGTCTCATGAGACAAACTAGTGTCTTAGCACAAGGCCTTGAAAAAATCTTATTTTGTAGTCTTGGCACAAGTCCTTGACTATTTGGTTATGATAGTCTAACATTATGCATTTCATCATTATAAAAGTGGTTATTGATATTTCATGTGATTATTCGACTAGTAGAATATCCATGTGAATAAGTAAATGGAATTATTTCATTTTATCTTTTCCATATTACGCGTAAGTTCATGTTTAAAAGGCTTTTGTTTTAGTTATACATTTTCTGAAATGTTTATGCTTATTTATGAAAGTTTCCTCTATATTGTTGTCCTTACTGGGCATTTAAGCTCACCCCTTTCAATGTTTTAATTTTTTTCAGGATGTGAAGAAGTATTTTGTGAATGACCTGCAGGGATAGTATGAGGGGATATGAATACAAGATTTTGTTGTAGTTTTTTTTCACTTTATGATGTAATGTAAGACTTATTAATATATCTAGTGATTCCAAGGCTACTAAACTAATCGGTCTTTCGAGACTTGATCTTTAATGATCATAACAATGTTATGTAATAATGCACCAACTCTAGGTAATTGGGGTCGGGGCGTTACAGTTGGTATCTAAGGAAGATTAGTACAAAACATGGAAACTAGATTTAGATAAACTCTGATTAGAGCAGATAGACCTAAGATGGACTTTGAAGATTAGTATAGAATAATTTCCTAGAATTTTGGTATTGTAGATATTTTGTGATTTTTCCGAGAAATACCTCCATGTCTGGATACAAGAAGGTAGAGGCGGCTCTGGCACAGATGTACAGAGAGGTAAAACCCGAAAACACCGCTTTGAGCTCGACTCGAACGGGAACTGGTGCACGACAACGTGCCTTGCTGCACTCTTTGTTACGACATTCCTGGGGGATATTCTTAGGATAATTCTCAATTTCTTTACAAACCATTAATAAGGGTTTATGAGTATATACTTCCTTAATGAAAAAATCCTTATAATTATGGATTATATCCATAAACTGTACAATTTACTTTAGGTATTTTACATGTTCGGAATTATTTCACTTCATAAACTGGCCTAGATTATGGTATTGTATAGAAATGGTGCCCAGTAGACGAAATGTGAAATCCAGCAATATCTATGATCCAATGACTAAGAAGGATGATATCGTTCACGGTATTAATCCAACATTTAGAAGAGAAATATTATCCCATGTATTCTCAACATAGGAGAAAATAGTATCATGTGTTAATAAGATAAGAAAAGAATTCTCTGAGTCCTATGGCTTTGATGGGAAACAATAGAAGAAAAGGATAGTAGAGTGAAAGACAAATAAAGGGAAGAAGGTAAAGAAGGATTTTAACATATGTGATAACTATGGAAAGAATCACCTTGAAATATACTTGAAGGGAATGTGAGTATGTTTTAAGTGTGGAGAAAAAGGACACCACGTTCATGATTGTGAGGGTAAGAAAAAGGTTTCAAATGTACAATGCTTCATCTGCAAGGAGTGGGGACACTACGTGAATCAATGTTCAAATCATCAGAGTATTCCCCAAATGATGATATTGGATAATAATCAAGTTATGATACTACCACAGATGAGGAAGAATGATTAGAGTTCTTATGTTGTTATTAGAGAATTATGTCATTTGAGTGTTGTATCAACAATGTACTGGTTATAATAATTTTGGATTATATAAGGATTGTACTACATTAATATTTCATTAAGGACTTGAGATTGTATGGAACCATGAAAAGTGACTCAATAGCAGGTTTAATTTTTGGAAAATATATGGTTGAGAGAAAGATAAACCATAATATGGTTCTGATACCGAGGTAGTGATTTTCGAATAATACATGATTGATTTGGATAAATTATATTGGATATTCTTGATTACCTTGAAACTGATTAATGATTTTTATATTCCATCATTGTTGGATGTTACAACATTTTTGGATAGAAGGAGTATATCCAGTATTCTATAAGGAATAAGGGATCATAAATGTAATCAATAAGGTTTTATGGTATTTCAGGATGTTGTAGTGTTTTAAAAGAATACATGATGTAGGTGTTCATATGCTATTACGTGGGAAAAAAATATCTTCATTGTGTTTAACTACCTTATAAATTTTGGACTGTGAGTTTGGACAGAAGTATTTTGGATAAGGCTATTTTGAGATTATTTTTGTATTTCCATAAAAATGACAACCAGGAGGTCGGGCGGTAACCATCGCGACCGGCAAGGCCACAAGACTTGAACCCAAAACCGAAGGGTGACAAGGGTGTATCACCTATCACTGACCCACATGATGTCCTGGATTGAAAAATGTAGTTGTTTTTAAAGGGTATGATATTGGAATTATAAATTCATTATTTTTGGAACCCTATAATATTAGGATAAATATAATACATATTTATTTATTTTTTGAAATCATTTAGAGTGAAAGATGAGTTTGTGGTAGGAATTAGTTGAAGGATGAAACTCTACTTTTCATGTATATATATATATATATTCCCTCTTATTTAATGGATAAATTAATTATTCAACTTCAAGGAGGGGATCTTAAAACCAAAAATGTGTTATTATAATACCTTACGTTTTTTTGAAGCGATGGTATTTTAAATCATCATAGATTGGTGTCTTTGAGACCCACAATTCTACAATTGTTTGTGATTGATGACCTCAATCACTCCCTATAAATATTTGTGTTTCCCTCCAATTATGTGTCTCTAATTTCTACCAATGTTCTCCTAATCGAAATCATAATTTGGTGGTGAGTTTTTCATTCCCTTTTCCTCTTATTAAGACTAAATTTTATTAACCCAATTTACTATGTGGGTTTTCCCACAAAGTTATTTTATATTTTCAACCTTTTATTTTCGAAGAACATTTTCCAATTGTGAGGACTCAGTTTATTGAAGGAGGTGAGAACGTAACACCCCAAGCTTCCACGATACATTTCCCTTTGAATAATGCAATAGATTGCATTGTACGCAACTTCGAGATTCTAGCACAACGTGACCAATCAAAATAGCCATTATGAATAGTAATACCCACTTTTTGAAATTTTATAAATTTTATCTTTCAAAATCGACTTCATTTTTGGATTTGGAATATCGAAATTATCCTAGGGAGAAATTTTGGTATTTTTATAAAAACTTTCAATTTTTGATGAATAGTGAAAATTACTAAATTTTAATTAAAAAAACTTTTTTAATCGAAATAATTAATAGTGATAAATTATGAATTTGAGTGGTTTTAAAAAATATTTAGAATATATATTTACCATTTAATACAATTTTGGTCATTGGACATAATTTCACATTTAAACCAGACATAAACAAGTGTCAATCTTTTGATAGTTATTATTTCTTAAAAACACGCTTTTTGTTTTGACAGCGGAAATTAATTTTAAATTATTTTTTGTCACTTTTTTGTTTTGAATTTGAAAAAATGGATTCCATATTTGGAATAAGGATTTTCAAATTGTGTAAATAGTTAACTCTTATTTTTAGACATTTTGAATAATTATATCGGTAAATATATTTTTTACCATGGTTAAAGGGTAAATCCGGTAACTAAGGGTATCAAAATAATATTATAATAATATTAAATTACCCTAAAACGTGTCCTAACCCTATTGGTTGATACATGTACGACCATGGGAATCTTTGGGTCGATTTTGGGACCCCATGGAGCCACTTGTAAATGATAATGACTCTTTATATTAATTAAGTTAATGTAAATACAAAAATGACATAAGCATATATCTTTTTGAATTTTTTTTACAAAAGTGATATATATGTTCTATTTTCAAATATAAATATTAATTATAAATATATAATGATTTCATACATAATGGTATATTATTTATAATTTTTAGACATTGAATAATTAAATTTATTTATGACATAATAATGATGCACTATTTTCCTTATAAATGAAAGAATCAAATAATTGGTATTATAAATGTTAAAATAAATATAATTTGAAAGTTTTGATTCCTTAAAAGAATTTTATTGATTAATATGACATGTTAGTATTTGTTAAATGAATTTTTTTCGAATTAAAAAAGTTGTTAAGACTTTAAAAAAGTCAATTATTGAATAGTGTCAAAATTGACATAAATGAGTTTATAAAACAAATATTATATTATTAATTTATATTCTATTAATAAAAATCTAAGGTTCGTCATAAGGACATATATAATGATAGTTGTATCATTAATGGACCACTTGGGGGGTCTCTTGGAAGTACATATTAATTTTATTAACCATATAATATAAAAATACAAAGTGACTTGGTAAGTGTCAAACTAATTAACCAAGAGTTAAAACTAAATGATAAGGTTAATAAAGTGACCCAAACCTGTCTAAAACCTATTGGATGAGTTTTTTTATACCTATACCCACCTTATACTTTGAATAATTTACATTTAATCCATTAGAAACCGAATATTAATTTATTATAAAATAATACTTTATATTTTTTCTAAGGAGCCCCTCCTCCCCCTTATAAAAAGACACCACTTATAACCAATTCCGCACACATCTCAAGCCTTTTTTATCATCCAAACTCGGCCAAATTAATCTCCATATATCCCTATACTCCTCCTATAATCATTAACTTAGGAATAATTAACTTCAAGAGTCCTATTTGGTTCAAACCAAATGGAGTTACCCAAATTAAAGGTAACAATTTCTCTTAGCTTATTTTATTTTATTTTACTTCTCCAACCCCTAAAATATTCTTATTATTTTATTTTGTAACAACACCAGTATAATAAATATACTAGGATATTTTTATGAGAATTATTCTAACTACACTTACACACACCTCCATCTAATAGGTGAAGAATATAATGTTACTATGGATGGAAACCAAATGCCTCACAAAACGATGATTGTTCAATTATGTCCTACCACCTCTAATGGTGTCCATTATGATGGAACTATAATTAAATATGATATTAATGATATTTATTTTATATATAATCTTCTATAATTCCATTTTATAGCATTCCATTATACGTTTCATGTTGTATATATATACAATAATTTTTTTTGAGGAAGTGCGGACTACTGCTCCCTTGAAGTGATATGAATCGTTCATACCATACATGGAACGTATAAAGGAATGTGTTAATGAAATTAAGTAACACATATAAGATGTTATATTATACTGTAATAATAATACACCTATGTATCATTTGGTTTTGATTCCTTTTAAAATGAAAAATGAAATGGAAGTAGCGTTCGTGCGTACGTACGGACTACCGTCTCCATGAACGCGATGAGATTCATTCCCCATCATATCTGTTCAAGTATAATTATCATTTAATGATTAAAAATAATTTTTAAGGACTTGATATCATTCTGGATATGAATAATATACATCCTATCCATAACAAACACATCTTATGTAACAAAACATATAAAAGAAAACTAGTAAGTTAACACTCTAAATGACGATAATACTAAAATATTATTAACAAGGTTAAAAGTTCATATATGATATTATATTTATGTATACTATTCTTTTATAATTTAATAAAAATGATTTTACTATTATAAAGGAGGTTAACCTACCATCGACCAAGGAAAATTAAAAGGTAAGGGGTTTTCATCTCAGTCCTTATTCCGGTGAGATTCAAGCCATATTGCCACTATTACCTTTTGTGTGGTGTATGTAGTGCCCATAATTGAATTATTTGTGTAATACACTTTAATTTATATGTATTTACATATTCATTTTATGATACCTCTTTCATGGGTTGTATGTTTCATAAGTTACCAAATTGGTAAGGGTTTATTTCACAATCTCTTTATTATCCGAGGTAGTTTTTACGTAAGTATCTACTGGGACATATTTATTATCCATGTCCATGTTTTTTGAAAGAGTTTTCAAACAGATTATTTTAAGGGACTTCTTTTACTAAAACATCATTTGAAATGTTTTAAATATTTATTCTTATAAATATTTCTCATTAATGTCAATTTCCTAAAAATGGTTTTCAAGGATTTATTTATATGGACATGAATGTTTTTAAAATTTTAATTCCTTTCAAAAGTTTAAAAGTGGTATTGGACACTTTGATTCAAAAATTTCTTTAAATTAATTATTTTCTAAATTGTGTGACTTTTAAATGTTTTCATGAAAAAGGGGTATTTCTCTCAAAGTGTTTTACAAATCATTTTCATATATGTCAAAATTCATTAATATATTTTAAACTAGTTTTGAAGTTTATTTATCATGATACAAATATTCCATATTATGTTGAAGTTTTTGTGATATGTTTGAATGTGGATGTGTTATTTTTATACCGTTAATGGTTTATGGGTAAAGTATTGACATTTCGTATGCTAGTTTTAATATGAATGTTTATGTTTTGTTTAGACCTTTTCATATGAGGAATGAATTGGACTTAATAAGTGACAGGTGGAGCCCGCTATAGCTCCTCGATGACTCGGTAGGTCTCATGAGACAAACTAGTGTCTTGGAACCAGGATTTGACAAAATATTATTTGTAGTCTTGGAACAAGGACTTGACTATGTGGTTATGATAGTATGGCATTTTGCATTCCATCATTATGAAAGTGGTTATTGATATTGCATGTGATTATTAGACTAGTAGAATATCCATGTGAACAAGTAAACGGAATTATTTCATTTTATCTTTTCCATATTATGCAGAAGTTGAAGTTTAAAACGATTTTGTTTTATTTATACATTTCCTTAAATGTTTATTCTTATTTATGAAAGTTTTTGCAATATTGTTATCCTTACTGGGCATTTGAGCTCACCCCTTTGAATGTTTTAATTTTTCTCAGGACGTGAAGAAGTATTTTATGAATGACCTGGAGGGATAATATGAGGGGATATGAAGACAAGATGTTGTTGTAGTTTTATTTCACTTTATGATGTAATGTAATACTTATGAATATATCTAGTGATTCCAAGGTTACTAAACTAATAAGTCTTTCGAGACTTGATCTTTTGTGATCATGCTAATGTTATGTAATAATGCACCGACTCTGGGTAACTAGGGTCGGGGTGGTACAGTTTTTATCAAAATTAATTTAATTTTTATATTATAAATTTACATATTTTTAAGGTATAATTAGATTAACTTTTTATCATTTATTCAAATTTTGGACATTTGATGTAATTTTATATTTAAATTTGAAATAAACACATGTCAATCTATTAGTGGTTTTTACTTTTTAAAAGCATGTTTCCTCAATCCATCAACGAGATTAACATTAAATTAATTTTAGTCACTTTTGTGAGTTGAATTTTTGAAAACAGACAATCATGGTTGTAATCAGTATGAAAATTTTGATTTAATTAGATCAAAATTATTTTTGGTGAATAATATCTTTTGTATTTTATTTACCACGATTAAAGGAAAATCATGTATTTAATGGTAAAAATTATATTATAATAATATGAAACAACATGAAACTTGTCCTAATATGTTTGATATGTTATAGGCAACCAAAAAAATCATTGGGTCGAAATGGTGGCCTTTGGAAGACACTAGGGTGTGATTATGATATCTATAACATTTAATTTAAAGTAAAGTAAAAAATGTCATAGTCATGTATCTTCTTACTAAAAAAATTTATAATATTGGGTTATATTAAATATATGTTTGACTATAAATAGTCATTAGAATGAAAGAAATATTACATACATTATGGTAATTTATTTACAATTTTTAGGAAATAAGAAATTAAATTAAATTATGACACAATGATGATGCAATAATAGATTTAATAATTTAATTATCCAATAAATGATATTATAAATATTAAAATTTACATTTTTTGCATAATTTATGCCATAAATGAATTTTTTAGGTGACTATGACATGTTACAGGTATATTAAATAGTTTTTTGAGTTACCTCTATGTTTGGATTTTATTTAAATTCACTAAATTGAATAGTGTAATAGTTGACATAATTGATATTTTATAAAAATAATAATTTATTAAATTACTAAAAAATCATAAAAAATATTTTGAAATCAAAAAGTGATTATAATAAGGTCTAAAATTTTATTAAGTTTCCAATTATTGGATATTGAGCCCATATAAGTAATCTTTATAGCCTCTTAATATTTAAAATGTAGTTACCATAATTCAAATTAAAAGACAATAAGTAATGGTAAAACGAAAACCTAAAATTTAAAATAAAATCAACAAATATATAAAAATTATTTGATAAGAGGATTTAAAACTATCATCATTTTACATTCTATAACTCATGTTGGAGTTATTTGAATTAAAAAAGTAATTTATATTATTTTAATATCTTAATAGTTTCTAAGGGTGCCCCTCCTTGCTCTTATATAAATGTATCCACTACTCTCAAATACTCACTTCTCAATAAACTTTAATTTGGAAAAAATATATCCAAAATTTTCTTAAAATCACTTATCACATTATTTAGGCCTTATTTTTCACAGAACATGATTCTTAAGGGTGTTAAGGTGTTCATCAAAGGTGATCAACCGAAGAAGATGTATCATTTTTTTAGTGTTCCTCTTTTATTTCTTCATCAAATTCCTTTAAATATTATTATTCTAAGATGAAATAATAAATATAGTATCATAAATTTAATTATATGTTTTTATGTTAATATAATCTCATAAATCCATCTCCAATTTCAGGAAATAGTAAATGAACATTTTGTTCGTGTTTACGGTACACTACCGCCTCACGAACCGATATAGTTCATTTTTCGTTACCATATATAAATAATAGTTATAATGATGGAATAAATGTTTATATATGATATTCATGAAATATTTATAATTTGGGAGGAATAATATTACAACAATTATCTTTCCTTCCATTCACATAAAAAAAATAATGGCGTTCATGGTACATGTAGACTATCACCTCCAAGAAGCGATGTGAATCATCTTTATTCGCCACACCACTTGAATGATATATATATGAATATTTAAATAATAATAATTATTTTAATAATATTATGATCATTTAGGTAATATAAAATAATATTTACCATATTTGGATAATTATAAATGAAAAATGGAAACTTTACTCATCCATACATACGACCGACCAACTCCATGATTATAACGTTGTCCATTTTTCACACCATAAATGAATGGTTTGATTTAAAAATTATAATTGATTTATAAGAGTTATTATTTTGTCATTAATACTATTATGGATATGATGGACATATTATCACATGGAGTAGTGTCATCAAAACCATGTTCATTTTGGACTCAAGTACAAAATATCGAAAAAACATCCAATACATACTTAAATAAATGTGTAATTTTTATACAATGGTGATAAGTTAAAAAAAGGAAAAATAAACATAAAAAGGTCCTTAAGAATATTGAAATTATCCTATGTTTATTATTAAGGAATATAACGACTGTACGTGACAATGTCAGACTCATGTTAAGGGACTTTGTCTCAATCTTATTTCATTGAGGCATATTTCGATAATATATACAAAATTATTTTATATGGTGTATAATTAACCCCTTTTAATTTTTAATTTTATTCAACTTTTTTCAAAAGGAATATTTTTCTATGAATTGTTTTACTGAATGATGAAAGGAGTGTTTGTTTTTAACATATGCGACGACTACAATATTTTCACCGCTGTGACCATTATTTGATATTTGGATTCCTGTACAAGATATTTTGTTTTTTAACAATTTTTTTCCTATATTCCATTTTTATATATTTTGGTATTGAAAATGGATTTAATAAGGTATTTATTATGTCAATATCTTAAAATTATATCTTGTGATTGAAACATGGAAATGCTATTTTTCCTTTATGCCTGTTTTATTTGTTATGATTATGTTATGGCTCTTAGTAATTGATTATGTATATGGGTGGTTATGTGATAAACCAAGGGTGGGTGAGCCCGTGATAGATCTAAAATTTATTGGGTAAGGATATAGAGTTAAATGATAAGGTTTATCCTAATATATTTATTGAATATAATGTTATGTGTATTCCAAACGTAACCATGATGGTTACTCCATATGTTTGTGTGAAAGCTACAATGTAAGTATGACATGGATTCGTTATGTTACCTTTATGATTTATTATATCTATGAAGTTTTTAATGAATCTTATGATATCATGAGGTTTTTTGAAGAGTTTATGTTTTATGTGTCAAAATTATGATTTTGTGAAAATGTTTTCATGAGATTAAAATATTTATTGACTAAGGGTTTCATTCCACATTTTATATTCCCTTACTGAGATTTTTATGCTCATACCTCATTTTTGAAATTTGTTCAATAGGGTATAAGGTTGGGTAAGAGGAAGGAAGAAATTAAGATGAATTTTATGAAGATATTTATCAGTAAAAAGAAATAATGTTTTATTTTTAGTAATTTTACTTTACGAAAAATGGATAGTTTGTAGATGTGTATACATTGTAATATTTGAGATGTTGTGTAATAGTTAGGGCCTAGTTCTCAAAAACACTAAACATAAAAAGATCCTAAATTTTTATTCTTTATTTAACTCAAGATTATGTATCATTAATGTATGGGTCCATATAGTTGGTATCATAGGACGATTTAGATAAATTTAGAGGATAGGGTTATATTTTAGCATATGGGACAAGTTATATATAACTACAATTGTTTTCTTAACAGAAATATTCATAGTTATTTTATATAAATTTAATGTGTTTTAAATAACATTAATAATTATATATAAGTTTTTATATTTCTAATTATATAGTTTATGGTTATTTTATTGATACAATGACACTAACATTTTTGGTTTTAGTAAATGGTTGGATCCAACATGAACCAATGTTACAATAGATGTGAAGGAAAATTTGGTGGTTCTCTGAATAAATAACCAAATGAAATGGGAGATACAATGAATAGATTCTTAGTTATTCTAAACCAACTTTTGGGAGTAACAATTAACCACTTTAACCTTGACGATTCTTCAGATGTATCACATTTGAGAGAGAAAAATCCTTATGGATGTTAAGGTAATAATCATAACAGTATGTATATTAAATGGTATATGCATCGAGGATGTGGAATGGAACACCTATGAAAATGTTTCAAAGGGATTGTAAAGAGTTATACAGTGGTAATTAAGGTCATAAATCAATAATATTACAAGTAAAAATTAATCATTCAATTGACTCTAGGAAAGTGAATGAAGTTATTTTTGAGTTATCAATTAAATGGTTTAAATTTAGGGAGTATGGTCATTATGAAAAATCAATATAATAAAAAGATGGATATAAAATGGGATTAGGAGGGCTATAAAAATATTTTTTTTTCAATACCTAATTCCATTCCAATTGAGGATGAGTATACTAGAAATGACCTATGAGAGGTATGGATTATTTCATGTCTCATGTTTGGACATTATTGAATCTTGGAACATGATTCATGATTTTATTTATAGGAAATAAGTATTAAGAAATAATATAGAAAATCAAGGTTTAAGTATCACAAAAAACAATGAATGATTAAAAATTAGGCATACATAGGATTCAAGAGATACAGTAGACTATATGATGATGAAATGTTTAAATGTATTAATGCTCTTTTGATGATGGGATTACATTAGAAGGATTTTTTTCTAGTATGTGTAACCCTGATGTTGTTTATATGAAAATTTTATTTAATAATGAATTGTATTTTATTGTGTGGACATAATTACAAAGTTATGGATATCCATTAGGGTTCATATGTTCTTTTATTTTTATGTAATTATGGGTTTTTTCATTTTGGGTTTCAAACTGAAAGGTATGTGATAAACATTTAGGATAAAACATGTTATGGTTATTTTTTTGGATTCTATCTCATTTTGGGAGAAGTTTATAAGAATGATATGGTTTTATAAAAAGAAAATTCAATAGGAAGGGTGGAAAGCGATAATGTCCATCAAGGACATAGTGATCGAACCCACAATTGCAGGGAGAAAAGGGAACATCACCTACCAATGGCCTATGTGAATTCCTTGGTTAGTATTTCATTTATTTAGTTAAATGAGTTTATGGAATAAGAATAAGTTCATTTTTTGATCCTATGTTTTATAAAATGGTTATCCTTGGTATTGTAAAATGATTTGGGTATTATGTGATAAATGTTATTTTGGAAGATGTGCACTTTTGTGGGAACCCTATTTGACTAAGGAAAAGAGAAAAACATTGGTATTTATTTTAGGAGTAATTGTTGAATTATATTTTTGAATAATCTATGATTTTAATTATGGATATATGGGGAATTATATTATTTAATGAAATGATTAACCTATCATGGAGAATATGTGATTATGAAATTACTTTTGATTTGAGACATTGAGAGTGATTGTTATTATTTGACGATAAATGTTAAATCTTATGCATGAAGACTATGTGATAAAATTATTCAGAATTTTGGGTTTTAATATTTTTTTGGATTATTTGAGTAATATTAAGGAATGTTATTTCTTGAAAGTTCTATGTTAATCTTTGAGTATTACATTTGAATGTTGGAGATTAAAAGTAGTCATTATTATTTTAATGTTTATTATAGTTAATAAATTATTATATTGCATCCAAAATTTTGGTTTTGGATAATGTTTATAGATAGGATGAATAGATAGTAATCATTTTTTGGATTACGGTATTCCATAGAATATGATTCTAGTGTTCTAGGAGTGAAAATATCCTCTAAAATAATCATTATTTGGGAAAAAAGATGAGTTTATTGTGGAATTTATTAAGGGATGAAACTCTACTTATTAGGTAAGGGTATTTCCTTATGTTATTATTATATGTCTGAAAAAAATTACACAACATGAAAAAATGGATATTTGAACAAAAACATTATCCTTTTACTTTTCTTTCAATGAAATAAATGACTGTTTAACCCGCTAAAAGTTTTCAGTTTTCTAATTGTTAGCTTTCTTGTGATCAGGATTTCTATCACTCTCCATCAGAACTTAATGGGTAGTTTTTCTTACATATCATTGTTTTCATACATGTAATCCTAGAATGTGTTATCTTGGGTGACATTTTAATTTTAATTTATTTCTTTTAATGTGTAACTTTTATTGACTCTTCTTCTGATGGGGTATTTAAATGGATTAGATTTGAAAAGTGAAACATTAGTTAGCAAGCCCAAATTTAAAATTGAGAGTATGAAATTTAGGAAATAGGGGAAGGATGTAAAATCCTTGGTAATTATAGAATAATAAATTTTCAAATATATAAATATTTATGAATTAGATATTAATTTTACTTTAAAATCGACTCTATGTCTGATAGCATTCTGGATACGCGATAACAGGTTTCTCTAAAATCTTACATTGCACACAAGACTGAGTTATACCAAAAAAATAATATTTTATTAATATTATTATTTTAATTTATTTATATCAAGTCATTTTTAGAATGGTGGGAATGAATGATATTAACTAAGTTATGAAATTTTGGTTTACAAATGTTTATATATTAATTTTTAGGTAAAAAATAAAAACCAATTGAATATAAAGGATGAGTTTTTATGAAAATTTATTTAAGTGAAAATAACTGTGTTTATAAAATAATAAAATCAGTGTTTTTTGATTTTATTAATGAAAATTAAATTAAATATAATGTTTAAAATTTATTTTATATGTTTTTAATACATTATTAAAAAAATAAAATTTTATGGATAAAAGTACTGTTTTTCTAAAAATGTAGTTTTACCGCATTTTGATGGAGAACCCTTTTTAAATTTAATTTTTAAAAATTCATATTATATATTAAAAAAATAAACTTCTTATTTAGAATTTGTAAATCAAAATTAATTTGTTTTTGAATTTTTGGTATTTTCTAATAAAATGCATTTTTAATGAATAGTGAAATAATACTATATTTTAATTCAAAACTACCTCTTTGTATAATTTTATTATATTGATAGATTATTTTTTAAAATGGTTTTAGGGTATAATAATATGATGTTTTTATCATTTAATCCAAGTTTGGCCATTTTATGTAATTTCATATTTAAATTGGATATAATTGCATGTCAATCTTCAAATGGGTTTTAATTTTTAAAAACATGTTTCCTCAATCCATCGATAAGATTAACTTTAAATAAATTTTATTTAATTTTTTGAATTGAATTTTAAAAAATTTATATGCATGGTTTTAATCAGTATGAAAATTTTGATCTAACACGGTCAAAATAATTTTTGGTGAATAGTAACTTTAGTATTTTATTTATCACGGTTAAAGGTACATCGAGTAATTAGTGGTATAAAATTATTATAATAATATAAAATAACCTTAAACACATATAATAATATTTTTGGATGTGTTATGGCTGAACAAGATAATCCTTGGGTCGAAATGGTGGCCTTTGGAAGCCACATGGGATTAATTATGACATTTATAACATTTAAATTTAAGTATATGAAAAAATGTCATAATCATGTATCATGGTATCATAGAATATAAATAGTAATTTGAAAGCTGAGAAGAATAAATATATCATGGTAATGTATTTAAAAATTTTAGTAAATAAATAATTAAATTTAATTATGACACAATGATGATGAAATAATAGATTTATTAATCAAATAATCGAATAAATGATATTATAAATAAAATAAATAATATTTTACATTTTATTCCATCCAAAAAATGTTTTAGGTGACTACGATGTGTTATAATTTTATTAAATGTTTTTGTTTTATGTTATCTCTCTGTTTGTATTTTATTTAAATTCAATGAATTGAAAAGTGTAAAAATTGACATAATTAATAATTTATAAAAATAATAATTTATTAAATTATTTAAAAATCAAATAAATATTTTAAAAAAAAATATTCAATATGAGAATGTATAAAATTTCATTAATTTTCTAATTATAGGAACTTTAACCCATATATTTAAAATTTATAGCCTCTTAATATTTAAAAAGTTTTTACCATAATTCAAATTAATAGAGAATAATTAAGGGTAATCCGAAAATATAAGGTTGAATATAAATTCAATACATGTCTAAAAATTAATCGATGAGATGATTTTGGACTATCATCGTCTTATTATAGACATATATCATGTTGGAGGAATTTTTATTATAAAAGTAATGTAAATTAATTTAATATTTTAAGAGTTTTTGAGGGTTCCCCTCCCCTCTCCTATAAAAAGGTACTCACTCTTCTCTAATTCTCACACTTCCAAAAGTTTTTTTTAGAAAAAGTTTTTCAAAAATATCTTACTAAAATCCCTCCCCACGTTCTTGAGGACTTATTTTAGGATGAACACCATTCCTAGTGGTGTTAAGGTGTTATTCAAAGGTGATCAAACTAAGAAGAGCTATCATTTTTTTAAGAGTTTCTGTTTTATTTCATCTTCAACTTACTTTAAATATTCATATTCTAAGATGAAATAAAAACTAGAGTATCTATAAGGACCCGACTATAAAACATTAAATATTATTGAGTTAAACAAATTAATTCACATTGAAGATCTTCTTAGGTTTAGAGTTTTAGAGAATTAGGACATAACTATTACATCTCAAAAGATTAAAAAGTAGACACATCTACACAGTTTCCATTTTTTCATAAAATAAAAACCCATGAAAAAAGAGTCATGTCTAGTTCCATGTTTTAGACAGCATGCCCTTTCCTTGATCCCATACTTGACCCTATTCATCTTTTAAGTCCTGTGAAAACATTTCAAAACTTTGGACGAGCATAAAAAGCTCAGTAAGGGATACACAATGAAGGAAAACTGTTAGTTTTTCAAAACAAAAAATAAACCATGAATACTTTATCGTAAGTAATACTTTTCACCTTTTTGAAGTAGTAAATATTATTCACTGAATGAAATATCATTACTTACCCTTTTGTAACCAAAATATTACCATAAAACCCATAGAAAGAACACATAACATATAAAGGTGACTTGGGATAGAAACATACTTAAATGGAATAACCATACGGTTGACTTAGACACATTTCACTAAATGCAATATCCATACGACCGACTTCCATAACCAATTAATTGGAGGTTATAACGTAACCACCCATCCTAGTTTTCATGACACCACCCATCATTTGGTTTGTCACTTAACCACCCTTCAAATGTCAAAGTACCATTAAAAAATCATAACACATAAAACCAATATAAAGAAATGATAACATTTCCACATTTCATTCAAAAAAATTAATTTAAATATATTGACATAAAAGAATACCTTATAAAAACCATTTTCAATACCAAAATACATAAAATAGAATATTGTATTTATTTTCTTTTAAAAACATTACATCTTGTTGAGTATGCCAAAGATCAAATAATACTCGTGGCGGCGGAAAAGGTCGTTGTCACCGCTTACATTAAAAGAAACATTGCTTTTGTCGTTTAGTAAAATGATTCGTAGGAAAATATTCACTTTTAAAAGTCAAGGGTGTTTATACAGTGTATAAAATAAACTCATGCATTAAAACAAAATATGCCTCAATGAAGGGAGATTGAGACAAGGTCCCTTACCTCATGTCCGACATGAACCATTCATTCTTTAATCTATTAAATAATTAAATTAAGTTAATTTCTACTTGCTTAAGAACATTTTTCATGATTATTAGTCCTTTTATATCAATTATTACCATTTTATAAACATTATGTAATCATTGAAGTTAATAATGGTCATTTTGTCGATATTTGGTACTTGAGTAAAAAATGATCACCTTATATTTACAAGTTGTCCATGTTGTAAATAGTTCATTATATCCAGAATGATATTAATTATTTAGATATCATATATATCATATATATCCAGTATATATATATATATATATAATAGTACAAATCATTTGGAGGTAATAAATGAAATGCAGCATTCATGGAGACGGTAAGTCGTACGTACGCATGAACGCTACTTTCATTTCTATTTCTTATTTTAATGGAATTAAAAAAATAATGATAAATAGTTATATTAAAATTCCAGTATAATATCATATATAATATCATTAACTCCATCCTTTATCCATCCCACATAAGGCATTAATGAGTCATATCACTTTGAGGGGGCGGTAGTCCGCACTTCCTCTAATGAGATTATCGCGTTTACACATAATGGAAACCATAAAGGAATGATATAAATGGAAATTATAGAATCATAAAGAAAAAATAAACATAATATATATCATATATAAATAAAGTTCCATCATAATGGACACCATGAGAGGCGGTTGAAGATATTTGAACAATCATCGTTTCGTGAGGCATTAGTTTTCCATCTACAGAAACATTATGTTCTTCATCCATTAGTTGGAGGTGTCTGTAAGTGTAGTTATAATACTTCTCATAAAAACATCCTAGTATATTTATGATACCGGCGTGGTTACAAAATAAAGTAATAAAAAGAGTTTATGGGTTAGAGAAGTAAAATAAAAGAAATCAATTTAAGAGAAACAGTTACCTTTAATTTGGGTAATTCCCTTTGGTTTGAAACAAAGAACTTCTTGAAGTGCCTAATCCCTAAGTTAAGTATTATAGGAGGAGGAGAGGGATATAGGGAGCTTATTTTGGCAGAGGTTGGATGAGCCAAAAGGTTTTAGAGGTGTGAGGAATTGGTTAGAAGTGAGGGATTTTTATAAGGGGGAGGAGGGGCTCTTTAAGAAAGTGTGATAATATTATTTTATTGTATAATGATATTCAGTTTTTAAAGGTCCAAAACTAATTAACGTAGAATATCAGATGACTCATGGTCAAAATAAAATCATCCAATAATAATTGGACAGGTTTTGGATATTGTTATAATATATATAATATTATTTATTTAAATCTTTTATTAATGAGGTTAATACAACATAATTATTATGTCATAAATAATATAAATTATTTTATGTATAAAAATTATGAAAAAAAAATCATGATTTAGGAAATAATTTTATCTTTCCAATGAATATTTATAGTCGAAAAGATAGTTTATATAACCCTTTATAACAATTAACTTACTAAAAGATATTTGTTTTTGTCATTTTTCCCTTTAAGTTAATTAATCTAAATTGTCATTATCACTCCCAAGTGGCTCAATCGGGTCCCAAAATCAACCCAAAGATGCCCATGGTCGTAAATGACTCAAATAATAATGTTTGGACAAGTGTTAAGGTAATTCTAAATTGTTATAATATTATTTTTACCTTGAATTACCTTATTTACCGTTAACTGCGGTAAATAAAAGTCAAAAGTTACCATTCCACAAAATTTATTTTCATTTTATTGAACCAAATTTTACTTAATAAAAATAAACATGTATGTCGGAATTTCAAAATTCAATTCACAGAAGTGGTAAAATTTCATTTAAATGAAAAATTCGGTTTTTTAACTACTACTAAGTTGTTTCACTATTCATCAAAAATTGATGTTTTTCAGAAAAATACCAAAATTTCAGCCTAAGCTATATTTGATGTTCCAAATTCAAAAAAGATTTCTATTTTACCAAATTATTAACATATATGTTTCAATAATTAATTTAAAATTAATTCCCGTTATCAAAACAAATAGCGTGTTTTTAAGAAACAATAACTATCAAAAGATTGATACTTGTTTATGTCCAATTTCAAAGTGAAATTAATTCAAATAAACAACATTGGATTAAATTTTACAAATATATTATAATTAAACTTTAAAACTAATTGAAAACATAATATAACCATATAAATAAATTATATTAAAAGACACTTTTGAATTAAAATACAGTATTGTTCACTATTCATTAAAAATGAACTTTATAAGAAAAATACCAAAAAATTACCCAAAGTAAATTTTGATATCCAAAATCTAAATAAGAATTTTATTTGGTCAAATAGAAAATATAAAAACGAACAAAACTAGATTTAGATAGGGTTCTGCATTAAAAGGCATTAATTCGACCTTTTAATGTAAATTATGCTTAAAATTAGATTCATTCATATTTTAAGCCTATTACTTATTTATTGGATAAATGTAAATGCATTTAACAAACATGTATAACCATATTGTAGTTAGTTTTGTTAATTCCCTCCAATACAACGTCTAGGAGTTAACTACAATTTAAAATAATAATATTATATTATTAGTGTGCAACGTAAGATTTCAAAGAAACCCGTTGTTGCGTATCGGGTACGCTATCGAACATAGAAACCCCTTTAAAGTAAAATTAATGTTTAATTCACAAATATTAATAAATATTAAATATTTATTATTCATTATTTACCTCGGATGTTACATTATCAATAATATACTAAAATGTTATTATGTTAATATCCTCACCTAAATCCTTCTTCAATTTCATCAAATGCAAAATGAACTTTAATTATATATGTACGGCGGACTACCATCTCACGAACTGATATATTTAATTTTTCATTACCATATATCAATACTAGTTATAATGATTGAATAAATTTTTATATATGATATTAATGAAATATTTATCATTTTAAAATATTTTTATTTCAATTATGTTCTTACCTTACATGCAAATAAAAATGATAACATAGTTCATGCGTACGTGTGATATCACCTCCACGAAGCGTTGGAAATCATTTTTATTCACCCCATCAATTGTATTATATATATAAGTATAATTAAATTATTATTATGATGTTAATAATTTTATGATCATTTTTAAAGAAATAATAATAATTAACTTATTTCCATATTGATAAATGGAAAATGGAAACATTACTCATGAATACACACGACCTACCATCTCTATGATTATAACGTTGTTCATTTTTCATATCCTAAATTAATGGTTTCATTTAAAAAGTATAATTGTCTTATAAAAGTGATTATTATGTCATTAATATTATTCTAGAAATTATGGTCTTATAACCACCTGGACTAGTGACATAAAAACCATGTTCATTTTCGACTCAAGTACATAATATCGACAAAACATCCGATATAAACATAAATAGTTATGTAATTTTTATAACATGGTAATAAGTGATTTAATTTTTTTTTGAAAAATGATCTCAAGAAAGTATAAATTAATATTTTTTTATTAATAAGGAATATAAATATTCTATGTGATGAGTGAGACACATGTTAGGGGACTTTGTCTCAATCTTCTTTCATTTAGGCATATTTCGATAATATACACCACCTTTTTTATATGGTGTAAAATTAACCCCTTTGGATTTTAATTTCATTAAAAGGTTTTCAAAAGGAATATTTTTTCAATGAATCTTTTTACTAAATGAAAAAATTAATGTTTGTTTTTAACATATGCAATGACAATGAAAATTCCTCCACTGTGACCATTATTTGGTATTTGGATTCCACTGAAATCCATAATGTTTTTAATAGAATATAAAATACCATATTCCATTTTGATGTATTTTTTTAATTTAAAATGGTTTTGAGAAGGTATTGATAATTTCAATAACATTAAATGACATATTTTGATTATAATGGGGAAATGTTATTTTTCAATTATGCTTATTTTATGTCTTATGATTATGTTATAGTTCATGGTAATTTTTTATGTATATAGGTGGTTCTGTGATAAAATGATGGTGGGTGAGCCTGTATTAGATCTATAATTAATTGGGCAATGAGATAGAGTTAAAAAATAATTTTTCTCCTAAGATACATATGAAATATACTGTGATTGGTATTCCAAATGTAACCATGAAAGTTACTCCCTTGATAGCTGTGAAAAAATAAATGTTATTATGATATGGACACCTCAAGTTACCATTTTGATTTGTGATTTTGATGATTTTTTTCATGAATCATATGATTTCATGAGTTATGTTTAGGATTTTATGTTTTATGGGTGAAAAGTATGATTTTGTGGAAATGTTTTTCCTGTGTTAAAAATACTCCTTGACTAACAGTTTCATTGCTTATTTTATATTCCCTTACTGATCTTTTTATGCTCATCCCAGGTTTTCAAAACATTTTCCACCAGGTATATGGATGAGTAATATGAAGGAAGAAATCAAGATGAATTTTATGAAGATTTTAATCAAGAAAAATAAATCAAGTTTTATATTAAAGAGTTTTATTTTGGATAGAGTGGATAGTGAGTGGAAGTGTCTACTTTGTAATATTTGAGATATTATGTAATAGTTATGGAATAATTCCCTATAACTATAAACCATAAAATATCCTCATTGTGAAATCTCTATTTAGCTCAATATTATGTAAAATTAATAGATGTGGCCTTATATATATCCCATCCTTCCAAAATAACTTTGGGAATCCAAAATTTATTTGGAACATCAAAAAATAATCTTCCAAACTATCATCAAGACCATTATAAACTCATATTCCAAAATAACTTCCAAAACATCATAAAACAATCTTCCATACTATAACTAATAAACTTCTTGGTTCATCAATAAGAATAACTTCGAGAATAGCTACACTAGAAAATATGATTTTAAAATCCGTTTGATTATTTCCCTACAAAAGCATCACCAACACCAACATGTCTTTGTAATAAATCATTCAATGATAATGTTTTGAAAAAAATCCTACATAAACACAAATTCTCAATTAGATTCTAATAGTATTCTATGAAATATTTTTTAGAAACACTATCATGAATCCCCAACTACATCACATCACATCATTATGATTCGTTTACACCACCTTTCAGGAATGGTAATATTAATGAATTCTTAATGCTTCATACTCCCCCTTTAACTTCATATCCCTAGAAAAAAACCTCATTTTCAATGTAAAATATAGAATAATTGAAAAATATATTACCTTGGGAGGGAAGGGATTCCCATTTACCATCATTATAACTCTTCTACTCTGTTATTGATTTAAAACGATATATTCTTCACTCTATTGATTCATTTTGTACGGTTATTTGGGGAAGAAAATGATACCATTTTTGAAAATTCTTATATCCCCAATTGATATAAATGTATGAATTTATGTATTATTCTTTATTTTTGAATTGGATTATTTTTAATAAATCCTCTCAAAATATTATAAAAATTATTCTTCAAATAATGTAATATATACTATCCCCCCCTTTTGTAAAACATCAAGATGACTAAAATTTCATTTGAATCATCACATGTAAAAAAATATTCAATATTTTATGTTCACGATTAAGAAACTCCATAAACAATGATTTTACTCTTAATAATTTTCAATGATTAATAATTACTTCTAGAAATTATCCATACAAAACCTATAATATTATTGTGTCATAACATAGTGTATGAAAACAGATATTTATCTAATAACATCCTCAATGCCTATATCACTCACCTACATCCATATATTTAAATTAGTCAAAATATTATAAATTTATGAATGTGTTACCCAAGTGATCTCAGTCACAAATTTTCAAAACCATTAGTGAATAAAAAATGAATCAAAACATGTGTCATTAATACCAAATTTGTTCTTAAAAGATTGTCTCTCGGAACTATATTGATAAATAGATTCCATCATCCATCCTAGGAGTCCTATGATGATTAATGGAGATAATACTATTAGGATCATTATATAAAAACTCTTCTGAACTCTCTCAACCTCATCACTAAATATAATGTTCATATACATACTAAGATCCATATTAACCTAATAGATTTTGATATCATGAAAATAATCAGATGATATCACATGTTAGATAAAAACAAATAAAAACTGAAAATTAATTAATTTTACCTATTCTATACAAGGTATCATATCCAATATTCAGCCTCTACTAATACTATATAATATGTTATCTTTACACCAAAATTTCAATCATTCCTTAATAAAAATTGTTATACCAATTTTTAATGTCCCAATACATATTTTTTTAATCATGTAAATAAAATTATATACTCAAAAATGTATTACTTACACTACACAAATCATCTATTTGATCTTAATAACATTTCATAATCTGATTGGGACCTTTTGATGCATTCTCCCCCTGGAACATATCACTTATAAAAGCTGAATTAATTGAACAATTTATATATCCATTGAATACATAAGTTAGGGGAAAATCAATTTTCCCATAGTTCATAAATATCATCGGTCATGTTAATCCCACCCTTTTCTCCTATTTTCTATAAATCATTTCTAATGGTTATCCTTTGAGTTTACCACTTACAAAAACGTAGTTTCTGATGCTGGATTTCAACCTCTCCAATAAAGTCCTATGATTCACCACCTTTGTAAGTCTAATTATAATATTACATAATTATTTTTTTGATTAATTTTGACGATATCCTTTATCATAAATCTTATTCCATTGGAAAACCCTACACCAAGACTCCAAACAATTCCTTATAGTTGTATTTTCCAGATCACATAGGAATGAATCTTACCTTTACTCCTTGATATCTAAGAGATACACATGGGTATTTTTTACACTTTTAAGATCTATAATTAAATTATTTTCTGTTGACTCAATAAGGTTTTCTTTATGACTTTTCCATTCCTTCTTGTTTTGAAAATCACAAACACCTTATCTTTAAGAAAAAAAATGCTTTCTTAAGAAAAATGCTTTCTTAAGGAAAAATGATTTCTTAAGGAAAAATTGCTTTTATAAGGAAAATTGCTTTTATAAGGAAATTTATCTTTATCATTTTTTCATCAATTTTTTTTCTAAGTATAAAATTCAGATTCATTTCTATTTTCTCGGATTTGTTTAAAACATTGATATAAAGTATTCTGTTTGAGGATCCGGATTCTGGATAAGAACTATAAGGAAGTTTCATTCCGAATTCCGGATATGAACTCTGACTAAGTTCTATTCCAGATTCATGATACAAATTCTAATGAAGTTCGATAACGAATTCTCAATACGAATTCTAATGATTAATTCTCATTACGAATTCTGATGACGAATTCTCATTACGAATTCTGAAGAAGAATTCTCATTACGAATTCCAATGAAGAATTCTCATTACGAATTCTGATTATGAATTCTCATTACGAATTCTGATGACGAATTCCCATTCCGAATTCCCATTCTGAATTCACCTATTAAACAGAATATGATTATCTTTGTTTTATACACTCTGAATTAATTCAGACTCCGAAAAATATTTTGGTTAGACTCCGAACTTTTATTTTACTTACACTTCTATAATTTTTCTACTCTTTATTATTTTCATTACACTTCGAACATTTACTCTGAAGTTCCGAACTTTTGAGTTAGAATTAAAACGATGTCGTACATTTAGTTACACTTGTTTTGTTATAAAACGATGTCGTCTATTTTGTTATAAACTAACCGTTGTCTAAGTGACACGTGTACTGGTCCCTCCGATCTTTAAGGAAAATATGACCGTTGGAGAAGGAGCCAACCTTACCTATAAATAGGAGCTCATTTGAAAGAGCTCGAGACTGATGATAGATGAACAACATGGTTTTGTGCATACATGCTGTTGAAGTGATTTCTAGAGAGAGAGAGGCTCTTATTAACTATCAAAGCTTCGTGCGACTCCGAATGTTGGTGATTACATTTGAGGGCTTCCGTGGATTGGAAGACAGAGGTGACGACTACCTTGATGTTCGAGGGCTTCCTTACTGAGGAAGACAGAGGTCGCCAACTACCTTGAAGTTGAGGGCTTGCGGGGATAGCAAGACCGAGACTCCGATCTTTGTATCGAGGACTTACCCTGGTGTGGGTAAGACAGACATGCTTGAAAGTATAAATCAAGGGACCTTTATCCAAGGTTTTTGGATTCCCTTCTCTTTGGGTTAAAAGACTTATATCTTGTTACTTGTACTTTAACTACTTGTTTTATTTCCGCTGCATTATGTATTATAAAGAAAGTATAACTTTCTTATACTTCCTTACATGTACTATGATTCATTTAGATTCTATACGCTTTAAGGTAGAATCTCACTTTGTAATCTTTCATTAAGTTTCATTTTCCGGAATTATATTTCCCCGAACCCACATTCGGAATCTCATTCCAAGTTTGCATTCGGTGTTAGAGGTGTTGTGAATTTTCTTAGTTTAACTTTGTTAAACTTAGCCCTTTACTTTGCTTAAGGAAAACATAGTTAATCATAACTAACTTTAAAGGTTCCAAAGGAATTATTAAAGTATACAATTCACCCCCCCTCTTGTATATTGAGCATCTATATCACTATTTTGATCCTACAATTGGTATCAAAGGAGGCCTCTGAAATACTTGTACTCACATACAAGATTTTCTTGATCTTTTTCCCATTCCGAACTTTTCCCATTCCGAACATTCTCATTCCGAACTTTGTTATTACAAAACTTTTGCTACTAAAAAGTTTGTGTATAGAAGGTTATTTCTAGTATTGCAGGAGTCAATGTTGGTTCGATTGATAATCTAAATCCCACAAGACCACCAATCTTTGATGGTAATGACTATGAATACTGGAGAGATCGAATGAAGACTTTTTTTATCAACACTGGAGTAGATAACTTTGTTATCCTTACTGGTGATTATAAAATTCATGACAAGGAAGTTAGAACTTTCACTTACCAGGAAAAGAAAGAATATCAACTCAATTATAAGGTACGCAATACTCTACTATGTTCAATGACCAGAAATATATATAGCCAAATTTCTTCTTGTGAAGCAGCTAACTGTATATGGAAGAAGTTAGAGGTTACACACTTTGGGACTTCTAAAGTGATTGAGACTAGAAGAGCTATGCTTAGAGCTGAGTATCATGGCTTCAATTTTCCTTATGGTGAACCTATCTGTAAAGTTCAACAGAGATTTATGACTATCGTCAACAGTCTACAGTCTATGGGAGAAAAAGGTTTAGATGAGGAAGCTCTTGTGGACAAGATAATTGATATTATGCCCAATGAGTGGGAATTCAAGAGAACAGCTATAGATGAGAACAGGAAGGTCACTCAAATTACTCTTGATGAATTATTTGGAACTCTTCTACAACATGAGACTAGAATGAAGAGAGATGCGGACAACACCAAGAAGAAGAATGGAAATGGTACTTTTGCCTTTACAACAACTTCAAATCAGATGAAAGCTAAGACTCCTGAGAGAGTAACCAGATCCAAGTCTAAGAAAGTTATTTTCCAATCCGAATCGAGTGAGAGTGAAGTCTCAGAAAATGATCTAGAAAATCTTGCTCGAAGGATTAACAAGATAGCTGGCCATAGGAATTTCCAATCCAAGTATAAGAAAAAGGACAGGAAAGATAAGAAAGATGGAGAAGTTACTTGTTATGAATGGAAAAGAGATGGACATATTAGGCCAGATTTCCCTATGCTCAAAAAGAACGAAAGAAAAGAAAGGCATTCAGACAGGAAAATAAAAAGGTATTACAAAGATAAAGCTAAGAAAGTTCTGAAAGCTAATGACACCTGGAGTGCCAGAGGTGGTGACTCTTCAGATGAATCTTCTGATTATGAATCTTCAGGACAGAAGAATCCTGGTCTTATAGCCAGATTACCTATTGATAATCATTGTTACATGGCTAAGGTATGAAATGCTGAATCATTGACCAATGTTTCTTTAAATTCTAATGATACTAAGTATTATAACTCTTCTGATGAAGAATCATCTTCTGATGAGGAAAATACTTTACCTACTTATGAAGAAGTCCCTAGGTTTGCTGAACTTCTTGAGATTGAGAATTCCAAACTCAATAAGAAACTTGATAAGGCAAACTCTAGGAATTCTATTCTTACAAAAGACATATCAGATCTTTCTAAAGATCTTAATAGGAAAAATGCTGATTTTGAAAGTATTTCAAAAAATCTTGAGGAAGTAAGTTCTGATAAGAACAAACTTTCTAAAGAGTTAGAAAATGTAATTTCTAAGAAAAATGTTTTCGAGCCTAACTCTAGTTCAAAAACTAATGATTTTGAGGATAAAAACTTGGTTGTAAAACTCAAGCCCGAAATTTTTTCCTTAAAGAAGTGTTTATCAAACTTTACCCATGGTAAGGAAAATTTTGATAAGATGTATTCCCAAATATGACCTTTAAGAAATAAATCCGGATTTGGTTATACCCATGAAAAACCTATTTTTAGTAACAATTATTTTGTTCCCCAAAGTGCCCCATTTTGTACCAAGTGTCAATGTGGTGGTCACTGGGTAAAGAATTGTTCCTTAAACAAAACCCAATCTCTAGGATTTCACAAAGCTTACTTTTCTAAGAAGATGTGGTTTCCAAAAATTTTATTTTCTGGAAATCTCAGATCCAAACATGTTTGGATTCCGAAAATCTAATTTTCTTTTTGATTTCAGGAAAACAAAGAGAGTACCAGCAACAATACATGGTACATGGATAGTGTATGTTCCCGGCACATGACTGGTAACAAAAGCTTTTTCGAAAAGATTATCAAAACGAAAGGAGGAAGGGTAACTTTCGGAGATAATGCTAAGGGAGAGATTGTTGGTATTGGTAATATTGTTCTTCTTGGTAAAACCTTGATTTCAAATGTTCTTTTTGTTAAAGGTCTTAAGAACAACCTCATTAGCATAAGTCTGTTATGTAATGAAGGTTACCTTGTGAATTTTAGGAATGAAAAGTGCTTAGTTCACAATTCCAAGGAAGAATTTATTCTCTCAGCCAATAGGCAAGAGAATGATTACACTCTGAATTTAGAAGACCTCATAAGACAAGATTTACCTTGACTAAGTGCAATGGAATATCATTCTTGGTTATGGCATAGAAGACTAGGTCAATGTAACCTTAGGAACCTATGTAAACTCTCTACGAAGAAACTAGTTAAGGATCTACCGGAGCTTAGATTTGATTCTTCTAAAGTTTGTGATCCTTGTCAATTTGGCAAGCAACATAAATCTAGTTTTAAATCAATTGGTGAAGTCTCAACAACTGATGCATTATAGTTAGTGCACATGGATCTTTTTGGTCCAACACAAACTGGAATTATTGGAGGAAAATACTATGTGTTTGTTTTAGTTGATTATTACACTAGATTTACTTGGGTCTATTTTCTAGCAAAGAAATATAAAGATTTTTCCTATTTAAAAAGTTTTAGAGCTCAAGTTAAAAGTGAGAAAAAACACCCATTGAAAACTATTCATAGTGATCATGGAGGAGAATTTCAAAATTCTGATTTTGAAACTTTTTGTAGTAAGAAAGGTATTACTCACAATTATTCAGCACCTAGAACTCCTCAACAGAATGGTGTAGTTGAAAGAAGAAATAGAATTCTTCAAGAGATAAATAGAACCATGTTGAGTGAATATTCTATTGCTAGACATTTCTGGGCTGAAGCTGTAAGTACTTATTTCTATACTATAAATCGAGTTTTGATTAGACCTTTTCTTAATAAAACTCCTTATGAGTTATGGAATGGTAGAAAACCAAGACTTTCCTACTTCAAAAATTTTGGTTGCAAAGTATTCATTTTGAATACTAAAGATAACTTACATAAATTCGCACCAAAATCTGATGAAGGAATTTTCTTAGGATATTCCACAACCTCTAAGGCTTATAGAGTTTTTAATAAAAATACTTGTACTGTTGAAGAAACAGTACATGTAAGATTTGAGGAGTCAGATCCTTTTGTTTTTAAACCATCCCTACCTTCTTCCTCGGATGTGTTTTCAAAAACTGATTGTCAACCTTTGATAGAAATACCTTCTGATAAGGATGATGTTCTAGAAGATACTTCTGAAACATTTACCACAGAAGACTTTCTACCCTATGTTGATGAACAGGTTTTAAAAAACCCAAATCAGGTGTTTCTTAAGAATCATCCCAGTGATAATATCATTGGTGATGTAATCAACCTGTAAGGACTAGAAGTTCCTTAAGAAATGAAGTAGAACATCTAGCATTTCTTTCCCAATTAGAACCTAAAAGCACTGATGAAGCTTTAGGTGATGATGATTGGATTAAAGCCATGCAAGATGAACTAAATGAATTCGAAAGGAATAAAGTCTGGACCTTGGTTGAAAGACCTAAGGAAACTTCTGTTATTAGAGTAAAATGGGTTATCAGAAATAAATGTGATGAAAATGGAATCATAGTATGAAATAAAGCTAGACTTGTTGCTAAAGGCTATAATCAGAAAGAAGGAATAGACTATGGAGAAACCTATGCTCCAGTAGCTAGACTTGAATCTATATGTATTCTACTTGCCTTTGCAGTATTCATTAATTTCAATCTTTTCCAAATGGATGTGAAATGTGCTTTTCTTAACGGTTATGGTCAAGAGGAAGTTTTTGTTGAACAACCTCTTGGATTTGAAGATAAAAAACATCCTGATCATGTTTTTAGACTTACCAAAGCTTTGTATGGTCTTAAACAAGCCCCACGAGCATGGTATGATAGACTTACAGGATTTTTGTTTCAAAATAACTATGTTAAGGGAAAAGCAAATCCAACCCTTTTTATAAAGAAAGATAGGAGAAATGTTTTGATTGTTCAAATTTATGTTGATGACATCATATTTGGTTCAACTCAATAATCTTTGACCGACTATTTCGCAAGTCTAATGAAATCTGAGTTTGAAATGAGTATGATGGGTGAGTTAACTTTTTTCCTTGGTTTTCAAATTTCTCAAAAACCAGAAGGAACCTACATATCTCAACATAATTATATTAAATATCTTCTTAAAAAGTATGGTTATGACAACACTAAGAGTATAAGTACTCCCATTGGTACCTCAAACTCTTTAGATCTTGATGAAGCTGGAAAACCAGTAGATCAAACATCTTTTAGAGGTATGATAGGAAGCCTACTATACTTAACAGCTAGTCGACCAGACTTAATGTTTTCAGTATGCTTATGTGCAAGATATCAATCCAATCCTAAGGAATCTCACTTTAAGACAGTAAAAAGAATTTTTCACTACCTTAAGGGAACCATGGATCTAGGATTATTTTATACTTCTAGAAATTATTTTGTTCTTAAAAGATTTTCTGATGCTGACTTTTGTGGATGTAGAATGGATAGAAAAAGTACATCCGGAACTTGTCACTTCTTAGGAGATTCATTAGTTTCTTGGTCCTGCAAGAAGCAACATTCTGTAGCACTCTCCACTGCTGAAGCTGAATATGTTGGAGCTGGAAGTTGTTGTGCTCAAGTGTTGTGGATGCAACACACACTCACAGACTATGGCCTGAGTTTTACTAAATCTCACATTTTGTATGATAACACAAGTGCCATTACCCTCAGTAAGAACCCTACACATCACTCCCATGAAAAACACATAGATATTAGGAAACACTTTCTTAGGGATCACACACTTAAAGGAGATATTATTCTTCAGTTTATCAGAATGCAAGATCAACTTGCTGATATTTTCACAAAATCTTTGCCTTCTGATAGATTTGAATACATTAAACAGAAGTTAGGAATGATAACCGTAAGGTAATCCTACTTAAGTAACTTTCTGTTAAAAAACTCTCCTTACAGCAATAAACTCCTTTTCATAGGGGGATGGGTACATTTATTTGTTAGTTTAAACAATGTTTTTCAAAGTTTGTTTTCAAACTTTTCAGAAAGAAGATTTACGGAATGGAATTTCTGGAACTACAATTTTCCAGAATGGAAATTTTCATAAAGAATACTTCTGGAATGGAAGTATTCGTATTAAAAACATCCGGAATGGAAAATTTCATACTGGTATTTTCTTAAAAAAAATTTCGTACTGAGTTTTTCGTAATGAGTGTTCCGTAATGAGTTTTTCGTACTAAGATTATTTTCCGAAGTAAAGTTTTTGCGAAATCTGTCTTCTCATAATAATGTTTTTTTGAAGTGTTTATTATATTACCCATTACGAATAATCCTCCTAATCTAATACGAAAGGTATGATTACCTTAATCAAGTTTTCGTAGTCATATTTTATTTGCTGGCATTTTTTTGTATTATGTTTTCGGATTATAGTTTTCTTAATTCATTGTTTGAATAAAAACCTCAAAAAGATTGGATTCCAGTTTTCAACCGTTAGATCTGATCTCAGATTCTCCCAATATTTAGATCAACCATAGAAGTTGAACCGTCATCTCATTGCATATATAAAGGGTACCCAAATACTCGCCCCACATCGATCTAAAGCACTCACGTCCCGAATCTCTTCCTCTCTATTTTAAAGCCATTCCAAACATAAGATTTCTCCGTTCCGAACATCCCAGAGGGCTTCAGATCCGAATGCCTACGGAGTTAGCATCTCATGAAATGTCATCCACTAAGCCTATTTCACAATGGTTAGTTTACAGAGAAAGGTTAGTCCATCTGGATTTCTTCAATAACTATGAATCTCTTATTTCGAAGAACATTAAGTTGAATGGCTGGGAAGATATTGCTATGTCCAAACCGGGGAATCAAGATGATGTCTTTTCGGAGTTACTTGTTGAGTTCTATGAATCAGTTTCCTTCTTTCAGGAAGATAATAGGGATAAATTTTCTTTTAAGTCTTATCGTAAGAATTACAAACTTTCTTATACCAAGGCAGCAAGCTTGGTAGGGCTGTCCTATGAAGGAGAAGCCGAGTTTATATCTCATGTGTTGGCAGACTCTAAGGGTAGCTTCAACAAGGAAAAAGCCTTAGAAACTCTCAGATTGGATGATGAAAAGGCTCTGAAGATTTCAAGTTTATCCACAAATTTCCGGATTCTAGAGTTGTGGGTGCAAGGGCTTATTGTACCGAGGAAAGGTGATAAAGACAGCTTGAAGAAGAGTGAGATCTACATATTAGATTTCCTGATAAATCTAAGGAAGTTTAACTTCATGAGGCACATTCTTATAACCATTGAGAATCTTAAGAAAGGAAATCTCAGAGCCCAGATCGTAATGTACCCATCAATTTTATCAAGATTGATGGTTCGGTGCCTTGAATCTTTCAAGGAAGCTCGCAGATCTAAGCCAATGGTTTGCAAAATTTTGTTGGTCAGTGATGATACCCTTAAGAGGATAGATGTGGCCTTCAACAAGGAGACTGGTGAGTTCTCCGATCTGCCTAATCAAGAAGAAGTGGCTCCGAAGGCTGCTGAACCGGAATCATCTAAACCAGTAAAGAAAAGAAAGTTGAAGGAAGTTGCAGCTGAAGTTGAAGATCCTAAATCTAAGGAAGCTCAAACCGCACCTCCCAAACCAAATAAGAACAAAGCCTTCCCTGATGAGGTTTTTGCGAAGTGGAGAGCAGATAAAGAGAAAAGGAAAGAAGGGGATCCGCAGTTCGGATTGGACCCTGCGAAAGCTAAGGCATTAAAGGAGAGAACTGCTGATGAGCATAAAAAACATGTAAAGGAAAAGAAGCTCAAGAAGAATATGTCAGAAGCCGAGGCATTCCAAGTGTTGTTAAAGTTTAATGAGATGGTATCTGGAAGCATTCCAGTTCCGAGATCTTTCTCCTTGGAATCTCTACCTGAGACTCCAGGAAGAAACCTTGATTTTCCGAAAGAAGTTACAACCGAACATGTTGAGCAACTCGAACAGGTTCAACAAGTGCAAGAGGAAGAACAAGTTTCTGAAGCAAGTGGTGAAACAAGAGACTTATTGAAAGAAGTAGATGAGTATAAGGGGTCACCTTCAGAACACCTGTCACTCCGAACTTCAGAGGCTGAATCCTCTAAGTTAGTAACTCCAGAGAAGGATAAGAATGAGGAAGATGTTGTTCAAAAAGTAGTAGATGATATTGTTCAAGTGTCTACTGGTGAGCATAAAACCCTTGATCAAGAATCGATTCCGAAAAAATACAAGGGAAAGAAACTCCTTGTTGAGACTCCAATATCAGTGGCTAGCAAGAAAAGAGAATATGGTGATTCGTCTAAAAGGATGTTGGAGCTTATTGAGGAAGAAAAATCTTCAAGTAAACATTCAGATTCAGAGTCATCCTCTGTGGGGAATGACTTTGTTGTCCAGTCTTTAAAGAAGTTGGTGGGATCCATTCCAACATTCTCTAGTATTGATTCAAGATGTCAGATGCTCCAACATGCTTTAAATCAGAAAACTGACTTTGTATCTATGGTTATGGACAAGTGCGTTGAGATTGAGGATTAGTTCAAAACCTTATTTGTTGGCTACGAAGCTCATAGAAAATCTTGCAAGAGGATGACAAATTGGTCGAAGAAGACTGTTGAAGAGATGTGGTTATTCGATGAGTTTCAAGACAATGTTAAAGACTCTTTTGAGACTGAGGACAGGAAGATAAATGAGCTGAATTCTTCCTTTGAAGAAAAGCTGACATACGAAAAGAACTTCCGGATTCAAGAAGTCAGAGATATAAATGGGATGTTGAATTATGTTTCTCAGAACTGGAAATTTGAAAGGGATCATCGGATTGAGTTTGATCAGAAGATGATGGCTCAGGAAGAGAAGATGAAGGCTCAAGAAGAAAAGATCAAGGCTCAGGAAGAAAAGCTGAAAGCCCAGGAAGAAAATATTGAAGCCCAATCCGCAAGAATAGTTGTCTTAGAGAAGAAAGCTGAAGAAGATTATAATGACCTGAAGAAGATCAAGACTATTCTTAAAGGGCTCATTTCGAAGAAAAAAGATCAGAAATTACCAAATTCGATCTTTTTATTGTAATATTTTCTTTGTTGTCGAGATTTCAAACCTAATGAAAATTGTGCCTGTCGTTTCTTTTGTTGTCATTACTAATATTTCAGGTACTTTGTTTTTTTTTTCAATTACCTCGATTTCTTTTTGAAATCACAAAGGGGGAGAAGGAAAAGAATCTTAAGAAAAAGAAGAACTCCAATGAGAGTCTATCTAAAGGGGAGAAGGAAAAGATCCTTAAGAAAAAGAAGAACTCCAATGAGAGTCTATCTAAGGGATATTATTTCATTAAATAAGACTTTATTTTTCGTAATGAAATGTCACTCCGTAAATCTAGAATACGATCCTTAGAGTTTCAAAGCCTAAGGGGGAGTTAGTCGTATTCATCAATATCCTTAAAAAAGGGAGACAAGCCTTAATGTTTTTCTTTATTCATAGAAATTCTTTTTCAGAAGGATGTTTGTGCTTTCCAAAAAGGGGGAGATTGTTGAGTCAATAAGGTTTTCCTTATGACTTTTCCATTCCTTCTTGTTTTGAAAATCACAAACACCTTATTTTTAAGAAAAAAATGATTTCTTAAGAAAAATGATTTCTTAAGGAAAAATGCTTTCTTAAGGAAAAATTGCTTTTGTAAGGAAAATTGATTTTGTAAGGAAATTTATCTTTATCATTTTTTCATCCATTTTTTTTCTAAGTATAAAATTTGGATTCATTTCTGTTTTCTCAGATTTGTTTAAAACTTTGATATAAATTATTCTGTTTGAGGATCCGGATTCTGGATAAGAACTATAAGGAAGTTTCATTCTGAATTCCGGATATGAACTCTGACTAAGTTCTATTCTAGATTCAGGATACGAATTCTTATGAAGTTCGATAACGAATTCCCAATACGAATTCTAATGATTAATTCTCATTACGAATTCTGATGATGAATTCTCATTACGAATTTTGAAGAATAATTTTCATTACGAATTCCAATGAAGAATTCTCATTACGAATTCTGATGATGAATTCTCATTATGAATTCTGATGAAGAATTCCCATTCCGAATTCTCATTCCGAATTCACCTATTAAACAGAATCTGATTATCTTTGTTTTATACACTCTGAATTAATTCAGACTCCGAAAAATATTTTGGTTAGACTCCAAACATTTATTTTACTTACACTTCTATAATTTGTCTACTCTTTATTATTTTCATTACACTCCGAATATTTACTCCGAAGTGTTCATTCCGAAATTTTGAGTTAGAATTAAAACGATGTCGTACTTTCAGTTACACTTGTTTTGTTATAAAACGATGTCGTCTATTTTGTTATAAACTAACCGTTGTCTAAGTGACACGTATACAGGTCCCTCCGATATTTATGGAAAATATGACCGTTGGAGAAGGATCCAACCTTACCTATAAATAGGAGCTCATTTAAAAGAGCTCCAGACTGATGACAGATGAACAACTTGGTTTTGTGCATACATGCTGTTGAAGTGATTTCTAGAGAGAGAGGCTCTTATTAACTCTCAAAGCTTCCTGCGACTCCGAATGTTAGTGATTACATTCGAGGGATTCCGGGGATAGGAAGACAGAGGTGCCGACTACCTTGATGTTCGAGGGCTTCCTTGCCGAGGAAGACAGAGGTCGCCAACTACCTCGAAGTTGAGGGCTTGTGGGGATAGCAAGACAGAGACTCTGATCTTTGTATCTAGGGCTTACCCTGGTGTGGGTAAGACAGACTTGCTTGAAAGTATAAATCAAGGGGCCTTTATCCAAGGTTTTTGAATACCCTTCTCTTTGGGTTAAAAGATTTATATCTTGTTACTTGTAGTTTAACTACTTGTTTTATTTCCTCTGCATTTTATATTATAAGGAAAGTATACATTTCTTATACTTCCTTACATGTACTCTGATTCATTTAGATTCTATACGCTTTAAGGTAGAATCTCACTTTGTAATCTTTCATTAAGTTTCATTTTCCGGAATCATATTTCCCAGAACCCACTTTCGGAATCTCATTCCAAGTTTGCATTCGGTGTTAGAGGTGTTGTGAATTTTCTTGGTTTAACTTTGTTAAACTTAGACCTTTCCATTGCTTAAAAAAAAATAGTTAATCGTAACTAACTTTAAAGGTTCCAAAGGAATTTTTAAAGTATACAATTCACCCCCTCTTGTATATTGAGCATCTATATCACTATTTCGATCCTACATTTTCCTTATTTATAATATATTTATTATCTTTATCATTTTCACTCTAAAATTGATTTCAATATTTTAATAGGAAACATTTTAGAAAACTATTTTTAGTGCTCGGTGCGCCCTTCACAGATCTCGAACATTTCCGCCCTTTAATACAATAACATTATTTTCTATTATAACATATTTTCTTTACATATAATATTAATTTCCAATTGTCACAGGAAAGGAATAATTACTTAGAAAACCTTCAGTTCATCTCTTGTAAAAATTTATATTCATAGGATTGTGGTTAACACAAATAAAAAATATCTTAGTAATAATAATCTACATGTAATCATGATTTGGTTGAGATTTTTCTATACTGAATTCATTCTACTAGTACGAAAATTGGCTTCTAGACACCCATCTGTGGTGTTCTCTACTATTCTATGATAGTATAAAATTATATTTACCTAACCTAGAGAGTCATCGCATTTATTTTAGGAAGAATATTAAACATACTTTCTGAATCTTGATTTGAAAAATTGTGGACACCATTTATCGATAATTCGATAAAATTAATCTCTAGCTTCACTTTTCCCTATGAGGATCCAATGTTTTATTTTTTCAATGATCTTATAATAATTATCCAAAAAACATAATATTAAATCTCTTTTATCGATGATTGATAATTTATTTTCAATTTATCCACTCTAAATTTTTAGAAGGTAGTGGTTGCATTTGACTCATTCTGTGCAATAATATTTTTACCAAAATTGATTGAATATTAATTAAGTAGGTCACCTTGGTCCTTTATTTTTCAAAAATTCTATAGATCTCTACATTCAAATCCATATGTACTCACACAATCCCATTGTTATGAAAATAATAAATATTCAATAAATTTCAAATTCACACATAGACTATTCTACAATTGATCTACCTTCTCATTTAAGGATTATGTATCATCTTAGTTATTATATTAACATTAATCATACAGACTACTAAATATCATCCCAACTTCTTCCATTTATTCACCATACACATAATTATTCCAATGGGAATCGATATTTCTATATTATAAATAATCATGTAAAATAGTGTTAGACACACATAACACATGGATCTCAACATCATAAATCTATGTTCGTGTATTCTTCTTTTTGGGAGTCTTCTTTGGATTCTTCATTTTTTTTCTGTTGAAACTTATCACCTTTCTCATAAATTTTTAGGTTTTTTCTTATCAAAACTAGATTTACATTAATCTTTTGATATAGGTTTTACAATCATCATAAATTGTGTTATTTTTCCTTATATAATTTCCAATAGAACCCAACATTCTAAATCATGAGCATTGTGAATATTTTCCATAAATAAATCATCATAGATACACATATTAAAAATTTCATATGTTTTCACGTCATCAACATGTCTACTATGTTTTATAATATTATAATATCATTAGATATATTCCTTAATCTCTTCACAATAATCTTGAAAAAACCAAAACATCTCATCTTTTCATTTAAATTTTTTTTGTACCCCTTGTAATGAGATGCTTCCTTTTAGGATTTTCTTTCTAAAAACATTATAGTAATAGAGAAGAAAATAACTATATGAAATGGGTAGATTAGTTTAGATAAAAAATTAAACCAAAGGAAATTGTTAATGAATACATCTTCTTAGTTTGATAAGGTTATTTAGTGATAAATACCCCATGAGGTGTTGAATTAGAGTATAATAATTATTCAAAGCTAATTAAATTTTCATAAATATATCATAACAAAAAAATATTTTTATAACTATTAATAAGTTCAATATTATGTTGTTCTCTCTATGATGATCCCATGTAAATTTCACTTATAATTACCTTAACTAGATTTTTACGATGATTAGATTACCCACACAAACCATGATATGACTTCTATTATATAAAGCCAACATTCACATGAGATATAACTAATTTACATGGCTCAAAAGCATGATATTAATCCAAAGATTAAACAATTAAAATGTGATAGTATAATATAAAATATAAAACTAATTGTTTGGTGATAGGTTTAATTTAGTATAATCATGGGCTTGGGTCTAAATAATTTTCATGGTTTATGTATTATTTAATATCTCCCTAGGTTCATTACCCTATTTACTCTCATTTTATCACCTCTCTAAAAAAATAAAAGTCCTTGATTTTGAATATAATGAAAAAGAGAATCATAATTATGGTATGTTGACCAAGTGTAGAATGTGCTTCTTGATCCCCGCATTCATATCCTTAATAGATATACTATGAAAATTTCCATAGTGATTACATAAATTTTCCACTAGTAATCATTGCAACTTTAGTGTTATTCTTTGGAAAGATCTTAAAAGGGTTGAAATCCATTATTACTCTTATTTTCTATTTTGTTAAATCCCTTGTCTAGAATTACTCTCTATCACTCCACTTTCTCCAAACCAGATATATCAATGAATTCCTCCTATAATTCATCTTTTAACCATATTCCTTCATTTTATCTAAAAAAGTTTTTTCTACTCATATAATGTAGATCTGTTCTAAATAGTTTTTTAGTAATGAATTAATGTATGGTTGTGTCAAATATAGAATAATCCCATAATGTGATCTAATATTAAATTCTAACTGAATCTGAAAATTACTATATCATTATAATACATACTTTATCATGGAATGATGCTTAGTAAATAATCAGATCCATGATATCAATGTATCATATTATATTTAACGCCAATGAATACAGTTTAATGATTCTCCAAATCCACTATAACTCCAAAACTATTATAGAATGACCCTCTTACTTGATGTGGATGCCTCGACATTGGTAAAATATTTGAAATATTCATATGCCTCTTCCTAGAAAGAAAATATTTCCCACAACATGATTTCATTTGTGACTCGCCTCATTATGAATCATATCTTATGATATCATTTATATTTTAAACCATTGTTTTTTATTTTACGAGTTGTAAATTATGATTGAAAATAACCCTTATTTATTAAATTCTCTATCTAGTTACTTATTGACATTCCACCAAACATAGACATTTGTAATTTTAACCTTGTATACATTTACATATCGGTTTGATTTCCAATACATATGACATTGAGTATTCTTTATAAAATTTCCATTTATGTAGTTAATTTTACTTATAATGTTTATTTCCCTTACATATCATAGCGAGGATTCTCCAAGACATTGTTATTTTTCAATGATTGTCTACTTAGTTCCAAATGACTCTTACATATTTTCCATATTTATTGTCTATCTTTTTGATAACTCCTACATATCATATTGAATTTCCACACATATAAATTTTCTATAAATTATTATTTGTTACCCAAACATTTTATATTAAATAAATCTTATGTATACAAGATACCCTATGAAATTTTAATTTTTTACACTTCTATAATAAATTATATAGTATCCCAATATACTAAATAACACCCCATAGGATGTTACATATAAAGGGAGATTCCTTAATTAACCTCAATTCTATACTTATTATGATGTTACCAGTATATATACAGAGAGCATTTTAGGTTTTTTTTGAATTAATTCCTTTTACATATATATGTATTAGTCAGTTTACAATTACGTATCATAGTTCATGGTTTCCCATTTCTAATTTTCATTCCAATGACAACTTTTTATCTTCCACTTTAAGAAAAACCTTCATCAATAACCTCTAGAACAATGGTAACCATTAGATAATTAATAAATAAACTTAATGTATTAAATGGTCGATCCATATGTCATCAAGGAACTCTATGAGTTTTTAAATTTTCTAGGAACACCCCTATTGTGTTATCCGTATACTCATGTTAGTGAGTCTTCTAATATAATAAAAAATATATACCTCAAACTTACAAAATTTTCTTGGGAAACTTAATTTTCTTCTAAAAAATACCTACATCCTCTTTTAGATGAACTATTTAACCATATAAACCTCATTATATCATCTATACCAACTTTAGAATAGAGTATGGACCCCCAGGTCCCTCATATATAAATTGTTTTCAAACAAACCCACATACAAAAAATCATCTAGATTTCTATACCTTGGTTTTCAGAAACCAAATCATCATCACCAATATATTTTGGCAGTAAATCAGAAACCAATAATTATTGAAAAAAATATAACACGCACACTATTTCTCAACTGGATACTTAAAATATCCCATGAAGATATACCTATCATGGTCCATCATAACCATTATATATTATCCATCTTATACATACTATCTTATGAATCCATTATAGCTCATTTCTATACACCTACCATAATCCATCACAAAATAAACTACATCTGAAGGGAGAATGAGGAAAATGGAGAAATGTGTTATATATTTCTACTATTCCATATATGATAGAGAAAACACCAAAAAAACTATATGGGTGTGGTTATCTTTATATAAATCATGTGGAAATGCATAGAAATCCAACTAATATATAAATCATAACATATAACTACACTATCTCATCCATTGGTTTCAAACTATACCTCCAATGACATCACCAATAATAAGAATCATATCATTTCTAACACCCTAAAAATTAATTCCATCACCACACAATAAACTAGTCCCACCCATAAGATATATATAATAAATGAAAAATTATAATTTAATTATATCATTACTAGAATTACATGATTCAAATTTACAATCTGTAATTAAATATATTATATTTTTCATTTAATCATATTTATTTTCATTCCATTGATTAATAAATTACATACATCAATTTTATTCATTTTTTTATATTTTGGTATTTTAATACCTTTATATTTTATCATTTATGTTTTATCCTATCCTAATGAATTGTCATTTAATATCCCACCAATTCAAAATTACATTCCCATTACCTATTATAATTTAATTTATTCCCTACGTTTTCTACGACACTAGAAAATAATAAGACAACTTCAAAAAAACCAAACACATCATTGTATAAAAATTAATAAAACCAACAATAACAACCACCATAATAGATTCAAATATTATTTCTTTTTGAAAAACCATGAATGACCATATTACCATAACCACATCATCCATATTAAAATTACGACCAACCAACACCCCTTTTTAAATTATAATGTAGACCTCACATACAATATAACAAATAAGAAAATTTAAATGATTTTTATTTCCAGAATAAAAATTTGTTATATATTATAATATATTATAAAAATAAAAGATAATGGTACTTTTTTATCTCATTAAAAATGATCAACACATTAGCCAGATATGGAACAAATTAAAATGCTACACAATACCAGATGATGAAAAATAAAAAATAGAATAGCTAAAATTTGATAGTATGTATCACCACATTCTTCTAGAATAATCACACCATTATAAAATTATATATAAATAAAACAAAATATTTTCGGACCAATCAACATATTATAAAAATGAAAATATAACCTTTTGTGGAACTATAGGGAATTTTTATGTGAAAAAATGAAGTGGTATTTATAGTGTATAATGGGAAATGAGATAGTTGGGATTGGATCATTATATGGTCGTTGGTCAAATATAAACACTGGTCAATATGATTATGGGAAATTATACCCTCGATCGATAATTTTACAAATATAATTTGGGGTTATAAGAAATAATGAGAAATGATTGTTGATATAGAAAGGATAATCTATAGCCTCAACCTATATAGTCATAGAGTTTAAAGGCCATTTTTCAGAACATGGGAGGGGGTATCATCACTAGGATTTTCTAACGACCAATCAAAACATGATTTTCAAAAATTGAATCTTTAATGAAATCACTTATGGGAGAGGATCATGTTTGTGTAAATTACCACTCAGTCGATGTTATATGAGCCAACCCATGAAACTACCACCATCGCACACCTTACTCTTAATGTGTATATAGGGGTAATAAGGGGTTACCTATCCATGATTTAGTTATGTAAATAGTAATTTTCATTGTATAAATATATATTTATTCCATAAATTCATTTCAAGAAACGTTTTCTTAATAAAATAGATTTTCAATTGCATGAAATTTGATAAATTGGTTTTGTGATGAAAATAAAACATAATTGTATTTCTCTATATAATAATTATATATTTTTAATAAACTAATTTATTCAAAATAAAATATTTTTTAACCAAATGTTAATTTAAAACACACTTATATACATATTAATGACAAAATAATTTTATACGGTTCTAATAATTTTTTTATAAGTGTCCAAACTTTGACTATTCCTTAAAAACTACTATTTTTTAAATAGTATGGATGATTATATTTAAAAGTTAAAATTCTCATATATAGAAAATTATTCTGTAAAAATAAAATTTAAATTTCAAATTAGTTTATAGAAATTATGTTAGGGTTAATTTATTATATTTTTCTAAAATAATTCATTTTCTTTTTTATGAATAGTAAAAAAAATAGAATTTTGTACTATCATTATATTTTATAACATAATTTTTATTTCATAATAATGTAATAATTAATTAAACAAAAAAACATCCTAAAACATGTTATTTTATTAATATTATATATTTTATTATATTTTGATGAATTTATAAAACTATAAGTACCTTTCCAAATATTAAAATGCAAAATTTGTTTTTTATAAACATTACATGTTGGAATTGTTAATTTTCGATTCCAAAAGATTTATTAAAAAACTTTGTTCAGTTATAGTGACTTGAAATATATCATAATTTGATCCAAATTTCCAAAATGATAAGAAATACCCATGATTAGTCCAATAGTTTTCCGTTTTTCAGAACCTATTTTTCCAAGACCTATATTTGGAAATTATTAAAAAATTCCTCCAATTTTTCTTTAAATACCCACCCATTTCACCATTCCCCTTCACTCTCAATCCATTATCTATGATTTTATAGTGATTTATCCTCCCAATAATTCCCCACATGGTGTCATAAATCAATTAAGGTTCCATCCTCATGTTTTAGGACATCTCTTCATATCAAGGGAAATCTCATCTTCTCTTTCCAATTAAAGTTAACTTTTTATAGGGTATCTCTTCTAATTACCAAACCAATATATTTTGGTCCTACTTATATTATAAAATTTATCTAGTAAGATTATTTTATAATTTATTTACCTTATTTGTTTTTCATTTTACACTTTTCAAAAACCTTTTATTATACCATTCATTATGCCAAATTTACTTCTCAATTTTTCCTCTTTTATATGACAAATTATATTTTTCTTTTTATTTGAATGCCCAAAAATATTTTATTTTCAATTTTTATTCAAATATATTTAAAAATGAATTTTTGAATTAGGTATTTATTTATATGAATCCCCAATTCCATTTTGAGGTTAAAAATGATGCAATGATCATGTGTTTAAGAACTTCAGTATGCAATGATTTTGATAAGAAACCCCTTATTTATTTTCAAATGGTTATTAAGGAAAAAATTTACTATGGTCTATTTGGATCAAATGAAATTAATACATATTAATGGTTCACCCTGCTAGAACTCCAATGCAATGGGTAAAGAATTTAATCAATATAGATGACATGTTTTACGATACATTGGTGAATAACCTTGGTAATTATAATTTATGACACCTTTGTGATATTTTTATGAATGATTAATTTTATTGTTTATCCACCTTTACATGTTATGATTCATGATTTTATTATTATTTTATTCCACTTGTCTCTGCATTATTGTTATGGCTCATGTTATAATTGATATTTCTCATTATCACATTATTTTTGTCTCCCTTACTTATTCATTTACTAGGCTTAATGCGCAACTCATTCCATTTATGTATATCATGAGGATATCTGAGGTTGTAAAAGTAACTTAGGGTTAACCCTTGATGAGGTATTTCAAGTGGTTTTAGAAGACTTATTTAATTTTTCATGTATTATGTAACTTATTTCCAAGAAACAAAATATTAAAATATCCTTTATTTTTACCACATAATGAATGATTAAGTAATAAGTAGGGATTATATAGTTGGTATCAAAGGATTGTTTAGTTATTTGTAGAAATATGGACTTGAAAACATTAAGAACAATCCTATGGACAATTATAAATATAGGAATACCATCCTTCTACTTTGGTAAGTATTAACTATGTAGTATCCAAAACAATACATCTCTTATCTGGATACTACAAGTGGATGTGGCTCTGGAACCAATATACCTAGGGGTATGAAATTATCGCATTGAGCTAGACATGATCTGGAACTGGTGCATGACAACATGCCTTTTTTACACACACGGTTTGACACTCCTAGGGGATATGTTTAGTTAATCATAATCTTTTTATAAACCATTATGAATGATATATAGAAAATGAAGATAGAATAGATTAATAGCATATTTTAGAAATATGTTCAAAGACATAAATTACCTTTAGAATTATAATATTCCTAAATTAAATATGTTTCACACTAAGGTTTTATTCTTTCAGAAAATAATTAATTTATATTGGAGAAACCATGTAAATGATGATTGCAACAGAAGATGCACTAGCAACATTTCAATTGAGGCTATAATGGAAAAAATAATGTAGATTATGAATCAACTAACTTGGGTTAGGGATAATAACTTGATTCATGTTGAGAGCCCATATTCACCTTGAAGTTAAAACAATTCCATTGAGTGATTTATGCATCAATGACCACCTTCCCTCAATGGATCTACGAGGCCATCAATTACTGAATAATGGATAAGCTCTAAAGAGAATAAGATTCCTATAAATTTCTATTTGGAGAAAGATAATGTAACCCTATAAGTATACCACATAGAAGGAGAAGTTGATCAGTGGTGCACATAGATTAAAATCCTAAACCCAAGAAGGGATATTGATGATATAAAGTGGGAGGAGTTTAAAAGAATCTTTTTTATTAACTATTTCCCCTATATTATGTGAACTAAAATGGGGAAAGAATTCATAGAACTAAAGTAGGGGAAAATGAGTTGGTGGGGAGCTATGAGGTGAAAATTACCAGACATTCTTGACAAACCTATAAATTAAATATGGAACCTGGGGGGATGGTTGATATATTCTTCAGTCAAATAAGACCTCAAATGATGTGGAATCTAGAAAATAGAGACTATGAAATATATGAATAAATAGTGTGGAGATATATGAATGTTGACCTCGAATTTTCGAAGATGTGGTGATCAGATATATTGAATGAATAGAATAGAGAACTAGATCCTAATGTAGTGATGAATTTCTATTACAAAAGGGGAGGAAAGAAAGTGAAATTTCAAGGTACCAGGATGGGAAGCGGATGCCGGTGGGACGGGAATTTAAATTTTTTTCGCATCATCGGAGGGATGTTACGACGTCGACTCCGGTGAGCTATCCCGGTACGGTCTGAGGACCATGTGTGGATTTGAAGAAGCACAAAAATAAATTGAACATGTACCTAGTTCGAATGTGACATGTGCAAGTCTACCACAGAATGATAGAGATCATTTCTTGAGTACTCTGACGTTGAATCCATCTATATCATTCACACACGCTTCTCGAATTTGCTCACGCATAGTTCATCATGTTCCAGGTGATATCTCAGATCTTCAACATTCACTTCAGTGCATCGACGATCAACACAAAGCAAGAACCTTCAGTCCAAGATGGATGAACTTGAAGATCTTCATTTTCTTGAGAGACTCTCTCGAGATTCCAGGAGAAGAGAGATGATCTCAATCCCAACACATGAATTGTTCATGGGAAGATCCTCTCTCTAACTTATATAGGGAATGTTTAAAACATGCTGTGTGTTCTCCAAGCCCCTGTGCAATAAATGTCTGCTATATAAGTGTAATAAATAATTATTTATGACAAATAAAATTATTCCATAAATAATATTTATAATTTATGAGTTACTCGTAATATATATATATATAATATTACTTGATAAACTTGAGTCTTTAACTCGACTCACACCTCATGTTAATATTAAATGAACCTAGGATGTTAACATCCATTCGAATAATATTAATACTTGTATTTACTAATCACATATAAATACATGTTATAAATAAATTAAATATATTATTCCAAACTTGAATAATTAATGAATTTATTTATTACTTGGTGATCCATAGAACTTGGATAGAACTCAGACCCTTTGGCGGGGCCCACCAAGTACTAAAATCCTATTCATAGAATTGGGTAGATTCTCAAAACTGCTATTGTGTGTGAGCCTCTAGGTCCTTATCTCAATAGCAGTTAATAATATCCACTGACCAAGAGTGGGGTCTAGGAACCCATCGAGGCCCCTATAGAAACAAGGTAAAGTCAGAGTAGCGATTACCATCCTATGAACAAAGTTTGCATAATATAATATCTTCATCATCGATATTTTAATAAAGCAGAATGCACACTAGTGTCATCATCCTTTATCTTGCATTATTTTATTTGTTTATTTTTCTGGACAGTCTTACCTTCCACTACCATGGCCATGAATTTAATTAAGGTGAAACCATCCTAATCAACCAGGCCCGATATATCTCTTCCTGAACTCAAAAGCGAAAATTACTTTATCGATCATTCAATCAATGCCATGCCATTAATGACGTACCTGATACAAACTACATCGCTATGACTTTATCGCCATGGTTTTCGCCTTGCATCAAATGTATGTAATTAAATGACATTCATTAATAATGATGTCATGTCTGGAGACCATTACACATGTTCGTAGATAGTAACGACCAATGAAACATAAAACATGTGGTGTTCCTATTATGCGGGTCTATCCTCATAATCTCAAATACTAGAGATCATCAAGTGAGAACTTCATGAGATGAAGTCTCAAGGCTTATGTTCCCCCAGCACCTGATTGTCACACATCATCTGTGTCCTTTCAGAATGATGTAACAGGACCATAGGACATTACTTTATGATTAATATCATGGTATCTCGGGGTTCTCATTATAGCATAGGATCTGATATACCCCCTTTGATACGACATGTTATCTAAGGACATTGCCATAAAAAAAGTGGATACAGAAGTATCTACAATATTATGGCAATATAAAAACATGTATTATAACAAACTGCATACATGTAGTGGTAATCAAAGTAATATACAAGTTGGGTCTAGGTAAACCACTTTCAACACTCCGACTATCACTAAATCCAACTGCAAACATGTTTCAATCTACAAGGTCTCACATGAGAATCATGCTTTTATTGAAAAATGGATTTAGTCTAGGGGCCTTCCATGATGTTCTCTATGGCTACTCTACTAACTTTTACTTCACCTCTTTGTGTAAAATCCCACATGATATGAAACTTTGGAAGAACATGATTTGTCCTCTAGTGAGTACTGAGCTCCTTGGCAAGAACCACTACAGTAGTATTATTGCAATATACTAGAACATGGCCGACAATGAAAGGCACAACACCAATATATGAGATAAAACTGCGTATCCAGATAGCTTCCTTTGCTGCATCATAACCTACAATATATTCTGAATCTGTTGTAGAATCGGCAACCACATCTTGCATCAAGCTTATCCAGCTCACTGCACCACCATTCATGCAAAATATGTAGCCTGACTGTGATTTCATATCATCACGATCTATCTGGAAACTACCATCAGTGTACCCCCTCACAACTAGTTCCTCATCTCCTCCAAACACTAGGTACATATCCTTTGGATGCATTAAGTACTTTAGGAATGTTTTAATTGATGTCCAATGCAGATTTCCGGGATTGGATTGATATCTATCCACCATGATTAAAGTAAAGGCAACATAAAACATAGTACATAACATGGAATAAATTATAGAACCCACTACTGAGGCATAAGGGACTCAACTCATTCGGTAAATTTCCTCCTATTTTTGAGGACACATTTTCATGGAGATTTTTATACCATGTGGCATAGTTTACAATCCTCTCCTGGATTGTTCCATATTTTACCTTTTCAGTACCTTGTCAATATATGCACTTTGACTTATCCCAAGAAGCCTTTAAGACATATCGCTATAGATCTTGATCCCTAGAATATAGGCTGGTTCACCTAAGTCTTTCATAGAGAAGCATTCATTTAACCATGTCTTAACTGACCATAACACTTGAACCTTTATTCCCATAATTAATATTTCATAAACATATAATACTAAGAAACTGATCACATTACCTTCAATCTTTTTATAGACACAAGGCTCGATTTCATTTTTGACAAAGCCAAAATCTCTTAAGGCCTTATATAAAGAACATTCCATGATCTTGATGCCTTGTTCAATCCATAAATGGATCTCTATAGCTTGCATAATTTATTGGAAATATTTGACTTGAAAAACCCTTCAAGTTGAGTCATATATATGTCTTCAACCAACATCCCATTTAGAAAAGAAGTTTTGACATCCATTTTCCAAATTTCATAATCATGAAGGGATTATATTGCAAGAAATATTCTAATGTATTTAAACATTGATACTTGTTAAAAGGTTTAATCATAGTCAATGACTTGATGTTTCCTGAAACCCTTTGCAACCAGTCTTTCTTTAAAGGTACTAACCTCACCATTCACGTACAGCTTCTTCTTGAATACCCATTTGCATCCAATGGGCCTTACATCAGTTGGCGGGTCTACCAAATCCAAACATGATTTTGGTACATGGTCCTCATCTCAGAAATCATGGCATATTTCCATTTAGATTATTCGTTTCCTTCTATAAATTTCTTGTAGGTTAGAGGTTCATCATTATCAAGGAATAATGTGTCACCTGACTCAGTGAAAATAAAACTATAACAATATGGTCCTCTAACCTCTCCCGTAGACCTACTCAGTGTCTATGTCTCAGGAACAACTTCTTCTTACACTTGTTCTTGTGGAGTTCGTTCCTCTTCCAACTCTTGTGCATCTGGAGCATTAACTTCATCGAAGTCAATCTTGCTCTAACTATTTACAAAATAAACGTGTTCCCTTTCTAGAAATGTGGCATATCTTTCAACAATGACCTTCTATCTAATGGGTTATATTGGTAATATCGTCTATTATCCTTAGGATAAACAACAAAGTTGCACTTAGTGCTTCTGGATGCTAATTTGTCACTTGGTAAAGTCTTGACCAACGCCTCACACCCCCAAAGACATATCTATGTCAGACTGGGTTTATTTCTATACCTTAATTGATATAGATTCTCATCTGTAGCTTTATTTGGTAATCAGTTAAGGGTATATGATGCTTTCTGCAAGGTGTATCCCCAAAAGGATAATGGAAGAGTTTCATGACTCATCATTGATCTGACCATGTCAAGCATGGTCCAATTCATCCGTTCACTAAAACTATTCCATTGTGGTTTATAAGGAGGAGTGAGTCGGGATACTATCCCACACTCTTTCAGGTGATCAATGAAATATTGGTTAAGATATTATCTTCTTTGGTCTGAGCTAAGTGATTTTATCTTCTTACCATGTTGGTTTTCTACTTCATTTTAGTATTCCTTAAAAAGAGAAAGGAATGTGACTTATACCGCATTAAGTAGATACAACCATACATTATATAGTCATCAGTAAAAGTAATGATTTTAAATAACCACCCCTTACCTATACTGGAAATGAACCACATACATCAATATGTATTAATTCCAGTACTACATTGGCTCTTTTTCCCTTTCCTGAGCAAGGTGGTTTTATCATCTTTCCTTGTAAGCAATCCTGACATACATATAAGGTGTTTAACTATACCGATTCTAGATACCCTTCTTGATGTAATCTTCGTAATCATTTCTCGTTTTCATGACCAATCCTGAAGTGCCATAGGCGGGTAATATTTGTGTCATGTTGGCTAATTTTTTCATTCGTTTCCAATACCGAGTTCTCCAGTCCCAACATATATAAACCATTATTAATATATTTCCATACCATAACATTTGTTATCCATATAAAAGAGACAAAATTTATTTCCAAAATTGAAATAAAAACCCATAGTGAATAGACTTGACAAAGAGATATTGATTCTGGTAAGAGTATGTACATAATAGCAATTTTTTAAAACCAGAACCAAACCAGTTTGCAAGGTTAAGATATAGTCTTAAACTACCAAGGCTACCAGACTTGCACCATTTACATCTTGGAGATCAACGTGTCCTTCGGAAATCTTCTTGAACCCACTTGGTTCCTGTATATGAATATAAATGGGCGAGCCACATATCGTATCCAATACCCAACATGAAGATAATGATAGATTTCATTAAATGAAAAAAATACCTGATGTAGAATGCTTCTTCTTCCCTGCTCTTCCATTCTTCATCCAGTGGCCCTTCATGCTACAACCAATGCAGGCAGCTTCCTGCTCATTAATTTTCCTCTGAATCGTTGGATTCTTTGTAGGATGATGTATTGGTGTCTTTGGCCTTGACATGGACTTAGGCCCCTTTTCCTTTCCCTTGTTTTTCTTGTTCACTATAAGGACATATGAATTGGTATTTTTCATATCCTCATCAGATTTGCAATCTAAAGCTAGAAGTTCAGAGGACTTTTTCATATCATTCATATTATAATTGATAATAAAAGACGATAAGCTTGATGGTAAAGAAAAAATAATGAGATCTACTCCTAGTTATTGGATTAGTTTGAACCCAATGGATTCAATCCTCTCAATATACCCAATCATCTTGAGTATGTGAGGACTAGCATGATGTCCTTCTGCTAGCATGCACTTATAAATAGCACTTGATATCTCATACCTTTCATGCCTTTCCCTCTCATGATATAATTTTTGGAGAAGTGAAAGAATCTTGTAGGCATCCTCATCCTCATTTATTTTTTTTGCAATTGGCTAGACATAGATGAAAACTTGATGCATTGTACATCAAGTGCATATTCTACATGCTTTATCCATTTATCTTTTTCTGACTTGCATTATACCTAAGGAGGCTCAGCAGGATCTATGGATTCTAGCGCATATAACTTCTTTTCGTGGCGTAGTACTATGCACAATTTCATGTACCACTCCTGGAAACTGTTGTCTGTAACGATATTTTCTTTATCCAAAATCGATGGAAGTGATAAATTACTTGTGGTGTTAGTGATTTCCATTTTTAATCTACATCAGATAAACATTTAATAGTTAGTACATTGCCTTTATAGCCTTTTGAAATTTATTATAAATAGATTATTATATCATTTTAATGTCTCCCAATATTTTAACAAACCTTAATAGCCCTCACTATTATATTTGGAACACTCTGTCGCTTGAGTATTCTAGAGGAAATGATCCTAGAAACCTCCATTGTAGTCTACAAGCTATGGTTATGCCACTACATGGAGGTTTTCAAGGTAGGAACTAGGCTAGAAAACAACTTGGATTATGCTTCATTGTGTTGTTGAGTAAATTCCCAGCTTTTGGAATCTAAACATGATTACGTAAACATCTTACCTCTAAAGTGATAAAAAGTTATCCAAGGATAATCCTTGACTACTCACTTTAGTTAAGTCAACCCATTTCCCTCATGAAAATTCCCCGGTAGTAAGAGGCACTCTCAACTATGGTGGAAGAGCACCCAAAACAGATGGTTTTGTTTAGATGTGAGAAACAGAAGGCATTCTTTGGACTTAAAATATCATTGAAGGATTTTTAATATTTATTGATGAATAATCCTTTTCTATCCATATGTTCAAACTATATTATCATGCTCACAATAGAACATGCAATAGAAATATATATGTCAATTATTTTATGCATTTTTATCTTGTTTACTATTCTATGTGATCAAGCAATAATAATGCATTTGTATAAAATAATAAACTATGTATAATGTAAATCATGCAATCTGACTGGTCTTGAACTTTATATAAAGATTGATCCTTAATGGATCAATCTCTACCTAGGGGTATACATAACTAAGTCGTCACCTCACTCAAGTCGCAGTCATCCCCAGTGAAATGTTCTTAGATCCCATCTGGTTTACCGCCCCGACATGGTGGGGTATGCATCTCAGATCATCATCATTTAATTAAAAATGTACTTTCACGTAGGCGAGGCAGTTTAGGGGTACAAAATAGATCTTGTGCATTGGACATGCATGCCCTTATACATATTCGAATTAAAAGTAAGATTCACAGACCATCATTTATCTAATTAACTTTTACAATCATCACACATATTGAATAAATAATTAAATAAATAAATAAACACCAGACATGTACAGTTCCTTCATTTTCTCAAGTCCATTAGATAAATATAAAGCGCGATTAAAATTAAACTGCAATGAAATTTAAACAGTATGGGGGGTACTTATAAATTAAATGAATTAAATACTTGCAATTAATTTATTTTTATCTATTCAAAATATTTAATTTAACTTCAAATCCTAAATAAAATTAAATTGTCAATTCAATTTAACTATAAAATTAAATTAAACAATAAATTTAATTTTAATTCTGAATTTAAATTAAAATATTAATTTAATTCTAATTCTAATAAAATTAATGTTTCAGATTAAATTAAATTTTAACTCCCAAACTAATTCTAATTAATTTAACTTAAAATCTAAATTAATTAAAATTTAATTTAAAACAGGGATACCTCTAGCCGGTGAGGAGTCCGACAAGACTACAAACCGTCGAGGAGTGTCATCCTAGCTCATGGCCAAATCAAGGACTAACCACGGCATGACCGCGACATGATTGCTGCGTGACCATGGCCTGACCGTAGCGTGTGGCCCGGTCCAGTGACACCCGCAGGGCGGCCTCTTCCAGCCAGTAGCGAAGGGTGCAGGACGAGGTGGGGAAATTCTCCGGCCAGCCGCATGGGTAGAATCCTGCTACTTCAGCCAGCTACAGGGGCAGTGTCCCAGTCCAACACGGCCTAGACCAGTGACGGCCTAGTCCGGCGCAGCCTAGATCGGCGACGACCGGGTCCGGTGCGGCCTAGTCCGGCATGGCCTAGACCGGCGGTGGCCAGGTCCCACAGATCCTGGTCCGGCGAGAGGCGAGCAGAGCGACAATCTAGGTGGGGCGGCGCACCGAGTGGGGTGGCTATCCAAGCGGCGTAGTGGTCCGAGTGGGGCGGCGTGGTCATGTGTGGAACAACTAGGCAGAGGGGTGGATCACGATGCGGTGGTCCAGCGGCCTGACCAGGTGCGCCACTAGGGTTTTCCCCTAGCCCTGCGGTGCGCCGTGTGAGGAAGGAGAAGACCCATTTGGGTCTTCTATTTTTTTATTAATTTTTCTTTTAGACAAATGAAACCTCCCTTTATTTTCCTTTTTTTAAAATAAAAATAATACTTGACCCAAAAACGGGTCTTGGACTCCCCTTTTTTTTAAAATAAAGCAAGACATGACTTGACACCAAGTCTTTAAAAAATTATTTTATTTGACAGAAACAGAAATATATTATTTTATTTATTTTGTAAAATTAAACATACCAGATTATTTCCGACTACAAGATGCCGGACAAAAAGATGTCTGATTTCAGTAATTTTTGGATAACACATTAATGAAGTTAAATCGAGTTATTATCAAAAATTTAATCTAAATAAAAAATTAAACTCATGAGTCAATCCTTTTAAAAATTTTCAAATGGCCATAACTTTTCCATTCAAAAACGGATCAACATGTAGTCGGTTGTGTTGGAACTGATTTAATCCTCAACACTTAAATTTTATGCAATTTAATTTTTTCTTTGACTCTGAAAAATATCATGCTCCCTCTAATGCCACTATAAGGTATCAGGATGGGAATTGGAAGCCGGTGGGCCAGATATATAAATTTTTTCACATCATCGGAGTGACGTTAGAACTTTGACTCTGGTGAGATATCCCGGTACAGTCCGAGGACCACACATGGATTTGAAAGAGCAAAAAAATAAATTGAACATGCACCTATTTTGTATCTGATGTGTGAAAGTCTGACGCAGGATGACAATGATCATTGCACGAAGACTCCAACGTCAAATCCCTCTAGATCATCCACACACGCCTCTCAAATCTTCTCGCATGCCATTCGTCGAGATCTGGGTTCTAGAACAGTTGTTCTACGTTCACTTCAGCACAGTGATGATCACTGCAAGGCAAGAAACTTGAATCTGAGATGGATGAACTTGAAGATGTTCCTTCACTTGAGTGACTCTCTAACTAGATTACAGGAGGAGAGAGATGCTCTCAATCCCAACACATGAATTGTTAATGGGAAGATCCTCTCTCTAACTTATATAGGGAATGTTTGAAAGATGCAGTGTGCACTCCTAGTCCCCGTGTAATAAACGTCTTCTATATAAGTGTTATAAATATTTATTTATGACAAATAAAGTTATTCCATAAATAATATTTATAATTTATCACTTACTTGTAATATATATATTAAATATATTACGTGATAAACTTGAGTCTTTAACTCAGATCATACCTCTTGTTAATATTAGACGAACCTAAGATGTTAACATCCATTCGAATAATATTAATAATTGTATTTACTAATAACATGTAAATACATGTTATAAATAAATTCAACATATTATTCCAATCTTGAATAATTAAATAATTTATTTATTACATGGTGATCCATTGAACCTGGATAGTACTCAGACCATTTGGCGTGGCCCACCAAGTTCTATATTCCTATTCCTAGAATAGGGCAGATTCTCAAAGTGCTATTGTGTGTGACCATCTATGTCCTTATCTCAATAGCAGTGAATTATATCAACCAGCCATGAGCGGGGTCTAGAAACCCATCGAGGCCCCTATAGAGACAAGGTAATGTCAGAGCAATGACAACCTTCCTACGAACAGGGTTTTTGTAATATAATCTCTTCGTCATCGATATCTCAATAATGCAGAATGCACACTAGTGTCACCATCCATTTTATTGCTTTATTTTATTTGTTAATTTTTTAGATGGTCTTACCATTCAATACCATGGCCATGGATATAATAAATGTGCAACCATCCTAATAAACTAGGCCCGAGATATCTTTTCCTGAACTCAGAAGTGACAATTCCTTTCTCGATCATTCAATCAATGCCATGCCATTAATGATGTACCAAGTACATACTACCTCACCATGAAATTTTTTCCATGGTTTTCACCTTGAATCAAATGTGCATAATTAAATGAAATTCATTGATAATGATCTCATTTCTGGAGACCATTACACATGGTCATAGATAGGAATTACCAATGACACTTGAAACATGTGGTGTTTCTATTATGTGGGTCTGTCCTCATGATCTCAAATACTAGATATCATTAAGTGAAAACTTCATCAGATGAAGTCTCAATGCTTATGATCCCCCAACACCTGATGTTCACACATCTTCTGGGTCGTTTCAGAATGATGTAACTGGACAATATGACATTACTTCAAGATTACTTTCAGGGTATCTCGGGGATTTCAATATAGTCTGGGATCTGTTATACCCCCTTTGATACGACATGTAATATAAGGACATTGCCATAAAAAAGTGGATACCGAAGTATCTACACTATTATGGAAAGATAAACACAGGTATTATAAAAAACTGCAATGATGTTGTTGTAATCAAAGTACAATACATGTTGTGTCTAGGGCACCCACTTTCAATAGAAACCTCCAACGTGAAAAAAACTATGAAGAATCATTCAGGTAATTTATTTCATTGTAGTGGGAAGTGGAAAAATGTAAAAGAAATGGGAAAATAGCTCAGACCTTTTGAGGTGAGGAAAAGCCTTAAATTCTAAACAATAATGACAAATGGAAGATGGTGCATGCCCAACGAGATGTTTAATGCTTCAAGTGTGGATGATGTGGAAAATATTCCTATCAATTTACAAATCATAAGATAATAGAACGGAACCACCATCGACCATAGAATAGGCCAAGAGATCATGTTTGGAAATTTTCTATCATAATGGATGAATTAGAGGCTCCAAATGATGTAGTGGTGGGTACACTCGTTGTTCTCTCTAATATAGATAGTAATTTTTATTATTTTGGTTCTACACATTAAATTATTTCATCAAAATTTGAAAATAATATAGAATCAAATACTGAAGTAATATAAGTTGAGTTTTCATCCAAGACTCATTGAGGGATTATCCTAGAATCAATAGTGTATAGAAACTTCAGTAATAACTTTTGTGAGTAAAATCTCATGACAAATCCTATAGACATTCACATTGTGGAATTAAACACTATACTAGGGATAAATATGACCTAAAAATATGATGATATGATCAACTATAAAATCAACTAAATTTTAGTTTTTATGAATTAAAAAACAAAAATTATTTTCAATGGATAGATATCCAGACCTGAGATTTGTCTTGAAGCACCTTCCATTACCTTTTTTATGGATATGATCAGTGATGAGGGAGAAGGAAATGAAATTATAAACACAGATAATTTCCCTATTTTTCATGAATAAAATGATGTATATCTTGAAGAGTTACTTAGACCTCACCATGAATGATAGGTATAGTTCTTCATCGAACTCATACCTTGATTGAATTTGATAAAGACCCTATATAGAATTGAGAATGTAAAGTTAGAGGAATTAAAGAAAAAAAAGTAAAGATATTATGGAAAAGGGATTTATTCGAAAAGGTTTATCTCCTTGGGGAGAACTCATTTCTATTATAAATAGGTGTGATATTTCAATGTGGAAATTAATTTATTAAAGAGAACTTGATGGGGTCACAATGAAGAACACATATCCTCTCCCAAGGATTGATGATTTATTAAACCAGTTTTGTGGGGCTCAATTATTCTACAAGATTGAACTCAATCTAGGTATCATCAATTGAGGGTGAATAAATGAGATATTCCAATGAATTACTTCTAAACAAGACATGGGTATTATATGTTTTTTGTTACACCCTTTAGATTGACTAATTCTCCAGCTATATTTACGGATTTGTGGAATAGAGTGTTTAAATACTTCTATGATAAATTAATAATAGTTTTTATAGATAATATTCAGATATATTCTATGATTCATGGCGATCATGAGGATTAGCAAAGGGTTATATTGAAAATTATGAGGAAGGATAAGCTATTTGGAAAATGTATAAAATGTGATTTCAGGTTACAAAAAATAAGCATTTTTGGGGAACATTGTAAACAATGATTGAATATTAGTTGAAACTTCCACAAAAAAGGCTGTAGAGGAGTGGCGTCATCATACAATATTAATTGGATTTAATAGTTTCCTTATTTCCTTAAGATATTATTTGAGGATTTTGAATTATTTTTATGTACTTATTATCTATTGATCAAATTATATTGAAAAGAGGATATGTTAATTTGGATAAAGGAGTGTGAACTACGTTTACAAGAACTGAAGAACATATTATTTACTCCACATAGGCTATATATACCCTTTTTTAGATAATAAATATTTATAGTGCTGCATCTCTAAAATGGGATGGGTGATTCCTAATGAAAAATGAAAATTTGATTGATTATGCATCTCGACAGTTAAAGTCTCATGTGTAGAATTATCCTATGCATGACCAAGTGTTTTCTATAGTTATTTTGCTTTGAAAATATGGATTCACTATTCTTATGGGGATAAATGTGAAATATACATAGGAAATTAATTTTTTAAGTATATATTCACACAAAATTAATTGATTATGAGGCAAGGAGAAGATTATAACTTCTAATATATTTTGCCTATTTAGTTAATTATCACCTCAGATGAGCAATGAAAGTCATTGATGAATTAAGTAAGAAAGACACTTTTGTCCTTGAAATTATAATGATTGAAGGAAATCCTTTGATCAATGACCTAGTAATTATGGACATGTAAATCGTAAGGGAAGGGAAATAAAAAACCATATCCCAAATGATTTCTAAACCATCATTACTATTGGAGACCAAGAAATATCAAAGATAAGATCCTTGGTTACACTGTAAGATAGAGTTTTTTTTAAAAAATGGATGTTTTTGAAGTTCAATACTGATGAATAAGGTGTTTTAAAAATTCTTACAAGGTTATTTGAACCATCTTTTTTGGAGATAATCTAGGAACTGATGGATAAAGCACATATCTCTAAATTCCTTATACATCCTACAAGCACTAAAATATATAGGGATCTTGTTGAACATTATTGGTGGGATACTATTAAAAGGTAAATTTATGAGTACACTACAAGGTGATTTTTGTGTCAGTAAGTGAATGAGGAGTGAAAAATTACTAAAGGGGTATTGCAACAACTTCCCATACCATCCTGGAAATGGGACAATATCACTATGGAATTCATCATTGGTCTCCCAATAATATCCAAATGAAACAATACGATATAGTTTTTAGTGGATGGACTCAATAAGAAAACCATATCATCTATATTCAGGAAGATATCTCTCTTGACTATATTTCCAAGATATACATAATGTAAGTTGTGAGTTTTCATTGGGTTCTATTTTCTATTATTTTAATCTTGGTCCAAGGATCACATCTAAATTATGGATAAGTCATCAACATGCTCTGAGTAATGAATTTAATTTCATTATGGAATATCACCCCCAATTTGATGGTCAATAAAAAAGGACTATTTAAACTCTTGAGAACATTTTGAAAACATGATCAATTGAATTTAAAGGATAATGTGATAAAAATCGTCCATTAGTTGTGTTATCATACAATAAGAACTTCCTCTCAAGTATTTAAATGAAACCATATGAATATATATATATGGGAAGTGATGTATAAATCCAATATGATGGGTTGAATTTTGTGGGAGAATGATGCTTGGTCCTAATATTATTCAAAAGACGACATATAAGGTTCATAACATCCAGCAACATAAATTGTCTTCTCGGAGTCGGTAGAAGATTTATGTCGACAACCATATAAGTGACATAGATATTGATGCTGGGGAAATTTGTTTCCATCATATAGCTCTATGGAATAGTATCATACAATTTAGAAAGAATGGAAGGCATATCCTTATTTGAATTGGCCAATATGAAAGTATTTATCACATAAGACAAGTGGCCTATCAGCTAGAAATTTGAACAAATCTATCTCGATATCATGATGTATTCCACATATATCTCATGAGGAAGTACATACATAATCCACCATATGTACTAAATCTAGATGTGGTACAACTAAAACAATATTTCTCTAAGGAGGAGTAACTAGTGGAGATCTTGGAACATAGAGAATATGTTCTATGAAACAAGAATACCCAACTCTCTAATGTGTTATAGAGGAACCATAAATGTGAAAAAGCGATGTTGGAAGCAGGGGAGACAATGAAATAGATTTAACCACACATTTTCTCAACTATGAAAATGAAATGAAATTTCAGGGTTGAAATTTCTTATTGGGGTAAGACTATAATGACGCAAACATTTTATATTATATTTTTTTCCTGAATAAATGTTAGATAAAATATAAATGGAAACCAATTTTTTTTCTCAATAAGAATGACCATTACATTATTCATCCATTAAACCAATTAAAATTCCAAACATTAAAATTGGAAAAAATATATAAAATAGAATAAGTAAAATGGGAAAGAATGAATCTTCTCAGTACACTTGAATCATCACCACACATAAAATTATTTTGAAATAAAAAAAATATTAGAATTCCAATCAATATGTTATAAAAATGAAAATATAACCTTAATGGGAATTGTAGTGAATTTTTAAGTGAATGAATGAATTTTTATTTATAGGGTATAAATGGAAATATGACCATTCAGATTTGACTGTTATATGATTGTTAGTCAAGTATTCCCATTGGCCCATATGAACATTTTTCAATATGACTGTTGGATAGTATAACCTTGGTTGATAATTTTAAAATTATAATTACTATTTATAAGAAGTAATGAAAATGGATTATTGATACAGAAATGAGTATCGATGGCCTCAACCAGTAGAGTCCTATGATTGTAAGCCCATTTTTGTGAACTTGGGAGGGAGGTATCATCACTGGGGTTCTCCCTTGACCAATCCAAATCTGAGATACAACAAGTGAATCTTGAAAAAAATAAATTATAGGAGAATTTAAAGTTATTTGAAATAATAAATCACTTGATGTTAGTCAAGCTGTAACGACCCAAAATTTCATTAATGGAAAATCCCTCTTGATCCAGTTAAATGTTTCTTTATGTTTTTATAAGATGTCAACTTCTTTAGTTTTACGTTAAGATTTGTGACCGTTACTTTTATAGCCGTTGAACATTGATCATCTGGGTAGTTTAAATATAAGGCTTTAACGAAACCATTTTTACTCAGACAAAGGAAGCGATGGCCTCATCCAGTAGAATTGCCCCTTACGAAGCCCATTTGTCGGAGCTCGGAAAGGAGGTGGCGTCTTTGGGCTTTGCCCTTGACCAAGCCCAAGCTGAGCTTCATCAAGTCAAGCTCGAACGTGATCGTCTACGGGAAAAATGGAAGTTGATAGAGATCACCACTCGAGCGATGTTATCCGAGCAACCCCAAGAGTCTGTCACCATCGCACACCTTACCCTTAGGTCTTATGCGGCTATTTTAAGGGGTTATGTAACAAATAAGTAGCACCATGTTCATGTACATTATTTTTGTATATAATAATGAATATAATTTCTAGTCATTTTTGATGCATTGTAATTAGTTTTTAAAGTACAAATGATGTTTTTAGTTATTATTTAATTAAGAATTATATTTTATTAAATTAAAGGATTTTTGAATTAAATAATATTTTAATAAAATATTATTATTAATATTAAATTAATTTTTATTAAATATAAATGATCTTATAATTTTATGAATGCAATTAAAATTTTTATTAAGGTTTGAAAGCCATTTCTGTCAAAACCCGTGAATTTTTTATAAATGTCGGTTTTTATTTTAAAAGTGCAAATTCACATTTTTAGAAAATTATTTAGATAAAATAAATATTATTTTTTGGAATCAGGACGTCGAAATTATCCAACGGTGAATTTTTCATAATTTTCTGAGACAGTCCAATTTTTGGGTAAAAATTAAATACCTTTTAAATATATAATGTGATTTATGACATCATAATGACCCAATGGTGATGTAATAAAATACCATAATCCTTAGGTTCGGCCAATATATGTTTTATCATTAAAATAATGAGGTTTTGGGTTTGTTTGAATCACTTTTCAAAGCATTAATGGAGCCCTCAAGACTTATTCAACACTTTGCCTTTTTAAATTAATTTCCATGGGAGTGTGACTCACCTCCACATAAGCAACCCTAATTTTTTAATAAGTTCGGACCTTGGCCTTGTGAAATATTGTTTTCCTCTCTCCTTTTCCAGAAACCATGGGCAAATACCATGGGATGGTTTGTGGTTTGGATTATTTTAATATAAGGGGTCCCAAACCTAAATAATAAAGAATTCTCTCACCTTTCCTATATAAACCCACCCAAGCTCCCACTTACTCCTCACTCAAAGCCCTTGAAGTTCGTCCAACCTCTGCCCTAATCTCTCTAGAATCCTCTCAAGGTGCCCCAAGCTCCCAAGAAGCCTCTCACAAGCCTCTCTCTAGCCTTTGGAAGCACACTTCCAAGTAAGGGTTTTTTTCTTCCTTTCTCTTTTTTTTGTCAATTTTCTTTAAGTTGTATTGCCCTTTTAATTTAATTTATGAATGTTGGGGTATGGTTTCGCACCTCCCCCATACTGCCCTCTTATTGTTTGAATGATGGGAGAACCCTTTCTCTCTCATTAAATTCCTCCCATGTACACCCGTTACTATGCCGAAATTCCGAAAGGAACTTCTCTCTCTTCTTTTATATTCAAGCAATACTTTTGTATCATGAATCTAAATTCCATTTCTGTTGTTGGGACATGTATATATATGATCTCCTTACTGTCCATTTCATGTAAATATGATGAGGAACCCCTTTCTCTCTCATCAACCTTTTTTATGAATTCTTATGTCACGCCGTTACGCTGCCGAAATCGCACCAATTTTCTAAGCCAATGTCTTTGTGTAGTGAATACCATGCCCATTTCTCCATCAAGGGTATTCAACTTTATGCACATATACGTATTGATTGTAAAGTTTCATGTATGAATTCCACATTCCTTTATCGTGGAAGAAATGATTATGTTTTAGGAATCCATGTTTTATGATCCATGTGGCACACTTATGCATGAAATGAAATGTTTAAGAAGGGTGCGCCCTGATAGCGCTCCAATGCATTGGGTAAAGTATAGTATCATGATACGTCATGTGCAATGAGTGTTGACTCATGCTAATTCAAGTGCAACAAGGGTTTACTCGTGCTTCAAGTGCAATGAGGGTTTACTCATGCTCCATGTGCAATGAGCCTTGGCTCATGCTAATTCAATGTTAAGTGTTGTTGCCACATTTCCATGTTATGATTATCATGCTTTATCATGCCATTATGTTCATGTCTCTCTTATGCTCTATTGATATGCCTATTGCCTAACATGTATTGTACTCCTCATGTTATTCATTATGTACTCCCTTACTGGGCTTTATAGCTCACCCTTTTCTTATGCATGTCCTCAGGTTATCCCATGCAATGCTAGGTACGAAGGAATGTAGTGGTCATGTAAAGGAAGTTTTCAATAAGGATGTTGTATTTCAAGTTTAAAGTTTTTATGTAATAATCCTAAGCCCCAAAGACACTAAACCTCTCGATCTTCTTTGTTGTATCAAGTGAAGTTTTATGTAATAAAGCATGTTTAAGTTGTAATAAAAAGCAGGGTTGTCATAGTTGGTATCAGAGGATAGGTTTAGTTATTTTTGGGATTAGGAAACCCTAGTAAAGCCTTAGATACAAGACTAAGCATAATAAAAACATCCCTAAGTTTTGGTAAATACTAAGTAAGTGTTTTATCAAACAAATACATCCCTGTCTGGATACGAGCAGGTAGAGGCGGCTCTGGCACAGATGTATCCTAGGGGTAAAACCCGAAAACACCGCTTTGAGCTAGACTCGAACGGGAACTGGTGCACGACAACGGGCCTTGCTGCACTCTTGGTTACGACACTCCCGGGGGATATGTTTTGATAAATTCACAATCTTAGTATGAACCCTTATTAAGGGAAAAATTCCCCTAAGAATATATGTTAGAAGGAAGATCCTGAAAAGCCTGGATTGAATCCTATAGACTCATGAGTTAAAGAGATCAAAGATTATTTATAAGTCATCAACTTTTGTCTTTGGATTACCCTCTATGTTTTACCCCTAACTTTAATTTTATTCCAGCCAATGGCTGGTAATAGGAGAACTCGGGCTAACAACCGTTGTGAAGATCAGTGTGATGATTGTACTAATGAGATGCCCAATCCGATGGGAGCGGGAATCGCGAACTTTGTCACGCTTCTCTCTCAGCTAACTCAAGTTTTGAATAGAAACACTGGTCAAGAGGAACGTTCAACCCCCCCTAAGAAAGAACAAGTCGCTATTGAAAGCTTCATGAGACAAAGGCCTCCTACTTTTAGTGGATCATCTGATCCCACGATCGCTGAACAATGGATCAACTCCATTGAGAAGATATTCTCCATCCTCCAATGCTCTGAAAAAGAGAAGGTTCTCCTGGAGGCTTATCGTATGGAGGGTGAAGCTGATCAATGGTGGACATTGATCAAAAATACGAAGCCTGAGGAGGAGATCGAGGCTTTGGAATGGAAGGTATTCCGGAAGATGTTTTTCGATAAATATTTTCCACGCACCCTCCGTCTTAAGATGGAAAGGGACTTCCTTTCCCTCAAGCAGAAAGGTGAAGAATCTGTGGGAGCGTACGAGGCAAACTTCACAAGGCTTGCACGATACGCTTCCGGCTTTGTCGTTACCCCCGAATGCAAAGTTGACCGCTTCTTTGGTGGGCTGAAGCCTAGCTTGCGGAAAGCATTAGCGATCCGTGACTTTGACAGCTATGAGGAGATTGTCCGATGTGCCCTTAAGGTTGAAATGGAGATCGGAGAATCACATGGGTATCATGGGGACAAGAAGCGGAAGGTGGACTTCAATGATGGTGGTCCGATGGATAAATCCAACGGCGCTAAGAAATTCCAGCACCCCACTTGCCAAAAGTGTGGAAAGAAGCACCCTGGGAATTGCCTTAGGGGGACAAGAAAATGCTTCAAGTGTGGAAGAGAAGGGCACCTAGCTATTAACTGTCAGCAAGAAGGACCCGCGGCTGCGACGGAGGGGAGGAACGCTCCGTTCGAACCTCAACGCGTTGTTCAATGCTTCAAATGCAAAGAACCGGGTCATTTTGCGAATCAGTGCCCTAATCCAAGGGTTATCGGAGGCAATCAACAACCTCCAAGACAGCAAGGAAGAGCTTTTGCCATCACTTCTGCCGAAGTGAACCCCGACAACGAAGTGGTGACAGGTACGCTAGTTATTCATTCAAGAATAGCGAACGTACTTTTTGATTCAGGTTCTACGCATTCTTTTATATCTCAAAAGTTTTGTAGAATAATCCCTGCACCACCACAAATCATGGAAGTAAAGATGTCGGTGAGTACGGCAAATGGGGCAATCATTGCATCCCATGAGTATAAGTCCTCCCCTGTTATAATCTGTGGATTGAATTTCCCGGCAAACCTTGTCATACTCCCTTTGGTGGAATTTGATGCAATTCTTGGCATGGATTGGCTTTCCTTATATAGAGCCAACATAAATTGTCGGGAGAGGGAAATCACACTCCATATGGAGAATCGACCCCCGATTCTTTACATGTGTCAGGAGGAAGATGAATCTCCTTTAACTCCATCATCTCAAGCATGGATATTACTACCTTATGAGCACGCATATCTGGCTCAGATGATTGAGTCCAAGGAAGAAACCACCCTTGAAGAAATGCCTATTGTGAGGGAATTCGCTGAAGTATTTCCCGAGGAACTTCCTGGTCTTCCTCTAAGAAGAGATGTTGAGTTCTCAATTGAACTTATACCTGGGGCGCTACCAATATCCAAGACTCCATATAGAATGGCTGTGGTTGAGCTTGAAGAACTGAAGAAACAACTACAGGAGAATCTGGATAAAGGGTTTATACGCCCAAGTGCATCACCATGGGGTGCACCCGTCCTCTTCGTCAAGAAGAAGGATGGGTCAATGCGGCTTTGCATCGATTATCGTGAACTTAACAAAATCACGATAAAGAACAAGTATCCTCTCCCAAGAATCGATGACTTGTTTGATCAGCTGCGTGGAGCACAATACTTCTCCAAGGTCGACTTGCGGTCGGGATATTATCAAGTAAGGGTGAAGAAGGAAGATATCCCCAAGACTGCTTTTCGTACAAGGTACGGGCACTATGAATTCATAGTAATGCCTTTTGGACTCACCAATGCTCCAGCAATATTCATGGACTTGATGAATAGAGTCTTTAGAGATTACCTAGATAAATTTGTGGTAGTCTTTATAGATGATATTCTAATATACTCCAAAACCAAGGAGGACCATGAGGAGCATTTAAGAACTGTACTGGAGACTTTGCGCAAGGAGAAACTCTATGCCAAGTACAGCAAGTGTGAGTTCTGGTTGAAGGAGGTCTCATTCTTGGGCCATATCATCACAAGCAATGGGATATCTGTGGACCCCTCCAAAACAGATGCAATTGAGGGATGGCCGAGGCCAACATCGGTAACTGATATCCGTAGCTTCTTGGGGTTAGCTGGATATTATCGACGATTTGTGAGAAACTTCTCACGATTGTCCAACCCTCTTACCAAGCTAACTCGAAAGGGAGTAAAGTTTGCTTGGAGTGATGAATGCGAAGAAAGCATCAAGGAGTTGAAAAGGAGGCTTATCACTGCACCTGTGCTCACTTTACCCACAAGAGGGGAGCTTTTTGTGGTATTCAGTGATGCTTCAAAGAAGGGCTTAGGATGTGTGCTGATGCAGAATGATAAAGTGATATCCTATGCCTCAAGACAGTTGAAAATCCATGAGCGAAACTATCCAACGCATGATCTGGAGTTGGCGGCGGTGATCTTTGCCTTGAAAATATGGCGGCATTATCTCTATGGAGAGAAATGTGAGATATATACGGACCACAAGAGTCTTAAATATATATTCACACAGAAAGAGCTTAATATGCGCCAGAGAAGATGGATAGAGCTCATAAAGGATTATGACTGTTCAATACATTACCACCCTGGGAAGGCGAACAAGGTGGCGGATGCCCTAAGTAGAAAGGATCCAGCAATTCTATCAATGATGAGAATTGAGAAGGATCCAATCTTCTTAGACTTGATGAAGATGGAAGTGGGAATCATAAAGAAGGGAACATCATAAATCCTTTCACAAATGATTGCTCAACCATCTCTTTTGGAAAGGTTAAAGGATGCTCAAAAGGATGATGCGAGAATCCAAGAAAAAGTGGAAGCTATCAAAAAGGGAAAATCCTCAGAGTTTAATGTTAATGAAGAAGGAATTGTGTGGTTTGGGAAAAGACTATGTGTCCCATCAAGTTCGGAGCTGAAGAAGGAACTTTTGGATGATGCACATAGTTCAAATTTCTCTATTCACCCAGGGAGCACAAAGATGTATCGAGATCTCCGAGAAAACTTTTGGTGGGATAATATGAAGAAGGAGATCGCTGAATATACATCAAAGTGCCTGGTGTGTCAGAAAGTGAAGGCAGAGAGGCAGAAGTCTAAGGGGATGATGCAACCATTGCCCATACCAGAATGGAAATGGGAGAACATCACCATGGACTTCGTCACTGGACTTCCAAGGACATCCAAAAGCAACAATGCAATCTGGGTTATTGTGGATCGTCTTACAAAGACTGCACACTTCATTGCTATTCGAGAGGACTTCTCTTTGGATCAACTGGCACGGATATATATCAGGGAAGTGGTACGGTTGCATGGAGTACCACTATCTATTGTGTCTGACCGAGATCCAAGATTTACCTCTAAGTTTTGGAAGAGTCTTCAACATGCTCTGAATACTGAACTGAACTTCAGTACGGCCTATCATCCTCAAACTGATGGCCAATCCGAGCGGACTATCCAAACACTTGAGGATATGTTGAGAGCGTGCTCAATGGACTTTAAAGGAGGATGGGATCAACATCTTCCTCTAGTTGAGTTCTCTTATAATAATAGTTTCCACTCGAGCATCCAAATGGCACCATATGAAGCCCTGTATGGGAAAAGGTGTAGAACACCGGCATGTTGGGATGAGGTCGGTGAACGTAAGCTTCTTGGACCAGAAATGGTCGAAGAAATGGTGGAGAAGGTGAAAACCATTCAGCAGCATATCAAGGCAGCCCAAAGTCGACAGAAGAGTTATGCAGATAATCGTCGACGAGACCTTGAATTTAAAGTCGGAGACATGGTGTTTTTCCGCATATCTCCGTGGAAGAAGGTCATGAGGTTTGGAAAGAAAGGGAAGTTAAGTCCAAGGTACATCGGCCCCTTCGAGATTCTTGATCGTGTTGGGGCTGTGGCCTATCGACTAGCACTTCCACCTACTATGGCCAAGGTGCATGATGTCTTCCATGTATCCCTCTTAAGGAAGTACATACCAGACCCTTCACATGTACTCTCTTCTGAGGTGGTACAATTAGAAGACGATCTTTCTTATGAGGAGCAACCAGTGAAGATCTTAGATCGTAGAGAAAAAGTTCTACGAAATAAGACAATGCCCCTCGTCAAGGTGTTGTGGAGAAACCACAAGTTTGAAGAAGCAACTTGGGAGTCGGAAGATATGATGAAGCTAAGTTACCCACATTTGTTTTAGTGTGGGAAAAGGAAAATTTCGAGGGCGAAATTTCTTAAGGGGGGAATGTTGTAACGACCCAAAATTTCATTAATGGAAAATCCCTCTTGATCCAGTTAAATGTTTCTTTATGTTTTTATAAGATGTCAACTTCTTTAGTTTTACGTTAAGATTTGTGACCGTTACTTTTATAGCCGTTGAACATTGATCATCTGGGTAGTTTAAATATAAGGCTTTAACGAAACCATTTTTACTCAGACAAAGGAAGCGATGGCCTCATCCAGTAGAATTGCCCCTTACGAAGCCCATTTGTCGGAGCTCGGAAAGGAGGTGGCGTCTTTGGGCTTTGCCCTTGACCAAGCCCAAGCTGAGCTTCATCAAGTCAAGCTCGAACGTGATCGTCTACGGGAAAAATGGAAGTTGATAGAGATCACCACTCGAGCGATGTTATCCGAGCAACCCCAAGAGTCTGTCACCATCGCACACCTTACCCTTAGGTCTTATGCGGCTATTTTAAGGGGTTATGTAACAAATAAGTAGCACCATGTTCATGTACATTATTTTTGTATATAATAATGAATATAATTTCTAGTCATTTTTGATGCATTGTAATTAGTTTTTAAAGTACAAATGATGTTTTTAGTTATTATTTAATTAAGAATTATATTTTATTAAATTAAAGGATTTTTGAATTAAATAATATTTTAATAAAATATTATTATTAATATTAAATTAATTTTTATTAAATATAAATGATCTTATAATTTTATGAATGCAATTAAAATTTTTATTAAGGTTTGAAAGCCATTTCTGTCAAAACCCGTGAATTTTTTATAAATGTCGGTTTTTATTTTAAAAGTGCAAATTCACATATTTAGAAAATTATTTAGATAAAATAAATATTATTTTTGGAATCAGGACGTCGAAATTATCCAACGGTGAATTTTTCATAATTTTCTGAGACAGTCCAATTTTTGGGTAAAAATTAAATACCTTTTAAATATATAATGTGATTTATGACATCATAATGACCCAATGGTGATGTAATAAAATACCATAATCCTTAGGTTCGGCCAATATATGTTTTATCATTAAAATAATGAGGTTTTGGGTTTGTTTGAATCACTTTTCAAAGCATTAATGGAGCCCTCAAGACTTATTCAACACTTTGCCTTTTTAAATTAATTTCCATGGGAGTGTGACTCACCTCCACATAAGCAACCCTAATTTTTTAATAAGTTCGGACCTTGGCCTTGTAAAATATTGTTTTCCTCTCTCCTTTTCCAGAAACCATGGGCAAATACCATGGGATGGTTTGTGGTTTGGATTATTTTAATATAAGGGGTCCCAAACCTAAATAATAAAGAATTCTCTCACCTTTCCTATATAAACCCACCCAAGCTCCCACTTCCTCCTCACTCAAAGCCCTTGAAGTTCGTCCAACCTCTGCCCTACTCTCTCTAGAATCCTCTCAAGGTTCCCCAAGCTCCCAAGAAGCCTCTCACAAGCCTCTCTCTAGCCTTTGGAAGCACACTTCCAAGTAAGGGTTTTTTTCTTCCTTTCTCTTTTTTTTTGTCAATTTTCTTTAAGTTGTATTGCCCTTTTAATTTAATTTATGAATGTTGGTATAAGGCCCCAGCCTTAAACCTTACTTAATCTTGAGTTATTACAAGATTACACATTGAGGATCTTGTCGGGTTTAGAGTTTTAGAGAATTAGATCATAAAACTTGCATTACATTCCACATATAAACAAAGTGGTTACATAAAGATAGTATTCTTCATTCCCATCAATGGAAATGCATTTAAAATAAAACATGGATTATTTCTTGACACATCCTTGACTCTATCATCTTATCATGTACCTTTCCCTTGACCTGTGAAAAACATTTCAAAAACTTGGGATGAGCATAAAAACTCAGTATGGGTTATAAAAAAAAACATAGAAAGGAAACATGAGTTCATATATACATAAGAATGAAATAATACTTTACCCATAAAACATAGGGACTTTAACATACCTCATAAAAACATGAATAAATCATATAAATCATAATACGTAAAGGTAACTTGAGGCATTCATAACATTCTTACGTAGGGAGTAACCCTCTTGGTTACGTTTGGAATAACCATCACAGTATATTCCCTAAAATCTCTTCGGAGAAACCTTAACGTTTCACTCCTTCGCGTTACCCAATGCATTGGAGAGCTATAACGGGCTCACCCGCCCTTAGTTTATCACGGAACCACCCGTCTTCATAATAATGCCCAAGAACCATAACATAATCATATCACATAAAACATGCATAAAGGAAACATAACATTTCCAAATTTCAATCACGAGATATCAATACAACACATTGATATAATAAAAACATTATGAAAACCATTTTCAATACCAAAGTAAAACATGGTATTTATTTTTTCTTTTTTTTAAAAAAGGTATGGCTTGTAGAGGAAGCCGAAACTCAAATAACGGTTACGACGGCGGAGAAGTCGTTGTCGCCGCATACGTACGACAAAAACATTCCCTTTTGTCGTTTAGTAAACGCTTCGTATAAAAAAAAGATTCCTTTTGAATAAACGTAAAAGTCAAAGGGGTTTATACACCTTATAAAAGAAAGTTGTGTATAAAATAAAATATGCCTCAACGAAAGGAGATTGAGACGAAGTCCCATACAAAGATAATTTTTAAAATAAAATAGATACATTATGTGTATTCACTATAAGTACACATAAATAAAGTACAAATACAAGATACGACATAATAATATAATGACATAATTTGAAAGTAGGAGATTAACCCAAAGAATGGAAATTGGGTTAAGAAGTTCCCATACCTCGTATCTGACTTGACCCGACCGTTCTTTAAAATCCTGAATAATAAACTTTAGTTAATCTCTACTTGATTATGAATCTTTTCCAAGTTCATTATTCCTTTTATACCATGTTATGAACATCATGTAATCATTTAAGTTAATAATGTTCATTTTGTCGGTATTTGGTTCTTAAGTCAAAAATAGACTTCTTACACTTACATGTTGTTAATTTGGTCAATGTTTCATTATATCCAGAATGGTATTCATGATGTAGATATCATATATGTCATATATATCCAGTACATACATGTATTTAAAATATTACATAATCATTTAGAGGTAAGAAATGAAATGCACCGTTCATGGAGACGGTAAGCCGTACGTACGCATGAACGCTACTTTCATTTCTTTTTCATATTAATGGAATTAAAACTAAATGAGAGGTATGTATATTTTAATTCCAGAATTATATTCATAATTTATATATATCATTAATTATATATATCCATTATATACATGTACTTTTAATAATAAATTACATTTGGGGATAAGAAATGAAATGCACCGTTCATGGAGACGGTAGTCCGTACGTACGCATGAACGCTACTTTCATTTCTATCTCATACTTTAATGGAAATAAATGATAATGATATATATAGGTATATTATAATTCCAGTATAACATCATATATAATAACTTTAAATCCATCCTTTACACGTCCCACATATGGCATTAACGAATCACATCACTTTGAGGGGGCGGTAGTCCGCACTTCCTTAAAATGAAGATATCGTGTTTTACCCATAATGGAAACCATAAAGGTATGCCAAAAATGAAAAAAACAGAAGTTTAAGGAAAACATAAACATGTTATATATCATATATAAAAATAGTGACATCATAATGGCCACCTTTGAAGGTGTTAAATGAGTATTGAACAATCATCGTTTCGGGAGGCAGAATTTCGCCATCCACGAAAACCGTATGTTCTTTAACCATTTGATGTAGTTGTGTGAGAGTGTAGCTCAAATAAATCTTATAACAACATCCTAGTATATTGATGATACTGGTGTTGTTACAAAAGAAGTATATAAAAAGAGTTTAGGGGGTTGGAGAAGCAAAATAAAACAAATGAACTTGAGAGAATGAATTACCTTTAAAAAGTGTAACTCCTTTTGAGTTGAGCCTAAAGGCTTCCTTTGAAAGGATTATGCCCAAAGGGAATCCTCTAGGATGAGGATAGGGATGTGGAGAGAGCAAATGGGCAGGGGTTGGCCGAGCCAAAGGCTTGAAGAGTGTGTGAAATGAGGTAGAGGTGGGGGCCTTTTATAAGGGGAGAGGAGGGGCACTTTTGGAAAGTAAAGAAACATTACATTATTTGAAAATGTGTTTCGGTTTTAAAAGGTCCCACATTGATATAATTCGTGGATAAGGTGATAAGGCATCGAAATCCATTCATCCAATTGGTTTTGGACATGTGTAGATCATATATTTTACATTATCTTTCTATTTTATTTAAATCGTCAAATAATGATGTCATCGCTGCATCATTATTATGTCATAAATAATTTAATTTATTTAATGTCTAAAAATTATAAAACAAATACTATGATGTAGTAAATCTTTTTAGCTTTCCAATGACTATTTATAATCAAAATTTGGACTTGTATAACCCAACTTAAAAATTGTTTTAGTAAAACAATTTATGTTAGTGTCATTTTCACTTTAACATTAAATAAAAAGTATTTTATGTTATTTCCCAACAAAAGTGGATCCATGGGGTCCCCAAGTTAGGCCATGGCTTGTCTTGGTCGGCCATGACACAACCAATGAGGTTGGGACATGTGTCTAGGTCGTTTCATATTGTTAAAGTATTAATTATACCTTAAACTACACTAATTACCACTAATCGCGATTAAAAACTTAATAAGTTACTATTCACCAAAAAATTATTTTAATCTCATTGAACCACATTTTACTTCTTAATGACAACCATGTATGTCGGATTTTTAAAATTCAATACACATTAGTGGTAAACTTTCATTTAACTGAAAAATCAGTTTGCTTGATTACCACTTAGTGGTTTCACTATTCATCAAAAATTGAAGTTTTTCAGAAAATTACAAAAAAATTCACCCTAAGCTATATTTGATATTCCGAATTCAAAAATGAAGTATATTTTACAAAATTCAAATCATATAAGTCACATTAATTAATTTAATAATTAATTCCCGCTGCCAGAGCAAATAGCGTGTTTTTACAAAACAATAAGTATCAAAAGATTGACACCAGTTTAAGTCTAATTTCAAATCGAAATTGATTCCAATGACCACCATTGGATAGAATGGTAAAAATATATTCTAATTTCACTTCAAAACCAATTCAAAACATAATCTAATCATATAAATAAATTAGGTTAGAAAGCAGTTTTGAATTAAAATACAACATTTTACACTATTCATAAAAAAAATGAACTTTATCAGAAAGGTACCACAAATTTACACAAAGTAAATTTTGATGTCCCGATTCTAAAGAAGAGTTATATTTGGTCCAAAAGAATGTATAAGAGTGATAAAAACTATATTTAATGACGGTTCACCATTAAAAGGTGATAAGTGAACCTTTAGTGAAAATTAGAGTATAAAAGCCTAAAATTGAACTCTTTCCGTATTTTAAGCCTTTATCTTTTATTGGGTAAATGTAAAAACATCTAAAAATATATCTATTCATATTTTAGTTATTTCTATTCATTCCCGCCAGTACAACGGCTACTTGTTAACTAACATTTAAAATAATATTATTATATTACTAGTGTGCTACGTAAGTTTCAAAGAAACTCATCGTTGCGTATCGGGTACGCTATCGAACATAGCAACCCCTTTTAATTAAAATTCATATTTAATTCTCAAATATTAATAAATATGAAAATTATTTATTCTTTAATTACCTGGGATGTTACATCCTTCCCCCCTTTTGGGAATTGCGTCCTCGCAATTTTATTCACTTATCAAAATAAGTGGGGGTATTTATCCCTCATAGCATTTTCAGATTCCCATGTTGCCTCTTCAATCATGTGGTTTTTCCACAAAACCTTTACCTGGTGAATCACCTTATTCCGTAACACTTGCTCCTTATGGTCAAGAATCTGGACCGGTTGTTCCTCATAAGATAGGTTCTCTTCCAGCTGAACTACCTCTGGACTCAAAACATGAGATGGATCTGGCATATACTTTCTCAACATAGAAACGTAAAAAACGTTGTGTACCTGAGATAAACTCGGAGGTAAAGCCACTCGGTATGCAACTGATCCAACTCTCTCCAGAATTTCGTATGGTCCAATGAACCTTGGACTCAACTTTCCTTTCTTACCAAATCTCATCACACTTTTCCAAGGAGAAACCTTGAGAAAAACATGATCACCTACCTCGAAAGATAGATCCTTCCTCCGGTTATCCGCATAACTCTTCTGCCTTCTCTGAGCTGTTCTCATGTGTTTCTGAATCAGCTGAACTTTTTCTGCCATCTCTTCTACCAATTCTGGTCCCATCAACTTCCTTTCACCCACTTCATCCCAGAAAGCTGGAGTTCGACACCGCTTCCCATATAATTCCTGAAATGGTGCCATCTGTATACTAGAATGAAAACTGTTATTATATGAAAACTCAACCAAAGAAAGATGTTGGTCCCAACTTCCTTGATAATCCATAGAACAAGCTCGTAGCATATCCTCCAATGTCTGAATTTATTCGTTCTGACTGCCCATCTGATTGAGGATGAAAATCTGTACTAAAATTTAATTCAGTACCCAACGACTTCTGAAGGCCTTTCCAAAAGTTAGAAGTAAACCTGGGATCACGATCCGACACAATGGAGAGAGGAACTCCATGTAACCTGACTATCTCTTTAAGATACAAACGGGAAAATTGATCAAGAGAAAAAGTATCTCGTATAGCAAGGAAATGAGCAGATTTGGTCAAGCGATCAACAATAACCCAGATTGCATTTATTACCTCGAGATGTCTTCGGTAATCCAACAACAAAGTCCATGGATATATTCTCCCATTTCCACTCTGGCACTGGTAAAGGCTGAAGCATCCCTTTCGGTAACTGCCGCTCTGCTTTAACCTGCTGACAAGTCAAACACTTCACAGTAAAATCAGCAATATCTCTTTTCATTCCATCCCACCAGTAATACTCCCGCAGATCTCTATACATCTTAGTACTGCCCGGATGAACTGAAAATGGAGAACTATGAGCTTCACATAACAACTCTCTCTTCAACTGTGAATCACAAGGCACACACAACCTCTTCCCAAACCTCAAAACACAAACACAAACTTATCCAAGAACTCATGGAAAATTTTATTCATAAGGTCCATGAATACAACAGATGCATTGGTTAACCCCAAAGGCATAACCACAAATTCATATTGGACATATCTAGTATGGAACACAATCTTAGGAACATCTGCTTCTTTTACTTTCAACTGATGGTACCTCGACCTCAAGTCAATCTTCGAAAAATACTGAGCTCCCTGGAGCTGACACCACTTCATTCGATGGCCCAACATCTGCTGAAGTAGTTGCAAAGGATTTCACCACCCCTTTCTGCTTGTAGTCTAACTGCTTCCCATCACTCAAGCTCTTTGTCGGACACTCATTTGCATAGTGACCCTTCTCATTGCACTTATAACACTTCACTAACTGTAAATCAAATTTGTTCTTACCTTCAGCTTGATCCTTTTCAGTGCAATCATGAGCCTTATGTCCCATCTTACCACATCGGTAGCAATTTCCAGAATTCAGAAGACATTCCCCAACATGCCTTTTGCCACATTTATCACAAACTGGAAACTTAGTTTTCTTACCATCAGACTTTTTTGAAGAATTCTTACCTTTCTCCTGCCACCTCGGTCTCTTCTTCTGCTGGTTGTTATAGAACACTTGGTCATCGGCAAACTCCATTTCCACCTTCTCAGCACATCGAACAAGCTTTTCATAACTTTTAAACTCTCGAGAAGCTAATGCCCTTCGATACTTTGGCTTTAATCCTGAGTAAAAACGATTGATTTTACTATCAAGGTCTCGGATAAAATTTGGAGCATACCTTGCCAATCGAGTGAACCATTCTTCATAGGCAGCTACTGAGTCTTCCTCTTGCCTCAATTCCAAGAATTGCTTTTCCATCCTAAGTCGAACAGCCTTAGGAAAATACTTCTCAAGAAACATACCTTTGAATTCATCCCAGTCAAGAGCATCAATCTCATCGGCATCCCTGATATTTTTAACCATAGACCACCACTGATCTGCTTCACCTTCCAAACGGTAAATAGCAAGACTAACCTTTTGATTGTTTGAACACCCCATGACATCAAAAATCTTCTCCAGTGCTTTAATCCACCCTTCAGCTAGCACAGGGTCAGATGATCCTCTGAATGATGGGGGATGTTGCCTCATGAAATGTTCCACCACTGACATGTTCCTCTGCGGTTGATCTGGCTGATCTCGTGCAAGGATACCACCACCATTTATAGCCTGAGTCAATTGTGCCATCACTGCAACAAACTGTTCAGTTCCGATTCCGACCATTTTTGGATGCTGATTCGGAAGGTTATCTTCCTCCTGATGTCGTCCCAACATAGCTGCTTTGTTTCCTCTGCGGAAAACCATTCTGAACACTGAAATATCTTAGGCGAAGCAACATGGTAATCCGTAAATGCTATATCATTTCAATCATATTATAATTTATCACTTTTCTAACTCCTAAAGTTGTCTAAACCTCCCTTTGATACCAACTATAAGGCCCCAGCCTTAAACCTTACTTAATCTTGAGTTATTACAAGATTACACATTGAGGATCTTTTCGGGTTTAGAGTTTTAGAGAATTAGATCATAAAACTTGCATTACATTCCACATATAAACAAAGTGGTTACATAAAGATAGTATTCTTCATTCCCATCAATGGAAATGCATTTAAAATAAAACATGGATTATTTCTTGACACATCCTTGACTCTATCATCTTATCATGTACCTTTCCCTTGACCTGTGAAAAACATTTCAAAAACTTGGGATGAGCATAAAAACTCAGTATGGGTTATAAAAAAAAACATAGAAAGGAAACATGAGTTCATATATACATAAGAATGAAATCATACTTTACCCATAAAACATAGGCACTTTAACATACCTCATAAAAACATGAATAAATCATATAAATCATAATACGTAAAGGTAACTTGAGGCATTCATAACATTCTTACGTAGGGAGTAACCCTCTTGGTTACGTTTGGAATAACCATCACAGTATATTCCCTAAAATATCTTCGGAGAAACCTTAACGTTTCACTCCTTCGCGTTACCCAATGCATTGGAGAGCTATAACGGGCTCACCCGCCCTTAGTTTATCACGGAACCACCCGTCTTCATAATAATGCCCAAGAACCATAACATAATCATATCACATAAAACATGCATAAAGGAAACATAACATTACCAAATTTCAATCACGAGATATCAATACAACACATTGATATAATAAAAACATTATGAAAACCATTTTCAATACCAAAGTAAAACATGGTATTTATTTTTTCTTTTTTTTAAAAAAGGTATGGCTTGTAGAGGAAGCCGAAACTCAAATAACGGTTACGACGGCGGAGAAGTCGTTGTCGCCGCATACGTACGACAAAAACATTCCCTTTTGTCGTTTAGTAAATGCTTCGTATAAAAAAAAGATTCCTTTTGAATAAACGTAAAAGTCAAAGGGGTTTATACACCTTATAAAAGAAAGTTGTGTATAAAATAAAATATGCCTCAACGAAAGGAGATTGAGACGAAGTCCCATACAAAGATAATTTTTAAAATAAAATAGATACATTATGTGTATTCACTATAAGTACACATAAATAAAGTACAAATACAAGATACGACATAATAATATAATGACATAATTTGAAAGTAGGAGATTAACCCAAAGAATGGAAATTGGGTTAAGAAGTTCGCATACCTCGTATCTGACTTGACCCGACCGTTCTTTAAAATCCTGAATAATAAACTTTAGTTAATCTCTACTTGATTATGAATCTTTTCCAAGTTCATTATTCCTTTTATACCATGTTATGAACATCATGTAATCATTTAAGTTAATAATGTTCATTTTGTCGGTATTTGGTTCTTAAGTCAAAAATAGACTTCTTACACTTACATGTTGTTAATTTGGTCAATGTTTCATTATATCCAGAATGGTATTCATGATGTAGATATCAAATATGTCATATATATCCAGTACATACATGTATTTAAAATATTACATAATCATTTAGAGGTAAGAAATGAAATGCACCGTTCATGGAGACGGTAAGCCGTACGTACGCATGAACGCTACTTTCATTTCTTTTTCATATTAATGGAATTAAAACTAAATGAGAGGTATGTATATTTTAATTCCAGAATTATATTCATAATTTATATATATCATTAATTATATATATCCATTATATACATGTACTTTTAATAATAAATTACATTTGGGGATAAGAAATGAAATGCACCGTTCATGGAGACGGTAGTCCGTACGTACGCATGAACGCTACTTTCATTTCTATCTCATACTTTAATGGAAATAAATGATAATGATATATATAGGTATATTATAATTCCAGTATAACATCATATATAATAACTTTAAATCCATCCTTTACACGTCCCACATATGGCATTAACGAATCACATCACTTTGAGGGGGCGGTAGTCCGCACTTCCTTAAAATGAAGATATCGTGTTTTACCCATAATGGAAACCATAAAGGTATGCCAAAAATGAAAAAAACAGAAGTTTAAGGAAAACATAAACATGTTATATATCATATATAAAAATAGTGACATCATAATGGCCACCTTTGAAGGTGTTAAATGAGTATTGAACAATCATCGTTTCGGGAGGCAGAATTTCGCCATCCACGGAAACCGTATGTTCTTTAACCATTTGATGTAGTTGTGTGAGAGTGTAGCTCAAATAAATCTTATAACAACATCCTAGTATATTGATGATACTGGGGTTGTTACAAAAGAAGTATATAAAAAGAGTTTAGGGGGTTGGAGAAGCAAAATAAAACAAATGAACTTGGGAGAATGAATTACCTTTAAAAAGTGTAACTCCTTTTGAGTTGAGCCTAAAGGCTTCCTTTGAAAGGATTCTGCCCAAAGGGAATCCTCTAGGATGAGGATAGGGATGTGGAGAGAGCAAATGGGCAGGGGTTGGCCGAGCCAAAGGCTTGAAGAGTGTGTGAAATGAGGTAGAGGTGGGGGCCTTTTATAAGGGGAGAGGAGGGGCACTTTTGGAAAGTAAAGAAACGTTACATTATTTGAAAATGTGTTTCGGTTTTAAAAGGTCCCACATTGATAGAATTCGTGGATAAGGTGATAAGGCATCGAAATCCATTCATCCAATTGGTTTTGGACATGTGTAGATCATATATTTTACATTATCTTTCTATTTTATTTAAATCGTCAAATAATGATGTCATCGCTGCATCATTATTATGTCATAAATAATTTAATTTATTTAATGTCTAAAAATTATAAAACAAATACTATGATGTAGTAAATCGTTTTAGCTTTCCAATGACTATTTATAATCAAAATTTGGACTTGTATAACCCAACTTAAAAATTGTTTTAGTAAAACAATTTATGTTAGTGTCATTTTCACTTTAACATTAAATAAAAAGTATTTTATGTTATTTCCCAACAAAAGTGGATCCATGGGGTCCCCAAGTTAGGCCATGGCTTGTCTTGGTCGGCCATGACACAACCAATGAGGTTGGGACATGTGTCTAGGTCGTTTCATATTGTTAAAGTATTAATTATACCTTAAACTACACTAATTACCACTAATCGCGATTAAAAACTTAATAAGTTACTATTCACCAAAAAATTATTTTAATCTCATTGAACCACATTTTACTTCTTAATGACAACCATGTATGTCGGATTTTTAAAATTCAATACACATTAGTGGTAAACTTTCATTTAACTGAAAAATCAGTTTGCTTGATTACCACTTAGTGGTTTCACTATTCATCAAAAATTGAAGTTTTTCAGAAAATTACAAAAAAATTCACCCTAAGCTATATTTGATATTCCGAATTCAAAAATGAAGTATATTTTACAAAATTCAAATCATATAAGTCACATTAATTAATTTAATAATTAATTCCCGCTGCCAGAGCAAATAGCGTGTTTTTACAAAACAATAAGTATCAAAAGATTGACACCAGTTTAAGTCTAATTTCAAATCGAAATTGATTCCAATGACCACCATTGGATAGAATGGTAAAAATATATTCTAATTTCACTTCAAAACCAATTCAAAACATAATCTAATCATATAAATAAATTAGGTTAGAAAGCAGTTTTGAATTAAAATACAACATTTTACACTATTCATAAAAAAAATGAACTTTATCAGAAAGGTACCACAAATTTACACAAAGTAAATTTTGATGTCCCGATTCTAAAGAAGAGTTATATTTGGTCCAAAAGAATGTATAAGAGTGATAAAAACTATATTTAATGACGGTTCACCATTAAAAGGTGATAAGTGAACCTTTAGTGAAAATTAGAGTATAAAAGCCTAAAATTGAACTCTTTCCGTATTTTAAGCCTTTATCTTTTATTGGGTAAATGTAAAAACATCTAAAAATATATCTATTCATATTTTAGTTATTTCTATTCATTCCCGCCAGTACAACGGCTACTTGTTAACTAACATTTAAAATAATATTATTATATTACTAGTGTGCTACGTAAGTTTCAAAGAAACTCATCGTTGCGTATCGGGTACGCTATCGAACATAGCAACCCCTTTTAATTAAAATTCATATTTAATTCTCAAATATTAATAAATATGAAAATTATTTATTCTTTAATTACCTGGGATGTTACAGTTGGGGTATGGTTTCGCACCTCCCCCATACTGCCCTCTTATTGTTTGAATGATGGGAGAACCCTTTCTCTCTCATTAAATGCCTCCCATGTACACCCGTTACTATGCCGAAATTCCGAAAGGAACTTCTCTCTCTTCTTTTATATTCAAGCAATACTTTTGTATCATGAATCTAAATTCCATTTCTGTTGTTGGGACATGTATATATATGATCTCCTTACTGTCCATTTCATGTAAATATGATGAGGAACCCCTTTCTCTCTCATCAACCTTTTTTATGAATTCTTATGTCACGCCGTTACGCTGCCGAAATCGCACCAATTTTCTAAGCCAATGTCTTTGTGTAGTGAATACCATGCCCATTTCTCCATCAAGGGTATTCACCTTTATGCACATATACGTATTGACTGTAAAGTTTCATGTATGAATTCCACATTCCTTTATCGTGGAAGAAATGATTATGTTTTATGAATCCATGTTTTATGATCCATGTGGCACACTTATGCATGAAATGAAATGTTTAAGAAGGGTGCGCCCTGATAGCGCTCCAATGCATTGGGTAAAGTATAGTATCATGATACATCATGTGCAATGAGTGTTGAATCATGCTAATTCAAGTGCAACGAGGGTTTACTCGTGCTTCAAGTGCAATGAGGGTTTACTCATGCTCCATGTGCAATGAGCCTTGGCTCATGCTAATTCAATGTTAAGTGTTGTTGCCACATTTCCATGTTATGATTATCATGCTTTATCATGCCTTTATGTTCATGTCTCTCTTATGCTCTATTGATATGCCTATTGCCTAACATGTATTGTACTCCTCATGTTATTCATTATGTACTCCCTTACTGGGCTTTATAGCTCACCCTTTTCTTATGCATGTCCTCAGGTTATCCCATGCAATGCTAGGTACGAAGGAATGTAGTGGTCATGTAAAGGAAGTTTTCAATAAGGATGTTGTATTTCAAGTTTAAAGTTTTTATGTAATAATCCTAAGCCCCAAAGACACTAAACCTCTCGATCTTCTTTGTTGTATCAAGTGAAGTTTTATGTAATAAAGCATGTTTAAGTTGTAATAAAAAGCAGGGTTGTCATACAAGCTACCACATTAACCTAAAACCATTATACAACTTACTCTTAGAGAGTAGTTAGTTGTAATAAGGGTTTATGTATCCTAGCCTTAGTTACGTAAAGTTTAAATTACTTTTAATAAATAATTTTTTTTAAATTCATTTTCATAATAGTTTTTCTTGATAAAATATATGTTTAATTGACATGAATATGATAAATTTATTTTTAGATGAAAATAAAACATAATTTTATTTTTCTAGAAATTATCCATTTTTATAATATGCTCTGTAATTATGGATAAAATTTAAAAAAAATAGTATTTTAAAATAATATAATCTTAATATAAATCACTAAATAATTTTATAATGTCTTATGAAATATTTTATAAGTGTCAAATATTTTACGGTGCCTTAAAAACTGTTATTTTTTTAAAAAATAAATATTTTTATATTTAAAAGTTAAAATTATCATATTCTTAAAATTATTTTCGAAAAATAAAAATTATATTTGAAATCAGAACATTGAAATTATGCTAAGATGAATTTGTGAGAATTTTCTAATTTTTTTTAATTTTTTCAGAATTGTAAAAAATACAGTTTTAGGTTTCCATTATATTTTATGAATTCATATTTGTGTCACAGTGAGGTAATATTTAATTAAACATAATCCATGACCTAAAATATGTTAATTTATTAATATCATGAATTTTAATATATTTTAATTTATTTATTAAATTGAAAGCATCTTTCAAATTTTTAAAAAGAGAAATTCTAGTTTTTAAATATTGCTTTGTGGAATCAATAATTTCCAATATCAAAAGAAGTATAAAAATATAGTGTTCAGTTCTGGTGGAATTAAATATCATAGAATGTTACCCAAATTTTGAAAACCATTGTAAAATCTATTGGGTTTTCCAATAGTTTTTCATTTTCAGCAACCTAGATTTCCATGACCGATATTTTGAATTTATTAAACAATTCCTCCACTTTTTCTATAAATACCTACCAATTTAATCAATACCCATCACTCCAAATCCATAATAAACAATATTTTAGGTATTTTCCCTCCCATTCACCCCCATGGTTTCTTCAATACTCCAAGGTTCCATCAACATGTTTTAGGTACAACTCATCAAGGTAAGGGAAATCTCCACTTCCCTTTTCCATATAGGTTCCCTGTTTATGTGATATGTCTTCTAATTAAAAAAAATCGCTTTATTTACATTTTATATTATCCCAATACGGAAATAATATTCATATATCAATGTAAGAACTTATTTTCCCATATTTTTAGCCTTTCTTAAAACCATTTTTTATATTTTTCATGCTGTTGAATTTACCTCTCAAATTTTCTTCTTTTAAATGATAAATTATATTTTTCTCTTTATTTGAATTCCAAGACAACTTTTATTTAGAATTGGTATTCATATATTTTTAAACATTATTATTTTAATTGGGTATTTACATATATTAAACCAATATTTCCTCTCATAAGTTAACATTAAACCTAATGATCATGTCTTTAAGTTATATTGTATGCTACGATGTTGATAAGAAACCATTTTTTCATTCCGCATATGTTATTAATGAAATTAGTAATTATTATCTAAGTGTATCACACGAAATTAATACATATGAATGGCTAACCATTATAAAAATATAATGCATTTGGTAAATAATTTAATCTATATAGAGGACATGTTTTATGATACATTGGTGAGTAAACTTTGTAATTTTCATTTATGACACCATAGTGATAAACCATGGAGTCATTCTTATGAATGTCTCAATTAAATTCGGTGTCAAAATTTCTAAGCGATGATTCATGTTTTTATTATTATGGTATGACTCTCGTTCATGCCTTACTGTTATTTCACGTGTTCTTATTGATATTTCTCATGATCATATGATTTTTATCTCCCATGCTTATACCATTACATTTCATCATGATCACCCATTTCATTTTATGTATGTCACCAAGATAAGATATGCATTTAAAGTAACATAGGTTGAACCCATTATGATATCTTTGATGTAGATTTAGAAAAATTATTTATGTTTACATGTATTATTTACTTTATTTACAAGAAACTAAATATTAAAATAACCTGTGTTTTTTCCATGTAATGAAAATTTTAGTAATGAAAAGGTTGGATTCCTTATAAAAAATAACAATATTAAATATGACATATATTCACAATGAAGATATTATATTTAATAATTCATTCATATTAAATCATAATATTGCAACATGATTTGAACACCATAAATTCAAAATTTCCACATAATTGATTAATTAAAAAATTTCATGATCTTGTATATTATGAAAGTTAATATCATATCTATCATAGAATACATAATTATTATAGTATTAAAACTCAATAAAATGCATTTTCAACAAATATTTATAAGAACCGGAATAATGAATCATGTAAAAAACATCCATTAGGAATCCTACCTCATATATTCGACCTTTCACGTATAAATAATAAAATAAATAACTCCATGTTCCCATAATCTCAATTTCTTAACCATATGTGATTAATCCCATTATGAGAAGTAATTAAAACATTTCCTCAGTCGAAAATAGTGATTCAATAGCAATATTATTAGGTTTAAATCATCAATACATAATTTATAACATGAAATATTATGATGCACATGCACATTCCAACATTTACCTTAAAACATCATTGATCTATAAAATTATCATAATTCACTTAATTTTTTCATTCCAACCAATTAAATTGATGTTATTTTATATATATAAATCACACATATGTAATAAATGTTGATTCTTTAATCCCCTAAATTAAATATATCACTAATAGTAATTATAAATTAATTATAATTATTTAAGGGTAATACAATTGAAAAACCCCAAGTAAAACCACCTACAACCTATTACACATCAACATAAATCGACCACTCAAAAAAATGAAAACAAAAAAAACACCACTTAAATTGACTATATTAGAAGGATTAAAAATATAGAATGAATAATAATAGGAAACTAAATCACCATGTATCTTAAGTGGATTGATCTCCTTTTTCTGGATGAAAAAAATATACAAAATTTGTTTAAATATATTCAATGAACCACCACTAGTTACATAGGGTTCATGGGGTATTGGGGAAATATGATGGAATTTGAGACAAGAAATTAATTTATAACCATTCTAGAATAAATAATTTATCATGGTGTGATGAGATTTAATGAAACCACGATGTTGTTAAGTTAATCAAACCAATGAGAAAATGATTTTAAAACCAATTACACTGATTAAAATATTATAATGAAACATCCATTCATTCTATCATTAAATCTCATATTTTTATGTGTCATACCTTTGATGAGTTTTATGAAATTTAAATCCATTATCATTTTAATTTATTATTTTTATTATAATTTTCTATTTATTTTCATGTCTTTATCCTAAGATCAAATTGAGTTTTTCTTAATTTAAATATTATAAAGCTTTAGTTAAAATTTTCCCATGTATTCCTCTGATCTAATCTCATATCATTTTTTATCATTTTATTCTATTATAATCAATTTAATAATTCTTTCATGATAGTTGTATACTAGTAATCCTATCTTATTTATTTAAATTATATTATTATATATCTCTACAAATATATCTATGAATAAATATATGATGTGATGTATATAATTTCTAATGAAACCATTTAATTTTTAAACATAGGTTATCTATATTTCAATTGTAAATTAAGGTATGATTATAATACTCTTTATTTTATATTTGGAATATATAATATTAATTATAAAATGACATGGTTGGTGGGTGGGGTGTGAATAAGGACAGATCCCACCAATGCATTGGAAAAGTATAATGTCTTAGGTTGTGTTAGATATAATTAATTTATAGTGACCCCTGCACACCATGTTATAGTTAATGGATGGAGATCCTAGAAAACTTATTTTATGATATCATAACATTGAGTCGTGAATTATCCATATGATGTTTCATTAATATGTTTCTTCCAAAATCTTATTATTGTCACCTTTGTATTTCATCTTGTATTTCTATGATTCACGATTCTCATATTATCCAATGTTTAACTCAATAGTCTCATGGTATTCCATATTCTCATTCTATATTCCTCTATAATGACTCATTTTTATACAATGTTATAATCACAGGGTATTCATAATGATATATCAGTATCTAAAATTAATTATATTTCATATTCTTCCATTTTTTCCTTTAAGAGTATTTCAACTCACCCAATTTTAGATTTATTTCCAATTGTGATCGTATGTTTTATCAAAGGTATATTGAAAATATTGGATATATATAGTAAATTAATTCATTAATGGTATATTTTATTATATAAAATAATGATTTAATATTTATCTAGTTTTGAATATCACTTAGTACTAGATTAATTCCATGGTTGGGGTAATAAATATTCAATTTTTAAATAAATATAATGTCTGTGTTATAATAGATCTAGAATTGTTAGTCTATGTTATTCTAACACATGTTGATCATTCTTAAATAAAAATAGAAGACCCAAAAAAGAAGAATCATAATAAACCTCACATATTTCATCAGATTGAGGTATAATCAAGATAGAAATATTGGTATAGAATTCATTCAATTTTTATAATGTTACATTACACTTCTAAAATCAAAGAAACATCACATAAATTTCTTCCAATCAATCATAAGTGATGATATCATGAATATAACCTAAAAATAGAAATGATAATTTAAAACTATTCATAGAAATCTCATGATCTCAATGTTATTAAATGGTAAATTCCAACGTATTTCCATATCAACCTTTTTTGGATCTACTATGATTATATATTCTAAAACCACATTACCAGGAAATTTGTTTCCCAAAAAAAATTGAATTTAAATTGTTTAATAAATAGCACAAACTCTTATAATTTTTATTATATGATAAGTGTATACATTCCATACTCTTATTGAGACCTAGAGTGTATATAAATTTCATCCAAAATACCAAAAAAATTTCTTGTAATAATAGATGAAATATCATATTTATTAAATCTGAATATATTATATATACATTTTAGTCCAAATTGAAGTACTAATTTACCAAATTGACTACATAAATATTGAACATATATATTTGAATTGTGCCCTATTCCAAACTAGTGATTACAATAGCCAAAATTCAAATTAATCATCAAAGAACAATATCCATGTTTAGTTATCCAAATGTATAGTAAATATGGTATTGAATAATGATTCGTGATTTTCATTTTATTTGATCTCTCATAGTCCACATATAATTATATACTATTGTCCCCTTTCATAGATAATATCTCAAACAAACCATAATGATATGTTTTATATCTAATAAAACACAATTCCTCACACTCTATTAGATGAATTTTAAATTCCCTTCACTCAATTGGATCTATATGATACGGCGGATTTTAAATTTTCAATGCCTCATGTAACAGATCGATAGGAAACCAAACCTCTTAATCAATGGTATCAATCTGAAATATTCAAGAAGAAAAATAAGTAAGAGGTCTAAAATAGAATTTATGATCCTTTTTTAATCATTTACAATACTATAAGAATTAATATTTTCATTTTAATTGTTATATATTCATTCTTCCCTTGATCTAACCAATCTTTTCATGCCAAAAATTTGGTCTTTATAATATGTGTATATAGATGACCAATAATAGTGGACAAAAAAATAATGAATTGATAGTAATAAATATGACATGTTATGTTGATTAGACATCCATAAAAATGATAATAATGAATTTTTTCATATGGATTATGAATAAATCCAAAATACACGCATAATTAATTACCATAATAAAATAAGATAATCAATTTTAAATCCTCTATATAAGATTTACCAAAGGAGTTTCAAGTATCATTATATTTTAAGTATCCTATAATTTAATATCTAAAAGTGGTAAAAATTAACAAGATATAATTGAATTTGATGATCCAATATCAAATAAATCACAAAAAATTCCTAAAAGATACAATTGTTTTTTTCTCCCATTGTATAATGGACTTTTATATCATAAATAGTGCAGTGATTGAAAACATAAACCATAACTATGATGTTAATAAGACATAATTATTGAATTATCTACCTAGAATAATGTGATGATCTTACAATTAACATAAACCACATTTTTTTCCTCCACACTTTTTATACCAATCAGTGTTCAACAACCCCCAATTAATAATCTTCTATAAATAAAATTATAACCCATACTTTACGCAATATTATGACTAAGGATATACAATGGATCCATCAAAAAAAAGTATAAATATTCCCACACTTAAAACATAAGTAAAACTAATTTTCAATATTGAGAAATTCAGTTCTCTTATATCCTAAGTTTATACTCTAATAACATTATAGTAGAGGTTTTCCTAGTCTAATATTAAGTGAAATGACACCACTTTGAAAAAAAATCATCTAACCCTTTCTCATCTCCACCCAACATATCTTTGTACCATAAGATGATCAATCACCTATAATTAGGATAGTAATTTCATAATATTTTAATCTAAAACAACCAGAACATATCATATCTAGAAAATATTTTGTTATAACCATATAGAATGTATATAATATTTAATAATATCACATAAGACCATAGAGTTCCTTTAAAACCCTTATAGAAATATAATACTGTTGATGTCATCCACACTCAAGTAGTGTGTGAAATGTACCAAGTAATTGAATTTAGTTTTGTACATTAATACATGCATCACCACATCATTATCTTCTCTAAACAACCAAACCATTACCTAAAAAAGTGATTCAGTGTGCAATTTCTCAATGATAAACTCCTCTTAGAAATTATAGGTCAACCCTCTAGCTTTTTATATAACAAACAGGTCCCTACATCATTGAAGGACATCCCCTTCAAGGATGATGTAATCTAGTAACTCTATATGTAACATCCTAGGTAAATAAAGAATAAGACATATTTCACATTTATTAATATTTTTGAATTAAATATTAATTTTACTTTAAAGGGGTTGCTATGTTCAATAGTGTACCTGATACGCAACAATGAGTTTCTTTGAAATCTTACGTTACACACTAATAATATAATATTATTATTTTAAATGGTAGTTAACTAATTGAAGTTGTATTGCCGAGAATGAAAAAAACTAACTAGAATACGATTATACATGTTTGTTAAATTTATTTACATTTATCCAATAAAATGTTAGAGGCTTAAAATATGAATGAATCTAATTTTAAACATAATTTATATTAAAAGGTCGATTAATCGCCTTTTAATGGAGAACCATATTTAAATATAGTTTTTTTCATTTTTATATGTTTTATGTGACCTAATAAAATTCTTCTTTATATTTGGGACATCAAAATTTATTTTGAGTATTTTTTGGGTATTTTTCTAATAAAGATCATTTTTTAATGAATAATGAATAATACTGTATTTTAATTCAAAAGTTCCATTTAATCTAATTTATTTATATGGATATATTATCTTTTTAATTGGTTTTAAAGAGTAATTAGAATATATTATTACCATTTAATCCAATTTTTTTTATTGGAATAGATTTCACTATGAAACTGGATATAAACAAGTCTCAATCTTTTGATAGTTATTGTTTCTTAAAAACACACTATTTGTTTTGATAATGGGAATTAATTTTTAATTAATTAGTTAAACTTATATGTTTTTAAATTGTTAAAATAGACATCATTCTTGAATTCGGAACATCAAATATAGCTTAGGCTGAAAGTTTTGTATTTTTATGGAAAACATCAATTTAATGAATAGTTAAACCACTTAGTAGTAGTTAAAAAACTGACTTTTTCATTTAAATAAAATTTTACCACTTATATGAATTGAATTTAGAAAATATGACATACATGGTTGTTATTAGTAAGTTAAATGTAGTTCAGTAAGGTGAAAATAATTTTTGGTGAATAGTAACTTTTGACTTTTATTTACTGCGATTAAAGGTAAATAGGGTAATTCAGGGTAAAAGGAATATTGTAATAATTCAAAATTAACTTCACACTTGTCCTAACCTATTTGGATGATTAATGGACGACCATGGGCATCCTTGGATCTATTTCAGGACCCCATGGAGCCACTTATGACTGATAATGACACTTTAGATTAATTAATTTAATGTAAAGGAAAAAACGACATAAACAAAAATATTTTAGTAAATTACTTTTTATATGGTGTTATATACGTAATAGTTTTTAATATAAATATTAATTGGAAATATAAAAATATTTCCTATGTCATGGTATTTTTTTTATAATTTTTAGATATCGAATAAATTAAATTATTTATGACATAATAATGATGCAGTGTTTACCTCATTAATAAATCCTTTAATTATATAAGTTTATAAATATTAAAATAACATACAAAACCTGTCCAATTCTTATTGGATGATTTATTTAGACCATGAGTAATCTTATATTAGACTCTAATTATTTTTTGACCTTTTGAAACTGAATATAAGTTTATAATAAAATAATATTTTCACACTTTCTTAAAGATCCCCTCCCCCCTTATAAAAATCCGTCACTTCTACAAAATTCCTCACACCTCTCAAGAATTTCGGTTAATCCAAACTCTAAAAAATTAATCTCCCTACATCCCTATCCTCATCCTAGAAGCCTTAACTTAGGCAGAAGGCACTTAAAAGAGTCCTTTTGGTTCAAACCAAAGGAAGTTACCCAAATTAAAGGTAACCGTCTCTCTTAACTTATTTTATTTTATTTTAATTCTCCAACCCATAAACTCTTTTTATTCCATTATTTTATAACATCACCATTATCCTCAATATACTAGGATTTTTTTATGAGAAGGATTCTAACTACACTTACACACACCTCCATCTAATGGGTGAAGAACATACTATTTCTGTGGATGGGAAACTAAAGCCTCACGAAACGATGATTGTTCGATTATCTCATACCGCCTATCATGGTTGCCATTAATATGACACTATATTTATATATGATATATATTATGTTTTTGTTTTCTTTATTCTTCTATTGTTTTCTTTTATAGTATACCTTTATTGTTTCCGTTTTGGGTAAACACGACAATTTCTTTTGAGGAAGTGCGGACTACTACCCCCTCAAGCTGATAAGACTCGTTAATACCATATGTTGGATGTATAAAGGATGGATTTAAAGCTATTATATATGATATTATACTGTAATTATAATATACCATTGTATAATTATGTTTTAATTCCATTAAAATAAGAAATAGAAATGAAAGTAGCGTTCATACGTACGTACGGATTACCATCTCCATGAACGGTGCATTCCATTTTTTACATCCAAATTATTTGTACTATTATAAATATATATATACTGGATATATATAATATATATGATATATATGATATCTAAATAATGTATATCATTTTGTATATAATGGACTATTGACCCCATGGACATCTTGTAAATATAAGGTGTTCATTTTTGACTCAAGTACCAAATGTCGAAAAAATGATCGTTATTAACTTAAATGATTACATAATTTTTATAACATGGTAATAAATGATATAAAAGGAATAATAAAACTGAAAAAGGTTCTTAAGAAAGTATAATTTAACTTTAGTTTATTATTCAGGAGATTAAAGATCGATCGAGTCAAGTCGGACACGAGGTACGGGACTTCGTCTCAATCTCATTTCCTTGAGGCATATTTAGTTTTATAAATGACATTATTTTATAAGGTGTATAAACCCCTCTTAAGTTTCATTTCATTCAAAGGGAATATTTGTATTCGAATCATTTTACTAAATGACAAAAAGGAATTTTTTTAATGTAAGCGGTGACAATGACCTTTCTGCCGCCGCGAGTATTATTTGATCTTTGGATTCCTTAGCAATCTCTAATTTTTTTAAAATGAAAAATAAATAACATATACTCTTTTTACATAAATTGGTATTGAAAATGATTTTGAGAATAGATTTATTATTTCAATACCTTGAATTTTTTTTTTCATTGTGGAAATGTTATATTTCTTATATGATTATGTTATGTGTTATGATCATGTTATGGTTCTTGGGAATTATTTATGTATATGGGTGGTTCTGTTATAAACCTAGGGCAGGTGAGGCAGAGATAACTCTCCAATGCATTGGGTAACGCGACAGAGGTAAATGTGAATGTTTCTCCTAATAGAATTAGGGAATATACTATGATGGGTATTCCAAAGTAATTCCCTATGTATATATGATAGATACAATGTAATTATGTTATAGATGGAACATGTTACCTTTATGATTCATGATATCTATGTGTTATTCATAATTCTTATGATTTCATGAGTTATGTAAAAGAGTTCATGTTTTGTATGTATTTATGAACTGTTTTTTTCATTGTTTTTTTTATAACCCTTACTGATCTTTTTATGCTCATCCCAAGTTTTGAAATGTTTTCACAGGACTTAAAGATTAACAGGGTCAAGGATGGGATCAAGGAAAAGTCATGCTGTCTAAAACCTGGAACTAGACATGACTCTTTTTTTCAAGAGTTTTTATTTTATGAAAAAAAATGGATACTGTGTAGATGTGTATTCTTTGTAATCTATTGAGATGTAATATTTATATCCTAATTCTCTAAAACTCTAAACTTGAAACGATCCTCAATGTGAATTATTAGCTTAATTCAATATTATGTAATGTTTAAGGCTAGGTCCTTATAGTTGGTACCAAGGTCGGTTTAGATAACTTTAAGAGTTAGGGTATTGTTAAATTAATATCCACAATGTAATTTATGTTAATATTGGAATCATATAGCATTTACAGATAACCATGATGCTTTGCCTAAGATATTTTTGTGTTCAGAATTTTTTTCCTCAGAGGAAACAAGGCAGGTATGTTGGGACAACATCAGGAGGAAGAAAACCTTCCAAATCAGAAACCTTAGATGGTTGGAATCGAAACTGACCAGTTTGTTAGAGTGATTGAAGAGTTGACTCAGGCTATAAATGGTAGTGGTATCTAAGCATGAGATCAGCCAGATCAACCACAGAGGAACATGTTATTAGTGGATCATTTCATGAGGAAACATCCCCCATCATTAAGAGGATCATCAGACCCTGTGCTATCAGAAGGGTGGATTAAAGCACTGGAAAAGATTTTTGATGTAATGGGCTGTTCAGAACATCAAATAGTTAGTCTCCCTGTTTACCATTTTGAAGGTGAAGCTGATCAGTGGTGGTCGATGATGAAAAATATCAGGGATAATTAGGAGATTGATGCTCTCACTTGGGATGAATTCAAAGGTATATTTCATGAGAAATATTTTCCTAAGGTGGTTCGACTTATAATGGAAAAACAATACCTAGAATTGAGGCAGGAGGATGACTCAGGGGCTGCTTATGAAGTAAAATTCACTCGACTGGAAAGGTATGCTCCATATTTCATATGAGATCTTGATATTAAAATCAACCATTTTTACTCAGGATTGATGACAAAGTATCGAATGGATTTAGCTTCTTGTGAGTTCAAAAGTTATGAAAAATTGTTCGTTTTGTGGAGAAGGTAGAAATGGAGTTTACTGATGATCAAGTGTTCTTTGAAAAGAAACATAATAAGAGGTCGAGGTGGCTGTTGAAAGGGAATAACTCTTCAAAAAAGTCTGATGGTAAGAAACATAAGATTACAGATTGTGAAAATTGTGGTAAAAAACATACTGGGTAATGTCTTTTGAATTCTGGTAAGTGCTACCGATGTGGTAAAATGGGACATAAGGCTCATAATTTCACTAAAAAGATCAGGGTAATGGTAAGAAACAATCTGATTTATAGTCAGTAAAATGTTTTAAGTGAAATGAAATGGGTCATTATGCAAATGACTGTCTAACAAAGAACTCAACTGAGGGAAATCAGCTAGGCTACAAGAAGAAAGGGGTGGTGAAATCTTTTGCAAATACTTCAGCAGATGTTGGCCCATAAAATGAAGTAGAATCATGTATACTATTTGTTTTTTCGGATTATGCTAATGTGTTGTTTGATTCAGGATATACACACTCTTTCATTTCTGAGAAGTTTTCTAGTAAATTGGGAATTCTATCTCAAGATATGAATACAGAAATTATGGTAAAAAAACCTGGAGGAAATGTTGAGAAAAAAAATAAAACATAAGAACATTCTTTTCCTTGTGTGTGGAAAGAATCTACCCACAATCCTTATTGTTTTGCCTCTAGTAGAGTTTGATGTTATTTTGGGTATGGATTGGATTTCTATTTATCATGCTAAGATTGACTGTAGAGCTAAAGAGGTTTCTTTTCAGAATGATTTTTTGTTTGTATACAAAAATGAACCCTTACTTTTTATAACATATCAGGAAGATGAGAAACTAGTAAAAGATGGAAATTATGTTACCTTGCACATATTTTTTAAAATAAAGGAACTGCTCAGATTAATGATGTTCCAGTGTTAAATGAGTATCATGATGTTTTTATTGATGACTTTCCGGGTATTATACATGACCGGGAAGTTGAATTTACTGTTGGCTTAGTTCATGATTCTAAGAGAATTTCAAAACCGCCTTATCGAATGGCTCAAATTGAACATTTAGAGTTAAAGAATAAATTGCATGAGTTATTAGATAATGGTTTCATTCGACCTAGCACATCACCATCAGGTGATCCTATCATGTTTGTTAAAAAGAAAGAATGTTCAATGAGACTTTGCATTGATTATAGAGCATTGAATAACATCGCTATTAAGAAAAAGTATCTTTTTCTCATATTGATGATTTGTTTGATAATCTCTAGGGAGCTCAGTATTTTTCAAAGATTGACATGAGGTCGGGGTACCATCAGTTGAAAGTAAAGGAAGAAGACATTCTGAAGACCACATTTTTTACTAGGTATGGCCATTATGAATTTCTAGTTATGCCTTTTGGTTTATCCAATTCACCTGCTATATTCATGGATCTTATGAATATAATTTTCCGTGAGTTCTTGGATAAGTTTGTGGTTGTGTTCATTGATGATATTTTGGTTTATTCCAAAAGTAAAGAGGAACATAAAATTTATTTAAGGGTTGTCTTGCAAACCTTAAAAGAAAAGAAACTGTATGGGAAATTCAAAAGGTGTGAGTTTTGGTTGCAACAAATTTCTTTCCATGGTCACATTGTTTCAAAAAAATGGAATAATGGTTAATCCTGCTAAAAAAAAAGTTGTTAATGAATGACCAAGACCCACAAATATAACCGAGATTCATAGTTTTCTTGGTTTGGCAGGATATTATAGGAGGTTTGTTGAAAATTTTTCACAGTTATCTAGTCCAATGACTAAGTAAACCAGAAAAGGGATTAAGTTCATTTGGACAAAATAATGTGATGATTGTTTTCTGGAATGGAAAAGAAGATTGGTGAATGCTCCAGTTTTGGCACTGCCATCTAGAAATGGTGAGTTTGTTATCTACAGTGATGCTACATTGGAAGGACGTGGTTGTGTCCAAATACAGAATGATCAGGTAATTTCTTATGCTTCATGTCAGTTGAAACCACATGAGTTAAATTACCATACACATGATTTGGAATTAGCTACCGTTGTTTTTTTCTTTAAAAATTTAAAGGAATCATTTGTATGGAGTAAAATGTGAAATATATACTGATCAAAAAAGTTTAAAGTATATATTCACTCAAAAATAATTGAACATGAGACAGAGGAGATGGCTGGAATTAATCAAGGATTATGATTACATGATCCATTACCATCTAGGAAAAGAAAATAAAGTGGATGATGCTTTGAGTTGAAAAATTAATGCTTCATTAACCATGTTACATTTGGAACAAGATCCTTTTGTTTTTGATTTGATAAAATTTGGCATAGAAGTTGTTGGTACAAAAAATTATTCTGTTTTGTATCGGGTGTCAGTGAAATCATCTCTATCAAACAGAATTAAGCATGAACAGAAGGAAGACAATGGGTTATAGAAAAAGGTAGAGTTGGTTCAGAAAGGTAAGCTTCCTGAATTTAACATTGATAATGATTGTGTTTTTGGATTTGGAAAGAGATTATGTGTGCCTTGTGATTCACAGTTGAAGAATGAGTTTTTATGTGAAGCTCATAGTTCCCCATTTTCAGTTAATCATTGTAGTACTAAGATGTACATAGATCTTCCTGAGTATTACTGGTGGGATGGAATGAAAAGAGATATTGCTGATTTTTCTGTGAACTGTTTGACTTGTCAGTAGGTTAAAGCAGAGCAGTAGTTACCGAAAGGGATGCTGCTGCTTTTATCGGTGCCAGAGTGGAAATGGGAAAATATATCCATGGACTTTGTTGTGGGATTACCAAAGACATCTCGAGGTAATAATGCAATCAGGGTTTTTGTTGATTGATTGACTAAATCTGCTCATTTGCTTCCTATTCAAGATACATTGTCTCTGGATCAAATTTCTTGGTTGTATGTTAAAGAGATAGTCAGGTCGCATGGAGTTCTTCTCTCCATTGTATCTGATCGTGATACCATGTTTACTTATATCTTTTGGAAAGGACTTATGAAATAGTTGGGTACTGAATTAAATTTTATCACATCTTTTCATCCTTAATCAGATAGGAAATCAGAATGAACAATTTAGACATTGGAGGATATGTTACGTGCTTGCTCGATGGATTATTAGGGAAGCTGGGACCAATATATTTATTTGGTTGAATTTTCATATAATAACAGTTTTCATTCCAATATATAGATGGCTCCATTTGAGGCATTATATGGAAAGCGTTGTCAAATTCCAGATTTTGGGGATGAAGTAAGTGAAAGGGAGCTGATGGGACCAGAATTGGTTGAAGAGATGGCAGGGAAAGTTCAGTTTATTTAGAAACACATGAGAATAGCTTAGAGAAGACAAAAATGTTATGCGGAAAACTAGAGTAAGGATATTTCTTTTGAGGTAGGTGATCATGTATTTCTCAAAGTATCTCCATGGAAAAGTTTGATGTGTTTTGGTAAGAATGGAAATTTGGGTCTGAGGTTCATTGGACCTTATGAAATTCTGGAGAAAGTTGGATCAATTTCATACATAGTGGCTTTACCTCCAACATTATCCCAGGTACACAATGTTTTTCATGTTTCAATGTTGAGAAAGTCTATTCCAAATCCATCTCATGTTTTGAGCCCAGAGGTAGTTCAGTTGGAAGAGAATCTCTCTTATGAAGAACAACCAGTTCAGATTCTTAACCATAGAGAGAAAGTGTTGCGGAATAAGGTAATTCACCAGTTAATGGTTTTGGGGAAAAACCATATGGATGAAGAGGCAGCGTGGGAATCTAAAAATGATATGAGGGATAAATACCCCCACTTATTTTGATATGTAAAATTGTGAGGACACAATTCCCAAAAGGGGGGAAGGATGTAACATCCCAGGTAAATAAAGAATAAGACATATTCCATATTTATTAATATTTGTGAATTAAATGTTAATTTTACTTTAAAGGGGTTGCTATGTTCGATAGCATACCCGATACGCAACAATGAGTTTCTTTGAAATATTATGTTGCACACTAATAATATAATATTATTTTATTAAATAGTAGTTAACACCTAGCCGTTGTATTGGCGGGAATGAACAAAACTAACTAGAATATGATTATATATGTTTTTTAAATGTATTTAGATTTATCCAATAAAATGTTAGGGTCTAAAATATGAAGGAATCTAATTTTAAGCATAATTTACATTAAAATTTTGATTTACTGCCTTTTAATGGAGAACCCTCATTAAATCTAGTTTTGTTCATTTTTATATGTTCTATTTGACCAAATAAAATTCTTCTTTATATTTGGGACATCATAATTTATTTTGGGTAATTTTTTGGTATTTTTCCGATAAAGTTCATTTTTTAATGAATAGTGAAAAATACTGTATTTTAATTCAAAAGTATCTTTTAATCTAATTCATTTATATGGTTAGATTATCTTTTTAATTTGTTTTAATGTTTAATTAGAATATATTTTTACAATTTAATCCAATTTTGTTTATTGGAAATCATTTCACTTTGAAATTGGACATAAACAAGTATCAATCTTTTGACAGTTAGTGTTTCTTAAAAACAAGTTATTTGTTTTGATAACAGGAATTAATTTTAAATTAATTAATGCAACTTCTATGTTTATAATTTGGTAAAATAGAAATCATTTTTTAATTTGGAACATGAAATATATCTTAGGCTTATATTTTGGTATTTTTCTGAAAAACTTCAATTTTTGATGATTAGTGAAACCACTTAGTAGAAGTTAAAAAAACTTACTTATTCATTTAAATGAAATTTTACAAATTCTGTGAATTGAATTTAGAAAATATGATATACATGGTTGTTATTAGTAAGTAAAATTCAGTTCAATAAGATGAACATAATTTTTGATGAATAGTAACTTTTGACTTTTATTTACTGCGGTTAAAGGTAAGTAGGGTAATTAAAGGTAAAAAGAATATTGTAATAATTCAAAATTACCTTAACACGTGTCCAAAACATACTGGATTAGTAATTTCTGACCATGGTCATACTTGGGTATATTTTGGGACCCCATGGAGCCACTTATGAATGATTAGGACACTTTAGATTAATTAATTTAATGTAAAGGAAAAAATGACATAAACAAAAATCTTTTAGTAAATTAAATTTTATATATTGTTATATAAGTAATATTTTTGACTATAAATATTAATTAGAAAGATAAAACTATTTCCAACATCATGGTAATTTTTATTTTATTTTTATATATCGAATAAATTAAATTATTTATGACACAATAATGATGCAGAGTTTACCTCATTAACAAATCATTTAATTAAATAAGATTATAAATATTAAAATAACATCCAAAAAGCTGTCCAATTCTTATTGGATGATTTTATTTCGACCATGAGTCATCTTATATTTGACTCTAAAGATTTTTGGACCTTTTGAAATAGAATATAAGTTTATAATAAAATAATATTTTTAAACTTTCCTAAGAGCCCCTCCTCCCCCTTATAAAAAATCCCTAAATTCCAACCAATTCCTCACACCTCTAAAGCCTTTATGCTCCTCCAAAATCTTCCCAATTAATCTCCATACATCTCTATCCTCCTCCTATAAGCCTTACCTTACAAAGAAGGCAGTTCAGGAAGTCCTTTTGGTTCAAACCAAAGGAAGTTACCCAAATTAAAAGTAACAGTTTCTCTTAACTTTTTTTCTTTTATTTTACTTATCCAACCCATAAAATCTTTTTATTACATTATTTTATAACAAAAATAGTATCCTCAATATACTAGGATGTTTTTATGAGAAGTATTATAACTACACTTACACATACCTCAATCTAATGGGGGAAGAACATACTCTTTATGTGGATGGAAAACTAACGCCTCACGAAACGATGATTGTTCGATTATCTCCTACCGCCTATAATGGTGGCCATTAATATGACACTATATTTATATATTATATATATTATGTTTATGTTTCCTTTATTCCTCTGCATGTTTCTTTTATATTATACCTTTATGGTTTCCATTTTGGGTAAACACGATAATTTCATTTGAGGAAGTGCGAACTACCGCCCCCTCAAAGTGATATGACTCGTTAATACCATATGTGGGACGTATAAAGGATGGAATTAATAATATTATATATGATATTATACTGGAATTATAATATAACTATGTATAATTATGTTTTAATTCAACTAAAATAAGAAATAGAAATGAAATGAGCGTTCAGGCGTACGTACGACTTACCGTCTCCATGAACGATGCATCGTTCAGGCGTACGTACGGCTTACCAACTCCATGAACGATGCATTTCATTCTGGATATAACGGACTATTGACCCCATGGACAACTTGTAAATATCAGGATTTCATTTTTGACTCAAGTACCAAATGTCGGAAAAACGATCGTTATTAACTTAAATGATTACATAATGTTTATAACATGGAAATAAGTGATATAAAAGGAATAATAAACTTGCAAAATTTTCTTAAGCAAGTATAATTTAACTTTAGTTTATTATTCAGGATATTAAAGAGCGATCGAGTCAAGTCAGAGATGAGGTAAGGGACTTCATCTCAATCTCCTTTCATTGAGGCATATTTAGTTTTATACATGAAATTATTTTATAGGGTGTATAAAACCATTTGAATTTTCATTTCATTCAAAGGGAATATTTTTATATGAACCATTTTACTAAACAACAAAAAGGAATGTTTTTTTAACGTAAGTGGTGACAACAACCTTTCCACTGCCGCGAGTATTATATGATCCTTGGCTTCCTTAATAAGCCATAATGTTTCTGAAAGGAAAAATAAATACCATATACTATTTTTACGTATTTTGGTATTGAAAAATATTTTGAGAATGGATTTATTATTTACATACCTTTAAATGATATTTTTTAATACAATGTGGAAATGTTATATTTCTTTTATGCATATGTTATGTGTTATGATCATGTTATGGTTCTTGGGTATTATTTATGTATACGGGTGGTTCCGTGATAAACCTAGGGTGGGTGAGCCCGATATAGCTCTCCAATGCATTGGGTAACGTGACAGAGGTGGACGTGAATTTTTCTCCTAAGATATTTAAGGAATATATTGTGATGGGTATTCTAAAGTAACTGCCTATGTAGCAGTGATAACTAAAATGTAAGTATGTTATAGATGCCAAAAGGTACCTTTATGATTCATGGTATTTATGTTTTATTCATAAATCTTATGATTTCGTGAGGTAAGTAAAAGAGTTCATGTTTTTTATGTATTTATGAACTAATTTTTTCATTCTTTGTTTTATAACCCTTACTGAGCTTTTTATGCTCATCCCAAGTTTTGAAATGTTTTCACAGTACTTAAAGATGAATAGGGCCAAGAATGGAATAAAAAAAAGTAATCATGTCTAAAACCTAGAACTAGACATGACTCTTTTTTTCAATAGTTGTTATTTTATGAGAAAAATGGAAACTGTTTAGAAGTATTTTCTTTGTAATCTTTTGAGATATAATAGTTATGTCCTAATTCTCTAAAACTCTAAACCTAAAAAGATCCTCAATGTGAATTATTAACATAATTCAATATTATGTAATGTTTAAGGTCGGGTCCTTATACTATATACTTTTTAAGGGTCCCATTTATCTAGATGATGTAATAAATTCCTTAAATCCATTTCTCAACTTAATACAATTAGATAAAAACAAAAAAATGTTGGGATTAATGAATAAAACGTCTCACAGTACACCATTATCTCCTAAAATTAAATAAACACCCTATGAATATACATTATAACTAATATAATCACACTTGGTACCCAATAATAAAACCAAAATGTTCTAAAACATACGCTAGATATAATGTAGACATGGTACCCTACCATCGGGTACACAGTGCAACTCCTGACCAACAACCTCTTCCTCTCCCTCCATTCTTCCACCAATTTTTCTCTAAACCTTTTCACACTGTATTTATTAGTTTAATAGATAATTAACTAATAATTAAAGGAAAATACTAATATAGGACAATAATGGTCATTATAGTTACTTTCACCACAACACCATAGGAATTCCTCTCCATGGACCTGTGACCACCGACTTAGTGTGAGTTCATAATATAAATGTAGAGATACTCTGTAAACTAAAAACCCATATAGAATTCAATCCTGAATATATAAAAAATATAACATGAACCATTCATATATCAAATATACAAACCTATAAAAAAATAACTTAGGATCCTTGGTTTCATCCACATTCTTGTATATAATGTTAAAATATTCAATATAAATTCATATAAACGGAACGACAATTATAATATACATAAAATTATATTGAAAAATAAATAATAATTCAATACTAATAGATTAAACATACTATTAAAAATTAAAAAGTAAAATACACTGACCACTAAAACATTGATGATAATATCACCAATCAAATTCTGAACCTCCATAACTCTACTTATCTTGAGACAGAATTTTAGTTTCAAACTCATACATAATGTTATACAAGGAATGTGGTATACACATATATGTTGTAACCTTCTCATTTTATTCTGGTAGAGGGTTACTATGACTTCCTAATTTTCTTCTTGGGCTATCAGTGATTTATTGAATTTCATTGATTTGTGTTGAGACATATGAAGGTGTATGGTGAGAACAACTTAGTAATCCATAATCATATATCCTAGGAATGTTGATGTGATGTGATCATAATTATATCCTAGCTTGAAATCGAATAAACATGTTTGATCATAATATATAACTAGATTACACATATAAGCTTATTATTATATAAGATTCACACAAGTCAGAATCACCCACTTTGAATTCCTTAATCCCATACTCATGTCACTACAAGAAAATAAATACATCACATCCCAAATACAAAATATATGTAATTTCTTAAGTCATTAGTATCCCAAATAACCCTTTAGTCATCTCACTACACATCAATTATTGAAACCCTTATATATAAGAGGAAAACATGATAATTTGAACAAAAAAACTATGGAAATTGATGTTCATCTAAATATAAAAATATTACAATCAAATTATAATAAAACTAAACACATTAGGTATGTGTTGAAAATACCATCAAATAGGAAGATGAAAAAAATAAAATGATTAAATAATTTGGAAATTCAAATTAAAGAACTTATTATCAATAATATAATTGATTTCTCAATTCTCACTCCATTCCCTATCTCAACTCATTGGTACCGACTAAATTATTTTTTATTAGAAACTCCATAGAATAGATATTACTCTATCCCATATATAATTATTTGTTATATGAGATTTCTCCCACTACACACCAGTATAATAAAACACATATTCCTAGATCCATGCAATCAAATAAATCTAACTCAGCTATGTCACATGTTATATGTTGGTATATTTACCTTGGGATAATCCATAGGTAACAGTTAATTTATATAATTTGTTTAGAACTATATAATTCTTCCATGCAGCCATCAATTTAATGTTTAGAGCATATATCAAAATTTTACCATATTTTTACTATATATAGAGAGATATAAACTAGCATATGGAAAATCATAAATTTACATAATCATCATCTATTCTTGAGGCCTAAAATTGAAATAAAGCTATGATCCACTCAAGATCTATCATCTTTCCTAAAGTCATCACTGATATCACTTAACATCATGGACCATTTTGATTCTAGATTTAATCATTAGAATCAATTCCCATTTTGTGGGATAATCAAAATATCTATGATTTCCTATAACATCACATACATACATTGTTTGTGTCATGATTTGTTATTTATTCCTAGATATGCCCTCTATTTGTGATGAATTTTAGTGGATATCCTTTCCTAGAAAGAAACCTAGTCACACAACCCAACACATAATTTAATATCCTTGGTATGTGATGGTCAAGAGTGCCACCCCAATCCCACCTACAATATATTAGGGTTCTGTGACCAGAACCAATAAGTAATAGTACACATATGGGTAGCCTTGTATTATAGATCCTAAATCATATAAAAATCACAATATTTAAAAAACATGAACTAAAAAAATAGGGTATACATATCAAAATGGAATAAAAATAGGCATGCATCTATCTGCTAAAATAATCCAAATATATATAATTTAAATTCCAATTTTAAAAGGGAAAAATAAAACAATGCCTAACATCCAAAAATTCATCTAACATCATGTGATTGGGAAGAAGGGAACACCAACCCATTCCAACTCAATTATGGTCCCTCCCATCCTCAAATACCATTGGATTCAACTTGTTTTGTATCTACTAGTTCTATTTTCTATATACCCATAGATGTTTTCATCGACATATGCATCATTTTCAATGACACCACAACATTATAAGTGAGATCCACATATTTGTGAGTATATAAATACCAATTTATAAACTCAAAAACAAAAAATGGAAAATGGATTTATAGTAAAAAAATCAACAATGTTTTGAATCATACAGTCACCCAACTCAATCAAGATGGTATATCAAGAAAACCAATCATGAAAAATGGAATTTCATCACATACCAATATGACCCCAACCATATCTAATGAAAATATACAAGGGATAACCCCATGTTTTAATTTTTTATGTGTAATGGGGAATCTCAGAATAAATATCTTTCCCAAGGGAAAAAACTCCAAACTCAACAACCCTAATTGTGAAATATCTCTAGACCCATCCATAATGGATAAATCACATGACTAACTGATAAATTACTCTATACTCCTACGAAACAAAGAAAACCAAACAAATTTTCCCACATGAAGGTATCAATATCAAAAACACTACATTGAACCTTAGGGATACATCCATGAGGATTAAATACTAAAATAACCGATCAAACATAATCCCAAATACATAAAAATTCATAATCATTCAACATTAACATAAGGAGAATTAACAAAAACAATTGTGAAATCATGGTTCGTATAACTCTTTATGCGAAAATGCCCATCTGATCACCTCGTTCTCAAATTCCAGAGCCTACTGTCATGTCGAAGTGAGGAACAATTCAACATATATGGGCCCATTGACAACATAGACCCAAAACATTCACATACTTACAAACTATAATATAAAAAAAACTCTTCAACAATGATAGGAGTTGTATAAGTATTGAAGAAAAATCAAACTCTAAGGGGTGTGATCAACCAATTTATATGTGTTTCATCATTTTTACAACCTATCTCAATAGAAGTGTCATACAAAAGGGTAACCTAAACATTCCACACACTATTGTTTCTAAAAACATATACCTAAATAATATTATGAACACTTACACCACTATAAAAGGGCCCAAATACTACTATAGTGGGTCTAATGATTTTACAGGATAACCACTACTAACCAAGGGGTCGTTACCAACCCAATAATCTAAAACATGCCCACTACTAGATTATATAAACCATAATTAGACCATATGAAATAAATATGGGAATCATATGGATAGACTTCACGAAAACATTACCTCCGGGAGTTCACTAGCAGATCACTATAATACACCCATCAGACTTTTTTTTAACATCAATAGTCAGATGAAAGGCCCACTTAGAATACTATTTTACCCACAATAACAATGTCTCTAGGATATATCTTGGCTAAAAATGAGAGAGAATACCCAAAAAATCTATAACATGGATTGTCCGTAAGGTTCGATAAAAAATGTGATAAAAACAACTAGATTTCTCTCCTCAAATCCAAATCATGTGCACCATCATTCACTCAGTGGTTCTTGGGAGATATGATAAATCTTAAACTTCCATGGTAATTCTATAAGTCCCCATAAATTACCATGATCCTTATGGGAACATCCATGTTTTATCCAAAATCAAATGACAGTCTTACAATGATAAATTCAAACTAATCAAATATTGTAAAACAATTACCACTGATATCTAAAAAACTAAAACATGTTTATATTTCTGGAAAATTAAATAGGATATTCTATTTATATTTTGAAACTCTCCAAAATATGGAAAATATTCACTTCATAATTTATTGGAATGTAGACACAACATGATAGGACCCATGGCTCTTTCCAGGTGTTGGAATTATATGAAACATATTGGCAAAAAATCATTCATCTTGATTTCAAATTCATAATTCCAGAGATGGATGTTAGATCTATAATCATATGAAGAAGTTAGAAACAACAAATGATTTTATGGTAAAAAATCATCATTTTTATCATCATTATTATTATTATATCCTTAATATTATTTTTATTAATTTATATGGTGAACTTGGAGAGAATTTCATGTATCACCTCCCAAATCCTATATCATATCAACTGACCACCCCACTCTATTATTAATATAGATTGTTTTTTATGTTTTTAATTATCAATATTTACCTAGTCACACACAACATAGTTCTCTTCTTAAAGAGTCACATTATCTATCTTAGTTACACCCTTCATCCATTTTGATCACCCATTGGGTAACCACTCCCCCCAATGTTGGTTGGATTACATGACTTCTAAGTTTCATTGATATTAATCAAGTCATATTACTTTGATCACTGGGTATCCACACCTTACCTGATTACATGAGGCCTCTAGTTAAATGTACTACTATAGATAAATAGCATAACGATCAACCATCACAGTGCCTCAGATTCCCATCACCATTTTTGGCCTTCACAATGTCATCCATCACAATTTATCACCAACATCCAAATCCAACCAAAAAATCATATTGTTTGAATAAATTATATAATAAATTGAAAATAATTGGAATAAAATGAAATAAAAATTCATTCATAATTGTGAGATTCCAAATCTTCAATTTTATATTCTTTGAGTAACTTCTACCTCTTAACATTTCAGGTAGTAACCAAAATGTGGAGGTCACATCCTCTCATTCTATAAATGGTGAGATAATGTGGGAGGTTATGAAATAAAAGATAATTAAATTTAATTTAATTTAATTCCATATTTATTCCACAAATGACACCTCATACCCTGAAACTATAATAAAGACTAAAATAATACTTCTTATCTTCCAATCCTAGTATTATAGACCAAACAGTTGTCTTTATTTTCTCATCTAATAATTGGTTGAGAATATAATAGTAATTAATTAATATATTCATATAATGTATAGAAATAGTATATTTTTAATAATATATGTTTTTTGTGGTCCCAACACAACTACCTTTTCCATGATGGCTCAGTCTAGTGGTAGACACTATAGCCTAGAATTAGTATATGATTAAATTTTTTTTTGATTTCATTCTCTATGGTAAAAATAAAATTATGATTTTTTGTGTGTATTTACTAAGACAAACCAAAAAATAAAATTCATTCATGTGGGAAGACTATGGCTATTACATCATCCCTACCATTGATAATTTTTATCATAAAAAAGAAAAAAACAAAATACACTCCATGATTCCCCCAAACCATCTTCTTGTGGTAGGATTACATGCCCTTTCACGAGTTCTTGAAGCTTCCAAAAGTATATAGATATATAAGGACCGAGGATTCCAACAAACATAAGGATGAATCACTTTACAATCACATAGATTAGGGTGATTACATTGGAAATTTTTTTACTCTATAAATGTTACACCAACCTCAAACCATAATAAGGGAATATTTTAAAACCCTCATGATTCACAGTTTGGAAACCTCATCAATTATATACATCTCAAGTATTTTACTATATCCACTAGGTTCCCAATAATAATAGAATTATTTGATATGATGAAACCTCAGAATCACTCATAAATATTTCATCTAATAATGAATTTTTCAGGGGGACATCATGTTCCCCATATTTTAAGGGGACACATAGAAGACTACTATATGGAAACACTGAAATCACAACAAATTCCAACACCCAGAACCATTTTTAGAGAGTAATACTACATCACAGTGTCTATTCATGTTTCCATAATACACCCAACACTAACATTAATTCAAATAAAAAAAATTAGCTCAGGTTATGATGAAAACATCTATCCTTTCTTCCTTTATCTTTAAAAACACCAGGGACATTGCTCCAACACCAATGACTAATACCATGTTCTCATCCACCATATATGTTCCAATCATTCCCTTCACATACATGAGTAACCATATTCTATAAAAATAGATGTTCATACTATAATCCTTTATAAAATTACACAATATAAAACATAATAATATTAGAGAAATGATATCTCACTAAATTATCTCTAAACCACTGAGGAGACCACATATACATGATGACTAACTAATGGTCAGTCAGACACTCCCAATAGTGTAACTCACACTTTCTATCCTAGATCATACCTAAAACACATTTGTACATGATTATTAGTACATCCCATAAAACTATCAAAAATAATATATCCTCTATAAAATATTTTTTAAAAGTATAACTAACCCTCTGATTAGAGTCCTTAAAAATCCTAAAATTATTTCTATTAAAACAAATCCAACCACTCAACACCTTGAGATCAACAAGGTAACCCTCAAGAAAGAACTATCTTCAATTGTAAGACTAAAGGGATGATTCTTAAAATTATCCATTGCATGTGAAGATATTATTTCCAACCACGAAATTTTCATGTTTATCCATCCTTTGTGTCGACACTACTCGTCACGTGGCCACTACTTGCCATTAAAAGGATATTGAAACCATTCTGATTGATCCCATAACACCACACATGGATATCGATCGACTCAAACTCAAGATATGGGTGACAATTTATCCCAAATTGTATCATGAATAGCCAAATAAATTCCTTTTATATCTCATAGTAGAAAAATATAATAATAATGATCTTTATCAATCATCTAACAACATCCCATTTAAATTGATCCCCACACAATGTAATCCACTCATGTTTGAGGAAGAATATTTCATCTAAACAAGGATGTAATTCATAGATTCTAGTTTATCTCACTCATCGACATAAATATGGGATATACCGCTACTCTAACCCCTATTTATAGATCCTCATAGATTTGTACTACCACACTTAAGATCATATTCAAACTTAGTTTATTGTGTAAACCAAAAATAGCATTAAAATCTACTGACAGACTAGCAAAAAAATTATATTAACTGGTGGGGTGACAACTGGCCTCACCACTGTGGTACCCGCAAAATATCATTTTCTTTTAGAGGAGGACCCATAAACTATATCTATATAGTGTGATGACTACTCTAATGGAAAAATAGATTATTATGCACCCTAATATTCATGGGTAATACTAACCTTATCTATTAAAAAAAATATATGGGATCTCACACACCATGTAAGTGGGAGGTTACTTAACACTAATCAAATGATGAGATAGAGGATCACTTCCCCCTGTTATACAGGGGGGATAATGACTCTATTTATAAAGAAATCTCGGAGGAACTATGGTGAGAGATAACATTTCCCTATTATATATGGGTTACCAAATACAATGTAGTGTCTCATAGACCATCAAATCTATTCAGACTTGGAGAATACTGACACCATAGATAGGGGAACTTGTGCCTCATATATGTGGGGGTAATAACAACCCTACCTATAAAATATCCCATGGATATAGGATCTTGTTCCCTGATAAATATACTTACCCTACCTTTAGGATGAATATTCTACGAAAACTATAGAAAAAATTATTACTGTCTCTATGGTGTGAATTACTATAGAAAATAAAGAAAATAGAATATCAACATAGAATGTATTTATAATCCCACACATTTTTGAGTGGCCTACATTCTCTAATCATCCAAAAAACTTCCATTCCATACCTCATGGAAAATCTTTTTGATGATTGAATTAAAAATCCTCATTTCATGATGACATCTCAAATAATAGTCAATCATTCTAGGAAATCAGCATTGCAGTATCAATTATTTGATGTTTGGTTCTAGAAACATTACCTTATATATTACACCCTATAAATTCTTGTCAGTTATGATTTTATCTGATTTATTTGATAAAAAATATCTATCCACCATATCCTTGATGCATTCTTTCATATTTCAAACCATCATAATATCATTCAAGAAATTCACCTCACGTGTCTTGAACTAAGATCATGACACACTAATCTTTTCCTTTATCCATAGAAACAAAATTTATTTGATACAAATCTAACATGAATTGTCCAAATGGGTCCATGTTTTATAGGTAGTAGGTCCATTGTTCAACCCTAATCACACCTCTAATAGGTCAGGGGTAGATGACTTGCACTAAGAAGGAATTATATATATGTGTGAGGCCATACCCTATACAACATATAGTATAATTAATTAACCATACAATAAAAATACCTCTCACCATAAAGGATATACTTATCTAAAATGAATGTAAAAACACATGAATAAATATTCTAAATAACCAAAAGAAATATAATTTATATGACAGTAAAATGGGGAAAATAATGCATGGTTCAACATTCCAAAAAATAGATGAACATTAGAATATTGGGAGAAGGAAGAACCCATGGTGCCCAAATTCTACCTTGGGATATAAAATCAATGAATCCTACTATATCCAACATGTTCTAGCTCCACAAGCTCCACACTAACTGATATCTCCACTGATATGCACACCATATGATGAGACATAACATGTGTGTGCATGAGTCCCGTGAAAGGGTGAGTATCAAAATACCTAGTGTGATACCTTGAAAATAGAAATGTAAATATGACTATTGGAGAGAAGAAAACAAGTTAAGAATAGTAAAACCACCCATTTCAATCAATAAGGAACAAAACACCATTTTTGGAAGAAGTATTGGCTTCACATGATAATATTACATTGAAAATATCTCATTACAATATACTAGGGATCACCCCAATTGTCATCACATTATATGGAACATGGAATCCATGATTAAATCCAATGAATTATGTGAAAACACATTCTTACATAAAAACACTAAGGTAAAAACACTTCATGCCTATTAGAAAGAGATACACCACATGAATAACGGGTAAAAACGTCCCCACTCCTATGAAAAACTAAATATATCACCACAAATATCCTCAAAAGGGAACATAATAAATAAATACTACAAATATCTAGGGGATCTATCCAATAGATACCACATCTAAGGGGATTATTAACCATGAGCTACTCTAAAGACAATCACATCATCAATCACCCTTCATGAACATTGAACGACCCATATTTCTGGTAAAATAATATTTCCCTGAACTTCATATGGAACAAGGACCATCAAAGAACATCACCCATGAATTCACATGCCAATAGGAAAATCAGAGATGAGAATTCAAAACCTAAAAAAATAAGTCATATGATGGGATGCAAACCCAAAAAATGGGTGACATACACCCCATTCCGTCCAAAATTAAAAAAATACCCCTCTTTAACCAAATTATGACTTCGGGAAATCTTACAGCCAAAAAAATCAAGGGGGAGAGATCCACCAGTGGATATATAGTTCCTTGTATACTCTACCCTTCTTCCTAGGGGTGTCATACTAAAGGGGATCTAAGAGGTGTGATACATTATGGTCCTAGAAAACCTATTCCATAAAATGAATCATAAAAAATAACACCATTATACCACTAGTACAAACACTACTACACAGGGGCCTGCACATCACTGGGGGTGCATTGACTGGTTGAGGGGTCACTAATGACTTTAAACACCCAATCTATTCCTACATTAAGATTATTATAGTAATCATAAAACTAAAATATATCAAAATAGGAATATCATGTCCAACTTTTCCTTATACATTGGATAATGGAGTAAATAATCCCATCTCTTTATAGGTCTTATACTAATATCATCAAAACAAAAAGACTACTTGAATAACCACTTGGAATATTTAAAAACCCTTCCATGATCATATGATGAGTCTATTTAGGAAACCTTGTTCTATAAAGAAATCTCCAAGGGCTAGAAAAACTCTGTAATTATTCATTAGGATTTAAATTAAAAATATAACATATTCAATATTAAAGTGGACTTATGGGGATAAACAGAATAAAAGATCATGATATATGGGAAAAAAATACTAAATACGAGTTTTTTATATTTTCAAAATGGCCAATAGATAAAAATTAGGCATTTTATTGTATCATAGACATTATTCACCAGGTGATGGGATCTAGGATTCATTACACAAGTTATAATTATTTTACACATATTGGTATTCAATCATTCATATTATAATTATTATCATATTGAAATAGATAGATATTGATGATGCCAATGAATAATGATGTTACGACTCAAACTATATTGTATGTTAATAATAATAACAATTTTTCTGTTGTTGTTGTTGTTGTTTTTGTTTTTCTTGTACATTTTTTTGTTATATAAGATATGATATGGGTGAATTTGAAATGGAATCCCCTCATCCATATTTCAACTAACTAACCCAAACTTCTATTTTTATATATATTGATTTTCTTCTTATTTTTTCTTCATCATCCTTGACCTAATAACCCCACCCCTAGGTCAATATTATTTGATCAATGTGATGGTTATATAAAAACTAAATTTTCTCCACATTGATCACATAATGGCATTCCACTATTTCTTTATTCCTCCTACCTTCAGTAATATTTCTTGAGTCATATTCCTAAAATTTATAGTTTTCCCAACTAAATGGGATGCTCTAGGTCCCCTTGGTCAACTTACAATAGTCAACTAAACCCACAAAAATCCTGTCATGACCCGACCCTACCCGGGCTCGAGCCGCAACTACCCCAAGCCCGCCTCCTTAGGCCAGGGGCTGGCGACCAATGCCGAAAGCACAACAACTTGGGGAGGCCTTTGCCTAAGTACCTATACACACACACACACACATGCAACACACTCAATGAAAAAGTGCAGAGTAAAAGGAAGAACAAACAGGGTAAAAAGAAAAACTACTATATATAAATCACAGATGTGCATCGACCTCTAAACAGTACACAGAACAAACTGAATGTAAACTAAAAAGAAAAGGGAAAAACACGCGCCCAACCAAAAAGTGCCACAACCTGGCAATAGGTAAACAAAAAAGAAACAGCTGACGAGTCTCCCACCTGGAACCCAGCCATTACCACCGCACGCGGTCCAAGCTCCCAAGCTCCTACGCTCCACTGAAGTCACGACCAACCTGTCCGTCGTCTGCAAGGGCACACCATGTGCGGGAAAAGCCCAAGCAGGGGTGATTATAAAAATACTCAGTAGGATACCCTAAAGGCTCGAGGGAGAAACAAAGGAGGTACCGAAGGGTGAGCAGTAGAGCGAACAGAAAAAGTAGAGGAGTAAAACTGAAAGGGCAGTAAGAGTAACAGTGAAGAGTCCAGCTCAACCCAACAAGAGGAAAGAAAGTTGACTCATCCAGGAATAAGGAGATGGAAACGGTGAGAAGATGAACTTCCCATCAAGTCTTCGCTACCTATAGCAGGAGGGTATACTTGTACAACCACGAGAAGCTAGACACGGAAAGCACGTAGCATACCCCCGCGCGTCTTCGCCTCTCCCGGAAGGAGTGTAACCAAACCCAAGAAGTGGGTACTATAAAAATGTATATACATATCCTTATGCTCAGCAAGAAGCCCGAAAAACATCGTAAGGGGATCTCCATCCCGTAGCTCATCCCAACAAAAGAGTAGCCAACAGTCCCAGAAGTAACACCATCGATACCCAGCATCCCGCACGTCTGCCCTGAACTAAAAATCAAGGGCTCCAACCTCCATACCTCAACACTATCCACTTTGGGCGGCACAAACTCGCCCACACGGTTTTAGGTCACATCAAAAGGACATGTCTCGGTGGGGGAAAATCTCCTCGTACTTTAGAGTTCTGGGGGAACGTCAACCACAACTCGTCACTACCCCGCAGTCGAGAGGTCTTCTCAAAGTCGACAGGTGACCCCCGACCCAGCCCCACAAGAGGATCCCTAGAAGTCAACGGGTTCCCACTACAGGGAGACCCGGAAACTCGACGGGTGCCACACTGCCTAGTCCCGTAACAGGGCAATCCACTGGAGGGAGACCCGGCTAAAGTCGGCGACGAGACCACTGGCCAGCCCAGCTGGAGGTAACCCGGCATCAGGGACCACTGCCCAGCCCAACTGGAGGTAAGCCCGGCATCGGGGACTACTACCCAGCCCAGCTAGAGGTAAGCCCGACATCAGGGACCACTGACCATCCCAGTTGGAGGTAAGCTCAAAACTGCTTTGGCCATCCCTGCTGGATGGTACTGCTCGGTGAACACTATTGTACTAGCCATCCCTGTTGGATGGTAACCCCCTTGCGAGCCCTGCTCGAAACGACCTCAGCCCTGCTGGAAAGAACCTCAGCCCTACTTGAAACAACCTTAGCCCTACTGGAATCAACCTCAACCCTGCTGGAATCAACCTCCTGGGTAGATGATCGATGCCCGCGTAAATTGTTGGTCACGCCGAAACCACAAGCTCTACCAGGGAATACGGAGCAACAGGAGTAACTCCCTAGGCTCACAAGGCGATCCCGCTCCAATCTGCTGAGTCACTATCAAAGCGGACCAAGACATCTCATCCCAGAGAGTGGGGAAAACACCCACGCTTCACGGACACTCGTAGCCACAAACTGTGTCACAGACCGGTGAAAGGGCACGGTACTGAAACCCCTCACAGCCGAAGAAGCAGAGGAACCAAACCATCTCTGCTGGCCAAACCATCGAGTACAAGTCTATGGGGGAGACCACTCAAGCCTGCTAGTCAGACGAAAGAGCACCAGGCCAGGGGAAACTCCACCCTTCTGGTCAAACAAACGAGCACAGAGGGACCCTATAGGTTGTGATAGGCCAACGTACGTAAAGCAGAACACGACACGCATGTGGGGCCCACACAACGTGTGGCCCCATTTCAACCCCAACTGAGCGCACAAACATCCTCAGGTACAACCAACCACTCATACCTCCAAGCACTCTCGTATACTCCCAGAGTATACCTCGTTCTAGCCCAAAGGCTATCGTGCACACGACACCCAGCGTCAATACGAATGCGTGATGTAACAACTCCACCTCAAAGGCCGAGGCACGACCAACCACATCTTGTGAACCATTTACATCACTCTCCCAAGAGTGCACAATCACACGCAAAGGGCCCGCTACAAACACGGTAGGGAGAACCACCACTAGAGCACCTTTCATGCTTCCACATTTAATAAGATGGCGTAAGAGGCTCCGCACGGCCAAACGGATCGTACCGTTGTAATCCTCATGAAAAGACACATGAGATCGACTACTTAATCGCCTTAAACGGATATCTGAGGGAAAAGTCACCAACACCGCCACACGCCCGAACGATGCCCCGTGATCCCTAGCCTCGGCCCCAAAAACAGTCATGCGCATCGCACCAATGCGATCCCCTCGGGAAAACACGTCAAAAGCACGACTCACTTGAGTGCAATGGATATCCGGAGAAAAAGATGCATTCCGGCGCACCACACCTAAGAGGTGCAATGTGGGACCCGCATCCCGGTCCCGAAACTCAATGGACTGATCACAATGTTGCGATCCTCTCAAAAAAGTACACAAGTTGGACTATTCGCTTGTCCAAAACGGTCGCCCGGTGATAAAGATGGAAAAACACCGTCAATGCCCAAACGAACCTCGCGAGGCCCGCACCATCGTGCAGTATTACAGCGGGCAGACTACGCCAACGCGATGCCCTCGGAAAACCACCCAACATCGACTGCCTGTATGCCCCGAATGGTCGTCCGATGAAAAATCCGCTAAAAGTTGCACGCAACTCAAAAGACGGGCCGTGGGGCCCACGCCTCAACTCTGTCTTCAGCGCCAGAAACTATACTGGAAAACTTCGCCCCGACGCCAGGGTCCCAATGCAACTGACGACACTCAAAGCTGACGGCGGATGCGTCTGTGCTGCTCAAAACAAGATTCCCGGATAAATGCCCGTCCACTTAACGGTCATGCCGCACCCCTGAGCCCCTCATTTCGGGAATTAAAATTCCCCGAAACCATCTCAAAATATTCTATTCATTCCAAGGAACGTGTTGCTGCCGACATCACTCGAATCCGGCCCCTAGGCTGATTTTTAAATTTTAATCCATCTCCATAATAATAATAATAATAATAATATTATTATTATTATTATTATTATGACTTATTAATTATTTATTTTTATTAATATTGTTTTCTTTATTTAAAAACTGTCGCGGGGTCCCGAGGGACCCCATTTTTTTTCCAATTCAACCCGGCCATTTGGTCGGGTCCAGGTCACCTCTCGAGGTCGCTGCGCGACCTCGGCTCCCGCAGCTACCGGCCGGCATAGCCGGCCCGTCTCCCCCTACGTCGCCGCCCCCGGATGAAGCCTGCTGCGGATGGCCCCATGACCCCAAGGTCGACCGCTAGAGCCTCCACCGGCCTCGCTCGCTCGCCCTTGCGCCTCGCTCGCCCGGACATCCGTGGCTGCCAAGGAGCCCGCCGACCGCCTGCACCAGAGCTGGCCGCCTCCACCTGGATCCAAGCCGCGCCACCGCACCCGCACACCGGACCACCGTGGAACCTCGCCGAAACGCCGAAAAACCGCCAGAAACACTCAAAAATCACCAGAAAACAGCCTTAAACCCACAATCTTCGGCGAATGTTAGCGGGGACCCGGATCTCGGATTTACAAAACGAAATATGCAACGGAAAGATCATAAAATGTACTACAAGAAAATTGTCTTAATGGGAAGATTCAAAATCAATTCAATAATGTAAATTTGGTACGAACATGGTGCGGGAAACTAAAAATGAAACACACAATCCTACCTCTTGGGCTTCACCCGAAGCTTCGCCGCACGATCTGCCGCCACCGCAACACCTTGGAGAGGAGATGAGGAGGAGAGGAGAAGCTCCTTGGGTTGTTCCCTTCCTCCAGAGGATGAGAGGGGGGAGGAGGTAGGAGAGGGGTGTTTTTCTATTTAAGGGAAAAAAATTAATTAAAATCTTAGTTAATTAAATCCCCAAAATGACCCACTTACGAAACACTCGACGAGGTCGAGTTTAAGCGTCCCATAGGATAAACACCACCTCTCGAGCACAATGGTGGTCTCAGAATTTTAAACTGAGGCACCATTCAAAAGTTATAGGACTGAAAGCCCAAAGCCGCTAAATTATGAAAATGCCCCTGGGGCCATTTTTCACAGACGGGCCGCACCCGCAAAACTTACAACCGTTCTAGGGTAAACGACACACTCCGAGATCAATGATGCCCTCAGTTTTCCAATACGATCCACCGTTTAAGAGATACATGAGTTTAACCATTAAATGAATGAATGAATTAATTAATTTATTCGTTTACCGTTCTGAAAGCAAGCGAGGGGTCCAAATATCCCGCGCCGACAAGTTTTATGTCGTTCCTAGGGTAAAAACCCCATTTCGGACCCATCCGTCCACTCAGATCTCTGATCTGGAACTCCGTTTAGGAGTTATCTCATTTATTTGGCGTTTCCAGTGTGAACGCACTGAAAATTTAATTCCAGCCACTCCGGGGCTTGGAATCGCACGCCGTCTGAAGGCGCTGCTCTGGAATATCATCAAGAATTTTCCAAAGTCTTTCACAGAAAAAAATGGGTTCTTACATAATTCCATACTTCAAGCATTTCATCCCCGAAAAGCAAAACTAGGGTGCAACACAGTGTATTAAGCCTATACCTGTCTTTCGCATACCCAGAAGAACCCACACACAGCTCTGTGTCACCGCACAAAGACCAAAGGATTGATCTCTTCACGCAAGGTCGTCCCTTGCCGATGTCGTGCACCCACTCTAGACTTTGGGGTTAAGGCAAGGTGGTAGGGAACCTCTCAATCCCTTTGCACAGTTTCATACGGCCCGAAGGCTCTCGGGGGTAGCTCACCTCCCCAACCCAACCTCTATGTCGCACGCCGTGACTGGAATCACCGCCCGCACCTGGAACAAGGCTTGGTGATTCCCTCCTTCAGAATATCCTTATGGTGAAACACCCAAGCATATCTGATCACACAAGATTCCACAGTCGAGGCTCTCTTACACGCTCGAAAGGCGAAGGAGTCGACACCATCGACTAGAGAAAAATGTCCCACGCCTTTTACCTTACTAACACAGGGTTACACCCGACGCCCCGCATCACCCTAGTAACACATCAAACAAAGAGCAGGGAGGAAAGAAGTTAAAACATAGATTCTAAAAATTCTACTGCAAAAAGGTAGAAGAGCTGTAGAGAATACCTCTTATCACCTCACGCTCTGCACGATCATAGACATCGAAAGCTCGTGGCTATCCGCGGTCCCAACTGTTAGCTCCCGGAGCCTAATGTCGACCACCTAGTGGTGATGGGAAGAACTCGTAAAGTTGTCCCCCACTTCCAGCTCCTCCCTCACCTCTGCTAGCACCACCTCTCTGGGTACTACTCAGATCACGGTGCTGCCTCTGCCATGGTGGTGCGCCTGCTGCCTGCCCAAATCTCTCAGCAACTCAGGTCGGGCAGTCTTGTGCCAAGTGACCTCGCCCATCACAAGCATATCACCGACTCTCTCTGGGCTAAATTGGTGCCCTCCGGTGCCACTATGGTGTACGACCACGCCCCTATGTATGGTTGTTAGAAATCCACCTTCGTCGAGGTCCTGCTTACCGACGTCCGCTAGCGGCGGCAGACGTCTCGGCTCCGACGTGCCTGCTGCCACCACCAACACTAGAAGATGACAGGAATAACACTGTCACCAGCGCCTGCTCTAGCACCCCGGCATATGTGGATATCCCCAAGGGTACTATGACAACACAAATCTCTCAGCGGAGACCCTGCTCAAACTTCCACGCTCGGAGGTTGTCGTTATGGACCATGTCCGGGTAAAAGCATGCACGATCTGCAAAACTAGTCGCGTACTCGGCCACCGTCATCCCTCCCTACTGAAACTTCATAAGCTTTTGAATCTGAACAAAGCGCAAGTAGGAGGGAAAAAAATTCTCACGAAACAACAACTGGAAGTCGCCCCATGAAAGCGACGACTCGTCAAGAAGCTGAGTCACAAGACTCCACCAATGCCGAGCTGCTCCATGAAACATGGTGGCTTACAAAGCCACTCTCTAATCTGTCGGCATCTACACAAGCCTGAAAAGATGAAACACTGCCTCGAGCCAAACCTCTGCTGCCTGAGGGTCTGGCTCACCACTGAACCTCAATGGTCTCTGCCGCTGAAACTCACAGAGCGCGCCCAACCTGCGCTCAAGCTCAGCCTGCTCTGTTGAAACTGCCTGCTACTCAATAGGTGGGGGTGCTGCTATCGGCCCACCCAGAGAGAGGGGATCACATGATGGGTCCTAGACTGTGGCCTCGTAGCTCACACGGTCATCGTCACAAACCAAAGCTGGTATCATGGCTGGCTGTCCTCGCGGAGACATCCTGAATATTATAAAGGAGTGCCGTGGTCGGATGAGCATAATGTATATTCCAACAACAACAACGATGGGGAGATGACTCAAGAAGGACATTCGAGACTCAGTCCTATGTGATGCACAATCAAATTTCCCCACAACAAGTGTCTCAGCATGCCGAGTCGACAAGCGGGTTATCAAGGTCCTGGTGAATGGATACGTTGGCCGCTGCACCATCACTAGACTCCATAGCCTGAGAGCCGCTCTCAAGACACGCTAACACTATTTCCATAAATACCAACCAGTTCCTTTTATTTTAGGGATGTCCGAACAACATCCCAAGTTACGAATCGGCTCTGATACCACTTGGTCACTACCCAACCCTACCCGGGCTCGAGTTGCAACTACGCCAAGCCCGCCTCCATAGGCCAGGGGCTGGAGACCAGTCCCGGAGGCACAACAACTCAAGGAGGACTTTGCCTAAGTACCTATACACACACATGCAACACACTCAATGCAAAAGTGTAGGGTAAAAGGAAGAACAAGCAGAGTAAAAAAGAACATCTTCTATATATAAACCACAGATGTGCATCGGCCTCTAAACAATACAAAGAACAAGCTGAAAGTAAACTAAAAATAAAAGGGGAAAAACACACTCCCAAAAAAAAGTGCCACAACCCAGTAACAGGTAAACAAAAAAGAAACAGCTGACAGGTCTCCCACTTGGGACTCGGCCACGACCACTGCACGCGGTCCAAGCTCCCAAGATCAAACACTCCACTGAAGTCACGACCAAACTGTCTGTCGTCTACAAGGGAACACCAAGTGCGGGCAAAACCCAAGTAGGGGTGAGTATAAAAATACTCAGTAGGATACCCCTAAGGCTCGAGGGAGCAAAAAAGGAGGTACCGAAGGGTGAGCACTAGAGCGAACAGAAAAAGTAGAGGAGTACAACAGAAAGGGAAGTAAGAGTAACAGTGAAGAGTCCAGCTCAACCCAACAAGAGGAAAGAAGGTAGACTCGTCCAGGCACAAGGATCTGGAAATGGTGAGAATATGAACTTACCGTCGAGTCTTCGCTACCTATAGCAGGAGAGTAGACTCGTCCATCCACGAGAAGATAGACATGGAAAGGACGTGGCATACCACGCGCGTCTTCTCCTCTCCTGGAAGGAGAGTAACCAAAACCAATAAGTGGGTACTATAACAAGGTATATATATATCCTTATTCTCATCAAGAAGCCTGAACAACGTCGTAAGGAGATTTCCATCCCGTAGTTCAGACCAAGAAAAGAGTAGCCAACCGTACCAGAAGTAACACCATCGATGCCCAATATCCCGCACATCTGCCCCGAACTACAAGTCAAGGGATTAAACCACCATACGTCGACACTATCTGCTTTGGGCGGCACTAAATCGCCCGCACGGTTTTAGGTAACATCACAAGGACGTGTCTCGGTGGGGGAAAAGATCCTCGTACTTGAGAGTTCTGGGGGAGCGTAAACCAAAACTTGTCACTGCCCCGCAGTTGAGAGGTCTGCTCAAAGTCGACAAGAAACCCCTTGACCATCCCCGCTGGAGGATCCCAGGAAGTCAATGGGTACCCACTACAGTGAGATTCGGAATGTCGATGGGTGCCACATTACCCAGACCCATAATAGGGTAATCCACTGGAGGGAGACCCGGCTAAAGTCGGCGATGGGACCACTACGCAGCCCAGCTAGAGGTAACCCGTAATCGGGGACCACTGCCCAGCCCTGCTGGAGGTAAGCCCGACATCGGGGACCACTACCCAGCCCAGCTGGAGGTAAGCCAGGCATCGGGGACCACTGCCCAGCCCAACTGGAAGTAAGCCCGGAACTGCTCTAGCCATCCCTACTGGATGGTACTGCTTGGTGAACACTGCTTTACTGGCCATCCTTGCTGGATGGTAACCCCCTGGCGAGCCCTACTCGAAATGACCTCATCCCTACTGGAAACAACCTCATCTCTGCTGGAAAAAACCTCAGCCCTTCTGGAAACAACCTTAGCCCTGCTGGAAACAACCTCATGGGTAGAGGATCAGTGGCCGCGTAAAGTGTTGGTCACACCGAGACCACAATATCTACTAGGGAACATAGAGCAACGTAATGAACTCCCCATGCCCCACAAGGCAATCCCGCTCCAATCTGCTGAGTCACTGCCAAAGCGGACCGAGACATCTCATCCTAGAGAGTGTGGAAAACACCCATGCTGCACAGACACCCGCAGCCGCAAACGGTGCCGCAGACCGGTGAAAGGGCACGGTACTGAAACCCCTCACAGCCGAAGAAGCAGAGGAACCAAACCGTCTCTGTCGGCCAAACCATCGAGTACAAAATCGGAGGGAGACCACTCAACCCTACTGGTCAGACAAAAGAACACCAGGCCAGGGGAAACTCCACCCTGGTGGTCAAACAAATGAGTGAAGAGGGACCCTCTTCGTCGCGAGAGGCCAAGGTACGTAAAGCAGAACACAGCACGCAGGTGGGGCCCACACAACGTGTGGCCCCAAGTCAACCCCAACTGAGCACACAAACATCCTCAGGTAAAAGCAACCACACTTACCTCCAGGCACTCCCGTATACTCCTAGAGTATACCTCGTTCTAGCCCAAAGGCTATCGTGCACACGACACCCAGTGTCAACGCGAAGGCATGACGTAACAACTCCACCTCAAAGGCCCAGGCACGACCAACCACATCTTGTGAATCATTTACATCACTCTCCAAAGAGTGCACAATCACACGCCAAGGGCCCGCTACAAACAAGGTAGGGTGAACCACCACTAGAGCACCTTTCATGCTTCCAAATTTAATAAGATCACGCAAGAGGCTCTGCACGGCCAAATGGATCGTACCGTTGTAGTCATCGCGAAAAAACACATGAGATCAACTACTTACTTGACTTAAATGGATATCCGACGGAAAAGTCACCAACACCACCTCACACCCGAACGACGCCCCGTGATCCCGAGCCTCGGCCCTGAAAACAGTCGGGCGCATCGCACCAATGCGATCCCCTCGGGAAAACATGTCAAAAGCACTACTCACTTGAGTGCAATGGATATCCGGAGAAAAAGATGCATTCTCGCGCACCGCAGCTGAGCGGTGCTATGTGGGACCTGCATCCCGGTCCCGAAACACAACTGACGGATCGCACCATTGCAATCCTCTCCAAAAAGTACACAAGTTGTACTATTCACTTGTCCAAAACGGTCTCCCAGTGATAAAGATGGAAAATCACCGCCAACGCCCAAATGGCCCTCGCGGGACCCGCACAATCGTGTGGAATTACAGTGGGCAGACTGCGCCAATGTGATGCCCTCGAAAAAACAACCATCATCGACTACTCGCATGCCCCGAACGGACGTCTGATTAAAAAGCCGCTAAAAGTTTCATGCAACTCAAAAGACGAGTTGTGGGGCCCATGCCTCAACTATGGCTTCAGCACCAGAAACTATACAAGAAAACTTCGCCCCGACGCCAGGGTCCCAATGCAACTGACGGCACTCAAAGCGGATGTCAGATGCGTCCGTGCAGCTCAAAACAAGAGTCTCTGAAAAACGCCCGTCCACTTAACGGTCATGTCGCGCCCCCGAGCCCCTCATTTCGGGAATTAAAATTCCCCGAAACCATCTCAAAATATTCTATTCGTTCCAAGGAACGTGTTGCCGCCGATAGCACTCGAATACGGCCCCAGGCTTATTTTTAAATTTTAAACCATCTCCATAATAATAATAATAATAAAATTATTATTATTATTATTATTATAACATATTAATTATTTATTTTTATTAATATTGTTTTTTTAACTGTTGCGGGGTCCTGAGGGACCCCTTTTTTTCCATGTAAACCCGGCCATTTGGCCGGGTCCAGGTCACCTCCCGAGGTCGTTGCGTGACCTCAGCTCCCACAACAACCGACCGGCGCAGCCGGCCGGTCTCCCCCTACGTCACCGCCTCCAGCTGAAGCCTACTGCCGACGGCCCCGCGACCCTGTGCTCGACCGCCAGAGCCTCCGCTGGCCTCGCTCGTTCGCCCTAGCGCCACGCTCGCACGGACACCCGCGGCTGCCGAGGAGCCTGCCAACCGCCTGCACCCGAGCCGGCCGCCTCCACCTGGATCCCAGCAGCCCCAACCCACCCGCACGCCGGACCACCGCGGTACCTCGCCGGAACGCCCAAAAACCGCCGGAAACACTAAAAAATCACTGAAAAACAGCCTTAAACCCGCAATCTTCGGCGAATGTTTGCGGGGTCCCCGGAACTCGGATTTACAAACCGAAATATGGGACGGAATGATCATAAAATGTATTACACGACTATTGGCTTCATGTACAGATTCAACATCAATTCAATAATGTAAATTTAGTATGAACATGGTGCGGGAAACTAAAAATGAAACACACAATCCTACCTCTTAGGCTTCGCCCGAAGCTTCGCCACACGATCCGCCGCCGCCGCAACACCTTGGAGAGGAGGGGACGAGGATAGGAGGAGCTCCTTGGGTGACTTCCTTCCTCCAGAGGATGAGAGGGGGGGAGGAGGGAGGAGAGGGGTGTTTGTTTATTTAAGGAAAAAAAATTAATTAAAACCTTAATTAATTAAATCCCCAAAACGACCCACTTACGAAACACTCAACGGGGTCGAGGTTAAGCCTCCCCTAGGGTAGAAACCACCTCCCAAGCACAACGGTGGTCTCAAAATTTTAATCCGAGGCCGAGTTAAAAAGTTATAAGACTGAACGCACAATGCCACCAAATTACGAAAACGCCCCTGGGGCCATTTTTCACAGACGGGCCGCACCCGCGAAACATACAACCCTTCTAGGGTAAAAGGCACGCTCCGAGATCAACGGTGCCCTCAGTTTTCCAATCCGATCCACCGTTTAAGTGATACATAGGTTTAACCATTAAACGAATTAATTAATTAATTAATTTATCCGTTTAACGTTCCGAAAGCGAGCGAGGGGTCCAAAAATATCGCGCCGACAAGTTTTATGTCGTTCCTAGGGTAAACACCCCATTCTGGACCCATCCGTACATTCAGATCTCGGATCCAGAACTCTGTTTAGGATTTATCTCATTTATTTTGTGTTTCTAGTGTGAACGCACTGAAAATTTAATTCTGGCCACTCCGGGGCTCGGAATCGCACGCCGTCGGAAGGCGATGCTCTGGAATATCATCAAGAATTTTCCGAAGTCTTTCACAGCAAAAACTGGGTTTTTAAAAATCAACCCCCATCTATCTCATGCATCCAATCCAAATTCATACCCCCAAACTTTCATCAATTTCCCATCATCAACACCTTTAACACCAAACATAAATTCATGGAGTACAATGATAAAAAATTTTAAATTGTGAAGAATTGGAATGTAATTAAACAATGATTCATACCTCATGAAATAAAAACGAATATTTGGTTTCATTATCACGATCTATTAGGGTAGCATCCCCATTCATATCCATTCATACATTTCAAATGATATTTTTCCAATTGTCAAGACTGTAAATGAAAGAATGGTGAGGTTTACTCATCCCCTTTAAGAAAATGGTGTGATAAAAAGGGATGAGGTAAAATAAAAATACATTTATTTTATTTTAATTCCATATTTAATCCATCCTTGATGGTTCATACAAGTAAACTATATGAAAACTAAAATTTGATATCTCATGGAATAAAAGTGACATTTTTGACACAATTATGGTATTAAATTTCACAAACAAGACACAACTGAGAAGATATCAACATATTATTATAATTAGTTCTAGAGGAATAAAAATAATATATTATTTTTAATATATTTTTATCAATTCCTTGTCCTGAATTCCTTTCCACATATTTTATACCTGGTGGTAAAAAACATAACATAAAATCACCAAAACCATCATGTAATTATTCTTAGATAATTTTTAAGGAAAAATAACATTTTATCCTTTTTAAAGATTTGTGCTACAAAATTACTAAAGCAGACAAGTATTTCTCATCGGAAAACCATTTTCACTAAATGTGGACATTAACCCTTATAAAAACAATGTAACTTTAAACCATTCCATAACCGAAACTCAATCCACTCATAATGATTCTAACCACTAGAACTGATCAGAATAATTCTAGGAGTATCTCAAAAAACATAACCTTATATATCAATTAAAATAATGTAATGATAATTTTAGAAGAATAATTTTTTATACCCTTTGGTCAATAGTGAGATTACTCACCCATATATCATTTTTTAATGTGATGTATCATGTATTTATATAGTTTATCAAATAACTAGATCATACCCACAAACGATCACCCAAAAAAGTATAAATTAAAACCCATGAATCATTTAAATGTTTTCAAGAAAAAAAAATAACAGAAAATCTATCACGGCCCAATAAGGATCCTACCAAGTTACAAACCAATATAATAATAAAAAGGAACCTAATACAAATACCCTCACATCCTTATCCAATAACATGAATTTTTTCACATACATTTAAGAAAAAAATTACCATGAATCAAAATCAAATCCCAGAAATATTGAATTTCATACTTTAAAAATAAAAAATTCAAGTGAAAACTCAAAAAAAGCATACATCCCAAATAGTTTTACACCCAATATGTGTTTAATCAAGCCTAATAATTTTTTAAATAATTCTCCATTTCATTTTTTAGAAAAATAAAATAAATTAATATTTATAAATATTTAAAATTATATTTTTTCCTATTTTTAAAAAACCTAATACCCATTAACAATTTCAACCCCACTTTATAAATATCATCAATTCATTTTAATATCCCATTTAAAATTAAATCATATAATCCCATATTTGTTTTGAAATTTTACTTCAACCACTTTACATGATTCAAATCCATGTAGAAGGACCCAAGGAATTAATTCTAAAAAAAATTCTAAATCATTGACCACATAACCCATGCTACACGTAAAGTGGATCAATGATTAGAATTCAACTAAGAATACACAAAATGAATATTTTAACAATTCAAGGTTATTTTTTCTTGCTTATTAAGACGAACAAAGGTCTGTAAGATGTTATGTTGTCAAAATATACCAAAAAACCACACAAATGATAATAATAGTGATGAAAAATGTAATATATCTATTTTTGGGAAGATTAAAATTCCAAATAATTCAAAAAAAAGTAAACTAACCTTATATGATGCTAAATTACTTATCTAAGATTATGTTATGAAATATTGATTCCAACCAGAACTAAATACCTTAAAATAAAATGATTTCAAAATTATATCATTATTTAGAACAACCCATAACATATATAACTAACAGAAAATCCATATAGTTGAATAATAGTGTCAATAACCGAAGAAAATTTGTGTATATTACTAATGGAGGAATCATAATCATCAATAAAAATTCAAAAAAATTATTGACTTCTACAACTAGTAATATAATTTTGTTATGGAAAATAAAAAAGTAAATCATAGATAAACTTAACAAAATTCAAATCGAATACAATGATATATGTTAATTATTATGGATCCTTCTCTATCCAATACATGGAAAAAACCCCTCTATTGGAGAGTAATTCCAACATTATCTATTGAAAACTCAATTAAAATCCCCAATACGAACAATTAAAATCCAAAGTTACATAAAATATGGGGAGGGGAGAGTAAATGTAATATAATAAATTCATTTGATAAAACCAATCCTTTAAGAACACTCTGGATCAATAGATGAATAAAGAAATAATATTGGGATGAAGGGGTCCCATCTTCATGGGGCTCCTAGAGGAAGAACCAATGTATGTAGTGATTTTATGAAAATAACATGAACCCCAAAAATATCCTCTATTGAAATACATATGTTACCTTATGGATCATATCAAACACCATGTGGATTACAAATTAAATAACTAAAGAGTATCTTCCAAAGAGTGGCAAAAATTTAGTTGCACCCCTCAATTTACTGTACTAACAACTAATTGGTACTTAACATGGTATTTGGTTGGTTGTTATAGACCCCACCATTACTATTTCATTTAAAAAATTAAAAAACAAACCTAAACTAGGAATTTTCACCCATTTTCATATTTTATTAATCATTTTATATTTATGAGAATCTCCAAAACTATCCTCATCAAAGTTTGAATACATTAATTTCATATTCTACCATATTTTTATATATTGAAACCTATATTTTAAAATTCCAATTACTCTAGAATCACTATTTTATTATAAATATAATAAATTTAATTATTCTATAAACACGTAGAGTAATCACTTATAGAGATAAAATATACTTGGTTGTGATGATCTCCCATATGAGTTGTTACTATAGTCATAAAATAAAATTAGGTTTTTATGTATGAATGTAAATAAGAACATAAATATTATAAAATTAATTATACATTAATATGATTAGGATAAGAGGAAATATTAGATTTTTATTTTTAATTATAAAAAAAATTAGTTTCATTTAAAAAAATAATATTCTTGTCACACCAATTAAAATTCCCAAAAACATGGTCTGGGAAAAAGTTTAATTTGATTGCAGATTATATAGAATAAATAGTTTAAATATTGAAGACGTTGTTCTATGAATAAATTATTAATTATTTCAATAAATTCAATAATTATCCATATAAGATGGAATGAGTGGTGGGAAAATGAATACATTTTAAATTGAAATCAAAGGAAACAATCATAGGGGAGGTACTTTATAAAAAAGATATGAAATTATTCTATCAAAGATAGGTTTAACTAAGTATATTATGTATATTTCAGATCTTAAAATATTTTATATTTGAGTAAAGGGAGTATCATAGTTCTAGTTTTAATAAAAAAATTAGGATAAATATCTCATATTTTGTAATGAAAGGAGAAATATAAGAGACAAATAACTTTTTTAAAAGATTTATTTAAATCCTATTAAAAATAAAATTGATATATCACAGATAGTGGAAATTACTCACATATGAATATAGAGATCAGTTTTCTGATTATTATTAAAAAATAATATCAAATTCAATTAATATTTGATAATTATAATTTTATAAAAGTAAAAGGATATATTTCCTCTAAAAATTATAATTATAAATCAGAATATGAAGTTATATTGATGCTGGAGGTAACAGTCACAGTCACTTGATTGTACGTCAAATATATTATAATGGGTAGAACGTTATATTCAATTAGAAATGATGCAGTGTAATGATAAAATTTATGGGGTTGTTATATTCAATGGTGATATAGATAATTAAAATATATACCATGTGTTAATTTTTTTTTAAAATGTTATACGATTACTTTCAATCAAAATATACTTTCTAATATTCAGGCTGTATATTTTGGAGAAAATATGGTATGATTCATCATGTCATATTCCATATAATACATTCTAATGAAAATATAGATGGTCAAAATGTATGAAATATGTAAAAATTGTAATTTTTTGAATATATCATGAACAATTGAGTAAATTGAGACAAATAAACTAGTAGTGCTTAGTTATAGTGATACAGGTCATCATATAAATAGAAATAAATAGGGGATAACATATATATATTTATTTTGTCTGATTAATATATATTAATTCCATGTATGATGTTTTTAATGAAAAATAAAAATTAATTTTAATTTTTTTGAGATAGGAAATATAAGTAAAAACTATAAAAAAATATGATAATATATATTAATACCCTGGAAAATGTTTTGAAGACATTATTTGATAACATTGAATAAAATATAATTATTCGATTATCTATACCCATAATAGAATAATGTTATCGAAAGTAATAAATAGTTATTTTTAAATATCAAAAGGGTCACACTTAATATGAATTATATATAACACTAATAGTATGTAAATTTTATTAAAATAGAAACCTAAATTTAAAATAGATTAATATATAAAACTAACAAAATGTAACAATCGTTTTGTTATGGTATTACGATCATCCAATCTTTAAATACCTGAAATTCTCATTATTTCATTACTAAATATTTATTTGATGAGTTTATCAAAATCAATTAAGATGAATTATGAAGGAATTTTATTTTTCAATATCCAATTTTTATTCAAATTCAATAAAAATAAATATTAAGGGATTTTAAACAGGCTTGATATAAGTGGAATTGAAAATCAATAATATATTATAATTAGTTGACTATATGATAATGATGTTGATGTATATATTTTAAAAATAGAATAAATAGATTATATAATTATTAATACACTACATACTACTCTAATATACATATAAACAACTTAGTTTAGAGTTTCTAAAGATAAAAAGGCATTGTGGCCAATTTTTTCAATTACAAAAAATTATATATGACTTCATATTTAAATAGTGGTCATGTAATTTTTCATAATGTGGTTTACATTATATGGGATGTGATTTGGGTTCCATTTGAAGATAATGGTGATTTTTATTACTTCAATAGAATGAGAAACTAGGGAAAATTATTTGAAAATTTAGTATTAAACAATTAAAATCAATATCTAATCATCTTAAAATATTAATAACTAAACCTGTTGTTTAATTATTATATATCTCACTACTGTGGTAGTTATTAGATAATTTTGGAATGATTTATTGAGGTTAATGAATAAAATTATATTCTTATAATTTTTGAATTTATGTTTTTAAATTTTAATATTAAATTTAGTCATTTTTTTAATATTATAATTACCTTATATAAATGATTTTAATGAGTGGTATATTATATGATTCCAAATTCATAATTCCTTTAATCCATAAATTAGAATAAATTTTCCAATAATAATTGAAATTTCTTATTCTCATAATCTTGAATGCGTATCTTGAATTTACTATTCTAAATAAATATGGAGTGTTAAATTAAAAAATATGTATTATATCCATGATATTGAAATTAATATTTTCTATTTTTTTAAAACATATTATACAAGTAAAGAATGAAAAAAATAGACTTATAATTTTTATTATTATTCATTATAAAGATGAACATTTCCTTGAAATTAGGTATATTTTTATATTTTTAATGCTATATTTGAATTAGCTAATGTTTGGATATTTTCGGAACATGTTACAGTTTTTCAAAGGTTGTTTTCAAAATTTTATTGGTCTTAGGTCAACATATGAGGTAGAAAAATGTGCCATAATATATTCTATTAATAATGTTTTCTATAGAAAAAGTAATCCTCTGTGGATGGATTCAGATTTAGAACTTTCTATTCGAACCCATAAAGCAAGGTCTAGAGATGACCCTTTGTTATTAATTCCTTATTGGATTGAATGCCTTGAATTGGAAAATCAGATACATATCATTGTATCACATGATTATTTAGAATCAAATCATGATTCTGAGGTCTTGTCAAAAAATTAAATCATGGATATGAGCACCATATAGTCATACATTACTTCCTAGTATTATGTTGGTATGGATGACTCAGAAATGTTGGGAGTGAATTACTCTCACTTTTGTAAACCCCCTGCAATCCCTGCTTCTTGTACATTACATTTACTTTTGTAAATTTTATGAATAACTTTTCCCAGCCCTGGATTTTCTCTTAGATAATTATTGGATAATTTTTAACAAATAATTTTACTGAAATGTTAGACAATGGTAGGTTTTTTATAGATATCCACAAGAAAAAAATTGGTTATATAGGGTTTCAATTAACTTCCAATATGAAAATGGTAAATAATAGTTTCTCAATATTATTTAATTATGTGTAACAACCAATTGATTTTTATATTAGTGAAATTTATAGAGGGTCATATATTTATCATCACGATGTATCAGTGAATATAAATATTTTTCAGACTGAGGAAAGAGTGTTTGGATCATGTTTAAAAAGATTTTTTGAATTTTTTCAAGGATGAATCTTGGTGGGAAATAAATAAGATTGAGTTATAATTTGTTTTTGGATCCAAATATATATCTATAAAGTGATTACATACTGAAGGGGATATGTTTGGCATGGAATGGTTATGCATAAGATAAAAAAGTTTGTGTTCTTTGGGAGATCACAACATAGCTTGAAGACTTCCATTGTGATCTACCCTATATAAGAGTTTTTTTGGAATCTTAGGGATGTGATACACTATATTTTGGTTTTTGGTGCCCTCATTCCTAGAAAATTGTGGAAAAAATAATCTAAGATTATGGAAAATATAATTCTATAGCATAGTAGATTACGTTGTAATGAACATGGACTTACATCAATTGTTCTCTATAGTTTATTGTTGAAACACGAGAATGGGGAATATTGGGGTGATGAATTGGTCAAAATATAAGGGGGAAAATGGTTTAAGACATTGTTCCAACACACTAAATTTTAGATAGAATTATGGACTACAATAGGGGACAATAAATCATTATTTGTTGAGAAATTTCCCAATTCATCCATGTGTAGTTTTTCTAAAAGGAGGATTTTGAAATTTTTTTAAGGATATTATTTTTGAACCCCCTAGGATCACTTCTCTTTACTCTATGAGGAGAAGGATGAGATCCCATTATTCCAATCATAATGCCCCTTTATCTTACATTGTTCTTAGTTTTTGTATATTTTTAATCATATGGATTCACAGTCTAATACCTCTCTATATCCTCTTTGTTATTCCTCTGGATCCTCCTCTACATTCAGTTCACCCATCTAGTGTTTTGCAGAGATAACTCCACTCAATAATGGTGGAATCATCACACTTCATGGGGAATTTTGGTGTGAATTAAAAACAAGGTCTCTAAAGAGGCTCTTCATATTGAATTTTTTTTATCGTGAAATATATTTCAATAAATATTTAACTTGATTTTCTAATTATATTGGATGACATTAGCCTTTTATTAGTGTTATAAATTGATTATTTTGAATTTATTTTGCCTGGGTATGTTTTTGGTGTTGACTGGACCATGTGGCTCATAGTTTCAACAATGTTGGCCGACATGGTGATTTTGGAATCAGTTATACCACCATAAAGTTTTATTTTTAAATGGTTGGTTTGTTAAATGGATAGGGTTTATTAGTATCATGGATTCTAATGGGAATGGTGGAGGTTGGATTGTGCATTGGATCAATTTGTTGATCAATTCTCAAGACAGCTTATAGTGACCCAAGATTTTCATACATGTATATCACATATTTTTAATTAAATACTCAATGAATTACACAAAAACGTTTTTGAGGACTATAATAGTTTAGTTTCATTGGAAGCATGGAACACAATCTTCTAATATAGTGAATGAACTTCAATAGTCCCAACAACGATCTTTTCATTTAGTACTATTGATAGAAATACCCTAAATAAAAACATTTCTTCATAAAAAGGGGAAATGAAGCATAACAAAGGGTGATCACATATTTCTAGTAAGGGTAAATAAGAGAGGTTATTTAGAATAACATGAACATAAGTATATGATAACCTGATACTAACATTTTAAAACCTTACCCTTTATATAAAATATCCAAATAATGATCCATGGAATAAATATTGGTAGTTTATAAGACACAGATCACAATGAAATCCAAGAAAAAAAGTATGAGAGAATAACATTAGAATTAGATAAAGACATGTCGAATACACATCATATTATAACATTGAAAACATATGTAAATAGAATCTGGTTCACTCATTATGTTAAGGACCTGAAATATGGCCCTCACAGAAACTCATGGACATATAACTAGGTCTATTCATAACATTATAAAAATTTAATCTGGTTCATGTTTATCTTTGTGAACATGTTATCATGTTCACATAGAACATTTTTTTCATTTAATTGTGTTTATACATAGCTGGATTCATCTCATGTAACATATGTAGAACCATACCAAGTTGAATCCCTATCATACTATTCTAAGTTTAATCCTCATTTTAGCCATGTCTATATCATGATATATAAAAATATTTACCCAATTTATTAGAGGGAGATATAGGTCCCACCCATCTCATACTGAAAACCATATTTATGTGTTCCATAATATCTTAAATATTCTTAATAACATAAAACATGAATTGAAATGCATAGAATAATTATTTAATTATATTTCATCATTTGAAATAATGATATATTTAATTATCATTTCATCATATATTAACATGTGAAAGGCATCAGGGTTCATAAGTTTTATATCATAGTATAAACAGTGTATGGGAAATATATTTCATAAATAAATTTTCTTCATAAAAAATAACCATTCATAGAAAATAATAATAATTTTTCCCTTGTATTATTTCCCTAGTAAATCATAAACAATATCCAAGGTTGTCATCTGTTATGATGAAGTATTTTGAAAGATCAATTGGACAATTTCATAAGAAAAATAACCATTATTTAAAAATCACTTTTAAAACATTGGTCAATTTTAAAATCAATATATTTTAATTAACCTTTAATACATAAAATTTAATCTAAAAAATACAATAAATCTTTTCATTAAAAATTTCCTTTCAAATTGGAAAAGCATTTTGGAAAAAATGAAAACATTTTGAAAAAACAAATTTCATTTAAAATAGATTTGAGAACATATAAAAGAAAATTTTAAAATAATTTAAAACCCTTTTTAATCATAAAAAATTATAAAATAAATTTCCTTAAAAATGAGATTAAAATTTCATATAAAATTATTTTTGAAAACATTTTTAGAAAACATTGTTTTGAAAGAAAAAAGGATTTTGATTGAAAATAAGATTTTTCCTAAAAACAATATGTTTTAACTCTTGAATACTTAAAGAGAGAAAAATGAATGGAAAACATGTATTCTAATGAAAAAACTATAGTTGAATAAAATTTAATCATAATACTTAAAGTATATATTAAAATATTTTGTCACTGAAAGCATAATGATAAAGAACCTCGATAAACAACGATCTTATAACATTAAACTCTTACCATATTAGTAATTGTGGAAATAAAATCCCCATAAATGAATTATATTAAATGAAAATTAAAACATCATTAGGATATATAAATTCATAATATTACATGTAAAACAGGTTTCCTATACACATCGAGGAAGAATATAGGTGTATAAAATAACATAAGACTCAGATAATGAAAATTGAGACAAAAATATCTTATTACTTCAGTAAATTTTGAATCAAAATCACCATTAAATAATAAAATGAATGGAATAATTAATTATATTTAAATGATATAGATTCATGAAATTTTATTTTAATGGTCTATATATAAACCACACAAAGTAAACGGGTGTTGAATATGGAATATGTCTCTCAGAGGTAAAAGTTTGACTATAAATCCCCTTACAGATTTATTAACTTTTGAAAAATAAAACACATGAAATAGTGATACTCAAATTGATATGTAAAAACCATATAGTTTTCAGTAAAAAAACCATAATTTACATTCAAGTGTAGAATACACACCACATAGAAAAACAAGGTAGTGAACCTAGAATGAGTCTTAATTAAAAAGTTAGATGGAATTCACTTACTACTTGAATAACATTTGAATAATGAGATCCATGAAAGAATAAAATCAATTAAAACATTTCATATCATTTAATCAAAAAAATTATTATTTAAATTTCATTTGGTTGTATATACACCATAAAAAATAAATGATTGGTGAATATGGAATTAGTCTCAAAGAAATAATGTGAGCCTAAAAATCCCCATATTGATTTGTTAACTTTTGAACCATATTCCCCATTAAAGAGAGATCATAAAATTTATATTTAAACCCATAATAGAGTTTATTATAATAATAAAAATTTAAATTCATGGTAATTATAGACACCATATAAAATAATTAGTCGGTGAACACTATATGTGTCACACAGAAGTAAAAAAGTCAGAGGGAATTCCCTAACCTTAAGCATGAACTCTCTTTATACTCATTCAAACCTCTTGTATAATAAAATTTTATTTATTAATCATATTCAAAAAAATTATATTACTATATATAATACCATATACGATTTACATATGAAATTATATTACCTATTTATTAACAATTTCATGTCAGTGATATGTTTTGTGAAATACCAACTTTGTTTTATCATACATGATTTGACTTTTTATTCTTCATTTACTTACATAGATAATGATTTAAAAATATCCAGTATTATTTCAGTAATATAAATATTATTTATTAATTCTATTTTTATTTAATTTAATCCAAAAAATTTAGTGATAGGAACTGAAATACATCATTCATGGAGATGGTAGACCGTAGGTACAAATGAATGATGTTTCCATTTTCTCTTCATATTGAATTAAAGGAACAATATATATATATATATAATAATTTAATTAGAATTTTTGTGCTATATATATGATATATTTCAATTAAAAGCATCCTTAATACATTTTCTGTAAAGTTTGAATGAATAACATCACTTCACGAGGAGGTGGTCCGCCGTACACACAAACAACATTATCATATTCCCAAAAAATGGGATGCATGAAGTAACATGTTATATAATAATTTAAAAAATAATACATACATCATGAATATAATATATATAATATTTAAACATTATTTCCATCATTATTCCTAACCTTTAGTATTGGTAATGGAAAAATGAACAACATCGGATTGAGTGCCTATAGTCCGACATACACACAAATGATTACTTTGTAACCCATTTAATGGATGTGTATTAATTTTTAGCTCATAAAACAAACATAATAACATATATTTATATTTAATATAATGATGTTATAATATAATCATGATTCAAAAATAATTTAAGGGGATTGAGGAAGAAATAAAACAAAAACATTGGTTGATGAACGTTACCTCTTCTTCAGGTATCTCTTTTAATTTTTCACAAAAGGACATCCATAGTTGGATTTATAGCCAAATTAAGTCCTCTATTATGATTTTGTGGAATATTTAAGTGATTTTTTGGTCTTGGTATATCCAAATGTCTTTATAAGTGTGAAGAATTTGGAAGAGTGTGTTCCCATTTATTGTTTTGGAGGTGTGGCATTTCTAAAAATACTCTAAAGTATTTTCTATTGGGAGGTCTCCCTTAACTCATGTGGCTCCAATAGTGAATAAAAATTTAGGGGAGATTGTATATGGTAGTGAAAAACCACCACTACACAATTTTAAAATAAGTTTTATAATTCTTTTCCTTCACTTCTATGTTTCTTGGTTTTTATCATTATGGTTTTTAATAAGGTAACATATATTATAACAAAGATAACATATCCACTAAAAATAACTTAAAGTGTGAATTTTTATAAAATTTATATCCAATTAATCTAAAACATTATATTTAATTTATAAATCTAAAATACCATATGTGTTGTAAATTATTTTTAACAGAAGCACATGTAATGCAAAAAAAAACACTTCATTAACACTAACCGCACTAACACTATTTTGAACTATTTAGGGGTCAATATTTCATTTATAAAAGTTCAATTGGTCCATTATTGGAAAACATGTTATATTTATTAAAATTTAAAAATAACCTAGTATAATATAGTAGTTTAGGTAATTTTAAATCATTTATTAAAACATGATTTCTTATAAATTAACATCAATGTGAAATTTGAAATTATTTAATAGGTTTAAATATAAAAATATTAGAAAAATGATGGAATTTGAATATATTTATATTAAATCTATGTAACATGTATAAAAATATATATAATTAATGGTATAGAAAAATTAATTCCATTTACCACACTTTTAATATTACTAGTATCATTTATTTTAGTTATTTATTAACTAAATAATTAATGTGTTGGAATTTAGTAAGCATTTTATGTAACTAATTCATAAATACATAAAAATAAATTATCATGATAGGGAAGAATAATCAATCTTTCAAACAGATATACATAACTGAACATATGATATATTTTCCCTTATACCAAAGCTTTATTGAAAATTAAAAATGTGAAAATAATGTTTTGTGTCTTTTTTGTTAAGTAACATATTATATGTGTCACATTCTTGTAACGGTGTCCCAATAACTCATATAAATTGATTATGAGGTGGTAAGGGTCAATATATATCCATAAATTGGATTTTTTATAATTTTTTAGACATTTTATATCTTATATTCTAAATTTAACCACTAAGTAAACTTGTTTTTACATTAATCACTATAATTAGTTTAAAGTGTCTTGAGTAACCACTTTTGTAAAATATTAAGCATCCATTATTATAAATTATATATTATTCTGATTCAAAATATTGAATTAGTTTTTACAAATTCAATTAATAGATATGGCCGAATTTAACATAGATTTAATCCTGATAATGTGATGAGAAAGTAGGTTTTATATGTGTAAATATTCAAAATTTTACAAAGTTTTTATATAAAATTTAAAGATTAAATTAATTATAATTTCCTTAATTAGATTAATAGTAATATATTTAAAATTATTTTAAATTAATACCTATTTAAAATATAATTTCATTTTATAAATAAATTAGAAAAAAGGATAGTTTTCAATTAAAATTCATTATTTCTCACTATTCATAAAAAACAAAATTATCATAAAAATACATAAAATTCATCATGATTTAACATTTATATTTCTAAATCAAGAATAATTTTTCAAATAAATTTTATAAAAGTGGTTATTTGAAATTTTAAATTATGTTCACCAGGAACGATTGTCCTATCTTTTAGAAAAGATATAATTTCTCAGAATACGTTTATTTATATTTTAACTAATTTTTTTTATTTTTGATCAATAAATAACTAAAAAAATGTAAAGATTATATATTTTAATAATTTAGGTAATCCTATTCATTCCCTACATTAAAATGTATAGGAAACAACTATTATATTAAATAATGAAAATAGTAGTATATTATAGTACAGTAAAACTCGATCTCGCATGTAATGAAATCTACCAAGGGAACTCGGTATAGTGTATAAAATAAGAAAAACATAGTGTTGAATATATCACAAGATACACATAGAGTTTCATGTAGCACATGACTAAATTTTTATTTCAAATAATGAAATCTATACATTCTGTACCTTGAAATACAAGCCATCAACAAATTTGAATTTATTCAAAAAATAATAATTCATAAAAACTCAAAGGGTTACATAGGTGGGTTTTACATTAATTTTTATCTTGAATATATAGTAATTTTATAATCATATGTCATTATTATTATTTTCATTGGCATCATTGTGTGATATGATCTGACCTTTCCCTATAAATCAATATGGGATCATGATTTCCTAATTATAATCAAGGGATATAGAGCTTGGAAAAAGTTTCATTAGTGGTTCTTTGGTTGAATGAGTGTTTGGGTCCCTTATTATGGCTATTTAGTGATGTGATTTATTCATTATTCATAAATTGGGTTTCATTTTTAAATGTTGATTTAAAAATAAGATATTCATAAAATTAGGTTTTAAATGCAATGGTTTAAAATGTAATTTATATGTAAAAAAACAAAGGTTCAATGTGATGGTTTTCAAATGATGTGTAAATGAAAATGTTGTGTTTTACAAGTAACACTGAAAATGGATTTTGTAAATTGTACAAGAACATGTAAGGATGGATATTTTATTCCTTTTTAAAATGGTTGTTATAGAGTATTAGGACCAAGATTAATTGAAGGATTTAATGGATTATTTTGAATCATGTTTTAGTTTTTTAGCCTTATGAGGGAGACTCCCTATATACTAAAGAAAATATGATTTATTATTCTTATTATTCTATGTTTTTCTGATATGATTCAGTTGTTCTATGTTGATTCATCATAATATAGAAACCATTGGTGAGGAATACCACTAGATTATGGGTGGTCAGATTTTCTATTTTGCTTGTGGTGTTTCCTTTTTCACACAAGAATATAAGAAAATAATGACACTAATGGGGTCATTCTGTGATATGGTGACATACACAGTGATTGATGACAAGTTCACTATAACGATTTATAAATTTATAGACATTAAATAATTGTTTTGTTTTATCCTTAATTCTTTGGTGGATATCATCAAGATAGTATTGAATAGTTAGGGTAGGAGTAAGTCCTTGTGTTCTTCATTGATACCATATTCCATGTTTATGAGTTGTGGCCTTTTGGAATAGTGTTTTTTAAAAAGAATCTAGTGATCAGACCTGAGATAATGGACACCTACCTAATTTAGTGAGAGGTAGATTGTGGGAACCCTATTAATTTATATGGTGTGTGCCCTCTGTGATATAGTTTGATAGAGAATAAGGTTCTTGGAGAATTGATATTATACTACTAAAAAATTAATTTCATATTGATACATATAGATGTGTTTTTAGTATGATATTTAGGATCAGTGTTTTTCTCATAGAGAATTATGTTTTCTTTAGATCGTGATACCTATTTGGGTATGTTATGTAGAGATTTATGTATTATACTCTATTTGAGTGTTTGGTAGAGTGGTAAAACTATCTAATGGTTAAACTATGTGTTTGGTTTTCTATATTAATATTGTGTAATTTTGACTATGTTTTACTTTGAGAATACTTTTAGTGGTGAGAATTCCCACAAGGGGAAGGATTGAAATTTCTGATAGGTTACATATTGAGATTCCATCCCAAGACTACAACATATAGTGACTGAAGGATATAATTAATATTCATGGAACCAAACTAGAATGTGGATGGTTCATCTTGTTTGATCATTTGAAAATTGAGATAACTTCCTTAGATCAATTCTATTTTATTAGTTATAGGTTCTCAACTTGAAAAGGATATGTTCTTAGGATTCCTTTAATCAAAATATTTACAACATGTTTGTATAAGCTATTATGATTCCCTCTATAGATCACTTTCAATATTTCAGGAAGTTTATGTGACTAGAGATAATACCTTACCTCCAAGGTTGGTGCTAGTTGGGATTTCAATAGATGATTATAGATGATTTTCCCTCCTCAAAATGATTTCTATATTTAGTAGTGGATATTAGTTTTAAAAGTGATACCATACCCAAAAGGGTTATTCTTCCTATTTTATGGGTTGCATATTGATATTCCCTCTAATGATAACTTCCTTGATGCAAGGGATAAATGTTTCTAGATCCCCAAGAATTATTATTACGGTTTCTTTACATGATGGGTAAGATATTTATTAAGACTGAATATTGATATTCTTTTTTATTAATGGGATTTTTATAAAATTTGGATATGATTGACATATTACTATTACAGTATAGATAAGTTGATGTTACAAATCATGGTAGCCTTATAAGAATGACACGACTTGATGTTATTTTTTTACTTGTTTATTTGGTGTTATATTTTTATGTTGGTGTGATGCACATGTTTGACCTAAAAACTCTTGATTTTTTATTCCAACCCAATTGATTAATGTAGCACTCATAGTTTCATTTTATGTGAGGTAATCCAACTATTTCCATAGACTCACCCCTTATCCATGTACATAACATTCATTTCATTGTATATGGGAAGACACCTATTTCTTCTTTTGGGGAAAGGTATTACTTAGAGTTGGACATCTGGTTTGGGTGTAATAGGTTATAAAAGATATGTATTTGGATAGAGTTTTTTATTCAAGATACTTTATAAGAAATACTATATATTAATTTTAGATATATATAGATATATGCTGTCTAGTATGGGATCTGGTTCTTAATTTTTATGACTCTTGTTATATTGATGTATATCTAATTATCTATTACGTTGTAATGTATTAGTTATACTACCTATTTCTATTATATTTTTCATTTCTAGGGTCTTTATGGATCTATTGTTTTTATAAATATTTTGGGATATTCATTATATTGATGGGACACGCAGAAATTTCAATAAATTCACAAATGATCTTTAATCCATTTTTATGGAATATTTTACCAGTGAATAATATATCCCATATCCACTAGTTGGAAGACTCTAATGTGTAAGGAGGAATTATTATGAAGTTACTATTCCCCCTAATTGAGTATCATTTTTGTGATACAGGTCTAGGTATTAAACATTTTTATTAGACAATGAGTTGTGTTGGGATAGTGAAAGTTAGTTTTGGATACACAATTTCATGAATTTGGTGGAAGACTAGGTGTAGGTGAGGACACCATGTATTCAGTTAAAATGTAACACCCCAAGAATTCATAGTGTGTTATTTCTTCAAAATAATTAAATAACTTGCACTACACGCAACAACGAGTTCAATTGAACCACGACTTACCAAAAATCCATTCGAAAGAGGATATGAATAGTATTAACTAAATTTTAAACTTTATATAATCCTTATAATTTTAGAATCCATATTATGCGTATCTTAGACATAATGCAAGCAAAATTCATTTTCAGTATTAAACTTTTATCAACTTTTTATAGTGAACCCTTTTTAAATACAATATTTTAAACTTTTTGACTAAATGGGGACATCAAAAATTTAAAATGAAACATCCCAAGCTTCCACGGTATGCTTTCTTTTATTAATACAGTAGCGTGTGTTGTACGCAACTTTGAGTTTTAACACACACCACAACCAATCAAACTAGCCGTTATGAATAGTAATACCTACTTTATGAAATTATATATATTTTATATTTCAAAATGGACTACATTTTTGGATTCGGAATATCGAATTTAGCCTAAGGTGAAATTTTGGTACTTTTCGAATAACTTTCATATTTTGATGAATAGTGAAAATAACTAAATTTTAATTAAAAATAACTTTTTTAATCAAATAATTAGTAGTGATAAATTATGAATTTGAATTTTTTAAAAGTATATTTAGAATTTATTTTTACCATTTAATATAATGTTGGTAATTGGACATAATTTTACAATTAAACCGAACATAAACAAGTGTCAATCTTTTGATAGTTATTATCTCTTAAAAACAAGCTTTTTGTTTTGACAGCGGGAATTAATTTTAAATTAATTTCTGCCACTTCTGTGTTTTGAATTTAGAAAATGGATTCCATATTTGGAATCAGGATGTTCAAATTGTGTAAATAGGTAACTTTTATTTTTAGACATTTTGAATAATTACTGCGGTAAATATTTTATTTACCATGGTTAAGGGTAAATCCGGTAAATAAGGGTTAAAAAATAATATTATAATAATACTAAATTACCCGTAAACGTGTCCTAGCCTTATTGGATGATACATGTCCTGACATAGGCATATTTGGGTCGATTTGGGGAGCCCATGGTGCCACTTGTAGGTGATAGGGACACTTTATTTTAATTAAGTTAAAATGAATACAAAAATAACACAAGCATATATCTTTTAAAAAACCAATTTTTACATAAGGTTATATATGATAGATTTTAGATTATAAATATTAATTAGAAAGATAAAATGATTTACTACATAATTATATTTTATTTACAATTTTTAGACATTATATAATGTAATTTATTTAGGACACAATGATGATGCAGTAATGACTATAATAGTGAAAAATCAACATAATTGATATTATAAATACCCAAATAAATATAATATGAAACTTTTAATGAATTAAACTAATTTTATAGGATAATATGATATATTAGGATTTATTTAATTGACTTTTTTCGAAGTAATCAATCTGTTATGAGTTTCACAAAAATCAACTATTGAATAGTGTCAAAATTGACATAAAAGAGTTCTTAAAACAAATATTATATTATTAATTGATATTAAATTCCTAAAAATCTAAGGATCGGAAAAGAGACTTATATCATGATAGGTTCATCATTAATGGACCACTTGGGGATCGCTTGGATGTATATAGTAAGTTTATTAACCATATTATATAAAAATACAAAGAGACATTGTAAAAGTGAAACTAATTAACGTAGAGTTAATCCTTAAAGATAAGGTTAATATAAGTACCCAAACCTGTATAAATTATATTGGTTGAGTTGTTTTCGACCCATACCCACCTTAACATTTTAATAATCAACTTTGGAGCCATTAGAAACCGAATATGAATTTATTATAAACTAATATTTCTAGCTTTTCCAAAGGTGCCCCTGACCCCTCTTATAAAAGGGCACTCCTCCTTCTCATTTATTCACACCTTCAAAACCTTTTGGTTCGGAAAAACTCTGACCAAATACTCTCCCAACTTCCCTCACTACAACCTAGAGGCCTTAGTTTGATCATAAAGCCATCTTAAGGAGCCCTTTCGATCAAATCAAAAGGAATAACCCGAAGAAGAGGTAATGATTTCACCACCCTTTTCCAAGTTCCTTTCTTCTTCCACTTCTTATTACTTTGTTATTACCATTATAAAAGAATAAATATAGTATCATATATATACTATGATGTTATTATAAATATGGTACATCCATATTCAGTATTCTATCCACCCTTTGAAGAACATGTCACCATACGTGCATACGTACGGCTTACCGTCTCCACTTCGTGGTGTAATTGTTATTCAATATATTATTATTTGGATGGGTATAATAATGATATTTAACTCATGTAAATAAAAAATATAACATGTTAATGATTATGTATATATGATATAACAACCATTTATATGTTATTTCAAAGGAATGATATTGTCGCTCGTGCGTACGTACGGACTACCGTCTCCATGAACGCGATGAGATTCATTCTCCATCGTATCCATTCAAGTTTAATTATCATTTGATGATTTAAAATTTATTTTTAAGGACTTGATATCATTATGGATATGAATAATATACAACCTATCCATTACAAACATGGCTTACATAATAAAACATATAAAAGAAAACAAGTAAGTTAACACCCGAAACAACGATAATACTAAGATATTATTATCAAATCAATATTAAAAGATCATATATGATATCATATTAACGTATATGATTCTTGTATAATTTAATAACAATTATTTCACCATTATACAGGAGGTTAACCTACCCAAACCAAGGAAAGGTACAAGGTAAGGGGTTTTCATCCCACTCCTTATTCCCGTGAGATTCATGCCATATTTCCACCATTACCTTTTGTGTGGTTTATGTACTTCCCATAATTATATTCGTTGTGTAATACACTCTAATTTATGTGTATTTACATATTAATTTGTGTGATACCTCTTTCATGGGTTGTATGTTTCATAAGTTACCAAATTGGTAAGGGTTATTTCACAATCTCTTCATTATCCGAGGTTGTGTATACGTAATAATCTTCTGGGATCTCTTTATCATACACATCCATGTTTCTTAATAATGTATTTCAAAACATTTTTAATACTTAAAAGAATATGGGATAATGTCATTTATACCCTTATGTGTTTCGAAAGGAATCTTTCCATCGTTTTCCAAACAAGGCACTTTTAACCTTTTCGACAAATTTAAGGTAAGAATGTTTTTTTAACTTATACGGCTAGTGCGGCTATTTACCGCCGTAATAAAATCGTCAAAGCTTCCCTTACAAGCTTATAAGAATATTTTCAAATTGAATGTATTAGTTTATAATTATGTTACTTTTAAAATTATTTTAAAAAAAGAGATATTTCTCTAAAATAGTCTTTGTTTCATCTATGTCAACATCCTTTGATGGATTTTAAGCTTATTTGATGTTGATTTATTATGATACAAAAAATCCATATTTTATTTAAGGTTTTGTGATATTTTTGACTGTGGATAAGTTATTCTTATTTCACTCATGGTTTTTGTTTAGAGTATTAACATTTCATAAGTTATTTTTAATTTGAATGTTTATGTTATATTTCAACCTTTCATTCAGATGAATGTGTTAGACAAGTATGTTCCGGGTTGGGGATCGGTAAAAGTAAGCCCTCCGGTTTGGTCTCCGGTTATTAGAGGAACTCCGATTTGGTCTCCAGTTATTATAGGAACTCCGGGTTGGTGTCCGGTTATTAGAGGCACTCTGGGTTGGGTTCCGGTTACAGTTAGCCCCTAGGTCTTGGGATGAGGCCTTAACAAAGAAATTAAAGTTCAGCATTATGCATTCTGACATTATGAAAGTGGTTATTGATATTGCATGTGATTATTCGATTAGTAGAATATCCATGTGAATAAGTAAATGGAATTATTTCATTTTAATTTTTCCATACTATGTTGAAGTTCAAGTTTAAAAGGCTTCTGTTTTAGTAATGCATTGCCTTAAATGTTTATGCTTATTTTTGAATGTTCCGCTATATTGTTATCCTTACTGGGAATTTGAGCTCACCCCTTTTCTATGTTTTATTTTTTCCAGGATGTGAAGAAGTAAGGTATGAATGACCTCGAGGGATATTTTGAGGGGATAATAGTGTGGACTATGGAGTCATTATGTTGTCGTAGTAGTTTTTTACTTTATGATGTAATGTAAAACTTATGAATATATCTAGTGTTTCCAAGGCTACTAAACCAATCGGTCTTTCGAGATTTGATCTTTCATGTGATCATGCCAATGTTATGTAATAATGCACCGACTCTGGGTAACTAGGGTCGGGGTGTTACAGTTGGTATCATAGGAAGTTTAGTACAAACCTTGGAAGCTAGATTTAGATAAACTCTGATTAGAGAACATACATTTAAGATGAATTTTGAGGATTAGTATAGAAGAACTTCCTAGAATTTTGGTATTGTAGAGATTTTGTGAGTTTTCCGAGAAATACATACCTGTCTGGATACGAGCAGGTAGAGGTGGCTTTGGCACAGATGTACCTAGGGGTAAAACCCGAAAACACAGCTTTTAGCTAGACTCGAACGGGTACTGGTGTACGACAACGGGCCTTGTTGCACTCTTGGTTACGACACTCTCGGGGGATATGCTTAGGATAACTCTCATTTTCTTTACAAATCATTATGAAGGGTTTATGAGTATATACTTCCTCAAAGGAGACATTTTTATGATTATGGATTATATCCATAAACTATTTAATTTATGTTATGGGTTTTACAATTTTGGGATTAGGTATTTTTATTCATAAACTAATATGATGTATGCCATTGTTTAGAAATGGCGCCCAGTAGAAGGAATGATAACTCTAGAAATACACATGATATAAATAGAAAGAAGGATCATATATTTTATGGTCTTAAGCCAGAATTTACAAGAGAAATAGTCTCACATGTATTATCATCATATGATGAAATAATATCAGGTGTTGATAAGATAAGTAAAGAGTTTACTGAGTCCTATGGCTTTGAAGGGAAGCAAGAGAAGAAAATGATTGAAGATAGAAAGGTGGATAAAGGGAAGAGGGAAAAGACGAATTTTCCCATATGTGATAACTGTGAAAAGAAACACCCTGGAACTTTCCTGAAAGGAATGGGAGTTTGTTATAAGTGTGGAGGAAAAGGGCACAATGTACGTGACCGCAAGGGTGAAAAAATGGTTTCAAATGTACACATCTTCATTTTCAAGGAGTATGGACACTACGCGAACCTATGTCCCAGTCATCATACTATGCTGCAAATGATGCTATTGGATAATAATCAAGTTATGATACTACCACAGATGAAGATGAATGATTAGAGTTCTTATGTTGATTATGTCAATTGAGTGTTGTATCAACAATGTACTTGTTATAATAATTATGGAGTATATAAGGATAGTACTGCAGTACTATTTCATTAAGGACTTGAGATTGTGTGGAACAGAGAAAAGTGACTCAATATCAGGATAATTTTTTGGAAAATATATGGTTGAGAGAATGATAAACCATAATATAGTTCTGATACCGATGTAGTGATTTTGGAATAATACATGATTGATTTGGATAAATTATATTGGATATTCTTGACTACCTTGAAACTGATTAATGAATTGTATATTCCATCATTGTTGGGGTTTAAAACATTTTTGGATTGAAGGAGTATATCTATTATTCTTTAAGGAGTAAGGGATCATGAATGTAATCAATAAGGTTTTATGGTAATTCAGGATGTTGTAGTGTTTTAAAAGAATACATCATAAAGGTGTTCACATGTTATTATGTGGAAAAAGGATCTTTATTATGTTTACCTTCCTTATAAATGTTGGACTGAAGTATTTTGGATAGTTCTAGTTTGGATTATTTTGGATTGCCATAAAAGGACATCCCGGAGGTCGGGCGGCAACCCGTCGCGTCCGGCAAGGCCATGAGACTTTAACCCGCAACTGAAGGGCGATAAGGGTGTATCACCTACCACTAGCCCACGAGATGTCTTGGATTAAATAATGTAGTTTTTATTAAAAGATATTGTAGATGAATTATAAATTCGTTTATTTTGGAACCCTATACGAATAGTGTAAATAGAATTTTTTTACGTTCTATTATCTTTTAGAGTGAAAGATGAGTTTGTGGTAGAAATTTATTAATGGATAAAACTCTAACTATAAAGTAAGTATATCTCCTTATGATCTTAGCCAATATCATAAATAAATTCCTCAACATTAAGAAAAGGAACTTAGAACAAAAATTTTGTCCTAGATGGTACCTTAAATCATCACTAATTTATGGCTTTGGGATTGTTGGCCTTTTCATAGCCATGTTATCTACCACTCTCCATCAGATAATTGATGGTTAGATTTTTCATCCATATCCATATTTTCCTACATGGTACCCTAGTATGTGTTATTTTCGGAAATCTTCATACTTTCCACTCTTTATTTTAATAGAGGCCTCATTAATTCATTTTTCTATGTGGGATTTCAACTAAGATATTTTGAAACGTCAAAAATGTGTTATCCTAAAACCCTATGTTTTGTTGAACCGATGGTATTTCAAATCATCATAGATTGATGAATGTAAGGACCTTAATTTTACACTTGTTTGTGATTGATGACCTCAATCACTACCTATAAATATTTACTTTTTTCCTCCAATTATATGTCTCTAATTGCCACCAATGTTCTACTAATCGAGATCATAATTTTGTGGTGACCCTTTGATTTCTCTTTTCCTCATATTAAGACTAAATTTTAGTAACCCAATTTCCGATGTGGGTTTTCCCACAAATATATTTTCTATTTTCAACCTTTTATTTTCGAAAAACAATTTCAAATTGCGAGGACGCAATTTATTTAAGGAGGGGAGAATTTAACACCCCAAGAATTCATAGTGTGTTATTTCTTCAAAATAATTCAATAACTTGCACTACACGCAACACCGAGTTCAATTGCACCATGACTTACCAAAAAGCCATTCAAAAGAGGTTATGAATTGCATTAACTAAATTTTAAACTTTATAAAATCCTTATAATTTTAGAATCCATATTATGAGTATCTTAGACATAATGCAAGAACAAATTCATTTTCATTATTGCACTTTTATCAACTTTTAATAGTGAACCCTTTTTAAATACAATATTTTAAACTTTTTGACTAAATGGGGACATCAAAAATTTAAAATGAAACATCCCAAGCTTCCACAGTATGCTTTCTTTGAATAATACAGTAGCGTGTGTTGTACGCAACTTTGAGTTTTAACACACACCACAACAAATCAAACTAGCTGTTATGAATAGTAATACCTACTTTTTGAAATTATATATATTTTATATTTCAAAATGGACTTAATTTCTGGATTCGGAATATCTAATTTAGCCTAAGGTGAAATTTTGGTACTTTTCGAATAACTTTCATATTTTGATGAATAGTGAAAATTACTAAATTTTAATTAAAAACAACTCTTTTAATCAAATAATTAATAGTGATAAATTATGAATTTGAGTGGTTTTAAAGTATATTTAGAATATATTTTTACAATTTAATATAATATTGGTCATTGGACATAATTTTACAATTAAACCGAACATAAACAAGTGTCAATCTTTTGATAGTTATTATCTCTTAAAAACACACTTTTTGTTTTGACAGCGGGAATTAATTTTAAATTAATTTCTGCCACTTCTGTGTTTTGAATTTAGAAATATGAATTCCATATTTGGAATCAGGATGTTCAAATTGTGTAAATAGGTAACTTTTATTTTTAGACATTTTGATTAATTAATGCGGTAAAAATTTTATTTACCATGGTTAAGGGTAAATCCGGTAAATAAGGGTTAAAAAATAATATTATAATAATACTAAATTACCCTAAAACGTGTCCTAGCCTTATTGGTTGATACATGTTCTGACATAGGCATATTTGGGTCGATTTTGGGAGCCCATGGTGCCACTTGTAGGTGATAGGGACACTTTATTTTAATTAAGTTAAAATGAATACAAAAATGACACAAGCATATATCTTTTAGAAAAACAATTCTTACATATGGTTATATATGTTGGAGTTTAGATTATAAATATTCATTAGAACGATAAAACTATTTCCTACGTAATGATATTTTATTTATAATTTTTATACATTAAATAATGTAATTTATTTATGACACAATGATGATGCAGTAATTACTATAATAGTGAATAATCAAAATAATTGTTATTATAAATACCCAAATAAATATAATATGAAACTTTTACTGAATTAAACTAATTTTCTAGGATAATATAATATATTAGGATTTATGTAATTGACTTTGTTCGAAGTAATCAATCTATTATGTGTTTCACAAAAATCAACTATTGAATAGTGTCAAAATTGACATAAAAGAGTTCTTAAAACAAATATTATATTATTAATTGATATTAAATTCCTAAAAATCTAAGGTTCGGCAAAGAGACTTATATCATCATAGGTTCATAATTAATGGACCACTTGGGGGTCTATTGGATGTATATTGTAAGTTTATTAACCATATTATATAAAAATACAAAGAGACATTGTTAAAGTGAAACTAATTAACTTAGAGTTAATACTTAAAGATAAGGTTAATATAAGTACCCAAACCTGTCAAAATTATATTGGTTGAGTTTTTTTCAACCCATCCCCACATTAACATTTAAATAATCAACTTTTGAGCCATTAGAAACCGAATATTAATTTATTATAAACTAATATTTCTAGCTTTTCCAAAGGTGCCCCTCACCCCTCTTATAAAAGGGCACTCCTCCTTCTCATTTATTCACACCATCAAAACCTTTTGGTTCGGAAAAACTCTGCCCAACTACTCTCCCAACATCCCTCACTACAACCTAGAGGCCTTATTTTGATCATAAATCCAACCTAAGGATCCCTTTTGATCAAATCAAAAGGAAGAACCCGAAGAAGAGGTAATGATTTCACCACCCTTTTCCAAGTTCCTTTCTTCTTCCACTTCTTCTTCCTTGGTTATTACCATTCTAAAATAATAACTCCAGTATCATATATATACTATGATGTTATTATAAATATGATACAACCATATTCAATATTCTATCCACCCTTTTAATAACATGTCACCATACGTGCGTACGTACGACTTACCGTCTCCACGTAATGGTGTAATTGTTATTCAATATATTATTATTTGGATGGGTATAATAATGATATGTAACTCATGTAAATAATAAATATAACATGTTAATCATTCTGTATATATGATATAAAAACCCTTTATATATTATTTCAAAGGAATGATATTGTCGCTCGTGCGTACGTACGGACTACCGCCTCCACGAATGCGATGAGATTCATTCTCCATTGTATCCATTCAAGTATAATTATCATTTGATGATTTAAAAATGATGTTTAAGGACTTGATATCATTCTGGATATGAATAATATACAACCTATCCATTACAAACATGTCTTACATAACAAAACTTATAAAAGAAAACAAGTAAGTTAACACCCGAAACAACGATAATACTAAGATATTATTATCAAATCAATATTAAAAGATCATATATGATATCATATTAACGTATATGATTCTTGTATAATTTGATAACAATTGTTTCACCATTATACCGGAGGTTAACCTACCCCAACCAAGGAAAGGTACAAGGTAAGGGGTTTTCATCCCACTCCTTATTTCCGTGAGATTCATGCCATATTGCCACCATTACCTTTTCTGTGGTGTACATACAACCCATAATTATATTCTTTGTGTAATACACTCTAATTTATGTGTATTTACATATTAATTTGTATGATACCTCTTTAATGGGTTGTATGTTTCATAAGTTACCAAATTGGTAAGGGTTATTTCACAATCTCTTCATTATCCGTGGTTGTTTATACGTAATAATCTATTGGGATCTCTTTATCATCCACATCCATGTTTCTTAATAATGTATTTCAAAACATTTTTACTATTTACAAGAATATGAGTTAAATTCATTTATACCCTTATGTGTTTCGAAAGGAATTTTTCCGTTATTTTCCAAACAAGCCACTTTTAACCTTTTCGACAAATTTAAGGTAAGAATGATTTTTTTTAACTTATACGGCTGGTGCGGCTATTTACCACCGTTATAAAATCGTCAAAGCTTCCCTTACAAGCTTATAAGAATATTTTCAAATTGAATGTATTATTTTATAATTATGTTACTTTTAAAATGATTTCAAAAAAAGAGGTATTTCTCTAAAATAGTCTTTATTTCATCTATGTCAACATCCTTTGATGGATTTTAAGCTTATTTGAAGTTGATTTATTATGATACAAAACATCCATATTTTATTGAAGGTTTTGTGATATTTTTGACTGTGGATAAGTTATTATTATGTCACTCATGGTTTTTGTTTAGAGTATTGACATTTCATAAGTTATTTGTAATCTGAATGTTTATGTTATATTTCAACCTTTCATTCAAATGAATGTGTTAGACATGTATGTTCCGGGTAGGGGACTGGTAAAAGTACGCCCTCCGGTTTGGTCTCCGGTTATTAGAGGAACTCCGGTTTGGTCTCTGGTTATTAGAGGCACTCTGGGTTGGTGTCCGTTTATTAGAGGAACTCTGGGTTGGGTTCCGGTTACAGTTAGCCCCTAGGTCTTGGGACGAGGCCTTGACAAAGAAATTAAAGTTCAGCATTATGCATTCCGACATTATGAAAGTGGTTATTGATATTGCATGTGATTATTCGATTAGTAGAATATCCATGTGAGTAAGTAAATGGAATTATTTCATTTTACTTTTGCCATACTATGTTGAAGTTCAATATTAAAATGCTTTTGTTTAAGTAATGCATTTCCTTAAATGTTTATGCTTATTTTTGAATGTTCCGCAATATTGTTATCCTTACTGGGCAGTTGAGCTCACCCCTTTTCTATGTTTTATTTTTCCCAGGATGTGAGGAAGTAAGTTATGAATGACCTGCAGGGATATTATGAGAGGATAATAGTATGGACTATGGAGACATTATGTTGTCGTAGTAGTTTTTCACTTTATGATGTAATGTAAAACATCTGAATATATCTAGTGTTTCCAAGGCTACTAAACCAATCGGTCTTTCGAGAGTTGATCTTTCTTGTGATCATGCCAATGTTATGTAATAATGCACCGACTCTGGGTAACTAGGGTCGGGGTGTTACATAAAATATATGTTGTCATGGGACATATAGTACTAGGAATATGAACTATAGGTAAGAGTGAGGTGTTGGACTGAGAATCCTTACACAGGGTTATTGAGAGTTACGATGGTTCAAAACAATTAGTGGCGAACAAAATGGGATATTCTTGAATTATAAACATGGTGTGCTTAGGATATGATAAAAATACTACTAGGAAGTGATCATTAATATATTTTTTCATAATGATCCACTATTAATTAAATGACGTTATAATAAATTTGAATATTTTCCAAATAATGTATAAGAAGTTATTTGGTTAATATTGATTTGATGTGCTTGTTTGAGTGATTGTTGATCTAGTTCATCCAAACATAATAGTAAAATGATTTTTAGATGTTGAAAATTTCAGAAAAAAGGTTTTGAAATAATAAACATTTGGTATCATTAGATTTTAGTGAAATGGTTTTGTGTAACACCCCACGATTTCATAGTATGTTATTTTCTTTAAATTCAATAGCTTGCGCTACATGAAACACCGAGTTCGAGCGCACCACGACTTACTAAACTAGTCGTTCAAAAGAAGTTATGAATAGTATTAATTATATTTTTATTTTTATATACTACATATAATTTTAACTTATTTATTTTTTTCTTCTTAGACATATTATAAGAACAAATTCAATTTTTCAGATAAAAATCATTTTTTCAAAAAAAAACAATTTTACCTCATTTTAATGGAGAACCCTTTTTCAATCCAATATTTGACCTTGTTATGTATTCATTTTGACAAAATAAAATTCTTCTTTGGAATCAGGACATAAAAATTTACTTTGGATGAAATTTTGGTATTTTTCTAATGATATTCCTTATTTTTATGAATAGTGAGAAATAATGTATTTTAATTCAAAACTTCTTTTTAATCTAATTTATTTATATAGTTTGATTATATTTTAAATTGTTTTTGAAGTTTAATTAGATTATATTTTACCATTTAATACAATTTTGGTCATTTGAATTAATTTCAATATGAAATTATACATAAACAACTGTCAATCTTTTGATAGTTATCGTTTCTTAAAAACACGCTATTTTTTTGACAATAGGAATTAATTTCAAATTAATTAATCAAAATTCTATTTTTATAATTTGTTAAAATAGACATAATTTTTTAATTCTGAATATCAAATTTATCTTAGGCTGAATTTATGGTATTTTTCTGAAAAACTTCAATTTTTGATGAATAGTTAAACCACTTAGTAGTAGTTAAAAAACTGACTTTTTCATTTAAATGAAATTTTACCACTTCTGTGAATTGAATTTTGAAAATCCGACATACATGGTTGTTGTTAGTAAGTAAAATGTTGTTAAATAAGATGAAAATAATTTTTGGTGAATAGTAACTTGTGACTATTATTTACTGCGATTAAAGATAAATAGGGTAATTAAAGGTAAAAAGAATATTAAAATAATACAAAATTACCTTAACAGTTGTCCTAAAATTATTGTATGAGTCATGGCCGACCATGGGTATCTTTGGGTCGATTTTGGGAACCCATGGAACCAGTTAAGAGTGATAATGACACTTTATTTTGATTAACATAAAGTAAAGACAAAAATGACAAAAACAAATATCTTTTAGCATATCAATTTTTTACATGGGGTTATATAAGTTATATTTTTGACTATAAATATTCATTGGAAATATAAAAATATTTCCTAAATTATGGTATTTTTTTATAATTTTTAGACATCAAATAAATTAAATTATTTATGACACAATAATGATGTCGTATTAAAATAATTAATAAATGATTTAAATAAATATGATTATTAATATTAAACTAATATCCAAAACCTATCCAATTTTTATTGGATGATTTTATTTCTACCAAGAGTCATCTTATATTCGACTTTAATTAGTTTTTGACCTTTAGAAACTGAATATCACTATATAATAAAATAAAAATTTCACACTTTTTTAAAGAGCCCCTCCTCCCCCTTATAAAAGGACTCTACTTATAACCCATTCCACACACCTCTCAAGCCCCTTGGCTCATATAAACCCTGCCAAATTAATCTCTCACAATTCCCATATTCCTCCAAAAATAATTACCTTTGGAATAAGGAACTTCAAGAAGTCCTTTTGGTTAAAACGAAAGGAATTTACCCCAATTAAAGGTAACGCTTTCTCTTAAATTCATTTGTTTTATTTTGTTTTATTTTACATCTTCAACCCCCTAAAAACTTTTTATTACTTTCTTTTATAACAAAATTAGTATTCAAAATATACTAGGGTGTTTTTTTGATAATTTTGTAGACTACACTTACACACACCTCCATCTAATGGGTGAAGAACGTATTGTTTTTGTGGATGGAAAACTAACGCCTCAAAAAACGATGATTGTTCGATTATCTCCTACCGCCGCTCATGGTGGACATTAATATGGCACTGTATTTATATATGATATTTATATATATATATATATTATTTTTATATTTTATTCATGATTCTGTATTTTCCATTTATATCATTATTTTATTGTTTCCATTAAGGGTAAAATGCGATAATTTCATTTGAGGAAGTGCGGACTACCACCCCCTCAAAATGATATGACTCGTTAATTCCATATGTGGGATGTATAAAGGAGGGAATCAATGATATTATATATGATATTATACTGTCATTATAATATACTTATGTATCATTATGTGTTAATTCCATTAAAATACAAAATAGACATGAAAGTAGCGTTCATGCGTACGTGCGACTTACCGTCTCCATGAACGGTAAATTTCATTTCTTATATCCAAATGTTATGTACTATTATATATATATATAATGAATATATAATATATATATGATATCTATATCATGTATATCATTATGGATATAATGGACTTTTGCCCACATGGAAAAATTGTAACTATAACAAGTTCATTTTTTACTCAAGTTCCGAACATCGATAAAATATCCAATATCAAATCAAATAATTAAATAATTATTATAGAAAGTTAAGAAGTGATATAAAGGAATAATAAACTTGAAAAATGTTCTTAGTCAAGTAGAAATTAACTTTAGTTTATTACTCAGGAAGAACAAGGAACATACAAGACAAGTCAGACTTGAGGTACGGGGTTTCTTATCTCACTTTTCATTCCGTGAGATTTCCATTGATCACCACATGTTTATTAAATGTGGTGTATTGTGTACTTTAATTGGATATATATTATCATGATTATATTTATATTCATGGTATTCTGTGAGTCATTTGGTGTTTATTAACTTTTTTTCATACGACTCGATTGATTACAACATATTAAAGAGTTTTCATCACACTTATTATTCCCATGAGATTCATACTATATTGGCTCTCTTTATTTTTGTGTGGTGTATCTACTGTCCCATGATTTTATTATTTGTGTAATATACTTTAATTTATGGGGTATTTACATCTTTATTTTATGATCCTTCTTTCATGTGATGTACGTTTTGTAAGTTACCAAATCGGTAAGGGAATTTCAAATTTCAATTTCCACTCATTCGAATTTACGCATACTTCATTGATTATTTTAATCCAAGATTATGTGGGGAATAACTATTTATTATTTGTGTAGTAATTTCCAATCCCCTTTTGGTGGATGTACTTTTGATACACATAATCACTCCATAGATAAATTCTCATGTCATCGATGTGAACTTGATAAGAGTAATTTCAACTCAATCTCCATTTATTGAGTTAAACATCCAATTCATTGGTGTTGTTTTCACAAGAATATGTGTGACTGTACTCTGATTGGTTTACACTGAATATCCAATCATATTGAGTGTGATTATATTTGTCACACATAATTATGTCATTGATTTATCCTTAACCTAAGGATACCATCTTTATAAGAGATTTCATCTCATTTTACATTCCATTGAGACTTCTTTGTTGATATACACCAACTCACTTTTATATGGTGTATATAATGTACTTTGACATAGTATATCATGAATCCCTTTATTCTCATGATATTATAATGTTTTTATTACATCAATTATTGGTATTATAGTGTCTCTCTTTTGGATAGGAACTCTAACTAAAATATCATTTTAAATGTTTTAAATATTTTTTATTCTAAATATTTCTCATTAATATCCATGTTTTAAAAATGGTTTTAAGGATTTATTTATATTGAAATTAATGTTTTAAAATTAAAATTACTTTTAAAAGTTTCAAAGAGGTATGGGACACTTTTATTCAAAAATCTATTTTTAAATGGCTTCATGACAAATAGTGTGACTTTTTATGGTTTTCCAAAAAAGGGGGATATTTCTCTCAAATAGTTTTGATGCTTATTTTCATCTATGTAAATATCCTTTATTATTCTTGATTGAAGTTAATTTGTTGTAATACATTCTTCCATATTGTATTGAATGAGTTATTTTTGACTGTGGATGTGCTATTTTTATACCATTCATGGTTTGTGGATAATGTATTGACATTTCATATGCTAGTTTTAATACGAATGTTTATGATATGTTTAAAAATTTTCATATGAGGAATGGATTGAACTTAGTAAGTAATGGGTGGAGCCCACTATAGCTCCTCGATGCATCGTTAAGTCTCATGATACAAACTAGTGTCTTCGCACAAGGCCTTGACATAATCTTATTTGTAGTCTTGGTACGAGGCCTTGACTATGTGGTTATTATGTTCAGCATTATTCATTCCATCATTCTGAGATTAGATATTGATATTTCATGTGGTTATTCGACTTGTAGAATACCCATGACTGTGTTTTATTAGGGAATTATTTACTCATCTCATATTCCTACCATAAAGTGTTCATTTTTATTTTTTGTAAAGTAATGTGTCTTCAATTATTCACCATTCCAAATGTTTATGATATCATCCGCTCTATTGCTTACTCTTACTAAGCGTTTGAGCTCACCCCTTTCTCATGTTTCATTTTCCCAGGATCAGAAGAAGTTAATTAAGAGTGACCTGCAGGAATAATCTTGGATGCTTGGATGTTTTTAATGGAATATATTTGTGTTGTTTTTATTTTCACGTTGTAGTGTTGAACTTATGTATGTATCTTGTTTCCAAGACTACTGAACTGATCGGTCCTTTGGGACATGATTCCTTGTAATCATGCCAATGTAATGAAAATAATGCACTGGCTCCTGGATTCTGTGGTTGGGGTGTTGCATTTTGGGTTCTTGGGATTTCCTAAAAAAATTATGAAATAATTTTTATGATTTATTTTATAATTGGATTTTCAAAATCAGTTCATTTTTGTGGAATGAAAAAACTAGTTTAGAAATGGTTCTTGGGATTTTAGTTTTCATTTATAACCCTTATATTCTAAAGGTTTTTATAAAAAAATTATGATTTGTGGTGTGTTTAAAATTATTCAAATTGGAATTAAAATAATTAATTAATACCTATAAATACCTGATTTCTTGAGATTTAGTGGTTCAGCAAGAGTAACCCAATATATAGAATTGTGTGTTATGAATTTAAAAAAAATTTGTTTCAAGATCTAAAGGGTTTTTCCTTTATGGAATTATTTTTTGTTTGAGTATCGAGTAGTTATATGAATTTTCAAGTGGTTTTTTGATTGGTAAGCTATGATATATTTTTATATTTTATTCATATGTTGGGGAGAAACATTAGTTGTTGTTGGGATTTATTCGTTCAACCTCATAAGGCTAGTTAGTTCCGTATTAATAGTATTTTGGTGTATTGCGATCAATTTATGTGTTAGTGCACCGTCTCTATGTTTTGTGTTCTCATATGAGTAGTGTTATTCGTTGATCAAATTATTATTCAATGAGTGAAGATATACATATTAAAGTAGAAAAATTCCAGGGATGTGATTTTTGTTAGGGATAGTCTTGTGGGGAGCTCAATGAGTGGGTATCTAAACTTTTGGTGCACATGGATTTGGTGTTTGGAGTTGGGAAGTGAATGAATATTTTGGTATTGATGACTGGACTTTGTGATTTAGTGATGAATTGTAATTTTTTAGGTATAGAATAATCATTAATGGATTATTCGGGCATCTTTTGGATAAGAATAATTATATTGGGTAGCTTATAATGAATCATTAATATTGGTCTCAAAATACTAGGTGGTAGGTTAGATCTTCATAATTTAAGTAGATGGGTGAATTTGAATTTTTGATTTCAGATCATTAAAAGGGACATTGGGTCAATTATAAATTGAATGTTGGGGTGCTTTGTGTGATGAACCAAGTCAAGACGCCATCTGACCCGACAACCGACCTAGTTCATTGAATGTCACAAAGGCCATTCCCAATCCCCATGGTCTTGAAACTAGTTCCTTGGTAACAAAAATATGATTTGGGAACAAATACACCAATTTGTATAATCATAAAAAAACATAAATATACATCACAATAACTAATAATCATAACCAAGTGAGGTAAACCCATTTTCATATTCATAGTTTCACAACATTAAACAAAAATAAAAGTACTACATCAAAATGGGAACAATAAAACAATCCCAAAATCCTCCATGAAACAAGAGGTTCATCACCCTCAAGCCACCACAACCAACACCTACATTAAGTGGAACACCAGCAACCAGATCCACCATCACCACAACAAAAAATCTTGCTGTTACCTGGGTGATACATAACAAAGTCTACATACACCCAATCGATTATGTAGGGTACGAGTCAAATCATAGTAGGAGTCCACCAGAAGAAAATATTCTATGTTATAACATTAGAAGAAAATCAACATGAAGATTTACATTAAAATATTTGAATCATTTATAAGAAAAAATTATATGAAATAAATTTATCAAGAAAACAAATTTCAAAAAAACACATTTTACAAAATATATTTCTTGGAAAAAAATGTACACAAGGTCCATTATATGCTTATGACTAGTACTGTATCACATAAGAATAATGTAATGATAAATAACTATGGGTAAACCCCTATAAGAAACTTTCACAAGTAGGGCCCAAGAAACCGAATGTCATGGTGATAAAAATCATCCAACTCAACTACAAAAAGAGTTATCATGTATGACACACTAGAGAGGACCTCATCTAAAGTTATTGTGGTCCAGTACCATTCTCATGAATTATCCACTAGAGTGATTTCATCTAATGTTCTAGTGGTCCCCAATCTTATCAAAAGTTTTGTTAGTATTGAAATATTCAATCTTTCTAAACAAATCAGGGCCTCAACCAATTTTGAATCAACTATCGTACTAGTTCTAGATTTCCTTCCTAGATACTCGGGATTTCATTTGTACTCATATATTGTTCCACATACCACACAAATCAAAACTCTGAAATAAACATTACAAACATCACAAGAACACCTGGAAGTCACCACTTTGAAATTTTCACATACACAAAAATCATTTAGAAGTATACTTCGTTGCACATACAACTTAATGGAATCCCATTAAAAATAGAACAAGTAGAACACATGTTAAAACTAATGACTTCCATTGGAAAATACCCTTTCAAATTCATATTCACATCAAGAATATTGTTTAAAAAGATTCACATTTCAAAAACACATTTATGGTTCACAATAAGAAATAAAATATTCAACAAAACCCATTTCACTTGGAAAATCAACTTTCATCACATTTTATCCACTAAAACTCTTTGAAAATTAATTTTCACCGTTCAAATAAGGCATAAAACATATTTCTAAAATACCAAAAAAATTGCACATGAAGAATAAACACTTTCTTTTAATAAAACCCATTTTCATCACATATGTATCACAAAAACACTCGAAAACCTATATGAAACTACACAAAAAATCCATATAAATAATTTGAGCATCCAAGAAATAATATCATAGTCATATCATAATATAAAATCATGTAAGTACGTACCTCACACATGGAAACTTCTATAAATCATTTTGAAACCAAAAATATAAAACAATAAGACCACAACAATGCAATATTGAACAACATTCATCATGATCTCACTCAATATAAATAGATTAAACCCTCCTTAGGTAAAACAACAAGCTAAGAAAATATGAACTCAATGAGGGAGTAGAAAACCTAGAAAGAAGGGGAAATCAAGATACACATTTCTTACATGAATATTTATTGTTTTTTCTACACCAAATCCACCCAATTAATGAAGTTAAAGTGGTCCAAGAAATCATGGAGGAGGTTCTCATTGCCAAAAATCCCAAATGGGGTGGAATAGAGGAGATTTTGGGTTAAAAGTAGATAAGGTAGAAAGGTAAATTCAAACATTTTAATGACATGGATAGGTCACACAGTTAGCCTGAACAGTTTTCCGAATAGTATAGAAACCATTCACCCTACTCTATCCAAGAGGAACATGCTGCATGGTTAGCCTACACAGTTTGATAAACCATTCAATTTCCACTACCTAATATGGCCATTGACTACACACATACATGGGAGCAGGTGCAATGTTTCCCCTAACAATGTGCCTATCATTCAACACCTTCTAGATAACCCAAAATAACTATATATCACAAAACATTCATGGGGAACACAAGGGTTAAGTTAAATTCTCAAATAAATAAAATAAATACCTTAAAAATCACCAATGTTACAATTCTCCCCTCCATGAAAACTTTCCACCCCAAGATTGTCAACCTAAAACTTAATTAGAGAAAAAGTTGGAACCTCATCCTAATCCCAGGAAATCCATTCCCATGTCTCATTCATATCATTACCATATTCTCAAAGAGCTCAGTCCCATAGAATAAACTTATCATAAAGGACTTTTTATTGAGAATCCACAGTCCTCCCTATCCACTAAAAAATAGATAGATCAGACCTTAACTCCTACTCCTCCCATTTTATCACATGGGATAGATATGGATTATACTTTTTACACTAGGAGGCATGGAATGTAACGACCCGAAATTTTGAATAATTTTTGTTTTCTAATTTTGTGTGTTATTTTATTTTATACTCAACAAAACCTTTTCATTTAATGAAATGAGTAAAATTAGAATGAGACCGTTGGGTTTCGACTATTATATGACTGTTGTTCAATATGACCATTGGAAACTAAATGTTGTGTTTGTTGTCTCTAAATACAAGCGATGATGGTTAATTAATACAGAATGAAGATTCGATGGCCTCATCAAGTAGTCTCGGGCTGATCGAAGCCCATCTGACGAGACTTGGGAAGGAGGTAGCACCACTGGGCTTTGCTCGGGACCAAACCCATGCCAAAATTCATCGTGTGAAGATGCAACAAAATAGATTTCGGGAGAAGTTCAAGCTGATAGAAATCCCCACTCCGGAAATGTTGGTCGAGCTTCCCCAAGATTCTATCACCTTATCACACCTTACACTTAGGCCCTATGTTGGTGTTATAAGGGGCTATGTAATGACACCGTAATTGCCTTATGTAATCCATTGAGATAAATAAAATGGTGATTTCTTCTTATGGTTATGTTTGTGAATTTTCAAATGTTCGGATAAATAAAAGATGTATATTATTGATGAATTTTGAAAAAAAATATTTTTAAAAATATTTATGTAAACCTTAAATAATTAATAATGTGTAATTATTTTCAAAAAATGGTCTTCTGAAGTTGTGTTCAGTAAAAAATTTAGAGTCTAATAAGATCAACATAATTTTTGGTAAATAGTAAATTATAAAGAGTGATTTTATGCTTATGATTAGTAATGTGACCATACGGATTAAGTAACCTCACTTAAGAAAGTATTAATGTAATTTAGGTACCTTGATTAAGTAATGTGATTCAATAAAATAGATAAATAACAATTTCAGAAATTATTGGTTAAGTATTTTTTTCGGGTGAATAGTTTTTTTATTTTAAATTTAAATTTAGAATATTTAAAAAATTATTTTCATAAAATGGAGTTTATTTCTGAATTCATAGCATCGATATTAGGTTAAGGTGAATTTTTGGGATTTTTCTGAAAAAATTGAATTTTCGGTGAATAATGAAAATAGAGTTTTTAGTTTCAGGTGTTTAATGACATCATTAAGGATGTGATAATTATGTAATAATTCTGGTAGACATATTAATAGTAATATAAGTTATGAGGTGTCATATGTGTCCAATACCATGGGAAAATACCATGGGAAAGCCCATGGTTTATCCAATACCACCGATGAGGTGTACCTTGGTAATTAATGTTTTGTTCCATCATTTTACCTATAAATACCAAGAAATCCCCTCATCCATTTCATTCCAAAATCCTCCTCAACGAAGTTCTGGTCTCCTTACCTCCCAAGGAGTTCTCCCAAAGTTCCCTCAATCCCCCCAAGGTCCCAATCATTAAGCATTCGATGTTACTTTTCTAGGTAAGGGATCCTTTCAACCCTCCTCTTTAAAGCCATGACTTCCTTTATATTGTGTCGTCTTGTTTCCATCTATTTATGTTGAGGGTATGTTATTATATGTTTTCATTACATTACATTTAATGTATAATTTTTTAGAGACCCTTTCCACCCTCATCAATTTTTTTATTGAATTTTTAAGTGACGCCGTTAGGATGCCGGAATTTTTTGTAAAATAAATTGCATCTTCTCTTTTCCTTCAACATTCATTTTCATATGGTATTTCATTAATATATCCATACCATGATCTAATTTATTTTTATTATATACCCATAAATTATTATGAGTTATTTATGAGTGGGTTACTTTTTCCCCTCTCTTTTCAATTTATCTAAAACCATGTTATATAGTTGTTATGCTGTAGAATTTTCATCTCAAAATATCTCTCTTTCTTTCAAGAAATTATCTTGTTTTATTTATGTGAATACCAAGACCTATGTAGTTTCTATGGGTGTTCATAAATATATAAATATTATATATTTAATTCTTTAATTGACATATATATAACCCTCACTCCCTTTTCATGGGTTATAATTTACATAATGATCTTATTTTTAAGAACTTTTAAAACTCACGATTTTAAAATTAATCCCATATATTTTATTCTCTATGGGTTATTTATGAAATGCTCGATTATGATCTATGTGGATCACATGTAAGTAAAGTCATCTTAAGTCTTCACCCTGATAGGGCTCCAATTCATTGTGTAAAGAATTATTCTCTAGAGATGACAAGTTTCATGATACCTTGGTGAATAACCTTAGTAATTTTTATGACACCTTGGGGATGGACCTTGGTGATATATTCATGAATGTCTAAATGAAATTTTTTAGCCACATATTCAAGTTATGTTTCAATTTATTTTCATTATGATATTCATATACTTCCATTTCTCATGTCATTATGTTTTTATTCATGTTCTTATTGATATCACAAGTACATTGATTCCTTTGTTCACCCTTACTAGGCCTTCTAATTACCATTTACAATGATTTGTGTATCCAGGATATGAAACATAGTAATTGTACATAGGATGAACATATGATGAAGCCTTACAAGTGGATTAGAATAATGTTTTATGTTGTTTTAATGTTTTATGTCGCTGATTTCCAAGTCACTAGACTTTAAAGATCCTCTATATGTAAAATGTAATGAAAAGCTATGTAATAAAAAAGCGAGATGATACAGTTGGTATCAAAGGATAGTTTAGTAATTTATGGAAATTTGGATATGAAAAATTTAGGAAGAACCCTATAGAAAAATTTAAATATAGGTAAAATTCCTAGTATTTTGGTGAATATTGATTAAGCGGTTTGTCAAAAAAAATAGCTCCCTATCTAGATATGAGCCAGTAGAAGCAGCTCTGGAACATATGTATATAGGGGTAAAACCTAAAAACACCACTTTGAGCTAGACTCGAATGGGAACTGGTGCACAACAATAGGCATTGCTGTACTCTTGGTTACGACACTCCCAGAGGATATGTTTGGTTAATCACAAGCTTTTTATAAGTCATTATGAATGAATTATAGAGAAGTGTAATTGTTTAAGCATGAAGTTTTAAGACATAAAATCCTTTATTGTTAACAGATTCATAAATGAAATATGTTTCTCATTAAGGTTTTATTTTTTTAGAAAATAGTGGGCAATAGGAGGAACCGTTCAAATGGTGACCGCAATAGACCAACGATGACGGCCCTCTGATGGAAGTCATAATGGAAACATTCATGCGAATGATAAACCAAATGACTCAAGTTATTCAAAATAACTTGAATCAAGCTGAGAGACCAATCTCACCAAAAAGGGAACAACGTTTTGTTGAATCCTTTATGCATCAATGACCACCAACCATTAGTGGATCGAGTGACCCATTGATTGCAGAGCAGTGGATCAATTTCATTGATAAGATCTTTTCTATGCTCCACTATTCAGAGTAAGAGAAGGTCACCCTGGCTGTCTATCTCTTAGAAATTGATGCTGAATAGTGGTGGGAAATGATTAAAAACACGAGGAAAAGAGTGGAAGTTGAAGCTATGGAGCGTGAAGAGTTCATAGGGTTCTTTTTCAGTAAGTATTACCCTTGTTCCATGAGAACAAGTATGGAGAAGGAGTTTCTCAAGCTGAAGCAGAAGGAGAATGAATCTATGGGAAGCTATGAAATGAGCTTCACAAGGGTTTCACGTTACACCTCAATCTTTGTCATTGATCCAAATGGTAAGGTTGATAGATTATTTGGTGGACTGAGACCTTATCTACGGAAGAATCTAGCCAACCGAGACAATGAAAGCTATGAGGAGATCATGTGGAGTGCGATGAAAGTCGAGCTAGAGTTTGGTGAGACAAAGTGGTCTCATAAATCAAATGAAAAGAAGAGATCGACGGAGCCAACCTATGGGAGGAACTTAGATCGAGGAAGATGAGGCAAGAAAGTAAAAATTCCCATGTGTAATAAATGTGGGAAGAAGCATTCAGAGAACTGCCTGATCAGGAGTGGGAAATGCAAAAAGTGCAGAAGTGATGGCCACTTTGTGGGGAATTGTTGTAGTGAGGTGAAACCTCAACTTCTAAACACTAAAAACAAGTAAAACATGGTGCAGGCCCTACCTGATGTCCATTTCTTTAAGTGTGGACAACGTGGGCGCTTTTCCAATCACTGTCCAAATCCGAGGGCAGTGGAGGGAAACCACCATCATCCTCAGCAATGGCCAAGGAAACAAGGCCGTGATTGGGCTATCATGACAGCTGAAGTTGAAACACTAAATGATGTGGTAGTTTGTACTCTTATTTTTCTCTCAAAGTTAGCAAGTACTTTGTTTGATTCTTGTCCTACGCATTCCTTTATTTCCACCATGTTTGCAAAGAATTTAGATTCTACCCACAATTTTGTAAAAGTAGAGTTATAAGTCCAGACTCCTGGTGGGACTATCCAAGCATCATAAGTGTTTATAAACTTTACTATTTACATTAGTGAGCACAATATTATCGCAAATATTGTAGTCATTCCCAGGATAGAATTTGACATTATACTAGGGATGGAATGGATCTCAATGTATAATGATAAGATAAATTGCAGAAGTAAGGAAATATCAGCAGTCTTGAATGGAAAACCTACAATTATCTTCCACAAAGAAATATCTCAACCAGATCATGGTCTAGAAGAACCTCCTATATCCTTCTTTATGGAGTTGATCGGTGAATAATAAGAAGGAGATGAGAGTTTTATGATAGAAAATGTCCCCATCCTCCAGGAATACATTGATGTATTTCCTGAGGAGTTACCCAGACCTTCCCCAAAAAGAGAGGTAGAGTAATCCATTGAACTCGTACTTTGATCTCATCCGATATCAAATACCCCATATAGGATGGGAAAAGTGGAGTTAGAAGAATTAAAGAAACAACTCCCAGATCTTTTGGAGGAGGGGTTTATCCGCCCGAGTGTGTCTCCTTGGGGATCACCATTTCTCTTTGTTAAAAAGAATTATGGATCGATGTGGCTATGCATTAATTATAGATAACTGAATGGGATCATAGTAAAGAACAAAAACCATCTTCTAAGAATTGATAACTTATTTGACCAACTTCATGGGGTTAAATTCTTTCTATGATTGATCTTTGATTTGGTTATCAACAATTGAGGGTGAAGAAAGACGATATTCCAAAAAATGCATTCTGATAAATATATGGGAATTATGAGTTTGTTGTTATTACCTTCGGACTGACTAATGCACCATCTATTTTTATGGATTTAATTAATATAGTCTTTAACAACTACCTTGATAACTTTGTGGATGTTTTTATTGATGGTATTATTATATATTCCAAAAGTTGCGAGGAGAATGAGGATCATCTAAAAGCTATTTTACAAACTCTATGGAAGGAGAGGCTTTTTGAAATGTTTAGAAAATGTGAATTCTAGTTACAACAGGTTGCTTTCTTGGGGAACATTGCTACCAATTAAAGAATCACAATTAACCCTGCAAAGAAAATAATTATAGAGGAGTGGCCTCAAACTACAACAATAACTGACATTCGAAGTTTCCTTGGATTAGTAGGATATTGTAGAATTTTTTTTGTGAAAAACTTTTCATGACTTCCTAATCCATTAAATAAGATAACTCGAAAAGAGGTCAAGTTCATCTGTACAAAGGAGTGTGAGGAAATTTTCCAAGAGTAGAAGAAGAGATCGGTTACTGCACCCGTGTTAACTCTACCCTCAACTAGAGAAGGATTCGTTATTTTTAGTGATGCATCTCTCAAAGGGATTGGGTGCGTCCTCATCCAAAATTACAAAGTCATTGCTTATGCATCTTGACAGTTTAAGACTCATGATCAGAACTATCCTACGCATCATCAGGAGTTGGATGCGGTCATTTTTTCTCTGAAGATATGGAGTCACTATCTTAATGGGGAGAAATGTGATATATACACAGACCAAAAAAGTTTGAGGTATATTTTCACACAAAAGTAATTAAACCTAAGACAAAGGAGATGGTTGGAGCTTCTTAAAGACTGTGATTTTTCAATTCATTATCATCCTAGAAGAGACAACAAAGTTGCTGATGCATTAAGAAGGAAAGAACCAATTGTTCTTTCCATGATTCGGATTAAAAAATATCCTTTGATCAATGACCTAGTAAATATGGACATGGGAATTTTAAGGGAGCGGATATCATCAACCCTAACCCAAATGATTTCTAAACCGTCATTACTAGAGATGAAAAGAAAGCTCAGAAATAAGATCCTTTGTTACAGAAGATGTTTGAGGCTATAATGGATGGGAAGTTTTCTTAGTTTAATATTGATCAAGAAGGTGTGCGGAAATTTCATACAAGGCTATGTCTTCCATCTATTCTGGAAATAAAGAAGGAGTTGATGGATGAAGCTCATAGCCCTACTTTTTCTATACATCCGGGAAGCAAAAAAAATTATAGGGACCTTCGTGATCATTTTTGGTGGGATAATATGAAAAGAAATATTGCTGACTACACTACAAGGTGCCTAGTCTATCAGCAAGTGAAGGCAGAGTGACAACTTCCTAAAGGGGTGTTGCAACCACTACCCATACGAGCATGGAAGTGGGGTAATATCACTATGGACTTTGTCAGTAGTCTCCCAAGAACATCCAAAGGAAACAATGTGATATGGGTTATTGTGGACCATCTCACCAAGACTTCCATTTTATCTATATCCAGGAATATTTCTCTCTTGATCAACTTTCCAGGATTTACGTGAAGGAAGTGGTAAGGATGCATGGAATTCCACTTTCTATCATTTCTGATCTTGATCCAAGGATCACATCAAAATTATGGAGAAGTCATCAACATACTCTGATCACAGAATTGAATTTTAGTGTGGCCTATCACCCCCAAATTGAAGGCCATTCTGAAAGGACTATTCAAACACTCAAGGACATGTTAGGAACATGCTCAATGGAATTTAAAGGTGGATGGGATCAACATCTCCCTTTAGTTGAGTTCCCTTACAACAATAGCTTCTACTTGAGCATTCAAATGTTACCCTAGGAAGATCTATATAGGATGTGATGTAGAACTCCTACATGTTGGGATGAACCTGGTGAGAGAAAGCTTCTTGGGATTGATCTTATGTAAGAGATGACTGAAAAAGTCCATGCCATCAAACAACACATTATGGCAGCTCAGAGTCAGCAAAAGAGCTATGACAATAGTTGTCTAAGGGACTTGGAGTTTGATGGCGGTGACTAGGTCTTTCTTGAAATATCACCTTGGAAGAGAGTCATGAGTTTTGGGAAGAAAGGTAAGCTCAACCCTAGGTACATTGGACACCTATGAAATCTTTGATCGCGTAGGACTAGTGGCCTATCAGCTTGAAATTCCTCCAAATATAGCACAAGTTCATGATGTCATCCACGTATCCCTCCGGAGGAAGTACATAACTAACCCTGCACATGTACTAAACCCAGAGATGGTACAACTAGAACGCGACCTCTCTTATGAGGAACAGCCGGTTGAGATCTTAGATCGTAGAGACAAGGTTCTACGTAACAAGAATACCCACCTTGTTAAAGTGTTGTGGAGAAACCAAAAATTAAAAGAAGCCATGTGGGAACTAGAGGAGTCTATGAGGAAGAATTACCCACACCTTTTCTTTTCTGAGGGTACGAGTTAAAATTTTGGGTACGAAAATTCTTAAGGGGGGAAGAATGTAAAGACCCGAAATTTTGAAAAATTTTTGTTTCTTATTTTTGGTGTGTTAAATTATTTTATACTCAAAAAAATATTTCATTTATGAAATGAGTATAATTAGAATGAGACCACTGGGTTTCAAATTTTATATGACCGTTGGTCAATTTGACCATTGGAAACTAAATGTTGCGATTGTTGTCTCTAAATACAAGTGATCTTTGTTAATTAATATAGAATGAAGATTCGAGGGCCCCATCGAATAGTCTCAGGCCGATCGAATCCCATATGATGGAGCTTAGGAAGGAGGTAGCACCATTGGGCTTTATTCTGGACCAAAACCAAGAATAACTTCATCATGTGAAGATAGAACGAAATCACCTTCAGGAGAAGTTCAAGCTAAAATAAATAACTACTCGGGAAATGTTGGCTGAGCCTCCACAAGATTCAATCATCTTAGCACACCTTACACTTAGTTCTTTTGCTGGTGTTATAAGCGGTTATGTAACAATACCGTAACTGCCTTGTGCAGTACTTTGAGATAAATAAAATGGTGATTTCTTTTTATGGTGATGATTGTGAATTTTCAAATGTCCGGATAAATACAGGATCTATATTATTGATTAATTTTGAAAAAAAAGATATCTTAAAATAATTATGTTAACCTTAAATAATTAATAATGTGTAATTATTTTCAAAATATTGTCTTCTATAGTTGTGTTCGGTAAGAAATTTAGTGTCTAATAAGATAAACATAATTTTTAGTGAATATAAAATTATAAATAGTGATTTTATGCATATGATTAGTAAGGTGACCAAATTGATTATCTAACCCTACTTAAAAAAGTATTAATATAATTTATTCACCTTGATTATGTAGTGTGCTTCAATAAAATAGGTAAATAACTGTTTCAAAACTTATTGGTTAAGTCTTAGTTTTTTCAGGTGAATAGTTGGTTTTATTTAAAATTTAAATTAAAAATATTTAGAAAATTATTTTCATAAAATGGAGTGCATTTTTTAATTTAGATCATCGATATTAGGTTAACATGAATTTTTGGTATTTTTCTGAAAAAGATGAATTTTCAGTGAATAGTGAAAATACAGTTTTTAGTTTTGGATGTTTAATGACATCATTAAGGATGTAATAATTATGTAATATTTCTAGTCGAATTATGAATAGTAATATAAGGTATGAGGTTTCCCATGTGGCTAATAACATGGTCAAATACCATGGGAAAGCCCATGGTTTTTCCAATACCACCGATGAGGTGTCCTCAGGAAATTAATGTTTTGTTCCCTCACATTCCCTATAAATACCAAGCAATTAACTCATCCATTTCATTCAAAAATCGTCTTAAATGATGTTCTGGTCTCATTACCTTCCAATTTTCCCTCAAGGCTCCCAATGTCCCGACCATCACACTTTCGAAGTTACTTTTCAAGGTAAGGTATCCTTTCACCCTACTCTTTTAATCCATGACTTCCTTTATGTTGTGTCTTCTTGTTTCCATATCTTTATGTTTAGTTTATGTTATTATATGTTCTCATTATGATCCATTTCATGTATAATTTTCTAGATAACCTTTCCCCTCTCATCAATTTGTTTTCTGAATTTTTATGTGATGCCGTTAGACTGCCGATGTTTTTGTAAAAGAAATTGTATATTCTCTTTTCCTTCGAGTTTAATTTTCATATGGTATTTCCTTAAAATCTCCAAACCATGATATTATTTATTTTTATTCTATACCCATACTGTATTATTAGTTATTTCTGAGTGGGTGACTCTTGTCCCCTATCTTATCAATGTTTTCTTAAACCATGTTATATTGTTATTATGCTGCAGAATTTTTGTCTCAAAATATATCTCTTTCCTTCCAGAAATTCTCTTGTTTAATTTATGTGAATAACCAAAACTATTTTTATTCTTTGGGTGTTCATAAATATATATATTTGATATATTTGATTTTTGAATTGACATTCATATAACCCTCACTCCCTTTCCATGGGTTATAAATGACATAATGATCTTATTTTTAAGAACTTTTTAAACGTCATGATTTTGAAATGAAACCCATATCATTTATACTCTATGGGTTATTTATGAAATGTTTTATTATGATCTATATGGCTCACATGTAACTAAATAAATATTAAGGGTGCACCCTGATAGCATTCCAACGCATTGGGTAAAAAATTAATCTCTACAGATGACAAGTTTCACGATACCTTGGTGAATAACCTTGTTAATTTTTATAACACCTTAGAGACAGACCTTGGTGATATGTTCATGAATGTCTAAATGAAATTTTGTAGCCGCATATTCATGTTATGTTTCAGGTTCTTTTCATTATCATATGACTATACTCCCATTGCTCATTTCTATATGTTTTTATTCAGGTTCTTATTGATATCAAAAGTACATTGATTCCTTGTTCACCCTTATTGGGCCTTATGCTCACCCTTTACATTTATGTATTTCTCCAGGATATGAGACACCTTAATTTTACATAGGATGAACATATGATGAATCCTTAAAATTGGATTAGAAGAATGTTTTATGTTGTTTTCATGTTTTATGTCCCTGATTTCCAAGACACTATACTTTAATGATCCTATGTATGTAAAATGTAATGAAAAGTTATGTAATAAAAAGGCGGGATGTTACATGGAACGAGTAATGGATTTATGTCAAATGATAGGAATAATATAACTTGTAAGCCTCCTTACCAACTCTATCAGTAATCTCAAAAGGTCTGACATACCTCGACATTAGCTTCCATTACATACCCAAATGACGATCACCCAAGTGTGGTTATACTTTTGGAAACATATGATCACCCACAGAAAACTACAAATCATGGAACCTTTGATCCTCATAAGACATGCAATGAATCTTAGTTGTAAAAAAATTTCTTAATCAACTTGATTTTATTATATGTTTCTTGTATAAGGACTGGTCCAAACAATGAGGTCTCACCCACCTCAGCCCAACACAAAGGGGACCAACATGGCCAAACATAAATGGTCTCAATTTGATCCATCTGAACTAATGATTGGTAACTATTGTGAAATTTAAACTAGGAAAATCCCTAATGGCTATCCCATGAACTACATAAATCCATAAAAGATTCCCAAATCATATCCTCTAAAATCTATTTTTCCAGATAAGTCAAAATATTTGATTGAGTATGGTATGTTGTGATCAACATGAATGCTGACCCCATTGCATTATAAAGGACTCACAAAACAAGAGTGGTAAATCAGTGTCCCTATTAGAAACAATTGCCGATGGCACACCATGACGCCTCACCACCTCTTGAACATACAACCGACGCAACTCATCAACCTGGTCTAATTAACTAACCAGAATGAAATGGGATGACTTGGGTTGATGATAAATTAAAACACAAATTGAATTAATCCTCCGGGGTGTATGGGGCAATATGACATTAAAGCCTATAAATATTTCATAGCACTTCCAAGAATTAATGGGTACAATCTAAAGAAAACCTGAGCGTGTTTGGTGACATAATTTGACCTAATGAAATATATAACACCTCAATATTAAGTGATCTTCCTCCTGCATCATACATGGACACTAGAAATACAGATTCATGTCACAGTACATAATGGTAGACCCATGTTTAATGAACCACTACAACTTGTGGATATCCTTCAACACCACCTTCCTAAATGAAAATGACACCATAAAGTGATCCTTGAAACACAAAACACCCTCACAAGAAAATGACCATTCACAAGGTGTCTCACCACCATTTAGGACTTTCAAATAATATTTTCACAACTCATCACTCAACTTATCTTACTGAATCAACATTAAAAGAGAAGGTGTTAGATGTACGCTATCCAAGAACACACCTTCACTGCTTTCCTTGGCCTCTAGGCGCATCTGATAAAATAGACCCATCAATGACCACACATCACTAGACTTTTCCAATTCCTTCATAGAAAATTTTATGCTCAATGAATCTTTCACAACATTACCTTTTCCTAGGTTATACATGAAATCCAAATCGAACCCCTGAATATTCTCAACCAAATTAAATTTCCTTAAATTCAGATCCCTTTGTAGGAAAATATATTCCATAATCTTTTGATCAAAAAAAAGAAAAAAATCCCCCCTAAAAATATAATGGAACCACACCATTATGGAATGAATCACTAATTCTAACTCAAGGTCATGGTTTGGGTAATTATTTTCATGTGCTCAGAGTTTGTGTAAACCATAATCCACCACATGACCATCCTACATTACTATACAACCAAGACCCACACCTAAAGCATCAAAATAGACCACATATCACTTTTTGAACTCTATAAAATTAAAAAAAGGGTTGTGTTCAACCATTTCTTAAGCTCCTAAACGGATTTATGACACTATAGGATCCATTAAATCATTACACCTATTGGGTAAGTGAATTCATGGATTAAAAAATTTGAGAGAAATCCCAAAAGAACTACATGTAATACCCTACCAGGCCCAAAAATATTCTAATTTCTTAAACACTATTTGGCTGATCTTGTGACATAATTGAACAAATCTTTTCTAGGTCCATAAAAAACACTCTTTCTGAGATAACATGACCCATAAAATTTACCTCCTAATCCCATAAGGTACACTTAGAAAAATTTTCATTTAGACGATGATTACAAAGGGTCTCTAGTAAAACTCTCAACTACTGGTCATTCCCCTCCCTAGCCTCAGAATAGACCAGCATTTCATCCATGAATACCATGATAATGTTATAGTGATACTAGTGGGAAACCATGCTCATAATTTCCATAAAGACCGTTGGATCATTTTTCAACCTAATGGACATGACTTATTACTCAAAATGGTCAAACCAGCTTCAAAAGGCTTTTTTCAGAATATCCACCTCTCTAAATATGACTTGATGATCCCCGAATCACAAATCAATCTTATAAAACCACATTTTCCCCTTAAGCTAATAAAAAAGTTCCTCAATATGGGGTCGATGGAATTTTTTATTGATCATTACCTTATTCAGCTTCGGGTAATCAATGCACAACCAGAAATATCAATCGTACTTCTTCAAAAATAGATTTCAGGTTTCCCATGATGAGATGCTTGGGAGAATGAATCCTTTGGATTAAAATGTGACCAGTTGAACCTCTAATTCCCTCAAATATATAGGGGTAATACTGTATGATGAAAGAGATATCAACTGTGCTCCTACTAACTAATCAATGGTGAACTCCACATCCCGCTCTCAAGGAAAACATAAAAAATCATCTGGGAATACCTCTAGGAACTCATCAATGATAGTATGTAATCCACCATTTGGAGCACTAAAATCATCATCCAATGAGATCAATAATATTTGATAAACAAGGTTTCCCAACTCCAGAATTGGAGTTCTAGCCTAACCCAACCAAGGATCCCTTTCTCCCTAAAAAACATCAGTAATTCCATTACGTTCCACAAAACACACTCACCACATATAAAAATAGATGTACACCTATATTTTCTCCATTTAATCCATAAAAAAGATCAAATCATTGTGGTATAACTCAAAAAAATTATAAAATCCCATACCAACTCATCCCCTGACATAGTGAGTGCACAAGACGGATGCTTGAAACCCAACTCTCACTTCTTACCAATCATTATTACCAACTAAATCACATATAACCAATGATTAGTTAGAATCATTAACACATCAACAAGGAAGGTATATTTAAAATAAACAAATAACCAGTGTCAATCAAAAGAACAACTAAAGTTTAAGCAATAATAATGGAACCTCGAATACCCAAATTCCCTATATCCAATTCCACTAGCGCTCGATCCACCGCATGGAGTTTCCTCATCTAAGGCTAAACATTTGAGTGAACTCTTTCTTATGGATTTACCCTGAATTGAATGTACACAGATGATGATCTAGTCCTACCACCATGACCTCCAAACCAAGAAATCATTGGCCTAAACAATTCTCTCACGAATGTTATCATTTTGGAATCCACAGATCATTCAACACTCTGATATGGGAACACCAATCTGAAATATTGTTGCATGTTCCCCTATATTCCACCCTGATGAAGAGGTATGGGTGGAGATGAACAAGAAGGTTTCATGTTCCTTCCCTTTACACACTGATTACACAAAACGATCCCAACTTCGGAAGACACAGATAAAGACAAACGAGAAGGATGGAATGAACTACCACCTCCCTTCCTCCCATGCTCAACCTACTTCCTCTTATTCTCATATTAAGTACCACTACCCACTGATTATACTACTCTAGAAAAATCATAAATACATCCATGATCAATACCCACCATCAAGTAACAATGAAACACCTCATCATAAGATTTCATCTTGAACAAGAAAACCCGAGATTGAATTTTTTGGCTGCAACCCCATATCGAACATATTATCCTTTATATGCTTATTATAAATTACCTTGGGTGTGTTCCAAAATAACTCTAAGAATAAATTATCATACTCCATTATGGAAGAGTCTCCATGGCTATTCTCAATAAACTCCCATGATCTGGTGAAGGCCAAAATCCTAGTACAATACTATTCATTAAAAACAACCATAAAATATTTCAAGTTCATATTCTTATGCTTTCCAAATTTTAACCCTATGTCCCACCACATCTGACGGTGTCCTTCCAACAAGAATGAAACACAGTTTACCATAACCACCTTATGAGTATCATGAAACTAAAACATTATTTCTATCTTCCCATTCCAATCACCCACTTCATGGAGTTCTATGATACCTCATAAAGAGCTAGTCTTGTTCTTAATGATCTATTGAGCCATGTCCTCACTAGGACAAGATTTGGATTCTCTAACATGAGTAGGAATAGATATGGACCCCTGAACCAAAGCATGGATATCCCAAATCACATCTTCCACTAACATCTGATTTGTTGGTGAGGGAGAACTCTTTCCATCCTCTTCCTGTTGTCGCGCAGGAGCTCTCTGATGAGGCATCTTTATACAATAATAAATAACCATATGGAAACCCATAAATAAAATCATGAACACATTATGAATTTTTTTAACACTAACAACAGATCTTAAACACTTACAGGAGTCATGAATAACTAAATCCATCATAATAAAAATTCAAATAAATTTTCCAATATACCTTGGTGACTTGAGTCATATTAGGAGGTGTGCTGGCCAGGAAACCTACTCTCAACCCGAACCTAATGCCTATAAAATTCACGATCCAGTATATGCAGACTCATTAATAAAATAACTTGACCCCTGATGTTTCTATATTTTCTTTGATACCATTTTTTCATAGACCAAGCGGGGATTCCATCATTCCCAAAAACTGACTCACTAACAAGGTGCGAAAGGTGTTAAAAATACCTACAAGATATAAAATTATTATTGGGTATCAATAATATGCTTTGGGAATTATTTCACCTGTTTTTACAAGCATAAACAACTAATAGAAACCAAAATTTCAATAACTAATAAACACAATCAAGAGTGGTTCAGTAATTTTTAGATTCATAGTTTTAAAACATTATAAAAAAGTACTACAATGAAATGGTAACAAAAAACTATTCCAAGAACTTCCATTCAACCAGAGTAGAATCACCTTCAAGCCACCACCACCTATACCTAAAACAAGTGTAACATTAGAAACTAGATCCACCATCACCACCATAAATCATCTTTCCTTTACCTAGGTTATGAATAAAAAATTATACATACACCCAAAGGTGTATGCAGGGTGTCATATAAATCCTAGTATAATTCCAACCAGAAGAAAATATTCATTGCTATAATATCAGACGAAAAATCAACATTTACATTTACCTAAAAAAATTGAAACATTTCTGTGAAAACATTTTATAGAAAACATTATCAATAAAACAAAATTAAATGAAAATCATTTTTACAAATAAGCTTTCATGGAATAAAAATATAAAATTGTTCTACCATATACCAATGGCTATCAGCAAATCACATAAGAATCATACCATGAGAGAGTGAAATGGGTAAATACCTATAGGTAACTAGCACTACTGGTACCATAGAAATCTCGTTCCATGGTGATCAAAATCTTCCAACTCAACTACCAACAATGTTCTCAGGCCTGAGACACTAGAGATGATCCCATCCAATGTTATAGTTGTCTAAAATCATTATCATGAATGATAAACTAGAGAGGATCCCAACCAATGTTCTAGTAGTCTCCAATCACATCACATATTTAGTTAGTGTTCTAATTGTCAATCCTATTAGATGAATCTGAGCCTCATACACTTTCGAATAAAAAAGTGTACTAGTTCTTGTTTTCCCCCTAGATATTTGATATTACCTTTGTTCTCAAATTCTATTCCACATACCACACAAATCATTACATTCACATATTAATTCAAAAAATTACTAGCACACAAGGAAATCACCCATTTCACATTATCACATACACCAACACCATTTAGAAATATATTTTACACCAATCACACAATTTATGAAATCATGTCCAAAACACAACAAGTAAAACTCTTGTAAAAACACATTACTTCCCTAGGAAAAACCCCTTTCCTTTTCATATTCACATCAATAACATTTTTTTTACAACTTATATAATATTTCAAAAAAATATTAGTGGTGAAAAACAAGAAAAATAATATTTATCAAAACCCCTTTCACTTGGAAAATACATTTTCATAACATTTTCACCTCTAAAACTCTTTAAAAATGATTTTTTCACCATTAACACAAGGCATAATAAATATTTAAGAAACCTAAAAACCAATAACACATGATTTATAACCACTATTATTTAAGAAAACCCATTTTCATCACATGAGAATCAAAAACCATTTCAAAAAAATATTTCCCAACACCCAAACAGTTTATAGATCAAATTTAAAAAACCAATAATGTATATAAAAATCATCTGATAATTTAAAATCATAGAACCTCATACATCAGACTAGGAAACCTATGAGAATCATTGAAAAACCACAACCACACAACTAGAAGACACCAAAAAAGGAAATATTGAGAAATAATAATTAAGATATATCTTAACATACCATGATTAAACCCTCCTTAGGTCAAACAAACTACTGGAAAAATAATATCCCATGAAGTAGGGAGGAAAAAACCTAGAGAGAGTGAGGAATCATGCTAAAATAGGATTACATAAAGATTCCTTGAATTTCCTATCCCAAAACCACTAACATAACGTATTTCAAGAGGTCTACGAAAACCTGAAGGAGGCTCCCATGACTACAAATCCTTAATGGGGTAGAATAGTGGTGATTTATGGTTAAACATAGAGTGGGTAAAAATGTAAATTCCAAGATTTTTGATGACCTGGACAGATCTCACATTTATCCCGCACAGTTTTACCAAATGTGTAGAAACCATGTGCCCCTATCCATCCAAGAGGAATAGTATTCATGGTTATCCCCAATGGTTTTACAAACCTTGTTCCAATCGTGTGGTTGCCACTACAAAAAATGGAATTTGGATGCAAACATTCCTGGGTGTGGGTGCACATTTCCCCTAACCATACACCAACATTGTACTACCTACATTCTAACCCAAAATATTCATTTCTCACCAATAACGTATGGGTATACTAAGGGATAAATTCATGAACCAAATAAGTAAAAGAAATACCTCAAAATTAAATCATAGATGCGACACTTTGAGGGTGGAATCGTAGTGGTACAACACCATGAGTGAGTTGTCTAGTATTTTTGGGATGGAATATCGTAGTATGAATATGATATTTCTTCTACCTGTAGAAATTATGCATACCATGACGTTTAGTAAGAAAAAATTCTAGTTTTTTAGGATACCACTCCTTATCATGATTTGTATTACCATGTGACTCTTATTTAAGTATATTGTTTGGGGTTCTTGGATGGATTACACTTCATTAATATGGGCTATGATGTGATGCATGGAACTTAGAGGAAACCATAATTTTAGAGTTTTTAAGTAATCCTATCACAATGATTGAGGTAGAACTATGATTCCCTAGGTCATTTTATAGTTGGTTGACTATAGGATTTTAGTGTCAATCAAGAATAGAGAATTGTGATGTGATGCTTTGTTCATACCTAAAATGGTCCATGGGTCTAGGTCCTTGAACTATAAAACATAGAGTCGAACCACAATTTATCCTTGGTTGGGGATAATTGTGGAATGATTCCCAAGGTGCTTTCATAAATCACCCCTACTTATTTTTTTAAATGGTAATTTCTGATAATTTTCAAGAGTTCATATTTTAGATCCACCTTGGGATACATCGGATTAACATAAACAAAATATGTGGGATATCCAATATTTGGATCCTTTACTCTCGCTATTTTCTCCCTCCAATCATTGTTTTTTGGAGATTTTATTTAGATAGATTCACAGTATGATCATTACTTCTAACCTCCCAATTCTTAATTTTTTTCCTCTATTTCTTTCTCTCGGATATGGTTTTAGGGAGATTATTCTACCGAATCATGTTGGGATTGTCTTGTTTCATGGGGTTTTGGTGTGTGTCATGCAGATGATGTCTCAAAAAATGGTTTATATTATAATATTAATTATTTATCTTGATTTATATTTTTATAATATTTATCTTAGATTTTGGAAAAATATTTGAAATTGTATATTAAATTGGTGTTGAAAATTGGGAAATTTTTTCATCATAGGTCTGGCTGAATGTCAAGAGTGTACTGTACCTAGTGGTTTATGTTATCACTGTAGTAAGTTCCCTTTGTGCGTTTGGAATCAGTGAATCCATCGGGTAATTTTAGATATAAATTATTGGTTTATTAATTGTCTTTTTTTAAGTGATATAGTATGTTCTCGAGGGCTATGTAGTGGTTACTATAAAATTTATATCTATTTATAGACCATCCATTATGGAAGGTATCACTTACATTACTATATTTATTAACTATCTAGTGATTTTACATTCATGTTCCATTATTTTTATTATCATTATCATGATTATTCGAGGTGATGTGATTTCAATGAATAAATTTGGCCAGGTTTATATTGATCAAATAGTCAAAAATGGATTTATATCTTGATAAATGGTTCATTGGTGGCTCATTTGTCAAATAACTATCTTTGTATATCTATATGGGTTTCTAGAGGGATGTGATTGAATTTCAGTTACAATAGGTTTTCCTTCATGAATTTTTTTTTAAAGGGGGGCTTAATTAAAATTGATATTTAATGAAAAGTATTAAAAATTATTTTTAATGAAGAAAAGGTGTATTAAATTTGATGGTTTTGAAATCATGTCTCACATAAAATGCAGGGTTGATAAAATAAATGTTTAATAGAACATTTAGAAAAATTCACTGCATATTTATAACCAACATGTGAATAATTTTGACAATGTTTTGTAAATAGATTTCTTATTTGGTGTAAATGGAATATAGGAGGGATTGGATTTAATATTGTTTTGGACTCTTCAAACATGTGTATGTGACACCATATTTCAAAATACCCATTTCATTGTTTTCATATTTTTTATGGTTTCATAATATTATGATATGGTTCTGTTATGACACATGATAACATAGGAATCATATGTGATCCCTGTTCATAGATAATTGGATGGTTAGATTGGTTTGTCACACTTATTGGGTATTCATTTCCACATAAGATCATAGGAACCGTAAGACACTATTAGTGTGATTGGGTGATATAGTGATATGAAAAGTACAGTGTGGGATGTTCATTATAAGAATTTGGGAGTTTATTAACATTATTCAAGTGTATTATGTCCTTCATAGTTTCTTGGGGGATCACCATGAAATTTAGTAAAATGGTAGAGGATGGAGTTAGTAATGGTTTTAATTATTTATGGTGTATGATGATTTCATAAGAAATTTTCTTTTGGAATTATTATTCGTAGTAAGGAGGCAGTGATAGGGTAAGAGATGAGTGGCTCCTCATTTTATTATTGATATTATGATGGTATGTTACCACATAATTGGTGTAACATGTGACTTTTTTTGGGATAGAGTGATTGAGAAGATAGATCATATGACTTATAAATGCATGGATGAGCTATAGAGTATTTTTGAAAACATATAATAGGATTTCAAAAATGATATTCCGGTTTAATTCTCATATTGAGGAGATTATGAATTTCTCTGATGATCGTGTATTATAATACTTGTTATGGTGAGTACCATTATTCTGTACTGAGTACCCTCTAGCTGAGAGATCAGTTGAGAGGTCTATTAAGCTAAGGGTTATACTGTTAAATGACATTTCCACGTTTCATGTTAAATCTATTTCCCTTGTTGTTCGTGAGATATATTTTATAGCCACATGACCTTCCCTAAGGAGATTTTTGGGAATTTACGGAAGTTTAGTAATGTAGATTCCCTTATAAGACCATATCCATTATTGAAAAATAGAGATGATACATAGATATGGGACCTTACTTATTGGGTGATGGTTAAATATATTTAATTTGTTTCATAATGAGATATCCTCCTTAGATTACATCTATGATTTCAGTGATGGGTTTTACACTAACACTGTACTACCTATTATGATACCTTCCCCTATTGGAATTCATATATTTTGGGATTAGGTATTGAGTTTCATTACTTAATAAAAATCTTTTGTTTCATGATGAGTATCTGATGAACCAGGGAAACTCCCCTCGGTTGAGGGTACCTGTTACAGTTTTATGGGAGGATAATAATTATTTTTTTCTCTAAAACCTACATCCAATGTAAACTATTTGACATGAGATGTATCCAAGGGATATTACTATAAGGGGATGTTTTAACTTATTTTAAGGGTTGCATATTTAGGTTCCCTCCATGGATCACTTACATTGTTTATGATATGGGTTATATATATATCATGGAATTGTAATTTTGATGAATTTATCCAAAGGGTTTCATATATAATGGGACAATCAATTTTCATGCCTTTTCCATGATCGTGTTCCATTTGCATGAAAATATTATATATTAGTTGTTGACATTTGCTGAGGAATGTGAGTTTATGTTTCATGGTGTATTTGTTAAAATATGATAACCTTGTTTGATTACATTGATATTAATTTTCTATTGTACTTCCTAGGGGGTGTGTTATAAAGGACGAACATGTAATCTCATAAGTTTTTCATGGGCATACATTTTATTATAAAATAATTTTTTTAAGAATGATATGGAATCCTACTAGGTCATTAAAGCCGCCCCTACCACTATACATAGCTTGGGATTGGATTTATGTTGGTAGTACTTCATGATTTGTTTCGAGCATTAGTATCACTTTGATCTTGAAACAAGGTTTGTAACAAGTATGCTATTTAAGTAAAATATTTTTTTTGGATTTGATCATTTTGGTTGGGTCATAGGTAATTTAATATTTATATATAAGTTATTGTAATATATCATTACTGGAATGTGGGGTAACATGTTTATATTTTGAAGTTACTCATTATGTTGGTCAACTTCAGCCAATCAGTTATGTTGTGATACAAAAATTATACTATTTATTGATTTAATATAAGATAATATATGATACCTCATGTCTCTTTATAATTTGTATACTTATTTTTTATTTTTTATTTATAAACGAAGTTCATGTCAGATTTTTAGTAGATTCATGCAAGACCTTCCGGATATTATTTTTAGTTATTAATCTATGTATGACTGTACCAGTACCACTCTGCTAATAGGTATCCATGGGTGTGTGGGGAACAATTTTTAAGGTTTTATAGTATCCCCAAATTTGTTGTTGTTTATGATATTTTGGCCATGGTGTTACATGGGGTAGCATATAGTGAAGTGTATATCCAATTCTATTACTAAAATATTACCTTCTTATATTGTGATAGTAAGTTATTATGTTTTATTTTTCCATTATTTTCCTGATTATGAGATCGTGTTAAGGGGCCCTTTTTAATGCATTATAAATATATTCAATGGTTTTTTTAGCAATTTTGAGTTTTTATTTCATGTTTCCAATATGATGTTTGTTAATATTATTATACATATAACCCATCTATAGTTATCATATCGAATCAAAGACCAAGAAATTATATATAATTTATTCTAATTATATGTAATTATTACAAGACTTTAAAAATTGACGGCACGTGATTCTGAGGCCCGGAGTGCCCAGAATGATCTGTTGATAAATGTTAATCTATAAATAGTGCGAGTGGGCAGTTTTACTGAAAATTTGGAATAACTCTTAAATGGGTGCCCAAATCAAAAATATGAGGGCACCGTTGTGTTCAGAATGGTGGGTTTAACCTAAGCACGACTTAAGTATAGTCGACACAGGCCTGAAGTGAGAAAACCCCAAAATGGAATTACCATAAATAAAAAAATATTTGTTTTTTCAAATTATTATAACTCACGAACGGTGAATCAGATTAAAAATCTGCGACCACCATTGAACTCATGAGGTTATTCTATCCTATGGAAGATCCTAATGTTGTCCAGTGCAATCCAACAGTGGATGTTGGTTTTCGGTTGTATATAAAATAATTTCGTAATAATTATTTTATTGTAAAATCCTTACAACTCCTAAATGATAACTTGAATAGGAAATCTGAGAGTACCATTGAGCTCATGAGGGCATGTTCCCCATAGGCAGATCCTAACCTCTACTAGCACGGGTCGTGGGTGACTGTTAGTAATTTTATGAAAATTTTTAAGGTATGTTCAGTAAACATACGGGCGCAAATTTCTATCATTTGAACCGGAGATCAGATTAAAAATATGAGCGCACCGTTGAATTTGTTGCACCAGGATTCGCTTTGAAGAAGCTTAACATTGACCGGAAAGGTTCAGATGAAAATGTTATTTTTTTGACTTTAAATAATAATAATAAAATAACTCCATGAGTTATTTTATTTCTTTCTGTAATTGTTGAGAGATGGGGGCAGGACCACAGTGTTAGTCAGCCATTTTTAATGTGATTCATTAAATTGAGTGACCGTTCTGTTGTATAACCACAAAGTTTGTTGAATTAATGGAACATTAATTTTGGTTCATTAATGAACTGCATTACAGAAATTAAACTTGGGTATTTCCTCTCTTCAATATTAACAAACACTACTTGAAATTCGGGCAATATCCATGGTTTAAAATGGCGTCTATAGGTCCTCAATCTGTGGCTATAGGTAATAGCCACAGTTTACGAGACAGTGGAAAAGTTTGGCGTGGATATAGGCCCAGAATTATAGACACTTTTCAAACCGTGGTAATATTACTATATCCATTTTTAGAAGAATGGCTATAATAGAGGATGGAAATAGTTTATTTCCATGGTTAGAAACTGTGGCATTAGACCTATAGCCCTGGTTTAAAACCAGGGCAATAGACTTATAGCCACTATTAGAAACCGTGGATATAGGGTCTGAAAAAAGAATAAAGAAATATCCCCCACCCCGTACACAACCCCCCTGATGACCCATACCTCATGGATACCCCCTCCTTCCTGGACACCCTACACAAACCCCCCTCCCCCTCCCCAAGACATCCCCCGTACCCCCTCCCCTGGACAACCCCCACCCCCCTTGCAAATCCCCCCTCCTAGATAACCCACCTTACAGACCCCTCCCTCCCTCCTAGACACCCCCTAACTCCTAGAAACTGAACACACCCACCCATCATAAACCCCCTCCCCCTCCCATGGACAGCCCCCTCCCCCTAAAAAGCCACCCCTACAACACCCCTTCAACCATGAAAATCCCCCCTCCACTCCCCAGGATAGTTCCCCCCTCCTGGTCACCCCCTAGACCCTGGACCCCCCCAAAGACAGACCCATACTTCCACTACCCTGGACAGCCCCCCTAGGACAGACCCTCGACACCCCCCAGACAGACCCTTCCCCCAGACAGACCCCCCTAGACAGACCCCCCCTCCCAGGATAGACCCTGGACACCCCTCACCCCTCAGTCCCTGGACACCCCCCAATCATACCCTTAACAGACCCCCAGACCCTGGACAACCCCGCAAACACCCCCCAGGCCCTGGACACCCCCCCCCCCCAGGGAGACCCCCCATACCCTAGACACCCCCAGATAGACCCCCCTTGGACAGAACCTGGAAAGCCCCCCCCCCCCAAGACATACCCCCTAGGACATACCCGGGATAGACCCCCCAAGACAGACCCTGGAAACCCCCTCACCCTTCCCTTAGTCCCCATTCCCATTCCCCTGCCAGTCCCCCTCCCATCCCCACCCCCACCCCTGCCAGCCCCATGGTTAAACCATGATTATTGGTCCCTAATAACACTTTCAAAAACATGGAAAATAGACCCAACAGCCACAGTTAATAACCATGTACATTGATTCGTACCCAACAATACTTAATCACCCAATACTTTCATAATAGATTCACCTTATACCAATACTCACATCCTTATTCAACGAGCCAAAAAATCCACCTTCCAAATAAAACTGAACTCAATCATAATACAATATATATCATAAGAATTAAAAATCACCCCAATATAAACAATATAAAATTTAAATATCAATATCATCATAATAAAAAGAAGTATTTGGTAAAATTAAATGTATATACCAAGAATAAAATTTACTTCTGAAATGTACTACAATATCAGCATCACCATAACTATCATGACCCTAATAATCTCCTATAGAAACACCAACATCATTATCACCTCCCCTAAGACCACCACCACCACCACCATCATGATCATTGAAATATTCATTGGTTTATGCACCTAAATCAGTGGAAGGAGCTAAGAATTATGAAAAACATAATGTATACAAATGATAACACATTTAATTAATGAAAACATCCAATGTTTATTTGGTGATTCATATAATATCAATATGTTACCAATAAAAAACTCTGATATACAATATGAATACAAATGAGAACACATATAATTAATGAAAACATTGAAATATTATTGTGCATGATGATTTGTGAACATAAAATTGAAGATAAATATGAAGGATGTTTAAAATATAGAGAAATATTAAGAGTATTATGGTCTAAAAAGAACAAAATAATAGTGAGAGAGTAATCAAGTTTAGAGATGATTAAAATATTAAATAATATTTATTTTAAGATGCTTCACCCCCCTAGCACCCCCACCCAACCCCCTTGCCCCCCACCTCCACCCTCCCCACTCCCCTGTAGACTGCCTTGCACCATATCTACACCCACCCCACAGCCCTGCTAACCCCCCTAACCCCACCCTCTTACCCCCCCGCCCCACTGTCCTGCTGACCCCCATGCCCCCTTCCCCCTGCACCATCCCCCACTGCCCCCTTGCACTCCACATAAACCCTCCCCACTGCCGGAAGACCCAATCTTCCCCCCTACCTACTCCCCCTTTCCTACAGACCCCCTACCCCTTGTACCCTCCAGCACTGCCCCATTTAAACCCACCTACACCCTCCCCACTACCCTGCAGACCCCCTCCTCCCTACACCCTTCCTCTACTACCCCCTTTCACCCCCACCTGCACCCTCCCAACTACCATGTATACCCCATGCCCCCTCCCCACCCCTGCCCCCTACACCCCACCTGCACCTTCCACACCACCCTACAGACCCCCAACACCCTCCCCACCTGCACCCTCCTCAACTAAATCCAAAACGCACTGTAAAAAATATAAAGAACCCAAAAAATCACAAATTCCCTAATTAAAATTGGTCCGAAGAATAAAAACGTAAAAAAAATTACCCAAATACGATGTTGAACTCACTGTCATCGACGGTGGTGGATAGAACCAACTTCATTATAAATAACCACCTATATAAAAATTGTGTGAAAAAATCAGATATAACAACTTCTTATATATATGTGATCAGTGTGCAAACTATACAAGATAAATGATATATGAATCCATAACCAACAATGAAAAAATAATATTGGGATTGATATGTACATCCCAATACTAAATAACATGATCATTAATAAACCTCTCTTTTTCAAACACATCCTTCAATTGCCTTTTCAAAAATAAAAAATCACCAAAATATGGGAATAATGTAAACTTCCATTAGAACTTAAATGAGAGAATAAGGATTGTACATTGTTCTTACCCCAGAAAATCCATTCCTAGAATGTATTGAATACCTAAAACTCTTCATTCCTATATCCTTCTTGATTTTCCATATTGAAACCACATTTTTTAGCATGTTCTTCTTTTGTAATTCACCTTTATTCTTAGTTTATATAGGTTTATCAATTTTATAAGGTGGAGAATTTTCCATCTTTTATTCTTACTCAATCCCCTAACCCACCCTAACCCCCCCCCCCCAAACCACCACCCCACCTCCCCCTGTACTAGCCTCCCCCCAATACCAGTCCCCTCCCCCACAACCATCCCTTACCCCCTCCCCCTACACCACCCCACCCCTTCCTTTAGCCTGCACTAACCTCCCTAGGCAGCACCATCCCCCAAACACCTGCACCATCACCCCTAACCCCCTATATCACCCCCACCTCTTACCCTACACCATCTCCACCCCTTACCCTGTACTAGCCTCCCCCCAAAACCAGTCCCCCCAAACCAGTCCCCTCCCCTCAAACCCAGTCCCCCCACCTCCCTAACCCCCTCCCCCTACATTACCCCCAGCCCCAAGCCTGCACTAGCCCCAACCCCCCTATCCTGCACCAGCACCCACACCCCCACACCCTTGCACCATCCCCCTAACTCCCCTTCACCACCCCACCCCTTCCCCTATACTAGCCTCCCCCTCAAACCAGTCCCCTCCCCCCAAAACTAGTCCCCCCACAACCCCCCTAACCCCCTCCCCCCTACACCAGCCCCCAACCCCCTAACCTACACCAGCCCCCGACCCCCTCCCCCCCAATTCCCTATACTTATATTATGATATAAATATAAATGTGTGATAAATTGTTATTCTTCATAGTGGTGTATTTTGTAATGTATTTGGGGAATACCTACTCAGTTTCATGTCTGTGTAGTATATTTTATTTTATTCCATCCGCTACTCTGATATTACAACATGTTTGGGTTGTATTTTATTTCATTAAATGCATCATATAGAACTGGTTTTCTTTGTTTCGTATTCACTAGGTTATTCTCATCTCTAGGAAAATTATCCCCCAATGATCTAGTATTACCCTGGAACATATTTATAGACTTTGATGTTATGGGGATTCAATTTAAGATTAATAACACTTCTTCCCATTTCCAATCCAATAGGTAAGAGGAAGGATGTTACACCGGTGGGAGGAAACATTATTACACATATGGAAGATAAACTCATCATATTTGAAGCCTCAATCCAACTATCATATTTCTTTTAATTATATTTGATTGACTTTCATCTTCTACTTATGTTGGGCTTATTTATATTGATCAAGAAATAGAATGAGTGGGCACCCGAGTACACTGTAATTGAGAGTGAGGATCTATCTCTAGTAACAATAGGATATAAGATCACATGGAAGGAGACTAAAAAGGGGGTATCTATTTCCGAGGCCTAACCATATTCACCCACCCTAACTTTGGAGGTGTGGTTTCACTACATGGATGCCTCTATCCTGTTCTATATCGATCAAATTCCAATTCTATTATAGGGTTGTGGGTTATTGTTCAATGAGCCACTAGTCCCCCCATTTTATCTACCTATGACCTACCTGGTCTTGTAGCCTTCCCCTTCCATTGAATTTTCAAACCCTATCCCTATTCCAACTAAAATCAGTGGGCTGAAATGCTGACACTATTTTCAAATTCTTGTTGATATCAGCATCCTGACTGCCCAACATGAGTGTATGCTTGCTTACTAATGCAAGGGTAAGGGACATGCCACCAAAAAATGTGAAGAGAACTACTTTTTTAACCGTAATACCCAAACCATAACATATTTTATATTATAAAGGTACTTAATGAGTATCACTCAACATAAACTCCGACACAGACCACGACTACAATATAGAGTTCCCTTGTAGTATATGAGCATGCTACACCCAGTACCCCATAATTATTCACCATCTCCAAAACTAAATTATTATGATATAAGAAATATATATATAAAGATTATATTATTGAATAACTATTCAACATCTCCAAAAATATCTTACATTAGGGAAAACATGCTGGAAGAATAACAATATATATCAGTATCCTGTAGAAGTGTATCCATCCTTGCTAGATCAAGTGGTATGTTCATGAATACCTCTATAACTGGAAACCAACATGATTGAACAAACACCTCATCCACCACCGGTTCTTTATGGGCCATGAAATATAGTGAAGTATCATTTACATAAAACTAACACTCACCCACATCTTCATTAGTGGATACATACTATTCCATGGGAGCTTTGAAGGGACCTACTCAATTTTGAAAAATTTGAATGTGCTGCCAGAATAATCCAATGAATGAAAGGAGTGAGGTTCCACATATAATAGAGGATTATAGGGTAGAATAACATGACAATATAGTTTTATTCCATTACTATTACCTCCCAAGAAATTCTAACCGAAAGGAACTAATGCTGATATTGTTCTTCCCAAAGTGGAATAGCCCCCCTCATTTGGGATAATAGACCTGGGAATTCATTATTATTAGTCTCCCAATTTCCATGAAACACTTCTCCCATAGTTGTATCATGGATATAATAATTAGGGGATGGAAGTAGTGTCTCTTAATTAGAATCCTCCTCCTATGTGAACAAAAAAATAAAGGACATCAATACAGTTTCAATGGAATTAGGTCCTATAACAACCCTTCTTTTTATTACACACTTAAACCTGATTTATTACATAAAATCTTAACATGGTAAAAAATAGAAGATAGAGAGGTATATATTATTATTGGATTAGGAACATTACATAACATCTTAGAACATAAAACAAACAACATCATTTTTGAAAACTTCCTTTACGTGACCACTACATTACCACGTACTTAGCATTGCATGGGATAACCTGAGGACATGCATAAGAAAATGGTGATCTATAAAGCCCAGTAATGGAATAAATATGGAATAACATGAGAAATATAATATATTTTATACAATAGGCATATAAATGGAGCACATGAGAAATATGAACATAAAGGCATGATAAAGCATGATAATCATAACATGGAAATGTGGCAACAACACTTGACATGGAATTAGCTTGAGCCAAGGATCATTGCACATGGAGAATGAGTATACCCTCATTGCACATGAATAATGAGTAAATAATTGTTGTTATTTAATTAGCATGAGTCAACACCCATTGCACAAGACGTATGATGATACTATACTTTACCCAATGTATTGGACCGCTATCAGGGTGCACCCTTCTTAAACATTTCATTTCCTGAATAAGTGTGCCACAAGAATCCCAAAACAAAACATCATCATTTATTCCATGATAATGGAGTGTGTAATTAATACATTAAACTCTTTAAAAAATAATTAAATGTGCATAATGGTTAATACCCTTGATAGAGAAATGGGTATGGTATTCACTACACAATGAATTTGGCTTGGAAAATCACGGTGCAATTTCGGTAGTGTAACGACGTGACATAAGAACTCATAAAAATGGTTTATGAGAGAGAAATGGGTGTATCATCATATTTAAATGTAATGGAAAGTAATGGGTTCATATAGATACATGTCCCAACAATTGAAATAGAATTTAAAATCATTATACATAAGTATTGCTTGAATGTAAATGAGGAGAGAGAAATTCCTTTGGGAATTTCGGCATAGTAACATGTGCACATGGGATGAATTTAATGATAGAGAAATGGGTATCCCATCATACAAACATAAAGAGGGAAGTACGGGGGTGGTGAAAAATAATACACCAACCTTTTTAATTGACATCAAAAGGGCATTACAACTTAACAAAAATTGGACAAAAATAAGAAAGGATGAAATCCCTTACATAGAAGTGTGAACCGAAAGGCTTGGGAGAGGCTTGAGAGAGGATTCTTGGGATCTTGGGGCACCTTGGGAGGATTGTAGAGAGAGGAGGGAAGGGGTTTGTAGAACTATAAAGGCTTTGAGTGTAGAGTAAGTAAGTGATTGGGTGGGTTTATGTAGGAAAGGAGAAGGAATTCTTTATTATTTATGTTTGGGACACCTCACATTAAACTAATCAATAACACAAACCAGACAATGGTTTTTGCCCATGGTTTTTTCCAAAGGGGAGTGGAAGAAAGTATTTTATAAGGAAAATGGCCGAAATTATTAAAATAATAGGGTTGCTTATGTGGAGATGAGTCACACTCTCAAGGAATTGTTTTTAAAAGAAAAAATGATTTATAAGTCTTGGAAGGTCAACAAAATATTTTTAAAATAAATCAAAAAAATATATAATCACATTATTTTAATGATAAAACATATATTGTCCGAAAATAATGTTTATAGTATTTTATTACCTCACTATTGGGTCATTATGATGTCATAAAACACATTATATATTTAAACGGTATTTAATTTTTACCAAAAAATTCGACTTTCTCAAAAAATTATGAAAAATTAACTGTTGGATAATTTGGACATCCTGATTCCAAAAATAATATTAATTTTATCTAAATAATTTTATAAATATTTGAATTTTTACTTTTAAAATAAAAACTGATATTTACCAAAAATTCATGCGTTTTGACAAAAACAATTTTCAAACCTTAATAAAAATTACAATTGCATTCATAATATTATATGATCATTTATATTTAATAAAGATTAATTTAATAATAATATTTTATTCTTATATTATTTAATTAAAAAATCCATTAATTCATAAAAATAGATTTATTAATTGAATATTAACTAAAAATACTATTTGTTCTTTAAAAACTATTTTACAAATTAACAATAATAAAATTAATGCACATTATTTATACAAAAATAATGTACATAGTAATAGTGCTAGAGTATTGTTACATAACCCCTTATAACACCCTCATAAGACCAAAGGGTAAGGTGTGTGATGGTGACATACTCTTGGGGTGGCTCAGATAACATCACTCAGTTGGTAATCTCTATTAACTTCCACTTCTCCCCTAGTCAGTTCTGCTCAAGATTAATGTGTTCAATCCCTACTTGGGAGCCAAATATGAAGGTATACATATAATATATCATTTTTATAATAAAAATATAAAGGTACATGATTCAAAAGTGAATACCTGGGGATCAACTATCCAACCATGATACATAACAATGTACAGAAGATCAAATATTGCACACTCATGAGTAAACTCGAAATCATCAATTCTGCAAGCATGGTGTATGACAAGTAAATTTGACTAAAAACACAACAAACAGTTACTGATGTCATGAAAAAATGGTATAAAATAATCATTACCTCCTGAATTTTATATTCACGTCAATCCCAGTTGCAAGTCGTGGGAGAAAATCAATTACATCGGTTATGTTTTCTTGTTGGTTCTCTACATAGCATGCATCTCTATCCTGCATAGAAGTAAAAGTCATCAAACTCACAATGTGATCAGTAAAACTAATTGAGTGTCCACCTCAAGAAAAAAACGGAAAATTGGACTACATACCAATGGAGGTGTGCCAGAGGATATTGAGGGTCCTCCTCGGAGCAGCGTCATCAAGGAGGTATGATGGTCGCGTAAGAAGAAGATAAAATTCAATATAATAATAATAATATAAAATAACTACTACATAAAAAACATATCTCATAATAGCATAATTCAATATACGTAGAAACAGTCAGAAACACCGCAATACAATTCAGTATTACAATAATCAAACCTCATTGCATAATAAAATTCCACATATTAAAAATCCAAAAATACAATTCACATAAATAGTGTGTCTCAATATCTATATCATCATATTCATGATAACCATAATCCACACCTCCTACAGAAACATCATCATCACCTCTCACGCCACCAACATCATCATCGACATCAGTATAAGTACCGACACTAACAGTGGGAATGGATCTTCCTACTACTCCGGCTCCAGCTCCAGCTCCGACACCTGTAGAAGAATATACATTAGCAGAACTCATCGACATTACACAAGCGTCAACCGCTGCAGCTGCTTCTGGTGAAAGTGTAGAAGAAAATACAGACATAACTTTCTTCATATTTTCAAATATTACATTTTCTTATTTTTTTCGTTGCTTATTTGATTGCGGAATCCATCTATTGCACTGTGACCAAACCAAAACCGGTAATCAAAGAAATGTTGTCAGTAGACTAGTATCAAGATGGTATAATCTTCTTCCCTGGTCAACAACGCACTCTGCCTTGATGCTCATCTCCTAATACCTAATATATGTGATGGTTCATGCCCAAATTGTCAGATTCGTTTTCTGCCAATGTCTCCAAAGAATTCTATTGATTGAAATATAACATAAATTAAAATGATAAAATAATATATGGAATTAAATTCAGTCAAAATAAATGAAATTGAAATATACTTACAATTTCCTTCTCTGTGTCAGTATTTGGAACAATACCATATTTATTTTTTCTTCTTATACAAAACAAGGTAGAGTGAGGAACATGACCATTGATATTCAATTATTTTTTATGGAAAAACAATGAAATAAATCAAAATTATAAGTGAAAAAAAATTACACTAAATGAAGCAAAATATTTTAATTATTAAATTACCTGTGTTTTCTCATGATTTGGGAGTGAAGTGTGTCCATGAGTATAAACATGATCCATTCCACTCTTATTTCTTTTAATTCTATCTGATTTCTCCTATAATCAAATAATTATATAATTTCATTAACAAAAATAAAAATCGTTTTCATTTAAATAAATTAATATATATAAAAATTTAACAAATACCTTAAACTCTTGACTCTTCTAATAGCCGATCATATCTTTGTATTGTGATATTGGGAAATCATGAATCACCGGTACTTCTTCAAGATCCATGCCAACTCTCTTTTTCCAAACATGATATAAGTCATACTTTTACGCTCACCACATTTCACCTAAATCCATTAACCTTATAGCCTTGGCATTTTTTCCATCCGGAAAATTATATCATAGCTACAGTGGAAAAAATATTTGGTAAGAGAATATTATAAATTAATATATATAAATGGTGATTAACATTACATGCCCAGATCTCTACCCAGACATTGTCCTTTATATGTTCTCTAACTTCCCTCCAACTTATTGGTTGAACCGGAATGATATTGTTGTGTCTAGAAAGTGTTCCCATAATACTTTTACATTCCATACCAATTTTTTAATTACAGACCTTTCCTCACTGTATTCATCCATGATTTGCGTGTGTCGATTCCAAACCTCTCGCATTTTTGTGCGGTCTTATCATCTGGTAGAGACTAGAGATAATCATGAAAAAAGTAAAATAGGATAATAATATATATGAATTTATCCGTAATCACTAACAGTAATTTTTAAACACATACCAGTTGATAGGGGATCTACTGACCCCTAAAGTGCAGCGTCTAGAGGGGGAGTAGCCTCTGTGGTAGGTGGGATATCTACAATAGGAGTACTCTATACAGTAGATGGATAACACTATACAGATGAGGGTGGATATGGATATGGATATGGTAGTGGGATATATGGGGGCGCAGTCCCCTGTACATTGGATGGTGGGAATGGAAAGTAAAGAGGGATGAGAGTCTGAGAACTACCATCTGATGTGGGTGCAGGCAGAAAGGGATATGAAAAATTTGGGTATGGTTAATATGGATGTGGCATATTGGGAGGATGACCTTTTGGTGAATCAAGTGGCATAACAGTAGGCTGAACTGTAGAATCAATACCCCCTACCATACTATCAGCCTCAGTAGTATAATCCAACCATCTCCTCGATGAGGTAGCCTAAAATAACATATATGGTAAAATAAAACGAATGATAAAAAGATAAATAATACTAAAGACCACAATATTCAAACATAAATAGTTATTATAATGATGGCCAGATGAGACATATATTGTTCATTTCTTCATTTTCTTCTATTTCTTATAATATCATTATATTCAGACATTTTGACCAGGAAATTTAAAATAATATTCTCAATTAAATAGAAATAATGAAAAATGTTAAATAATACAGTTGTATCATAAAAAAATGAGGTAAATTTTCAATGTGATATTTAAATTGATAAAATATCATGACATTTCTATATTCAAGAATTACTATAGATGTTCTCAAACAAAAATCGGTCAGACTATAAATACTTTTATATTCGATAGTGGTAGAAAATATATCAGTTAATTTGATATCATGTATGGAAGTTTAAAAAAACACATACAATATTACTATAATGTCAGGTAAATACATACAAATGTGTCAATGTTATGTGTGCTCTGTGAAGAATTCTAGTTCAAAATCTGTTCTAGCAACTGAGTCATCTATGTCATCAAATGAAACATTCTAATAAATACCGACAGGTTCATCCAAAACATCATTTTCATCCATTTCTTCGTCAAAAATATATCTAGGAATGAAATCAACAATAACACCAAATTTTAGTTGTAACGGGTTAGTAAAATAAAAAACCTGTCTAGCCTGTGATGAAAAAAATATAAGGTTCATCAGTGTGAAGTTAGAGATTCATATCAATCACTCTAAATCCATTGTTATCAATATGCATTCCTTGACGTGTCATTGAATCAAACCACTTACATTTTATCATTGTGACATGACCATGTGTATAGTAATCTAATAAAATGATTCCATAAAAAAACTATAATATGATATTTTTATGACCGAGGTTTTCTATCTGATGCACTTTAATAACAATCGGTTGTGGCGCTTATCTTGACACCATCATGCTGTGTTGCCATTTTTTTGCACAAATATTTATAACAAATTTAAATCCATTGACAAACATTTCTTTAGAATCACATACCACATTGTTTGTACTAAAGGATAACACTCTTACTTCATTTGATAATTCAATCATCGGTAGAGTTAAAACCTAAAAGATACTAACATTGACTATTAAACAGAGACATGTTAATATGTTATGAGAATAAAAAAAATCTATTACCTTTGACTTTAAACAAGTAGAAAATTCTTCGTTGTGCAATAGTTCCTTCCTCTTAATATATATTGAGTTATGTCTCCTTTTCATAATTTCTAAATGTTCTGTACAAATATGAAAGCTTAAAAATTTCAGAAGACATGAAGAAATAACCTAATTAAAAATTCATATTTATTAGTTAACTTACATGATATAACCACCAAGCACACCACAGTTGAATAATACTGTATGATGAGCCATTTCCCACTCTTCCCTTCTTAGAGTACACAATGAGTAAGATCCAGATATCCCCCCTTTTTAGATTAGTGAAGGAAATGCAGGGTCAATGGGATCATATTGATCATATTTAGTTGTCATAAGTTAATTGGACCTCATGGCGATGTTAGCCAAGTATGATGAATAGAAATTCATGCATTCTTGTGGTATATAACATTTCACAGTAGAGCTTCTGGGGAGATATTTATTTCTCACATAATATTTCAATGTAAACAACATTCTTTCTGTAGGATACATCCACCAACTCAAAACAGGACCACCAAAAAGAACTTCTGTGTTCAGATTCATAGTTAAATGTATCATAAATCTGAATAATTACAGTGGGAAAATTTTCTCCAAGTCATAAAGAATAATCGGGGAATCTCTCTACATTTTCAGAACAACACTTCTGCTCAGTCTTTTGAAACAAATGTCTCAATAATAATGACGTTCTGTAATCACATCAACTCTAACAAAATGTGAATGTAAATGTTGAATAGAGATTGGAATCTACTCATGTAACAAGATACGGTAATCATGGGTTTTAAGAGATTTTAGTTTCACATCATTTGTATTAACCCATTTCGAAATATTACTTGAATAACCATTTATAACCTTCAAACATTACACGACATGAAGAAATTATTTCTTCTCCACATTTTTCATTGAAAAACAGGAAATAGGGACGTTCCACTTATTTTGACCAATTAACTCAGGATGATGTTTTGCTCTTATACCCTAATCCATCAAATCATGACGAGACCGCAAATCGTCATTTGTTTTGACTTTGATATTTAAAATAGTAGCATGTAACCTCTCACAAATGATTTTCTATATATGAATTACATCTAAAACAATGACACAATAAACTCGATAACCAATATGGAAAATCAAATAATATGATTTTCTTTCTCCAATTGTTATTGGAATTCGAATTAACATGTTTTCACTTTGTTTTATTTGATTGACTATTGCCAAAAAAATAATTCAAATCATCTTGTCCTTTAACAATATCATTCCATGACATTTGTTGAGGTGTCTCATCTATCTTGATGGAATTATCGAATTGTCTTCAATTTTTCCTGTATGAATGATCCATCGGTAGAAATTGTTGATTCCCTTTGATGCTGAAAGTTCGCCGAAACATTAATCTTTGAAAACATGTATTTTTCATAGAAATAGGGATAGATAATTTCCCATTAGTAATCATAATATACATCATTCCATAGGTAGGGAAATCATATATTGTCTATAATAAAGTTTCACGAAACATGAATTACTCCTTCCTAAATGCATCGTACGCCTGTGAACCAACAATCTAAAGCTCCTTTAACTCCTTTTTTAATGGATACAAGTATATATCAATATCATTTCTAGGATCACTAGGTCTAGATATCAATATACTCATGATAGTAAATGGCATCTTCATACACATCCACGAAGGAAACTTATAAATTTGAATGAAAATAGGCCATGTACTGTATGCAGTATGCATTTGGTGAAATGGGTGAAACCATCACCGGATAATCCCAATATAACATTTAGTGGGTTAAATGTCAAATCAGGATGTAACCTATCAAATTTCTTCATTTCCAATCCATTTGCAGGAAGAAATATTTCATCATTATCTTTATTTCTTTCATCTTCAAGCCATCTCATATTATTTTCCATTTATTCTGACATAAAAAGTCTTGGAAGCTTGTGAATTAAAGGGAAGTTCCACATCACTTTCTCTGGTATATGAGATTGCATTCCGTCTTTATTAGTCATCCACCTTGATGTGCCACACTATTTTCACTAACATAACTATACATTTTCCTTCTAGAACAGACCACAATATTTGGGGTAAGAATGAATCGTAATAGATTAAAATCCAAGTTTTTCATCCTACTTTGAATCCATGTAATCATTTTCTAGAATACATGAATCATCAAGCAGTAAATCCTTAATAAATGTAAGGATATAGTCAACCACATTATTAATAAATCCATACATTTCTTTTCCATGATATAAATGCATTAAAAACTCAAGTGTTCTCATTTATCCTCATGCTTGATATACTTGGGCATTTGCATATTCCATCATCATTCTCACACTCTCAACATCATCATACTAATTAATAGATGAAAATTGTGTTCTGGTATTAATTTCCTCTTGCACTGGTCTACATGACGAGATGTATTCAGAAACAAAAGGAAACCAATCAGAAATCAGATTTTTCATACCAATACATTCTGTTGAATAGATGTCATTCACCAATTGTGTTTTTTCTCCATTGTGATACCACACATGATAATTTTTTTTGGAAACCTTGTTTAGTGATATGATAACTCAATTCATTGAGAGTTAACCATGGTCTTCCAACATAATCAATACATGGACATCGAATCAATCTTCCTTCTGAATCATTAGGGCCTGAGAAGTCTAAAAAAATATCGTAACTCCTATTGAAATTCCCCAGTGATCCGATCAATGTAGTACATCCAATATCTATCCATTCTGAGGCATATAAACATACATTAAATAAATAATCAAGAAAATGACTTAACATTATATGTATTGTTTCATAAAATAATAATTAACCATCAATAACATGTCAACTAAAAAATCATAACACATATTATGTTTATGGGAATTCCTAAATGTTTCAAATTATAAAAAATCATGAATATTCACACCTTTCTCTGAACACATAAGAGTATTTTGGTGTACCTCGAACCCCCACATTAAAACCTATATGTTTGAACAATGACTTATATGTTATTTATAGTATTCTCTGATGGGTAGCCCCTATCCTGGTCACCCCTCCACATCCCTCTTGGATTCCCCCACCCCCGGACAGCCCCTCCATATTATACCGCCCCCCTGACCCCCAGGGATAGCCCCCTCCCTCTCCCCCTGCACCACCACACCCCTTTCCCCCCTCCATGCCCCCTGCAAACTGCTCCCCCAAACCCCTTCACCCCAATACTAGAAAACCCCCCTTCCCTTGCACCCCTGCCCACTCCCTGAACACTACCCCCAGACACCCCCCTCCAGGACACCCCTCCCCCTGGACACCCACACCCCCATGCACCCCCACACCCCTTCTCCCTGCCCCCACCTCCCACCCCCTTCTTGGAGATCCCCCTCCCATACACCCACGACCCCCTCCCTACACACTGCTCCAATGGACACCCCCTGCACCCCCACACCCCCTGCACACTGCCCCCAACCCCCACACCGGACAACCCCTCCCTGACAGCACCCTCCCCCTGTAACCCCAACCCCCCCCCCCCCCCCGCACCCCACACCCCCTACTCCCTGCACACTGCCCCCACCTCCAACCCCCTACTGAATGACCCCCCTCCCCCTACACCCCCAGCACCCTCCCTACACACTGCCCCCTGGAAAACCCCTACACCCTCACACCCCCTGCCACCCTCCCCTGCACCCCCACACCCCCTGCACACTACCCCAACCCCCACCCCATACACCCCCATCCTGGATATCCCCCTCCCCCCGGCACCCCCTCCCGCTTCACCCACACCACCTAATCCCTACACACTTCCCCCACATCCCACCCCCTACTGTACAACCCCCCTCCCCCAGCACCCCCTACCCCCTTTCTGTACACTACCCCCTGGACACCCCCCTTCACACTGTCCCTCAACGCCCACCCCAAACACCCCTCCCACTGGACAACCCCCTCCCCCTACAACAATTTCACCCACTACCCCCCTCCCCCTGCACCTCCACACCACCTACTCCCTACACACCACCACCCCAACTCCCACCCCCTATGGGACAACCCCCTCCCCCTGCACCCCATGCCCTCTCCCTGCACACTACCCTGCCTGGACACCCCCTCCCATTCCACCCCCACACCCTCTACACACTGCCACCCCAACCCCCACCACAGACACCCCCCTGGACAACCCCCATCCACCTTCACCCCCTGCCACCCTTCTATGGAATCACCAACACAATTGATGTATCAAAATAGATTAGAAAAAAATACATGTAATACATAGGCTAAATCCAATATCTCATCTAGAAACAAATCCATACTGAGTGCTCTGATAGATGATAACACATAATAAATCATATTTATAACCTATCATGAAAACACTCACTAAACCTGTTCAGAACATCAAAAATAAATAAAATAAAAACCTATAATAAGCACTAAAAGGATAATTATTTATTCATAAATATAGGATAACCATATAAAAAACATAACCTTTTATAACAAAATGAACATGTGATATTCGTACATCATTAAGTAAAAGATGATCTCCATAGGATATAGATCAATATTTTTGATAAAAAAATAACAAACGAATAATAGATTCTCAATCATAAAAGATACCATATTATGTATTAGAGTGTCTTACATTTCTATGATAAGCAACCCATGCTCAATAACCATACATAGGGACGTCCCCCTTACCCAAATCCTTGATAAAAATGTCTGAACATGCACTAAGGTACCCTTGTAGGGTGTGATAATACAAACCTAGTAGGAAACCATAGAAAAGACCATATATTTAGTGTTTAAATATGTGTGAGTGCATTCACTAATGATATCTAAATAACAAATCTGTTATGTACCCATGTCAGGCCATCATTCAATAACCACATTTTGATTAACCCCGACACTACCTGATTTTCCCAATGCCAGAGGGAATAACATGTTATACAAAAAACCATTACCAACCATATAGGCAGAGGATATATTGGATGGAATAATATAAAAAATGTCCCAAATTGGAAACAAATAATGAAAAGTGATAACATAATCATCCTTATATATACGAAATGGATTTAGAGAAGTTATAACGCAACAAACCTATTATATAGGAACAACATCACAAGGAAGCTGTAACATAGCCAACGTCCCATATAAGAAACTGATCATGAATAATGAGTAAACTAATCACCAAATTATATAGGAAATAGATCATGGTAAAGGTGTAAAAAATCCCACCTATAATATAATAAATGAATCATGATGAAGGTGTAACATAACTGACCTTCTGTATAGGAAAAGAATCCTGAGGTATGTGTAACACAACCAAAATCTAATACATGAAATGACAACCTATAATAGGCTACAAGGAAAAACTATTTCGTAAGACCTATGGAAAGGTCCCATGTCCCCACCTCATCCCCAACATGGAATTTTAATCCCACATAGACTAATTATACTTTGAATACAAGGTATACCCATGATCTGACCATATGATTTATGGCCCATTATATGAATCAACCAATATAAGAAACCAAGCCTATTGGATAATTCTCCCACTACATCTCACCACTATATAGCATATCATTTATTCTCAAGACCCATATTATTCATAATAGAGGAATAACATGATCCATAATAATGGGTCAATATAACCACCCCTAGATGATGTAAAAAAAACATAGACATCCCACTGTAGGTCTTGATAACTATGTTGTAAAAAAATCATGAAAACCATCACTACATATTTTGGGTTCGTTATAATAAAATATAAAACTCATAAACCACCCACATGAAGTCAATTCTACCATTTATAATCTATCTAAGATCTTAAATATGGGAGTCAGAAGAACCACATTCATACTCATGCACCTACATGTGTGGCAGTTCATGTTATCCCATATAAATGATGAAACATGATATGGAACTCCCACATTAATCAACTAAGAGTTACCTTTCATTTTTGATTCATCCAGTTTGACTTCAATTAATCACCTCAAAAACCTTGAAAAAAACTACATAAATCAAGGATGTAAAATGTAGAGAGAACGATGAAATAAATACAAGCTCGAGGATTTCATGCAGTCAAACATACTGAAATGGACTGAGTATAACATATGATGATTTATCCTGTTATCAAATGAGGTGGGGAATCTCTTAGAACTTTTGGGTAAGGAAAAAGGTGTTTCCAATCACAGATAGGCTGGATGATGAAGGAAAAAGAGGTAAAAAAGAGTTTATAAGGGAGAAAACATAGAAAATTTACTAATGTATCTACCCAAGATGACTACAAGGTTCCTAGTTTCCTATTGGTCACCATTTAAAAAATAAACAGCTTTCTTGTGGGGCATCATGAGTTACTTCCCTCCAGAATGTTCATTAGGTATACCGAGGGCTCTTGATGCATTATTTCTATTGTATGAATATGGTTACCCATCATTGAATTACTGATAACACATGAAACCACAAATCATAGTACAACCTTAAAATCATAACATTGATGAAATTAGATGATATAAAATACCAGTGTTGATTGGAAGCTTCTGGGAGGAGGTCTCCGTAGTGACAGGTCATCCGAAAGGAGGGCGCCACGGTGAGAGAGGTCTCTGGGGAGGAGGGTGCCACTATGAGAGAGGTCGTCGGGGAGGAGGGCGTCGTGGGTAGAGAGTTCGTCAGAGAGGAGGGAGCCACCACTAAGAGGAGAGGTCGGGTATGAGATAACAGGAAGGGGAATTCATTAGGGAGGAGGACACTGCGGTGAGGAGATGATGCAGAGGAGAATTCGTCGGGGAGGAGAAGTCTTTGGGGAGGAGGACGCCACAGTGAAGAGAATTCATCTAGAGGAGAATTCGTCGGGGATAGTAGGTGTGAGGTGAGTAGCGAATCTGGGAGGACGATCCTGACACAAAAAAATTGAAAGGAGTGGTAAAAACAGATTTATTAATTAAACAATGGTAATTAGAATGGTATAGCCACAGACCAATAAAACTGTGGATATAGGTCTGTGGCTATAGATTTAATTTCTAGTAGTGAAATCTTGGGCATGGGTTTTGGATACCCTGCGAGAGGAACCTCTGATGAAACAACAGTGACATCTTCCTATAATTAAGAACGCTGATTCGAATATGCTATTATGGTTTGGAACCAGACATCAATGGGCGATGGCGAACACTGATGCAAAAAATCGAATAAATGATTCTCCTCCTTCATCTTCAGCGAATCCATCATATTTAAGGTGGGTGTTACGTGCTTAATTCCTCCCTTTTTCACATTCATGAATATTATGAATAACACTGATCAACAATCCAACAGGTTGATCCATGTTTCATTGATTAATGTGGGAGGATAATGAGGGGTTACTTAATATGAGTTTCTATGATTAAATAATCATTCACATACTATAACGCTAATACGGAGGGAGCGAGCCGAACCGAACAAGCCCAGACCCTCTTCCGATCACGTTATTGATTGCGTTCTTTGTTGTTGACCAACCAATATGGAAGAATGATGAAACCAGGGGCCATGCGGTGATGGAAGCATCCCGGTAGCCCGTGGTCACCATCAGAAAAGAAAACAGGCCTCTAGAACATCACCAGAGGCCCGCAGAAGGTCTACCGGTGCATCGACACCGTCAACCGAAGGAGGCAGAAGACGAATCTTGCTGAACATGAATAGGATTTGGTGCCCGAAGGAATCGTCATGGACAAGGGTGTCCAGCCAATTCCAGCCGCATGGATGGAAGGTGGCGCAGTGTGGATGAGGGACGCGGCTCTTAGCCACATAGGAGGACGGACCCGCATCCCGCTGGTCCTATAATTGACAGGTCCATGCAGACCGGCTAGGTGGAGTGGAACCAACTGGAGCCAAAAAATGAATATCCAAACACACATTTGTCTGTTCGGGAAGGGAGCCGACCACCATGCTCAAATAGCGGGAAACACCTAGCTTGTGGGCTGGGTTGGTCCACTGGCCCGACATGGTGCGCCCAGCCGGGTGTGCCGAGCTGAGCCGATGGCCCAGACCCATCAGGTCGGGCCCCACCAAACTGGGCCGAGCCCGGCCAAAATGGGTTGAGCCTGGCTAAACTATGCTAATCCTAGTAGGCCTAGTCAGGTCGGTCCAACTAGGCTGGACCGGACCCAGACCCTTCATGGACCAGTTTCGCTAAAATGAGCATATCTTCTAAACCATATGTCTGTTTGACGAAACATCTGTGGTGAAAAAACCCTTAGTATGAGGCAGTCCTTTTGAGATACTATACATAGGGTTTTGGGGAAATTTGGAGTGTGGACAAGTTAGATTTAACTTGAATCCAACCGGGCCCTTGATACTAAAATTCCTATAACATACAGACCAGATTCTCGATGGACGCATCGTCTCTTTTGTTGGAACCCTTATTATACGATAGTTTTTTGGGATACTTCATTATGGTATATTGTGTTGGTTGGGGTACAAGTTATGTATTGAGGAGCACATTCTCCTGGAATCAATCGTTCTATGTGTAGGAATCCAGTGGCTGGCTGTGACATGAAGAAGAAATTGCGATCCTATGAGTGGGTCAGCATTTAGCGATCATCTGTGTGTCAACTCCAAGAAATACTATATGGTTAAGCACCTATAGATCCTATGAGTGGTTCAACATCTATAAATACTCTGAGTGGGTATGAATCTTGTGATCCTTTGTGGGTCGGCACCTAGGGATCCTCTGTCGGTCAGCACCTAATGATCCTCCGTGGGTCAGCACCTATGGATCCTCATGGGTCAGCAGCTAGAGATCCTCTATCGGTCAACACCTAGCAATCCTATGTGGTTCATCACCTAGATATTCTCTGTGGGACACCACCTAGCGATCCTATGTGTGTCTGCACCTAGTGATTCATTGTGGGTCAGCACCTAGTGATCCTCTATGGGTCAGCACATAGTGATTCTCTGCAGGTCAACTCCTAGAGATCCTATGTGGGTCAGCACCTAATTATCATGTGTGGGTTAGCACCTAGAAATCCTTTGTGGGTTATAACCTAGGGACCTTTTGTGGCCTAGGAGAAAAATCCTCTTAACATAATATAATCATTTATCTTTATGTCTAATTATATTTATTCATGTTCTTTAAGTTATACACCTAGTTTGAGCTGATTATATCCTTGTTCTTTGTGATTGAGAGAATTATTTGTGGTTTTTTCTTTTCGGAATTCTGAGAGACAGTCGAGGGTCTTATGTTCCCTACTTGGTATTGTTATACTCACCCTTGCAAGGGATTTTCCAGCACTTTGTTGTGTCTTGGGTAGAGGACAAACAACTTTGACCGAGGTTAGAGTGCTAGGACCAGACAGTGCATGGAGGTGCCCGGTTCATGCAGAGAGCCTCAGTGATGAGATGTACCTAACCTTTAGGTAGGATCCTCGGTGGATGATCTCTGGAGATGTCTAATTTTTCTATTGTATTATCGCTTTTATTTGGGCTTATATATTGGCCACATTCATTCTATTCACACTTTTACATCAACGGTTATACTACGTGGTTTACTTTTTTTGTGTACCTAGTGTGTATTTGTACAGATTTAATGGAATTTCCTTACCGTTTTAGGGATACACCTTTCTAGTCCTAGTTTCCAACCCATGGATTATGGAATGCGGTTTTGGGGTAGTCACAACATGGTCCCTGGTGTACGAGTCGTGACAAAGTGGTTTCAAAGGGAGGTAGGTTCTACCAGACACGATAAGAGTCTGTATTTTCAATGGGGGAAATAGTGTTAAGTGTCTTTAGTTTGGATTTTAGTCATGGGAATCCAGTGTTGGTGTGGTGACCAACGTATCCATACACCAGGATCCTGAATTTTATTTTCCTACTTGGTACACAAAAACACTAGTTTCATGTGTTTTGAAAATGTTTTTATGTTGATCACTTTTGAGTCAACTCATGAGGTATGAACTTTTGACCATGGTTCATCTTGATTCTCTTAAAAAATTCCTCCACATGGATAGCTATCCAGGATTCCAATGCGTGACCATGATGATGGTCCACATAGTGATAAAAATTTAGTTCAAGGACTATTACCTGAGATAGTACCTTTGGGTGGTGTCCTAGTGATACCACTGCCTATTGGAAAGTAGTTACTACCAGCACTACCGGTAGAGGAAACATGTAGGTCCAGTTCCTTACACAAGTTTCAGTGATAGATACCACTCAAGTACTGAGGGGAGCCCGACTCACAAGAAGCTAAGGACTGGCTTGAGCTGGTGACTGAGTTTCTATCTAGCTAGGGCACCATTAGATCGGATGGCAGTCCTGGAAGTGAGCCTTATATGTGGCTCATTAGGGAGATGGTAAGGTTTAGATTACCCTGACCTTACGATGAAGTGACCACTCTGTAGATGGATCTTGAGAACCTTACTCATAGAAGGGGTATCTTGGAATAATAATATAAGGGGTTTGTGTTCCCATGAGCTTCTACAGCTTCGACAGGACGACATGTTGGTAGATGAGTATTCATAGAGGCTTACCGACCATTCCAGGTACTCGATGAATAAGATACGACTAGTGGTTCATGGATCAGACCTCTGAGAGATATTTTATTAGGGAAATTTGAGCCAGTACTACACTTCTGTGCATTCCTACTGATGTTAGGGTGATATAGAGAACCTTTTGTTGTTCAATGTTCATTGGATTAGTAGATACAACCAATAAATGTCAGCAATGGGAAAGGAGGAAACTGGCGTTAGTCTCGAAGACTTGGACGTGTAAAATGTTTTGGGAATAGGAAGTGATATGGATAGATGAATCTACAGGGTAGAAGATGTGGAAGAAGAGATAGAAGAGCAACCAGTTTTGGTATACATTTCAACATGTTACAACCTCCAAACCAATGTGGTCCCCACCAGGCCCAGGGGGCAGGAGGATAGAGGAAGGGAGTAGCTGCATGCGGTCAAGGAGTGTGACCCATGGGCTATAATAATGAGTTGAGGGACGGTCTGTGTCTACTAATAGATGCCATATATATAGACATAGGTAATAATAATTCCTTCTTTTAATGATTTTTTTTCAAAACATAGAATTTCTGTTTAGACCGTTGACTTGATCCTTATGTCTGGAGATATATATGGGAGGAGACTCGATAATCATACATATGTCGATGGTGTGATGTGACCCTTGAGGTGAGAGTTTTCTATTGGATCTTCTTTGTGATAGCATCGAGGCCATATGACATTAGTTTGGGTATGGAATTGTCATACACAGTTCATGCTCAATTTGACTGTTTTAGGAAAAAAGGATGTCGCATATCTGCAGCATTGGAATGAGGTTTTCCTTGGTCCGAGAAAAAGGAAACCTAGGTAGCACGGGATAAACTCATGCATATAAGGGTGAAACAGATCCTTCTGGAGTCGACCCGCCTTAAACTCATGGAAGAAGGTCTATTGAGTTTTTAGTTCCCAACAGCAGTGGCAGAGTGTGGGAACATCTATTCAAAATATGTTTCTAGGATTACCTCCTTACAGGGGGTGGGACTTCTGCAATGGCTTGAACCCAAGGAAGACAACAATATCTACAAATTCATATTGAATGTCTCTCATGGTGCTCCGGGATCTGAGAGTCTAGTTAGAGGACTTTTAGAGGAAGGGATTAGTAAGGACCAATGTTAGAGGTTGTGTGTTAACTACCAGAACATTAACCTAGTGGATGTGGAGAGTGAGAAAAATCAATCAATGGGTCGATGGGCACATAAATTAGTTAATGGGTGTAGCGTTTCCCATGGATGGAAAGGTGCTCATAGGATTTTTGTAGTGATTTTGTGGTGATGGTTGTAGTTATTCTAGGACTATGACCTTAAGGTAGTATATAATCTTGGGAAGGGGGACGTGGTGGAAGAAGCACTCAACAAGAGTCCTGGTTTATAGTTGCTGAGTGAGGCGATAGGGAAGATAGCCGCATTGCACTTATCCATCATGGATAGTGATGGAGAAGTAAACCTACAAACCATGACTATCACTCCCCCACTCCTTCAGTGTATATGAGAGGCACAACTTAGGATATTGACTACAATTCTCAACGTGCTCAAATATCCTAATGAATGGTTCCTGATGGATTTTTCTACATGCGGGGATCACATCATCATTTTCTGAGGATACACCATCATACCAGTGACATTATGGGAGGCGGTGTTGAAAGAATTCCATAAATTACCTTTTGTGGTACATCAGTGTGTGGTAAAGATGTACCTGGACCTCCGATTCCAGTACTGGTTCCCAGGGATAAGGAAAGTGGGGGCGGAGTTTGTTACATAGAACCTCACATGTCAGAAACTAAGAGATGAGCATCAGGTTCTAGCATGCTTGAACTAAAATTTTTACCCCCAGACAGATGTTCAAATAGAATGGACCATACAGAACATAGAGGACATGCTTCGTGCTTGTGTCCTAAATTTTGGTCATAGTTGGGAAGACCACCCACCCCTGGTGGAGTTTGCGTACAAAAATAAATATCACTCCACCATTAGAATGACACCATTTGAGGCCTTGTATGAGCATCCATGCAGATCACCTCTATGCTAGATAGACCCAAGGGAGTCAGTACTCATGGGTCCAAATTTGGTATGTGATACCATTGAGAAGGTGAAATCATCCAGAAGTAGATAGAGACTGCACAAAGAAGTCATAAGTCATATACTGAAAGGAGACAGAGACTCTTAGAGTTCGAGTATGGAGGCCATGTCTCCCTATGGTTCTCACCCCGATGAGGATTGTGGAGATTTTGATAGGGATGTATGATATATCTGAGGTTCATCAGACATTTCCATATTCATAGCTAATTTGGAAATGTGGCATACCACCAATCTCTTCCCCCAGAGATGCACTAGGTGCATAAACCATCGCATGACTCATCGCAAGTCACAGCTGAGGAGATATGTGCATGACCCATCGCATGTCATCGACTGGGGAAAGCTAGACATTGGCGAAGGGGAAACTTTTGCAGAGTTTTCAGCATAAATTGAGGGTCGAAAAGTGATGGTCCTCTGTGGATGTTTGATTCCTCTGGTGTGATTTCAGGGGATGAATTAGAACCTCAAAGAGGGAAAATGGGAGCATGAGGCAAAGATTCATGCTCAGTACCACACATATATGATTTTCCTTTGTTTTGGATTTCAGGGACGTAAATCCATATGGTGGGGAGAATGTAAAATCCCAAAAATTCCGTATAATTTTTTTAATTAAATGTAATTATTACAAGACTTCAATAACGGACGGTACGTGATTCTGAGGCCTAGAGGGCTCGAAATGACCGGTTGAAAAATGTTAAGCATTAAATAACGCATGTGAGAAATTTTCCTAAAACATTGAATAACTATTAAATGGGTGATCAGATTAGAAATTGGAGGGCACCATTGCATTCAAGATGTTGGGTTTAACCTTGGCACAACATAAGTTTACTCGGTGCATGCCTCTATTGAGAGAACTGAAAATGGCATAACCATAAATAAAATAATTAAATAAAATTATTTTATTTTTCATATGCTTATAACTCATGAATGGTGACTCAGATTACAAATATGAGACCACCGATGAACTCATGAGGGTATTCTTTCCTTAGGCAGATTCTTATATTGGCTGGCACAAGACAATAGTGTATGTTATTTTTTGGCCATAAATTAAATAATTAAGTAACAATTATTTTATTGTAAAATCCTTATAAATCCTAAACGGTAACTTCAATTTGAAATCTGAGAGTATCGTTGATCTCGTGAGGGTGTGTTCCCCTTAACCGGAGCCTAGCCACTTCTGGTGCGGGTCGAGGGTGACTACTAATATTTTTTTGATCTTTTTTAAGGTACGTTCTATAAACATGCGAGCACGGATTTCTATATTTTGAACCAGAGATCGAATTACAAATCTGTGCACACTATTGAATTAGCAGTGACGAGATCCTCTTAGGTGAAGCTTAACATTGATCGGAATGGTCCAGAAGAAAAAGTTAATTTTTGTACATTACAAAAAAATTAACACCATGAGATATTTTAATTATTTTTGTAACTATTGAGCATCGATGGTGGGACCACAATGTTGGTCGTTCATTTTTAAGGGGATTCATTTTATGGCCTGACCCATGGGTTTCTTTACAAAAAAGTATGTCAAATTAATGGAACATTAATTAAGGTTCATTAATGAACCACTTTAATGAAATGCAACGTGGGTGGATCCTCTCTTCTATTTAAACAAAGTTTAGGCATGGGTTTTGGATACCCCACGAGAAGAACCTATGATGAAACACTGATGAATTCTTCCTCCAATGAAGAATGGAGATTCAATGATTCCATTAAGTTTTCAAACCATACAATGAAGGATGATGGCGAACACTGAAACAAACCTTCGAACAATGGATTATCCTCCTTCACCATTAGCGAATACAATGTATTCTAGGTAGGGGGTAATGTGTATTATTCCTCCCTTTTTCCCATTCTTGAATATTATGAAGAACACAGATCAACCATCCAATGATTTGATCAAAGTTTCATTCTTTAATCTGAGAGAATAATGCGGGGTTACTTTATGGGTTATTTTATGATTAAATAATCCTTCCAATATTATGATGCTAACATGGAGGGTGCGGGTCTAACTAAACAACACCCAGACCCCATGGCGATCTTAGTATTGATTGCGTTCTTCGTGGGTGACCGACCAATACAGAGGAAAGATGAAATTGGGGATCACACGATAATGAGTGTATCCCAAGAGGCTCATGGGTGTAGTTGGAAAATAAAACAGACCTCTAGTGCTTCACAGGAGGCTCACCGAAGCTCTTCCGGTGCAGTGGCCCCAAAAACCGGAGGAGGCGGTGACCATGTCTCACCGGCCACAATGAGGTGGTGGTGCCCAAAGGATCTATGGAGGAAAAGGGCAGATGACTAACACCAACCGCGTTTATAGATGGCAGGGTGACGTGGAGGAGGTCTATGGTTCCGAGCTGTGGAGGAGGGCGGACCCACACCCTGTGGGTCTCGCAATTGACCAGTCCACACAGTCCTTCTAGGTGAAGTGAGGCCAAATAGCACCACTGATTGAAGAACATAATGTAATTTAGTCCCCTCGGGTGGGGATCTAACTCTTGCGCCTAGTTGGCTGGCCGTTCCTAGCTGATGGGCCATGCCCAGCCAGCAGGTCAGCTGGGTCGGGCAGAGCCTGCGGAGCAACCCCTTCGGGCTGGGCCCAACCAAACTGGGTCAGGCCCAACACCTTTGGGCCAGGACCACCTGAATAGGTATAGTCCCAACGTGCCGGGTCGGGTTGGTAGGATAGGCTCAGACTGAACTCAGACCCTTCATGACCCAGTTTCGCTAAAATTGGAATACCATCTAAACTAGACGTCTGTTTGACAAGTCATCTACATCGCTAGATCCCTTAGGGAGAGTTAGCCTTTTTCAGATACTCTACATGGGTTTTGGAGAATGTTGGAATATGTCCAGGTCGGATCGAACATGAATGAAACCAGGCCCTCAGTACTAAAATGCCTATAACTTACATACCGGGCGTCATATTGAAGTATCATCTATTGCATTAGAACCCTTATGATATGGATGTTATTCAGGTTACTACTTTGTGGGACTTCCTGGTGGTTGAGGTAAGACCAATGGCTTGAGGAACGGATCCTCTCAGAATCAATCATGTTAATTGTAAAAATCTAGTGGCTGGACGTGACATGAAAAAAGAATGGTGATCCTATTAGTGGGTCAGCATCTAGTGATCCTCTGTGGGTCAGCACCTAGCGATCCTATGTCGGACAACACCAAACGATCCTATGAGTGGGTCTGCATCTAGAGATCCTATGAGTGGGTCATCACCTAGCGATCCTATGTGGGTAAACACCTAGAAAACCTCCGTAGGTCGGCACCTTGCGATCCTTCATGGGTCAGCACCTAGCGATCCTCCGTGGGTTAGCACCTAGTGATCCTCTTTGGGTTAGAACCTTGTGAGACTTCATTGTACTACAACTAGAGATATTATGTGGGTTGAAACATAGAGATCTTCTGTGGGTCAACACCTAGAAATCCTCTATGGGTCAGCACATAGCGAAACATAGTGGGTCAACACGTAGCGATCCTATGTGGGTCAGCTCTTAGAGACCCTCTATGGGTCAACACCTTGTGACCTTTTGTGGTCTAAAAGCAAAAGCCTCTCTAAATAATCATATTATCTATCTTTATGCATAATAATCTTTATTCCCGTTAATTATGTTATATACCTAGTTTTAGATGAGTCTTTTCTTGTGCTTAGTGATTGATATCATGCAGTGTAGTTTTTCCTTTGTGGAATTCTCAGAGACCTTCAGGTGTCTCGTGGTCCCCACTGGGTATTGTTATACTCACCCATACACAGGCTTTTCCCGCACCTTGTTGTGTCTTGTGCAGATGAAAGACAACTTTGACCGAAGTTTGGGAGCTAGGAAAATACGGTGCACAGAGGTGACCGGTTGACACATAGAGCCGCAGTGATGAGATGTACCTACATTTCATGTAGGATTCTTGGCAGACGACCTCAGAGGCTGTCTTCTTTTTCTGTTGTACAATCTCTTCCATTTGGGATTTTATACTGTCCACTTACTTTTAGTTCACACATTTACTTCAGTGGTTTCACTACATGGTTTAACTTTTTTGTGTACCTAGTTTGTGTGTGTATAGGTTTAAAGGGAATTCCATCCCATTTTATTGATACATTTTTTAGTGCTAGTCACCAACCCCTGGCCTATGGAAGCCGGGATTGAGGTAGTTATGGCACGGGGCCCAGGGGACGGGTCGTGGCAATATAAATAGCTTATTTATCTAAAATTATGATCATGTGATACATTATTTGACATTGATGTTGAACCGCTCTTGAGTGGAGGATGATGTAATAATGTGATTTTTTCCTTAATGTACTAATTTAGGATTAATATTTAGTTTAATTATGTTTTATGAATGATATATATGACAAATACACAAGATTACGACATCTCTAGAAAATCTATCATGTTATAAATTCATAATAAGAGGGTTGTTTTATCATGTTATTATGATACCATTATATTTTATTAAACTCATTAAAATGAGTCCTAAATATGACCCCTATCAAAGAAACCACCATGAAGTATTTATCACATCCAATGAAAGTTTTTAGATAAAAATTTCATATACATTAGAAAAAAATTAATTATGAAACCTTAATGCTAATTGTTTTCATTTGATTAATATTACTTAGTATAGGTGTACCAATATATTTGATGAGATGGTTGATAAAATGGATTTTTACATAGATTATATTGATATTAATATTATGAATATGTAATATACAATTTTTTAGAGTGATGTTTGATATAATACATCTTTATGTGGACACCACTAATGTTATGGATCTATGTACAAACAAAAATCTAGAGAGGGAGTGGGTTTTTGGATGGATTTATTTTAGGGTCTTGATAGAGAAGCTATTATTTTATATATTAGAGCAAGTATATTTGGAGAGATAGTTTGTGGGGGATTTTAAATGTTTTATAATGTTTTATGTTTTATGTTATATATGTATATATATAATGAGTTTTTCAAAAAATAATGTGTATGGAAATAAATGTGATACCACTAGTTTGTGTGGATCTTACCCAAGACACATTATATATATATATAATTTTTAAATGATTTACACCACATTGTGTCTTTTTTATTATTTATTTCACATTTAATATATTTAGTTACCTATAAAAATAACTCTACATAATATTTTTATATTCATTTATAATTTCATATTTTTTTCACGAGTACATATATTTTAATATATTTATAGGATCTTAATAATAATATTGTCAACAATTTCAATGATATCAAAAAATAAGTTGATTCTTTACACATGTTTGTGTGTAAAAATGATTCCTAATAATTCATATTTTCATGAACTAATATTTATATGATATTATTGAGGTATGGAAGAAACTGTACTATTTTTTGTGTATATAGGGAAAATCCATGACAAGGTTCATTATAGAAAAATCTGTCACATTCACCTATGGATTATGAAATATTAATAGCATAATGGATTACAGAAGTGAAAACTACAATATGCATCTCTCATTTGACCAAGTCATATTCTTTTATATTTTTAGACAGATCATTTTCAATTTAATGAAACACCATAAAGTATGAAAAAAACCATTCCATTAGGTAAATTATTATATAATAAATCTTAGTGGGAGTTTGTATCCAAAGTAAGGAGTCTTATGCTACCATTGAATGGAATACATAAGTTCAATATAATTATTTTTGTGTATTTCCTTTATAATGTTTTATGACCAATACACCAAGTTAGGATGGAGGCATCTTCAGTTGAGAGTGTTTAATAATTTTAATAGATAAAATTATTTTTGATGGTTATTCTGGAGTGTTATCTAGGATGTATACAGGTAAAATTTCATTCCATATATTAAATGGGTAAAACATGTCAAGGAATGGGTAAAATTTTCCATGCTAAGATGATAAGGGAATAAATAATGTTTTTAAATGAAAAATAATTATGTGATAATAAAATTATTTTCATGGTTTTTAAATTTAATTGGTTGAAAAAATAAATTGGGACCATGTTGAAAGTAACCACATCATTATTTCTAGGATTACCAAAAAAATTAAAATATATATCCCATAAAAACATATATTGATTTTTACGTTTATGGTTTTATATAGAAGGCCGCAACATTAAACATTACATAATCATGAATTGAGTTAGTAATTCACATTGAGGATCTTTTTTGGTTTAGATAATTAAAGAAATAGGGCACAACTTATACATAACAACTTGAATATTACATGTAAAAACATTTACTCGGACCAATTTTTTTCACAATAATGAAACTCCTTAAATAAAACAAGAATTCATTTCTTACCACAAATATTATTGAATTATTATTTGTTATTACCCTTCCTTATACCCTGTGGAAAACATTTTAGAAACATTGGATGAGCATAAAGAAGCTCAGTAAGGGTTATAAAATAAGGAAAGAAAACATTAGTCCATAAATTAATACAACTCAATGAAATCAAAATTTTCACTAATTTAACATATTCTCTTTTACATACCTCATGAAATCATAATATTTATGAATAACACATAGAAATCATATAGCATAATGGTAACTTGTGGAATCCATAAAAAACTTACATTATACCTTTCAAATCTACATAGGGAGTTACGTTTGGAATACCCATCACAGAATATTCCCTAAGTCACTTAGGATAAACCTTAATATTTATCTAATCCATGTAATCCAATTAATTAAAGAGATATCTTAGGCTCACCTACCCATGTTTTATCATAGAACCACTCATATATGTAAACATTTCTCAATAACCATAACATATTCATAACGCATAAAATAAGAATAAAGGAAAGATTACATTTCCACAATTCCATCACAATATATCATTTCAATATATTAACATAATCAATCTATTATCAAAACCATTTTCAATACCAAAATATGTAAAAAAAGTTATATGGTATTTACTTTTCCATTTTAAAAATACTACAGTTTATAGAGGAAGCCATATATAAAATAATGCTTGTGGCGATAGAAAGGTCATTGTCACTGCATACGTTAAAAGGAATCATTAATTTTTTTGATTAGTGTAACGCATCATAGAAAGAGATTTCCTATGAATTAAAATACAACTCAAAGGGGTTTATACAATATATAAATGAAATTCAGGTATAAATCAAAATATGCGTCAATGAATAGAGATTGAGGCGAAGACCGTTACCTTGCATCCAACTCGTCACATATGTTCCTTGTACTTCCTGAATTATAAAATTAAGTAAACTTCTACATGCATCAGAACCTTTTTCTTTATTATTATTCCTTTTATATCACTTAATACCATGTTACAAAAATTACATAAACATTTAAGTTAATATCATTCATTTTGTCGATATTGGGTACTTGAGTCAAAAATGATCTTGTTATAATGACAAATTCTCCTTGTGGTAAAAATTTCATTATCTCCAGAATGGTATTATTGATTTAAATGTCATATATATCTAGTATATATGTTTATTTATAATAGTACATAACATTTGTAGATAATAAAAGAAATTCATCATTCATGGAGTTGGTAAGTTGTATGTACACATGAACGATACTTTATTTTCCTTTTAATATTTAAAGGATTGAAAACTAAATGGTAAATAGTATATTATAATTCCAGAATAATATCATATTTTATATACATTACATATGTTTGTTAATTCCATCCTTTATATGTTCCAAGTATGGCATGAATGAGTCATATCACTTTGAGGGGGCATAGTCCTCACTTCCTCAAATGAAATTATCATATTTACATATCATGAAAAGAATAAAGGTATTTTTTTTAAATAAAACATAAATTATCATATAGACAATTTAAATATAATATTAATCATATGTAAATAATGTTTCATCAAAATGGTCACTATGAGAGGTGGTAGGGGAAAATTGAACAATCATTATTTCGTGAGGCAGTAGTTCACTATACTCGGAAAAAAATGTTCATATCCATTAGATAGAGGTGTGTGTAAGTGTAGTTAGAATCCTTATTATAACAACATCCTATTATATTGAGGATTTTTTTAATAAAAAAATTAGAATATAATTAGGAGGGAATAATTAAAATAATCGAAAGGAACTTTAGAGAAGACACTACCTATTAAAACGTTTAACTCACATTGATTTGGGTCAAAAGGATTTATTAAATTTCCTTTTACAAGGGGTATGGATTCTAGTAGGAAGGGTGGGATGTTGGGAGATTATATGGGAAGTGGTTGGATGAGCCAGGGGCTTGAGAGGTGTGAGTAATGGGTTAGAGGTGGTAGTCTTTTATAAGAGGGAAGTGGGGTACTTTAAGAATGTATTGAAAGATTATTTTATTATAAACTGAATTTTGATTTTCCAAAGGTCCAAAAATCATTAAATTTGATGATTAGATGAGGATTGTTAGAAATAATCTCATGAAATAAGCTTTAGACAAGTTTGGTTTCAAATTTAGTTGTATCATTTATCTTTAACCCTTAGTTAACTAATTTAACTAAGACCTTGTCTTCTTGTATATTCAAAGTATATAGTTAATATAGTTATCATAAAATTCCAATAAAATAATATGTGGTCCACTAATGAAATTTTAAAAATTATCTAATTTATTTGGGAAGATATTATATTTTTCGGACTATTATATCATATAATATAATATTATTTGTTTTAAAAACTAATTTATGTCAATTTTTATACTATCCATATCATGATTTTTTTAAAATACATAAAAACATAATAATTTTGAAAAAATATCATTAATTAAAATATAAGAAGTCATAATCATCCATAAAATTCTGGGAAGACATTAAAAGTTTCAAAATAAATTTATTTTAATATTTATAATCTAATTTATTTAAATTTGTCATTAGTAAGGTAATTACTAAAACATTATTGTGTCTTAAATAAATTTATTTATTTGATATATATATATTATAAATAAAATATATTGATGTATGAAATATTTTAATCTTTCTAATTAATATTTATTGTCTAAAATATCACTTATATAACCACATTTAATTATTTTTACAAAAAGATACCTGTTTATGTTACATTTTTACTTTAAATTAAATCTTATAAAATTTTATTTTCATATTAATTTGGCTCTATGGGGTCAAAAAATCGACCCAAGGATTCCCATGGTCAGAAATATATCATCAAATAGTAGTAGGAAACGTTTTAGGGTAGTTTTATATTATTATAATATTATTTTTCCCCTTATTTACCATATTTACCCATTAACCATGGTAAATAATATAAATACTACAGTTACTATTCATATTTTCTAAAAAAAGGTAACTATTGACATGATTTGTACCACCAGATTCCAAATATAAAATCTATTTTTCTAAATTCAAAACACATAAGTGGTAGAAATTAATTTAAAATTAATTCCCATTGTCAAAACCAAAAAGAGGGTTTTTAATAAGTAATAACTATAAAAAGATTGATATGTGTTTATGTCTAATTAAAAATTGAAATCACATATAATGACCATGCATTGATTAAATTATAAAAAAAATTTCAAATTAAACTTTAAAACCAATTAAAAATATAATTTAACCATATAAATAAATCAGATGAAAGGACCATTTGGACTTAAAATCTAGTATTTTACACTATTCATTAAAAAATGATCTTTATCAAAAAAATAAAAAAAAAACTTACCCAATGTAAATATTGATGTCCCTATTCTAAATAATTAGTATATTTTTTCAAATGGACCATATAAAAGTTACAAAAACTAGATTTAAAAGGGGGTTTCCTTCAAAATGTGTCAAAACTACCTTTTATAAATATTATAGTATTTTTGCTTAAAATTGGATTAATTCTCATTTTAAACCTATAAATTTTATTGTATAAATTTAAAAACATTTAACAGACATGTTTAATCCTAATATGGTCATTTCTTTTCATTCATATCAATAAAACGGATAGGCGTTAACTACCATTTAAAAATAATAATATTATATTATTATTATTTTTTCAGTATGACTTAGCATTTTGTGCAATATAAGATTCAGGAGAAACCCATTATTGCGTGTCAGGTATGCCATCAAACATTGAATCCCCTTTAATGTCAAATTAATATTTAATTCAAAAATAATAATAAATATCAAAATTTCATATTCATTATTTACCAGGGATGTTACATCCTTCCCCCATTTTAGAAATTACATCCTCAAAATTTTATTTATTTATAAAATAAGTAGGGTTATTTATCCCTAGTAGAATTTTTAGATTCTCATGTTGCCTCTTCAACCATATGGTTTTTTCACAAACCTTTTAACTGATGAATTCCCTTACATCACAACACTTTCTATCTACGGTCAAGAATGTGGACTGGGTTTTCATCATAAGAAATATTCTCTTCCAACTGAACTACCTCTAGACTCAATATATGTGATGGATCCAACATATAATTCCTCAACATTGAAACCTGAAAACATTGTATACTTGGGATAAACTTGAGGGTAAATCCACTCTTTAGGCAATTGATCCAAATTTCTTAAATATTTCATTAGGTCCCATGAACCTTATATTCAAATTTCCCTTGTTACCAAAACACATCACACTTTTCCATGGAGATACTTTGAGAAATACATGATCACCTACCTCAAAAGAATGATCCTTCATTTTTTTATGTGAATAATTTTTCTACCTACCCTTATCTTTTTTTTGTGATTATAAATTATCTAAAATTTCTCTACCATCTGTTCCACCAATTTTGGATCCATCATCTTTCTTTCACATACATCATTATAAAAAGCTGCAGTTTGACACCGCTTTTCCAAATAATTCCTCAAATGGAGCCATCTGTATATTGGAATGAAAATTGATATTACATGAAAACTCAAACAAAGAAAGATATTGGTCCCAAAATACCTAGTACTTCATTTAAGAAGTAGTTATCATATCTTCCAAGGTCTGAATTGTTCATTCTAAATGTCCATATACTTGAGGATGAAAATATGTACTGAAATTTAGTTTATTTCCCAATGAGTTTTGAATGACATTCCAAATGTTAGAAGTGATCCTAGGATCACGATCAGATACAATGGAGCTGGGAACTCCATGTAACCTGACTATCCCTTTAACATACAACCAAGAAAGTTGATTGGGAGACAAAGTATCTCTAATAGTAAGGAAATGAGAAGATTTAGTCAATCGATCAACAATAATCCAGATTACATTATTACCTCGAGATGTATTTGGTGATCCCACAATGAAGTCTAGGGTTATATTTTCACATCTCCACTCTAGCACCGGTAAATTATAAAGAATCCATTTTGGTAACTTCCACTCCAGTTTAACCTGTTGACATTTCTAACAAATCCTAGTAATGTTGGCAAAATCTATTTTTATTTCATTGCACCAGTAATAATACCAAAGATCTCAATACAATTTAGTACTGTTAGAAGGAACATAAAACAGAGAACTATGAGCTTCACATGACAACTCTATCTTAAAATATGAATCACATGGAACACATAATCTCTTTCTAGACCTCAAAACACAATCTTCAACATTGTTAAATTTAGATAACTTACCCTTCTAAATTAATTATTCATTTTTTTGCAACTCACTATCTTCCTTCTTCATATTCATATTTCTATCTAATAAAAATGATTTCACTAACACCTGAATCAAACCAGTGGGTTCTCCTACACCAAAAAAATCTATTCCAAATTTCATCAAATTGGTAATCAAAGGATCATGTTACAAATGTAGCATGGTTAATTTAGGATTAATCTTTCAACTCAAAGTGTCTGCAAAATTATTTTCCTTTCCAGGATAGTAATGGATTGTGAAATAATAATCTTTTATTAATTATAGCCATATCCTCTATTTCATGTCTAATTATTTTTGAGTGAATATATACATAAAAAAATTATGATCAATATATATTTCACTCTTTACACCATTCAAATGATGCCTCCAAATTTATTATGCAAAAATAACAACATCTAATTCCAAGTCATGTGTAGGGTTATTTAACTCTTGATGTTCCAATTGATCTGAAGCATAATAAATTACCAACTCATTATTCATAAGGACACAACCACATCCTTTCAACAAAGCATCACTATTGATAACAAATTTACCTTTTATGGATGGTTGTACCCAAACTCAATCCTTCACCAATCTTCTTTTCAATTCTTGAAAACATTCATCACACTATTTTTTATGGATTAAATTAACACCTTTTCGAGTTAACTTAGATACTGGGCAAGATAACTGTGAAATTGTTTCAACAAACCTCCCGTAATAATTTTATTAACCATGAAAACTATGAATCTTGGTTATATTTGTGGGTCATGGCCAATCCTTAATAAAATTTTTTAGTAGGATCAACAGTTATGGAATCTTTAGAAAGAATGTGACCATTTAATGAAATTTTTTGTAACCAAAACTCACACTTGATGAATTTCCCATGCAGTTTATTTACATTTATGGTTTGAAAGAAAACCCTAAAATGAATTTCAGGCTCCTATTTACTTTCATAATATAGAAAACTATCGTCAATAAACTCAACCAAAAAATTATCCATGAACTCAAGAAAAATTCTATTCATAAGATCCATTAATATAGTAGGTGTATTTGTTAACCCAAAATGCATAACTAAAATTTCACAAAGGCCATATGTAGTAAGATAAATGGTTTTATAATGTCTTCTTCCTTTACATTAAACTGATGGTACCCCGTCCTCTACTCAATCTTCAAAAAATACTGAACTCCCTGGAGCAGATCGAATAAATAATCGATATGAGGAAAAGTATACTTTCTCTTAATTGTTATGTTATTCAAGGATATCTAATAAATGCAATGTATCATTGAACCATCTATCTTTTTAACAAACACGATATGAGATCCCCATTGCGATGTGCTATGTTGAATGAAACTTTTATCAAATAACTCCAAAAATTGATTCTATAATTATAAAAGTTCAATTTGAGCCATTAGATAAAGGGGGTTTTTAAATTGGCTTAGCATCAGGAACTAAGTCAACCATAAATTCAACTTCCTAATCAGGTATTATACCATTAAAATCATCAAGAGAAACTTCACGATACTCATTTACCACTGACACATCATTAATCTAAACAGTTCCTTTTTCTCAACAATATGGGAAAGGTAACATTCATTTCAATCATTAACTAGATTCTAAGCTTCCTGATATGTTCTCAAATATTGGGGTTCATTCTTGTACAAAAACTAAAATTCTTTCTAAAAATAATCCTCTTTAGCTTCTTAGTCAATCATAGAATGATATACAGAAAGCCAATTCATACCCAATATAACATCAAACCCTAATTGAGGCAAAACAATAAAGTTTGCAGGTAGATTTTTTCTATATACAAGGACAATAAGGTTCTTATAATTTATTTTTGTCTAAAAATTTCCTCCTAATGTTTTTACCATATGTTCAGGATTCATATCTTGAGATGGAATTCCCAATTTACTAGATAATTTCTCATAAATGAATGAATGTGTTTACCCTGAATCAATTAACACGTTGACATAATATGAATAAACAATGTACATGATACCACTTCAATTGATATCCCAACATCTGCTGAAGTATTTACAAATGACTTCACCACCACTTTCTACTTGTAGTCCGGCTGATTTTCCTCATTTTAGTTCTTCGTTGGACACTCATTTTCATAATGAACAATTTTATTTTACTTAAAACATTTTACTCACTGTAAATCAAACTATTTAGTATCAGTACCCTAATCATGTTCAGTGAAATTAGAATACTTATGTACCATTTTATGACATCATAAGTACTTACCAGAATTAAAAAGGCATTCCCCAGTGTGCTTTTTACCACAATTTTTACAAACTGTAAACTTAATTTTCATACCATTAGACATTTTTGAACAGTTATTAACTTTCTTCTTCAACCTTATCATCTTATTTTGTTGTTTGTCAAAGAATTCATGGTAATCGGAAAACTAAATTTCCACCGTCTCCACTCATTGAACATGTTTTTAATATCTTTTTAACACATGAGAACCTACAACCCTTCGATACATTGTAATTAATCTTAATTAAAAATAATTGATTTTACTATAAAGACACCGTTTGAAATTTAGAGAATACCATGAATGTCGAGTTAATTTTTCTTCATAGGAAACTACTGAGTCATCCTCATACCTCAATTTTTGGAATTGTTTTCCATCCCACGTCAATCCTCCCTAGGAAAATATTTTTCAAGATACATACCTTTGAATTCATCCCAATCAAGTGAATCAATCCCCTCACTATCCCTAATATATTTAACCATCGACCACCACAGATAGGCATCACCTTCAAAACAGTAAACCCAAAGACTAATCTTTTGATGTTCTAAAAAACCCAAGACATTGAGAATCATTTCCCGTTCTTTAATCCACCCTTAAGCTAGCACAAGGTCAGAAGATCATCCAAATGATAGGGGATGTTGCATCATGAAATTATCCACTACGGAAATGTTCTTTTGTGGTTGATCTGGATGATCTCGTGCATGGATAGAACTACCATTTATAGATTTAATCAAATGTTCCATCACCGAAACAAACTATTCTGTTCAATTTCGACCATCTCAGGTTGCTGATTTGGAAGGTTCTTTTCCTCTTGATGTCATACCATCACAACTTCCCTGTTTCCTCTGCGGAAAACTATTCTGTACATAGAAATATGTTAAGGGAAGTAACATGGTAATATTTAAATTCTATATCATTTCAATCTTACCATATAATAATTTATGGATATTAATTTAACAATATCCTAACTCTTTTTGTCTTCTAAACCAACCTTTGATACCAACTATATGGCCCCACCCTTAAACATAACATAATATTGAATTAAGATAATAATTCACATTAAGGATCTTTTTAGGTTTATATCTTTAGAGAATTAGTTCGTATGTTATACAAAATAACTTGAATATTACTAGTATACACTACTAATCTAACCAATTTTTTCACCATAATAAAAATTCTTAAATAAAACAAGAATTCTATTCTGGACATAAATCTTCAGGAATTCATTCTTTCTCTTACCATTATTTATACCTTGTGAAAAACATTTCAAAAACCTGGGATGAGTATAAAGAATCTCATTAAGGGTTATAAAATAAATAACCAAAACACTAGTCCATCAATTCATACAAATCAATGAAATCATACTTTTCACTCATATAACATAATCACTTTAACATTGATCATAAATTCATAATATTTATGAAAAACACATAGAAATCAAAAATCATAAAAGTATCTTGTGGAATCTATAACACACATACATTGTAGCTTTGACAACTATATAGGGAGATATGTTTCGAATACCCATCACAGTATATTCAAAAAATCTCTTAGGAGAAGCATTAATGTTTTTCTATTTCATGTTACCCATTGCATTGGAGAGCTATCTCAGGCTCTCTCACCCTAGGTCAATCAAAGAACCACCTATATACATAAAAAATACCTATGAACCATAACATATTCATAACACATAAAACAAGCATAAAATAAAGATAACATTTTTTCATTTCAATCATAATATACTGTTTCAATATATTGATATAATCAATCCATTATCAAAACCATTTTCCATACCATAATACATAAAAAGTGGTATATAGTGTTTAGTTTTCCTTTTTATGAAACACTACAGCTTGTTGAGGAATCCAAATATCAAATAATTATCATCGCAGTATAAAGGTATTTGTCACCGTGTAAATTTAAAAGAAACATTGTTTTTATCGATTTGTAAAACAATTCCTAGAAAAAGATACCCTTTGAATGTTAATAAAATACAAAGGGGTTTATACACCATATAAAATAATTTCATGTATAAATCCAAATATTTCTCAATTAAAGGAGATTGAGACAAAGTCCCTTACCTTGCATCCGACTCATCACATATGTTCCTTGTTCTTCCTGAATAATAAACATTATTTAATTTCAACTTTATTTGGTACTTTTTAAATTTTATTATCCATTTTAAATAATTTTTTAAGTTCATGTCGGTCATTTTTTCGATATTGGGTACTTGATTCAAAAATGAACTTGTTATAATTATAAATTGTCCATGTGGTCAAATTTTTATTACCTCCATACATACGCATGAACACTACATTTATTTCCGCTTCATTTTTAAATGAATGAATACAAAAGGATACATAAGAATATTATAATTAAATTATAATATCATATTTTATTCAATTTAATAAATTTTATTAATGACATCCTTTATATGTTCCATGTAAGGCATGAAAGAGTCATATCACTTTGAGGGGGAAGTAGTCTGCACTTCCTCAAATGAAATTTTCGTATTTACACATCATAAAAAGGAGAAAGGTTTGTTTGTAAATAAAAAATACATTATTATAGAGAAAATATAAATATAATATTTATCGTATATAAATATATTTCTATCATAATGGAGGACATGATAGGTGGTTGGGGAAAATTTAGCAATCATCATTTTGTGAGGTAGTAGTTCGCCGTAAACAGAAACCGTATGTTCGTATCCATTTCATGGAGGTGTGTGTAAGTGTTTTCATAATCCTTATCACAAAAATAACCTAGTATATTGGTGATACTAGTGATGTTATGTAATAAAAAAATAAGAATAGAATATGGAGTGAAGAATTAAAATAATGGAAATGAACAATAGAGAAGACGCTACCACTTAAAATGTGTAACTCCCTTTGATTTGAGCCAAAAGGATTTCTTGAATTTCCTTCTACCCAAGGTAAGGATTATTTTATTAAAGGAGGTATGTCTTGAGGTTATTTGGGAAGTGGTTGGATGAGACAATGGTCTTCAGAGGTGTGAGTTAGGGGATATAGGGGGTGGCCTTTTATAAGAGGGAGGATGTGTACTTTAGTAATGTATTGAAAGACTATTTTATTTTAAACTGAATTTAGACTTTCAAAAGGATAGAAACTAATTTAAAAAATGTTTTATTTAATGAAATAGTATTTGTTTTAAAAACACATTTCTGTCAATTATTATACGATTCATATCATTAATTTGTTTAAAAATCCATAACAACCTAATTATTTTGAAAAAACATTATTAATTAAAATAAAACAAGTCATAATCATCCATAAAATTATTAGATTGGAAAAAATATTTCAAAATAAATTTATTTTAAGATTTATATTCTCATTTATTTAAATCATTCATTAATAAGTTAATTATTACATCATCATTGTGTCATAAATAAATATATTTATTTGACGTCTAAAACTTATAAATAAAATATCATGATGTAGAAAATCGTTTTATATTTCTAATTACTATTTATAGTCGAAATGATCACTTATATAACCCCATATATTGTTATTTACTAAAATATACTTGTTTATGTTACATTTTTCGTTACATTAAATTAATTTTTATAAAATGTCATTTTCACATCAAAGTGGCTCCATGTTGTCCCAAAATCAACCAAAGGATGCACATGGTCCTAAATATATCATCCAATTGGATTAGGAAAGGTTTTAGGGTAGTTTTATGTTATTATAATATTATTTTGTTACACTTATTTACTAGATTTACCCTCTTACCAAGGTAAATAAAATAATTACTGATGTTACTATTTACAATGTTTAAATATAAAAAGGTACCTATTTACACAATTTTGACCTCATGATTCAATATATAGAATCCATTTTTTATATTCACAATACATAAGTTGATGAAATTAATTTAAAATTAATTCCAGTTGTCAAAACCAAAAAGAGGGTTTTTAAGAAGTAAAAACTATCAAATGATTGACATGTGTTTATATCAAATTAATAAGTAAAATTACATCCAATGAACAATATTGGATTAAATGATAAAAACATAATATAATTACACATTAAAACCATTTAAAAATATAATCTAACAATATAATAAAATTAGATGAAAAGACAGTTTTGACTTAAAATACTATATTTTTCACTATTCATTAAAAAATGAATTGTATCTGAAAAAATACCAAAACATTACCCAAAGTAAATTTTGTTGTACCTATTCTAAAGAAGAAATTTATTTTTTCAAATGGAACATATAAAAGTGAAAAAATAGATTTAAAAATGGTTCGCCATCAAAAGGAAATAAACATACCTTTTAAAAATATTCGAGTATTTACACTTAAAATTGGATTCATTATCATTTTAAGACTCTAAATTTTATTGGATAAATGTAAAAACATTTAAAAAACACGTTTAATCATAATATGGTATGTTCTGTTCATTCCTATTAGTACAATGGCTAGGCGTTAACTACTATTTAAAAATAAAAATAATATATTATTATTATAATTTTTCAGAATGACTCAGACTTGTGTGAAACATATGATTTTAGAGAAACCAATTGTTTAATTTCAGGTACGACATCGAATATAGAATCCAAATTAAAGTAAAATTAATATTATATTCAAAAATATTAAAAAATATGAAAATTTCATATTCATTATTTATCTAGGATGTTACATTATAACACTCATGTATTTATGCTAAATAAGAAATATATATTTAACATATTAAAATATATAATAAAATATTTATATATAAGAATGATATAAAAAATAAAATTATATATATATAAAGAAGAATAATAGATTAGTCAATAATGTAGGTGTAGGAAAGTGGTAGTGAAAGATTTTATCATTGTGAGACACAAAATATATAAATTATCCTCAAGTGAATTTTTTTACATGAATATTAAATGTCATTATCTATTCTAAAATGACAATGATGACATAGTTCAAATATTCAACTTCTTGTTAATTCTTTTAATTGTCATCGTTTATTAAGATAAAACTTATATTGGTAGAAAGATAAAATTATGGGAGGGGGGTAATTGATTATTGATAGGTAATAAATCTATTAAAATCCATTTTAATGAGTGTATATTGTAGTGAATTAGGGTGTGATGAAATTCATTCTCTTGTACTTCCTTGTATGTCGTCTATAAAACTGATGTCAACTATATATATTTTTTTGGGTAAATTATGTTATCTATTAAATTTAATAAAAAATTGAGGTGGATTGAATTTAATATTATGTTACTAATTTTTTTTTGGAATATCCAGAAAGGGAAGTATTTTTGAAAAAAAGAATAAATCTTGTAACTTAATCCAAAAACCTTGTAGATTCATTCTTTTTTGAGGATAAAAAATGGCCTAAAAATATTAGGTTCAGTTGTTGGTTATTTTTCTCTCAAAGTGTTAATGATAAATATTTTAATAAATCAAAAAATAATAATTCCAATACTAAAATAAAAAAACTTCAATTATATATAAATTAGATAGATCACTATTCTAAAACAATTCATGTGAACATGCACATTGTTTTGGTGTATTGAATTATTTTAAAATACATGAAAATTGGACCCCTTAATGAAAATTCACAAAAGAAGTTGGATGTAAACAATAAAGTATTAAATTACCTATATTGGGAATTTTCAAACATGGGGTACATAAAGGTTATGACCTAAAAATATTAAAGGTATATGTGCAATAATTTTTTCATCATTTAAGATTATGATTTAAAATTCAAGGAGGGAAAACAATAAGTTTTAAAAAATTGGAGAGAATATTTTAGAATACTACAAAGATAATATACCGACGCATTTATCAATGGGCTGAATGGAATAGAGAATGATATGTGAGTATTTTTTTTATTTAATTGAAGTTTTTAACACATTGAAGACAATTTTTTAATAATTTTATTCTAATTTTAAACATAGTGTTTCAATGATTAAAGAAATGTGTCTTAAGAAATTATCCTTAAATGATATTTCAATCATTCATATGGTATATGTGAAAAATATTAATGATGATAATCTAGTGGATAAGATGAATATGGATAAGATGATATAAAAGGGAATTAAACATATCACAATGGAAGTAAAACTACAAGATATATAAGACAGTGAGATGATTCTAATATTATCAACTAATATAGAATATGGAATGAAATAATTCATTGGAAAATAATTAAAAAGATTATATTTGTGTTGGAATGAGAGATATCTTACTCCCATGTGACCAATGATGAACCAAAATAAATAGATGGATGATGAAATTCAAAGAAGAGACTTTATAAAAAATATTATGGATGAAATAACTACAAGTTTATGTCAAAAAATAAGAACCTACATCCCAAAAAAAGTAGAATATTTTAATTATCTATAAATTTATGAGATTGAAGAGTTTATAGATGATTTTATGTTTTCTATAATACCTCAATCAATATAAAGAAGAGGTCATGGAAGATGAATATAAACACCCTTAAATAGAAGTTAACTTAACAATAAAACATAAATCAACTCTACTTGACATTGATGTAAAAATATAGTTATAAATATACTTTATGGAGTCATCGATATATAAAATGGTTATAAATAGGAAAACAACATGAGCTTTACAGAACAAACAAGGACTATTGAGCAACTGAAATGTGGAATTTATATAATTATAGAATAATATATTTAGTTGAAGCTCAATTTTGTGGGAAATATAACCTAAATAATGGTTTTATCAGTAGGGTAACATATATGGGTGAGAAAATCAGAGATATTCAATAAGAAATATTTGAAGTTGGATGGAAATCTATTAATCATACTATAATCTCCACTCATAATATTAGTATAGTAAAATGTTGAAATTGGGATGTATTTTTAATGAGATGGTAATAGTGGTGATGAATAATCCTTATAAATGCTAGAGCAATACATAATCCAAAAAGATAAAACATTTAATGTAAAACAACATGGGTTTCATTGCATCCCAAAAAATAGTGTTAAGAATGGGTAAGAAAGAAATTATTTGTAAGAAGAAATTCTATTTTATTAAATCCTAAAAAAGTTGTTTCATTAAATAATACATATTAAAACATAGATAATATTAGGTTTCCTTACTATTTGATGTTTGTAATTCAATAAAACTTTCTACCATTAATAGACAAGGAATATAATATAGGTTTGGTTTAATTATAGAAGTAGGAGAAACTCTATTCATAGTGAAAATAATGTTATATTAAATATGTTTTGTTATTTTTATAAATTTTATAGTTATAAACCCATATATTTCCCAAAAATAATGTTAACAATAATATTAATAATGATGATAAATCCTTCTCCTATATTTATTTAACAAATAAATCTAAAACATATTATAGAGTTATATAATATTTTTATTGTGCTTGAGGGAGATGATCTCAACATTGGATGTGTTCTAAAATATGTGATTCGTACCATATATTTCACCTTGATATTATATCCCATGATATATTCCTAATATATATTTTAGGTAATGATATGGTAATATGGATAAAGGAAATTGGTCCCTATATTGTGTAGTATAAAAAAGAAAAAGGATTACTATATATGATATGTCTTCCATGGTAACTTTCACATATTCCAGAATGGTTTATTATCAATTAAAAATTTTAGAGATTATTTATATATGGAATGAAGAATATATTATCATTATTTAAATATTCTATGATAAAAATACTGAACAAAACATACCTAATGTGAAAACTGAGACGGTTTGGAAATGTTTGCAACTGATGTTTAACATATTTTATTTGTCTAAGTGAGTCTATAAAAACAATTTTATTCTTACCATTGGTGTGTCTTATGAGTTTTTAATACAATAAAAATAATTATTCAATATTTTTTATCTAGTTTTTTTATAATATGAATTTATTACATGTATTTTGGATTTTAGTGGTCTACAGATAGTGTACATGGGTTCAACTAGATAGTCTATAATGTAAAGATGTAATATCATGAGTATTGAATCTAGGTAGACTAATTCAACAAAACTCTATCAATATGGACCATAATGTTCTTGAAGAGTGAATGTTTATATTTTTGTTTATCATTTAAATGTTGAATCTGTGATGATATATACGGCTAATTAATAAGTTTATTTAACATTTTGTGAGCATGAAATATTAAAAAATGTATATGTGATATAAAATTCCCAATCATCAAGGAATCAACATTTTTCATACTATTTTTATAACGAACATATATATATTAACGGGATAAATTTTGTATCTTATGTTATAATATTATGTGTCTATGTGTTATCCATTAAATAACTCTTCCCTTTTTTATGTTATGGGATATTATAAGGAAAAATTTACTATTTTTAAATTTTATAGGGCACAATTGGGTGAGAAAAAACATATGATTCGTCAAAACTGTAGGTTTCAAACTATATCATGAGATATGATTAGTGTTATCATGGTCTTAGACAAACAATATTTTTTTCTCAAAATAGATGATCAAATTATTAAAATGATATTTTTTTATCACTGATTATGATAATATCCATGTGATGGTCTATTATATATGATCATTCATGTCATTAAAAAACTATCCATTCATGAGATAACATACCATAGGCATCGAGTGGAACATACACTACTAAAAATTAGGCCATTAGAGACCGGAATTGGATGTCACTATTGGCCTATAGAGACCGCTCAACGACCACCAATGGGGGTCGCTTTAGGCCAGTCGTCGTAGGCCTATAGCAACTGCCAAAGGCTGTTGCTGAAGGAGGCCGAAAATATAGTCTACAAAGACCACCGGGCGGTCGCTGACCTATTTCTCAGCCGAGCATTAGTGACCGCCTGTGGCGGTCGTTGTACTGATCCTCAGCCAAGCTACAATGACTTCCAGTGGCGGTCGTAGTTCTGATGCTCGGCCGAGCTATATCAATCGTCAATGGCGGTCGCTATCCTAGAGAAATGTTTTTTAAATTTTTTTAAGGGTCCCAATCATACAAAATAGTGTAAAAATCATAAAAAATGAATCCCAAATAGTATAAACATCAATATCTTCATAAAAAATAAATGATAGACGTTCTTCAATGATCCAAACAAGTCCAATCCATTTCAATCTTCTACATCAATAAACCTACACTAAGATACAAAAAAATAACAAAAAAAAAACAAACGTAAATTAAACATATTTATTCAGTTAATATATATATAATAAAATTAAATATGACATAAAATTATGGGTGCTATAATAATTAAAAACACCCAATTTATGAAATGTTATCATTTTAAGATTTTGTTTTCTTGTTTTGGAGTCTTTGGTTTAGCTTATGGAACAGTTTTGTTGTCTAAAAAGGAATGCTCTCCGCGCACACATCGTGAAACTATTAAAAACATATTCGGTCATACCGCGTACACCAGACGTCCAATTGATGTGTTGTTTGCTCCTACATGTTACAAATAATATTACCATTGTTTTCGTGTGATTTTAAGTCATTCTGAGGATGTTTACTGTGAATTAGACCGTTACACGTCGTTTTGGTCTTTCATGACTCCAGAAATGCGTTTCTGGTCACCACGGTCAAACAACACCTCTGATTGATGTGCAGTCTACCCAAACATTTCACAATTAACACCACAGTTGTTGTCGTAAGATTTCATGGCATTCTGAGGCCGTTCGACTAGTTTTTACCACCCAACGCGCCCTTTTAGAGCGCGCCAAACTGTTAAAAAAAATTTCGGTCGTACCGTGCACACTAAAGGTCTGATTGATGTGTCATCCAATACTCTATGTCAAGAATAGTATTCCTATTTTTTCGTGTTATTTCAAGTCATTCTGAGCACGTTTTATCTGAGCTGAATTGTTACACGTCGTTTTGGCGTTTTATGACCCCGGAAATGCGTTTCTAGTCACCACCGTCAAATGACACCCCTGATAGACGTTACTTCTACCCAACCATTTCAAAATTCACATCACATTTGTTTTTTTATGATTTCATATCATTTTGAGGTCATTCGGCCGGTTTTGACCACCCAACACACCCTTTTAGAGCGCATCGAAATGTAAAAAGCAACATATTCGGTTGTACCATGCATACCGCACGTTCGATGGATTTTTTGTCTCCTCCCACATGTCATGAATAGTATTCATATTTTTTTGGTGTGATTTAAAGACAATATGAGCACATTTTCTTTGAATTCATCCGTTACATGCCGTTTTGGCGTTTTATGACTCCAGAAATACATTTCCAGTCACTGCAGTCAAATGAAACCGTCGATAGATGTTCTGTTTTCCCGACCATTTCAAAATTCACACCACGATTGTTGAAGTATGATTTTATGGAATTCTGAGGTCGTTCGGCAAGTTTTGACCACCCAACGCGCCCTTTTAGAGCACGACAAACTGTTTAGAATAGCATATTCGGTCGTACCACGCACATTGCATGTCCGATTGATGTGATGTCTTCTCATACATGTCACGAATAGTATTCCTACTGTTTTAGTGTTATTTCAAGTCATTATGAGAACATTTTCTCTGAATTCGACTTTTACAAGTCATTTTGGCGTTTTATGACTCTGGAAATGCATTTCCCATCACCGCGGTCAAAAGACACCTCCGATTGATCTGCCGTCTACCTAACCATTTCAAAATTCACACCACTATTGTTGTCGTATGATATCATGGCATTCCTATAACGACCCATACTTTACATACATTGTTATTACTTCAGAATTGAAGCACACTTATTACAACATATAACAAAACCAAGAAAGGACCATATAGGTATAGTGTCTTTAGAAACTGGGAAACATAAACAACTGGTTCATAAAGCATCTACTTTGCCTCCCATTTATTTCATCATATCTAGAGTCCCTTTTTGGCATATTCTACTTAACAACCTTCTTCCTAACCAGGGGAAATAAAACATACAAAACGGTGAGCTCAAATGCTTAGTAAGGGTAAACAAAAGAAATATCAATCACATCATATACATAAGCACATAACTTTTGGAAATCTTAACCTGCAAAAGAGATCATAATTTAATAACATGGGATAAATCATAGTAGTGAAATGTGATCCCAATAATAATAACTTAAAACATGAAAATTTGTGTCATACACACATAATCATAGATAATCATTTCTTATTAGTCAAGGCTCATTGCCAAGACTATCTTAGTGGACAAAGTCCCTTTCTGAACCGAGTTCACTCCTCATTTCGGTCCTATTTCACTGAACCGGTATAACCTACCATTCCATCCATGTCTATCTCATGAGATATAAAATCTTTACCCAATGCCTTGGAGGGAGATACAGGTCCCACCCATCTCATAATGATACCATTCTTATGTGTACCACAAAATCATAAATCATACATCATTGCATAACCCATGTAATAAAAATGGGAATCTTAAACATCGTGACATCATAAAACAATTCATATAAGATAAAGGAATTAATAAAAATATTTCCATCACAACATAACCAAATCATTTTAATAATAGGGATAGAGACAGAACCCTTTATTATCTTAGATGCAAAATAATTTTGATAAAACTCTTGAACTTCATTCTTGAGGAATATATCCTTTCTACTTCAAAAACATTTTCCTTTATTAACATGTCATACAATTTTAGACTAAAATAAGTTGATTAAAAATAAACATTAAAACTTGTAAAAGAATCTTCTTGGAAATAATGTTTTAAAAATCCATTCATGCCGTATAAGTTAAAAAAAACATTCTTCTCGTACTTTTGTCGGAAAAGTCAAAAAAGTACCTCGTACGAAAAATGACAAAAGATTCATTTCATATCTTTTACTAAAAACTCACCGAAGGGTAAAAGAGGATTTAAAAAATTATAGGTGGATGTAAATAATATTACATATTGAGGAAACATGGATGTGGATAATAAAATACACCCCAGTAAATACCAAAGTATAAACAATCTCGGATAAAAATGAGAATGGGATATTTCCCTTACCTTAGGTCCGATATGCTTTTTACGTGTCCAAAACTCCTGTATAATGATTTAAATAATTTTATTGACTTATTACAGAATCATAATTATTTTTATGATATCATATATGGTCATATTCTTAGCTTCTTCGTAGTAATATTTCATTGCTACTTGTTATTCGGGTGTTTATATGTTTTTGTTCTTTTGCGTGTTTTGTCGAATAAATTCGTATTCTTCTCTTTAGGTTATAGATACCACATTTTCAGAATGGTATTAGTGTAATATATATCATATTCATTCATTAAATTCATTTATATAATCATTATGAAATGAAGATCATGTAGAACGAGTCGCATCACATCGTGGAGACGGTATTCCGTACGTACGCACGAGTGATGATATCGTTACTATGATCGTGGAATTGTATTGGAGTGTATGTATACTATTTCAGAATCAGTATCACTTTATAATAGTCATATATAGTCATTATTTACACCATTATACCCATCCAAGTAAGGTGGTGGTGGAAAATAGATTACACCACGACATGGAGACGGTATTCTGTACGTACGCACGCGCGGTGATTTCTTTTTCCATAGGATGGATAGATGGTGAAATAGGGTTGTTTCATACTTATAATAACATATCAGTATATTAGTGATACTGATGTTATTACTTCATAATTAAACAACTAAAGAAGAATAAGTGGAAGAAGAAATAAAGATGAAAGAATCGGTAACAAACATTACCTCTTCTTTGAAGTTCTTCTTTGAGACCTTCTTTTAGGGCACTAAAATTGGTCTTTGAAGAAGACCAAAACCTCTAGGATGTCTCTAGGGAAGAGTAGAGGAGGAATTGGCAGGGTTTGGACGAGCTTGAAGGCTCAAAGTGGAGTGAGCAAGAGGGGGAGGAGGTGTCATTTTATAAGGGAGGAGAGGGGCACATTTGGAATAACAAAAACTATTATTTTATTATAAAGTCAAATTAGGATTTAAATAGCTCCAAATTTATATATTTCAAATATAAGGTGGGGATGGGTCGAAATCCTCTCATCCAATAGAATTTAGACAAGTTTAGGTTCCTATTTTAACCTTATCATTTATATTTAACATTAAGTAAAATAATTTTACTTTTACAGTGTCTTCTTGTGTTCTTATACTATACGGTTAATAAACATACTATAAGCAGCCAAACGAACCCCAAGGTGTTTATTATTAATATATATAACCTTATATAAGTCATTTGGACGAACCTTATATTTTTAGGAATAAAATAACAATTACTAATATAATATTTGTTTTAAAAACTATTTTATGTCAATTATGAAACTATTTAGTAATTGATTTTTGAGAAAATCATAACAGAATTATTAGTTCAAACCAAGTTACTTAAATCAATACTAGCATCTCCTATTAACCATGAAAATTAGTGTAATTCATAAAAAGTCTCAAATTACATTTATTTGGGTATTTATAACATCAATTATGTCAATATTTCATTAATAAGATAATTACTGCATCATCATTGTTCCATAAATAAATTAAATTATTTAATGTCTAAAAATTACAAATAAAATATCATTATGTAGGAAATATTTCTATATTTCTAATGAATATTTATAGTCGAATTTATCTTATGTATAACCTTATATTAAAAATTATTTACTTATTAATCTTTGATTTTAACTATTTTGACCCTTCTTTAAATAAATTAATAATAAATGTCCTAATCTAATCCAAGTGGGCCTAAATGGTCATATTTTATTCCTATGATTGTTTTTGGTCGAATTACATTTGTCAAATAGAATTAGCACATGTTTTAGGGTAATAATAATATCATCTTTACCCTTAATTACCCTATTTACTTTTAACCGTGGTAAAAAAAAGTAAAAAGTTACTATTCACCAAAAATTACTTTCAACTCATTGAACCAAATTTTAGTCCTTGATATTAACCATGTCTCTCAGAATTTTGAAATTCCACTCAATGAAGCGGTAAAATTAAATTTTATGAAAAATTCAGTTTTTTAACTACCACTTAGTGGTTTCACTATTCATCAAAAATTGAAAGTTTTCAGAAAAATACCAAAATTTCACCCTAGGCTAATTTCGATATTCTGAATCCAAAAATGAAGTCCATTTTGAAAAATAAAATTTATAAAATTTCAAAAAGTGGTTATTACTATTCATAACGGCTAGTTTTAATAATATTTTAATAGCATATTTTTGTTTAGTGAAACATGGTATTGCGTACGACGCAAGCTATCGAGGAAGGTCGCGATTTCGTGTAAAGCAAGCCAAGCAAGTGTTGTGTAGAAAAAGATTCCTTTGATGATTTATATAACCTAAAAGTCTCGGGTGTTACATTCTACCCCCCTTAAAATAAATTTCACCCTCGAAATTTGTCACTTTGTAACAAACAGATGAGGATACCTCTCCCTCATCATATCCTCAAGATCCCACATAGCTTCTTCTAATTGGTGGTTCCTCCATAATACTTTCCCCAAGCGAGTGGTCTTGTTTCGTAGGACTTTTTCACTACGATCCAGAATCTCTATCAGCTGTTCTTCATAAGAAAGATCTTGCTCCAGTGGTACAACTTCTGAGCTGAGTACATGTGAAGGATCAGGTATGTAATTTCTCAGGAGAGATACATGGAACACATCGTGAACTTGAGAGAGATTCGGTGGAAGAGCCAATCGGTAAGCTACCTTCCCAACACGATCCAGTATTTCGAAAGGACCGATATATCTAGGTCTCAACTTCCCCTTCTTTCCAAATCTCATAACTCTCTTCCAGGGAGATATTCGCAAGAACACTTTATCACCCACATCAATCTCTAGGTATTTTCTTTGGTTGTCGACATAACTTTTATGTCGACTCTGATCTGCTCTTATGTGTTGTTGAATAGATCTGACCTCTTCTACCATTTCATCAACGAGATCAGGTCCTAATAGATTTCATTCCCTAACTTCATCCCAGCAAATAGGAGTCCTGCATTTCTTTCCATAGAGAGCTTCATAAGGAGCCATCTGAATACTAGAGTGAAAGCTATTATTATAAGAAAATTACACCAAAGGTAGGTGTTGATCCCAACCACCTTTGAAATCCATAGAGCAAGCTCTCAACATATCTTATAGAGTTTTAATTGTTCTCTCAGACTGACCGTCTGTCTGAGGATGATAAGCAGTGCTGAAACTGAACTCTGTATCCAGAGTATGCTGAAGACTTTGCCAGAACTTCGAGGTAAATCTCGGATCCCGATCAGATATAATAGAAAGTGGTACTCCATGAAATCTTACCGCTTCCTTTACATATATCCTGGAAAGCTGATCCAGAGAGAAATCCTCTCTAATAGCAATGAAATGTGTAGACTTGGTAAGACGATCAACTATGACCCAGATAGAATTATTTCCTTTGGATGATTTAGGAAGTCCTGTGACAAAGTCCATAGTGATGTTTTCCCATTTCCATTCGGGTATTGGTAATGGTTGTAACATCACCTTAGACTTCTGTCTCTCATCTTCAACTTGATGACAAACCAATCATCGAGAGACATATTCAGCAAAATCACTTTTCATGCCATCCCACTAGAAGTACTATTTCAGTTCCCTATACATATTCGTGCTTCCAGGATGAATAGAGAATGAAGAAATATGAGCCTCATCCAACAGCTCCTTCTTTAATTCCTATATGGGAGGAACACAAACCCGATTCCTGAACATTATTATCCCATTACAATCAAGGTTGAATTCAGGAACATTTCTCATCTTCTTTTGTAACTCGACATCTTCTTTCTATGCCTCTTTAATCTTCACATGTATAGATGGTCGAACATTCATTTTAGAAAGATAAGATTTCTCCCCTTCCATTATAATTACAAGATACATCCTTTGTAAATCCATAAATATTGGATCTTTTGTGATCCTCGTCATGGATAAACTGGCATGGTCTTGTCGACTTAATACATCTACCACCTTTTTTGCTTTCCCAGGGTGGTAATGGATTGAGCAGTCATAATCCTTAATCAGCTCCAACCATCTTCTTTGAAGCATATTCAGCTCCTTTTGTGTGAAAATATACTTTAAACTTTTATGATCAGTTTAAATATCACACCTTTCACTATAAAGGTAATGCCTCCAAATCTTTAATGCAAAGATTACCGCAGCTAACTCCAAATCATGTGTTGGGTAATTTTGCTCATGTATTTTCAACTGTCGTGAGGCATAAGCTATCACCATATCATTTTGCATAAGAACACACCCCATTCCATTCTTGGATGCATCAATATAGATCACAAACCTTTCTCCACTACAAGGCAGTGTGAGCACAGGTGCACTGGATAACATTATTTTCAACTCCTTGAAATTCTCTTCACATTCTTCCATCCAAACAAACTTAACTCCTTTCCGAGTCAACTTGGTGAGTGGATTAGATAATCGGGAAAAATATTTCACAAAACGTCGATAATATCGAGCCAAACCAAGAAAACTTCGGATCTCAGTTACTGTTGTTGGTCTCAACCATCTTTCGATAACCTCTGTTTTTGCTGGATCCACATATATCCCATCTTTTGAGATTATGTGACCCAAAAATGCAACTTTTTGAAGGCAAAATTCACACTCGGTAAATTTGGCATAAAGCTTCTCCTTTCTCAGGGTCTTCAATATAATTATCAAGTGATCTTCATGTTCTTCCTTGCTCTTTGAATATACAAGAATATCGTCTTTAAAGACTACCACAAATTGATCAAGATAGTCTCAAAAGACTCTATTCATCAGATCCATGAAGATAGCAGAGGCATTAGTAAGACCAAATGGCATCACTATAAATTCATAGTGTCCATACCTTGTACGGAAAGCGTCTTTGGTATATCCTCCCTTTTGACCCTTAATTGATGATACCCTGAATGAAGATCAATCTTGGAAAAGTATTGAGCTCCGCGTAGTTGGTCAAATAAGTCATCAATGCATGGGGGAGGATATTTGTTCTTGATAGTGATCTTGTTAAGTTCTCGATAATCAATGCAGAGTCTCATTGATCCATCTTTATTCTTAACAAATAGAACAGGTTCTCCCCAAGGTGATGCACTAGGGCGTGTGAATCACTTATCAAGATTCTCTTGGAGTTGCTTATTCAATTCCTGCAACTCAATTGGGGCCATTCTATATGGTGTCTTTGAAATAGGCAAAGCACCCGGTACGAGTTCTATTGAAAACTCAACTTCACGATTTGGTGGAAGACCCGGTAATTCCTCCGGAAAGACAACATCAAACTCCCGTACAATGGGAATATTCTTAATTGTGAGTTTCTCACCAACCATTTGAGATAAATTACCTTCATTTAGTGGAATAAAGACCCATAAAATGGAAGAAATTTCCACTGTAAGGTTATGTTCATCCTTGCATCGATAGACGATCATAGAATGATATGGAATATGAAATGTGACTTCCCTTATTTGGAAATTGATATGAGATCCATATAAAGAAAGCCAATCCATGCCAAGAATTACATCAAATTCCACTATAGGATGGATCACAAGATTTGCAGGAAGCACTTTCCCACAAACTTCGATCGGAGAAGAATTATAATCTTTTGATGCGACTGTTGTGCCATTAGGTGTTGTCACAGCTAACTCAACATCTAATTGTTGAGGTAATACGGTGACACCCATAGAAAATTCTTCAGAAATAAAATAGTTGGTGGATCTAGAATCAAATAAAACATTTTCTACTTTAGAGTGGATGGTAAGTGCACCTTTCACCACATCGTTATCGTACTCCACATCGCTGATAGAAATTGCATGTGACTTTCCTTTGTCTTTAGAATTAAGAGTTTGTTGATGTCGACCATCATCATCAACCCTTGGATTAAGGCATTTATTGGCATAATGACCCATCTCCTTGCACTTGAAACATAGAAGTGTAGTAGGTTCATTCTGTGTATCCCTTCCTTTGTTTGCATCATTATACATCTTCTTCCCATCATCGCGGCATTCAAATGCCCGATGACCTTCCTTTCCACATTTAAAACATTTACTTGTCCCTTTAAGAAAACTCCCTCCATGTTTCATTCCACACTTTGAGCATAAGGGAATGCTCATCTTCTTTTCAGTGAGCTCTTTAGATTTTCCTTTGAATTCCATTTTCCTCTTCTTATCAAACCCATATGACTCATGGGTTACTCCAATCTCCATCTCGACTTTGAGAGCACATCGAACGATTTCCTCGTAGCTATTGAAGTCCCTTATGGCTAACGCCCTTCGAAGACTTGGTTTTAAGCCACTAAAGAATCGATCGATCTTACTCTCAGGTTGGATAATAACACCAGAAGCGTACCTTGCAAGTCTTGTAAAATTTGCTTCATAGGTACCAACAGATTCATCATCCTTTTGCATCGGTTCAAGAAACTCTTTCTCCATCTTTTTTCGTAGAATATGAGGGAAGTACTTATTGAAAAATAAGTTCTTGAACTCGTCCCATTCCATGGACTCAATTTCATCCCTTTTCCTCGTATTCTTAATAAGATTCCACCATTGATCAGCATCCCCTTCCAAACGATACACTGCTAGAATGACTTTATCATGTTCAGAACATTGAAGAACTGAAAATATCTTTTCAGTAGTACTAATCCATTGTTCAGCAACTAATGGATCAGTAGACCCGCTGAAATAAGGTGGACGCTGCCTCATGAAGGATTCAACATAATTTTGCTCCTTCCTTTTCTCGTTTGGATGTCCGGCATGATTCATAGCTTGAGAATGTTGTGTGAGAATGGCTACAAGATTTTTCATTCCAGCTCCCATAACGTTTGGTTGCTCAGGGGAACAATCATTGCATTTCCCGTCGCATTCCGCATTAACACGCTTCCTTCGGGTTCCAGCCATTGACTAAAACCAAGAAAAATAGTGTGAGCAACACTAATTATAATAGGAAAACCACATAATCAAGAATAAAATTTCACACTTATGGTCTTATCCTAGGTATTTTATGGCCATTTTTAAAACACTAAGATTGTGTTCTATGCATAGACTTATCCTTAGGGTTCTTACTAAGGCTTCCACATCCTAGTTTCCAAAGGTTGACTATACCTTTCCTCTGATACCAACTATAACGAACCATAATTTACATACATTGTTATTACTTCAGAATTGAAGCACACTTATTACAACATATAACAAAACCAAGAAAGGACCGTATAGGTATAGTGTCTTTAGAAACTGGGAAACATAAACAACTGGTTCATAAAGCTTCTACTTTGCCTCCTATTTATTTCATCATATCTAGAGTCCCTTTTTGGAATATTCTACTTAACAACCTTCTTCCTGACCTGGGAAAATAAAACATAAAAAGGGTGAGCTCAAATGCTTAGTAAGGGTAAAAAAAGAAATATCAATCACATCATATACATAAGCACATAACTTTTGGAAATCATAACCTGCAAAAGAGATCATAATTTAATAACATGGGATAAATCATAGTAGTGAAATGTGATCCCAATAATCATAACATAAAACATGAAACTTTGTGGCATACACACATAATCATAGAGAATCATTTCTTATTAGTCAAGGCTCATTTCCAAGACTATCTTTGTCGACAAAGTCCCTTTCTGAACCGAGTTCACTCCTCGTTTCAGTCCTGTTTCACTGAACTGGTATAACCTACCATTCCATCCATGTCTATCTCATGAGATATATAATCTTCACCCAATGAATTGGAGGGAGATATAGGTCCCACCCATCTCATAATGATACCATTCTTATGTGTGCCACAAAATCATAAATCATACATCATTGGATAACCAATGTAATAAAAATGGGAATCTTAAACATCATGACATCATAAAACAATTCATATAAGATAAAGGAATTCATAAAAATATTTCTATCACAACATAATCAAATCAATGTAATAATAGGGATAGAGACAGAACCCGTTATTATCTTAGATGGAATTTTTTTTTGATAAAACTCTTGAACTTCATTCTTGAGGAAAATATCCTTTCTACTTAAAAAACATTTTCCTTTCTTAACATGTCATACAATTTTAAACTAATAGAAGTTGATTAAAATTAAACTTGAAAACTTGTAAAGGAAGTTTCTTGGAAATAATGTTTTAAAAATACATTTATGTCGTATAAGTTAAAAAACATTCTTCTCGTACTTTTGTCGGAAAAGTTAAAAAAGTACCTCGTACGAAAACGACAAAAGATTCCTTTCATATTTTTTACTAAAAACTCACCGAAGGGTAAAATAGGATTTAAACAATTGTAGGTGCATGGAAATAATATTACATATTGAGGAAACATGGATGTGGATGATAATATACACCCCAGTAAATACTAAAGTATAAACAATCTTGGATAAAAATGAGATTGTGATATTTCCCTTACCTTAGGTCCGATATGATTTGTACGTGTCTGAAACTCCTCTATAATGATTTAAATAATGTTATTTACTTATTACAAAATCATAATTATTTTTATGATATCATATATGGTCATATTCTTATCTTCTTAGTAGTAATATTTCATTGTTACTTGTTATTCGGGTGTTTATAACTTTTTGTTCGTATGCGTGTTTTGTCGAATAAATTTTTATTCTTCTCTTTAGGTTATAGAAAACTAATTCACATAATGGTATTAGTGTAATATATATCATATTCATTCATTCAATTCATTTATATAATCATTATTAAATGAAGATCATGTAGAACGAGTCGCATCACATCATGGAGACGATATTCCATATGTACGCACGAGTGATGATATCGTTCCTATGATCGTGAAATTGTATTGGAGTGTATGTATACTTTTTAAGAATAAGTATCACTTTATAATAGTAATATATAGTCATTATTTATACCATTATACCCATCCAAGTAAGGTGGTGATGTAAAATAGATTACACCACGGCGTGGAGACGGTATTCCGTACGTACGCACGCGCGGTGATTTCTTTTCCCGTAGGATGGATAGATGGTGAAATAGGGTTGTGTAATACTTATAATAACATATCAGTATATGAGTGATACTGATGTTATTACTTCACAATGAAACAACTAAAGAAGAAGAAGTGGAAGAAGAAATAAATATGAAAGAATCGGTAACGAACATTACCTCTTATTTGAAGTGCTTCTTTAAGACCTTCTTTTAGGGAACTAAAATTGGTCTTTGAATAAGACCAAGACCTCTAGGATGTCTCTAGGGAAGTGGAGAGGAGGAATTGTCAGGGGTTGGCCAAGCATGAAGGCTCAAAGTGGTGTGAGCAAGAGGGGGAGGAGGTGTCCTTTTATAAGGGAGGAGAGGGGCACCTTTGGAATAACTAAAACCATTATCTTATTATAAAGTCAAATTAGGTTTTAAATAGCTCCAAATTGATATATTTCGAAGCTAAGGTGGGGATGGGTCGAAATACTATCATCCAATAGAATTTATACAAGTTTAGTTTCCTATTTTAGCCTTATCATTTAGATTTACCATTAAGTTAAATAATTTTACTTTTACCGTGTCTTCTTGTGTTCTTATACTATAAGGTTAATAAACTTACTATAAGCAGTCAAAAGAACACCAAGTATTTTATTATTAATATATATAACCTTATCTAAGTCAATTGGCCAAACCTTAGATTTTTAGGAATAAAATAACAATTACTAATATAATATTTGTTTTAAAAACTATTTTATGTCAATTTTGACACTATTTAGTAATTGATTTTTGTGAAACTCATGACAGAATTATTACTTCGAACAAAGTTACTTAAATCAATACTAAAATGTCATATGAACCTAGAAAAATAGTTTAATTCATAAAAAGTCTCAAATTACATTTATTTGGGTGTTTATAACATCAATTATGTCAATATTTCATTAATAATATAATTATTGCATCATCATTGTTTAATAAATAAATTAAATTATTTAATGACTAAAAATTACAAATAAAATATAATTATGTAGGAAATCCTTTTAGCTTTCTAATGAATACTTATAGTCGAATTTATCTTATGTATAACCTTATATTAAATATTATTTACTTATTAAACTTTGATTTTAACTATTTTAACCCTTCTTTAAATAAATTAATAATAAATGTCCTAATCTAATCCAAGTGGGCCTAAATGGTCATATTTTATTCCTAATCTTGTTTTAGGTCGAATTAAACTTGTCCAATAGAATTAGTACATGTGTTAGGGTAATAATAATATCATCTTTACCCTTAATTACCCTATTTACTTTTAACCGTGGTAAAAAAAGTAAAAAGTTACTATTCACCAAAAATTATTTTAATCTCATTAAACCACATTTTAGTCCTTGATATTAACCGTGTCTCTCAGATTTTCAAAATTCCACTCACAGAAGCGGTAAAATTATGTTTTATGAAAAATTCAGTTTTTTAACTACCACTTAGTGGTTTCACTATTCTTCAAAAATTGAAAGTTTTCAGAAAAATACCAAAATTTCACCCTAGGCTAATTTCGATATTCCGAATCCAAAAATGAAGTCCATTTTGAAAAATAAAATTTATAAAATTTCAAAAATTGGTTATTACTATTCATAACGGCTAGTTTTAAAAATATTTTGATAGCATATTTTTGTTTAGTGAAACTCGGTATTGCGTACGACACAAGCTATCGAGGAAGGTCATGATTTCGTGTAAAGCAAGCCAAGTAAGTGTTGTGTAGAAAAAGATTCCTTTGATGATTTATATGACATAAAAGTCTTGGGTGTTACAATTCCGAGGTCATTCGGCTGATTTTGACCACCCAACACACCCTTTTAGAGCGCGCCAATCTATTCAAAACAACATATTTGGTCTTACCATGATAACCGCACGTCCTATTGACATGTTGTCTAATCCTACATGTCAAGAATAGTATTTCTATTGTTCTCGTGAGATTTAATGTCATTATGAGCACGTTTTCTCAAAATTCGACTATTACATGTCGTTTTGACGTTTTATTACTCTGGAAATGCATTTTCGATCACCGCGGTCAAACGACACCACTGATTGACATGCAGTCTGCTCAACCATTTCACAATTTACACCACAGTTGTTGTTGTATGATTTCATGTCATTTAATGGTCGTTCGACTGGTTTTGACCAGCCAACACGCCCTTTTAGAGTGCGCCGAACTGTTCAAAATATCATATTCAGTCGTACCGCGCACACTGCACATCCGATTGACATTATGTCTCCTCTTACTTGTCACGAATAGTATTCCTATTGTTTTCATGTGATTTCAATTCATTCTGAGCATGATTGATCTAAATTCGACCGTTACACGTCGTTTTGGCGTTTTATGACTCCAGAAATGCGTTTCGTGTCACCGCAGTCAAACAACACCTTCGATTGACGTGCTGTCTACCCACCCATGTCACAATTCACACCAAGGTTGTTTTTGTATGATTTCATGGCATTCCGAGGGCGTTCAGCTAGTTTTCATCTCCAAACGCACCCTTTTAGAGCATGCCGAACTGATCAAAACAACATATCCGGTCGTACCGCGCACACCGCACGTCCTATTGATGTTCTGTCTCTTCCTACATGTCATTAATTGTATTCTTATTTTTTTATTGTGAGTTCAAGTTATCCTGAGCTTGTTTTCTAGGAATTCGACCGTTACACATCGTTTTGGCATTTTTTGACTCCGTAAATGTGTTTCTATTCACTACGGTCAAACGACACCTCCGATTGACATTCCGTCAACCCAACCATTTAACTGTTCACACCACGGTTGTTGTCGAATTATTTCATTGCATTCCAAGGTCGTTCGGATGGTTTTGACCACCCAACACGACGTTTTAGAGCATGCCGAACTATTCAAAACAGCATATTCGGTCGTACCGCATACACCACACGTCCGATTGACGTTTCCTCTCCTCCTATATGTCATGAATAATATTCATATTCTTTTCGTGTGATTTTAAGTCATTCTGAGGACGTTTGCTCTGAATTCGACCGTTACATGTCGTTTTGGCGTTTTTTTACTCTAAAAAAGCGTTTCTGGTCACTATGGTCAAATGACAGCTCCGATTGACATGTCATCTTCTCGAACATTTTAAAATTTACACCACAGATATTTTTTTATGATTTCGTGGAATTCTGTGGCCGTTCGGCTAGTTTTGACCACCCAACGCGCCCTTTTAGAGCGCTCTGAACTGTTCAAAACAACATATTCGGTTTTGTGGTGCACACCGCATGTCTGATTAACTTGACGTCTCCTCCTAAATGTCACGAATAATACTCATATTGTTTTCATGGGATTTCAAATCATTCGGAGAACATTTTCTTGAAATTCAACCATTACACATTGGTTTGGCTTTTTATGACTCTGGGAATGCGTTTCTAGTCACCGTGGTCAAACGACACCTCCGATTGACATTCCGTCTACCTGATAATTTCACAATTCACACCACGGTTGTTTTTGTATGATTTCATGGAATTCTGAGGACATTCAACTGCTTTTGACCACCCAAAACTCCATTTTAGAGCACACCGAACTGTTCAAAACATCAATTCGGTCGTACCGCGCAAACGACATGTCCGATTGATGTTCCATATCCTCATGCTTGTTACGAATAGTATTCCTATTATTTTTGGGTGATTTCATGTGATTACGAGCATGTTTTCTTTGAATTCGGCCGTTACATGTCATTTTGGATTTTTATAACTCCGGAAATACGTTTCTTGTCATCACGGTCAAACGACACCTCTGATTGATGTGTTGTCTACCCAACCATTTCAAAACTCACAGCACGGTTGTGTTCGTATGATTTCATGGCATTCTGAGGCCATTCAGCTAGTTTTGATAACCCAACACGCCTTTTTATAGAGCGTTGAACTGTTCAAAACAACATATTCAGTCGTACCGCATACACCGCATGTCTGATTGACATGTCGTCTCCTTCTACATGTCACGAATAAAATTTCTATTGTTTTTGTGTGATTTAAAACCATTCTGAGCAAGTTTGCTCTAAATTCGACCGTTACATGTTGTTTTGGCATTTTGTGACTCTAGAAAAGCATTTCCAGTCCCCGCGTTCAAACAAAACCTCCGAATGATGTGCCGTCTTCCCGACCATTTCAAAATTCACACCACGGGTTTTGTCGTATGATTTCATGGCATTCCGAGATCGCTCGGCTGGTTTTGACCACCCAATGCACCCTTTTAGAGCACGCTGAACTGTTCAAAACAACATATTCGTTCGTACCACACACTCCACATCCGATTCACATGTTGTCTAATTCTACATCTCACAAATAGTATTTTTATTGTTTTTGTGTGATTTCAAGTCATTATGAGAACGTTTTCTCTGAATTCGACTATTACATGTCGTTTTGGCATTTTATGACTCTGAAAATCCGTTTCCGGTCACTGTGGTCAAACGACACCACCGATTGATGTTCCATATACCTGACCATTTCAAAATTCACACCACAGTTGTCTTCGTATGATTTCATGGCATTTCGAGGTCATTCGGCTGGTTTTGACTACCCAACACGCCCTTTTAGAGCACACCGAACTGTTGAAAACAAAATATTCGGTCATACCATGCACACCGCATGTACGATTGACGTTCCATATCCTCCTACATGTCATGAATAGTATTCATATAGTTTTTTTGTGATTTCAAGTCATTATGAGCATGTTTTCTCTGAATTCGACCATTACATGTCGTTTTGGCGTTTTATGACTCCGGAAATGAGTTTCTGGTCACCACAGTCAAACGACACCTCCAATTGACGTTCCTTCTGCTCGACCATTTGACAATTTACACCACAGTTGTTTTCATATTATTTCAAGGCATTTTGTGGTTGTTCGGCTGGTTTTGACCACCCAACACACCCTTTTAGAGCGCGCCAAACTGTTCAAAACAACATATTTGGTCGTACCATGCACACCACACGTCTGATTGACGTTTCATCATCTCCTACATGTCACGAATAATATTCCTATTGTTTTCATGTGATTTCATGTCATTATGAGAATGTTTTCTCTGAATTCGACCGTCACACGTCGTTTTGGCATTTTGTGACACCAAAAATGTGTTTCTAGTCACCACGGTCAAATGACATCTATGATTGACATGACATCTACCCGACCAATTCAAAATTCACCCCACGGTTTTTTTTAATGATTTCATATTATTCTGAGGTCGTTCGGATGGTTTTGACCACCCAATGCGCCCTTTTAGAGCACACCGAACTGTTTAAAACAACATATTCGATTGTACCGTGCACACCGCATGTCCGATTGACATGTCGTCTCCTCCTACATGTTACGAATAATTTTACTATTGTTTTCATGTGATTTCAATCCATTCTAAGCATGTTTTCTCTGAATTAGATCGTTACATGTTGTTTTGGCGTTTTATGACCCCAAAAATGTGTTTCCAGTCACCTCAGTCAAACGAAACCTCCAATTGATGTTTTGTCTTTCCAATAATTACAAAATTTACACCACAGTTGTTTTTGTATGAATTCATGGAATTCCGAGGTCGTTAGGCTAGTTTTGACCACCCAATGCGCCCTTTTAGAGTGCATCGAACTATTCAAAACAACATATTCGGTCGTACCGCGCACACCACATGTACGATTGATGTTCTGCCTCCACATACATGTCATGAATAATATTTCTACTATTTTCATGTGATTTCATGTCATTCTGAGCATGTTTTCTATGAATTCGACCGTTACACGTCATTTTGGCCTTTTATGACTCTAGAAATGTGTTTTCGGTCACCACGTTCAAATGACACCTCCAATTGACGTTCCGTCTACCTGAACATTTCTATATTTACACCACGTTTGTTTTCGTATGATTTCATGGAATTCCGAGGTCGTTCATTTGGTTTTGAACACCCAACGTGCCCTTTTAGAGTGCGTCGAACTGTTCAAAACAACATATTTTGTTGTACCACGCACACCGCATGTCCAATTGACATTTCGTCTCTTCATACATGTCACGAATAATATTACTATTATTTTTGTGTGATTTCATGTCATTATGAGAACGTTTTCTCTGAATTCGACCATTACACGTCGTTTTGGAGCGTTTTAAAAGTGTGTGTGGGGTGATCAAAACCGGCTGAAAGTCCTCATAATGCCATGAAATTGGAAGAAAAAAAGGTTGGGTGAATTGTGAAATGGTCGAGCAGACGACACGTCAATCGGAGGTGTCGTTGGACCACGGTGACCGGAAGCACACGTGATGTGTCATAAATGGACAAAACATGCGTTCAAAGGTAAAATGCATATCAAACGACATCGGAATGACTTGAAAACATAGGAAAAAACATAATTATTATTCTTCAAGTGTACAAGGAGATGACACATCATTCAACCATGCTGCTTGTGCGGCACGACATAATATACGCTTTTTAGGTGTTCTCCATGCATGAAATGCATGCGTGGGGGGGTTGTCCGGTGGGCTGGGGGGGGGGAAGTCCAAGGGTTGGGAGGTTTTCCAGGGTGGGTGCGTGGCTCTCCGGTGGTGGGGGGCATAATGACCAATTGGCCTAATGGAAAATTGGTCTAACGACGTTACGATCAATAATCCTAATGGCCTAATGGTCAATTTTCCTAATGACCCAATGTCAAATTGTCCCATTTACCAATTCAACTAATGCCCTGATACCCTAATGGAATAGTGGCCTAACAAACAATTGAATAATGGCCTATTTTCTAGTTGTACAATTGGAATAATGGCATAATGTCTTAATGGCCATTTGGCCTACATCCAATTAGACAATTTTCCAACCGGCCAATTTCCCTAATGGCCTAACACCCTAATGAACAATTCCCTCTAATGAACTAATGGTAAATTTTCCTAATGAATTCAAGGGTGCGGGGGGGGGGGGGGGGGGTTTCGAGGTGGTCTAGGGGCCTAAAAATAGTGAAACGGAGCTCAGTCACCAAAAACAAGTTCCATGGATTCTATTAGAAATCACACGGTTTATTCAAAACTATTCACAGAACATGAAATTGAAAAAATTAAAGAATAAAATGAACTAAAAATATCCAAAACATTGATCAATTTCATGGATACATCTCAATTCTTGCACACAAACATTGAATAGGGCCAAAACACACATGATATCCCCAAATAAAAAAAATCTCACTAGGAACGCAACCTAAACATCAATAACAACCCCACCAATAAAAAAAGAAACACACCTCGTGAATATGATGCGTCATGCATAGTCATGACTGCTACATGCATCTGGTGGGCTAGTGGCCTATAAAAAATAAAAATTATGAAGATTTTCATAATAAAAATAATAGAAATTAAATAATTAAATGTAGTATAAACCTTCATCGTATGATCCCGTGCACTATCACCTGGACGAACATATTACCATAAAGCTCTAACCTCAGTGATAAATTGCACATTTACCACCTCGGAAGCACACAACCATGCCTCAAAATATGACAACTATTGTGTCATCTGAGCAACAACAGGACCGAAAACCGCAGTGCATGATACTACAGAAAGAGGAATCCTTGTTCCATAGGTCAATCTATATCCATGCCCGTCCCGACCAATAATGCGATGGAAGATCTCATCCCCTCACATGAGAAGCTGTCGCTGGTCCTCTGGCAGCTGTTCTAACTCAGCTTCAAATTAATCCTGTGAAATGTTTAAATATATATACATATATGTGTTAATATATAGATTTATGTAAGTATTGGTAATGATTACAAGAACATACTATCATTGCTATAACCTCTGGATCATTTCGATCATGAGTCCTCATCCACACCGACATTTTATCAGTCGGTGCACCTTTCTCCCGTAACTATATATGAATAGAATATAAACAGAAAACCATATTAATTAATAAATTAATAAATTAATAATAAATAGCTCATGTCGGATCTGAGACATGTGATGAGCCCCGAGCCTGTGAGGTGGTCCTTGCAATGCACCATTCTCAGAATGGCGTGCTGACACCTCATACATTCAATTAATTCAAATTTCAAACAAATCATACATTCATGAAAATATATATACCAAAATAAATATACAAACCACAACACCCTCATTAGACCAACATGCAACAAAGTCACACCACTGATCCAGGAGGACACCTCTCAGGACTTTTTTCAGAATGTCTGGGGCACCCACATTTGGTACCCCATGGTCCCCTCTTTACTTTGCCTTTATAATCTTTGCACATATTATGGAATTTTCTCATACAAACGGGCTGAAACTCATCGGGAAATACTTTCAAATTTTTCTATTAATGAAAAAAATCACATATGTTAGTATTTTTTATACATAGGGGAGAAAGTAAAATGCTCTTCTTACCTGAACCTCCCTCCAAATACGATCTAATGTGTCCCGAGGGATAGAAGCCCAGTCACGTGTGGTCAATGGAAATTGATGTGGGTCATGTATGATATGAACCAGATGAAGAATAAATGAAGGGGAATTCAATCCCATAGGATGAAATATCTCATCAAAGGAAACATTAAATGTTGTCTCCGAATTCCAAAATAAAATGCCACGACAAGGGCCTCTCTTGCGAGAGGAAGAAGCAGTCGAGTCTGATTATGTTGAATGAAATTTTATATATAATTTGACAGATGTTATATATATATATATATTTATGTTTATCAATTAAATAAAAAATAGACACAATGATATTAAAAAATACCTCTACCCTAAGACATAGATTACTTAGATGGATGATGTGGATCTACTGCCTCTTCCCCTGGCATGCCTACAGTCATAAAAAACCTTAGTATGGGGACTATCCAAAGTGTCCAAAAGATAAGTTGGATTGTTTTTAAAAAAATCCAACTTATAAAGTTGTTAATCAAACAGAAATGCATAGAATAATTAGTTGTGAATGGATTTTAAAAAATCAGATAGTTAAGAAAATAGATATAAAGATTCTATACAAAACCAATCAATGCATAGCCAAATTTCAGGTTGAATTAATAAAAATTCAAGCAGAACATGAACCAAATGAAGAATACCTCAATGTGAAGATACACCGACAATAACATGAACATACCAAAATATAAATCACCCTAAATATTTATAAATGAATATACTTCTAAAAGTGAGGATTAAAACATACAAGGATTTATAAAATGGTTAGATAATTTATGATATGCTAGGACATTCAATACTGAATAATGAGAAAACATTATACCTTTTATTAATCATGAAAATCGACCATTTCTCCTTCAATTACCACTCTGACCCAATAATTATCTTCTTCACATTGAACTACGGTAAGCTGATCAAGTTGATGGAAAAAAATGGAACAGTCTCGGGTTCATCTTTTTCAAATAAAAACACTCCTCGTCGGGAAATTTGCACAACAACTTTCTGACTTGGATTCGATGTCAAAGTAACGAATAATACTTGTTCCTCTTGTTATGTCAAAATAAAAGGTTAATTATCAACTCGTTCATTTCTGTATAACATAGAGTTAAAATTTACCAATGAAAACTGATATTGATTGACTTTACATCCATTCACTGGATCAACCCAATTACAATTTAACAATATGTACTTCCACCTGTGTGCGTATAAAACTTCAATTATGTCTATCAATTAACCATAGTAATTACCAGAATCGATGAATGGAAAACCGATGCCACTATTTTTTGTTGCTCGTTTTTCATCACCATCATTAATGCAAAATCAAAAACCATTAGTACTTAGAGATTTATAACGACGAGCTGTTATAGATGGACCCTCAGCCAATTGAATAAATTTTTTAGTTAGCGTGGGGTCCCCTAACTCCCTCATCTTATGAAATTACATAATTCATAGAATTAAATAATGATTTATGCATAAAGAAATTATTATAATACTTCACTCATATTGAAAATCAATTTATACATACATAATCCATGAAAAAATCATGAAATGACGCATAATTAGATTGATAGATTTGATACTCAGTCGTTCAATACATCTCTTCTTTCATCTCAATAATGTGTTTCCTGAAAATGATAATGTGATGTTTAAATGATCAACTTATGCAAAAAACATGTAAAAGTTAAACAATAAAAGTGATAAGAGACTTACTACATTAATGGTGAAACTGATGGAGTATTGAAAAAGATATATTGATGCACTTGTATCCACTCAATGTTGTCTATATCAAATATGGATTTGTATCCAACTGGACCATCATGAATCTGAGAGGGCTAATATAATTTTGTTTCAACATCCATAAGATATTATGTATAAAAAGTAGTACACTCATCCATCAAATAAACATTGGCTATTGATGCCTCCAGACGAGCTCTGTTGCGTACAAATCGTTTCAATGTACTCAAATACCGCCTAATAGGATACATCCACCTAAATTGAACTGGACCAACAACCATTACTTCATCAGTTAGGCGCACTGTCAAGTGGACCATAACATCAAAAAATGAGGGGGGAAATAGTTTCTCAAAGTGACAAAGCATAAGTACAATTCGGTTCATCATACTTTTTAAATCACTAATTTTTTGATTTCGTAAACAAAGCTTTCAAAAAAATTACTCATATCAATAAAAGACTAAACAAAATTGGGGGATAAACCATCAAAAATTGCGATTGGAATCAACTAATGAAGTAGTATGTGATTCTCATGACTTTTCAACCCTTCAAATGTCCTACTCGTCAAATTCATAGACATTGAAATATTAGAAGAGTAACCATCAGACACCTTAAGCATCATCAAGAAGAAAAAAAATGACTCCTCTTTTGTAGTCATCATATATTGTGCAGCAGGCATATATGTCTTATTTCCCTCATCTTACTATAAATGGAACTATTTTATTAAACCCATTTCTTCCAATTCATGAAGTGAATTAACATGGTCCTTTTATTTTCCACTGACGCCAAAAATGGTCCAAATATGTTATCACAAACATTTTTTTCAATGTGCATGACATCCAAATTATGCCTTATCATGTTAGTTTTCTAATACATAAGTCTATAAAAAATTATTTTCTTTTTCCAACTGTGACTGCACTGCCTACCCACAGCACAAATATTACATAATGGATGAGCCACCAAATCCTGAATTTCATATACTATGCAGATGTTTTCTTCCTCAATTTGCGAAAACATTTTGACTCCTGTTATGATCTTTGGTGCAGGGATGAACTCTCTAGAACCATCAAATGTCACTCTGTCCTTTCTGAACCTATCCTGAGGGGGGAGAAAACTTCTGTGACCCATGTATGCCCATGTTTTGGAATGTTTGAGCTATACATATTTTTTACTTTTATTGCAACATGGGAAAGAAAACTCCCCTTTCATACTCTAGCATGATAAATTTCAATAAGCTAGGAATTCATTGATTGTCCACAATAATTCAGCCTCCAGTTTTAACATTTCGTTCATTTAATATTCATAATTCATCAAACTATCTCCCCAAAATTCATTCAACTCATCAATCAATGGCTGAAGATAAACATCAATCTTATCCCCCAGACATCTAGGTCCATCAATAAGAGTGGAAAGTAATATAAATGGTTGCTTCATACAATTCCACAAAGGATGATTATGTGAAACCAACCCCACGAGACATGTGATATGAGTTGCATCAACCATTGACTTGAATGGATTGAAACCATCTGCTGCCAACCTCAATCAGACATTACAAACATCTTTAGCAATGTCAGGATATCTCTTATCAAAATCCTTCCATGCATGAATGTCTGCTGGGTGGGTTTATATATCACTTTCATGAATTATTTTTTCATGCCATATCATTAAATTAGAAACTTTATATGGCATAAAAAATCATTTCAACCTCGGTTTAAGGGGAAAGTAACGCATTTTCTTTACAACAATCAGTTTCCCCTGTATCGCAATCTGACTTTGATGAGTCTGATTTCCCATGTTCTCCTTCCACCTTGGAGCGCCACAAACCATAAAAATATCCAAATGCTCAGTTTCCTTTCTAAACAACATACAGTTTTTTGCACATGCATCTAAGGTCTCATATGTAAAACCTAAGTTCTCTGTCAACATACGATCATGGTAATACTACTCGGGAATCTTAGCATCGACAGGAAGAACCTTTTTCAATTACACCAACAATGTGTCGAATGATTTGTCTGACCACTGATTCAAAGCCTTCAAATGTAACAACTCCACGATAAATGAAAATTTGTTATAAGAAGTATATCCAGGATATAATAATTTTTTTCCTTCATCATGTGGTTTATAAAACCTCCTAGAATCACGATATGCACCAGAGTGATGATTTATCTCACCGGTCTCATGATTCTGGATTTCAATGCCTTCAGGATCCAACCCACGTACCATTTCAGAAATCATTTCATGCATTGGATCATTCATCCTTTCATCAAAGTCCATCAGAACTGCATCTGTATTTTGACAATGAACATATTCTTCTCCACGATGAGTCCAAATCCTATAATTTTTCAGAAATCTGTTAAAGAATAGGTTCTCCCTCACAGTATCTCTTTTTAATTGATATCTGTTAGCACAATTTCTTCATGGAAAACTAATATAGTCACTTTCAAAACCTCTAGTGATGTCAATAAACTGCATAATTCCATTGAAATATTCTCTATCCGTTTGATTTGGAAGATCAATCAAACTCTTATCCATAATAATATCTGTATAATAATCATTTACACATGACTTATTACATGCATTTTTCATATCAAATATATTTAAAATAAATAATAACCAATTTCATGTGTACCATTGATAATATAATCAAATTATATCTCTGAATAATAAACAAGAGAATAGATAATGGAATGTAAGTGAAATCCCATGTCATACCCGATTGCGCTACAAACTTGGAAGGGAGGGGAGCCGAAGGTGGTGTTGTGGGGGAGAGGAGAGGTAGTGGAGGGGAGACGTAGCCGGAGATGGTGCAGCGAGAGAGGGGACAAGTGGCTGGTGGCGGCGACAAGCCGAAGGAGAGGAGTCAGTGAAGTGGTGACAGTGCAGCAAGGGTGGGACAATGATGGAGGGGACAGAGGACAGTGGGGAGCCGGAGTGGATGGGAGACAACGGCGAGGGGATGAGCAGTGGCCGTGTGGGGAGGTAGGGGACCAGGTGATGGTGGTGCCACATGGGTGGGGATGGCGAGGGAGGGGATGGACGACCATGGTGCGGAGAGGGAGGTGGATGAATATGGAAGGGATGGTGGATGGCGTAGAGCCAGAGAATAGAGAGGTGAGGTGATGGGGTACATGCAATGAATTGGTGGAGGGCGGAGGGCGGAGGGCCGAGGGGTGGAGGGCAGAGGGGGTGGAGGCTGGAGGAAGGTGGGTGGAGTGTGGAGGGTAGAGGCCAGAGGCAGGAGGGGGCGGAGGGAGGAGGGGGTGGAGGGCGGAGGGCAGAGGATAGAGGGCAGCGAGTGGACGGGCGGAAAGGGGTGGAGGGTGGCGAGGGGATGGGCGGTGAGGGAGGAGGGCGATGAGGGACAAGCGGCGACGATCGAGGGGAGGGGACACAGGAAGGGTTTTGCAAGGGGAGGGGGGGATTGGGGGCACCGAAGCTTTATTTAAAGCCCAACGACCTCCAAAGGCCGTCACCCGTGTCATGGGGCTTCAAATCCCATTTCACTAGTAGTGTTAGGTGGGAAAATATAATGATTAGGATAATAATTTAAGATATTTCAGTTTATCTTCATTATATATTTGAAAAAAATGATATTGTTATAAAATATGATTAAATATTGTATGATATGATTGGTATGATAGCCTTAATAAATATATATGAAATGGGATAATTATTAATATTAAACCAAAGTATTGGAAAAAATTGATCATGACCAACTAAATGTAATGGTGTATTGGGTCAAAATCTAGTGGAAGTGAAATAATTAAAATAATTTAAAGAAAATATATAACACATTATAATCACCTTTATAAATTTCATTGATATAGATTTTGACTATAATGTCTCAGACTCCAGTAACCTGGACCCAGTGTCTGCATTATTACATTGGCAATAGACACATGCAATCTCATCACAAATAAAGAAATAGTTTTTTAGTCTTGAAGGAAAATGTACATTCATGATACCCAGATTACATTTTGAATATAAAATGAAACATATTAAATGAAATATCAAATGATCTACTTCATTAAAAATCATTCAATGATTTCTTCTTTATATCACGGGGAAAAGAAACAAAATATAGGTGAGCTTAAATTCCCAATAAAGGTTACACATATTGGAAAATATCTTGAATCAATAAAGAATAATCAACATGGAAATGTAAATAAAAAAACACAAATTATATTTAATCAAAAAAATAACTATCTGAAGTGGATAAGAGACAATCAGTATGAAAATAAAAATAACTGAAAAACATGCCATTTAATCAATAAATTAATAATGAAATTAATACAAAGATAATATCAAAGTCAAAATATATTGGGTAATAATAATAATAGAATTATAAATGAATTTAACTGTTAATTATTGTTTTTCATTCCCTTAAGAATCCTGATAACTCTAATATAGAGAGCCAACGAGCCTGTACCCCAGTGGTACTGGCTGCTACTTGGCATCCAAAAGACCCAGGATCAAATCCAGGCAGGGAAAAATTTCTGGTGTATTATAGCAGGGCACTGTATAAGGACTGTAGCAGCTAAAGAACTGTAGCAACGGTGACACTGTAGCGGCAGAGGAACTGTTGCAGGAACTGTAGCGGCGGCAGTACTGTAGCGGTTACTGTAGCATCCTGAGTACTGTAGGATTACTATTCATCGAGGGGCTCTTTGGGCAAAAAAAGGCCTTTCAAGCCTAGAATTCAGGACACTTGGCCTTGGGCCTAAGGGCTATGTAATGGGTCTCCCTCTACCCAGTATAAAGAGGCCTTTTCTTAAAATAATAAAATGAGGCTTCATCCCCAACCTTTTAAAAAAATAACTCTAATATCGACACCTTTCCTAATATAGTTTAATACACAGGTAAAACCTAGTTAATTTCGCCAACTAATTTGTCCCATGAGACTTGTCGATTCATCAAGGGTATATATAGTTAATTCCACCATCCTTCACTGCATATCTAAATCATTTATCATATATCATAAAATATATTTATTTCTCTAATTGTATACCTTATCATCAAATATTTATAATGAGTAATGAATAAATATTTTTTAATATTTCCGGAGTTAATGAAATATCATAAAAATAAACAATGAATGTAAAATGGTATATAGTTTTCATATAATCTTATAAATGATAAAAATAGTATGTATATTTAATATTAATGAAATTTACAGTAAAAAAGTTTTTCAATGGGTTAATACATACCCCACAGAAAATGAAATTGGAGCATAATTTTAAATAAGCAGTAATGAAATGAAAATTGAGATGAATTCCCTTACCTCAAACATTCCTTTAGTACATTGTGCATTAAACTACTATATAATGGTTTTTAGAGTTTGAATAAATTTTACTATAACTATAATCATATTTATATTATCATATATGATCCTATTATAAAATTTAACTACAGTTTAGTTAGTAATTTTTCTTCATTTTCATTATTTTGGTTATTAATAACCTTGTTTTCTCATATCTATTTTTTCGTGAAAGAACAAGTTAAGGTGCAAAAGTTATAGTTCCATAATATACACAATTATATTAATGTTTTAAATATGAAAATATCCACTTTATAAATCTCTATATCCATTCTTTAAAATTGTACATAGAAAACGAATCATATAGCTTCGGGGAGATAATAAGCCTTATGTATGCACGAGGGAAGATATTATTCCCTTAAAGTGTGGAAGGGAATTTAATTTTTTGATATAATAATTTAAAATAATTTTATATATTTTCACACATATTATATATATTAATTAAATTTATCCTTATTACCTTCCATAAAAATCATAAGGAAAAAATGAATCACATCACTTCAAGAGGCGGTTGTCTGTCGTACACATGGGGAAAATTATAGTATATTAAAATGAATAGGAATTAAAATTTATATGTGATATTAAAATTATTTATGTATAATAATATAATTAATATTATATAGATACATGTAATCAGTTATTATATCCCACCCTGATAATTGTTTATTGAAAACGAGCTACATCCCTTTGGGATGTAGTAGTTTGTCTTACACACAATCAATGATTTCATATCCCATTTGATTGAAGATTGAAAGGATATATTATTTCACATTAACATAATAAAACCTATTTATATGTTAAATATATGTGTGATTATACTATCATGATTGAATATGATTTGATTGAGGTGTAATAGGTAACAAAAAACGTTTTTAAGAATGTTACCTCTTCTTCGAAAAAATTCTTTAGATTTCACAAAAATAATTCAATGGTAGGATTACATATTAAACCATGTCCTATAAGAAGTTGGTAGAGAATTAAAAAAGGTTTTTTTGGATAGTTATTTTTTTGATACAAATGTATTTTTTATTATAAATTTAGAATGAGTGTGGGAGGCCTTTTATAAGTTGGGGGGATGACATATATAGATTTTTTAAAATAACTAATTGTATCTAGGTTTTTTACTAGATAAAATGATTTAAATTTTCTTACAAAAGAATATTATAGGTTATAAGGTATAAATATTCCCAAAAACGTGGATTTTAACAAGTTTTTATAAAAAGTTAACCCTTATTTTTTTTGTTTTACCCCCGATGAACATATTTTCACCCAAACAGTGAGAGATAATTTTTATTATTATTTATTGTCATAGGGAACCAAAATTAAGTTGGAATTATTATAGAAAATAAATTATTATGATTCCAAATATGTAATCCATTTTTTAAATAAAATTCACATGATAAGAAACCAATTTAATTTATTAAACCTATAGATGTGTCGAAAAAACTATTTTCCAAAGTAAAAAATGCAAATGATTAAAAAAAATTTATATAATAATTCATTATAAGATTGATTAAAATTATCTAAATTAGTTAAAATATACTATAATTAAACTAATTTTACATTAAAAACACTTTTAAATATATTTTAACTTCCAAAATCATTAAAATGAAAATGATGTTTTGAATAATAATAAGTATTTTTACTATTTATCGAAGAAATGGATCATTATATAAAAACAAGAAAATTAACCTGAAAATTATTTTGATATATTGACTTAAAAAAATTGGTTCATTTTATGAAATAAATTTTCTTAATGTTCAAAAAATTTAAATTTTAATAACTATGCAGGACGTGATGAAACATATTTTTTGAAAAAATAAATTTTTTCAGAAACATTTCATTTTAATTTAAATTATTATTATTTATTTATAATAAATATATAAAAACAGAAAATGTGTAAGCAATATATTTTTCATAATTTAGTTATTCCAATTCATACCCACTAACATAACAGCTATGTTATAATGATATAATATTTTATAGTTCTCTTATAATTGGGGTTGAGTGTATTGAAAACTATCTAGGAAATTAAAATTATTTGAAACTAAATATATTGTAGAGTGTATAGGGTGTAATATTTATACCACCTATTAAAAAATCCCATATAATTATCATGATAATTACTTGGAGAAAAGTGTAGTTTTTAATAACATCATCTTCTTCTCACATCGATTCCTCCACATTATGATTTCTCCAAAGTAAATTAACTAATCATGTCATCTATTTCCTCAATGAATTTAATCTAGTATCAATAATTTTGATTGTTTATTTATAGTAAGATTTATCATGTTCTAATTCTATTTCATTAGAGGTGAGGATATGCACTAGGTCTAGAATTTCCTTCCTTAATAATGATATATGTATGTCATCATGTACTTTAGGGTGGAATAGAGTCATTTCCAATAGGTAATCCACAGATCCATTAATTACCAAAATTTTAATTTGTATGATGTACTTGGGTCTTATCTTTCCCTTATTACAAAACCATATGACCCCCCATCTATGGAGATAATTTAATGAAAATGTAATCTCTTAATTGAAATTCAAATTCATTCCTCTGATTATCATTATGAATTTTTCCTAATTTGAGATGGGATAATATTATCCTAAATAGTGTTTACCATTGATATTTTCTATTTAAAATAATATAGGATGAAAAATATATTTTCACAGACTTCATCCCAATAAGTTGGAGTATATAATCTCTAGCTATATAATTCTTCATATGATTCCATTTGAATACATGAATTGAAACTATTCATTTTGGAAAAAAATATCAAAGGTAAATGACGATCCCACATACCTTGAAATTTAGGTATGCATGAAGTCAAAATGACATACATTTTTTGAATAGTCCTATTAGAATTTCCCTTAGTTTTAGGATGGTAGGGGTTCTCAAATGAATCTTATTATTTGGATCACTCTAAAAACTCTTCAATTTTTTTTTACGTAAAATGGGGGTAAATATCAGAAATAATCAAAATAGGTTCACCAAAGAGTATTAAAAATCTATTAAGATAGTTCTTTGTGATACAATCAAGATGTAAATATTCTCTTATACAAAGGAAATGTGTATATTTTGTTAAGATATAAACAATAACCCAAATTTTATAATTCTTTACGGGAGTCTTTTGTTGTCCTATGGCATAGTCCTTTGAAATGTTTTCCTATTTACAATGATGAAAAAGGAGAGTTTTTATAAAAAATATTGGATGATATATCATAACATTAACTTATTGAAAATACTAACATATGGACACATGATCTAAAATTTCATACTCTATGTTATCCCACACAAAATGTTGCTAAAAATACTATACTTTAAATTTCTACCGGGGAGTGTAAAAAACATTGAGCTATTAGAATAATCAAATAATTAAATTTTTTGTCTCAGGTATAGATGGAACACATAATCTCTTTCCATATTTTAGAACACCATCTTCACAAATTATGTCTTCTAATTTCTCATGATTCACAACATTAATGTTCTTCAAAATATTATCATCCACAAATTGAGAATGTTTACTCTTTTTCAATAAATATGGTTTCATAATAATTTTTAAAATTAATGTTTCATCCCCTACGTAATAATTCACATATCTATATTTATCAAATCCGTCAACCTATGATTCCACTAAATTCAAATTTCTATCAAAACTCCATGATATTTATTATTCAATTCATCCATTACCTTATTTTGATTCAATGGGAGGTTGTTTATTGACTAATCATAATCCTTGGGTATATAAATCCATCAATATTTCCTCATTAATAGAGATTAAATGAAAATATGTATTTTAGTATCTTATGGTCTGTGTATATCTCACATCCTTCACCACAGAAATCACTTCTCCATATCATCAAATACAATATTACAACTTCTAAGTGAAGATCATCGGTTGGATAGTTCTATTCACGAGTCATCTATTTCCTTGATTCATATTCTATAAATTTTTCATTATACATTAGGACACAACCTATCCATTTCTTTAATGCATCAATATATACCCGAAACCCATTATTTCATAAAATTGGAGTCAAAATAGGGGCATTGAACCATATGATCTTAAAATCATAAAAACATTTATTACAATCCTTTGTAAAAAAACTTAACTCCTTTACATGTATGATTGGTTAATAGGTTATCCAATCTGGAAAAATTATGAAAAAATCACTTATTACAACCTATAAAACCAATGAAACTACATACTTTAGTTTCTATCATTGATTTAAGTCATTGTCTAACTACCTCTATCTTTACAGGATCTACTATGATTCCAATCTCAGTGATAATATGGATAATAAAAGAAACATCAAAAAGTATAAAATCAAACTTACTAAATTTCCCATATAACATAATTCTTCTAAGAGTCTCAAGAATGATCTATAAGTTATTATGAGGGGCCTCATAGATATTATAATACACCAATATATCATTAATGAATACCACAACAAAACCATCATGATTTTCCTGGGAAAATATATTAATTAGTCAATGAAAATAGATGATTCATTATTCAATAAAAATTAAATTAATGGAAAATCATAATGTACATACCTAATTCAAATGTGTTGTCCTCTGAATGTCATCCTTCTTTACTAAAAATTTATGATACCCTGAACGAAGACAAATATTTGAAAAATATTGATCTCCATGATGTAGATCGAACAAGTCATCAATATGAGGTAATATAATTTTTATTATTATTTTAATATCATTTATTTCAAAATAATAATTTAATATCCTCATGGATCCATCCCTCTTATTAATGATCTGAAAAAGGGATACCCATTTTGAAACACTATGGTGAATAAAAACCTTATCACACATATCCTCAATTTTTTTCTTTAACTCTAATAATTCCATAGTTTCTTTTATATTGTGAGTCTATAATATTGGTCTTTATAAAGGGATAAATCTATGGAAAAATAAATTTCATCCTCTAGTGGATATACAGTAAATTACTTAGGAAATACAAAAAATTATTCCTACATAATAATAAAGTACTCAATTTAATGATTGCCTTCTCCATTTTTGAATTGTGCTTGTACTTCTTCCCACAGAATCTACCTCAAAAAATATACTATGGGTGGACCAAGAAATGAATCAGTTAATGAATTATGTGCTCTAAAAAATTAATTCTTTATCTTCATCAATAATCATAATTTTATTCTCCTTATAATAATATATTTCTTCATATTTTGAAATCCATTTTTTTTCTAAGGACTTTATCGAACTCAACCCAATGTAAAATAATAAATTCCACAAATAAAATTTTTTTATGTTTCACAATTAGGTTTTTTTGATGCATCCTTTTTTCATTGAGACATTGATAATGCGTTTATACTTACAACTCCCATCTTATGGTTCTAGGGAGATATTTAAGTTTATTAAAAAATATGGAAAATATAAAAGAGTTTGAAGATTCAAAATCAAATAAATAATTTTATAAATTTGAGGATATTATTAATTTACTTTCCACTACATCATTGGGTACTTAAACATATGTTTTAGTGGTTTCATATGCATCGAATTCTCTCCTTGGCCTTTTCTTTGGTAGATTTCTTTTTCACTTGTGACATTATTTTTCATAGTGCCTCACCTCATTAAAGTTGAAACAAAGAATAGTATTGTTTAATTTCTTCAGTTTTCACTATTTATCCAGATGAACCATATCTTAAAACTTATAACAAACTCATATTACCTTCATTAATTCCCCTTGATTATTCATTCCTTTACTTCCAAAAGACATAAAATTCTATATTCACTTATACGCATTTGAAACATTCTATTTTTTGGTGCTAAGTTGAATTCTTATTTTCATGTTTTCTTGTGAACAAATATGATTTAGAAAATTCATTCTCAATTTTTATATCATATAATACTATATCATAAAATGGTGAAATTTTTTGAGAGACTAGTTCCCATCAGATAATTTTCGTAAGGGCATCATAGAAATAGTTAATCTTGTATTCTGTATTTCATAATAAATCCATATAATACCTTGATAACCTTTTAAAGGTAGCCTCATAATCTAAAAAAAAGGTGTCTTCCTTTTTTCATTAAGATTAAGAACGCCATATTAATTGTAGTATTTATCTCATGAGGGATTTTTTTTGAATAATTTCTCCTTAAATGATTTCAGTTCCATGTGTTCTATTTCCTCTTACTCTAATGAGCTATTGATTAACACAAACCATTGACCCAAAAAGAATGAGATTATTAAATTCATGTGTAACCTCTTCCTTTTAATTGTAACCCAAGGCTGAAAATATCTTCTCAAGGGATAAATTCTAATAGTCACCTAAAATTGGATTAGTAGTCCCACAAAAATATGGGGTTTTATATTATATGATTCTATCCAACATAGGATATTCAAACTATGTAACAACAAATTGCTCAATTTGGGAAAGGTTTTTTTTCATAACCTAATTAAGCTTTCCTAATATATCCACAATCTACCTAGTTCAAATACCCACAATAGTGGCTGTCTCTATTGGGAAATATCTACATTTTCTGAAAGTATCGATTCCTTTTTTTACTCATGGATGAATTTCTAAACCATTTCAAATAAATGATTAGGTCATAATATTATGAAGTTTGAAACATAATGTATAATTCTTAATATAGTTCAACCCATAACAGAAATTGAAAATTAAGGAATTATTAATGTCAAAATAAAATAAATTGTTTATTTAGGGATATCTTTATCTTTAAATTCATAATAATGGTTTTTAAAGAAAATGAGAGTTATCCTAGTCCAAGTACATGTTATATTCAAACTAGGTGCATAGTAAGTCCCATTTTTGTGTACCATGTAATGCTAGAGTGAACCCTGAAAAACCTTTTTTAGAGTTATTTACCCAAGTTAACATTGTCCTAGAAGCATATCCCCATGTAGTATTCATACATAGATGTATTTCTATGAAAAACCATATAATCACTTTCTCAAAAAACCATTAGGATGTTAATTTATACTTATCCTCAAATTATATCATAGGGGTTTTCTCCTAAACTTTTTTCATTAATCTACTTCCCAATGTTTCTACTAAACTTCCTAAGATACCAACTATAATGACCCAGACACTAGTGACCTATAATCAGTGTCTACTTTGTTACATTGGAAGTAGATACAAGTGATTTTATCCTGAAGGAAACAATAATTTACAAGACATTTAGAAAAAGATTCATATATGAAACCAATTTTACATAGGGAATAGAAAATAACACATAATTCATATAAAAAATTATATTCATCTATCAAACTCATTCGAATATCTGTTCCTTATATCATGGGGAAAGAAAACCAAATATCGTTGAGCATAAATGATCAGTAAGAGTTATATGCCATGTAATAAATAATGAAAAAATTAGGAATAATAAATATTTTATAGTAATATACTAAACACAATTAGATTTAATCAATAACATTTTTATCAAAACAAGATAAGAAATAATCCAAATTGAAATGTATATAACTAAAAACACGTTGCATTTAATAATTAAAATAAGAATGAAATACAACTAGATCTAATATAAATGACAAAATATCAATGAAAATAATTATAACTAAATTTTAATTTAATTAAATTAATAATAATTGGATCTTAATTACTCTGAAATCATGAATCCTCTACTACTGAGTCCTTCGAAATATTGTTTAATGTGATGGGTAAAAACCCACATAATTTGGCCATCAAATTGGTTTCAAGATACATTTCAAAGCATGGATGAGAAATATAATTTCATTAAAAAACCATAACATGACGTCCAAACAATTAATCATATATAAAATAATCAATTTAAATAATTTATTATATTATTTATCATTAAATATCCTTACTGGGTAAATAATTATTATTTGTTAACATTTACGTTGTTAATCAAATCACATTTAAGTTAAAAATATGTTGTACAAAGGGAGGTTTGTTTTTGAAATAATCATATACATGTTACAATAAAATAGAAATATTTAAGAAAAATGTAATTTACAATGAAAAATTATATCAAAGGGGATTATATACACCAAATATAAATTAAAAAGTCCATAATTTCAATTAAGTCCCAATGGAGTGGAAATTGAGATGAAATAACGTAACTCCTGATTTAATTTAATTGAACATGATTTAACCTCATGTATAATGTGTTTAAGAATGTTATTAATTTATCATAAAAACGTAATAATATTTATAATATCATATATGATCTATTTAAAACATTTTACCGCCCATTTGTTAATAATATTTATTTATTTGCATTGTTTTCGTGTGATTGTAGCCTTGTTTTCTCATGCATGTTTTGTCATAAAGGATTCTATTATTGTACATAGGATATAGTTCCAAATTTTTAGGAAATATATTAATGTTATAAATATTTTTTTCATTAGATATATATGAATGACCTGTAATAAAAATTGGACTGAGAAAATGAATCACATCACTTCGTGGACATGGTAGGTTGTACAGACGCATGTGGGCCGATTTTATTCCTTTAATGGGTTAATGGGTTAGGATGTGTATGATATATTAATTTTAAAAAAATGATAAAATTTAATATATATCATATATGTAAATAAAATTTACCATTAATATCTTCCATGCAAATCAGAGTGGAAAAACAAATCACATCAATTCGTGAGGTGGTACTCCACCATACATAAGAGCGACATTATCATAATTTAAACAGAGTCCAAAGTAATTATTTATATGTGTTATTATAATTAAAAACGTAAAATTATATCTTAAATATTATATATATACATTAAATCTTTAATTATTTCCCTCTCCGAGAAGTGAGGATGTAAAATGAGTTCATGAGTTCTCCCAACAGTAGTCCTTCGTACACACAGTTATTGATTGTGGTTCCAATTTGATAGAATAGGAGATACATATATGGTATTACATTAACATAATTAAAAATAAATATATTGTATACATTTTTTTAATTATACTATAATGACTTAATATGATTTTTAGGATTTGGAATAAGAATGAAATTAAAAACTCATGTTTAAGAACATTACATATTCTTTATAAAACTACATTTTGTTTCTTCCAAAATCCTTATAAGAATATATTTATTATTATAAATGGACCCTATAATGATTTTAGGGAAGTAAAGATGTTATTTGGTAGGGAATAATGGATCCAAATGGAATTTAATGTCTTAAAATGAGAGGAATGTTGGTATCGTTTTATATGTGGTAGAGATGACACATAAGAAATTTTAGAAATGAATAAGGTGGGACCATGGTTTTCAAATCAGAAAAGGCTAATAAATAAGTAATTCATGAAACATATATGTCATAAGGTTTAAATATATCCATAAAACCGAATTTTATCATGTTTTTATTTAATTATACACCCCATCTTTTTAGTTTGACCCAACCTTAGACTCATTTTATCCCTAACTATGGTAAATAATTTTTACGATGTTTACTAATCATTATGACCAAATATTAAGTTTAAATTATTATATAAAATAAATGGTTTTTATTCCAAAATTTATATACATTTTTCTAATTTAAATTCAATTTAGGGAGAGAAGATAATTTAAAACCGAACCCACAACTAAATGAAAAAAATTGGTTTTCCAAAAAAACATTCAAGATTTAAAAAGTTTTTATATCATAATTAAATATGAAATTTACAAAAATGATCTATATTAGTTAAATAATATTACAATATACCTATTTTTTGTTAAAAATAAGTTATATTTATTTTTATTTTTTAAAAAAATTTAAAAAAGGTAGGTTTCAATAAAAACAACATTTTCACAATTCAATGAAAAGTGATACTTTTTTGAAAAATTCCAAAAATTAAAAATATGATAATTATTATATTATGATTACAAAAATTTAATTAAATTTAAAAAGTTCATTTTCTAATAATTTTAAAAAAAAATTTAATATATGTGCAAAAGAAGTAACAGAACATCTTTTTATAAAAATCAATGTTTTTTAGAAAATATTTTTTTATTTCAAATTATTTTTATCATTAGTTATAATAAATTTATAAACCCTACACATGGGTAACCCATATAATTTTATAAAATAAGTATTCTTATTCATAGCCTCATACTTAACAGTTAGTTTATATGGGTGTACTATTTCAATGATCTTTTAAAACCATGGTTTCATTTATCCAAATCTATCAAAGAGATTTAATTTTTTAAAAAGGAAATACATCATAATGTAAATATGGTTTTACAATTAATTAAATTTTGATTTTAATTTATCATTCTATTTATGGAATGATATATGAAATTATTCAAGAATGTTATATAATGTTAACAATTTCTCTTAAAGAGAATCATTATGAGTATATAAATATCAACTTTATAAAAAATAACTCCTCTAATTCTGAATCATAGTTTTATAGTAATAGGTTATCATTGCATGTTTCTATTAATAAATTCAATCACGTAAGTAAGGGATAACTGTTAAATGAATAATTGATCTATGTGTAAAAAATGGGAATGAGTAATTAAATTCATGCCTGTAATTTATGATCTAAGACTATGTAATGTATTATTTTGAGAATTGGAAAAGAATATTTTGTTCATTCCCTAAACACGATCAATATATATTCTATATTCATGAGTGAAATGTTTTATGGAATTTATAATATATGAAATGTTTTATATATTAGAGGTGTGTATAATCTTGTATATATCATTTAGAATGATAAAGAAAATGTTTATTCTTAAGAGGCAGAGATTTAACATCATTGCCCTTGTAAAATTAATATGAAATAATTATAAGGACTCTATAGAGATGGATTATAATAAATATTTTCATTATTAATCATTTTATAAAAAAAATAATTATTTATTTGGAAAAATAACCAGTGCAGTTTTAGATCAAAAGTTTCAAGGTTCAGTGGATAGTTAGATCTAACAAATAGGGATTTGTGTGGACTATGGAGTACTGAAGAATGTTATTGGTATATATAATTCATAACATTTACTAATCATTTTAGTATATATGGTTACCTTGTTATTATAAATAAATGTTTGAATCCTATGAAATTTTTATTATATTCAAATTTTTTATACATAACCAACTTGGAAAATGTATTGCAATTATTTGATAATATCGGGGTCAAGAAAAATGTATTTGTTTATTTATATGATATTTTAATTTAAAATGAACATTTAAATTACGTTTTTATTAGAGGATAATTGAACACAATTAATTTTAAGAATAAAAGAACATGGGGTGTTCTTGATATTATAGTTGATCTATTTGCATAAAGTATTTTGGATGAGTAATTATGTAATGTGACACAAGGACCTCAATTATCTGGTTGGATCAATTATGAAAATGATAGATATGGTTTTCATGAGGTGAATAATGATGAAATGATGTTCAAAAATGAATAACATATTACCTAACAACCATCTGAAGTGCTTATAGATTTAATGTAATTATTAGAGGATATGAAATAAGAGATGGAATTCATGAACATGATCCTTTTTTGGAACTTGGGTGATGCACCTATAGGGTTAAAGACCCATAGGGTTTATGTGGGTGATTAAAAATAAAACTGACAGGTATGGTATATTATCTACCAATAAATCTCATCCATTAGAAAAAGGATAAAAATAAATTCATTTCATAGGATATGAAGATACATTTTGTCAAATAATGTTGATTAATTCAATTTAGATATTTGTTTTTCTAAAATCTAAATATAATTATGATATAAAAAATGGATGTTAAAATTTGTTACATTGAAGTGAATTTAGTTGAAAAGGTGTATATAATATTGAGTAATTGTTTTGAAGGTAAAAATAGTATTATATTGGTTCAAAAGTTTCAGTGTTATGTTTATAAATTAAATCATTCTTATAAGTGTTGGAATATGAGAGGGTTAATGAGAATTTTTTGGAATATTTAGTATTGTATTTGTATCGTATAATATTTATTATAAATCATATCAGGACCCAAAATTCTATAAATATATGGTTTTGAAAATAAATCCCAATGAATCATCCTAAATACTATGTATGATGATCAATAGAGATTGATCATATATATATATTGGACTGATTCAATACAAATATAATGGTAATGTTATAATTTTTTAGCATGGAGAACACAACAAATGGGTCTTTAAAAATGTTTAATTGTATTAATAATTGGAACATTCAATATCCATGCAAATATTTATAAAGGGTGGATAACTTTTTTAAGTATCCGTTATAAAATAAATCATGTACATATTGTTATGTACTCAAAAAAATGACTCTTATTAATTGATCATAATAATCAGATACAATCCAATTCAAGGTTATAATATATAATTTTCTATGATGAAAATAATTAATTACTTAATATTAAGTAAGGATATGTTCTTGGTATTTTGATGTTAGGATAATTTCATTGAAAATTTGTTACACTAATGAAAGCTTCCCACACAAAAATGATTATATGGGATATTATTCTAGTTTTTTGTTTTCCCTAAAAATGAATTCTATTAATTAGATGAGATCCAAATAAGTCAATATGGGAGGCTCAATAATATAGGTTAAGTATATCACAAATATTTGAAACATTAAATGGAACTATTTGTATCAAAAAATCATTACTAAACTTTTGGGTATTCCTTGAGTAGAAAGATTAAATCATATATACATTGAAAACAGGGGTGAAATTTCTTCGACCTAGAAACCTTGGTCCCCCAATGGACCAAAAGCATATTTTAAAAATACCCACTCATTTGAGAGATAATTTAGAGGGGTCATGTAAATATATATGGGTTTTTATAGAATATAATTTTATTGACCCCATAATGAACCCATTATTGAAAAAACATGATGGTCATGTTATATAATTGGGTATTAAATACCTGAGGGATTATATTTAATGGTTGTCAAATTTATCATTATTATAAATTTATTTCAATATTTGTTTATCATTTACTTAGGTATATTAAATTTTAAAATAAAAATAGTTAAATGATAAAAATACTTCATAGATAAACATTGAGTTGTCTCTAATTGAAAATAGTTATGGAGAATTATAGGTTTTAATGAAATACAATGATTAAAATTAGTATAAGTCTCAAATATGATACATAGTCAACTCATTAGATAAAAATAAGTGATATATTATATATACTAACCTAAGAATGTATAACACTATTATTTTCATATGATCATTTATATACTCAGGGGTGGTAGGTTGTTTATTAATACTTATTACCTTGGACTTTTTTCGAAACAAAGCATGTAGACCTCGATAATTTGATACCAATCTAATGAAATCTTTAATGATTATCCAATCAAAAGTTGGTATTGTATATTTCTAATCATGAAATCAGATGAGGATAACCATGAAGTTATTTATCCACATATATTACAAGAAATTATATCAATGCATAAAATTGAGTGATTGATGAAATTCATGGAAATTCATAGATAAGATTCATTTAATGTTCTCATGTACAGGGATGATTGACATGTGATGTAATTATTCAATATAATCATTATATATAATGAATCAAATTTAAAATTTTACCCTATACTAGATAAACTTATTCCATGTCAAGAGGCAACTTGTTTCCATTGAAAATGCTATTATATATGTACATATATATATATATATATATATGATGTAGATGACAAAGTTTATACTCTAAATGTTCATATAATGATATATGTATGTTTAAAAAGTACACCTTAACTGTTAACAAATTGATCTGTAAAGACATTTTTCTAAAGGCCTGTCCATTATTACATTTATGCGATATAGAATCTATATATTTTCGTAACACCATTAACTCATGTAGGGGTACATACTTAATCATTTTAATATGGAATAAACTTTATACAATATTTTTATTCCCAAATCCTGATAGTTTGATAAAACATGTCCAAAATATTTTGGATGTATTCAAAAATGAGTTATAATCTTTGTTTAAAAATCATTATTAGATCTTACTACATGTGAGAGGTTATTAGATATGTATTAAACATGGGGAATCATATTGTATTATTGAATCAGATATTCAACCCTTTATATCTGTGTGATATATATCATACGAAATTATAAGGTAATATCCCTTGAGGAATGGGATTCCTATGATGTATGGTATAATTTAAAAAAGAGTTTCTCATTAATTTAATAGAGTCAATATATATAAAGTTCTTGGCCCTTCTATTGAGTGTATATTATCTTTTTTTAACAAATGATGAAGTTATGTTCCTCGCTATTCACTATTTTCCTTTGATGCGAAGTTATTATAAACCCTTTAGATTTTGAGGAATCCTTATATAGCATGTGTGGATTCTAGTTAATATTATATTAACTCTATATGAAATATATCATGGGTTGATGCTCAGTGGTCTTGTCTAAGAGTAATCCAATGAGATGGAGAACATTGTGCTTTTGGAATTCTTGTATATATTTATGTTCTTCAATTTTATATTCATTATATGATGATATACCTTACAAATTAATTAATTAATTATTTTTATGAATATGATATTTTATTAAAAACACACATTGTTCTCAACCTTTTATTGAGAGATTTTTATGGAAATATCATTAATAAAAAATAATATAACAAGGGTGATATAAGGTAAACATTATTAGGAAATCATGATGTAAGTAACATTAAATATATATAATAGAGATTTTATTTTATACCATAGATATGGGGATATATTTATATATGAGTGGAGGGATTAAAATCCTTATAAAAATTGGATATATCTATATGTTTATGTAATGGTGGTGATTCTTAAATCAATATGACCCACAGTGATAAAAGTAGAGGAATGGGAAAAGGATTAATGTTCTTTACATTATTATTCTATGGAAATTCATTCATAATTTATGGAAACCATTTTACATCAATAATTTTATATAAATCACCTATATGATATAAACTCAAAAAGTATGTTATTACATGTTTTGGAGGGAAATTTTAGAATAGTTATTTTTTGTATAATTATTGGGTATGAAATATCTTATTTCTGTTTAAGGGAATAATAAATAGACTATAGAATTAACATCATGTCAATATTAATAAACAGTCATTGGAAGGATTGAAAAACTATGGGGTCATAGAAGGTACTATGATGTTTAATTGAAACCATGATTATATCTAAATAAAATTATATGTGGTAAAATTTGGAATAACACCTAAATTTATAAATAAAATAATTCAATAAATATCATAGTTTTTGGATATTTTCATAAGAATAAAATTCCATGAAAACCCCATGAAGATCAAAGATAATAGAGTTTTAAATTATTGTTCATAGTTATATAGATTGGGTGTTTCTAATTTTTTTATTACTTTTTCAATTGATTCCATCATGTGATATAGATATATTTGAGAAAATATGTAATTAAATAACATCCTCACATATATATTTGATATTGATTCTATGTTATAAAATCACTTTATTGATGAATTATTCAAGAATAATGACATTTTTCATCAATACATGGTCATTGGGTAACATTAAAAAAATGGGGTACTTGTGAGGATAAAAATTAACTAATAATATGGATATGGTAACATTAATTTCCAATGGTATCATACAAATGTTTTTCACCCAATTCGTTATAACTACATTGTTTATTGTCAACTAGGACTTTTTTCCCCTATTATAAGAGAACTCCAATGAGATATTATACAACAAAAATAATAGTCTCAATAAATTTTACACAATTAATTATATGTGTTCAGTATTGAGGAAATACGTCACAACCCACCTTAATTGGGACTCTAATTGAGTTAAAAATAAAGGTGTAGAATCATCCCCAAACCCACCTTTAATGGGATATGGGTGAAAAATAGACCCCAACATTATGTCATAATATATATTTATGGAAGTTATTTTCTTTTTGTAAATGAAAACTATTCATCATGATGTCGAATATAATATTCCATCATAATCAGAGTTCTGGAATAATATATTTTAAAGAATTTAATTTCTTATAAATCCACAACAAAAATGGAAAATGACTATAATGTCCATCAACTACTCTATTCCTCAAGAAAGGTATAATGCAATATACCTCAAATAAAATTTATGATATATCCAGATATAAGGTCACCTAACTGTACTAAAAACTCTATTAAGATATTTTATAAAATATTATATAGAAATGAAGTGTGTGAATATTAATATACTTCATACGTTATTTAGGAAAATTCTCATTTTTGATGTGAATAAAGTATAATAATATTTTTATATTATAAATATATCAAAACAGTCATCCAATAACTATATCTCTTAATTAAACCATCAAACATCTCACATTACATACCACATAAACACTCACTTTTAAAACCACAACACTATTCTGAAAATATATCCTCACATAATAATCACTACATAACAACAATAACATATCCTCAATTTTTCACTTGTTGGAACCTCACTATAATATTCATAAATAAATGTCCCATATAGGTATCTCCTTCATTCAAAACTATAAAATACTAGTTATACACTCATAGGGTACATTCAGAATATACATATTAATATCCACATCACTAAGTAGATACCCAGCAAAATAAAACTCCCTATAATCTTATCACCAGTAGTAAAGAGCTGTCCACACATAGGGAACTCACTAAGATAACATCTAAATATGTTTCATGGGTTTTTTCCACCCATTGGGACACTCAATGGATTTCCAAATATCTTCCCTTAGGATCTCTTCACACTAGAACCTATTTCATTTTGAATGTTTTCCACCCTAATAGAATATTTTTATATTACTAAGTATCCACACTCTAGAAATATCCCATAAAAAATATGTTTTATTATCACCAAAACACATTTCCACCATGGATTTCCATATCATGCACTATTTCCACCATCATAATAATCTACATTATTACGACATGGAACATTAAAACATCTAGTTAGAACATAAGATTCCCCAACACATTCAAAAAGAATGTTTTCATACCACATACATTTATTATGAATCCATAATGGCCTATCACAATTGGATCATACTGATTGTTTCTAGACCACATCAGTAATGTTTATCATATCGTATACATACAATATTACTAAAAAGATATCACAAAACCAATAATTATCAAATAACCCATTCAATGAAACCACATCATCAATTACTACATTACATATTTTCCCTCGAACTATTCAACCAATATTGGTTATTTATGGGTTAATAATAGATTTTAATACCATCAAAATTATTATCTCATCTATGAATCCTCATATCTTAAAAGAAATAGGTCATTCAACCACATAAGGAAATAGAATATCCTCATGGTATTATTAAACAGACCATATAATTCAAACAATCCCATTAAATTCAGTAATAAAAATGGATTTATAACACCAAAATGTATCACATGCTTTCCTAACATACTAGAACTCCACCCCTTGAAAGGATCACATGAAGGGTGATAAACCATAAGAGTGGTGAATTATCCCCTAAATGTTTTCCACAAATATCTTCTACACTCATGCTTATTTATCACGTGTTCTCTTATGATACCCATTGATTCATATAAATAAATGAACATTGAAAAAATATTAATGGGAGTAATCTCATTTAAATATGCCTATATCCCCAATGTGTTAGGGATTTTATCCCACAAAGACTATGTAACATCCCCAAATGATAAAGGGTTAAATGACTAAATGATATGACTCATGTCAACAAGGTGCACCTTCCTTTTCAGAAGCCTACATGATTAAAACTCCATAGTTAAGCGTGCTTGGCCTAGAGTAGTGATCAGGATGGGTGACATTCTGGGAAGTTTCCCAGGGTGTGTGTGAGTGAGGACAAAGCACACTGGAAAGGACATGTGTTGGCCTGTGGGGCTATCATTAGTCAGATGACCTGTTCAGACTTGTGGGTGGACCCTGGGGTGGGCCCGACGTGTCTGCGGGGTAACTGGTGGGACCTGGTGGGCCAGGACCCGACGACCATTTAAAGGCGGGGTGTCTGTGCTGTCACCGGGACCCGATTGTCACATTTGGTATCAGAGGTGGTACCCAGCCTTAAGTGCGGTGCACTGCATGGGTTGAGATGTAGGGTCCACAACGAGGGCGTTGTGCTCTAAAGGGGGGGGGGGGTGATTGGAACATCCCCAAATGATAAAGGGTTAAATGACTAAATGATATGACTCATGTCAACAAGGTGCACCTTCCTTTTCGGGAGTCTACCTGATTAGAACTCCTTAGTTTAGCGTGCTTGGCCTGGAGTAGTGATCAGGATGAGTGACATTCTGGTATGTTTCCTAGGGTGTGTGTGAGTGAGGAAAAAGAACAATGGAAAGGACATGTGTTGGCCTGTGGGAACTATCATTAGTCAGATGACCCGTTCAGACATGTGGGTGGACCCTAGGGTGGGCCCGACGTGTCTGCGGTGTAACTGGTGGTACCTGGTGGGCCAGGACCTGACGACCATGTAAAGGCGGGGTGTCTGTGCTGTCACCGGGACCCGGTTGTCACAACCTAGTGATCCTGTGTGGGTCCGCACAGAGCGATCCTATGTGGTTCAACACCGAGCGATCCTGTGTGGGTCTGCATCGAGCGATCATGTGTGGGTCAACACCTAGAGATCCTATGCGGGTCTGACGAGGTACTGACGAGGTACTAGGATCATGTGTTGATCTGACAATGTACTACGATCATTTGTGGGTCTGATGATGTTTAGGGATCCTTTGTGGGTCTTTCTCTTAACATATTAAGATGATTAAGTAGTTACATCAAATCATCTCTACTACTATACCTAAGAAATACCTGGTGTGAGCTGAGTTCGTACCTTTGTGGTATTATCCTTCATGGTAATACCTTGGTGGTACTCTTCAATGTGGCATACCCGTGTGGTATTTACCTTTGTGGTATTCCTTCCTTTATTGAATAGTTGAACATTGGGATTTTGGGTTGGACCATGTGTTTCCCCATGACAGAGATGGGTACACTTAATAAGTTTTGTATATGTATGGGAATATACTTAAGTGTGGTTGTCAGATGATTTCATGTTTTTTCGTTTATCCTTTGTGGATTTAGTGATACCTTTAGGGTCTCGGGGTCCCTACCGAGTATCATTATACTCACCCCTGCATGGGCTATGCTCGCACCTAGTTATGTTGGGTGCAGATGATGGACAACACTGATCGAGGCTGAGGGTACCAGGACTGAACGAGGCCCAGAGGTGGACCATACAACATGTTGGTACGCAGAGGAGACGGGTGTACATTGAGTGTTGAGGAGGCAATCTATACCAACCCTTCAAGTAGGAACCTCAAAGGATGACCGAGTAGCAAAATTTATCTTTCTTCAGTTGTATTGTATTTCAGTTGTACTTGTACCATTACTATTGGGATTGTATTCTGACGCCTTTTACTTTTGGCACTCTTTTTTCTATATAGTTTACGTGTGTTCGTATCCTGATGTGTTATTGGTTGTATGTGTTTATAGGACATAATGGAATTTCCTTCCCGGTTTTAGGGAATATGCTTTTTAGTACTAGTCACCAGCCCCTGGCCTAAGGAAGGCAGGCTTGGGGTAGTCACGGCACGGGCCCTGGGGGACAAGTTGTGACATAAATGTTGATTTTTTTTATAATGGATGTCCACATAATGAGGTGGAAATATCATATAATTTATTATGGAGTGATATTTGATAATGCATATAATTTATATCACGAGGATATTTGAGGCCTGAGTATATGGTATTTTTATATTTAGATCAAACCATTTGATGTGGGTTTTAAAATTATTCTTAACACGGAATGAAAAAAATGACATAGAAATTTCATGGGGAGAGTCAATGAATCCTCATCTATAATAGTAATGAAAATTCCATGAGTTTAAGATACTACTTCGTCTGATTCTTTGGATATGGTTCTCATTTACAATGTCAAAATTAAACTTTGTGGCCTTCTGTTTTTTTTTCATGTAAAAGAAGTTGTGAACCGATCATGATACATGAGGAAGAATAACATATCAATGATGATAAAATTGATGTAGAATAAATGATGACACATTTAGAGATCTTGATGAGGCCCTCATGTTAAATATATATTAATCATAAATTTGGAAAGTTGTAATTATTTTATTTGACCTTGAATCAAGTCTAAGGTAATTACATTACAATAGTTTTTATTAATAATAAAAGAAGAGTAGTCTGTCACGACCCGTCCTCAGGGCTCGTGCCGTGACTACCCCAATCCCGCCTTCCATAGGCCAGGGGCTGGCGACTGGCACCAAAGGTGTAAATCCTGATAACTAGGACGACATTGCCTTTATAAAATTAAACAAAACACCACAAAGTAAAAGCGGAAGTAAATCACTAAGTACAAAGAGATGTGCTGAAAGGTAAATGGGCCAGAATACAAACCCAAAAGAAATAACAACTACAACTGAACAAGTAAAACAGAAAAATACAACAGCTGGTAGGACGGAAGCGGCTCCTGGGTCATCATCCTCGAATCCTACCTGAAGGGTAGGTACAGATGGCGCAGCTCCTGGATCGTCCACCACGGATCCTACCTGAAGGGTAGGTACAGATAGCTTCCACAACGCTCTCGCCCGTCAACCTCCTCCGAGTGTCGTCTTTCTGTGAAGTCCACCTCCGGATACTGACTCGTCGTGTAGTCCACCTCCGGGTACTGACTCATCGTGTAGTCCACCTCCGGGTACCGTCCAGTCCTCGAACACTCGGCCTCCGTCAGCACTACCCGTCGTCTGCATCCAACACAACGAGGTGCAGGCATAGCCCGTGCAAGGGTGAGTATAACGATACTCAGTAGGGACCCCAAGACCCTCACAGTCTCACTAAAACAAACAAGGATAACCACAAAAAAGATCTCAATAGATAACCTCTACTTAGATATATGACCATACATATACCTAAGTTATCATGTAACCCATCTCAATCATGAGGAAACACAAGGATTATGAAATGAACGGATAACCACTACCCAGGTATATGCCCATACATATACCTATGTTATCAAGTAATCCATCTCAATCATGAGGAAACACAAAGCACATAGACTCAGCTCAAACCAGGATTTTTATTATCGAAACTGTAACTGCTAAAGAGCCCCGTATCTGGAGTGTACAGTGGTCCAATCATGACTCCGAGCTACTGCTCAATAACGTAAGACTACTGAGGTACTCCTCCTGTCGAGTACTGCGGGCCAGCCACCCAAACACAGTAGTTCTTCCCGCCGGGGTATGCCACCCAAACACAGTAGTGCACACCCCCTAGTAGCCTGCAGAGGTACTCTCCGGACGAGTACCGTGGGTCTACACTGTCACACATGTAGTGCTCTGTCCGCCATGGGTCTGCACCTCACAAAGTAGTGCTTCGTACACTGGGCTAGTCGACTCACTCCAAGTCTAGTCGATCAAGCAGTCGTCAGGTCTCAGTCGGCTACACGGTCTCCGTACTCCGCACGCTCGTCTCTGGGAGGGTCCGCTCAACGAGCTATAGGTCGATACTCCAAGTATCTCAAAGTCCCATGATGAAGTATCTCAAAGGACCGACTCGTCATAGGTGTCTCAACGCAACAAACGGTGCGTCAATCGGACGCCCGGTCTGTGAGTTATTAGCCTTTTCGTCCTAGGGGCCCGGTTGGATTTCGGGTATAACCCAACTCGCTCAAACTCCACCTGCATCCAAACCTCGGGCTAAGTATTCCAAAATTTCCGTATCAACAAGAGGAAAACAACAAAGTCGACGGCACATCAATGAGACGTCCGAAGCTCAAGATATGAGCGTTTCTGCTCCGAGGGCCCGGTTGGTTTTGTGTACGAACCAACCCAGCCGAACCCAAAGTAATCCGAAACCTTGGGTGTAGTATACCGAAACGACCGTCTCGATCCAAGGATCTCCTTGCCGCTAACGGCACATCGTTCGGAGTCCCGCAGCTCATGTTATGAGCAAAAGATAGAAAAGGTCCGAAAACGGGGGGTCTGGGCCCAGACCGACCCGGCCCAACCCCCCTGGGTCGGCCCGAACCGGGTCGGCCTGACCCGGGTCTGGGTCCGACCCGACCCGGCCCGGCCCGGGCGCGACTCGGCCCGAACCGGCACGGGCGCGGCCCGACCGCCGGAATCGGCTCGGTCGGTTACAGCCGAGCGGCTGGGGGCGTGCTGCCCCCGCGTGAGAACATCGTGACCCCTGCGTGGGGCCGCCCTTGGTCAGCGGACGTGGCAAGGCCGCGTACCGTGTCTCACCAGACCCGCACGGTCACGGGTCTGCTGGCCGCCACCACCTCCGGCCGCCGGCGCCGCCGCGCCGTCGACCCGCGCCGCCGGTGGGTTCCGCGGTCCACCAGAGTTGCTCCGGTGGTCCGATTCCATTTCCGTCTGCGCTAGAGGTCCTCCTGGGACCTGACCTTCGCTACAAAGCTTTCAAATCGCCCTTACGACCCCATTCGGCGTCATCCGACAATCCGCACGTCAATTAACAAAACGTGTCGTCTTCGTGGTTCTTCTGTGCGACGCGATGGCGCCGCACCCCTTCGTCGTGTCCTAACTCCGTCTGTGGATGTCTTCGGGTTTCTCTGATGCGGTGCTACGGCGTCGCGCCCTTGTTCATTTTCACGACGCGGCGCGACGGTACCGCACATTCCTTGCCGCACGTTTCCGCGCGGTGCGACGACACCTCGCCATCCCCATTTCAATCCACAAATGAAACCCACAAGGATAAGGAGGAGGGTCGGCCGTGTTTGTGCGGTCCGGCCCCCTCTCGTTAATTGATAAAAAATGGATATATTTCACGAATATCGTCAAGGTAATAATCACGAACAAATCAAATAATAATCCTCAACATAAATCCGCATGAACGAACGATCCGCGGATCTACTTGGAATTGGTTGGTCCGCGCTTGTCGTTATTTTCTCAAAAGATAATAGAACACCAAAAAAATAAAATCCCCTACCTCAAGCGTCGTCGAGCAAGGGTTCGTCGCAAGTTTTCTCGTCGCGGAAGAAAGCATCACGGAAGGGGCGTCGCAGAAGAAGCGTCGCTGACGTCATGTTACACGGCGTCACGCCGTCGATCTCCGAGGGTTTGGTGTTCTTCGTCGGATGTCGGAGCGTTCTTCGCGTTCTTCGCGTTCTTTGTCGAAGAAGAACACTTTCCTCCAAATTCTTTCCATGCCAAAAGTCCAACTAAATAAAATAATTTCAACCCTTATTTTATTATTGACCTAAGCTTTTGAAATTCAAAAGATAAGAAATGAACAATTAATTCGTTGAATTAATTGTAACGATGTAACCACCCAATTAATGAGGCGTTTCTTAACCAGAAAAAATGCATGGTTGACTTCATTAAAGCGGGGGGTTGCGGGTGCGTTACTTAGAGGAAAATAAACGGTGGGGCTCATGCGGGCCCCACCTCACAAATATCCTACCAAGTGGGTAGGATATTTTTGGGTTCCACCCTATCCTCTTAACTTAGCTTAAGTGGCTTTTAAGTGGCTTTAAGTGAAATAAAATAAAATTGTCGCACCACTTTATTTTATTTCTTAACTTAACCCCAAAGACTAAACACCACACCCAAGCAAACACATCTCTATAAAAGGCGTTTCTAAGTGAATACTGGCGCTGCGAGATCATCGGTGCCCTCTGATTTCAATTCCGAGCACCGGTTCAAAAGTTAGAAAAACCCGCTCGTTCGTTCACTGAACTTACCCAAGCTAAACTTCGGAAAATGATTTCGGGCACAAAGGGCCTCGGAATCAGGTTCCGTCAGAAAATGCGTTCTTGTAAAATTCCAAAGAAAATTAAGAAAAAAAATTTCCTTGAAATTTTTGGGTCTTTACATAACTCTTACCTCTGGGCTTTACGTCCCCGTAAAGCTTCAACACAAACTAGGGTCACAAAAGCGGTATTGAGCATGCATCTGAGCCTTCCGCTCCCATGTGATTACCTGGAGACTCCTGTACTGCCAGTGAAAGCGCACCCGAGGGATCAACCGTCCTCACAGGATCTGATCCTGTCGATCCTTGATCCCCACTGGAACCTCCGTAAAAGTAACCCCATCGTCATCGTCCAACTCCCCATTGTCGATGATATATGAAGGATCACCCACGTATCTCCTCAGTTGAGATACGTGGAAGTCTTCATACACCTGATGAAACTGAGGTGGATGGTTCAAGCAGTAAACCACCCCACCTACCCAGCTAAGGACATAAGAAGGTCCGCTGAACCTCTGAGGTAACTTGCCGCCCTAGCCATATCTCCGTAAACCTCGTCAAGGTGAGACCCGTATAAGGACGTGATTGTCATCCTCGAACTCATGAGGCCTCCAATTCCTTTTAGAACTGAAACTCAAAATGACTGCTGCCACGAGAGTATGGTTGACCGACTCAAGAGTGATCGGTCGCACCCTCCTATGCATGAGTTACCCTGTGCTGCCTGGGGTTTCCCTTTTTTTTGCCAACCAAGGAAAACCCATCCCGACGTCGTAGTAAAACCACAAACTTTTTTCCTAATACTATCAATTTGTGTATGAACTGTGATTGCCCAGTACATACTCAAACCAACGTCGTAAGGCCTCGACACTGCCACCAAGAGATTCCAGCCGAAACTCTCTCCTCGAGGGTCTGACCACACCGTCGGCGTAAGTGTGATTATCGAGTCTTCTCCCAAGATATCTCCAGACGTGAGGGTCAAGTCTACGGCTTATTGGAAACTCTAGGTCTGGGAAAAGATTTGTGAAAGCGATGAATGGTTCATATCGACGTCTGTTACTACAACAGCTATTAGTGGACACAGACCGTCCCTTGAATCATTTTTAGAGCCATTGGGTCACACTCCTTGACCGCATGCAGTTGCACTCTTCCTCCGCCCTCAAGCTCCCTGAGCCTGGCGGGGATAGCTAAGGCGGGTGGATGTAGCATGTTAAGATGTACACCACCTATTGCTGCTCTCCTAGCTCTACCTCCACATCTGCCACTTTGCATACTCATCTCTCATTAAAGCTCTCTCTTCTTGAAACATTTAACACTCCTGAATCTCTAAGACTGGCACCAGTTTCCTGTTTCTTACTGCACTGTGCAGTCTTCATCCGCTCTTGGATGACCTAGAACTTATTTAGTCTCACAAGAGCTGCTATGATTTCTTCTTTGCCGATAAGAGAAATACAGTCTCATCCCCTAGATGAACCACATTCGTTTCCTAATACAGTCAATACCGACATGAATGATGCATTCATGCCATGGATGACATCATAAGGCCTCGAGGTAACTACCAAGAGATCCAACTATCACTCTCGCCTCCAAGGATCGAGTCACACCATCAGCATCAGTGTGAGGTCACGGGGTCTCCTCCAGTAGAAATCTCGAAAGTGAGGGTCAGGTCAATAGTCTTAACCAGGACCACTCAGTATCAACCAAACAAAATGGACAGGAAAGCAAACATCACAAGATAAGTGTATTTTTATTATTTTAGCTCATAGTACAATGACACGAATACAACAGAAACATGGAACTAGAAGTACAAAGGACGTATCCACTAGTTCATCTCCTGTCAACCTGCTCCTGGAGCTCTACTTCCTTGTCCACTGCTCGGTTGTTGCTCAAGTACCAGCCGCTACTTCTGTCTCGGTGGCTCCTCCAACACCTGCTGATTAACCGTGCGGGGGGTCGTACAGTCACGTGCTAGGTGACCCTTCCTGCCGTAGGAGAAATAGTGTCCATTTCGGGAACGCCTAGCTCTAACCCCACCCCGGGTGCCCCGCACCACCGATCCTAAAACCCGAGATCGCCCAACTGCTGGTATGGTCCTCCTGGACCTCTGCATCATCTGTCTACTGCCCACAGATGACTCAGCTACTAATCAAAAACACTCTGGAAAAGGCAAAAGCTCCTGTACACACTTGGGGTGTAGAGATACTGGTACAAACTCCACCCTGAAGAAGGTCTCGAATTCTTCCCATGCGAAGGTCATTCGGTCGCAAAACTGGAACAAGTGGCTCCACCACCTGCCTGCTTCTGCCTGAAGAAGGCTGGAAGTAAAGATCACCATGAAGTCTGCCGGCATCCCCACTACCCTGAAGACTCTCACCACAGCCTCCATCCAATCCTCAGCCACCTGCGGGTCCATCTCTCCCCAGAACCCGGGTGGTCTCTGGTGCTGGAACTCGTGCAGTGCGCTCAAGTGGCGTGCATCGCCTACAGCTGGGGATGGTGGCATCTGTGGCCCAACATATGGTAGTACCACTGGTGCCTCCGCTGGTGCCTCAACTGCAAGAGGTCCCTGTACCGAAGCCTCTTCGCTCGGCAAGCTGTCAGTACACACGTCCCTCTGGGCTCTAACTGGTTGTCCGAGAAAAGGCATCCTGAAAGAAACAACGTGAAACTGTCAAACGATTATACCTGGTGAGCTGACCTGGTTTGAGATGACATTTAAAAACTTTTGGAATCACACACGCAATGATTGTTTTCATGCACAAAGTCGGAAATCAGTTGTCAGGGTCCTGGTGCATGGATATGTCAGCCGCCTGCACCAACACTGGACTCCCTGAACTGAAAACCACAATCGGTACTCTTAACACTATTGATTCTCAAAAAGAAAATATCAGAGTTATATGTTCTGCGGTAGAACCTCCCTTTGATAAAAATTTGTCACGACCCGTCCTCGGGGCCCGTGCCGTGACTACCCCAAGCCCACCTTACATAGGCCAGGGGCTAGAGACTAGCACCAAAGGTGTAAATCCCGATAATTGGGAAGACATTGCCTTTATAAAAGTATACAAAACACCACAATGTACAAGCGGAAGTAAAACAATAAGTACAAAGAGAAGTGCTGAAAGGTAAATGGGCCAGAATACAAACCCAAAAGAATGTTCAACTACAAATGAACAAGTACAATAGAAAAAGACAACAGCTGGTTGGACGGAAGCGGCTCCTGAGTCATCCTCCTCGGATCCTACATGAAGGGTAGGTACAGATGGCGCAACTCCTGGATCGTCCACCACAGATCCTACCTGAAGGGTAGGTACAGATAGATTCCACAACGCTCTCTCCCGTCAACCTCCTCCGAGTGTCATCTCGCTGTGAAGTCCACCTCCGGATACTGACTCGTCATGTAGTCCACCTCTGGGTTCTGACTCGTCGTGTACTCCACCTCTAGGTACCGTCCAGTCCACGAACACTCGGCCTCCGTCAGCACTGCCCGTCGTCTGCAACCAACACAACGAGGTGAGGGCATATCCCGTGTAGGGGTGAGTATAACGATACTCATTAGGGACCCCGGGACCCTCACAGTCTCACTAAAACCAACAAGGATAACCACAAAGAAGATCTCAATAGATAACATCTACTTAGGTATATTCCCATACATATACCTAAGTTATCAAGTAACCAATCTCAATCATGATGAAACAAAAGGATTATGAAATCAATGGATAACCACTACCCAGGTATATTCCCATACATATACCTAAGTTATCAAGTAAATCATCTCAATCATGAGGAAACACAAAGGTCATAGACTCAGCTCAAACCAGGATTTTTATTATCGAAACCGTAACTGCTGAAGAGCCCCGTCTCTGGAGTGTACAGTGGTCTTGTCATGACTCTGAGGTACTGATGACTAACCTAAGACTGCTGAGGTACTCCTCCTGTCGAGTACCGCGGGCCAGCCACCCAAACACAGTAGTGCTTCCCACCGGGGTATGCCACCCAAACACAGTAGTGCACACCCCCTAGTAGCCTGCAGAGGTACTCTCCGGACGAGTACCGCGGGTCTACACTGTCACACAGGTAGTGCTTCATCCGCCATGGGTCTGCACCTCACAAAGTAGTGCTCCGCCCACTGGGCTAGTCGACTCACTCCAAGTCGAGTCGGTCAAGCAGTCGTCGGGTCTCAGTCCGCTACACGGTCTCTGTACTCCGCACGCTCGTCTCTGGGAGGGTCTGCTCCACGAGCTACAAGTCAATACTCCAAGTATCTCAAATTCCCACGAAGATGTATCTCAAAGGACCACCTCGTCATAGGGGTCTCAACGCAACAGAGGGTGCGTCAATCGGACACCCAGTCTGTGAGTTATTAGCCTTTTCATCCCAGGGGCCCGGTTGGATTTCGGGTACAACCCAACTCGCTCAAACTCCAAATGCATCCAAACCTCGGGAGAAGTATGCCAAAAGTTCTGTCTCAACAAGAGGAAAACATCAAAGTCGATGGCACGTCAATCGAATGTCTCGAGCTCAAGATATGAGCGTTTCCGCTCTGAGGGCCCAGTTGGTTTCATGTACGAACCAACCCGGATGAAACCAAAGTATTCCGAAACCTTTTGTGTAGTATACCAAAATGACCGTCTCAATCCAAGGATCGCCTTGCCACTGACATCGCGTCGTTCGGAGGCCCGCAACTCATGTTATGAGAAAAGACCGAAAAGGTCCGAAAACGCGGGGTCTGGGCCCGGACCGACCCGGCCCAACCCCCCCTGGGTCGGCCCAAACCGGGTCGGCCGGACCCGGGTCTGGGTCCGACCCGACCCGACCCGAACCGGCGCGGGTGCGGGCCGACTGCCGGAATCGGCTCGGCCGGTTACGGCCGAGCGGCGGGTGGCGTGCTGACCCCGCGTGAGAACATCGCGGCCCCCGCGTGGGGCCGCCCTAGGTCAGCGGACGTGGCAAGGCCGCGTCCCGTGTCTCGCCAGACCCGCGCGGTCGCGGGTCGGCTGGCCGCCGCCGCCGTGCCGCCGGTGGGTTCCGCAGGCCACCAGAGTTGCTCCGGTGGTCCGATTCCATTTCTGTCTACGCTAGAGGTCCTCCCGGGACCCGACCTTTGCTGCAAAGCTTTCAAATCGCCCTTGCAGCCCCGTTCGTCGTCGTCTGAAAATCTGCACGTCAATTAACTAAACGCGCCGTCTTCGTGGTTCTTCGGCGCGACGTGATGGCGCCGCGCCCCTTCGCCATGGCCCAACACCATCCGCGGATGTCTTTGGGTTTCTCCGATGCGGCGCGATGGCGTCGCTCCCTTGTTCATTTTCACGACGTGGCGCGACGGCACCACACATTCCTTGCCGCACGTTTCCGCGTGGTGCGATGGCACCACACCATCCCTGTTTCAATCCACAAAAGAAACCCACATGGATAAGGAGGAGGGTCGACCCTGTTTATGCGGTCTAACCCCCTCTCGCTAATTGATAGAAAATGGTCATATTTCACAAAGATCGTCAAGGTAATAATCACGAACAAATCAACTAATAATCCTCAACATGAATCCACATGAACGAACGATCCGCGGATCAACCTGGAATTGGTTGGTCCGCGCTCGGCGTTCTTTTCTCAAAAGATAATAGAACACCAAAAAAATAAAATCCCCTACCTCAACCGTCGTCGAGCGAGGGTTCGTCACAGATTTTCTCGTCGCGGATGAAAGCTTCACGGAAGGAGCGTCACAGAAGAAGTGTCGCTGACGTCGCGGTACACGGGGTCACGCCGTCGATCTCTGAGGGTTTGGTGTTCTTTGTCGGAGGTCGGAGCGTTCTTCGCGTTCTTCGCGTTCTTCGTCGAAGAAGAACGCTTTTCTCCAAATTCTCTCCACGCCACAAGTCCAACTAAATAAAATAAGTTCAACCCTTATTTTATTATTGACCTAAGCTTTTGAAATTCAAAAGATAAGAAATGAACAATTAATTCGTTGAATTAATTGTAATGATTTAACCACCTAATTAATGAGGCGTTTCTTAACCAGAAAAAATGCACGGTTGACTTCATTAAAGAGGTGGGGTTGCGGGTGCATTTCATAGAGGAAAAGAAACGGTGGGGCTCGTGTGGGCCCCACCTCACAAATATCCTACCAAGTGGGTAGGATATTTTTGGGTTCCACCATATCCGCTTAACTTAGCTTAAGTGGATTTTATGTGGCTTTAAGTGAAATAAAATAAAATTGTTACACCACATTATTTTATTTCTTAACTTAACCCTAAAAACTGAACACCACACCCAAGAAAACGCAACTCCGGAAAAGGCGTTTCTAAGTGAATACCGGTTCTGCGAGTTCATCGGTGCCCTCAGATTTCAATTCCGAGCACTAGTTCAAAAGTTAGAAAAACCCGCTCGTGTGTTCACTGAACTTACCCGCGCTAAACATTAGAAAATTATTCCGGGAACCCCGGGCCTCGGAATCAGGTTCCTCCAGAAACTGCGTTCTTATAAAATTCCAAAGAAAATTAAGAAAAAAAATTTCCTTGAAATTTCCAGGTCTTTACATAGGTGCTGAACCACACAAGATCACCCAGTGCTGACCCACACAGGATCGCTAGGTGCTGACCCACACTGGATCACTTGGTGTTGACCCACACAAGATCGCTATTCATTCTTCATGTCACAGCCAGCTACTGGGTTCCCGCACAATGCTTGCTCATCTCCGGGAGGGTCCGCTCCTCAATCCACTGATTGATACTACATCTTCCACGAAGTAACATGAAGAAGTAACCCAAAGGAATTCCATGTCTTAAGGGTCTTAATGCAATAGATGGTGCGTCAATCGTACACCCGGTCTGTAAGTTATTAGCCTTTTAGTCCCGTGAACCCGGTTGGATTCGTACTCGATCCAACCCGACCATATAACAAATTTATCCAAATCGAAAGTGGGGTATAACAAAGGGACTACCTCGCACCAGTGTTTCTGGCACCTCAGAAGGTTCGTCAAACGGACATTCGGTGCCAAAGTTATGACCAAAACAACGAAAATGTGTCGAAGTGAGTCCAGGTCTGGTCCGACTATAACATCCTAGACATTTCTTACCTTACTATTACTTCATTTCAAAGATGAACAACATAATAGTATAACACATAGAGGATCCAAAGGTTTAGTGTATTGGGAAAACTTGGACCATACATAACAAATATTACTTTAAGCATAAACATTCATTTCATTTCTTCTTCTATTCCTTCTTATTGTCACTTTTCCTCTCCTTAGTACATGTAGCCACTTGAGCATATACATCAAAAGGGGTGAGATAAAATCCCAGTAAGAGGATAGATAAGAACATTATATCATGTGGTGAGAATAATCATAACATTGGCAAAAGATCATGAACATGAGAGGAGCATAAATAGAAGACTTGAAACCTGGAAATACATAAAAATGAAACATCATGTCTTAGTGGTTAACTACCACACATACCTGTGAACCAAGATAGCATCTTGTTCACACATAATTTCACATTTACTCATGAGATTCATCAATTTTCCCAAATGATTGCACAACCATCCATCCAAGAGAAGATTAAGGAAGCACAAAGAGATGATGTGGAGATACAAAAGAGGGTGAATGCAGTAATGGAAGGGAAGCTGCAAGAGTTCCATATCGATGATGATGGTGTGATTTGGTTTGGAACGCGGCTTTGTGTGCCTTCATCACCCAGGATTTAGAAGGAGCTATTGGATAATGCACATAGCTCAACATTCTCTATCCATCCTGAGAGTACCAAGATGTATCGTGATCTCTGAGAACACTTCTGGTGGGATAACATGAAGACAGAGATTGTAGAATATATATCATGGTGCTTGGTATGTCAGCAAGTTAAAGCTGAGAGAAAAAAGTCCAAGGGTATGATGCCTCCATTGCTTATACCCATCTGGAAATAGGAAAATGTTACTATAGACTTTGTCACGGGTCTCCCGAAGACTTCAAAGGGAAATAATGTGATACGGGTTGTGGTTGACCGACTCACCAAGACTTCCCATTTTATTGCTATTCAGGAAGATATCTCACTTGATCAACTTGCAACGATATATGTGAAGGAAGTGGTGAGATTTCATGGTGTTCCACTCTCAATTGTCTCTCACCGTGATCCAAGGTTCACATCAAAATTCTGGAGGATCCTTCAATATTCTTTGAGTACTGAATTAAATTTCAGCACGTCCTATCACCCCCAAAATGATGGCCAGTCTGAAAGGACTATTCAGATGATTGAAGATATGTTAAGAGACACCTCTCTTAAATTCAAAGGTGGATGGGATTAGCATCTCCCATTGGTTGAGTTCTCATACAACAATAGCTTCCACTCGAGTATTCAGATGGCTCTGTATGAAGCTCTTTATGGGAAGCGATGTAGAACTTCAACTTGTTGGGATGAAGTTGGAGAAAGAAATCTACTTGGACCCGATCTTGTTCAGGAGATGACAGAGAAGGTTCAAGTCATCCAGAAACACATCAAAGCTCCTTAAAGACGTCAAGAGAGCTATGCTAAAAACCGTCAAAGGGATTGGAGTTCGATGTTGGTGATAAAGTCTTTCTTCGAATATCTCCATGGAAGAGAGTCATGCGATTCTGGAAGAAAGGAAAGCTAATCCTTAGGTATATTGGCCCCTTTGAGATCCTTGAATGCATAGGATCCATGGCCTATCGTCTTGCACTTCCACTGAATATGGCTCAAGTTCATGATGTGTATCATGTATCACTACTGAGGAAGTACATACCAGACCCCTCAAAAGTAATAAACTCAGAGGTGGTCACCTAGAGGATGATCTCTCCTATGAGGAGCAGCCGGTAAAGATTCAGGACCTAATTGATAAGGTTTTACGCAACAAGACAACCCATCTTGAGAAAGTGTTGTGGAGGAACCATAAGTTTGAGGAAGCAACTTGCGAACCCGAAGAGGCAATGAAATAGAAGTACCCTCACCAGTTTATGTAAAACGAAATTTCGAGGGCAAAATTTCTTAAGGGGTGAAAAATGTAACGACCCAAAGTTTTTCAATGGAAACTCCCTTCTTATAAATATGTCTTAAAATTACATGAAAACACAAAATAATGAACTACTATGTGATAATTAACCTTTAAACATAAGTTTGTCACTTCTATGTTTGGAGTTTTGAAAATTCGTCATACACGGTTGTGTTCAAGATGATTTTTGGAGTCTAACGAAACAAAAATATTTTTTGGGGAATAGTGACCTACCATTATGAATAGTAACTACCATTATGAATAGTAATATGAACCTGATTAATAGTAAATCATCCAACATAAGAGTAACATTACCAATGAAAAAAGAATAAAATTTAGACATCTTAGAAAGTGACAATTTGACCTTAGTAAACGTTTTTGGTATTTTATAAGTCATAAATAATTTATTATAATTAATTAATTAATTTAAAAGAATATTTATTTCCCTAAAATGTGTTCATAAATTATTGAATCAATGTATAATAGTTTTTATATAATTTTATAAGGCCTTACACAATTTTTGAAAGAACTATAAAATCAGTTTTAATCTTAAAAAATGTTTTTTAAGTAAACTAAGATTTTAATTAAATATTAAATTTATAATATTTAGAAAATTATTTTTGGAAAATGGACTTCATTTTTTTATTCAACCCATCTAAAAATTTCTGGGGTAAATTTTTGGGTTTTTTCTGAGATACTTGAATTTTTTATGAATAGTAGAATCCGATAATTCATAATAAATGCTAAATAATGTATTAATAGAGTCATTGATGATGTTCTACTAATGTAATCCCACTTGGTTCGGGATTAAATTATAAAATTACAATTCTTGGACGTTCAAGACTCACTATTCCTTGTCTTGTGGGGAAATAATAAACTAATGAATTTTATATTAAGGAAACCCCTCTCCCTTCCACTATAAAAGCCACCCTTCACTCCCTATTTTCCTCACACCTCTCAAGCTCCAAGACTTCTCTAAACTCTGCCCAAAAAGTGTCCGTAGCACCTCCCCCACATCTAAAAGCTTCTGGTATCATCAAAAGACGAGGACTAGCTTCCTTAAGGAAGATCTCAAGAGGAAGCTTTAAGAGGTAATTTCTCTCCCTCTTCTCCTTTATTTTCCTTTCAAGTTCAAGTTCATTTCATTATCTCTCACCACATTTTATCATCTCAATTGTATTTTAAATATATTATTATACATCTAATGGAATGTTACGATGATAATGGGATATTATATAACCCCTCCCCCTTTCTCTCTCCCTTTTATTTTATTAAACAGAACGTTGTACGTGAGGTGTTAAATTTATCACCTTAAAAAAAGACATGCTCTTTTCTTGAATTTCTACCTTCAGATCTGGCCATGAATAAATTTTTATGGTTGAAATAGAATATTTTATATGTATTATGTCCTATTAAATGTTCTGGAACTGACTTAGGAACATATTACTAAGGGTTAAATTAAAACAGGTTCTTTGTGATCGAAAAACCGCCCAAATTAACCCACACAATCTTCGTTTGATTCTTATCTAATGATTCATCAAAATGGGTATAATGTGATTCATTATAAGATCATTAAAACTCCTTTAATATCATTAATAACATTTAATATCAGTTCTGGATGATTACTCATGTTCTACCCAATCTTCAATTTAAGAATACAAGTGAATCACCCAAGAAAACCCATAAAAATGAACATCACCGAACAATGTTTTTAAACTCTATAAGTCATACAAAGGAACATAAAATGACATAATGAAACAAGAATGAACTCTATTAATGTAAACATGGTTCTGTATTTTTAATTAATGAATATAATGTCATTATACATGACATTAAAGAGAAGGAAGCATTCAGGTACAAGGTAAGGGGAAATATTGAACCCAATTTTCTTACTTCGGGTTCTCCCTCTTTCACCCCATTTTTGATATGGATACTCCAAAAAGATCATTTTTTCATCATTTCCTTTACTGTTTTGGTATATACATGTTTTTCACAGGTTTTTATGTCCAACAAAATGTTTTCCAAAATAACTCTTCTTTTAAGAACACCCCTTTTACTTCTCACGCAAAGTGGACGGTTATTGTAACATGTTTGTTATTCCCCATTTCTTTTGGGAACCCAAAGATTATGAATGTGTTATTATGAGATGAAACCCATTCCTTTCCATGGGTCATTTATTCACATGTTTGATATGCACTCTATGTGGAAAGCATGATAATTATAATGTTATGATGTGACGGGTGCGCCTGGAATTAATGATAATGTTATGAGATGAAACCCATTCCCTTCCATGGGATATTTATGTACATGTTTGATATGTGATCTATGTGGAAAGCATGATAATGATAATGTTATGATGTGACAGGTGTTCCTGGAATTATATAGCACAATTATGAATGTTTCAAAGTGACGGGTGTGCCCGGAATTATACCGTGCTCCAATGCATTGGGTATAGTGATGAATTTCATGTGTAAATGTGAAATGATGTATGAACAAGATTCTATCTTGGTTCACAAGTATGTGTGGTAGTTAAACTCTAAGACATGATGTTTCATTTTTATGTATTTCCACATTTCAAGCCTTCTATTTATGCTCCTCTCATGTTCATGATCATTTGCCTATGTTATGATTATGCTCACCCCATGATGTATTATTATTATCTATCCTTTTACTGGGATTTTAGCTCACCCCTTTTGATATATATCCTCACGTGGCTACATGCACTAAGGATAGGAAAAGTTTCAATAAGAAGCAATAGAAAAAGAAATGAAATGAATGTTTTTTTCTTAAAGTTGTTTTTGTTATGTATGGTCCTAGTTTTCCTAAGACTCTAAACCTTTGGATCCTCTATGTGTAATACTACTATGTTGTTTATCTTTGAAATGATGTAATAGTATTGTAAGAAAGGGTCGGGATGTTATAGTTGGTATCAGAGGAAAGGTTTAGTTAATTTGGGAATTAGGATTAGTGAACCCTAGAGAAAACTTATAGTATGAGATTAGGAACAAATATGAACACAAGAACATATACCTAGGGATCCCATATGTTATGTTTTTGTTATAATTGTTTAAATGAATAAGTTATTCATGACTTGTTTACTTATGTTTTGTTCAAACCTTTTCTATTTTAGAAAATGGTGGGAACCATGAGAAATCAGGCCAACAACTCATGTGAGGGCCAATGCAACGATTGCCAGAATGACACCCCTAATGATTTGGGAGGTGGAGTTCAAAACTTCATGGTGATGCTTACCCAATTATCTCAGGTTATGAATAATAAACATAATAATGGGGAACGTACTCCTTCACAAAAGAGGGAGAAACTAGCTATCGAATGTTTTATGCGGCAATGACCACCGACGTTTTGTGGATCTTCTGATCCACGAGTTGTGGAACAGTGGGTCAACTCAATGGAGAAGATCATTTCTGTAATTCACTGTTCTGAGAAGGAGAAGGTGACTCTAGCCGTCTATCATCTGGATGGAGAAGCTGATCAATGGTGGGATTTGATTAAGAACACCAAGCCAAGAGAGTAAATTGAAGAGATGGAATGGGAAGACTTTAAGATAATGTTTCTTAAGAAGTACTTCCCACGAACTCTTCGCACGAAGATGGAGAGGGAATTTATAGAGCTCAAAAAAAAGAAGGAGAATATGTCACAAGCTATGAAGCGAATTTCACAAGGCTTTCAACGTATGCTTCAGGATTTGTTATCAACAATGATAGAAAAATTGATAGATTCTTTAGTGGATTAAAACCACACCTTCTAAAGGATATCTCAATTAGACACTTTGGGAGTTATGAAGAAGTTGTTCGATGTGCTCTCAAAGTGGAGATGGAGTTTGAAGAATGGTCCCATGGATATGGTGATAAGAAATGAAAGATGGATTTTCAAGCTGGTGGATCTAATGACAACGGTGGGAAGAAAAATCAATGACCCATGTGCCAAAAATGTGGGAAGTTGCACCATGGGAACTGCCTCAAAGGGACGGGGAAATGCATCAAGTGTTCGAAAGAAGGAAACGATACTCTAGAGTGTCTAAAAGACATGAAAAGGAAGGATAATGTAGCTGATGAAAGGAGAGAACCACTCATGGTTCAATGCGAAAACTGTAGGGAGCTAGGGCACTATGTAAAATAGTGCACTAAACCTCAAGATCTCGAGGGTAATCAGTGTCAGAAACCACAAAATCCAAAGGATCAAGGGAAGGCTTATTCCATCACTACGACGAAGGTGGAGCATGATAATGAAGTCGCACAAGGTATAATTCCTATTCACTCAAAAATAGAAAAAGTCTTATTTGATTCTGGTTCTACGCATTCCTTTATATCATGAAAGTTTTCTTGAACTATAGAATCGAAGCCCCGAAACCTTGAAGTAGAGATATCTGTAAAAACACCAAGTGCTACAATCATTGCAGCCCATGTGTTGGACTCTTCTCCTGTTGGCGTATGTGGGATGACTCTTCTGGAAAATCGTGTAATACTTCCCCTGGTGGAATTCGATGCTATAATGGGAATGGATTGGCTCTTGTTATATAGAGCACATATCAACTGTCGGGAAAAGGAAATATCTTTTCATATTCTGAACCATCCCATGATCCTTTACAAATTCAAGGAATATCGCGAATCTCCTTTGAAAAATCCTTCAATGGTGTGGGTGTTGATTCCCTATGAAGAAGCATACCTCAGCCAAATGGTTGAGTCGAAGGAAAGTTCCAACCTTAAGGAAATTCCCATCGTGAGGGAATACATCTATGTATTTCCCGAAGAGTTACCCGGAATTCCCCCGGATCGTGAGGTAGAGTTCTCAATTGAACTCATACCTAGAGCCACTCATATCTCGAAGTGTCCCTATAGGATGGCTCCTATCGAACTGGAGGAGTTAAAGAAGAATCTGGAAGAGCATCTGGACAAAGGGTTCATACGCCCTAGTGAATCACCTTGGGGTGCACCAGTGCTCTTTGTGAAGAATAAGGATAAAACAATGAGGCTGTGTATCGATTATCGGGAACTCAACAAGATCACCATAATGAACAAGTATCCTCTCCCAAGGATTTATGACTTGTTCGATCAGTTAAGAGGAGATCAATACTTATCAATGGTGGATCTTCATTCTGGATATCATCGGGTAAAGGTGAAGAAGGGCGATATTCAGAAGACTGCCATCTGTACAAGGTATGGGCACTATGAGTTTTTAGTGATGCCCTTTGGGCTTACTAATTCCCCTGCAATCTTCATGGATTTGATGAATATAGTCTTTAAACATTACCATGACAAATTTGTGGTAGTGTTTATCGAAGATATTCTCATCTACTCCAAGAGAAAGGAGGAACATGAAGAACATCTAAGAATTGTTTTGGTGACATTAAGAAAGGATCAGTTGTACAACAAGTTCAGCAAGTGTGAATTTTGGATGAATCATGTCACGTTCTTGGGACATGTGATCACAAGTGAGGGAATTTATGTGGATCCCTCAAAGACAAAGGTGATTGAGGAATATCCCATTCCCTCTAGTGTCACATAAATCCGTAGTTTTCTTGGATTAGGTGTGTACTACCGACGTTTTGTGAGAAACGTCTCATGATTTTCAATCCCGCTAACCAAGATCACAAGGAAAGGGGTAAAGTATGTCTAGACAGAAGAATGTGAGGGAAGCTTCAAGGAGATAATGATAAGGCTAATCACTGCACCTATACTCACAGTACTGAAAAGTAGAAAAAGTATTGTGATATACAGTGATGCTTAAAAGAAAGGATTGGGTTGTGTACTCATGAAAAATGATAATGTGATAGCCTACGCCTCACGAAAATTGAAGATCCATGAGAAAAACTACCCAACGTATGATCTAGAGTTGGCAGCCCTGATTTTTTCCTTGATAATCTGGAAGCACTACCTTTATGGTGAGAAGTGTGACATATACACCGACCACAAGAGCCTAAAGTATATATTCACACAAAAGGAGCTCATCATGAGTCAAAGGAGATGGTTAGATCTAATCAAGGATTATGATTTCTCTATTCACTATCATCCTGGAAAGGTGAACAAGGTAGCTGATGCTATTTGCAAAAAAGAACCTGCTACTCTATCCATGTTGTGGATTGAGAAAAACCCTATCTTCATGGATATGCAATGGATGGATTTGGAAATATTAAGGGCAGGGGATACATCCTACCTTGACCAAATTATTTCACAACCATCCACCCCAGAGAAGATTAAGGAAGCAAAAAGGGATGATGTGGAGATACAAAAGAGGGTGAATGCAGTAAAGGAAGGAAGCTACAAGAGTTCCATATCGATGATAATTGTGTGATTCGGTTTGAAACGCGGCTTTTTGTGCCTTCATCACCCAGGATTAAGAAGGAGCTATTGGATAATGTACATAGCTCAACTTTCTCTATCCATCCTGGGAGTCCCAAGATGTACATTGATCTCTGAGAACACTTCTGGTAGGATAACATGAAGAAGGATATTGTGGAATATATATCAAGGTGCTTGTTATGTCAGCAAGTTAAAGCTGAGTGACAAAATTCCAAGGGTATGATGCGGCTATTGCCTATACCCATGTGGAAATGGGAAAATGTTACTATGGACTTTGTCATGGGTCTCCTGAAGACATCAAATGGAAATAATGTGATATGGGTTGTGGTTGACCAACTCACCAAGATTGCCCATTTTATCGCTATTCCGGGAGATCACTCGCTTGATCAACTTGCAAAGATATATGTGAAAGAAGTGGTGAGATTTCATGGTGTTCCACTCTCAATTTTCTCTGACCTTGAACCAAGGTTCACATCTAAATTCTGGAGGAGCCTTCAACATGCTTTGAGTACAGAATTAAATTTCAGCCCGACCTATCACCCCCAAACTGATGGCTAGTCTGAAAGGACTATTCAGACGCATGAAGATATTCTAAGAGCCTGCTCTCTTAAATTCAAAGGTGGTTGGGATCAGGATCACCCATTGGTTGAGTTCTCATAAAACAATAGCTTCCACTCAGGTATTCAGATGGCTCCGTATGAAGCTCTTTATGGGAAGCTATGTAGAACTCCAACCTGTTGGGATGAAGTTGGAGAAAGAAAGCTATTTGGACCTGATCTTGTTCAAGAGATGACAGAGAAGGTTCAAGTCATCCAAAAACACATCAAAGCTGCTCAATGTCGGCAAGAGAGCTATGCTGACAACCATCAAAGGGACTTGGATTTCGACGTTGGTGATAAAGTCTTCCTTCGAATATATCCATGGAAGAGAGTCATGCAATTCGGGAAGAATGGGAAGCTAATCCCTTGGTATATTGGCCCCTTTGAGATCCTTGAACGCATGGGAGCCATGGAATATCGTCTTGTACTTCCACCAAATATGGCTCATGTTCATGACCTGTTTTATGTAACACTACTGGGGATGTATATACCAGACCCCTCACAAATACTAAACTTAGAGGTGGTGCAGTTGGCGGATGATCTCTCCTATGAAGAGCAACCGGTAAAGATTCTGGATCGAAGTGATAAGGTTCTACGCAAGAAGACAACCCATCTTGTGAAAGTGTTGTGGAGGAACCATAAGTTTGAGGAAGAAACATGGGAACCAGAAGAGGTAATGAAGGAGAAGTACCCTCACCTGTTTATGTAAAACGAAATTTCGAGGGCGAAATTTCTTAAGGGGGGAAGAATGTAACGCCCCAAAGTTTTTCAATGGAAACTCCCTTCTTATAAATATGTCATAAAATAACATGAAAACACAAAATAATGAACTATTAAGTGATAATTAACCTTTAAAATTAAGTTTGTCACTTTTATGTTTGGAATTTTGAAAATTCGACATACACGACTGTGTTCAAGGTGATTTTTGGAGTCTAATGAAACACAATTAATTTTTGGTGATTAGTGACCTACCCTTATGAATAGTAACATACCCTTATAGATAGTAATATGAAAATTATGAATAGTAAATCATTCAACATAATAGTAACATTACCTATGAATAATAAAATACAATTTAGACATCTTAGAAAGTGACAATTTGATCTTAGTAAACGTTTTTGGTATTTTATAAGTCATAAATAAATAATTATAATTAATTCATTAATTTAAAAGAATATTTATTTCCCTGAAATGTGATCATAAATTATTTAATCAATGTCTAATAGTTTTTAGATAATTTTATAAGACCTTACAGAATTTTTGAAAGAACTATAAAATCAGTTTTAATCATAAAAATTGTTTTTTAAGTAAATTAAGATTTTAATTAAATATTAAATTAATAATATTTAGAAAATTATTTTTAAAAAATGGACTTCATTTTTGGGTTCAACCCGTCTAGAAATGGTTGGGCTATATTTTTGGGTTTTTTCTGAGATACTTGAATTTTTGATGAATAGTAGAACCTGATAATTCACAATAAATGCTAAATAATGTATTAATAGAGTCATTGATGATGTTCTGCTGATGTAAGCCCACTTGGTTCGGGATTACATTATAAAATTACTATTTTTGGCCGTTCAAGACCCACTATTCCGTGACTTTTGGGGAAATAATAAACTAATGAATTTTATATTAAGGAAACCCCTCTCCCCTCCACTATAAAATCCACCCTTCACTCCCTCTTTTCCTCACACCTCTGAAGCTCCATGAGTTCTCTAAACTCTGCCCAAACATCTTCCTTAGCACCTCCCCCACTTCCAAAAGCTTCTGGTCTCATCAAAAGACCAAGACTACTTTCCTTAAGGAGGATCTCAAGAGGAAGCTTTAAGATGTAATTTCTCTCTCTCTTCTCCTTCATTTTCCTTTCAAGTTCAAGTTCATTTCATGATCTATCCCCACCTTTTTTCATCTAAATTGTATTTTAACTCTAGTATTATAAATCTACTGGAATGTTATGATGATAATGGAATATTCTATCACCCCACCCCCTTTATCTCTTCCTTTTATTTTATTAAAGAGAACGTTGTTCATGAGGTGTTAAATTTATCACCTTCAAAAAACGACATGCTCTTTTCTTCCATTTCAACCTTCAGATCTGGTCATGAAACCATTTTTATGGTGGAAATAGAATATGTTATATTTATTATGTCCTATTTAATGCTTTGGAACTTACTTATGAACATATTACTAAGGGTTAAATTAAAACAAGTTCTTTGTGATCGAAAAACCGCTCAAATTAACCCACATAATCTTCGTTTGATTCTTATCTAATGATTCATCCACGTGGATAAAATGTGATAAATTATAATATCATTAAAGCTCTTGTAATATCATTAATAACATTTAATATCATTTCTGTATGTTTACTCATGTTCTACCCAAACTTCAATTTAAGAATACAAGTGAACCACCCAAGAAAAACCATAAAAATGAACATCCCCGAACAATGTTTTTAAACTCTATAAGTCATAAAAAGGAACATAATATGACATTATGAACCAGAAAGAACCCTATTAAAGTACACATGGTTATTTATTTCTAATTAATGAATATAATGTCTTTATACAGGACATTAAAGAGAAGGAAGCATTCAGGTACAAGGTAAGGGGAAATCTCGAACCCAATTTTCTTCCTTCGGGTTCTCCCTCTTTCACTACATTTTGAAATGGTTACTCCTCAAAGATCATTTTTTCATCATTTCATTTAATTTTCTGGGATATACATATTTTTCACTGGATTTTATGTCCAACAAAATGTTTTCCAAAATAAATCTTCTTTTAAGAACACCCCTTTTACTTCTCACTCAAAGTGGACGGTTCTTGTAACATGTTTGTTATTCCCCCTTTCTTTTGGGAACCCAAATCTTATGAATGTTTTATTATGAGATGTAACCCATTAAATTCCATGGGTTATTTATGTACATGTTTTATATTTACTCTATGTGGAAAGCATGATAATGAAAATGTTATGATGTGACGGGTGCGCCTGGAATTATATAGCGCAATTATGAATATTTCAAAGTGACGGGTGCGCCCGGAATTATACAGCACTCCACTGCATTGGGTAAAGTGATGAATCTCATGAGTAAATGTGAAATGATGTGTGAAAAAGATGCTATATTGGTTCAGAAGTATGTGTGGTAGTTAACCACTAAGACACGATGTTTCATTTTTATGCATTGCCACATTTCAAGTCTTCTATTTATGCTCCTCTCATGTTCATGATCTTTTGCCTATGTTATGATTATGATCACCCCATGATATATTGTTCTTATCTAACCTCTTACTGGGATTTTAGCTCACCACTTTTGATGTATATCCTCAGGTTGCTACATATACTAAGGAGAGGATAAGTTCCAATAAGAAGCAATAGAAGAAGAAATGAAATGAATGTTTATGCTTAAAGTTGTATTTGTTATGTATTGTCCTAGTTTTCCCAAGACACTAAACCTTTGGATCCTCTATGTGTAATACTATTGTGTTGGTTATCTTTGAAATAATGTAATAGTATTTTAATAAATGGCTGGGATGTTATACCAACTCAGCCTGACCCGGCTTGGGGCGACGCAGTTTGGGTCAACCCAATCCGAACTGCTGGATCTGGCCCGACCTGTGCTGGGCAGCCCGGCCTAGCGGCTCGACCTGGGTGGCATTGGAAAACATGGAGTCTGCGGGGGTCGCGAAGTCCACAGGAGCCGCGGGGGCTTTGGGGTGGCGGAGGCCGCAGCGGCCATGGGGCGGCGGAGGCCGCGGAGCGATGGAGGCTGCGAGTGGCGTGGGGTGGTAGAGGCCACAGAGAGGCGCGAGGGAGCGGAGGCTGCGGAGCGGCGAAGGACATGGGGTGGTGTGAGGTGGCCCGAAGAGGTGCAGGATGTGGGGGCCACAGAGGTCCATGGAGCGGAGAGACCCCCGGGGCCACGGAGGGCGGCTGGGCGGAGAGGATGCGGGTGTTGCGGAGGGCCGTGGGGCAACGAGGCAGCGGGGTGGGGTAGGCTGTGGTGCGGCGGTTCTCCGTGGCTGGCCATGGGGCATGGTCTTGCGCTGGGCCTTCGCTGTTGGCCGGCTGGACTGGCCGCCCTCCATTTGTCACCTTCGTTGCAGCCGGCCGTGGTGTCGGCCATGGTTATCGAGTTCAACCGGTGACAAATGCCAGCACAGGTTGTCATCACCATCACGAAGAACACACAAAAGAACCATAAGGATTACGGAGGGGTCAAGGCAATTTTTTGGCCCGTACCCTCCGTGTTAGGGCGGTAGCAAGAAGATGAAGGGGAATGATTCAAGTTGAGAAGAAAATTAACATTGATCAATTTAAAACACACCCCTACCTCATTCGTTTGATGACGTCGATGAGGAGGTACGGAAGATCGTCGATTGAATACATCCCATGTTAGAGGATTCCCTGAGGAAAAAAGTCAGAGTCGTGCGTTAGTGTTCTTCGTTGGAGGAGCGTTCTATGTTGGAGAAGAAGAATTCCACCAAGGCTATCTCCAAATATCCCTTTGCCAACACTTCCCCCAATTCCCCCAAAAAGGAAAGGTTTCCAATATGATATGTTTCCCCTATTTCATTATTGGCACAAATTATATTGGAATCATAGTTATGTTGAGGTTGGCATAATAAATTTTGGGAAAACCCTAAGGTCATCTCCCTCATTAAAGAGTGAGTTCAAGAGGTTTCTCTACTTAGGAGGGTTTGGGTGGTCCCAACCCTTAAATTCAAATTGGGGGGTTTAGGTTCGGTGGTCACGACCTCCATAACCTCACATGGGAGGTTTAGTTCTGGTGGTCCCAACCTCTTAAATCCCACATGGGAGTTTCAAATGAAAATAAAATGTTACAAAATTTTAATTTATTTTATTCTTTCATGAATAAGTGAAAAACAAACTTCCACCCTCGACCTACTATGGCCTGGGTGAAGGTCTCCTTAATCGATTATTAGCATTGCAAGTTAAACAGTGCCCTCAGATTTCAATACTGAGTACCAGTTAAAAAGTTAGAAAAACCTGCTTTCACGTTTACTAAACGTACCAGAAAAAAGTTTAGAAATTCATTCAGGGAACTCCTTGCTTCGGAATCATGTGCCGTCAATTTTCATAGACTCGTAAAATTAACATTTAATTAAAAAAAATTACATGGAATTTCCAGGTCATTAAAATTTCAATCATTTAGGTATCTAAACACTACATGTTTCACTTTAAACATTAGCAACGTTTCTGAAATTTCATTGTTGTTCTCATCAGAATTGGGATTTATGTCTCACATGGTTACATTATTTGACAATATAGATAAAAAATCTATGATAATTGATCACAAAAAAATTATTTAGATAAAATGGAAGCATTTAAATCATATACATGGAAATATGGATACATTTCAAAAAACCCCCACAAAACTGAATTCACTTACATAGCACCCAACAATATATTTTTTCAACCTTCAGCTACATTGTTGAAATGTTCTTATTGGAATTTAAACTATCTTATGATGTCCAAAATATCATATGTAAATAATATTAATTCCATTTTAAAAAATATGGCTACCTTTTCGAGGCATGAAAAATAATTATCATATTACGTAAAATAATTTACTTATGTTGGTCCCCATATGATAAAAACCTTATATAACATAATTTAATTTATTATTTCACGACCATATTCATACCATGTAAACAATTTATTCTTCCCATATTTCTATGTCTTAAAAGGATCAATGAACCTAAGCACCCGCATTAGAACATCTCAATAGATTTCTTAGACTCTTTTCCTTTACACAGTAACAGAAGATGTTACGAACCATGATCCTTCATCCACCAACACAAGTATTTGATTCTCTGAAGATAAACTCAATAGATATCATACCTGTTCTTGTATAGAAACCAAATAAAACATGATCCACACATAGATTCACTAGTCTTCCCCTTTTTATTTTTTAATAATACATCTTTAATCACTTGTCCCCCATATTGAAAATCCATCCAATGGGAATGTATGGATGAAAACACTACCCAAGAGTAATGAGTCATGAATTGATCATTATATGGTTTATGTGTTCTAACTAAATGTAGAAACAAATATTGAACTATATAAATATCAATGATATCTTTGAGAACTAACTCATCTTAACACTTCTTCATACCCAATTTGAATAGTAATATAATAGTGTTTTTCTTGCACCACTTAATACACTTATAATAAACGGTCACATGACAAAGATAAAAAATTTATCCACCTACATATGACATATTCTCATAAATTAAAACCTAAATGAATAAAAGAGGAAGCTAATGTAAAACATAACTTGATGACTGGAAGTGGGATACACTCTCATTTCAAGGCTTGACATATCAATGGAATCTTTTACCAATTGTTTAGTAAGGAGGTTAGTAATATTTCTGTGCAATGAAAAAATTTCAGTTTCAAATTACATTCATCCACTTTTTCATTTAAGAAATTTTAGTTGATATCAATGTGACTCGATAAAAAATATTGAACATGATTCTTTGAATAAATGATAACACATTGATTGTTAAATGTAATGATATGGGGATATTTAAATATAATATTAAAATGTTCAATCTATTTATTTAACCACATCATCTGAGTAGCTACCTATGATTCATCCAGATATTCTTCTTTAGTTAAACTCAAATTAAATGATGTTTATTTCCTTGAGTTCCACGATACATAAAATTATCTAATAAATAAGGATCCTCCAATTATGGAGTTTATTTAATTTGCATCACCAACACAGTCACCTTCTGCAAACCCTTTTTTGTCGATATATTATTTCATATTGTACAATAATATGTGATTGTTTGTATTTGTAATGTATATATGGATTCTCCCTGATACAATGAGATGTGATTCTTTTGAATTAGGATTATATATAACAAATATAGTGATGACATATAGAATAAAAATCCCTATTGTAGTTATGTGTTGAAAAATTCCAATTAAACACTTAATTGTCTTTTCATTATCAATATTTCCTTCAAGATCCTTAATTTGTTTTATTACCACCTTCATAGAAGTTTGAAAACCTCTATATTCTTTCATATCAAACTTATAAATTAATCCTTATCATATTTTTGTTTGTGAGTAATAAATATAATCAATTTATTTATTAAATTATAGTCCCAAAAAAATTCCATCACAAAAATAATTAACATTTCATACCTCAACATTTTATTTATGAAAAAATCTTGATATAAACAATATATATTTTTCGAAAAAATAATGGATTCCAATTAAAAAAAGTAATCTGGTATTATTAAAATTCATATACGAGTTGTTGTCAAATTTTTCCTTATTCAATCTCAAGCTTTATAAGTTCTCATGAAGCTTAAAATAAATTTCTCTCAGATCTTCCTTCAAATCAAAAAGTGATATCTTCAACATACAAGTCGTAGTCTTATATAAAACTTGAATTAATACTTTTAGTGGTTCTTATAACACTTAATCATTAATATGACCATTAAAAAAATCATTTTTAGCATCCATTTGAAAGACTCTATAAATTCTCTAATCAGGTATATCAATGAAAATCCATATAGATTCTAGTTTGGCCACATAAGAAAAACTACAATTTCATGCTTCATAAAAACATTTGATATTAGCCTCATTTACAAAAACTGTGATTCTATTACTATTAATAATTCTATTGGGATTCTTATTATAGAATCTATATGAACATCCATTTGGTGCATAAAAACAAAAATTCCAACTTCAATTTTTTCCTCAAAATTTTATCCATTGTTATCTTTATTATATATAATGAATGGACTCCCAAAAACTCTAAAGAATTTAACATTTTAAATTTTATTGAACAACATTCCATAGGGATTTATATTTTAGTATGATCTTAAGAGATTTTTGTTACTACATTATTCCATCTATTTTAATATCCTACAACTAGAAGTATTTTTAGGTATAATGATCAATCCTCATGGTTATTTCCATATAAAATACAATACTATTCATTATTCCAGCCACTCCATTCCACTGAGGATTATACAGATCATGGAACTCATGTGAGATTACTTGTTTGTCAAGATATTCAACGATCTTTTTGTTGGCATACTCACTAACATTATATATTATTTGTCGTTTAGAGGATAATCCTTTTTTACTTCTCGACATGTCTTCTAAAACTTTTAATCATATTTAGAGACTATGAATTGTGGGACATTAAGATGATGGATTTAATATTATTGATACCATCTATAAAAGTAATAAAACAATAGATTCCACTTATTGACCATTTATTTTAACATCCCAAAATAACTGTGTGGAACAATTATCTGGTCTTAAAGTTTGAATATCAATTCCTTCATTAGTTTTACTAACAATTCAGCATTTTATTAATTTTTTAGGTATTGGAAAAAACCTCTATCGGAATGAAGATATTCCTTACAGATTCTTGTCAAATTATATTCTTCATTTAATTTTTTCCATGATGACCATGTCTTATGTGCCAAAAATTTCATTCTTATTATTGGATTAAATAAAAAAAATTAATGTATTATCTAACATAAACTAAATTACCCTAGGCTATAAAGACCTTACTTATAACTCTCCCACATTTTATTATGATGACTAAAAAGAAACGTTTCTTGAAGATAACTTCATTTCCAATATCATAGATTTGTGATATAGTCAACAAATTTTTTTTAGAATGTTAACTAATAAGGCATTGTTCAAAATAATTTTCTTCCTCATAATATTATTTTTTAACTTCATTTATTGATGGAGAAATTTCATTCCCAAATTTCTTATCTCATCATTCTTGCATATTATTTTTCATATTATTCTGATCTTCTATCATGTTTGATGAATATCCATTATTCTGGATCCAATGTGTTTAATATTTTCAAGTATAAATTCCACATCAACAACATTTTCTTGATGGTTCATCTAATTTTGATTATTTTATTCCTAAAATATTAACATAATTTCAAATAATATAGTATAAAAAAAACTCATTCATCTTACTTATATACATCATGTATAGATATTCCACAAACAACTTGTAATATTTAAAAATATATTCTTTCTTCAACACTATTATCATGTAGTTTAGGATTTTTTTATGTACATAAATGATTTTATTTCCCCCCCTTGAATCATTCACCATTATATATCCTATTAATGACATGATGTGATGAAAGTTATTAGAATTATGAAATATTATACCATAACCTCATAATTAACCATTAATTATTATTTTTTGAAATTATTTTTTCTATTCAACACTATTTACAATTATCAATTGTGTTTTCATCTTTGAGTTTTATTTTGAAGTACCTCTTTAAGAATTAGAGTCTGAATTTGATAGACAATCTAATCCATTATTCTTTCTTACATGAGTAACTTTTCCCTTTCCATCATAATTGACTATTGGATCAATTTTTTTTATTTTTTTTAAACTTTGGATTTATTAGGAGTTTTTTTATGGAATTTATTCATCATTAATTATTTCATTTTGAGTAACATTAAATTTTAAACTATTGTTTAAAAAAATATCCAACTTATTTAACAAACTAATTTATGTCATACATTACCTTTTACTTCTCATTATGATATTCAAAAATCCTTTTATTTTTTACAGTGACATCCTCATTACTTGTATTACTCTTAGACATCATGTCTTCAATAATCATACCTCCCTTTCCAATTTCAAGAATAAACTTCTCAATTTTTATAACAATATTTTTCTTCTCAACTATAAGTTTACTTCTCCTATTTTACCTTGTTTTAAGTCGAGTATTTTAATTTCTGAACCTTACTATATCCTTCAAGATCATTTTGGATTCTATCCTCATAGTGTATTCATTGGATGTCATACCTTCCAATGAATTCTAACCATTTTTGTAATGTCTTCCACTATATAAGGAGTTATATTCATCTTTATATTATATGATAACACTTTGGGAGGATTCTGTGAATGTTTAATAATCACCACTAATTTGTTGACTCTAAAAAAACCCTCTTAAGCTGATAGAAAATGTTTTCTAAAATGTTTAATTGATAAAAATTTATTTCAATTTGAATAATTATTCTTCACAGAATATGAATTTTCAGTCACCATTGTAGATGTTTGATCATCCTCTTCTCCTTCCCAATTTCATGGGAAATCTTTACAAAAACATTCCAACCATTCCACAATTAATGGATTTAAATTGCAGTCTACCTTTATACTTATCTCACCCACATGTGATGATTCTTCTCATAATAGAATGTATTTCAGCATTTTATTCCCTTTGTCCATCATCATCAAGAAATCAATAATCCTTATTAATTTTATAAATTTGTGATGAATTATATGGAAATATTCTATTCCTTTTTGCCTGTGTTTTTTTATAGGTACTCCTCTTCTCATATCATAATTATTGAGAGTTTAGGGATTTTCAAAAATAGTGAATTCATCGAGATATCCTTCTTCATGAAATAAAAAATGGACATTAAAGTAATATATTAACATATTTATCGACTTACTAAATTTTTTCAAGTAAGCAAGAGCGTCTATAAATCCAACTATAGTCCTCCTAATTAGATTAAACTTCTAACGAAATTATTAAATAATTCATCCTAATACATTATAATATCTTCAAAAAGTTGATAATTATTTCAATATTGGATCCCTTCATCTTTTAATTTACTTTATAAATACTATGGAACTTACAATAAATTTAATTTGAAGATATATAGGCAATAGTCTTTTTTAAACTCTTCTCAGTTAATGAATACAATAATAAATTTCTAGTTTTCATAAAAATTTAAATATTTATATTATCAAAAAATTTATAAACCCATGTTTCCCAAAAAATTGTTAAAAAAATTTAGAGGAATCCAAAACATCAATCCCTTGAGATAGGAGGAGAGGTACTATTATCTCATCCCATGTATGAAATCATTTACCATTGAATGTTGTAAATACATTGTTTTTAACAAAATTGTGTTGATCCATAAGAACCACTTGATAGAAACCCCAGAGAGTAACATGGAATTAATACCAATTGAATGGATCATAGGTATGAAGATAAAAACTTATAGGGTTGAATTTGTGTTTAACTGTTTTCCAAAAATCATTTATACTCTCATGCTTATTCATATCCTGTTATCTCAATATACTCACTGATTCAGATAAATAAAAATAACATATAATTTTTTTACAATGTTATATGCCTTTTTTGGAATCTATTTCAGTGGTGTGGTGTTGTTTTTAACCAAAACAAATTGCTCTCATTTTTTGTCAATAAACATAGAAATGTATTGACCGTGGAGTAGACATAATGATTGATAGAAAAAATTTAAGCATAGTTGAAATGATTTCTAATATACATCAAATCATTGATCCTCCTCAAGAGTTCCAAATTTTTCTAATTTGTTTCTACCCTAATTTAACCCTCATCACTATCTTCTTTATCCTCATATAACCTGTATTGGACACATCTTATTATTTTTGGAACAAATAATAATAAGAAATATCTATTTTTTATTCTAGATGTTAACTATGTCTAATGAATAAGTGATGCCTTCAATCCAAACACTTATTCCATCATCAGTTATTACTAATAGAGATTCACCAACTACAACATGAAATTTCATGGTATTATATGATATTCAATCCATATAAAGAATCATTTAATGTTATCAAATAATTGATATGCATATATATATAATTCTCTTGGATACTTGAGAATAAAACTTCCATGTGATATAATATATCTACCTCCTCAAATATTACACCTTTATATATAACTTGATATTTTCACATCTAATGCAATCAGAAATAAATCATAAAAAACCACCATAAATAGGTTATGTAGCAAAAAACTATGTGGTTTTAAAGGAAATTTGGGTATGTTACTACAATGTCTATGATGTTCTCATAATAATTCATCTATGTGGATCATTCAGTTATATGATTTTGACTACACATCGAAGAATAATATTTGATGTCTTTTCAAAATACAGATATAGAATGAATGACTATGTGGAAATTAGCTGTTTAGAAATATGGCGACATTATTTAAAAAATTTAGGAACTAAATTATGTTAAATATCTATCCCTATGGAATTTTTATTAATGTTGTGATCTAGTAGCTGAAATTATCTATTGTGAATTCAAAATATCTTACACAAATCCTAAATAAATTATCTGTATATGATAAATTCAATTTAAAAAAAATGTTAAGTCCATATCAACGTGAGAAAATGAATTACCTTATATCATAAAATTAATTACATACAAGGGTTTTTGAAGGATACAATCCTTTCATAAGAAAAATTAATTTGTCAAATCTATTTCATTTTCTAACCACTTCCATAATTTCAGCTGCACAACTTTGATCATTCTAAAAGAAATACTGACCCTTATCAACAACTTTTGAATTATCAATAGTTAGTGTAGATCATGTTCTTTCTCCCACCAACACAAGATATTTTAGACCATTATCCATCATCATCAAACACAATACTTTTATTTTTTTTATGATCAGCTCAAAAAACAATGTACATGTTCTTTTATTAACAAAAAATACAACATCATCCTCACCTGGATTCATTACCCATATCCATCACCCATACATTTATCCATTTCCAAAAAAATGTGGCCTGAAATTTCTTCCTTTTTGGGAATAATTTATTCCTACTTTTTTTAAATTTCACCAATATCACCTCTAATATTTTTTCAATAATTTTACACAATATTGTTCTATGTGTTCAACATGGAAATGTAATAAATAGACATAAATTTTCTAAATAAAATATCAGAATCAATTTAATTATAAAATCATTTCAATTTATTGAAAATTTGGATTAAAAAAAACATTCCATAATAGTATTGTAGCGGTATTGTAGCAGTAATGTAGCATTACTGTAGCAATACTATAGCAGTACTGTGCTTAGTGGTAAGCACCCCGTAATCCAATAGGAAAAATGGGGGTTCAAAACCTATTGGGTGCAGTGTACTGTAGTAGTACTGTAGCAGCACTATAGTAGCGGCGACACTGTAGATCGGTGGGTACTGTAGCATGACTATGCGGTAATGTAGCAGGTGGGCTACTATTTACAGAATGGCTATTGGGCCAAAAATTTGGGCCTACGGGCTATGTAATGGGATACAAGCCCACTGGGCCTTCGGGCTATGTAATGGGTTTCCCTCTACCAAGTTAAAAGTGGTCTTTGCTTTGCTGTAATAATAAAAATGAGGCTTCGACCCCAACCTTTAAAAACAACATTCTATAATAATTAAACAATACATAATCATATCCACCATTCATCAATTTTCATCACCATTAATTTAATATTGTATATCCATAGAATTATATTTCCAACTTTTTCAATATCAAATATACAATAATTATTAATTTCGATAATAATCATATGAAATTATATTATATACCATTTTAATTGTTCAAATTTTTTTGACCCATCCCTTATTAATTAATATACTCAAACTAAAATGCCCTACACATTCAGTCATCCATATAATAATGAATAATCTACAGAAAAAATAATCATGGTAGATTATCAGTGATTTTTAAAGAGATATAGATTTTAATCACCAAAAAATCCATAATGAATTAAATTTATCAATAATCTAATAGTCTGCACTGAACATTCATCCAAAATCTTGTTCTCTGTATTTCTAAATCTTAATACACAATTCAACAAAAACTCATGGAAATAATTCCCTTTAATTAGAATCTTAATAATAGATAATCCTTTAATAAATTGCCAATGATGGTAAATAAATTTACTCAATTATTTAAAATTAAATTCTTCCTAACACCCTTCAATAATATAAAACCATGTCCATGAAATATGTTACCTATTGAATTCTATTTAATTACTCTAATTCAAACCTCCATTATTTTCTCACACATGAAATTTTAATAATGTAATAAAATTTCTAACTACACTATATCACCTAAAATTTTTACTTCACTATGACAAAAATATCCCAACTCTTTATTTTTTATATTAATATCAAAAATAAATTAAAATATTATATATTCTTAAATAAAAAAATTAAATTTTTTTGAGCTTGAATATTAATAAAAATCAACATCATTATAATGTTATTGAAAATATACTTATTGGTAAACAACATATCCAAAATACAATGAGGTGTTCAAAATTATTTTTTAAGAACATTTTAAAAACCATTTTACCCTTCTTTTCCAAACTACCCAAAATAATTAAAATCTCCCAAAATTTTTATGTTTTAGTCTATATATCACACACCCCATTAAAACATTTCATCTAAAACTAGGATGAATAATAAATATAATTAAAATTTCTTTTATATATGTGTGATGATGTATCTTCGATGCTTATCACTAACCCTTAGGCTATTATAGTAGGAATTGTGTGTTATAATCAAACCTATTTCTAGATAATTTAGAATAATAGCGGGGTTGGTCCTAAGAAAGTAAGGCAACTATGGTAATTTTGGGTTTAAAGGTGATGAAGCTTTAATTCTCAACAACTCTCTTAGTAGTTAATTATATAAATATAGTAAAAAATAGTAGGTAATTGTGTTTAAGAATAATGATATCACATTGATTAAGGGAAAAAATCAATTGATTTAAATTTGTAAAGTAGAGAATTAAAAATTATAACCAAAATATTATTTCCATAATCTTATGTGAATAAGGAGTATTTAATGGATAAAATATTATAATATATTGATTTCATAAGTGATTTTGGGTTTCAAACCATTGAAATATTGAGATGAAATTGAAGAGAGTAATATTATTTTAAATAAATCATTTACCATTCTAACATTGTGGAGTACATGAATGCAGAGAATAAAATTATTATCGCATGTTGAGATAAGGATCATTGGTAAGTAATTAATATATGGATTTTGGGAAAAATATATGAATAATAACAATTACCAAAATAATAAAAAGGAATATTTATTACTTATTTTCAGTCCTATAAATAAAATTTTCAATTGAACCAAGTAAATCATTTGAAATAACATGAATCAAGATAACCAAGGAGAACTGAAAAAAAATAACATGTATAAAAAGTATATAACTAGATTAATTTTTTCGATATATAATAATATTCACTCATATATACTAGTTAGAATACAAGAGTATTTTATTACCAATCACTACCCAAATAAAGATAAAAATCACACAATAGGATATCAAATTAATATTTATTAATGGGATTATAGAAGAATATTCATATATTGAGAATTTATAAAAATTCACGATGAATTATGATAAATAAAACTTTTTTAAAATCAATATCCTATTTTATATATTAGAATAATAAATGAGAGTATGCCACTCAATGAATAATGTATTCTTAATGACGTTTTTATTCACAAAAGGTCAATATGGTCTTAAACAATTTATAAAAAATTCTCATATTGATATACTTTTATTGCTATTATATAAAAATGAAATAATTTTTTAAGGTAAAATAGATTAAATTTTGAAAAAAATTAATATGACGTAGAAAATGTGTTTTAAATTTCCATGCCAAGTGAACTGTAATTATTTTTTCATATTTTGGACACACAAAATCCATATAGAACAATTATCTCTCAAGAAAAATATTTATAAGAGATTTTAATATAATTTCAATAAAGGGATATCAAATTCATGTCAATTTCCATTAAAATTAGAATGCTTGTGTTGATTGATGAACGTTCAATTTATATAAGTGTTCTAATGTAAAATAAAATAACTCAAATATTACTCTATTTGATAATTAAAAAACATGATATTTTTTTTACATAATTCTATGTGGTGTGGTCTCAATGTGACCCCATGTAAAGAAAATTGTGATTAGTCCAAGGAATATTTAATAATTCCAATGGAATAATGGTGTTTTGATTTTGTATTGGTTGGAAAATGACAAAAAATCTTTGAGTCTCAAAAATTCTATGTTGGATAGAATAATTTACGATTTAAAATTTATGCCTTTAGTGGATTAATTTTTTTGATGTGATTATATATCATTGATAAAATATAAAGGATTACAGGTATATTATATTATAAATATTCAACAATGATCTCAATTGATTTGTATGAATCCTAAATTACAGGATCTTATAGAGGATACATTATTATTTATATTATGTATTATAATAGTATTTCTATTAATGATAGAATAATTGTAATTCCTTATCCATAATTAAACACATTGAGACCACATATCGTTAAAAAAAAATATAGATAAATGAGTAGAAAAATTTCATTACTTACCAATGAAAAATGAATGAATATATGTTTTCACCAACTCCCTCCTCCAACTATTGTTCATGAAATATATGGTAAGAATAATAGTTCAAACCTATAATTTTATATGAAATTTTGGAGTAAAATCCTATTATACTAATTTAATGTGTTTAATATAAACTATGTCGTACATGTACATTATTTTTCACCTCATTATTTTCAATAAAAATCATCTGTTATTGTTTTCAAAAGGTGAGAGATTATGTGAGATTTTAAAAAAAAAAATTACGTTGAATTAATGGGAGATATTGAAGAGATAGTCCTAAATTTATGGGTGAAAGTTATAAAGTGGGAGTAAATTGATAAGATAATTCTAAATTCATGATGACAACATAGATATTGGTAATGTGAAGAGAAAATATGATTTGGCTAATTGAGGAAGAACCTAGGTTGAATTTTTTTTGATACTATATAGAAATTGGTCAATAAATACTAGTAATAAATTTTTTTTATTTCAAACATTTATTGTCAGGTAGAAATTCATTATGTCAGAATTGTGTTTATCACAATGTATAGATCCTGATATTGAACCTCATAATCTAATTTGGTATATAAAAAAAGAATTACTTGGTTTTTACAAAGGTTTGTATATTTTTCATGAATCCTATTATGCGAACATTTCATGAAATTATTATTGGAATACTTTTTTTGAATAATGTTTTCATAGTGATTATTAGTCATCTTGGATATACATCACTATGGAATGTTTTCTCATATGATGAATAGTTATTTCAAAACAAATTTTCATTTCTTAAATTAGTGTTTCTAACAAACCTAAAAAGGATATTTTTAATATATAAATATATATTAATGTTAATTTTTTATAATTTGGATAAAATGATAAATGATAACTAATATTACCTTGAATGAATATGTAATGTCTCGAACCTAGTTACCTAGAGTCGGTGCATCATTACATAACATTGGAATGATCACAAGGTATCAAATCCTGAAAGACTGATCAGTTTAGTAGCCATGGAAGTACCAGATACAGACATATGTTTTAAATTATCTTATGAAATGAAAAACAAAACATTGTGTCTCCTTTTAAGACATTCATATCCCTTAGACAATCCCTGAAAGTCAATCATAAAATATTTCTTTGTATCCAGGGAAAAATAAAACATAGATAGGGGTGAGCTCAGATGCTCAGTAAGGATAATAATGTTGAGGAAACATTCATAATTAAGCATTAACATTTAAGGAAATGTATAAGACAAAAACACAAGACTTTTAAACATAAAATCCAGCATAATATGGAAAAGATAAATCAAATAATTCCATTTATGTGTTCACATGGATACTCATCTAGTAGAATAATCACATGAAATAACAATATCCAATTTCATAAATATGGAATGCATAATGCCGGACATCATAACCTCAGAGTCATGGCCCTGTGCCAAGACTACATATGAGATTTTTGTAAAGACCATACGCCAAGACACTAGTTTGACTCATGATACCTACCGATTCATCAAGGAGAAATAGCGCGCTACACCCATCACTTGCTATGTCCAATGCATTCCTCATATGAAAAGGCTGAATCATAACATAAACATTCGTATTAAAACTAGCATAAGAAATGTTAATACATAAACCATAAAACATGAATGGTATAAATATAACACATCCATAATCAAATAAAACTAATTTAATACAATATTGAAGATTGTATCAACCTCAATCAAGAATAATTAAGGATATTGACATTGATGAAAATAATCAGTAAAACTAGTTGAGAGAAATATCTCCTTTTTCTTTAAAACATTTGAAAGTCTATCTATTTATCATGACGCTATTAAAAATAGATTTTTGAATAAAAGTGTCCCATACAACATTTATACCTTGAAAAGGAATTTTAATTTTAAAACATTCATGTCCATATAAATAAATCCTTAAAACCATTTTTAAAACATGGATATTAATGAGAATGTTTTAGAATAATAAATCTTTAAAATATTTAGAATGATATTTTAGTTAGAGTTCCTAACCAAATGAGAGAAGCTTGAATAAAAATAATTGAGGGAATAAAAACATTAAAATATCATGAGAGTAAATGGATTCATGATGTACTATGTCATAGTATAGTATACACACCATATAAAAGTGAATTGTGGCATAACAACAAAGAAGTTTCAATAGAATGTAAATTGAGATGAAATCCATTATAAAGGACATATCCTTTCATTAAAGATAAATCAATGACAAAATTATGGGTGATAAATATAAATACACTAAATATGATTGGATATTCAGTGTAAATCAATGAGAGGACATTCACACATATTCTTGTAACAACAACACCAATGACTTGGATGTTTGACTCAATCAATTGAAATTGAGTTAATATTATTCTTATCATGTTCATGTCGATGACTTTAGAATTTATCAATGGAGTAATTATAAGTATCAAATGTATATCCACATATATGGGAGTGGAAATTACTCCATAAATAAATAAATAGTGATTTCACGCATAATCAAGGAGTAAAATAATCAATGATGTTTGCGTAAAACTCAGTGAGTGGAAATTAAAATCAGAAATTCCCCTACAGATTTGGTAACTTATGAAACATACACCACAAGAAAGAAGGATCATAGAATTAAGATGTAAATAAACAGAAATTAATTTATTTTACACAAGTAATACAATCATGGGAAGTACATACACCACACAAAAGGAAATAGTGGCAATATAGCATGAATCCCTCACGAATAAGATGTGAGATGAAAACCCCTTACCACGTAGTAATCAATCGAGTCATAAGAAAAAAATTTAATAAAAACCAAATTAATCACATAATACCATGAATATAAATAGAATCATGATAATATATATCAAATGGCAGTACACAATACACCACATGCAATAAATAAGTGGTGAACAATGGAAATGTCACTAAATTAAAAGTGAGACAGGAAACCCCATTACCCTGTTGTAATCAATCGAGTCATAAGACCAAAGGTTAATAACCAAAAAATTAATCCCATAATACCATGAATATAAATATAATCATGACAATATAAATCAAATGGAAGTACACAATACACCACATGCGATAAATAATTGGTGATCAATGGAAAACTCACGAAATTAAAATTGAGATAAGAAACCCCTTACCACATTGTAATCAATCGAGTCATTAGAAAACAAGTTAATAACCACCAAATGAATCCCATAATAACATTAATATAAATATAATCATGATAATTTATATTAAATGGAAGTACACAATACAACATAAGCAATAAATAAGTGGTGAACAATGGAAATCTCATGAAATTAAAAGTGAGATAAGAACCCATTACCTCGTACTTTTCTTTAGTCGAAGGTACATTAATCTCATATATAATAGATAAATAATTTTTATTAAATTTTAAAAGAACCACATACACAAATATGATTACATATATGATCTTCTAATATTGATTTGTTAATAATATTTTAGTAGTCCCATTTTTTCGGGTGTTAACTGATTCGTTTTCCTTTATATGTTTTTCTACATAAGTCATGTTTGTTATGGATAGGATGTATTTTATTAAAATCCATAATTATATTAAGATCATAAAAATTATTTTTAATAATAAAATCATAATTATTCTTTAATGGATACGATGGGGATTGAATCTAATCGCGTTTGTGGTGACGATAATCTGTACGTACGCACGAGCGACAATATCATTGTGTTAAAGGTGAGATCATACATAATTGGATTATATATCATTTAAAAAGAATAATTAAAATGTTTTAACTACTATTTACATAAATAATACATAATTATTATACTCATAAAAATAATTATGTGTTGAATAACAACCACACCATGACGTGGAGACGGTAAGCCGTACGTATGCACATATTGTGACTTTCTAATTCATAGGAGGGATAGAATAATGAATATGGTTGTACCATATTTATAATAACATCACAGTATGTTGAAGGTACTAGTGTAATTATTTTGGTATGGAAACTACAAATAATGATGAAGTGGAAGAAGAAGATAATTAGAAATAGGTGATGAAATTATTACCTCTTCATCGGGTGCTTTCTTTTGATTTGATCAAAAGGTCTCCTTAGGTTGGCTTTACGATAAAAAGAATGCCTCTAGGTTCTAGTGACAGTGGTTGGGAGGATATTTGGGCAGGGTTTGGCCAAGCCTAATTTCTTTAGAGGTGTGAAATTAAGATAAGGGGATGTTCCCTTTTATTAGAGAGGTGTGGGTCACTTTAGGACAAGCTAGAAATATTAATTTATTATAAATTCATTTTCAGTTTCTAATGGCTCCAAATGGATTTATTTAGAGGATAAGGTGGGTATGGGTCAAATACCTCTCAACCAATAGGTTTTAGATAGGTTTATGTGAACATATAACCTCAACTTTTTTATTTAACTCTAAGTTAAATAGTTTAACTATTACCATGTATTCTTGTATTATTATAATAAATGGTTAATTAACATACTATAAAAAGCCTAGAGAACCCGTAGTGGTTCATTATTGATATATATAACCTTATCTAAGACCTTTGGAAGAGGAATTGGTTTTTAGGAATATTATATCAATTAATAATATAGTATTTGTTTTAAAAACTCATTTATGTCAATTTTGACACCATTTGGTATTTTGTTTTTTTTGAGAAAGGCATAAAAACATTTTCTCTTTGAATTTTTTTATAAACCCTAAAAAGTCATATTTACATAGAAAATTAGTGTAATTCATAAAAAGTCTCAATTTAAATTTATTTTGGATAGTTATAATATCAATTATTTCAATCTTTCATTAATAAGTTAATTACTACATCATAATTATTTCCTAAATAAATTTAATTATATAAAGTCTAAAAATTAAAAATAAAATTCCATTTTGTATCAAATCTGTTTTATGTTTTTAATGAACATTTATAGTCTAATTAATCTTATGTATAGCCCAATATTGAAAATGTTTTAGTTATTAATCTTTGAGTTTAACTCTTTTATCTCTTCATTAAATAAAATAAAAATAAATGTCCTAATCTTTTCCATGTGGACCAAAAAAAATCATATTTTATTCTTAATATTGAGTTTGGTCATAATACACTTATCCTATAGAATTAGTAAATGTGTTAGGTTAATTATAATATCATTTTTTACCTTTAATTACCTATTAACTTTTAACTATTGGTAAATAAAAGTCAAAAGTTACGATTCAAAAAAAATTATTTTCATCTTATTGAACCGCATTTTACTTAATTATTTCTACCATGTATCTTGGAATTTTGAAATCAAATACAAAAATGTATTAAAATTATGTTTTATGCAAATTTGAAAATCTGCCACGAAGGTGGGTAAATGACGTTAAAATGTTCAATAAAATTTTCAACATATAATTTAATTATAAAATTACTCCAATGAATTAAATTGAACTTATAGAGGTATTATATGTCTATTTTTACTTAAAATTAATTTAAATAAAATATATAAATATTTAAAAAAATCAGTTAAAAAAAATAACTCAGTGTCTTTCAATTTTTATCAAAAATAGAATGTTTTCAAAAAAATATCAAAAATTCACCCTAATCTAATTTTTATATTCTGAATTCAAAAATGAATTCTATTTTTCCAAATTAAATACATATTAGTTTCATTAATTAATTTAAAATTAATTCCTGTTTTCAAAACCGAAAAGTGGGTTTTTAAAAAGTAAAAACTATCAAAAGATTGGCAAATGTTTTTGTCAAACATAAATGCGAAATTAGTTATAATGACCTAAATTGTATTAAATGATTAAAATATATTATAATTATACATTCAAGCCATTAAAATTCATAATTCAACACTATAAATTATTTGGATTAAAAAAGTTGTTTTCAATTAAAACATAGTATTTTCACTATTCATTAAAATATGAATGTTATTAGAAAAGTACCAAAAAATTTAACCAAACTAATTTTTTTGCCCTGATTCTAAAGAAGAATTTAATTTAATTAAATTTAATATATAAAATTTTCAAATATTGGTTTTGAAAAGGCTTTTCCATTAAAAGTCAGTAAATTGGAATTTTTGAAAAATACATCTTTAATCCGAAAAAAACGAATTTTTTATTATATTATGTGTAATAAAAAAATAATTTGGGTAATAAAATTATATGGAGTATATAATATTAAAAATTCATTTGATATTATTCACAACCACTTTTCTAACGATATGTTTGGTAAGTCATGGTGCGCTCGAACTCGGTGTTGCGTGTAGCGTAAGTTATGGAATTACTTTGAAGAGATAACATACTATGTAATATTTGGGTGTTAAATTCTCCCCTCGAATAAATTGAATCGTCACAATGTGAAATTGTCCTCCAGAAACAAAAGGTTAAAATACAATAATACCATTGAAAAAACCCACATTTGAAATTGGAATAATAAAATTTATTCTTAATAAGAGGGAAAGGGAAATGAAACATTCACCACCAAATTATGATCTCAATTAAGAGAACATTTGTGTAAATTAGTGGCAGATAAATATAGGAAAAACGTAAATATATATATGGAGTGATTGAGGTTATCAATCAGAAACAAGTGTAAAACTGAGGGTCTCCAAGCCATCAATCTACGATGATTTAAAATTTCATCAGTTTAACAAATCATAAGGTATTATGATAACACATTTTTTGTTTTAAGATCCCTTACCAAAAGTTTAATAACTAATTTATTCATATAATAAGAGGAAAAAATATACTTGACAAGTAGATTTTCATCCTTCAACTAATTCCTACCAAAACACATCTATCACTCCAAAAGATAAGTATCCAAGATGACTTGGTCACAGCTAAAGTGCTAGAATCAAATTCTAGAGAATCACATATTCCACAAAATATGAACTATATATTTCTCTTATCTTTAGACATTAACCATAACCAAAATGGTTAGTACAAGATCAGATGATCCCTAAAAAGGATAATACTTTACAGAAAGAAATACAACTCTTAATCTCCAAAATTAAATAAACAATACCCAAAGTTCAACAAAGAACATTCAAAAAATAATAATTTCCATTAAAATTTCATCAAAATAATACAAAATACCTTTGAAAACCAAAATTCAAAAGGATTTGATCACTTATTCTTCTGTAATAAATCTTAACATTTATCTCCAAATAACATAGACTATTCATAAAGTCACATACTAAAAATTAGTTTGGTTAATCACATATTATCTATGATAGGATAATAGTTTTTCATAAATAAAACAAATCCCTATAAGTCCAAAAAAACATTCATTCTTCCAAAATAAAAATCCACTATTACTCCACAAATGAAATCCCATAGTATTATATTTTTCTAAGGCATATAGTGTTCCCAAAAGAGAAAACATCTTCCAATATAACATTTATCACTTAGTCACCAAATCATATTCATATACTAAAGATAAATTATAATTTCCCAAAATCAACATATTCTTTATCCATAAAATCATTTAACTAAAACGAATTAGTCAAACTTATGAGGGGCTTCACGTATTGAAGTGGTAGGTGATAAATTCCAATCACAAATTGGTAGTGAGATCGATTCTTGCAGCTTTGTCTGATGTGATGGGTTTTCACACGTTATGTGTTTTGTCTTTTATCAAATACTATATAATTTTATAAAATTCCCAAAAATGATATAAATTTATAAAAAATAACTATAACATATTTTAACCCAAACTTTTATCTCATACCTTGCATTTTCATCCCAAAAATTAATAACCTATAATTGACTCAAATTAATGGATCATATAAACCCAAAGGGTTCTTTATAACTGTATCCACCAAAGAAAAGATAATTCTTCCTCAAATAGATTTTTCACTAAACAAACTGCAAAGTTACACATACAAGAGAAAAGTCTTCCAATTTAATCCCACCAACAAGGAGAATTAATAATTTTAAACATTTTTCCATCCATTTATCTCTACATTGGTTCTTCCTTAACATAGAGGTTATACTATAGAATAGATCATTGAATCAAGTAATTCTTAGGTACCCTAAATTGATGGAAAATTAATGTATACATATTTTTAGGATCATTTTTATTTTCTTCAATAATACTCTTCATTTTTCCTCTGGAAATTATTTACTTTATGTCGTTCTTTCCCACACATAAAGCATTTATTGGATCCATTGAAATACTTTACTGGGTGTCTCCTTCCATATTTCATTCTTGATGGAAAATGATCTTTCTTTTCTCCATGGTCTCCACTACTGGAGATCTTATCATTCTCCAATGTTCTCTTCTTTTTTTAGTTCAGGAGTTGGATAATATATATATTTTTGATCATATTTATTGGAAATTAATTCCGCATGAACATGATATATTTTATGCCTATCAACATTCCATTTCATTGATCATTTCCACCACCATTCCCACCTTGTACATAGTGTTCAATATTACTATAACTTCCTTGGAATCAAGACATTGACTAAAACCAGAAAGTAGAGTGTGAGTAACAATAGTCATAAAATGATTTAGAGAATATCACGACAAATTACTTTCAATAAAAAACCCTATAGCATTAATCAAGGTCATTTATCCTGATCTTATATTAAAATCATTCAAAATGATTTGTAAATAAAATGTGAATTATCCTAAGTATATCCCCTAGAAGTGTCATAACCAAGAGTGCAGCAAAGGTCGTTGTCGTGTACTAGGATACCCCGAGTCAAGCTCGAAGCACCTTTTCAGAGTTTTCACTCCTTCGTATATTTGTGCCAGAGCCACCTCTAACTTCTCATATCCAGAAAAGGATGTATTTTTCGGAAAATACAAAAAATATCTACATTACCAAAATTATTAGAAGTTCATATATACTAATTTTCCAAGTCTACCATAGTGTAATGTTCTCTAATAAGAGTTTTTATAAATCGAGCTTCCAAGGTTTGTACAAAACATCCTCTGATATCAACTATAATTCCCTAACCCTAGTTACCCAGAGTCGGTGCATTAGTACATAACATTAGCATGATCACAAGAGATCAAATCCTGAAAGACTTATCAGTTTACAAGCCTTAGAAGTACTAGTTACTAACATAAGTTTTACATTACATTATGAAATGAAAAGAAACAACATTGTGTCTCTTTTTAACACATTCTTCTCTATTAGACTATCCATGCAGGTCAATCATAATATACTTCTATGCATCCTAGGAAAAATAAAACAAATAAAGGGGTGTGATGAAATGAACAGTAAGGATAACAATATAGAAAAACCTTTTATAAATAAACATAAACATTTTATGCAATGTATAAGACTAAATAACAAGCCTTTTATACTTAAACATCAGCATAATATGGTAAAGATAAATCAAATAATGCCATTTATATATTCCCATGGATATTATACAAGTCGAATAATCACATGTAATCCCAATATAGAATTTCATAATGATGGAATATATAATGCCTGTCATTATAACCACAAAGTCAAGGCCTCGTGCCAAGACTAAAAATAAAAGTTTTTCAAGGCCTGGTTCTAAGACACTAGTTTGTCTCATGAGACCAAACAATGCATTGATGAGCTATAGTAGCCTCCAACCATCACTTACATTGTCCAATGAAATCCTCATATGAAAAGGATGAAACATAACATTTAAATTCATATTAAAACTTGCATACGAAATGTTAATTCATTAACCATAAACAATGAATGGTATAAATATAACACATCCAAAGTCAAACACAACTCATTCAATAAAATATGGAAGATTGTATCAAAATAATTCAAGAATAATGTAGGATATTGACATAGATGAAAATGATCAGAAAAACTATTTTTGAGAAATATACCCTTTTTCTTGAAAACATTTAAAAGTATAACTATTTATTAAGAAGATGTTAAAAATTGATTTTTGAATCAAAGTGTCCCATACCAAATTGAAACATTAAAAATTTATTTTATTTTTAAAATATTCATGTCTATATAAATAAATCCTTAAAACCATTTTTAAAACATGGACATTAATAAGAAATATTTAGAAGAATAAATCTTTAAAACATTTAAAATCATATTTTAGTTAGAGTTCCTAACCAAATGAGATATGATTGAATAAAAACAATTAAGGTAAAAAAACATTAATATATCATGATAATAAAGGGATTCATGATATACTATGTCAACGTACAGTATAAACACCGTATAAATTTGAATTGGTACATAACAACAGAGAAGTCTCAATAGAATGCAAATTTAGTTGAAATCCCTAATTAAGGTTGTATGATTAGGTTAAGAATAAAAAAATGAAATAATTATATGTGACAAATATAAATAAACAAAATATGATTGGATCTTTACTGTAAATCAATTAGAGGAAATCCACACATATTCTTGTAACACCAACACCAATGACTTGGATATTTCACTAAGTGAATGGAAATTGAGTTAGGATTATTCTTATCAAGTTCATATCGATGACTTGAGAATTTTTAAATGGTGTGATTATCTGTATTAAAAGTATATCCACAAAAACGGGAGTGGGAATTACTACCTAAATAAATAAATAGCGATTTCACACCTATTCTTAGAGTAAAATAATCAATGATGTTTGCGTAAAACTCAATGAGTGGAAATTGAAATTCGAAACTCCCTTACCGATTTGGTTACTTATGAAACATACACCCCATCAAAGAAGAATCATACAATGAAGATGTAAATACCCATAAATTAAAGTATATTACATAAGGAATACAATCATTGGCAGTAAATACACCACACAAAAGGAAATAGTGGCAATATAGGATGAATCTCATGGGAATAAGAAGTGAGATGAAACCCACTAACTAGCTTGTACTCAATCGAGTCGTAAGGTCAAAAGTTAATAAAAACTAAATAAATCACATAATACCATGAATATAAATAGAATCATGATAATATATATCAAATGGTAGTACAAAACACACCACATGCAATAAATAAGTGGTGAACAATGGAAATCTCATGAAATTAAATGTGATATATGAAACCCCTTACCAAGCTGTAATCAATCAAGTAGTAAGAACAACAGATAATAAAAACCAAATGAATCACATAATTCCATGAATATAAGTAGAATCATGATAATATATATAAAATGTAATTACACAATACACCACATGCAATAAATAAGTGGTGAACAATAGAAATCTCATGAAATTAAAAGTGAGGCAAGAAACCCCTTATCATGTTGTAATAAATCGATTCGTAAGACCAAAAGTTAATAACCACCAAATTAATCACATAATTCTTTGAATATCTATAGAATCATTATAATATATATATAATAAAAGTACACAATCCACCACATGCAATAAATAAGTGGTGAACAAAGGAAATCTCAAGAAATTAAAAGTGAGATGAGAAACCCCATACGTAGAACATTTCCTTAGTCGACCATACATTAACCTCCTGTATAATAGTTAAGAAATTGTTATAGAATTATAAAAGTACCACATACATAAATATGATATCATATATGATCTTCTAATATTGTTTTGTTAATAATATTTTAGTAATATCATAGTATCGGGTGTTAACTGATTCGTTTTCCTTTATATGTTTTGTTACGTAAGTCATGTTTGTTATGGATAGGATGTATTTGATTCATATGAATAATTATATTAAGTTTATAAACATTATTTTTAACAACAAAATGAAAATTATTCTTGAATGGTTACGATGGGGAATGAATCTCATCGTATTCATGAAGATGGTAATCTGTACGTACACACAAGCAATAATATCATTCAATTGATGGTGATATCATATATAATTAGATTTTATATTATATATAAATAATAATTATCATGTTATATTTATAATTTACACCAATTATATGTAATTATTATAACCATCCAAATAATGATGTATTGAAAAACATCAACACCACGACGTGAAGACGGTAAGCCGTACGTATGCATGTATGGTGACTTTTTCATTCATATGATGGATAGAAAAATGAATATGGTTGTAACATATTTATAATAATATAACAGTATATTGATGGTACTGGATTTATTATTTTTTTATTGAAACTACACTGAAAGATGATGTGGAAGAAGAAGAAAACGTTGAAAGAGGTGATGAAATTATTACATATTCTTCGGGTGCTTACTTTGGATTGGTCAAAAGGGCTCCATAGGATGGAGTTTTGATCAATGTATGGCCTATAGGATGTATTGAATGTTGTTTATAGGGTACTTGGGTAGCGTTTGGTGGAACCAAATGGCTATGGAGTTGTGAAATTAACAGACGGTGAAGTGCCCTTTTATAAGAGAGGTGAGCGTCACTTTAGGAAAAGCTTGAAATATTATTTTATTATAAATTATTTTTCGTTTTATAATGGTTCCAAATAGAGTTATTTCTATTATAAGTTTAGTATTGGTCTAAAAACTCTCAACCAATAGGTTTTAGATAGGTTTAGGTCACCATATTAACCTTAAATTTTAGATTTAACTCTTAGTAAAATAGTTTATCTTTTATCATGTATTCTTATATTAATATAATAAATGGTTAATAACCTAACTATAAAAATACAAGAGAAAACCAAGTGGTTCACTATTGATATTAATAAACTTATCTAATCCCTTTGTACGAACATTAAACTATTAGGAATATTATGTCAACTAATAATATATTATTTGGTTTAGAAACTCATTTTTGTTAATTTTGACACTATTTGGTATTTTTTTGAATGTCATAAAAACGGTATCCCCTCAAAAAAATTTATTTAACATAAAATAATATGTCATATTAAACTATAAAATTAGTGGATATAATCATAAGTCTCAATTTTCATTTATTTGGATATTTATAGTATAAATTATTTCAATCATTCATTAATAAGGTCATTACCTCATCATCATTGTGTCACAAATAAATTTAATAATATAATGTATAAATATTATAAATAAAATAAAATTATTTAGGATATATTTTTATATTTATAATTAATATTTATAGTCGAATTTATATTATGTAGAACGCTATATTAAAAAGTTATTAGTTATTAAACATTTAAATTCACTCTTTTAACTCTTCTTTAAATAAAATAATTACAAATGACCTAATGTAATCCAAGTGGACCAAAAGGGTCATATTTTATTCCAATGGTTGATTTTGATTAAAGTAAACTTATCTAATATAATTAGGACACGTGTTAGGGTAATTATAATATCATTTTTTACCTTTAATTGCCCTATTTATTTTTAACCGTGGTAAATAAAAGACAAAAGTTACTATTCAAAAAAATTATTTTCATCTTATTGAACCAAATTTTACTTATTGATGTAAAATGTATCTCTTAGATTTTTTAAATTAAATTTATAGAGGAAATAAAATTACATTTTATGAAAATTTGGAAATGTGCCTAGAAGGTGAGTAAAAGATTTTAAAATGATCAATAAAATTTAATACATATAATTTTATTATAAAATGACTCCAATGAATTAAAATGAATTTATATAGTTTATATATATATATATTGACATAAAATAAATTTAAATAAAATAAATAATTATATAAATAAAAAATCATTTTTAAATAATAACATAGTGTTTTCACTATTCATAAAAAATTGACAAATTTTAGAAAAATACCAAACATTAACCATATGATAATTTTGATATTTTGATTTCAAAAATTAATTCTATTTTCCAAATTCTAAACATAGAAGTTTAATTAATTAATTTAAAACTAATTCCCATTGTCAAAACAATAAAAGTGGGTTTTTAAAAAGGAAAACTATCAAAATATTGACATGTGTTTATGTCAAATTTAAATGTGAAATTACATATAATGACCTACATTGTATTAAATGATAAAAATATAATCTAATTATACTTAAAAACCATTTAAATTTATAATTTAACTCTCTAAATTATTTTGATTAAAGAAGTCGTTTTCAATTAAAACATAGTATTTTTCACTATTTATTAAAATATAAAAGTTATCAGAAAAGTACCAAAAATTTATCAAAACTAAATTATTATGTCCCGCTTCTAAAGAAGAAATTAATTTCATTAAAATGAATATATAATAGTTTCAAATGTTGGTTATAAAAAGGCTTCTCCATTAAAAGGCTATAAAATTGTATTTTTTGAAAAATAATTATTTTATTTGAAAAAAATGAATATGTTCTTATATTATGTGTAAGAATCTATTAATAAGGATTATAAAATTAAATGGAGTATATAAAATTAAAAATTCAATTAATACTATTCAGAACCACTTTTTTAATGGCTTTTTTTGGTAAGTCGTGGTGCGCTTGAACTCAGTGTTCCGTGTAGCGCAAGTTTTTGAATTACTTTGAAGAGATAACATACTATAACATCTTTGGGTGTTATAGAATATTTGTAATATTTTCGTGAGGTGTAAAAAATATACAAGAGTTTTTGTATGGATTTCTGAAAACACTCTTATTGGATTACACCACACTGTGGTAAATGCCACTATGTCCTATAAAATTTATCATTATACAATATATAAATGGGTGTTACTATATCTTATTCATAAGTAAGAATTACTTGTCCAATTCCAAACTAAGATAAAACTTTTAAAATTTCCATGGACATCATTACATTGTAATATAAACTACACCTAGGGGAGACTTATGCTAAAATAAACATAAGGGTGATCCCCAATCCAAAACAAGGAAGCTAAAGTAACCATACCATGAAATATGAAATATTGAGTTAATGAATTGGTGTTGTAAATTTCTAAAAAAGGATCCAAATACACCATGTAGTTTTAGAAACCATTTCAGTTGTGTTTGTATTTAAAATTAATTTTATGAAATATGATGTATAGAAATTTATTTCATGGGAAGAAGTTGGTTTATTTCATGTAATTAAATTGAAATGTTAAATATGAACACCAAAGTTTTATTGGGTAGAAAAATAATTGATATAATGATAAGATAATTTATTTGAATTTGGAAATGGTTCATAAATGACGATATAATAAGATAATTTCATTGTTTTTCGAAGCCATATATTGAACAAACTCTCTAAACATGTGGTTTCAAGTAACCACATTGTTGTTTGATTGATGGAAAAATAGGAATTAATATACATAAGTCACACAAATATTGAATGAATAGTTATTTTAACAGATCATTTTATTCCCAATTTAATGAAAAATGATAGGTATACATTAAGAATATTCAAATTTTGACCTCCCAAGATGTCACTTGAAGGAGTTTACATCACTTATTATTTATTTATTTCAATTTAATAAAATTCATAATTAATTCTTTAAATAAAATAGAATTATACAAAGTAAATAGTATCGATTAATGACTAGAAATTCTATTTTAGGAGATCATGTGAGGTGTAAAATCTCATAAATTGAGATTTTCATGGTATCATGCATCGTATGGGAGACCATGTATCCAAGATATACAATTTTTTAAGATATATTTTTTTTAATATTGAAAATTTAATTTCCCATAATGTTCATCAATTTTAATCATAGGATACATTGGTATCAACGAAATGGGTTTTTACATATCAACTACTCCTTCTCCTTTCCCCAATTAATTATTATGCAATTAATATTAATCATTTATTAAAGGAATTGGCTCTAATCACATTATTTATATCATCAAATTTATTCTCTTATATTTTATTTTCCAAATTTGACAATTGCGTCCTGAGGATGTTGTTTAAGACTAGAACATTTAGTTTTTTGATATTTTTTTGGCGTGAAAGCATATTATAGGGATTTATCCTACTCTTTTATGATGGAATCACTCTTATTTCACTCATCTAGTAGGTAGATTTAATATCTCTATACAAATTTCCATAGGCCATTTCAATTTCTTTTGTTTAACTATTTTCGTAGATCACATAAAGTATCACTAGGTAATTTATCCCATTTGTGAAGAGAGATTTAGGTTTAGATTATAATTTCACATTATTTGTTTAAACTATATAGATATATTTTTCATTTATAATAATTGGATTATATCTTCTTTTATATGATCCAATTATAATTTCATATGACTTCACAATAAGATATATTTTTTTGATCCAATGTTTTTGGTGTAGGAGCATCAAATAGTGTGTCATAAGTTCATAAAAGTGTTCATAATAGAGGTGTTTGTTTATCTCAACAATGAGTGGTAGTGTTTTACATTTATAATTATATAGTTTCAATGATTATCCATATGACCTCATATTGTACGTGACATAATAAGATAAGTAATATGAGAAAATTTATTGATATTTTTTTTTATAAAGATGAGTTATTTAGTAAATATGATCCAATGGGATGGGAAAATTATTATTAAAGATATCATATGGAAACATGCTGTTATATAATGTTTAAAATAGTAATAACAAGTTATGGTTAGTCACTACCTTCATATATTTTAAATTTTTATTTCATTTAATAAAAAATGGATCTAGACTGTTCTTGATGACGAATTAGATCTTTTGAAATAAATTTTTAATATACAATAATGTAAAATACCATATAGGTATTTTTAATATTATTATGAAAATTTTGAGAATATTATAAAGTTTTTTATTATTTAAAAAATACTAGTTTTTTTCAGGGGAAAAATGTTTCAAATTATCCATCCATATTTGTAACTATTTATCATCGAATTTTTAGATAATATAAATGTTTTTTTTTGAGTTTGGAATATGGATATTATAGACCCCAACTATGTTATTTAGAGAAGTTAACTATTCCAGAAGTAGTCAAAGGAAAAATTATTGAAATAGAAAGTTCACTTAATGGTTATTTTCATATAAGAGTGTGGTATTCATATTAATTTAAGTAATTTTTCGTATATTTTTTCCTCAAATACTAAAAAAAAATGATTTTATTGTTTTCATCGTTATCAGCTTGTTAACTTTTTAATATATATTTATATATAATTTTCATAGTTTCTTGTTATTTTATTGTTAATAAACAAGAATATACATTCCTTTGGTATGCGTAGTGTATGAAAAATATTTTGTTATATAATGAGAGGTTTAAACAAAACTAGTTGAATGGTTTCATATATAGGGAATTTATAATGAAGTATGATTATTTATATCTATGGAATGTGAGAAAACTAGGGTTTAACATGTCTAGATAAAAGGTTGTTTTGAGATTAGTGATTTGAATTCAATATTTATGGTAAATATATTGAAGTGTGGATGCTTTTATAATATAATATAAGCTTTATAGAATGTTAAATGGACTATGTCAAGGTAGTAAGATGGTGGTATTATAATTAACTAATAAGAGCTTCATTGGGTATCTGGTGCTAGGATACCAAGAACCTACTATAAATTTTGGTTGTTCTACAGTTTTCAAATAATAGTTTAGTTTTCTTGGTGGAGAGGTAATGTGTTCCTGGTTTCTGCATGTATGTTTACATAACATATTTAATTAAAAATAAAAAAAATTAAAATTAAAATACGTCACCCCCGATACTATATTTGGCCCAATTAATCCTAGGAATGTTCCCACTCATGTCCTTCTCCACTTTTTCCCCTTGAGTTATGTTCTCTCATTCTCCTTGGACATGTGATCTGTCTACTATAGTGGATTTTTGGTTTTTTTAATCTCATAAACTCCTCTAATTTCTATTTCATCAGCCATTCATCATTTATCTATAACAAATATTTAATTTTAGTGTTTTTAATAAACTTATTTCAATTCATGTGATCTAGGGTGATTCTACCCTTTATTATGCATTATTCTCATATGGATAGTATATTCTATTAGTTTTCCTATATCATCACCATAATCATATATTTTTCATAAATAATATAATGTTGTGTTTTGGTAAGTTGGTGATTGTGATGTGGAATTGTGTCATTTGGGTTTGGAGTGTTCCTATGAATTTGAGTAAGTCTCCTATATTCCCTAATGTGTGTACCACATGATGAAAATCCTAAATTTAGTGGTGTATATAGAATAAATAAATGTTGTATTGTAGAATATAATTTTAAAAAAAAACCCATAAATGGTTTCAAAACTATAGTTATGTATCAAGTGAATAATTGAGTTCAAATGGAATGTTTTTTATTTCTCCATTGAAAGAGTTGAGTCATCCTTGGGTAATTTTATAGGTTAAGATGATTTTACATGGTTTAGATTTATTCCCTAATTATGTGACTCACATCCTAAAATAATATATGAGTCAGATGGTTTTTGTATCATTTTTTCTCCTATTAGGGGACCCTTGTGAGGTTAGATTAGGTGGATAATGATATATTAAAGGAATATCCAAATGATTTTAGATATATAAATTGATGATAACATGTGTAATTTCATTGTATTAGTTTTCAATATTAATTTAGTGATAGGGAGTAATTCATAGACTAAACCAAGGGTGATTATTAGTCTTAGTGATAAAAGATCAAATAATATAGTAATATCACTTCTCACTTATATATTCTCTAGTGCCTTCATATAGGAATAAGTTAATTTGAGAGACAATAAGAAAACAGATATCTTTTTTAAGGATGTGTGATTTTTTCTATTTTTTTTAATCTAAACTATTTTTATTCCATTCTATGATAAGTATCCATCCATGTTATAATTTTGTGTTTGTATTAAATTTTTATGAATTCCTTCTAGGGATATAAATTGTTCCCATTATTATACCTCAATTATCCAGATGTGAAAAATGCGGTTGTAACACATTATTTTTGTTTCATATTTTTTTACGTATGTACTATGGGGCCTTGATAATGGTTCCTATGAACTTATATTATTATTTTTATTGAGTATTATTATTTTTATTATGTATATAATATCATATTATTCCGATCCTATAAGAGGATAGGGGTTATTGTAATGCAATGGTAATGGATTATTCTAGTCTAGATAAACAAGGAACTTATTAATGTTCCTACGGTGAATAATGAGAAGTTTACTAAGGTAACCTTACTTAGAATTGGAAAGATATTGAGGTTTTGTAAATATTTTTCACATTTCCCCTTCTCTGAGATATTTTCTCCTACTAAGTGATTATGTATCTTCTTCCCCAAATATATATGATATGTATGTTCTTTATCAATCTTAATTTATCTAACAAGGATATATTACTTATTTTATTTTTTTTGGGATGTGAATAAAGTATTTATTGTTGGTTTATAGTATTTATTAGATAATTTAAGGAAGAAAATTTCAATTTTATATTATTTTTTAATTTCAATTAGTAAAGTATACATGAATGTTTTATCTCTTAAAAGAAAGTGACTATAAATGAATTATTATTTTTTGATCGTAAATATATTTAATAGTGTTAATAAATTTTATATCCACGTTATACTCTTATATATATAGAGTTTTGTTATAAAACCATTGGTGAAGTATGAATGAGTTATATACTTTCCCAATGTATATTCTCCATGGTGTGTGTGAAGGATCAAAATTTCATATGTAGATTAAGGTATGATCTCTAGCACTGGTGGAGACCTTGAGTGTCTTGATGTGGGTGAGGATATAGTACTTGAGTGATATCGGGTTCATAGTAATAGTGTATCATTATTATTTTATATATTTATTTAAATCTTGTATGAGAATGAAGTATTTAGTTGATCATTTACATATATATGAATTTATATTAATTTATATCCATAGTATTTTTACATAGTAATTATGTATATTTAAGGATATGATGAATACTGTAATTCCATGTGGTAATTTGATGTTTTCATATGTTTTATGTTTCTGTGGTATTCATTAATTATTGTATTCTAGGTCACATATCTTATACATTCCACATATGATATTATAATTTCCTTTATAATCGATGGCAACTCTAAAAAAAATTATGGAAATCCTAAGGTATAAAACACTTGAGCATTAGTCATGTGGATGAATAATAGGTGATGGATATAACAAAGTTTTATCTGAAATGCTATTGGTTTTTATTCAATTTATATATTCATGAAATATTATAATGAAATAGGATTTGTTAGAACATTTAATGGGAACAATATTTAATCATTTTGGACACCTATATAGTGAAACTCTTTCTCTCTAAATAACTGAATTATGATTCTACATTTTTTTTAGTATGGAAACCTTAGTATTTTAAATGTATGTTTCAGTAAAATATAGTTTTTTATTTCAATAATTGACTAGTGTGTAAAGAGGAATGAAAACATGAATCATACTTATCATTTAGGTTCATAAGACATGTGACCACTTGGGTATGATTCATAAATAAATTATTTAAAAAAATTAATAATTGATTTTTTTTTGAAAAAAAAAACACATTAAAATAATATTTTATAATTACAATAAACAATAATAAATTGATAAGTATCTTCATGAATAATATTTTGGTGGTGTATTACATATATAAAACCTAAAAATAATTTTCATTGAAATATTTATCATCATGTAAGAGTATAAATGAGATATACACATGGGATATGGATTCTAATTTATTATAAAAAATCATCTTCCTAAGGTGTAACTAATAATTTTTTTATATAAGAGTGAATGTACCCAGTAGGTTATCTACTTTTTATGTTATGACAGATTTTGATCCCATGTTTTTTGTTTTATTTTCCTGTGTTTGGGGTAATCATTATTTATTAGTCTCGGTATATGGTTTACCAGAGTAAATTATGGTGGAAAGAGAAATTTTTCCTTATGATGGATTGTTAGTGTGTTGAAAGGTATGCATGAGGCATGTCAAACCCAGATGATTATTTCCAAGTGTATAAGAAAACCCAGTTAAGGATACTATTAAGATGATCTATGTGAGCTAGATCGAATAAGAATGTCAACTTGAATACAATTTTTAATGTATTATAAAACTCACAGTTGAACTTTAATGATTGGGGGATTGAGGGCCAATGTACTGACCTTGGTGAATATTGGTAATTTGATGATTTATCATCGTTATATATATAAATAATAATCTATTAAATTTACTGCACATATCTTTTTTAGGCGTGAGACTTCTTAACCTTTAATAAGGTATTTTTGTAAAGGGAGATGTTAGTTAGTTTTTTCATTGATTTCAATGATCATACCATCCAAATTTTTGTATGAAATTTGGATTTATGGATTCTAAAAATTATATTTAGAGTATCTAATTTATTATAAAATATTCTTGTTCTCCTATAGAGCTATATATTTATTTGAAAGTCTTTAAACTAGATAGTGGAATATGTAACATGTAGATGACAAGATAATTGAAAAAATAGTGCAAGGACATCTTGGATGGATTTCAAAATAATAATCCCTAAGAAGTTACGATTTTTATTTATTTTATACTGGAGAGTTTTATAAATTCTTAATATTATAATAGTTTATTTAGATTTTATAGTTTAGTTTTTTTATGGTAATTCATTTTCATATTAACCTTGAAGGAACTGAATTTATTAAAAATTATATTTTGGGAAGGGGATTGATGATTAACTTGGAGAAAATATAGTATAATTTTCCATTAAACCATCTATAAGGTAATCAAGAAGCATTCACTAGTATATGTATAGGTTCCTTAATCAATTAATCCTCTTGGGAGTTACATGGGGCCTGGGTATATATGAAATTAGGGTGATAACCTTTAGGATTTATATTTCCATTAAAACCATTGAAGTTGGTAAAAAAATATTTAAACTAAGGGAAAATATCATTTTAATGGTTTCTAATATATATGGACATGACATTTATAAAAAATATATCATGATTAATTAGTGGGAAATCATATATTCACAAATATATGACATCTACATGAGGTTTTGTAGAGAAGTGTTTGAATGTTCATTATTGTTTTGAAATGAGTTTTTACTATGTTATAGTGGTTTTTGTGACACATGAATCATGGTTATAGAAAATCATGTATTTTGAATTGGAATTACATAATTCCATGAAGACCTTAATTATGGAGTATGTTTTTGTATTTATTTTTTAGGTTATTAAGAAAAAGACTCATGATTGCTGACAGATAGGGGAACATGGGAATATTAATGTATTAAGTCACATTGAATTACACATAACAACAACCATTTGGTGGGGAGTACATCAATTATTAAAGACTGAAATCTTCCTCAGTATTGGAGTATAGATATTCTTAATTAGGTAATGATTGGAAATCCCATTCAAGGGGTAATTATATAATTACAATGTGTTTAGAAAAAACATCACAGTGGGGAGTTTAGTTCAACAAGTATATGATAATTGGATTCACAGATTATGTTTTTGAATTTAATTAGAATAAAATATAGTTATAATCACCTAAAACCAAATTGGGTTAATTGGTTTTCTACTACATGGTAATTTGATGGACTATCTAATTAATAAATGTTACCCATTTTATGGATTGTTTTAAAATTCAGGAAATCAATTAATATTTTACATTATCAAAATCCTTTGGAAATAAATATTTTTAATACAAATCTCATGTAAAAATAATTTCAATCTTTTTCAAGTGAAATTTTGACAATAATATCATTAAATAAATGGTCTATCCAATACCTCGACTATCAATCCAAAGGATAATAATCAAGTACTAATTTTTTTGGTAATGCATGAGTTCATCCTATAAAATGTTGTGATTTATTTCGGACCACTAATGTGGAATGTTCCATGTTTTAAATTTTAATTAGGTGTGAAGTGGTGTTTCTAGATTTATAGTGTAATATGTTTTGACGATTAGAGATGATTTTAATTACGGGGTGTAATACATCCAGGAATTTAGGTGAAAATTAGAAGAAAGGGGTATTGGTAACTATTTTATATTCTTATAGATTATATAATGTATTTTCCTTAATTTATGTTATTGGAATATGTCTTAGGGGTATTAGAGGAGAAATAAAAATATTTAAATTTTAATTAAGGTATATATATCAATCATGATATGATTTTTTTACCTGAAGTTGAAGGAAAAATTATAGTATATGATTCAAGAAGATAAATTGAATATGAGAAATAGTTGATGGAAATTATCAAGGATGATTACACACATGGTTGGGGTTTGTAAAATAAAATTTCTATTTAAGTCATTAGAATTATAGAAAACCATGACTGAGCTGGTTTAAGGATGGGTACATCATGAGAGTAAAATATTTATTTTCAATTTTTGATGTTTTTTGATTGACTTTATGATGGTTTGATTGGATTTTGGGAGTATCATTAGATAATCAAGTGTCATTATAATTGTGGAATGAGCATGGTTTGAATAAAAGTATTGTAAGTACCTCTATTAAACTACTTATAGAGTATTTTATACCCTATGAGGTCCCCTATAGTTTGTTAATTATAACCACGCACCATAGACTACCCATTTGAGGAGTATTGATAACCTGATTTCCTTGACAAACTGTTTCTATTTTAATTGAATTATAAATTAATTTACAATTTAAATATATCACTACTCCCCCTATGTTGGTTGGAAAAAACCAGTGGATACTCATATCCTTCTTCCTCATTTCCTTTCTGTTTATATACCTTATTTGATTAATGTTTTATCATCAATTCATCTAATATAGTTGTAATCTAGTGGTAAATTTAATATCATGCACTATATATTATATATTTCTTATTTTCTCACATATATATTATATTAAATCTATAATTTTATTGGTTTTAATTTACATCTTCGATTTTAGGAGAAAGATGGTTATTTTACATATGATTATGGATGGAATTTAACTCATTATTATAGGTAATTTGATCAATTGTCAACATTTCCATGTGTTTCATTTGTCTTCAACAAGTCAATATGTGTTACTATGTAAATATGAAGTGGTTTTCTTAGATAATTGTTATGGGTTCATTTAATTATATAGGATATTATACTTGAGAAATTATCCTTGAATTTTTTATGATTTTTGAAATGGAATTTTGTTCAAGGGCATGTTTCAATGTAGTTTTTTAACTAACACAATATTAAAATGAAGTTAAGACCATGAAAATATTTATTTGCATGCAGAATTTATTATAGGAAATATTAAATATTATTCATTTTTCCAAATGATTAATTGAGAAAAGACCTTGCATTGTTATATTATTTCATGATTATGTCATTGGAAATAAGGCCATGTAAACCTACTAATGTTCCTGCATGAAGAATATTTTATGGAATATAGATGGGGTCAGGATTGATTATGAATGTCCTAATATCATTTGGAGTTAAATTGGATACCTATGTAAAGTAAAAATTTTAATTATATTACATGTGTAATGGTTGTTTTCCAATTGAGTAAGGGTCATTCTTCGACCACATAAGGGTACATGATGAGTTGTAAAGGATACATAAAGGCATTCAATTAACTATGTAAGGGTACACTATTTTGTAAGGGCATCTACCATCTATAATAAAACAGGATTCCTCCAAGCCTATGTGACTCCTTCCCCTTAATCCACGTCCCCTTACAAGGAAAATCCTTTCGCTTTCCCATCCACCCTCTCGTGATGCAATCGGTCATCCCATGATGGGATTTGCACATTCACCAGACTACCTCATTCCCTCCCTCAAGCTTAGGGTTTCCTCTGTTCTTCGATAATCTTTGATGCTCAAGCTAGATTCCCCGATCGTCAGGCTACCCTCGATGAGCTTCCCTCGACGAGCTTCCCTATTCCACCGCACGACCTCACTTCCTCGACTAACCTTAAGGTATCGTCCGTCCTTCGGTATGATTTGAAAATGAGTCCTCTTTCAAGAAACATTATTCCCCTAAATTTTCCTCTCCTCTCCCCGAATCCCCTCTCCTTAACCCCTACCAGATTTTCCCCTCCATCATGCACTGATCCTACTGGCGATTACAGGACTACTCGTAGGTTTGGTTTTTAAAGCCCAGCTCGTCCTCTACTACCTCCGGCTCCTCAACATCAGTCGGCTCTGATTCAACTAGCTCCACCTCTACCTCCTCCGTGCTTCCGAGAAGACCCCTAGGATATATTATTCGATGAAAAATATTATCTTTTATCAATTGAACTATATCGAAAGATAGTGTTCATCTCAGATCCTAGGTTTTACCAAATTCTTTAATTCCTCCCTCCTTCTCTACCTTACTCCATATCCTTTGAAGTAAAACAGTAGCCTGTATGAATCTTCTTGTGTAGTGATTAAATTAAGTGGTTCTAGATACATGCATATATTTCATTTTTTAGGGAATTCTTTGGATCTTAATTGGGTCTTTATTATTCATTGATTTCACCACAACAGATTTAATATTATTGCCTTAAGTTATTTCATTGGTTTTTTATGATCAATTTTGTGGGTTTCAACTGTTGTTTTTGAATCTTATTCATGGGAGTATCTAGAGTAAATTAAATTATATAGAAATGGGTTTCATGTTTAAATGTTTGGAGCTACGAGTCTCATGAAAATTGTTAGTGATATGCAGAGATTGATTTAATATGAGTAAACTTCATTGAGCTAACAAAGTCTTCTAGCCATAGAATCAGTGTAGGTGCGTCAATGGCCAGGACTAGAAACATATCTTTAGTTCAATACTAGAATAGTGTCTCAATGCATGCTCACTTACAAAAAATTAATGGTATTATGTTCTTTGTACGACATTTTATGTATGGATTCTTTTGATTTCAGGAGTTGGGTTCACATTGAAAAATAAGTATTTTTATGGGAAGGTATCAGTTCAAATGAAATAGGTACCTGGAAATTCATTTGGTACTATCACTGCTTCTTATGTATTCATATTCAATATTCTAAACTGAATATTAGTCTGAGATTTTTTCTAGTATAAACCCCTCTTTTCTTTGTTCTTGGTTATATGTGTAAATGCATACCAAAATTTTTGATATGTTTTCACTCATATGTCTACTTTTTGGGATTTGTTTTTTTGTGGTAACTGAAGTATGGAATCTATTGATGAATGTGAATGGGATTATTGAATGAATGAATTTGATTTACAATCATGGAGGAGGATAAACATAAGCAACACATATAATTTATGGCTCAAGGAGGTTTGATCCTGTTGTTTTATTACCATCTCATTCTTCATCTACATTTGATTTATGGAAAAGGACTCATCAATTTTATATTATTTAAAACTAAAGGGGTTAATGATACATCAATAATCATGTGCTTCTTGAGTTTCACTTTATAGTAATTGAATTTGGCATAAATGGGCTGGTATGAGTTGTTTTTGTTGTTTTTTCCTGTGCATTAATGTTCAATTCCTTTTGTTTTTTTCAACAAGCAAGGTTTCATTTTTTTCATATTCAATATTAAATTCTTGCATTTCATTTGGACTTTTGTTATTTTATGATTTCTTTAATTGATCTAGCTGAACATGTTTGGTAAACCCACATTTACCAATTTTTAAATTTTTTAATCAAATTGAATATATTTGTAAGATGAGTAAACTACATTTACCTAAAAAAGTATTCCATCCATAGAATCAGTGTAGGTGCGTCAATGGAAAGGAGTAGAAACATATCTTCAATTTCATACTAGAATAGTGCTTCGATGCATGATCACTTACAAAAAATTAATGTTATTGTGTTCTTTGTCTGGCATCTGATTTATGGATTCTTTTTATTTCAAGAGTTTGGTTCACATTGAGAAATAAGTATTTTTTATGGGAAGGTATCAGGATTCCCATCCATCTCACACTCCCCCCCTAAACCCCTCCTAGAATACCTTCTCCCATCTCACCTCTCCCCGCTCCCCTGTTCCCTCTACCCTCCCCATCGCCCCTAGGTTCCTGCTCTCCTCCCTGATTCACCTCTCCTGCCCCCTTCCCGATTATCCCCTCCAGCCCGCACTTCTCCCCTCCCTGAATCCCCTCTTATTCTACCTCCAAACCCAAACGCATCTCGCTGCACTGCCTTGATTCATCGCTCCATATTAGGGTTTTGGTTCCTTTATCTCTTCTATCCCATTCGCAGTGATGCTCATAGGGTTACGCCTCGACATTTACCTCCACTCCTCCGTCATTCCGGCCTCCATAGTCGGATACCTCTACCTCTTCAACTACCATGTGTGTGTTCGGCTTCTCGGCATCCTCCTTAACGTTCTCCGTATCAGCCTACTCTATCTCCTTTACCTTCTCCGCTTCATCCTACTCTGTGTCCTTCTTCTCCAGAACAATCACATGCGGATCTTATGCCTCCTCCGATTAAATATTGGCGACCATATATCGCAGTGGATTTTATTCTACTTCAAGATGATACTGTTGGCATTGAGTCAGGGTTCTTTCAAAAACATGGTTTTTAGCGAATCCTAATCGAAGGTCGAGGAGCACAACATCAGCTAACAACTTGGCTCGATAACCCATTTATCGGCTCTCTTTACCTCCTCAACTACCCTTGAAATTTTCATTAGATTTCATTCATTCTAGGTTTCTATGTTGTAAATTGTTTCTTTGATCTTTTATTTGTTTTTCGTTTTGATGTTTTTTTTCTATGTAAATATGCGTTCATGGAAATGTTTTGAGCTTATATATGCATAGAGATTTGATTGTGTTTGGCGTCATTTTTGAATGAAATTATTTGCATTTGGGTTTATGTTATGGACTCCCAGATATCTCTTCTTGCCTGTAGGTATGTTTCACTAACTATGCAGTTATTTTCCAACATTCACATACATTTTTTGTAGGGTGTATTCTATTTTTCTTAGGTGGATGAAAAATTTATATAATTTTCAAGTTCTTGTTTGACCTTTAGCTACTCAAAGAATCTCCATAATTCTTTATCAGGTTTTTGTTTACTTATCTTTTTCATCATCTCCTATTTTCAATGCAATGGTATCAATAATTCAAGTAATTTTTCATCAAAGAAATTATTTCATTTCTATTTCTACATTCTTAAATTGATGAGTCTGATTTAATCACAAACAATATTAATATTTCAAACCATATTTTTCATAGGGATTAAGATACCACTATTTTGGTCATAGATCTAAAGGTGAGAGAGTCATTTTATCATTGTCATCAATTTTTAATAAGCATGCAACATGTTGTAATTTTTTCTTACTTCTCCTAAAATATTACTTTATTAATTATAATCTAAATTTATGTCACTTCTGCTACTTACCCAGGAATGTGACATGAAATAACTCATGTACATTGATAATGATTTAGTGTAAGTTGTTTTTTATGTCCCTACTACTAAAAACCACTCCAATACTGATTTACATAATGAAAACCCATATATATTATCTCATACTCAACATGATACAACATGAGTTTTCATTTTTATGTTGAAAATAATAGTAAGGTTATATGCTACATTTTTGAATCACCTTTTTACATCTTTGACAAAATTTAACTCTGTAATCTATTATATATTATTCAATTACATATTCAAAAGCTGGGTACCTCATCCTAGACGTGTCACCTCTACCATGTTCCACGTCACCAAAAAATGACCCTTCTTTTCATCCCTTCCTTTCTCACATCTCATTCACATTCATATGAGCTATAGCAAGATGATGTTTTAGAGTAATCACACCACCTGGTATAGGTGGCCTACTACAAACTAATGGTGCCACCTTATGGGACCATATGATGATGCATATCAGTAAATGAAACAATCAGGTAATGTTGTAGATAATTTGAGGTATGATATGCATATTTCTTATATTATCAAATGTATATATACTCTACTAACTATATTAATCCTGAGTAACCTTTCTTGACATGTGTCACATTTGTTACTATTTCTCTAATCAACTTCACCAATCAAATTCCATTGATTTTAATTTTCCATCATTTCCTTTTTTAATGATTTTATTCTCTTCCCTTGAGTCATTCATCAACTTCATCGCCAATTTTTATTGACTTTGTTTTTGTTAGATGTGAGGTATGATTTCATTCCTATTTTATCATCTTAATGTCAATATAGTGCTCCCTAATTATTGGCATGATTAATGACAATGTATTTTTCCTTATGGAAATAAGAAATGACTGGGGTCTACTATTTCAGCCTGATCACTGCCCGTGATTTCTAAGGTTATGTTAGAAATGAGCCTGATTGAAATGAGCCTGATTGAAATAAAGGTAACATTAAAATGGCTGAATGGTTTTTTTTAATTTTTAGGAACATTTGGGTTGTCTCTATTTGCATGGTGGTGATCATTTTAAAGAATAAAATAGTCTTAAATTGGTGCTATTGTGTATGTTTTATATCTAAAAATGATATTTGTATTTATAACCTGCTTTATATTCATTCTATAACTTGATTTTCATTATGATGAATATGATTTTGCAGGAGATGAAGTCTCATTCACCTGGATATCTTCAAAACTATTCAATTCATGAAACACCCATAGGATGTTACCAAAAGGGTATTCAAGTTGGTGGAGGGACAAGGTATGTATCTTTATACATTTTATGAAATTGTAGTCATTTTTTAAATCGATTAAACAATTAATTCTAAAATGTTATTTGATTAAATCTGAATCTCATTTCCTGTTTTGATTTCCAATCATTCTTTAGGGGAACAGTTCAGGTTATATTGTTCTTCAAAGCATGAAATGAAATTAAGGTGACATTAAAATGGGTGGATGGTTTGTTTTTTTAAATTTTCTGGAACATTTTGGTTTTCTATATTCGCATGGTGGTGAGATTTTACAAGAATACCAGAGGCTGAAATTGGTTCTATTGTGTATGTTTTATATCTAAAAATGTTGTCTATATTTCTAACCTGCTTTATATTCATTATTTAACTTGATGTTTATTATGATGGAAACTCTTTTGCAGAATATGAAATCTCATTCACCTGGATATCTTCAAAACTATTCCATTCTCGACACACCCACATGATGTTACTAAAAGGGTATTCTAGTTGGTTGAGGGACAAGGTATGTTACCTCAGACACCCTTCTTTTCAAAATTAAATTATTGTGTGAAAACATTTTGTTATATTTTGTTGGTTTCAAAACTGTCTCCAATATTCTGGAATTCACATGTATATTGTTCATGTTTCAATGTTAATTAATATTAATTCTTATTTGAATTGTATGTTACTTCATATATATAATTTCTCAATGGTACAAGCCAATTTGTATTCTGTATCATAAAAAATTTCGGTTTACCACTACTGTTATGATGTCATAGAAACTTATACAACTATTAGTTATAATTTGTATAGTCTGTTACTTCATTTAGATGTTATTTTTTTTGATGAAAATTTATAATTTTCATATATGATATGAGAATTATGATCATTGTAGAATTAGAATGGGTGATAAATAATTAGTAAACATTAACAGTGTTGGGATGGTCTTTGTCCATCATACTAAGTCACATGGTGGAGTTAGACTATAAATTAGAAAAATTCCCTATCAGGGCAAGCGGAGTACTGACACATTTTAGAGCTGTGGATCTTTACAAATTAGATATAGTACTGACATTGGGTTATTTTGTATTATATGATCATGTTTCATGAATTGGATGTCAAATATAACATGTAAGAAAAAATTCTTACCAATGCACATATTTGGAAAGACAAGTTTACCTGTATGGGTGTGTTTTTTTATCATTTTACAGCATGTAGGAAGATTTCCCAACACTATTTTAGTTAATTTTGTTTTATCACGTAGATATACTTCTTTTGAAAACATGGTATGTGAAACCAAATAGAACTTTATGTTAACAAACACACCCCAATGTTATCAAATCCAATGAAAGAAAAATATTGGTAAACTGGTTGTTAAAATATAGTGTTCAATGTTTTATATTAGTTATATGGGTGTGTCTGTTATCAGTTTGCATCATATAAGCATATTTTACAACACCATTTCACTTGATTTTTTTTGTTATTTATAGGTAAATCTGATCAAACATAGCACATGCAACCAAATAGATCCTTATGTTAACATAGTCACCCCAATGTTAGAAAATCAAATCAATGAAAAATATAGGTAAACTGACCATTAAAATGTACTGTTTTTTTAGATTACCAGTATGTAAAACATAACACATGAAACCAAATAGATCCTTATGTTAACACAATCACCCCAATGTTAGAAAATAAAATTAATGAAAAATATAGGTAAACTGCCCATTAAAATATAGTGTTTTTTTGTAGATTACATGTATGGGAGTTTCTGTTATAATTTTCTAGCATATAGACAGATTTTCCAAAACAATTTGAGTTAATTTTTTTTATTATGTATAGGTACTTCTTTGCAAACATGATGCAGACACCTTCAGCATCAAGAGATGCAAGGTTGCAAAGGAGACTTCATATGAGAGAATGAAAAATAGGTACAAAATTGCTATATTTTGTTGAAAACATTCCATAAACTAACTGATTTACAGGTTCGTAACTTTATAGGAAAATCACCCATGAGCTCCCATCAACTATGTTATACTACAACATTTGATTCTATGTAATTGAATTCCGACTTGATTAGAGGAGCACGCATACCACTTTCACCTATACATACCAATGGTTAGTACTTTTTCATTTTACCAACATTTTCAGATACAGTAAATATATTAAATTTGAATAATCTCATCTTCTTTTCCTATTTTACTTTTGAAATGACAGTGGATCTTGATTATGGATCTTCTTCGCCAATTAATGTTAAAACAAGGATTAAAAAAGGCTGGAGGTGATGGGAGGGGCAGGGGATGGGTAGGTTGGAGGGGAGGGGAGGGGAGGATGAAGGCAGGGGGAGGGGGCTGCTAGGGGAAGAGGTTGGGCAAGGGGAGGGTAGGGGAGGGGAGGGGCTGGGCAGGTTTGAGGGGAGGGGATGGGAGGATGAAGGCCTGGGGAGGGGATGCTGGGGGAAGAGGTTGGGCAGGGGGAGGGGAGGGGAGGGGTTGGGCAGGTTGGAGGGGAGGGGAGGGGAGGGGAGGATGAGGGAAGGGGAGAGTGGGCTGCTGGGGGGAAGAGGTTGGGCAGGGGGAGGGGAGGGGAGGGGAGGGGAGGATGAGGGCATGGGGGAGGGGGCTGCTGGGGGAAGAGGTTGGGAAGGGGTAGTGAAGGGGTGGGTAGGGGAGGATGAGGGCAGGGGGGAGGGGGATGCTGGGGGAAGTGTTTGGGCAGGGGGGAGGGGAGGGGTGGGGAGGATGAGGGCAGGGGGAGGGGCTGGGCATGTTCGAGGGGAGGGGAAGGGATGAGAGGCAAGGGGAGGGGAGGATGAGGGCAGGTGGGAGGGGTGCTGGGGGAAGAGGTTGGGCATGGGGGAGGGGAGGGGAGGGGAGGATGAGGGTAGGGGGAGGGGCTGTGCAGGTTTGAGGGGAGGGGAGGGGAGGGGAGGGGAGGATGAGGGTAGGGGGAGGGGAGGGGATGAGAGGGGAGGGGAGGATGAGGGGAGGCGAGGGGAGGATGAGGGAAAGGGGCAGGGGGCTGGGCATATTGGAGGGGAGGGGAGGGGAGGGGAGGATGAGGGCAGGGGGGAGGGGGTACTGGGGGAAGAGGTTGGGCTGGGCTTATTCTGTTTTCCATGCTTTCTTCTCCTGTTATATTTTTTATGTGGCATGATATCCCTACTGAATTATATAATGAAATTTGATAGGAATATCTTATAAGATCTCTATATATTTTATTACTAGGTGAAGTGGTTGGGCTCGGCATATTCTGTTTTCCATGCCTTCTTTGCCTATTATATTTTTTTGTGTGGCATGATATCCCTACTGCTTTGTCTCATGAAATTTCATAGGAATATCTTATAAGATCTCCATATATTATTTTACTATTAGAAATATCCACTTTCATTCCCTAGGTATAAAATTTTCTACAGTATTTATGCAACTACTGTTGGCTTGAAAATTAGCTTATGATTCTTAATTACCTCAGTGTGCAGGTCTTGGGATTGTAAGGGGGCTTGATGCATCAATTGAGATACTTTATGTGATCCCGAATATCGAATGTTCTACTTTTAATGTTCTTTTCATTCATGTGCACTTATATATTATGATTTATATACATATGTTTTGTGCTTAATGTCCATTTGAATGTTCTTTTTCAGTTGGATATTTTATTCATGTCCATTTCTCGGTGACATTAATACATATTCTACATATTTAGGTATTGTTATGCTGTATACTTATGTTGAATATATTCTTATGTTTTATTCTTATTCTGTATATTCAGGTACTCTTATGATGTGTTAGACAAGGAAGATTCCAACCAATCTTATATTAGTGAGGCAAAAATGAAATGCATTGGGAACATCTTCTACTTGCTGGAAAATTACTCCATGTCTAAACATCACAACATCGCTATTTGTGGACAACAATTTTTTTTTGTGTTATAATTATTCCTCGGCATATATCATATTTTTTATTATATAAACTATTCTTTAATTAAATTCTCTTCAACTTTGTGTTTCATAGTATGCAATATTGTTTTCATAAATGCAGTTTATATTGAAGTCATGTTTCCATCCTTGACTATTCCAAAGTGTTTCACATTACAATTGATGTATCTTAATTTAACATTTTATATTGATGTATTCTAAATAGATTCACTTATAATTAAAAATTATTCACCACTTATTTTTGAGTAAAACACATTAAACGTTACTGTTTCTTCGCGACTATTACAAATAGTACTCTTAAGAAGACATATAATAAACTATTATGTTTTATAAAGAGTAATCAATAGTTAATAATAAGAATTATTTTATAGTTTCGTGCATCGCACGGGCGGAGTACTAGTTTTATATGTATGGGTACATCAATGCTAAAAAATGGTATGTCATTACCTATGAAATGGTATCTTGAGTCTACGTATTGCTAAAACAAATTTATTCTAGGTTGTGTAAAGGTACATTGAGGATATGTAAGGATATCCAATCTTGTAAGGGTAGTCTCCACTCATGAAAGGGTGTATGGTAGCTACCATAACTCAGCTAATGTTTCTAGGTTACATGTATAATGGAATCACTATGTTTCCCATACTCATTTAAGGGTAATATGTGTGAGGGTAATTGTAAAGTGTTTTTAAAAAGGTTCCATATATGCCACAATGATAGTCTACTCACCCAATAAGACCCTTGGATAATGAGATGAATCTTTTGTAGCATTACTCTATTCCCTAAAGAGACCAAGGTTAACAAAATTAGAGATTCTGGGAGCCATATTCTTATAGTGGGATACACTATAGTTCAATAGATTACACATAAGAAAAAAATTGATTAATGATTTTGTGTGTATTAATTTACCTTGACAATGTACTTTTTAGTGATGTTTCACGTGCCATAGAAACATGGATTGTTGCATCGTAAATGGTTATAAAGGATCCATGTTGTTTTCTACACCATATATAAAAAATTCCCATAAATGAAGTTAAAAATTCATTCATTTAAGAGGAAATGATAGAGGGTTAATGGAAACATCAAAAAATGTATCCATGGGATGAAATGTGAAACCCTGGGTAATTTATAAGGAATATGGCACGTGAAAAAATAGGATGGCTTAGATATTTTGAGAACTATAAATGTTATAAAATGAAATGAGGTTCAAATGAAGGTTGTTTTATACTATATTAGCAATAGACGAGTTGTGGTATTTATTTATTTGTGTGAAGAATAAAGAGATTCCAATTTCATTGGGTATTTACAGACGAATATCATGCTACCAACATGATGGTATGTCATGTGAACAAATAGGAAAAACCATAACCCATTGGGTATTTCAAATGATATTTATGAATAATGTGTTGGGACATCATTTTGTATAAAGACTGTATTTGTTTTCAATGGGTGTCAACGGATGTAAATGATGAAAAACATGAAGAAATAAAATCTCCTCTGTGAAATGGAGAATGGAAATCAGATGTTTTTTTATCTTGATCCTAAGTTCAAAATATTTGTATTAAGATTGATACACTGTGACGAATCAATTAAGTATAGTTGGAGTGTTCTTTGGATGGAGTACAAGAAAATGAGAATAAGAGGGTGTGGAGGAGGTTTGGAATTATTAGGTGGCCAATAATTTCAATGCATAATTAGTTTTGGACTAATGTATTCTTATAATCCTTAACTAAAAAAATAGGTCCATCCAAACTAGCCAGCCAACTAGCCTCAACTGGAGGCTCATACGGAACAATAGGGGTCGATCGCGCCCACGGGGAAGACAACCATACCATCCAGCAAGAGGCGCATGGGGGCTTTGTATAAGTCCCTATGGTAAGCATAGTGGTCATTAGATGCATGATCATGGATGATGAATGGGCGCTAAGAGCACACCTGCAGAGAACTGGGGCGGGGCAACACTGGAGGGGGGAGTTATATGAGACGTTGCTGAGGTGGCTTATTATTTAAAGAAGCCGAAAAACACGGTTTTTGATGTGGGATTTTTTTTAAATGCAGAGGGAATCTTGATCAACCAATTGATCTAGATGAGATCTCACCCACACATCACATCCCGCGTCCAGCAATATAATCTGATCCATTCATTATCCCCGCACTACATGTGATTGAATCGAATCTGTCCGATCATCAACCGAGGGTCGTCTACAAAAAATAACCACCCAACATGATCTAGTGCACTAAATAAGCTACCAAACCACCATGATCAAGTCTTTGTCCATTGAATAATTTTAAACCCACTACATACTCATTGTCTAGGAATCAAGATACCATGAATGAAACTATGTTTTCATGCATGCATCAAAATAACGAAGAACGAGTGTTGGCTGAGCGAATGAATTTTCTGGAGGCTGTGCCATGTCAAGATCTCAAGGATAAGATATTGGTATGAATTCCTCTTTACATACACATGAGGATGAAAACAACGTGAAATCCGGAAAATGAGTTTATAATGAAAGGAAACAACTGAGAAAATCGGCATATCTCATGACATGGATCGAAGATTTCAACACCGTGATCTTCATTCAAAATCTCGAGTAATTACAACATAGAAAATATTTGATATATATTGATCAAAATGGATCCACCAATATGATAAGGAGTTGTAGCTTCCATGCTTTTGGAGAGATCATGTTCTGAGAAACAGATTTTCCCTGATCTTAATGTTCGAGTTGGGGCATGCACAATCCGCGAACCGTTCTAGGATCGTGAAGTGTATCCCACATAATGATCTTGTTCTTGAAGGGGTGAAACACATACCAATCTAGTTATTGAAGAAGAAGAGCTGCAAACCACTTCTTATTCATGAAGAGAAGGATCCACATACTATTTTTGGTTTGGGGAGAAAAGTTCTCACGTAACACATAGTTCAACTGCGTACCACTCAGGTTCATGGTGAAGAGAGTCCTGAGTGTGGAAGTCCTGCATACCAATCAGTTCACGAAGGAGCACCATGTGCCACTAGGTTCAAGAAGGAAGTCCACCCTTCCTGTGCGGAGGATTCCCGTGTTTCCCTTATGTAAGGATGGGCTGCGAATCATCCTGGTTCAAGGAGGAGACAATAACACTTGTTCATAATAGAGCTATATACCCTTGGTTTGTAAAAGGAAAACAAGAAATTCATGCCATATCAGAATACACACATTTATGTTTGAATAAAATAACATACTTATAAATATATACAAATCAAATTAAACAATTTTTGTTGGGGAAGGGAGAAGGAAGATTGTTTATGGTGTTGGGAAGTGCATGTATAGATTCATATGAATGATTTGAAGAAGAACACAAATAAGGTGTACGCACATCTGAACCAATTGGTAAGAAATGAAATGAAATTATATTATTAATTGAATTCATTCATGCATGCACGTGCATATGTGAAAAATTTGGAGAGAAGCATCCTAAACCTAGGCTGCACTTGTGTAATGAAGTGAAGTGGAAGAGGACGTCTAAATTTTCACATGTAAGGTCACATGCACACATGGAAGAAGAAGGGATTATTATGATGATGCATAGTTATCTATTTTTCAGTGGTTGAACAATCATGAAATATTTTGTGATTCTTTCCAAGAAGAATAATAAGTCTTAGTACATCTGGTTATTGCACTGGAGAAGAGGATTGAATGTAAAAGAGCATCAACTATGGACCTTGATGTAAGAAACATGTAATGCTGAAAAGGGGAGAAAGACTTCCATGCTTATCCATTGAAGGGACCTTCACGTCCATAAATTGAGTGTGACTTCTCTTAGGGTAGTGAGCCAGGGGGAGTCAATGGAAGTGATTAGAGGGAAGCCGTGGGATATCCCTAAAACTTAATAAAGGCAGTGTGCTATGGATAGAGCAACTATCCCTAAACATTTGTAATACATAGTTAGTGAAGATTAGTACAATTTGGTATGATTGGGGACCTATCGACGTATGGTCCTTGGATGTATCCCTTAGAAGTGAACTGAGTAATATTTTTTTCCCTTCTGCATGTGAATGATTTAATTTCTGTACATATCCATCATACATATTTAATTATCTTCCTACCAATGTGATAACAAGATCAAGTAAAAAGGGAGAAAAATATGACACCCTAATTCATCCCATCCCCCTCTTAGGGTAACCTAGGGTCCTTCCAAATGCCCACATATTATTATGTATTTAACATGGAGAAAATATAAAACCCAACACCTGTTGTGAATTCCTTATTGATATTTAATAAAAATAAAAGTGTGATTCAAAACACATTTAAACGAATCATTTTAATGAGAAAATAATGATCAATTTTGGGAAATGAAAAAAATGAGATACCAAATGATCTATATTTTTTAATTATCGACGAATGTCTACAAGAAGGTGAAAAATATTTTAAGAGATATGAGAATTATAATAGAATCTAATACATTATTTTTTGAATAATAAAGAAGGTGACTAAAATTGGGAGCCTTTGAATATGTATAAATTTCAGGGGCTGAGTATTCAATGTTTAGAGGACAAAATTAATTGAGATTTAGTGAGTGTTTCAAGACAAATTATAAGTTTTTGAATGTACATGAGAGTGTGTGATATTGTAATCTCATTGATTATGATTAACATAAGATATATCTATATTTTATCAGATCATTTTAAGATGAAGGAAGCAACTAAGGGGTCTAACTAGTTGTGGGAATGTTGTAATTAAGAAAATAACTTATCACCGAAGATGGAGATTTAATTTTGTTGTAAAACCAACTATTATAGGTGGATTGGAGTAGGTTTTATAACTAGAATATAATTTGGGGAATAAAAAATTACTATTTTATATAGTAGAAAATCTATATTTGGGGCTATAACCTTCATGTAAAGTATTGTGTCTTTATAAAAAACTATAAAAATACTTATGTTTTAGGCCATTGATTTATTATATTATTTTAGATGATTCTAGGTGACACAATAATATTCGATTAAGTCTTTAACTTCACATGGATTTTGAATTTAGATTGAAAATCATTAAGAATATATGTGAGCATTGATTCACCCCCTCACCCTCATAGTGACCTCAAGCTGTTTTGGTACTTACAAGTGGTATCATAGTGAAGTTTTTCCCCGAAATATCTAATAGAATATTAGTGATGGAGAATATGAATTAATTAACTAGAGGAGGTGTTACCACATCTATGGTGGTAATTATCAATCATAGAGAAATATAATGATACCATATCTTTAATCACTTGTAGTTGAAGTGAGATATGTGGAAACTTTGGACAATCCACACTATAATAATAATACTCCAATAATTGTTAAAAAAATGAATTAATAAATGTATGGAAAATATTATAATTATTCTTAGATTAAAATTTCAATGAAGGTATATAATAAATTAAATGGACTCTCAATCACTAGGGAAATTTGAGATAAACTGAAGAGTATAGAGAATAATAATTGAAGATGACAAAATAGGTTATGATTAGAGTATTTATAAAAACTTTACAAGAGTAAATAAGATGTTTTTTTTCATAAGATGTTTCAGTGAGAAAATGGATGATTCAACCCTTGGGTTGAATATAATAAGAAAGCTTCCAGATATATTTGATCCAAATGTGTTTACAAAAATCAATATAGATTATCTATCACTATATGTACTTCACAAAATTCTCATTGAATATGAAATCAGAAAAGAACAATCATAAAAGATGAAGGTAAAATATTTTGTGACATTTGAGGAAATGATAAAAGGTAATGCTAAAATTGAATATAAATAATAATCAAGTGACACTGTGGATAAGGAAGATGAAGTGGAAATCAACCAAATGATGTACTTAATTAAAATAACATTTAAAATGGTAATACTAAAATAAAAATGCGAACAACCACTCAAAATATAGAATTTATATAGGAGTGGTTATTTTTATGGTAACATTCCAAAGAGAACATTTTTTCAGATTATCTGATGGAGAATAAAAGAAGTATAATAAGTGTAATTGGAAGAATACATGGTGTGGTTTAAATCAATGAATAGAATTATGAATAGTAGTTTAGTGATCCCAAATCCAATTTCCTATAGCTGGTTTCTACTGGATTACTTTGGAATAGATACAGAGGGTAAAATCTAGGACGGATCAGTTCAACATGTTTAGAGAAAAATATAAATACATAATACCCATTTTATATATGGAATTGAAAATAAAACATAGTACATAGAAAAATAAAATTATTTATATCCATGAAAGGTTATTCAGTGAATTCTTATTCGTATCCCATGGAAGGAAACAAACTAATGGAAATATTAAAAACATTTTAATGGTTAAGTATAGAGTAATATATCATTAATCTATAAACCTAGTTAATATGGAATGGTAAATATCTAAACACACATGACATTTATATAACGTGACTATCATGAAAAGATAATTCATAATCAATATTAAATGTTAAATAACTAAAAAATCATGCCATTAAATCAACAACTGATAATGAAATACATCCAAAGATAATATCATAGAAAAAATCACAAATATAATGATGATAATTATATCCTAAATGAAGGAAATTATTAATTATTTTACGTCATTCCTTTGGAACATGATACCTCTATTATCAATGTTTATCCTTAAGATAGTTTAGAGCTGATGGGTGAATGCATAATTGAATTAGACAACTAGATTTTCTTATGAGACCTATTGATGCATTGATGGTATATCTTTAACTGAGCCCCACCCATTTATTCATGTCAAAATAATTCATTTTTTATTGAATAATCAATTTAATTCATGAAAAATCTCCCTTATCGTAAAATATATGTATTCATTAAATGATTTAAATTTAACAATATTTTCCTTGTTAATCAGATCACTTAAAAGTATAAATAATATTTGAAAATGGATTATGGTTTGGTAAAAAATCATATCTCGTATTCATAAATGTTTATATTTATGAAAAATGTAATTTGTAGAGAAAAAGATCATAATAAATTTATTGTTTGAAGATAATGTTAACAATCACATTAAAAAGTGAGATTTTAAAATAACAATTACTAGATGGTAATTTAAATGTTAAATCTTCTTGAATGAAATAATTATAATTGAAAAAAATTACCTTGAATAATTATTTAATCATGATATTAAATTTTAAAGGGGTATTATATACACCATATTCAATAAATTGGGTGCATAACATTACAATATGTCTCAATGAAGGGAAATTGAGATGAAGTCCCTTATATCAAGCATTAATTTATCATAACATAATTAAACATACTTTATAATGGTTTTGAGAAAGATATTAATTTTTTAAAGATCCAAAATCAAATCTATAATATCAAATATGTTTCTCTTATTACCTTATAACACATGTTTGTTAATTATATTTCATTATTTTGTTATTTTAGGAGTTAATTATCTTATATTCTCATGTAAATTTTATCAGGAATGTTCTGGTTCATTTTAATAAATTATATGTCAATAATAGCTATATTTACATTAAGAATATAAATATCATATATACTATGTATATATATTTTTATAACTATTTATGAAAATAGAACATGGAAAACGAATCCCATCACTTTGTAGAGACTATAAGTCAAATATATTCCCGAGCAATGTTATCATTAGATTAATCCGTGAAAGGGTAAAGAGTTGAATAATACGATAAATTCCCAGTAAGAACATCATCTCATTTATATCACATAAATTCATTAATTTTATCCTTATCAAATTCTATGTAAATTATTTTTGAAAAATAACTCACTTTGCTTCACGAGGCGGGAGTGAATTATACACATGAAAAATGTTATAATTTTTAAATGACATGGAAGGTAAAATAGTATATGTGATATTAAAATTATAGAATAGTAATAATATATTTAATATAATATACATGTGTTAAATCCATCATTATATGTAGTTCTGAATGGTAGTGATGGAAAATGAACAACATCGGATCGCGAGTCGGTAGTTCACTGTACACATGATCAATGATTTCATTTCCCATTTTATGGATGTGGATATAGAAAAATATTATGAAATGAACATAATAACATATAAATATATGAGTTATACAAGTGGTATTATATTTTATTAATTAATACAAAATTTAATGTGGGAAATGATGAATGAAAAAGAATGATCTTTGTGAAGATAACTTCATTATAAAAGAAAAACGTTCTAAGGAACTCCTCTTAAAGACCCTGGGGATGGTATTTTTGAAAGGACCTTCAGTAGAAGAATTTCACTAAGGAATTTTGGGAGAGATAATTTCTAGTTTTCGCAGAGACAAAAGGCTTGGGATGTTTGATATAGTGAGAGGAGGGAGTTTCATTTTATTTTTAGGGAAATGGGACCTCTATGAATATTATGTGGAAATTGTGAAAAAGAATCCAAAATGATAATGTAATTAATATGAATAAAGATTCGAAATGACTGAATATTCAATCATGTGAATGATAATGTATTAATATTTTTCGAAAATAATACTTTGAAATATTGGTAGGTCATTTCAACCCTTATCTGCATAGTTTAACTCCATAGTAAACACATTTTTACTTAACCACAATAATTAATATTTATTATTTTCACTATTCATTTTGGTAAAAAATAATGTTCACATTATTTTATAATATAAATTATGATAATTCAGAATATTTATTACATTTTATCATTTTACATTATAATATGGGGAAAATTTTAATTTTAATTAATTTTCGTAGACATGATGAGAAAGTGGGGTTTTAATGTGAAAATGTGCCGAAGAATATAGAGATTTTATATGAATATTGAAGATGAAAATTATTCTAATGATTCAAATTTGATTAAATTTTTTTAAAATTTTACTAATTTTACATTTAAACCCATTAAAAATATAATTTATCATTACAATTTTTTTTAAATGAAAATGAATTCTTCAATTACAATTCTGTATTTTTCACTATTCATCTGAAATAAAACATTTCAGAAAATCAGAAAATATAACCCCAAGATAATATTAATATTATTATTTATAAAATAATTTTAATTTTATCAAAAAAAATTTCTAAAATTGGTTAAAAATATTTTTTAATTAAGTGTGTAAGCCATGACTAAACCATCATTTAGAAAAAAAACAAATTTTTAGAAAGAATTTATTTTTCTTTTATATGATTGTTATTTAATTTCTAATCAATAAATTTTTTTTTGCATAATTTAGTTAATAATATTAAAACTTATAAGTTTTCAGCTATCTAATAACTATCATATTTAATAATAATATTTTAATAATGTGTCACGTTTTGTTTAGAATTGGTGTTGTGTGTAATGAAAACTAAACTCAGTTACAGGGGTAACGCAAGCTAAACATTTAATTGTGCGTAATAAAAGTTAATAATGATATTGTATTTGTTAAAATATATATATATATATCATAGATTATTTTGTTAACTTAATTTATTCTTATATAAGAGTTTCATGTAATTCATGATATCAAATAAAATGTTAATATTTTATAAATTCTGGGTGTTACATTCTTCACATTTTTATCTAATTAATTTCATGTGAATTATACTTGATCCTAGTCATCAAGCATTTCACAATAGTGAAATATCAATAATTAAAATCCCACAGTGTAAAAGGGTTAATAAAATATCCTCTGAATTATATAGAAATAGAAGTACAAGGGTCATATGGAATAACACATAACTATGATTCACATAGGAGAACATTGTTCGAAAGTGAATATGTGGAAATGGAAGAAAGGTATAAATAATTATGCATATTGATAGAGGTAATTGATGATAAGAAATTAAATGATCAATATAATGTTATAGTCCCCAAAACATTAAATATTTTATGATGTAAAATACCAAATAATTCATTATATAAGAAGATAATTGGATAACATTTTTGTTTCTTGATCATATTCATAATTTTGAGGAATTATATTAATTTCTATGATTATAATGAAATATAATTTCATGATATATTTCTATTTTAGATGAAAAATTTCATCCATTTTTTATTCTTTGATAAATTTTAATTCATCACCTACTCTAGGAAATGATTATACAAAATCAATTTATTATGATTAAAGAACTAAAGATCACTTAAAAAAAAATAAGGTCCATAAAAGAGTTAAAAGGCCTTTCTATATATCCCAAAATATTTTCAAAAAACATTATGTATAGAAAATGTTATCCAATATTCATAAATATCCCTATGGTGATGCAAAAACATTAATCATTACAACAACATCCAATGTTCAACTTAAACCATTTTAAAAATGTTTATGCTTATTACCAATAAAAAATATTATGATTCCTAATATTATAAATAAGGTCACTAAATTTCCCAAATTAACTTATCTTTAATCACCAAAACAACATGAAATAGTTCCTAATCGTCACATACCCACTTGTAAATAATTTCATCATGTATTCTATTACAATATTGTATTAACCTAATTCACCATAACACCTTATTTAAAACATGAATGATTCTTTAGTCCTTATATAAAACAATAATTATTCAATATATTTCTCAAATAATAAAATGTTGGTAACTACATTAATTATATCGTAATTGTTTTTGAAAATAAATCATTAATCATTTCTATGGTATCCGGTAATATCAAATTTACTTTACACATATCAATAATCACTTTATCAGAAAATCATTATCATAATATAAGGGAAAAAATTAAGGGTTATATTTCTCCCAATCCTATGTTTTGAATGAATTTTACCTCTCCACTGAATAATTTCTCTATGTCATTGATATCATTCTATGTATACTTTCATATCCTTAGTAAAAGTGTTTTTTAGAAAAATCATTATAAATTTCGTAATTCTAATAAATAAAATATTATCGATAAAATAACTGTACACAAAATTTCAAGGACCAAAATATAGAATCACATTAATCTTTCCAAATCATTTGTTGTAATATAATAATCTTGGCCTCGACCTCTTACATCCTATTAGAGTATATTCCCTTGATTCTTGGGGAATTTAGTTGTGTAGTTCCCCATATAATTTTAATGAAATCATTTTAGATTGGATGATTATTACATACCATTTCAATCATGAGAACAGTGTACTTTTTCACAAAATCTATATCAAAACCATTTACCTTTTATACATGATCCAAGGTGATTCAATCCTCAAGTATCACATTTTCAAAAATCATATTTCTCTTCTTTCCATTATCAGTTTTTCTTCTACCATTCTCTATTTCCCTCAATTACCTTTTAATTCATAAGAATTGGATAAATATTTCACTCTCTTGATGGAATATAATAATATTTCCTCATATGGGGGGAATGTTTCAGAGACCACTTCTTGTTGGAGGACAATCTTAATCCCATCAATTAAATGTATAATTTTGAACTTTTTATTATATATACGTTCTGTATAATGCCATGTTAACACTATAAAGTTTTCTTCATACTTAGATTCATTTTGAATCTTTTTTTGTTAGAATCAAGAACCATCATTCCTTATTTTGTCAGTTTTCATTAGAAAAATAATTTTTCAATAAGATTACCTTGAAATTCTTCTACTATATGATTGATATTTCTTCTCCATCCTTAGTAGCATATAATTATTTCTAGAATGTGTGGGATTGTGGGAAAGTAATTATATATTGAATAATTGAATAAATGGTGTTAACCAATGGGTTGGAGTTTGCTGGAAAAAAATGATGAGGTTGTAATTTTAAAGGGACGGTGACCTTTGGGTGTGATGCTAATGAAATTTAATGTTGAGTTTTTCATTGTTAATTAATGTTTAAAGGAATAATTAACATAAAGTGAAACTGGTAAAAATGGAATGAAATAATTTATTAAAGCTCTTTAAATGGTTGTGTGCTTATAGGATACCTAGTCTTAGAAGCGGCAGCCCGGAGTCCGAGAGACGTTAACTGCAGTTAAATCTAAAACTATTTTATTCCCATAGTGTGTTTGTGAGATATAGTATATTCTGCAATTTTTGTGTTTCTATACGCTACTCCACACTTTCAGTAAGGGAAACTGACACCCTGTGGATTCTGAGCCCTAGGGGGGAGTTTTCCCCAACATTCTAGTGGGAGGATGAATGGCTGACTACCCCCTTCATCCTCGCTCTCTTCTCTTGGTAGATAATTGTGCGGGTAGGCATAGTGGTTATTTTTCCCCATATATGTGTGTAGAGGGTAGTAATGTATTGTGGTTATTCACACACATATAATCTGGATAAAGTATCCTATGGACTACTGTAGGTTTAACATGAATGGGTTGTGATGGCTTTAGGATCCTTACTCGGTGTATGGGCTGTGATAGCTTGAGGTATAACACCCGACGTATGATACGCATTATGCGAGCTGTGTGGGATCCTAGAAGCTACATGGATACTTTTCTTACGTGGAAATGGTGGTTTTGTTGCACGAGGTGAATGTTTTTGTGCTTCTCCAAGGTGTCTTTGGGCAAGCCTTTTTGGAGAGAGATGCTTAGGGCGTGCGACATTGGGGAAAAGAGGCAAACCAATGGGGAAGTAGTAGTGGGGTACCTTTGATATTCTATATAATATGATATATTCGTGTATGCATTACTTTTTGGGAGTAGCCATAGTGAGGTTGAGAACTTAGTATACCTGTTTAGGTGACGAGTTAGTTTCACTTGTTGTTCATTGTGCTTTAGCATGCTTTCTTTAATTTTGCACGAGAGGCCTCAGAGAGGATCCTACTGAGTATACTGTTATACTAACCTTATGTATATAATCTATTTTTCAGGTCACTTGGAAAAGGTTGGAAATCAAGTTGGTTTCTACTAGCTTGGGGTTGCAGGAGCTGTTTGGTCTTGTGGTTACTGATGTTTTTACTTTCTTTTGGGTACTTGCAGTTTTCCCCTTCCAGTTGTAGTACTTTTTCATGAAATTACATATGTGCACTTGGGTTTTCTTTTATATTTCAGTTCTGAGTTGGAGTTTTTTGGTGTCTATATTATCTCTCTCTTGTGCATGCGTTCTCTTAGAGGGTAGTGCCACCCATTTTTGTGTTTTTTGTACCCTAATTGATAGTCTCTATCCCTAGTCCTTCTGAAGGTGGGAAAAGAGTTTCATTATCTCCCTTCTCACATTTCCAGCCCAGGAGGGGTACTCTTTTTGGGGAGGGGGTCATGAAAGAGAGGTATTATAGGCTCTATTTGAGGGATAGGATGGATTTTGGAGTTAGGAACCTGTGAGGATTCATGGGTTGGTTGGGAAACAATGTCATTAATGTTAATCAAGTGAGGTAAACACTAGAGACCGACTGAGACATAGACATTTTGGCCACCCTATGATCTGATGTACATACATTTTAGTTTACAATGGATACTAAACAAGGGGATACTAGTTGTAGTGTAGAGACCTAGGAAAGGATCATGCATCATTCTTCTTTGTTCCCGTGTTTCAATGGGTAGACCTTGGGATAGGTTAAACTAAAATGAATAAAAGAAAACAATTAATTAATTAATGTTGAGTCTTCCATATTCTAGGATTACGAGCTCTAACGGTTTTTTATCTTACAGGTATGGCTCCAGGTCGATGTCCTCATCAGGTTTGCACAGAAAATGTCCAGCAGGTTGTTCCAGCAGATCGCTAAAGGGTAGAGGTTAATGAAGAAGACACTTGGAGGAAGACCCTCCAAGAGTTTCAGTGCCAGAGTCTATAGATGTACGAGGGCTCCGTTTTAGATGCAGTCACGGAATACTGGTAGGAGGAGGTCGAGATAGGATTCAGTTCGATCCGTGCTCGTAAGGAGAACTAGGTGTCCATGGTTGTGACGATGCTACGTGGATAAAAAAAGCAGTGGTGGTTCTTGTTTCTCCGGGATCGTGAGGAGTCAGCGATCTCATGGGAGGTGTTCTGAGACATGTTTGGAGTCGAGTTTCTTTCTTCAACTGTGAAGGAATCCAGTTTCCAAGAGATTCTTACCCTTCCACAGGGGATCTCTAGTGTTCGAGAGTTTGAAATCCATTTTAGGAAACTTTTATGATATGATTTGGACTTATTACTAGATTAGGATGCCATGCGAGACATTTCAAAGAGGCTTTACATCCAGAGATCCAGTGCCAGGTCACCCCATTAATGCGAAAGACATATTTTGAGGTACTGGAAGGGGCAGAGGTTGTTGAGAGGACTTGGCCAGGACCGGATCATCAAAAGAGGGGAATCATCATGAGTCCTCATAAAGTAGAGTTGTTGTTTGGGTTTCCCGGTTTTTAGGGAAGAAGAGTTTCCGCTCAGCCAGGGGTATGTCCCAGCCCTTCACATCTCGTTTCTATAGAGGAATCAAATCTCTGGCCTATGCCAAGGGATCTGGAACTTGTTTTTCTTATGGTGGTCATGGTCATAAGCAGTGGGAGTGCCCGAACTTTCAGAGCAGTCATCGTGCACCAGGTGATATGCTCCAGGTTCCTCCATTGAGGTTGTTCCAGACGAGGAATCAGCAGCAAGTTTCACTAGCTTTAGATCTACAGAGGGTAGATGGGGCTAGTATAGGAAACCCCATAATGCTCCCCATCCCCAGAGAGCAGAGGGTGACCATGGTGGTGGTCTTCATCAGGGTCAGAGAGGCTGTGGAGGAGGTCGTGGTCAGCATCATGCTCTATCGTTGCCAGCTCCAGGCGAGCCTGATGTCATTAGAGGTATCCATTTCTTGTTTTATACATGGTGTTGGGACCAGGTTGAATGAAGATGAATGTTTGAAGAGTTAGCTTTTGCAGAGTGTTGTATTTTGTTGTCAAAGGCGATAAATCAATTCACTGTGTAGAAGGATCGTAAATCAGACGATGCTTTGCTGGTATGTATTTCACACATATCATGAGTTAGGAGAACTTGTGATGCAAGCCTTATGAAGGAAAGGGGGAGAAATGATGATGCCAGTTATATAATGATTTGATTGGAAGGGATGATGCTGCTGGATGATAGGAAAGATTCAGTTCCCATTGCAACTCTGACGATGCTTAAGCTGATCTATCAAAGGATAAATATCACGATAGTGGGATTCGTGATAAGAGCAGAAGAATGGATATGGGAAGCAGTAAAGAGATAAAATGGAAAAGAAATAGACAATCTGGGAATGGCAGAAAAGCACAGTTTAAGGTGGCGCCGTTTTCCAGTGTTTGCCAAATTTTAGGGCCTGAAAATCGGGAGATGAAGAAATGTGCTTGGCAATGGATGTTGCGTTGAAGATGGTTTATACGTGCAAAAGAGTTATTCAAGGTCAAAACTATGAAACATGACAAAGGAATGGAGTGCGCGGAAATTTAGGCACGTTCCGCGCAAAAAAAAAAGTGGTGCGCGCAATATCTGCGGGATGGGCGAAATAGTAGCGGGTTGCGCGAAAAATCTGCGGGTTGCGCGAAAGATTGGAGAAGTGCGTGAAATCTGATGTCGTAGGAAAGATCGGGTTTGCGCGCAATATAGAACGCGGTGCGGAATTTTGTGCGCAATTGGTGCTTCATGCTTAGAAGGATGAAAAATGGCAAAGGCATGAGGTGCGCGAAAACTTGAAGCATGGCGCGAAATATGAAGTTGCATAAAAGAGTTTTTACGCGCATGGAGGAGGTTTTACGCGCGGATTAGTGTTTTTCGCGCGGGTTCAAAAATGCCTACAAATATGAGGCTAATCCCTGTTAGATGGTAATGCTCGACACTTAGAAGAAATCACGAGCTCTGTTGCGCGTAAATTATACGCTAAGTGAGTTGCACGAAATGAGGAAAAGTTGCGCGTAAAAGGAAAGTTGCGTGAAAACGTTTTTCGCGCCAAAAGGGGATTTTACGCGCAGGCCATTTGAATTGCGCGCAAGGCACCCTAAAGGCTGCGCGAAATATTTGGGGTCTTCGCACATATTCAGTTGTGCACGAGAGAGTTCTTACCGGCTTCTGGGTAAGAAAGTGAAGATTTGTACTTCGGAGAATACATCTGTTTAATTGTAAAGAAGCACTGAAACATTGTGTTATCCTATTTGTGCTAAGAGGGAGCACACGCACTATTGGATTGTTTTCAGAGTGCTGCACGAGTGTAAGGGTATATCCTACTCGTTGTATTCCACATCAAAGGATTGTTTTCTAGTGGATTGTGTGGTACTGGATTATTTCCGTACCATACCAAGGACGTAGCTACTCTTGTTGAGTAGTGAACCTTGTAAATCTTGTGTTCATGTGGATGTGTGTGTTCAGCAGGGAAGAAACTCTTTAACAGGAGGTGAAGGTTGTTTCAAAAAGGGGAAACTTAAAAAGAAAAAGATATCACTGATTCACCCCCTCCCCATCTCAGTGATACTTGGATCCTGATTGGGAACTTCACATGGTGTATTCCTTGTTTGATTTAGGAGTGACAAAATCCTTCACATCACCAACCCATGTCCATTCATTGGGAATTGTGGTAGAGATGCTTCCAGTGTCCTTGGCGTTGTCTATGCCAGTTGAAGGTTGAGCTGATTTGTTTGATGTATGTAGAGACTGTGAGCTAGTGTTAGGGCAGCACCGCTCTTGGGGATATTTCCTATATTTATGAATAAAACCATTTTATGTCATCCTCATCATGGATTGGTTGTATTTGGTGTAGGCTATCGTGGATTTATTCAGGAAGAAGGTTGTTTTCATTGGTGCAGATGGAGAGCCGGTGGTGTTTATTGGAGAGCGAGATCCTCATATGGGTTATATGCACATTCTGTCCTAATCATCCATGATGGTTGAGATGATGTTGAGTTATCTAGAGGTTCATCAGTTTCATTTCCTAGGGTCGTAGAAGAGTATCATGTTGTCTTTCTAGAAGAGGTTGTTGCATTACCCCCTCGACGAGAGATCGAGTTTGGGATTGAGCTACAACCAGGAGAGTCTCCTATAACTATGTCCGCATATAGGATGGTCCCTTTTGAGTTACAAGAGCTACGTATAAAACATGATGGTCTATTACAATGTGGTTTTTTTCGTCCAACTGCGTCGCCGTGGGGTGCACTAGTTTTGTTCGTAAAGAAGGATGACAACAATTTGCGGTTGTGTGTCGATTATCATCGCTTAAACAAAGTGATAATAAAGAATCAATATCCTCTTCTACGGATTGATGATTTATTCGATCAACTGAAGGGTGAAAGTTGGTTCTCAAATAACCACTTGCGGTCATGATATCATAAAATGTGTGTGAAGGAAGAGGATATCCCGAAGACTGCTTTCCGTAGTCGTCATGGGAATTATGAGATCTCTGTAATGCTGTTTGGCATGACAAATTCTCTAGATGTATTTATGGGATTGATGAATGATGTGTTCTGTGAGTTCCTAGACAAGTTTTTGGTAGTTTTCATCGACGGAATCTTTATGTACTCCATATCTGAGGAGGAGCGTGTAGAGCATCTACAAGATGTTTTGGGAGTTATTCGTCAAAATTAGCTGTTTGGGAAGTTGTCAAAGTGTGAATTTTTGCGCTCAAGAAGTCCGTTTTTTGGGGAATGTTGTGTCCCAATAGGGATTACCTGTTGATCCATCGAAGATAGAAGAAGTTGTGTCTTTGGAAGCCACCAAGACAGCGTTAGTGGTGCGAATTTTCCTTGGTCTCGTAGGCTACTGCATGAGGTTCGTAGCCAATTTCTCACAATTTGTGAGTCCTCTGATAGCTTTGACCAGGAAGGATATGGAATTAATATGGACAATTTATTGTCATGTAGCATTCGAGTATCTAAATGAGATGTTAGTAAGTGCTCTAGTTCTTTGTCATCCAGCAGTGGGAGTTCAGTTTGATGTTTTTTTTGCGACGCTTCGCAACTGGGGTTAGGCTGTGTTCTCATGCAGTAGAGGTCATTTGTTTCTTATGGGTCTAGGCTGTTGCGTCCCCATGAACATAACTATGAATCCCATGATCTTGAGTTGGCAGCTATGGTGTTTTCTTTAAAGTTGTGGAGAAATTACCTCATTGGTGAGCTTTTTGTGGTTTTCATTGATCATAATAGTTTGAGGTATGTTTTCTCCCACTGTGACATGAACTTACCACATCGTCGGTGGATGGAGTTCATACAGGAATACAACATTAAAATATCATATACTCCTGGAAAAGGGAAGTTGTAGCTGATACGCTGAGTCGAAAGCCACATAGTGATGCTGTGGGGGAATCCCGTGATTCCTGGAGAGTAATGGAAGAGTTGTCAGCATTACATCTTGATATGGGAGAAGTTGGGGCAGAGGTTGTGTTTTTCAGATGACGATGCGGTCATCTCTCGTGAATCAAGTGGAAGATTCCCAGTTGGGCGATCATGAGGTAGAGGTGTGGAGAGACCGAGTTGTTTTTGTTAAGGCCCTTGATGGTTGGTTGGAGGATTAAAAACACCGAGTGTTGTATCACAGAATGCTTTTTGATCCCTTGACAATGCGTGAGATGGTTCACAAAGAGTTTTATAGTTCTCCTTTAGCTGTACATCCTGGTGTGACAAAGATGTACCAATCCATGAGGAGTGAGTTTTGGTTGCCTGGGCTGAAGGATGCGGTTGCAAAGTTCGTGTCTCGATGTTTGGTCTTCCAGAAGGTGAAGGTCGAACATCGTGTCCCTATTGGTGTACTCCAGCCATTAGAGATTCCTCAGTGGAAGTGGGAGGACATATCAATGGACATTGTTACTGGTTTACATCGAGCTACAGGAGGACATGATTCTATTTGGTTGGTAGTGGATCGTCTAACAAAATCGGCCCACTTTATAGCGATCAAGTATTCGAGCTGAGTAGATGTTTTGTTGAGGCAGTATCCAGAGGAGGTGGTGAGACTTCATGGAGTTCCAAGGATGACCATTTCTGATTGATATCCTCGCTTTACATTTAGGGTGTGGAGATGTCTCCATCATGCTTTTGGTTCTCATCTATGCCTTAGCACTGATTTTTATCCTCAAACAGACGGTCAAACAGAGTGAAACATCCAAAATTTTGAAGACATGTTACGTTATTATGTTCTTCATTTTTAAGGTTCGTGGATAAAGCACTTACCCTTGGTTGAGTTCACATACATGAATAGTTTTCACTACACCATCAGTATGGCACCATTTGATGCCTTGTATGGCCGGCCTTGCCGATCTCCGTTGTGCTGGACTTGGGTCGGAGAGTCTTCAATTACCGAACCAGAATTAGTGTAGAATACAACATTGATGGTTCACGTGATTCGTGAGAGGATGAAGATAGCACATGATCATCAGAAATCATATGTTTATCAAATAATAAGACCCTTAGTGTTTAATGTTGGGGATCAGGTGGTTTTGAAGGTGACTCCTCTTCGGGGGAAGAGAAGGTTTGGTCATGGGAGTAAGATTTCTCCCGAGTTTGTTAGGCCTTTGAAGGTGTTATCTCATGTTGGAGTTGTGGAGTATCGAATAGCTTTTCCCCCGCAGATGAGTCAGATACATGATATTTTCCATTTATTAAAAATCCATCATTATCTTCATGATGAATCTCACATCATTGATTGGGGAGAGATCAATGTTGATGATGATGCATCCTTTGAGGAGCGACCTATGGAGATCCAAGACTACAAAGAGAAGGTGTTGCGTGGGAATTCTATCTCCTTGGTACGTGTCTTGTGGTGACACTTTGGAATGGAGGAGAGTACCTGGGAATGTGATTTATAGATACGTGCTCAGTACCCACAATTGTTTGATGTTTAACTCTTTTCATGTAACGATGTCCCCATTGTGGTTATACCTTTCATGTTTAAATATGATTTTTTGGTGCTTCTTGTGGCATGAAATATTTTGAGAGGTATCTCGATGAGTGGTTGTTCGGATCCTGTATCGTTCTTTCCTTTAGGTGGGTTTTGAATTCTCAGAGATGATAATGTTTTGAGAGGTATCTGATTTAATGGACTGGTCCTCTCCGGTCTATTATTTGTGAAAATATGGTGTTTGAGGTGTTCCAGGAGGTCAATGTGACTTATCCCCGACACTTCCCCAAATTTCCATATCGGTGAATAGTTCCATTGGTAGACAGTTGTGAACAGTTTCATCGGTAACCTTCTATGAATAGTTCCATCAGCAAACAGTTCTATTAGTGAGGTCTAACGATAACCTCTCTTTCCTTTGTCAAATTTTCAATTCTATTAACAGTTCCATCGGTGAACAGTTCTACTGGTAACCTCTAACGGTAACCTTTCATTCCATTTTCAAATTTCCAATTATATGAACAGTTCCATCGGTGAACAGTTCTATCAGTAACCTCTAATGGTAACCTCCCTTTCCTTTTCCATGTTTTCAATTCTATTAACAGTTCCCTCGGTGAATAGTTCTATCAGTAACCTCTAATTAAAACCTCTCTTTCTTTTGTTTAATATCCAATTCTATGAACAGTTCCATTTGTTAACAGTTCTATCCGTAACATCTTACAATAACCTTTCTTTCCTTTTCCAAATTTCTAATTCTATGAACATTTCCATCAGTGAATAGTTATATCGGTAACCTGTAATGGTAACCTCTCTTTCCTTTTCCAAATTTCTAATTCTATGAATAGTTCTATCGGTGAAATGTTCTATCAGTAACCTCTAACAGTATCCTCTCTTTCCTTTTCCAAATTTCCAATTCTATGAACAGTTCTATCGGTGAACAGTTCAATCGGTAACCACTAATGGAAACCTCACTATCCTTTGACAAGTTTTAAGTTCATGAACAGTGTTTCCAGAATAGTGAGGTTCTAATGGTATCCTCTTTTTACTTTTCCAAATTTTGAGTTCATGAACAGTGTTTCCAGAACGGTGAGCTTCTAACAGTAACCTTTATTTCCTTTGCCAAATTCTGAGTTCAGGAATAGTGTTTCCAGAACGGTGAGGTTCTAACAGTAACCTTTATTTCCTTTGCCAAATTCTGAGTTCAGGAACAGTGTTTCCAGAACAGTGAGGTTCTAACGGTAACCTATATTTCCTTTACAATATTTTGAGTTCATGAACACTGTTTCTAGAATGGTAAGGTTATAACGGTAACCTCTATTTCCTTTTCCACATTTTGGGTTCATGAACAGTGTTCTATCGCTGAGGTTCTATTGGTGAGTTTCATGAACAATTTTTTTCCTCTGCCAAATTTTGAGTTCATGAACAATGTTTCCTGCTTCATATAGTTTTCCCCCTTTAGCATTTTCCTTTAACATAAAATGCATTTAAAGCCTCGTTTTTAAGAATCTAAGGCTGATTCAAAGTCCATTACTCAAATATTTATTAATCGTAAGGCTCAATACATTTTTACTTGGTCAAAACGGGTGGTTTTATGTGATCCACTTTTAATGGTAAATCAAACGTATCTTAAACTATCGCTCCGTTAAATCTTCTAATGGGATGAGATATATTACGCCATAATTATTCATTGTTGTTCTTTGTTATGAGATTCTAGAACATTTCAATCCTTCTCATATGAGTTGCACAATCAAAATGTCCTCCTTGGATTGGTTTCACACTTTTTGGATGCAACCAAGAAGTATCGTTCAATCTTCGATATAAGGTATGTTTTATCGTCGTTCTTTTGGGGCTCATCATCTCCTGTTTCTCCTTTCCATATTATAGCATGTAATCTCCATGATTCTAATGAGGTTTTCTTGGGTTTTGGTTGCTGCAGTCGTACCATGGAATCCTTGGTTTGATGTAGTTGACGCGAGAGGAGGATCGTGACCCGTTCGGTGGATAAAGAACATCCAAAACTGTTTGAGGTAGGGGATTCATTGCTTATCTTTTCTTTTACGTGGAACTGTATTGTTATCATGTTTTATCCGACTGGAACACAATGTAATTGACATAATAAATATTTTAAATGGATAAATAAATTGATATCGGTTTTATGTTATTACCCCTTGTTTTCTAGACAGTGTGATATCCATTCTTGCTTCATTTAGTTGTTCATTCTTGATGAAAATTGGTAAAGAACATAAATTGTAATTAATTGATAACTATTGGCTATGGATAAATATGCATGTAAATGAATTTGGTTCTTCTTAATTTAATTTCAATTTAATAAAATTGGTGAAGTAAACATGTTTAATTGTATGTGATATATTACTGATTCAGTTTCCTGAATTTTGGAACCTATGAATAATAAATCTGTTAATTCAAAATGGATTAAAGAACATATTGTTTGATAATTATTTGAAGGGTTATGAGTTACCCTCTTGATTGTTAAATGGAAAGGATCCCAATTGATGTGATGTTTGTTTTCCCGCTTTTTGTGCTGTGATGGGAGCCTGGATGGGCGTTGTGATATGTGGGGGCGTGGAGACTTTTTTTGTGTGGTAATAAATGATGCCTAGGGTGGAGAGATGCATCATTTTATGCATGGGGGTGTCAGGGAGGACACCAGGGATGATGGAATGAGATGGAGGTTTTTTTTGGATGCTTGATGTTTCTTTTTGGTCGATTATCTATTTTACTTTTCCCCACATCCTAAGGTAGTTGGTCTTGTTTACCCTTCTTCTGAAAGAGGTGAAGATGTGTGGGGTATGCCACGTGCTTTCCGTGTTTAGATTCTTAAAGGAGGATGGGTCTACGCTCTTGATATAGGCGGAAATGACTCGATGGGTAGTACATATACTCATCGTGTTGAGCCCCCTTGTGTTTAGTAGGAAAATTTTTTTTCTAGAATACCTGGGAATGTGGGAAAGTAATTATATAATGAATAATTGAATAAATGGTGTTAACCCATGGGGTTGGAGTTTGCTGGAACATAATGATGAGGTTGTAATTTTAAAGGGACAATGGACTTTGTGAGTGATGCTAATGAAATTTATGTGGAATTTTTCGTGGTTAATTAATGTTTAAATAATTAATTATCGTAAAGTGAAACTAGTAAAAAGGGAGTGAAATAATGTATTAAAGCTCTTTAAATAGTTGTGTGCTTATAGGATACCTAGCCTTAGAATCGAAAGCTCGGAGTCCGAGAGACATTAGCTACATTTGAGTCTAATACTAGGTTATACCCATAGTGTGGTTGTGATTTATCGTATATTCTGTACTTTTTGTGTTTCTATACACTACTCCACTCTGTCAGTATGGGAAACTGACACCCCGGGGACTTTGAGCCTTGGGGGGTGTTTTCCCCAACATTCTAGTGGGAGGATGAATGGCTGACTTTCCACATTGTCCCTTCTCTCTTCTCTTGGTTGATACTTGTGTTGGTAGGAACATCAGTTAGTTTTCCCCATATATGTGTGTAGAGGGCTGTAATGGATTGTGGTAATTGAAAAACGTATATTCTAGATATAGTAACCTATGGAATACTATAGGTGTAAAGTGTATGGGCTATGATGGCTTGATGATCCTTACTCGGTGTACGGGATGTGATGGCTCGAGGTATAATACCTGATGTATGATATACGTTATGTGAGCTATGGTGGCTCCTAGAAACTACATGGTTAATTTTCTTATGTGGACGTGGTGGTTTTCTTGCACGAGGTGCATGCTGTGGTGCTTCTCCCAGGTGTCTGCGGGAAAGCCTTTTTGGAGAGAGATGATCAGGATGTTCGACATTGGGGCAAAGTAACAAAAAAGTGGGGAAATAGTAGCGAGGTACCTTTGATATTATTTATTATATGATATATTCTTGTATGCATTACTTGGTGAGAGTAGCCGTAGTGAGGTTGGGAACATAGTATTCATGTTTTGGTGATGAGTTAGTTTCACTAATTGTTCACTATGCTTTAGCAAGATATCTTTAATTTTTCATGAGAGGCTTCGGGGAGGATCCTAATGAGTATACTATTATACTCACCCTATGTATATAAACTGTTTTTTAGGTCACTTTGAGCAGGTTGGAGATCAAGCTGGTTTCTACTAGCTTGGGGTTGTAGGAGTTGTTCGAGCTTGTGGTTGCTGCTGTTTTTTACATTCATTTGGGTACTTGCAGCTTTCCCCTTCCAGTTTTAGTACTTTTGCATGACATTACATCTGTGTACATAGGTTTTCTATTATATTTCAGTTCTGAATTGGAGTTGGTTGGTGTCTATCTTATCCCTCTCTTCTGCATGTGTTCTCGTAGAGGGTAATGCATCCCATTTGTGTGTTTTATATGCCCTCAGTGCTAGTCACTAACCCGAGGCCTACTAGAGGTGGGAATCGGGGGTCATTATCTCCCTTATCACATTTCCGGCCAAAGAGGGGTACTCTTTGTGGGGAGGGGGTTGTGACACGAGACCTGTAAATTTATAGGGGATATATATATAATTATTCCACACCCATATCTACATGTCCAAATCATTCCCTATATATATATAATTATTTATTTAATTCATGAATAATTTTATATATCATTAAATATCTATATTGAGTAATGGATACATATTTATCTATATTTCCTCGGTTAATCAAATAAAATTAAATGTATACACTATTTATAAAAATTATATATGTTTTAAAAAATAATTATATCCTTCATACAAGAATATATCAATTTATTATTGATTATATGTTAAATTAAAATGATCAAAAGAAAGTGATTAATTCATGGGAAAGTTAAAAATCAAAAAAGAATATGAGTTTGTACAATAACTTTTACAACTTAGTAATTTTCACGTCAAATAAACATAGAATAAATAATTATTTTTGAACCATAAAATACCAGGAATTATGATTTAATCATGATATTTCATGTCAAATAGGCTATATATACACCATATAGAAGAAATTCGGTGGATAATATTACATTATGTCTAAATAAATGGAGATTTAGATGAATTACCTTAACTCACTCTTTTATTTTCATATAATAAATTTAAATAATTTACAAAATGAAATTACTTTTAAAAATATCTGTTGGATCTGAATCTACGGATTACACACAAGAGGGGGGGTGAATTGTGTCTTTTCAAAATTATTATAATCTCTTCAATTTAGACAAATTCTGCCCACTATGCTTTTGCTCGATTAAATATGCAGCGGAAAAAGTAAAAGCATGAACACACGGATGTATAGTGGTTCGGGGAACAGAAGGCCCCTAGTCCACTCCACCAACGCTCAAATCCACGAGCTTGGCGATTTTCACTATCTGGTCCTCGTTTCAACAGACCTGTTCACAACTGAGTACAGGCAGTTGACACCTTTACAAGTTCCAGGCAAACACAGCCTTCCTGGTTCAAACACGAACCCACACAGCTTAGAACGAGAAGCTGATCACTCAAAAATAAAAAAGGTTTCGATAAAGAAAACACTTCTCCAGTTGTTCTTCACAATTGCAACAGAAAGCAATTGACAGTAGATAGATCGTTTTCTTCAGAAAATAAAGATCTGTAATCAAAACAGTTCTGAGTCGATCCAGTTGCAATAGATATTACCAGAAACTTCACAACTTTAGCAGCAATAGATTCACAACAGATAGTCGATGTAGAACATGTGAATCTGTTATCAAGATCTTCCTTCAGCAATAAAGGTTTTACACTTCTTCTCGATCACCAGAAAAGAACGCCTTTTCTCAGTCTCTGTTTCTTGCTTGTTAAAAGATCAATCTGTATAATTCACACACTTTCCTATGTATATATATATATCGGAAGTTTCCAAGATAGAACATATATATTCAAATCTGAGAAAATCTTCCGCATAAATAGATCCATGAAAATCTCCTTTAGATTCGCGATATTAAATGAAATAACAGAGCTGTTGTAACTCCCCTGAAGAATCGGCATAAAAAGCTCCGTTTAAATCAATCAGTAATCCGTTGAAAATCGTCTTTGATTCAGTCAAAGTCATACTTAATAATCGGCTCGAAATCCGCCTAATAATCCGCTTGTTTGACCAATGCAAAAGGAAATATAGTCTGTCAAAAATATCCCGACGCCAAACGTAGGGTTGATGACGTGGCTCCAAACGTAAGGTTCACAAACGTAAGGTTCACAAACGTAAGGTTGAACATACATACTTTCTCTTCAGCATTCAAACGTTGGGTTGATCATCCATACTTTGTCTTGCTTCAACTCTCCAAAGAATGTACGGTTGATTATAAAAGTAAGGTTGATGATCCATACTTTTGAGAAACAAACTCAACACTGAAAACTAACGTACGGTTTCTCTTCCATACTTGTCCAACAACGAAAACGTAAGGTTCCTTCCAAACGTAATATTCTTCTTCCATACTTTTCAACAACGTAAGATTCATTAACCATACGTTTCAAAATAACGTAAGGTTCCTTAACCATACGTTTCTTTTAACATAAAAAGTAAACTTTTCATCCATACGTTACGTTAATCAACGTAGGGTATGAACAGTGATTCCAGTACGCGCTAAAATTGATCTCGCGCTACAGTGATTCCAGAACACGCTAAAAATGATCTTGCGCTACAGTGATTCCAGAACACGCTAAAATTGATCTCGAAATAAATGAAGTATGAAATCTCGTTGTATGAAATAAATAAATAAAATAAATTCCTGCAAAATACTCAACGAAATAATTAGTAAATAATTAAGGGTATTTGTGAGCATCAAAATCATCATAAAGAGACAGAGTATTATTTAAAATAATCTCCCCCTTTAAAAAACATTATTTTGAATTGTTTGAAAACAATACATTGCTCAACAATCTCCCCCTTTTTGATGATCACAAAACCCATAAAATAATAGAACTAATTTAATTGCAATCTTTAAAATTTTAGAATTCTGAAAGGATTAAAACAATATTTAACTTTAATAAAATTTCTCCCCCATACAAATAAATTTTCAGCTATCCAAATTTCTTCATAGGAAACAAATGAATTTAAATGTTGTATTTATCCAAATTCTCCCCCTTTTTGTGATATCAAAAAGAATGAAAAATTACGGATTTGAACACATTCAATATTGCACTGAACTATAAGTAAATGCTATAATTAACTGTGTATGAATAAGTGAATTTGTTATACTGGCTAACTTAGTCATAAATCAATAAACAACAAAACAAAAAAAAAATAAGAAAAGAATTTTCATTCACAAGCTGTTATATATAAACGATTGTGATATACAGAGGAATCAAGGTTCATAGATAAGACAGGGAAGAAAAAAAAGGTGTCTATCTCCTTTGAATCGCGGTCTTGATCTCTGTAAACTGTTCTCTGAGCCTCTTCATCATCCCATCTCCTAACTTGATGATAAGATCTCTGTTCTCCTGAGTCATATGAATATCTTCAATCAAATTAACTCTGAAAATCTCATGCATTCTTTCTTCTTTTTCAACAAAAAGAGCCAGTTTCTCTGATAACTGATTCAAAAGAATCCTAATCGGTTGCTCTCCAGATGTCAACTGATCCACTAAAAATTTCTGATTATCTAGCAAAACTGACAAAGGGGAACTATTACACTGAAGATCGTGTAATCTGTCACTCATATTGCTTAGTGCTCCTGTAATTGCTTGAAATCTCCGAATCAAATCAGGTGAAGAGCCTGATCCACTCACAGCACTGTTTGCAACAGACTCAAATTTATTCTCCATGTAAATCTTCAACTCAGACATATCATCTTTCTTTACCATCTCTGATTTTAACTGATCAACAACATGCAACATATCAGTCTTAAACAAATCTACTTCCTGTCTTGAAACAGTACATTCTTTCAGCTTTTGAAACTTTAACTGCTCTAAGTTCAGAGAATTTCTGAGTCTAACATTCTCAGATTCTAACTGAGAGATACGCTTGTACAACTCAACAACTTCTTCTTTTCTCGAATCAGGGGCATCCTGTGCTCTATTCTCATGTCCAGAAAAAGGTTGATGAGGCAGGGCAAGAGGTAAAGAATCTGCATCAGACTGTTCTTTGTCCTTGTCCTGACAAGGTTGATCCACTGAACTAGCTTTTGAAGCCTGAAACTCTTCCACTGAAAAATCTTCCTGAAGTACCTCTGTATTAGCTTCAGAAGTATGTTCATCACGAACAATAGTCTCTCTGACTTCTACTGAATGGTCAAGAACAATATTTTCTTGTAAATCTTGAGGTCGGGCCACTTCTTCACCAGGCACTGCCTCCATAAGTTGTTCTTGTTGTATTACATTTTCAACAGCCACAACAGCAGATTGAGGTTCTTTTTGGATTTCCGGTTGAGCTACTGGTTCCTCTATCGGTGCAGTCTGCTCCACAACAGCTTCTCTCACAAATGAATAAGAAATTACCGGTTCAGAGGATTTCAAGGCAGGAGAGATAATTTCTTCATCAATTGACCTCTTCCTTTTATATTGAAGTCCTTCTTGACTTCTCTCTTCCTCAACTTCCTCCATCTCAAAACGAATTCTCCTTGCCACTGTACTAACTCTTGATTCTGCTTGTCCCTCCTTGGACTTAGCCGGTTGAGCCTAAGCACCCTCCGAGTCTTCCTCAGCTCCAACAGGTAAGAGTTTTCCTTTAATTGTGCTCCAGAAGTATCCTACTTTCCTTAAAGTTCCAGCATTAAAAACATTACTGTGGTGACATTTCACCCCAGCATCTACCAATCTGATCATTCCTCTTTTATGCAAAAATAAAGAAATGAACCTTCCATAAGGGAAAAAGGTCATTCTTGCTTCACTCTGACAGCAGTATCTTAGATATCTTATCATAAACCGAGGAAAATTAAACTTAATATCACACATCAAAAGATACATTATGTACATGTCAGGGTATAGGATTTTCTCCATCTCAGCCATCCTTGGTGCTAAACCAGTCTGAACAAATTTTACCAAGATTTTCTGGTCGGGCTCCAAATCATTAATAAACATTTTCTTTATCATTCTGGTTCCAAACAGAAAAGACATAATGTCTTCAGACTTATGTACAGAATCTCCAATATTCCGTAAATCGAAATGAAAAACTCCTTCATGAGGGCAGTTAAGAATTTGACTTATCTCTACAGATGATATGGAAAAGTCCTTATCCTCTATTTGAGCCAATAAACTATCCTCCGTATCTCCAAGGCTAAACTGAACAGTTCTAAAGAAATGTCTCATTTCTACCTCATATAGAAACTCAGAATTTGCACTATTAAAAGCTTGCTCAAGGCTTTGAAACGACAACGCTTGCTTCAACAGTAAATTAGTTTCAAACAGCCATTCTAAATCGATGAATTTACCTTGAAGTATTTTCCGACCAACTACTTTAGGTTTCTTTGCAGCACTGCTCTCAGCTTCATCTGGACGCTTAGTCTTTGCCTTTTCAACAACGATTTCTGAAGGTTCGAAAGTTTAGGGTTTGAAGATTCAGAAAAGGGTTTTGGAGCAGATGTGCGGTTTTAGGTTTTCGAAAGGGTTTCCGAAAAAGGTGAAACAATTTAGAAGGTGAAACGGTTCTGACAGCCTTGATTCCTGTGTAATCACTAATCATTACTTTTATTTAAAACAAAATAAAATTACTTATAGCGGGAAACAGAAATTAAGCAGAATTCGAAAACAGAATAAGATTTAAAAAAAATTTATTTAAAAATTAAATAAACCTAACTCCCCCTTAATAAATTCAAACCTTGCCGTGGGAAGTGGTTTAGTAAAAATATCTGTTAATTGATTTTCTGTATTTACAAATTCTAAAAATATATCCTTTTTAAACACATGATCTCTTAAAAAGTGATGTCTTATATCAATGTGCTTAGTTCTAGAATGACTAATAGGATTTTTTGAAATATTAATTGCACTAGTATTATCACATAAAATAGGTGTATTATTGAAATTTAATCCAAAGTCCATAAGAGTGTTTTTCATCCACAACACCTGTGCACAGCAACTACCTGCAGACACGTATTCTGCCTCAGCTGTTGACAGGGCAACTGAGTGTTGTTTCTTACTAGACCATGATACTAAAGACTTTCCTAAAAAGTGACATGTTCCTGAAGTACTCTTCCTATCTAATCTACAGCTTCCAAAGTCAGCATCTGAATATGAAATTAAATTAAAATCAGAGGTTTTTGGATAAAGCAGAGATTGATAAATAGTACCTTTTAAATATCTAAAAATTCTTTTAACAGCAGTTAAATGGGATTCTTTGGGATTTGATTGAAATCGAGCACAAAGACATACTGAATACATTATATCTGGTCTACTAGCAGTAAGATATAAAAAACTACCAATCATACCTCTATATAACTTGTTGTCCACTGATTTTCCAGTTTCATCCAAATCAAGTTTTATATTAGTACACATAGGAGTTGTAAATGTCTTGCTGTTTTCAAGTCCAAATTTCTTAAGTAAATCAGTAATGTATTTGCATTGATTTAAAACATTTCCAAAATCTTTTTGAAATATTTGAAGACCCAAAAAGAAATTTAATTCTCCCATCATACTCATTTAAAATTCTTTTTGCATTAATTCGGAAAATTCATGACAAAGAATTTTATTGGTTGATCCAAAAATTACATCATCAACATAAATTTGAACCAACAAAACATTATTTTTCACAGTTTTCTTAAAGAGTGTTGGATCTGCTAGTCCAACAGTAAAATCATTTATCAAAAGAAAAGAACTTAGTCTTTCATACCAAGCTCTAGGTGCTTGTTTAAGGCCATAAAGAGCTTTAGTAAGTTTGAAAATAGAATCTGGTTTTTGAGAATTTTCAAAACCAGGAGGTTGCTCAACATAAACTTCCTCCATTAAATAACCAGTTAAAAAGGCAGATTTAACATCCATCTGAAATAATTTAAAATTCATATAAGATGCATAGGCTAAAAGAATTCTAATGGCTTCTAACCTGGCTACAGGTGCAATGGTCTCATCATAATCTATTCCTTCTTCTTGATTATATCCTTTAGCTACTAATCTTGCTTTATTTCTAGTTATTATCCCTTGATCATCCTGTTTATTCCTAAAGACCCATTTAGTTCCTATTACTGGATAATCATGTGGTCTTTCAACTAATTCCCAAACCTTATTTCTCTTGAACTGGTTCAATTCATCCTGCATTGCTATTACCCAGCTCTCATCATCTAAGGCTTCTTCTATGGTCTTAGGTTCTTGTTGGGATAGGAAAGCAGAGAATTCAACTATGTTTCCAAAGTTTCTTCTTGTTTGAATACCAGTCTCTAAGTCACCTATCACAGATTCTAAAGGGTGATTCTTTAAGGTTCTAGACTGTCTAGGCATTACATTCAAAGGTTCTTCAGTATCATGTTCTTCTGAACTGGACAGAATTTCTTTTATATCATTTTCAAAATCACTCTTTAAATTCTCAGGTCTCATGTTTTCATTAGAATCAGGTTCATCTATTTGTTCTATCCTTTTCTCAAAAGGATCAGATTCATCAAATTTCGCATGAACTGATTCTTCAACAATCCTTGACTTTTTATTATAGACTCTATAAGCTTTGGAGGTTGCAGAATATCCTAAGAAAATACCTTTATCAGATTTTGGATCAAATTTACCAAGATTATCTTTGGTATTCAAGATGTAAACCTTGCATCCAAAAACATTAAAGTAATTTACTTTAGGTTTTCTGTTATTCCATAGTTCATAGGGTGTCTTTTTCAAAATAGGTCTTATTAAAATTCTATTCATTATATAACAAGATGTATTAACAGCTTCTGCCCAGAAATATATAGGTAGGCTATATTCATTTAACATAGTTCTAGCCATTTCTTGAATAGTTCGATTTCTTCTTTCTACAATCCCATTTTATTGAGGTGTTCTTGGAGCAGAGAAGGTGTGTTTAATACCCATGTTTGAGCAAAAGGAATTAAATTCCTGGTTCTCAAATTCTCCACCATGATCACTTCTCAATCAGATTATATTAAAACCTTTTTCATTTTGAATAGATCTACAAAAACCTTCAAATAAACTAAAAGCTTCACTTTTAAATTTCAAAAAGAAAATCCAAGTAAATCTAGAATAATCATCAACTAATACATAAACATATAATTTACCAGCTAAACTTGCTACTCTTGAAGGTCCAAACAAATCCATATGGATAAGTTCTAGAGGCTTAGTTGTAGCAACTTTATTAACAAATTTGAATGATGATTTGTGTTGCTTGCCAAGCTGACATGCATCACATAATCTGTCATTTTCAAATTTGAGACTAGGCAAATCAGAAACTAGATGTTTCTTAGATAATTTATGTAAATCATATATATTGCAATGACCAAGTCTTCTATGCCAGATCCAGGATTCACTTATATTAGTAGTTAAACAGTTTACTTGTTGTTTACACAAGGAATACTAATCCAAAGTATAAACATTATCAGTTCTGGGTGCTCTAAACATAAACAGTTTATCTTTAGAAACAGTACAACTATTGTTAGTAAAATCAACAGTGTATCCATCATCACATAGTTGAGAGATACTTATCAGATTGTGTTTTAACCCTTGTACATAAAGTACTTTGTTGATTGAGACTGTCTCTGGATCTCCAACTGTTCCAATACCAATAATCTTTCCTTTGGCATTGTCACCAAAGGTGACAAGTCCTCCTTCCTTTCGAGTATGAGAAGAGAAATTAGCTGAAGTTCCACTCATGTGTCTTGAGCAGCCACTGTCCATATACCATATTTCTTTCTTTCTTTGGTGACCTGCTACCTGCAAAGACATTTAAACAAATTGCTTTGGTACCCATATTTTGTTGGGTCCAGGAGTGTTAGCAAACAGTGATCTGGGTATCCAGATTTGCTTTGTTTTCTTAAAATTGATTGAATCATATAGATCATTGTAAATATAAGCTTTCTTAATTCCACATATTTGAGGTTTTCTTAGAAAACAGTTTTTAGCTATATGACATTTTGTTCCACAGAAGTTACAAATAACCTGTTTAGTGCTAGGAACAAAATAATTTTTGTATAACTTAGGTTTTTCTCCTTTACTTCCAATTCCAAACCTTTCCTTTTTAATTACAGTTTTTCCAAGTATCTCATTTAAGATGTTTTCTCCTTTCGTAAAAACTAAAGCAACCTTTTTATAAGATTCTACTTCATCCTGTAGAGTTTTTATTTTTGATTCAAAATTAATTTTATTTGAGTCAGCAGAGTTGTATTTGTCAATTAATTCCTTATGTTGTTTTAGCAAAGTATTTCTCTCATCTGAAATAGCTTTATGCAAGTTCTTTATAGATTTATATTTTTTAAATAATGAGTCATACCTTTCTTCAAGCATATTGCAGTAAGCTGCAAGTTTTTTATTTGAGAAGCTTGTTTCAGAGTTTGATTCATTATTTGAGTCAGAGGAGTAGTATGAGTGTACCTCATCAGTTTCAGCCATGAAACACATATTTGCTTTTAAATTGGCTTCCTCCTTCTCTGAGCTTGATTCAGAAGAATTACTTGAGTCTTCAGAAACACTCCAAGTAGCTTTCATAGCTTTCTTGTCTTTCTGCTTATAATAATCTCTTTTGAAGAATTTCTTCTTCTTTGCATCTTTCAATTTTGGGCAATCCGGTCTGATATGTCCCATCTTTTTGCATTCATAACATCTCACTTCCTTGCTATCCTTTTTGAAGGATTTCTTGAAGTCTTTCTTCTTACTGTAGAACTTTCTGAATTTTCTTGCTAGCTGAGCCAGTTCTTCATCCGAATTTGAAGAATCAGAGCTTTCTGATTTAGCACTTACTTCTCTGTTCTTCATCTTTCTATCCTTTTGTTGAGAAGTCACTTTCAAAGCAGTATTTTCCCTTTTTATGTAGACTTTATGCTCATTTACCTCATCTTGCATTTCAGCTTCGTACATCATCAATGTACCAATCAGTTCTCTCATAGTTAGATCTTTAACAGAAGTTGATTGTCTGATTGCTGCAGAGATTCCATTCCATCGAGTAGGAAGTACTCTCAGTACCTTCAACGCTTGATCAGCCTGCTTGATTGGTTATCCTAGAGCTGTTATATTATTGACAATTTCTGTCAATCTTCCATTCATCTGAGTGATGCTCTCTCCTTCAATCATTCTGAAAGTATCGAATTTTAACTTAGCAGTTGCATATCTCATCTGTCTTACATTATCTGTTCCTTCGTAAGCAACAGCTATTGTTTGCCACATTTCATATGCAGTCGGGCATTGAGATACTCTGTTAAATTCATCTGGTCCTAGACCACAGATGATTGCATTCATAGCTTTTGAATTTATGTCATACTCAGCCTCTGTAGCAGCACTCCATGTATCAGGATTTTCAGGAATTTCATAGGGAGTCAGAATCTTTGAATAGACTTTGTAACCAAGATTTTTCAGATAAATAATCATACGTGATTTCCAGCAGCCATAATTATCTCCATTAAAGTAAGGTGCTCTGACCATTGACATTCCCTCTCTCATATCAGCCATGATACACTATGTATAATCTTTAAATACTTCTAGCTTGATAAGACTTTAAAAATAATAAGCTCCTCCTCTGATACCAATTGTTGGATCTGAATCTACGGATTACACACAAGAGGGGGGGTGAATTGTGTCTTTTCAAAATTATTATAATCTCTTCAATTTAGACAAATTCTGCCCACTATGCTTTTGCTCGATTAAATATGCAGCGGAAAAAGTAAAAGCATGAACACACGGATGTATAGTGGTTCGGGGAACAGAAGGCCCCTAGTCCCCTCCACCAACGCTCAAATCCACGAGCTTGGCGATTTTCACTATCTGGTCCTCGTTTCCACAGACCTGTTCACAACTGAGTACAGGCAGTTGACACCTTTACAAGTTCCAGGAAAACACAGCCTTCCTGGTTCAAACACGAACCCACACAGCTTAGAACGAGAAGCTGATCACTCAAAAATAAAAAAGGTTTCGATAAAGAAAACACTTCTCCAGTTGTTCTTCACAATTGCAACAGAAAGCAATTGACAGTAGATAGATCGTTGTCTTCAAAAAATAAAGATCTGTAATCAAAACAGTTCTGAGTCGATCCAGTTGCAATAGATATTACCAGAAACTTCACAACTTCTGCAGCAATAGATTCACAACAGATAGTCGATGTAGAACACGTGAATCTGTTATCAAGATCTTCCTTCGGCAATAAAGGTTTTACACTTCTTCTCGATCACCAGAAAAGAACGCCTTTTCTCAGTCTCTGTTTCTTGCTTGTTAAAAGATCAATCTGTATAATTCACACACTTTCCTGTGTATATATATATATCCGAAGTTTCCAAGATAGAACATATATATTCAAATCTGAGAAAATCTTCCGCATAAATAGATCCATGAAAATCTCCTTTAGATTCGCGATATTAAATGAAATAACAGAGCCGTTGTAACTCCCCTGAAGAATCGGCATAAAAAGCTCCGTTTAAATCAATCATTAATCCGTTGAAAATCGTCTTTGATTCAGTCAAATTCGTACTTAAGAATCGGCTCGAAATCCGCCTAATAATCCGCTTGTTTGACCAATGCAAAAGGAAATATCGTCTGTCAAAAATATCCCGACGCCAAACGTAGGGTTGATGACGTGGCTCCAAACGTAAGGTTCACAAACGTAAGGTTCACAAACGTAAGGTTGAACATACATACTTTCTCTTCAGCATTCAAACGTAGGGTTGATCATCCATACTTTGTCTTGCTTCAACTCTCCAAAGAACGTACGGTTGATTATAAAAGTAAGGTTGATGATCCATACTTTTGAGAAACAAACTCAACACTGAAAACTAATGTACGGTTTCTCTTCCATACTTGTCCAACAACGAAAACGTAAGGTTCCTTCCAAACGTAATGTTCTTCTTCCATACTTTTCAACAACGTAAGATTCATTAACCATACGTTTCAAAATAACGTAAGGTTCCTTAACCATACATTTCTTTTAACATAAAAAGTAAACTTTTCATCCATACATTACGTTCATCAACGTAGGGTATGAACAGTGATTCCAGTACGCGCTAAAATTGATCTCGCGCTACAGTGATTCCAGAACACGCTAAAAATGATCTTGCGCTACAGTGATTCCAGAACACGCTAAAATTGATCTCGGAATAAATGAAGTATGAAATCTCGTTGTATGAAATAAATAAATAAAATAAATTCCTGCAAAATACTCAACGAAATAATTAGTAAATAATTAAGGGTATTTGTCAGCATCAAAATCATCATAAAGAGACAGAGTATTATTTAAAATAATCTCCCCCTTTAAAAAACATTATTTTGAATTGTTTGAAAACAATACATTGCTCAACAATATCATATTCACTTATTATATAAATTTTTATAAACACCTATTAATGTTGAACATGGAAACTGAATAACATCGCTTCATAGAGATGGTAGGTCACACATACGCATGAGTGGAAATAAAATTCCTATAATGAGTAATAATTAAATAATATGGGTGAAAAAATAAGTTTAAAAAATAAAAATAAATTACTATATATATAATATATTTATTAAATTTATCTTTATTAAATTCAATTTAATGTGTAAGTGAAAAATGAATCATGTCACTTCATGAGGTGGAAGTCTATCGTAAACTTGAGCGATGTTATATTATTTTAAATGGCATGGAAGGTACAAGAATAAATGTGATATTAAAATTATTTATGAATATTATTATCGTATATATCATATAAAATTTTTAAATCCATTATTATATCCATCCTTTAAATATTTTTATATAAACAAAACTACATCGGTATGCAAAGTGGTAGTTTCCCATACACATGATTGATTATTTGTTTCCCATTATATGGATGTGGAGTTGGATAAATATTATTCAAAAATACTTATAATAACTCATTATATGGCAGATTACTATTTTTTATGTTTTATGTTTTATAACATAGTGGAAGGTGTTAAAATAAGAAATAAAATTAATGAAATTTGTTATGATAATTACCTTCACTAAGAGAATAATCCTTTTGACCTCTTCTTAAAGACCCTTAAGATTGAATATTTGTGAGTACTAGTAGCACTATAAAGTGTCTATGGATGTTGGGGAGAAAATATTCATTTATTTGTTGACAAAACAGTCTTGGGATGTGTGAATAGTTGAGGGGAGGGAGTTCCCATTAATAAGTTGGGGGAAATGCAAACTCCTTGGAAATTACATGAAAATCAAGCACTGAAAATATCTATACCCATGATTCTAAAAAACCATGGGTATAGTTCACCCCTCTACCCAGGTTTTTTGTAAATTGTTAGAATATGTTTCATAGGAAATATAATTTTCCCAAGAAGGACCTAAACCCACATTTCTCCAAAAATAGTGCGTATAAGTCACCCCTATACCCATATTTTTTGTAAAACGTGGGAATAGATTTTTCATGAGAGAAATTTTTCTGGAGAAGGACCTGTAGCCATGGTTCACAAAAAACCATGGGAATAGGTCAACATTATACCCGTAGTTTTTTAAACCATGGAAATAAGGTGGACGAGGAATTTTTGTTTGGAAAACATATACCCACAGTCTTAATAAACAATGGGTATATGTTGTCCCATTATTTAACCATAATAATAATAATAAATAATTTAACATAAACAAATTTTTATAATTACACAAAATATTTTTCAATTATAATATACAAAAACATGTTGTAGGATAGTTGTATAAGAGTTGGAGTGTTGGAAGAAGTTGATGGGATCAAATCATTATGGATGATTTTTTTTTCAATAAGGACATATAACTATGTTTTGATCGAACCATGAGAATGGTTTGGCACATTATTTTTCCATGAAAATAATAATAATAAATATTCATATATATATATATATATGAATATAAGAACAAGAAAAATGTTGTAGGATAGTACTAAAGTTGAAAGAGTGCAGAAAGATGGTTTCATGATAAATTTCTAATAGAGACATTTTTTCAAATATTGACCTATACCCATGGTTTGGTAAAACCATGGGTATATGTACTTCTATTGAAATTTTGTACACCAAAAGATTAAGAATCATGTGTATTTGTGGCCTATACACACTTTTTTGTCAAACCATAGGTATATTTCTATCTCAACGGATACCAATGACACAATTCAAAAATCTGTATGTATAGGATATACTCATGGTTTTAGGGGATATACACACAGTTCTAATCCTTGGGTATATGGTGTTTTTCCAGTAGTGATTTCCCAAAATATAAAAAATGAATAATTCATTAACATGAAAAAAAGTTCGAAATGAATATATATTCAAACATGGTAAGTATGAGGTTGAAATATGGATATAAAATATTATTTTTACAAGTTTTAGGTCATTTTAATCCTATTTTTTGTTTGATCACATAGTAAACCAATTTTTAAGTTAACTGTAGTAATTATTTTTTACATGTTTTCAAATTTTTTTGGGAATAAATTTATGATAAACATAATAGATAATATTAATAATTCACATTAAAAATATGTAATATATTAATAAAAATTCCATAAATATAAGTGGATTAATTTATATTAAAATTTATCCTCTTGATGCGACGTGAAATCAAGTTTTTAAAGATAAATTTTTCAAACTATTACAAATTTTTTAAAACAAAAATTCAATGTTAAAACTTATGAAATTACCTAAATAGGATTAACTGATATAAAATTCAATTAGTATTAAATTTAATCAAATTCAAAATATAATTTAATATTATAAATTATTTAAATGAAAACGTAGTTTTCAATTAGATTTTAGTATTATTCACTAAAAAGAAAAAAATGAATCATTTTAAAGAAAAATCTATAAATTCACCCTAATATAATAATGATATTATGACATAAAAAATAAATTTAATTTTATAAAATAAATTTTAAAAAACTGGTAAAAATTAATTTTATATAACGTGTTTAAGACATAACTGAACTACCCTTAAAAAATAGTGTTTTTTAGAAAATATTTATTCTTATTTTAAATGATTTTTATTTTATATTAAATATAAACATAACCATTATTATAATACTTTATGTAGTTCTTTTTCACACCATCATACTAACTTTCTAGGTTATAACAATCATATTAAATATTAACAATTTATTAATATGTCACATTTTGTTTAAATATGTTTTTCCATGTAACGTAATACAAACTCAGTGTTGCTTGTAATACACAATAAACTCATTGTTGAGTGTAATTAAAGAAGTTGAATTGAATTAATTTTATTAAAAACAAATATATCAAAAAGTAATGGGGTGTTATATTTTCTTCAAATCTTGGTGTTGTGTGTCATACTCTATATCAATCATAATGTTCTTATTTTTGTATTTTTGGGTGTTACAAGTAGAGTAAGCAATTAATTTTTATCGTGTATTTTGATTGAAGAAATAAGATCTTATATGAATCATATATTTTATGTAGAAATTAAGTAGAAATCTAATCACCCATTTAAAGCTGATAAAGGTGTTGTGAGACGTAAACTAAAATCTATTATAAATGAAAATATTAAAAAAACTTGTGTGGACAATATGTAACTCGTGAAGGAAAATAAAATAATGAAGAAATAAAATTTTAAGATGACCATAGAGAATATGGAATTTATCAACAATGTTTAGAAAAATAAAAATGAAAAAAGATAAAACATGATGGAAACATCTGAGTTAGAAGGAAAGATAAAATCGGTTGAAGAGAAAAATGATTGAAAGGGAGAGATTCAAAAGGGAGAATCATCAATTGTTAAAGAAAATAAATAATAGGTAATGTATACAGATGTTAACTGATTATGAGAATATGGTTATTGATATTGGTGAAGAGATTTTTGAAAAATAAGAATCATTCTTCGATGCACCATTAATGTTCCATTAAACTAAAAATGAGTTGAAAAAGATGAATGAATACTTTATTAGATCAGTAAAACATAATGATGAATCATCACATGATGCTAAGAATAAGGGATTATAATGGTAGGTTATTTCTTAACCAAATTAGTCTCAATGGATATTTTCTATCACAAATAGTTCATGTTTGAGAGAGAAGATAGGAAAAGGAGGGACCAATTGAATAAATAATAAACCAATATCCACAAAGTAAAACTGGACTAATTTAGCGAAAAGTTTATTCCCGAGAAAAAAACATAAAAAATCATGGAAAATATTATACCAACATTGCTCAGAGTATAACTAAATTAGTCTTGGAGATTTTTTTAGACACTATTTCCAGTGTGGTAGTGTTTTTTCATAATTCTTATTCATGTTGGTATAACAAGTAATAATCAGCAACGATTTGTGAATCCTGTGATAATTATTCAAAATATATGATATCAGATTATCCAAAATAGAATCATGAAACTAACAAACCATCTAAACTATCTTCATAGAAAAAATTCATGCAATTGAATGATATTTGTGGAAAATGTTCTCAAGAAGGCCAAAAATTTATTGTATATAGAGTTGGATCAAAAAGGATAATCATCAAAATATAATTGATAAGAGAAGGCATATGATGAATAATTCTATAGTCAACATTGTATTATCCAAGAAGATCAAATATTTTAACATAATGAAATTTTACTTAGTTATCATATCGCAAACCAGCCTAGGTACCTTGGTAACCTGATAATAGGGATGTTCCTAGAATAGCTGGGAATACATTCCTGATCCCCACATGTCGGTGACTGGAACGTAACATCCTAAAAAATAGAAGTGGGAATAGTTTTTCTAGAATCATTATATAATTTAAAGAATTGAGATAGAATTAATAACAAAAGAAACTTCCATTAGTTTAATTTACTGTAAATACAAAAGGAATAAAAACCCAAATACTACAACTAAGTACTAGAAAAACCAGAAAAACTACTCAGGTCCTTAAGATATCAACTCACCAAGTCCACATATAAACAGATAAAACCACATCAATGTGATCATTTTCCCTTGCTCAGTCATTGAAGAAGATAATATACAATCACTTGATGAGACAAGTTGGTTATTGGAAAAATCCTTAAAGAATTTCATCTAAATGATCCCTAACAAGATGTCAATATCAAATTAACCAAGATTGTGCTTTAAATTTTCCAATAAAAAGGTTTGTTAAACCAAAAGATTATTTAAACAAATAATTATTTATAATTCAAAAGATGTAAATAATTTTCAAATTCATGATTCACATTTAAAATTATGGAAACACATTTCAAATGCTGATATTTTCCATTAGTCAAATTTTTCTTTAGACAAATGGAACCTTTCACAAAATGGAATAAATAATCATTTGTCTATAAAATAGTTTATATAAATTGAAAAGTCAGGTATATTTTTATACAATAATGGAATATATAAATTTGAAATAAAAAAAGTGAGAAAAATGTTCGTATTAATACTAGGTATGATAGTTATAGGATATAGGGACTCGACACTATGGAACGAAAAATATTTACTTGTGCCTCTATGGGACCAAAGCAAAGGGGACTCATCACCATTGCCTAAGGGATGTGATGTGGTGATATATAGTTTTATAATGTTGTAAGTTGTAAAGTGCCTCCCAAAATAACTCACCAACTATATATGGCTTTCATGTGATCTAATAAAAAACAATTATTGATAATTTATTTTAGGACTTTTCGAAATACAATTAAATCCCATTCTCCATTACAATGTTGACAATTTTCCCTTTAATAACCATTACGTGTTTTAAGAAAAAACAATCTTTTTCATGAAGATAAATACCTAAGGTTCCCTTTAAACCATTTAAAACCATTTTTCAAAATTAAGGATATGAAACCAATTCTTGTAATTTAACTTTCCACTTTCACAAATTAAATTCACCAATATAATTTTTAGAAAATTCAATAAATTTCAGAACAAACCACCAATTCAATGGAATTGTGGTTTTTTAGAATTTTTCCCATAAAATTTCCACAATTAAATTAAATAGTCTAAAATAAAAATTTCCATCAAATATACCATTTAAATTTAATAATTTAAATCTCTCAAATTTCCATAAAAATACCCTAATTCAATAGAATAGGGGGGTGTTCCAATTTCAGGGCAAAAACATATTTTTTCCAAAAACCCTAATTCAACCGAATTAGATTTTTAATAAAAATATTATATGTGAGATAATTATTTAAAAAATTCCATTTAATTCAAACAATATAAATTAAACTACGAAATTTAGTGTTTAAAAAATTGGGCATCGAAAAAGAACCACCTATCTTAGAATCAATAGATAATGAATCCGTAATACGTAAATTAAAATATTTAATAGAGAAAAATAAAAATGTGGATCTATGAATAAAACATTGGTTTAAATAAAAAAGTGGGTATTAGATCCACAAAACAATATTGGGATTCATGAAACCATAGAGAGGAATATAGAGACTACGAAAGTGTGAGAACGAAATAAAGAAACTAACCGATAGATGATTGAATAGAATTCATCAATACTAAAATCAATTCCAAGATTGATATTAGGGGCCAATATTTCTTCTTGAGATCTACATGTATTTTAGAAAATGTTTTGGGATTCTATTGGCCTATCAAGAGCCTAAAAGAGGCCTTCATTATTTTTTAATTAAATTTAAGAATAAAGAAAAACCCGTCTGTACTGTTTCCCAGGAAGTGGAACATGTTTTAGTCAAACCATGTGAAACCTGTGAAATTGTTTTATATGGGACACACAATTTCTGCAATAGGGTTCATGGTTTGTAAAACAATGCACAAGCCATGTATATCCCACTCTCCAATTTTTCCAATTTGCTGTAGAAGGGTATACGATTTGGAAAACTATGCCCCAATAGTTTTCCAATCATCCTATAGTGTAGAAACATTAAATAATTTATTAATTTTACCTGATTCCACCCCAAACTAAATTAAACCAATGATATATCGAAAAAAAGTGTTTAAGAATAACTGAAAATAGTAAAAGGATGTTACAGTCTCCCCACTATAGGAGCTTCTTATCCCCAAAAAGCCTACAATGAAGCTTCCATGTCAAAAACAAGAGGCCACAACTCTCTTATCAGTGACTTCCTCTCCCACATCTCATTAGAGTTAGAACCATTCTTCTATAGTTCATTAAATAGTGGCATCTTCCTCTCACAAAATACCTAAGATTAGAATCAACTATCACGACTGGTCGTACATTCACAGAAAAATCAGGTTCAACATTAATATTACTTCGTCTCAAAACATGAGATGGATTAGATAGATACTTTCAAAGATGAGATACATGAAAGAAACTATGAATCAATATTAGCTACACTGGTAGTTTTTACCAATAAACAACATTCCCAACCAACTCAAGAACCTCAAAAGGTACCTCAAAATGAGAAATCATCCCTTTCCTCCCAAGATGTTGAAGACCCAACTGAGGTAAAAATTTCTAGAAGACCTGGTCACCAACTGAGAATTAAAATGGTCTGAAATGAAGATCAACATAATACTTATATCATATCTGTAACATAAAAATTCTATAATGAATCAAATGGTTCTTTTCATTCATCTCTTGGACCATGCTTTGTCCAACCAAGGTACATTCACCGATCTCTAACAAACAAATAAAATATTTAAAAGGCCGACCATTCAAGACCACAAAAGGAGACATCATGATCGCGGAATGGTAGCTATTTTTATAAGAAAACTCTACCATCCCCAAATGATCATACCATAATGCACTAAATTCGTGAACACAAGTGCTGATAATATCTTAAATAATATGTATTTATCTTTATGTCTCCCCATCCAACTGTGCATGGTATTCCATACTCAAATGAACATAAGATCCTGGTGCATTGTGAAGGCCTCTCAAAAAGTGTTAAGCGAACTGAGGATACGAATCAGAAACACTAGAATAATGAAATACATTAAATTGATCAATATATTTAATGTAGATATTATCTAACACTTCAACATTGTCTGTATCACGAATGGGGAAAAAGTGACCTGATTTCATTAGTTGATCAATCAAAACCTATATCACATACTTCTTTCTCTTAGTACATAGAAACCCAACCACCATGTCCATAGAGATATCATCCATCATCCAAGTAGGAACTAGAAGTTGTGGAAGAAGACAAGAAGGATTGTGGTGCTCTGCCTTTACCTTCTAGGATATATAATAGTGGGAGACAAATTCATCAATGCCTCATCACAAACCTGGCCACCCAAACTACCCCCACAAGTCAAAGACCATAATCATCATTTCATGGTGCACTAACCTCTAGAAATAAGGAATCCCGATATTAATGATTGACATATTGAAGATGGTACCCCAAAACGGTTTTTAAAACATAGTTAGAACTCTTTAGAGAATGATCAATCAAGCATGGTCTCCCCACTATTAAGACAGTCTCTAATGATACATAATTCTTCATCAAGCTATTGTACCTGAGGAATCAATTAGAAGAGGGTGGACTTAAATTTAATGATAGAAAAGGAAAACTCAATCCTTATTTCCTAATCTGTAACATGCAACTATGAAAATATATCCATCAAGATCCACAGTTCTAATGATTCTTTTTCTTCTTTGGTTATATGTTTCCTACTGAAAGAATCTGAAACGAAATTCCCTTTCCTCGGGGTATAGGTGATGTCGAAATTGAGAGACTATTGGTATTCCACGAAACACCTATGTTGGATATTAAAATAATTGTGAGAGAAGACACAACTCAATCTCTTATGGTCATAATCAATAGTAAACCATTATCCACAAAGGTAATGTCACCAAAACATAAGCATGAGCATCATAACAACATTTTCAAGGACATGTGTTGGATAATTCCTCTTGTGTGTCCAATGCTAACGAGATCCATAAGAAACCACATGGTCACCTTGCATAAAAACCTATCCCAATCCTTATCCCAATTCAACACAAAAGACCATATAGCCCTACCTGTCTTCTGGAAGAGTCCACAATGTCGTATTAGTCAAAAGAGATTTTATCTCACAAAAAAAACACTGAATATTATCATTCTGAGAAAAAATTACTCCCTTCTGTGTTATGGTAGTCATATAAGAATCAAAATTTGATAAATTCTTAATAAACTGGTGATAACACCCATCTCGACCCAATAATCACTAAATAGTGAATGAATTCCATGGTTATACCAAGTCACACCAACCATCCCCATCTCATCATCGACTGAAAATCCTTGTTTTCGAACCACATACCCAATGAACATCAATTACCATATCTATAAATCACATTTTGAAATATTGGAATATAGTCATTGATTTCTGAGCAAACACATAACTGTTCCCTGAAGATGCACTTGATCTTCCTCAGACATGAGTAAACAAAGATTTTATCCTAAAAGATAACCACAATGGTATCTGGATACTTGTGGAAAATCATGATCACTAAAGCCATGAAAACTTCATGATCATTAGTTATAACAAATGGAAAACAAGGTTCTCATAAAATAAATACCTATGCTGAAATTAGGTTTTCCTAATGTTAGATTCCTTTACCCAAAACTTATAGTACCCAGATCAAAGATAAATCTTCAAGAACAAAAAAACGAATTTTAACTGATTATAAAAATCATAAATAGGTGGTAACATGTATCTTATCTCTACCATAACACAATAGATATTTAGTTAATAAATTCATATAAGAAGTGAACCATATGACTTGTTAGCAAAAAGAACAGGAACCACCCAATGTGACACACATAGGTGTATAAAGTCTCTCTCAAGAAGATAATCGAACATATACAACATCTATTTCATTTTAGCTAGTACCATATAATATGAATGGATAGATATGAGTTGTGTAGGATGAATTATATCTCTAGAAAAATCAACCTCCCTTACCAGAGGAAAACTATATATGTTTTAAGTAAACACATCTGAAAAATTGATGGCCATTAGATGGAGATCAAAGCTCAAATATTCCCTATCCATATCCAATGAATACACAAATATCACTTTCCTAAACTTAGGATAAGGATGTATATATCTCATAGAACATGAGTCCCATTCTACATAGAATACACAACACACAGAACTGGGCGTAGTAAAGGAGACCAGTCAAAGATAACAATAAATCGTGTATTTCTTGGCAATAATCCAATCCATCCCTAAAATGATGTCAGGATATTTCTTGTCAAGAATCAAAAAACACCAAGAAAGATGAACATCAGAAAGAGAGAAAACACAATAGGGGATACAGAGACCCTTATCTCTCTTAATATTAAGGTGTTTAGTAATATCAATTTTACAAGATAAAATATCCAACGTAAGATTAAGTAGATTTGAAACATGGGATGAAATAAATGAATGAGATGCACTAGTATCAAATAGAGTAGTCACTAAGGAAAATGATATAGTAATGGTACCTCTCACAGTAGATATACCAACATCCACTATCTTTAGAGAATCTTCAATTGCTGGAATAATTTTCGTTTCCTATGCCTATGGATGGAATCATTTTTGTCATGAATAATCTGATTTCACTGTAGATTTTGAAGATGAAGCTAATCTCGTGCCACTATGAGGGGTGAAATAAACATGGAAGAATAAATTCAACTGACCCAAGGGACCATATGAGACACAAGTATTGGGTTCCTCAGTGAAACCCTACTCGAATTCCTTGGATTTCCATATTGGTAATAAACCAAAGGACCTATTCCAGACACTGTAGGAGGTTTAGAAAAAACCATTCATCGATAACTACCAAAAAGAATAATCATGATTTATCATTAACTTGGTGGAATGAAAACTTCCATTGAGAGTGAGAGAAACTCTTATTAGACCTCAATTACTATCCATGTTAATCTCAACCATTATCCCAACATCTATAACATCTAAATAAGAAGTAATCTTTAGCAATAAAGGTTGAAAATAAATATCTTGATGAAGTCCCAACTCTAACTGACGAGACATCATCCTCTCATTCAGTAACATCTTAGTTATGAAGTGCATGAGCTCACCCAAATAGTTGTCATATTCTTTAATGTTCTTATCGGCCCTCTCATGTCTGAAAAACATACTAGACTTGGGAAAATGCATAGAATCTGGATAGAAATGGTCAATGAAAATAACATTGAAGTCATTCTGCTCAAAGAACTAATGTTTCAGTGTTATTATCATCAAAAAACAATATCTATTTGTTGGTACTTCATGAATAAAGTTGGAACACTTCAAATTTATTTCATAGAGCTTTTCTAAGAACCCAAATAAATGCTCTATTTTACTTAAACAATACTCAGCCTCTTGAGAATCATTTGATCCTTTTTATGGTTTTTGGAATTTAAAGAATAATATCTTGTGAAAATATATTGAGAACACCCCTCTAAGGTTATACAACTTGATCCTCAGTGGAACTAGATCTGGGGTCGATCCCATAGCATTGATAGTGCACCCAATCACACCAAGCATATCTGAATTTACAAAATGATTTTCTCATTGAGGTTTAGTAGAATCTTCCTCTTGGTTATGATTTATACGTCTACTTGGATGTATGCTGCTACATAACATCAGTAGACAACAAGGAAGACATCAGGTTACACTCAAATAGAGAAACCAGGGAAATTAATTCCAGAATAAAGAACAAAAAAAGATTTGTACTTCATTCAATAAAACTCAAGATAGTGGAAATACTAGAACAAATCACATAATTCCTTTCGCAAAGTACCCCTATAGTCTTAAGTTTTGTTATTGTCAGATCTAGTTTGTCACTCAATTGTAGCTACTGTCACGAACTAGCATGGTTACCCAGGTAGCCCGATATCTAAGCCAAACATGACATGACACAAAGGGTGTTCCCGATCCTCATGGGCTGATGACTAGCACATGGAATTTTATACCATTAATGTGGGAATGATTCTGCCATAAGAATGAAAAAGAGTAAGAAAAATACAGTATTCATATGAAAAAGAAAACTCTACAGGGAGTAAAGGTACCATAATACAACTTGGAATAATATCCAGATGTACGGAAACCCAATTACTTAAAATTGTAAAACATCCCAAATGCACCTAAGGACACAACTTACCACATCCAAATCTCAATAGTTGGATCCACCTCCAAAATATCCCTTCCGTTTTCTCAATACTAAAAGGAGAATGTCTAAAAACACCCAAAGGAAAAAGCAAGCTATGAGCCTATGCCCAGTATGATACAAGGAAAGATTCCATAACAGATGCCATATATAGATTAACCAAAGGAAATATTTCAATTATTTATAACAAAAATGTTTGGAAAATTTAAAGGCATATTTAAACAAAACATTATATACATTTTCAAAGTGATGAAAAATAAATTCAATGAACATGATTTTCTTTACAAGAGATGGAATATTTATAAAATAATGGCTTAAGTAATGAATTTATATAAAATAGATATATATATTCAGAAGACATGTAAATAAATTCAAACAATATTGGCATACATTTATATCTCAAATATAAATAAATAAGTGAGTGACGTGGTCAAATATAAATAAGGTAAAAGGGTATTAACCAACTATAGAATTCCATACTCTTTATGTGAACATAGAAAAATGTGTATAAATAGGTCCCTATGAAACTGGCCAAAGGAGACTCTTCACCAACCCATCAGGGATGTGACCTGCTGTACGTATGTTTTAGAATGTTGTAATGTGTTAGAGTGTTTCCAAATACTCACTAACTACATAAGGATTTCATGCACTCTTACATGATGGGAGAACTATTTTAGGAAGGCTTAAAATTTGAGCAATCCCATTCTGAAATTTCAAAAATGACAATTTCATTATATTTAAAACCCAAATAGGTTTTATTCAAAAACATGCATTTTTCACACTATAAAACCACTAGGTTTTTTTTCAGATAATTATAAGAAAATTTTATGATTTTGAAATCAATTCAAAACCAATTCCATTATTTTCACAATTAATTTTCAAAATTAAGTTCAAAAATTTGATTGAATAAATTTTCACCAAATTCCACCATTTAAATTCAAAAATTTAAGCCCATTAACTTTCCAAAAACCCACCCCAATTCATTGAAATTATGGGTTTTCCAAATTTCAATGCCAAAACCATTTCATATCATCCCATTAATTGGAATTGGGTTTCATTAATGAAATTGAATGTATTTTTATGAAATTGAATTTAATGTAGTGATTTAAATAAATCAAGGAAAGCAATGATAATCAATTTGGCATATCGAGATAGAACATCCTACCTCTTTCCTGAAGAGAGACACTCTCCACAAAACCCATCAATGAGGAAGAATGTGTAGAATAACTCAAAACTATACCTAGTAGTTAGATACAAAACCACAAGTCAAGGATCCATCAATACCAAGGTGATCTATCGATATCCCAAGAGGATAGAAAGAGTGATACTCATAGAACACGATAGAAAACTTACCCATGAATCGCACCACAGGAGAAGAAACTATCCAAAGTTGATTCTATAAAACTAGAAGGAGGTGAACCTCTGACAAATGAATACAAAGGGTCTAGGTTTGAGAGACAAGAAGTCTAGAATGAAAAGGACTGAGAAGAAATTTTGGTCATGCATTTTAAAATTGGACTCGAGATGGGTCACGACAAGTACCCCTGGGTCAGGACGGGTAGTCCATGCTGGATAAGATATGCTGAAAAACCCATCCCCTCGGATTGAAAATAGTAATATAACCCATACACAATGTGTACCTCATTTACACGATGTGTACTTACTGACGACATGATTTCCCAATTCACGGTATGATCTCCTAGTCCAGGACATGTAACCAGCACCAAGTACACGACGTGTAGATTAGGTACACATCGTGTACTAGTTTTATAGTCCACATTAAACCTAGAAAAATTACATAAATGTATTTTTAGTTGAAAGGGATCATAGAAAAGGTGGAATACCTACCCGATCAAGGTAACAAGAAGTTTAAAATACCTATTAAGTCCAAAATATATTTCACAGTGCATTTTCAGTCCCTGATAATAGATCATCCTTCTATGATACCACTTTGACACAAAATATATTGGGAACCATGGTAAATCAATATCCAAGAATGTCTTGATATTACTTGAAGAGAATTCGCAATCCCCATGGTTCGACGAGTTGCACGAAACATCATACAAAATGGAAGTAGGGAGGTTTTTCCACACACATTACCAAAGTAAAAAAATGAGGCAATATTTATATCCAAATAAAATCTACTTAGAGTAATGTTATGGGAGTCAAACATGTATAAAAAAATAAGTAATACAATAATTTACTATAAAAATTGGAAAAACATCCCATGTCCCTAAGGATGTAACTTATCAAGGGGACATATTAACAACTAGAACCACCTCTATGTGATCATTTTACCTTTCTTGATCTAGGAAAAATATATTCTACAAAAACATGATGGCAAAAGTAGGGTTTTATCCAATTACCAGTTGGATTTCACCCAAAGAATCCATAAAAATATGAAGAAATCAAATTATCCAAGAATGTGATTTCAATATTCAAATAACCAGGTTTTTGATACCAAATTCATATTTAAACAAATCATGTTTTAATATTAAAAAGATGGAAATATTTTAGAAATTCCTTCATCACATTTAAAATGACATAAACACATTTCAAAGGTTCAAATTTTCTTTTATCAAGGGGTGACATACATGAAGGAAACTTTTCACAAAATGTCTTAAATGAACACTTTTATAAAAAATAGCTTATATAAATTCACAAGACATGTAAATTTTTTTTCAATAATGGAACATATACGTTTGAAATACAAATAAGATATAAACAAGGTGATGTGACTAATATGTATGATTGTTCCAGGCTATAGTGAATCAACACTATGAAATGACCAATATGTATATATTCCCTTTAGGGGAAAAGGAAAAGGGAACTCATCCCCATTGCCTAAGGGGTGTGATTTTATAATAAGACGTTTTAGAACATTGTATATTGTAAATTGTTTCCCAAGATAACCCATTAACCATATAAGTCTATCATGTTCTCTAGAACAAAACAAAAAAGGGAATTTTTTAGACTTCTTTAAATAAAATTAAATCCCATTATCGTTTTCATATATACCAATTTCTGCGTTTTAAAACTTAATGGGGTTTTAATAAAAAATATTACTTTCTTGAAAAATGAAACCATATGGTTACCATAAGACCATTTTAATCCATTTTCAACAAATAAGTATTTGAAACAAACTCCAACAATTTTATAATCTCCAATCACAAATTAAATTCAAATTTTTATTTTTCAAAAAAATACCCTTAATTTCATAACAAAACCCAATTACATGGAATTTTGGGATTTCACATATTTTCCAAAAAAAATTCAACTATTAAATTCAAAAATTTAATTAAAACAATATTCATAAAATCTACTATTTAAATTAAAAAATTTAAATCTCACAAATTTCCATTCACATACCCCAATTCAATTGAATTGAAGTTTTTCCAACTTCATGCCAAAATCCTATTTTTATCCCAAAAACACTATTCAATGGAATTGGGTTCTTAATTAGATAATTGATAGAAAATTAATAAAAATAAATAAATAAAATTTAATTCATACTATTGAAATTATACTAAGTGGTTTTGGGTTAATAAAAATTGTGAATATTAAGGGAAACCCTACCTCAGAATCAACGAATCTTGAATCACAAATTCGTAAATGATAAATCCAACAGAGAATGAAAAAATGAGGATATATGATTAAAAACATTATTTAGATCCAAAATCATGGTTATTAGATCCACAAAATAGTACAAGGATATGTAGAATCCTAGAGAGGAGAAAAGAGTCCTTGGGAGAATGAGAATGAATGAAGGAAACTAACCGTGAGAAGATTGAAGCGGATTAATCAAGCATTGAAACACATACTTGTGGAATATGAGGGGCCATGAATCCTTATTGGGACTTACAGGGATAGTTGATACTGGTTTGGGGTTTTATGATCCCATCAAGAGCCTAAAATAGGGGTTTGGGAATTTTTAATTAAAATTTTGATTAGGAGAAACATGTTAACACTATTTGATTGGAATAGGCGTGCGATTTAGTCAATCTGTGGACTATTCATGGTCCTATTTTATCAGGGACAAAAGTTTTCTAAGAAAATGGTACAGAATTTTTAAAACCATATGCAAGCCGTGATAATCCCACTGTCCAATTTTTTCTATTTGTTATAGTATGGTGCACAATTTGGAAAATCATTCGCCAGGCATGCGCCAACCACGCAGTAGCCTCGAAAAAGAAAAAAATTTCTATATTTCACCAAATCCAACCACAAACAAAACCCCACCAAATAATTTTTAATAAATATTGGGTTATGAATACCTAAAATAAGTAACAAGATATTTCATATCCAGCCTAGCCAACTATCCAAGAAAAAACATATAGAGAAATACCGTAGGCCTTTTAATATAAAAAAAAGTGAGTGGTGATATATGAAGAAGTTAATGATCATGAGAATTCATATACAAGGTATGGATTAAAAATTATGATGTTTTAAATCTGTGAAAAAATTTCATGACATATAAATGTGAATAAAAAATTCAACTAATCCTAGAATAAATCACGAATATTATATGGCATGAAGAAAACATGGATTCCAGTAATGAAGTGGAAAAGACAACCACATTTGAATTTTCAAATGATTAGAAAAATAAATCACACATTTTATGAATATTATTTAAAAATTAACATCCCATAAAAAATATAAGAATACAAATAAGTCTGGTTGCAGAGGAGACTCTTAGTCTGAATATATCTTATAAGGACCAACAAGGTTCTTCCTTATTAATTATTATTTTATTTTATTCTAGTTAACATTTAAGGAATTAAAATAGATATTTGAGGTTTTCACTATTGGATATAATGATGAAATTTTTCTTCATGGAGTATTATTATAACCATAAAAGATAAAAATAGGATTCTATCCCATAAGGGTGTGAAAAACATGAAAATGGAGGCTACTAATGCATTTTATATGAATATGGAATTTTCAAGACTGCTGAGTAATAATTAATAATGTGGTATACCAATCACACTCTAATCCATATTTATTAATTTTATTAATCCTATTTTTAAGGGGGGTTTCATAGTTTATGAGAATATGACACAAAGTGAGAGATATATTTTCTTAAACTGAAACAATATGATGTGTTTGTTAATGTGTCTATAGGATCATGTATTTATTTTGATAACAACACCTATCTTGATAATTGAGAATTTGTGAGAATGGAATCAAATTAATGGTAGTATATACAAATCAATGAAGTCATTTTTTGTATTTATAAGGGTTTCTACCTGAGTACAATCAATGTAGACTTTTAGTTTAATAAATAAAGAATCATTTTTCATTGAAACATATGATATCATCCATCTATATGAAAAGGGAATGAGAGTATTGAATTCTATAAAAGATAGATGATGTGTTGATAAAATAAAATAATTTCCATTTTCAATTTATTTTAAATAAGGGGTCTAATGTTTGAGGAATCATATTGAATATGAATATTTGAATATATTTTTATTGAAAAATACAATGGGTGGATTGTTATACAGAAGTGTTGTATTTGTTTCTGGTGTTTCAATAAGTGTTCATGAGTGAAATGAAGGGTGATACTTATAAAATTCTTATGGATTCATTTAATTTAATTGGATTTCATAATTGAGTAATTTTACTTGGATTTGTGATGATTATTAACCCGTATTATGTTTAATGACATGTGCCAACAGAGTTGTAGAACAGACATAATAATTAAAACAACTAAAGGCAATCAAATATTTATTTTCATGTGGATCTTATTTAATTCCATGAAATGTATTAATTATTTTTCATATTGGTTAATTTATTATTATATAGTGGAATATTATATTATTTCATGATTACAACATTTTTTAGAACACATGAAAATATATTGATATTCTTCCAAGAAAAGTATTTAATGGAAGTTGAAAGGCCATAGGGTTGTATATGAATCGAGTGATATGACTTTTAGTTAAAATGGATTCCTATATAATGGTAAATTGAGAATTAAATTACAGTCGTAAGGGTAGAAGGATCATTGAATGATGTTTTTTATTCATCCATATAAGTTTACATGCATAGTTGTGAAGGATACACAAAGGTAATTAACTAACTTCATTAGGGTACTTCTCTACATTAGAGCACATGTTGCATAAGGGTATGCTAATATTACATAAAGGTAATTCATTTCCTGTATAATTTTACATTGAGGATAAATAATTGTAAAACTAATTTATGATTCACTATATAAGTTTTCATTGAGGATATGTAAGGTTACCCTCTAGAATAAGGTTACCCACCACCCCCATAATGGTATCCATAATCTTACTCAACTAGCTTAACTGTATTTGAGTGGCCTTAAGAAAGATATAACCATGATTTCTCTGGTCTCATTTTGTAATTCTAGAGAAGGGTAATAATAAAGGTGTTGGAACTTGACACCAGCTACCCAAAATGTATGTTCACCTCAGCATAGACATCCCATGAATAATGAGACACCCATGTAGTAGCCATACTCTACATCATAGACATAATAATGTTATGAAATGTGGATATTTCAGGATATCTAATTATATAATGGGATATTCAATTTTTTATTATATTACACTAAAGAATATCCAAAGGGGTTAAGGCTATTACATAGAAGAATTATCAATGGAAAACTTATTCAATAGATGAATTTAAAACAATAAAATTACATGGCTTATTTCCAAGGAAATGGTTGAAATGGATTCATCATGTTTCATGCACCATATGGAATAAATTCACATGAACATAATTACACTTTCATGAATATATGATCAAATGAGGGAAGGTTATTAGAGTTATATAATAATTTGGATACATAATTAAATTTTAATTGACATGTATTCATTAATTAATATGAATTGTGAATAAATAGTTTGTCCAAAATCATTCGACGATTATAAATATGAGTTATTTAAATGAGGATATAATGAAAGTTATTGGGTATATAATTAACCCAATATGAGTTTCATTATTTATTTATTTTAGTTAATAATTATGAAATCCCATTTCTTTCATCTATTTAAACATTAATTCCACATCGCATGCATGATGTCATACCATGTTAATAAAATAAGGAATGCTCGAATGCATTAGGTATTTCATTTGAGCGACATCCTGAATACCAAATACATATCATGTATTAAATTTGTAGAAATATAATAATCAAAACATAGTACGTAATCATATTTTAAAGGAAGGAAATTTAAATTTCTTATTCATGACCCATTTAAATAAAGTATCAGATTGAGAAAATAATGCAGAAATTTTGTAAACGGAATAACTGATATATTATATGCAATATATTGGTTTCTATGTGGATAAATGGGATCATTTAAGCAATGAATAATGTAATATACATGAAACTTTTGATATAATCAATTTCAAAATTTTATCAATAATAAAAAATGAATTTAATTCTAGGAGTGGTTGGAGAAGAAGAAAATTGTGTGAATGAGCATTGAATGATTGAAGGACAAATTTACTCAAAATTTGATAAAAATTTTAGGACCAATAATAAGTTGTTGAAACTATTTAATAGGTTTACATAATCATGTGTGATCTAGTATGTTCATAGAGGAGGATTATAGATTAATCATTATAAATAGAAGTAAATAATCATAAGATGATGGTTGAAATATGAGGTCTAACCTATTTCGGTTTGATATTGATTTGGAGGAATAACCAATCATTGAAGAAGGCGATTATAGTTGGGGGTAATCTAAATATTATAGGTTAATTTTACCAATGTGTATAAATATATTTTAATAATGGGTTATAACCAATTTTTTTATATTATAGAGAATTTATTTTGGAGGGTCTAACCAACAAGGTATTATTTATGACATTGTACTGAAACTCATTAATCCTTGAATTTTGTGCCTTTAATTTTTAACATTATTCAATATGAGGGTGATTAAAACAAGAATAGTTTATATAGGAATTAATCATCCATATAGGCAGAATTGAGAGGGAACAATTTTGAAAAAGAAAATAGATCACTCATTCACCCCTCCCCCTCTCAGTGTTATCACACTTCTCAATGATCTACACTGGTGCCTTCCCTGAATTTATGTATGATTTCATTGATGGTGTAATGGGAAGTGTGGTTATTTTTTTCTTTTAACTTAAAATTGTAAGATTATGTATTAGGGTGATTCTTTGAGAGGTATTAATGCTCTATCGAGTCATTATGGATGTCCCACTAAATATGTTTTTTAATGGTTTTTATAGGTTATTTTAATGATGGATCATTGACTAATGTTACAATTTAAAAAAATAATTTCAAACATGGAGTAATTTATTGAGTGACCATTTGAGGTTTTATAAATTTATGTTTGACACTCTATCAACAAATATGAGTTATCCTTATGTAATATGATAGTTTTAGTTGAAGGTATATGGTTTAGAATGGGTCCTTAGTGAGGCTACTCACATTCTTACTGGTCATTTGAGTGAGCGGTGTTGTTTGGATTCGTTCTCCCAAATGTGGGACACCTGTAAAGGTTGGATATGATGCTAAAAATAATATAAGGTAATTTTATAGGGGTTTTTAATATGTTAATGTTTTATAATGAATATAATAGCATTTTCACCATTTATATAATGACTTGGGAGATGTGAATTAATTCACTAAAAATTATATATTTGGTCCTTAGTGTTATTAAGATGTGTCCCAATGAGAACATGGTATACCTTCTCTCATATATACATATTAGTTTTTAATTAATAGTGGTATGAGGCAGTGTGATACATAAAAAGGAATTATATTTTTTATTTTAATATAGTTGATTTGAATTATTTTCATAAAAAATAAGAAAATGATGTAGTTGTTCTTGAATACTATGATTAATATACATTAATAATGTTTTTTTTTTGAGTTGGTATGAATTTTTTATATTTATTTCAATGGATATATGTTGTTATTATTTTTATATGTAATATATTATGATGTTTAAAATGTGGTTTTGGAATACCATTTTCATTGTATATTTATTCTGAAGGTACTATATTCCCTTCATTATTGTTCATTTAGGACAATATTATCATATTTTTTATTATGGTTATTATTGTTGTGAATATGCCATCATATTTCTAGAATAAATTAAAATAAAAGGAGTTATTCTCTTAAACTATTTGCATTTTCATTGGTTTTTAGGAACATTTAACAGATGAAGGTTCCTATGGTTTTATATGGGAAGGTTAGAAAGGTAGATTCTTTAAAAATGAAATGGGAAATGAGGGTACCTACCTATTATTAACATTTTCAACTTTCCCGTGACATTTTTCACTCTAAGGATATGAAATATCCCCTTTCTGTGAATATATATGATACAATGTTCCTTTTACCACATAGTTTTTCTAAAGAGGATATAAACCTTCATTTTATATTCTATGACATGACTGAAGTGGGCATGGTTGGTTTATATAATATCATGGTTAACATTAGGGAAACTAACACTAATGGTATATTTTTACATTCATTCAATAATTAATTTATAAATATATGTTTTTCTATTTCATTACACTAATTCATGAATTAATTATGGTTTTTATTGATATTTTGAATTTTTTGATAATTATTTTAATATATTTTATGGACTCACATATATAATAAATTATGGAAGGTAGATTATTAGTCTTGGCGTACTGAGTTATGTATTGAAACCCTACACAATCACCATCATGGGTGTGAAGAGTCTACATTTGACATGTAGGTTATGGTGTACTCACTAATATAATTGGAGTGTTAGAGTTTCCCAATGGTTATGGAGAGACTATACTGAGGTGATGTCATGTTAATATGAGTTTTGTCTCTGAAATATTTTCTACTTTATTTAATTTCCAATATATGTTCAATTTATTTTGGTTATATCTTCCTAGATATTTGAATATATGTTCTAAAAGATATATATTGTTAATACGATAGGATTATTTATGTAAAATATTAATCCTTATAATATAATTCCATATTGTAATATAATACTGTTAAATAATTTTATCTATTATTATATTTCACAAAAATAAGTTATAGTTTTTTCACATGTTGTCATCAATCCCTTATAAATAGTTGGAAACCATTGGTATACTGGTTGATACTATTGTGGTATGTGACACTCTATGTCAAGACATAATAATTATGACTATAATTGTTATATATAAAAATTCTATATGAGGTGTATTTCAATGCCTAAAGTATGGATGAGATATTTTATTAATAAAATAATTTGTTTTTATTAATTATAGATTACATTAGTTTCCCCCTCATGAGAGAAATTATTACACACTAGTTTGAGATATTTAATTATTGGTTTTTTACTAATTATTTTGAGATATTTTTTTGATATTAGTTTATGATCCATATATATATATATATATTATTATTATACCATGATATATCTTTTTATAGTATAATGTTAATCCATTATAGACGATGTGGGTGATGGTTATCTAAGAAGATTACATTAAAATATTCTATTCAATAGGTATGTGTAGGTCTGTAGTATACAACATTAGACTAGTTTTTTTGTATATAGGATTCTGATGAAAATTGTGATGAGTGATATATAATAGATATTTGTTTCTATATTTCATCGTAAATTTCATTTGTTATGTCAAAAAGCATTCTTATATCAAATTTAATTACATATTAATTGGTGACATAGACTTTTAGTTCAATTTTATGGTGTAGTATATTATATTCCATCATAATATTCCTTTTCTCAATTTCATGCATGAACAACTAGTTCAAAAGATTTACTATTCACCTTTGCTTTTTAATATCTCTATTTCTATTTAATTTCAATGTCTATTTATCCAATTTAATTACCTATAATAAAGTTCTAGTAAAATAGTTTATATTTTTACATCCTACCTTTTCATATATAAAATGGAATCATGAGAATTTATGTTTTATCCAACAATTGAATATTCTATAATTGAATGAGAAACATGATTATACAAACTACCTAATGAGTAACATTTTTCACCTTTGGATCATTATTAATTCTATTTTATTTATGATTAATTGAAAAAATAAACATAAATAAAATAGTATTCATGTATTATATCCAGAATGTGTGTGATAATAAAATTTTATATGTTATAGGTGATGTAATTAAATATAACCACTTAGATGATAATGTTAAATAATGACACATGAAATATATTGTATTTATAAAAAGATGTTTTTGGATATTTTGAGATATTTGGGATATTTTTGTAACCCAAGTTGAAATAATTGTGATCTATTTATTAATAAGGTTCTTCAAGAATTGTTTATTTTGGATAGAGAAGAAAAAAATAGGAAGAAAAATATTATTTGTTTATTGTGTTGAATTTCATTTTCAATACATAAGTAATATTAAAATTAAATTGATATTTGGATATTTATTCAAAATGATGTAAAATCAATATTTATGGAGTTTTTTATATTTATTGTAATAGTATTAATGATGTATCTTAGTATTTGGATGTTTTTATGATGTTGATTTTTTGGGTCACATATCTACCAAGTCCCTATAATTCTAAAAGAGTCCTTTTTACTCTATAATAATTAATTATAAAATGAAGGGTATTTCTATAAGTCTCAATTTTAATCTATAATGGTGAATTTTTTATGTTTTTAAATTCTTATATGAGTTAATCTCATTCTATAGGATTCATTCATGCACTCTTTAAGAGTTGGCGGTTGAGAATTTTGATAAATTCATGAACTAATAAGTGTAATTGTAATTTTGAATGATTAATTTTGAGTTTTCATAAATACAATTTTATATTTATTATGAGTAATTTATTCTTATGTAATTCCATTACATATTATGATATTCAAAAAATAAATTATCTTAACACAAATCCATATGATTCCTTTTTATTCTCATTTATATATAATTTCTCTAAAAAAATTTGATTAAGGCGTGGAATTGTAGATGACATCATAATATTAATTTTTCTATTATGATATGATCTTTTGAAAAAATTTATCAGTTTTATGGTTATTATTTTTTAATAATTATTTCCATTAGATGAAAGAGAATTAAGAAATTTAAAATTAGAACATGCTAATGTAGTGTGTGTGGATTAAACATCCCAAATGGTGTTTTTTATTCAATCAATGATGAAGGAAGATAGATCATTCAAATGAGTAATATTTTTCATTATGAAAGATCAAATTTGTTACAGAAAAACTACTCATCCATGATACAACAAATAAAATTATTCAATTATGACATAAAATAGATTTGATGAAAGAATAAGAAGTTAGATGTAGAATATAAATTAGTTATGTACTTCAATGTAAATTATTATTATTTATTTAGAATTTTAAATTTTATTTACGGAGAAAGAGAAACCATGACTTCTATAGAAGAAAATATTTTTAATGTTGAAAAATATACGTGATCAATGATATATACTAAAAAAATGTATACATATATTATCAATGTGTGGGAAATTATAAACAATAATAATACTCCTGTTAAAATGAAACTTTATGAATGAGGAGGATAAAAAACATTTTGTTAACCCAATGAATGTGCTCTCTATTTTGAGACTCAACTACTATTGAATAAATTTTTACCATTCTGATTTTTTGGGAGAACTATAAAATGTTAGGGGACATAGTTGTATCCTAATATCAATAATAAATAAATCACAATTGTAATCCACATGATGAAAGTAGTGGACGGTATGATCTTGAGTAAATCTAAATCAAACCAAAGACAATCATTCTTATTTTATGATGTGATCCTTATGAAATATTTTTTTATACTATGATTGTATGTTAATGAGTGTGACATTGATCTATGTAATCTTGTTAATAATTTCATATGATCTTTTATAAAAATCATTTTAATTTTTTTTTAATTACAAAATCAACCCCGCCCTACCTGCCCAACCTCCTAGAGATTTCTAATAGACCATGGGGGTCTTTTCACAAGGATTCAAAGCTAGGTACCCTTCATTGATGATATATTGTATTTGAACAACAACTTCCTTTGTATTTTGAGATTCATTCATGTGAATTAATATGATAAATATGTAAATTCTCAATTTAAGGACCATTAATGGGGTTCCCACTTTTGTTAGTAAAATTTATTATATACAAAAACTCCAGATGTTTCCTTTTCTTTAATCAATTTTTTTTATGTTTTGGAGGATATAACTAATGTATTTATTTTTCATTGTAAAGGAGTTTTTATGAAAAAAAATTAATGGTGGAAAATGAATAATGATATTTATACACATAGTATAATTATTTCAATGATTTTAGAGATGAAATTTCATACGGTATAGGAATTATGAAAAAATTGGAATATGGAAAAAAGTAGAAAACTTCTATAAATGAAATAAAATAGAAATAAAAACTAATCTTCATGATTGAAGGTTGATGTATGATGACATCAATGTTGTATGATGAAATGGTAGATGAATTATTAACTCGAGTGAATGATATTGTTATCACTAAAAGAGTTTTTCGTGAAAATATCGAGGATAAGATAGTTGTATATATGATACTATACATTCTTATAGATTATTGTGACGATAAACACTAATTTATAGAAGAATGGGGTCTAGTTTATCATCATTTAGATGATTTATATGTAATTATTGTTGCATATATACTGTGTAAGGGTGTTTCTTTGAGAATAAGAATAAATCTGAATAAAAAATTTCCCATAAATCCTCATGACATGATAAGTGTAATAAATAAGTTAATTAATATGATTATAGATTTTATAATTTAGAACAATGTATGTTTGTAATGTTTGATAAAACTTCATCTCCCATCCAATGATGTTTAAAAAGGGTCATGCAACTTTTTAAAGAAAAACAACCCCATTCTTTTTCATCTATGCTGAGAATGAATTGAACAATTAAAATTATAACATAAATAATAACATTCAACTTATTTTAGGAATCACATTCAAAATGTTATTAAAAGACATTAATGATTCATATTTTGTTGATTCCCATGTACACCAATAAATATCACTCATTGTGTTAGTGCAGTCATAAAAGTGTTGTTTAAATTATTATATTAGATAAATTTTTTATGAAATTTAAATTTAACGAAAAAATGTGAATAAAGAATATATAGATATTCTATGAACATATAATTGAAAGAAAATTTCTTCTAAAAATGAAAAATTTAAAAGTGAGAGAAGGAATCATAGATCAAATAAATAAGTGTTGAGACTCAATAACAATATTTTCTCATAAAAAGGATAAAAAACAGATGACCAAAAAAATTATGAAATACTATTGTCAACATCATGATATCAATTTTTTTCATAGATGCATATTATTTTTGTAGTTATTATTAGCATAGAGAGGCTTTAGGAACAAGAATATAATTAATTACAAATAATCATATAATACAATAGGGTTATCAGGACATAACATGAGTGGGATTCAATACGCTAAATGATTTTATATTAAATATCATCCTAAAAATATATACTTAATGTGGAGAATAAATTTCGCCCATTATAAAGTTGTTTTTGGAGGACGTAAGCAACATATTCACCTTTTTTAAAATTTTCTGACAATTTTGTAGGCCTCATTGTGTATGAATATAAATTATCACATCAAAGAATGCGAATTGTAAATGTAATTAAAGGGATTTTATTTTTAAAATATCACGTTAAATAAACCTACGATTATTTTACATTGATTCTATATAGTGTATGTTATTTTTAATTGAAAATATATTAATATCTCTTCGGAAATGTAAAAAGTTGAAAGGAATCATCACTAAAAATTAAAAATATGGGTCAATCAAAATCAAAGGATTCAGCTCTGTATTCATTATAAAGGAGAAATGAATATAAAAAACAGTGTACATATTAATGGGATATAAAAAATCTATTGATTATGTTTTAGATATGTAATAAATTAAATAGAGTGGTTTTACAGAAAGATAGGTTGTTAGTTCAGGGTTGGAAAGTTAAATGTGTATTGACCGGAGGACAATAAACAAAAGGTAACTTGTTTTAGGTTAGTGGATCTAATAATTCATGTTACATAATATTGAATGTGTAAAACATAATGTGACATTGAAGGTCCGGTCATCATGGTCAAAAGAATATGAGCAGGCTTACATGAGTAGCAAATGTTCCGGATTTTTCTATGTTTCATAGAGAGATAAACTGGATACTCTATGTATGTCAAATGAGAAAGTATTTTGATTCTCCACAAAATAAAGTAATAATTCAATCAACTCATTCATTTGATCTCATTACTTCTATGATGAAACAATCATCAAATAGAGTTAATTATTTTATTTTATCAATGTTTGAATTTAATATTATCACTTTTTTATGTTTATAATGAATATGTTAGAGGCTCTGAAAATGTTCAAGAGTTTTAGAACAAGTTTTGAAAAGGAGTGTGTTTTCCATTTAAAAAAATATTGAGATATAGTTTTGTAGAATATACTAATAGAATATTTGAAGAAAATATTGAGAAGTTTTATATTCACAATTAATTGGGTGAATAATATACCCTATAAAAAATGAAGGTTCTAAATATAAAATAGAATTCTTGTTGAACTGGATCATACTATATTTATTGAGCATGACACTTTTTGGTATTTTTAGAGAAAAACTATTGGTCTATTGATTATCATTATGAAATTTTGTTTGTTATGAAAAAATTATATATTTCATAATATGATATTTATAATATTTGTTCCCCATATTTAAATTTCATAATTTTAGTTTTAATCCCTTTTGATCAAAAATTTAAATGTGTAAATCTTGGTATTTTTGAACAATGATAAGTTAATGAAATCCTCTTTGGTTATAATTTAAATAAAGTAGGTATTATTAATTATAATGAAGTAGTAGGTAATATGTTTTGACAAATTCAATTTTTATTTTTTTGAAAGTGAGAAGAAAGAAAACATGTATAAAAAATTTATACAAGTGAAGATGTTGATATTTTTTTGAATAAAAGTGAAGATGATGAGAATAATCTGAGTTTAAAATATATATAGGATGAATAAGATGATTCTTACTTTTAAATTAAATATGATAAGCCTATCAAATCACATTCATTCTTGAGAAAGGTGATGGAGGTTGTAAATATAAACAATTAACAAGGATATTTGGTTCATACTAGAAATACTCTAAGGACAACAACAAATACCTCACTATTTTTTCATGTCAAACAATTAAATATGAATAAGGTATTAGATATTATAGATTTTGATCAATATATAAATGGACAATGTTATATTACATTGAAAAGATCAAAACATAAGAGTTAGTGCCAAATACAAAAAAATAATGTTATCAGAATAATGTTTGTGTTCAAATCTTAAATCAATGAAAAGGGTGATGTTGAAAGAAATATGGAAAGACATGTATGTAAAGGGAACTAACATGTTAAAGTAGTTTATTTTGATTAGACCATCACACCAGTTTCTATTTTGGATACTTCATTGATATTTCATATTATTGTCTTATTAGGAGAATACAATATTTCCCAAATTAATGTTATGTTTTCTCTCCTCAATAAATAATAGAAAGATGAATTATATATTGATAAACTTAGTTATTTAATTCACGTTAAAGAGTAAAGTTATTCTATAAGGTAAATAAAAATATATAAATATAATATCTAGCCTCTAGAGCATGTAATTCATAGTAATATACATTAATGAAATAGTTGGGGTTCATGAAAGGAATTGGGTAAAACAATATCTACTTTAAATATGATAATGAGTTATTAAATATTATTATAATTGAAGTATATGATATTTTTTATTCTAATAATTTTGAAGGTTATTGTGAATAGTTTTCTTTTGAAATGATGATTTTATTTAAAATTACAATTATCATAGAATTAAAATAGATTTTGGGATAAAAATTTTCTTAACAAGAAAATAAAATACTATTTACTCATGAGAAGTATTATACAGAACATTTAAAGAAGTTTTTCATAGAGGATTCGAAACTACTTTATACACTTGTTTTAGTAAAAATCTAACAATCTTATGTTTAAAAAAGGAATCATTTTGACCAAAATGAATTTATTTTTACTATAATAATTATTTGTATTTAAGATTTTCATTTTACAATATTTTATATGTGGTAAAATTAGGTGTGGGGTTCCTAATTAAACTAAATGAATATTATTTTATAGATGGAAAGATAATTCTTAGGTATATAAACGACACAATAGATTGTGATTTGAAATATGATATCTACAGAATTATTTATTTTTTAGTATTAATATATATATTGGGATGAAAATATTTATTATATAAGTTATAGAACAATTATAGTTTTCATCATGGGTGAATAGTGTTTATGTATTCAAATAGAGAAGAAATGGTTTATATCCTTGAAAACTGGTGAATAATAATATAATTATTTTTCTCTAGCTATAAAAAACTTTTATTGACAATGTGATAATTAAAAGACATCATGGTGTAAGTGATGTTAACAGTGATTGTGGGTATTGATAATCAAAGGGTTATAATTTTATCAATAGAAAAAATTCAAAATTCATAATCAAAGTACTTTAACAACAAATAAATCATCCTCAGGTATCTTGATTAGAAAAATATATAAAATCTGTTTTTTAATAAAATTGAAAAAATATGGGGTTTTCACTAAACTATTCTCAATGTATGAATTTCAAATACTAAGGATAATTGTGAGATTTAGACATCATACCATCTATGGACCAGGAATGGGGATTTCATCCCATGTATCACTTATTACTTGAGTATTTCCAAAAAATGGGTAGAATTAAAACCTAAAACTATTATGTGTTTATTGTATCTATATATTCATAAATGGGGAGTAATTAAAAACCATAGATATTTTTTTAAGTGTTTTGGGAGAGATTGGTTATTTAAGTGGATTATGTATTTTGGGAGTGTGATTAAATGGGGAAATAAGTGAGATTTGCAAGTGGGTATGCGAGTCATACAAACTATTTTAATAATTTTGGTCTGTATGTATATAAGAATCTATAATGTACATGTTCCCAGGATTAATCTTGTGATTTTATGTTTTATTGAATCACATTTGATCTCAACTGGTATCATGGGCACATAAAAGTTAACTTTTCTATTGAAATTAAGAAGATAATGAACATTTTTGATAATATCTTGGAAATAAGGGGATCTAAGTCATTTTTATGGATAACAATATATTATTATTTAATATTCTTATGTCTTACACCATGTTTTCTCTTTATGGATTAGAATTATTGATTTTTATTCATTGATATGTTTATTGATTTTAAAAGTGATATATGTTCCTTTGATTTAATGAAATGTATATAATATTATATTTATTTTCTTGATAGATGTTTTATTAGATGTTTTGAACTTGAGGTGTTTTTAGTAACACTAATTGTAGTTTTTGTGATATCATGTTGAATAAGATTCCTCAATCATGTGGTATATTTTGTAGAGAAGAATAATTTAAGAAGAATATGTGGGTATGTACATTATATATTTTATTTTTCAATATAAAAATAATTTTTAAAATAAAGTGATATTTGTTGTTTCATTTGAGGTAATTTATATTCCATTGTTCTTTAGTATTTTAAGGTGTTTGGGAGAGTGTTTGAGAATTTTGTTTTTATTTGTTTTTTGTTTTTAATGTTTAGTAGGTTTTTTCATATATCTTTTTAGGTATCAAATATTCAATAAGAGTCATTTCTAATCAAGAATAGAGAATAAGAAAAGGAATGTAATTTCAATTATATTCAATTCTACTATGTAACATAGAATTAAACAATCCATAACATTTTTATATGTGTCAATCACACTGTGTAAGTTTCAGTCTAATTTTTTGTGAGTTGTTCTAACAATCAATAAAATCCATTCCCACTTTGTAAGAGTCAGATGTTGAGAATTTTGATAAACATTTGATTTCATAAGAGCCATTATAATTTCATAATATCATGTTTGAGTTATCTTTAAGTTCATTTAAAATTAAATAAGTTTAATTTACCATTAGGATATACCAATTTATGTGAAAATATTAGAAGAGGTTAGGATCAAAAAATAATGTAAAAGACATTTTTTTCACTTTAAACTATATTTACATACTCTATAATATAATTATTAATTTCATGGAACATCATATTAAATCATATGAGTCATTTTACGCATAGTATTTTTTATATATAGAATGCTAGGAAATTTTAATTTAATTATTTTACAATAATTATTTTTTTAAATTTAATGAAAATAGAGTATTAAAATTATAAGATTCTAAAGCTTTTTGTTCATGGTATAAACATTGAAAACCGAGTTAGTTATGAAATCAATTACGTGGGAAGATAGTTTGTGGCATGGAGGAATATTTTACACCACTAAAGAGAGAGATAGGTAGGAATAACTTTTATGATCTTATTGTAACATGTACAGTTGTTCAATGATAACCTAGAATATATTTGAATGAAGAAAGAAGAATCATGTTGAACAACAGAATATGTAGTATATTTTTAAAGGTAGTTACATTTCACCATTTCAAATTTGAAAATATAAATTTAAAGACAGAAAATCATAGATATTATGAAAGCTAATAATTTTTTTTTGGGAAAATAGTTTTCATCGATGAAATTTTATAAAACTATATATAATCAAATTATCAATGATAAATAATGTAATATTAAGTAGAAAAAACATTTTCGTGTGAAAAAATAATAGAAAGGAAAGGGAAAAAATATAATTAAAACATGATGAAACATATATTTGTTTGATGAGTTTTTTATTATCATATAACATTGAAGATATTTTTAGTATTTTTAGAAAAACCACGAGATTTAACTGAATGACATTTTCCTAAATTTTAATATTTACATTTCATGATTTTATGTCGATAATCATTTCCCAATTTTAACCCATTAAAACATATAACTTCAAACAGAATTACTAGATCAAATATATAAGAAAGGAATATTATGGGATAGTGTTTTAATGATTTAAGACAAACTCTTATATAAAAACATGGACTCATAAACAACGGGTTCATCATAATAAATATTATCCCTATGTATGTTCTTCACATATTGTAACCTTGTTAGTCATAACATATTTAAAACCATTCTTCACAACTGGGGAAAAGGTAACATAAAAAGGGTGGGAACAAAATCTCAACAAGGTTATAAATATGTATAAATCATTTTAATTTTCTTAGTGAGCATAAGATGAGAATAAGGGTATGTTGACATAATAAATGTTCATTGTCATAATATAAGAGAATTAGTAGCCATTAAAACACATAACATAAAACATGAGTCGTCGAATAAAAATTTAATATAAGAAAAGAGTCATATTAGTCAAAAATAAAGAGCCATGTGATAATAATACTTGTGAAAATCATCACTATAGATTAATGCAAGATTAATTAAAAAATGTTTGTAACATGAAACATAATCTTAAAATCACCCTTACAATCACTCTTACCATTGAAATAACCTACGTAGTAAATTGAAAAAATATTTGTAGAGAAATTTGACTCTGCATAACTGAATACCTCTAACTAAAGCATTAAAGAGTTATATACTGATAACCCTTAAGCTATAGATGTACCATGATCATCATTCATCATAAAAAATGTTCATGCACTATATAATAATATTATATCATGATAACATTAATTTTAAAATATAACCATACCCATTTTTCATTAATATCATGATTTAGCTATTAAAAGGAAATGAGATCCAAGGAAATCTCTAAAATATAATCAGAATCCATCAAGAGAAAGAATATATATGGTATCATTACACTATATCCCCTATAAATCATAAGTAAAATCAAGGGTTGTTGTCATTGATTAATAAAAATAAAATAAAAAAATAAATTAAACAATATCACTGAGTAAAATAACATTTCAACATTGGAATCACTTTTAAAAAATTAAGAGTTATTTTAGAAAGATATTATTTAAAAATAAACATAGAACATGTGATGTAAGCTTCAAATATTTGAAATAGATTTTTTTGTAAATTTCATTCACGTCGTAATGGTTAATAAAAATATATTTTTCACAACTTCTGTAAAATTTTCCTTATTCAGAAACCAAAAAAAGAATATTTTTAAACCTTTTTGTAAAAAATTAACAATGGGAATAAATTACAATAAAAAATAATTGATGAATAATATAAAAAATTATTGCAAAAAAATTACAAAACATGGATATGGATGAAAAATTTATCCAACTGAAAGGGGAAAAATAAAGAATTATTTTCTTAAAATCATTTTCCATAGGATATTGAGTACCAAATAGAGGTAAACTAGTACTTAAGCATAAAAATTAAAAAATAATCTGAGGATAAATAAACTCAAATGGGTTCATCAAATAAGTATCATTCAATTTATCAATGGAGATTCAATTATATCTAAAATTGATTTAAAAGGGATTGGGATAAAATCTCGTTACTAGATCACTACATTTGAGTCATATTCATCGTGAATGAATACCATCAAATGAATCTATAAATATAATTAAATTTTTGATATTTAGGATATAACACATTAAAGGTGTAGTTTATACACCCCATTCAGTAATTTAGATGTATAACATAAAAATATATCTTATAGAAAGAGAAGTTGAGATGAATAATACTTATATAGATCATATCTCGGAATTGAGAACTAATAAATGGAGGGATTATGTTTAAAATAGTAAATACCCACAAAAAAGTGTAAATACAACATTAATGATTCACTTTTAATTGTAAAAATATTATTTTTTGTATATAATCAATAAAGTAATGATATAATCCAATTGAAGTAAAATAGAGATTAGAAACACTTATTGTTCTAGAAACATTTGAATCCAACAACCTTGGATTAAGTTACATGATTTGTAACATAAAATACAATTATATTTTATGGAGTCATGATATAATAGGTAATATGGAGGCATAAAAATTATATAAAACAAATTAGTTCTATACATTAAAATATACATTAATGATGGGGAATTGAGATGAAATCCCTAAACTCGAGTGCTGGATTACAATGTATATCCTCTAAATCCATTATAATAAACATATATAAATTATTTTATTTCATATAAATTTTTTAAATATTCATTCCTTATCATTAAATAATTTATTTAATTAATTTTAATAAGATATTTAATTTTTTAACCTATAAAGTCTACTTCCATAGTTTTGAGGATGTTCGTTTCATAATTTTAAAACCACTTCGGTGTGCTAACTATGGTGAAAGATGAAATTAGACCATAATCACCAGATTAATGTTCATGAAATAATTATAATTTTTATACATTAATTATAATTTCAAAATCAACCATTATATATGGTTATGAAAAATTAATTATGTTACAATCATAGAGATGGTAAGTCGTACGTAAACTCGGGTAACATTTTCAATTTTCAAGGATCGTGATGGAAGGATCGTGATAGTAATTTTATCATACAAGGAATATGATTGTATCATTAATATCCTAATACATATTTAAATAAACTTATATATACAATCCATGAGATGAATTGATGAAAACTAAATCACATCACTTTATATAGGTGGTAATCCACATCTACGCACAACCATTGTTATGATTTTTTAGTAATGGAATGGTAATAAAGAGATGAAATATTATCATTAATGAATGAAAATTATTTCATGATTATTATATTTATTTAAATTTAATTTTTCTTTGTAATTATTCATTATAGGAATTGTTGGAAGTTGAATGTAATTAGTTCACGCAGTGGTAGTCCTTCATGAAAATGAATGAGTGATTCATTTCCCATTTGATATAAGTGAATATAAATATTAGTTACTCAAGAAATAACATATATCTATCTGTAATATACTTATTTTATTATTAAATCTATTTTGAATAATTTTTTAATGAGGTTTAAGAACAAATAATGAGAAACACTTGCTTAAGAACTATTTTTTTAAAATACATCTTTACGTTTTTTCCCTAATACTTCTTATTTGGGTTTTGTAATAAATTATAAGTATCTATTAGGTTTTTAAGAATGAATGAAATGAAATTTTTATGGTATTTTATAAACCAAAAGTCTTATAATATGTGGATAAGAGCGGAGAGTGGGTGTCCCTGTTTATTAAGGGCAGACAACACATTTTGAATTTTAACGATAGTAAAATTATTAAAGCATAAATCGATATAAATGGCTCCAAAATGGACCATTTCCACATAATATATAACATATGATTAAAAAATGGAAATTGAGTATGTTTAGGAAAAAAATTAGGTCATTTTTACCTTATATATTTTGTTTCACCCTCTCATAAACTTGTTTTAACCTTAATCGTGTTAACATATGTTTTTACTATTTTTAATATACATTATGACCAAATATTATGTTTAACTTATTAATAAATGTTAATTATAAAAATTTAAATTTTTCAATAAATTTTCTCAATTTTAATATACTTAATTGATAAAATTTAATTTAAAACTAAAGCTAGAAAACATAATAAAGGACGATTATTCAGAAACATTTATGTTTTAGTATGAAAAAATATATATAGAAATGTAAAATATAATTTTGATTCCAATAAATATTATTTTATTATCATTAAAAAATCATATTTTAATCTAATAAAAAATATTATTTTACTTTTTAAATTCATTAAAAAGATCTGTTTGAAATTAAAAATAGTATTTCTAATAATTCATTGAAAAATAAAAATTTTAAAAAATTTCTCTAAAATTAATCATAAATTAATATTGATTTAATAAATAAAAAATATTATTATTTTTATTAAATATAATTTCTAATATATCAACAAATTAATTATAATATTCACTCACAAAAATTGATAATTTTTTTTAAAAAAATGTAGTTTAAAAGCATAAAATAACATTACAAAAAGTTATTATTTTATAAGAATTGATCTTTAAAATTTTATTTATTTGGACCTTTATATATATTTTATAAATTTTTTAATTATATTAATACTATACAATTTAACATATAGGTTGAAATGGTCATATTTAAATAACCATATTTAATGGTTTGTTTATGCTCGGTGTTGTGTGTCGTATACTCTATGAAACCTACTATTATTTTTAAATAATCTAGATGTGTTACATTCATCCCTATTTTTTTAAATTGTGTCCTCTCAATTTAATCCCATTCCAAATATAAATAGTTTAAAATATTTTCAAAATCAATTCTACGGAGTGAATGATAAAACGTACACGCATGAAGGGAAAAGTTTTTTATTATTTTAAAATGCATTATATAAAACCCACCCCATCAAAAGGGATAATAAAACATAATTTAAAAAAGAGGTAAATTGAAATATAAGGGGAATTTATAATAACACATAACTAGGTTTCCAATTAGGATAACATTAGTGTGAGGTAAAAATTTAGACATTGAGGAAAAAAGTAATGTTTAAATAATAATAGAGAGTGACACATGACATTGATCATTAGAAGGTGAAAGATCAGAACAATATTATTGTCCCCAATAAATAAATAAATGTGGTTTCTAGGATTACATTCAACTAGGGTTAATTAATATTTCATTCCAATGGGTTAAAATAATATATGAAATAAATTACCACGGGGATTTAATTGTGTTTTTGTGTCAGGGTCTGAAAATAATTAAATGTGTATTTCAGATTTCAAACCCTTGTTTATGTGATTTATTTCTTAAAACAAGTTAAATGAAATAAACCTAAAATTATGGAAATATTTTTACAAAATTTTCAGAGATTTTATTATTGTGACTAATTAATATTTCTATGTATTGAAATTAATTATATAAATTGACACAACTAGTGAATTTGAAAATTATTTAATTACTAGATTTATATAGAAAAAATCATAGTTAAGAGATACACGAAATAATTTCTATTACAACACACCCATGACCTTACTATAATCTCAACATGATGAACATTCCCTATTATGAACATAATATTGGTTCCTATATTGAGTAGAAACAAAACCATTAAAATTTATACCAGAGGAAAACAAGGGAGAGAAGAGAAAAACAAAAAATATTATAAAAAAGAAATTCCTATAGGCATCAAGGAATGATTAGGTAAATAAAATGGTAGCACTTCATCACTAAATAGAAAAACCTTTACTCAAAAGATTTATTTAGTTTTTATAGAGATATTGTTACACAACATGTACTGAAAATTACGCAGCATGTACTCTTGTTAAACCTAATTTTCATGGATTTCTCCACTGAAAGGTGGCCAACCGTGATCCACATTCAATTCTATGTTTCGGTTGTTAGTAGGTTCAACAACAGGATGTGTTTTTGAGAAATATATGTTGTGTATCCCCATGTTTATCCATTAACCAATTAAATAACGATGGTACACAGAAAGTGCATGAAGTATATGGTGTGTAGAATTTGGTCTGCCACTTGGGAATGTAATTGGGTTGATCATTACATTATCTTGAAAAGTACACTACATTTCATTATATATTACACAGTATGTATTTTGTTTTTTTATTTACAATCATCATTGATTTTTTCATTATATTATAAAATATTTAAACCATACCAAAACACTTACACGGAGCTTTTTATTCCAAAAATCATATATCTGTTGAAAATATCCTATATTCACAAATAAATGTAAGATTAAAAATGTTGAAATTTGGCACATCAAACTCCACCGCACTTCGATTTTTTATTTCCATCAATAAAAAATCTTAACATCAAATATAAAATAATCCATAATATATAAGATAGGTATTCAATTAATTAAACATTAAAAAATGATAGTTGTAGTAGATTATTTTCAAAAATCACACAACATAATTAATTTTAAAAATATTCTAGTCACGCCACTTATATATCTCAATTCAATTCATGTATCTTTTTTTTGAAAAAATCAAATTTAATGAATAGATATTTCATTTTCTAATTTAACTTACCAAAAAAATGATTCACCAATCTCCTAAGATCATAAAATCAAAGAATAATCTCAATCTAAATAATATGAACTCTATTCCTATGCTTGAAAGTGATCCGATTATCAATGAGGAATTTAAGTACCAAAAATACTAAATATTTTTCTTACAGTATTATGGAATCTGAGGTTAAGGGTAGGTCGGTGATGATGTGAAAAATAATCTACATGGATTGAAAAATGATTCTGATACATTTGAAAATAAAACATAATATTAAATGAAAAGTATCAGTGAAAATGAATCTTTCATAACCTCTCAAATGTCATCAAAATCATTATCTACTGTTTCTAAAAGGGGTTGCAGATAAGATTTGAGAATAATAAATGAATGTGGTTCATTTTCAATGAAAAATTAATTTTCCAATTTTCATCCGGATTATTTTATGAGGGAAAACATAGAAATACAAGGAATGGTGGTTTTTGAATCATTTCACCTAGATAAAAAGAGAAGCTAGTCCCCCCAAAATAATTACAGGGTCTCAGACCAAAATGTTCTTGTAATCAGTAAACTACCTATTTGAAGATCAATTTATAAATCAGGAAATGTAATCATGTAATTCAGGTAGTAATGATAATAAGGATTGTAATGTGGATTCATATCAAGTCATTTTATGGTCTATATAGGTTTCACCATCATAGAATTTAGTGAGGGTCCCAAATTCAATAGGGAAAAATAGCATTCAAATGATTCAGTCATTTTAATGTGATTTGAAATCTTAATGTTTTGATATAAAACAATAAAAATTTATAGTTTTTAAGAATATCCAAAAAATATATCAAGAAATAGGTTATATGAAATATTATTCTTATGGGAATAGAAAAAAAATATGGAATGAGAATAAAAATTATGTCAATATGGTAATAACCTGGATATAGATAATCAGTAAAATATATCGACATTTCTATGAATTAATATCATGAGTCAAAACGATATTCAAAATTATTTTAATAATACTTTCAAAAATTAAAAATTTGACTAAAACATTTAAAATTCACACTTCTGTATTTTTATATATTTATAATTAATCCATAATCATCCACATAGTAAAATACATTATCTAAATAATGGTTTATCATAAATTAATCAAATGGCGATAGACTAATGTAGTTGAGATACTCTCCCACAATCTAAATATCGTAATTGGTCCTCTAAGTGAAATAGAAAGTTGGAGAAAATGATTTCAAATGACTAAAATCTAAATCATAAAAAATGTAGTGAAATAAGTAATTCAAAAGAAGATAATGAAATTTTCTTTAAAAAAGTATTACCCTGGTAGGGTGCTCAAATTAATTTAATAAGTCACATTTTATATGTACCGAGTTCTCTAGAGTGCATGTTCATGTTGATGAAATAGAAAAAGGTGTAATCATTCTATTATGAAATCACATAGAAGAACCAAAAAATATATGTAATAGAAAATATATACGTGTTAAATAGTCACTAGGTGGCCCTAAGAAAGGTAATGTCTAACCATGGGGGATCCATTAGTGTATGAGTGTCTAAATGGGGTATTGGCACCTCATGGACCATGATCGTCACTTCTATCTTGTCTAAATGACCACTACCAATAAGGGCATAGTGTTTCTCAAGTCATGAATGGAAAGAAACACATAATAATCTATTAGGAATAATGATATAACTTATGGGGAGGATGGATTAATAGAGAGAAGATAAGCATGTGTTAATGGAAATGAAATACCCATGTGTAGTAGATGGATGTCTAGTATACCATCCATTTGATCAAGCTAGCTCTCTATGTTGCCAAGGAGAAATCAATGTCTTTGAGATGGAAATATACATAGGGATCGTTCGAGGGTATGGATGGATGTGGGGTTTTCAATAGATATGTAGGTAAAATTACTTAAGATAAGGGATCTATAGAAGAAGAAATAATAGATAAAGTGGAAGGGTCTTACAATAGAGGAGGTTGTGTTAGAGGGGGTATCAGAGTAGAAACATCCTTAGTGGAATGTGCATCCTCTCTAATTGTGGATGGGGTTATGATATCCTACATCAATACATTACTGCTCCCTCTCTTATGGACCATCCACATGTGAGTAAGAAAGATATACTAAATCCACTAAGGAAAACCTAAGAGAGTATGAAGAAATGAGGTAACAAAGACATTCAAGGGGTGTGCTAGATGAGTGGCAAAAAACCCACCATTCATGTTACCAAAATGACTAGTAAACATATTGAATAAATAAGATGTGGTGAAATATGAGAGTTCAAGGTAGTCTTGTTAGATGAAACTATTTATAATCTCTTTATCATAGTTGGATACGATTCCCTCATCCTCAAGGAATGATAAGAGAATGGATAAAAATAAGCAGTATATAATATGATGAGTTAGTGATATGGCTATAGTTCTCTTTATTAAGGAGAGAGCATACCAGAAACAAAGTCTAAAAGTTACTTCTAGACAATGATAATGTTCTAGTTGTTAGGGAAGGTAATGGTGACAATAGTGGATTTAGTGGATGGATGTGGTTAGAAGCCATAACCTTGTCCGAGGATTTCCATGGTTGGTGAAAAGAAACTTCCCCATAATAAGAATCATACAATAATCACATTATATGTTGGTTTCTTCAACTAGGTGGTCCAGTCAAACTCAAATAATTCAGTAATCTCCAAAAATAAATCTCTAATGGTAGGATGTGTAACCTGAAAAATAGAAATCAGGTGAGGTTTTCCCAATAGATCAACCTGAGAAGGCCTAAATGTTCTATAAAAAAAGTTTATTGGACCCAATAGTTATTCCAAATCATTCGGTATGAAATTCATCCATGCTAGTTGTTCACTAGGATGCACTCACCAAAAACAATACATGGGTAGGGATATGTTCATGATGTTTTGGGTGATGGTTATAGATGTATGCTAGGTATTGATGAGGAAGGTTATAATGATGTGATAGTTGGTGGTGTTGGTGTCATGGAAGTGGGAGGACTTTGTGCTTCTATATAAGATGGTGCATGTAAAAAAGAATTCAGAGCTTGAAAATCCAGTTTTTGGATGAGTGGAAATCCAATATCAGAATGTGCCACTAGATTACTCACATGGATATTGTGTTTAGTTTGTGAAGGTACCAGGAAGCAGTGGAAGCCTAGTAACATGGGATTTAAAATTGTTTCCATTGATGACTGACATGATCTCATCATCATCGGGGAAATGTTTCCCAGTTACAATATGAGGATCCTGCATAAGAAATTTTAAGAACAAAAATTAAAACCATTACATGAATTGTTATATTTGATGTCATGACCAACATATGATCATTATTGGATATCATTGATCAAATAATATGATGTCAAATTCATCTAGAGCATCCACACACACTTCAAGAAACTGTGGGGCACCGATCATCAAAATTGATGCGCTAGAACAAATATCTAAACACATCATTGACACTTCAATGATCACTGAAGCACCTTTCTTGTGATGCATGAGAGAGATTTCGATTCGAGCTATTGGACCCAAAGTATATATCTCTAGAATGTGAGAGAGATGAGAAGAGATAGAGTCGATCTGAATAGTACTTAGACAATCCTTCTCTTCCTCTCTATATAATGTGTAATACACATTCCCAAAATTACCACACTAGTCCCTTAAAATTTTTACATTATATATAAATGGTATTATTACTACAATACTCATCAATATAAACCATTTATTATTATTTTCATTATCTTGTAAAACAATGAGTATATTATGTGATAATACATAATACATAAATATGACTCATAGTTCCCTCAAATATTAAATGAACCATGAATATTATAAACTAAAATCCATTCAAATAATATTTTTAGGAATTTAATTTAAAACTTGTAAATACATTTAATAAATAAATTGAATGAAAATTATTACTTACAAAAATCATAGTAATTTATATATTCCATGGTGATCGTATATTCTTGGAGAAAAACCAAACTCTAGTGGGGGGGTACATTAACTTATTTACCTATTCCATGAAATATGGAAGATTCTGGAATTCACTATTTGGTGTGACCCTCTAGGCCCCTAACTTTATAGTAGTGAAAACTATTCACAGACCATGAGTGGGATAAAGAAACCGATCATGTCTCCTAATGAGACAAGTATATTTATAGAAAAGGAAACCAATTTATGAACACACATTGTGTAATATAATCTATTTGTCCATAATATCTCATAATGTAAGAGACACACCTTGGCCATCAACGTTTTTATTATTTATTATTTTTGGATCTAACTAGACATATTCACCTTCAACTTTCATGACCATGGGCTTATTGAGGAACTACTATACTAATCCACAATCCCTAAGATATACTACATCCTTATCCTGGTGGTGACAAGTATTTTTATGAAAATTAAACCGATTTCATACCACCAATGATGCACCTAACACAAGATACCTCAACACGTATTCAATTTCATGGTTTTTTCCTTGTATCCATGTACGCAGTCAAATGGAACACATTGATAATGATCCCATTTCAGGAGGCCGATACACATTTACATCGAATCATCCAATGACACCCAAATGATGCAGTGTTCTTATTTGTAGGTCTATCCTCGTGATCTCACTAATATAGAGCAGAATGTGTGAATATCATGAGAAGAAGTATCATTGATTATGAGCTCATAACACCATATGGTCAAAAATATACTAGGTCTAGTCAGTATGATGTATCTAGACCATATGTCATATATTTTAGATTAATTTCATGGTATCTTGGTGTTCCAATTATATTCAGGGATCTTTAATAAAATTTTGATATGATAACTAATCTATGGACATTACCATTAAAACGTGGATGCAAAAATATCTACACTATAATAGTAAGAATACATCATGTATATCTAATTTTATACACAACTAGTACTCTGCCCGTGCAAATGCACATGACTATTCAATTTTCATTCAAATCATCTGGTTTTCTGTCATTAAAATAAATTGCACTGTCGTTGTATTTCAAATAATGTTAAGAATAAACGATGATAATGAAGTTATTAGGTTACCCATGATTGAAGGAAATGAAGTAAAGACTAATTGTGATGGAGATAATAAATGATGAAATGGAAGAGGTAGAGATAAGAGACATGGATGAAACTGAAGGTGGAGGTGAGGGAGGAGGTGGAGGCAAGAGGTGAGATTGCAGTAAATCATGGAAGGAAATGTAGAGAGTTTTAAGGTATCTAGATTTTGAATGGATTGGATGGTCTTGTGAAGATGTTGGGATGAGGATTAGTAGGAAACATGGTTGCATTCAGTGGGGTTTCTTTAAAAGATAATGTAATTGAGAGTTCATCTTTTTAACCTAATCATCATAAATAAAATTCACTTTATGATACATAATATTATCACACTCCCTTGATTTAATTTCATAGGATATTTTAACATTAGTAATATATATATATATATATATATATGTTGTTATGTCTAGAAGAATACCAAAATATTCCAATAATAAGATTATTAGTTGGTACTGGAATCATGGTATCATCCATGAAAACAAATCAATATAGTAGATTAAAAAAATAATATGAATAACTCATGAGTTCTTCTACATGAATATTTATGAGCCTTTGGTGTATTTTGAACCTATGATGGTGGAAATTATAGACTATTTTGATAAATTCTATCTATCCTAGAATCATCTAAATTATATATTTAATAAGAAATAAAATTGATGAATGGTTCATACATATGAAATATTTCTCCTGAAAGTAGCACTCATACAATGGAATTCATGGTCGCAAACATATGCTCGAATTCCCCCACCAACATGCTAAATCCAACAAACAACAAATAAATAAATTCTTCTAATTTGGAAACCATAGTGAGAAATAAATTATTCCACATCAAGAGATTCCAAACAAAGTTAAGTTTGGACAACTGTAACAATTCTAACTAAAAAGAGAATACATGTAAATGTTAGTTCTCTTATAGGGTCGAGATAAGAGAGAAGAGAATGAACCTCGTCATATGAGAAATAAATTGTAGCGAGACCTCCCTGTCGATACTTCATAGGATCGATGTTCAAAGGCATGGACTCTCCATGAGTATGCCGCCGATTATTTTTACAGACAACAATGTCTGCACTTTATGACAATGTTATTGTCAATAAAAATTAATGTACCTCCATGAATTCGTGTACTAATTTCCAAAAAATCAGATTCAATGATATGTAGTGTTTTAATGGACTATTTCACTTCAATAGAATAGTAACTACTGGTGGTTCAATCAAATATAAGTAAATTTCAGGTTAAAGAGTTCAGTTATAGAAAGTGAGAAGAGGGTACCTTGTGGAATTATTTGGAATAATTGGAAACCAACAATTTGATTGATTCATCATCCATTTTATAAAGTATTACAACTTCAATCCCAACATTAAGAACAGAGGGGGCTTGAATAATCATTCCACAAAATGTTTTTGGTGCACCATCCATGGCTTCAAGTTGTGGAACTGAAAGCTCAATCTTAAAGATCTGAATGTTGCTTCAAAAAATGATTCGATGATTAGTATAATCAAGGCCACCAACTAATTCATCAACATTTGAAAAATAAAAGGTCACCAAACACAACCCCAACAACATGTTCAACCATAATCGATTCCACCAGGATCTAGAGTACCCTGCAACAAAACTTAAACAGTTTATGTTTTTTGTCATAAATTTTTGTTACAAGTATTTCAAATATATGGTCATCCAACTGAAAAATACAGATTTAAACATTATATGGATTACATGAATTGTAGTCTTTAATAAACTATGAGATAAAACTTGTTCAAAAAATGTACAGATTACATGATACACATGATTTTAAAAAATTTAAATATTAAGCAGATGATGCTACAAATCTGTTTGACAGAAAATGATAAAATGTTAAGAATCTACAGCTTATAGATTGCAGAAATCCTAAACATGTTTTTCAATGGAAACCAGTTTGGGATTTCCAAGATGCAACTTTTTTTGAACCATCACTTTACCATTCATAATAATGTTATTTGATTCGAACCCGTATCCTCAAATCAACTAAATCCAAACAATGGAATCCCGACGAACGATCAAATCCCATTAAGTTGACATATGAGAACAAATGAATCAAAAAAATCCATTATGCAAGATGTTTAGTTGGTAAGGGTGATATAAGCTATTGGTTACAGATCTAGTAAAGGATTTATATCGGATTACCCCATAGTAACACCCATAGATTCTGTTTTAGGGATGCCTTCATCTATCCCGCACTTATTCAGAAAACTCTAGATGAAAATCAGAGGAGCATATTTGACAATATTGTTCTGAATAATGATATAGATTGTTCTATTTTCACTGGTTCTGCTTCAGGTATTTTCAATTTCAGGGAAGTTCATATTATCTAGGTTGTGACTAATTCTCATAACCTATGGGGAGTGTTATTATGGTGAAAAGTGTTTCCAGTAAAATAATTTTTTCTTCTGTGGTGTATTCAGTATAATACTCTCTCTGCAGATGATGACGTCCAGGAGAAATTAGAGGTGTGTTTTACAGACGCTGCTACTCAACCCATCTCTCTTCATCATCTACAAAAAATTTCAACATGTTTAAATGCCAATAGTGGGTTTTGATGCTCCAACAAGTAACACATTATTTAAGAAAATAATAAAAGATCTATCCAGATCCAATGTTATTTGTTTAGAACACTACGCTGAAAAAAATGGCACAAATCTCCAGCACCATTGCTTCTCACCTAGCTCTAATAATAGAAATTCAAACCATGTAGACATCAATATTCATAATTTTTCAAAAACTTCAATCTATATGAGAACAATCCATCACTATTATAGAAATATATCATGAGATAACAATTCAATGATATAGCTAATTGATGGAGTACAACTCGAAATTATTAAACTATTGATCCTATTTTGTACAGTATCTATACAATGATTCATGCCATTATATTTTCCTCAAAATATGAATTATTTTCCTATCATTACTAAAACATGTCCCGCATAATTAGCAAAAATTATGAGGAGTTGAAACAATACTATGATCAAAGTAAGATAGTATATTTCAAGAGCTGAACTATCACAATATTTTTAGAATTCTGTAAATTAGATGACAAACGCACCTGAAGAAGCTGTTTCACTGTTTTGAGTATCTTTAGGTAGAATCTGGACTGTAGCATCAACACCATCTTTCCCCATAAGAAATTCTAAATTATCACCAATTATTTCATAAATAAGCATGTGGGAAATAGAAATTAACATATTTAGTTAATCCTCTAATAAATGACCAGCTGCTCAATAAAAAAGTCGAATTCACTACTCAAATTAAATACATGTTTTAATGGTTTAAAAACCATTCACTGATCAAATTAAATACATACAATGCTCAATGAGATTATATGTAGTCTGAAAAATGGATCACATATCATATTTAATATAATTAAAAGTATTTATTAACTGAAACAAAATAAAATGACCCAATGATTGAAAATGTACCCTTGCTCCAGTGTTCCATGATGTTGTTCTTCTCCAAAATCGAGTTTAAGTACACCATGTCACCTTGTAAGAAGGATCGAAACCCGACAGGAATATTGAATATACTGAATATATTGAAAACATAAATTTGTGGTACAGACTATTTCAAAAAAATGTTAAAAAAATTACAAATTAATTTAATCACTCTATATAATTATATATGTGCAGACCTGTATAAGGTGAGAGAGGAATGTCGGGTTATGATAAGTCACTATGAAGACCCACCGGTTTAATGTTCATGTATAGTAATGAATGAAACTGTAATGTTTTGTGTCTTTTTTCTTACAATGAAAACAGTAATAAATATATAGTTACATAAGTGTGTTCTAAGATGTCTATAAAGATACTGATTTAATTGTCATTATCAATGACAAAAACCACTTTATAGCTGTTATGTTCAGTTGAACGACGATGGATTGAAACATTGAAATTTGTTACATCAAATAGACACACATTAAGATAAATACATAAATAAGCATACAAGAAATCAATATGGTACTCAAGCATTAATATAATCTTTCCCCATAACAGTTGTCATACATATTTTCAGATTAATGAAACATACATTCAAGAAAATATCGTGGATGATCCAAATTGTGGTTGAATGATCAAATAGAAATAAATAAATAAATGATTTTTGAAAATACATGGACCAAGTAAACATAACCCCTGAAAATAGAAACCAAAAAGAAATTTCATTATTATATGGATCCCATGAGATTTGATGTAGTGAGACATAACTTTAGGGAGACAAACATCCTTAGAATCCCATAAGTGTAACTCAACATCATTCAGTGATGACAGTAAAACACATTCAAAGTTCGAATTATAAATAAGCATAAAACAGTTTAGCGAACATAGAGTTACATAGGTAAAAAAACACCAATAGAAAGAAGAAATTATGACTACATAAAAATTATCAACTCCAATACATTTTTGTATATCTTCAAAATTTTCTCCCGCTATTGAATCTGTATCTCCATAGCAACTACTATACTTATTTTATTCCCTTTCATGCAACAAAAAGTAATATAACATTCAACACACAACATGTCAGAATTAAAAAATAAGTAGGAAATGAAAAAAATGAAGTGATACATGTGGATATGTGAAGTTCTTCTGAATAGATACAAACCTGAATCAACAACCATGACTTCTCACTCCATTGCATCAATTTTAAACAAATGAGAAATAAACGACTGAGGAAACCTGAGGAATTACACTAACCATTCAATACTTAGCTACTGGAATGTTAGATTCAATGAATTATCTAAACATATAACTACACATATAATACATGAAAAAATACATAAAGGGAGGAGTAGTATCATGAGAGGAGGTTATTTAGAAAATGAGAACTATTTCAAACAAAATTGTTTATATGTTTGTATGACAAAATGGTTCAATGATTGTTTTTATGAAGACATTACTATATTTCAATGTTAATAACGAACATGAAGGGTTGTTCTTATAATAAGTATGAGATGTGCAGAAGATTAATTATAATACATAAAGAGAAATAATTTTTCAACAAAAAGAGATGGTGTTATGTTTAGATATGGAGAAATTTTTTCAGAAAGTGGAGGATATATATTTTATCAAACTGCAATTAATCAGTAAATGCATTACCCTGGCTTATCTGCATCCTTTGTGTAGCTACTAAGGAATACAAGAATGAAATGTTGATATTGCGACCTCTTTAGTTTCCTCTTAATCGCTCCATACAATCCATATCAGAACAGTTGTCACATTTAGCATGACAATCCTTGTTTTTTTGAAAACATGCATTGATTCCATGTTATGTGAAGTAAAATAAATTTGGGTCCATGAAAATAAAAGCTGAGATATTAACATATTAGACAGTACAAAGAACATGTCACATACCTTGCTCGATATAGGAGGATGTAGGAATGTTGGAGAAGTGACTTCTTCACAGTGATAAGTGTTCTTCCACTTCCTGAAAGAATTATTTAGACACTTCAAATTGGATTCATATTCTATGGTACTCACGAACCCATAAATAGTATGTACTTTTTGAGGGGTCATGTCGGACGTCGGGTGGAGGGAGCAGTTCAGGCATCTGGTGGAGTACTATACCCACATGCATGGATGTGACAACCCCCCTCGTTCCCAATATCAATATCATATCTGCAACTCATGTAACATCAAAAAAAGTATTGATATTAAACATTATATGGTAAAAATAAAATAATATAATAAAAAAACATTTACCTGTAGACAACCCAGGAACATTGGAAGACCGCATAAATATTTGCATCAGATACAGGAATAATGCACAATGTGTATATGCACATCCTACCCCTTTACCATCCACCCCCTCATTTTCAAACAATAGGATGATAAAAGCAGTATTAACATAAGAAATATTAATTTCATAAATAAATTACAGACCCTTATCACCACTTATTATACAGTGGTTCAACCCACCATGCAACTTCTGCGATAAAATTGCTTCAAATAGACAGTAGAATGTGCATACAAAGAGCTCAAGGTTCATACAACTCAAGTAAATATATCAAAACATGTCCCTTTAAATAAAATTCTTATCATTATAGGAACATGATATCATCAAATACAAAAAATGCCCAAGATCATCATTCTTCATAATAACATTCAACAATTCCAGCATAAACAGTCAGCATAAAAAACCTATAGCGTAATAAAAAATGTGAAGCATTATCCTCCTCTAGCATGAGCGACGTCCATTATAAAGAAAATTGTGAAGAATGAGAACATGGATTTCCCAGAAATGAAAAATTTGAAAACTGCATATTAAAAAAGAAGCATATTCAAATAAATAGAATGCAGTATGGGAACAGATCTGCAAAACGGGTTGAATGAATAAGTTGGATGGATATTGAGGAAAATTTATGCAATGAAGATGGATGGAATTGCAACTAAGTAATCACTAAACCTGAATAATCATTGTACTGTGATTGCAATGAACCACATTTATACCAACATCAAAGAAACATATATACATTACACACAAAAAATACAATGAAATCTCATTATTTAATGTCACATAATGTAGTATGAGGTACCCATTGATATGAACTATCCTGTAATTTTACAAAACGACACATATACCTACATTAACGAATGTATATACTATACAGAAAAGAATCATTTGAAAATATAATATTCATGTAAAAACAATGCTATATGGGAACACATCTGCAAATCTGTTGGAACGAATACCTACAATGTATATTGACGAATATATATGTAGTGAAGTCAGATGGAATTACAACTAAATATTATATAAAACTGAATAACAACTGTACATTGATTGTAATGAACCACACTTATACCAACATCATATAAACATATAAAGATTGCACAAAAAATAGAAAATCAAATCTACAAATTGAATGTCAAATTATCCACTAAAAGGTACCCTTAAAAAAGAAGTGGAAAGTTAGTTTCATTAAAAATAATGAACCAAAGACACAAATATCCAAAATAGTTACAATGAATACCTCATATGGTTATCAAGGAATATTTATACAGTGAAGACGGAAGCAAAAATGGGAGTAAATATTCTCTAAACCTCACGAAGCACTATCATGTTATTGTAACGAACCACAGTCATAGCACTATCAAAGAAACAGTTATAAATTAGACTAAAAATATACAAGCAAATATGCAATCAGAATATAATGTAATGTAGTAAAAGGTACCCATACATGGGTTGAATTTTCATACTGATGTGCGAAATGAGACAACATACACATGAAAATAACTACAGGAAGATTTCATTCGGACATCGTATTGTAGAATGGAGGAATCTGAACATCTATTCAATGACAGGAGCTCGCATATAGAGAATCTATAAATGGATGAAGCAATACAGAAGGTGTAGAAAAGAGGCAGTGTGTCAATGTTAATTGTAGATTAGAGTACACAGGGCACCACACACTGAATGTTGTCGTGAAAGGTGCGGTAGAAAAGAGGCAGTGTGTCAAAGTTATTTGTCGAAGTAGGTCGCTACCTCGAAACAGAAAATCTGATCGGAAGAGGGCACATCGTCCGGGCAGGAAGACCAGTCTCCGTCGAATGAATCCTTCATAGTACAACATGGGAGCATGAGGTGATGTCGTCAAAGCCTGAAGTAGCGCAGGGTGGAGGAGCCGGTGGCGGAGCAGGCTGAGCAGGCGGAGCAGGCTGAGAGGATTTAAGTGAAGCAGACAACGATGACTGGAAACACGAGCGAGGTGTGGGGAGATCATCGGGTATGTTGGAGCTAATGGGATAGATAATGTAGTATGAGGTACCCATTGATATGAACTGTCCTGTAATTTTACTAAATGAAACTTATACCAACATTAATGAATGTATATACTATACAGAAATGGATCATTTAAAAATAGAATATTCATGTAAAAACAATTCTATATGGGAACACATCTGCAAATCTGTTTGAATGAATACCTACAATGTATATTGACGAATATATATGTAGTGAAGTCAGATGGAATTGTAAATAAATATTATATAAAACTGAATAAAAACTGTGCTTTGATTGCAATGAACCACACTTATACCAACATTAAATAAACATATAAAGACTGCACAGAAAATAGAAAATCTAATCTACAAATTGAATGTCAAATTATCCACTAAAAGGTACCCTTAAAAATAAGTGGAAAGTTAATTACATTAAAAATAATGAACCAAACACACAAATATCCAAAAAAAGTTACAATGAATACCTCAGATGGTTATCGAGGAATATTTATATAGTGAAGACGGAAGCATGAATGGGAGTAAATATTTTGTAAACCTCACGAAGCACTGTCATGTTATTGCAATGAACCACAGTCATAGCACCATCAAAGAAACAATTATAAATTAGACTGAATATATACAAGCAAATATGAAATCTAAATATAATGTAATGTAGTAAAAGGTACCCATACATGGGATGAATTGGCATAATGATGTGCGAAATGAGACAACATACACGTCAAAATAACTACTGGAAGATTTCATTAAGATATCGTATTATAGAATGGAGGAATCTGAACATCTATTCAATGAAAGGAGCTCGCATATAGAGAATCTATACCTGGATGAAGCAATACGGAAGGCGTAGAAAAGAGGCAGTGTGTCAATGTTATTTGTAGATAAGAGTACACAACGCACCGCTCACCGAATGTCATTGTGAAAGGTGAGGTATAAAAGAGGCAGTGTGTTAAAGTTATTTGTCAAAGCAGGCCGCTACCTCAAAACATAAAATCAGATCGGAAGAGGGCCCATCGTCCGGGTGGGAAGACCGGTTTCCATCGATTGAATACTTCATAGTAAAACATGGGAGCACGAGGTGATGTGGTCAAATCCTGAAGTAGCGTGAGCTGGAGGAGCAAGTGGCAGAGCAGGCTGAGCAGGCGGAGCAGGCGGAGAGGATTTAAGCGAAGCATACAACAATGATTGGAAACGCGAGCGGGGTGTGGGGAGATCATCGGGTATGTGGGAGATAATGGGAGAGATAATGTAGTATGAGGTACCCATTGATATGAACTGTCCTGTAATTTTACTAAACGACACTTATACCTACATTAAAAAATGTATATACTATACAGAAATGAATCATTTGAAAATAGAATATTCAAGTAAAAACAATGCTATATGGGAACACATCTGCAAATCTATTTGAATGAATACCTACAATGTATATTGACGGATATATATGCAATGAAGTCAGATGGAATTAAAACTAAATATTATATAAAACTGAATAACAACTGTACTTTGATTGCAATGAACCACACTTATACCAACATCAAATAAACATATAAAGATTGCACAGAAAATAGAAAATCAAATCTATAAATTAAATGTCAAATTATCCACTAAAAATTACCCTTAAAAAATAAGTGGAAAGTTAATTACATTAAAAATAATGAACCAAAGACACAAATATCCAAAATAGTTACAATGAATACCTCAGATGGTTATCGAGGAATATTTATAAGGTGAAGACGAAAGCAAGAATGGGAGTAAATATTCTCTAATCCTCACGAAGCATTGTCCTGTTATTGCAATGAACCACAGTCATAGAACCATCAAAGAAACAGTAATAAATTAGACTGAAAATATACAAGCAAAAATGCAATCTGAATATAATGTAATGTAGTAAAAGTTACCCATACATGGGTTGAATTTGCATACTGATGTGAAAAATGAGACAACATACACGTGAAAATAACTACTAGAAGATTTCATTCAGACATCATATTATAGAATGGAGGAATCTGAACATCTATTCAACGATAGGAGCTCGCATATAGAGAATCTATACCTGGATGAAGCAATACGGAAGGCGTATAAAAGAGGAAGTGTGTCAAAGTTATTTGTAGATAAGAGTACACAGCGCACTGCTCACAGAATGTCATCGTGAAAGGTGCGGTAGAAAAGAGGCAGTGTGTCAAAGTTATTTGTCGAAGCATGCGGCTACCTCGAAACAGAAAATCAGATCGGAAGAGGGCACATCGTCCAGGCGGGAAGACCGGTCTCCGTCGATTGAATACTTCATAGTACAACATGGGAGCACGAGTTGATGTGGTCAAATCCTGATGTAGTGCGAGGTGGAGGAGACGGTGGTGGAGCAGGCTGAGCAGGCGGAGCAGGCAGAGAGGATTTAAGCGAAGCAAACAACGACGATTGGAAACGTGAGTGGGGTGTGTGGAGATTGTCGGGTATATGGGAGCTAATGGGAGAGGTATTGCCGGAAGCTGGTGGGAATCGGAGGGAAGGAGGTAGGGGAAGGTGGGAGAAACCCTAGTTGTGGAGGGAATAGTAATCGCAGGATAGAGGCGTGGGGAAAAGATCGTGCCTGTGAGGGTGTGTGAAAGAGGGAATACGGGTTTTGGGTGGTGTGGCTGATGGAGAGAGCGACACATGTTGGAGAAAACCTTACTTTAGTATGTATATAGATATGATAATCAATGGTAATACATATTTGGGTATAGGATATCCACTATTACAATACTCCCACTTTAACTAGAGAAAACATGTTAACTAGCTTGTTTAGATCCCATAAGATTAATAAATATTTCTGCAGAGTCATAGATTTAGTTGAGGGGTTTCCATGATTCTATTATGTGGAATTTATGTTATATATGATAAAAAATCCTTTAATAAAACTTATAAAGAGATGGAATCCACATGTATATCCCTTTTTAAAAGTTCATTAACATGACATATTGTATATTTAGAATATCATAATTTACATTATGATAATACTTTACATACTAGGTGAGATTCTATGAACTAGAACCAATCATTACATTTAATTGGTTTTTATCTACCTTGGAATCTGCAACAAAAATTGTATTTGTAGGTATGGCTATGATGACATTTTATGAACTTCTATCACAAAATGTCTTATCCAAACTATGATATTTCATCACATGTATCTAAGTCAAATTATTTATTGTCCCCTAAAAACTTATATCAATCATTCTTTACATTCCTTGTAGATATCTGTTGTAATTTCTGAAATACAATTAAATAGTTCTGACTACTTCACTTGTATTTCTCTTAGAGATAACTAATTTTTTCCTAATATAATTTATATCATGGAAATATATATTCATGTATGTTTCATGGAATGTGTGATCGATCCATCACATAAGTTCATGGAATTCAACTCACCAGATTAATATCCTCCCATGTCCCACACATGTCAACTTGGGGAGATATATTCCATGCGACACTGACAAAAATTCTAAATCAAATTGTTCTAACATGTATTTTTTAATACTGTGTCACTATATTTACAATTTACTAGGTACAAGAAACTGATAGATGTTCCTCATTAGATCTTGTTCCCATAATCATAGGATTATACTTTATGTCAATCACTGGAGAATTGAATGTTTCATTCTAGTCTTAACTTACTTGAAGACCAATATTTATTTTCAATATGTTACTAGACATATTTCAAATGTATAATAGTATTTCTTAGACTATCCTCTAGTTGAAACATGGAAAACATTTATTTCAAATTAATATTCTAAAATCTAGTTTCCTACTTCAATCATAAACAGGATTTCAATAACATGCTACCATTATTGGTATTCCATGTCGTGGTCATCTCATTCTGGTTTAATCTTATAGAAAACATCCATGATTGGTGTTCATGACTTCTAATTATCGTATATTTGATCATAGAAAGTATATATGACAAGTAAAATTCTAATGCGTATTTTCATAATTACATTGGGTAACCAATCGAGCCATATTGGTACTATGCTTATACCATCCATGTGTCATTTAACTTTAATACCCACCGTTGTATTAAAAATAATAAGACCCTTTCCATTTTGATACAAGGAATCCATTATTTAATTTTAATTGATATTTTTAATCATAGACGATTTCCATATACTTCATACTCATTGTAATTATAATTCACAGAGAATATTGGATCACCGAACCCAGTCCATACCAATCCATCACTATGGTTTTAATCTAACTTCACATTATGTGTCTCTGGAACATTCATGCTCAGTAAGAACTTGTGGAACTACTTCTTATGCCAACTATATTTCCATGTTATGCATTGGATAAACCCATGTCAAACTGGATCCCACTACATCAATATATATTTTCAACCGTTTATAAAATTTTGTCTATAAGTTGAATACCACATTTCTATCTTAGGTATTTATATGATATCTGATGAAATTGTTGGGTAATTACTTAGAGGCACAAAGTGTTTTCATTGACACAAGTTCACTTATAGCCATAACGAACACTTTTAATGTAAACACATATACTTATGACATAATAGATTTCCACCATACAATGCCTTATATGATATCCATTTTTCATGATAGTTTGCCAATGGTTATGGGATACCACTATTATTTGAGATGCATATCATGAAATATAATCTATGATTATTTAATTTTCAATATTGACATTGATTAGATCATAACATTTATATATATAAAATGTGTATTTAGGAATTTCGCCACGCTACATTTTTCTTATCAAGGTGAAGATGTTGTACTTCATCATCAATCCTCCCCATTAACATCAATTTTATGAGGTAGAGTAGGTAATGTACATTTAATAATTACCCAATACTGTATTATATTGATCGGAGAATTCTTGGTAAAGATGTTAATTAGCATGATGGGTAGATGAAACTCATATCTTGTAACCATGCATATATCATACTTCAAATTATTATTCTATAATAACTTAATGTAATATATTTAAGTATTTTTACCACTATCATTCCCTAAGAATAACTCATGGTCACCTATTGAAATATTTCCAAAATCCTTATGGCTTACCTTTTATTCTAAAGGTTCATTTTTTCAAAAATAAATATATACATCGAAAATACCTAAGGTGTTTAGCTCGATTGAGTCTAAATAACATATTAGTTATATATTGGGTGTCTAATTTTAGTTTTTATTGAAAAATATTTCCTTTCCACATTTGTGTAAATAAGTCTTACATTTTATATTCAAGAATTATTTCTTATAATTCAAGTATTACTGAAATTTTGATTGAGTATTAAACATGATAAATAAAATTCATTCCTAAAAACTGAAAAATTTCTTCTTAATTACAAAGGATATTCAAGTTAAATTTTTTGTTTATACACAATAATAGTTTTACAAGAATCATTCACTTGGAAATATAGATGTTGTTTACTTCTCACTAATGAATTCAGAATCACCCTTTCTTGGCAACTTGGAGAACGTACTCTACATATATTAATTTTTCTATACATACCTTGTTACTATATTTAAATAGAAATAGGTTATATTCATATTATATTCAATACCCAAGAATTATTTAAGAAAAAAATACTTATATTTGATGAATATTCACTAATTACAAAGTGGTTAATTGATTCTTTAATTCAGTTAATTACATTTAAACATCCATATGATTTCATGTTATGCAATTCAAATAACCTCCTATTTATATCCAACTTCATTAAACTGAAGGATAGTAAAAAATTTCTTTTGGAGTTACATACTATTGGAATTTTTCCTTTGTCATTAAAATTTTTCTACTTTAGAACTAAAGATGACACATTCTTTTTCTATCCTATTTTCATAAAAAACATTACTAAAAAGGAAATGAAGCATTTAATCAACACTATTTGTTTTGTATCCTAAAAATTGACTTCTATAAATTGGGGAAAATGATATGAGGAATGGATCCCTTGAAATATTATGATTAATATTTCTATTTACATCTATCTAATGTAATTTTCACTTTAATCATATCTTTCTCATGTTCCCCATTTAGACTTCTAGGAGATGATACTACATGTTATATCATCTATGTCCTGATGAAGGGACTGCAACTGTCACCATATATTAACACAAAAATTATGACATAACCATCATAAGAAAAATACATTAGTGTACTATAATAATTATTACACCCTTTTTTGTAAGGTATTTTAGTATGTATTGGGGACACTGATACCTTGAATTTTTCAATATCATAGTATTTTGGACAAGTGGGTTTACTACTATTAGAAACACATGTCAGTGTGGATATTAACATTTTTAATTATTAATTTATATAGGTCTTGTGGTATAATATTGAATTTTATACAATAATAAAAACTAATATATTTGTACTTCTTAACTTGATTATCAAATTTAAATTTTTTATTAAAAAATTAAATCATTAAATGTCTCCCACAATTTTATCTAAATATAGGAACCCACTTTTCTTGAATCAGAATACTCTATCGCATGAGTATTATAGGGGAAATTATCCCTAAACCTCCTCTCATAGTCCAAAATGTATTGAAACAACACTACATCAGAAGTTTCAAGATACATGTTTTACTGAACAACTACATTAACTCGCGGTTCCTTAGTCTGCTGAGTGATCTCCAAGCTTGTAAAATCATATCTCGATTCACTCAAATATTGCCTCTAAAATGATAGAAAGTTATTTGTGTCTAATCCTTATTCAAACATAGTTATTTCAACCCACCACTATCATAAGAACTCCCCAGTAATAAGATGCACCCTTAGCTACAGCAGACCGAACTCCCTAATTTGTCCAAATTATAATGTTTAAATGTTGTTATGAATTATTATTTTTTGGGGGGTTTTATTAATTTTAATTTATGAATGAAATAATTTTCTATTTCATAATAATTAATTATGTGTTCTGAATCTCAAATGACCATTCAATTAACTGGAAAATATCCATCGCGTCACATGTTCATTTTGTATGTGTATTCTTTTTTATTATTCTACGTGATCACGTATAAACTAAAAATTCAAAAAATAATAATCCATGTAAAAATAAAATCATGACATGATAAGGGGTCGATATGAATGGATAATACATTGAGTTAATATTGGATCAACCTAGACCATAAGGGAAATAACTTGTGTCATGTCGTTTTGACTCAAGATGCAGCAGTTTCCTATACAATGCATAAAATCCTATCTGGTGTGTTTCCATAGCAAGGAATGAAGTGTGGATCTTCTCATCTCAAAATTATACAATAATAATTACTCAAAGATAAGGGGGGTTCTTAAGAGTAAAAAATTAACCATATAAAGATGACACACATACCCTTATACATTTAATTACACTTAAACAACACACATATTACAATTTGTAAAATTTTTTCTTACAAAGAATCATTTAAAAAATTAGACAAATAAATTAAAAATGCACCTGACAAACATTGGATAGTCTAGGGTTCATGATTAGTATTATTCACATTAAACTCACATATTAAATTAAATAAAGAATCAATAAATAAACTTGGATTAAATAATACACGATGGAATATTTAGGGAATTAAAATTTATTAATATTTTAATTTAATATATCTATCCATTGATACCATTAATTAATTTTATATTAAATCCAAAATTTAAATTAACTAGTTAAATAATTTTTAAAAACAAAATATATATTAATTAAACTGTAGAACTAATTTTAAACCAATAATTAATATTTCATTAATTTAATTTAAATTAAAAATTTAATTCATCACATAAAATAATTTTTGAATAAAAAAATAATTAGGATCAAGAAAATGCCCTGAAAAAGTGCATTATGAGTTAGTCGAAAGTAGCGCAGAACCAGTTCCGAACATATAAACCCTGGTTAGGGGTTTTCTAGGCCATGAACGCCTACCCAAACCCATTTCGGGTCAGCAAGACCAACATCAATTTGTTTTTTGGTGTTTCCATGCTGTGTAGAGGGTATATAGGGCATTAGAGGATGATTAAAACCTATAGGAGGGTGGAATTGGGCCAAAGCTCATGTACTTCGGTCACCGACAATAGTCTTAGCCATGAAAATTGGTCTTCCATTTCAAGCATGGGACCTCTAACAGACTGTGGTGGCCAGATCTGACAGACAAGTACAGTAGGAGGCCATCCAGATTTGGCTGTGGCAAAAAAGTGTTGCTACCATCAGTCGACATGGGTTGATGCCCAGAAAAGGTGGGTATATGTTTGGTTCATTGGATTTTCTAGAAATATGTGGCGAGGTGGATTTGCACCTGGGATGGCCGGTAGAGGATTCTTGGGGCAGCGTTCAAACGGCCAAGATAGTGCTTCGGTAAATTCCAGCCCAATAAAGAGTTAGGGATACAATGCATGGATGGATTGTAGTGCACAGAGCAGGGCTGCGGGTGGAGGGGTCCACCGGTTCAAACAAAAAGGGAGGCCAAACATCATCTGCTAAGGACAATGACCAGTGAGCAATAAAGGTCACATTGAGGTGGGGATGTAGTGGGTACTCTAAAATAGGAGGTGAGTCTAGTCGCAAGAGGAGGCTGGTCCCACAGTGGCTAGACCAGGATGGAAGACGCTTGCGGAGGGGAGCCCAAGACACATGGAGAGGTGGTGATGTGGTCCCTGATCCATGTAATAAGACCCTAAAGGGGCATTTGGTATGTTTTTATCACTTTTGTGGAACCACAATTAGGATTTTCTGTTTTGTTTTTAGAGGTACTCAAAAGTCTCCTTCCCCGTTATTTTTAATCTAAACCCCATTTCATTGTCCAAATATAAAATTAATTAATTTATTAAAATAGGATATTATTTATAACCTAAAACCCTATTATAGATACTAAAAAACAAGTCAAAAAATAGGGTTCACCATAATCCAATTTATATTGATGAGTTAAAGTATTTAAACACACACACACACACACATATATATAGGTTCTTCATAATTAAACCATAATGTGAGTTTTTAGTCCATATTTAAATCACCAAATGTTCTTATCATGACCATATGATGTTGTATTTACTTACGATATGTGGCGTTGGGACCAAAACAACACCCTCTATATATTTAAGGAATATTTATTTCTTCCTAGGCTTAAAATCTCTATGTGTCCTTACGATAACAATTCAAGGTCCCCATGAAAAATATGAATCCCCGGAACATGGGATTTTAAAAAATTTCCTCCAAAGGATGACATGATCACATCATTCACAATGAAAACCTACCTGATTACTATCTGAGGATAACATGTGGGGAATTTTAAGCCAAAAATTAATGGTATAAAATTTCTGGATATATATGACATCACACTCGACATCTACTCTTCATCAGTGATCACCAATCGAACAATACCAAGTCAAATTTCACTAGATCGTCGATATAAATTTCATGAAATTAATAAAGAAACGATTTTCAAAATATGGGTTCTAGTGTGGAGATCTGATGACGTATTCAATACTCTAACTATCACAGCATGGCCTTTCTTAAGATGCATGAAAGAGAGATCGATAAGAACTCTTGGTCCCAGAGCCTCTCTCTCTAGAAAGCAGTATAGTGAAGAATATAAATAGAGGTAGTTAATTGTACTTGGTGAATTCATATCCACCTCTATATATAATATTTAATACACTTACCTAGAATTTCCCCCTATCCCTCGAATATTTATCACTATTTATATAAAATATTATAACTACTATATTGAGACATAAAAACCATTTATTATTATTATAACTATTATTATAATTTCATTATTATTTAATTAATATATTGTGTGATAATACCAGAGCCATAAACATCCCTAGTTGTTCCTGAAAATTTAAAATAAACCTTTAATATTTTAAAATAATATTCATTCAATAATTAATTTGAAGCATTTACATTAAATCTTGTAAATAAATTTAATAAATAAATTAAATTATAGTTATTTAGAACATGAATAATATGAATTTATTTATTCTATAAGGATAATATATTCTGGGAAAAAACAGGATAACTAGTAGTGGGGTCTACAATGGCCTATTGATTAATTCCACTAAATTGGGAAGATTATTGAATATGTTATTGTGTGTGACCGTCTAGGCCCTTATCTCAATAGTATTGAATAATATTCAAAGACCAAGATTGAGATCTGACAACCCATCATGGCCCCTAAATAGATAAGGATAGTTACAATAATGACAACCAACCTATGAAAACACACTATGTAATATAATCTCTTTTTGTTTAAAATCTCATAAAGGAAGGATGCACACCTTTTTCATCTATATTTTATTAAATTATTATTTATTGATCTTACAAGAAATATTAAAATTTTATTATTTGTATATCATATTATGTTGGAAATACCATCCTGAACAACAGCGCATGAGATATATTACTTCCTAAAACTGGAAAATAGAAATCCTTTTATAACAACCCTTCTTTTTATTACACACTTAAAACTGATTTATTACATAAAATATTCACTTGATACAACATGGAAGATAGATAGGTCTAGTGTCTATGGGGTTTATAAACATTAAATAACATCTTAGAACATGAAACACACAAAATCTTTATTGAAAACTTCCTTAAATGACCACTACATTCCCTCGTACTTAGCATTACATGGGATAACCTGAGGACATGCATAAGAAAAGGGTGAGATATAAAGCCTAGTAAGGGAATATAAATGATATAACATGAGGAATAAAATACATGTTAGAAAATAGGCATATAAATGGATCTCAATATAAACAAGAACATAAAGGGATGATAAATAATTATAATCATAACATGGAAATATGGCAACAACACTTAACATGGAATTAGAATGAGCTAGGGATCATTGCACATGGAGCATGAGTAAACCCTCACTACACATGAAGCACGAGTAAAACCTAGTTTAACTTGAATTAGCACGAGTCAAAACCCATTTCACATAACGTATCATGATATCATACTTTACCAAATGCATTGGAGTACTATCAGGGCACACCCTTCTTAAACATTTCATTTCCGGTATAAGTGTTCCAAAGGGATAAAAAAACCAAGCATAATCATTTATTACACGATAAAGTTGTGTGGAATTAAAAAATGAAACATTTAAAACAATATGTAAATGTTCATAAAGGGGAATACCCTTGATAGAGAAATGGGTATGGTATTCACTACACAATGAATTTGGATTGGAAAATCGGTGTACAAATTCAGCAGCGTAACGATGTGACATAAGAACTCATAAAAATGGTTGATGATAGAGAAAGTGGTGTATCATAATATTTAAATGAAATGGAAAGTAAGGGGGTAATATAGATACATGTCCCAACAATTTTAATGGAATTTATATTCATGATACAAATGAATTTCTTGAATGTAAATGAGGAGAGAGAAATTCCATTCAGAATTTCGGCATAGTAACAGGTTTACATGGGAGGCATTTAATGATAGAGAAAGCGGTATCCCATCATCCAAACATAAAGAGGGAAGTATAGGGGAGGTGATAAATTATACAAAAACATTTTTAATAGACAAAAAAGGGAATTACAACTTAACGAAAATTGGGAAAAATAAGAAAGGATGAAATCCCTTACTTGGATGTGTGATCCCAAAGGATTGGGAGAGGATTTAGAGAAGCTTATTAGGTGATTGGGGCACCTTGGGTGGATTATGTAGCGAGGAGGGCAGGGGTTGGTCGAACTCCAAATTATTTGAGTGATGAGGAAGTGGGAGCTTGGGTGGGTTTATATAGGAAAGGAGAGGGAATTCGTTATTATTTAGGTTTGGGACATCTCACAATAAACTAAAAAATACCACAAACCAGCCCATGATTTTTCCCATTGTTTTTGCAAACATGGAGTAGAAAAAAATATTTTATAATTCCAATATCCTAAATTCTTAAAATAATAGGGTTTCTTATGTTGAGGTGAGTCACACTCTGAAGGAAAAAAATTTAAAAAGACAAAATGTTTTATAAGTTTTGGAGGCTCCCCAAAAGATTTGTAAAATAAATCAAACTAATATAAAATAAAATTAGTTTAATGATAAAACCTATATTGGCTGATCTTAATGTTTATAATATTTTATTACTTCACAATAGGGTCATTATGATGTCATAAAACACATTATATATTTAAGTGGAAATTAATTTTTACCCAAAAATTCGACTGTCTCATAAAAATATGAAAAATTCACCGTTGGACAATTTAGACATCCTAATTTCAAAAACAATATAAATTTTATATAAATAATTTTACAAATATTTGAGTTTTTAATTTTAAAATAAAAACCGACACTTACCAATAATTCATGGGTTTTGACAAAAACAGTTTTAAAACATTAATAAAAATTACAATTGCATTCATAAAATTGTATGATAATTTATATTTAATAAAAATTAATTCAATAATAATATTTTATTAAAATATTATTTAATTAAATAATCCATTAATTCATCAATGTAGATTTCGTAGTAGAATATTAACTAAAAATACAATTTTTTCTTTAAAAACTATTTTAAAATGTAACAATAATTAAATGTATGCACATTAATGATACAAAAATAATGTTCATAGTCATTATGATAGGGTTTTGTCAATAACCCATTATAACACCTGAATAACAACGAAGTGTAAGGTGCGTTATAGTGACAGACTCTTGGGGTGGCTCGGATAACATCGCTTGGGTGGTAATCTCTATTAACTTCCACCTCTCCCGTAGTTGGTTCCGCTCAAGCATAACATATTCAAGATTTTCATGGGCTTGGTCAAGAGAGAAGCGCAATGAAGCCACCTACTTTTTAAACTCTAACAAATGGGCTTCTTATAGGGAAAGTCTACTAGATGAGGCCATCAATTCATTTTTCTGAGTAAATTGTATTTCTTAAAGCCCTATATTTATACTAATCATGTGATCACTATTCAACAGCTATATTAGCAATGTTCAAAAATCATAACTATATTTTAAATTCTAGAAAATAAAACAAAATAAGTTCACATTTTATGTAACCATAATAATAAATTTAATTAGATCAAGAATAATTTTTATTAATGAAAGTTAGCGTCTTTACAATCTTCCCCCATTTTGAAATTTCTCCCTCGAAATTTCCATTTCCATGTTGGTATGGGAAATGGTTGCATCATCCCCTTAGACTTCTGCCTCTCTGCCATTACTTGCTGACACACCAGGAAGATTGATTTATACTCAGCGATACCTTTCATCAGATTATCCCACCAATAATGCCTTAGTAGATCTTAATACATCTTTGTGTTTCTTGGTTGGATAAAGAAATTTGAACTAAGCGCATCATCCAAATGTTCCTTCTTCAGCCCCGAACATGATCGAACACATAGCATTTTACCAAGTATCCCAATTCATTATTCAATAACATTGAACTCCAAGGATTTCTTTTTTCTGATAGATTCGAATCTATTTATAATTCCAACAAAATCAATTTGGGCATCCTTTAACCATTCCAAAAGAGATGGTTGAGAAATCATTTGTGAAAGGATTGATGACGTTCCCTTCTTTATGATTCTCATGTCCATCTTCATCAAATCTAAGAAGATTGGATACTTCTCAATTCTCATCAATGATAGAATCGTTGGGTCCTTTCTACTTAGATAATCCTCCACCTTTTTTGCATTCCCATGGTTATAATGGATTGAGCTGTCATAGACTTTAATCAGCTCTAACCATCTCTGTTGGTGCATGTTCAACTCTTTTTGTGTGAATATATACCTGCGGCTTTTGTAGTCCGTATATATTTCACACTTCTCCCCAAAGAGATAATTTTGCCATATTTTTTAAGAAAATATCACCGCAACCAACGTGAAATCATGTGTTGGACAATTTTTCTCATGAATATTCAATTACCTTGAAGTATAGGCAATGAATTTGTAATTTTGCATCAACAATCAGCCCCAGCCCTTCTTTGAAGCATCACTGAATTCCAAAAAACATTTCTCCACTTGTGGGAAAAGTTAACACATGTGCAGTGATAAGCCTCCTCTTTAACTCCATGATGCTTTATTCGCATTAATCACTCCATGAAAACTTTACTCCCTTCCGAGTTATCTTTGTAAGAGGGTTGGAAAATCGTGAAACATTTCTCACCAATCGTTGATAATATCTAGTTAACCCCAAGAATCTATGGATTTCCATTATCGATGCTGGCCTCAACTATCCCTCAATTGCATCTATCTTGGAGGGATCCACTGATATCCCGTTTCTTTTGATGATATAGCCCAAGAATGAAACCTCCTTCAACCAGAACTCACATTTTCTATACTTTTCATAGATATTCTCCTTCCTCAAGGTCTCTAGTACAGTTCTTAGATGCTCCTCATGATCCTCCTTGGTTATGGAGTATATTATAATATCATCTATAAATACTAACACAAATTTGTCTAGGTAATCCCTAAATACTCTATTCTTCATGTCCATGAAGATTTCTGGAGCATTAATGAGTCCGAAAGTCATTACTATGAATTCATAGTGCCAGTATCTTGTACGAAAAGCATTCTCAGGGATGTCTTCCTTCTTCACCATTACATGATAATAAACCGACCACAAATCCACGTTGGATAAGTATTATGCTCCATGAAACTGATCGAAAAAGTCATAAATTAATGGTAGAGGATACTTGTACTTTATCATGATTTTGTTAAGAACACGATAATCGATGCATAGGTGCATTGACCCATCATTCTTATTGATGAAGAGGACCGGTGCACCCCATGGTGAAGAACTTGGGTGTATAAACCCTTTATCTAGATTCTCCAGTAGTTGTTTCTTCAGCTCCTCAAGCTCCACAACAACCATTCTATATGGAGTCTTGGATATTGGAAACACCCTAGGTATATGGTCAATGGATAATTAAACATCCCTTCTAGGTTGAAGACCATGAAATTCATTGTGAAACACATCAGCAGATTCCATCACAATAGGAATGTATTCAAGGATGGATGCCTCCTTAGACTCAATCATCTGAGCCAGATATGCATGATCATAGGGCAAAAATATCCATGCTTGAGATGATGGGGCCAAAGAAGATTCATCTTCCTCCTTGAACTTTTATTGAATTGGCGGTTTATTCTCTACATTGAGAATGATTTCCCTCTCACAATAATTTATGTTGGCTCTATACAAGGAAAGCCAATCCATAATAATAATTGCATAAAATTCCACCATAGGGAGAATGAAGAGGTTCTCTGGGAAATTAAATCCACTTATTATGATAGGGGAGAAGTTATATTCATTGTATGCAATTATTTCCCCATTTTAAGTACCCACCGACATTATTACTTACATGATTTGTGGTGGTGATGGGATTATTCTACTAAACTTTTGGGATAAAAACAATGCATAGAACCTAAATCCAAAAGTACATTAGCTATTCCTGAATGAATTACTAGCATACCTTTCACCACATCATTGTCGGGGTTCACTTTGGCAGTAGTGATGGAAAAAGATCTCCCATGGTTCCTTGTAGATTATTGGTTGCCTCCGAAATTTCATGGCTTAGGGCACTGATTTTCCAGATTCGCTGGTTCCTTTTAGTTGTAGTAATGAACAACACGTTGAGGTTCAAATAGTTTGTTCCCCACCTCCAATACAACCAATGGTTTTTCTTTTCAGTAGTTAATAGCCAGGTGCCCTTATCTTAAACACCTAAAGCATTTCCTCATCCCCTTCAGGAAATTTATGGGGTGCTTCTTTCCAAACCGTTGGAAATTGGGGTGTTGGAACTTCTTATCACCGTTGGATTTATCCATCGGACTGCCAGCATTGAAGTCCACCGTATGATACTTATCCCCATGATACCCCTGATGTTCTTGGATCTCCATTTCTACCTTGAGGGAACATCAGGCAATTTCCTCATAGCTATCGAAGTCACGGATCTCCAGCACTATTCCTAGGCTATGTTTCATCCCACCAAAGAAGCGGTCAACCTTTCATTCGAGGGTAACGACAAAGAAAGAGTCATATCGTGTAATCCTTTTTATGTTTTCCTCATACCATATGAAAAATTCATCATCTTTTCTCTTGAGGGAAAAGAAGTCCCTTTCCATCATAAGTCAGAGGGTGTGGGTGAAATATTTATCGAAAAACATCTTCCGGAAATCATTCCATTCCAATGCCTTGATCTCTTCCTCAAGCTTGGTATTTTTGATCAACGTCCACTATTGATTGGCCTTTCTTTCCATATGATAAGCATCCAGAATAACCTTCTTTTTTCAGAACATTGAAGGATGGAGAAGATCTTTTCAATGGAGTAGATCCATTGTTCGGTGATTGAGGGATTAGACGATCTATTAAAATTAGGAGGCCCTTGTCTCATGAATCTCTCGATAGTGACTTGTTATTTCATAGTGGGGTTGAACGTTTCTCTTGACCCATTTTTCTATTCAAATCCTGAGATAACTTAGAGAGAAGTGTGACAATGTTCGTGATTCCTGCTCCCATCGGATCATGCATCTTTTTGTCACATTAATCACATTTTTCATCACATTAGTTGTTTTCCCGAGTACTCCTATTACAAGCCATTGGCAGGAATAAAAGAAAATTTAGGTGTAAAAAATAAAGGGTAATCAAAGAAAAAACTGATGACTTTTAAATTTCCTTAACTTATGAATCCATAGGCTTCAATCTATACAATACAAGATCTACATTCTAACATATATTCATAGGGGATTTTTTTTAATTCCCTTAATTAGGGTACATACTATGATTTTGAATTTACCAAATCATATCCCCTAGGAGTGTCATAACCAAGAGTGCAGAAAGGCCCATTTTCATGCACCAGTTCCCATTCTAGTCTATCTCAAAGTGGTGTTTTCGGGTTTGACCCCTAGGATACATCTGTCCCAGAGGCGCCTCTACCTTCTCATATCCGAAACGAGATGTATTTTCTTGATAAAGAACTTACACAATACTAACCAATAATTAGGGTTGTTTTTATTAAAATTATTCTTGTATCTATTTCTTCAATAGGTCCTTCTAATCCTAATCCCAAAAATAACTAAACCCATCCTACGATACCAACTATGATGACCCTGCTTTTTATTACACACTTAAACCTATTTTATTACATAAAATCTTCACTTATACAATATTGAAGATCGAGAGGTCTATTTTCTTTGGGGCTTAGGAACATTAAATAACATCTTATAACATAAAACACAAAACATAGTTATTTAAAACTTCCTTACATGACCACTACATTCCCTCGTACTTTGCGTTGCATGGGATAACATGAGGACATGAATAAGAAAAGGGTGAGCTATAAAGCCCAGTAGGGGAATAAAAATGGAATAAAATGAGGAATAAAATACATGTCAGACAATAGGAATATCAATGGAGCACTAGAGAAACAGGAACATAATGTCATAATAAAGCATGATAATCATAACATGGAAATGTGGCTACAACACTTAACACGAAATTAGCATGAGACAAGGCTCATTACACCTGGAACATGAGTAAACCCTCATTGCTCATGAATCGTGATTAAATCCTCACTGAACTTGAATTAGAATGAGTCAACACCCATTTCACATGATGAACCATGATACTATACTTTACCCAATGCATTGGAGTGCTATAAGGGTGCACCCTTCTTAAGCATATCATTTCATGCATAAGTGTACCAGATATATCATAAAATAAAAAATCATCATTTATTCCATGATAAAGGAGTGTGAAATTAATACATGAAACTATTTAAACAATAATTAAATGTGCATACAGTTTAATAATCTTGATAATGAAATCAGTACTGTATTTACTATAAAATGACTTTGGCTTGGAAAATCGCGGTGCAATTTCGGCAGCGTAATGGCGTGACATAAGAACTCATAAAAATGGTTGATGAGAGAGAAAGGGGTGTCTCATAATATTTACATTAATTGGATAGTAAGGGGTCATATAGATAAATTTCCCATCAATTTTAATGGAATTTTGATTCAGGATACAAAATAATTGCTTGAATGTAAGTGAGGAGAGAGAAATTCCTTTCAGAATTTCGGTATAGTAACAGATGTACATGGGAGGAATTTAATGAGAGAGAAATGGGTATCCCATCATCAAAACATAAAGAGTGCATTATGGGGGCTGTTTTAAATCATACACCAACATTTTTAATTGATAAAAAGGCATTACAACTTAAAGAAAATTGGACAAAAATGAGAAATGATGAAATCCCTTACTTAGAAGTGTGATTCCAAAGGCTTAGGAGAGGCTTGAGAGAGGATTCATGGGATGATGGGGCACATTTGGAGGAATATAGATAGTGGAGAGTAGGATTTATTCGAAATCCGATGGTTTTGAGTGAAGAGGAAGTTTGATCTTGGGTGGGTTTATATAGGAAAGGAGAGAGAAAGTCATTATTATTTAGGTTTGGGACACCTCATATTAAACTAATCAATACCAAAAACTAGCCCCTAGTTTATTCAAATGGTTTTTTTCAAATGGGAGTGGAAAAAATTATTTTATAAGGCCAATGGTAGAAATTCTTAAAATAATAGGGTTGCTTATGTGGAGGTCAGTCACACAGTCATGGCAAACAATTTAAAAAGACAAAATGTTTTATAAGTCATGGAGGGTCCAAAAAAGATTTTTCAAATAGATCAAACAAATTTAAAATGACATTATTTTAATTCCAAAACATATATTGGCCGAAAATTATGTTTATATTATTTTACTACCTCACTATTGGGTCATTATGATGTAATAAAACACATTATATATTTAAAAATTATTTAATTTTTACCAAAATATTCGACTCTCTCAGAAAACTATGAAAAATTCACCATTGGATAATTTCGATGTCATGATTCCAAAAATGATACTCATTTTATATAAATAATTTTATAAATTTGTTAAATATTACTTTTAAAATAAAAACCGACATTTACCAAAAATTCATGGGTTTTGACAAAAATAGTTATCAATCCTTAATAAAAATTACAATTGCATTCATAAAATCATATGATAATTTATATTTAATAAAAATTAATTTAATAATAATATTTTTTTAAAATTTTATTTAAATCATAAATCCAATAATTCATCAAAATATAATTCTTAGTTGAATATTAATTGAAAATACTATTTTTTCTTTATAAACTATTTTACAAAGTAACAATAATAAAATGAACGCACACTCTTTATAAAAAAATAATGTACATAGACATAGTTCTTGGGTCTAGTTACAAAACCCCTTATAACACCTGAAAATAACAAAAGGGTAAGGTTTGCGATGGTGACAGACTTTTGTGGTGGCCCGGATAACATCGCTTTGGTGGAAATATCTGTTTACTTCCTCTTCCCCTATAGTCGGTTCTGATCAATCTTAACGTGTCCAAGGTTGTCTTGGGATTTTTAAAGAGTGAAGCCCAATTACGTCACCCCCATTCCGAGATACGATAAATGGGCTTCGTATGGGGTAAGTCTACTAGATGAGGCCATCACTTCCTTTTTCTGAGTAAATTGGATTTGTTAATGCAAAATATTTATACTAATCATGTGGTCACTGTTTAATGGCTATATTGGAAACGATCACAAATCATAACAGTATTTTAAAATCCATAAACATAAAACCAAATAAGTTCACATTTTATATAACCATAATAATACATTAAATTAGATGAAGAGGAATTTTCATTAATGAATGTTTGGGTCGTTACACCTTTATTGGCCAATCGACTAATTCCATACCACCAATGAAACACCCACACAAGGTAACTTGCCAAAATGTCATTATCAGGGGTTTTTTCCTTTTATAAATGTCTATGATCAAATGGAATGCATTGATAATTATGTGAAGTTAGAAGAAAAATACACTTTTCCATAGATAAGAACATTGAATGAAACCCAAACCATGTGGGGTTCCTATTGGAGGGTACGTGCTATTAATCTCACTACAAGAGATCTCCATGTGTGAACATCACGAGGATAAGAATCAATCTTTATGAGCCCCTAGAACCGGATTGTAAAAAATGTACGATTTCATTCAATAAGATATATCTACACCACATGACATTTATTTTAGATTAATGTTTGGGTATCTCATGGTTCTCAATATAGCTTGGGATCTACTATTAAATAGTGGCCATAGGAATATCTACAAAATAAGGGTATGAATACATCGTGTATATGGAATATAGTGTGTTCAAGGAGTAACCCTTGTTTTTTATAAAACACACCCTTCTCCCCAGGTATCGATAATAAAATAGTACACAAAATATTCCAAATTCACAAAATGTGTGTTTCAAAATGAGTGGTCAGGATGTGTGTTCTCTATGGTATGACCACTCATATGTAGGTTAGATAATATAGTACATAATTTATAGTTAATTAAAACTTTGTGTGTTCTGGAATTGGTGTCTAGGCCGTGTGTGTGACATTTCATTGCCTCTTATAAATGGAATAACCCATGATGTCTATGGAACCAATAAATTTTATGATTGTGAATGGGTATGGAGGATGTGTCTAAACTATTACTAGGCTCATCCTTTGTAGTTTAGTGAAACTTGTACATGAAATTTTTCAAATACCGTGTCAGGTATTTTCAAATTCTGTGTAGAAATAATTACTATCGTTGTACAAGGTTAACAAGGTGTGTGTTCTTCAAGCATTCTCGTGTACCTATATCATTTTAGCCAAATTCCAAACAGATACCTAAATATCTTTAAAATAATTAAAATCAATGAAATAAATGGGTATAGGTAGATAAATGGATACAATATTAAAATGGAGGATGAATCAAAATCTAAAACAACCTAAACCGATGTATTGGGGTGGAGGATGATGGGTAGTTCTGTGGGATGACACTAGAAGAATAAGGGGGGGCCAACCAAGACATTGATAGAGTTCAGGGTCCCGGTTTTTATGCAATTACACACTTCATTTACGTTATATATACAATCCATTTATATTATTAATTATATTTACTATTATTATTATTATTAGAATAATTTTGTATTTACATTATGTGGTTAGTATTATAACTTTTAACAAGTTATTTTTTCTTATATAGAGTTATAAATAAATATAAATATATATATTTACCAAATTAAACCTATACATGTATTGCAATAGAAGAGACCCATCATGTTTTATAATGACAAAAAATGATAATTACATATAATATTATAGTGCTCGTGGAAATATTCATTTCGATGACCAATAAGATCTAGGTGCACACTGAAAACAACTTAAGAGATGTTTGTACTATAGTTATTTTTATTACCTATTTTAATTTTAAAAATAACATTTTACGGTAAAAATAATAAAATTAACTAACTGTGTGTGGCGTATTTTTGAAAATTGGACGACGCTAGGGAGATTCATTAGACTTGAAGTTGGGTATTTTGAACAATGGGTTACGACTATACCCATCAATACAACACCAAATTTGGGTTCATAAATATCTAAAAATGATATTTAACTTATTTATAGAAAACTTTTATATTCATCAGATATTTTATGTTGAAATAAATGTTGGTTGGATTTATTTCAGGGAAATAATATTGAATTTTGTCGACTAGAAGGACTCGAACCTGGGTCTTTTGTACCCTAGGAAACAATACTGCTAGCTGATTAAAAACCAACATCCATATTTTTAATTTAAAATGTATTTGAAAATATTAAAAGTATTTTTTGATAAATTTAAGTTAAAAAATAATAAAAACTACACCAAAGGATGGAATGGGGGGTTTCAAATAGATTATGGCTCGAATAAACTATAACATTAAATCAATCAACAAGTGATTCATTATTATTTATTCATTAAATAAATATTAAATTCCAATGAATATAATTTTTTAATATAAACACATTTTAACATACACACAATTTATTATAAAGACATGATGTGTACTGATGTTTTATTTTTACACTAACAGTGATTTGAAGAAAAGTGTGGGAAATGAAGAGAAAATAATTTAAATGGAATGTAAAGAAGAAGTACAAGTTTTCTCTTCCGATAAACAGAATATATAGAGTAAAATAACGGGAAATAGAGATTATGGGTTTCTTCCTATAAAGTGCCTTTATTTTAGGTCTTTTACTCGACCTGAGTGAGGATACCCACCAATGGTCTATAGGGGGATGCAACTTACACTATGTGAACCACCACCTGTATTTAATTCCTTTCACTTTCAACCGATTTTCTGGATGCTTACGTTTTATGTTTTGTGGTTCAGAGTGACCATGCTTCATTTAAAATAGATGTCAGAGTTGGACTTGAGTAATTTTTTTCTCTTGTGCACCCTCCACCTCCTTGGGGACTTTCTCTAAATCAATGAAATACTAGAATAAAATAGAAGAATCCTCCAGAGAAGGTAAGACATTATTAGAGTAATAAAAGATAAATATTTCATCAAATTTATAAACAGTATTACATATTTTATTCAATTTTTAAAATTATGTATTTGAAGATTCAATTTTGAAAAGAATTAATTAAAAATAATTGGGGTCTATACCATTACATACATCCTTAGATAAAATAGAAAAAAAATGGATTCACAACAAACCAAATCATTTATATTGTTAATTATCACGGAAAGATACTTTATTATAATTCGAAGCCATACAAAGATTTTTGTTTAGTCTAACTATAGGATGGTAATGGTTTCCATCATTAATAATAATTATATACTGTAAAACAAGGATGGTATCAGAAAATAAGAATAGGGTAAGAGTTTAATTTTCATGAGTAATCATCCTATTAGTACCCATTATCCATGTAGTGATATAATTATTCTAGATCAATGTATGGATATGATGGATAATAAAAATAAATTTCATCTCAATGTGAATCATACCAACTTCCACATGAATAAACATCTACTCGAATGTGATATCAAGGTACCCAATAAATGAATAAAGAAATGAAAAATGAAAAATATAAATTTACCAAAGATATATGAAAATTAAAGCTCGTTATTTATATTTTACCTTATATTGGTTCCATAATTTGACATGTCGATTCCTAGATTTTAATAATTAGTTTCGTATAATAAAAAAATAGCTAGCTCATGGATATCAGGGTCAATCCCATGGAAAAAAGGGAGATTTAATTGCATTTGAACGTTAGTGAGCATCCGATGAATATCTAGAGAGCGTAATGGTCATAAATGAAACAGTTTGAATGAATCAAATTGCGAACACAAATTGATACTAAAAAGTGAAGAATAAAAACAAAGAAATCCAAATGTGTTAGGTCTGAAATTCAATAAGGTTTAATTAGAAAAGTAATTCATTGGTGTTAACTAAATTTAAGAAATAGATTACCATTTGGGTTTAATGGTGTTACTTTTTAATTGATCCAAATAAAATTAAGTTTTTATTCCAAACATCATCCCCTTTATACAATGATTGATTTCTTAAAAAACATGTCGAAATAAGTACCCCTAAAATAGTGGAAATAGTCTTACCCATGGTATTGGGGTTTCCTATCCCAACACTTTTAATTTTACCCAGTTGGGTCATTATTGGTATAATGTGAAACAATATGTGTATTTAAAAACTAATTACTTAGCGGATTTATAATAAAAAATCATAATTAAAACTAACACAACCAAATTTCTAATACTGCACACCCATAACTATATTATACCCCAACCCAATGAACATAAACTCTTATGACCATGAGATTGGTTCAAAGATTGAGAAAAAATTCAACCATGACCATGGATTCAAGAGGAAAGTGCTGGTGAGAAGACAAACATTAAAAATAAAATAAAAAACTATATTGAAATTACTAAAGAATTTGGGGGAAAATGAATTCGATAGAATGGAAGAACATCCACTAGGAATATCCAACCATTAATTCCGAGGGATTATTATTTTTTAGAGAAAATATTATACGGAATCCACTGATAAGTTCACTCTGACTACTCTAGTCAACTAGCCTTTTCATGGGGTTTTCAACTGGTTTGTTGAAAACTATAACACCCATTCAATTGGACATGTTGGTGGTCAGTAGCTTGAATTACAAAGCATTTCTCACCAATGTACATGGAATGATGCCTCATGTCCATACAACAACCACTTATGGAATATGGGTATACATTTTGTGCATAATGTACAAAGTGTATGGGACTTGGTTTGTATGTTGGGATTGTACAAGGGCTTGTCGAGATGTGTCCCATTCAAAAGTTCAGAGTGTGTGTTTATTAATTAAACATTGTATATTTTTTATTTTCATTCAAAATTATCCTTGAGGTGTTATTTATAATATAAACTAAATAATATCAACATATACACTGAACTGAATCATATGATTCCAAAATAAACATATATCCCTTGAAAATAGGTTTTATACTAAACGAAAATAAATAAATAATTATGAACAAATGAAGAACATAAGATGATTATTCAAGATGAAATTTTCAATCCTAATGAACTAAAATATTCTTCTAATGGATCGGATAATCCATAAAAGGATTACAAGTTATTCCTCCCATATATATATATATATTTACAAAAACTAAAAGGGTTAGCATATGGTAGTATAATATCAAAATTTTAAAATTTTTATTTTGATAAAATGCTATATTTAACATTAAAATTTCAATAATTACAGAAAAGGCTCATCTTCGATCATTCGATAAATAAATATCCCTATATCACAAATAACATCAATAACATCAATAATAAATTATGTTTTAACCTCAAAGGATATCTTATACCTTTAATCTTTTACCTCAAAAAATATAGTAGTACAATTTTGAAGTAATTATTCATGTTAAAAGTATGGCTTATATATACCTCAACCCAATAAATCATCTCTTAAGATATAACAAATATATTTTAAATATTCTCACATAGAATAAAAAATGTGGTGTCAATGCCTTTGATATTATGATCACCCAAAAACATATAATTTAACACAGTGTGATTTTTAGAAAATTTTTCTCTTAAATATATTTAATTTCTTAGTTATATTATGTTTCATTTAATAAAATGTTTATAAAAAACACAATATATTATTAAAATATGATATGTATTTTATAACCTAGCTATTAATATTTTGTGAAATAATTGGATGAATAAATTTTTGAAATAAATTTTCAATTCAAAATAAATTTATTGGTCTGTTCATAGAAAATGAGAACACATGTTTTTTTCATAAAGTAATTTTATATTTAAAAAATGTTTTTTTTTTCAAAAATTTTTTATTCATCTTTTTATAAGAAATATAGATATTTAATTTGAGTAAATGAATTGAATTTATGAATAAATACTTTCAAAATTATCTTAAATTGATTTTTATAGAATGTTGTGAAGATATTTGTTTATCAACTAATAATGAAAAATAATGTTTTTACTAGAAATTGTTTTTACAGTGTTTACAAAGTAAAGATATTTTTTGGAATTTTTATAAAATCTAATTAGTCATTTTTCATTTAAAATAATCCAAATATATTGTTATAATTTTATTTTAATCTAGAATTTAGTAAAAAATTATTTTATGTTGAAAATGTAACACCCTGATATTTTATGAGATGTATTTTTTTAATTTCTTATATTATACACCACATCAAAGTAATCTTTCACTTCACACAACACTATCTTGGCTTGTGTTACACGCAATCGCGACCTTCCTCGGTAGCGTGTGTAGCACACAATACCGGGTTTCACTAAACAAGGATATGTTATTATAATATTATTATGGACTAGCCATTATGAATAGTATTAACTACATTTTGAATTTTATAACTTTATTATTCATCCTACATATTTTCTAGAAAATTGTATGATAATAAAATAAATATTTCAGGTAAAATAAGTATTTTTAAAAAAATGCAGTTTTGCCGCCTTTGGATGGAGCACCCATTTTAAATCTAGTTTTTTACATGTTTATAAGCTAAATTTGACAAAATAAAATTATTCCTTGGAATCAGGATATAAAAATTTAATTTAGATAAATTTTTCATATTATTCTGATAACTTTCATATTTTAATGAATAGTAAAAACACGATATATTTTAATTAAAAACAACTTTTTCATCGAAATAATTTATATGGTTAGATTATCTTTTTAATTGGTTTTAATGTTTAATTAGAATATATTTTTATCATTTAATCCAATGTTGGTCATTGGAATTAATTGCACTTTGAAATTGGACATAAATAAGTGTCGATCTTTTGATAGTTATTGTTTCTTAAAAACATGCTATTTGTTTTGATAACGAGAATTAATTTTAAAATTAATTAATTCCATTTCAATGTTTTCAACCTGGAAAAATATATATCATTTTCGAATTTGGAATATCAAATATAGCTTATGCTGAATTTTGGGTATTTTTCTGAAAAATTTCAATTTTTGATGAATATTGAAACCACTTAGTGGTAGTTAAACAACTGAGTCTTTAATTTAAATGATATTTTACAACTTCTGTGAATTTAATTTCAAAAATCATACATACATGGTTGTTATCATGGAGTAAAATTTAGGTCAATAACAAGAAAATATTTTTTTGTGATTAGTAACTTTTGACTTATTTACTACGGTTAAAGGTAAATAGTTTAATTCATGGTGAAAAGAATATTATAATAATTCAAATTTAGCTTAACACTTATCCTAACCTATAGGATGAGTAGTGGCCAACCATGGGCATCCTTAGGTCTATTTTGGGACCCCAATGAGCCACTTGTTAGTGATAATGAAAATTTGGATTAATTAATTTAATGTAAACACAAAATTTACATTACCAAAAATATTTTAGTAATTAATTTTTATAAAGAGTTATATAAATTATCTTTTTGACTATAAATATTAATTGGAAAGATAAAGAGATTTCCTACATGGTGGTTTTGTTTAATAATTATTAGACATCAAATAAATTAAATTATTTATGACACAATAATGATGCAGTATTTACCTCATAAATAAATGATTTAAATAAATAAGATTATAATGATTCAAATATTATCCAAAACATGTACAATTATGATTGGATGATTTTATTTCGACCATGAGTCATCTTATCGTCATATTTAATGATTTTTGACCTTTTGAAACTGAAGATAAGTTTATAATAAAATAATATTTTCACATTTTCCAATGGTGACCTTCTCCTCCCTTATCAAAGGGCACCTCCTCCTTCTCCGATTTACACAAATTTGAGCTTTCACGCTCAGCCAAACCCTGTCCACTACTCTTATCAACACCCCTAGTAATATTCTAGAAGTCCTGGTATTCTTCAAAGTCCAACATTAGTTCCCTAAGAGGAGGTTTCAAAGAGGCGTGTCGAAGAAGAGGTAATATCCGTTACCGATTTTTTCAAATTTATTTCTTCTTATACATCCTCTTATTTAGTTGATTCATTATGAATTAATAACATAATTATCACTCATATACTAATATGTTATTATAAATATGAAACAACCCTATTTCACCATCTATCCATCCTATGGAAAACAAAATCACTGCGCCTGCGTAAGTACGGAATACCGTCTCCACGCCGTGGTGTAATCTGTTTTCCACCACCACCTTACGTGGATGGGTATAATGGTGTAAAGAATAACTATATATGATTATTTTAAAGTGCTATTGATTCAGAAATAGTATACATACACTTCGATACAATTCCACGATCATGGGAACGATATCATCGCTCCTGCGTACGTACGACTTACCCTCACCACGGTGTGATGCGACTCGTTCTAAATGATCTTAATTGAATAATGATTATATAAATTAATTGAGTGAATAAATATGATATATATTACACTAATAAAATTCTGGAAATGAGATATCTATAACCTAAAATATATAATAAGAATTTTTTCAATAAAACACACATAAGAACATAAAGCAATAAGCACCCGAATAACAAGTAGCAATGACATATTACTAATAAGAAGATAAGAATATGACCATATATGATATCATAACAATGAATATGATTCTTTAAAAAGTCAATGACATTATTTAAATCATTATACAGGATTTTTAGATACGTATGAAGGAAATCAGACCTAAGGTAAGGGAAAACCACGCAATCTCAATTTTATCCGAGATTGTTTATACTTCAGAATTTACTAGGGAATATTTATCATCCACATCCATGTTTCATCAATATGTAATATTATTTACATCCTCCTACAATTTTGTAAATCCAATTTTACCCTTTTGTGAGTAAAAGATATTAAAGGAGTCTTTTTTCATTTTTAGTACGAGGTACTTTTTGACTTTTCCGGCCAAAGTATGAGATGAATTTTTTTAACTTATATGACATGAATGGATATTCATGATTTCATAGAACATTATTTCCACGAAGATTCCTTTACAAATTTTCATGTTTATTTTTAATCACCTTCTTTTAGTTTAAAATTGTATGACATGATAATAAAGGTAAAATGTTTTTGAAGCAGAAAGGATATTTTACTCAATAATGGAGTTCAAGTGTTTTATCAAAATTATTTTCTATCTAAGATAATATAGGTTTCTATTTATGTACATATTTTTATAGTTATTTGATTATGTTATGGTGGAATTGATTTTATGATGTCCTTTTATCTTATATGGATTATGTTGTGATGGCATGATGTTTAAGAATACCATTTTTATTACATGGGTTATAATATGATTTCTGATTTTGTGGCACACATAAGAATGGTTTCATTATTAGATGGGCGGTACCCATATGTCCCTCCAATTAATTGGGTAATGATTTATATATAATGAGATAGACATGGCTGGAACGACAAGTTAATCTGGTTCAGTGATACAGGACTGGAACGAGGAGGGAACTCAGTTCAATAATGGTATTTGTCTGCTATGATGGTCTTGGAAATGAGCCTTGACTAATATGAAATGATTTTCTATGATTATGTGTGTCTGCCACAAAGTTTCATATTTTAAGTTATTATTAATGAGATTTCATTTCACTACTATGATTTATCCCATGTTATGATATTATGATATCTTTTGCAGGTTAAGATTTTCAAAATCTTATGTTCTTATGAATATGATATGATTGATATTTCTTTTTTTTACCCTTAATGAGCATTTGAGCTCACCCTTTTGTATGTTTTATTTTCCCCAGGTCAGGAAGAAGGGTATTAAGTAGGATATGCCACAAGGGACTCCAGATATGATGAAATAAATGGGAGACAATGTAGATGATTTTTGAACTAGTTGTTTATGTTTCCCAGTTTCTAAAGACACTATACCTATACAGTCCTATCATGGTTTTGTTATATGTTGTAATAAGTATTCTTCAATTCTGATGTAATAACCATGTATGTAATGTATGGGTCGTTATAGTTGGTATTAGAGGAATGGTATAGTCAACATTTAGAATCTAGGATGTGAAATCCTTAGTAAGAACACTAAGGATATGTCTAAACATAGAACACAATATTAGTGTTTTAGAAATGGCCATGAAAAACCTATGATAAGACCTTAAGTGTGAAATGATATTCTTGATTATGTGGTTTTCCTGTTATGATTAGTGTTTCTCACATTATGCTTCTTGGTTTTACTCAATGTCTGGAACTCGAAGGAACCGTGTAAATGAAGAATGTGATGGACAATGAAATGATTGTCCCCCTGAGCAACCAAACATTATGGGAGTTGGAATGAAAACTCTTGTAGCCCTGCTCACACAACTTTCTCAGGCAATAAATCATGATGAAAATCCAAACGAGCAAAGGAAGGAGCAAAATTCTGTTGAATCCTTCATGGGGAAGTGTCCACATTCATTCATCGGGTTTTCTTATCCATTAGTGGATGAACAATGGATGAGTAAAACTAAAAAGATATTTTCAGTTCTACAATTATCTGTACAAGATAAAGGAATCTTAGCAGTATATCGTTTGGATGTTAAAGCTGATCAATGGGGGAATATTATTAAGAATACGAGGAAAAGGGATGAAAGTGTGTCCATAGAATGGGACGAGTTCAAGAACATATTTTTCAATAAGTACTTTCCTAATATTCTTTGAACATAGATGGAGAAGGAGTTTCTTGAACTAAAGAAAAAGGATGATGAATCGGTTGGTACCTACGAAGCAAATTTTACAAGACTTGCAAGGTACGCTTCCAGAATTATTATCCAACATGAGAGTAAGATCAATCGATTATTTAGTGGCTTAAAACCAATTATTCAAAGGGCGTTAGCCATAATGGACTTCAATAGATATGAGTAAATTGTTAGATGTTCTCTCAAGGTTGAGATGTAGATTGGAGTAAGCCATCTGTCATATGGGTTTGATAAGAAGATTTAAATGTAATTCAAAGGGAAATCTAAAGAACACAATGAAAAGAAGAAGAGTTTTCCCTTATGCTCAATGTGTGGAAAAAAAATTGAGGGAATTTTCTTAAAGGGACAAGTAGATGTTTTAAGTGTGGAAAAGAAGGTCATCGGGAATTTGAATGTCGAAATAATGGGAAGAATATTTCTAATTATGTGAAAAAAGAAAGGGATACACAGAATGTACCTCCTACACTTCAATGTTTCAAGTGAACGGAAATGGGGAATTACGACAATCAATGCCCTAATATAAGGGTTGTTGATGATGATCGATGTCAACAAACTATTAAGGCCAAAGACAATAGAAATTCACAAGAAATTTCTATCGGTGATGTGGAGTATGATAATGAAGTGGGGAAAGGTAGACTTAGCATCCACTCTAAAGTAGAAAATGATTTATTTGATCTAGATCCAACAACTATTTTATTTATGAAGAAATTTCTATGGGTATCGCCGTACTACCTCAACAATTAGATGTTGAATTAGCTGTGATAGCTCATAATGGAACAACAGTTTCATCAAAAGTTTATATTTATTCTCCAATTGATGTTTGTGGGAAAGTGCTTCCTACAAATCTTGTGATCCTTCCTATAGTGTAATTTGATGCGATTCTTGGCATGGATTGTCTTTCTTTATACAGAGCTCATTTAAATTTCCAATGAAAGGGAAATAAAATTTAATATTCTCGACCAATCTACTATCATCTATCGATGCAATGATGAATATTACCTCCTAGTGGAAATTTCATCCATCTTATGGGTATTGATTCCAATAAATGAAGGTTATTTATCTCAAATGTTTGGAGAGAAACTCACGATTTAGAATATTCCCATTGTACGGGAGTTTGAAGATGTCTTCTCGGATGAATTTTCAGGTCTTCCACCAAATCGGGAAGTTGAGTTTTCAATAGAACTCATACCGGGTGTTATGCCCATTTCAAAGACACCTTATCAAATGGCCCCAATTGAGTTGCAGGAATTGATGAAGCAACTCCAAGATAATCTTGATAAGGGATTCGTACGCCCTAGTGAATCACCATGGGGAGAACCTGTTCTGTTTGTTGTGAAGAAAGATGGATCAATGAGACATTGCATTGATTATCGAGAACTTAACAAGATCAATATCAAGAACAAATATCCTCTCCCACACATTGATGACTTATTTGGCCAACTACAAAGAAATCAATACTTTTCCATGACTGATCTTCATTCAAGGTATTATCAATTAAGGGTCAAGAAGGAGGATATACCAAAGACAGCTTTCCATACAAGGTATGGACACTATGAATTTATAGTGATTCCATTTGGTCTTAATAATGCCCTTTATATCTACATGTATCTAATTAATAGAGTCTTTAGAAACTATCTTGATCAGTTTGTGGTAGTATTTATAGATGATATTCTTGTCTATTCAAAGAGCAAGGAAGAACATGAAGATCACTTGGGAATTGTATTAAAGACCCTAATAAACGAGAAGCTTTATAAAAAATTTACCAACTGTGAATTTTTTCTTCAAAAAGATTCATTTTTGGGTCACATAATCTCAAAAGAGGGTATATCTGTGGATCCAGAAAAAATAGAGGTTATCGAAAGATGGTCGAGACCAACAACAGTAACTGAGATCTGAAGTTTTCTTGGTCTGGCTGGATATTATCGACGTTTTGTGAAATATTTTTCAAGGTTATCTAATCCACTAACTAGGTTGACTCGAAAAAGAGTTATGTTCGTTTGGATGGTGGAGTGTGAAGAGAATTTCAAAGAGTTAAATGAAGGTTTTCCAGCGCACCTGTGCTCACACTACCGTGTAGTGGAGAAAGGTTTGTGATATATAGTGATGAATCCAAGAAGGGACTATGGTGTGTTCTAATGAAAAATTATATGGTGATAGCTTATGCCTCACGACAGTTGAAAATCCATGAGCAAAATTACTCAACTCATGATTTGGAGTTAGCCGCGTTAATCTTTCCATTAAAAATATGACGGCATTATCTTTATGGTGAAAGGTGTGATATTTATACTGATCATAAACGTTTAATGTATATTTTCACACAAAAGGAGGTGAAGATGCACCAAAGAAGATAATTGGTGTTGATTAAGGACTACGACTGCTCAATTCATTATCACCCTGAGAAAGCAAACAAGGTGGCAGATGCATTAACCCGACAAGACCTTGCTAGCTTATCCATGTTGAGGATCACAAAAGATCCAATATTTATGGATTTACAAATGATGGATCTTGTAATTATAATGTAAGGGGAAAAATATTATCTTTCTCAAATGAATGTTCAACCATCTATACATGTGAAGATTAAAGAGGCACAAAAAGAAGATGTAGAGTTACAAATGAATGTGAGAAATGTTTCTGAATTCATCCTTTATTGTGAGGAGATAATAAGATTCTGAAATCGGGTTTGTGTTAATCCCATCCCAGAATTAAAGAAGGATCTACTGGATGAGGCTCATAGTGCTTCATTATGTATTCGTCCTGGATGCATGAAGATGTATAGGGACCTGAAAGAGTACTTCTGGTGGGATGGTATGAAAAGAGATGTTGCTGAATATGTCTATCGATGCTTGGTTTGTCAGCAAGTTAAAGCTGAGTGACAGAAGTCTAAGGGGATGTTACAACCATTATCCATACCAGAATGGAAATGGGAAAACATCACTATGGACTTTGTCACTGGACATCCTAAAACATACAATGGAAATAAAGCTATCTGGGTTATAGTTGATCGTCTTATGAAGTCGGCACACATCATTGCTATTAGAGAAGAATTATCTATGGATCATCTTGCCAGGATACATGTGAAGGAAGTGGTAAGATTTCATGGAGTACCACTTTACATTATATCTGATTGGGATCCAAGGATTACCTCGATGTTCCGGCGAAGTCTTCAGCAAACGTTAGATACAGAGTTGAGTTTTAGCACTGCTTATCATCCTCAGACAGATGGTCAGTATGAGGGAATAATTCAAAATCTAGAAGATATTTTAAGAGATTTCTCTATGGATTTCAAAGGTGGTTCGGATCAACACCTACCTTTGGTGGAATTTTCTTATAATAAAAGCTTTCACTTCAGTACTCATAATGCTCCTTATGAAGCTCTCTATGGAATGAAATGCATGACTCCAACTTGTGGGGATGGAGTTGGGGAATGAAAGCTATAAGAACCTGATCTTGTTGATGAGATGACAGAAAAGGTCAGATCTATTCAACAACACATAAGAGAAGCTCAGAGTTGACAAAAACGTTTAGCTGAAAACCAAAGAAAAGACCTGGTGATTGAAGTGGGTGATAAAGTGTTCTTACGAATATCTTCTTGGAAGAGAGTAATGAGATTTGGAAGGAAGGGAAAGATGAGCCCAAGGTATATTGGTCCTTTCGAAATACATTATCATGTTTGGAAGGTAGCTTCCTAATTGGAACTTCCACCGAATCTCTCTCAAGTTCACGATCTGTTCCATGTATCTCTCTTGAGAAAGTACATACCTGATCGTTCACATGTACTGAGCTCAGAAGTTATACCGCTTGAGAAAGATCATTCTTATGAAGAACAACTGGTAGAGATTCTGGATCATAAGGAAAATGTTCCACGGAACAAGAACACTCTCTTGGTGAATATTTTATGGAGGAACCACCAATTTGAAGAAGCCACATGGGAGCTTGAGGATATGATGAGGGAGAGGTATCCTCGTCTGTTTTTGACGAAGTGACGAATTTCAAGGGTGAAATTCATTTTAAGGGGGGTAGTATGTAAGACCCTGATATTTTATGAGAAATTTTTTTTAATGTATTATGTTATACACAACATAAAAGGAATCTTTCACTGCACACAACACTATCTTGGCTTGTGTTACACGCCATCACGACCTTCCTCGATAACGTGTGAAGTACGCAATACCGGGTTTCACTAAACAGCGATATATTGTTATAATATTATTATGGAGTAGGTGTTATGAATAATATAAAATACATTTTGAATTTTGTAACATTATTATTCATCTTACATATTATCTAGAACATGATATGAGAACAAAATTATTTTTTCGGGTAAAATAAGCATTTTTAAAAAAAATGCAGTTTTGACGCCTTATGATGGCACACCCATATTAAATATAGTTTTTGACAAGTTTATAGGATCAATTTGAAAAAATAAAATTCTTCCTTGTAATCGGAATATAAAAATTTAATTTGGATAAAATTTTCATATTATTCTGATAACTTTCCTATTTTAATGAATAGTAAAATCACGCTATATTTTAATTAAAAACAACTTTTTCATTGCAATAATTTATATGGTTAGATTACCTTTTTAATTTGTTTTAATGTGTAATTAGAATATTTTTTACCATTTAATCCAATGTTTTTCATTGGAATTAATTTCACTTTGAAATTGGACATAAACAAGTGTCGATCTTTTGATAGTTGTAATTTCTTAAAAACACGCTATTTGTTTTGATAGAGAGAACTACTTTTAAAATTAATTAATGCCAATTCTATTTTCATAATTTTGAAAAATAGAGATCATTTTTGAATTAACAATAACAAATATAGCTTAGGCTGAATTTTTTCCATTTTTAAAAAAAAATTCAAATTTTGATGAATAGTGAAATCACTTAGTGGTAGTTAAACAACTGACTCTTTCATTTAAATGAAATTTTACCACTTCTGTGAATTGAATTTCTAAAATCCGACAAACATGGTTGTTATCACGGAGTAAAATGTGGGTCAATAAGATGAAAATAATTTTTGGTGAATAGTAACTTTTGACTTTTATTTACCGCGATTAAAGGTAAATAGGGTATTTATTGGTTAAAAGAATATTATAATAATTCAAATTAGCTTAAAACTTTTCCTAACCTTTTTAGATGAGTAGTGGCCGACAATGGCCATCCTTGGGTCGATTTTGGGACCCCATTTAGCTACTTGGTAGTGATAATGACAATTTGTATTAATTAATTTAATGTAAAGATAAAATTGACATTGACAAAAAGATTTTAGTAATTAATTTTTATAAAGAGTTATATAAATTATCATTTCGACTATAAATATTAATTGGAAATCTAATACGATTTCCAACATGGTGGTTTTTTTATAATTCATAGACATAAAATAAATTAAATTATTTATGACACAATAATGATGCAGTATTTACCTCATTAATAAATGATTTAAATAAATAAGATTATAATGGTTAAAATATTATCCAACACATGTACAATTATAATTGGATGATTTTATTTCGAAAATGAGTAATCTTATCTTCATTTTTAATTATTTTTTGACCTTTTTAAAATGAAGATAAGTTTATAATAAAATAATATTTTCACACTTTCCAAAGGTGCCCCTCTCCTCCCTTATAAAAGGGCACCTCCTCCCTATCCTCTTTACACAAATTTGGGCTTTCACGATCATCCAAACCCTGTCCATTACACTTCTAAACACCCCTAGTAATATTCTAGAGGTCTTGGTCTTCTTCAATGTCCAATATTAGTGCCCTAAGAGGAGGTTTCAAAGAGGCGTGTCGAAGAAGAGGTAATATCTGTTACAGAGTTTTTCAAATTTATTTATCCTTCTAAATCCTCTTATTTAGTTGTTTCATTATTAAGTAATGACATTAATATCAATCATATACTGATATGTCATTATAAATATGAAACAAACCTATTTCACCATCTATCCATCCTACAGAAAATGAAATCACTGCGCGTGCGTACGTACGGAATACCTTCTCCACGCCGTGGTGTAATCTTTTTTCCACCACCACATTACATGGATGGGTATAATGGTGTAATGAATAACTATATATGATTATTGTAAAGTTATATTGATTCAGAAATAGTATACATACACTTCAATACAATTCCACGATCATGGGAACGATATCATCGCTCGTGCGTACATACGGCCTACCGTCTCCACGATGTGATGCGACTCATTCTACATGATCTTCATTGAATAATGATTATATAAATGAATTTAATGAATAAATATGATATATATTACACTAATACCATTCTGGAAATAAGGTATCTATAACCTAAAAAGACGAATAATAATTTATTCGATAAAACATGCATAAGAACATAAAGTAATGAGCACCCGAATAACAAGTAGAAATGTAATATTACTAATAAGAAGATAAGAATACGACCATATATGATATCATAACAATGAATATGATTCTGTAATAAGTCAATGAAATTATTTAAATCATTATACAGGATGTTCGGATACGTACGAAGCAAATCAGACCTAAGTTAAGGGAAAATCTCGCAATCTCATTTTTATCCGAGATTGTTTATACTTCAGAATTTACTGGGGAATATTTATCATCCACATCCATGTTTCCACTATATTTAATATTATTTCTATCCTCCTAAAATTTGTTAAATCCAAATTTACCCTTTGGTGAGTAAAAGATATGAAAAGAATCTTTTGTCATTTTTAGTACAAGGTACCTTTTGACTTTTCCAGACAAAGTATGAGAAAATATTTTTGGAACATAAATGGAATGAATGGATTTTTATGATTTCATATAACATTATTTCCATGAATCTTCCTTTACATGTTTTCAATTTTATTTTTAATCAACTTCATTTAGTATAAAATTGTATGACGTGATAAGAAAGGAAAAATGTTTCTAAAGTAGAAAGGATATTTTCCTCAAGAATGGAGTTCAAGTGATTTATAAAAATTATTTTCCATCTAAGATAATATAAGGATCTGTTTCTATCCCTATTGTTACTATGATTTGATTATGTTATGATGGAATTAATTTTATGATGTCCTTTTATCTTATATGGATTATGTTATGATGGCATGATGTTTAAGAATCCCATTTTTATTACATGGGTTATACTATGATTTATTATTTTGTAGCACACATAAGAATGGTTTCATTATGAGATGGGTTGGACCTATATCTCCCTCTAATGTATTGGGTAAATATTTATATCTCATGAGATAGACATGGATGGAACGAAAAGTTAATCTAGTTCAGTGATGCTGGACTCGAACGAGGATTAAACTCAGCTCAGTAATGGAATTTGTCAACTATGATTGCTTCCAGAACAAGATTTGTGATGCAAATAGAGCTCAGAGGTTTTCTTCCCTGGTGCGATTGTGGAAGACGAGACAGATGCTTGTTGGCGGAGGGATCTGGCAGGTCATGGCTGGGAAAGGCGACGATGTTCTGGTCTGGTTTGGAGCAGATCTGTTAGATCTGGACCTTCCTATTCCTCGGACACTGTCTCTGCTGCTCCGTGATGGCGGCATTTATGGTTTCTCGGTGGTTTGGGTAAAGTCTGCGAGGTTGACGTCGAAGTCAACCTTGGATCCAGATCTAGAATTCCGACGTATTTTCTTTCTCTTCCTTCTTCTCTAGTTGGTTTTGTCCCTGATGGAGCCCCAATTCTAGAGTTTTTCTTTTCCTTCAGGATTCGACGTCTATGGAGGCTCTGTGGGCTGCTGGGACGTTGCATACAGCTCCTTGGCGGCTGGTTTTTATGAGCTTCATGCGTCGATTGGAGTTGTGCATGTTGACCGAAGGCTTCCATGGATGGGTCAGTGGCATAGGGGGCTCCAACAGCGGTGAGGGTTGTGTCGGCGAAACAAGATGCTGCCTCAGGGTCTGGTTTCTTCTATGACGATGACTCAAATCTGGGGTACCTTGTTTGAACTTGCTGCCGACGAATCTATGATCAAACTTTGCTGTGTTCGCCTTGATCTGCTGGTCTGCGTGTGGTTTAGTGGTGACTGTCTAGGCTTTGAGTTGCTATTTCTGCTGAATGAGTTTTGGCTACTGTTTTGGTTTCAATGTGGATGTTGGAGATCAGTTCTATTGGGTGGTTCTGTTTTTTGTTCTGTTGTTGCTGATGGTTCCATATGGCTAGAGAGGGACCTTCTTGGTGAGAAGGTGTTGGGTGCTGGATCTTGTAAGACTGGATGCGGGCCTTTGGTTGGTTATGAGTTGCTGGTTGGTGGTTAATGCTGGAGGATGTGTGGTTTTTTGGTTTTCGATACTGATGTGGACGAGTATGTTGTTATGCTGCTAGTTAATGGTTGATGTTTGCTGGAAAGTGGTGATTGCTACGTTCGGTTGTGCTTGTGTTGTGGTGTGATGCTGCTCAGTGTTTTTGGTTGTGATGCTGGATTTGGTGATGTTGGTTGGTGGGGCTGGTTGGTTTGGATTTATTTCTGCTGCTGTGTTGCTATGAAGATTGGATGTGGTACTGCTGGATGCTGGTACTGGCTTGATGTGACATGATAATGCCGTTGTTATGTCGACTTTTGAGTCTTCTTTTTTTTTTTGGTTTTCTTTTTGGTGTTGGTTGTAAGGGTTTTTTGGGAGCGGGTCATTTGACCCCTCCCCTCCATTGTCTGCAATGTCTCCTTTTTTCTTGTTAATAAATTTGGGGGGGCCGGGAATAGCCCGACCCTCACATCTTCCTTGCCCATGTTATGATATTATGATATCTTTTTCAGGTTACGATTGTAAAAATGTTATGTTCTTATGAATATGATACGATTGATATTTCTTTTGTTTACCCTTTCTGAGAATTTGAGCTCACCCTTTTGTATGTTTTCTTTTCCCCAGGTCAGGAATAAGGGTATTAAGTAGGATATTCCACAAGGGACTCTAGATATGATGAAATAAACTGGAGATAATGTAGATGATTTATGAACCAGTTGTTTATGTTTTCCAGTTTCAAAAGACACTATACCTGTATGGTCCTATCATTGTTTTGTTATATGATGTAATAAGTATGCTTCAATTCTGAAGTAATAACCATGTATGTAAATTATGAGTCGTTATAGTTGGTATCAGAGGAAAGGTATAGTCAACCATTAGAAACTAGGATGTGAAAGACTTAGTAAGAACTCTATGGATATGTATAAACATAGAACACAATATTAGTGTTTTAGAAATGGCCATGAACAACCTATGATAATACCTAAAGTGTGAAATTTTATTCTTGATTATGTGGTTTTCCTGTTATGATTAGTGTTTCTCACACTATGATTCTCGGTTTTAGTCAATGGCTGGAACTCGAAGGAACGATGTTAATGCTAAATGCGACGGGGAATGAAATGATTTTCCCCTTGAGCAAAAAAACATTATGGGAGATGAAATGCAGAATCTTGTAGCCATGCTCACACAACTTTCTCAAGCTATGAATCATGCTGGACTTCCAAATGAGCAAAGGAAGGAGCAACATTCTGTTGAATCCTTCATGGGGCAGCATCCACCTTCATTAAATGGGTCTTTTGATCCATTAGTGGATGAACAGTGGATCATTACCACTGAAAAGATATTTTTAGTTCTATAATGTTCTGAACATGATAAAGGCATCTTAGCAGTATATCGTTTAGAAGGTGAAGCTGATCAATGGTGGAATCTTGTTAAGAATATGAGGCAAAGGGATGAAATTTAGTCCAAGGAATGGGACGAGTTCAAGAATGTATTTTTCAATAAGTACTTCCCTCACATTCTTCGAACAAAGATGGAGAAGGAGTTTCTTGAACTAAATCAAAATGATGATGAATCGGTTGGTACCAACGAAGAAAATTTTACAAGACATTCAAGCTATACTTCCAAGAATTATCATCCAACCTGAGAGTAAGATTGATCGATTCTATAGTGGATTAAAACCAATTCTTCCAAGGTTGTTAGCCATAAGGGACTTCAATAGCTAAGAGTAAATTGTTCTATGTGCTCTCAAGGTTGAGATGGAGATTTGAGCAAGCCATATGTCATATGGGGATGATATGAAGAGGAAAATGGAATTGAAAGGGAAATCTAAAGACCACAATGAAAAGAAGATGAGATTTCAATTATTCTCAATGTCTGGAAAGAAACATGGAGGGAATTGTCTTAAAGGAAAAAGTAAATGTTTTATGTGTGGAAAAGATGTTCATCGGGAAATTGAATGTCGAAATAATGGGAAGAAGATGTCTAATGATGCGAACAAAGAAAGGGATACACAGAATGCACCTCATACACTTCAATGTTTCAAGTGAAAGGAAATGGGGCATTATGCCTATCAATTCCCTAATACAAGGGTTGTTGATGATGATCGAATTCAAAAATATATTAAGTCCAAAGACAAAGGAAAGTCACATGAAATTTCTATCGGCGATGTGGAGTACGATAAGAAAGTGGTCAAAGGTAGACTTACCATCCACTCTAAAGTAGAAAATGTTTTATTTGATTCTGGATCCACCCACTCTTTTATTTCTGAGAACTTTTCTAAGGGTATCGTCGTACTACCTCAGCAATTAGATGTTGAGTTAGCTGTGACAACTCTTAATGGAAGATCAGTTGCATCAAAAGTTTATAATTCTTCTCCAATTAAAGATTGTGGGAAAGTGATACCTGTAAATATTGTGATCCTTCCTATAGTATAATTTGGTGTGATTCTTGTCAAGGATTGGCTTTCTTTATATGAAGCTCATATAAATTTCCAATGAAGGGAAATCACATTCAATATTCCCGATCAATCTACTATCATCGATCAATGCAAAGATGAATATAACCTTCTAGTGGAAATTTCTTCCAAATTATGGGTCTTGATTCCAATAAATGAAGGTTATTTATCTCAAATGGTTGGAGAGAAACTCATGATTAAGAATATTCCCATTGTACGGGAGTTTGATGATGTCTTTCTGGAGGAATTTCTAGGTTTTCCACCAAATCGTGAAGTTGAGTTTTCAATAGAACTCATACCGAGTGCTATGCCCAATTCAAAGACACCTTATAGAATGGACCCAATTTAGTTACAGGAATTGAGGAAGAAACTATAAGAGAATCTTGATAAGGGATTCATACACCTTAGTGAATCACCTTGGGGAGCACCTGTTCTATTTGTTAAGAAGAATGATGGATCAATGAGACTTTACATTGATTATAGAGAACGTAACAAGATCACTATCAAGAACAAATATCCTCTCCCACACATTGATGAATTATTTGACCAACTACGCAGAGCTCAATACTTTTCCAAGATTGATCTTTGTTCAGGGTATCATCAATTAAGGGGAAAAATGGAGGATATACCAAAGACGACTTTCCATACAAGTTATGGACACTATGAATTTATAGTGATGCCATTTGGTCTTACTAATGCCCATGCTATCTTTAGGGATCATATAAATAGAGTTTTTAGAAACTATCTTGATCAGTTTTTGGTAGTCTTTATAAATGATATACTGGTCTATTCAAAGTGCAAGGGAGAACATGAAGATCACTTGAGAATTGTATTAAAGACCCTAAAAATGAGAAGCTTTTTCCCAATTTACCAAGTGTGAATTTTGGCTTCAAAAAATTTCATTTTTGGGTCACATAATCTGAAAAGAGGGGATATCTCTGGATCCACCAAAAACAGAGGTTATTGAAAGATGGTCGAGACCAACAATAGTAACTTAGATCCGATGTATTCTTGGTCTGGATGGATATTATCGACGTTTTGTGAATGGTTTTTCAAGGTTATCTAATTCACTCACTAGGTTGACTCGAAAAGGAGTTAAGTTCGTTTGGATGGAGGAGTGTTAAGAGAATTTAAAAGATTTAAAAAGAAGGTTATCTAGTGAACCTATGCTCACACTGCCGTGTAATGGAGAATGATTTGTGATCTACAGTGATTCATCCAAGAACGGATTGGGGTGTGTTCTCATGTAAAATTATATGGTGATTTCTTATGCCTCACGACATTTGATGATCCATGAGAAAAATTACGCAACTCATGATTTGGATTTAGCTGCGGTAATAATTGAATTAAAAATATGGATGCATTATCGTTATGGTGAAAGGTGTGATATTTATACTAATCATAAAGGTTTAAAGTATATTTTCACAAAAAGGAGCTGAATATGAGCCAAAGAAGATAGTTGGAGTTGATTAAGGACTACGACTGCTCAATTCATTATCACCCTGGGAAAGCAAACAAGGTGGAAGATGCATTAAGCTGACAAGACCGTGTTAACTTATTCATGATGAGGATCACAAAAGATCCAATATTTATGGATTTACAAAGGATGGATCTTGGAATTATAACGGAATGGGAAAAATCTTATCTTTATCAAATTAATGTTCAACCATGTATACATGTGAATATTAAAGAGGCACAACAAGAAGATGTAGAGTTACACAAAAATGTGAGAAATGTTCTTGAATTCAACCTTGATTCTGATGAGATAATAAGATTCTGAAATTGGGTTTGTGTTCCTCCCATCAGAGAATTAAAGAAGGAGCTACTGGATAAGGCTCAAAGTCCTTCATTCTCTATTCATCCTGGAAGCACGGAGATGTATAGGGTCCTGAAAGAGTACTTCTGGTGGGATGACATTAAAAGAGATGTTGCTGAATATGTCTCTCGATGCTTGGTTTGTCAGCAAATTAATGATGATAGACAGAAGTCTAAGGGGATGTTACAACCATTACCCATACCATAATGTAAAATGGAAAACATCACTATGGACTTTGTCACTAGACTTCCTAAAACATCCAAAGCCAATAATTCTATCTGGGTAATAGTTTATAGTCTTACGTAGTCGACACACTTCATTGCTATTAGAGAATATTTCTCTCTAGATCAGCTTGACAGGATATATGTGAACGAAGTGGTAATATTTCATGGAGTACCACTTTCCATTATATCTGATCGGGATCCGAGGTTTACCTCGATGTTCTGGTGAAGTCTTCTGCATACTTTAGATACAAAGTTGAGTTTCATCACTGCTTATCATCCTCAGACAGAAGATCAGTATAAGAGAAAAATTAAAACTCTAGAAGATATGTTAAGAGATTTCAATATGGATTTAAAAGGTTGTTGTGATCAACACCTACCATTGGTGGAATTTTCATATAATAAAATCTTTCACTCCAGTATTCCGATGGATCGTTATGAAGCTCTCTATGGAAAGAAATGCAGGACTCCATCTTGTGGGGATGAAGTTGGGGAAAGAAAACTATTAGGACCTGATCTTGTTGATGAGATGGCAGAAAAGGTCTGATCTATTCAACAACGCATAATATCAGCTTAGAGTCGACAAAAAAGTTATGCCAACAACCGAAGAAAACACCTAGTGTTTGAAGTGGGTGATAAAGTGTTCTTACGAATATCTCCTTGGAAGAGAGTAATGAGATTTGGAAAGAAGGGAAAGCTGAGTCCTAGGTATATCGGTCCTTTCGAAATACTGGATTGTGTTGGGAAGGCAGCTTACCGATTGGCGCTTCCACCGAATCTCTCTCAAGTTCACTATGTGTTCCATGTATCTCTTCTGAAAAGTACATACCCGATCCTTCACATGTACTAAGCTCAGAAGTTATACTGCTGGAGGAAGATATTTCTTATGAAGAACAGCCATTAGAGATTCTGGTTTGTAGTGAAAAATTTCTACAGAACAATACCACTCACTTGGAGAAAGTTGTATGGAGGAACCACCAATTAAAATAAGCTACATGGGAGCTTGAGGATATGATGAGGGAGAGGTATCCTCATCTGTTTGTTACAAAGTGACGAATTTCGAGGGCGAGATTCATTTTAAGGGGGGTAGAATGTAACACCCTGATATTTTATGAGAAGTATTTTTTAATGTCTTATGTTATACGCAACATCAAAGGAATCTCTCACTTCACACAACACTAGCTTGGCCTGCGTTACATGAAATCACGACCTTCCTCGATAGCGTGTGTAGTACGCAATACCGGGTTTCACTAAACAATGATATATTGTTATAATATTATTACGGACTAGCCGTTACGAATAGTATTAACTACATTTTGGATTCTATAACATTATTATTTATCTTACATATTTTCTAGAACATGGTATAAGAACAAAATAAATTTTTCGGGTAAAATAAGTATTTTTTAAAAAATGCAGTTTTGCCTCCTTTTGATGGCGCACCCATTTTAAATCTAGTTTTGACATGTTTATAATTTTAATTTGAAAAAAATAAAATTCTTCCTTGGAATCAGGATATAAAAATTGAATTTGGACAAATTTTTCATATTATTCTCATAATGTTCATATTTTAATGAATAGTAAAAACACGATACATTTTAATTAAAAACAAATTTTTCAGCGCAATAATTTATATAGTTAGATTATCGTATTAATTGGTTTTAAAGTTTAATTAGAATATTTATTTACCATTTAATCCAATTTTGGTCATTGGAATTAATTTCACATTAAAATTGCACATAAACAAGTGTCGATCTTTTGATAGGTATTGTTTCTTAAAAACACGCTATTTGTTTTGATAACGGGAATTAATTTTAAAATTAATTAATTGCACTTATATTTTTTGAATTTGAAAAAATAAACATACATTTTGAATTCAGAATATCAAATATATGTTAGGCTGAATTTTTGGTATTTTTCTGAAAAACCTCAATTTTTGATGAACAGTGAAACCACTTAGTGGTAGTTAAAAAACTGACTCTTTCATTTAAATGAGATTTTACCACTTTTGTGAATTTAATTTCAAAAATCCAACATGAATGGTTGTTATCAAGGAGTAAAATGTGGTTCAATAAGATGAAAATAATTTTAGGTGAATAGTAACTTTTGAATTTTATTTACTGCAGTTAAAGGTAAATTGGGTAATTAAAGGTTAAAAGAATATTATAATAATTTCAAATTACCATAAAACTTGTCATAACATTATTGTATAAGTAGTGGCCTACCATGGGCATCCTTGGGTCGATTTTGGGACCCCATTGAGCCACTTGGTAGTGATAATGAAAATTTGGATTAATTAATTTAATGTAAAGACAAAATTGACATTAAAAAAAATCATTTAGTAATTAATTTTTATAATGAGTTATATAAATTATATTTTAGAATATAAATATTAATTGGAAAGCTAATAAGATTTCCTACATGGTGGTTTTGTTTTATAATTTTTAGAAATCAAATAAATTAAATTATTTATGACACAATAATGATGCAGTATATACCTCATTAATAAATGATTTAAATAAATAAGATTATAATGATTAAAATATTATCCAAAACTTGTCTAATTCTGATTGGATGATTTTATTTAGACCAGGAGTCTTCTTACTTCATATTTAATTATTTTTGGTCCTTTTTAAACCGAAGATAAGTTTATAATAAAATAATATTTTCACACTTTCCAAAGGTGCCCCGCTCCTCCCTTATAAAAGGGCACCTCCTCCCTCTCCTCTTTACACAACTTCGAGCTCTCATACTCAGCCAAAACATGACCATTACTCTTCTCAAAACCCCTAGTAATATTCTATAGGTACTGGTATTCTTCAAAGATCTGCATTAGTGGCCTAAGAGGAGGATTAAGAGAGGCGTGTCGAAGAAGAGGTAATATCTGTTACCGATTCATTCAAATTTATTTCCTCTTCTACTTCATCTTCTTTAGTATTTTCATTATGAATTAATAACATAAGTATCACTCATATACTGATATATTATTATAAATATGAAACATCCCTATTTCACCTTCAATCCATCCTACGGAAAATGAAATCACCACGTGTGCGTAGGTATGAAATACCATCTCCACGCCGTGGTGTAATCTGTTTTCCACCACCACCTTACCTGGATGGGTATAATGGTGTAAAGAATAAATATATATGATTATTGTAAAGTTATATTTATTCAGAAATTGTATACAAACACTTCAATACAATTCCATGATCATAGGAATGATTTCATCGCTTGTGCGTACGTACGACCTACCGTCTCCACAAGGTGATGCGACTCGTTCTACATGATCTTCATGGAATAATGATTATATAAATGAAATGAATGAATAAATATGATATATATTACACTAATTCCATTCTGGAAATTAGGTATCTATAAGCTAAAAAGAAAAATAAGAATTTATTCGACAAAACATGCATATGAACATAAAGCAATGAACACCCGAATAACAAGTAGCAATGAAATATTACTAACAAGAAGATACGAATATGACCATATATGATATCATAAAAATATATATGATTCTGTAAAAAGTCAATGACATTAATTAAATCATTATACAGGAGGTTTAGATACGTATGAAGCAAATCAGACCTAAGGTAAGGGAAAATATCGCAATCTCATTTTTATCCGAGATTGTTTATACGTCGGAATTTACTAGGGAATATTTATCATCCACATCCATGTTTCCTCAATATGTAATATTATATTTATCCTTCTAAAATTTTTGAAATCCAATTTTACCCTTTGGTGAGTAAAATATATGAAAGGAATCTTTTTTTCGTTTTTAGTACGAGGTACTTTTTGACTTTTCCGGCCAAAGTATGAGAAGAATCTTTTTTTAACTTATACAGCATGAAGGGATTTTTATGATTTCATAGAACATTATTTCCATGAAGCTTTATTTATATGTTTTCATGTTTATATTTAATCAACTTATTTTAGTTTAAAATTTTATGACATGATAATTAAGGTAAAATGTTTTTGAAGTAGAAAGGATATTTTCTTCAAGAATAGAGTTCAAGTGTTTTATCAAAATTATTTTCCATCTAAGATAATATAGGGTTCTGTTTCTATCCCTATTTTCACAGTGATTTGATTATGTTATGATGGAATAGATTTTATAATTTCCTTTTATCTTATATGGATTATGTTATGATGACATGATGTTTAAGAATCCCATTTTTATTACATGGGTTATACTATGATTTATGATTTTGTGGCACACATAAGAATGGTTTCATTATGAGATGGGTGGGACCTACATATCCCTAAAATGAATTGGATATGGATTTATATCTCATGAGATATACCTGGCTGGAACGAAAAGTTAATCCAATTTAGTGATTATGGACTGGAACGAGGAGTAAACTCGGTTCAATAATGGACTTTGTCTGTTATGATGGTCTTGGAAATGAGCCTTGACTAATATGAAATGATTTTCTATGATTATGTTTGTTTGCCAAAAAGTTTCATGTTTTATGTTATGATTATTGGAATTTCATTTCACAACTACAATTTATCCCATGTTATGATATTATGACCTCTTTTTCAGGTTCAAATTTTCAAAATGTTATGTTCTTATGAATATGATATGATTGATATTTATTTTGTTTACCCTTACTAAGAATTTGAGTTCACCCTTTTGTATGTTTTATTTTCCCCAGGTCAAGAATAATGGCATTAAGTACGATATTCCACAAGGGACTCTAGATATAATGAAATAAACGAGAGACAATATAGCTGATTTATGAACCAGTTGTATATGTTTCCCAGTTACTAAAGACACTATACCTATACGGTCATATCGTGGTTCTGTTATATGTTGTAATAAGTATGCTTCAATTCTGAAGTAATAACCATGTATATAAATTATGGGTCATTATAGAAAAGGGGTATTTGGCCAAAAAAAATTCCTTGGGTTTTACTAATTTAATTTTAAATTAAATAATACAGCCTATGTATTTTGAATTTCTAAAAATGGATACTATAATCAGAATAATGCGGTCGAAATTTGTTTATTATAAAATTTTTATTTTAGATAATGTGAAGAGTAAATATGGTAAAATTTAATAACTTGGAATATTGTAAAACTTGTTCATATGGATTAAAAATAAGTTACAATTCCATACATTTTCATCCTATTTCTTATTTAGCTAATTTAATTCGACCGTTATTTCCCATGTTTCAAAATTTAGTGGTTTAATGGAAAATATTCCATGATAATGGCTCAAATAGTATTTAAATAATTGAATATGACAAAGTATCAATTTTTTTGTCTAATATATCTCTTATGTGTCCACATGGAAACATAGTTCATTATTACATACGACCTAACCTCTCCATTAATGTTGTGATTCATTTTTATATACCTATAATTTATGATTGATTATAAATAAATTTATATATTGAATATATATGATGTTTGTAACATGATTAAAATTCTTTAAGTCATGAGACCATCATGAAATTATAAGGGAGTGGATTCCGGAACCGAAACATGCTTATAAAATGATGATGTTTGGACTTAGAATAATAATTTTAATAAAAACATTGTATTAAAAAGGTGATAATACGTTCTAAATAAATCATAAATTGTATGAATGATATATGATTATGGAATAAATTTACAATAAATTTATATTTATTATACAGGAGGTTTGAACGTGAACAAGGAAATGGGGGACTTCTGGTTGAGGATTTTCTCTCACTTTTATTTCTATGGGACACATGACTTTTACACTACTTGTATCTTTTTTATGTTCTATATATTTTTTAGATATATATTTTATGACTCATTTCATAATAATATGGGATTCATATATTCATTTATGTATCTTTATTTCACAACGACGACGATTGAAATGATACCTCGGTTGTGAGGGTTTGTTTCAAATCTCATCATTATTTTGGATTTATCATGGAAGAGAAATAATCCCCTTTGGAATATTTCTCTTCCATGTAAATTTTTAATGACAACAAATTTTATTTTTTTATATTCTACGATAAATTTTTAATATTAAATTTAACCAATTTTATAAATTTTCTAGATGGATTAAACGAAATCTTTTTATAATTTTCCAAAAGAGGTACTTTGTGATTTTACAGAAAAAACATATGAAAAATGATTATAACATATACGACATGAGAATTTTGCCTCACATTTATGATGTCTTAATGTATTGAAGATTTTGTTACGATCATACAATTTTATGTTAAAAAATAATCTTTTGTAATTTCACATCTTAGAAAAATTCATAATAGAAATGATATTTTCCTCAAGGATTATTTCAAGTGTTATTTCAAAATCATTTTCCATCTGAAAAATCATTATTATATTTTATATATTCATTATTAGGGATATGATCCATGAATACTATTCTTTTTCATCCCTTTATGATTCTTGTTTGTAATGACATGATATTTATGAAACTCAATCTATTTTTCCTAGGGTTATACTATGAAGAAATTCATTTCTTTTCACGAATTTTATGATGATGCAAATTTTATGATAAATTGTAACACATTTGTATGCTTTTATTTTTTTGATGTGTGGGGCCAATTTTTACATCCCATTGATTGGGTAAAGATGAATAACTTATTAGTGAAAATGTTATTTGTGAACCTGAATATATTTTCACAAATTTTACATGTAAACCTCATTACAGGTTCACAATGTCACGTTTAAAACTGATTATATAGTCAAAGTGTTATACATTTACCTATAATTCATGTCCATAAGAATATGAAAGGTCCAGGTTTTATATCTCTAATTTTATGCGAGGGCATGATTTCATGTACATAACTAAATGAGTAATCCAATTTCTATTTAAATACGTTCACAATGTCATAATTTTATGTGTATGAAACAATTTCATGTTTCAAGTAAATGTTACACTCTAATGGATTATGTAATTATATTTTTTTATGATTCATGTCTTATTAAATTCCAATAATTATTCCATGACTCATGATTACGAATTCATTATATAAGTTTTAAAATGTTATGTTCATGTTCTCAAACCATTTTCTCATGTTATGCTTATATGATTATTCATATTTAACTTGTTTACCCTTACTATGCATCTGAGTTCACCCATTATTATGTTTCTTTTTCTGTGGTTATAAGTAATGGTTTATGAAATGATGTGTTACAATGGATTCTCGTTATGAAGAGATTAATCAGAGATGATATAGATAATTCAGGAGTATATTTTTTGGGTTTCCATTTTTCAAAATTCCCTAAAACTATATGGTTGTAGTTTGGATTGAGATTTTATATGATTAATGTTCACCTAAAAAAAATTAATAACTCTGTATGAAATTATTTGGTTATTATAGTTGGTATCAGAGAAGGGTTTAGTAAAACATTGGAAAACTAGAATGAGATAACATAAGTGATAAATCTATGTATAGGATAAAATAATAATTATTTGATAACTTTCATGAATGAACAAGGATAAACCTTTTGTTTCATAAAATATTTTTTTTTCAAAAATTAGAATTCTTATAAATGATGCTTCAAAATTTTATTATTTATCACTATTATCACCAACACTATGATTTTTTGTTTTAATCAATGATTGGGAAAACAAGGAATCATATGATTTATTAATGTGACATCAAATTCAACAAAAATCCTCATGTGGAATCAAATTTATATAGACTTGGGATGAAATATATTGTGAATATGATCACAAAACTATCACAATTTATTTTTGGAAACACATATCATATTGATCTTCCAAATGAACAAAAGAGGGAACCACATGTCATTGAATATTTTATGTGAAAATTTACACCATACTTCTATGGTTATTCCAATGCACTGGTTTCTATGAAGTTGATAAATGTGATAGAAAAGACATTTTCATTATTTATTGCACATTCTATGAAAGTTTTTTCCTAGATGTTTAACATTTTGAAAATGAATTAGACCAATGATCAAGGTTTATTCAGAATATATGCAAAGTGGAGGAGATTATCTCTATGGTATGGGAAGAGTTTAAGGGAATATTTTTGAAAATGTGATTCTATAGTAGTCTAAAAAATGGTAAGGGAATTTCTAGAGCATAAAAAGAAGGATGACGAATCCATTGGTATCAATGTTCAAAATTTAACAAGACCTTAATGGTATCCTTCAGGTTTTGTCTACAACGCTAAAAGAAAAATTGATCGATTCATTATTGGCTTGAAAGCAGCTCTTGAAATGGAATCAGTTATATGGTACTTTGGTAGCTATATGTTAATCATTCTATGTGAACTAAAAGTGGAAATGGAATCCATTAACCATCATGGTTTTTTATATTAAAAAGAATACATAGATTTATGGACACTCTAGTGGTTTTCCACATAGTGGGAAGTAAATGATTCATCCTCCTACTTTACAAAATTATTACAATGAGAACTTACGTCTGTATACTGAATGAATAAGAAATTTCTTTATGTGTGGGTAGCCTCGTCATAGAGAAAAAGAATATTGGTGTCATGGATAGAGGCTAGTCAATAAAAGTAAAATATATATAGTTCAACAAAATAAATAACTCATACTTCAGTTATATAAATGATATAAGTTTGGGCGCAATGATAAATGATTCCTTAATTTAAGCTCTATTGAAGATAGTATCTTACAAAATATGAAGTCAAAGTAGAAAGGTAATGCTTATGAAATTACAAAACTTGAAGAGAATCATGATAGTGGTGATACACTTATCTTATACTCTAGAATAAGGTATTCCTTGATGATGTTTGTAAACTCTATAAAAATATTTTCTTTAGTGAATGTTGATGTGTTTTTGAGTAGTGATTAGCTCACCCAAAATAAATTCCATATATATTTCTATAACCAAGAGATAATATTTTCCATTGAATTAAAATATGATTAACTATTAGTAGAATGTAGAACCCCAACCTCAAATTGAATTATTTTTGTATAAGAGAAGACATTATTTTAATTATAAACGTGGAATTATCTTTTAGATTTATATATGATTGTGACCATTGGGAAAAATGATTAATAAAAAATAGAGAATATAAGATCAAGGTCAATATATTTTTTTATTTTAATTTATGAGAAATTAGAATTATTATAATTTTTATCATGGAATGATATTATGTGAAAAAACATTTGGGTTTTGAATATGTTCTGTAAAATTTTTTAGGATTCTTAAGGTTAATTCTATTAAGATGAAATTATGTATATTTTTTCTTGATTTAAATGTATTATTTATCATATCATGTAAACAAAATTCAGATTTTAGTAAATATTTATAGTCCAAAAGAATGAATTATTATTTTTATGATTCGAATTAATGTGACTCGACTATTAAAAAATAATTAATCTCAAATATCCATTTCCTGGAGTATGATATCCTATTTAAATAGTTAAAATCACAAAAAATGATGATATTATTATTAAAACATACAAATAAATCAACTATTTTTATTTTCTCGAGTGTTTTATTTATATTTTCAATGCTTTCCTTGTCCTTAGGAAACTTTTCTAGAAATTATAATGTTATCAATTAATTTTTCTTAAAATGAAATCAATTGTCTTTTTACCCATCTCATATTAACATTTTTTATGATGGTAAAATTTATCCTAACCATGATCATTATCACACTCTCCTAGTCTTCATTAATTATGACTCTTTTACATTTCTCTATTTCATCTTCCCACCTATGTTATCCTATCTTAAAATCATGTTTTGTGTTATTTGATATGACCATCATTTTTCCTTTCCCCTCTTTTATAGAGACGGTTTTATTAACCCTTATTATGATGTAGTTTTCCACAAATGAAGACTAAAATTTTAAAAAAAACATTTAACTAACATGAACTAATTTTGATTATCAATTTAGTAAATGGGGGAAAATATAAAACCACATTATTTTATGGAATTTTAATTACAAATATATTTAACTTATTAGAATGCTTGTATTTCAATGAATAGAAGGTTTAAAAAACAATGAAATATTATTAAAATACTGTATTTCTGTTATAACCAGTCCATTAATTTGGAGGGAATTAATTGAAATGACTAAAATATGAAATTATTAGCAAATTTAATATGAATGTATTGTTAAATTCTAAGAAAATGAGCACACCATGATTTTAGAAAAGTCATTTTTTTCATTAGAAATAAGTTTCTTTAAAAAATGTGTGTTTCTTATTTTTAAGGGTGAATATCAATTTCAATAAGATATAAATTTTTTTTTTGACAAAATTAATTTCATTTTTTAATTATTATTTTTAAATTTATCTTCATGTATTTTTTTGAGAATTTTATAAAAACATTTAATTTTCATGGTGTAGAGAAAATAATAATTTTTATTGTAAACTATATTTTATTTTATTGTTTTTACATGGGTAAATTATGTATTGGATTTTTAATAAATTTTCAATTTTCTTTTTGGATTTAAAATTATCCAATTACTATTTTTATGTAGATTTAATACTTTAATTTAGTATAAAAACATTTTATGGTTATAAAAAAAATTGTTCTGAATACACAATTCCTTTTTTGGATATTTTATTTTAAATTAAATGCCCAAATATTTATGTTTTGAATTTTCAAAAAAGAATTTTAATTTTAGAATATGAAGGTTAAAATTGTTTAATTAAAACCCAATTATTTTAGTAAACATGAATTGTAACTGTGATAAACTTTATTACCTCAGTAATGTCTAAAATGGGTTAATATAGATTTAAAATAAGTGATAAGGCCATCATTTTTTATCCTAGTTATTTTTGATTGAAACTAATTTTACCATTATCCACTAATGTTAATGTTTTAGTTGTTGAATGGAAACTTGTAAATGAAAATGACATGTATATTATTTTAAAAAATAAAGTGAAAAAATGTTACTTTCTTTGTCATAAATATCTCTTATGTGTCCACATGGGGATAAAATTATTTTACGAACGAATCAAAGTGTCCATTATATAATTCATAATCCTAGTTTAATGACATAAATTTATTTTTGACTCTTTTGGGATATTGGAGGAGGTAAAAACCTTTATTATATTTTATTTAACGAAAATTCAAATATGTCACCTTCATTTTTTTAATAACTATAAAATTTTTAATAGGGGCTCTTCTAGAGGATATGTTTGACTGCTAATATTTTTCTGAAATATAAAATATTTATATTGATCATTTTAATTTATTTACAATTTTATAGAATTAAATAATTATTGTAAATTCTTACACAATGCTGATATAGTAATTATTATATTAACAAAAAAATCAGATTAATGATATTAAATATTGAAAGTTACATAAGTTGTGATATTTATGTTGATACAAGAATTCTATAAGTGTTATTGACATTTTAGGTATATAATAAAAAAGAAAATTTTAATTTTAGATGTTGTCTTGATGTTTATAAAGTCAAAATATTGAATACCATACAAATTTAAAGGAATAGTATTTTATGGGATTAATATATCATTAAACTATTTTAAAAACATAAAAAAAATTAAAAATCAAAATTTATTATTATAAGCTACAAAATATTATAAATTTTACATTAGGATCCAATTTACACTACATATGTAAAAATTAAAACTTGTAAATATTGAAAATCCTAACACATTATTATATATTAAAATATGTTAACTAAGGGTTAATCAAAACGACAAGGTTTTATATAACAATAAAATGAGTCTAAAATAAATTTTTTGATGATATGACCACCTCATTGTATTTTTACTTCTAATACGTGGACATTTTGTGGGGTTTCAATTGAAAAATAATTTATTATAAATTAAAATGAATTGAAATTAGAAAATTTCCTCATGTAACACCCCTAGATTTTGTGAAATATTTTCTTTCTTCATCGATGGAATTAGTTTTCATTGATTTATTTAATTTAAACAAGTCAAACATTTCTTTCAAATGGAATAAACCTGTATTAATCTACGTGCAACACAGACTTGGTGTGTGTTATATGCAATACTAAGTTTTTAAGAGACATCATTTTTTTGTCATAATTATTTAAATGATATAACTATAACCTAGCCATTAAACATAGTAATATTAATAGTAATAACTACACTTCATATATGGGGGTTCAAAACCCATTGGGCGCAGGGAACTATAGCAGTACTCTAGCGCACTGTAGTAGTAGTGAAACTATTATGGAGACATTTTACTATAGTGGCGGCAGTTACTGTGCATTATTATAATAGGGAAGGTACTGTAGTAGTACTGTTCACAAAATGGGCCTTGGGCCAAAACAATCGGCCTACGGGCCATGTAATGTGATAAATTCCCACTAGGACTTAGGGATATGTAATGGGTCGCCCTTTACCTGGTTAAAGAGGTCTTTTCTTTTCTTTAATAATAAATGAGGCTTCAGCCCGAACCTTAAAAAAGTCTTTATAATTATTTCACATAAATAAAACCTATTGATAATAAGATATATAATTTTTGGTAATGTCTTTATATGATTTCAAATAATTTTTTCTTAAAGAAGGATCCTTTTTTGTCCTTCTGTAAAAAATACTAAAACCTACATTATAAAATAATATAATCATAATTTTATAATATAAACAACATTTTTGAATTAATAATGATGAAATTATTGGAGGGTTAATTTTTTGGATTTTTTTTAGGAACATTATTTTTGGTGAATAGTAAAAAATTTTGAAATTTAGTTAAAAAAAGACTTTTCATTTAAATAATGACTAGATTTAAATTTCATTTTTAGTTTGGTTTTAATGAAATAAATATAAATTAATAATATATTAAAAAAAATTAGGTCATTGGATTCTTTTTTTATATTGAAATTAGAAATAAAAATGTACTAAACGTTTGAATGTTTTTACATTAAAAACCTGCATTCTCGCCATGTTTGAGGAATTACAGATAATCTTAATTGTTCCACTTTTGTGATTTGAATTTTTAAAAGCATATATACGTGGTTTTTATCATTAAAATATCTGTGGTCTAATAAAATAAAAATTATTTTTTACCATAAATATTAGTGAATTAGATTAAAATTAACTACATTTATTAAAGTAATATGAAGCTAAATAAGGGACCAAAAATTAATATTAAGGACCAAAATGACATAAAAACGTGTCCAAAATCCATTTTCTACCAATAATTAGACCATATTATGATTTGGTTTGAATGATTTTGGTTATTTCGATATTATGAAATGGAAGTTCCCAATATAAAATTTTACGTAAGGAAAAGATAAAAAAGGAACATTCCTAACCTTTAACATTTATAAAACATTGAGATAGGTAAAAAAATTATATTTTAGGATATAAATATATTTTTTTAAGGTAAATGGATTATTTTTATCATAATAATTTGTCAATTATTTTTAAAGAAGAATAAGTTACTTAAAATTCTTTACCAAATGCCAATGTAGTGATTATATAGTTAATAATTAACTAAAATTAATGATATTTTAGAAATTAACAGTGACGTTAACTGATTGAATTATTTTATTTTATTTTATGAATATATTATTTTACACATATCAAAATGTAAAATATTTTAATCCAAATATTATATTGATATTTTGAAATTAAAATTAAATAAATAATATCAAAATTTCCATTATTTTTTTAACAATAAATGACAATTTATTAATTTATTTAAAATTAATAAAAATCATATAATATTCCACATTATTTTCAAGTGATAAAAATTAGTAAAAATATTTTATTAATGGAAAAATTTATCTTTTATAATTTTCAAATTTACCCATATATTATAAAAAATTTGTTAAAACATTTCAAGATTAAGTATTGTTTTAGCGCATCACATGCACAGGTTATAATATTAATTTCCAAAACACATGTGAATATTATTTTTTAAATTATATATAATATTAATAATTGAATTTATCAATATTTTATAATAAATATAACTTTGGTTTAGAATTTATGGTTAAATAAAATATATTAGAAAAATAGATTGTTTAATAAAAACTAAAATGATTACATTTTGATATTTTTAAGAGTGTCACTCCCCCTCCACTATAAATAAGAAAAAATCTACCCTTTCCTCACACCTCTAAAAAAATGGCTAATACAACCTCTTCCCAAATAGTCTCCCAAAATTCCTCCCCAAGACCTATAGTTCTCTCTTTGGTTAGGAAGCAATCCAATGATGCCTTTGGTTCAATCCACAATGATTTACCTGATTAAGAGGTAATGTCTTCTCTCTAGATCTCTAGTTTAATATCCATTCTACACACGTCTAATATAATTTTTCTCTGAATATATAACAATAATAATAATATCAAAATATTAATATGTTTCTATGAAAATGGTTTTACCAATACATATACACACCTTCATCAAATGGGTAACAAATATACTATTTATGTGTACGAAAAACTACTACCTCATGAAATAATGATTGTTCTTTTTTCCATTAACACCTATCATGGTGTCCATTATGGTGGATAATTTTTTTATATATGATATATAATATACTAATAATTTCATTATTCTTGATTAATTGTTATTTAGAAACTACCTTTGTTCATTCCATCTTTTGTAAAAATGATAATTTTGTTTGAGGAAGTATTGACTACCACCCCCTAAAAGCGATATGATTCGTTCATACACTACATGTATTGAATTGTGAATAGTTAAATGGAATATATATAATATATATGACATAATAAATCTAATTTAATAATTATATATATATATACATATATGTCTTTTACATTTTTTATTTTCCTCATCACGATAATTAAATAAAAATATCATTAATGCATACTTAAGGCCTACCGTCTTAATGAACGGTGTATTCCAGTTCAAACTTATATATTATATAGATTATTTTAAAAAACATATAATATATATAAATGATATCTATATCATGTATTTCATTCTAAAAATGATTATATATGTATAAGGACAAAAAATATAACAAATTAAGACACATGAGAAGAATAAAGAGAATATTACCCGAAATGAAACCTTAATATAGGATTATTAACAAGAGGGAAATATATGGTCATTATAAAACCATATATTGTATTATATATATGAATATAGTTTTTAAATGATTTAAAATAAATGTATATTTATTATAAAGGTGGTTTGCGTGATCATAGTGAGAGTCAAGACACAGTGTAAGGGGATTTCGTCTTTCATTTTTTATTTTCGTAAGACACAAGATTTTTTTACCACCCATTACTTTTTTGTGGCGTCAATACTTACCATGTATGTATTCAATGGTTTTTATAATTATAATTGTTGGTATTAAATATCAATTCTAATATATTTATTTCATCAGGTTTAAGATTCAAAAGATACAAAATCGGTAAAATAGTTTTGTCTCTATTTCCCTTCATTGAGACCCATGTTTTGGTATGCACCCGAAATCTCTTTTCAAGGAGTATATATTTCAAATTTACATGATATTTCATGTAAATAATTATTTTTATAATATATTAAGATTCATGTAATTCCTATTTCTTGTATAGGGATAATGGTTCATAGTTACCAAGTTATAATTATTTATTGAAACAATAAAATCTATTCTCGGGATTATTAATGATTATGCTTCTTTTGATATAATCATATGATATATCTCTCAAGAACACTAATGATCTCACTTATACCATATTTATTCAATTAATAACCATGTATTGGTACCATTTTACACTCGTTGGTACTTAATATAATTAAGAAAATGTTTTTATGAAAAGTATGGTGGTAACACACTCTATGGTTGGAAATCAATTTTATTTCAAATCATGTTTTTAAAAAAAGTTTTCAAAAACGTTTTAAAATGATCTATAAATATAATTTTCAATTAAAAATGATTTCAAAAAATGATTTATGGTTTTAAAATCATTTATTATATGTTCTCCATGTAATTATCAAATAAATGGTTTTCAAAATGTTCTCATGATTTTTATTAAATTTTCAGTGTATCTTAAATGAAATGGTTTTCAAAAAATTTTGATTATTATTTCATTTTTTTTTCAATTAAGAAGTTTTTTAATTTTTTTCAATATTTAATTACATGTATTAAAATTATTTTCAATGAAATGGGATTGAAAACATTATCATGCCTCATTCATCGGTTTTCATGCAAAATGTTTTTCATAAAATTGTTAATATTTCGATATATGTTTTTAATTTTGTTTTTAAAGAAAATGGTTTTTAAAATCTGTTAAAGAATATTTTATAATTATTCAAGGTAAAATGTTTTAAATATTATTACAAGCCAAACTTATATTTTTAAAGGTATTTTGATAGAAAATTATTTTTAAATGGGGTTGCAATGTTTAATGGTTATTTTCCTCATGAAACGTTTGGATAGATACTTCAAAATTATTTTCCATATATGATAACATCAATTGATGTTAATTATTCCCTTATATGAAATTATATTAATGTTCCATTCATATTTTATCTATGAATCAGTTATTATTATTATCATGGTATTTATGAAACCCATTTATCTTTCAAAGGTTATATATTAATTTATAGTGTTTCTCATTCAAAAGTTATTATTTTGATGAAATTATTATTAATCCTAACTTTTTCCATAGGTTATAATATGATTACATGTTTATTATACCCATTTCATTTCATGGGTTAGGATTTGATTATTTATGATTTTGTGGAATATGTATTTATTATTTCATTATGTGATTTATGGGACCTATGTCTCCCTCTAATGATTTGGGTAATAATTTATATCTCATGAGATAAAATAATATATTCTTAGGAATGAACCATTACTTTTAAGATGGCCTTGGGAGTGAACCATGACTACCAAGATGGTATGAGGAACAAACTCATGATACCAAGATGTTAGTGGGAGTGACCCATGACAATCAATATTGTATGGGGAGTTAATTCATACTACCAAGATGGTCTTAGAAGTGATCCCTTGGATACAGAGGAAATCATATTATATTCTTTCTGGTTTTCCAAAATCCAATGTTTTATTCCTATATTATGCTTTCATAGATTAGGTTCATTATTTTATTATGATTATTTTATTATGAACTGTTAATCATTATTATGATCTATAATATGAAGGGTATCATCTTAAAATATTAATATCATGTTCTATACCCATTTTTCATGTTATATATCCAAATTTATATTATTTAGTCTTACTGAGCATCTATTCTCACCGATTTATTATGTTTCCTTTCCCTAGGTTATGTAGAATGTTTTTAGGTAGATGTACTAATGGTGGAGATATTTATGGAATATATTGAGGATATTACACCAGGATATAATATTATTATTCCATGTATACAATTACTCTAAACTTTTACGGTCCTCAAGCATGTATTTTTGTAATGTATAGAATATTCATCTAAAACGATGTAATATCTATGTATGTCAAACTCTGTTTTCTATAGTCGGTATAAAAGGAACGGATTATTAATCCATTTTAAACTAGGATTATAAAACATAACTATGATCCCTATTTATATTTCTAAAGAAATACATAGGGATTATTCCTTGGATAAGTATAAGAACGAGTCAAAATTAAGGGAAATGTCCCATAATTTTGGTAAAGGATAGAGTGAGTGATTTCATAGATATACATTACAGTATGGATTTGGCTCTCGCGCAGATTTTCCATGGTGTTACAACTCCAGAATTATGTTATGGGCATGACTTGTGGTAATCTGGTACAAGAAAATGGGCCTTTCTGCACACCTGGTTTAACACTTTTAGGGGATATACTTTGGGAATTATAAAAATATTCATGAGCCCCCAGGAAGGATTTAAATATTATTTGGCTATTAATAACCTAGGATTAACCTTGGGAGTAATTGATTAATTATGGTTTCATGAGTTAGATAACCTTTAAGTAATTGCTTTCATGAATATGTGGTTTTCTATTATGATAAGTAATGCTCACATTATGCTTTTGGTTTTAGTTAATGGTGGGTACATGAATAATGTTGAATGTAATGGATGAATTAATGATGAGATGTCTTGTGGGATGATCACTTGAGTGAATGATGTTGTGATCATTCCTAATCTGTTTTCACATGACATAATTTACAATGTGTACCATAACCGACTCTTGGACTCAAACGGGAAGATAAAGAAGGAGTTCGCTGAGATTTTAAGTAATGGAGACGATGGAGGAAAGAATATTTGGTTTCCTTTGTGTCAATAATGTTGAAAGAATTATCTATTTGAAAGTCTTAGGGGAACAATAATATGTTCTGACTATGGTAAAGAAAGAAAGAAAGAAAGATTCAAAAAGGGAAAAATGAAGAGTTTGGTTAATGAAATAGATGACAATATTTGAAACCCTAAGACATCATTAATGGTTAACTGTTTTTTGTGGAATAAATGAACATTATGAAACTCAATGTCTCATGTTGAATGCTCCTAAAGAGGATTAGTAAGGTGGTATGAGTAATGGTTAAATTGCTGACAATGAAGAGACTATAGATGAAATATAAAAGGAAAGAGGTATTATGATGAGGTAGTATTTTCAATGGATTGAGGATGAAGTAATCTATGTTTTTATGTATATATATTCAAGAATTATAAAAGTTGAAATATATAAGGATTGGTCAGTTTATGTTTTTCAGTATGGATTTACAAGAACACATTGAATAGTTCCAATGTAATAGAAAAGTGATATAATGGAATGGTTATATCCATGAAAAACACATGATTAAGGAAAAGATAACCCATAATATTTTACTTATTTTATAATAATGTTGTTTGGATAAGGATATGCAGGGTATGAATAATTAAATTCAACAACACATATTACCTTGGAATTAATTAAGGACTTTTTGACAAGTAGTTTATTCTACCACTGATGAAGTTGAAAAATTATTGGATTTAGGTAATATATCAACTAATGTATAAAATAAGGAAGAATTCATGTTTTCAAAATGTATTTATGGTAATTCAGGTTGTTAACTTTTTCAAGATAATTTACCATGAGGGTATTCACTTGTTTGGAATGTGTAATCCAAGAGATAGATTCTGATATATCAGGAAGTCAATGTTAATAAAAAATCATGACTATCATTCTAATGTTTTGATTTTTAATTATTTGTTAGTTTTATCAGGTTAACCATTAATGAAATATTTCTATTAAACTTTAGAATATGTATTTATGCACTGATTTTGTATTGAAAACCATCGTTAAAAGGATACTTAGTGATTTAACATATTTCAAGGATGTCCATCATATGTTTGAAATTATATTAGAGTGGTTTTAGAAAAGGAAATCATGTATATCAGGTGATAACAAATAAATTATCTCATGGTTGCGAGTCATGAACCCATGACCGAAGGACAATAAAGGTTTCATTCCTAACACTGGCCTACGTGATATGTATAAATAATTTTCTATGAATAATAATTTATGATAAAATAATAGTTTTACTTTTTATGTTTAGATATAAATTTATTAATGTTAATTGTTTTTATGAAAATTTATAGATAAATAGTGTTACACCTCATTATTTAATGGGCCTTAACATATCCTAAAAGTGTATTTTAGTGTTATGGGCATCAATGTTTCATTCTGGAAAGCCATTTCCTAATATAATGGATGAATAATTTTTTTAAAATAACAACCAATGAATGAAAGTATTTTAATAGAAAAATACCATGTATGTATATTTCCTTATATTCTTATTTAGTAAATGAATTACTCAATGTTAGGATAATGATCACAAAAATGTGTTGTCATAATACCTTAGATTTTTTGAATTGATAGAATTTTAAATCATCATTAATATACAAATTATAGTAAATCAACATTTATTTGATCATTCACTGGTTTTTTATTAATTAACTCCATCACTCCCTATAAATATTAACACTTTTTCTCTACTTCTAATATTTACTCCCAAACAATGTTCTCTTATGTGGGAACCTTATTATGAGTAACTTTGGGGAACCATTATGGTTACAAAAGTCCATTTTCAAAGGAAGTTTTACTATTAATATTTATGATATCAGTTTGTATGAATGAGACTTTTATGTATTGAACTATTGATAACCTAGATGAACTTCGTGGGAAAATATCATTTTCAGGGGGTAGAACATAACACACTGAGATTTTGTGAATTTTTTCCATATTTGAATGAATTAATTTACATGGATTTATTTAATTACACTAAAACAAATATTAATTTCACATTAAATCAACTTTTATTGTGCTATGTGAAACACCAACTTGGCATACATTTTATGCAATACTATGTTTCTATGAAATGAAATTTTATTGTCACAATTATTTATACGAGATAATTATAACCTAGACATTAAACAAAGTAATAATAATAGTAAAAAATACACTTTATATATTATTTATAATGGTTTCACATAAATAAAACATATTGATAATGAATTATAATTATTTTGTAATGTCATTTAATGTTTTAAAATAATATTTTCCTAAAGAAAGTGCTTTTATGTACTTATATGAAAAATAATAAAATTAATTTTAGAAAGTAATAGATATATAATTTTAAAAAATAGAAATAATTTTTGAGTTCATAATGTTGAAAATATATTAGGGTGAATTTTTGGGATTTTTTTGAGAATCTTCATTTAGGGGTGAAGAGTAAATATTAAAGTAATTTAGTTAAAAATTTCCATTTCATTTAAATAATGATTAGTTTTACATTATATTTTAAATTTTTATTTAATTACAAAATATCTAAATTAAGAGTATATTAATCCAATTTAGGTCATTTGAGTGATTTTTTATAATGAAATTTAATATAAATACCTACTGAAATTTTTTATCATTTTTACTTTCAAAACCATCTTTCTTGCCACATATGTGGGATTATCGTTAATATTAATTTCCGACTTCTGAGTTTTTAATTTTTCAAAATTATAAAAATGGTTTTAATAATTAAAATATTTTTAGTTAATAAGATCAACTTAGTTTTTGACCAAAAAATATAGTGAATGTGTTTAAAATTATTTACGGTGATAAAGATTAAATTTTGATTAATAAGGGACTAATATATAATATTAATGACCAAAATGACCTGGAAACTTTTCCAAAATCCATTGGACTCAAATAATTAGACCATATACCCAATGGTTTAGATATATATTGGTTTATTTGGATATTATTAAATTGAATTTACCTATATAAAAGGTTAAGTAAGTAAAATGAAAAAAGAAAACTTTCCATAACATTGAGATATGTAAAAACATTATATTTTCTTTTATAATTATCATTTTGAAATATAAATAGATATTTTGGTCACAATAATTTATCAATAATTTTTAGAGGTTAATTAGTTATTTAAAATTCTTATGAAACCCCAATGTAGTGACTATTTAGTTAATAAATAACTAAAATAAATGATACTAAATATTAAATGTGAAGTTAATGGATTGAATTGTTTTATTTATCCATTTATTTAGAAAATGGTATCATATTAAAAACCATAAAAACTAATATATTTTAATAAAAATATTATATTTACATTTTAAAAATAAATTTAATTAAATAATTTCAAAATTGACATTATTGTTATTTTATAGTAAATGTAATTTTATAAATTATTATAAAATTAATACAAATCATAATTTATGAAAAGTTATTTTTATGTTTTAATAAAATTATATGTCTCTATTAATTTAAAAATTTATATTTTATACAAACATATTGACCCATATATTGTAAAAATGTTGTAAACATAGTCCAAGATTAAGCAGTGTTTTAGCACTTCACATGTGCTTGTTTGAAAATTAATTTCCAAAAATCGTGGTAATTTTATTTTATAAATTATATATAATATTAATAATTATGTATATAATTAATTTATAATAAATATAACTATATTTTATTCTTAATTTTTAAATAAATAAATTAGAAAACTTGATTTTTTAATAATAACCAAATTGATAAAATTGTGAAATAATAGAAGTTAAGGAACCAAATGGTTAAAATGCACATATTTTTGTGTGTTAGTTTTTTTATGTAACAATGATTCCCATTTATAATCTTATCTTTAAAATTATTATTCACTTTAGGTAATGTAGACCACCCATTAATTAACACCTTTTGGTATTTACAAGATTGCCACTCCCCCTCCACTATAAAAAAGAAGAAATCTACCCCTTCCTCACACCTCGCACGAGACATTGCATATTAAAAAATTCTACCAAAGAGTCTCACAATATTACTCCCCTATACCTATAATAATCCCATTCTATAGGAAGAAATCCAATGATGCCTTGTGGTATAAACCAAAAGGAGTTACCTGATTAAGAGGAAACGTCTTCTCTAAAGATCTCTAGTTTCATTTCCATTCTACACCACCACCAATATCTTTATTCTATTATCATATAAAAAAATAAGTATCCTAACTAAACTAGGATGTTGTTATGAAAATGGTTCATCCTACACTTACCCACACCTCAATCTAATGGTTAATGATCATATTGTTTCTGTGTATAGCGAACTACTACCTCAAGAAACGTTGATTATTAATTTTCATATTACCACCTATCATGGTGTCCATTATGATGGAAACTATGTTTATATATGGTATATATTATATTTACAATTTTCTAATTATTCCATTATTTTTATTATAACATACCTTTATACTTTTCCATCTTATGAAAATATGATTATTTCGTGTGAGCAGGTGTGGACTGCCGCCTCCTCCAAGAGATATGATTCATTCAAACAATATATAGATTATATGAAGGAAAAGATTAGTGAATACATATAATATATATGATATCATAAATCTACATTAATAATGATATATATATATATATATATCTGTATATATATATTTCTTCTAGTTGTTTTTTCTTTCTTTTAACAAGACAAATAAACAGAAATTTCATTCATGTGTACGTATGACCTACCATCTCTATGAACGGTGTATTCCATTTCATACATATATTATCAATATATAATTATGATACACATTTATTTTATATTAATTATATATATTTCATGGATTAAACTATGCAAATCATGATATAAGTATACATACCAAATATATAAAAAATTAAGACACATGGAAAAAATAAATTTAATATTACCCAAAGTGAATCCTTAACATATGATAGTTAAAAAGAGTTTAATATAATGTCATAATAATAGAATATATAATATTAGATATATTAATATGGTTCTATTAAATATTTATAAAAAATTTATATTTATTATACATGTGGTTTTAATGATTACGATGAGAGGCTTGACAAAAGGTAAGGGGATTTAATCTCACATTTAATTTTCTTGAGATACATGATTCATTCACCACAAATTTCTTTTGTTTTGTGCGTACTCTTCCCAGGGATGTATTAAATGGTTCATAAACATATAATTTTGTTTATTAAATATCCATTCTATGAACTTTATTTCAGGTGGTTTATGTTTAAACATTTACTAAATTGATAAAACAGTTTTCTCTCAATTTTCCTTCTTTGTGAAAAATGTTTTGTTATCCACAAAAATTATTTTTTTAGAGGTTTATATAACTCTATTTTATATTTTATTTCATGAATCTCATTATTTTAACAATATTATAATCTTAATTTAATTTTAATTTCTTACAAGGGGATTATGGATCATGTTACTAAGTTATAATAGTTTATTGAAAAAATATCATCAGTTTTCGAGATTGTAAATTATTATACTTATTTTAATGAAATATTATGATCCATATCTCAAGAAAAATAACAATTTTACCTTTCGTCTTTTTATTTAAGATATATCCATGTATATGTAGCATATTTACACTCTATGGTACTTAATATAACTAATAAAATGTTTTTTAAAAAATTATTATTATATATATCTCTTCTGTTGGAAATATATTTTATTTTAAAATCATGTTTTCAAAAAAAAATATACATGACCTTGATATTAATTTTCATCTAAAAAGAAATTTTTAAATTTTTATGTTTTTAAAATAATTTTTTATATGTTTCCAATGTTATTTTCATTTAAACGGTTTTCAAAACATTCTCAATGTTTCTTTATAAGATTTCATAGTATTTTCAGAGAAATGGTTCTCAAAACATTTCAAAGCTTCTTTTATATATTATCAAGTGAAAATATTTTCCAAATATTTTCATTATTTCTTTAAACGTTTTCATTTTATTTTCAATGAATTGTTTTTTAATACATTTTCATGATTAATTTATATGTTTACAAGAAATGTTTTTTTCAAAACATTTTAATTATTTTATTATATGTTTTAAAAGTGTTTTACATGAAAGAGTTTTTTAAAATATTATGACCCTTATTTTATAAACATTTAGGGAGAAGGGTTTTAAAAATTATTTCAAGTATTCATTATATTTTTTCAAGTTATTTTATAAGAAAATTATTTTATATGGGTTTTCGAAGAAGAAAGGCTATTTTCGTCAAGAAAATATTTTGAAATATATTTCAAAATTATTTTCCATATATGATAATATTTTTTAATTTTACTCATTCCCATATAATAAATGATCTAATGGTTATATTTGTTTTCTTTCTATGAATATTTCATGATTAATGTAATGGCCTTTATGAAACATGTTTCTCTTTAATTGGTGATATGTTAATGAAATCTATTTCTCATTCACAGATCAATCATTTTATGAAATGGTTATGAAAACTTCCTTTTTCCATAGGTTATGAGATGATTACTTGTTTATAATACCCAATTTATTTCATGGGATGTGATATTATTATTTCTGATCTCGTGAAATATGAATATATGATTTCATTATGAGATGTGTGGGACCAATATCTCCCTCCAACGAGTTCGTTAAATATTTATATCTCATGGGATAGATTAATCTGGTCGTAGGAATGAATTTTGACCGCTAATATTTCCATGGGAGTGAACCCAGACTATTTAGATATAATGAGGAGTAAACAACTACTTCTAATATAGACATGGGAGGGAACCATGACTTCCAAGATGGTATGGAGGAAAACCCCAAACTACTAATATGCTCATGTAATGGATTCCTTTTATATAATTGAAATCATATTATAAGATTATGTGTTTTCCAAAATACCATGTTTTCTTACTATGTTATGCTCTCATGGATTATTTTCATTATTTCCTTATGATTAATGTCTTATGAACTTACAATCGTTATTATAGTCTCTAATATGCAGGGTATCATCTTCAAATATTATTCTCAAGTTCCATACCCTTTTATTCATGTTAAACATAAAAATTTCCTTTATTTTCCATTACTGGGAATATGAGCACACCCCTTCATTATGTTTCATTTACCTAGTTTATGAAGAATGGTTTTTGGTAAAAGTAATAAATATGGAGATCATTAGGGTAGATGTTGAAGATATTTCACCAAGATAGAAGATTTTGTTTCTATGTTTCCAAAGTCACTAAACTATATTGGTATTTGGTTATGTTTTTATGTAATGTATTGAATATTCATCTAAAATGATGTAATATCCATTTATGTCAAGCCTGGGTCGCTATACCTATCACCATAATTATAAAAAAGAACCTCCTCCCTTACATATTTACACCACATTGATCCTTCTATCTTGACCTTACTACAGTATTGTATCATATCAAATTCCGTAGAAACATACTAAAGGTTATTTTATTCTCAAAATTATAACCGTAGAGCCCTTTATATGAGATATGATAGAATGGCCTGAAGGCCATGATTTGTTTATTATTTTTGATAATCTACCTTTTAAAAGGTGAGGTGGAACCCTAACAAGGACCGAAGTCTTATAGACAATAACATGACTTGTAGGTCTTATAGGGAATCATCGGGACAAGACATATTGGATATGATCCACCTTAGCATATGTCATAATATCATAACTCCCCTATCTTAGGGCTAGATGGCTCACTATCCTATCGAAAGTTTCATATGCCCAGTACTGAGGGAAATGCCATACCCTCTCGTTCTTCTAATGCCGGTTAGCTCTGCTATAGTGAACGCACCTGCCCTGAACCTCATTTGAAGCCTTGTCCCTTATAGTATGGCTAGTACATCAGAATCATGTTTCCTGAAGGCCTTGAGAGACTACTATCCTGATGGCCATGGGTGGCACGATGGCCTTGCAGGACCCGAGGTCCAAACCGGTGGCACGTAGCGATAGAATTCCTTTTTCATCACCATCATTAATGGTAGGTAATTATGGTGGAATTAATTATTTTACATGATATTTATAATATTTATTTAACTTCTTCAATGAGACTATCATGTATAACTTCTTATAATGTAATATTTTTGTAGATGATAACCGTCCTTGTACGTACATATTGACAAACATGTCCACAATGCAACATGATTCATTTTTCATTTTATATTTCAAATGGATGGTAATAATAATGGATTTTATGAATAAATATGATATATATATAAATAATTATTCTTCTTTAAATGTGTATTATTATTTAACTATCTTTGATTCCATGACTCAAAAAATTGAAATAACATTCATGCATATGCACAACTTACCATTTTCAGGAACAACTAAATTCATTATTATATTTATGATTTTTTGATGGTTTATATTTTTATATAATGAATATATATAATTTTTATACAAAGATTATCATTCATGAAAAAAGTTAACCATTATCCAATAATTAGGTCTAGGACTGGCGAAAAAAATTATGCATATAAAATGATGACAATATCAGCCAGAACATGAATTTTAATATCAAAATATTAATAAATCTGTGATAAGAAGTTATAAATAAATAATAAATGGTATGTTAGATATATGTTTTCACAATAAATATATAAAAAATCCATTTTTATCATACGGGAGTTTGACTGTGGAAAAAGAAAAAGGGGCCTTGAGGTAAGGGACTTCCAACCCACTTTTATTTCGATGGGGGAATATAACTTATACACTGATTGATTATTTTTGGGGTGTATATAATAACTAGGAGTATATTTTAGGATTAGTTTTACTAAAAATATTTTATTTTTATATCTATTTTTTTCTTTCATTAATGGGGCATAAAATTCAAATTATACCAATGCGGTAAGGGTATATTTCACAGTTTCATGATTATTAAAGATTTTTATATTTAAGACTCCCCACGGGAATATTTATATTTCAAGTCCATTTTTCTAAAAATATATAAAATGTTTTTCCTATTCTCTTATTATTTTTTATGTCAGTTCTAAAAATGTTGGACTTTTTACTAAACTGATTGAAAGGAATATTTTTATTATTTTCTAAAAGTGGTATATTGTTATTCTCCTCCAAAAAATTAAGGAGGAATGTTTTTAATCATATAACGCATGAGTAGAATTTTCTTCAATCATTAAACTATAGTATCATGAGGCTTCCTTTAAAATATTACAAGGTTACATTAGAAGGAAATTTTTTCTTCGTAATTTCACAACATTTCAAAAAAATGTTTTTAGAATAGAAATGATATTTTCCACAAGAATTATCTCATGTGATATATCAAAATAATTTTTCATCTATGAAAACATTGTTTGATGTAACATATGACTTAATAGGGATGTGATATAAGGATACAATCCTAATTATTTTTATGGATGTTTCATGTTTATTATGAAAATATATTGATGATACCAGTTCCTTTTTTCCATGGGTTAGACATTAATGAAATGAGTCTCTTTTCACGAGTTCTAAGATGATAAATATTTTATGATATTTTGGCACATAAATATATGATTTTCATTATATGATGTGTGGGGTCTATAACTTCATTCAATTCATTGGTTAAATATTATTATCTCATGAGTTAAAAATATTATTTGTGAACATGATTACATGATCACAAATGTTATATGTGAAACCGAATACTTATTCACAATGTTATTCATGAACCTGATTATATGTTCATTGTTTTATGCATATAACTATCATTAATTTCAATATAATTATGCTTGGACCTGGTTTTATAACCACAAGATTATGTGAAGGCTGGATTTCATGTACTTAACTTATTATGAGAACCTGTTTCTATTAATACATGTTCAAAATGTTCTATGTTTATCTATATGCCCCAATATCATGTTCCATGTCAATGTTACAATCTCATAGCTTATGTTCATTGATTATTTTATAATTCATTTATTATGATCATATAATCATTATTCCATGAATCAATATTATTAATTCATAAGCTATATTTTTAAATGTCATGTACATGTTCTCACATGTTATTCTCATGTTTTGATTAGGTATTTATTGATAATTCTCAGGTTTACCCTTACTGTGCATATGCGATCAACATTTTTTTTATTTTCCTTAGGTTATCAAAAATGTTTTTAGAAATGGTGTTTCTATGAAGAGTAATAGTTATGTAGAGAATAGTGGGGGCTGATATAGATCTTTTATAAACATGTTGATTGAGTGTCCATGTTTTCAAGGGAAATGGACCTATATGATTTAAGAGTGGATCTATATATTATAAAATAGAGGTTTATATACATATATGTAATAACTGTGTATGAAATGTATTGGTTTTTATATGTAAACCATTTATTGTATCCATAACTCATATGTAAAGTAGACATAAAAACATCATAATCTACAAATTTATCAAAACCCTCCTATAATACAAACTATAAAATCCCCAATACATCACTCTCAAATCTGGTTCTAAAACATAATCTTTACATTTTTAGTTTTGATTACAATAATCAAGCCGAATATCATCTCCTCAAATCATATAACATAAAATTTAGATATTGGATAATATATATATATATCCAATGACCTTTTTATTTTAGGTATTTTGATAATTATGAAACACTATTAAATAAAAACTTAGATTCATAAAAAAAGGGTATACATAATTCTAAATCATCATTCACTAATTTCATCAAAACCGGTAACCTTCTTAGGCAAAAAATACATAAAACCATTGTTCGCAACCTATTGAAATATAATCATAATAAGGGGAAGGTCAAATGCATAGTATGGGTAAAAAAATGCATCGACAACCAAATGTAATTAGTGAGAATAAGAGTGAATATGGTAATGATGACCTAATCAATGTGCATGATTATAATATAAGGGAAATACTTCCCATAAAAACCTAAATAATAAAATAAGATATATTCCATAATATTTTAATATAAGATGGGATTAATATGTGTCAACAAACATGATCAGTGTGAAACCAATACATAAGATAATAATATTTTAGAGCATGATGAAATCAAAATGAAATCATGTTGGTTTCAAGGAATATCATTGTATCATCACCCTAATAATCACTCAAAAAAATTGAATAACTTACCAAGTAAATTTCAATATCATCTTTTAGAAACCTATAACCAGTTAACTCTGTCCTATTATTTAATGAATATGAGATATATATTTGTTACTCCTATAATCATGAGATTTATTGGGATCCAATACCATCATAATCTATATCCAAGAACCATGTTTTAAATAAAAATAAAGGAATCATTCCTTTTCTTATATAACAAAGATGATTTTCTTTTCATACTTCGATATTACCATGTAAATGAAATAGTTAATATGAAAATAACGTACAAATAATAAAAAACTATATAGAAAATGTTTAATGATTTTAGAAATCCAACAGATCCCTAGTGGATAATAATTAAAATCATGGATTATTTTCTTTGATGAATAGAAATATAATAAAAATATAAAAAATAACATGGTTGAGTAAAATGTCCATTACACAATGAGAATAAATTTTAAATTATAACAAATTTCATGAAAAAAAGTCATTTAAAAATACAATAGAATCATGTAAATGAATATTAAAATCATTTAGTGTTATTATTTATAGTAAATATTGTTAATGTAATAAATTTTAAAACCATTATTTCATTCACACCTTCAATAAAAAGTTTCCATGTTAAAAAAATGAAAAGATCATTCTTTTTGAACCATTTAATAAAAAGTAAAACATGGGTAAAAATGAATTAAAAAATAGTTTAAAAATAAAATAAAAATATATAAATCCGTTTTGGAAATATAGATGTGTATGAAATGGGTTTTCAGACTGAAAGTGGATAAATATAATCATATTTTAGAAAACAATTTTTAAACAATTTTGAGTAAAAAAGAGTGAAAATGGTATTTAATAATTAATATTGTCAAAATAACCAAATTATAAATAAAATTAGATGTAATTAAAAAATCATGAAAATATAATATCCTAGTTGAGAATTATGCATGATCAATCCAGATTAAAAATAGGATTGAAACATAAGCCCCTACCACATGGTAACTTTTGAATCATAATCCTCCGAAAATAATTACGTCAAACAATTCATCAAACATAAAAACCTCAAGAATATTAAAGATATTAAATATTAATTGGGAGGAATATACACCCTATAAAATATGTTACTTCCATTAAATAATCATATTGACCAATGAAATATAATTTCATATGAGTAACCATTATCAAACAATATCATCAAATTGAGTATTAACTAATAGAGGGAATATGTGTGAAAATTATAAATATAAAAAATTAGTGTAAATTTAAAAATTAATATCAAATTGTTCATTTTAGAGATAATATTGGTATAATTACATCTATGAAGCAATGATATAACAAAATGAAAAGAATGTATGGTAAGATACCATTATTGTTTTGTTAACTTCTGAATCAAAACCAAATGTTTTATGCAACATGAATTGTAACATAAAATACAAAAATCATTGATGGGTTCTAGATAAAAATGTAAAAAGACATTATGTAGTCTATATAAAATAAATTTTGTGTACAAATTTAAAATATTCCTTAATGAAATAAAATTGAAACAAAAACCATTACCTTGAGTCCAAACATGCCATATATTTCCTTTACAACATATATAATAGACTCATATAAATTATTTTAAATATTAAAAACCATTTAAAGTTTTAATAACTTATCATTAAACAGTTTATTTCATTTATCTTAATGATATATTTAATTACATAATCATTTATATCTATATTGGGTGTTTTGATGATGTTCAGTTCAAAATTTCAAAATGACTTTGTTATGTTGTTCATGGACAAAGAGGTAATTATTCCATAATATAAATAATAGTTATCATGAAATTATTATCATTTTTATACTTTAATTATAATTTTAAGACCTCCAAAAAAATATATATATGAAAAATGAATTATGTTACGATCATGGATATGTTAATCTCTCTGTATGCATGAGTAAAATTTTCATATTTCAAGAGCATGGGGTAAAGAAGAAAAGTATAATTTTATATTCATAAAATAATTATTATTTTTTTAATATCATGTTAATTATTTAAATAAAATGATATATTCTTTCCATGTGATTTTGTGATGAAAATGAAATCACATAACAACATTAAGGTGTTAATCCACACACACGGATGGAAAATGTTTTAGTTTTTCAAGGGATGTAAAGGTAATAAAATTGACTATATTTTATTTTTAATAATTGATAATTATGTCATGAATTTAATAAATATACATTACATATAACATTATGACTAAATTTGAGAGTTTGTGATAAAAACCTAATTACATGGGTTCTTGAGGCTGTAGTAATCTGTACAGGTGAATGATAGATTTATTTCCCATTTTATTAAATAGGAGATAGATATTGTAATATCCTCAAGTTTCAAAGACTATAAAACCCAATTTTTTATGATTATTTTTATGTGAAAATGAATTTTTACAATATATATCATGAAATAAATAGTTTTAAGTAATTGTATAAGGGTAGGATCCCAGTTAACACCTTAGAATATAACACCGAATAATTTTGGAATTATGAATTATGTTAATGCTAGATATTGGTACACATATATCCTTAATGAATAAATAACAAAAATATTAAAAATATAATATCAAGCATGTGTAATTTTTAATTAAAAATGGAATGTCTCCCAAATAGTTCCTCGTATGGTAAATCGGATACCCTCCTAAGGATTAAGATTTTGGAAGTTCCATAGGAATGATATAAAATTTTTTCGTGTCAGGTGTTTGGGTAAACCGCATGTGTAGGTAAGTTATTTACTAATTTTTTTTTAGAAAAATTAAAAATAAAAGGGAAAGATCTCTTGAAATGTGTATTGAATGAGAGATCGGTGACCTCCATTAGGTCTAAAATATCGGTTGTAATGTAGGTTTCACATAACATATGTGTGTTTCATTAATTTACTTACATCACACATAAGTGTAATTTTTTTTACCATTATATATTTATATATATTTTATTACTTATTAATTTTTTATATTCCATCTTCTTCTTCAAAATGTATACCCCACTGTTTTCATGCAAGATCTATCATGATAACCACTAATTCAACTTGATTTTGGCCAATTAATTCAGTAACAACTTAGAGGGGTAAAATTATTATAATTCTCCTTGATTTTTCATATGAAATGGAAGATTAAATTAGGGTTTTAATTTTAGGAATTTTGGAATCAGATAATGAATATGTGTGTTGGGTTTTGAAATAGTCGAACCACTTTTTCATTGGTACTAGAAGATCCTATCGAGCTAGGGTGACACCAAATCCCCTTGTGCAAGACCGAAAAATCCTCTTTCCAACCCCTTGCACAGTTTTTGGTTAGTGGAACCCCAATAAACCCCCATGCACTATATAGATGGGTTATCAGATATGAGTACTACTCTGTATTTTATGTATTTATTTTCTTCTTTTTGTATCTTCTAAATTATGGGAAAGAGTGTTAGAAATTAAATAAAAGGAGAAAGAATATAATATCTAAGCTAATTCATTAAATTATTGAATGAAAAAAAATTTAATAATTATAAAAAGATTGTTATGGAAGGAAAATTTTATGAAAATTTATTATAATAAAAATATAGAAATATTCTATGGATAATTATTAAGAAATTATTACATGAAAAAAGATATCAAATTATCAAATGATAATTATGAAAATTTTCGATGATAATTATACCATTTTATTAATTAATAATTTTAAATAATACCATATCTATTCTTAAATTAATCTAGAGATATAAATATTTTAATATTGTGATACAATTATTATTTATGAGAATATTTCTAGTAAATGCATTGACATAAATGATAATTTGGGTACTATATTGGAGATAGAAAGCATCATCACATGTGAAATTTTATTTATTTATTAAATAAAATATCTATTATTAGTTATTGGAAACCCTGTTGATCCTTGAGTGTTAATGTGTTTATTAATACGATAATAATCCCCTAACCATGGGTTCTTGAATGTCGTGGTTTTCACCCAAGATTTTCAACCACACAGAATAGTTTATCCTTATTTTTAACATTGAAGTCTTTGAGGTATGAACATCCTTACATATTGGGATATTGTTACAAATGATTCCATGATATATTTTATGTGTTAACATAATTTTTTTATATATTCTTGATTGTTATCTCATGTAGGTGTTTGGGTATCATAGGAGATTCATTTTTGTATTCTTTTTCAATGTTTATTTTTAATGATTTTTTTATATGTTTAATTATGATCAAATGGTTTTATGTGTTTCTTATTTATTCTCACAATTTAATTGTTTCCATTGTGTGATCTATCATCTATGAATGTTTCTTTGTATATGAGGCAGCGTCATAGTGCTCTGAATAAGTGGACCATTGAGATATTGTTATCCCCTATAGGGGGAGTACACTTGTCTTGTAATGATGGGAAAGGTGGATCTGGAAACATAGAGGAGATATGATGATCTTATGGTGTAATATTATGAATTTAGTCGATTACTAGATTCTATGTATCAGGGTGGCTGAATAATAGTTGTTATTCTTTGTAGCTATTGATTCCTTGATAGTGATAATCATTCCAAAATTGGGGATTATGAAATTATAAGCATACATGTATGAATGGTTCAATGATATTTTCTAGATACTAATTCACATTCCTTATGGAAAAAAAGGATAATCATAAAACCTGTTATTATTCTTATTCTTATATAGATTATATGTAGGTATAGTCGGGGTTTTTTGTGGCTCTGTTAGAGAATTCCATCTTAGTTTTAGAATTTATGTGAATATGGTTGTTACTCATTTTTTATTATTATGAAATATAGATGTATACATGAGAAAAAATTATTAAAGACACACTAGGTGTGGCTTATAATGTCTTGAACTAACAATCTACATGGGAATTTCAATGTGTTTGTATAGTTCATAAATAGAGATATGTGGAAGGGAAAGGGTAATGTGGTGGATGGATGAGCAATGAATCATGGAGATATACTCAAACTTGGAAGGACATCGTAGGAACTCTCTTTTTTTTATTAATTTATCTACTACATTATACATTATATAGGCTATCTACTTCATGATCAATTTTCTATTTTATTACATGTCTGTTATCCTCTCAGTTTCCTCATATGTACTATAATTTTTTATTATCTTGTTTATTATATTTCTTATTGTTATCATATCTCATCACATGAAAAGATAACGAAGGTATTGTCTCCACACTAATGGATTAGACCCGTGCTTCTTGTCTGAAACATCTTGCGTATTGAAAGGTGGGCATGTGGTCATGTGGACCACTAGCTCAGTCTCAATGGATCGGGTTGAGATGTTAAAGAATGGTTTCAAATGACCATAACTCATGGAAGGATTTCTTCTCATTTCAAATATTTAGGTTGGTTGCTACTTGTACATGGGATATATGATTTTACCAGAACATCACTTTATTATGGACCTATGAGTTTCCATATTTTAGGGGAAATTATGTTTTGATGTTACTATTGATTATATTCACCCTGAGTGATGCCCATCATGCCAAAAAGTGATTTATGAGATTTTAAGTGTGGTCATGCATCATAACTGGGCACACTGGTCTACATTTCTTGTATACCAATTTTTTTATGCATTGTATTTCTTTTAATAAATTCCCTCATTACTAATATTTGTTCAGTATAGTTTATATTTGTGTCATATATCTATGATTCAATACTGTGGTGGTATATCTTTATTGGTATTAATTAGTTTAACTAAACATACTATTGTCTTAGTATATATATGATGATTATTACTAATGTGCATAGATGGAGACCAAGGTTATTTAATGGAGGGTAATACCTTGGGATGAGGGAAGGCACCTTGGAGAAACCTTATAGGATCCCATGGACCAATTAGGGTTTATCTTAAAAGCTCTATTTTATGAACGCTCTTCCATCATTTTAAAGAATATTTGACCTTAGTATTGTCTTATATAACTACATGGTTTGTAAACCAGAATAATATTAAAAGGGAGGATGTTTTTTACATTACCACTATATATGTGGGAGAATATAGTTAATCATGATCTAAAATATTCTCTTTATTTTAGGAAGTTGGGATGCTTTAATAAGAGGTCATTCACTTAGTGCATTTCCAAGGTATATGATTTCATAACTGAGGTGAAATATTCCAGGACTTTAATCTTAATACTTCTTCATCCATCTATAAAACCAGTGGCCATATGATGTTATGAATTTCTTTTGGAAACTATGAACTAGTAAGAACTCTAATAGACCATAAAATTATGATATGTTAAAGATCATACCATGTGCATATACCATTTCAACACCCCTGTATCATATGGAACCAGCTGATCTAAAGGATATCTATGTACAATATGATGATTTTGAGAAGAGATGATTCATTAGTTTGAATACATCCTTGTGTGGTGAACAAATGCCATTATCTAATAATGAAGATAGTAGTCTTCTACTCTATGTTAAATATCAGAAGCTAAATATAATGGTGGAGAAGAATAAATTTCCCATTCCAATGATCGATGATATTTTCTGTTGGATATAGGGAGCCGAGTGGTTCCTAAATATTGACCTTTACTAGGGACATCACCAATTCTATGTTATAAATGAATATACTATAAAAAGGGTGTTTCATAGATGGTATGGGTTGTATAATACCATGGTGATTCTGTTTTTACTTTATAGTGTAATAGCATTGATCATGGACCTCATGATCATGATACTCCAACTATACCCAGATATATTCATTTTGGTGTTCATTAAATATATTCTCATGTACTCATTGACCCAATATAATCATGATTTCCACCACAATTTAGTTTTCAATATGCATCCCAAATGGTATCTTTATACAGAATTAATAAATTCATACTTCTAGATATGGGATGTGACACAACTAGGACATGTGGTTCCAGAGATAGGTATATTTGTAGAGGAAAAAAAATTATCAGAATTCATGTCCTGGACACATCCCTATACCATGATAAAGATTAGGATAATTATTTGATTAAAAGTATATTACTGAGGGTTTATACATGACGTATCCTAAAAATAAGAACCCATGAAAAATCTAAAAATAATTGGGTTATCTTCCAGATATAAGATGTGTGTGAAGAAGAATTACTTAAACCAAAGACAAGTTTACAAAACTCTCATGTACTGATAATCACAATGCCTAGGATTTGATATACACTATATTTTGATGCATTAAACATTGGTCTAGGGATAATGTTAATGTATATATAATAGGATTTATCCTTTGTGTCCCATCCTCTACAACCCCACAAGTAGAAATAAACAACTCAGGACTTTTGTCTTGCTACTCTCTAACACTCTTTGAATTGTTAGTGAAAATATCTCATCAGGGAGATATTTTTCCTTTACACATTCCACAAGATACATAAATAGATATAATGACATCAGGACCTGAATATGAGGTAGGTAAAAGGTAGGGTATATGTAAAAATTTGACAATAGTATTATGTTTTCACTATAGATGGGAAATCTCATTGTGGATTATTTTAAATCGAAGGAATAGGTAGAGAATGATCTTAGTTAGAGGCCTTCAACAAGGAATTTATTATTGATGGTCTATTTGAATGAATGGATGATGTATTGTTATATGGATCATGGACCATTGACTTGTACCCTTAGTGATCACTTTCTCTCTAGAAGACTGGGTAAAGGATAGACTGAAGTCAGACCCAGGGCGTTCTACGATGTGGTAACAGATAGATGGAGGTGACTCGATATCTTTTCGGACATTGGGAGATGATTATGTGATCATTTTACATGAGAGATTGTCAGTCACTACTTCCATTAGAGTGGATTTGATGGAATATCTTCATACTTGAATATGGGTGTTACATCTTGGTGTGACAATGATGTACTAGGATTTAATTTGAATGTTCTGTTGTTTGGGAATGTGGAGTGAAAAATCATGGTCATGGCCTGATGTCATACCCACAAAATCATAATGGTCGACCATTGGTGTTGTATTCGTTGGCTCTAGAAACATACAATTCCCATGTTAAATAGGTAGGATTCCCTGATAGACTTAGGGAAATGGTTACCTAGACCTGGATAAATCCTTCTACTATCTAGTTGATTTTTTATCAGCTGACAAATGATTCCCACATTTTACTTATTCCAGAGACTCAATCAGTGGATGATTTGGTAATTACCTACATCTATGAGATCGTATGACTACATCGTGTTGCCCTACAAATTGTTATATGTATTGATTCAAATTTTATGTCGCCATTTTATAAGGGATTTCAGAAGGGCCTAGGAACTTTATAGAGGTTGAGTACAACATACTGTCCCTAGAAATATAGACAATCTGAGTGGATGATATGGAAATTATAGGATATTCTAGTAGTTTACATTATAGTAATCATTTTAGTATGGTATGATCATATAACATTGGTCGAGTGTTCATACAATATAAATTATCATTCTTTGACTCATATGGAACCATATAAGGATCCTTATGGAAGACCATGTAGATCACTACTTTGTTAGTATGAGACATGTAAGATTATGGTTGTGGGACCTGGTTTTGTTTTGGAGACCATTGAAAGAGTGAAATTGTTTTAGAAGTGGTCTATCACCACTCATAAAACAAATATAATTTATACTGACCATAGTATAATAACATCATAGTTTTCTATTGGATATCTGGTTTTCATGGGAGAGACTCCGTGATTAGGCCACTAATATCTAAATGATAGATTAATGGTATCTTAACAATTTTTCACTCCTCTATATTACTAAGAGGGTTGAGACTATGTCATATCTCATGTATCTTCCATTTCAATTACTAGTTATGCATGATATATTTCATGTGTTACATCTCAAGATGTATGTTTGTGATCCTGCACATTTCATCATCTATAAGGATGTCGAGATGGATCCTGATGGATCATATGAAGTATGTTCGATATGGATTGAAAAATTCCATCAAGAAATAATGTATAACTTGTTCCCATATGTTGAAGTATGGATAAATCAAATAGGATTTGTCAGGGTGGGAGTCTAATTTTCAAACATATTATCCTGAGTTTTTCGAGCAACCCTGCTAGAGTTACTTCTTGGGGATGAGTTGTTGCTAGAGATTGATAATTTTAATATAATCAATTTTTAAGGATAACAATAACCTATTTATTTTTATTTTTGATTATTAGTATGAGTATTTTTATCACTAAGGATCATGTAATAAATAATTTAATGGCTTCACAAAAGGTTAAAAGACCAGTTGACACCTTAGAGCACACTATTGAATATTTCTGGAGTTATGTAACAAGTTTGTACAACATTTCATGACCTACACATCCCCAGTACTACTAGAATAAAAAGATTAAATATAATATATAATAATCATGTAATTTTCCCATAATTATGGAATATCTCCATTATGGATCCTTGAATGGGAAATATGAGACTGCCATAAAGTTAGAGGTGTGGGATTTACCTTTAGTGTTTCAAAAAACTTGTGAGTGTTGGTTGTTTGGATAAGTCGCATGTCAGGATAATTTATATAATTTTATTGTCATAATATTTTATGAAAAAATGGATTTATCTCTGGAATATTGTATTGTCGGATAAATATATTACAACAATTAGGTATAAAAAATGGGTTTTATCCTAGGTGTGACATGTCATTTTTTCATTGCATGCATTTAGTTGCATTGTATATGAGGTTAATTTTTTTACCGTTATATAGTATTATTATTACATTAATTGATCTAATTATTAAATTATTATTTTATTACACATCCTTCATGAGCATACATAAAGACCATTTTTGAGGTGGACTCAATCTGAATAACCTATGACTGAACTAGTTTTTCACCACTTAATTCAGAAATGAGATAATCTAGTTAAATTAAATCCTCCTCCCTCCATATTTAGATGACATTGTATGTTGATTTTTTTAATTTTTTTGGTATTTGGGAATAAGGGAATGGTAATAGAGCTTGGGTTATGAATTACTCAAACAACATCTCCATTGGTATTTGATTATCCTACCAAGAATGGGTAAAACTAGATACCCTTTTACATGACAGGTGAATCCTCTATATTATCCCTTACCCAGTTTAGGTATGCGACAGACCTATCCTTCACCCCTCAACCATTGTGTATATGGATTTTGAGATATGGTGGGTTTTTTTATTTTTTATATTCTCAACTATGGGAAAAGTATTTGAAAATAAATAAAATGAAAAAACATTTAATATAAAAGATAATTACATCAAATAATCGTAGAATAACCAATAAAAAATATCAAATGATAAATATTCATATCTATTAATAGATAGTTATTGGTAATTATCATATTCCAATTACAAAATATTATTATGGGATAATAAGGAGGAATTATCAACCAATATTTTAATAAGTATAAATGGATAACTTTTGGAAAAAATTATCATAATATTATCATGAAAGGATAATTTTTAGAGAAAAATTTAGAATATAATTACAAAAAATTAATAAAAGTATAATTATGAAGAAATTATCCTGGAACAATGATATAAAATTATATGAGAAAAATTAGGAAACTTTTTGAGTATAATTATATGGGTTTATTAGAGAATAATTATAATTAATACCACATGTGTTCTCTTATTAAAATGGAGATATAAATTTTCTAATGATGTTTTTTAATTTTTCTTCTGGATAAGGTTTATAGTGTCCACATTATCCTAAATGATAATTTATGGATTATTAGAGAGAGAGAATGAGTAATCACATATGTCATTTTATATATTTTTTCATTTAAAAGGGCTAGTTTTTGTTCTAGGAACCCTTGATAACTCTCTATTTTTTTTGGACTGTGATAATATGTCCAAGGGGCACTTGTGTTAGACTATTGAGGTTTAAAATATTTATTTTGAACAACACTAGTTCGTTTATCATTGTTTTTTATCCCTAAAATATTATGTTAGGGAGTTACTTACTGCATGGGAATTTGTTACTCTTCATTCCGTATTATAATTTATGTTCTGGAATAATTTGATATTCATTCTTGATATTTATTTATTTTGGGTGTGTTTGTGGTATGTGAGACCCATTTTGATATTTTTTTTACCATGATTAATTTTTGAGTGTTTGTTTCCCCTGTTTGATTGTGATCTTAATTTTTTATGTTATTCATTTTTATTCTCGTGATGATATAATTTCCATTGAATTATCTACTTTTTTTATATTACCTTGAATTGGAGGTGTCATTATGGTGCTCAAAAAAGGTTTACTATTAAGACATTATTATCACATAGTGGGGGAGTTTTCTTGTCTTACTATTACACTGATAGTTCAAATGAGCATATCAAGGAGACAAAATGACGAAATGGAGTCATGCTGAGGATGTGATCAATGCCTCAATTACATATATTAGGTGTAGGATCAAAATAATTATGTAGATGATCATTATACAAAAGGGGGGGGGGGGTTCAATTGTACACTTTTAAAATTTCATTAAAAAAGGAAAATCTAAGTTTAACAAAGTTAGACTAAGAAAATTCACAACACCTCTAACACGAATTATAGGATTGGTATAGGGTATGAAGTTACAAACTTCTAGTTCTATGTACTTGCTTAAATATGGAAAGTGATTCTGGAAAAATAGGTTCCGGAAATATGATTCTGAAAAGAAGGATCCAGAAATATGATTTTGGAAAACTAAACATTATGAATGTTTACAATGTGATATTCTACCTTAAAGCATATATAATCTAAATGAAATAGAGTACAAGTGTAAGGTAATATAAGAAGGTTATATTTTTCTTAAAATACAAATGTAGCGGGAAAACTTGTAACATGTAACAATATATAAATCTTTAAACCGAAATAGAAGGGTATCCCAAAACCTTGGATAAAGGTCCCTTGATTTATACTTTCAAGAATGTATGTCTTACCCACACCCAGGTAAGCCCTTGATACGAAGTTCGGAGTCTCTGTCTTACTATCCCCGCAAGCCTTCAACTGCAAGGTAGTTGGAACCTATGTCTTCCTCAGCAAGGAAGCCCTCGAACTTCATGGTAGTCGGCACCTCTGTCTTCATATCCCCAGAATCCCTCAAATGTAATCACCAATATTCAGAGTCTCACAAAGAAATCTGAACGAGCAGTTCAGTATGCACAAGGCATGAAAAGTTTCTCTCTCTAGAAATCACCTTAATAGCGTGTGTTCTCTAGAGTGATCAAGTTCAGTTGTTCTGAGCTCTTTCAAATGAGCTCCTATTTATAGGATCAATGGAACAGTCGACTCCCTCCTCAAACGGTTATAATTTCCTTAAATTTTGGAGGGACCTGTACACGTGTAACTCAACCAACGGTTAGTTTGAAACAAAATGGGCGATGTCCTTTTATAACAAAACATGTGTAACAAAAGGCACGACATCGTTTTATAATGAAATGATTGTAAGAATAAGAAAAACTAAAATTCAGAATATAAGCAAAATATCAGAGTGTAAGAAAATTATGAGAGTGCAAGCAAAATATCAAAGTGTAAGCAAAATATCGAAGTGTAAGAAAAATATCAGAGTGTAAGAAAAATATCAGTGTAAGAAAAATATCAGAGTGTAAGAAAAATAACCGAGTGTAATAAAAATATCGAAGTGTGTAAGAAAAATATCAAAGTGTAAGCAAAATATCAAAATGTAAGAAAAATATCGAAGTGTAAGAAAAATATCGACGTGTATGAAAAATATCGAAGTGTAAGAAAAATATCGAAGTGTAAGAAAAATATCTAAGTGTAAGAAAAATATCAAAGTGTAAGAAAAATATCGAAGTTTAAGCAAAATATCAAAGTGTAAGAAAAATATCGTAGTGTTTGAAAAATATCGAAGTGTAAGAAAAATATCAAAGTGTAAGACAAATATCAAAGTGTAAGAAAAATATAGAAGTGTATGCAAAATATCGAAGTGTAAGCAAAATATCGAAGTGTAAGAAAAATATCGAAGTGTAAGAAAAATATCGAAGTATAAGAAAAATATCGATGTGTATGAAAAATATTGAAGTGTAAGAAAAATATCAAAGTGTAAGAAAAATATCGAAGTGTAAGAAAAATATCGAAGTGTATGAAAAATATCGATGTGTAAGTAAAATAACGAAGTGTAAGACAAATATCGAAGTGTAAGAAAAATATCGAAGTGGAAAAAAATATTGATATGAACAATGAAAACATGGTAGGGGTAAATTCCTTTGAGACGGAAATTTTCCATATATATCTAAAATTAGGATATTCATTAGTATAAGGTGTTTGTTATTTTCAAAACATGAAGGAATGGAAAAAGTCATAAGGAAAACCATATTGACTCAACAATCTCCCCCTTTTTGGAAATCCCCAACAACCTTATAAAAAAGAATATAAAAGAATTTGGAATATTTCGTTAGACATTGAAATTAAAACATATCTCCATTTGTTCATAGATGATAGTGAATAAAACTAACTCCCCCATAGGCTTTGGAACTCTACAGATTGTATTCTAAATTTCTGGAATGGAATTTTCATTAGAATGAAGAAATCATAAAGAGAACTCCCCCTTACTTAAGGATAGTTATTCTTAGTATAGAAATTTTCCTTCTCCCCCTTAGAAGTAGTTCCTTTCCTTCTCCCCCTTTGTGATTTTCAAAAAGAATTTAAGGGAATTGAAAAGAAATATGGTATCTGAAAAAGTAGTATATAACAACACAATATACAACCAACCAAAAAATTTCATTATAGTTGAGAAATTTATTACAAGGAAATAAAAAATCAACAAAAGATCGGATTGAGTTTATTTGTCTTCCTTTTCCTTCAGAATTTGTTTCTTCAAAAAGGTGTTCAGTTTCATTAAATCTATTTGATCCTCCTCAGCTTGCCTCTCCAAAGCTTTTATCCTTTCATCTTGATCTTTAAAAACTTCTGCCTGAGCCTTCACGGCCTCTTACTTCATCTTCAGTAACTCATCTTTCTTTTCCAAATTTTCTTTAAACTCAATCTTGAAATCTCTTTCCCCTTTCCAGTTCTGAGAAACCGAGTTAAGCTTCCTATTCTGATCTCTGACCTATTGATTCGGATAACTTTTCTCAATGATCATCTCATCCTCAAGATTCTTAATCAGGTTATACTCGGTTTCAAATGCACATGTTAACTCACTCTGAAAACAATCAAACTCAACCATGTGTTCTTCAAAATTCTTAGACCTTAATGTGACTTTTCTGCATGGTTTCTTATGCACATCATAATTGATAAGGAAATTTTTATGGTCAGATTCAATCATCACAAACTTATCCATCAACATAGATAAATTTTATGACTTATGATTCAAGCTATGTTGTAGCATCTGTCATCTGGAGTCTATAGTGGGAAATATCGGAATGGTGACCACCAACATTTTCAAAGATTCAACAAAAAAATCATGGCCCTGTGCTGATGATTCCAAATCAGACACATTGCTTGGAGATTATTCTTCTTCATTCTGCACCAACTTCATTCTAGAAGAACCACAAAAATCATTCTTCTTGATGATAAGCTTAGAAAGAAAGGCCGAATACATTATGATCTGACCTTTCAGATTCCCTTCTTTAATATTCTTAACTGTAATCAAAACATGTCTTATAAAATTTATCTTCCTTAGATTTACCAAGAAATCTTGGGTGTAAATGTCACTCTTCTTGAGATTATCCGTTTCACCCCTTCTTGGTATGAGAAAACCATGTACTCACAGCTGAAGAATATGATTATTCGGAGAGAGATGAGAAATCTTAGCAGTCTTGGTATCATTAAGTCCAAGATATTTCAATTCCTTCAATTTGTTGAAACTTCCGTTCTCATCAGGAAGCTTATGTGAACAAAACATAGCTTCAACTTCATAAGATAAACCCACCAAGCTTGCAGCCTTGGTGAAGGATAATTTTTAAGTCTTCCCATAAGACTTGAAATAAAATAACTCTTTTCCATCTTCATTAAGGAAGGAAACAGACTCGTAGAACTCAACAAGAAAATCATTATAAACCGGATTTTGTTTCTTTGACTTTGATATGAAAACATCCTCGCAACCATTTAATCTGATATTATTAGATATAACAGAATCATACATGTTGAAATTCGGATGCACTAACCTCTCTCTGTAAACTAAATTTTTTGATATTGGCTTGGTAGTTGACATATCCCGAGAGGTATCTTCAACAGACATTCAGAATGAAGTTATCTGGAAGATTCAGAACGAGCTTTAACAAGGGAGGCATAACTTCAACACGCAAGATCATAAAGATTGATGTGGGACAACCATCGGGTGTCCCCTTTATATAGGCAATGGAGGTTACATTTGAGCTTCAAAAAAACAATATAATGGTTGAAAAACTCTCTGATCTGATATGATGGTTGAAAACATACCCGCAAGGAAATCTTGAATCCGATCTTTTGAGGTTTTAGGAAAAACATTCGAATTTTAAGAATAATAGAATCCAAACAATTTTAAAACTTATAAGAAAATACCAGCAAGAAAATTATGACTGTGAAAACATAAGTAAGGATATCATAGCATTCAGATTGGCCAGGAAGTCTATTCGTAATAGGGGATATTCTTTTTGAAGAAAAATTTGACTATGAAAAACTAACTACGAAAAACATAAAATTGAAAAGACTTTGAGTACCAAAACTCCAGTATGAAAAGTATGAGTATGAAAATCTCATTACGAAAATTTCAGTTCCAAAAATTTCAATTACGAAAATTTCAGTTCCAAAAACTTCATTACAAAAATTTATTTCCGAAAATTTCATTACGAAAATTTCAGTTCTGAAAATTTGATTACAAAAATTTCTATTCCAAAAACTTCATTACGAAAATTTCAGTTATTAAAATTTCATTACCAAAATTTCAGTTCCGAAAATTTGATTATGAAAATTTTATTAGACTAATCTTGACAAACATACTATGAAATTTTTTGATTATGATAACAAGAAATTGTACCCCCCCCCCTATGATAAGGAGTTTATTAATATAAGGATATTGTTTCCAGAAGTAGTTAATGAAGTAAGATTAACTTATGGTTATTATTCCTAACTTTTGTTTAATGTATTCAAATCTATCGGAAGGTAATGATTTTTTGAAAATGTCAACAAGTTGATCTTGCATTCCGATAAATTGAAGAATGATATCTCCTTTATGTGTTTGATCCCTAAGAAAGTGATGCCTAATATCTATGTGCTTTGCACGAGAGTGATGTACATGGTTTTTACTAAGGGAAATGACACTTCTATTATGACAGAAAATTTGAGTCTTAGTAAAACTCAAACCATAGTCTTCCTTGGAATTGTGTACTAGGAATTTATCATTCCTATAATTCAAAAGGTAACCTTCAACACTCAATTGACTTATACTAATGATGTTGTGCTTAAGACCCTTAACAAACAAAAAATACGAAATCAAATTTTTACCAAGAAGAACTACATTTCCTATACCAACAATTTCTCCCTGAGCATTATCTCCGAAAGTTACTTTCCCTCCTTTCGTCTTGTTAATTTTTTCAAAGTATCTTTTATTACCAGTCATATGCAGGGAACATCCACTATCTATGTACAAAGTATTTCTATTGGAACATCCTTTATTTTCCTGAAAATAAGAAAAGAATTAGACTTTCGTAATCCAAACTTGTTTGGATCTGAGATTTTCAGATAACAAAATTTTGGGTACCCACATATTTTTAGAAAAATATGCCTTATGAAAACCTAATGATTGGGTTTTTTAAGGAACAATTATTTTCCCAATGACCACCACATTTTCACTTGTTACAAAATGGGGCACTTTTAGGAACAAAATAATTGTTACTAAAAGTTGGTTTTGCATGGGTATAACCAAATCTGGATTTGTTTCTTAAATTTCGTATTTGTGAATACATCTTATCAAAATTATCTTTACCTAAGGTAAAGTTTGACAAACACTTCTTAATGGAAAATATTATGTACTTGAGTTTAAAAACCATGTTTTTATCTTCCAAATCATTAGATTTGGATCTAGAGCTAGGCTCTATGACATTTTTCTATGAAATTACTTTTTCTAGGTCTTTAGAATGTTTATTCTTCTCAAAATTCACTTCCTCAAGATTTATTGAATTTTTTTCAAAATCAGAATTTTTATTATCAAGATCTTTAAAAGGATCTGATATTTCTTTTTTAAGAATATTATTCCTAGAGTTTCCCTTATCATGTTTTTATTGAGTTTTTAATTCTCAATCTCAAGAAGTTCATCAAACCTAGAAACTTCTTCATATGTAGGCAAAGTATTATCTTCATCAGAAAAAGATTCTTCATCTGAAGAGAAATAATATTTACTATCATTAGAATTAAAAGAAACATTGGTCAATGATTCAACATTGTGTACCTTATCCCTAAAGAAATGATTGTTAATAGGTAATTTGTCTATAAGACCAAGATTCTTCTGTCCAGAAGATTCATAATCAGATGATTCATCTGAAGAGTCACCACCACTGGCACTCCATGTATCATTAGATTTCAGAACATTCATTGCTTTTTATTTGTAATACTTCTTTCTATTCCTTTCAGAATGACATTCTTTACTTTCTTTCTTCTTGAGCAGTGGGAAATCGGGTCTTATTTGTCCATATCTCTTGAATTCGTATCATGTGACCTCTGAGTCTTTCATATCTTTTTTTCCTTCTTCTTGGATTGGAAATTTCTTTGTACAACTATCTTGTTCATCCATCGAGCAAGATTTTCGAACTCATTTTCTGAGACATCACTCTCAATATATTCTCATTGGAAAAAACCTTCTTAGATTTGGATCTAGTTACTCTCTCAGGAGTCTTAGCTTTCATGTGATTTGATGTAGTAGTAAAAGAAACAGTACCATTCCCATTCTTCTTTTTGATATTTTCAACATCTATTTTCATTCTTGTTTCATGTTGGAGAAGAGTTCCAAATAATTCATCAAGAGTAATATGAGAAACATTCCTATTATCATCAATATTAGTTCTCTTGGACTCCCACTCATTGGGAATAATATCAATGATATTATCAACAAGGGAATTATCATCTAACCCTTTCGCACCCATGGATTGTAATCTATTCACAATTGTCATAAATCATTGTTTCACTATGCATATGGGTTCTCCATAAGGAAAATTGAAACCATTATACTCATCCCTCAGCCTAGCTTGCCTACACTCAATCACTTTAGAAGTACCAAAGTGTGTAACATCAAGTTTCTTCCAGATACAGTTAGCTGCTTCACAAGAATAAATTTTTCTATATATATTTCTAGTCATTGATCATAGTAAAGTATTGTGTACCTTGTAGTTTAGTTGATAATCATGCTTCTCTTGATAAGTAAAAGCACATACTTCCTTATCAGGAATTTGAAAACCTCTAGCCAGCATAACAAAAAATTCTACTCCAGTATTGATAACGAATGTCTTCATTCGATCTCTCCAATACTCATAGTCATTACCATAAAAAATTGGTGGTCTTGTAGGATTTAGGTTGTCGATTGAACAAATATTCACACCTTCCATCTATAAGAAAAATTTATTTCCACACAAAATTATTAATAACAAATGTTCGGAATGAATGAAAATATTCCTATGAAAGGAAAATATAGAACAATGAAAAACTAAGCAAGAAAAACATATATGTGATTATAAGTATTTCAGAGACCACCTTTGATACCAATTGTAGGATCAAAATAATAATGCAGATGCTCAATATACAAGAGGGGGGAGGGGTGAATTGTACAATTTAAAAATTTGTTTAAACAAGGAAAAATCAATGTTTAACAAAGTTAAACGAAGAAAATTCACAACACCTATAATCAAAATTGTAGGATTGGTATAGGGTATGAAGTTAAAAAATTCTATTTCTATGTACATGCTTAAATCCGGAAAGTGATTCTGATTCTGAAAAGAATGATCCAGAAATATGATTCTGGAAAACTGAAACTTAATGAATGTTTACAATATGAGATTCTACCTTAAAGCCTATAGAATCTAAATGAAACAAAGTAAAAGTGTAAGGAAATATAAGAAGGTTATATTTTCTTTATAATACAAATGCAACAGAAAAACATGTAACAAGTAATAGGATATAAATCTTTTAACCCAAAGAGAAGGGTATCTAAAAACCTTGGATGAAGGTCCCTTGATTTATACTTTCAAGAAAGTACGTCTTACCCACACCCAGGTAAACCCTTGATAAGAAAATCAGAGTCTCTGTCTTGCTATCCCCGCACACCCTCATCTTCAATGTAGTTGGAACCACTGTCTTTATCAGCAAGGAATCCCTCAAACTTCAAGGTAGTCATCACCTCTATCTTCCTATCCCCGGAATCCCTCGAATGTAATCACCAACATTTAGAGTCACATGAAGCAGTCTGAACGAGCAGTTTAGTATGCACAAGGCATGAAAAGATTCTCTCTCAAGAAATCACCTTAACAACGTGTGTTCTCTAGAGTGATCAACTTTAGTTGTTGTGAGATCTTTCAAATGAGCTCCTATTTATAGGCTCGGTTGGAACGGTCAGGTCCCTCCTCCAACGGTCATGTTTTCCTTAAATTTAGGAGGTACCTATACACGTAATAACTCAACCAACAGTTAGTTAGAAACAGAATGTACGACATCGTTTTATAACAAAACATGTGTAACAAAAGGCACAACATCATTTTAAAATGAAATGAGTTTAAGCATAAGAAAAACTGAAATTCAGAATGTAAGAAAAATATCAGTGTATGAAAAATATCAGAGTGTAAGCAAAATATCAAAGTGTAAGAAAATTATCGATGTTTAAGCAATATATCGGAGTGTATGCGAAATATCAGGGTGTAAGCAAAATATCAGAGTGTAAGAAAAATATCAGAGTGTGAGCAAAATATCAAAGTGTAATCAAAATATTTAAGTGTATGCAAAATATCAAAGTGTAAGAAAAATATCAAAGTGTATGAAAAATATCAATGTGTAAGAAAAATATCGAAGTGTAATAAAAATATTGAAGTGTAATCAAAATATTGAAGTGTGAGCAAAATATCGAAGTGTATGAAAAATATCAAAGTTTAAGCAAAATATCGAAGTGTAAGAAAAATATCGAAGTGTAAGAAAAATATCGAAGTGTATGAAAAAAATCGAACTGTATGAAAAATATTGAAGTGTAAGCAAAATATCTAACTGTAAAAAAAATATCGAAGTTTAAGAAAAATATTGAAGTGTAAGAAAATATCGAAGTGTAAGAAAAACATCAAAGTGTATGAAAAAAATCAAAGTGTATGAAAAATATGAATGTGTAAGAAAAATATCAAAGTGTATGAAAAATATCGAAGGGTAATAAAAATATCAAAGTGTAATCAAAATATCAACGTGTAAGAAAAATATCGATGTGTAAGAAGAATATCGAAGTGTAAGAAAAATATAGAAGTGTAAGTAAAATATTGAAGTGTAAGCAAAATATCTAAGTATAAGAAAAATATTGAAGTGTCAGAAAAATATTGAAGTGTAAGAAAAATATCGAAGTGTAAGAAAAATATCGATGTATAAGAAAAATATTGAATTGTAAGAAAAATATCGAAGTGTAAGCAAAATATTGATATGAACAATGAAAAAATGGTATGTGTAAATTCCTTTGAGAAGGAAATTTTCCTTATATAAGTAAAATATGGATTTTTTATGTATAAGGTTTTTGTGATTTTCAAAATAAGAAGGAATGGAAAAAGTCATAAGAAAAAACTTATTGACTCAACATTAGGTTTCATGAGTCCTAGTTGTTTTGATTAGAACCTCTTGATTCTAATATGATGGGAAACATGACATATATTATGCCAAAGACATGATGAGATTTAATTTATGCATGATTAAATGGAGTTTTTAGGAGAAAGATTCTCTATCCCTATGGATATATTTTTTTCTCATGACACCCATTATTAATAATCTTCCAATAAGGATACAAAGAAGGTGCAATTGGGGCTAGTGGAGTTTTGGATAGTGAACGACCACTCATTTTTGTATTGCATGTTTTCATGCTTGTTATGAATTTATTATTGCTAAGGAATATATATATACAAATGACCATATGTGGTCGAGGACCCAATTTTGGATTCTAACTATTTCTTTTACTCACATACTACTCATGCATTTCATTGTGCTTGTAGAATTCATCACAAGAGGTTTGGTGATGGAAATGTACCCTATGGGGGATGATTGAGTCATGGATCATATATATGGTAACAATCAAGGATGGACATTGAAGGAACTCCCTATTTTAAAATATATTTACCCAAAATATTCTATACTATATAGGCTTTCCACTCTCGAAGCTATTTATTATTGTATGAATTTAATATTATATTCCCATTTTCTGTATATACACTATGATTATTTATTTATATTTTTTTATTATATTCTTCATGGTTATCATTTCCAATCTCATGACATGATATTGAGGGGATATTATTCAAACTGATATACTAAATTTGATGCCTCTTGTGTATGGGTAGGGATGATACAAAGTGATTTTATCATAGATTGTGAAAATCAAATGGTTCTTGAAGTATAGAGGGAAAATGTGAGGGGGTCCTTTTATAAGAGTGGAATAAGTTATAAAGGGTAATCTTAGAAAATTATTAAAATATATTAATAATTTATTCAATAAAAATTGTTTTACTATGGTCTATTTACAAATAACAGATGATATTATGTCTTAATATTTACATCCAATATTTTTAGCCAAGTTTGCAAAACATATTTACCATAATAACTTTTTTTATCCCCCAATGAAATTGATTTATCCATAAACATGTTAATAGGTTTTTTTACAATTTCTACTATTCATTTTGAACAAAAAATAAGTTTCCCATATTTAAAAATATTAAATAATATAACTCTAATTTTGGAATCTATTTTATCAAATTTAATCTATCAAAGTTGAATAATTTAATTGAAAATAATATCTAAAATTGTGATGGAAAATGGGTTTTCAGAAAAATGACTTCTAAGTATAAAAATAAATTTATGACTAATTAAATTAAAATAATAATTTGAATATCATTTATTGGTTCATGTCTGATAAAATATTACTTATTATATTTTAAATGTAATCCAAAATATAATGTGACTTTATAAATACATGAATTTATAAAATAAATGTTTGAAGAAAAAATGGAACTTTTGACTATGCAATAATAGATAAAACATCTCATAAGATTAAAAAAATTCAAATATAATTATCAGATGATGAATTCAAAAATGATGGATTTTTTATCAAAATAAATATCATTATATCCCTTAAATAATTTATAAAATTCTCTCCAAAATGAATTGAAAATCATTTGTGATGGAAACGAAATTTTTATTCATAAAATGTTGTTACTAGAAATTGGGTGATTATTTATTAATAAATTAAAAATATATGTTTATTGATTAGATAATTTTTATATATTTCTTCATTTTTCAAAATATATTTATACCCACCAATTTATTTAGTAGGTTATGTTGACATATTTAAATTATAATGTTTTTTGGTTCATTTATGCTCGGTGTTTTACATCATATATACTGTAAAAATAATTTTATTTTAGAAAATATAAAGTTTTTAGAGACCAGGATCATTTTACATAGTTTATAGATTTATTTTTATCATGAGATCAATGATAATCATTTTTAAATTATAATCCACAAGATAAATCTAGTCTATTGTATGTCATAGGTAAATTATAATCAAGCCATGGATCAGTCTTCTCATTCATAGAGGTGAAAATTTTAAAATCTATATACCTACATTAAGTGTGTGTTATTGTGTGTGATCACATTAATATGAGGATAATGTTTTTTCGAAAAACATAAAAAATAAAAAATAAATAACTTACTCAACCCCCACATCTCAATTATTTCCTATTGATCTTGAGTATCTTCTCATATCAAACATATGTATAAGTTAAAAATGGTTATTTTACATTAAATTAGGTCTGATAAATTCAATTAATCTATAAATTAATGATAAAATATAAGTATTATTTATACTCTAGATGATATATTGCAATTTGTTTTTGGATTTTAGTGTATTTAAGGTGAACCATATAGATTTTTTATCAATAAAATTTTCACTACATTATATATGAGATGCATGATGTGTATTAATTTTTTATATTAGGATTATGTTATTATTTACTATTATCCCTTGGAAAACAAATTTAGGTTTAATTTTTCAGATAACTTATAGAAATGTTTTTACTATAATTCCCTAATTTATGAAGTTTATACAATCAATACTATTTTTTATGCTTTGGGTTATTACACATTGGATTATGGAATCACATTCATGGGATCAATTTAATCCTTGGTTGGGTCCTAAATGAATATGTATAGGTTATAGTGGGATCATTTCAAGAATTTCAGGAATATTATTTAGATTAATTCAACATGTAATCATTTTAATAGGATTGAAAATTGAAAATATTTTTAAACCTCATATGTCAATTTTGATAATGAAATGTTTCTGTATATAGATCCTTATATGATATTTTTCACAAAATATTTATTTTATTTACCCAATCTATTAGAGTGGTACTATATATAGGGTTTAAATATTGTAATTAATCATGAATAATTCAGCTACCTATATGTTCTGATAGTTATATGTGTTGATATTTGGTAAATGTTATTCAGGGGAACATTATGGGATATATATATATCTATATCTACATCCTTGTTTTAATTTTGATCCACTACATTATTTTTTGTGTATTTATCCCATGATTTTGTTTTGTGAGGGATGAGTGTGATAATGTTTGATCATTTCAGAAATATTTTATGGATTATAAAAATAGTTTCTGGGAATTAGTCCAAGTAAGAAACAAAACAAGGAATACTTTTTTACATTCAATTAAATAATCTAAAAAAATTTGAATGAGAGGTTTTTGTTTATATTGACGATCAGTGTTTTATGGATATACAAATAATGTTTCAATTGAAAAGTATGTTAGTTGAATTTTTAATGGGGTTAATAGTAACTTTGTTACATATACAATGATGTAGTGTTAGACAGTTTATTGATGTTACAATGATGATTTTATATGTACGTAGATCACATAAAATACTAATTAATGGGAAGGTTTATATTTGATTCTAGTCATTGAATGTGTTTGAAATTCCATTTAGTGATCCATGAAACAAAGTCTGTCAATTAAGATTTCCCTATATGGTTTATGATATTGATTTAGTATTTTACTAATATAATCACCAGAGAGGAGTTTATGTATTGATATTTTTAGGTAATTCCATATTAAATATCCATTGTTAGATTGGTAACTTATTTCTATGTATCTATTTTGTGTTCATAGTGTGTACTATTGAGATAATGATTTTTAAGATTCATTATTCTCAAAATATTGTTTAAAGTGTCGTATAATGTGGATATAAAATGAGGGGAAAGATATTTCGTTCCATAGGTATATAAAGAACTTTCTCATATTTGGGGTATTATATCAAAAAATAGTCATTAAATTTAAAAGTATTTATCACTCATATAGGGTAATATTTATCTTGGTATATTATTCTTGAGGTGGTATTTCCCATCAAAAATGGGTTTACCATAATTTTAGGGTTTTTAAAAGGTTATTGATGTATAATGTGACAGTGGATAGTCTTCCTAAATAATATATAATATCTTCATAATATTATTTTCATGATTGATATCACATAGTACTATTTATATAGTGAAATATTGGTAGGGATGAATATGCCGATTCTATTCCTCCTAAAAGACTATAAATTAATATATGACATGAAGTTGATATGAATTAGGGTTCCAAGGGAATGTGAATTGGGTAAAAGAAACTATAGAAATCTAAATATTATAGAGCATTTTTATTTTAGGTTATATTTTTGTATTATATATAATTGTACATATTGGTGAATTAATATTTAGCAAAATTGATAATAGATATGTATTTTTAATTTTAATTAAATAAAATCAATTGGTAGTTTCAATTAATAAATTATACTAGTGTCAGTTGAATATTTTTTAGTTTATGAAGGTTGAATGTTAGTATAAATAATGGACTGATTATAAAGGTATTTAATTATATTTTATATGTCTCCATATGATGTAATACATGGTATGAATCAGTTTTCATTATTTAGTGATTTTATAAAATTTTATGATTGAGACTCAATAATATGTTCCCAATAATAGATTGGTTAGTGTTCATATGATATTTACCAAAACAATTATCATTATTTAGGGGATATTATGATTAATTCATATTCAATGTCTTTAGTTTTATATAGAATAGAGATAGAGATATAGTAGTTTATAGTAATTGTTTTTATTTAACTAATTTAATTCATTAGGATGTGATTAGTTATCTTATTCAGTGTACGTTTGAGTGAAATAAGGAGATTTATCATAGTATAAAACTTATTCCCATATATTAATTATATATTACTCCTACATATATCTATAAGACAAGGTACAATGATTAGTTTTTAGGAATATTTTATTCATATTTCGGTATCATCATGGGGTGAATCCATTTTATTTTCTAATATGTTGGGATTTAATTTGATGTTTTCTATATATTATAACTTATTTAAAAAGGTAAAACCCAAGAAATAGTTTCTATTTTATACGGTAGATTATTTTTTTGATCTGTTTAAAGTATCTATTTGGATCTATATTATCAATTTGAAATAATTAAATCGTTTAGTGAGGAGAAAATAGGTGGATATAATGTATATGTAATATTAGTATATTTGGGGTATTTGTGAGAATATATTTATTTTAGATTATCTAAAACAATGACCTAATTATTTTAATAAATTTATTCCTTAGATATTTCTTCCATATATTGACTTATTCATGGTGATGTGCATGGCATGAAATTATTTCTTATTCAAGGTTATAAAATATTACATTGATCACCAAAATTTATTTTATAGGTATAGTGTGGGTGTTCAATATTTATAAATATCTTAAACAACAATTTATACCATTATAAATACATCCTTTTGTGTAATACAATATTATAAGGAATTTTAATTTCTAGCCTATTACTGTTGTAGGAATGTTTTTTGGGATCCTCTAAAAAATAAGTATAGGACTATATTTATTTTGTGGAATATTATTTGATAGTTGTTCTATATTTTTCATATTTTGAAACCCTATTTTTATCATTAAGGTATTGATTTAAAACCTTTTCTTTTCCAAAAACATTTTAAAAAAGTTTTGATTTCTCGTAAAATATTCAATATTGCATATTAATTTATCGATTTCTAGAGCAGAGAATTATAATTGAATATTACATTAATGCTTTATATTATGTTTTTTATTTAATTAATTGTTTTTTAATTTTATTTTATGGTTCATGTGATTTTAACCATAATGAGCATAACCATACCATCAAATATTTGGATATGCTAGTAGTATGATTTGTAATGAGTATTTAGAGGAATTTTATACTTGGTGAAAAATTTATCTTCATTACCAATGATAAAAAACTTTTTATATCATTTCATTATTATAAATAAACATTATTAATAGGATATACTTATACTTTCTTAAAATTGTGTAAATTTTATCACTATTACCTTGAGTAAGGTAATGTGGGTTTAGATTCTATTTTTGATATCTCATATGACTGAAAATTACTTTTTTATTATTAAAATAACTTTGAGGGAGAAAGTGAGAAACCCCAAAATCAGACTGAACGATATCAAAACAACACAAGCAGATATGGGAAATAAACCAAGGAAAACAACCGAACCTGAACCACCCCAGCAAATGAGTCATGATAGTATGCTTTCACCAACACAGGACCCTTCGGCAAACAGTCCCGTGAATAGCGCATGAGGCATCCCTAGATGAATGTTCTAATTAGATTACACCCATATACAATCTATGACACCGTTTATTGAGATCATTCATTCCAAGTAAATTAATCTGATTTCAATTTACCCTCACCCCTTAAAACCAATCTAGACCACATTATTTCTCTCCAAAAACATCATTCATGTCTCTATATAAATTTTTTAATGATTTTAGAGTTGATTGATTATTTTTTTTATGGATCTTGAATCTGGATTAGGGTTTATCATTTGATATCTAATATGAAATAGATATACATTGTAAGTACTAATTTATATTTTTCTATTTCTTAGATCTAGACATGAGTATTCTTATTATTTTTTCTATGGGATTGGTTTTTGATTTATAATTTATCTTGATAAGTATTTGAGATATATTTATTTTTATGAGTTCTGGTAATCCATACCTTTTTATGAGATTAACTATTCAATTATGATTTCCTGATTAATCAAGAATGAATGTTGATTTGAAATAATTTTTTATAATAATTTAATATTGGGTACTTGAGACCGAGATATAAAATGGCCTTATATTGGATTTTGAGAATTTCCAGATATTTATTTTTAAAAATAATAGTAATAATTACTTAATGGGACTTTCTATTGATTAATTTTTTTGAAAAATTAATCATTGATTTAAAAAATATTTTAATGGAAGTTTTGTTTTTTTAAGAATTTTCTTGGAAGGGGTTTATATTTTGGATTAACTATCTTCATGATAATGATTTGGTAAATTTGTACACATCTGTGTGACCGTGTAAATTTTTTTTGTGAGAAATATTTTTCAAACATATAGGAATAATCCATGGTAAAGGGGATAATTAGAGATATTATATTATGGAATGAAATTTTTGATATAATTATGGTTATAATCTAAATTCCTACACGATTTATTTGTAAAACAGATGGTTTATGGTTGCTTCAATGGGCCATGACCTGGCTCAAACACAAATATAGGCTGAATTGAGATTCAATTCTATCCATTTGAGTAATGGATCATTCATGGTAGATAAATAGTAATGATTTATTTGTATTATTTATTTTTTATTCATTAATATGAATTTGTTTTGTAGAAAATAAATGTTTTTTTTTGTTTTAGGGAAATACAGAATTTCAATTATTTTTAAGGGAAGAAATTTTCACATTATTTTTTATGATTCATTTAGTTTCCACTTATTTATTTTCAATAAACGAGTTTTCATGTATTTTTGGAAAAATAGGGTTTTAGAAAACTATATTTGCTAGGGGAAAATATTTTTTTAGAAATTTAATCAATTAAATTTTTTTATTTTTTTTATAAATAATTTATACTATTTAAATGATTGATTGTTCAATTTTAGGATAAATTGGTTTTTGAAATGTATGGATAATTCATTATTTTTAGTTAAATCTATTTTTTAGTTTTCATATGATTATTATGATTTCATTGTTATGGTTTCCAATTTATAGAAATATATTAGTCTCATTTTAGAAATCCTACTGAGTTCATGGTCACTTCATACATGCGTATTCTAATAGACATCTACACATGATTGGTCATGATATATTGAAGGGTAAGTCTTCACTCTGAATTCATTCTAAACCATAAATAATTATGAGGGATATGTTTGAGTATTCAGTGTTGTGGGATTTGGATTTAATTATTTTATCTTATCATGTGTTTTGTTTATTTTCCTTTGTTGTTATATTTATAAATTAAATATATTTTTGTAAAATTGTTTAATGATATTTTTCATTCTCATTTATCATTTTTGTTTTTATTTTATATGAGTACTATTCATCTAATAGGTCATTATTATCCATCAATTCACCTATATATCCATTAGTGATTGTTAAGTATTCTCATGGTCAAGTGGAATCCTTGATTGGATCTCAGGATTTGGTATATTTAGCAAATGTGTTATGAAATAGTATTAGATATTGGTGTTTATGATATGTCTTATTAATTCTAGTCAGAATGGTAAATAAAATTGCTGTAACTCAAATTTTACCCATAAAAGTACATAACTGACCTGTATATGGAGAATAATAAGTGTCTATAAATTTTAGGTTAATGGGGGGGGGATGAGGATGATCACATAAGATTGTTATTTTTTTCATCTTAGTCCAGGAAGAGTCGTAATATTAAATATTTAATGTATCATTTTTTATCATCATTATCATAATATAACATAATAATAGTCTTATTTAAAATGATATTATCTCAAAGAAACATCTTTAAAATAATGAAATGTTTTTTTTCAAAGGTAATATGTAAAAAGATGTTTTTTAAAATTATTATATTTTAGGTTAAAACATGATATGTGTTTGATTATTAATGGATAAAACTAATAATTATCCAACAATACATAATGAAATGAAGAATTATTGTAATGATTAATTGTTGGGATTTTTTTTAGTTTTAGATTGGTTATTTTTTATGATTAAAACAATAATTCCAAAAGGTAAATTTTTTGGACATAGGTAACGAGGGAATAATATTTATCTAGTTATTATTCCACCGGTTACTATGATTCAATATGTTATCAAAGAGATTAGTAATAAATATGATTAATATTGTCCAAGATAGGTTAATTAGGCAATGTAATTTTTTAAGACATAACCAAATTTCTTTTATAAGTGATTTTGCAATAGAGGAGACTGAATTTTGTTTAGGGAACATCGATTATATCATATTATTTTTTAGGAACACTGAGACTATAATAGTTTTATTATATATTATGTTATTGGTATAACTTCTCAGAAATTGTGTGAGTCGACTATAGGTGTTGGGAAAAATAAGAATATTAGAAGGAAGGGTTTCTAAAAGGTTTTATATGATAAAAATTTTCAAAAACAAGTTAAATATTTATTAGTAATTGGTATTTTTTAAAATGAATAAGAAAAGGAATCTATCATGGAGTACGCATTGTAATTTTTTTTTTATGTTCTAAATTATTGATGAATGTGAACATCGAGAAAAATGTCTCAAGATGTAGTTATGGCTAGATATAAAGACATTTATTATCTTGTTTTAATTACCCATATATAATAAAGTTGTTAATAGATTATCCTTAGTATTGATATACTTGATAGGATAAAAAATTGGTTCATAATATGGAGTCTGTTTCATATTTAAAGTGAGTAGACACTCTACATGATGAAAGGAATAAGCAAGGGGTTAGATATCTATCTTGGTCGATTATTATTTTCACTAGTGAAATATCATATGTAATAATAGTATTTAACATTAAAATACTAGACATAATTATTTTGATGAATTTATTAATGTATTCAAGGATCTAATTGACAATTATTATTGAGGATTTATTTCATAATAGTATATTGGACTAACCACACATTCAAGGCAGAGTGAGATAATCATGTAAGCAAGAGGGTAAAATGAAATGTGACATTATGTCTATATATTTCTAGTTATACAAGCTGGTACTTGGATTAATTGAATGAATGTATCAACCAATACATTTATGAGCAGTAGAGTGGTATCAATATGTTTTCCAAGAGTATTTTTTCAATATTATAATTAAGGAAAGATTTGTAAATTTACACTAATATAAATCCTTATATGAGAAATATTTATTTATCATTTTTTAAAGGAACTTGTTTGATTTACACGATCTATCATTATTTCTCCTATTATAAATTTTGGATAAAATAGTGGGATATGACAAAATTGAAATTAACATATTGATATAGGTATTTAATGTTAATATTCATTCCTTTTAGAGTTACTAATGCATTTTTGAAACCTACTAAATTAGTGTAAAATATTTTATACAGTTATAATGATACTTTCACTGTGGTATTTGGGACTGTAATCCTTACTTTCTCATGATTTTTGGATAATCATCATATATATTGTAGAAATTGACAAAGAGTTTCTGATGGGAATTAGTTTTGTGACTAAATCTATAAATTCCCCCTTTTCTTCCAGGAGGTGTAATTCCATGGGATTTCCTTATAATGTAATTTCATATGATCTTCTGATGTTGAATGTAGTCATTTCTTAAGAGTGACCAAATAATATATTTTAAGTACATATTTAATTGGGTTAGACAATATTTTATATATATTAAATATACATTTTAAAAAATATTATTCTCTTGAGGTAGTATTTAATTTGAAAGAGGTGATTTATTACTTCAATGTAATATTTCATAAGGTATTTTAGGAATTAATGAGGATACAAAAATTTTCTATAGTATTCATTCTCCATGAAGTGATAGTTGGTTAGTAATAATACTTTGATACATTAAAATTGGGATTTTGGTGTTCATTATTGTATGGAAGTAAGGTTGTCATATGTATATATATATATATATATCTATGAAGCTAAAACCCATTTGATAATAAATACATTATTCATAATATGTAAATAGAAAAAGAATCATTCATTGAATTGTATGTAGCATAACATTTTTGGTAATAAATTTATTTTTTTACACATCAAATGTGCTTCAAATATATTTACCAATAATGTAATATTGAACTAAGATATATATTGTTGTAATATTTCCATTTTAATTTTTTTAATCTTATGTATACCCAAGAATACTGATATATTGTGCTATATTTTTTGAGTTATAAACTCAAAATTGGGCAGTAAATCAAGATTAAGAGTATTCATAATAAATGGTATTATTGGAAAAAATATGACATAAAGATCTATGAGATAATCAATAGTGTGGATCACTATATCCTTAATTTTATTTCCAAGTTGATTTACCAAGTAACAAATATGAAGATGTATGATGAGGAATGGAGGACGGTTCAATATGACCAATATAATGGTGAGACAATTGATATATGTTTGTTTCACAAAACATAATCTTTTTTAATGTAGATACATTTTTGAACATATAAATATATAAAATGATTCCTTTATTATTTTTCCCCATTTGATTTTTTAGTACATCCTAGGCCAACCAAGAAGATTCATGATATCAGAAATTATTCTTGTGGTCCGAAATGATGAAGTATGTAATTGAATTTTCATTACGTTATTTGTTTTGTTAATATTTAAATATTGAAGGGTTATTAAATTTATTCCCCATACTATGATATAAATAGGTTGATAATTCAATATATTTTGTATTTGGGTTGCAGAAGACTTTATATAAGCACATTGGTTCTTGGGTAATGGTGGATCAATAAATAAAATCTAGGAATTTATTACCTTTATGAGACACTATTATAATTGTTGAAAAAGTATAATTTGTTTGAATGAAGTTCCAAAATTTTATGTAGTTTCAAAATCCATTATCACATATAGATATATATGACATAAATATTGATTCTACAATAGATTCAACATTTAATTTTCTCCATAGATGATAATGATTAAGGCTTATCACACTCAATCATATCACAAAAAATGACTTCTAGATTGTAGAAGATACGCTCTAAGAAATATATATTTTTTATTAAATACTTGGAGGAAAATATTCTAGGAGTATAGATTTTTATAATTAAAATTATAATTAATAAAACAATAAGTTAGAATTTAATGTTTTTTATGGTTGAAACTGCCGATTTCAATTTTTTGGAATGAGACAGATGAGGAGACTCATGTTGGACTATGTTTTGTGAAAGAGATGAAGAATTAGGTTATACTGATTCAATGGAGAATGATCATATATCTATGTTAGTATAATTATTATGTTTATTATAAGAAATATTCTATAATATTTGAAATCATAGTTTCTATTTTTCTAATAGTGATATTAATGTTAACTAATTGATAGATAGGGAGAAAGTTTAAATTTTTCTTTGACATATTGTCCCTTACAAAATCATTGGGGGAATTGATCATGTGGAATAATAATTAGCATTTCCATGATGTTAACCTTTAATTCCAAATTTTTACTATATTTGACAACAATAAATATATTTAAATGAACCTGATAACTTTAATATGTTGGATAATATTGAGTTAGATTTGGATACATCATATTTTATGAATCTTATTCAGGTTTTAGATCATGAGAGAATATCCTGAAATGGTATAGTATTCCTTTGTTAATATTTTTTTTGTTTCAAGGAATGATCTTGTAAGAGGATTTTAAATGGAAACTGATATGTGATAATATATTACAAATACATTAATTTATATTTATAATTTCCTTTTGATGATTAAAAGGCATGTGTTGTAGGTAATTCAATCACCCTAGTATTTGGTTATATTTTTCATTTTTCATTTTTTTTATTTTTTTATTTAAACATAATGTTTTAACAGAGTTACATGAATAGTTAGAATTATATTTTTGAGAAATAAATAGATCTATTTCGTAAAATTTTAGTTTTTATTACATTACACTGTTGGATCTAAAATATAGGGTTTACATTTGAATTTTTGTTTTATGAGAGTAATAAAAATTAAGTGGTTCTAAGTTGGTTTTAATAGAAATCAAGCCCTCTTTGTGGGGTCTAAATGACTATTATTATATATTAATTGTATTATCCTACAATGAGTATAAAAGTTATGGTATCATACATAGACAAGAAAGTCACTCCTTTATGGAATGGAAACAATATTTCATCCTACTAACCCCTAAGAACCTTCAAAGTGCCTCACTAATATCCCATGATTCATTGAAATTTCTATGAGAATATTAGAGTAATTTTTTTTGTTCACTCATCATCTCTTTGATGGATTATGAAGATGGATCAATGGTTTGATATTGGATCATGAGAATGACTAGGTTCATCTTTTTTTTCCGAATATATATCATTATATTCTGTAAATTTCGACAGGGAAATATCAGATCAATATATTTATGGGATTGGTTCTTATTTTAGAATTTATATTTCAGGTTATTTGAAATATTTTCCCCTTATGAAGTCTTGGGAATCATATTGTGTATAATTATGAAACTATGTCTATTGATACTTCATTTTTATATATTTTATTATATTGACTAATATAGAATGATTAGTAAATTAACTATTATAGATTATTAATTTGAAATACTTAATTTTTAAGAAATATTTATGTGGGGTGAAAATATGATTTTTTTTCTCATAAAATGGATTCATTATATTTTTGGGGCCTATTAAAACCAATGATATTTTATATAAAAATGATAATTATTCAGCATAAGTCTTTTGATTTTAGAATAATATATTTTTAAACTATTTTTCAATAGTTGAAAATGATTCTTTCTGGAAATATATATATTTTAAAATTACCTTGGAAATATGTTATGTTATGAATTGTTTTTCTCATATATTTTATTTGGGAATTTTTTATGTGTGTGTGTGGGTGAATAAATATTGTTATGGGAAACACATTTTAAATCTAATAAATATATCTGTGGAAATAAAAATGTACACAGAAAGTTTTAATGTGAAAAAATATTGAGTTGAACTGATATGTATAATAACACATCACTCCATACCTTTATATATTGGATACTTTAAAGTTGTGTGAATGTGTAAAAACATGGCTCTCAAAAAATTACTAGTTAAGGAATTTTTTTTAACTAAATGAGCAACAACACAATCTAATTAACTAGATAACATTGATATGATTTTATTATGTTGTAATATTCCATAGAATGAAATATATATAATAAAATATACAGTTCGGAATGGTTTTTTTAAAATGGATAGTTTCCATCAATTTGGAAGAAATGAGGATTTTCTATCTATTTTAGGGAAATATTATGCTTCCATTTATTTTTTGAAATTTCTGAGTATTAATTGATTTTTGAAAAATGGGAGGATTTACAAAAGTTATTATTAAGTGGGAAAATGTAGTTTTTGAATTAGATTGTAAGCATTTTTTATTTTTTATTTTTTTGAAAAAACATTTAATTTTAAGTAAATGATATTTCATGGGTTTAACAAAGTTATTTTTGTATGACATTAGATAAATTAATGTTCTAAAAAATACTTTTTTCTTATTTATCATGTGTTTATTATGAAAATAACCCAATGTGATTTCTCAGGAATATAAGAATATTGAAGACATTGGGGAAATATTATTATTTTTTATACTCACCCACTATATGTATACTTTAGTGAGAATGAACATGTGATTTATTATGTTAAAATAAAGGTAAATACATCTTTCTCTATTATTGGTGATTTATAGATCCACAATGAATATATAAAAGAAACTATAGTGGTTTGCGCTTAAAGTTTATATTATTTAATTATGTTTCATGTTTATTTTTTCATATTATATTTTTAAATAAAATTTATTTATATTGTAAATATTATCATAAAGATGATATTTAATTTAAAAAGATTTTATATTTACATATTTCATATTGGTTTTTGTTATGAGGAAAAATCACTCTCCAATGTTTCATTATTATCCCTCATTTATTAGTAGTAGCCTTTAGTGATTGGGAAACATGGATGAGACTATAAGGAATCTTGAGCCTGGTCATGAGATTCCGACCCCCTAAATCAGGCAATTATAGAAGGATCGATAGGATGATTCAATTTTTAGACTACATATTATGAAATTTTATTTTCTATTTGGGTGAGTTTTTGGATGATCATATACATTTGGTTGATTTGACAAATAAGAATGTATACTATTTATTTTTTGGGTTGGAACCATACAAGGTACTGAATTACCAACTCTATACATCAACATTTGGATGGGTTTTTGTAACTGTGTCATTAATTCAACATCACAACCAATTATTGATCATTATTGAAAAATTCTGCATGATTAAAAAAAGTGTTTTCATAGATATATATATATATATAATAATAATTATGTTTATGAATTAAATATACTTCTAGTGATCAAAGAAAGGTGTAATCTATTTAAAAATTTTTGTCCATAGTGTGGTTAGAAAATTTTTTAATCTAAAAAATACTGATTTTTACAATAACAATTTAGGTGATTCGTCTTCTAGAATGCTACTATTTAATTGTGAGGATCCTCCTTAATTTGAGAGGTTAATGAGTTGTTTCCTATATCACAGCTCTGGAAGGATTTATAGGATCACTACCATTGATTTTTGTGTGGGTGAGATTTATATGGTATATGATGAATAATTCATAGACCATTTTATATATTTTTATGACTATAAGAACACTTTTTTTATCCATATTGACATAAAATCATTGGTTGGACAAGAAAACAATTTAAATCATGAAAAAAAATATAGTACTATTCTTTGAATTGAGTTATCTCATATTGAATCAATCATTTCCATTGTTTATTTTTTTTATTGTGGTGCAGATGTTGATAGATTATGGTTTAGAACTTGATACCAATGGATATAGATAAATGAGTGGTTGAATCAAGTCTAAATATGGTATTAAAATCTATAGAGTTCCCATTCACATGTTATTCCCCGAACATATAAATCTATCATATTGATACGTAAAGGTACAACCTTTTTACTGTCTAAAGTTATAATACCGTATCTAAATACTCCCATTCGATGTTTTTGGATCTTGGGGAGATATTTAGTAACCAATATAACACCCGAGAATCAACTATCGTAAGAATTAATTTATAGAGAAAAAATAACAAAATTCATATAACTTTATTCTAGAATATTATTAAAAAAATAAAGTTTTAGTTTTTATATATTCAATTTGATGAAATTTATTTCATTATTGAATTCATCATGTCCCAAATAAAACAGGGTGAATTTTTATGAATTTTCAAAAATAATTTATTTTTTGGTGAATATTTAAAAATAATTATTTTACTAAAAATCCACTTTTATGAAATTATATTGATATAATAATAAATTGAAATATCTATAAATATTTTTAAATGAATAATATATATTTATGAATTAATTTATGTTATATTAAAAATATTATTCTGAACCTAGAAATAAGTTATTTACATTTTTGAAATATTAGAAATGTTTTTTCCAAATAGAAGATAGTTTACATTATTTTCTCATGAGCATGTATTTTAATGGTTCCTTTAGATTTTAGTTTTGTTTGATAGAAATAAAATTTTAATTTTAATTAATATAATACAATAAATACTATGTAATCGAAGTTTTAATATATTTTTCTAAAAAATCATTTTCCTGAATAAAACAATCATTTTTCAAAAAATGGTTTTCGGATTTTTTTCACACTTAAATTAAATTTATTAAATTATAAAAAATTTATTTATATAAAATAGATTTTTTATTTTGAATCAGAATAATTCATATTATGTAAATTTTTTAATTTTTTTTTCGTAATTACTTTTTTGAAGAAAGTGGTGCCTGGCCAAAAAACCAAGGCACAATTATTATAAAAAAGTTGTTACAAGATTTTAAAAGAAAGAAAAATATTTAAATCATTATTATGAAAGAGAAATAGATCAGTAGGTAGTTCATCAAGCCAGGTAATATCTTGATTAACCCCCTTATTTGTAAGGCCATTAGCCACCATGTTATCTTCCTGATATATATGTGTAATATTGTAGATGATGTCGAGAAGAGTTCGGATTCATCCCATACAGCATGTGGTGACCGGCCACGCAAGATGTATCACACCATTCAAAATTTTCTGCACAGTAGTGGTCGATTCACTCTAAATAAAAAGGTTGCTTCAACCATGTTTTTTGGCAAAAGAAATGGCATGAATCATACTCATCATTTCAGCTTCCAATGTAGAGGCAATGCCATAGCAAAAATAATACATCCAAGGATCTGACTAGCTTGATCCAAAATATTGCACCACAACCCACATTTCTCGTACTAGCTTTGGATTCACCATCCACATTAACAGTAACCCAACCATGGAGAGGGGCACACCAAAAGTATTAAAAAGGGCGGCGAGAATAGAAATAATTTCCATCAATACCAAGTCTTCGTAGAATTTCAATGTCGAGCACTGTGTTGTTGCAATGTCACTTTTAGATTAAAGTGGCTTCATACATGGAAAGGAGGATCTGCATTCTCTCTACATTATGGATGAATGAGAATTAATTTTGAAAAGTATCATTTATATCATACCAGATCGAATGGTGAAGCATTGCGACATCTGCAAGGAAAATGTTCTCAATCTACTGAGAATTTTCTATATCTGCACATCTCTTTAATTGAGATTTGACAGAGTCATCTGTCAACCACCTATAGTTAAAAATGTAAAAAATAAAATCCCATAGAGTAGAAGAAGTGGCACTAGAAAAAAGAGATGATTGGTATTTTCTATTTGTTGGTTGTAGAGACTAAATTTAGAACCACGATAAATACCATAGGTAATCATCTATTGGGATTTTGTTATAAATAAGTCGCCAGATAAGAGTAAATATTTAGTGTTTTATCCAAGGATTTTTAAAGAGCTTTATCCACGCAAAATGATCATTAGATTCTCAAAAATAGAGGTTGCAATAGTTTTTTGAATTAAGCATGCCATTGTGAGTAGGTTCTGTGACTAAAAAGTGATATGTGAAAGAGAAAGAATAGGTATCAATGGAATTCATGATGGTTTCTGGAAGATGATCATTTTGGGAGTAGAGGACATCTCTGATAGAGATGTCTGTGTTCTCAAGGTGTTTTCCAAGAGAAATTATCGCGATTAAGGGAGTGTTAGTCCAGTTATTCAACCAGAATTTCATTGAGGAGTCTCTATAGACCATCCCTTGGAGTTATTCATAACGGAGAAAAAAATATTTTATTATGGAAGTCCAAATAGAGGAGGTAGGAAATATTGAGTTTCCATTCTTGAATTTATCAAGAAATCTATCTTTAAGGAAGATAGTTTAATTAAATTTATTATGAAGAAGATCCCAAGTGTGATGGTCTTGAAGAGCCTCATTAATGTGTTTAAAATATTTAATTCCAATTCCAACTTTATCAATGGCTTGGTGACAATTTAACCATGTTATGGTAACAAGTTTCCTTTACACCATGCTACCTGTCAAAACAAAATTTTTAATAGTGGTATTTATTTTATAAATAGACCAACATTCCACTTGTTGACCATTGTAGAGTAAACCATTTTTGAGACAATAATAGATTTAACAAGAAAAATTTTTCCTTCCATATATATATATCTTCCCTTCCAAGAATAAATTTGATTTAAAACAATATTAGAAATTTCAGAGAAATTATAAGATTTGGGTCTTCCCCAAAAGATGGGGAAACCTATATATTTAAAAGGGAACCAAATTTACCCACTTAGTAAAAAATATTTATCCACTTATAACAACAAATTATTTTCAAAATACCTTCCCAAACCCCTCCCTATAACCTAGAGGGTTGGGTCTCATCATATTGTCAACCTATAAGGCTTACGGTGTAAACTAAATGGGGGTTTCAGAAGAATAATTATAAGTCTTAACTAAGTACTTTCTTTTTGTTACATATTCTACCTCAAAAAAATATTATATAAACATGATGAAATAATAACATAAATATCAGATATATATACACATTTTATTATTATGTTGGAGTTTCTCTTATTCATCAACATTCATTCCTATGGAAAAAAATAGTACACCTGTGTTTGTACAACATATAGTCTCCACATAGAAGTGTAATTTAATTGTCATCACCATTTTTCATGAATTATTATAAAGATATAAATAAATAATATTTATTATTTTTATAAAATAATTATTAATATAATTATAATATATCATTTAAATATATACACTTCCACCCAATAAAATATTATAATTTATCATGAGCGTATGTGTGGACTTTCACCTCATCGAATCAATGTGATTAATTTTTTATCACGATGTTACATGAATGATTATCAATATTTATGTGATAGATATATATTATATTTATATCATAATTAATATTCGGGATATGGTGGAACCATAAGAAATATGAAAATATAAAAACTATTTAACCAAAATATACATGAAAATGAATCATTTAACAAATGAAAATTATAATATTAATAATGAATTATTAATTTAAATGTATTGAAATATTTTAAATGGATCAAATAAGATATTATAATTTTTTATATTGTTTAATAGATTAATGATGGAAATAAATTTATTATCTTGGAGATTAAAAAAACATTCAAATACCATCAGGCCTGAAGTAAGGGTTTATTTTAAAAACTAATCCTTATTCAGGAATTTTTTATGATTAATTTTATTTCAGGATAATGACATGATATTTAGATATTAAACCACAAGAAATTCATTATCATATCCTTATTTCTATAAATAAATGGTTTTTATTTCAATTAAATTTCTTTATGTACTAAATATTATAAATGAATGATTTTCCCATATATTAGCTTTATTATTCTATTAGATAAGGAATAATTTTCAACAATGTACATATTATCATTGAATTGATTTATTAAGGTAATTTTATCCAATTTTTAATTTTTAGAAAATGGTTTAATATAAATCATTTTGTCATTTTCTGAATGAGCTATTTTTTATCAAAAGTGTAAATGAAATCATTTGTTTAACTTAAAATTTAGGAAATTATTTTACATCTTTCATGAATAATATTTTTGGTTATGATTACAATAAATATTTACATGGTTATTTACCAATAATATTTTTTTAATAATATTTTAAATTTTTTTATCTTTTACGTAATTTGTTTTTCAAAAGAAAATAGTATTTTCTTCATAATATAATTTGATGATATTTTAAAAGTGTTTTTTCTATACCAACATCCTTTTATGATTATTCAACATTAAAGAGAATATAATATAATGATAAAATACATAATTTTTATTTTTATTAATTTTTAAATTTTGATTGTGGAACGAATTGAAATTTCATATTATTGTTATTCCAATATGGATAATTTTTTTTATTAAAGTATATTGATTTTTTTTAGAGTTTATATATGTAATTATTGTGTTCGAAATATAACGAGAAGGGTAGGTTCATTAGTTATATAGAACATAAATGAATTGGAAGGTCTCCGGTAAAAAAAGATAATGGGTAATTAGAATATGACTTACTAATTTATATTAGCTGTTTTGGAATAAGTGATCAAAAATAAGATTAAGATGTTCAACATTTTTAATTCCAACATTATGAAATGAGTAATTGATGTACACATGATTATTAAAATGATTATGAGATCAATTTAAATGTTTTAAGTTCATATTATCATTTATATGGAATTATTATTTATTTATGTATTCCTTCTATATTATTCCTGCTTTGATTTGTTATGAAAACTTCTACTATACACATTACCTTACATAGTATATGAGTTAATCAATTTATTTTATTTCCATTACTTAAGATTCCCTGTATGGTACTATGATTGAAATAAAAGGTTATACTATTGGGAACAATAATGTACTTGAATAAAATTTTGTTTTTTATTTTACCTTTTCAAATATAATGTGATAATAAATTATGTATATAGTTTTCCAACAGTACTAAAATATTCAATCCTTGGTGATGTGGTAACTTTTATCTATGGATAATGAAATAATTTAACCAACTACTTTAGACTGCATGTGTCAAGGTGTTATTGTTTTTGTCAAATATACATTATTATAAACATTGAAAAGATGGTTTGGAAAAATCTATATTAGAGAACATAATCATATAAAAGGCTATATTTATAAAATTATGAATATGAAAATATCATTCTCTTTTGGTAGTGTAAAAAATGTGTGGTTTGAAATAAAATAAATCCATTCATGGATACTGTAATGTTGATGTTGTTGCGGCCCAAATGAGCCTACTAGTAACAACTCTAAAAGGGGAAGATTGGGTATTCACTCAATCCTCAACTATGCATGATTAGTGGACCTATAACTGCACAATTAGCTAGAAAATCCTATGGGACATTCATTAGTTTATTTATATGATCATTACTAGAAATTTTGAAATATTTTAAAAAATTATTATTATTTAAATATATTCCCAATGATACTAAGCTTATGACTCTATAATTATCCATGAATAAATATTCAACTTATATTAAGTGTATCACCAGTTTTTGAATAATAAATTAGGATGTAAAATTTATAATGTTATGAATTGATTTTATGTATATCATTATTTCAAAATGGATCCTAATAACCGATTGAAAATCATATTAAGGAATGTAATCTATGTCGAGATTTACCTCCTTAGAATGAGTGTGAAGATAGAGCTTGAGATAGAGTGGGAGTTGAACTACTTACACTATTTTATTGTATCTGATCAGTATAAATTTTAATATGTATAATCCTTATGATCTTAAATATGGTGTAAAAATGATAGATCATTTAATGATATAATATAATCCATCATTCAATAGAACCAAAAATACATTAGTATCCATGAAATGTATATGTTAAATGGAGAAAATCATTCTCTCATTATGCTAAATTTTGAAGGGAAAATCTTCTAATGGATTTTTATCATATCAAAGGGCATGTAGATCATTAGTGATTTTTTATTCAATAAACTATGGATATGGAGGAAATATAAAACATAGAGTGTAAGGGTTTTGAGGTACATTTTTTTTAAATATTTTCCTTGTGATAAACAAGAAGATATCAGGAGACAACCCTTCTGTCTAACAAAAATGGATGATAAGAAATTTAAAAGAATAAATCTAACAATACAAGGTTCAAAAATCATTCTAGGGGCTGTTTATATATTCCAATGAGTAATATTTACCCTTTATTTGATGATAGAAAGCTAATAATTTAGGTTTAGTAGTTTTACAAACATTATATTCTAATGTGGATATAGTATTATGTACTATCTTGATAGAGAAATAATTCTCAAAGACTTATTTAATGTAAAGGAAGTAAGAGAACTGTAATATAATTAAGCACCACATCAAGAAAAAATGGACAAGGAGATGTAGAGATGGGGGATTTAAAACAACTTACACATGTGTAAAGAGCCTTTTTGGAATATTCTTGATAGGAATGACAGTTTTCCTCATGAGTAGATAGAAAAGGAATTAGGATGATTATCATAAGGATAAGGGAGAATCCATCAATGTAAAATAAATACACATTAAGGAGATGGGGAACTATTACATCGAATTTATCAAATGCAATGGGAACATACTGTATAAGAGGGAAATTGGAGAAGTCCAAGATTATGAATTTAACAAAACCAATGATGTAGTTCTTTAGGATTTGATTAAAGGTACATTAACAATAAATTTAATGTTAACTAATTAATTATTTTATTGTAGATCCTCACACACTTATATCATCAAATTATTCAAAAAAACTAAACTTGTCTCTACCACACTAATTGTGGAATTATCAATCATTACCCAAATAGGTAATAATATTACAATAAATATATGTCAGTAAATACCCATTATAGTTCATATAAATTCCAAATTAAAAAAATTTATTATTGTACCTTTGGTAGAAATTTATATAATATTTGATATATATAGTACTTCAATGTATAATGAAATTAAATATTTCTATGATAATGATATCAGGATTTGAGATAATGATATATAATTAATTATATTTAGAAAAGAGAATTAATCACCTAAGTTATTCCTAAATCCATCCATAGTAGCTGTCATTATTGAAATTATAGTGCAATAGGAAAAGACAAAGTCTATGGATGTGTAAGGTAATCATATGATAGAAGTGTTCTTATTTTCAATGAGTACATTGATTTATTTACGAATGAACTACTAGTAAGTCCACCGAAGAGTGATTCTTAGTTTAAAATTAAATAGATCCCTAATGTGAAATATATATATAATAAAAATTATTGAACATAAATATTGGAGTTAGTTGATTCAATGAAACAATAACAAGAGTTTTCTGATAAGTGATTTATATGACAAAGTATTTCACCTTACGAAGTTCCAATTCTATTTTAGAACATGAATTCTGGGACTATGAGGCTGTGTGTTTATTGCATGGAAATCAATAAAATTCCCTTAATAGAAAATTATCATACACCTTATGTTAATGAATTGTTTGATCAACATAAATGAGCTAAATATTTTTTAAAGACTGATATTTTTCCATGTTATCATTAATTTAAAGTAAATAAGGAACATATTCCAAAAACATCATTATATTCGAGGAATGTAAATTATGATTTTATAATAATTCTGTTAATATTGAATAATTGACACTCTATTTTTATGTATCTTATGAATGAAGTGTTCAAGTATTATCATGATAATTTTGTTGTTGGATTTGATGATGATATCATGGTATGAACTGAAATATATGATGATCATAAGAGTCATCTATAAATCATTATCGAGATTCATAATGAAAATAGTTTATATGGTAAATTTAGAAATTAGGAATTATTGCTTCACAAAGTTTCTTCTTAGGGCCACATTGTCCCTATATATGGAAAATCAGTTCATTTATAAAAGTAAAAGGAATTAAAAGAACAGAATATTTCAAAAAAATAATTGAAGTATACAGTTTTTTTCAAATCGTACGTAACAATTAAAAGTTTGTTCAAAAAGTATCTTATTGTATATCAAAAAAATGTTGAAATGTAAATGGCCAATGTTTCTATAGAAAGAGGAATTTAAAGAAAGCACAAATGAGATAAATAAATGTCTGATTAATACATTGGTGTTGACTTTACCATTGGGAGTGAATATATTTGTGATATATAGTGACAAGTTGAATAAAGTACACTGATGTTTACTTATGACCTAGGATAAGGATATTTCCATTTCATTATAGTAGTTTGAAGATTCATGAATAGGAATATCCAACCCACGATCTTGAGTTTGAAACTGTAAATAGTTCCTTTAATTTTTGGAGGTATTATCTCTATGTTGAAAAGTTTCAGATATGTACAGATCAAAAGATCATGAAATACATATTTTCATAGAAATAACTAATCATGTGGAAATGTAGAAGGCTAATGATACTCAATTATTGATATTTATTGATTAAATACCACCCTATTAAGGAAAAAGGAAAACAATTCATTAAGAAGAATGTAACATGGAATTAAAAATGGTATGTGGATTTTCAAATATTAAGTATTCACAGACTTAGTAATGATGGATATTGGAATAATTATTGTAGGTAAAATGACACTCCATTTCCAAATGATTTCAAAACTATCATTATTAGATAAGATAAAATGTTCCCACCTTAATAAAAAGGGTTTAAAAATAAAAATAATTTGCTTAATAATGGTAATATCATAGATTTTGTTTATGTATATGTTTTTTAAATGTTTGAAAAAAAGTTAGGATTTCTATTTTTACCTAATCTGAAGAGGGTATTTTTATATGATACACATATACCAAATATATCTATACACCCAGGTATCACAATATTTTATTAGGAATAGAATGAAAATTTTTCATTGGATAATCAGAAATATGAAATTGGATACTATACATCATGATTATTGGTTTTTTAATGGGCAACCGTTGAATAATAATGCATAGATGGATTCATTAAACCTATACTTATCCTAGCATTGAAATGGGACAATATTACTATGGATATTATTACTAAATTTGAAAATAATTCTAAAACAATTATACGATATGGTATATTATTGATCGACATACAAGGTCCACACTTTTACATTCCATAATGGAAGATCTACCACTTGTGTACCTTACATGATTTTATTTTATTGTAGTTGTGTTACTTCATTATGCACCTATTTCGATTTTATCTGATCGTGATCCATGGTTTTCACCAAAATTATGGAAGATTATTTAGAAGGATCATGACAACAAACTATGTTTAACAAAAACCTACCATCCTTAAATATATGGGTAGCAATAAAGGACTATTCTAACATTAGAATACAATTTTAGGTCATGATTATTTAAATTTATTTTTATGTGGGATAAATATTTTTTTTGAGAACTTCATTAATAATAGATTCTATTTAAAATTTTATGTCACATAGTATGAACATTGTATATTAAAAGGTGTTTTACCGAAATATTTTAGGATGGATTTGGTGAAGGTTAGCCTGAAGACCTAGATATTATTGAGGAGACAATGGTTATTTTTATAACTATTTATAATCATTTTATATAATCTCATTGTAGAAAAAAATGTTATACCAATACTCAATTGAATGATTTTTAATTTCATATAGGTATCATGTTTTCATGAATTTATCTCTTTGGAATGGTTTTATATGATTCATCAATAATGGGAAAAGAAATAAATGTTACATCGTATCATTTTTATGTTATGGAATGAATTTGAGGAGTGTCACGCTATTTGTTAACTATATGTAGCCTCTATAATGTTCGTGATTTGATTCATATAACAATATTTTGGTAATAAATGACCACCAAAAACATGTTATCACCTATAAGGACAAATATTTAGAACCAGATTTATCTTAATATAATGAACATATCTAGATTCGTGAGACTCTACATTTTTTTGCGGAATCAGACAACCTAGCTAATAAAGGTACTTTTCAGAAATGTTACGATAGATGATTTCTTGTGGAAAAATGAAGATGTTTTGATGATGAACAATTTACCTCAATTCATGAGGTGAAATAATGAAAATTCCAAGGATAAAATTATTTGAATATGGGATGAAATTAACACCAGGTCTTAAATTATAGTAATCCTTTCATTCGAGTGAAAAAATACCACCACGAGTATATGTTTAAACAATAATTCGATTAAAACAAAAAATATCAAATTTTATTAATTAAATTTTTTGAAATTAATTTCGTATTTCAATTCAACATGTAATAATTATCTTATGTTGAATTTCTCTTATTTTTTAGGTATACTTTATTTTTGGGTGAATAGTGAGAAAATACATATTATACAAAAAAGGGTCTCGTTATTACCCTTATAATGACACGACATTAAATCAAAACATATATAATACATTATTATTAAATATATATATATATATATATATTTAATATTTAATATATAATATATAAAAATATAATGTTCATCTTAGAAATATATGTATAACATTTTTAAAATCTAAGTAATATTTTTTCCAAATAAAATCAATTTGTGGTTTTTTTACCTACATAATGTATTTATAAGATACCATTATGTTATAGATTTTTTGAAATTAAAATACGTTTATTTTATTTAAAAAATGAAAATAATTCCATTTTAATAAAAAAATATACTTTATTTTGAAGTAAATTAATTTTTATTCTTAAAAATAACATTTAAAATAATGGTCATAGTTTCATTTTTCACAATTATATAAAGATTAATTTCAACCACTTGTAAAATTGTAATCATTTTAAAAAATAATATATTTTATAAGTATAATAATTATTATTTCAAAATTTCAACATATGTTTCAGTTATAAATAACAATAAAAAGAGTAAAAAATATTAACACATTTAATGTTAAAACGGGATTAGCAAGGGGTTAAACCAACTGATAAGGGTAAAACTATGACATAAAAATATCAAAAAATCTTTTTATAAATTTCCATCATATATAAAAATACCCTGTTTGAATATCTATCAATTTTGAGCCATATTCAAATGGAAAATAATCTAGATTTTTAGAATCTTTGAAGCATTTTCATGTGTGTTTTTCACCTCAGTTAGAAAACAGAACCATTTATCCACTCTTAATAACACATATATAAGAAAATATATTAACAAATACCTTACCAAATCCATTAATACTAATCTCTCAGAGACCTAGAGTATATGTAATAATCAATGGACCACCTACAGGGCGTTATTTTGCATAAAAATGATCATTTTTGATTAAGATGTCTAACTCATAACCGAGTGTTTTCATTTTGTTTCCCCTTGTTTATCCACAAAATTCACGATAACCATGATAATATAATAAAATATGTTTATGAAACAAAATAAAATTTTATTATTCTTGTGTCACAACCCATATCCATCTCATTTCCATCATATGAAAAATAAAAAAATACTCTTTCTTATGTGTGACCAACATTCTTGACATAACAGTGTAATTCATTATTCGTAAACATTTTACATGGATGGTTATAATTATGTAAAATAATGACTTTTTATAATATTTATGAAATAATTATTATAATATAAATATATTATGTAATTTACCTTTTTAACCTTAAACTCGTTAAAAAAATATTATATCACTCATTTGTACGTATGGACTACCACCTCTAAGAAGTGATGTAATTCATTTCTATTTTCCACATTTCAATGATAACTATAAATAAAATATTAATGAATATATATCATTATTATATAATTATATAAATTTTTGATATTATCTAACAATGAAAAAAAATAAAAATATTGTATCTAAAGAACATAATCATACATGACAAATGATACAATTAACACTAAAAAATGACGATGTTAATAAATCATAATAAAAAAACGGGTTTTGAAATGTCATAAGTGGATTATATATGATATTATAAATATATATATTGTTCTATTATATAAGTATGATAAATTTTAATTTATTGAAAATGACTTTAAAACTATGTATGAACAAAGTCAAACCTATGGTAAGAGTTTATTTTATCATCTCGTCCTTATAAGAGATTATTTAACTTTATTTTTGTGGGGAGGGAATTATATGATATTATAATATTAAATAAAATATAATATATTACACTCAGTTAATTTTCCAAAAACTACTTATTTTACATTCATTTTCTTCTCTTTATGTACTCAAAACTCAAAAAGAAAATTTTTATGGAATCCCAACATTGTTTTTCTATTTGGTCAAAAATATTATCCTTCCTTGTACTATTTTCTTTAAAAAAAATTAGATAATGTTATTAATTTTATAAAAATTAATGATTAATATAATTTTTGAAAAAAAATGACTTTCTATAAATATTATAAAATAACATTTTTATCAGTTTTTGAATGATTATATTATTAATAAAGGTCTGAATAGATTATTTATTTTATCATAAATCATATGAACTATATTTCCTACCAAAATTACTATTATATTCAACAAACATTAGATGACATTTTTCCTTAGTTTATTCCATGAAAAAATCATATTAATTTGAAAATATGTATATTTTAAATTAGTGACTTCAAATTTAAAATGATATTTTCTTGAAAATGTTTACTTATACCTTTTAAAATATTTTCACCCTTGTAAATATAAATTGATAAATATTTTTTTTACTAAGAATATAATATAATGATACCAACCATCATATTTATATGTTTGGTTTCTATTCATTTTTAAGGAAAATATTTATGTTTCCTTTTCTAGTTCCTCTAAATTATAAATTATTTTATTTTTATGGAATTTTTATTAATATGTATTTTTGGTTTATATGATGAAACAAATAGAGTGATTATGTAACTAGAGGCTCCAAAAATTATAGGTCCCCTTGATGTATAATTATGTATCATTTGACAAAACAGGTTTGGTATGTCAAATATTATAATTATGTGAGTAGGAATTTCAATGTTTTTTTCCTTGTATTATTTGAAATTACCCAAACATTGTCGATAAATTCATAGGTTGATAGTAATTTTTTATTCCATTATTAAATGGTTGACTAATTATAAATTTTCATTAAATATGTGGTTTATTGATATGTAAATCTTTTGATAAGAACATTGGAGAAATGATTTGATCTAAATCATTTAATTTTTAATTAATGTAATTGGATCTAATTATAGAGAAATATTTTACAAATAAAAAATGATAACTTTTGCAGGATGGAAAATTAAAAAAGGCTAGGAGTTCCCATGACTTTCATGGTATTTATTCCTTCCTCTAGTATTGACCGCATGTTACCCCTAAAAAACCTAAAACCACACAATAAGAATAGAAACTGTGCCTTCATCATACCATCATAACTGTACATAGTCACCTGTAACCCTTACCAAACACTATACTCATGGGAGGTATAAAAACCATGTGTTCCATCAGTTAATCGTGTGTTAAAAAATTCCACAATGACAAAAACCAATAACATTATGAAAAAATTATATTGACCATGCATCCATTATCATAATTATAATACGTAACATTATCCCTTCATAAATCCAATATCTCGCAACTAACACAAATAATTATAATCATGGTATGAATGGTTACTGTAAGATTTACCCACCTACCATATTTTATGTCTACCATATAAGTTTTCATAGTAGAACCTAATCCACCGCTTCCCCTGAAATGAAATATCCCTCTTGAATGAGGTTTATAGTGGATCAAGATATTGGGTGTTATTCCATAGTCACCAAGGCCAATTTTCATCCACCCTAACGAAAATCAGGAAACCACTTACCTCGTTGGTGCTAGCTTTAAATTCCAGCTTCAGATTTTAGATGAATTTAGAGTGAATCCTCATTACTAGTGGGATCAAAACAGTTCTCTTCTCTATTATGGGATACTCTTTGACTAAGGGAGTGATCATGCAAATAACAACATTAAAAAAGCTTCCCTTTCTACACAGCCTATGATTGATCTCTATTATTCTACTCTATCTTGAATAAAATCACTTCTTATCAACACCTAATCTATGTGATAGAGGACCATGACCCCATCTGAGGTAAGAAATAGATAAGCATCCTGCTATGCTTTTTTGGATCACTCTCACAAATAAATAAGACCACATTAATGTGTAACATTCGTGAATGATGAAAAGAATAAAATCCATTCGGTTGAGGAGAAGTAATGTCGCTGATAAATAAATGGTTATCATTCACCAGCCAATGATAGTAGAGTCTGAGATTTAGATATTCCAAAAAAGGCATGTCATGGATAAAAAAATTATGTCAAGGTTCTTTATAAACATGAAGAGTTCCACAACATAAAGATCAAGACCACTATTCCCTACCTACCTATGATCTGAATCATGGGACAAATTCTCCCTTAATATGGACAGTGGGATGGACTATGGAAGTGCACTAATTCCTTACAGGATTTAACCAGAAACTTAACTCTATGCACATGTCAATCATAGAGTTGAATGTAATCCAACTCGATGTTTATATAAAACATTCTATAATTCAATAAAGAGACACATTCCCCTTTTGTGGACAGAACCACCACATCAAATATTTCATCTTTATAAGAAAATCTATACTAAAAAAGAGGTGAATTCTCTTATAATCCAATAAGGGGGAGATATAATATGTTAGGCTTACTCAATCACTAATGACTAAGACAATTGTGTTATTTTAATCCCCCCTTTTAATACTGTAATGATGGAACACTGCGAAATCTATGTTTTATAGAAAGATATTCCCCTCACCTCCCTATTTTTATGAATTTAGATCATTCAATTATATTACTTACTTCTGTTTAGAATCTAATTGTTTTTATGAAGGTTTATTCTGATTTCATATTTTATATTATTTTTTATATATTCAACATTTTACAAACAGTAACATGGACTAATACATTGCATATGATAGAAAACCGTGGAATAATTCATGGGTGAATGGTGGTATCCAAACAATAGGTTGGGAAAATTTAAGAAATATAGTGATTTTTTTATTTCCTTATCTAAATCAATATTTTCTTGATAAATGTAATCTAATGGACTGGATTTCTGATAGGGTGATTAGAAACCAATTGAATAATGATTCAATAAGTGAATGAAGGAATAATACATGGTTGGACCAATGGTTAATTTATTTAAAAAAAAATTATGTATTCTCACTTTTTTATTAAAAGTGAACCCACAAGACAAGATCACAACATGCACAAAACATAGGCTTCTCTATAGACAATCTGAGTCCCACATTTACTATATCATTATCATGATCAAACAAAAAATTTCCAAGAACACCTAAACAAGAACACATCCATCCTAACACCATTGTTTGGAAGGACAATGTTTTTTCATTATTTAAAAAAATATATTTTCAAATCAGCAGATACAGTTCTTCCTACCTCAGTTGTTTTCATCTAGAGGTTGATAGAACCATGTTGAAAAGACTCATACCATTATGGAAACATAGAAAAAGAGGAAACATTTTTTGATTCCATTATATTGGCGGATTTTCCCTCCTTGGATTAATCCGTCTTGAAAGTTAGAAAGGGAAGTGAAAATATGGGAGGTAATATAGCTTAGGTAAAAAAATTAGAGAATTTTTTGAACATAATTTCATTATTAACACCCAAAAATTATAATTAAATAATAAAAATTACTATAAACTGAAAACTAGAATGATTAATACAATAAAAAATCAATGGGAAATCTGGTGAAGACCCCAATTGAAACTTAAGGGAATTTAAATAAGTTTTCAATGGATTTAGTACTAGAGGAGTCGTTGATGCTAAAATAAACATGAAAGAATTACCCTTCTCACAAGAAAAATCATCTGAGCAGTGGATCTACAATCTATATCCTGGTGATGTAAACTCATGGGAGATCTGTAGAATACATTCCTCCATAACATCTTTCATTAATCAGGGATTGATTATCTTAGAATATTAATTTATGGAATCAAACATGCAATTGGGTAAAATTATTATGATTTTGGGAGGGTTTAAGAAACTATCTACATATTTCCCTCACCATATTTATGAGTAATATCTCTTCATGGTATTTCTTTTACCATGGATGGATGAAAAAGGGCTGGAACCTATTTAAAGATTCCTCCGGAGGAGTATTAATTGATAATAGACCATCATAAGTAAGAGAACTCACTGGAAGGAGAAAATTAAATTGTCATTAGTTTTCTACCAAAAATAAAACTAGTGGAGTATCTGAGGTAAAATTATCTGAATCACTTTTTTAGAAAATAAAAATCAATAATTAACTCCCTATGTGTCATAATTATAAGTGAATAATGTACATGAATCGTCAAACACTACACCCCCAAGGTCCTACCCACTGTGTTACTCCCAGTATCATTTTAATTATTGATTTCATCACATATAAAGACATGAATGTTGTGAATCTATGTCCTCGTGGAAATAATAGGGGAACCATGTAGATCCCAAGGAATTATAAAAAATACCACTATCCAATTTGGACTTGGGAGCCAACCGAATCAATTACCACTATTTTTTACAGGCTTATCAAAAACATTTGAAAACCCCACATTAACTAAAGAGAAATAATTCACAAAAATATATAATTTACTATCATGGAAAACCACAAGAAATATCAATGAAGGATTTTCATAAACATTTAATATATTTAAAAAATAATCATCACACAACATTAAACACAAATGTGTTTGAATTAAAAGAATTAAAAGAAAAATTCATCTTGATAATTACCACCCAAAATAATATGGGATATTAAGGCACATGTAAGACTCCTAGAGTGAAAATTCAAAAACCTATGGAAAATTATAGATCTATTAAATTATATAGTGGAGGAAAACTATATGATAGGAAAAAATAACACCTAAAAATTGAAAATGTAAGTACACTAAAATACGTATCTAAATAATATTCCCCAGAAATATAACATGGAGAGTGGGCAGAGATGGAATCATAAAAATACAAAGATAAACCATGTAAGATACATAGAAAACCCCAAATCCCATCCCTTTAAGAAGATAATACCCAAGATGAAAAAATGAGGGACTATTTTAGCAAGTGATACTGGAAGTCTTCATAAGAGTAGAGATCAATATCCCTATGTAGGAAGCCATTGTAAAGATTCCAGGTAGGGAGATATTCATTAATTACATGTGCACGGTATAAGGATATGTAAATTAAATTAATAGGTGTGACATTTCTACAATATTTATTCTCTTTTCAGACCTCAAATTCTCTAAAAAATTACAACATCTAAGAACATTTTCTACTACCTGCACAATTAGGATGATCAATTTTTACAATGCATGTGTGACTTGGGATTTCCAATTAATTTAATTAATTATTCCATTTATTATTTATTATATATTTTATAACTTTATACCAATTATGTTGTCATATATCATGCTAGCATATCCATTACCTATCTGGTAGGTGTCCTTGAGGATTTCCTTGTAAGCGTACAAGGTTATCCATTCCAAGCTGACTTCTATATTCTTAACAAGGAATAAGGAAAAGGTAAATTTCATTCTACCATTATTTTAATAAAATTATTTCTAAAGACTACAAAACACATTATAAATGACAATGAAGGCCCCATTTCAATGACATTTTTATAGGAGATGATATATTTCAACATCCTTGATGTAATGAAAATCCATACGAGGATAAATTTGAATCTCACCTTAAAACATTTTGGGCTACCTAATTCCTCTTGGAAGGAAGTTGAATTGTTTGATGACGTAATTACACTAGGAGAATCTTTCGAGACACCATACTTGATTAAAAAATATTTTCATGAAAATAAATATAATCTTGAGGAAATTTCAACTATCGATCAATTTTTAGAAAATTAAGAAATTTATTTAAGATGAGTTACTAAAATATGATACTATCATTTCTACCTTACATTTATAGGTGGCCATCATGGAGAACAATGAAATTAAAAATTATCCAGAAAACCCCATGAATTAGAATTAAATATTTGTCCCAAAAATTTAAAATAATAATTTTTAAATTATGATAAAAAACTACCAATCATAATATCATAAAAAATAGTACCTAAATAAGGAAAAAATGATTAGAACTAATAAAAATATTTCAACTTAAATTGGATCGAGATTTAGTGACATTCTAAGAATTATCCCTACCCCCTACAAGAATATAATTTTTTTGGAAGAAGGATCCATTTAAGTATGAAAACCCTAGAGTGGGGTCAATTCAACCCTTCGAGAGGTTGAACAAAAAGATATAGGTATACTTTTAAAATATGTAATAATCTATTCCATATCATTCTCTAACTACATGAGACCCATTCAAAATTTCCAAAATAATAAGCATTACACAAATGTGAAGAATGAAAATAATGAATTTGTTCCCGCCAAAATCTGATATATTAAGAGAGTTTTTATTAAATACCTGATATTGAACCATGTATCTAGGAAAAATTATTTCACCATATGCTTTGAAGAATAAATAATAAATTCTAGAAAGAAAATGAAATTTTTTTATGGATGGTTTCCATGGGTCTCTTCTACTTCCAAAAGATCGTTGTGGAAAAATGTGACCATGTTCACATGTCCCATATGTATATTTTCCAATCTATGGATTTCTTTTAGTATGTATAATTACCAAAGGTACTTTTCAAAGATTCATGGTAATTATCTTCTCAGATCTGATTGATTTTTTAGAGGTATTCCTTGTTGACTATTTTTTGTATGAAACGTGAATTTAGAACTATCGGTTAATTATAAAAATTGTTTTACAAATTTATATTGATAAAATATTGGATTTGAATTTTGAAAAATTAAATTTTATTATAGAAAAATAAAATAATTTTGTCTATTTAATTTATAATTAATGTATTGAATTTTATAAATCCAATGTTTATGTCATTTTGAAACTATCCTACCCCACCACATTGAGGAACATTAGATAATTTTTACGCAATTATAGATATTATACAAGGTATATAAGGGAGTTTATTAAATTTTATTCACTCCTCACTAACATTATTATGAGGGAAATAAATTTTATATTTGATTATTCATTTATTATATCCAATGAAAAATTGAAAAATGTTTAATCATTTCGCCATTATCTTTTCACAAACTAGATTCACTCATTTAATATATTGTGTGATGCATATAATAGAGTTATAGGGTTCATGAAATACCTAAAATAATGATAAAATTATATGAGTGATAGATTGTACCTCACAAACCCTATACACATCACTTATTAACTAAAAAATAATAAATAATGAGTTTTTTCTATGGTTGTAGCTTTAGAAAAATTGTGATCGTATCTATTAGGAAGTAAGCTAATTATTTATTTCTATTATATGGCCTTAAGATATTTAATAAGGATTTTTGATGAAAATACAACATTGGTAAGAAGGATGTGGTTTCTATAAGAATTCATTCTCAAAATTATGGATAAAATTCAATGTGGAAATACAATTGATTACCACATCAAAAGGATTCCTTACACTTCTAAGGTTGAATTAGTCCCAAATACTCCTCTATATTATTCCTAACTTGGTGATCAATTATACAACTTGACCCATGTAGCCAGCTCTGATTACATAGTAATAATTATTATCATTTCCAAAGTACCATCCTTATACTCATAGTACCAAACTACTAATTTAATATCTAAATAAATGAACTATATTTAGGAAAACTCTTATTTTTTGGAAAATTTTCATTGAAACAATTAGTACAATAAGCATTCTTGAGGAATAAAAAAAATTGATTTAATTTTTTCATACAAATTCACGTGGAGGACATTTAGAACCTCAATGAACCACAAGAATATTTTTTGATGCCAGCTTTGTTTCCCTCCATCTATACAAATACATATATATTTTTTAAATATAAAATTCCATCTACCTTGTGAAATTTCAAAAACACAAGAAATTAACTGGACACATTTACTTTTATGTGAGAAATTTTATTAATGGGGAATTGAATTCTTAGATAAATATACTATGTCATTTTTATTTTTCTATATCTTTTTGGTAGTCGAATATGTGTATAAATGGATTGAGGTCAAAGTCACTTGTGTCGATGAAACAAAAACTATTACATAATTTACTGGATCAAATTTTTTTTGTATGTTTGTAATACCTAGAGTAATAATCAATGTCCTAGGGACTCATTTCATCAACAATAACTTGGTGTCCCTCATGATAAAATATGTAGTGCACTATAAATCATAAAATTACTACAACACATAGAAAAACTGACCGTAAGTAGTGTCCAATATATATGTAAAACGTATCATGGAGAAACCTATGTAGCAAAATCACTGGGGATAGAGTATGAAAGCTATCTATGAACTATTAGTTTATAGAACTACATAAAAGTCCCAATTAAGTATGTATCTTTACTAAATTGATTATGATAAACAATTCCAAGTGCCTATTTAGATACATCACAAGGCCTATTGGGATACCAAATAAGTAAACCTAGAGAGTAGAATGTCTGGGGATCAATGGAATATCAAAATAATGTATCTTGAGGAATTGAGGTTAGAGGAATATGAGAACAGTTTTCCACATAAGGAGAAAACCAAATCATACCATGATAAATTTAACTTGAAAATATAATTTCAAACTGGATATTGTGTAGTACTATTTTCAACAAGAAAAAAACCTTTTCCAAGGTAATCTGTATTATGTATTAATTGTACCATACATTGTAACTAATAATTTTCCTTTTGGTGAATTTTTTTCAGATGGAGAATCATAAAAATAACTATTCAGGATGAATATAAAATAATTAATGATGTACTATGAGGAGTTTTTGAATGAACCTATGGAAGAGTTTAGACTCCTCCATGCTATCCAAAAATAAGTAATACTAGGTTGATTATTTAAATAATTTCGATCTATCTTTTTATTTTATGCTGACCTCTATTTCTTATAAAGATGAATTTTACATTCAATTGGGAATTTATTATAAGAAAATGTGGTTGAAGTTATCAATTGTAATCTATAAAATAATTGTTTAAAAAAATGTGTTTTGTAAATACTTTATTGCACATAATTTTATAGAGAATGTTTTTTCTGACTTTTCACCCTTTTCATGAACCTCGTTTTAACCCCCACAAAATTTGAAAATACTATACAGGGTTGGGTAATTAATAGGATCTATAAATATAAGGCATTAATGGATTATTTAATGTTTTGTCATTGATATTATTAAAATATAGTCTTATAAAATGGATATGTAATATGAGTTAAAATATTTTTGTTGAGTCATTTTTTATTATTAAATCACTATAATTTTGAAATTAATCAATGGAAACCCAACCTCTATGAGAAAAAACACTTTAGAGAGACAAATAAGTGAAAATGGTATATTAAGTTTCAACAAAGAATAATAATTGGTCGTTGGAGACCGAAACTGAATCTCTAAGTCAAGTGAACTAGGTTTTTTTGTAATTAATTAAATCCCTTTTCACTAAGTGTTATGAATGGTGCTTTGCAAAAAATTATGACTATGAAAAATTAAATTCAAATAAAGGGTCATGTCAAAAATGAATCCATTTTGGTGAGGGGAATATTAAACCAATATAATGATGTGGAATTCACTTAAAATAAATGCATTTTATTTTTATTATTAATGTCAAACAAACACTTTTGTTTTAGGAAACATAATAAATTGGGATAAATTCTGCTATTTTTTTTGTAAAATATATTGTTCAACATTAATATAATTTTATGAATTCTTATATAAAAACGTTGATTTAATTAAAGTAATGTAGTGTATTGATTCACATACGAGGCTTGGTAATGTTTCACAATGAAAATTCCACGTTTTACTTCATCCCTAGATGGTAAATATAGATTTAGGGTATATGACTTTTTTGTTTGACCAAATTGAATTCAATGGTAATATTTCCCTAGAGTGCAATAGTTCAAGTGTGTTGGGGTGATGTGAGATAGAATTTTAATATTTTTATGTTTTTTTCATTGAAAATACCACACATTTTAGTTAAATTACATGATTGATAGTAATTGGTAAAAAATTTAAGAAATGGGAACTTAATTAGAAATTTTCCTTAAATAATGTGTTAATTGATGTGTAAATATTTTTATATGAATTTTGGATGAAGGATTTGAGGGAAATTATTTCGTTTTGAGTTATTAGGATGGACATTAACTAGAGAGAAATAATTCACTAAGTAAAAAATGTGATTTTTTTCATGTTGGAAAATAAAATGGATTGGTGTGACCATGAAATCCATGGTCACAGTTCTTACCTTGGGTACTTACCGTATTCCACCCCTGTATAAACGTACTATCACATGGAATACATAGTTAATGTTACTTTGTATTATAATGGGAAGCACTCAATATCGCATTTCTACCTTACGACACTATGTTCTCATGGTATGCATACCTACCATGAGTTCCATCAACTATCAGTTTGATCAAAAATTCCAAAGAGGGAAGAGAAAATGACTACATGAAGAAATTATATTAATTAATCCCCATTATTATAGTAGGAATACCTTCAATGATCTCTCCCTCTATCCACCGTCTCATGGTCTACACAATGACCATGGCCTTTACTATATTCATGATCATCATAATCTTTACTGAACTACCCTATTATGCCTCTACCTGATAAGATTCCATCATATTCCCTAATCCTCAAAATCCCATGTAGATATTGAGCCTTCTTGATTGATTCATTATGGGGATTCAGAGACTGGGTGATTATCCAATGTCTCCACCACCATTTACCTCCTTCCTTAAAGAAAATTTGGTTTCCACTTACCCTACGAGCACCACCTTCTACATCTACCCCTTGATTTTAGATAAATTTATAGTGAAGCCACTTTACATGGAGACTCATCATATTTATCCTCTATAATAATGGGTTCGTTTTGAATAATGGTGATATCCAGCTGAAAAGGCCATGAGTGAAGCTAACCTACCTACATAGCCTCTCAGGGAGCTATAGAATATGATTGTGTCTATAAAAATATTTCCTCTTATCGAAATAGGAGACATGAGACAATGGAACGGTATCACATATGAATGATTTGATGGAAATTAATTGAAAAATGTTTTTTAGAACCCCCCTCACAATTAAATAGAACCACCAGCTGATGTAAGATTCAAGTGTAAGGTAAGGAAGAAAACAGTTATGATGGGATGATGTGCATCCATAGAAAATGAAATGGTTGGAATTCACCAGAAAATGGTGGTAGGGTCCCATATTTTTATACTAGATAATTGGAGTCTCATCAAAAAAATAATTATGTCAACATAGTAAAGAATCATAATGATTTACAAAACTAAAATCCCAAGAACATCCTTCTTTACCATCTCTTCTACGAAACACGAGATTAGTCAACCCTTAAAAAGGATACTGGGGTTGATTATGTAAGAGAATTTAACCATTATATAATTTATGCAATTCATTCCTTTTGGACACATGTAAACCATTGATCTTAATGAAAACTCACTCTCAGACCACATCATACATTCCATTATTAAATGGAGAGACATGTACGCCTCTTGTGTGGAGAATCATGGAAGCTGAGAAATCATTTATAGAAGAAAATCACTACATAGAACAGAAGAGGAGACTCATGGACTCTAAGAAGGGTAAGAAAATTATATATAGGGTTTCCTATATCCCATTTTCCAATGATACTTGTGTTTTTATTCCCCATTTTCTAAGCTCAAAATATATCACTCTAGGCGATATGTGGTTTAGCTAATGAGATTTACCTCACCTCCCATTGTTGATGAATTCAAATCATTTGATAATCTTACTAAATCTTATATATAATTTAATTTTTTTCATGGATGAGTCTACTAATTTTTTATTTTGTTTTCTTCTCTTTATATTCAGCATCGAACACAAAAGTCATAAGGAATAATCCACTACATGCAACAGAAAACATTGGTGTAATTCAAGGGTGACTAGAGGTATTTGAAAACTAGTCTATGAAATGGTGGGAGATACAGTGATCATATTACATCCCTATATGGAAAAATTACCTAATTCATGTAATAATTTTTATTCACTTTATTAGAGGGTGATTATAATCATATTCAATAATGGATCAATAGGTTTATTAGTGGATATTATATGAACGAACCACTATGTCCATAATTTTTATTAAAACCAACCAATTTTAATTAATGTTTAATTAAAAATTAACCCACAAAACAGTATTTCCTCACACAAACAACAATTCCTTCTCTAGATAAAATTAATATCCCACATTTACTACATATTTATTGGGTTCAAACATTGTTTTATCAAGAACCCCAGTAAGTGTGCATCAGACTTACCCATTTATGTAAGATTTCATAGAATAGGGCCTCAATGGTATGTTTAACATTTACAGTATTAAAAATTATTTAATTATGATATAATTTATTCATTTCAATGAGATAATACAAATAGTTATGATATCCATAGATAGGTTCCAAGCACATGAGATTATTAATATTTCATTATTTGATCATCAGTTATTCATACTATATTGTCCATGAATTACTTATTTAATGAAATTATCTACTATATACATTATCATACTGAGTTTGACACATAAAAATTCTAAAATAACAACCTTTTATTCTATATTATATGTTACAAGCAACACTTAGATTGAATAACACATGATGTATATTTCTTTAAATAAAATCTCTCTAACAACTTATGACACACATAACATCGAACCTAAATGAGAAGTAATATAGTATACCATTATAACATATATATTAAATTAGATGGTATGAATAATAATAAACAAAATTTTAAAATTATTTTTACCTATTGATTCGAATAAAAATAATATTCATTTAAAAAAATGAATATTTGGAAACTATATTTTTCCCAAATGAAGGTTTAGTCGCACTTCCACAAATAATTTAAATTCAATTTTTACCACATATAGAAAATTTAATTGATAAAATTGACAAAAATTTTTACATCAAAAAACAAATTTTATCTTAGCATGATTTTTTTTAATTTTATAAAATGTTTTATAATTCGATAAATAATGACTAATATTGATTTTTACTAGAATCAACCTTGGATTTTAAATTTATTAAAAGATAAAATTATATTATAAATAGTATTTAATGTAAAATTAGTTTAATTATTTTACTATTTAACTAATTTAAATCATTATAATAAATTTCATATTGTTTTTTCATATTAAAATCTTTTATACATATGAAACATTTCTCTTTGGAAACCCACGTTTTCACCTCCCCTATGGATACAATATTAATTTGAATTATTACATTTAATTAAATTTGATTAGGAAAAATTATCTCATGTTTTTAATTATAATAATTTATATTATCTTATTAGTTCAACTTTATTTTTACCGAAATAAATAGTTAAAATAGTAAAAATTCATTATTGTGGTTATGGTTAAAATGGGTATACCTAAGTGATAAAATAAAAAGATATGGGATAAAATGAACTTAACACATTTAAAAAATCAATTGGATTCCAATATTTAGATATTATAATTTATAGTTCCCTAGAATTATCAATTTTGGATCATTGTGTCAGGTGAAAAACCTTGGAACACATTTTTATTTCATAAATTTCAAGACTTCCACTCACCTCAAATATATAAGGAAACACCTATATAATATAATTCACACCATAAAACCATTTTTGTTCATCCAAGACCTGAAATATTCACTTACCTAATTCTTTATTCTATTAATATAATGATTATTTCTTATAAATTCATCCAGGAACAATTTAGCAACAAGCCCATTGAGGTTGTCTATGAATATGTAAAATTACAAACTATGCATTTTTTATTTATTATTCATCCTCTCTGAAATATTATTTTTATGTTTACATAATAATACCAGTATCTCCCATATACTGAGATTATTTTATGTTAATTTATTGAACTATATTCATCTCCCGTTTCCTTAAATGGGAAGTGACAATGTCACTCGTGTGTATGGTGTTCTACCGCCTCACAAATTGATGTGACATGTTTTCTCCCAAAATCTCTCACGGTAGGGTATGTCGATAAATCTAAATTATAAAAATGATCTATATAACATAATTGTACCTATGGAATCAAAATAACAAATATATATATATATATATATATATATTCTTTTTTAATTTCAATTCCACAGTGGATACAATAACATTGAGCATGTATCATTCTTCACTAACACTTTACATAAAAGGAAATAAGGATTGCGTTAATGAATATTTGTGATATACATGACAAAATTAATATATCAATGAAATATATATCATTATGAAATGATAATAAGTCATTTTAATTCAGACCATTTCACTCACTAAAAGATGATAACATCCTATGTGTATGTGTGGAATATCGCCTTCAAGAAGGGATGAGACTCTCCTTTAATCGCCACACCACATGGTTGATTTATATTTATTATCCATGACCCTAGTAACCTATATTTGGTGATTTAATAAATTACATTAACATATATAAAAATATTACAATTTTTATGGACTAATCATTTTAGATATTTTGGAGAGCCTGATACATACATGACACCAATTTTACATTAGGAATAAAAACATTGAATAGTACATAAGAAAAAATGAACAAAATCATCGAAAAGGGATTAAATATTCTCTTATTCATATAATAGGGATAGAAAGAAAACTAAATATGAGCTATAAATTTTAGTAAGGGTTACATACTGTAGAATATATTGTAAATAAATGAGGAATATTCAATATGGCCTGGTAAATAAATGGACACACATTACTTTTAATAAAAACATTAAATTGAAATGCATCCACAAATAAAATCATAGTGAAATACTATTGGATAATACTAATAAATTGATAATAAATTAATTATTTTATTAATTATTGGACTTCATATATAAGGAACATTATAAAACTATCACCATGATCTATCCTCAAGATATTTTATGACTACTTGGTGAAATCCAATACGATTTTTCCAATAGGTTTGTATTATGTGACATGTTGATTCATCAAGGTTTTATATATAACCAAACCCCACTCATGTATAAATGTCCAAATAATTCCACATATATCAAATAATTAATTTAATTTCATGATTTGTTGATCCTTATCCTAAAATAAATCTATTTAGTAAAGGATACACATTTATCAATATTTCTTAGTTAATAAAATATCATTCAATGTAAACACCACATATAAGAATTTTATACGGTTTAAGAAATAATCATATAAATGTGGAAATAATTTGGATATTAATTTTTATTGTAATTCTCAATGAAAATTTATTATATGAAAGTTATTATTTCAATATAAATTTAACAATCATGAAAGAAAGTATTATTATACATTTACATTTACCAATTAGAAATTTTTCAAATCAATCCTGGAATGAAATGTTTCAACGTGAATATAAAATAACATTAATTATGAATAAATAATGACGTTACATGTTAAATGGTTAGTATATAAACCATATAAATGTGAATTGGTGAATAATAACAAATAAGCCTCAATAGAATTTAAATACAGAAGAAATCATATTACACACACATCATTTTGATGAATGGAATTTAATATCACTTATAGTGGTTTTAAAAAAGTTATTCACTAATTCCAGTAGCATATTAATAATAATAATATCATATATGATCATTTCATAACATCTTATCTATTTTTCATCAATTACCATTTATTTTTTTCATTGTTTTGGGTGTTAATTACCCTATTTTATCACTCGTTAATTTTTTTAGGAAAGATTGAATTGTTGTTCATTTTATATAGTGTCAAAATTTACAATGTGATTATAATGAAATAATTTTCATAATTTTGAGTTAATTATAATTTTATGATCAATCATGAATTTTTTTGAAATGACGTATGTTTCACTTATAGAGACGGTAGGATATACATGTGCATGAGTAAACATTCCATTTTTAATGATCATTATTGAAAGAAGGTAAATAATATAATATTTTTAAATAGTTATTATAATATAAAATACAATATATTATATATTTAATTATACTTATTTATATCATCAATTTGGTGTGGTAATTAAAATAGTGTAACATCATTTGATAACGGTAGTAGTACACACGTACGTGGATGAATTTACAATATTTCAATGAGAGGAAAACTAAGAATAAAACTGATATATTATATATTAATAATGATAAATATGTCATTAATATAATAATTATGTCATGAATATCACATAAAATCATTAAAATAATCCTTATTACATTTAATTTAAACTATTAATGGAAGATGAATCACATTGCTTCACCAATTGATAGTATTATGTAGACATGAATGACTTTTTTTTATCTCATAATGAATAGAATGTAAACAATGTATACATGACATAATAAATATATAGGTATAATTATTTTATAAATAATATATATATATATATATAATTTATATACATCAACAAAATAAAAAATTAGATGTGGTAATCGAAAAAATGAATGACATCGGTTCACATAGATGTAGTCCATCCTACGCAGGAATAATGATTTTGAAACCCATTAACATAAAATACAGGAGGTTTTATGTCATTCAACATAAAAAAATAATCTCAGTATATATAATATAACGAGTTATTATATTTTCATGTTTTACTAACAATTACATCTGTGGAGGATGAAATAAAATAAAAACACCCATTCTAGAACATGACCTCTTCTTTGGGTATCCTCCATAAGGTTGAACAAATCCATTTCTAGGTCACATTTATAACCAAAATAAGGATTATATTATGATATTATGGATTTTGGGAAGTTATTTTGGTACTTATTGGTCTAAAAATGTTTTTATGGTTTGGAGAAGAGTGGGGAGCGGGTAACATTTTTTAAGTGAGGTGAGTGGCACAAATGTAATTTTTTTTAATAAAAAAGGTGTACCCACATTTTTAACATTCCAAAATGGTGAAAATGGACTATTATCGAGTTTTTTTGAAATGATCTATATATGACCATAAAAATATATTTTATTATTGTTTTGATGTCAATTTAACACTTATTATACTAGTTTAACCCCTATGTAACTCCATTTTTACCATAAACATTGTAATTAGTTGTTACTATTTTTATTTTTCATTTTGGTAAAAAATTAATTTGGCTATATTTGATAAAAAAAATATTATTATTATAAATGTGGTATATATTTTTCAAAATTTCATTCAAAAAATTAGAAAACATTAATTAAAAAACATTCCAATACATGCAATGAGAAAAATTGTTTTTAAAGAGAAAATGATCAAATGTTTAAAAACATTATATCAAAAATCAATGTGAAGATTATTCTAGTGACAAAAATTAGATTAATTGATATAAAATTGAAATACTTTTACTTTAAAACTAATTAAAATAATAAATTAACCTTTTTCATTTTTTTTCAATAAATTTAAATTTTCAATTAAAATTTCATGATTTTATCTTTTCATCAAAAAAAGAATCATTTTAGAAAAATCACAATAATAAATTAATTTTGATATTATTATTTCTTAAATGGTATTTAATTTTTAAAGTAAATTTTATAAATGTGTTAAAAATTATATTATGTGTCTAAAGCAGGAATAAACTGCCTTTTGTGAATAATATATTTTTTGAAAAAATGATTAATTTTCATTTAAATGATTATTGTTTTATTTATAATAAATAAAAAAACATAATTTCAGTAAATATGTAATACTATTAATACCCACTATATTTGAATCTATTTTATGATGGTGAAATTTAAATAATGTTTTAATATATTATTTTTATTTAATCCCTATGTTGTACTCATCACATTCTACTAAATAAAATAACTTGATTATAAATCAAATATATAGTAATATATCAAGTGTTACATTATTATATCATAAAAAATATAATATTCAAAATTTAATGAATACTATCTTCTTAAAATATTAGTGTAGTTTTTATTCATAATATCGTCCAGTTCCCATGTTACATCCACCATTTTTTCATTTTCCTAATGTACCTTTACTAGAGTTTTCATTTAGTTCCTCCCTATATTAACTCTAGTACCATGAATTTTGATGGTTTCTTAATATTATGATATATCATGTTACAATTATATTTCATTAGTGGTGAACACATAAATTTGGTACATCATGTATTTCCTTAACAATTATGTGGAACACGTCAGGTAATTTTGAGAAATTTGGTGTCATTTCTAAACAAAAATAATAAACTCAAATTATTTCAAGAATTTTATTAGGTCTGATGTACTGGGGGATCAATTTTTCTTTCATAAAAAACTTTTTGACACCCTTCCATGGAGATACTTTTAGGAAAACATGATCTCCCCCCTTGGAATTACAAAACATTCCTCAGATTTGTGGCATAAAACGTTAGGTTACATTGAGCTACATTTATGTGAGCCTGAATAACCAGTACCTTTTTTATTTCCATGTTTAAAAGGTCAAGTCCAATAATTTACATTCACCAATTTAATCCCAACAACTTGGAGTATGAAATATATTTCTATATATTGCTTCATAGGAAACAAATTGAATAATTGAATGGAAAATATTGTTCTAGAAAACTCTAAAATGGGTAAATACAGATCATGAATACCATGAATGTAATTTCAGAATGACCTCAACATTTCTTCCACTTTCTGAATAGTATTTTAGACTACCCATTAGTATAAGAATGGTAGTTGGTGGTAAAAATATTCTCAGTATCCCGATTATTCTGAGTACTTTTCTCTAAATGCTATGTAAATTGAGTATCATGATTAGAAACAACTAAATAAGGTCCACTATGAAGTACTAAAACATCATTAATATATACCCTTGAAAGGTGCTCAAGAGGTAAATAATCTCTAATAGTGATGAAATGTTCCTATTTGGATATGCTATCTGCGATGACCCATATTGCATCAACTTTAATAGGAGTCTATGGTAGTCCTGTGACAAATACCAATGTAATTTCATCTCATTTCTACTTAGGGATATGAAGTGGTTGCATAAATCATATAGGTTATTATCTAATATATTTCACTTTCTTACAAATCAAATATCTACAGATATAATAAGACATTTCAGTCTTCATCTTATCCCACCCAAATGTTCCTACAAATCCCTATACATCATTGTGCAACAATGGTGTGTAGAAACAATTTAACCTATGAGATTCATCCAATAATTCAATTTTTAGATCAAGTATATATGTAACCCATATTCTCTTTTAAAATTTCTAAATACCACTTTCACAAACATTTTTAACTAATCTCCCATAATTCACAATATTATTTTCTTCTAAAATTTTTCATCATCAGATGGAGAAATTTTTTTCTTTTCTAATAATAACGGTTTTGAAATCATTTGAAAAATTAGTGATTTCTTCTCTTCCATAATAATTCCCTTATCCATCATTAATAATTTCATGAACATATAATCCCTCTCAATCATAATTTGGGTTATAATTCTTTGATCTATCCTTGTTGATACAATAAATATATTATTTTTTTCCTTGGGTTATAGTGTATTGAGTATTAAAAATACTTAGCTCATGCCATCATTGCTTCATCATATTGAGTTTTTTATGTAAAAAAGTGTATTTTAGGATTTTTTTTGATCCATGTATATCTCACATAATTCACCATATATATAAATTTTTTATATCATTCATGAAACGATTATGACTTCTAACTCATGATCATGGATGGGATAGTTTAGTTCATCTGTCATGAGTTTTCCGGAGGCATATAGAATAACAAAATCAGTTTTCATTAGGATACAACCATGTCCCTTAAATTGATGCATCACTATATATCACAAATACATCCTTTCTATATTGTATAGTCCAAATTAGATCATTAAAAATCTACTATTTAGTTTATCAAATCATTCTTTATATTCATTTGTCCAAACAAACATTTACCCTTTATGTGCTAGTATGGTTAATGGGTTAGACCATAATGTAAAATTATGAATGAATGACCAATAGTAACCTGAAAACCCAATGAAACTACGGACCTCAGATATGTTTGTTAGAATTCTACATTCTCTAACTTCCATTATCATAATAGGTTCAATAGAGATTCTGTCTGTTGAAGCACTAAATCTAAGTAAAGAATCATCTTTTATCCGTAAATCACACTTATTATTTTTCTCATATAACTCTTTCTGTCTTGGAGTGGTTAGAATGATTCTCATGTGATTCTCATGGTCCTAATAAATTTTATAACACACCTGAATGTCATGAATGAATAGCTAAAAAAACAAAATCATGATTTTACATCAATACATTTTAAATTTGATTCATAAAAATCTATGGTGCATTAGTCAATCCAAATGGTATTAATATAAACAAATAACATCGATACCTCATTCAAAAATTTGTCTTACAAATTTCATCCTTCTTTATTCCGAATTTATGATACCCAGAACAAACATCGGTCTTTGAAAAATATTAGGTCCCATTATGTTGATCAATGAATACATAAATTCAAGGAACTAGATACTTTTTCTTTTTCATAATATCATTGATTTTGTTATAATAAATGCATAGCCTAATGGATCCTTATTTCTTCCCAACAAATAGAAATGAGGCTCCCCAAGGTGAAAACTAAGGTGAATTAACACCATGTCACCCTACTTATCTAGTTGTTTCTTTAAATCCTCTAATTATACTATTTATATTCTATAGGGAGTCATTGATATTGGTTATACATTATGTGATAAATCAAGGGAAAACTAAACATCCTTCTATGGGGGATATCCATGTAATTCCTCAAAAATCACATCAATGTATTCATGTAAAATAGGTTCAACCACATTTGAACCATCCGTTACCAATCCCTATTTTCTTATATTCCTCAACAAGAATCTAATTCCATAGAGTTATTGAGGTTGATTCTATATATGAAACAAATGATTATGTATTTTTTCCAAGGATATGGATTTATATATCATCTTTAAAAATCATAGTTTCATTATTGTTGCAATAATTGTTTCCAAAATATTTTCAAATAATGTGTACACCAAGTATTATATAAAATTAATCCATATTTATTATAATATTTTCTACAAAAAAAGTAATGTTTTGTGTCACATTGTCGATTTATAGGGACATATTCATTATAGTGAGACTTCCCCACAGATTTTTAACTTATAACTCCCTTCAAAAATTAAAAGGGAATTTTATAATTTTCATGACAATCTATGTAGATATTAATTAGTGAAAGGATCCAGAATCAAATATCACATTTGAATAATTTTAAGATATATAATTAAATTACCCCTACTATATCATTTCTTTCTTCCACCTTAGGAGTATTGATATCAAAATATTTGTCTTCTTAACTTTGGTTCTTCTAAGTTGGATTCCCCTTATTCTTAAGATATTTTTTTAGCATAGTTCCCCATCACCCTATAGTTGAAACAATGAATATTTTTTTTCATTCATACTTCTTCATTAATTTTCCTAGTGAACCTTATCTCCGTACAAATAAAAAATCATAATCCCTTCAAGAATTTTATAGTGTGATTCATTCCACAGTTTTCAAAATATAGGATTTGTTGTATTATCTTCTTATTATTTGAAACATTCCCTTTTTCATTGTTTTAAAATGGAATATTGTTCATTATATTTCCTTAAAATATGTAATTTATAGTGAATTATTTCTCTATTATGATAGTACATAAAACTATTACATGACATGAGAAAAAAATTTAGAGTCCATCATTCATAGAAGTCATAGCTTAATCCCTTCAATAAAATGGTCAATATTTCACTAAAAATTTTATATTAAATATTTAAAATTCCTTGATAACCATTAAATAGTTACCTCATACTCAATACCACATTATTACTAATTTTTATGCTATGTAACATTATTGTATTTTTAATTTTCTCTCATGGGGTATATTTCTCTAAAAATGTCTCCAAAAAAAATTCAAGTCCATGAGTTTTATTTCATCTTCTTACCTATTATTCATGATCAATGACTATAATTGATCAAATTTCCCTTTGATAAAATACACTCAAATGTATCCTTTTCCATTTCACCACATCTTAATTCCATAAATATTTTCTTTCTGATTTTTTCATATTCCATTTGAAATTAAATCAAATAAATTATTCCAGGAAAGAAAACACTCACTATGGAATAGGTTTCTTCATCTGGGAAGGGTTTTTGTTCATAATCTAATTTGGTTTCCCTAATATATCCATAATTTACTAAGTTCCAATACCAACTATATCAGCTTTTCCTATAGGTAAATATCTAAATTTTCTATAAGTACTGATAACCTTTTTACTTCCATATTCAATTTCTAAATAATATCTTATACTAGATAATCTCATAAAATTATAAAATTTAAATCATAATGTATAATTCTAAATATGGTTTAACCCGTATCATAACGTAATATTTATGTATTATTATTCTCAGAATCATAATCATGGATTATTTATGGATATCTTTATTATAAAATCATTATTAAAGATATTTAAAGAAATTTTGAATTATCCTATGAATATCCTTTAAACGTGTCAAATCAAATTCACATTAATGACCATTTTCATGCACCAGGTGATGATCAGGTCTATCCTAATGCCTCATTTTCGAGTTTCTTACACCTAGGTACCTCTATCCTAGAACAAAGTCCACCTATAGTTTTAATAATGAGATATATTGATAGGAAAAACTATATAATTTCATTAATAATTTAAAAAATATTATTTTATTCTATACATATCCTCAAATTCAATAAGAGAGTTTTTTTCCTGAATATATGTTTAAATTAATCTAGTTCCCAAGGTTTCTCTTAAAATTCCTAAAATATCACCTAAAACAACCTCAACCCTAGTAACCCAGAGCTTGTGAATTACATTATTATGTTATAATAGATAATAATAATCAAATCGTAAACAAAAAAAGTTAGTATTTAATTTTTTGATAGATATATATAATCATGATATACATTTTTCACTTGTAATATAAAATAAATCATAAAAAACAAATACAAAAGAAATACATCCTTGAAAACTCATTAATCTCTATCTTATACATAGCTTTAGGAAATGAAAAAAAAATATCATTGATATCAAATTCACAGTAAGGGTTGTGTAAAATATAAGCTATCATAAATAAATTAAACATATTCAACATGAAATCGTAAATTTCTAAAGACACGTGACATTTAATAAAAAATATAAGAATGTACTCCAACCAGAGATAATATCATTTTGAGAATGTCATGGATAATAATAATAACAAAATTAAAAATGATGTATGTGTTTAATTATTGGATTTCATGTCTTAGGAATATTATACCATTACCATCAAGATATATCTTCAATATAGTTTAAAACTACTAGGTGAAAACAAATCATATTTGGAAGACATGTTTGTGTAATGAAGCTTGTCAATGCATCAAAGGGATATCTATAATCCGAATCCACCCATGTCTGTATTAAAATAGAATTATTCCTACATAAAATAGTTTAATAAATTTCTTAAATCAACTTTACTTATTATAATATATTTATATTGATGTAAGGATACGTATTTACCAATATTTCCCCAAAAAATCACAGAACTCTGAAAGTAAACACCATATGAAAAAATGGTATATGTTTTAAGGAAAAATAAAATTTACTATATAATATATAGATATATAAGATTAATTTATATTTAAATGAAAATATATTACATGAAATTGATTTTTAAGGGAAATTTAACAATCAAAAAAGAAAATAAGACTATAAAATAACATTTACCACTTGGTAATTTTGAAGTAAAATCTATTTGGATGAAACGATAAAAATTGAACATAAAATACAATTATGTTTGAATGAATAACTATTTCACATGTAGATTTTGTTTTATATACCCTACATAAAAGGGAATTAGTGTATAATTACAAATAACCCTCACTGGAATTTTAATTGATATGAAATCCCTTACCTCATGATTCCATTTGTTTGAACATTATTTAACGTGTTATATAGTGGTTTTATATATGAGATTAAATAATTCACGAACAATATTAATAATTATAATATCATATATGATACTCTTGTAATATCTTATCTCTCATTTTATAATAATAAATCATTATTTTAAATTTTTTGGGTGTTAGTTTCCTTATTTTATCATTTGTTCTTTATCAAGAAAGTTCTAGTTCTTATGTATAATATATATTTTCATCATCTCTAAAATGATAATCCTGGCCTAATTATCATTAATATACATCAATTATACTTTTAATACCAATTATGAATGTTTTGTTGGAGAAATTATGTACAACATGATTATGGACAATGTAGGTCGTAGGCATGCATAAGTAATCTTTCCTTTTTCCAATGATCATTATGGAAAGTAGGTAGTTAATATATTATTATTCCATAAAGATAATAAAATATTATACCATAATATTTCTTTAAATATAAATATATCTATCAATAATGTTTTGTGGTGATGAAAAAACAGTCACATCGTTTCATGAATATGGTAATCCAAATGTAAACAAACTATGTTATCATCATTAATTTAGTGGAAAGGTGTGAAAAAATGATATTTGGTATGTATTAATAAGTATAAATATTTCATTAATATTATAATTTTTTCATATATATCGCATATAATCATTATCTTTATCCTTATCACAATACATGTAAATAGTCAGTTAAATATGAGTTACTTTACTTTGCAGGGCGGTAGACTACCATACACACGAATGACCTTAGCATATCCTTAAAATAGTGGAATTTAAAAAATGAGAGGCATATATATATTTTATAATGACTCCATGGGAATAATTATGTTATAGATATCATATTTATATATACATTAGATCCATCATATTACACAACCATGAGGTATGGTAATGGAAAAATGATTTACATCAGTTCGTTGGGGAGTACCCCTCCATACATGGGAATGATTATTTCATTACAAAATTTATAGAAATGGGGTGGTTTCATGTCCTAAAAATTAAATAAAATTATATTTTTATATGGAATATATTGATTTTATTATATCAATATGGTTTAATAATAATTGAAGGGGTGGAAGAATAAATAAAATAAAAATTCATGTTGAAGAGAATTACATCTTCATCGGGTATCCCCCTTAATTTTTAACTAATTACTTTATAAGTTGTCTTTATTACTATAATATGAATTAAATATTGAGATTATTGATGTTGTTATGTTATAGGGGAAGTTATTATAAGGACCTGACCTTATTACATTACATAATATTGAATTTACCCAAGTAATCACCTCCTTTAACATTGAGGATCATTTCAAGTTTAGAGATTTAGGGAATTGGGATATCATTCATTAATAACATTAACACATAGTGTATACCATTAAAATAGTATTAATTTCTTCCAAAATATAAAACTTTTCAAAGAAAACATGATTTCATTGAAATATCATTAAAAAATTTAACTTTTTTTTTATTTGACTTACATGTCCTTATAACCTGGGAAAATCATTTAAAAACAAGGGATGAGAACAAAAATACCACTAAGGGATATAAAAATAAGGAAATAACACATTATTCAATGAAGACATATAATGTATGAAATCATTTTAAAAAAGAAATATGTGTCACCCATAAAAACATATTTTTAAAACTCGAGATTTCCATGATCTTTCCACCAAGAATATAGATCATAAATTGAACAATAAAGGTATCTTTGGTCATTGCTTACATAATCTTGTAACCCTATTAGAGACCTTATAATCTGTAACCCCCACGTCTACCTTAAAATTTTTGTAACCATCATATTTACACGTGGAGTTACCACATGACAAACCTCCTAGTTACACACACCCAATGCAATGGATGGAGATACAGGTCCCAGCATTCATCATATACAATGGCCATGAAACGTCACATAATCATACAAAATAAATAAATGAATAAAAACCATTATTTTTAATTTCATAAAACAAATTTTAAAAGAGGCTATTAAAATTAATTTCCCTTATAAATATTATATAATTTAAGTGAGACTTAATTGAGTGGATGGATTATGCATATACACTATAAATATACATAATTAAACATATTATTAACAAAATTTATATCACAAATAATTTTAATACCACATACATAATGATATAAAATTTTAACCAAAAGAATGAAATTTGGTTAATTAATTTCCATACCTCATTTTTTTCTTAGATGAATCATGTTTAAACTTACTTGAGGGTGTCTTACATCACACTCATTTAAAACTCCTCTTGATCTCTTCTCGTAGAGATCCTCCTTAAGGCCTTTAGATTTTCCCTTCTGTTGTGATCAATTGCTCTTGGACATGAGGAAGTTCCTTGGGGAGATGATTTCATAGAACATAGACAATTCTCATGGCTTGAGAGGTGTGGGAGGAAGAGGGGAATAAGGGTGGTATTTATAGTGGAGGAGAGGAGGAAATTTACATTATTCTAATCATTATTTTAATATTTTCTCTGAAGACTACAAATAGTCTTGATTCATGTGACCCAAAATAGTAAAAATTGTATATCAGTTCAAACAAATATGGACTACATCATCCTTGAATCACCTATGATGAATTAAAACAAGTATTTTTCATTTATCTTAATTTATCATATTTTTCCATTCATCAAAAATTCATGAATTTCTAAAAAAACCCAAAAATTCACCATAACCATTTTCTGATGTGTAGAATTCAAAAATGAACTCATTTTTTTGAAAACAATTTTCTAAATATTATTAATTTAATTTTTAAATAAAATATTAATTTATTCAAACCTAAAAATATTAAATCTAAAACTAATTTGATAACACCTTGAAAAATTAATCAAGATGTCATTATCATAAGTCCTTAAGAAAATAAAATAATAATACAATTTAATATTCATTAGTTTCATATTACTATTCATGTATGTTAATATTCACCCAAATCATGTTGGTTCCATTATACTACAAATAACATACTGATCACAATTGGAGATGACCATTTTATGAAAATTCAAAACATTGAAGAGGAAATTTTATGTTTTAATGATAGTTATAAATATCTACATAAATTTTTTTTTTCAGGAATTTCAATTTATTTTTAAAACCTTGGGGTTTTACATTATCCCCATCTTCTAGAAATTCCACCATCACAATTTTATTTTTTTATTAAAAAATGGAGGTTAGCTTTCCCTTATAGAATTTTCAGATTCGGATGTTTCTTCTTCAACTATGTGGTTTTTTCATAAAACCATTACCTAGCGGATTATCTTATTTAGAAATAGTTGTTTTCATGGATGAATGACCAGAACATGTTTCTATTCATAATAAATGTTCTCTTCTAGATGAACTGATTATAGGATCAAAACATGAGATTAATTTGGATCATATTTTCTCAACATGCAAAACATTGTGTACATAAGAAAAAATCATATGAAAAGCTACTCAGTATGAATAAATTTTATGTCTTCTCTGAGCTTTCCTATTTCTTTCTTGATCATCTTCACTTTCTCAGAAACATCCTATACTATTTCTAGTCCCATCAGCATCCATTCCCCATATTCACCACAAATAGCTGGAATTATACAACGATTCCCATATAGTTCCTCTAAAGGTTACATATGTATAATTGAAATAGAACTATTATTATATTAAAACAAAACTAAATAAATTTTTTGATTCCAACATCCATGGTATTCCATTGAACAAGATCGATGAATATCCTCCAAAGTCTTAATCATTCATTCTGTCTGTCCATCTCATTGAGGATGAAAGTTTATACTGAAATCTCATTCTGTGCATAATGACTTCTGAAGGGCCTTCCAAAATTTATAAGTGAAAATTGGATCCCAGTCATGTACAATGTAATGAGGAACTTCATGTAACCTGAAAATAACATTGAGGTACAGTCGGGAAAGCTCATCTAAATACAGTGTATCTTGAATAGAATGAAAATTGGAAAATTTTGTTAGCTAATCAACAACAACCCAAATCATATCTTTGCCTTGTGATGTATTTGGTAGTCCCACCAAAATTTACAGGGATACCATATCCCATTTCCACTCAATAAATGAAAAATGATGAAGAATATCCTTCAGTAAATGTCACTCTACTTTAACCAGTTGACATGTCAAACATTTCATACTGCAATCTGCAATATCAATTTTCATTCCATATGACCAATAACACTCTTAAAGGTCTCTGTACATCTTAGTACATCCCAGATGAACTAATGAGGGATAAATATGAGATTAACACAACAAATCGTTCTTCAAATGGGAATCACAAGGCTTACACAACATTTTACCAAATCATAAAACACAATATTTATCAATGTTAAATTCTAGAAACATTCCCATTTTAAACAATTATACTTTTTTCAATTCCTCACAATCTTCCTTAGGCAAATTTTTAATTCATTAAAATAAATATGATTGCATAGAAACCAAAAAACATAAAAGAGGTATTTTTTGAACCAACAACTTCTAAGTCAAAATTTATCAAATAATTAATCAAGGGATCATGTTCCAAACATAATATGGTTAATTTTGCATGTTGTTTTCAAATCAATGCATCTGACACATTTTTTCCTATTCATGAATGGTTATTGATCATGAAATAATAATCCTTTATTAGGTCACGCCATCTTCTCTGCCTAATATTTCATTCCTTCTGAGAAAATATATATTTCTGACATTTATGGATTGTATATATTTTAAATTTTGATATGTATAAATGATTCCTTCAAATTTTCAAATCAAAAACCATAGCTACCAATTTCAAATAATGTTTGGGATAATTTAAATCATGAGGTTTTAGTTGTCATAAATCATAAGAAATTAAATGTTCATTGTGCATCAGAATACAACCAATTCCCTTTAATGAATCATCATTGTAGATGAAAAAATTTATATTTTGGGAAGGTAAGGCCAAAACTGTAGATTTCCCCAATCTCTTCTTCAGTTCTAGAAAACAAAAATCACATTATATTTTCAAAATAAATTCAACCCCTTTTCTTATAAACATAGTTAGAATGATACATAATCATTAAAATTTATTAACAAACCATAGGTAATAATATTCTAATGCAATTGAACTATGAATCTCTGTAACATTTGTAGGTCTTGGGCATTCATCAACCACTTTTTTTGGCAGGATGAACTATTATTTCATCCATATTTACAATGTTCCAATGAAATGAAATATGTTGCAACCAAAAATCACACTTTCTCAATTTTCCATATAGATTCACTTCCTTTAAGGTTTGTAAAACATCCCATAGATGTTATTAATACTCATCTTTACTCTTATAAAATACTATAATTTCATCAAATAACACAACTAAAAACATATCGAAGAACTCATGAAATATTATATTAATAAGATCCATGAATACAGAAGGGGAATTAGTTAACCCAAATGGAATATTAAAAAACTAATAATGCCCATTTCCAGTATGAAAAACTATTTTTGGGATGTCATCATCGTTTACCTTTAGCTGATGGAATCCAGATCTCAACCAATATTGGAATAATACTGATATCCTTGGACCTGATCAAACAAGCCATCATTATGGGGAAAAAGATACTTGTTTTTAAATGTGATTTTTTTCAAGGCACTATAATCAATGCAAAGTCTCATGGAACAATATTACTTTTTAACAAACAAAATAGGATATTCCCCTAGTGAATTACTAGAATTAATGAATCCTTTATTAAGAAAATCTTGCAACCTATTTTTCAATTCATGAAGTTCAATTAGAGCCATTTGATATGGAGGTTTTGAAATTTTCATAGAATCACAAACTAATTATATTATGAATTTGACTTCTAGATCATGTATAACATCTGGTAAACCATTAGAAAAAACATCAAGGTATACATTTACCACTGGAAGATCATTAATCTGAACAAATCCCTTGTTTTCAACAATATGAAAAAGATAAATTTAATTTCCATATTTTAATAGTTTCTTTGATTCCTAAAAGATTATCGATTTTCTGGTTTCGTTCATATATACAGACTAAAACCCTTTTCTGAAAAAATACTTCGTTAGCTCTAAAATCACTATTAGCATGATAAATAGAAATCCAATCCATTCGAAGAATGTAATCAAACTGTACTAAGGGAAAACAATAAGGTTTGTAGGTAAATTATTTCAAAAGAAAATAATAGAAATATTATTATAATTCATCATTGTTGTAATATTTACCTCTTATGATTAACAATAAGTTTCGGTCTCCTTTGTTGTGGTGATATTTCAAATTTTCAAGAAAATTCCTAAGAAATAAAGGAATGTTTAGACCCATATCAAACAATAAATTTGAAAAATCTGATTAAATAAAAAAGGTATCTTATAATACTTTATTCGATGGCCCGAAATATACTTATATAGTCTTAGATGATGTTAATACAACTTTCTGGTTGTATTCTAGCTTCATTGCATCATTTAGATCTCTCTTGGGGCATGCATTTTCATAATGACCCATCTCTCCATATTTAAAACTCTTAATATTTTTCCAATTAGGATTATACTTAGGATCATTTTCATTAAAATATCTGGCCATATGTCCATACATTCCACATTGAAAACTCTTCCCAGATTTGGTAAGGCATTACCCAAGGTGTTCTTTTCAAAACATTTCTCAAACTAGATACTGGATTTTCTTATTATCGTAGTTCATTGGTTGATTCTTTCTCATCGCTTTCCATATGGTCCTATTCTTCTTCTTATTTTCAAAGGGCATGTTGTCATCATGAAACTTCATAATTACCCTCTCCAAACATTGGACAAGTTTCTCATAATTTTTGAATTCCTGAGATGGTAATTCCATTTGATACATTCGATTTAATCCAGAGTAAAAGTGGTTGATTTTTCTATCAAGATCCAGAATATGATTTGTTTCACACCTCACCAATCGGGTGAAATTTTATTCACACACATCCACTGAATATTCCACCTTTTGATTCAATTCTTTTAAATTCTTCTCCATCATATGTCTCACCAATATTGAAAATATTTTTCAAGGAAAAAAATTTAAATTCCTCCCACTATAAGGCATCAATATCCTCTCTATCCCTGAAATTTTTGACCTTTGACCACCACTAATAAGATTCAACTTCAAAACAATGGATACAAATAGTTATCTTTTGATTATCTAAACAACCCATGAGAAAAAATAACTTTTCAAGGGCCTTAATACATCATTTTGCTGCTACTAAATCAAAATATCCACTTAAAGTAGGAGGGTGTTGTCTGAAAAAATGTTCCACTATCTTCATGAACTACTGTGGTACCTCTAGTTATTCTATTGCATGGATTCCACCACAAATTATTGGCTATGTTAGTGAATTCATTACTGTCAAAAACTACTCGGTTCCTATCCCTACCATTTCATTTTCCAGATTCAGAAGGAAATTGTTCTATTAGTGCCTCTCCTCTTCAGTTTCCCAGTTTCTAATACAGAAAACCATTAGAAAAACATATCTTAGTTGAAGAAATATGGTAATCATCCAATGATATACCATTTAAAATTAACTATAAATTATATTTTTTATGGTATTCTATTAACATCATCCTAATACCTAAAGTTATCTAAACCATTATAAGAAACCGACTATAAGGACTTGAACATATTACATTACATAATCTTGAATTTAGTAAAATACACACTTCCTTTCACATTGATGTTATTTTAATGTTTATATATTTAGGTAATTAGAACGTAGTACAATAATTACATCAATATATAGTGGATAACATAAAAATATCATAGATTTCTTACAAAATATAAAACCTTTCATATAAAAAATGATTTCATTGAAAAATCTTCATAAAATTTATCTTGGAATTATTCCTTGTCTAAAACATCATTATAACCTAGGAAAATTATTCAAAAAGATGGGATGAGCCCAAAAAATCAGTAAGAGATATAAAAAGATTTAATAAACACATTATTCCATGAATAATTATATGCATGAAATCATTTAAAAAAAATACTTTTCACCCATAGAAACTTACTTTGTGAGACATGATATTTCCATGAGATTTACACAAAACATTTAGATAATAAATATTACCATAAAGGTATTTTGGGTCATTACATATATAATCTTGTAACCCTATCGTCTACCTTAAAATTTGTAACCCTCACGGTTACCATACAATTTCTCTAACCATCAGAGTTACACATCGAGTAACCACATGGATGACCTCCAACTAACACATAACCAATGCATTACAAGGAGATATAGGTCCCACCCTTTATCATATACAACACCTAAAAACCAGAAAATAATCATATAACATGAATAATTACATAAAATATTTCTTTTGAATTTTGTAAAAGTGGATTGTAAAAGTGGGTTTTTAAAGTAATGTCCCTTATAAATATCATAAAATTGTTGTGATACTTAAAAGAGTGGATGAAATATGCATATACACTATAAATACACATAATTAGACATAATATAAACAAAATTAATTTCAAAAAATAATTTAATACCACATAAATATTGAATAAGAAAGTTAATCCAATGAATGGGAATTGGGTTATGAATTCCCTTACGTCGGACCTCTCTTACTTTAAACTCTTTTCAACCTTCGTGGGTTTTTTTACATCAAATTCATTTAAACCTCTTCTTGATCTCTTTTCCTAGAGATCCTCCTAAAGGAATTTGGTTTGGTGTTTTGGTGATACCATCAGCTATAGGGCCTTGGGAAGATCCTTGCGGAGGGGATTTGGAAGAACATAGACAATGCTCATGACTTGAGAGTTGTGAGAGGACTAAGGGAATAAGGGTACACTACTTGAAAATGGACCTATACCCATAGTTCTTCAAAAAACCGTCGGTATAGGGTACCATGTACCCACGGTTTTCGAAAAATGTAGGCATAGAGATTATATAGGAACCTATACCCATGATTTTCCAAAACCGTGAGTATAGTCCAGCAATACCCATGGTTTTTTCCAAACCGTGGGTATAAGGATTTCTCAGAAGGCCTATACCCATGGTTTTTTTTCAAACCATGGGTATAGGGTTTTCTCAAAAGTCCTATACCCACAGTTTTGAGGAACCGTGGGTATTAGTGCTTTTTTTCGGGAGACCTATACCCACTGTTTAGCCAAACCGTGGGTATACCTTTCCCGCAATATGGCGGGAAAAAAATTCGTGGCGGAAGAAAATTATTTGGTGGAAATATGATTTTAATTAATATAATTACAAACATACACAACTAAATACAAAAATTATTCACATCTTGGTTGTTCAGGTATCTTTTCGTTTGAGTCGATCCACTGTTCGAATCTCACTAAGGTTTTTTTCTAATAAATTACTTATAATTAATATAAGTAAATAGATTTTTGAGTAAATTAAAGATATTCCCACAGCTTAGTTGGTTCAGCGACTTATATCCTCCAACCAGTGTGGTGTTCGAATCTCGTCATTCACATTTTTAGATATGCGGTGATATTATTATATTAATATAGTTATATACTTATATATCAAACGCGTTGATAACTCGGTTGGTCAAAGAGGGGCGCATCCAGTTGAGGGGTTCCGTGTTCGAAACACTTGAAATCCATTTTGGGAATATAAATACCCCGGCTTTCAAACCGTGGGAGCAGTGGTGTGCCACGCTGGTACATCAGGGTGTCGCGTTGTAACATCCCTATACCCACGGTTTGGGCAAACCGTGGGTATAACCTCATACCCCTATTGCAATGCCTCTCAGCCCCACGGTTACCAAAACCGTGGGTATACTTTATACAATCGGTTTTGGGGGCTATACCCATGGTTTTGAACCATGGGTATAGGCCGTATTTCCAGTAGTGGTGGTATTTATAGTGGAGAGAGGATGGATTTTACATTATTTTAATTGTTATTTTAATATTTTTACTCATGACTATGAATAATATTAATTCATGTGACCCAAAATAGTAAAAATTCCATTTTATTTTGAAACTAGTAGGCTTAAATAAGCCTTTAATCACATATAATGTAGTAAAACAAGTATTTATCATTTATCGTAATTTATCTTATTTTAGTATTTATAAAAATTCCTTAATTTTAGAAAAATCCCAAAAATGCATCTTATCCGTTGATCAATGTTTCGAGATCAAAGACAAACTCCATTTTTTGAAAGTAATTTTCTAAAAAATATTCATTATTTTTTAAATATAATCCAAATTTAATCAAAATTTTAAATTTTAAATCAAGCACTAATTTTTTAAAGCCATTAAAAATTAATAATGTTGGCATTATCTTAAATACTTAGGAGAATAAAATAATAATACAATTTAATAATAATTTGGTTAATATAACTATTAATATTACCATTCATAAGTGTATGTTACTATTAAAAAACATCAATATGGTTCCATTAGACTCCAAATAACATAATCTTCACAATTGTAGATAATTGTTTTTAAAATTCAAAATATAGAAGCGGAAAAATTTTGTTTAATGGATATTTATAAATATCTACTTAAAACAATGTTTCATGCATTTAAATGTATTTTTAAAACATTTGGGTTTTATAGTTATTGGGAGAATAAAAAGGTTTTTAATCTATGAAAAAGTGTAGAGAGTGGTTCTCCATAAATAGGTGAGGTGAGGGAAATACCTATATTATTTGGAAAGAAAATGATGTAGTGAGAGTTTCACATCCCACAAGGGTCAAAAGTGAATTATTATCAATTATTAGACATTATAATACCATATTATTTCTATAAAATAAATTTCCTTAAAGTATTTTTGTCGATTCAACCAGGATATTTATATTTTAACCCCCTGTAAATCAATATTTACTTTAACCACGGTAATTAATTTTTACTAATTTCCAAATTCATTTCGGTCAAATATTATGTTGAGATTATTAGATAATATAAATTATAATGATTCTTAAAAGTCCCATTAATATAAATAGAAACTCATTAGTTAAAAATAATCACCCATAATTGATAAGAAAACTAGTTGTTTATAAAAAATTGTTTAAAATTTTACAATGTATTTATATAAAATTCAATGAGGAAATTATTAAAATGACCAAAATTTGATTTTGTGACATAAATTTTAACTAATTTTACATTAAACCCAATTACTAATATAATTTATCATTATAAATTAATTAATAGAAATTCTGTATTCAATTATAATTTAGTATTTCTCAATATTCATCATAATATTAATATTTTTTGAAAAATTAAAAAAACAGCCTATTCAAAAATTATATTTTTATTTCAATGATAAATTTTGTTTTAAAAATTAAATTTCATAATTTTTTTTCAAAATAATTTAAACTGTCCTTAATAAATAATATAGTTTTAAATAAAACATATCTTTTTCTTTTTAGTAATTCTTATTCTATTTCTAATCAATAGGTATCCCTATTTTTCAAAAAAAATTAGTACTATTAATACATATAATATTAACAACTAAGTTATAATGTTCATGTTTAAATCATATTTTAATAGCGTATTTTCATTTAAACTCATAATTGTGTGCATCACAATCATTGTGAAATTTAATTTATTCCAAAATAAATATATTATAAAATCTTGGGTTGTTATATATATAATAATATTTAATAAAATAATATAGTATTTTTATATTATAATCATTATATAATTTTATAATATTACTTACATTATTTTCATAATTATCATTGATAAATGGAAACATTACTAATGTGTACGTATGGAATAACGTCTCCATGATCATAACATACTTCATTTCCTAAAACATATATTTCATGACTAGGCTTAAATTTATATATTATGTATTGATATGATAATTATTTTATGATTACTATTCTAGAGATGATGGATGGATATTATATTCACAAGAACAAGAACATTCATCATAATGTATGATTGAGAAACCAAGAGAATTAAAAACCAAAAAAATTAAAATAATGAAATATTATTAATGAACAGGTGATGAAAAATCATATATAATATTATAAATATTAATATGGTTTTTCATAAGTTAACGACTTTTTTAAACCTACTATATTAGAGGTTAAGTAATTTTCAACCAAAAGGAAAGGTACGGTAAAAGGACTATTCTCAATTTCACTTCATTATGTCATATTCTATTATTTTGCAACTGATTTCATTTATATTGTGTTCATATTGAACATTTTTATGTAATATCATGAATCATTAATAATTTATGGTATTTTAAGTTTCAATTTCAATTATTTCATCCAATGGGAAATAAATTGGAAATTACTAGGTGGTGAATGTTATTTTATAATCATTGTTACATTTGTGTTTCTTAACTTTTATTGAAAAAACACTTTCATGTGATAATTTTTCACTCGAATTTAAATGTCCCATAAAAATAAAAATTATTTTACGATAGATATGATTATTTTCTAAACAATTTATCTTTTTAAAATATGGTGTATAATTCAAAAGATATTTTATTATTTGGGGAATATTGATAAACCTATATCCACTACTCAATATGGATATTTTAAGGTAATGAATATTAATTCCATAATTAAATAGATTATTTGATATTTAAATATTAATTTGGACTTTTAGTAATGGTTGGGTATATAATTATTAAACCCCTAAATGAAATAGTAATCTCATAAGGTGAATCATTAATCTATATTTAAACGTGTTTATACATTCAGTTTTAAACCATCTTATGAAATGTCTTGTTGATGGTGTTATCATGTGCTGGAGAATAATACATCCAATGATTAAGCAATTTGTTCATTTAGAATTCTGTTATTATTATCCTTCTTACTTTCACAATGATATTATCAATGGATTCATTTCATTATCCATTTTTTAATGAAATGGAAAAATTTCAGTTAATTACCATTACATATTGATTATGCCTTATCTCTCTATGATAACATTCTTATTGATTAAATGGAATTTGTTTTTTGTTATTTACATAAAAATATTGATTATTCTAGTTAAATTACATAATATCATGTGTACTAATTTATATACCATGTTAGGTTTATTGTCCTTATTGGTTCATTATTGTTTCAACTATACTTAGGCCATACTAGAAATTTGAACTCAACCTTATTTTTTTATTTCCAATAAATACAAGAAGTATTCTATATATCATATGAAATTATATTCTAGACAGAATAATGTTTTTATATATTTTTTTCAATTGTAATATGGGAATCACGTAAGAATATTGTTTGATAATACTAAGAATCTATTCATTACCTTTATACGTAATTACATGTAACTTATGAAAATATAATAATGTAATAAACTGGATCTAATTTATTATGGTATGAGTCTTTGATGTTGGTATCAAATGATGTTTAGTAAAATCCTTGTGAACTAAATTTTGGAAATCATTGATTATGTATAATAACTCAATGATGTAATTTGATAATAATCATAAAAGGACATACTAATGTTTCGATACAAATGATATTATGTGTTTTTTCTATAATAAATACATGTATAGATGATACAAGTAAACATGGTTCTTTAATAGTTTTATCTAGGGGTAATAAGTAATAAATGGGTGCATTTGGTTTAAACCGATAATCAATATGTGCATGAATACATGCCTTAAAAAATTCCTAGATGAAACTCCAATGGTATAAGATTAAGACATTTTTCATTCTCATTACAAATCATTTTGAAGAATTTGAGTCGATGATGACAAGAATGGAATAGGTTAAACCTAATGTGTCTTATATTGGGAACATATTTCATGAGACAAATATTATATAAATGATTATGTGGTTTCCCACTATGATTATTATTTCTCAAAGTATGATATCTGGTTTAATCAATGGATGGAAAGTGAATTAATATTTTTAACATTAAACATGAAATTAAATGTGGTGACATCCAGAAACCAAATGGGATGATGATATGAGTTTATAATACTGTTGTTTTTCATAATCATTTTTCCAAAAATAATATTAACAACATATACCGTAACTAACTCTCAGACTCACCAAATACGAGAAGGATAGATTATTTTATGAACTCAAGTGGTGGGGACCATAGAGGAATAAAGGCTTGATTTCAATCATGTTATAAATTTGGAAAGTGAAACCCAGTAAATTTACTGAAAGGAGTGGAATTTTTTTAGATGTGGGAAATTATGGAATATGTAAATGAATTTGTTGATTAAAAGTGATGTGTATAAGGTAAGGAAATAAATTTCCTCCTACTTATCCACTTATAGTTTTGTGAAATAAATTTTGGGTACATGGGAATTTTCTATGTCAATTACCTCTTCCAATGTTGAATCCCATTAATAATGATGGAATTAAGATTAAATAAAATGGATTAAGTAATTATTTAATGGGATTCAGAAATTAAATTTTATAAGCATTTCAACAAATTGTATTTTTTTATTAAAATAATTAAACATATAATAAATGTCTTTAAAATTATAATCCTATAGATCTTAATAAACTAATGATTTATTGATAGCACTATTATTTTAAGAGGTTATGGTTGATCATATGTTTAATTTATTAAACATACCTTTGGAAAATATCTATGGTAGGAATATGAAGTGATTGGGGATATTTTTGGAAACCTTTTATTGGAATACGATTGATTGGTTTTTAATATAAAAGAGTAATTTAAGGAATAATTCCGTTATTTTTTTGTACATAATATTAATGGTATATAAAACATTTAGGGTTACTATTATCATTTATTTTGAGGTAATTACTGTTTATTATTCATAATAAATGTTATAGGAATATTATTTATATAGTTTTAAAAAATATAAAACACACATGTCAGGTGAAAAACTATCTCATCTCACAAGGTTGTGTGGATTAAACCCACGACGAAAGGATGTTAAATTATTAACACCAACTACTTTCTCCTATGATTTTCTTGTTGATATGTCATTATTTTGTATTAAATGATTTGATGAGAAAATATTAATAATAATCTTGTGGTGTTATAAGTTATGCTTATAGATTAAGGTATTATATTTGATAACATGCACATCCCATATTGGTTATTGGAAAAATGTTATAGAATAAATGAAAGGCTGGTAACATTTATATGGATCTAATGATATGTTATAAGTGATTTTTATTTAATTAGAGAAAAAATTAATAATCGGTTATACATTTCCAAGAGCAAGTTTTAAATTGAAAATTTATGAAAATCACATCCAAATAACGAAATTGTCCATATGAAATAGAAACATATCAAGTTTGTATATTTCCATATATTCATAGATACTAAAATAACTAATTATTATTAAGGAAAGGTTCCAAAATCCAAAAATATATCATATTACCATTGTTTCTTATGAATAAATAGTCTTTTATATGATCATATAATTATGGTTATGAGGTCCTTAACTATCTAATGATCATTTACTTTCTTATGATCAATGACCTTTATTACTCCATATAATTATTTATTATCTTCTTTCAAGAATATATATTGACATTCCACTAATGTTATTCTAAATAGTAAACTAGTTTTTTATAACATATAAACTTGGTAATTTTGTTTCTCTCTTATTAAGAGTATATTTTATTTACCCTTTTTATACTGTGTATTTTAAATAAAAGAATTTTCAAATATAAAAACCTTAATTTTTGTAAAAAAGTTGAAATTGTGATGATGAAATTTATTTAAAGTGGTGGAAATTTTACCCCATGAAATTATAAAATAATAAAATATAATATGATAACGTATGAGACATGCAACAATAATTATAAACAACCATTTTAATGTTTATATTTTAATTAAATCACTTCAATAGCTTGTGAAACACATAACTGAGAGTCTTAACAAACAATAATATAATATATCATTACCAAAAAAACCATTCATTTTTTTGAAATGAACGACATATTTTTTCTGAAAATTATTGTTATATATTGAATACAAATAAAATATGATTCATTTAAAAGAAAAGAAAATGTATTATAAAAAGTATATTTTTCTTAAAACACAGTTTAGTGGCACCAACATACATAATTAAAAATTAATTTTTAATAATTTTTGAATAATATTTAATACAATGAAAATCATTTCGACATCATAATTTTCTATTTATCTAAAGGTAATGTTTTGAGATTTTTCTGAAATATTTCATTTTTCTATGAATAGTGAATGTACAACATTTTAATAAAAATTTCATTCTTGTTTAAATTATTTAAAATGGTAAATTAATTTTAAATTAGTTGTAAAGAAAAATTATTTTAATAATATTAAATTTTAGCTAATTTATATTATTGGAATAAATTTCATATTTAATTTCTATATTTAGACATTCTTTACTTATTTTAGGTTAATCTTTGGAAATATGCTTTTTCCTCTCGTCTACAAGTATATTTTTACACTAAATTATGCCACATTATTTAATTTTATTTTGAAATATGGATTTAATTTTTTTAATAATAATAATTTCTATTATAAAATATTTTCAACCGATTTTTTATAAAAAAAATCATATGGAAAACATTAAAAATTAAACATTTTAGTTAATGTGTAAATCGGTCTATTAGGGGTTAAACTAAAATTATATGTGTTACATGAGCTAAAAAGATTTTATAAAATAAATTTTATCTATATATTTATACCCAATAATGTTTTAGGATCTATTATAATTATTTTTAGTCCTTTTTAAATATGAAAAATATGGGTACAAATTTCTCGTTTCAAAAATTATATGTGTGCCACCTCACCTATAAAAGTACACCCCTATCCTATCATCTTAACACATTAAAACACTTTTAGTTTGGAAAATACCTATAATAATCACATAAAATATCTCATATCCTTATTCTAGAATCATATTTTTCATTAATACATCCTAGTAATAATTTAGGTATAATTTCAATGAGCTAGTATGAGAATAGGTTAAATTCCTAGCTATGTTAGTATTTTTTATTTTTTATTTCATCTAATTTCAATATTATTCATTTATATTTATATAATATTATAAGTTTGTAACATATATTGATATTATATTATGTTATGTTAATTACCAATATTGATATCATCTTCCATCAAATGGGAAATGATAACATCGGATTTATGTACGGTAGACTAGTGTCACACAAACAGATGTGACACATTTTCCTTCAATGCCTATCATAGTTGGTTATGATGACCGATATAAAGTAAATATATAATATTTAAAAATATAATTACACATCTATAATAATTATGTCATATATATATATATATATATATATATTTACATTCAATTCTATAGTGAACACAATAAAGTTTCTCATCTGTACGTTGGACAACTGCCTTACGAAGCGAAGTGATTTTTTTAACTAACACATTACATGGATGGTAATAATGATAATTTTAATGAATATATGTGATATACATGACATAATAATTACATTAAGGAAATATTTATCATTAGTATAACATTATATATCATTTTATTTCATTCTTTTTCACACACTAAAATTTTATAAAATCATTTATGTATGTGTGTGTTACCACCTTCACAATGCGATGTGACTCTATTTTACTCACAACACCACATGTAAGAGAGAGATATATATATATATATAAGTATATTTAAATAAATAAAATTATATTTTCAATAATTTAATCATTCTGAAATGATAAAACATTATTTACATCCTTCTCATAATGATCGTCAAAAAATTGAAATGTCACTCACGCACACATATGACCCACCCTCTCAGTGATCATAACATACATAATATATAATAAAAATCATTCATTATTGGATAAAAAATTTTAATTTATTTATAAATATGATAATTATTTAATGATTATTATTCTGTATATGATGGAATAATAAAATATGCATAAGATATGGAACATTCATGACAAAGCATGAATTAAAAACAGGGAAATTAATGCTCAAAACAATGAAAATAATGAAATATTATTAATGAAAAGGTTATATGGTGTTATAAAAAGATCATATATGGTATAATAAATATTAATATTGATATTTTGAATGTTAATAACAAGTTTAAACCCATTATATAGTATGTTAATTCACGTTCAACTAAAACGACGTTTATGGTAATTGAGTTCATCTCAATTTCCCTTCATTGAGGAATATTATAATGTTATGAACCAAATTTCTTATATATGGTTTATCTTTTCTCCCCATTGAAATATAATATCATTATTACGTAATAATTCATGGAATTTTATGTTTCAATTTTAATTATTTCATCAAAGTGATTTTGACATGAAAATTATTAATTGGTAAAATATATTGTACAATATAAAATTCATTTTTGATTGCTAACATTATCATGAAACAATCATATAAATGTTATCATTTTTCATTGGAAATTATATCTGTGATAAAAATTCTTATTCTTGTATGATGTATAACCAAAATGGCCTGATGGGATTCATTTTTTTTATTTTTGATAACCACCCTTTAAAGGAATGATTGGGAACCCTTTCAAGGACCGTACGTTCAGAGATTACAGGGCCTATAGGATTAGGAGATAACCTGACCCGAAGGTCGTAGGGAATTCAACCAGACTATCTATAAGGAACTGCCCCTCCCCAGCATCTACATCATGATATTAGCTCTCCTCTTTTTCATTGACATCTGGCTAGGATTACCGTGCAAGCATAGGCTGGTCCTGATGGCAGATCCATAACCTCTCATTCTGAAAAATCCATTTGGCTCTGCTCTGGTGAGTTCACCTAATCATAATCCTCCTTTTGGGATTCTCCTTTTTGGTAGTGTGTCTAGGGCAACTGCATGTGGCCTGAAGGCCTTGAGGTGGCCCAATGGCCATAAAGGTGGCCCAAAGTCCCTATTGAGGTGAAGGCCTGGGTGGCCCGAAATCCTTAAGGACTCCAAGCCCAAACTGTTGTCCCAAGGTGAATAGTTCTAGTTACTACCATACTAAACAATTCCTCCCTAGTAACTTCTACAGTGCGTGCTACAGTACCCATAACATGTACATGTAACACCCCAGGTAAATAAAGAATATGAAATTTTTATATTTATCCCTTTTTGTGAATAAAATTATAATATTACTTTAAAGGGAATGTTATGCTCTATGGCGTACCCTATACGCGACAATGAGTTCCTTTGAAATCTTACGTTGCACTCTAATAATAAAATAATACTATTTTAAATGGTAGTTAACACCTATCCATTGTAATGGCAGAAAAGAATGGAACTAACTAAAAAATGATTATTTATGTTTGTAAAATATTTTTACTTTTTAAATTAAATGTTAGAGGATTAAAGATGTGAATGAATCCAATTTTATGCAAAAACATTCTAATATTCATTAAAAGGTCGATTAACCGCCTTTTGATGGAAAACCTCTTTTAAATCCACTTTTTGAAAATTTTAAGTGTTATATTTGAAAAAATAAAATTCTTCTTTAGAATCGGGGCATCAAAATTTACTTTGTATAAATTTCTGGTATTTTTCCCACAAAGTTCATTTTTTAATGAATAGTGAAAATGTTGTATTTTAATTCGAAACCTCTTTTTAAACTAATTTATTTATATTATTAGATTATCTTTTAAATTAGTTTTAAAGTTAAATTAGAATATATTTTTACCATTTAATCCAATGGTGGTCATTGTAATTAATTTCACTATGAAATTGGACTTAAACTAGTGTTAATATTTTAATATACATTATTTCTTAAAAACACGCAATTTGTTTTGACAGCGGCAATTAATTATTAAATTAATTAATGCAAATTATATGTTTTGAATTTTGTAAAATATACATCATTTTTTAATTCTTAATATCAAATATATCTTAGGGTGAATTTGTGGTATTTTTCTGAAAAACTTCAATTCTTGATGAATAGTGAAACCACTAAGTGGTAGTTAAAGAAACTGATTTTTTCGTTTAAATGAAACTTTACCACATCTATAATTTGATTTTCAAAAATCCGACATTCATGGTTGTCATTAGGAAGTAAAATGTGCTTCAATGAGATTAAAATAATTTTTTGGTGGATAGAAACTTTTATGTTTTTGATCGCGATTAGAGGTAATTAGTGTAATTTAAGGTAAAAAAAATGTTTTAATAATATTAAATGACCTTGACACATGTCCTACCCTTATTTTATGAGTCATGGCCGACCAACACAATCCATGGGTCAACTTGGGGACCCCATGGATCCACTTTGGTTGGAAAATTATATTAATAATGTTTTATTTAAAGTTAAAAATAAAATTTCACAAACATGTATTGTTTTACTAAAACAATTTTTACATGGGGTAAAACAAGTCATATTTTTAACTGTAAATATTCATTATAAATCTATAAAGAGTTCTACATCATGATATTTTTTTGTAATTTTTAGACATTAAATAAATTAAATTCTTTATGACACCATGATGATGCAACGATTACCTCATTATTTAATGATTTAAATAAAATGAAAATATAATGTATCATCTAAGACCTAAACTTGTCAAAAACCTATTGGATGGGTTTATTTAGAACTCTTATCACCTAATCCTAGAAAAATATAATTTTGGGACCTTTAAAATCCGAAAAGCATTTTATATTAAAGTTAAAGTTTATAACTTTCCAAGAGTGCCCGTCCTCTCCTCCTATAAAATCCCCCCACCTCTACCACCATACCCACACCCCTCAATCATTTTCCTCGGCCAACCCCTGACCATTTCATCTCTCCACATCCCTCGCTTAATCATTTAATCATCACCTTTTGGAATAATCCTTTCCAAGGAAGACTTTGAGCTAAAATCAAAAAGAGTTACCCGATTTAAGGGTAATGTCTTCCCATGTGTTCTTTTGTTTTATTTTTCTTCTCCAACCATCTAAACTATTTTTATTCCTTTATTTTGTAACAAAACAAGTATATTCAATATACTATGATGTTTTTATGTGACGTATTCGAGCTACACTTACACACACCTTCGTCTAATGGTTAAAAAACACACTGTTTCTGTGGATGGAGAATTTCTGCCTCACGAAATGATGATTGTTCAATCTTCTCTTAACACCTTTCATGGTGGCCATTATGATGTCAATATATTTTATATATGATATATATGGTATTTATGTTTTCTATATGCTTCTGAATTTAATATTTAAAACATTCCTTTATGCTTTTCATGTTGTGAAAATGCGATAATTTCATACGAGGAAGTGTGGACTACCGCCCCCTCAAGTGATGTGACTCGTTCAAGCAGTACATGGAATGTATAAATAATGAAATTAATGAAATTATGTGACCTATAAAACTTATATATAATACTGTAATTATAATATATATATATATCTCAATTATTTCTAATTCCATAAATATGACAAAGAAATGAAAGTAGTGTTCATGCGTACGTACAACCTACTGTCTCCATGAACGGTGCATTTCATTTATTTTTATATCCAAATGTTATGGAATAGTATAAAATGAATATGTACTGAATATATATGAAATTTAAATCATTAATACTATTTTGGAGATTATTTATTTATAACTACATGGAAAATCACTTTCAAACAAGTTCATTTTTACCTCATGTACCAAACATCGACAAAAACGTCTGATATGAACTCACATTATTAACCAATTATTATTATAACATTATAATATGTGATATTAACTTAATAATAATATTAAAAGTAGGACCATAATCAATTATAAATTGACCAATGTTTATTATTCAGTAATATATTGAAACGAACAAGACAAGTCAGACTTGAGGTAAGGGATCCTACCCCTCTCTTTTTTTAAGTACACTCTTTTATGTCATTCCTTTTAAGCTAATCTTTATTAAAATTGAGATGTTATTTTATATTAATATTACTTTAATTTTTATTTTCATATTATTAGAGACCCTATTTTCTCTCATCAATTCATTTTGGATGTCTTGAGTGGCGTCGTTAGGCTGCCGAATTTTCGTAAGGGATCCTACCTCTCTCTTTCTTTTTAAGTACTCCCTTTTATGTCATTTCTTTTAAGATCATCTTTATTATGTTTGGGTATGTTCTTTTATATTCATAATTCTGTAATTTTTATATTCATATTATGAGAGACCCTATTTGATCTCAAAAATCCATTTTTGGATGTTTTAAGTGGCGTCGTTAGGCTGCCGTGTTTTCGTAAGGGATTTTTCATCTCATTTTTATTCCCTTGAGATTTATGCTACATTTTCCACCATTTCCGTTGAGTGGTGTATTTATTGTCGATTATTCTAATATTTTTGTAATATAATTTCTTTTATGAGTATTTACATCAATTTTTTATAGTCCTTCTTTCATGGGATGTACGTTTCGAATGTTACCCAAGTCGGTAAGGGAACCTTTCACCCTCCTCTTTTTAAAAGAATTATTTTTGTTACGTCTTTTAATTTACATATTATTATGTTGGGATATTTTGTTCTATATCCTTACTGATGTAAAATTTATTTCCAAGTGATTAGATACCGTTTTTTTCTCATCAACTCATTTTCTGAATTTTAAAGTGACGTCGTTAGGCTGTAGAATTTTTACAATGGAACGTCTTAACCCAATTTCAATTTCTTTGGGTTCAACTTGTAATTCTTGAACATGTCATCCTATGAATATCTGTGAATTACCTTTCATTGTTTCACACTTAATATCCACTTATATTGGGTGTATTTATATTTCTCACACATAATTATGTGATAGATTTATCCTTAATTTATGGATACCATCTTTATAATGGATTTCATCTAAATTTACATTTCCATTGAGACTTCATTGTTGTTATACACCAATTCACTCTTATATGGAGTGTATAATGTCCTTTGACATATTATATAATGAATCCCTTTATTCTCATGATATTATAAAGTTCGGATTAAATGTCATTCCGCAATTATTTGTATTCAACAGTCTCTCATTTTGATAAAAAACCTTTAACAAAAATATCATTTTAAATGTTTTAAAGATTCATTATTATTAATCTTTATCTTTAATGTCCATATTTTCAAAATGGTTTTCAGTATTTATTTATATGGACATTAATGTTTTAAAATTATAATTCCATTAAAAGCTTCATAGTGGTATGGGACACTTTGATTCAAAAATCTATTTAAAATGGTTTTTTAAAATGGAATGATTAATTCAATATATTGGAATTACTTATTGTGATTGAAAATGAAATGTTGTTATTGAAATGTTTATATTTTCAATATTTTATGTGTAATGATGGTACATGGACATTTTACGGGTGGTTACGTGATAAACCATATGACGGGTGGTGCCGTGAATACTAGGACGGGTGGTTACGTTATATCCTCCAATGCATTGGGTATGGAAGTCGGCCATATGGCTATTCCATTAAGTATGTGTGGAATTCGACCGTATGGTTATTACATTTAAGTATGTTTATGTCCCAAGATACCTTTATATGTTATGTGTTCTTTATATGAGTTTTATGGTAATCTTTTGGTTACAAAAGGGTAAGTAATGGTCTTTTATTCGGTGAAGAGTTTTTATTACTTCATAAAGGTGAGAGTATTAATTTGCTAAAGTATTCATGGTTTACTTTTTGTTTTTAAAAACTAACAGTTTTCCTTCTTTGTGTATCCTTTACTGGGCTTTTTATGCTCATCCCATGTTTTTGATATGTTTTCCACAAGACTTGAAGATGAATAGGGTCTAGGATGGGATCAAGGAAATACATGCTATCTAAAACATGGAACTAGAAATGTTTCTTTTTAAGTGTTTTTTTATTTTATGGAAACTTAGTAGAAGTGTCTACTATGTAATCTTTTGAGATGTAATAGTTATAACCTAATTGTCTAAAAATCTAAACCTGAAATGATCCACTATGTGAAATATTCATTTAATTCATGATTATGTAATGTTTATGTCTGGGGCCTTATAGTTGGTATCAGAGGTCGGTTTAGATAACTTTAGAGGTTAGGGTATTCTCTAAGCATTAGTGACATTACGATAATGTTAAGGATTTTATAAAGAGTCATAGTTTTAGATAAAGTGAAGAATTAAGTATATCTTAGTGTTTATCTTCATCATTATTATATGATGGTTTTTTGGATATACTAACACTGACCTTTTTGGTTTTAGTAAATGGCTGGATCTAGCAGGCACCAAAGTAACAGTGGATGTGAAGGAAACTGTGACAGTTTTCTGAGCGAGAATTTGAATTATATGGGAGCTACAATGAGAACTCTTGTGTTTATCATCAACTAACTTTATGGAGTCATGATTGACCACCTAAACCTGGGTGATTTCTATAAGGAATCATATATGCGAGAAATAAATCCCTACAGAACTACATGTAATAATAATAAAGGTAAGTGTGTTCAAAAACATTTGTGTCAAAGATGTGGATACAAACACCTAGAGAAATTTTTCAAAGGGACAGAAATATGCTATAGATTTGGAAATGAAGGTCATAATGAAAGAACCTTCCATGGAAAAAGGAAGCATCCAGTTGAATCGAGGAAAGGGAAAGAAGTTCTTTATGAGGGATCAATTGAATGTTTTAAATGTGGTGTGCATGGTTATTATGAAAACAAATGTCCTATGAAGAAGTTTCAGGAATGAGATCACCAAGATTGTACAAATATTCGTTTACCAATACCTAATGTGATTCTGATTGAGGATGGAGAAATTGAAAATGACCAGTCAAAGGTATGGATTATTTGTTAACATTTGTTTTCTATTTTGGAATCTTAGGATATGATTCATGATTTTGTTTGTAGGGAAGAAGTATTTTAGAATAAGTTGGAATGGAATGGTTAATGGATTAGGGAGAATGTTGAATGAGTAAGAAGTCAACATATAAGGGTTTCAACAGTTATGGTGAAATTTTTAAGAGTATTAAGTCTCTTTTGATAATGGGGTTACATTAGAAGACTTTTTATAGTATGTGTAACCCTGATGTTTGATATATGAAAATTTTATTCAAGGAATAGATATCTGTTCTTTTGTGGATATAGTTATAAAGAACCAATTGGGTTTATATGATCCTTACTTTTGAGGTAATTATGGGTTACTATATGTTATGATGGAAAATGAAAGGCATGAGATAAAATTGAGGTTAAATTATGTAATGGTTATTTTTGATGATTTTATCTCTTTTTGGGGAATGATTTGAGAATTATATAGTTTGGAAAACGGACAACACGAAGACCGTGTGACAACCTGTCACGTCGGACAAAGCTATGGGAATCGAACCCACAACCAAAGTGCGACATGTATTTCTCACCTACCACTGGACTACGTGAAGTCCCTGCATAGTTTGAATAATTATTTTTAGTTATATGATTTTATGAATTAAGAGTAAGATGATTTTGGGTTATCTACGGAAATTATTAACCTATCATGGAGGATATGTGATTAGGTTAATTACTTTTCAATACGAGACTTTAAGAGAAACTGATGTTTTTTGGAGATAAATGATACGATTTAACTTGGAAGACTATGTGATTAAATCCTTCAAATATTTGGGTTTCAATATTATTTTGGTTTACTTTTGTTCTTCGTTGAACTTTGGGTCTTGTTGGACAAATTTTGGAGATTAAGAATAGATTTCCTTTTTATAAAGGATTATCCATTTTGGGTATTATCTGATATCATACTAACCTTTTTGGTTTTAGTTTTGGTTAAGGTCTAAAGACATGGGAAGTATATAGTTCTATTTCGTGGATTAGGTGATTCTCTAGAAGTTGATTGTAGCTCTCTTAATGTAAAAAAGTCATCCTAAATAATCATCTTTTGGAGAAAATATGAGTTCATGTAAGAAATCTAGTAAAATTTGAATGTCAACATGACAAGTAAGTACATTTCCTTATGTTTTAGTTAAGCTCAAAAATAAATTCCTCAATGAAAAGTAACATCAAAAAATTGTGTCCGTTAAATTTTCCTACGGGGGAATCCAATACCGTTTAACCCATCACAAGTTTTTCATTTTCTGGTGGTTAACTTTCTCCTAAACATGTTTTCTATCACACTTCCTCGGAACATTACCCTTTTCTTTTTTCTTCCATATCCATGTTTTGCTACATGGAATCCTAGTATGGGTTAACTCGGGCGACCCTTGTACTTATCTTTCTTTCTTTTAAAGTGATTGTTTTACCGACTCTTATTCCGATGTGGAACTTTCAATAATGTTTCCGAGCCCAATTTTAAAATTGCAAGGACACAATTCCAAAAAGGGGGGAAGGATGTAACACCCCAGGTAAATAAAGAATATGACATTTTTATATTTATCCCTATTTGTGAATAAAATAATAATATTACTTTAAATGGAATTCTATGCTCAATGGCGTACCTAATACGCGACAACGAGTTCCTTTGAAATCTTACATTGGACTCTAATAATAAAATAATATTATTTTAAATGGTCGTTAACGCCTAGCCATTGTAATGGCGGGAAAGAACGGAAATAATTAAAAAATGATTATTTATGTCTGTCAAATATTTTTTCTTTTTACAATAAATGTTAGAGGATTAAAGATGCGAATGAATCCAATTTTCTTTGTAAACATTCTAATATTCAATAAAAGGTCGATTAACCGCCTTTTGATGGTGAACCTCTTTTAAATCCAATTTTTGACAATTTTAGGTCTTATATTTGACAAAATAAAATTCTTCTTTAGAATCTGGACATCAAAATTTACTTTGTGTAAATTTTTGGTATTTTTCCATTAATGTGCACTTTTTAATGAATAGTGAAAAATGATGTATTTTAATTCGAATCCTCTGTTTAAAATAATTTATTTATATGATTATATTATCTTTTTAATTGGTTTTAAAGTTAAATTAGAATATATTTTTACCATTTAATCTAATTGTGGTCATTGGAATTAATTTCACTTTGAAATTGGACTAAAACTACTGTTAATCTTTTAATATATATTATTTCTTAAAATCACGCTATTTGTTTTAACAATGGGAATTAATTATTAAATTAATTAATGCAACTTATATGTTTTTAATTTTTTAAAATAGACATCATTTTTGAATTCAGAATATCAAAAATATCTTAGGGTGAATATTTGGTATTTTTCTGAAAAACGACAATTTTTTATGAATAGTGAAACCAGTAAGTGGTAGTTAAAGAAACTGATTATTTCTTTTAAATGAAACTTTACCAATTCTGTGATTTGATTTTCAAAAATCCAACTTACATGGTTGTCATTAGGATGTAAAATTTGGTTCAATGAGATTAAAATAATTTTTTCTTGAATAGTAACTTTTATGTTTTTAAGCACGATTAGAGGTAATTAGTGTAATTTAAGGGAAAAAGAATGTTTTAATAATATGAAATGACCTTGACACGTGTCCTACCCTTATTTTATGAGTCATGTCCGACCACGAAAATCCATGGGTCAACTTGGGGACCCCATGGAGCCACTTTGGTTGGAAAATGACATTAATAACTTTTTATTTAATGTTAAAATTAAAATGTCCCAAACATGTATTGTTTTACTAAAACAATTTTTACATGGTCTTATACAATACATATTTTTGACTATAAATATTCTTCAGAAATCTAAAAAGATTTTTTACATCATGATGTTTTTTTTGTAATTTTTAGACATTAAATAAATTAAATTATTTGTGACACCATGATGATACAGCGATTACCTCATTATATAAAGATTTAAATAAAATGAAACGATAATGTAAAATCTAAGACCTACACTTGTCAAAAACCTATTCTATGGGTGTATTTATAAATCTTATAAACTTATCCTCGAAATATACTATTTTTGGACCTTTAAAATCTGAACATAATTTTATTATGATGTTACAGTTTAAAACTTTCCAAGAGTGCCCCTCCTCTCCACTTTTAAAAGGCCCCGACCTCTACCACCTTACCCACACCTATAAAGCCTTTGGATAGGCCAACCCCTGACCATTTCATCTCTCCACATCCCTCTCTTCATCATTGAATCCTCACCTTTGGGCAGAATCCTTTCCAAGGAAGCCTTTGAGCTCAAATCAAAAAGAGTTACCCGATTTAAAGGTAATGTCTTCCCTTGTTTTCTTTTGTTTTATTTTGCTTCTCCAACCCTCTAAACTCTTTTTATTATTATTTTTTTGTAACAAAACCAGTATCTTAAATATAATAGGATGTTTTTATTTGAAGTATTCGAGCTACACTTACAAACACCTTCTTCTAATGGTTAAAGAACATACGGTTTCTGTGGATGGAGAATTTCTGCCTCACGAAACGATGATTGTTCAATATTATCTTAACACCTTTCATGGTGGCCATTATAATGTAACTATATTGTATATATGATATATTTGGTATTTATATTTTCTATATTCTTCTTAATTTTATATTTAAAACATTCCTTTATGCTTTTCATGTTGTGAAAATACGATAATTTCATACGAGGAAGTGTGAACTACTGCCCCCTCAAGTTATGTGAATCGTTCATTCAATACATGGAATGTATAAAGAATGAAATTAATGAAATTATTTTACCTATAAAACATATATATTATACTGAAATTATAATATATATATCTCAATTATTTCTAATTCCATAAATATGACAATGAAATGAAAGTAGTGTTCATGCGTACGTACGGCCTACCATCTCCATGAACGGTGCATTTCATTTCTTTCTATCTAAAAATGTTATGGAATAGTATAAAATGAATATTTACTGGATATATATGATATTTAAATCATTAATACAATTCTGGAGATTATTTACTTATAACTACATGGAAAATCATTTTCAAACAAGTTCATTTTTGACTCATGTACCAAACATCGACAAAAACGTCTGATATGAACTCACATTATTAACCAATTATTATTATAAAATTATAATATGTGATATGAACTGAATAATAATATTTAATGGAGGACCGTAAGCAATTATAAATTGACCAAAGTTTATTATTCAGGAATATAATGAAATGAATAAGACAAGTCGGACATGAGGTAAGGGATCCTACCCGCTCTTTCTCTTTAAGTACACTATTTTATGTCATTACTTTTAAGCTCATCTTTCTTACAATTGGGATGTTATTTTATATTACTCTTACTTTACTTTTTATGTTCATATGATTAGAGACCCTATTTTCTCTCATCAATCCATTTTGGATGTTTTGAGTGGCGCCGTTAGGCTGTCGAATTTTCTTAAGGGATCTTACCTCTCACTTTCTTTTTAAGCACTCCATTTTATGTCGTTTCTTTTAAGGTCATATTTATTATTTTTAGGGACGTTATTTTATATTCCTAATTCTGTACTTTTTATATTCATATTACGAGAGACCCTATTTTATCTCATAAATCCATTTTTGGAAGTTTTAAGTGGCGTCGTTAGGCTGCAGAGTTTTCGTAAGGGATTTTTCATCTCACTTTTATTCCTGTGAGATTTATGCTACATTCTCCACCATTTCCTTTTAGTGGTGTATGTACTACCCATTATTCAAATATTTGTGTAATATAATTTCTATTATGAGTATTTAAATCAATTTTTTATAGTCCTTCTTTCATGGGGTGTACGTTTTGAAAGTTACCCAACTCGGTAAGGAAACCTTTCACCCTCCTCTTTTTAAAAGAATTATTCTTGTTATGTCTTTTAATTTACCTCTTATTATGTTGGGATATGTTCTTATATATCTTTATTGATGTAAAATTTATTTCCAAGTGATTAGATTCCCTATTTGTCTCATCAACTCATTTTCTGAATTTTAATGTGACGTCGTTAGGCTGTCGAATTTTTACAAGGGAACCTCTTAACCCAATATTGATTTCTTTGGGTTCAACTTGTGATTCGTGAACATGTAATCCTATGAATATGTGTGAATTACCTATTATTGTTTCACACTTAATATCCACTTATATTGGGTGTATTTTTATTTCTCACACATAATTATGTGATAGAATTATCCTTAATTTAAGGATACCATCTTTATAATGGATTTCAACTCAATTTACATTTCCATTGAGATTCATTGTTGTTATGCACCAATTCACTCTTACATGGTGTGTATACTGTCCTTTGACATATTATATCATTAATCCCTTTATTCTCATGATTTTATAATGTTCGGATTAAATGTTATTCCATACTTATTTGAATTCAAGAGTCTCTCATTTTGTTAAAAACTCATCAACAAAAATATCATTTTAAATGTTATAAAGATTCATTATTCTAAATCATTATCTTTGATGTCCATGTTTTCAAAGTAGTTTTCAGTACTTATTTATATGGAAATTTATGTTTTAAAATTATAATTCCACTAAAATCTTCAAAGTGGTATGTGACACTTTGATTCAAAAATCTCTTTTAAATGGTTTTTGAAAACGGATTGATTAATTCAATATCTTGGAATAACTTATTGTGATTGAAAATGAAATGTTGTCATTGAAATGTTTATATTTTCAATATTTTATGTGTAATGATGGTACTTGGACATTTTACGGGTGGTTACGTGATAAACCATATGACGGGTGGTGCCGTGAATACCAGGATGGGTGGTTACGTTATAACCTCCAATGCATTGGGTATGGAAGTCGGTCGTATGGCTATTCCATTAAGTATGTGTAGAATTCGACTGTATGGTTAATCCATTTAAGTATGTTTATGTCCCAGGTTACCATTATATGTTATGTATTCTTTATATGGGTTTTATGGTAATCTTTTGGTTACAAAAGGGTAAGTAATGGTCTTTTATTCTGTGAAGAGTTGTTACTAATTCATATAGGTGAAGAGTATTACTTTGGTAAAGTATTCATTGTTTACATGTTTTTGTGAAAAACTAACAGTTTTCCCTCTTTGTGTATCCTTTACTGGGATTTTTATGCTCATCCCAAGTTTTTGAAATGTTTTCCATAGGACTTAATGATTAATAGGGTCATGGATGGGATCATTGAAAGACATGCTATCTAAAAAGTGGAACTATACATGTTTCTATTTAAGTGTTTTTTTATTTTATGGAAACATAGTAGAAGTGTCTACTAGGTAATCTTTTGAGATTTAATAGTTATGAATTAATTCTCCAAAACTCTAAACCTGAAAAGATCCTCTATGTGAATTAATCATTTAATTCATGATTATGTAATGTTTAAGGCCGGGGCCTTATAGTACAGCTCTACTATAGTACATGTACAGTGTACAGCTCTGTTATAGTACCCGCACAGTGTACAGTTCTTCTCTACTGCCTACTACAGTACATACTACATTACAGCTATAGTACCCCTGGAAATATGCCTCTACCTAGTATTGAACCTGGGTCTTCAGGATGCACAAAAGTATATATCACCAACTAGGATGAGACTCATATGCTTGAATGATGTATATGATTATTTAATATACTATATACCAATTGTACATATTGTGTATACTTTTAACGTTATTTGATTAATGTGGGAGCATTGATAAATATCCATCCTTTTCTCGAAATATATATTTAATGATAATGAATATTGATTCATGAATTAAATCAATTGTTCGATACATAAGGAATTATTTGGAAATGTAGTGATGGGTGGGGCACATAATTATGTAGCCCCTTGATGCATCATTATTCTCTTTAGGTAAATCAATATGCTAGAGTTAAAAAATTATACCTATGGTTATAAACCATCCAGTGAGAGGTCATTATATTAGATCTATAATATTCCTAAGAAGGTGGTATCCATTTATTAATATTTTACAAAATTAATAATTTGGTTATTATTATCCATGTGATTTTTTCAATGATATTATCTCTATATGCATATCACGCTCAGTTTTTTTGATTAAATTTTATGTGTTTTCAGTTATTTAACTAGAAATATTTATTATTCCTTATCCAATAATGATAGTAATGTTATCGATTAAATATCATGGGTTATCAATTATTTACCTTTTTATATTGATTATGTTATTCAAATTATTTTAATGGAATTTGTGTTCAGTTATTTACCATATCATGTTGATAATTATTATGAATTTTTCATAAATTTCATTGCACCTAACCCTTTCTGAGCATTTGAGATCCCCCTTATATTTTTTCTTTCCTAGAAATCAATGACGTACAATATGATTGATTGGAACATATATTCTATATGTAACATCATTAATCTAAAAAAATATGTCTTAATTTTTTATTTCTAATGATATATGTGAATAATTTATGTATCTAATTTAAAAAGACCACTAAACCATTATGTCAATCATGATTTGATTCTTTGTATCTTATTCCAATCTAACAATGGAAGACACATTAGCAGAGTAATATGGTATGGTTTCATTACACATAGTATCTGAACTCACCCTTGTATTTTATTTCCTTTCCCAATGATACCAAGAAGTGTATTATCATTGATATTGAAGGAAATTCTAGTGGGAATGATAATGTTTTAAAATAGATGACATTATTGTATTTTATTTTCCAGATTGTAATGTGATATTAAATATATTATCTATTTTTACAAGAATACTAAATAAATTTTTCCTTCAGAATGTGATCACTTGTATCTAGTTAGATGTAATAAATTCACCATCGTCTTCGAGCAACATGGGTGGGTGTTTAAAACCATTGAATGAGGTATCATCAAAGTGACTAAATGATAACAATCCATTGATAACTTGTAAAAAACCTCAAATTTATTCATCTACGGAGGTATGAGGTCTATCCAATGGTTGTGAATAATGTAAATATACAGATAAAAACCATTAAAACACATAAAAACTTAAAAACATCACCCACATCTTGCATTCAAATAGATACATATGAGATTATAATAAATGGATATGATTATATAAATTAATTATATTTTTTAAATCATTTATGTGAGATTCCTATATGTATTAGCCAAAGGGTATAATAAATCCATCATTAGAGATGCATAGCAATGTACCAACGAATATTAAAAAATGCGACCCACAACAGAGTAGATTTAATTTATTTTTTAGAGGTAGAATGAATGTTTTAGAATAATTTATGATTCTTAGATGGAGTCCACATTTTAGTTAATGTTTGAGAGAATTACCCAAAGAAACCATTCTGAAAAATTTATCCCACTTTCATCTATCTTCATAAACTATTATCATCCTAGGATCATTGGATAATTCTGATGATCACCATATCGTCATCTCTGACTATTATAATGAATTTCCCAATATATAAAATGTAATGTTACAATTATATCTAAACTCCTACAAGTTAAAAACCTTAATATATCCTAAAAATAGCTTCAAAGTAGTTTCATTAATCATCCATTATATTTCTTGAATGTTCGTGACATATTATGAATATTGTTCTATGAGTAATGGTGGTTTGGTAATTGAAATGTTAAAATTAGGGATTTTAAAACATTTAAAATATTTACCATCCATTATAGAAATAGATCCTTCTACATCGGAGTTATTCTTACAAATGATCACTGATGCCGAGTTAATCTGAAGGATTTTTTTGAACTTATGTTATTCTTACGCAATGTTTTGGGATTTGATATAGTATTATACGCTTCTCTATCACGTTGATTTGTTCTATTGTATCATCTTTAAATATGGTTGGTGATTGCAAATATATTTTTATTATTTGAGAATATCAGGTGAAGGCATAGAGTAAATCTCACAATGTGAAATTCTTATTTTTCTAATAACGTGTATTGATATTCCTAAATCACATGTATTTATTCTTCCATAACTCCATTCTCGATAAAAGTATAGTATTACAGGAAACATGACAGAACTATTTAACTCATACTCTATGTGTTTTACCCATTTATTATTCTTATACAAACATTATAAAAAATAATTTAATCACACACTATAATGAGCCAACCCCTTATAAATGAAATTAAATTTTGAATGAATAAATTAAATAATAATTAATATAGTGATTGATAACACATTAACTATAATTCATTTGTTTATATTGGAATAATATATAATATTTTCATAATTATCTTGTTGACAAAAACCACTATTAGTCACCATAACCACTAATAATATATCAATTTTAAAGTGACAATTATTATTATTATTATATATTAAGGATTATAATAGAATATAATTTTTATATAATGAAGGTAATGTAGCCCTAACTAATAAGATCATACCCTATAAAGAAAATTTATTTGAGGTTCTGAAGGAGATTGAATTATTAGGCTATTCCCATAAACAAAATCAGGTTGAGATTCAAAAATTAAGGCTTGAGTACAACCATTTTGGGAGAATTTCAAACATATCATGATAACCTCCAAACCCATGTTGGTTAAACCAGTTTAATAATGTACCATCATCACACACATTACCCATAGAGTGTAAGTAGGTATCATAAGCGGTTATGTATCAAGACTGTTATACTAGGAATTTATATATTAATCTTATAAAAAATATTTATTATATTTTTCCATTATAATTATAACATTAAACTCATGATTATATAATGAAATTTAATAAAACTAGATTATAATATGAAGAAAAATAATTTTTTTTTCAAAATATATAGTTTCAATTAAAACAAGTATTTTTCAGTAAATATGAATTTTTTAAAGAGTTTAAATCCAAATATTTAATTTTTTTAAAAAGAAATATTATTTTTGAAATTGAAAAATTAAATTTAGATATTTTGTAATTTTACATATTATTCTGAGATAACCATGTTTTTAGATTAAAAATAAATATGGTTTAATTATACAGTATGTGTTAGGACTTGAAAATATCCAAAATTTGTGGTCATAGACACTATAAATTGAATACTAAAAAAATAGTTTTCACCTTGAAAATAATGTGTTTCTGATGTTTTTTGATTACTTTTACAAACATGTAATAGTTTCTAAAACCCATATATTTTTTTATAATGAGAATGTTCCTTAATGGAAAATTATCCTTTATTGAAGAAAAATACGATTATAAAATTTTTAATTAAGATTTTATTAATATAATAATTTATATGAAATATTTTATCTCATGAGGAAAAATTTTGTACCATATCAACACAAGAGTAAAGATCCCTTTATTAGATTCCCATAAGCTTATAGTTTTCCTCACTATATGTATGAGTGATGATATAATTCTTAGATCAAATCATATTCGTGTAGTTTGTCCATGTGGAAGTTAGATTCATTGATAGATAGATTATAACATTCACGATAGCTTGTAAAAATGTATTGGAGTTACACTCAATCCATAATTTGTGAAATCATCACTTATTTTCAATAGCCACCACATTGATAATACTAAGAATTTCAGACTAAAGGGAAGTGGTGATACTATAACGACCATAAAATCATCCCACTACTTCACCACAATGATTTTTTAAAATAACACCATAACCATAAGCTCCCACATTTTCTCTTAATTTACTATATGTGTTTCATTTTATCCAAGTAGGAAATATATAAATCCACATGAAATCCATGGTTCCATAATGGTTGATAATTACATGTAATACTAAAATGAATATGCATAGGAGAACCAAGAATTTAGTTATCAAAATATCCATCATTCCATCATTTTCTTATTCCACAGTAGAGAAAATATTTTCCAATGTAGACTAAACATTTTACTTATAATCCCCAAGAATAATTTAATTGCAAATATTCCATATATAATAATTATCCTCTAAACTAGAAACTAAAAAGAGGTTATGCATCTTCTGTAAAAGGGGAAAAATATTCAAGAAAGCAGATGATCCTAGATTCTGATTGTGTTGGGAATTATAATATCAAAAGAGTTCCCAACAACATTCCATAAAAAATATGTAGTATGACACAGTGAAAATATTAAGTAAAGACTAATACTAAGAACCTGTAGAAAAATCATTGGTAAGAAGAATGCAGTATATGACCCTCCCGAAAGTAGATTATCTGTATAGGAGAATAAAATTTATACTAAAAAAACATATCCCAATTTCGACATTCCCTTTCATATCCTTGCGATAAAAATAATTTTAAGAATTTCTCAAATTTTATGTAGGTTCCCACACAAGAGTGTCCTTACCTTTGATGAAGTCATTGTTTCAATCCAAATAAATGATTTCAGAAGTAAGTGTATGAGAAAAATATTCAAATTCACATTTTATTGAATCATTTGTGTCAAATGAAATACCATGATAGATAAGATAGATGAAAATAGGTGAAAATATTGAGTTATCTAACATTTTTTTTGGATAAGTTGATTTTGGATAAATAGTGATAATTAATAGAGACTATAGAGAAAGAGTTCTTTAGGGAAGGCTATATATAAGTGTCCAAATAATTTATATTCCCATATTTAATTCGTTTAAAAATTCTGCGTCTCACAAAATAAATATTTTTGGACTTACAAATAATAATTCTCCACATTAAATTATCCTGTAAGGATTTATTAAATTTGATTATATTTTTAATACCAACCCCACCATGATCAATTGGTAAACAACACTATTTCTTGGGGACTCTCACAAGGTTTTTCTAAATAATTATTTCAATCCAAATAATGTTTTTTGGATGTATTTATAAATTTAATAAGAGTATTTGGACATGTCTAAAGAATAAATGAGTAAACAAATTTGGACATGTTCAGATCAATGATAAGGATAACCCTCTCATCCATTGAGATTTCCTTTCCCTTCCAAGAAGCTAGCTTATTATTGACCTCGATAAAAACATGATAGTAATTTCAAGAACATGGTAATCCACAAAACATGGGGAAGCATAGAAAATTAAAATTAAAAACACCTTATATGATTCCCTTCTAACTAATGATGTCATCTTTTCTAGCCGACGTTATTTTTTTCCAAGTATAAGAAATACATAATCAAACATATCTATCACCCTGATGAATTCTCATAATGAAGAAGAGTAACTTTTATGTTATTTCTGTTTCTATTGTCACTTGGAGTGAGAAAAATGATGCCATCATTATAAAATAAGTGAGTGGGGGAAACAGGGCCTTTGGCTGCTCTAATGAACATTATATTGTTACCACTTTCCATTAGTATAATGAGATAACTTATGTAATCTTAAAAAATGGGGAAGATGAGGGATGAGAGAGTTTCAAAATGCATTGAACCTTTAGTAAATTTGAAATAGAAATTAGGGGATCCATTAATAATCATGGAGAAATGTGAATATCCTAGAATAGTTCGAACCCAATTAATAATGATTTCATCAAAACCAAAATTTCATAAAAACATACTGATAGAACCCCAGTCTAATGTATGAAATGATTTTTTGAAATCAATATTGAGATTAATGTTACCCCTGGTGGGTTTCCAAATAATAAAGTTGAATTTAGAATTAACAATAAGGAAATCATGAATAGTTTTACCTTTGATGAAACAAAACCGATTTGGAGGCACAACTCTATTGGAAATAATGGAGAACCTTTTGGAAAAAACTTTAACATTGATTTCATAAATAATTTTAAAAATAGACATAGTATTTGAATGTGAATATTAATAACTTTATCCCATTAAGGAATGAGTTCCAAAAATTTAGCATTAATTCCCTATGTTAACTTCCCACCCTTGAGAAATGACTGAAATGCCTGAAAAAATAAAAATTAATACTCCCTAAAAGATTGAAAAATTTATATTGTGAACCCATACGACCTAGGATATCATACAGTGTTTAATCCAAAAATATCATCTTTAAAATAAAATTCAATTTGAATATCAATATGATTTGAATTATCCTAATCATTAATGCATCTAGGAAGAATTACATCAATTATATCAATACTAGCAATAGTCCCATAAAAAATATTATTGAATAACGAAACAACAAGACCATTATAGTCTTATTTTTATCAAGAAACACCCCATTATCATTGATAATATCTATGGGTCGATCGATATTCCTGAAACATTTAAGAGAGTCAAACAAATGTGTTCAGATCACCTTCTTCGATCCATTTGACTATAAAAGACTCTCTTTTCATGCATTATTTATTGTTTAAGAGATTATTTAGATAATGTATAATGTTTTCATACTACTCAGGACCTACTGAAAAATCATCACTACTATCACTCTCCATAATGATATAAATAAATGATACATGTTGAGTTATGTTTTCCTCCACATGGCTAAAGTTCTCATGACTCTTAAATCTAAATCATTACATAAGAAATTTGAGCATAATAATGCAAGCTAGGGAATAATCCATGTAGTTTAAGGAGTTCTCTATTTCTTAAATAACTTTTTTAAATTCAATATGAAATATATAGTTATTATTTAATATGAAAGGGAGAGATGGTTTCACCTCTCCATGGATAAGATTTACCAAAATAGGATGGTGGTCTGAGTTAATTCTTTCAAGAGTGAAGCATGAAATAGTGACCCAAACATCAAGGGCCACCACATTAACAAATTCCATTTCTAAACTATTGGAAACCACTATATTCAATCTATTATTGTACCATGTATATTTAATAATAACATGATTGAATTCATGAGGATTTTTATCCTCTATATGTTTCACGAATTCTCGTGGTGATGTAGAAGAGCTAACCATGCCAATATTTTCATCTGGGTTGAGAGTAGCATTGAAATCACCATGAAGAATCCAAGATTCCTTCTCTGTTTTACTTAAATAAATTAAGTTCAATAATACATTTCATCATTCATGATAACCATTTTAATAAAAAAATAAAAAAAATGGTTTCATTCTCAAAAAATTTTATCAACGAGTAACCGTTTCTCTATAGATCTACAGAGAGCAACTCCATAATGTAGAAAAATAAAAAACCCAAATCATTTTTATATGATATTGGACATAATAGTGCTAACGAGTTGGTATCCCATTTTTTAAAGAGCTAAAAACTTCTCATAAAAACTCCTCTTGGGTTTAAAAAGGAAAAGAAGATCAGGACAGTGCTTATTAACAAATATCATATGATAGATTACTATCTCAGGGATGAATAGTCCATAAAAATTATAGAACATAATATTCATTTAAATTTGTATTTGGAGCTAGAAATTTCATTCATCTTACCATCAGAGTGTTTGTTCTAGGCGGATCTCATAATTTCAATAGATTTATCTTCATCTATAATTTTAACAACATATTTCTTGCATGGAGTTTTTATATTGGGTCATCCTAATTCTGTTCCATGATTGGAAACTATAGTGAGAATTCCCTTTGTACTTCCCTCGGATGTAGGTCCCAAAATGATATTATCCTGATCTATGATGAAAGAATTAACTCTATTCCAAACTGAAATTCATGCATTAATTCGAACATAGATAGTAGAAGAACACCCTTTATTTAAAAGGATTTCAAATTTTGAATCCTTTTGATATTGAGAAGAAGTTGTCCTAAAGTCTTTTAGAATGATTACAACAAGAGATGAAGGATTATATTAGTCATTGTCTCTAGTGTAATTTACTAGGTTCACCTCCTATAGAATATAATTTATTTGAGGATTCTTCTCAGGACTAGAGAAATAATGAATAATTATATAGTTCAATGTTAGCCATTTGATTCCACAGTAGCCTTGTAATGGTTGTTTCAGTCCTCCTATACAGATAATCCAACATGATAATTATCTGTAATAACCACTAGTATTGTAGAGATCCTCTCTAGGCCTGGAAACCAAATTAAGACCTATAGAGTTCATGGTTAGGACAACAAATTTTAGAGTTTCTTTTTAATGGTTTTTTCCTCTTGTAGATATAAGATAATATTAGTAGTATCAATTTGGGAGATTAAAATAAGTTCCTTTATCAAAGAGATGTTGAGTATGTTTTCATCCTATAAAGATTCAATAAAAATATTAATGTCTTGAGAAAATTCAATATATATGTATTCATATTTCTTGTTCATAATTCCTGCACCATCTTCTTCATCACTAACATCCTAGGAAGCAACACATGAATTTTTATTTTCAGGATGATAGGCTGAAACATTTTAATTCCTAACAAAGTATTCATCATTGTGTTCTCATAGTGGAATAATAAGGCACACAACATCATAGATAATTTCAATAAAAATGTCTTCATCATCATTGGTTGTTACTCCAGTGTAAACCACACTTCCACTGAAAGGACCTTGTAATAGAATATTTTTGAATGGTTGAGGAATTTCATTTTAATCTTCCTCTTCATCAATAAGTGAGTCCTAATATTTTCCCTTGATTTTTTAACATTATAAGAACATGATTGTATTTTAACCCACTGTAATAGTTCTTCATTTCTAAGAAGATCATTTTTCCTTGGGCAATAACTTTTCCTTTCTTCTTGCTGCTTACTTATTTCCATGCATTGCCATAATAAAGATGATTCAAACTCCTCTAGATAAATATATAGTTAGAGATAATGTTCCCTATAATTAATTATAAGTGAAAAATGGGATCATACTCATACCCTTCCATTATATCAATCATATTTTCATTAGAAATAATGTTATTAGAAACCAGTAGATTTACATAAAAATAAAAAACATCCAAGGTTTAATCATATAAAAAATATTCTCCATAAAGTGTAATTTAATACATATTTAAATGATTTCTAATTCATGTACAAAGATCATTTAAAATATTAGTCTTATAATACACCGAGTTCTAGCCAATAATCTAACCCAAATATTTATAGAAGAATTCCTTTGATTCAAAGGATTGATGATAATATTCCAATCTGAAATCCTCTGCGTTGTAGGATTCAAATTAACATTAACAATATTCTATACTAATATAGGGAAATATTTAATTTTCATAAGTATATCAATTAATCCTCTTCAAATAAAAATCAACTTCCACTCAATGACTCCCCAAAATTGTGAAATCATAGATTTGATATCTTTATTGGCCATGGGTCATCTCCCGCAGAGAATAAAATATGTTTAGAATTGGGAATTTACATAGGTAGAGTCTTTATTGAAGTAATTATATATCAGTGATGAATGAGAATCCACTATTATACATTTTTAATCAATGGGGTCTAGGAAGATCATTTTCGATGGAATTCACATCCGAAGCATTTCCATAAAGTAAATTCCTTTTATTTTCGGTATCCTTGAATCCACTTTAAGATTTAGGATTTCCAAAGGAAGAATTTAAATTTATGAATATTTCCATACCATATCATTGAAAGGTCAATCCCATTCAGAGTGAAACTCTTCCATGATATAAAGAATGTTTATTGAAAAGAAGAATCATTATAGATTGTCTTTGGAAATCTTGTAGTATTTTCCAAAAAAATCAATTGATAATGAAATCCATCATCCTATGTAAAAAATTTGAGTGTGCATAACACACAACTCCCCTCCGGGTTCCATTTCCAAGAAAAGAGTGTGACACATGTTCCTAGGCTATGTTGTGGATTTGAATCACCATGTGGTAAATAAAATTGTGTTTGAGTCTAGATGGACTCAAGCCTACACCAGTTCCCATGTAGAGTGAGGGGTGCATCTAGAAGGTACAACTCTCCAAAAAATATATAACATTTTAATGATTAAAACATAATTCCTTAAAATAATGAATCACTTACACATCATGAATATTTTATCCTGAAGGGTTTATATTCCTAAACAACTAATATATTTAAAATCACTCAACATAAGAAGAAACTTTAGGAAAAGTCAATGGTATAGTTTGTGGTTTTAATCATTTTATCAATTAGTGTCCTAAACAATAGTTTAGTGTTGAATGTGGGTTCCCTAGGCCCAACATGTATTGTACATTTATTACCACTACATGTATGCAGTTTATTATATATACATGTGTTTCTCTTGCCATAATAGGGTAGGTAATTCTGCATCCACTTGGTTTATGGAAATTTCCTTAGATTACATATCATATCAACCGGTTATAATAGATACTAGACTATAATGAGAACCCCAAGATGTCATTAAAGTACTCTTAAAGTAATGTGTTTTGGTCCAGTTACATCATTATGAAAGGAAAAAGATGATGTGTGAACATCAGCTGCTGGGGGATCATAAGAATTGATATGTCTCCTCATGAAGTCCTTACTTGATTATCACACGATATTGAGATCATGAAGACTGAGCCACATAATAAGAACAACACATAATTAAGGTTTCATTGGTTGTTAATATGTACTGACATGTGTAATGGTCTCCATCCTTAAGATCATTATCAATGAATGTCATTGAATTGCATATTTTTATGAAAGGCTAAAACTATGGTGATAAAGTCTTCGTGAGTTAGATTGTGTTTGGTAAGTCATTGGTGACATGACATTGACTGAATTATCAAGAAATGATTTTTTCCTTCCAAGCTCAGGAAGACATATCATATGAATGGTTGATTAGGATAGTTTCACCTTCATTAAATACATGTCCATGGAAAAGGAATGTATAACTATCTGGACATATCAACAAATAAAATAAAGAAAGATTAAGGATGATGAAACTACTGTGCAATATTCTTTATTGACATATCAATGAAAAATATAGTATATTACGCAGACCATGTTAGTAGGAAGGTAGTCATTTATTTTACATTATTTTTTCTCTATAGGGGCCTCGATGGGTTTCTAGACCTTGATCTTGGTTGGTGGATATTATTCATTTCTATTGAGATAATGGCTGAGAGGGTCACACACTTTATCTCTTTGAGATACATCCATATTTTTTTAATAGGAATATAGAACATGGTGGGCCTTGCCAATGGGTCCGAGTATTATCCATGTTCTATGGATCACCATATAAAAAATAAATTCCTTAATTTATCACGTTTGGAATAATTTTTCAAATTTTTTTGTAACATATATTTACAAGTGATTAAGTAAATACTAAGACAAAAAATTATTCAAATGGATTTAAATATCCAGGGTTTGTTAAATATTTTCAAGAGAAGTGATTCTATTTAAAGACTCATGTTTATCATACAATATATATATATATAATTATATATTGTATTTATTGATAAATTTAAAAATAATATTTATGGAATAATAAAATTTCACATAAATAAATATCTATAATACTTATATATAGAATATCTATTACATGGGGGCCAGGATCCCATACCAGGTATTCTAGATATCATCTATATAAGTAAGAGAGAGACTCTCTCTATGTAACTATTCATGTGTCAAACTTGAGATCCTCTATCTCCTCCAGGATTATAAAGAGATATTCTCTCAAGAAAGGAAGAACATCATGTTTATCATTCTTGGATCGAAGACACTTTACTTTTGGTGATCATCGTTGTGTCAAAGAGTTCATTGTTGTAACTTGCCAGCAGCTAGATTTCAACTAACGACACATGACTATATTTGAGACCCGTGTGTGGATGTTATAGAGGGATTCGACATCGGAGTCGTCAAGCAATGGTCGCCAGAATCCTGTGAAGAACTTCTTCACATCAGATCCTAACAAGGTACTTGTTTGTTTTTATTTTTGTGCCCTATTAAATCCGTGTGCGGTCCTCGGACCGTACCAGGATAGTTAACATGGGAAAACGTTGTAACATTACTCCAATGATGCGAGAATTATTAAATTCCCAGCCAATCGGCTTTCGCTGCCATTCCCGGTACATAACAGTGGTATCAGTGGGACGTGTGGTTCCATAGAGTCAAAATAAAAATTAAATTGTATTAAATTTAAGTAAGGGGCATTAAATTAGTTACAATGGATCCGACCACAAGTCAATCCATTTAAGAATTGCCGAGTTATGGCCATTTTAAAATTTTAATAGGATCGATTTCATCGGTTTTAAATTGTCAGAATTAATTTAATAAATAACACGTTTTAATTTATTATATGCATTCTTCAAAATACCAAAATCTAGCCATGATATGGCCTGAATCTGATTGTTGAAATATTTCCATTGTTTTTTTGAGTAACATAAAAATATTATGAGATAATATTATTTTATTTTACTCCAAAAAAAAATAAATTTAAAATTGGTTCTATGAAGTGTTGGGGTCAAGTCTGATATAATTTTTTTACTGAATGTCAATATAAAAAAATAAAATATTTTTTGAGAACAAGACCCCATTTTGGGTCTTCTTGTTTTTTATAAATAAAAAATGGGGAAAGGATTGTTGATTTTCCCTAATGTAAAAATTGAAAAAAAAAGGAAAGATGATCCCTAAGGGGTTTCTTCAACGGGAAATGAGACATCTGCCTCCATCCCTTTGAAACCTAGTGGTGCTCCCACCATGGAATGCGTCACACTGCGCCTCCCTTTGGGCACTCCGGATCCCTCCTCATCGTCGCCATCCTTTAACTCTCTGGGTCTTTACGCCACCTCCCGGAGCACTCGCACCATCCTGCACTTGGACATAGATGCTCCCTCACCTCAATAATGCTAGAATGAGCTCCCAGATCTTGCCACTCATGGTCTGGGTATACCAGTAGTGAACCACCCATAGGCCCCACTTGGCTGCCACACTTGTCCCACTCTGGACCGTCTCTGGCACTCTGCCACCAGACCAGGACCTACCGGACCAGGCCACCACCCATGCTGCTTGCCAGTGTAGTGGGCCACCACCCATGCATTTGGCCGGAGTAGTGTGCTATCGCCCTCCCGTCTGGCCAGAGTAGTGCCCCACCACCTTCACACCTCATCGAAAGTCACAACCGTCGTGGGGTATTGATGGACCTAGAGGATATTCCGCGATTAATCCACGGTCAAGACAAGGTCACACTTCAGCCATGCCACTGTCACCCCATGGTCACCCCCATGGTCACACCACGGTCACCCCGCGGTCATGCCGTGTTCACGCCGCGGCCACGTCCCATTCACTAGACAGTTAGGAAACAGTCACAGAGTGGTCACGCCACAGTCGTGCCATGATTAGGCCATGATTAGACTCTTCTCATGTAATATATACTCATGGATGTTCACGATCAAAGTGATGTCCTTCCCGGCTAAAGGTAACCCCGATAATTAGTTTTATATATTTATTTTTTTAAATTAAATAAATTAGAATTATTCTAGGGTTTAGGTTTGACTAAAAATACAAAAAATTAATTTAATTATGTTTAATTAAGGTTAAAATTAAATTAATCGTTTAATTTAGTTTTTAAATTAAAATTAAATTATTTGTTTAATTTTAGTTTTGGTGATAAAATTAAATTAAACAGCTAGAATTGATAAAAATAAATTAATTGAATTTATTTAAATTCAATTAAATTTTTACAGCGCCCTCGTACTATATAACTTTTATTGTAGGTAAATTTATATTGGTATTTATTTATAAGGAATGGTCTTGAGAAAGAGATTGAACCATGCATGTATTGTTTATTTGTTTACGTAATTATCATTCAATTATTACGATGATTGTAATAATTAATTAGATAAATGATGGTCTGCAAATCTTCTTTTAATTCATATGTGTATATGGTCCTATTTATCTATTGCACTAATTGTATTTTGTACCCCTAGACCACCCCCATGCCTACGTGCGAGTATATTTGAAATTAAATGATAATGATCTGAGGTGCACACCCCACCAAGTTGATCTAGTATTCTAGATGGGAGTCCAGTGCTTTTCACTGGTCTAGCTGTGACGTGCGTCAGGTGTCGACTCATTTATGGATGCCCCTAGGTCAAGATTGATCAATTTATGGATCAATCATAATAGAATGATCAAGACCAGTCAAATTTTATGATTTACCTTTATGATTTTTTTATTGTTTTATGTGAATGTATGATTATTGATTAATCACATAGAACAGTAATCAAGATAAAACTGCATAAAAAGTGAAAAATGTATTTCTATTGCATGTACAGTTGTGAATACAATATATTTTGAACATATAAATAGAAAAATTTTATATTCATCAATAAATATAAAAAATCCCACAAAGATATATTATGTACAAAAGATTTCCATTTCTCACATCTAAACAAAACTGGGTACTTTCAGTTCTCATCCTCCATAGTTGAGAATGCCTCTTACTACTGGGAATTTTCATGACAGAACATGGTTTACATAACTAAAGTTTGTAGACAAGGATTAGACATAGCTAACATGATATCTCATTAGAGGCAATATGTTGAGGGAATCTAGTTCAGATTCCAAAAGCTGGGACTATACTAAACAACACCAAGAACCACAAGTCAAGTGGTTGGCCATCCTACTGCATACATTCAAACCCTATGAGTAGTGGAATATCCATAAATTGTAGACTATGCGAGACGTTTTGAGGATACATTCAACTAGAATAATCAAGTGATAGAGTATTCTAAATTTAATAGTGGGGCCTATAAGGGTTCGAAAATACAGTGGGAGACATTAAATGATATAATAATTTATTAATAAGAAATGTTAAAAAGTAATAAATATAATGTACTAACTTCTAAATGATTATTTAATATATATTTAAAATGGAAATCACCAACACCACAAGTACATTATCACTACGATCGATTTTAGATAAAGAAAATATCCTGACCGAAAATAACATCCAGTAGTGGTACATGTTCTTGTGCATAGTACTACTTGATGAAAGGAAGTTATATGTGCTAGAATCTGTTGTACCTACTGAGCCACCACAGTGAGAAAGTAAAGGGGAAAAATATAAATGGAGAAAGAATGTAGATGATTCCATTGATGTTCAATTCATCATTTATTCATCCATGTCCAACCAATTACAAAAAATTAATGAGGATGAGGATGCCTACAAGATGCTTTCACATATCCAAGAATTATATTTGGAGAGGGCCGGGTATGAATGGTATGAGATCTCAAGTTCCCTTTATATGTGCATCCTAGCAGAAGGGCACCAAGCCGGTCCTCATGTACACATGATGATTGGGTATAGTGAGAGTCTTGATGCCCATGGGTTAAAATTGAAACAAGTACTAGAAGTGGATCTTATTGTTGCCTCTTTACCACTAAGCTTCTTGACATTTATTATCAATTATAACTTGATTGATATGAAAAAGTCTCTCCCGAACGTTTTGGATTTAGTTTTCCAATATTACAAGGATATGAAAAATACCAATTCATCTTTCCTTTTAGTGAATATGAAAATAAAGGGAAAGGAAAAATGGTCTTAGCCCAAGTCAAGGAAAAAGGAACAAATTCATAGTCCAATAAAGATGCCAAATATTCATAGGCAAAGTATTGAGCATGAAGCTATTTTAATCGGATGTAGAAGGAAAGGCCACTGGAAGTAGATAAACTAAGTTGGGAAGAAGAAGAAAATCTAGGATTATACTTTACATATTTTTTGATTGAATGAAATATATCATTATCTACAAGTTGGTTATTGAATATGGCATGTGGGTCACACATTTTTTTCATATACATGAACCATGTATGTTCAAAAAAAAATTAAAAGGTGATGTGGATCACCAAGATACAAATGGTGCAAGTTTTGAAGCCTTGGCAGTGGGAGACTATCACTTAACTTTTCTATGTTGTTTGATTCTTGTTTTAAAAAACTGTTATTATGTACCTTTTGTTACGAGGAACATTATATATGTGTCGATTTTAGGCACTATGGGATTTTATTTAATGTTTGAAATAAATGTTTTCTATTTTATAGGTATAAAAAATGTTATGGTATGGAACTTCTTAACAATGGTTTATACATGCTGAAACTCGAGAACCCCAAAATGGTAATCAATGACAAAGATAGCCAACAAGACTCATATATCACCAGTCTTTGGCACTACATGCATGTTCACAAAAATGAGAAGAGATTTCAAAGATTACATTAAGAATTGTATTTAGGCTCGGTATAGTTAGAACCCTTGGATGTGTGTCAAGCATGTTTACAAGGAAAGATGAACAAATCACCTTTATCAGGAATGGTAGAAAGAGCTAATGAAGTATTGGAATTAATACATACAGATGTATGTGGTCCATTTCTAGTAGAGGAAAGGTGTGGGTTTTCATACCTAATTACTTTTAATAATGACTATAGTAGGTATGGATATATCTAATTAATGGGGTTTAAGTTTGATTTCTTTCAGATTGTTATGGAATACTAAAAATGAAGTAGAAAACCTACTTGGGATGAAGTGAAAAGCACTCCGCTCAGATCAAGGTAGATAATATCTTAACCAAGATTTCATTCATCACTTGAAGGATTGTGGGATTGTATCCCAACTCACTCATCCATATATACCATAATGGAATGGTGTTAATTAATAGATGAATATGTCTTTTCTTGACATGGTCAGATCAATGATGAGTCATGCAACTCTTCTGTTATCCTTTTGTGGATACTCATTTAAAAAAGCAGCATATTCCCTTAACCGAATACCAACTGAAGCTGCATATGGGATTCCATATGATATATGGTATGGAAAGAATCTCAGTATGATCGAATTACATGTCTGGGGGTGCGAGGAATTTTTTAAGACATTACCAAGTGACAAATTATCATCCAGAAGCAAAAAGTGTATCATTATAGATTATCCTATGGAATCTAGAGGATCTTAAATAGATAACCCATTAAATAGAAACGTTATTGTTGAAATATATGACATATTTCTAGAAATGGAACAAATTTATATTATAAATAGTGGGAGAAATATTGAATTTTATGAAGTTAATTCTCTAGATGCCCAAGAGTTGGTAGAGGAAAAATATTCACTAGTGAAATTGAAAGAATATGTTGTTCCTGAGACACAAATACTACGTAGGTCTACACGGGAGATTATGGAACTAGAGTGTTATGGTTTTATTACCATCAAGTTAGGAGACAAAGTAGTCCTTGAGGATGATGATCCTGTAACATACAAGGAAGTAATTTAAGGGAAAGAAGCATCTAAATGGAAGGAATCCATGAATTTTGAGATGGATTCCATGTACCAAAATCAATTTTGGATTTTTTGTAGACCCTCCAGCTGATGTAAAGAACATTGGATTTAAATGGGTATTCAAGAAGAATCTGGACATGGATGGGGAAGTTAATTACTTTAATGCAAGACTAGTTGCAATGGGTTTCAGGAAATTTCAAGGAATTGACTATAATGAAACCTTATCATCAGTTGCAATTCTTAAATCCATCAGGGTATTTCTTGAAATAATAGCGTTTCAAGATTATGAAACTGGAAAAATGGATGTCAAAAATACTTTTCTAACTGAGAAGTTGGTTGAAGATGTTTATAGGACTCAGCCTGAAGGGGTTTTCAAGTCAAAGACTGAAAATAAAGTGTAAAAGATATAGAGATACATTTATGGATTGAAGCAGACATCGCATTCATGGAATTCTCTTTTGGATGAGGCCATAAGAGAATTTCATTCTGTCAAAAATGAATGCGATCATTGTGTCAATAAAAACGATTAATGGGATGCCATTGTCTTCCAAGTGTTAAATGATGATGACATAATTATTATGAGAAACTAGGTTAAAGTATTATAGTCAGTTAAGACTTGATTAAATGAATACTTCTCCATGAAATACATAGGTGAAGTAGCCTACATTATATGGATCAAGATCTATCAAGATAGATATCAAAGGCTACTTAGGATAAGTCAAAGTAAATATATTGAAAAGGTACTCAAAAGGTTCAATATTGAACCATATAAGAGAGGCTTTTTTGCCTATGCCACAGAGTATAAATATCTCCAAGAAAATGTGTCCACAAAAATAGGATTATCTTGATAGAATGAGAAGAATCCCTTATGCCATGATAGTGGGATCTATCATTTTTGACATGATATGTACTGGAATTTATGTCTCCTTTGATTTAAGAAAAGTGGGTTGATATCAATCCCATCTATGAGAGATGCATTGGAAAGATGCTAAAACTATCCTAAAGTACTTAAGAAGTACTAAGGATTTGTTTCGAGTGTATGTAGGAGATGAGGAACTGGTAGATGGGGGATACAATGATGCTAGTTTCCAGACATATCATGATGATCTAAAATTGTGGTCAGGCTACATCGTTTTCCTGAATGTTGGTGTAGTGAGTAGGAGAATCTTAAAGTGATTTCTGTTTCCGATTCAATAATAGATTCTGAATATATTTCTTCATTTGATGTAGAAAAGGAAGGAGTCTATATTGGTAGATTTATCTCATAAATTGGTGTTGTTACTGGTAGTGCAGACCCTATTCCAGTATATTGTGATAATACTACTATTGTGGTGCTTTCCATGGATCCCAGGTGTCACCAGAGGAAAAATCATATCCTTCAGAAGTTTCATATCTCGATCGATTTCACTCAAAGGGGTGAAGTCGCAGATAGCGGAGTATCCACATAGGACAATGTGGTAGACCTCCCCCCCGGACTAAATCCATTTCTCAGTAGAAGCATGATTATCATATGAGAGATAGCAGATTGAAACCTATTAGTAGTTGTCTCTTGTGTAAGTTGGAGTGTTGAATGTTGGTTCCCTAGACCCAACTTGTATTGAACTTTGATTATCATAACACGTATGCAGTTTATTATATATATAAGTGTGTTTATCAATCCATAATAGTGTATATATTCTACATCCTCTCTGTTTATGGCAATTTCCTTAGGTTACATATCGTATCTTTGGGTTATAGCAGATCCTAGGGTATAATGAGAACTCCAAGATTCCATACTAGTAATATTAATGTAATGTCCTGTGGTTTAGTTACATCATTATGAAGGTACATAGATGATGTGTGACCATCAGGTGTTGGGGGATCATAAGCATTAAGACTTCTTCTCTTGAAGTTTTCACTTTATGATCTCTAGTTATTGAGATCATGAGGACTGACCCACATAATAGGAACACCACTTTTTTTAGGTTTCATTCGTTGTTCCTATCTACAGACACGGTTAATGGTAACCATTCTTGAGATCATTATCAATGAATGTCATTTAATTTCATATTTGGATACAAGGAGAAAACCATGGCGATAAATTCCAAGAGAGGTAGTTTGTGTTGGGTAAGTCATTTGTGAGACGATATTGATTGAATGATCAAGATCATATTTTTTTCTTCTTAGTTGAGGAAAGATATCTCAGAACTGGTAGATTATGATGGTTTCACCTTCATTAAATCCATTTCCATGGTAGAGGAAGGTAAGAACGTCCGGACATATCAACAAATAAAATAAAGAAATATTAAGGATGATGAAACTAAGGTGCATTCTTCTTTATTAAGATATCGATGATGAAAAGACTATATTACATAGACCATTTTTGTTGGAAGGTAGTAATTGATTTGACTTTACCTTATCTCTATAGTGGCCTCGATGGGTTGATAGACCTCGCACTTGGTCGGTGGATATTTTTCACTACAATTGAGATAGGGGCCTAGAGGGTTACACACTATAGCGCTTTGAAAATCTGTCCTATTCTAGGAAAAATGAATGTAGAAGTTGTTGGGACCCACAAATAGGTCCGAGTATTATCCATGTTCTATGGATCACCAAGTAATAAATAAATTCATTAATTATTCATGTATGGAATAATTTGTTGATTTTATTTATAATATGTATTTACAAGTGATTAAGTAAAAACAATGATAAAATATTATTCAAACGGATTTAAATATTTAGGGTTCGTTTAATATTTACAGGAGAAGTGTGTCAAGTTATAGACTCATATTAATCACGTAATATATATATATATATATAATTACATATTTTACTTTGAAATAAAATTATAAATATTATTTATGGAATAATTTAATTTCACATAAATAAATATTTATAAAACTTATACAGAGAATATCTTTTACATATGGGTCAGGAACCCATATTGGGTATTCAAGATATCCCCTATATAAGTAAGATAGAGGCTCTCTCCATGTAACAATTCATTTTCAAACTTAAGAGATTCTCTCTCCTTCTGGATTCTATAGAGAGATTCTATCAAGCATGGAAGAACATCAAGTTAATCCTTCTTGGATCAAAGTCTCTTGCCATGCGGTGATCATCATTGCATCGGAGAGCTCTTCAGTGTACCGCGCTAGCACACCAATTCAAAAGAACGATGCATAGGAAGATTCAAGAGGCATGTGTGGATGATATAGAGGGCTTAGATGTCAAAGTCTTCTAGCAATGGTTGATGGCATCCTATGGAGAACATGCGCACGTCCGATCTAAATAAGGTACTTATTTATTTTTATTTCTGAGCTATGTTAAATCCACGTGTGGTCCGCAGACCGTACCAGGAGAGTTCATGAGAGACGATGTTGTAATGTTTCTCTGGTGATGTGAAAAATTTCAAATTCCCGGACCATCGGCTTCTGCTTCCCATCTCGGTACCTAACATTTAGAATATAATAAACAATCAATGTACTAACACAAACCATTCATACATAAATATCACATCTTATTTTATGAATATTTAATACATATTATTATAATCTATGCCAAAATCATACAGGTCTAGTGTATTTGTAAACAAGGATACTTAAAAACTTTTTATTGAGTGATATACATCATATTTCACTATTTTCTTAATAATTAGAACCCCTATTATAAATATCATTCATAAAACCTACGTTCATAACTTATGGGAGGGAAATAAAAGAGTGGGTGACATCAAATTCATTAAAATGGAAAACAAATTACATTATAGTGATCACATAAACATACCATGACCATAATGGTATAAGAACATGATCATATCATTTAAAAAACATACCCTTCATACAATGATAATAATCCAAATTCAAGAGAATGTCATGATATTTTAAAATACATCAATCAAAATGTAATCAACGAAAATGATCCATAAAACATAACATTGGAATAATACATATGTTTTTTGGAATATAAATAAGATTAAGAAATTATTTCCTTCAATGTAAAGGATTGAAACCTATACTATAATAGTGGATCGATTTCACTCCCCAAATCATCATATATATAGTCAAGGATCATTCCTTAGATTATCATAGTGGACAAACCCACTTACTAAACTAGGATCACTCACCGTTCCAATAATTATAATCTTTTGAGATATCCATTTTTACTTAATTTATTGGTTGAAAATATAATTCCATTCCCACCCATAACCCTTAAAAATACTATTAATTTACCCCCAAAGATCATGTATAATTCATCATGTCATTACTCTTGAAAAAAAAAGTTTTCATAAACATTTCTATATAGAATAATAGCATAACCATGGGAAAATAAATATGCATCCTAAAGGTTCCATCATACAAAAAATAACCCATGGTAAAGAAATGGGTTCCATAGAATCATCCTTAAATCCTTTTCATTATAATACATCCAAATAATTGATGGTATCATACTGTTACATCACCATAATATCTTAATTAACATCAAAATATGTTATCTAAAATGTGAATAAGATTATAAGTTATTAGAATTATTTATTGAGTAAAATAACCATTTCTATTTCGAAATAATTTTTCAAATTTAAAAATTTCAGAAAAATGAAAAAAATATTTTCAGATGAAAATGACCATGGAAAATTTTAATTAAATGTTCAAACTATGAGCGATATTGATAGTGTGATATTTTTTCAATTCCTTGTACATTAAAACAATGACGATTTTCACAATTTTAGCAAAAATTTAAATGGACCATATTCATAAACTCAGAAGATTATTCATTTTAAAATATTTTTTAAAAAGTAAAAAAAAATTAAAAAATAATTTCAAAATTAATGGTATTGTATTATAAATATTCATGAATAAATTTTTAAGAAAACAAGGACATGTATGATAAATATTCTTGAACAAATAGGAAATAAAATCTATATTCCATGGAACCAGTTTTTTCAATCATTTTAAGTAAAAAAATTGATGAAAATAGTACTATTAAATGAATACAACATGAATAAATAGAAAATAATAAATTAAATAAAAATTAATCATATTTTTATCATAAAATTCATCATTGTAAATTCAATCATAAAAAATCCTTGTAAATAATGAAACTGTAACATAAAAACCTTACTTTAACTTCCACATACCTTGAAAATTCTCCAAACTTCTATATAATAAATTAAAAATTATTATAATTATAAAATAGAATCATTTATATAAATTTAAAATCATATATGATACTCTTATAACATTTCAAAAAATATTTATTAATAACTCTTAATTAAACCTACTATTTTCAGCTGTTAACTGTTTCATTTTTTTCATGTGAATTTTGGTTTGGAAGATTCATTCCTTCTACTTTTGTAATGGTTAAATCATAGAGAACAAATTAAAAATGAAATAAATTTCATATAAATTTATTATAGATATATACATTTAAATTATTTCGTAAAGGATATAGATATAAAAATGAATAACACTTAGCATGGAGATGGTAAACTGTATGTCTACAGGAATATTGATTTAACTTTTTGACGGATGGACCGAAAGAAGGATAAATAATAATTCATATTTATAAGATAATTTTATATCATATATTTCTTGGATAATAATTAAATATATCCTTATTACCATTCCCTTAAATTAGATACTAAAAATAGATCACATCACTTCATGGGGGTGCTTTTCCACACGCACACATGAGCTATGTTATCATCTTCCATGGGATGGGAAGATGGTTGATAAGGGATTTTACAAACCAGTATATATTTTTTTATATTTATGATGAAAAATTTCATTATTTTTATTTGAATACATTTTATTTATTCGATGTATAAGTTTAAAAAAATTGAAGACACTCGGTTAAGAGTTATGCAACATTGATGAAAATCCACTTTGGCAAACACCTTATGACATGGAGGGGTGGTCATTTGGAAAGAAAATATGATCTACGATGTGGTGAATAAATATAATAATGTTATATTGTAGATATTTTTTATGATATACACATCAAAAGGTGTGATGAATATAAGAGAATAAGTTCTTTTTTTAAGTGAGTAGAGGGGAAAACTTGGAATTATATATAGTATAATATTAATATAATGTAGTATTAATGAAAAAATGGATCCAAATTTATATAATTCATATATAATATGAGTATGAGTCACTATAATATCATCAAATTAATTGGGGACATTTTTATCTATGTTTTCACCTTATCCTTTTGTTTTAAACCTATGTTAGCCTTTTTGACAACTACCAGAAAATCAATGTTTTTCACAATTTAAGGGTCATGTAAGTTACCATAAAAAGAAAATTGATCAATAAGTGGACCATGTGTTATATTTTGGTCCACATATCATTCACATTTCTGAAGATATAATGTTCATATATTTTAAATCATTTAATAATATATTATTTATCATAAAATATCATTAATGTCAATTTTGGAACTCGTTATTTAATTTGACATTGAATACCAATTAAATAAAAATGAATTGTAATATAAAACTATCACAATTAAAAAATAATATATATTTATCTAAAAAATTCTTCGAACAAAATAATACATCATTATTTTTATTTTTTTAATATTTTTAAAATTATTTATTAAATTTGTCTATTAATTGAATAAATATTATGGCAGTGGTCGTAAGGATTTAAGGTAATTATTGAATCATGAAAAATTTCAAATATATTTCCATGATAAAACTAACTAATTAATATTTCAAATAAACATTGAGAACCCCAAATAACATATTTGTTTCATTATTTAATAATATTAGAGGTATTAAATTCAAGATAGTTAAATTTTCTATTGATTCTTTTATTAATATAAAATAAAGGAAATAAAAATTGAAAAATGGGAAAAAAATGTGATATATATTAAATATTAGTATGGATAATGATTAAATCACCCAACACAATTTGAAATTCCCTACTGTTAGTGAAATTTTAATGACTTATCCCAATGTTTTTATCTTATGTTATTTGTTCTACCATTACCAAGTTGATAACAATTACCCAATGTTACTATTCATAATGACCCAAAATAAATGTGAAAAATATAAAAAAATAAAAATCATGATTCAAAATTTGGAATCCATTTAAAGAGGCAACTTCTATAAGTGGAGAATTTTTTTAAATCAGTGTGAAAATTTTGATGAATTTTTTTTAATAAAACACATTTTAAGCATAAAACCGGGGGTATTCTTATCCAATTATTAAAAAATAATAGATTAATGTTGAAAATTTTTATTTAATTTATTATATATGAATTTGATTAAAATCATTCATCCGTAAAAACTTGTTAATTCTATTATGATAAAAATTGATTGTGTGTATAAAAAACAATTTTCGAAAAAAAAAACATTTCTTGAATTATCAATTTAATTTTATTTTCAATTATTATCCATTGATAATCAGTGAATAAATATTCAAAAAAATTTAGATAAACATTTTATCTATAATTTCGTTATATATCTTCATACCTTCCAAACAACATCTGATGCCCCATCTTTCACATTAAAAAATAATATTTAAAAATTGTATAACTATTCATTTAAACTCATTGTTTTGTGTATTTGATGATATCATAGAAAATAAATTTATTTGAAAATAACATAGAGCATAAAATATTACAGTGATACATTAAGCCCCTTTAAAATAATTTCAACCTCAAAATTATATCTCTATGATACAAACAAATGAGGATTATCTTTCCTCATCGGGCCATGGGTTCCAAAGTTACTACTTTAAATTTCTAATTCTTCGAGAGAACATTAACTAGGTGAGTAGTATTTTTATTTTCAAATTTATCTCTATCATCCAAGGCTTCTATATGTTCTTCTTCACAGGATGGACTGCACTTCGATGGTTCAACCTATGAGTTCTATACATGTGGGGGATCAGGTATGTATATTCGGATAAGACATACAATGTATAAATAGTAAACTTTAGATAGGTTCGGTGGATGTACCGAGTGTTAAGATACCATCACAACTCGATCATGAATTTTAATGGGGTCAATATACAAATTTATTATCATTATTTTAATTCAAAATCCCATGACCTTATTCTATGGATAAATTCATTGGAATAAATTCTGACAAACATTTAATTCTATATTTTACTAATGATATTTAACAAAACATATTTATCTGATTTGGTTTTACTTGTTATCAAAATGAATGGATATTATATTCTCTACTATTTCCTTAGACACCTCAAGAGATAATTTCTTTTCATTATCTAACTTCATCCGAGAGTATTGGATTTATAGACTTCCTTCCATAGAGTTCTTTATAAGGATTTGTTTAAATGATCGATTGAAATATATTTTTGTATAAAAAATAGAGGAAGTTTTTTACCCCAAACACTTTTAATATTAATATAAAAATATATCATCATATCTTCTAGGGTTTTAATGGTTCACATATAATTAGATTCTATCTAATGATTTTAAGATGTTTGTAATCTCAACTCATTATCCATAGCTTGCTTAATATATCACTATAACATCCTGGTAATCCTTGGATCCTTATCAGATACAATATAATGTGGGTATCCATGAAACATTACAACATTATTAATGTATATTATTACATTCTTTTCAAGAGAGAAACTTCTCAAATTGAAATTATGTGCGTTGAATGCATAAGGTGACCGACTACAACCCAATATGAATTATGGCATTTATATATTATGTGGAGTCCAATGACAAAATACATGATGATTTTTTCAATTTTTTAATCTAGTATTTGTAATGGTTGTAACATTATTGTAGACATCTACCAATAATTTTTAACTATATAATATACCAATAACCAACATACATACTCAATAATACTTCTCTTCATGTTGTCCCATAATAAATTCTAATTTAGATCATCATACATTTTGGTACATCCATTATTAATAGAAACTGGTGAACTGTTAGATTTATCCAATAGCTACTTCTTTAAATATGGTATCAACAGAACACATACATTGTTCTTAATCATTATCATTCTATCAGAATAATGGTTTAACTCATTAACATTTATTACCTTGTTATATAGTTTTACATCTCCATTTTTCCCACTTTAAATGTCACCACGATATATGGTTTAATAACAATTATAGAAAGATATTATTCACACCCATCATGATTTCTATATCAATCATTTTCTAAAATATAAGTATTATATATATCGTTATTCTCATCATAGGTAATCTATTCAGATTCATTCAAATCAATGCATAATCCACCATGTTCTCTTTACTAGAGTGATATTGTATTAAGTAGATATATTCATTAATCAACTCAAAACACATTTTATAGTGTATATTCATCTCATTTTGAGTAAATATATACTTCAAAATTTTATGATCAGTTTATATATTAAAAAAATCAGTAATGATATTTCCTCCATATCATTAATTTGAAAAACACCGAAGATAACACCAAATCATTAAATGGGTAATTTTCCCAATTTACATTAAATTGGTGTGAGGAAGAAGCTATGATTATGTCATTAGTCATGAGGATACATCCTAGTACTATCTGTGAGGCATCAATAGAGATGAAAAAACCTTCTCCTCTATAGGATAACGTATGCATAGGTTCACTAACTAATGTTCCCTTCAGTTCTATGAATATTTCTTCACATTCATCCATCCAAAGTATCTTGGTTCCCTTTCCAGTTAATATGGTAGTTGGATTTTAGAGTTAGTGAAATTATCCAAAAAATAAAAGATAAGATCCATTCATACTAAGATAAAATAGATCATAGTGTTATGACTCGCGATTTGACATGTATTTCTTTGGAATATTTCTAAAAAAATCCCAAAGTAAGGCACTAAGTCAGAATGGAATTCTAATGCTTGGGGAGCATCAATATAGTGATATTAAAGAAAATATTAAACATATTTTATCACACATAGATAGTTTTTTTCTGAAAATGTTGAATAACACCGAAGCGGAGTCTGGAACCAGGATTTTGATATCGTGGTTAAGTTCAAAAAAACGTATATACCTTAGGCGAGACATAAAAATTGTCAGAGACTGGTATTGGGTCAGAGGTGAGTCATGATTGGGCGATTAAATGGGGGATATTTTTTAAATTAAATTAAACTGATATCCCTTATCACCCACCCCCTTAGTTCATATGACAAGATGATATCCCCTCCCATTCCAATTGGAGTGATGGATGACCCATGAACAAAATCGATGATAAGAGGCACTACCAATCTACGGTCTTGATGTCAATCACTCTTGGAACCTAGTACAATGGCATAGGTGTGCCGATCTGACCCCAATTCCTCAACATTTGGCCAAGAAGTAGGCAGTTTTGAGTATTTTGTCTAGATCCACCATTTTATATGTTTCAAGTATTTAATGCCCATATACAATCCTTAGAAACCCCATGGGGAACAAGCTATGAGTTTCATAAAAAACAATGGATAATTAGTCTATTCATTGGGAAATTCATGATGGAATTCATGTCTACAAAACATTTAGTTCAATGTAGCATGACATGTTATCTTCCCATTTAAGGAATGTGACTTTAAGGGACTACAATTCATGTACCAAAGTTACACACCATGTAGTGACTTGATTTCTATGGCATGTGAACATGGACAATGGATTCTTTGTGAATGTACATGGATGTGTGAATGTACATAGCCAAAGTACACTGGAACATGGTTCCAAACACGATCATGGTTTGGGGACACAACCATGGGTGGTAGGTTGGGGAGAGACCCACCATTTACAACATATCCATGCCATGTACACCCACATTTCCAATAAAATATGATTTTATAGGACACATTCATGTGTTCAGACAGGGTCTCTTACTGTGTGGACCTACTTACATGATATTTAGCTATATTTGTAGGAGACTCATTCTTTTCTGGTCTCCTTATTCAGGGCTCAGATTTAGGCCAAAGAATATCCTATCCGGAGTTGTTTTTTTATCATTGAATGTGATGGTGGAAATAGTTTGGTCTTTTGTGATGTTATACATGGAGATGTTTTGAGTTTCTTTGGTGAGGGATGATTCGACCAACCGTAATTGGGTGAGTATCTTGTTATGTATCTATGAGGTTACATGTGGGATTACATCCTCATCAAAGGATTATGTTCCCCTTGATAGAATGATATTTGATAGATTTATTTTATCCTCCCCAATTGGTCTATGTCGGCTCCTCTATCATATCATTATAATTGTTTCATAGCATTGGGGAGGCTTGAATGGGATTCTACATAGTATCGTATTTTCCTAAATCAGGTTCTTAGTATTGTCATGGCCGACACTTCAAGTACAGTGATACCCTTTCTCGTAGGATCACCATGTAGTGATTGTGGCATCATTGGGTATACAATCCTTTACATAGAGGGTGGAATCAGTTTGGTTGGAGAATAATTGTGTATGTGATCCCCTATTCATCAGGTGGTTTTTGTAGAGTTTTCAAATCATTGGTTATATGATCCCCTACCTCATGAGTTGTACTATATGGGGTTTGTGGAATCGTCGTGACCAAAACTACACATGAAGGGATCCCTTATATGAGTGATGTGATCTCCAGGATGGCAGATTATTTTTGTGATTTCCCCTAGTGGATTATAGATATTCACCCCTTTATGATAGATATTTATGTTTTAGATTTGGTTTTTGGTGTCCCCAGTGGATCCTGAAAGTGATACCATATCCGATGAGTTTTGATATTCAGTGTTCCAGACTAGGTTTTTTGTTTTCCTCAGGAGATCCGGGGGTGATCCCTTTTTTGATTGATGAGTATTTTAATGGATGCAATTGGGTTGGTAGTGTCCCCCATATGGGAAGGGAGATATCCCCTATATGAGTATCGAGATCTGATATTTTCTATATTGACATTCAACATGACAAGTTCTGATGAGCGTGTTCTATCGAATATCTTCCAACTAGGATGGCGGATGTGTGACAACATCATTGAGATTCAATATGGAGTGTTTTCTCTCAAATGTTCCATATGGGCTTTTAGATATTCCCTCGATGGAGTGTATCTCTTGGATGAATTTCATATGGGAGAATTGTGCTCACGAATGGTGTTTTCTTGGTTGTTTCTTACCTTTATATCCTTGAGTAGAATTTATTTTTTGGATATGAGGTTGAAACCTCATGAGACTAGAAATATATAATGAGCAAATTTGGGTTTTTGATTTCGTTATTCTGTTTGGTGTTTTGACATCTTGGTTGAAACCCCTTGTTGAATGATCTATCTAGTAATTTATAGTTGTTTACATTCTATATGGAGTTCCTCTATCATTTGGGTTCTCTAGGGCTTGGTAAAGAAGATTGTGGACTTTCAGTTGCATCATTGCCTTTTGGAGTGGGCACCTACTGGGAATTGTTATACTCACCCCTGAATGGTATTTTCCTATACATGTTGTGTCTTATGCTGACCACATGACTTTAGACAGAGTCCTAGGAGGACTATGAGCTGGAGGAGACTAGTGAGTGAGACGAATCATGGTTATGTCCGAGTCGGGTCGAGGATATCAATGGTAGTTACATTTGATCGTGATCCCACACATCCATGTAGGTTGAAAGATTTTACAGTTTTCTTTTCATGGGTAGGTATATTTTCCCTTTATATGAATCTGTTGTACTCTAGTTTGGGATTGATGTATGCATGTATTTTAGTATAAGGATTTTTTTATCTATTCACTATTTCAGGGAAATTTTATGGGTATGTTTTCATTGGTATGATAGTATAAGGAATCCCATGTTTGTGATATACCTACTCAGTACTAGAAATCAACACCATGCATATGGAGGTGGGATTGGGGAGTCACATTTTGAGTCCAATTAGGCCGGTTCATGAAATAGTGGCTTCATCATGCGTTCGACTATGGGACCATAGTTTGTGATATTGGATTAGGTTTCATAGAGCTGGTGCTTGGGTGTTTTGATTTTAGCTCTCAGGCTAGAGGTTCCAGTTTTGGCACAACAGCTGATGTATCCATCCACCAGAACTGTTATAACCCTCTTTTTTGACTTGGTACATTATAATACTAGTTTTCCAAGAAATAATGGAAAAATCATAACATTAGAATGAGTTTTGGTTTATCATGTACTTATTGAGTGAGATCACAAGATAAATAATTTTAATGTGGCATATCATTAATATATTTTGGTATTCCACCATGAAAATATTTATATTGGATTCCATGGAATGATTTAGATGATGAAATTCCCTATGATGAGACTTTAGTGGGGGGGGTACTAAACAGAAGGTTGCTCCTCCATGTATTCTGCTAGTTGAGAGACCACCCATTGAGCAGAAGTTTATATCAATAGTTCAGGATGTGGATGCATGTTGGTTAATTATGAAGCATGAGTTCCAATGGCATTGACCTCTGAGGTATTAGTCTGATCCAGATACCCAGGGAACATATTATTGGCATAAGGAAATCACACACATTTTATACCTTATGAGGAAGAATCATGATCATATGGTGGTCCAAGTGCTGATCCTTTCATAGGATTCATCTTGAAAAATGTGGAATATGGTGATTCATACCCAAAATAAGGAGACTCTCTCTAGGAAATTTTTTTTGCAGATCTTCCAAGAAGAGTTCTATCCTACCACATTGAGATCAGTGTGTATCCAAGAGCTTTTTTTAGCTTCTTCAGGATATCATTAAAATGGAAGAGTTTTTAGTGAGTTTCAAAGACCTATCATATTAATCATAGGATATGGTTTGCGATATATTATTCAAAACACTTACCTTTGAATAGGGATTGCACTGGGAGTTCAGGGCATCAATTGTACTGCTATGCATCCCCGCCTATCCTGGAGTTCTTAAGTGGGCCTTACTAGTGGAGACCACTATGGTCGAGTAGAATTTGACCATTAGTATTGAGAATATAAGAGTTGATACATCTAAAACTAGTATCCAATGATAGGATAATGGAACCTATCATGACAGACACCTCATGACATGATCCCATGATGGTGGGTCCAATAAATAAGGTTTCTAGTATGATATTGGTCTATCGTAGGAGAGGTGGTTCTATGTCTACAAAAACTGAGGATATCTTGCTCGATATTTTCCAACCCTCTATTCTATTGAAAGGTATCTAATCTATGGTCCACAATGAAAGAAGAAGTGTTTTAGTCATGGAGGGTTGTATGGTGGCTTGTTTGGCAGTGAAGAAGGTAGAAAATGTGGTGATGGAAGAATGTATGAGTTTCAACATCCTCTTGTAGGTGTTCCATGCCATGATTAGGGAAATATAGAATGGGGAAAGGAAATTTGAACAATAAAAATTCATGTTACCTAGTTATAATGAGTATGTATAGAGTTATGTTATGTGTCCTTCTTAATTTCTTCAATATTATTGATAGACACTATTGTGAGGTACTCTTTTCTTGTCAATTCCTACACGAGGATTGATCGTGGAGATGCAGGGCATCAAAATAAATTTTTAGGTGTTTTTATTATGATTTGAATTCATGAGAATGTGGGATGATTTCCCCACCAAGACACATTTTTGGGACATGAGTAAAATAGTGTGAGAAAGTCAGTGCCATCCAAGTTAGATAGTGTCGAGGGGTACTGAATGCGTCCCTATGACTTATTTGTTTAGGGTCTGGTGATTTGTTGGTGTATTGAAGATGGAGGGTCTAGTATGAACCAGTTTGAGATCTTGGATAGGCCATTTTTTTCATTAGTACCCTTATGCGCTTGACATTTACTTTGTATGGGAGACACTTGATGAGGATTTGGTGTAGTTTGATGTGAATTTGGACGCAAAAGAATTAGGGATGGTCCAATCACTAAGACATGTTCCTAAGAAACAATTTAAAACCATGCAACTGAGTCCACACCATCCATATTTGATAGTATCAAGGTTTGGTGGAAGAGTTCCTTGGACTTGTGTGTTCAGGGTAGGGTATCATTGGTATTTTCATCAGGATAACGATGTGGTGTATCACTATACCATATGAGTGTATATGGGTCATAGGCTTAGTGTTACCCACCTGTTGTAGTTGAGGTGACATGTTCTGGGTGTTGAAAGATATCAACCTATTTCTATATATATTTTGGGTTTTCCCTTTTTTTCATAGACTGTGTGCTTTTAGGAAGAATCAGAACCCTTGGAGGCCTTTTGGTGTTTTTTCTGACCTCAATAGAATGGAAGTCTCAATTCAGTGATTCGTTTTTCTACTTATTTTTCAGTCTTTTGGGATGAAAATCTATATGGTGGTGAGGATTTAATGATATTTAATTTGACCTGTAATACATTGGAATATTAATGAACATATTACTAAAGTCAGGAACTGAGTTGACATTGGATTATGGGGCCATGAGATCCTCAATTCCATTATATTCAAAAAATGTAAAATATATATTTTCACACACATGATGTTTCTTTGGAAACATGGAATAACTCATAGTCCGAGTCTCGAATAAAAATTCTGAGATTTGTGTAGAGTTCATGACATTGTTTTTTCCTAATATGTGATTGAAAAATAGTCATCACCTGGTTCCTGGAAAGAGACCGGTTGTGGGTGGGGTGTTAAATAGAGGATATTTTTTGTAATAAAATTAAAACAATATCCCTTAACCTACATACATTTGGTGTGAATTACAGGAGGAGATCCCCTCCCTTCCCCGTATATAGTGATGGATAACTCGAGGACTAAATCAAGGCGGAGATGCACCACCGATCTATGATTTTATGGAAATCACTCCCATTTCATGGTGTAGTAGCTCCAGAACTTTTGGATGTGAGGTATGTGGATTTGAGTTTTATGTCATGATCCCCCTTTTGATGCAGTGTTTTATATTATTAATGAACCTTGACAATCAATAGGGAGCCGTTTAGGGTCAGTCTGTTTGTTTTGGTGAAATGAGGGTGATTTGGGCTGCTCTCTGGGAAATTCCAAGATGAACTTCCATCTACACGGCATGTATTATAGTGGATAAAATTTTACTTCCTTTTGGTTTGGGGAATAGTACATTTAGGTACTACATAGTGTGTCCCATGATTAAACATCATGTAGTGACCCAGGTCATGTGTCATGAGGACATGGCCATAGAATCAATGTGAACATACACGGTCATGTAAAAATACATGACCAAAGAATATGGGAATGGGGTGGCAGACAAGGTAATGCGTTGATGAAATTACAAAGGGGTAGTTGGGAAAGAAATTTCATGTACATCTTGTACCCTCCACATACATATACATGCTTATTCAATCCATTATTTCAAATGATGGAACATGTTGTTCAGGCAGGGTCACATGTCATGTGGACCCACATTCACACTATGAAGTACCTTTTTGGAGGAGGCTTCTGCATTGCCTGTCTCCTTCATCTAAGATCAGACTTAGTCATGTGAGTAAGTAATCAATGGAAGTTTTTGGTATAGAATTAAATGGTTGTCACAATTTTTCCCTTTTAGATACGATGGGTGGAGATGATGTGAGTCGATTCATTGATCAAAATTTGGACCAAAATTGATTGAGTGGGTCTTATTTTTATATTAACAAGGGTAAATGTGTCATTATGTACTTCATATAGGATTATGATCTCCTTTATAAGATTATACTTGATAGAGTTTTTGTATTCCTATGAAGATATTAGTGAAAGATCCCCCATCGGATTGATAGAGTTATTTCAACCCTTTGTTGAGGACATAGAGGTATCCTCTATCATATTGATTTTACCTAGATTAGAATCTTGGTGTAATTGTTAACAAATGTACATGGACGACGATCACCAATATTCAATGGTATTCCTGTAGGTTTCAAGGAATTGAATGGTATATGTTCCCCTACAATATGGTTGGTATTTATATGATTGTCAAATAATTAGTTATATGATCCCCTACTCAACATACATTTTATGTAGGGTTGTGGAATAATTGGTTATACTATCCCCTACTTCACGAGTTGTATGAGGTGGGGTTTACAAATTGTCAAGACCAACAATACAATGGAGAATAGCCCTTATCCGAGAAATGTGATCACCATGATGCTAGATTGTGTATGTGGTGTCCCCTATCAAATCGAGGGTGTGACCTCTTTTCCTGGATATCATTGATTTACCAAATTGTGTTTGTGGTGTCACCCAGCGGATCATGGGATGAATCCCATATATTATGAGGTGTGACCTTTAGTGATCTAGATGGGGATCATAGGGTTTTCCAAAGGATCCTGAGAGTGATACCCTTTCTAAGTGATGAGTATGTTCATGGTTCATGTATATTTGGTAGCATCCCACATTTGGAATCATTGAGAACCCCTATCTAGGTATCAAGATATACTGGGTTCCTACGGGACTTTATACATGGAGGGATCCAACGAACATGTTCTCTTTGCTATATTCCACTTGTGACAGTGGAGGTGTGTCACCATATTTGAGAAGCCAAATTGAGTGATATCTCTCGGATGTTACATCTACATTGGTAGATTTTTTCTTGATGGATTTTATAGCTCATAAAATTATCATCTTGGATGAGAGATCTCATAGAGTGTGTTCTCTAGGATGGTAGTTACATTTAGAGCCATGATTAGAATCTACTGATGTCTAGGAGGTTAGAACCTCATGATACATGTTGTATGAGATGAATATATCTATATTTTATTATTCTAGAAGTCCTTAAAATGTTGTCGTATCTTGTTTAACACCCCTTGTAGTCTAATTTGTCTAGTCATTTATATCCAATGATGGTTGAGAAGGTGTTTCTCTTTCATTTAGGTTCCCTATGGCTGGTTCAAGAAGAATATTTCCTTTTAGTTTCTCCCTTTTATTTTGTGTTTTGGGGAACCTATTGTGTATTTTTATACTCACCCATAAAGAATAATTTTCCCCACATTCTGTGTCTTTTGTATAGTAATGGCCTTTTGATAGAGTCTGATGAAGACCTGGTGTAGGCATAGACCAGTGAGAAAGAACTACTATAGTGTTCATCAGAGATGGACCAAGGATATTATCAGTGTTTTCATTTGACATCAATTCCCCTCCTTCTATGTAAGTAGGATTCTATTGTATTTTTCTTTTGGTGGGTGTGTATTTCTTCCATTTATGTACTTCTGTAGTACTATGGTTTGAAGTAGATGTATACATACATTTTAGATTCTAGATTTTTATATTTATTCAATGTCACGTAGATGTATTTGTGGGTTTTTTTGTTCATGTACATTATGTTATGGAATCCCATGTGTGTGAATATCCATGTTATTGCTAGATTACATCACTTGCATTATAGAGAAATGATTAGGGAGTCATGTATTAGGATTTTTGTGATGGTTCATGACATATAGTAACAGAGGTTGGTCTATGACAACATTAAATAATTTCTATCTTTGACAGATCGATCCATATACCCTCTTTTGAGATTATATGACCCAAAAATGGAACTATTTTTAGGAAAAAAAATTCACCTAGAAAATATTTCATTAAACTTATACATACATAGGTTATTTTTTATTATTGTCAGGTTTTCTTCATGATAATCCAATCTTTTTGAATAAATATGAATGTTATCTACCAAGACCACCAAAAACTAATAATATATAAATAATATATTAATTGAAACCATGAAGATAGTAGGGGAATTAGTATGACCAAATATAATCACTATATATTCATAGTTTCTATATCATGTATAGGATGTTATTTTGGGTATACCCTTCTTCTTTAACCTCAATTTATGATATATAGAACAATAGAAATTCTTGGTAGAGCATCTAGATTCATGGAGTTTACTAAAATTTCATCAATATGGTGTAAGGGATACTTGTTCTTTATAGAAATATTGTTTTGTTTTCAATAATAAAAAGAGTGTTTCATTGATCCCTATTTCTTATTAATGAAAAGAATAGGTGAACCCCAAGGTGAAACACGTGGATAATTTAATCCAATTTCATGATTCTCCAATAGTTACATTTTCAATTCATTCATATCAATCATTGTTGTTTTATATAGCATCACTGAAATAATTGTAGCACAAAGTATATGTCCTATTTAAAACTAAACATCATGATTTGGTGGATGTCTAGTAAAAAATTTTGTAATGACATAAAAAACTCCCACACACTTGGAATATCATCATAGTTCACATTCCCTACATCCATCATAGATAACAGTATCATTTTAATAAAAATTAAGATCCATATAATATATGCGATTTCAATGATAATTTTATATTTATGATAACATTATTATATGTTCCTTGGTTAGTTTGGAATATCATATATTAAATCTCATCATCACGATTTTATGTGGGATTTATGTAGTGATATAAATTCCATGACTATGATAAAATCACCTTTAACGAGTTGTAGAATAAAAATATTTAAAGAAAGAAAAATCCCATTATCTTCATCCATAGAAGAACCATATACTTGTGTTGTGATAAGCATACCATTATCATTTCCAAGGATAATTCAATATCTAATTAGTGAGGCCATATATTATACCTCCAATAGTAGTTTTAGGCTATAAAGGAATCCATAAATCTATGATCAAATAAGGTACATCAATATCTGAGAATACATATACCCACCTTATCTTTATCATTCTATCTTCAATCCATCACTAAAACCAAAATGGTTAGGATGACTTTCATGCATGTTTAATAGGAAATATAAATCAGGAAAAATAATTCTTTGGATGTCTAACTCATGACACATTCATTTCAATTCATGAAATCCTAGGTTTAAACAAGGTTATCCCTGACCATAATCTATTGGAATCCATCCTAATGGATCATAACCAAAATATGAATTCACCTAATAATATCCCATTATAGTTTCAAACCATGTTCAATGTAAGGGAACACATACCATGAAATAGAATGATTGCTGAGATATAATCATCCAACATTTTTTAGAGTTTTTAAAACAACATAAATCTATTCCAAACCCATATCTAATTGACACATCCATGCATATATGTTTTTTCATGGAAAACAAAACTCTTATATATACCATAATATTGGATGTTTTCATATACATAGGATATTTCTAAGGGTCCTCAATAAATTTTTCACATTATTGTTTCAAAAGGTAACAAAATACTACTCTAATTCCAATAATATAAATCTATAATTTTCACCCATAAATATCACATCAAATTAAAAATATATTCAATACATAATATCACAATCCATTCAAGAATAATATATTCCTAATGTCATTCAAAACACAGAATCATTAAAATTATTTCAAAATATAATAATATAATTTCACTATATGTTTATCATAAATAGAACCCTAATAAGAAATATCTTACTAAAAACCATATTTCATTACCCGGAGAAAGGAATAATAAGAAAGGATTAGCTTAAATGCTCAGTAAGGGTAAAAAAGTGAGATATTAATGATCCCTAAAACATAAAATGTGCATAAGGGTATGAGAATACAACATTTGAATTTAAAAACCATACCCATAATATCAAAGATAACAATCTTGAGTCATAGAATAATTCATTATATTTTATAAGATATGAATAGATAATGAATCATAGAATTATTTCCATGATATCGTAACATTGGAAAAAGACTTATGAATATGGCATATAATGAAGCATTCAAAAATATTTCCTTAGATTTCAATGATAAATTCAATAACTATCAATGTATATTAGTTGTGCTCCATGAAAAATTGTATCCTTAGTCAAGGATTACTCCTAAGACTATCATAGTGGATAGAGTTCCTTACTAAATTGGAGTCACTCCCCAATTTAGTTTGTATTATCTTATGAAATATTCATATTTAACTAATTAATTTGAGGTATATTTAATTTTGGATCCACATGTTACATATTGAAAAAAATTAATATATTTTACACAAGATGATAATTAATTAATCCTTGAAAAAACCATTGAAATAAAATGTTATTCATAAAAATTTCATCAAAGCATCTTAGTATAACTAATGGAAAAGAAACAGGTTTCATAAAGGATTCATCAAAACCAAATCAACCCATTGGAAATAAAGGAGATTCATAGATTCATAGCTAAATCATCTTCATTATAATAAATCAAAATAACTTGTGATATCATTGGATCCCATCCCCAGTAAAAAATAAGTGACATAAAAGTTTTTCAACATAGATGAAAATACCTTTACAGGTAATCTATAATATTTATTACAGAAAATAATCCTTTTCATTTAGATATTAGTTTTTAAATATCAAAATTTCACAAATAATGAGGGAAAAAATTTCTTTTTAAATAACCATAGAAAATTGTAATTAATTCTGGAACGCATTGATTGTTTATTGATAATGGGAAATTCTATTCTTGTTGTGTAAATTAATACATAGATTCCTTTTACATTTTTAGTAAAAATTCAAATGTATCTTGTTTATAAAATAATAAAATGAATTAAAAAAAACTATTCATATATAAATAAAAAATTATAAAAAATATTTTAAATGATCATAGGATATTATAAAAAACAAACAAAAATACATTTCACATTAGGCATGAAAATAGTCGCAAAATACTCCCCACCCATGAACAAATATATTCTATAATTAATAAAAATATTTTCTCAATCATTTTAAGTAATATTAAGTTGAAAATGGTAGTATTGGATGAAAATTTCGAGTATTACCAAGTAGGAAGATAATACATGATAATTATTTAAATTTATATTATGAAGTTAATCATTTTGAACATAATCATAAATAGTACCAGTATATACTGATACTGTAAGATAAAACTCATACCATAAGTTCTATGTTAATTAAATATGCTATAACCACCTGTATATTAATTTCGAATTTATTATACTTCAAAAAAGAGTATTTTACATACATAAGTCAAAATATTCAATCCCATTAATATATTTCAACACACATTTATTTATAATTTCATATTAAAATCAACGTCTTTAGATGTTAACTCTTTCAGTTTTTATAATAATTTCATATAATTAGTTCAAATCCTTTTAATTTAATCATGGTTCAATATTATAAATAATATTATTCAATATATAAATATAATATATATTCATTATATTTTTATTTAGATTCTTCCATAATTTATATAAAATGAAAAATGAATTACATTATTCATTGAGATGGATGTTCATGGATAATCATAAACGTTTGTTCACTTTTGAATGGATTGATGGAATGAATGGTAAATGAACCTTAAAAATTCCCAGATAATTTTTATATCATATATATCCTATTTTTTAATAAATTTATCCTTATTTTAAATTATTTAAATATGAAAATAATAATTAATCACATCCAATTTTAGAGGATGTCATCCATGAGTACACACAAGTGTTGATATCTCTTTCCATCATATATAAAGAATGAAGGGTAATTGTTATTCCATAATAATAATAATAATAATAATTTATATTCGTGATTTTTAATTGATTATTATATAATGAATTCCTTTAATTTTGAGGAATTAGAAGAAGAAAAAAAATTGAAAATACTTTATTAAGAGCCATACCACTTAGTTGGGAATCCTATTTTCACATACACCTTAATCCTTGGGTGGGTGGTCTTTGGGAATACCCAAAATATATAGGATGTGTAGAATGAATCTAGGAAGTTATTATTGTAGATATTAACTGATATAGATAGATCAAAATGTGTGATTAATATTGGATAATAGGATCCCATTTATACATTATGGGGGAACTATTAGAATTTATTAAAATATAAAATTAATATTTATTACATTTCATAGAAAATAACTCAAAATTAATATTATTAAAATATAATATAATATTAGTTGTGTCTAAATTATCTAATATAATAAAATTTAGACATTTTTTATATATTTTTTCACTCACAACTTTTTTAACCCCTATTAACCCTTTTTTCAATTACAATGAAAAACAATTTTTAATACTCTTTAGGTGTAATCATATTTTGAAATACCCCTATCTATTTTTATAAATACCAACACAACCATCCATTCATATCCACTAAGTGTTATAATATGTTTATAATAACAATGATTCCATTAATATTTTTATTATGTTTACTTTTATGTAATAAATCATGAAATAAAGTGTATTAGAAAAATTAGGTTGCCATAGTTTGTATCTGAAAAATGTCTATTTATTTTTTTCATTAGGATTATAATTCAACAGGGATAATAATAAACATATAAAAACATCCCTAAATTTTTGGAATGTATAGATCAATTGGTTTTGGGAAAAAAATTCTCTGTCTGGATACTAAAAATTGAAGTGCATATCAAACAGTTTCACATAGTGGTAATAACCATAAAAATAGTTTATAGGGTATGGACATGATCATAAATTATTTCATGAAAATGATTCCATTATATGAATTTGGTTTGAAAATTAAAATGGGTATTATTTGGATTATCATATTATTTTTACAAACCATTATGAAGGAGACAAAATCACCCTAGAAATTTAATATATGAAATAGATTATGGATAACTTATATTGAATCCTAAAAATTAATAGGTTAATGAATATCCTTTATTTTTGGGTTGTTCCTTGAATGATAAAAATTTACCTTGTATATGTATAATAATTTATAAATTCCCATCAACAGTTGTCCATTATTTTTTTCATTTTCTATAAATAAGAGGAACTATGTCAACCCCAAATATAGAGGGAAATTTGACAACTACCCAAGTGAGATGCGTAATGATATGGGAGATAAGGTTCAATGTCATGTTATTTATCCAAAATAATGTCAAAAATTATGATTCAATGTTTTCACATAGTTAAATCATTAATCACATCCAAAAATATGACAATAGAGCCTCATTGATTTTCATGTCAAAAAAGTTATAATTTACAGAAGATTAAATTTCATACGTGTAAAAAATAATGATATAAAGAAAAAATGAAAAAAAAGAATTGTATGATGAAATATGTGTGGAGAAAATAGGGAATAAAGTAGCTAATTTCCATGTAAAAAATAAATAATATTGTCAAAATAAAATAGGGTGTAAAACACCAATTTAGATTATGCTCAAAAAATTTATTTCAATGTTGTGGGTAATATTGTAATTATCACAGACAATTCCCAATTCCAAGTGCTACCATGTTTGATGAAAACCAATAATTTCCAAGACAAATAGAACAAGGAATGTCCAATACAATGACAATCATTGAAATGGATCTTTATTATTTAATTACACTTAACATATAATCTCCAATTGTCTCTGTCTTCTCGTGTTTCAATTCTTGCGACACTAGCATATCTATTATATTTTTTAGTAACATGAATTTACCACCCCAAAATAATTAAAATCTATATGGAAAACTTCTCTAACTATAGTATCATAAGTTTATGTGTGTCGTATTTTTAGTCTTAAAGATAATATATCGATACTTTTATTATAATTCATTGCTAATTTTTACATCGTTGAAAATATGCAATGTTACTTATTTATAACTCTGATTTACTACTGTAAAACTATTTTTAGCATGTCGAACCCATAGGGAGGGGTGATTCTTATTTTGAATCCAATAAATTAAAAGAAAACTACTTAGGAGAAATTACTAGAATATTTTATAATTTTAAATATTAATTTTTTAAAATGAAACAAGATGAATAGTAAAAGAATGGTGATATTGAATCATGTTGAGATTGGAAAAGTTAAATGGAAGTGACAACATGTGATGGGAAATTAAAATTTAAGAAACATAAAGGGAAAAATTAAAGGTGAGTTGAAATTAAAAATAGTCTAAATGAACCTCTACTTTCAAATAAAATTATAGAATTCATGTTTGTGAAAATTAATTGGAATTATAATCCTTTCCAAAAAAATAAAAATGTAGAAGAATGACTCTTAGAGTTATCCAATTAATGAATAACACAATCAACAATTTATTTTAAATATAATTCCATGAAAAAATATCAACAATTTTTTAAGTGTTGATATAGTGCATGAGAGTCATAAAATTATTTCTAGACTCAAAATTTTCTATAATGACCAATTATGAAATTTAATGAAGAAATACGTGGAGAAGGGGAAGTAAAAAACATATTAGAATCTCCCAATCACAAAATATATTCAAAAATTAATTTTAGGTTCAAAAATATAAATCATAAATTACAATTGAAATGAATGAATCCTAATATAGGAGATAAAATATACCCTTCGAATATCAGGAAGGGTTTTTCTTATGTTCCCATCTCTCTCATATAAAACATTAGTCATGAATTTATTTAATTTGAATCTATTTCCTGAAGAAGATTCAGGTCTCATAAATTATCCTCTGTTATGTAAATTTCCTCATTGACATTTTTTAAATTGACTTCACTCAGTATATTCAAATTCAACCAAAACGTATCACAATCTTAGATTTTTACTCTAGTTCACATAACATGAGATTGACCCTTCTATCAACTAAGACATTCAAATATACATCATTTTTAGATTTATAATGGTGTGTCTCAAGCACGATTACAGTTTTTTAATGACACTAATAATATTTATTGACTCTTCACCATGATATCACTATTTTCCCATTAAGTCCAAATATAGAAGAAAAACATAGAAATGGACAACACAGATTCACCCTACTACTACATCGAATCAAATACCTTCATACCAAATAAAATGCATGTCTTCATCTGGATCCCCAGATCTTGACAGGGCATCGAAAATAACTACTGTCTCCACAGACATAGAAACACAACAAAAAATTCATAATGATATCAATATTGATTCCAACATATTCTTCTTTAGGTGAATACCCTTATCTCGAATCGGTTATAGAAAAAATGAACTTGAATAGTGCTGACTAATGACTCGACATTACATCATCATGATAGTAGATTTTCTCAAATGATCCCAATCTATTTTTCCTTGTATGTAACACCACAATATTTCATATTACGTTGTCTCTTCAAAGTAATTATAAAAATTTCACTACATGCAACATCATGTTCGAGCGCACCATGACTTACCAAACTAGCTGTTCAAAAATTGGTAATGAATATTATTAAAAGAATTTTAAATTTTAAATACTCCGTATAATTTTAGAATCAATATTATTTGGTTCCTAGACATAATATAAGAACAAATTCTTTTTTTCTGAAAAAAGATGTATTTTTTTTAAAAAAATTACCACCTTTTAATGGAGATGGATTTTTAAAACCAATATTTGACACTTATATGTATTCAATTTAATGAAATTAAATTCTTATATAGAATAAGTGCATAAAAATTTAGTTCGGAGAAATTTTTGGTACTTTTCTAATAACATTCATATTTTAATTAATAGTGAAAAATACTATTTTTTAATTGAAAACAAATTCTTTAATCGGAATAATTTATATTGTTAAATTATGAATTTTAATGGTTTGGATATATAATTAGATTATATTTTTATAATTTAATACATTGTAGGCATTATAAGTAATTTCACATTTAAATTTTACAAAAACACATGCCAATCTATTGATAGTTTTTACTTTTAAAAACCCTGCTTTATGGATTTTACAAAGGGAATTAATTTTAAATTAATTAATGCAACATCTATGTTTTTAATATGGTAAAATATACTTCATTTTTTAATTCATAATATCAAAATTTTCTTATGGGGAATTGTTCTTATTTTTCTGAAAACATCCAATTTTTTATGAATAGTGAAAAACAATGTGTTATTGTTTAAAACTGATTTTTTATTTAAATAATTATTTATTTTTTTCAAATTTATTTTAATTTAAAATAGATATATATTACCTATATAAGTTAAATTTTATTAATTGGAGCTATTTTATAATAAAATTATATGTATAAAAGTTTATTGAACTTGTTAAGGTCTTTTACCCACCTTCTAGGCACATTTGCAAATTTGAATAAAACGTAATTTTACTGCTCTATAAATTGAATTTCAAAAATCCGAGAGACATGGTTAAAATCAGTAAGTAAAATGTGGTCAATAAGATGAAAATATTTTTTGGTGAATAGTAACATTTGACTTTTATTTACAACTCTTAAAAGTAAATAGGGTAATTAAAGGTAAGAAATAAAATAATAATTACCCTAACACATGTCATAATTCTATTGGATAAGTGTATTTCAACAAAAATCAACCTTAGGAATAAAATATGATCCTTTTGGTCCACATTTATTATATTAGGACATTTATTATTATTTTATTTAATGAAGAGTTAAAAGAGTTAAATTCAATGGTAAATAACTAAAGTTTTTTAATATAGGGTTATACAAAAGATAAATTTGACTATAAATATTCATTATAAATATAAATATATTTCCTACCTAATTTTATTTTATTTATAATTTTCAGATATTATATAATTAAATTTATTTATGACACAATGGTGATGCAATAATTACCTTACTAATGAATGATTGAAATAACTGATATTACAAATATAAAAATAAATGTTAATTGAGAATTTTGATGAATCTCTATAATTTTATATGTTAACATGAAATGATATGGTTTATTAAATAATTATTTTTCAAATTGATAATGTTTTTATGACTTTCACAAAAACGAAATACCAGATAGTGTCAAAATTGTCCTAAATGAGTTTTTAAAACAAATAAAATATTATAAATTGATTTAATATTCATAAAAATCCATGGTTCTGACAAAGGGCTTAGATAACGATTGATATATCAATAATTAACCTCTTGGGGTTCTCATGGCTTTTTATAATAAGTTTATTAACCATTTATTATAACAATACATGAATGCAGGGTAAAATTTAAGCTATTTGACTATCGTTAAATCTAAATTCTTTGGTTAATATGGTGACCTAAACCAATATAAACCTTATTGGATGAATTTTTTTAGACCCATAACAACCTATGACTTAAATAAATCCATTTGGAGCCATTATAAACCGAAAAATAATTTATAATAAAATAATATTTCAAGCTTTTCATAAAGTGACCTCACATCTCTTATAAAAGGGAACTTCACCTTCTCTTAATTTCACACTTCCAAAGCCATTTTGATCCACCGTACCCTTCCCAAATATACTCCCAACTACTATAAATACATCCTAGAATCATTACATTGATCAGAAATCCAAACAAAGGATCTCTTTTGATTAATTCAAAAGGAAGCACCTGAAAAAGTGGTTATAATTTCATCACCTCCATCAAAGTTATTTTCTTCTTCCACTTCCCCTATCAATGTAGTTTACATACCAACCAAACTCCTGTATCTTCAACATAATGTGATATTATTATAAAAAGTATAGAACCATATTAATTATTTTATCCATCCTATTAATGACAATGTCACCATACGTGCGTATGTACGACTTATCGTCTCCACGTCGTGGTGGAATTGTTATTCAACACTTCATTATTTGGATGGGTATCATAATGATTTATAATTTATGTAAATAATAAATATAACATGCTAATTATTCTGTATATATGATATAAAATCCAATTATATATGATCTCACCATCAATTGAATGTTTTTGTCGCTCGTGCGTATGTACGGATTACCGTCTCCAAGAACACAATGAGATTCATTCCTCATCGTGACCATTCAAGAATAGTATTAATTTTATTATTAAAATATTTTTTATGAACATAATATAATTCTGGATATGAATCATATAAATTCTATCCATAATAAACATGAGATATATAACAAAACATATAAAGGAAAACGAATCAGTTAACACCCGAAACAATGATACTACTAAAACATTATTAACAAAGAAATATTAGATGACATATATGATATCATATTTATGTAAGTGGTTATTATATAATTTAATAACAATGATTTAACTATTAAACATGATGTTAATGTACCCTCGACTAAGGAAAATTACAAGGTAAGTGGTTTCTTATCTTATATTTAATTTCATGAGATTTACATAGTTCACCACTTAATTGTTACATGTGGAGTATAGTGTAATGACTTTTGATATATGTTATTATGATTATATTTATATTCATGGTATTATGTGATTCATTTGGTGGTTATTTCCTTTTTCTCTTACGACTCGATTGATTACAATGTGGTAAGGGCTTTCTTATGTCACTTTTAATTTCGTGAGATTTCCATTGTTTAAAACTTATTTATAGCATGTGATGAGTTGTTTACTTTCATTTGATATATATTATCATCATTATATTAATATTAATGTAACTATGTGATTAATTTGTCATTTATTATCTTTTGGTTTTACTACTCGATTGATTACAATGTGGTAAGGGGTTTTCAGCTCACTTTTTATTCCAGCGAGATTCATGCTATATTTCCACTATTTCATTTTGTGTGGTGTATGTACTTCACATGATTGTATTAACTTTGTAATATAATTTAATTAATTTTCATTTACCTTTTCATTGTATGATACTTCTTTCATGGGGTGTATTTTTTTTATTTTACCAAATCGGTAATGGAAATTTTAATTTTTATTTCCACTCATTTTGATTTAGGCAAAAGTCATTGATTATTCTACGAAATAATTATATATGAAATCACTATATATTTACTTATTTAGTAATGTCAACTCCCCTTTGTGTGTATATACTTTTGATACACACAATCACTCCATTGAAAAATTCTCAAGTCATAGATATGAACTGGATTAGAAAAATCTTAACATAACATCCATTCATTGAGTTAAACATCCATGTCATTTGTGTTGTCGTTACAAGAATACATGTGAATTTACTCTGATTGATTTACACTGAATATCCAATAATATTGAGTGTATTTTATTTTTAACATATAATTATGTCATTTATTTATCCTTAACTGTAGGATACGTCAATTATAATGGATTTTATCTCAATTTACATTCTATTGAGACTTCTTTGTTGTTATGCACCAATTCACTTTTATATGGTGTTTATACTATACTTTGACAATGTATATCATGAATCCCTTTATTATCATGATTTTATAATGTTTTTATTTCCTCAAATATTTGTATTCAAGCGTCTCTCATTTGGTATGAGACTCTAACTAAAATATCATTTTAAATGTTTTAAATGTTTATTCTTCTAAATCATTCTCATTAATCTCCATTTTTTAAAAATGATTTTAAAGATTTATTTATATGGACATGAATGTTTTAAAATTATAATTCCTTATAAATTTTTCAATGAGGTTTGGGGCACTTTGATTCAAAAATATATTTTTAACTTCTTCTTGATAATAATTTATACTTTTAAATATTTTTAAGAAAAAGGAGATATTTCCCTCAAATAGTTTTACACATTATTTTCATCTATGTCAATATCCTTTATTATTCTTGATTGAGGTTGATACAATCAATTATATTGTATTGAATGAGTTTTGTTTGAAATTGGATGTGTTATATTCATACCATGCATGGTTTATGGTAAATGTATTAACATATAAATGATTGTATCAACCTCAATAAAGATTAATGAAGGATATTGACATAGATGAAAATAATGAGTAAAAATATTTGAGAGAAATATCTCCTTTTTCTTATTAAATTTATTAACATTTCTTATCCTAGTTTTAATATGAATGTTTATATTATGATTCAACCTTTTCATATAAGGAATGAAGTGGGTTTAGTACGTGATTGGTGAGCCTGCTATAGCTCATCGATGCTTCAATAGGTCTCATGAGACAAATTAGCGTCTTGGCACAAGCCCTTGACAAAATCGTATTTGAAGTCATGGCGTGAGGCCATGACTATGTGGTTATGATGTCCGACATTGTGAATTCCAACATTTTGAAATTGGTTGTTGATATTACATGTGATTATTAGACTAGTAGAATATCCATGTGAATACGTAAATGAAATTATTTGATTTATATTTTCCATATTATGATAAAGTTTAATTTTAAAATTACTATGATTTAGTCTTATACAATTCCTTAAAATTTTATTCTTATTTATGAAAGTTTCCGCTATATTGTTATCCTTACAGAGAATCTGGCTCTCCCCTTTCTATATTTTATTTCACCCAAGATACGATGAAGTAAGTTATGAATAACTACCATAGATAGTATAATGGAAATTAATGTGTTAAAAGGAGAAACAATGTTGTTGTTTTTCATTTCATAATGAAATGTAAAACATATGTTTGTATCCAGTACTTACAAGGATACTAAACTAATCGGTCTTTTGGTATTTGATACCTTATGGCCATTCCAATGTTATGTAATGATGAACTGACTCTAGGTAACTAGGTTAGAGGTGTTACTATTGTTATCAGAGGAGGTTTAGTACAAACCTCGGAAGCTAGATTTAGAAAAACCCTGATTAGAGAACATTACCCTAGGATTGACTTTGAGGATTTGTATAGAAGAACATCCTATATTTTTGGTAATGTAGAGATTTTGTGTATTTTCTAATCAATACATCCCTTTATGAATATGAGGTGGTAGAGTTAGCTCTTGCACATATGTACCTAGGAGTTAAAAATCTAACAAGGAGTTTTGGGCATTACCCTAGGTATACTAGAACATGACAATAGGCATTGTTGCACTCTTAGTTACGACACTCTCTGGGGATATGATTAAGATAATTCATGTTTTCTTTACAAACTGATTTAATGGATTTTTATATAAGATCAAAATAATTAACCATGATTAATCCAATGGTGTTTCATATAGAAAATAACATGTCAGGATATTATATAAATGATTATATGACAATTATTACTCACACTCTACTTTTGGGTTTTTGTCAATGGTTGGATTCTAAGGATGTCATAATAACATTAAACCTTATGTACATGGTGGGAACGGTGCTGGAAATGATAAAAGAAATGGAATATTAATAGGAATATAAGATATCGTGTTCATATCGAATCAATTTTTCAAAAATATGATCAACAACATATACATTACAAAAATAAAAAACTCAACAAGTAAGAGAAAGGTGGAGAATGATAAGAGATCCTATAGTAGAGGCCATGGAGAAAATAAATCTCATTATTCATCATGAAGGAAATTTGGAAGGAGACACCCAAGAATGTGTCTCAATGGAACAAAGAAAATATTTATGTGTGGTATATAAGGACATAAATTAATGAATTAGTGAGGAAAAATAAAGAGTATTATGGAAGAAAAAAATTTGATACTAAGAATACATTTACAGTCATTTTCCATAAATGTAGTGGAACTTATCATTACCCGAGTCAATTTCCTATTTTATAGGATAAGATCTAAGTCATTGAAGAACCTATGTGGAAATAAATGGATGGAAAATGTTTAAAAGTATTAATTCTCTTTGTTGATGGGATTACATTGTAAGGCTTTTCTCTTGTATGTGTAACCCTACTGGTTGTTATGTGAAAATTATATTTTAGGAATAATAATCTTCTCTTTTGTGGATATAGTAATAAAGAACAATTTCGGTTTATATGATCCTTGAATTTGATATAATTACAGGTTATGACTTTTTGGGAAAAAAATGCAAGGTATGAGATAACATTTGTGGTTAAAATATGTTATTGTAATTGTTGAGAAAATTATCTCATTTTTGGGAATGTTATAAAAGTACATAATTTTTTTAAAAAGGACAACACGCATACCGTGTGACATCCCTTCACATCAGACAAAACTCAAGGAATCAAACCCACAACCAAAGTGCGATAGGGATTTATCGACTACCAATGGACTATGAGAAGTCCCTAGTTAGTATGACTAATTCTTTTTAGTTAAATGATTTTATGGATCAATAATACATTGATTTTGGGAAATTATTATTTATTCTTATTATAGGAATATGACTTGGTGATTAAGTGATAAATGTTATTTTGGAAGATGTTGGATCTTTTGGGAACAATATATGCCTATGGAAAATATAATTCTCTGGGATTTCATTTTAGGTGTAATGGGGGATTTTTATTTTCGAAAAATATATATTTTTAGAGGACATATATAGATTTGGGTTATATATGAAAAATTATTAACATATCATAGATAATATGTGATTATATTAATTACTTTCAAGTATGTGACTTTAAGAGTATTCGATGTTATTTGGAGATAAATGTTAAGATTTATCGTGGAAGAATATGTGATCAAATACTTATAAATTTTGGGTTTCAAACAAAGTTTGGATTATTTTATGTATTTTAAAGACAAAATTTTTTCAATGGTATTTGATGAAAACTGGGTATTGGTTTTTTAATTTGGGAGATTAAGAGTTGTATTTATTTCTATAAATGATTCTCCATTTTAAGGATCATCTGATCTTATACAAACCATATTGGTTTTGGTTAATGTCTTAAGACAAGGGAAATATATAGTTCTTCTTTTGTGGATAATGTGATTCTCTATAAGTTGATTCTAGTGATTTAGTTGTGACCATGTAATCATGAATACTTATCTTTTGGAGTGAAAGTTGAGATTTTGGTAGGAATTAGTTGAAGAATAAAACTTTACATGTCAAATATATTTTTTCCACTTAATATATGAATAAATTAATTCTTAAACATCAAGTAAGGGATTTTAAAACCAAAAATGTGTTATCCTAATAGCTTATGTTTTGTTGAACGAATGATATTTTAAATCATCATATATTGACGGATTTGAGGCCCTAAAATTTACAATTATTTGTGATTGATGACCTCAATCACTCCCTATAAATATTTATATTCTCCTCCAATTATGTTTTTCTAATTTCCACCAATGTTATCCTAATCGAGATCCTAATTTGGTGGTGTCTTTTTTCCTTTCCTTTTCCCTCTTTTTAAGACTACATTTTATTTACCCAAATTTCGATTTTGGTTTTCCACAAAAGGTATTTTTCTATTTTACAATTTTATTTTCGAAGAATAATTTCAAAATGCGATGACTCAATTTATTTATGGATGGGATAATGTAACACTCAAATATTTCATTTTATGTTATCTCTTCAGTGAAATTACATAACTTGAGCTATACGCAACACCGAGTTCGACTGCACCACAACATACCAAACTAGCAGTTCAAAAAGTGGTTATGAATATTATTGACTGAATTTTGAATTTTATAAACTGAATATAATTTTATAATTCGTATTATTTGTTTCTTAAACATAATATAATAACAAATTCATTTTTTTCAGATAAAACAATTTTTTTACAAAAAAAATGTAATTTTACCCCCTTTTAGTGCCGAAGCATTTTAAAAATCAATATTTGACACATTTATATATCCAATTTAAATAAATTAAATACTTACTTAGAAACAATACATAAAAATTTAGTTCGGATAAATTATTTTTACTTTTCTGATAACTTTCATATTTTAATGAATAGTGAAAATACTATATTTTAATTGAAAACGTATTTTTTAATATAAATAATTTATAGTGTTAAATAATAAATTTTAATGGATTGGAAGTATAATTATAGTGTATTTCTATAATTTAATATAATTTAAGTCATTATAAGTAATTTCACTTTTAAATTTGACATAAACACATGTCAATCTTTTAATAGTTTTTTCTTTTTAAAAACTTGTTTTTAGATTTTGAAAGTGAGAATTAATTTTAAGTTAATTAATGAAGCATATATGTTTTGAATTTGGTAAAAAACAATTAATTTTTGAATTTGGATTATCAAAATTATCTTAGGGTGATTTTTTGGATTTTTTCTGAAAACAATAATTTTTTTTATGAATAGTGAAAAACATTGCGCTATTGTTTAAAACCGAGTTTTTATTTAAAAAATTCATTATTTTATTTAAATTTATTTTTATTCAAAATAGATATATAATAATTATATATGTTCAATGTAATTCATTAGAGTAATTTTATAACAAAATTACATGTATAGAATTTTATAGAACTTTTTAACGTCTTTTACCCACCTTCTAGGAATATTTCCAAATTTTCATAAAACGTAATTTTACCCCTTATGTGAATTTAATTTCAAAAATCCAAGAGGCATGGTTGACATTATGATGTAAAATTTTTTCAATCAGAAGAAAATAATTTTTGATGAATAGTAACTTTTGACATTTACTTACCACCATTAAAAGTAAATATGGTAATTAATGGAAATAAAATGATATTATATTTACCATAACACATGTCATAATTCTATTGGATACATGTATTTCGATCAAATGTAACCTTTGGAATAAAATATGATTCTTTTTGTCAACTTTAATTACATTAGGACAATTAATATTATTTTATTTAAAGTAGTGTTAAACGACTTAAATGAAAAGATTAATAACGAAAACATTTTTAATCTGGGGTTATACAAAATTTAAATTTGACTATAAATATTCATTATAAATATTAAAATATTTCCTCCATAATGATATTTTATTTATAATTTTTAGACATTAAATAATTAAATATATTTATGACACAATGAAGATGCAGAAATTACCTTATTAATAAAAGATTTAAATAATTGATATTATATATACCCAAATAAATGAAAATTGAGATTTATGATAAATTCCACTATTTTTATAGGTTAATATGACATTTAATGGTTTAAAATATAATTTTTTCAAATTGATAAAGTTTTTATGAATTTGAAAAAAACCAAATACCAAATAGTGTCAAAATTGATACATATAAATTTTTAAAACAAATACAATATTATTAATTGATATAATATTCCTAAAAATCCATGGATTGGGCAAAGGGATTAGATAATGTTACATATATCAATAATTAATCACTTGTGGTTCTCTTAACTTTTTTAGTTCGTTTATTAACCATTTATTATAATAATACAAGAATACATGGAAAAGTTAAACTATTTTACTAAGAGTTAAATCTAAATGATAAGGTTAATATGGTGACCTAAACCTATCTAAAACCAATTGGTTGAGAATTTTTAGAACCATAAACACCATTTACTCAACATAAATCTATTTGGATCAACTAGAAACCGAAAATTAATTTATAATAAAATAATATTTCAAGCTTTTTCTAAAGTGACCATCATCTCTCTTATAAAAGGGCACTTCCCCTTCTCTTAATTTCACACCTCCAAAGAACTTTGGTACGACCAAACCCTTCCCAAATATCCTCCCAAAAACTATCACTACATCCTAGATTACTTCCATTGATCATAAATCCAATATAAAGAGCCCTTTTGATTAAATCAATTGGAAGCACTCGAAAAAGAGGTAACAATTTCATCACCTCTTTCAGTGTTATCTTATTATTCCAATACCTTTTTCTTTGTTGTTTACATACCAAAATAATAACTCCAGTACCTTCTACATACTGTTACATTATTATAAATATGGTACAACAATATTCATTATTGGAATCATCTTATGAATGACAATGTCACCATCTATGCGTATGTAAGACTCATCATCTCCACGTCATGGTGTAACTATTATTCAACACTTCGTTATTGGTATGGGTATAATAATGATGTATAATTGATGTAAATAATAAATATAACATGTTAATGATTATTTATATATTATATAAAATCTAATTATATACGATCTCACCTTCAATTGAATGATGTTGTCATCCGTGCGTACGTTTAGATTTCCTTCCCCATGAAGGTGATGAAATTCATTCCCAATCATAACCATTCATGAATAATATTCATTTTATTATTAAAAATAATTTTTAAAAACATAATATAATTCCAGATATTAATCAAATACAATATTTTCATAACAAACATGACTTATGTAACAAAACATATAAAGGAAAACGAATCAGTTAACACCTGAAACATTGATACTACTAATATATTATAATCAAAGAAATATTTGAAGATGAAATATGATATCATATTTATGTATGTTTTTATTTTATAATTTAATAACAATAATATAACTATTATACAGTATGTTAATGTACCCTCGACTTGGGAAAATTACTAGGTAAGGGGTTTCTTATCCCACTTTTAATTTCATGATATTTTCATTGTTCAACACATATTTTTTTTCATTTGGTGCATTGTATACTACCATTTGATATATATTATCATGATTCTATTTATATTTATGGTATTATGTGATTCATTTTGTTGTTATTAACTTTTTTTCTTATGACTCAATTGATTACAACTTCGTAAGGGGTTTCTTTTTTCGCCTTTAATTTCATGAGATTTCCATCGTTCACAACTTATTTTTTCCATGTGGTGTATTGTGTACTTCCATTTGATACAAATTATCATGAGTTTATTTATATTCATGGTATTATGTGATTAATTTGGTGTTTATTAACTTTTTTTATTACGAGTTGATTGATTACAACGTGTTATGGGGTTTTCATCTAACTTATTGTTCACCTGAGATTCATGCTATATTTTCCATATTTAATTTTGTGCAGTATATGTACTGCCCATGATTGTATTCCATATGTAATATAATTTAATTTATGGGTATTTAAATCTTTATTATATGATCTTTTTTCATGGGGTGTATGTTTCTTAATTTACCAAATCGGTAAGGGAATATCTAATTTTGATTTCCACTCATTGGGTTTTATGCCAACATTATTGATTATTATACACCAAGGTTTTGTGTGAAATAAAAATTTATTTACTTTTTTAGTAATTTCCACTCCAATTTTTTTGATATAATTTTGATACACATAATCACTCCATTGATATATTCTCAAGTCGTCGATATGAACTTGATAAGAATAATCTTATCTCAATTTCCATTCATTGAGTTAACATCCAAGTCATTGGTGTTATTGTTACAAGAATATTTGTGAATGTCCTCTGATTGATTTACACTGAATATCCAATAATATTGAGTGTATTTATATCTTTCATACATAATTATTTCATTCATTTATCCTTAACCTATGGATACGACCTTTATTAGGGATTTCTTCTCAATTTAAATTCTATTGAGACTTCTTTGTTATTATTCACCAATTCACTTGTATATGGTGTGTATACTATACTTTGACATAGTATATCTTGAATCCCTTTATTCTTATGATATTATAATGTTTTTATTAAATCAATTATTTGTATTCAAGCATCTTTCATTTGGTTAGTTACTCTCACTAAAATATATTTTTAAATGTTTTAAAATTTAATTATTCCAAATGTTTTTCATTAATGTCCATGTTTTAAAAATGGGTTTAAAGATTTATATATATGGGAATGAATGTTTTAAAATTGAAATTCCTTTTAAGAGTTTCAATGTGGTATGGGAAACATTGATTCAAAAATCTATTTTTAACAGCTTCTTGATTAATTGTTATATTTTTAAATGTTTTCAAAAAAAGGGGGACATTTCTTGCAAATAGTTTTTCTAATTATTTTGATCTTTGTAAATATCCTTCATTATTCCTGTTTGAGGTTGGTACAATCTTCCATATTGTGTTTAATGATTTATGTTTGACCATGGATGTTTTATATTTATAAGATTCATCTTTTATGGTTAAAGTATTAACATTTTATATGGTAGATTTAATAAAAAAATTTATGTTATGTTTCAACATTTTCATATGAGGAATGAATTGGATATAGTAAGTGATGGGTGGATCCCACTATAGCTCCTCGATGAATCGGTATTTCTAATCAGAAAAATAGTGTCTTGGCATAAGGCCCTGACAAAATATTATTTTTAGTCTTGTAACAGGGCCTTGACTATGTGGTTATGATGTCCGACATTATGAATTCCATCATTATAAAATTGGTTATTGATATTACATGTGATTATTTGGCTAGTAGAATATCAATGCAAATAAGTAAATAGAATTATTTGATTTATCTTTTACATATTATGCTGAAGTTTATGTTTAATATGCTTCTGTTTTAGTCATGTACATTTATTTAAATGTTTATGATTATTTATGAATGTTTCCGCTATATTGTTTTACTTACTAAGCATCCAACATGTTCCCATTCTGTGTTTTATTTTTCCCTGGATGGGAAAATTTATATTATGACTGACCTTCCGGGATATTCTATGGGTGATGAATGTGTTAAAAAAAGAAAAAATGTTCTTTTTTTATTTCATAATGTATTTTAATACTTATGTATGTATCTAGTACATCCAAGGCTATTATACTGATTGGTCTTTCAGGATCTAATCCCCTGGGATCTTTCCAATGTTATGTAATAATACACCGACTCTAGGTAACAAGGGTTGGGGAATTACATTGTAGGTCTTTGGATCTCTATTTCTAGATGATAAAAATGATAGGATGAATATTCTAAAATTTAAATTGGGTCTCCCTCTATTTGGGATTATACTAAAAGCTTCAATGACGTCATCATATTAATTGGATCTGTTAAGATTTAATAGATGGCAACAAAACTTTGGTGGCATGAATCAGTCTTAAATTCTTATTTATGGATGAATATGGATCATCCTTAGACCCATATATCTATCCAAAATCATCAATAATATGACCTATAATTAAATATTCAATTCACTGGGGGTCATCATCATGGCCGGTGGAATCTTAGTTCCTTTTTCACTTAATCATAGCAGAGAGGAAACATGTATATAATGGGTTTCACTTGAAATAAGAAAGGTTCGCATTGGTTTCAATTCATGGAATCCATATTCACAAAGAACTGGTGGTTGCGAGTTTTGACCATGGCTGAAGATCATGTGATGGTGGTAGTAGATCAGAGGTAGTGGAGAAAGCATTTCTCATAGTGGTTGATGTTGGAGGTGGGACATCCAATGATTAAATGATGATAGTGGATCTTTGGTGGATATAAAGGATTGATGCAGTATATGGGGAGTCAACGATTGATTTATAGGTGGTGGTAGATCAATAAAAATAGAATATGATGGCAGTGGATCGAGGTAGTGGTAGATGAATGATGTTTGGAGGCATGACCAGTAGATGAAATGATAATAGTGATTTTAGTTATGGTATATGATATTGGATTAGTTGTAGGAACCAATAGTAACCACTGTTATATCGAATAATTGTACCACTAAAACCCCTAAACGAATAAATTAAAAATCATCAATTAACACTCTTAAAAAAGTTACTAAAAATTAAAAACATCCTCAATTAAATATATAAATGATACTAATATTAAAAGTAGAGTTAAAATAAATATTATATCTACTAAATAATAAGATATATTCTAATTATAATTATTCATAATTAAATTTTTTTAATTAAAATTAGAAAGTTGAAATACAAATATAATATAATATAGAAATAATGCATTCGAAATTAAAATAGATTAATAGAATTTTTTTAAAAATATAATTTAAAAATATTTCTTTTCAAAAATTGTCAATAATAAAAATGCCAACATAAAATTAATGTTTTATAATATATCTAAAAATATAATATAATTAAAAAAATAAGGAAGATAAACATAATAATTTTAAAATCATAAATTCTAAATTAATCATAAAAATATAAAAATAATTATTCTAACAACTAAACCACATAAGTAAAAATATTTAATAGAAAAGAAGAATTAATTAATTAAATCCACAAAATATTAATTAATGTGATGTGGATAAAAATTCAATTATAGGCTATATCAAATTCACCCAAACTTAGTCATTCCTTTTCCTAAAGAAATAACTTACCCATTACAATAGAAAATAATAAATCTCATAATTAAACAACTATGGTTCCCTAAAGAATTTGTAATTGAAAATTGATTTTCTCCATGAATCCTTTTAAAAATATATATGAATGCTCGATAAAAAAGCATAATATTTGATTACTGTTATAAAATAATGATTTTTTACAAATCATGAAATGAATTGAAAACATCAACATCTATTTAATTGAAATGTCGAAACATATCTTTGCCTCTATTTGAGAAGACATGCATAAATTATCACTAAAATAATTAGATATTATTGAATTGATGAGTAGGATCAATAATTACATGGAATAATAAATTAATCAACCAATAGTTTTGTCTTAAATAATTTAATAATTAAAACTAAATAAAAGAACCTCATCCCAGATTAGAAATTTCATTTCATATATCATGTAAATTCCCATATTATAAATTTGATTCAATTAAAAAGTTCAATTCCATGATATTTGTATAACATTTTATCAAAATATGACCACAATTTTTTTTGAAAAGTGAATTATAATGATTTACATAATTAAATAATTGGGTTAATAAAGGTATAACCTCTTCAATGTGGCATAAAGATGTTTAATAATTAAGAAAATCATTTTTCTTACAAAAAGTGAACATATAACTTGAAAAAAAATCAATTTTCAAAACATTTAAAATGAATTTTATGGGTTCATATTTTGGTAAAAAATTACCAATAATAAATACAATACTCTCCAAAAAAAATAATACACGACATTTTCATCAAAAATTAATTCAATAGTGGAAGAAAAACACTTAGACTTTTATAGTTCAAAAAATGAATTCATTTAAACTATTTAATTACTTGTTCAAGGGTCACAATACTGTTCAAACAATTAGTTTCCAATCATAAATATTTAACACAAGATTAAAAAATTAAAAACATTATCATTGAATAAAAAATTATGAATTTTTTATAAAGGGAAAACAATTTCATGTAAGGCCTTGAGTACATAGTTATGAATGTGTTATCATGTTAGAAAACAAAACTATTAGATTTTCAAAAGAGGATTAACATATTTTTATAAACACAAAACGAAGAGAGGACCATTTATATAAACACAAAATCTTTTGGTATCACTCTTCCAGACATAATTTCCCACCAAAAATATATTTTAATTCATTGATATACTATTTTTAGAAGCATCAAAAGAAACCATAAAAATAAGTACAGTGAAAATACAGAAATAAAAAAAAATCAACTGATAAATGAATTTTTCTCCTAAGAGTTATTGAGAAATAAGATCTTCCTCTCATAACTTCTATTTAAATCCACGTGTTTATTATTCTACAATTCCTATGAATTGAAAAATATTAACAAAATAATTCAATAGATGAAACTCGTATGTCATTAAATAAAAGATTTTGAGTTTAAGAAATTTTCATCTCCTAAAATCTCAGCAGGAAGATTCTTATGAATTGAAAAAAAGCAGTTAATCCTTTATTCTATCAAAACCTCTTCAATACAATTCTTTACAAAAATGATAAGGAAGAGGAAGAAAATAAATCCATGATAAATAGATAAAATGGTAGATAACATAAATAATTTTTCCATAAGAAAACACAAAAAACATAGTAATACAATTAGTTAGATCACATGAACCACCGAGTTTAATGTTTTATATATGGATTTTTGAGAGACACTTTTCAAAAAATACCAAGGAATCCAAAACCTTTGGCTTCCTTTTATAATAATTTTTTTCTCTTTGAAGATTTACCATCATTGTCCTATTTTGATCCCCAATAATTTCAATAGATCCATTCTTCAGCACTCTTAGAACTGTGAATGGTCTGGGTAAATTAGATTTAAATTTACGAAGAATTATATTATTAGTAGAATCAGAGAAATAACAATTAATTAATGTATTTATTTTTATATTTTTATTGACATAATCAAGAAATAATTTCTCTCTCTCTTTTTAAATAATAGCATTTTCATAAGACTCTCTCTAAATCTCATCTAACTAATTTGGTACTAGCATCCTCATATATCTAGTTATCATAAAATCATGTTTTAATTACTTTATAGACTAATATGACTTATGATGCAACACCACAGTAAAATGGAACAATTTCCTTAATAATAACCTATAAATAAACATTCTAATTAATGTTTTGAATTATGTTTTGTATGACTATAATGCCTCATATAATCTAAAAGACCGACCCTTCCTATAATTTGAGACGTTTTCCTCTAATATCTATTTTCGCTGCCAATTCCAAACTTCTACCTTTCTATAATATTAATGATGGTCTAAACTTCTAGTTTAATGAGAACACCAATATTCCTCCATAAAATATTTCAATTTTAATTCTAAATGGGTGGAATTGTCTATAATGAAATCACTTGGAACCCCAAAACATGAATAAATGTTTTTTAATTATTGTTAACATGGTAATAGATTTATTTATGGGAAATAATTCTTCCCAAACCATTATTGAAACATATTCAATATCCACTAAAAAATACTCATTCACATGAGAATATGGGAATGGTCCCATAAATTCCATGTGCCAAATGTCAAAAAATTGAAAAATTTAAAATACCATTATGAGGATCTCCTTATTTTACAATATATTTCATATCCATTAAAAATTATAATTTCGTACAAAAAAACATATAGCCTCCTTAATCAAAATAGGATGATAAAATGGAAGTTGATGGAATTTTTCACCTTTTATCTATCCACCATGATTTCCTCCCAATGGTGAGGAGTGACAAGTCTCTATAATGGGAAACATTTACACTTATGGAACACACCTCAATAACATCCCCCCAACATTTTTTATAAAAAAACAATGCTTTATCACAATAAAAGTACATATTCTCTAAAATGAACATCTTCCTCTGATTTTTTGAAAAATACATAAAATTAAAGCTTTCTTCTAGGAAGATCAGGAAATCTATAAACCAAATATACTATATAAATCGGACAATATATAACTTTTCATTAGGAAAAGAAGAACTAAACTCCCTTGGATATTTACACTTACTATTATACAACCTAGAGTGATGATATGAAGCTACATTCTATGCACCCTATTTGACAATAATCTCTATTTCAAACTCTTCTAATAATAGAATAAAATAAGTCTATGTTTGGAATATTTCATTTACATGAAATACTTTAACTCAAAATTGTCTTTAAACAATATCAATTTGGATTATAAAAGTTTCTTATTAACCATATATAGATAAAAAATCCCAACAAAAAAATCATTACCTATATTTTTATAGTTACTTTGAGCATCATCTTGCAGTCTTGTAGCATAATAAAAATCATAAAATATACATTATTTCACCTATATTATGATTATTCCAACAACCAGGACTCTTGCAAGAAATATAATTTCTAAAGTAAATTTCCGATATGGTGTAGTTATCATGGGTGACGGAGTGATTTTTTCATTAAGAAAATTATTGAATTCAATATAACTTTTGATAAATAGAAATTTAGATCGTTGACCAGTAAATAATAAAATGGATTTTTAATTTTGGAAATATGTATGACCATAAACATGAATTTATACTAGTTTAGAAATATTTTCTTTTATATACATTTCGCTAAAATCAATTCATGATTTCTTAAACATCTCTCAATTGTGATACATTCAATGGATATGGAAACCATTAATACATTAATAATCCTCACTATTATATAAGAAAAGAAAACCAAAATAATTATTAGGAATATATTGTGTCTAATACAATATCCAAAGGGAATCATCTTGTATGAAAATGTTCTAAATGATAATCTGAATGCAGTTGTCTCTTGATATTATGGAGCAACAAAGATCTAGTTGTACCTAGAATAGACATAATCAAAATAGAAGAACTCATTTATAGAAATCCTTAAAAGAATTTTATCTAAAAAATAATTTGCGAAAAAATAAATCCTAGTGTATGAATTATGCTTTATATAATCTATATAGGATCACCAAACGGTTCCTTTTCCAACATGATTTTTTTTATTTTTCCATTCGTGACTATAGTGAAGCCTCATCTCATTGAGACTACTTGGATTAGACAAACCCAATCACTGTCACATATGATATGTATATATATATATATAATACTAGTATTAAGAAGCTTTATTAATGCTTCTCTCATAACCTCCTTTATATCTGGGTTTATCCACCTTTGACATAATATTCCTGATTTTTTCTGGTAAAAAAATGGTATTGTTAATGCAGAATAAAGGGTAAATCCATTTTATAATTTTTATAGACCAACATATTTCAATTTTTAATTTCATTATAAATAGCAATTTTTTTCATGATTTTCATTTAGTAGAATCTATAAAATAATAGGAGACATTGAATTCTCACCGAGAATTTAGCATTTTATGCTTACTAGGAATTGATTTATCTCAACAGCAGGTGATTTTTAACTTGACGGATAAATCATGGACATGGGAGGACCAATATATTTAACACGTTTAATATAATGTGATTTAAATGTAGAAGGATTTTTAATTTAATTACCACTTTTTAGTATTCATTCACTATTGTTCTAAGTGGGATACTCACATAAAAAACTTTGTAAATCATAATTCAGAATATTTAGCATAGAAAAATAAATTTTTTTTACTCTCTATCACCAAAATAAAATTTTTCATCTTTGTTTATACCTATATAATCAGCCTTGATTTCTATAAAAAATACTGATGTTCTGAAATATAATTTTCATCTTCAATAGTATTTTGGTCATTAATAATAATATTGATGTATAATTTTAGAAAATTTCTAAGATTCTCATTTTGACCAAACTCAAAAGTTTTTTTAGCTACATTTTTCAAATTCCAAATGAAATTATTCGTCCAAAGGTTATTTTTTATATTATTCAAAATGTTCAAGTTTTTTGCATTTTCCACAGACTCCAACAAAGAATAATTTCAACCAAAATTTGGTTCTTTATGATTTTTGAAAACAGTGATCTCTTCAAATTTCTACGAAAACATATATTTTAATTGGCCCTTAGATATATATATAATAATTCAACTTGTTTCCAGGTAGGGACTACACTGAATGATAGGATCATCCTGGTCATACTCCATGTCTAACAAAATAATCTGAGCTTAAAAAAATTGCATACCGACTATAACTAGAAAATTATCTATCAGTCCTAGAGGATATCTAAATGAATGTTTAGTTGATAGTAGACTGTCTGTAATGGTTTCATGTTCGCCCAATCTCAACTATTGAAACAATTTGAAATAGATCACATTAATACAAGAAATAAAATCACATAGATAGTTTAATTGACCAATATTACCTAAATTATAGGCAATGAAAAAGCTACTAGGTTCTTTATGATATAGAGGGATTATATTTTGAAGAACTACACTAAAAAATTCATTGATTCTCTTTGTAAGAATATCGTCTATATTATTTTTATATAAAACTGTTTTTTAAGATATTTAAGATATTAAATAATCATAATCAAGGATTTCATGTAAGAGAATTTCACTTAGAGCATGGGTAACCCTTTTATCAATTACAAAAATATATTATTCTCTTTACATGGATTTTAAAATATGATGCTTTTTACCCCCATTAATTTCTTATAATACTTTCTTAAATAATCATGTTTTTAAAATATCACTCTCTATTTCTAAAAATACCAACCCAACCAACCATTCATCTCCACTCAGTGTTATAATATTACTATAAGAACCCTGTTTCCATGAATATTTGTATTATGTGTACATTTATGTAATAAGTCATGAAATAAAGTGTATTATGAAATTAAGATGTCATAGATTTTATAAAAAAATATCTATTTATTTTTTTGGTTTGGATTAAAAAATAATAGGGATAAAAATAAACATATAAAACATCCCTAAATTTTGGGAAAGTATAGAGAAAGTGGTTTCTAAGAAACCAAATATCTATCTGGATACTAAAATTGGACGTGCATCTCGAACAGTTTCACATAGTGGTAATAACCATATAAATGATTTATAGGGTTTTAACATGATCCTCACTTATTTCATGAAAAAGAGCCCATTATCTTCATTTGGATAGGAAATCCAAAAGGATATTGTTTAGATGGTAATGTTCTTTTTACAAACCATTATGAAGGGAAGAAAATTACCCTGGAAATTTAATATATTAAATAGATCATGTATAACTGATATTGAATCGTAAAAATTCATAGGTTATGGAATATTTTTCATTTATGGGTTCATCCTTTAATGATCACAGTTTACCTTGTATTTGTCTATTAATTTATAAATTTTCATTAACAATTGTCCTTTATTTTGGTCACATTCTTAAATTAAGAGAAACAATGTAAAACACCAATGTGAATGGAAATGTGATAACTTCCCAAGTGTTATTCTTATCATTAAGTGAGATAATTTTCAATGTCATGTGATTAATCCAAAAAAACTGTCAAAAATTACGATTCGCAATTTTTAGATAGTAGAATATTTAAAAACATCCAAAAACATGTCAATGGAGCCTCATTGATGTCCATGTCATAAATGTGATAATGTATAGAATATATAATTTCCAACATGTCGAAAATATTAATATAGTGACCAATGGAAAATAATGGAACTGTATGATGAAATATTAGTGGATAAAACAGTTAATAAAGTATCTAATTTATATATAAAAAATAAATGACACCGTTAACATAAAAGAGTGAATTAAAGTTTAATCTAGGATATGATTAAAAATTATATTTCATAACTGTGGGAAACATGTTCATTGTCACCAAAAATTCTCAATTCCAAGGGCTACAAAGGATTACTAAAACCAATAATTTCCATGACTAAGGAAACATATAATGTCCCATTCTTTGAAAATCATTGAAATGTATCCTTATTATAGAATTACACTTAACATATACTCTATAGTTGTCTGCATTTTGTTCTATTTAAATTTATTCCAAATAATCATTTCTAGTATATCTTCTAGGAATATGAAGTTACCACACAAAATGAATTTAAATATATTTAGAGCACTTTTCTAACTATGGTATCATAAGTTGATGTGTGTGGTATTTTTCATCTTGAAGATATAATCTATATAATTTTTGAAGAATTTAATGATAAGTTTTACATCACTGAAAATATTCAATGTTAATTATTTATAACTCTGATTTACTAATGTATAACTATTTTTAGCTTGTCAAACCTATAGGGAGGGGTGATTTTTATCATGAAACAAAAACTTGAAAACAAATCTACTCATAAAAAATTAAAATATATTTTTAATTTTAAATATTAATTTTTTTAAAATGAAACATGGTGAATGGTTAAATAATGATGAACTTGGATGAATTTGACACTGGAAAAATTAAATGGAAGTGAGAACAAGTGCTGATAAATTCAATAAATAAATGATAATGGGAAATATTCGAGGCGAATTTAAATTCTTAATGGTCTAAATGGAATTCTAATATCACAAAATTATTTTTGAATTCATGTTATTGAAAATTAATTTTAATTATCTTCCTTATGAAAAGATTTAATATGTAGAAGAATGATTCTTAGAGTTATAAACTTTCTGAATCACTATATCAATAATTTATTTTAAAGATAATTTCATGAAAAAATGACACCAATTGTTTTTTATGTGTTGATATAGTTCCTGAGAGTTTCTAAATTATTTCATAACTCTAAATAGACCTTTTTGATCAATTATAAATTTTAATAGAGAAATATGTAGAGAGGAGAATATTAAAAACATACAAAACTCTCATAATCACAAAATATTATCAAAAATTAATTTTATGTTCAAAAAAATTAACTTTCTATTAAAAATAATATGAATTAAATAGTAAAGACCTGGAAATTTCAAGAATTTTTTTTGTAAATTATTTTGAATTTTACGAGTCTGTAGTTTCTGACGGTGCCTGATTCCAAGGCCCGCAATGCATGGAATGATCTGTCAATGTTTTGTTAAGCATAAATTAATGCGCCTAAGTAGTTTTCCTAAAAAATTGTAATAACTCTTGAACGGTTAATCAGATCAAAAATATGAGGGCACCATTGGGCTCAAGATGGCGGGTTTACCCTGGTTACGACTTAAGTTTAGTCGACGCAGGCCTCCTGTGAGAAATCACAAAAATGGATTAACCATAAATAAAATAATAAAATAAATTATTTTATTTTTCAAATGCCTATAACTCACAAACGGTAGCTCTGATTAAAAATCTGATACCACCGCTGAACTCCTAAGGTCATGATTTATTTAAGCAAATACTAACTATGGCCGGTGCGGGCCACCAGAAAAAGTTAGTTTTTGGCTGGAAATAAAATAATTAAGCGACAATTATTTTATTGTAAAATTCATAACTTCTAAATGGTTAGTCGGATTGAAAATATTAGAGTACCGTTGGGTTCCTTGGGACATGTTTCACCGAGGAAGTTCCTAACATTAATCGGCATGAGTCACGGGTGATTGATAATAATTTTCTAAACTTTTTTTTGGGTACATTGAGTAAACGTACGTTTGAGATTTTATAACATTGGAACCGGTGCTCAGAATTGAAATCTGAGGGCACCATTGAAATCGCAGTGTCAGTAATTTCATAGTGAGAAATTTACCGCAGTTTCATTTCAACTAGAGTGGAAGTTAGTTTTCAGGGGTTTTCAATTAAATTGATCGAAATAAAGTAATAACATTATTTTATTTTATGATAGTTAAAAACCTCCAAAGGGAAGTTAGTGGTGGGGGTCACCACACCATTACCACCCATGAGAGGTTATGGTGGTGGGTCCCAGCCACACATAACCTCCCTTGAGAGGATATTAAGGGGTGGGACCCACACGGGTCTTAAAATTATTTAACCCGCTTGTAACTCTTTATAATTATTGTAACACTTGAAAATTCTCACCTTCACCCATTAAGTTTTGTGCCAACCCTCACCATTAATGAACTAAACCTCTATTACATAATTATCACATTTTCCGATTATTTTGAAATCTATATGCCAACAATTTAATAAAGTGTTATATTTTATTATTGTGGGTGTTGGCATAATCTATGGTTGGGAGAGTCTTGAAAGAGGAGATATGGGAGAATAGAATCCTCCAATGAAGAATGCCAAGATGCCAACGATGACACTTCATCCTCAGATTCTTCCTTGGAACCCCCTTCCGGCGTGGGACCTCTCTAACGACCCTTCGTTCTTCCTCTTCGTCGTCAATAGACCAATGCACGAGCTCAGAAGTGAAAGCGTTCGGCGAACGATGACAACATCGTCTTCCCCCATGACGAATGAACACCCGACAATCAAAAATGATAGGAGTGTGAATTAAGTTGTTTAACTCTTTATACTCTCATGTTGAATCAACTTCATGAGCCACTTGCTGTCGTTATAACGTGGAGGGTTTGTGCCAAATGAAAATGGCCCGACCCCTCCGCAACATTTGTGGTTTCAGAACCATGAGTCGGTGGCGAAGTTATGATGTCATGGCAATGAGGTGACGATGACGAAGATGGAAAATAAATGTCACGCTACATGTGGCCTCCGCGAACCGCACCATCGGCCGCGCGACGCCCGACCAGCCTACCCGCGCGCTGCCCGGCTTGCGCCCTGGTCGAAACCGCAGCTTGCCCGGCAGCCGACACCCTGCCTGTGCGGCCCGGCGCACCCTGGTGCCCCACGCGGCGCCTTACCCACGCTGTCTGGCGCCCCCCACTATGACCTTCCCGCGCTTTCGGCGCCCCGCGGCGCCCTGCCCGGCGTACCCCGACGCACCCCGCGAGGCCCTGACTCCCTACTCGGCACCCCCCAGCGCCCTGTCGCACTGCCCAACGTGCCCCGCACGCTGCCCGACGTGCCCCTGTGCGCTGCCCCGCACCCGGAACCTTGCCCGGCCTGCCTGGAGTCCAGTCCGCCTGCCCACGCCCCATGCAGCTTTCCTGCTGGCCTCCCCGTTGCCGGCCTGTTGAACCGGCCTGCGGCGCCCCCACGGTGTCGCTGGTCGAACCGGCCCGGTCTTCCAGGCCAAGTTACCGAGCCGACTACGTGGGGACTATCGGTTTGAACTGCCCTCACGGTCCGCTGGGTCTGGCCTAGATGACCTGGTAAAAACTTATCAGTCTAACCCGCCCAATGGGTCTGGTCGGAGCCAGTGAGTCTGGCCGGGTCAACCTAGACCAGGTCTGATCGGACCCGAGCCCATTACTGACCCATTGCCTTCTTGGGCCATATCTTTGGCACCGGACGTCCGTTTGAAGAACCATCAGTGGCGCCAGTATTCTTGGATCATAACCACCCCTTTGAGTATACCCCATTGGAGTTCAGGGTATAGTTAAGTCACAATCAGGTTGGTTTGTACACGAATCCAACATGACCCCCGTAACTCAAATGCTAATTACTCATAGATCGGGCGTCTGATTGATGCGCTGTCTATTGCGATGAGACCCCTTTGACATGTCAGCCCTTTGAGGTATATCCATGTGAGACTCATGACACTTGGAGTATCGACCAGTAGCTCATGGAGAAAATCCCCCCAGAGACAAGAAAATTGAGTGTAGAGACCTAGTTGTTGTAGACCTGACAACTGCATGTCCGATTCGACTCGGAGTGATTTGACTAGCCCAGTGGATAGAGTTCCTGGTTTGGAGGTAGACCCACGGTGGACGGAGCTCCTGGTTTGGCAGCAGACCCGTGGAACTCAGCAGTAGGAGTACCTCTGATGGCTATTAGGGGGACACCTAGTTTGGCGGTAGACCCATAGCGAAGGAGCGCTCAGTTTGGAAGCAGACCCATGGTACTCGACATGAGGATTACCTAAGCAGTCTAAGGTTACTGAGTAGCTCCTCGGAGTCGTGACATGCCCATTGTACTCGATAGAGGAGGAGTTCTCCAGCATCCGTGGTTTCGATAATGAAAAATCATGGTTTGATCTGAGTCAATTACCTTTCTGTTTTCCTCATAATTGAGATTGGTTAGTTGATAACTTTGTTATATGTATGGGAATATACCTATGTAATGGTTATACGTTGAAATCATAATTTTAGGTTGATCTTTGTTGTATGTTATGTGACCTTGAGGGTCTCAGGGTCCCTACTGAGTATCATTATACTCACCCCAGTACATGCTATTCCTGAACCTCGTTGTATTGGATGCAGATGACAGACATCACTGACGGAGGCCGAGAGCGCCAGGACTGGATGGTACTCGGAGGCGAACATCACGACGAGTCGGTTCCATATAGATACGGGCGGACGTGGAACACTGAGGAGGATACCTGTTCCTACCCTTCAGGTAGGATCCATGGTGGATGATCTAGAAGCTACTAGACACCTTCCAGCTATTTTTCTTTTAGTCGTACCTGTTTTTCCATTCCTTGTACTTTACTGTTGGGCTTGTATTTCCAGCCCCTTACTTTCATCATGCTTGTTACATGGTTTTTACTTAGTTTTTTCTTCAACTTGTACTCTAGTTGTGTGTGTTTATGATTTATGAAGGCAACACCTTCCTAGTTTTAGGGAATTACTCCTTTGGTGATAGTATCCCGCCCCTGGCCTATGGAAGGCGAGCTTGGGGTAGTCACGATGCGGGCCCTGGGGGATGGGTCGGGACAGAAACTCAATATAGGAGATAAAATCTACACTTTGAATATCAGGAAGTGTTTTTCTTCTCTCCCCCTCTCTCTCATCTGGAACATTAATCATGTATTTACTCAATTGGAATCAATTTCCAAAAGATTATTCATGCACCGTATCTTATGCTCTGTAGTCTACAGTTTCTTCACTGAAAATTTTTAAATTGAATTCACTCAGTCTATTACCATTCTCAAAACACTCGTCACATTCTCATAATATTATTCACTTCCACATAGCATAAGTTATAACCTTATAAAAACCGGGACATCGAAATAAACATCTTTTTTAATATGTATAATGATGTATCTCTAGAACTATTATAGTTTTCTAATGACACTAATAATCTTCATTGAATCATCACCATTATTCGACTAGTTTCTCATAAAGACAAAATCGAGTAGAAACAACACAGAAATAGACTAAACAAACTCTCCCTAACTCGAAAAAAATTGAATACCTTCATAAAAAATAAAATGCATGTCTTCATCTTGCTCCCCAGATCATGATAGGGCACCAATAATAACTAATAGCTCCATAGAAATAGAAACACAACGTCAAATTCATAATTATTTATGTTTTGATTCCAAATTATTCTTTTTAGGTTCAAAAACTCATCTCAAATCCATCATAGAAAAATTAACATGAACACTACTGACTAATGGATTGACATTTCCTCATCATGATATTGGATTCAGTAGAATGATCCCAAAACATTTGGCATTTTATGTGTTGATATGTCTATCTATAGAAGATAACAATTGTAGGATGAATATTATAAAATATGAATTGGGTATCCCTTCATTCTGAATTATACTACAAGCTTCAACGACATCATCATATTCATTGGATCTATTGAGCATTAATAGAAGGGAGAAAAAATGTTGGTGGCATGAATCAACACAAAATTCTCATGCATTAATCTATGTGGATCATACTTAGAACAATATATCTATAAAAATTATTCATAAATATGACCAAAAATTCAATATTTGATTCGTTAGTTGTCATCATCATCACTGGTAGAATATCAGTTTCTTCTTCACTTAATCCTAGTGGAGAGGCAAAATGGAAACAATGGGTTGCACTTGACATAAAATAGGTTGGCATTGGTTTCAATTCATGGAATCTGTCATCACCCAGAACTAGTGGTGGAGTGTTTTGACCATGGAATAAGATCAGGGGATGGTGGTATTAAATTAGGGTTATTGGAGGAAGTGGTTCTTGCGGTGGTTGATGCTGAAGGTGGGACGTCAAATGATTGAATGGTTATAGTGGATATATGGTGGACGTACAAGAGTGAAGTGGTAGATGTGGAGTCAACGATTGATCCATAGGTGGTGGTTGATCACGAAAAACCGTGGATGATGGTAGTGGATTGAGGTAGTGGTAGATGTATGAGGTCTAGAGGCATGAGGGTTAGATGCAACGGTAGTACTTGTTTCTGTTATGGTATATGATTTTGGACCCATTTTAGGCACCAGTAGTAGCCCCTGGTAGATGCACTAATAGTACCACTAGAACACTTAAACAAATAAATTAAAAATCGACAATTAAAATTATTAAAAATAAAACGTTTAAAAATTAAAAACATATTCAATTAAATATATAAATGATACTCATATTAAAATTAGAGTTAAAATAAATATTAGATCTTATAAATAATTATATAACTTCAAATTCTAATTATTAATAATTAATTTTTTTTATTAATTAAAATTTAAAATTTAAATTATAAATATATTAGAATATAGAAGTAATTGATTCATAATTAAATTAAATTATTAAAACAAATTATCAAATATAATGGTAAAATATTTAATTTTAAAATTTGACAAAAATAAAAGTACTAAAATAAAATTAATATTTTATGATATATTTGTAAATATAACATAATTAAAATTAAGGAAGATAAACATAACAATTTTGAATGAATAAATTCAAAATTAATAATAAAAATATAAAATTAAATATTTTTAACCCAAAACAACAGATATAAAAATATTTCACAGAAAATAACCATTAATTAATTAAAAAAATATCAATTAAATTTATGTGGATAAAAACTCAACGATAGGCCATATCAAATTCTCCCAAACTTAATCATTGTTTTCTCTTAAGAATTTATTTATAAATTTCTATGGAAAATAATAAATCTCATAATAAAACTACAAAGATGTCCTAACAAAATGGTTTATGAAAAATTATTTCCGCCCTGAATCCTTTAAAAAATATATTAATGTTTGATAAAAATGTTATTTTACCATGAGATTTGATTAATGTTATATAATAATGAGTCCTTTTTAAAAACCAACTGATGAACTAAAAAACATCAACATGTATATAATTGAGATGTTGAAACATATATTTACCTCTATTTGAGAAGATGCGCATAAATATTCACTAAAATAATTACACATAATTGAATTAATGAGTAGGTTCAATAATTAAATGGAATTATAAATTAATCAACCAATAGTTCTTTCTTAAATAATTTAATAATTTAAAACTGAATAAAATAATCTCACCCCGGATTAAAAGATTCATTTCATATCTCATACAAATTAATATCTTATAAATTTTATTCAATTTAAAAGTTTCAATTCTAGGACTGTTTTTTAACATTATCTTAAATTATGACCACGAAAAAATTATTTCAAAAGGGAAACATATGATTAACATAATTAAATACATGGGTTAATAAAGGTATAACATTTTCAAAGTGGCATAAAAACTTTTATGAATTTGTAAAATCACATTGACCCATTAAAAGAGAATATAGAACACGAGAAAACATCAATTTTTAAAATAGTAAAATGGATTTTGGGGGTCAAATTATTGCAATAAGTTACCCAAATAAAAACGAGAATCTCCCAAAAAAGTAAAACAATATATTCTACTCAAATTTTAATTCAAAAGTGGAAGAAAAGAAATTAGAAATTTAATGTTATGAAAAGGTTTTCATTTCAACTGTTTAATTACACGTTCAAGGGTCACGATACAGTTCAGACAATCAGTTTCCCATAATAAATATTAAACACAAGATAAATAATTACAATCATTTTAAATAAATAAAATACTTATGAATTTTTAATAATGTGAAAACAATTTCAAGTAAGGAATCGACTACATAGTAAAGAATGTGTTATATGATCGAAAAAATCAATTAGATTTTCAATAGTGGATAAAATATTTTTCTAAAAAAATCTAGGAGAATACTATTCATAAGAACACAAAAGAATGGGGTATCACTCTTCTAAACATAATTTCCCAACATTAATAAATATAAATTCATTGACGTGTAATTTTTTTTCAGCATCAAAAGTAACCAAAAAAATAATTAGAGTAAAAATAAGGAAATTTAAAAAACACTCCCATGATTAATAATGTTTTCTCTTAAGAGTTATTGTGGAATAAGAACTTCATATCATGGATTTTTTTTAAATCCATTTGTTTATTCTTCTAAAATTTCTTTAAAATTATAAATCTTAACATTACAATTCAATTGATTAAACTGATATGTAATTAAAAAATAGATGTTGAGTGTACAATAATTTTAACTAATGAAGTCTCAACATAATGTTTCTTATGAACTGAGAACAAATGGTTACTACTTTGTTCTAATAAAACCTCATTAATAACATTCTGTAAGAAAAATAATAAGGAATTTAAAGAATATAAATCCAAGATAAAGAGATAATATTATTGGGAACATCAAAAATTTTCTCATATGATTACACAATAAATGTAGTAATACAATGGGTTGGAACACATGATGCACTGAATTTAAGGTATTATATAAGGATTTTTTGAAGACACAATTTTCAAAAACTATTATGGGATCCTTGCACTTTGGCTTCCCTTTATAATAATTTTTAACTCTTTCATGGTTTCCCATCATTGGCCTATTTGCTTCTCCAATAATTTCAATAGATTTATTCTTCAACATTCAATGAACTATAAATGGTCCATGCCAATTAGATTTCAATTTACGATGATTCATATTATAGCAAGAATTAGTAAATTAAACCTTTATTCATGAATTTAATTATCTATTTTTATTGATAGAATCATTAAATACATTTTCTTTATCTTTGTAAATCATATCATTTTCATAATGTTGTCTATAAATCTCATTTAACTAACTTGGTTCTCGAATCATCCTACATCTAGACCTCTTAAAATAAAATTTTAATTACCTAATAAACAAATATAACTTTTCATGCAACACCATAGTAAAATGAACACATTTCCCTAACAATAACCTATATAGAAACATTCCAATTAATGTTTTAAACATTGTTCAATATGACCAGAATGCCTCATATAATTTAAAAGACCAATCCTTCACCTAATATGAGGCATTTTGATCTAATATATTTTCTAGCTCCTTATTTCAAATTTCTTCCTTTCTATAAGATTAATTATTTTCAACATTTCTAGTTCCAAGGGAATACAATTATATATCCCTCAACTATTTAAAATTTAATTCCTAAAATGGGTGGAATTATCTTGAAGGAAATCCCTTGGAACCCCAATCTATGATAAAATGCTCGATTTAATAAATATTAACACACAAATAAATTTATTAATAGGGAATACTACTTCCCAAACTAATATTGAAACCTATTCAAAACCTTCTATAATTTACTCAATCCCATGATAAGATGAGGATGGTCCCATAAATTCAATGTTACAAATTTCAAAAATAGAAAAACCTCAAATACCGTTCTAAGGATATATGGATTTCACTTTAAATTTCCAAATCTCTAAAACATATAATATCCTCAAACAAAACCTAGAGCCTAATTAATCAAATTAAGACAATAAAATTGATCTTGATGGAATTATGGAACTTTTCTCTTCCCACCATGATGTCCTCCCTCAGGTGAGGAGTCAAGACACTCTATAATGGGCAATATTTCCTCTTTTGGAACCCAAATCCTTAAGATCCCATCGACATACAATTTAAAAAACAAAGGTTCATCCCAAAAATAGTTCTTATTCTCTAAAATGAACTTCTAACTCTAATTGTATGACAATTAACTAGGAGTGACACATTCTTTTAGGAATATACATAAATTTATAAACCAAATATACTACATAAAAGAGATAACAGGTAATGTTTCCTTAGGAAAATAAGAATTATTCTCTTTTGGATCTTAACACCAGGTATTAAACTAGAAAAGATATGAAACTACATTATTAGCTCCCTATATGACTCTAATCACCATTTCAAACTCCAGTAATAAGAGAATAACATAATAACTCTAGGTTTGGACTCATACTTTAATAGGAAATACTTTAACTCAAAATGGTCATTAAAAACTATGAATTTGAATCCTAAATGGTACATCCAAAACATCTTTAGATAAAAGACCACCACAAACAAATTATTACCTATATTTTTTTGTTTCTTTGAGAAAAATCTTGTAGTATCGTAGCATAATAAACCTCATGTAATATACATTCTATCTACTATGTTATAATAGATCCCACAACAATGACACTTTCATTGCACAAAATTTCTAAAGGAAATTTCTAAAATGGAATTTTTATCATGGGTGATGAAGTGAGTTTTTCATTAATAAAATTAAAAGATTCAAGATAATTTTGGTTAAATAGAAATGTACATATATGACTAGTGAATAATACAATGGATTTTTAATTTCCAATAAATGTTTGACCAAAAAATTTAATTTATCCTAGTTTTGAACTATTTTATTCTCTATACATATCTCTAAAATCAATTATATATTTACTAAAAAGCTCTAAATTAGGATACATTCAATGGAGAAGGAAACCTTGAATACCTTAATAATCCTCCTTGTCATGTTTGAAAAGATATCCAAAATAAATATTTGGAAGATATTGTGTCTACTACATAATCCAAATAGAAATATATATTATATAAATGATCTAAATGGTAATTTGAATGTTGTTCTCTCTTGATGTTATGGTTCTACAGGGGACTAGTTGTACCTAGAATCACCATCATGAAAAAACGAAGAACTCATTTCCAGCTATCCTTTCAAACATTTTACCTAATAAATGAATTAGAATATAATTCATCAATGATTATGAATTAAGATTTATATAATCTATACAAGCTCACCATATGGTTCTGTTTACCATATGAATTTGTTTATATTTTCCATTATTAACTAGAAGGAAGCCTTATTTCATTGAGACTACTTGGACCAGACAAACCCAATCACTATCACATATGATATTTTTAATACCGGTATCAAGAATATTCATTTCCCATTCTCTCAAAACCTCCTTTATATATGTGTTAAGACACCATTGAAACTATATTCTTGGTTTGTTTTTTGGTAGTAAAAGTATATTGTTAATGAAAAATTAAGGGGAAATCCATTTTATATTAGATATAGACCAACTTATTCAGTTTTTTATTTCCATAGAAATACCACATTTTTCTTATGATTTTCATTTAGTTTAATATAAATAATTATCGGAGATGTTGAATTTTCCCCTAGAAATTAGTATTTTAGGTTTAATAGGAATGGATTTATATCAATAGTTAGTGATTTATAACTCAATGGATGAATCACGGGCATAAGGGGACCAATATAATTAACACATTTCTTATAATGACATATAAAAGTGGATGTTTTTTAATTTAATTACATATTTTTAATTTCATTCAATTTTGTTCAATGTGGGCTACCCACATTTAAATGTTTCCAACTCACAATTCAGAATATTTATCAAAATAATAATAATTTATTGGTTTTTTCACTAACCCTCACCAATATAAAATTGATCATCGTTGTTTATAACTGTATAATCAGCCTCAAGTTCACTAAAAAATAATTATGTTCTGATATAAAATATTCATTTTTGAGAACATTATTTTCATTAGTAATAGGATTGCTATATAATTTAGTAAAATTTTCATTATTTCCATTTGAATAGTCTCAAATGTGTGTAGCCAAATTTTTCAAATACCAAATTAAATTCTTCATCAAAAGGTTATTTTTCATATTGTTCAAAATGTACAAGTGTATTTTCATATTTTGTGGATTTCAGCAATGAATAATTTCAACAACAAAAAAAATCATTAAATTTTTTGAAAACAATGATCTATTCCCCTTTCTCACGAAAGTTATATTTTAATTGTCCCTTAGATATTTCAAGAACAACTCCACCTGTGGCTATAAAGGGTCTACCCCAAATGATAGGATCCTCCTCGACATACTCCATGTCTAACAAACTAATGTGAGCTTAAAAAATTTAGTAGGACATCTCTATTTAGAAAATAATATATCATTCCTATAGTATATGTGACTGAATGATTCATCAATAGTATAATTTTTGTAGTGGGTTCACGTTCACCCAATTTCAACTTTTTAAAAAATGAGAATCAGATCATAATAATAATAGGACAAAAATTCATAGAAAATTTAATTGACCAACAGTCCCTAAATTATAAGTAATGAAATATCTAATAGGTTCCTTATGTTATAGAGGGATTCCATTTTAAAAAACTGTAATAATAACTTCAATGAATCCCTATGAAAAAATATTTTCCACGTTATTTTAATATAATTCAAATTTTTAAGAGATTTAAGAAGATAAATAATCTAAATCATTGAAATAATGAAAGATAATTTCACATAAAGCAATGGTAGATGTAACCCCTATCCTGGGAACCACTATAAGCAGTTTTACAATCCAAGCATCCAGAAGACCTCAGGAATGCCTCCCCATACACCAAATTCTTCTGACATTGATACATGGGGTGATTATACCCCCATATTAGTGTAAATCAACAACATAAGTAATACCAACAGATCCAATAGCTTGTAGGGACAATATATGGATAGAATAAGATCTTAGGTAATAAGAAAGCAAGCATCACATGTTATAACAATATGATTAATAAACAACATTCTAGGAATTCATTCAAAAAAAATAAAATAAAAATTAAAACCCTATGAATAGTCACATTCCCATATAGTCGTGGAATCCCATGATCAAACCCGAACAACATATCCAGATACTAAAAATTTACTATAAATGTTGTTGCATCTAATATGGTATCCAACATCCATGGTGGCTTTAGTAGGGTGTGATTTCAACATAGTAGGCCACCGCCAACATTTTCGAAAGACATGATTAGTTTTTAAAATAGTGTAAATAGTTAATAAAGGTGAAATAAGTAAATATGGTAAAAAATAAACATCGTTCCCATTTAAACAGTTATTACTTCACCATTTTTATTCCATATGTTATATCATGAAAAATAGAAAACCAGAACCACTCTAGTTATAAAGGGAGCCTAATCCATTGAAAATATGGTTATATACATTTTGTAACAATGGGAAATTCGTTAATAAATTCAATTTAACTATTTACATTGTAGCATAATTTTTTGAAATTAAAATTTAATCATGTACCATGGAGATTTGGTATAGGTAACCACATTATGTCTATTATTTGGGTACATAGATCCTTAGCCCAAAATCATGAGCCTTGAAAAACATCGATGGGGCCCAGATCATCACTCTAGACCAACCCAAAGAGTAGGAGCCTCATTAAAATATTGTAAAAATAAAATAAGGATGGGGGCCATAGGCCCTTAGTCTAGCCCGAACCATGGTAGTAGATCCTCAGTAAAATACCCCACTCATAAAACTATTCACAAGGACATGGTTTATTAACTATTTATCACATTTACCCATATTATCATTTCAATTTCCAGTGCCTCAGTAGACCCATAAAACTAAATCATAACATAAAAAAATCCAAAACTTTTCATATTGAATAACCAAAAATCAAAATACTGCTACCTACTGGTCACCCTTTAAATCATTGGACTTCCTATTTGAAAAACTAAACGATGAACCGATGGTTCTATTATAATGACCAACTAATAGAAAGGGGTAATTTTTCAATTTAAAAAAATGGAATCTACACCCTCATATCAAATCATAATTTGAAATATATATATGAAATTATTTTTTAATTCACTTTTAGGAAAAAACCTCCTTTTAAATATTTTCTCACTTTCAAAACATCATTTTCCATCTTTGAAAACACATTTGATTTATAACTAAAAAATAATTTATACAATTCTGAAGCCCTCCAGGGAACATTAAAAAAGTTAAATATAAAAAATTCAATTAAACCAAGTATACCATATCAATGCTTGCACATTCATTTCACTATTTTATAGGTTTTATCTTACCCCATGGGTAGCACATGGTTCATTCTCAAATCATCAATGAACCCAATGAGGTCCATGAAGGATCTTGCACCACAATTTAAGGCCCAAAACTACATTAAATATCCAAATACAGTAAGGAAATGAATTAGAACAATTACATTCAAATATAAAACATCTAGAATATGGGAAAACGATTTGAGACCACATACATCATGATCATAGAAAACATATCTTACAAACATAGACCATATTCGAAGACCAAAAAACCATTATCATCCAAACATAGAATCTTATAGAAATAGATTTATATGTAATACATTATACTGATAAAAGGGCTAATGACTAAATGATATGACACAGGTCAAGAAAGTGCCCCTATATTTTTTGGAGCCTACCCGATTCGAACTCCATAGTTAAGGGTGCTTGGAATGGAGTAGTGATTCAGATGTGTTAACTTTTGGGGATTTCGCAAGGATGTATGACTGAGGTCAAATATCAATATAAAAAACATATGTTTTCCTGTATGGATATTCATTAGTCAAAAAAACCATTCAGGCATATCGGTGGTCCCTAGGGAAGGTACCATGTATATGTGGGGAAACTGGTGGAACCTGGCAGTGCAGGACTCAACAGCCCTGTTTAGGAGTGGTGTTTGTGCTGTTAGCATGGAACCGTTGTTATATTTGGTATCAGATCATGAACCCTACCTTAGGTGTTGCATCCATTCCTTAGTTGATATGTAGTGTCCAGAATGAGGATGATGGGCTCTTATGTGTGGGGGAGGAGGTGAGTGTAACACCCCATGATGATAAATGTTATTATGACTAAATGAAATAAATCATGTATATGAGGTGATCCTTTATTTTGTAGATTCTCTCTAATTTTAACTTAATAGTAATGTGTGATTTTTCTAGACTAGTGATTAGGAGAGGTAAACATATGGGAGGTTTCCTAAGATGAGTGTGAGTGATGACAAAAATAATTTGAAAGGACATGTGTCGTCCTGTGGGGACATTCATTTTTTAGATGAAATGTTCGGGCTTGTGGGTGGGTCCCATGGAGGGGTCTGTGTGTCTGCTGGGAAACTGGTGGTACTTGGTGTTAAAGAATGATAAAGGTTATAAAGGGTAAATGTTAGGAATCATGTTAACAAGATAAACTTTTATTTTTGGGATCCTACTTGATTAGAGAATCGTAATAATGTGTGATTGTCCAAGAGTAGGGATCATGATGGGTGACCTTCTTGGAATCTTCGTAGGATGTGTGTGAGTGATAAAAAACAGATTGAAAGGAAAATGTGTTAGCCCATAGGGATATTCATTTTTCATATGACCCATTAAGTAATGTGGTCTGGTCCTAGGGTGTGGACCACATGTAAGTGGGGAAACTAGTGGTACATGGTGGGCCAGGACCCAATGGAGTTGTTGACATGAAGCGTATGTGCTACTAGTAGGGTCCATTTGTACAGTTTTAGGGAATCATAATGAGACAAAACATTTAAACTTTCTTATATTATAAAATTCAAGGGAATTGAGTTGAAGAACCTGGATGGATCATTTATTCACAACCAACAGTACAGAAAATTCTAGATACTTGAAGTAGAAACACCCATGGGGGAGGATGAGGCTACTATTTTGATCCCATGGATGATGGGGAAGAATGTGGGAGAAATTCTGGTGGACTGTAAACAAAATTGGGGTGGAAAATGTTAAAAACTCTAATTTTTAAGTGGATCATGGTTTGGAATCATAGTTATCAAAACTATGCACCAACCATGTAGTTCCCATTATGATAGTAGTGGGGCCAATTTTCCTACATTTTGTATTAGAGAATGAACCCATCATTATGTTTGGTCGCACTACTTAGCTTGAGTTGTTGGGACCACAACGTGGATGTGTTTCTAAAGGGGGATAATGTTAAACTCCATAATGATAAAGGGTTAAATGAATAAATGATTTGACTCATGCAACTGAGGGGCACCTTCCTCCTCAAGAGAATACCATATTAGAAATCCATCAGTAAGTGTTCTTGTCCTAGAGTAGTGATCAGGTTGGGTGACCATCTAGGATTATTCCCAGGATGAGAGTCAGTGAGGATAAAGAACATTAGAAAGAACATGTGTTGGCCTATGGGTTCAATTATTAGTTAGATGACCCATTCAGGCATGTGGGTGGGTCCTAGTGAGGAGGTCGTCTATCTATAGGGAAATTGTTGTCACCTTGTTTTCTAGGACCTAGCGACCATGTTGAGGGGTTGGGGTGGTGTTTGTGTTGTCAGTGGGGCCATTTTTTTATTTTTAGGCCATTTAAAGTAGAGAAAACATTCAAAAATTCATATTCTATAAAATGGAATGAAATAGAGTCAAAGTGTTGATTGACAATTGAATTCCCAACCAATGTCATTCTATGTTCGTGTAAATCAATGGATAAAATCACATAGAGGGGGAGGAGGCTACTGGTTATTCCCTTTATATACCCAAAACATAGTTTCCTAGATCTGGTCCATTATATTAATACATTGAAATAATTATATGAAAAATTTTATCTTGTAATAAGTAATAGTTTATTAGTTTTGGAAAACATGATACAAACATAAGTTCAACATTATAACTTGAAATGAAATACATAATATCAATTCCATTCGAATCATATAGGTATCCAAGATTATCCCTACAAGTTATTCATAATATTCATCTTCACAACCTTGGGAAAATAATACATAATAATGTATATATCTTGGATGTTCATCAAGGTAAATTAATATAGAAGAACATATCATAAAAATAAACACTAGTTATGGTAAACAACTAAAAATAGATGCTTTTAAAAATATAAATGAGAATAATATGGAAGGAATTAAAGATGATTATATAATGCCATATAAATGATCAAAAGAGAATGAAACATAACCATTGATATTGTACTACTCTAATAATCAAATGGATTATTAATTATTATTATCATACTGAGGGAATTCAAAATTCAGGTCATCTAAAACATATTTTCAAGGCGTCGACCAAGACAACTGAAAATACTAGTGTAAGGCCTCAGCCAAAGCCCATTTCTAATTTTCCTCATGATACCTACCAATTCATAGAGGGGATATAATGGGATCCACACATAACTTTCTATGTCCACTTAATTCCTCATATGAAATGGAATAATGATAAAAAACCTGAACATTCGAAATAACATTCCCTAATATGAAGACACAAACACAAAAACATTCTATGTCGTATGGAGAATTGTATCAAGAGACCACATTCCTAGTCAAACGGATCATAATCAGATATGTTAAATGATAAACATATGATATTGAGCTCAATAAGAGATAAAATTCAATAGAGGTGATAAAATAGACAAAAATACTCAAATAAAATCCTCAAGGAAATTTGTAGAAATATGCCCTTTTACATTGAAAAGAAGAGTTATATTTGGAAAATATTTGCATAACACCACAAATTAAATAATAAATTTTTTCTATATTGAAATTATTTGTTAAAAAAATATTCCTAAAAATAGATTATAGAATGAACTTTTAAATAAGTTAGAATTTTAGAATTTCACATGAATCAGTATTGTTTATCCAGATTAATTGAGAATGATCTTCATAAAACATTTAAATCCTCTTAAAATAAAGAAGGATTGGGATTGGTACACATATAAATAACATAAAAACGTATTTTAAGAGTATTATATGAGAAAAAATAATAATATAATTGGTATTTACAGATAAAAAAAGTCACCTGAACGAAAATGGAGGTTCGGGTAGAAAACTTTTACCTTATATATGAGCATGTTCTGTACATGACCTTCTCATTCTGGATAATCAAATTAAAACCCTTAATTAATTAATTCCAAACTTCATATAAATTTCTTTTATTTATTTTGATTTTAATAAGTTCATTAATTTCCTTTTTATGGTCTATAATATACCATTTTATTGCTCAAGAGAATTCGATTCTTTGGTTTTCATAATCGGTATACTTGTATATGAGAATGGGGGTCCGTGTGGAATTTGTATAATTATCTAGAATTGAATTTGTATGATACTAATTAACATCAAGAATATTAATTTGTGATACAATTAATTTTATGTTTTGTTATGAGTATGATTTATTTGAATAAACATTATTGATAATCATTTAGATTATTTTGGCGATATTTCAATTGTTATGAACTAGTTTAGTCGTATGGAGTAATATTATATATATATATATACTTATTTCAGAAAATTTAATAAGAAATAATAAATATTATATAATTAGTTTCAACCATAAAAATAGTTTCATGACCAACCAATAAGAAGAAAATGATGAAAAAAGTTTCATCATCCACAAAGGTTGTGAATCGACACCTTCCGAATGAGGATTTCGTTTTAAAAAATAACAGAGAGAGAGAGATAATAGTTTGAAGAATTATATTCCATTAACATGATATAGTTATAGTATATAGGTGATATCATAGTTTTCTGTATAATTTTTATATAGGAGGGGAGGAGATGATAATAAAATAAAATAAGTTGAGAATGTAATTAAAATAAAAATGTCGAGGGTTTACCTCTTGAAATATCCATCTTGAGAACCTCAATAAGGGAAGGGGTGTTCGTATTTTGGAGAGAACAATATCTCTAATAAGTGGGGATAGAAATGGTATTAGTATAGGTAAATATCTTTTAGAATCATAATTGATTAGAGGGGTGCGGTGAAGAGGGAGTTAGGGGATGGTTTTATATTAGATGAGGGGTGATTTTTTATTATCATATTCATTATTTTATTATATTGCTTAAGAAAACAGGAAATGTTGGATATTGTGACAAAAAAATAATAGGTTCATGTGAGTTTGAACCAAGTGTTCCTAAATTAGAAATACATCACATATGAGTTAATAAATCAGGTTTGTAGCATTTATCATTAATTATCATATTTTATTATTCACGAAAAATTCACACATTTAAAAAAAATCCCAAAAATTAACCATAATCATTTATTGAAATGTATAATTAAAAAATTAACTCAATTTTATCAAATTATTTTCTAGACATGTGAAATTTAATTTTCATATGAAATTATTATTTAATTGAAAAATATAGTTTTTAAATTTAAATTTGATTTTATAATAATTTCAAAAAATAACTGAGGTCACATAAAATTATCCTAAAATCGTAGAAAAAAATATTTACTTTGGAATACATTTTATAAAAATAATCCATATTTTAAAACAATTTATTAAAAAAAATTTAATTAATTATTTATTACTCACAAAAATAACAACACTAAATTATTAATTTTTAGAATATTCACATTTTTTATATGGTACCTAATTTATATTTATACTTATATGGGTGAGGTTACTATAAATATGGGTCATATTACTATTCATAAGGGTACATTACAATTCAAAAGAGTCGAGTTACTATTCACCAAAAATGTATGTTTATCCTAATTGTTTATAAATATATTATTGATCGAAACCATGTATGTCCATTTCTTAAAATACAAAAACAAATAAGCGTAAGGATTATGTCAATTGGTTGGGTTATAACTATCTCATAAAAATAATAAAGTGGTTTAAGAGACTTAGTTTCTCATTAATTATATATTAAATTAATTTATAAATCCTTTGGGAGATATATTCATCCTCCCTTATAAAAATATTTTCTTTAAAATTAGTAGATTTTTACCTCAAAAAAAGATTTGGGTTTGTCATCATCATAATTTCTTCATGCTCCCATATTTCATTTTAATTTTATTGATTTTTTCAAATTTCCTTTTCTAGTTGAGTCATTCGATTCCTCAACAACTTTTTTTAGTCAGATTGGATCTTTACAGTATTATATGTCATGTTCCAATTCTATACCTTCATAAGTGAGTATATGTGTTTGGTATGGAATGTACATTCACAACAATGAGACATGGAACACATTGTGTACCTTAAAAAGGATTTGCATAATTTCTAAATGATAATACATAGATTCAATTATCTCTTTTATTTTAGAAGTTCCAACGTACATGGGGCCTAGTTTCATATTCTTCCCATATCTTATAACATTATTCCATAGAGAAACATTCAAGAAAATGTGATCTCAAAATTGAAATTCCAAATCCTTTCTTCGATTAACAATGTAGTTATTTTTCCTTTTTTTGAGCTTATTTGATATGGGTTTGAATAGTTTTTACCTTCGCCATTGTTTCCAACAACATATAGGCCCACCAGATTCCGTTCACCAACAACATCCCAACATGTTGGTGTGCAACATATATTTCCATACAATCTTTCATATGGTGCCATTTGATACAATAATGGAAACTATTGTTGTTGGGAAAATCCACCAAAGGTAAATGATGATCCCACATAACATGAAAATCATGTGATCAAGATATCATCATATCATCTAATTTTTTGATCATCCTTTCTAATTTCCCATTATTTTGAGGGTGATAAGTAGTACTCAAATGAAGCTTAGTATCCAAATATTTATGTAGACCTTTCCATAATATTGATGTATACCATGGATAACGATCAAAACCAATTAGGAGAGGATCCCCATGATGTCATATTACCTCTTTAATTTAGATTCGTTCAAGGCACTCTAGTGGAAAATCCTCCCTTTTATCTAGGAAATGATATGATTTGGTAAGTCATTCCACAATTACCCATATCAAATCATTCGTTCATTGAATTTTGGGTAATCCGGTGACAAAAACCATAGTAATTTCATCTTATTTACCCGTCGGAATGATCCATGGTTGCATTACTCCTCTAGGATGTTGTCGTTTGACCTTCACCAGTTGACAGACTAAACATCTGGATATATAATTAGAAATTTCCCACTTCATATTGTTCCACCAGAAATGTGCCTTCAAATCTATATACATCATAGTTCTACCTAAGTGTATAATGAAATTAGAACTATGGGAATCAGCCAATAACTACCTTTTTAGTTCTAGGATACAAGGAACACAAAACCTCCTCAAAAAATTTATAATTCCATCCTCGTACCCAATGTTTTCTAACTTCCCATCATTCATAGATTTATTTTTCTTATGATTATTCTCATCATCATATTAATAAATTTTAATTATTCCCAATAAATATTAATGGGAAAATAATTGAAAAAGTAGTGATGTTTCATATTATTTGATAATTCCCATATCTATCCTCACTAGATCCATATAAATAAGATACATAAAAATTATCATTTTCTATAGAACTCTATGATCCATCCTACTCAATGCATCAGGTACATTATTTTCTTTTCATGGGTGGTAGTGTATGTAAAAATGGTAATCCTTGAGTATATCGAGCCATCTCCAACACCTCATGTTTAGTTCTTTTAGGGAGAAGATATATTTCATTCTCTAATGATATGTTTATATCTTATATCTTTAACCATAGAGTTAATGCCACCATATTTTCATAGAAAATATTACATCTACTAATTCAATATTATTAGATGGTTAGTTATTATCATGAATTTTTAACTACCTTGATGAATATGCAATACCTCTATCATTCTATATAATGACTCATCCAATTCCATTATTTGATACATAACTATAAATAAAAAGGCCACCATTTCATAATGGTAGAGTCAAGATTAGAGCATTCACTATCCTCTTCATTAATTCATCAAAACATTTTTCACATTTATATGTCCACACTAACTAAACCCCTTTATGAGTAAGCTTGGTTAACGTGTTGGATAATTTATCAATCATTCCAATTATTTAAATATTTATGAGATGCTTTAATTGATGATAGGGTCTCCTCTCATTTTTTTAAATTCCTCACGGTGTTTAGGGATCTCGTTTTTGGTAGTGTACAACCTTAATTCGATGTATGTGGTTTTGGATTTAGAATATGTTGGAAAAAAACATAATTGTTCATGGTTTAATAAATTTTATTCAATGTAAATTGGAATGATTTAATTGTGTATGAAAATTGGTATTTGATAAAAGATGGATTTCCATTGTTTTGGTAAGAGAAAATCTATTATCAGTGAATTGTGAAATGGATTAAGAAATTGGTTTTCAAATATTCTTTTTTGATGGAAGAAAATTGTGTTTAATGTTTTATGTGAAATTATAATAGCTATAAAAATTATTTGGTAATTAATTAACATAGGAATACTTGGATACATAGGTTGAAGTTATAATATTATACTTAAATAATTTAATTTTCAGGGGGTCTACAAACAGGATTTACTTATACTCTCTAGGCATTAATTCTGGGGACTAGATTTTAATATTTTCAGGGGATCACTCTGGGGGTGTTCCTATACTAAATAAGCATGTGTTAAAATTAATTTATATTACATGAGTCATTAATTATTGTATGATTAGTCAAAAATCCTGACCTGTAGAGATCCATGGCCTATATTCCATTATGTGTTTGTTTTTTACTATCATGGAATTGATTTACATTCTCTGACTAATGGCCTAGTTATTTGAGATGTTCTTTGAAATAGTTTTACCTATATTATTTTAGTACAGTGGAACAGGTAAATTTGTATAGTTATTCTAATATAATACATCTTTAATTTAGAGAATTCCAATTTTTAATGACAATTTTGTGTTTATCCTTATAGTGTCTTGATATTGAACTTGTGGGGGGATCCAACTGAGCATTTTTAGCTCACACCCTATACACCCCTTGGATGGTGTATAGACATGGTATTGAAATTTTATATAGGAAAAACTAATGTAATTATAGTGAGGTATTGAGATAAACTTCAGATGGGTATGATTTTCTAGTGGTGAGATAGTGGGAGATTTTCCATGTTTCACATTGATTTAAATTTTTTAGTTTTAGTTGTCCCTATTGTTTTGTTGCATGTATAAAATTCTTTCTTTTGAGTTTAATAACTAACACTATTTCACAATAATTATGGAATATGTTTCTTCACTTGTTTCCATCCATTATATATATAAATATATTCCATGAAGTTTTTTTGGGAGAACTTCTACCATCTTGTTTTGTTAGATGATCAGGTGCTAGTTGACAACCACTGAGGATGAGACACCCACTTCATATCTATAGTGAATCGGATCAGGTACTTGTTTTATATTTTATCCTGGGTCAGTTTTTTAAAAATTTGTATCAATGGTTGTTTTCCTTATGCGTCCTTGTTTTTAGAGATCTTGAAGATATGAGATAGGATTATGGGGACTTGTGTGGTAGGATGCAGTAAGTGCATGTACAATTTTTTCATGATAATAAAAATTTTACAATTGTATATTGGTATGTGTGTACCTCATGTGTTGTGTTTGGTTTTTATCACAATTTTTCTTATGGTTTTTGAGTCTAAATTTCCATTCTCCTATTATTTGATTGTTTTATTGTTTTTGGGGTTAGAAATATGCCTCCAAAACATATTCCATGGGTTCCATAGGATGGTTCAGTGAGATATTAACTTTAAGGTAGTCCTCCTATGGATCATAAAATTATATAGGATATTATTCAGTGAGAGTTTATCATGAACCAAAATGGATCAAGAGTTTAAAACCAAGAGGTTGAGGCATAACCAGGAGATAGTGGAGATGGAGATTGATCCAAATATTTCTTACACGAAAATACCCAATAATTTAAAGGTATAAATAATCCTATATGGGTGGAGGAATATTTAGAAAATATATGTTAGTAATTTAACTTCTATGACACACATGAGGCTATCAAGTTGAAGTCAAACATGTTCAGACTCATGGTCCCCAACAAGAGGTAGAGGGATTCAATCATACAGGTTGACCTACAAGTGGTTTTGTATGGGAGGGATTTCCAAACCCCATTAATCTAGTAGTTCTTCGAATAGATGATGATGATAGAAAATTATTTGTATCTCCTCTCCATACATTAGTAAGAAAGTATGGATTTAGAGAACAGTAATAATTTTACCATGATTTTTCATTTTACTCTAGTGGTGGTGAGGAATGATCATCTAATGACTCTAAAATACCTGTAGAGATTTCAAATAGATATCTGATCATAGTTTTATATGATAAATTTCACCACCTATGATGATATAGATGATAGATCTATAATGGATGAAGTGAAAACTGTAGGAATGATTCCCAAACATGACCCATTCCCTTCCAACAAGTGGTAGCATCATAAGAAATCAGGGAGTGAATAAGAGGTTTCAATATGATCATAGGGTTAATAAAGATTGTTTTAAATATTTGGCCTCCTATATACCATCAATAGCCTCCGGTAGCATGGTCCTGACTTTATAAAAATGTATCATGTTTGGGCACACCCAACAGTTTCATTCTTCCCCCAAGAAGATTTCATATTATTATTTAAGCTATGGACATTCTCCTAAGTTCATTCAGTCCATGTCTACACCTATTAATGGTTAGGTATATTTGACTCCAATTTAAAATATATTTTATCATGAAATTTCATTTTCCATAAGGATATAGCCATATTCCATTTGAGTTAATCACCTTCAGATAAAAAATTTCTTTTTTGAGGTGGTTGATTTGATCCCAGTGATAGTGAGTGGTACTATGTTTTCATCATCCTCTATAGAAACTAATTTCTTTGATAGAGATTCATCAAAATTGTTTTTATAGTCATGTTTTATTGACGAGTTAATACATCCAATGGATATCATGAACATTTTTATGTAGTTAGGGACACCTCTTTGAGAGAGAAATTTGTATGGGTTTTAATGTTTATCTCGTTCTATATCAATTGATGACACATAGTTATTCATGGATTTATTAGTTCACAACCAAGATCTATTTTATGTCATCTTCAAGATTTATTGTATTATCAATCATCATTATTATATTGATTATTATTACTAATATGTTTTAGTCCTCTCAATTGATGGGATACCATAGTTATATCAAGGATATTGAGATACAAGGTTTGGATATGTAGGACCTTCTATCCCAGATCTCTAATATTTTTTGTTGTTCAATTTTGTTGATCCCAATGATATTAAATAATTTTTTGATCATCCCATAGTTTTCAAAATATTTTTTGATGTCTTCCAAGATGAAAAAATATATCTGTCCTCTAGAAAGGGTTCTAGAGTTTATGATTGATATTTTTTTGGGCACCTGGATGATCTTAATACCCATTTATCATATAGATATAGTGGTTCAAAAAGAGATCAATATCCAGTAATATGATATGATAGTGAAAGGGTTTTCTCTCCCTAGTTTTTTTCATAGGAATCCCACTAACTATTTACTCATAATATTTGTGGTTCACTTTGATTGTGCATGGGATGTCAAAATATGAACCATATTATGGTTAAAAATAATTACTATTATCTCATGTGTATGACTTATTTGGCCAATTAATGAGGGATAAGTGCTTTTCATAAATCAAGATTTGGTCAGGTTATCATCAGCTTAGGGTTTGGTATTCTGAATCTAGAAACACTGATTTCAAGAGAAGGTATGAAAATTTGGAATATCTTGATATTTCTTTTTCTATGACTAACACACATGTAGTTTTAATCTATTTAATGAACCAGATATGTCATCATTATCTATATAGTTTTGTTGTTGTGTTTGTTGATGATATCTTTGTTTATTATAGATCCAAACATTAGCCTGAGAACCTTATATCTATATTTTTGGAAATCATAAGGATTCACTATCTTTTTTTAATTATTTAGTAATGAAACTTTTTGATCCAAAAAGTGAATTAATTGGGGCCCATGATTTTTGACTGTGGCCAATTAGGTGATCATGATATGGTTATAATGTTCTTTCCCTTGAATGATATAGGGAAATCCTTCAAGATTTGATGATTCTTTGGTATTTTCAGATACTATAGGGGGATAATAAAGGATTTAATGAGGTCATAATCAACTCAGAATTATATTACAATGAATGGTGTAAAACTCACAAGGTATGCTAGATGTCATTCTACTTTGGATGAGTTAAAATAAATCTGCTATTAATGTCTATTTAGATCATACCTATGCCTCGTATGGGACATGTGGGGTATTATGATGAATCTGGTGCTGGTATGGATTCTGTGGTTGTTAATAATGATCATTTTTTTTCCTAGGGATATCATTGTCATTTTCCATATGAGTAGAATTACCCCACTAATTATTTGTAGATTGTAATGGTTATGAAATATCATAGGTGTTGGTGTAACTATCTTTTTGGTGAGAGGTCTATATTATTTTCAAATCGAGTGAGTTTGAGCTATATTTTTTCTCATAAGGAATGAATCCTAAATAGATAATAAGAGTGTAATATCTTCATATGTTTGATTTTGACAAATCCTATACCTCATGGAAGGGGAATGTTGTCGAAGAAGCTCTGAGTAGGAAATCTCCACCATAGGATGTCTTGGAATCAATGGGTGGAAATTAGTCGGAATCTTCGCTCAGTTTCATCTAGACATAGATAAAGGTTATTTTTCTATGGTTCTGGCCAGTATCCAGTTATAATTATCTATAATTGGGACTATTGTTTAGGTTTATCTATATGAAGATGAGTTTATGGTAATTAGGGAAACATTTAATGATAGTGATACTATTTTTCCTTGGTCTCCACCATACGATGGCATTCACCACATAAGATAAAATTTTTTATCCCATAATATGTGACTAATTAGTGTTGTATTAATTTCATAGTTCCTCATGGTTCATTCATCCTTACTCTATGAGGATGACTTATTACATGGGTAGAAATTAATTTTTTCTAGAATAAAAAAATTTTATTACTGAATATGTTTCGGGTTGTTGCACTTTCCAGTAGACAAATATAGTGTACCTGAATCCTTGTAGATTTTTGAAACCTCTTATGTTTTCAGTTTGGAAATGGGATGATGCTTACACAGACTTTATTGCTGGATTACTATGGTATTCCAGAGGAATAATTATATCTTGTTTCATATCAATTGGATGATGATCTTATCTCACTTCATTCCTATCAGGGACCCACCAAATGTTGATGATTTGGGTAATAATTATGTGTAGAAAATTTTTATGTATCATAGGGTTCCAGTAAAGACTCAAGACTCATGATTCCATATTTTCTACAAATCGTGTTGGGTTTTTTTATAAAAGAAAACTATAAAATACAACATAGATTATACAACTGAGGACCTTTCCTGATCAATGTTTTGGAAAATGTGGAAAATAACTTATATAATATAATATTTTAAAAAAATTTCTATAAAATAAAAAATTGGAAATATGTATGCTAAATCCGTAAAATAATCAATACACCATAGGACATCTAAAATACATGTGTAAAATATTTTAAAACAATGGGTGATCATAACATTTCTTATTAAGGTGTTTTAAACCAAGTTAAAAATACATGTAAAATTCCTTTGACAATATTATATATCTGATAAAAAATATTTCATATTATATATATATATATATATATATTTCCAAAATAAATATATTTGGAATTTAGGAAAAGTAATGTTTAAATCGTTTTAAAAATAATTCTCATTTTGAAAACCATTCAAAAACACCCTTTGAAAAATACTTGGATTTCTCAATAAAATCATTTTAAAAATAATAATACTTTTTTGGATTAAAATTATTCTAAGAACCCAGGTAATTAAATAATAATTTTTTCATATTTATGAATATTAATTTGATAGTAATGTTACCTTAATAAAAACTCTATGTCCAATAGCACACTGGACACGCAATAATTGTTTTCCCTAAAATCTTACATCGCACTCAAGGATTAGTTATAACTAAAAATAATATACAGTAAATATGGTAGTTATCGCCTAGTCCTTATAATGGAGTAAATGAATAGTGTTAACTATATTATGAAAATAAGTTTTACACATGTTTATATAACGATTTAATGGATCAAAAATTAGTTAGAAATTAAAAAAACTAATTGAATAAAAAGGATATGTATTTCTGAAAAACAATTTAAATATGAATAATTGTGTTTATAAAATAATGAATTAAACCTTATTGGATTATATTAATGATATATAAATTCAATAAAATGTTTAAAATTCATATTAATTAACATTTTATATGAATAATAAAAATTTATGGATAAAGTATTTATGTTCAAAAAAACATAGTTTTAACTCCTTTTAATTGGAAACAATTTTAATTCTAGTTGTTGATACTTTTATTGTATTTATTGGAAAAAATTAGTTTCTTATTTTTAAGAGTTATATAAAAATTTACGTTTGTTGATTTTTTGGTATTTTTCGGATAACTTTCATATTTTAATGAACAATGAAAATAATACATTTTAATTCAAAATTGTGCATTCATCTAATATATTTATATCAATAGAATATCCAATAAATTTCATTTAATGTATAATTAAATTATTATTTTATCAATTTAATCCAACTTTCACCATTTTAAGAAATTTCACATTTCAATTATATATAAAAATATGTCAATTTTTTGATGGTGTTTCCTTTTAAAAATCAGTTTTCTCGTTTTGAAAATGGGAATTAATTTTAAATTAATTACTAAAACTTATATCTTTTAAATATTGTAAAATTTATTTCATATTTGTAATCAGTGGTTCCAAATTATTTATATAGGTTCCTTTTATTTTTTTTGGATTTTAGGAACAAAGAATATGGAAATTTATATTTATCTTGGTTAAAGGTAAATTAGATATGTTAGGGTAAAAAATAATATGATAACGATAATAAAATTATCTTAACACCATAACAAATTTTATTGGATGTATAAAATTCAACTACTAAAACCTATGGATTTTAATTGACTCATTTAATAATGTTTTTTCTATGAATGTGATTTAAATATTATTAAATCCAAAGAAAGTGACAACATGGAACCATTTTATTTCTTATAAGTATATTAATTTTAATATAGGGAAAACATGATAAAACATCAATCAAAAATAGTATCCATAAAAATAATGAAATTTTCAACATTATCAATTTTTTTAGAAATTCTAGTGATTAAATAATTACCATAAATACTGACACAACAACAATATAGTAATTATTTTAATAATAGAAATATAAAATAAAGGATAATAAAAATATTAAAATTATTCTAATTTGAGTTAGTTAAGAATATACATGAATTATATAGGTGAATAAAAATATTATAATTCTATGAAAAGGATTTTGAAAATTAAATTACCTATTTTAATTTTATTTAAATTCAATGAAATGAATAGGGTTATAATTGACACTATTGATATTTTTTTAATATTATATTTTATTAAATAATATGAAAATAATAAAAATCAGTAAATATTACAAGTGGATATTATAATGTGGAAAAAGGTCTTTAATTGTTCATTTATGTGAAATTTACCCCATATAAGTAAAATATATAGCCTCTCAATATTGAAAATTATGTTCCCACTATTATAATTAAGATATAATAATTAAGGTTTAAATAAAAAGATAAGGCTTAAAATAAAATAAATACTTAGTTAAAAATTAAAAAATTATTGGATTTAAAATCATCCACATCTTATATTCTACATAAATCATGTTTTATTGATTTTTATTTAAGAAATAAACTACATTAATTTTATATTTTCAGAGTTCCCAAGGGTGCCCCTCCACTCTCCTACAAAAATGTTCCCACTCTTCTTTTTAATAACCCTTAAATACCAATTAGATTGGTCAATATCATCCCAAAAACATTACTATAATCCCTACACATATTATTGGGGCCTTATTTTAGGTAAAACACCTTCCTTATAAATGATAAGTTGTTCTTAAAAGGTGATCAACTAAGGAAGATGTATCACTTTATTTAAGTATTTCTAATTTACTTCTTCTTACACTTCCATTTAATCTCCTTAATACATGTTGAAATAATAAATATAGTATAATAAATATATTGAGATGTCATTATGTTAATATCATCACTCAAATCTAGCTCGAATATCATCAAATGGGATATGAATATTTAGTTTGTGTGTACGATTGACTACCGCCTCACGAACTGATATAGTTCTTTTTTCATTACCATATAAAAAACAATTCAGAGAAATAATTATTTTATATGATATTAATGACATATTTATCGTTATAATATAATAATATAACAATTATTTTCTTACATAAAATTCCCATATAAATGATATCGTCGTTCGTGCATACATGTGGACTATCTCCTCCACGAAGCGATGTGAATCATTTATATTCACCACATCACATGTATGATATATATAAGTATATGAAAATTATTATTATGATGCTAATAATATTATTATAATTATGTAATGATAAAACAATAATTTTCTTTATTTCACTACTGGAAAACAGAGTTTTCCCAACACTTATATCCCAATGGTTTACTAAACCGTTGGGAGTAGCCATCTATACCAACAGTTTCTGATAACTGTTGGTATATATGGTTTTTTGGAATCTTTTACCAACGGTTCATCACAACCGTTGGTATAGGGGTGTTTTTACCAATAGTTCAATGAGAACCGTTGGTAAAAGGGGGATTTCGGTGACCTTTTACCAACAGTTATCATTGAACTGTTGGTATAGGTTTGGGATGGATTTATATACCAACGGTTTTTAAAAACTATTGGGGAAACTTTCCCCCAAATTGGCAGTAGCCGATCCTCTCCCCCATTCGCGATCCAGAGCCCTAAATAGGAGCGCTTGGGCGATTTTGGAGGCAATTTTGGAGGTGCTTCAGGTTCTCTTTCTCCATCCCATCCAAGGAAGAGGTATTTTCTTAGTTTTTAGTTTCGATTTAGATGTGGGATGAGACCAATTTCTATTCTCATATTCCAGCCAAATTTATGTTCCAGCCCAATTCTTGTTTCGGTTCTTTATTTACATTCCATGCATATTCTAGCCCATATAGATTGCATTAGACAGTTGTCTAATTTTTTGATGTTCCTTTCATGTTTCATTACCAATAAATTTTTATTATATGTTATAAAATTCAATCACATGTTTAGTTTTAACATTCATTGTTACTTTATTATCTTGTTTTAATAATTTATATTAATATTCTTTTCATACATTCCATCGTTGAGTGGTTTTACTTTTGCAATATAATTCCAAGCTACTTTTACTTCATAGTGATTGTTTAGATTTCAAAGTGTTTTATTTTTCATGTTAAAGTTATTAAAAAGTTTTGGGGACTAATTAAAGTCATCAGAATCCAATTTCCATGCTTCTATGCTTGTTAAGAATTAAATGAAATATGATGGTTGTAATTAAATGAAAGTCAATGTTCAATTTTTATCATGTATGGGTGATTAATAAATTGGAATGTGATGAACCATATAATTGAACCATTGTTGATGCACATTATATACCAAAAGGTTATTGAATAAATGTTATTCTTGTGAATTTCATTACATAATAGATAAAAATGGTTGTGGTTATCTGAGAGATACCTTCGATGGTTCTTTGATCATTGTTTTATGGAGAATGAATGGTTTAGGTCCGGTATTAATAGTAGCTTCCAGTGAGACCATTTTAGTATAAGGGGAAACGAGATTATGATCTACAAGGGGGTGATTGAGTTGGTAGAGAACAGACATTGGACAGTCCCGCCACTCCCTTGACACCCCGCACCCCCTGGACACGCCATACCCCCCTTGGACAGTCCCGCCACTCCCATGATCCTCATACTACTCCTCATCTTGATCTACTTGAAGAAGTTAAAGTATAAAACTCATATACTCCCAACAAGACCCTTAAGGATTATGTATTCCTTGATCCACTTCCAATATCTTATTGGTCAATCCTTGAATATAGGCATTAGAAATTTTGTATCTTATTTTCCTATATACACTGTATTTTGTTGTATTTCTTAATATGATTCTCATATAGAGTAATGTGTCAGTTATTCTTTTATATAGAGTAAACAATTGTCATTTATGTAAATATTTTTTCGATTAAAAATTAATATTATTGAATTTCTTTGAAATGACTTATTGCTATTTTTTTACATAATTGATAGAGGTTGGATGTACGAAACTGATCAGATTTCAACCGATTGTCAAAATAATTTGAAAATATTTCTAGATTTTGCATTTGACAAGGCTTCAGATAGTGGTCGCATACACTTCCCATGTTTTAATTGTGTTGGAAGACCTTGGTTGGGCCATGAAGCAGTTAGCTATCATATAACCAAATATGTTTTCCAAACAAACTATTATTTGTGGTATCACAATGGAGAGAAAATGGAATCTCAAAATGTTGATGATCCAAATGATAGGACTGAACTGGAGAGTTTGATATATGATCGGTTTCCATTTATTCGACATCATGAGAAGGAAAGGATGTCCAACCAACAAGATTTCGATACAAGCACACATGATGCGTCCAATGAAAATGATGATGTTGATAGGGTGAAAAAATTGAATGATGATACGACGAATCCAGTATATCGGCAATGTGATAAAATGAAAAAGTTGGAATTTTTAATCCGATTGTTTCATGGGAAAACTATGTATGGCATTTCAAATACTGCAATTGATTACATTCTTACCTTCTTGAAGAACTTACTTCCAGATGATGCAGATATTCCCTCAAACCACTATATGGCATGGAAGTTGGTTGATGAACTTGGATTCTAAAAAAAATCATGCTTGCCCAAATAATTGTAGCTTATTTTGGGAGGAAACTGCTGAAAGAAATGATTGTATAAAATGCGGAATCTCCCGATGGAAGCCAAAAGATGATGGAACACCATCTTGTGTGCCACAAAAACTAATGTGGCACTTTCCATTGATCCCCAGATTGTAGAACCTTTTCATGTCTGATGAAATATATGTAAAAATTTGATTGCATGACACCGAGAGAAAAAAGAATAATGAAGAGTTGGTTCACCCTGTAGATGGATTTTCATGGTAGAGATTTGATGCTCGATATCCTGAATTTGCAGCCGACATGCGTAATGTGAGACTGGGTCTTTCATGTGACGGTTTTAATCCATTTGGGAAGATGCTTACTTCGCACAAAACATGGCCGGTTTTCATACACATTTATAACCTTCCCTCTTGGTTGTGTATGAAAAAGACTTACACTTTCTTGAGTATATTGATATATGTCCCTTCTGATCCCGAAAATGATATATATGTATACATGCAACCTTTAATAAAAGAGGTGAAACTTATTTGGGATGTGGGTGTGCCCACATATGATGCATGTTCGAAAGACATATTTCAGATGTGTGCTGCACTTATGTGGACTATCAATGATTTTCCTGCTTATGCAATGATGTCTGGATGGGGCACAAAAGGAAAATTGACATGGCCTGTTTGTATGAAGAATACTCGATCGAGAAGACGGAAATATCGTCGTAGTTCTAGTTTTATGGGACATCGGCAATTATTGCCAATGAACCATCCATATAGAAACAATCGTCAAAGATTTGACAATACCATGGAGAATGATGATCCACCTCAGCGTATGTCTGGAACTAATGTGCTTAATGAGTTGAAATATTTCAGTTATTTATTTGGGAAGAGTGTAATGAAATCTAGAAAGAGGAAAAATGTTTCCAATGATACCTATTACAATTGGAAGAAGAAGAGTATATTATTTGAGTTGTCATATTGGTCAACCAACTTATTACGTCATTTCTTAGACGTAATGCACATTGAAAAGAATATATGTGAAATGTTGCTTTTGATTCTTCTAAATGTCAAGGGGAAGACAAAAGATGATTTACGATCTGGATGCGACTTGGTATATTGGGGGATCAGACTAGGATTGCATCTTGTCTGTATCAGTGAAAATAAATGGAAAGTTCCATGTGCTTCTTATGTGATGAATCCTGCTGAAAAAAATCAATTTCTGGAAGTGCTAGAGACTATTAAATTTCCTGATGGCTATTCAAGAAATATATCAAAACGGGTCAATAGAAAAGAGTTGAAGTTGAAATCTTTGAAGACTCATGATTATCACGTCCTTTTGCATGAGTTGATTCCAATAGCAATCTGTCATCTCTTGTCGAATAATGTTAGAGTCTCAGTTATTCGGTTGTGATATTTGTTTAGAGATCTTTCTGCTAAGAGGTTGTCAAAATCCCTCGTGCAAAAACTGTTGGCAGAGACACCATTAATTTTGTGTGAGTTAGAGAAAATATTCCCTCCATCATTTTTTACATGCAAGTTGCATCTCACTGTCCATCTTACGACCGAAATACTTCTTGTAGGACCCGTTGCTTTCTGTTGGATGTATCCAACTGAAAGAAACATGTGCACATTGAAATCATATGTTCGGAAAAAGAATTATCCCAAAGGTTCTATTATGAACAGTTACTTGGCTCAATAATGTATGGATTTTTGCTCAATGTATTTGTCTGATCATACTACGAGAATAAACAGACCAATGAGAAATGAAGAAGAACAGTATGGGAAAATTGAACCCAGTTTTCCATCACTTCCTCAGATAGGAGGAATTTCGGGATCATATACATTGACAACATGAAGCCTTGAAGAGAAAGAGATGGCACATCGCACAGTGTTGTTCAATTTTGATTTGTTCGATGAGTATATCAAGTAAGTTAATTGTACATGTATATCTTATCTTATCTATTGTAATTTTAAATATTTGTTAAACTATTATTATTTTTATCTATAGGGAACATAAAGAGTTGATATATAGAAAGAATCATTCTTTATCTTTGAGAAAGAAGGAGACTTTGCATAGCAAAGGGTTTTCTACTTGGTTGAAATTGAAGGTAAAAATATTTCTGTAATAACTAAATAAAAATAATATTTAATTATGTTTACAATTTTTTTATATTTCAGGTATCGAGTTTTCCTACAGACTCACTTTCTGAGGAAATAAGAGCTTTGGCTTTTGGTCCTAATACCATGGTTCGTGCTTGTAAATCACTTCTGATCAATGGATACAAATTTATTATCACTGAACGAGCAAGAAACATGAGAACACAGCATAATGGTGTTATGCTAACTGCCACAATAGACTGTTATGCCAGTTCATCGGACATTAGACCTCGTTCTGAAAATGTTGCTTATTATGGTGTCGTGGAGAAAATAATAATTTTGGATTATTACTCGCATGGTTAACTCACGATGATGAAATGTCAATGGTTTGATTCAATGAAGAGGAAAGGAACCTTTATTTATGATTATGGATTTCGAGTTATTGACATGACTCGCACTCTTGCCACCGATGAACCATATGTATTGGCATCAATGGTGAAACAATTTTTTTATGTCAATGATCATAGTCATCCTAAATTCGGTGTAATTATTGAAGTAAATCCCAGACATGTTTTTGATGATGGTGATGATGAAGTTGACACTATCCCTACTGCAATTGGAAGAAATCCGTTTATTACTTATGATGACCCCAACAGCTCAATTGTCAGAGTTGATTGTGAACCAGAAGTTGTGGTGGGAATTATATAGAATCATACAGTCCTGTTCTCACCTACATGTTTCACCTACATCATTCAGAGTGTGTATCATAGTACATAACTTCATAACACCATAATTCTTTTGTTTCATTATGTTCTTTTTATCAAAATGGTTTTTCTATATTTTGTTTTTTGGGTTTAACATTAGTTATCTATTTCTAATTACTTCCATATTTGTTTTCATTGCAGGAAATGACACCCATTGAAGAGAGACAGCGGAAAAAGATGACAGATAATAATCATCTCATGGTACAGATGGGTGTTCCTCCACTCATCCCGGTTGTGAGTATTTTATTTCAAATATAAATATTTCAATAACTTATAATATCATGTGTTTAATTTTATGTCAAATTTTTTTTCAGGATCCACCCCCTAGATGACAGATATCTGACGAGGAGCCTAATATTGCTCCCAGTAGAGAGGTTGGTGGTAGGAGGGGGGTGGTGTCAGATATGGATGATCATATAGTGGTCCCGGTACTAAGTCCGGTGGTACGAGGGCTCGTGGGGCGAGAGTTAGACGACCCACTACCACAGACGTATCTTCTACGCCCTATTTTGATTCTGGCGTGTCTTCAAGGACATATGAGATATTTAGACCTCCGATGTTTACACTACCAGCTGGCCAGACGTCTATGCCATCATCTTTTTCTTCTAGTTCATTATCTCTGGGCTATTATATTCCACCTTCTTCGACTCCTACTGCGACACAGTATGTGGTTGAGGAGCATACGCTGAGGGACACTCCACCTGTATAGGATATTCCTTCAGCTTCTGCACCCATTGATCCGACTACCACAGGTATATTTATATAACTCTATCAAATTTTTATACCAAAATTTATTTTTATTATAACTTGTATTGATATTATTTTTCGTTAATAACATATTCATCTACAGATAGTAGGCGGGGGAGGGTCGTACTCACTCGCGTGAGGAATGGAACCACCAGACACAGTTGATGGTTGAATACAATGTTAATGGAAAAATGATTGAGAAGTCTGGGAAGCAATGTCGGGGTTTTTTGGCGACGCTAGCCAAATACTCTAATATCATTCCGGTCAGCCCTCTCTCTTAGAGACATCTGCCACCCGAAGTCAAGGATAACACGTGGGCACAAATATGGGTAAAAAATCTATTGGATTTAATGTAGTATATTTTTGTATTTAAATGAACTAATCAATTTGGTTTCAGCTTTGGTTTAACTTCCCTGATGGCGAAGTTGCATGACCAGCGCGTTTATAAGAGCTAGGAGAGCTTTGGAGAGCTTATAAGCATGAGCTGTATGTTGGCTGGTGTGATAGAGTGGTCACGGAGTTAGAGACATTACCTATCGTGGATGACTGCCCGATAGATCAATATCGCCAAATGATTACCCATTGGGCGACTGCCAAATTTATGGTATTAATCTCATTTGAGTTATTTAAATGAGAGTTTTTATATTTTGCATTAATATAATATTATTAATTATTAATCATTATTTAGGAATCTTCTGGGAAAAAAACATTGATTCAATGAAATACATCTACACTTTGGGGCCCACAACTATGGCATATCATGAGAGGCAGCAGGTACAATATAGTTGATTATAATTTTTCTTTAGGACATTCCCTTTTTAGTTGATCCTACTTAAATTATGTGATTTATTGAATAATGAATATTTGATTATACTTTCACTTTATATTGTTTCAATGTCATTAAAGAATCACAAAATGAATATTGAAGGATGTATCCCTTGAGAAAAATTGTTTTTCTCAAGTAGAAGAAAAAAAGATGGAAATGCGGTAAATGAACCGACCCAAGTGAAGATTGTAAGTTTTAATTTGTTTATTTCAAAGTTAAATATCTAATTTGAAATTTAATAATCTATCAATATTTTTTACAGGCTGATTTAGAGGCTCTTGATGCCCAGGAGCCTGACAATTTTGGGCCACACAATCATTTATATCAGGTTTTGGGAGATGAGAACTCTGGTTAAGTACGCTGTCGACCTGGTAAGAATATAGTCCCGACGAGGTATTGGTCATCTCCAGGTAACCATTCTAGTACCACCGAGTTGGAACAGGTCAAGGAGCATGCAAGACAGTCTGATAAAAGGGTCACAGAGTTTGAAGTACAAGTTCAAACATGAGACAGAGAATTTATGAAACTGATGAAAGCATTATCTTCATCACTTCCACCAAAGGCTAGTGCGGCTTGTCAGACATTTATGTCGTCGATGGGTGCATCATCCAATGCACCAGGTGGCAGCTCTAGTGGCGATCGATATGATGATGTTCCTGGTGATAAAGAGGATGCTGAAGAGGAAGAGGGAGAGGATAAGGATGTGGATGAGGGCGAGGATGGGGTCGAGGGAATGGATGGGGCCGAGGGCGAGGATGATGCCGAGGACGAGGATGAGGCCGACGATGAGCATGGGGACGATGATGAGGATGACGACGAGGACAGAGATGGCGGCGAGGATGAGGATTATGAAGATAGTGGTGATGGTGATGGTGATTAGAGGCGGATTGATCCATTACATTTTTAAATTCTGTATAACTCAATATTTTTTAACATTGTTTTCCACTTTGGGGATTTCCTCTGCTTCATAGGGACATTGCATTTGGATTCTGTTTTTTGAACTTGATTCTTATTGTATGATTAGTCTACTACCTAGACCCTTAGTATTCCATGGTACTCTGATACTCATTTTTCTATTTTTTTACATATCTTTCTTAGTTTTCCATGTATTTCATGTTTATACATGTGGAAAATGATATGGAAAATGTGCTTTGAAATAGTGGTCGACACCACTCAAAGTGTCTGACTTTTATTTGAAATGGACAGGATTTTAAGTGAAAACAACAACTGGCATACGAAAAACAGACCAAACGCATTCAGATTCTGTTTAAACTATAGGACAACGATCCATGGGTCATATGTGATGTGTACGAGTCAATCCCACCTCAATTTGAGGGTCGGTGTGTCCGGTACCACTCAAAGTTTTCCACTTTGCTTTGAAATGGACAACTGTTTAAGTTAAAACAACTGACATATGGAAAATGGACCATCACATTAGGATACTATTGATACTTTATGACATGTATCCATGGGTCATATGTGACATGTACGAGTCAACCCCGCCTCAATCCGAGGCGCGGTGTGGCCGGCACCACTCAAAGTGTCTAACTTTTATTTGAAATGGACATGATTTTAAGTGAAAACAACAGATGGCATACGGAAAATAGACCAAACGCATTCGTATTCTATTTAAACTATAGGAAAACAATCCATGGGTCATATGTGATGTGTATGAGTCAACCCTGCCTCAATCCGAGGGTTAGTGTGGCCGGTACAACTCAAAGTGTCTTTCTTTTGTTTAAAATGGATGCGCTTTTAAGTAAAAAAAACCACATACAGAAAATGGTCCAAACCCATTCGTATACTGTAGATACTTTAGGACATGTATACATGGGTCATATGTGACGTGTATGAGTCAACCCCGCCATAATCTGAGGTGCAGTGTGGTCGGAACCACTCAAATTGTCTAACTTTTATTTGAAATGGACAGGATTTTAAGTGAAAACAACAACTGGCATACGGAAAAGAGAATAAATGCATTCAGATTCTGTTTAAACTATTGGAGAATGATCCATGGGTCATATGCGATGTGTACGAGTTAACCCAGCCTCAATCCGAGGGTCGGTGTGCTAGGTACCACTCAAAGTGTCTTTCTTTTGTTTAAAATGGATGCGCTTTTAAGTAAAAAAAACCACATACAGAAAACAGACCAAACACATTCAGATACTGTTGATACTTTAGTACATGTATCCATGGGAAATTTGTGGCATGTAGGAGTCAACCCCACCTCAATCCGAGGTGCGGTGTGGCCGACACCACTCAAAGTGTCCAACTTTTATTTGAAATGGACAAGATTTTAAGTGAAAACAACAACTGGCATACGGAAAGCCGACCAAAGGCATTCAGATACTGTTGATACTATAGGAAATGTATCCATGGGTCATATGTGACATGTAAGAGTCAACCCCGCCTCAATCCGAGGGCCGGTGTGGCTGGGACCACTCAATGTGTATTTCTTTTGTTTAAAATGGATGCACTTTTAAGTAAAAATAAACCACATACAGAAAACTGAACAAACTCACTCGGATACTATTGATACTTTAGTACATGTATCCCTGGGTCATTTGTGACGTTTAAGAGTCAACCCCGCCTCAATCTGAGGCACGGTGTGGCCGACACCACTCAAAGTGTCTAACTTTTCTTTGAAATGGACAACAGTTTAAGTTAAAACAACAACTGACATACGGAAAACCGACCAAATGCATTCGGATTCTGTTGAAACTATATGACAACGATCCATGGGTCATATGTGACGTGTATGAGTCAACCCCCCCTCAATCCGAGGGCCGGTGTGGCTGGTACCACTCAAAGTGTCTAACTTTTATTTGAAATGGAAAAGATTTTAAGTGAAAACAACAACGGGCATACCAAAAACAGACCAAATGCATTCGGATTCTGTTTAAACTATAGGAAAACGATCCATGGGTTATATGTGACGTGTAAGAGTCAACCCCGCCTCAATCCGAGGGCCGGTGTGGCAGGTACCACTCAAAGGGTCTCTTTTTTTTAAATGGATGCGCTTTTAAGTTAAAAAAACCACATTCGGAAAATGGACCAAACACATTCAGATACTGTTGATACATTAGGACATGAATCCATGGGTCATTTTTGGTGTGTAGGAGTCAACCCCACCTCAATCTGAGGTGTTGTGTGGCCGGCACCACTCAAAGTTTCTAACAGTTATTTGAAATGGACATGATTTTAAGTGAAAACAACAACTGGCATACGGAAAACTGACCAAAGGAATTCAGATACTATTTATACTTTAGGAAATGTATCCATGGGTCATATGTGATGTGTACGAGTCAACCCTGCCTCAATTCGAGGGACGGTGTGGCTGGGACCACTCAAAGTGTCTTTCTTTTGTTTAAAATGGTTGCGCTTTTAAGTAAAAAAACCACATACGGAAAATTGACCAAACGCACTCAGATTCTATTGATACTTTAGGACATTTATCCATGGGTCATTTGTGACGTGTACGAGTCAACCTCGCCTCAATCCGAGGCTCGGTGTGGCCGGCACCACTCAAAGTGTCTAACTTTTCTTTGGAATGGACAACAGTTTAAGTTAAAACAACAACTGACATACAGAAAACCAACCAAACACATTCAGATTCTGTTGAAACTGTAGGAAAACGATCCATGGGTCATATGAGATGTGTACATGTCAACCCCGCCTCAATCTGAGGCCCGGTGTGTCCGGTACCACTCAAAATGTCTCTCTTTTGTTTAAAATGGATGCGCTTTTAAGTAAAAAAACCACATATGGAAAACTGACCAAATGCACTCGGATACTATTGATACTTTAGGACATGAATCCATGGGTCATTGTGACGTGTACGAGTCAACCTCGCCTCAATCCGAGGCGCGATGTGGCCGACACCACTTAAAGTGTCTAACTTTTCTTTGAAATGGACAACAATTTAAGTTAAAAAACAACTGACATACGGAAAAAGCAACCAAACGCATTTGGATTCTATTGAAATTGTTGGAAAATGATCCATTGGTCATATGTGACGTGTAAGAGTCAACCCCGCCTCAATCCGAGGCGCAGTGTGGCTGGTACCACTCAAAGTGTCTAACATTTCTTTGAAATGGACAATAGTTTAAGTTAAAACAACAACTGACATACATAAAACCATCCAAACGCATTCTAATTCTTTTGAAACCGTAGGACAACGATCCATGTGTCATATGTGACGTGTATGAGTCAACCCCGCTTCAATCCGAGGTCCGGTGTGGCCGGTACCACTTAAAGTGTCTTTCTTTTGTTTAAAATGGATGCGCTTTTAAGTAAAAAAACGACATACGGAAAATCGACCAAACACTTTTGGATTCTATTGAAACTTTAGGAAAATTATTTATGGGTCATTTGTGATGTGTACGAGACAACCCCACCTCAATCTGAGGCGCGGTGTGGCCGAAACCACTCAAAGTGTCTACCTTTTATTTGAAATGGACAGTATTTTAAGTGAAAACAACAACTGGCATTCGGAAAACTGACCAACACATTCGGATTCTGTTGAAACTTTAGGACAACGATCCATGGGTCATATATGACGTGTAAAAGTCAACCCCGCCTCAATCTGAGGGCCGGTGTGGCCGGGACCACTCAATGTTTTTCACTTTTCATTGAAATGGACAACGATTTAAGTTAAAACAACTGACATACGGAAAAGGGACCAAAGATATTCAGATACTATTGATACTTTAGGACATATATTCATGGGTCATATGTGACGTGTACGAGTTAAACCTGACTCAATCCGAGGGCTAGTGTGGTCAGGACCACTCAAAGTGTCTTTCATTGGTTTAAAATGGATGCGCTTTTAAGTAAAAAAAACCACATACGGAAAACTGACCAAACACAGTCAGATACTATTGATACATTAGGAAATGTATCCATTGGTCACTTGTGACATGTATGAGTCAACCATGCCTCAATCCGAGGCGCGGTGTGGCCGACACCACTCAAAGTGTCTAACTTTTATTTGAAATGATCATGATTTTAAGTGAAAACAACTACTGGAATACGGAAAACCGACCCAACGGATTCGGATTCTGTTGAAACATTAGGACAACGATCCATGGGTCATATGTGACGTGTACGAGTCAACCTTGCCTCAATCCAAGGGCTGGTGTGGCCGGGACCACTCAAAGTGTCTTTCTTTTGTTTAAAATGGATACGCTTTTAAGTAAAAAACGACATACGGAAAACTGACCAAACACTTTCGGATTCTATTGAAACTTTATGAAAATGATCCATGGGACATTTGTGACGTGTTCGAGTCAACCCCGCCTCAATCTGTGGCACGGTGTGGCCAACACCACTCAATGTGTGTCACTTTTCATTGAAAGGGACAATAGTTTAAGTTAAAACAACAACTGACATACGGAAAATAGACCAAAGGCATTCTGATATTGTTGATACTTTAGGACATGTATCCATGGGTCATTTGTGATGTGTATGAGTCAACTACGCCTCAATCCGAGGCGCGGTGTTGACGACACCACTCAATGTATCTCTTTTATTTCAAAAGGAATTCATTTTAAGTGAATACAACTGAAATTTACACTCATCAACGATAGTCGCAAACTCTTTTTCATGAGTTGGGTAGTTTCACTCATGGGGTCATAAGTGACGAGACTCCTAAGAAAATATATTTTCACCATATATTATAAACAATACAAGTTCAATGCAAAATTCATCACAAATCATTACATACCCAAACCTAGTATCACAAAAAAATGGGATTTGAGTCAATTTGAATGTCTTATTGAACTCTAATAGATATTTATCAAACTATTCTGCCTATTAGAATTTGATGGGTGAGGTGAATTACCACCGGATGATTGTTTTCATATGTGTTTTTGGGCTATTTTAGGTGTTTTTTATACTGTTTGAAGTCTGTATGTGGCTTTTGTGATATTTTTTATGCAGGTGTATAGTGGAGGGTATACTGGAGGGCGGTTGTGCACTGTTTTTTATGCAGGTGTATGGTAGGGCTTCTGGAGGGCTTCTGGGGGCTGCTTCTAGGGGCTGTTGTGCAGCAGCTCTGGGAAAAGCTTTACCAACAGTTCTGAACCGTTGGTATAAGTTTTTCCAGAATTCTGGAAAAAGCATTACCAACGGTTCAGAACCATTGGTAAAGAGTTTCCCAGAATTCTCAAACACTTATACCAACGGTTTAAATGAAACTGTTGGTATAGGGCTTTCCCCACGGCTAACTGGCCAACAGTTTGGAAAACCGTTGGTATAGGCTAATTTTCCAGTAGTGTTTACATAATTATCAATGAAAAATGGAAATGTTACTCATTCATGCGTACGACCTACTATATCCATGATTATATCATTGTTCATTTTTCATTACCAAAATTAATTGTTTGATTTAAAAGTATGATATAGGTATAACTGTGATCCTTATTTAATGAATATTATTCTTAAGATGATTTACCTATGACCACATAGACTATTGACATCATACCAAGTTGATTTTTGGACTCAAGAAACGAATATCGAGAAAACGTCTGATATGAACTAAAATAATTATGTATTTGTTATAAGTTGGTAAAAAGTTTTATAAAATGAATAATAAAAATTTAAAATTCTATGAATAAATTATAAAATAAAAATATTTTTATTATATCGAAACATAGATAATATACACCACAAGTGAGACTCAAGGTAAGAGATTTTAGCTCAATATTCTTTCATTGAGGAATTTCTCGAAAACATGAAACTTTATTCTTTTATAAGGTGTTTATATAGACGATTTGACATTTCATATCTATATGTTATATATAATATTTTATTTAATGGTTTGGTAAATGTATTAATTCATGGAGGTTAGGATTTAAATGTTCAAGGTTGTATGGGACACCATGAATGTTTAAAAATTTAATTATCAAATATTTTTATTCACAAAATTAAATTACATATTTAATTATATGGATATAAAAATATTATACAAATTTTTTTGGGTCTATATAGAATTTTATTCAATTATTTAAATATAATTATTTTTATATGAATAATTTTACTTTCATTACAAAACATCAAAAAGAATGTTTTTCTTATACATGAAGATGATTAATTCATTCCCCCATAACCATTATTTGATATTTAGATACCTCTATAACCCTTAATGAATTTCAAAGGGAAGATAATCATGTATTCCCTTTTTTGTGTATCCTGATATATAGTATAGGTTCTTAAATAAAAATTGTATTTTTATAAAAAAATGATTATCATATGGGATTATGAGAGTTTTCAAAAAAAAACAATTTGGTTCATGTGAAATTATTTTGTTTCATTATCTTATAAAACATTAAATGGGTTAACATGTTTTAACTAGACTAATTTTTTTATTTCATTTATGCTCTAATTGGTATTTTTTTCACATCCAATATATTTAAATATTTTTCACGTGTTTTAAGGGAAAATAGAGTCAAGGATGGAACCTTCAAAAAGTTATGACGATTAATCATGAAAATAAACCACGTTTTTTTTCAAAACAATTGTGTTATGAACGAAATGGGTATGGTAGGAAGTGTCCAATGTGTATTTCAATGGTTTTTTATGTAATAGATATAAACTAATTACATAATGATCAAAATTTTAAAAATCCTCAATATGAAATAAAGTAAAATTATTTACTTAACTCAAGATTATGTAATGTTTAAGGTTATTCCTTATAGTTTGTATCAAATAATTTTTGAGAAAACATTAGAGGTTCATATGGTGTTAATTGATTTTAATTATGGGATTTTACTTTATTGTTACATTGAAATGATGAATATATAAAATATTACCTTGTTTCTTCTATTAAAATATGTATGTTTAGAATTTTTTCATTTAGGAAATAGGTAATCTATAATGGGAATGCATCGAGAGGAAAAAACCATTCAAATCAAGATCACGAGGTTGAAAAAATATGAACTAAATAGTTTTTTTATGTGATAGATTAATTTAAAGAAGTTATAAATGTGGGTGAAATCCATGCACGAGTTCATCTAGAATAATCACAACTGTATATTTCAGTAGTGGAACATTATATGAGGAAACATACCCCATGATGAAATGAATAATATGACCCAGTGGTAGCAGAACGATGGATCAATACCATAAATAAGATATTTTATCTCAAGTAATTCTTTGAACATCAAATGATAAATCTTTTCATCTATCATTTTGAAGGTGGTCATTGGTTAAGAATAATATAGTGGGAAATTACCTTAATTCCATTTAATGTGAAGCATTTTAGGATATTTTCCTTGTTAAAATTTTCCCTAAGGTTGTTCATCATGGATTGAGTTACAAATCTTGGAATTAAAGAAAAAGTATGATTATGTAGTTTCCACATATGAAGTGAACTTCACAAGAATGTCTAGGTAAGTTCCAGATTTTATTTGAGACACTAGCAGTAAAATTTATTGATTTTTCTCACTATTTAAACTAGGGATACAATGATCTGCAGACTCCAAAAAACTATTTATTATGAAAAAGTGGTCGATTGTGATGAGAATGTTGAAGTGGAGTTTTCCGTCACCTATGTTCTATGAGATGATAATTTTAAGAAGTGGTCATCATTCTTGGAAATGTAAAATAATCAAACAAAAAATTCTATAGGTAAAACTAAAACATGATCCATGTGTGGTAAAATACATTATGGGGAATGTATTTCAGGATTTTGAATGTTTCACTGGTGTGGAAAGTATAGTAACAAAGTTCGAAACTATGTAGAAAAGGTTCCGAAATAGTCCAACAATGAGATAACAAATAACCAATTCATAGTAAGATGTTAAACTGTTATTAGTTGGAACATTATGAAAAAAGTGTTCGAAGTCAATTACACAGAGAAGAAATCATTATGATCAGAAACAAAAAGGTTTGGGAAAATCTTTTGCTTCTACTACAGTTAATGATGAGTCATCTAGTGATGTAATGGAATCTCCTTAGATCTTGATATTTTTCGAAGTATAATAACAAGGACATGGTTTAATGCACACCTTTATAGGTTTAATGTAATGTGATATTATGTTATTAATGACGTTTCTAGGATATGTTTTGTGGGTTTATTTTTTTACAAGGAGTTTCTTTAATGTGGAGTATTGATTTACTTTTGGACCATAGATTTAAGATTTTGGTAACTGTTATAGTTTGTGTGATCTTTGATGATTATATTAATTATTAGGGATATAAATCATCATTCTATGAATATTATGAGGAGGAAATTGTTCTTATTAAGTAGAAATATATCAACTAAGTATCTTCCTTTATATTCTAATTTAGTAGAAGGATTTATCAAATCTAAGAAAATTATATTTAATGAATTATCATGAATCCAAAAATGATATCTTATTACCTTTTTTCTAATGAATCAAATGGTTCCTTAGATCCTCAAATATTTATAATTTTTTGATTATTACCTTTTTTCTAACAATTCACTATATCACTCTCCATAATAAAATGGTGGATAGTTTTGAAATCCATATCCATGTTTTCCTACATCAAATAATGGTATGTGGTGACCTATATAGTTCACATTATTTAATTTCTAGTGGAGGTTTTATTGACGCATTTTCTGATGTAGGGTTTCCAAGAAGTAATTTTGAAAAGTGAAACCCTAGTTAACGAGCCCAAGTTTAAAATTTTGAGTATGCAATTTCCAAAAGGGGGAAGGATGTAACATTAAAAGTAATTACAGAAATAGATTTGTTAATATTTATTAATATGTATTAGATAGTAATGATACCTTAACAGGGATTCTATTTACAACATATTACTCGACACAGAACAATGGGGTTCTCTAAAATCGTATGTCACATGGAAATATGAGTATAACAAAAAATAATATATAGTAAATATGTTAGTTATCAACTATAAGTTAGAATGGAGGGAATTTATAGTACTATATTAATTACGAAAATATGTTTTACACATGTTTATATAATGATTCATTGTTAATTTTTAATTATAAATTAAAATAAAAAAACCAGTTGAATAAAAGGATATGTTTTTATAAAAAACAATTTAAATATGAATAATTGGGTTTAAAAAATAATCAAATCCATCATTTTTGGGTTATTTTAATGAAAATTATATTCAATATAATGATTAAAATGCATATTATTTGAAATTATATAAGGGAATACAATTTTAGGGATAAAATAATTATTTTTCAAAAAAAAGGAAGTTATACTGCCTATTGATGGCTATCCCATTTCAAATATCATTTTAAACAATTTTATAGGTTCTTTTGGAAAAAATAAATTTCTCATTTTGGAAGCGGTACATAAATTTTAATTTTGTTTATTTTTTTTATCTTTCAAATAAATTTCATATTTTATGTATAGTGAAAAATACTGTATTTTAATTCAAAAAGTTTTTTCTTCAAATTTATTTATACTATTATATTGTCCATTTAATTGGTTTTAAAGTATTGTTAGATTATATTTTTATAATTTTCCCAAAATTTGGTCATTTTATGTAATTACCCATTGTTATTACATATAAACGCATGTAAATCTTTTGATGGATTTTTACTATTAAAACACGTTTTCTGGTGTTTAAAAAGGGGATTATTTTTAAATTAATTACTACAAAATTTGTATTTTAAATTATTTAAAAAGGATTCCATATTTCGAATTATTTGGACCAATTTATTTAAATAGTTTCTTTTTATTTTAATATTTTGTTAATAGTAACATTGGTATTTTAATTTACCATGGTTAAATTTAAATGGGGTAAATTAGGATAATAAACAGAGAGATCATGATAATAAATTTACCCTAACACCAAAAATTATTTAATAGAGACCCTTAATTATTAAGTATCATAATTAAATCTTTTAATGTACTTTTATCCATGAATTTTATATACATATTATTGAGACAAAGGGATGTGACAACATTTCACCATCTTATTTATGATAAGTATAATACTTTTCATATAAGGTAAACCATGATAAAACTTAAAAAATTATTATTATCCAGAAATATAATTAAATTATCTACATCCTCAAAAGTTATTTTGAATGTTTGGAGATTAAATAGTTTCCATAATCAATGATACGATAGATATGTAGTAATTATTTTATAAATAGAAATATAAAATAAATGATACGAAAAATATAAAAATAACTCTAATTTTAGTTAATTTGGAAACTAAATGATTTTTAGGGGAATATGAAATATTATAAGTCTATTATATTTTATTTACAAAGTTATCTTTATGTTTGTATTTTATTACAATTCAATGAATTTTGTATTCTCAAAATTGACACTATTGATATTTTATAAAAATAATATTTTATTAACTTATTAAAAAATGATAGTAGTATTTAAAAAAAATGGGGCTATTATAAGGTCTAAAAGATCATAATTTTTCCATTTACAGGAAATTTACTCCATATAAGTTAAATAAATAGCCTCTTAATATTTAAAAAATTGTTATAAAAGTTATAATTAAAATAAATTAATTAATGTTAAACCGAAAAGATAAGGTTTTAATTAATATAAACACATTTATTAAAATTATTTTATGGGTTTATTAACAACCATAATATTATTATATTATACAAAACTCCACTTGGAGTCATTTGGATTTAAAAATTAAATTATATTAATTTAATGTTTTATGAGTTTTCAAGGGTCCCCTCCCCTCACCTATAAAAATGTACCCACTCTTCTCTAATACTCACACTTCAAACCCCATTTATGATGAAAATATATACCAAAAATTGCTTCCTATAATCTCTCCAAACATTCTTTAGAACATAATTTTCGGAATAAAAACCTCCTTAGATGTGTTACGGTGTTCATTAAAGGTGATCAGATGAAGAAGTTGTATACTTTTCCTTATGTATTTCTATATTATTTATTCTTCCACCTCCTTTAATTCTCTGTCATCCATTGAAAACTAAAAATATCAGTATCCTCAGTGTTGTTATATGTTATTATGTTAATATAATAACCTAAATCCATGCAAAATGTCACCAAATGTGAAATAAACATTTTATTCGTGTGTACGGCGGACTACCGCCTTGCGAACCGATATACTTCATTTTTCATGACGGCCTTTCAAGACTGGTCATAATGATTGATTTTATGCTTGTATATTATGTTATGAAAATATTTATCATTATATTAGATTAATTTACCAATTATTTTCTTACTTTCCATGCACATAAAAATTATATTGTCGTTCGTGCGTATGTCTGAACTATCACGTCCATGAAGCGATGTCAATCACTTTTTTCACCACATCCGTTTTTTGGTATATATAATTATATTTAAATTTTAGTATGATTTTAAAAATAATATAAAAATTATGTAAATGTTAAAAAAGTACCTTATTTCAATAATGATCAATAATGGTTACGTTATGCATGCGTACGGGTAGCCTGACGTCTTCATGATGATAACATTGTTCATTTTCATTAACATAATTAATAGTATTTTTTCAAATTACGATGTCCGATTAAATTTGAAACTTATGTCATGATTTTTATTCTGGATATTATTTTTTTATGAACACATGGACTATTGACATCATACTATGTTCATTTGTGGGCTTAAATACCGAATATCGACAAAAAATCTAATATGAAATTAAATAATTATTCAATTATTATAACATGGTAATAAGTGATATAAAAGGAATAATAAAATTGAAAAAGTTTATGAAAAATTTATAAATTGAACTAAAATAATTATTTAGGAAGATAAATAATATATGAGACAATTCAGACTTATGGTAAGGGATTTCATCTCAATCACAATTCATTTAGGCATTTCTTGATAATATGTACCATTATTATTTTATGATGTGTATATACAGCGACAATGAACTTGGTTATCCATATTTTATCTATAACAATGTTATTTAATGTTTTTTTAAATGTATTAATTCGTGGATATTATGATTTATATGTTCAATATTGTAAGGGACCCGTTGAATGTTAAAAGGTTTAATTGTCAAATCTTTTTCTTTATGATATTAATTTACTTATTTAATTATATTTATATAAAAGGAGTATATTGGAAATATTATGTTCGTATTAAATTTCACTCAATTTTTTCAAAAGAAAAAATTATATATGAATAGTTTTACTTTCCTTGAAAAATGACAATAGTATTGTTTTTCTTGTATATGACGGAAATGACTTCTCTAATGCCATAACCATTATTTTATATTTTTCTTTTTATATAATATATAATTTAATTTAAAATGAAAAAAATACCTTATTCCTTTTTTTGGTATATTAGTATTGAAAATGGGTTCTTAAATGAAAATGGTATTTTTATACATAAATGTTTTTCATATGGGATTAGATGACTTTTAAAAAAGGTCTTGTGATGAATGTGTTTAATTCATGAAATGGTACTTGATAATTATATGAAACATGTGAGCCTGATATGTCTTATACAAAGGTTTGATCCACATAATTTCCCACGGGTGAGCCTCAAATAGCTTAAATGAATGGTTGAGCCCCATTATAGCTCATTGGTGAGCCCATTATAACTTATATAAAGGGATGCGACCATTTATAGATCATAGGTGTGGACGATGTAACATATATGAAGGGTGATACCCATTATAGATAAAAAATTAATTGGGTAATAATAATATCTTATGTAATTAATATTGTCATTCAAATTGAAATGGGATTAAAATAGATTTTGTTATTTGATGGTCTAAGTCACAGAAGGGGGTTTTAGTTTGTTGCAACTGGTTTTAATATTTTTATTTTTGAAAAAGGATGAGTATTATTCAAGGGAAAATGTTTTGTTTCATTCTCTCAATAAAAATAAAATTGGTTAACATGTTTTCACGATGCTAATGGTTTTCGTTCTTTTGTGCCCCTTACTAATCTTTTTATGATGAACCAATGTTTTTAAATTTTTTATAGGTTTTAAGGGAGAATATATTCGACGATGGAATCCTGTAAAAGTTTGGACGATTAAAAATGAAAAGAAAAAATATTTATTTTTAAAATAATTTTTGGTTATGAAATAAATGAATACTCTTGTATGTTTCCACTATGTATTTCTTTGGTTTTTTATGTAATAACAAAAGTAAAATTCTCTAAATCTCTAAATCTGAAAAGACTCTCAATGTGAAATAAATTAAAATTCCTGACATAACTCAAGATTATTTAATATTTATGGATGGATTCTTACATTACTGATTTGAAAATCATAGGAAAACCTTATAGAAGAGAGAATTAACGATTATAGGAAAAGATCCCATTGAAATTGGGGCTTCACTCTCTATTCCTAATCATCTCGTTTGATACTGATGATCATACATTTAAGAAAACAATTTTAGAAGATATATTATTATCATTATTAAAACATTAAAAAACATTTGAAATTTTATATATATTATTTTAAAATAATAATGAAATTTAATAATTATAATCATGGAAAAATTCACATTATTAGGTGAATTAAACTTTTTGGAAAAGAATTACATACATTTAAAAGACATGAACATAAACACATTTTAATTAACACAAAACTCATATAAAAATTCATAAAATTCCAAAAAAATACATAGATTATTTTAATATATACTATGACGGTTAAAAATAAAATATTTTCCTTGAAAATTGAAAATTATATTATAAAAATAATACATTAAAAATAATTCCCTTACCATGATACTGAATCGTCATGTACGTTCTTTACTTTCCCCTTGTTTAGAAAATCACACATCTTAACACCTTAATACCACTATCATTGGTGTTATTCTGAAATAAGGATTATATAATGAGGAGAGTTATTATATTAAGGTATTTGAGAATTAAATTTCATACCCAAATATGTTTTGAATATTTAATAAATGATAATAAGAGTTTACCTTTTATAGGAGGCGGAAGCGGTACTCATGGAATTTCACAAAATATGAAATTATAGTAATTTATTTTTCAATTCAAAATTATTTAAAAAAATTAATTTTGAAGATAGAATGATTTTGGGTTGAAATAACCACATAAAATAATATTTATCTATGTTTTGACTAAATTTATACCCTTATTTTTTGTGTTTAACCCTTATTTAACTCCGTTAAATATTACCATTACAACATGGAAGTTTGTTCCTTAAGGATTAATGTAGTTATTATTAATTCACAAACGACTAATAAATGAAAAATGGATGATTTTTTAAATATTATACCAATATTTTGGAAAATGTAAAAATTTTATGAATTTTATTTCATTTAATAAAATATTATTTACTTAAAATATCATTAATGTCAATTTTGATATTAATAATTTATTTTACATTAAAAAATTCAAAAAAACCAGATATATTAAAAAAAAAATTAATTTAGGGTAAATAATTTTGGGTAATCTACAAAATTATTTGATGACATTAATTATCTCAAATTATTTTTATTTTAATGGTTTTCATATCATTTATTTTATATTTCCTTTGGAAAAATAATTATATCATCTGTGCTGTGTAAGAATTTAAAGTAATTATTTCTTAGAGAAAATTTTAATATAAAATTACAAGATAAAGAAAATTTTATTATTTTATAAATAACTATTTACAGTTGAAGATATGTTTTATAAAACCATATATTAAAAATGATATGGTTATTAATAGTATGAGTGTAACATCTTTGAATTTTCATTAAATAAATATTTTAAATTTCATAAACTCATCCAAGTGGGAATTAAAATATATAATTCCAATCCATGGATGATTATGGTAGAATTTAACTCAAATAAAAAAATCAAACCTTGTTTATTGGTCATTTTCTAGTCCTTATCATTTTATTTTACCATTAATTAAACGATTTACCTATTACCGAGGTAGAAAATGTTCATAAAGTTACTGTTCATATTCTCCAAAAATAAAAGATACCTTTTTAATTAGTTTGGAAATATTGAATCAAAATATGGAAACCATTTTTGATAACTAACAACCAAAAAAATTTAGATTAAAATTTAAATTTAAACCAAAAAATGAAATGAAAAATAGTTTTTAAAAATGACATTCTAAATATTCAAATTTTTAATTACCAAATTCATATATAAATTCCATTTAAAACCCATAATTATATTATTTTATTTGAAAATAAACTACATAAAATTTAGAACTAATACAAATAATAAAATTCCCTACTAAATGGAAAGTATTTTTTAAAAAAACTAGTATTTTTCACAATTCATTGAAAGATCAATTTTTTCAGGAAATTGGAAAAAAATTACTATAAGTTAATATAAATATTATAATTACAAAAATTATAATATTTTAATAAATGTTATTTTTAAAAATTTGAAAAATATTTTTATAATATTCTATCATGGAATGAAATAAATCTATTTTTGAAGAAAAAATATCATAGAAAAGTAAAATGGTTTTTCTAAAAAACATGTTCTTATTCACAATTTTTTTGGATGTTGTATTCCCCCCCTGTAAATGAATTTTACCCTTGAAATTCATTCATCGTTCCTAATAAAATTATGAAATTCAATATTCATTATTATGAAAAATTAAAATGAATGAAATTTTATATTCAAAATGGAACTTAATTACCATGATGTTTTGAACGAAAATTTATACCTCTTATATTTTTTCTCATAAATACTACCACTAATCTCAAATGATTTATAAACTATTTCTCTGAAAGTATTTCCTTTTAAATAATAAATATTTTAGATTATATATACCTTTTCAAAACATTAATCAAGGGTTTTATGAAACTGATTTTCAAAAACACCAATAAACACTTATCATTTTGAAAACCATTCAAAAATTCCCTTCAAAAAATACTTGTTTTTATCATTAAAAACATTTTGAAAATAATAATACTTTTAGTGATTAAAATGATAATTATTAAATATTTAGACAACATTGTGTCCACTGGAAGTATCTATTATAGGGAAGTTTCATGTTTTGGTCATAAGTTCACCCCCATTCCTCATCATCTCTTTTGATACCGAAGTGCAAAATTTTAACAAAGATTTTTGGAATATCTTATTTCTCATTATTAGCCCACAAAAAACCATTTTAAATCTTACCTATATTATTTTCATAGCTGAAAATAATTTAATGACATCTATTCATGACAAAATTTTCATTTTTATTAGTAATACATTTTTAATAAAAAATAATTACAAGAATTTAATAGAAAATAAGATACACAAATTTAAATTAAAACAAAATACAAAATTAATATGCATAAATTATACATTAAAACTTTATAAAATAGATATATCTTATATCATGGTTGAGAAAAATATTTTCCAAGAAAAAGTTAACTTATAAAAATAATACTTTAAAAAAAAATTATTAATATTCATTCAACCTTGTCACATACGTTGTTTATTTTCCTCACCTTTGGATATTCTATTTTCGTTACACATTATGACCACTATGGATTTTGTTCTACCTAAAATAAGGTATCTAGAATTTTGAGAGGTATTCTCTGAATGTATTTGGGAACGTATTGGCCAAAAAATAGGTTTTTAGTGTTTATAAATGTGAAGAAGATGTTCCCCTTTATATGAGAGCGAAGGGGAACTCCTGAAATTTCTCAAAATGTTAAATTAATGGGAATTAATTAGCAATTAAAAATGCATAAAAACAAGTTTTATTAAAATATAATATTATTTTTTAATTAATAACTATCATCTAATAAAATTTATATATGTTTTAAATAAATTTTTACACTTATGTTTTTGTTTTAACCATTTTTAACTATGTTAAGTCATACCATGACAACATTGATTTTTACTCTTTAAGGGTTAATATAGTTGCAATAAAAAAAGAATTATAAATGCATCATGATTTCATTATCAATGTTAACATGATATTTTTTTAGTAATTTGAGACTTTTTCCAAATTTAATATCATTTAATTAAATATTACCTGTTAAAAATACCAATAATGTCAATTTTGATACTATTCATTACATTGATTATTAAAATAAATAAATATATAATATATCCTAATTTTTTTTTATTAAATCATAAATATGTCTATTTGGTCTCTAAAATTCCCATATGACATTAATTATCTCATATTATATTTATTTTAATAGTTTTAAAACCAATTATTTGAAATTATCATTAATAAAAGAATTATTACATCAACATTGTGTAAGAATTTAAGCAGCTTAGTTTTCACTAAAAATTTGAAATAAATATCCATTATGAATTTAAATCACTTTGTTTTAAAATGAATATTTATTATAAAAGATATATTTTATATATCCCTATATTCAAAATTTTATAGTTTTTAGAAATATGATAATGATATCATTGAATTTCCATTAAATAATATATTATAAATTTCATAATATCATCCATGTTGCTAGAAAAAGTTATAATTTTTATCCACTTATTATTAAGGTCAATGATAACTCTTCTAATAAAAATGAGGCCAGTTTTATAGTCATTTTCTAGTCTTTATCATTTTAATTTTACCATGAATTACTTAATTTACCCTTTATCGGGGTAAAAATTTACTAAAGTTAATATTAATAATGAACAAATATTAAAGGGAACTATTTAAAAAATTTATAACTCCATATTACAACTATGGAATCCATTTTTTAAGATTATATATATTAATTTTTTAGAATTTAATTTAATATTTTACCAGAGAAACATAATGGAAAAAAACATTGGAAAATGGCTATTTAAATTTAACTGGTTTTTATACTAAATTGAAGTATAGAATACATTTAAAAAACGGAATTTATCATTAGAATTAAATTTATATGTAAAATATAAAATAAATCTAAGACATAATTTTTCAAGGTAAATAAAATACAGTTTACATATAAAAACAATATTTTTCACTGGTCATTTTAAAATAATTTTTTTAGAAATGTTTCCAAAATTCGCTAAAAATAACATTAATATTCCAATTAAAAAATTGATACTATTTTTATAAAATGAAATTTATAACATTTAATAAATTTTATTTAATCATTCACTCATAAAAAAATTAAACCCATTTTGGAAGAAAATATATCATTGAAAAAAAATATTTTACTAAAAAAAATTTCTTATTCCAACATTTATGAGATATTGTTGTATCCTTTTACCATTGTCTCAGAAATGGATCCCATGTTTAACTCCAGGTTCTATAAGTGTATCTAATAGGAAATGGTGACTCAGTTCAGGTAGAGTACATCTTACCATCCACAAATGGATGGTTAGAAAGAGGGTGATTTTCAATTCCTAGAAGACATGCTTTGCACCTGTGTCTTGTATTTCTATGGATCATGGGACAAAATATATGGGACTTGTGAGGTTAATATTTAAAATTTATACTAGTTATTGATCATAATGGAGGCCTTCAATGATTTGTATGGTATCTTATGGAGGTGACCACTTTGATGGAATAATGAGGTCGAAGCCTCTCATGTGGGACAAAGTATCATTCATGGGACATCAGAGAGGATTCATTATATATGCTATAATATCATTGAATATCAGAGTTGAAAAAATCCTATAAAAATCATTGATTATATCTTTTAATGTTTTTCATTTGTGACCCTGTTTTCTTAGATTCATCGCTTTGATTCTGCAATAGTATTCTTGAGAAACAAGGTTATATATATCAGAGATATGTTGTACCATTTTTTGTTACTGAGAGGATTTTTTAGGTTTCATATTTGATAGAATCGATAGATTATTTAATATTTTTCATTGATTTTTTACACATATCATATATGAGGAATTTCAATCCTAATCCATCCATGGTTTGGATTTCAAAAGATATTGATTTTTTCCCAAATGTTTCTATTTTGTAGAAACCATATGAGATCATAAACACATAGGTGAATGTTTTTTTAGGATGTGTATTCTTTTGGAAATAGTGTTATGGTGACATAGAATGGATTCTCACGATATATATGAACATGAATGTTTGGTGTGGGATAAATGGACTCAACTCTTTTTAAAGAACCCTTATTCTAAATATGAAATTGGGGACATAAATATCTATAGTAGGAACATTTTATCATCCCCAATATTAAGGTATTCTATTATTAAAGTTAATGATTTTTTCTCTTAGGTTCAAAGGGTATATTATATTTTTTGTGATTCAACATATCCTACTATTGTTGTTGGCTGCAAAGAAAATTTATATTGTAAATCCCTAACTTATGATCTAAGTTCACCATTGGGAACCAGATAAAAAATATTTCAAGACATATTATTTAATTAAATCATTACCAATATTTTTTCATATGTTATTTATGTATTAAACTAATTGTTTCCACGTAAATAAATTTCCTTGGGAAATTTAACCTGAGGTGATGTTTTCTTCAGTGCCCAAAAATTATATGGAATGTATTATTTAAATAATTGATTTATTCAACAAATCACTCATTCACAATAGCTTTTAAAAAACATTCAAATAAATACCTATTTATTATTTGTGTATTTGACTCCCTCAAACCCTAGGCTCCTTCCAAGATTTTTTTTTCTTCTCATCTTCTTGACCAATTCATTCAGTGATCGATCTCCAATTGGGTTGTGTTTCTCCTCTTCAAGTTAATATCTTTTAGTATTTTTCATTTTTCATGTTGTGAAATTAGTTATGGGACTCGTTTGGGAATATTTTATCAATTGGTTATGTTTTGATTTCATTCATTCTACATTTATTTTTTGATATTCTTCATGGGAAAGCATTTCTATTAGAATTGGTGTAGAGTTTGAGTTTCTAGAGCTATGTAGTGATCTATCCTCTATAATAACTATTTTTTTAGAAATTTATTTTAATAAGTGGGAATAGATGATATGGGATGTTTTCAAAGACCAATCATCATGTTACTATGAGTGGATATAGTTTCATGCAGTGTCTGAACCATGTTTGAGTTAGGTTGTTCCATATCTACACTACGTTGCAAGATCCGTAATTGCTCAATTTTTTAAAATATTCTTATAAATAAATTTAAATGATTTATTTTTTTGTGTGAATGGTTTTTTTGATATGATATGGTGTTTAAATTTTTTATTAAAAAAAAGTTTTTAAAGAATTGTGAAATAGAATATGAAAAGGGTTTTGAAATCTTGTTTTATGATTTAAAAAATGGTTCTTTAAACTTTATGTGAAATATGAATCCCGTTGACATTGATTTTCTAAATTAAGCAAAAGGAATGATGTTTCTAATTATGTGGAAGGTGTATTATTATGAATCATCCATTTTATTTTTCAGGGGTTCATTCATAGGGTTTTGTATTCTCAATATAAATGTGTTTTAGGGACATATTTTTGAAATTATCAGGGGGTTCACTCACGGGGTTTTCACCTTCTACATAGACATATGTTATATATACTTGAGTGAAAAATAGTCATTCATAATCTTTAGAAGAATTCTTCTTCCCTGATCTGTGGTGATCCATATCCTATGTACCATTTTTCATTGAATTTGTACTATTTTGGATTTGATATACATGCTTTGACAGATGCATTGGTAATTTCCAATGGGATTTGAATAAGTCTAATCTAGATTGTTTAAGAATTATTGATAAAGAGAAATATTTATCATAATTTTTATATAAAAATTATTTACTTATTAACATGTCATTTATTTAATTAGAATAATCATATTATAGTTATTCATAAAGATACATGTTATGGAACACCTAGGTGGGATCCTACTAAATATATTTAGCTCAAATTGTGGACATTGTGTCAGTGGTGTGTAGACAGGGTGTTATTTTTTGATGTAGAAAAATATATATTAATTATAGTGACGTGATATGGTTTACATCACATGGGTATGGGGATATGTTGGGGATATTTTTGGAGGTTTATCATGAATCAAGGGGAGTTTTGGATGTTGGTTTCTATTTTTGTTTTCTTAGATCTATAAATATAGTTTTTTAAATTTTTGAGTTATATCAATATCATTTTTTCACTTTGATTTTTGAATATGTTTCTTCCACTATTTTATTATGTTATATATTAATACCATGTTGTTTTTTATGTTATTATAAATAATTCCTCATGTTTGATGTTTGATTCAGAGGTACATGTTTCCATCTTGTGGGGATTAAGATCAGCCTTCATGTATATAGTGATTTGGTGTGTGTACCCATTTTATAGGGTTATAATGGTCAGTATATTATAAATGTTCTTTGAAGAAGTAATAATTTTGAGAATGAATCATGAGAAGAAGATAATGTTTTGGAAAAGAATTACCCTCATCCATTTCAGGATACAAATTATATTTTTCATCAGTGAAAATTATTATGGTTTGGGGGAGAATGTACTGATCGAATCATTTATAAATGAAATTATCCTTTGAATTAAAAAAATTACTTATTATTTAATGTAGTTATGAAAACCATATTTACAATCATTAATTTTTTAATTTTTAACAATTATAAAATATAGATTTAAATAAAATATAAATTCTAAAATATTGTTATGTATCAAAACCTTTGATAATATAGTCTTTTTAAATTGACCATTATGATTATTATATATTAAGGGTATTAATAATAAATAATTGATTGAAAATGAATATGTGATGGCCTCGACCAGTAAGATTATACCCTATAGAGCACATTTACCAGAGATCTCTAGGAATATGGAATCACTAGGTATTTCCAATAACAAAGCCCAATCCATGATTCAATAACTAAAACTTGAGTGAAATAATTTATGGAGATTTTCAATCTTTTTTAGATCACATCCCAAACAGTGATCACTAAACCACCCAAAAAAATTCACCATCACACACCTTACATATAGGAAATATTATAGTATAATATGGTTTTATGTGTCTATACCCTAGTACAATAATTTTTGGTATTTTAGTTTTAATAAAATAATTATTCTATTTGTCACATTTAATTACTAATTTATACCCATGATAATATAATGTGTAAAATAAATTCACGATTTTGATATGAAGAAAAAAACAAAATTTTTGGAAAATACATAGTTTCAATTAAAACTCAATTTTTGATAAAATTAAGAATTTTGAAAATAATTTTATTTCAATGAAGTATTCTTATGGAAGTATATTTTTTTATAGTTATTGGAAATATAATTTAATTAAATCCTTTGTAAATTTAATATTGTTTGAAAACTTCATAGTGTGATAAAAATGGGTATTTTCATGTAAATATGGATTTGGAATTAAAGGTATAAATTTTCATTTTTAGAAGAATTTTTTCTAAATTAAATATAATTTTTGAAATGAGTACATAAATATTATCAAATGTGGAATTTTTCAAAAATTTTAGAGATAGTTGTAACACCCCAAAAATTCATAGTGTGTTATTTTCTTCAAAATAATTCAATAACTTTCACTACATGCAACACCGAGTTCAATTGCACCATGACTTACAAAAAATCCATTCAAAAGAGGTTATGAATAGTTTTAACTAAATTTTAAACTTTATATAATCCTTATAATTTTAGAATCCATATTATGAGTATCTTAGACATAATGCAATAACAAATTCATTTTCAGTATTGCACTTTTATCAACTTTTAATAGTGAACCCTTTTTAAATACAATATTTTAAACTTTTTGACTAAATGGGGACATCAAAAATTTAAAATGAAACATCACAAGCTTCCACGGTATGCTTTCTTTGAATAATACAGTAGCGTGTGTTGTACACAACTTTGAGTTTTGACACACACCACAACCAATCAAACTAGCCGTTATGAATAGAAATACCTACTTTTTGAAATTATATATATTTTATATTTCAAAATGGACTTCATTTTTGGATTCGGAATATCGAATTTAGCCTAAGGTGAAATTTTGGTACTTTTCGAATAACTTTCATATTTTGATGAATAGTTATAATTACTAAATTTTAATTAAAAACAACTTTTTTAATCAAATAATTAATAGTGATAAATTATGAATTTGAGGGGTTCTAAAGTATATTTATAATGTATTTTTACCATTTAATATAATTTTGGTCATTGGACATAATTTTACAATTAAACCGAACATAAACAAGTGTCAATCTTTTGATAGTTATTGTCTCTTAAAAAACGCTTTTTGTTTTGAAAGAGGGAATTAATTGTAAATTAATTTCTGCCACTTCTGTGTTTTGAATTTAGAAAAATGGATTCCATATTTGGAATCAAGATGTTCAAATTGTGTAAATAGGTAACTTTTATTTTTAGACATTTTGAATAATTACAGCGGTAAATATTTTATTTACCATGGTTAAGGGTAAATCCGGTAAATAAGGGTTAAAAAATAATATTATAATAATACTAAATTACCCTAAAACGTGTCCTAGAATTATTGGTTAATACATGTTCTGACATAGGCATATTTGGGTCGATTTTGGGACCCCATGGTTCCACTTTTAGGTGATAGGGTCACTTTATTTTAATTAAGTTAAAATGAATACAAAAATGACACAAGCATATATCTTTTAGAAAAAAAATTAGGGATAAATATGTTGGAATTTAGATTATAAATATTCATTAGAAAGATAAAACGATTTCCTACATAATGATATTTTATTTATAATTTTTATACATTAAATAATTTAATTTATTTATGGCACAATGATGATGCAGTAATTACTATAACAGTGAAAAATCAAAATAATTGATATTATAAATACCCAAATAAATATAATATCAAACTTTTAATGAATTAAACTAATTTTATAGGATAATATGATATATTAGAATTTATTTAATTGACTTTTTTCGAAGTAATCAATCTGTTATGAGTTTCACAAAAATCAACTATTGAATAGTGTCAAAATTGACATAAAAGAGTTCTTAAAACAAATATTATATTATTAATTGATATTAAATTCCTAAAAATCTAAGGTTCGGAAGAGAGACTTATATCATGATAGGTTAATCATTAATGGACCACTTGGGGGGTCTCTTGGATGTATATTGTATGTTTATTAACCATATTATATAAAAATACAAAAAGACATTGTAAAAGTGAAACTAATTAACTTAGAGTTAATACTTAAAGATAAGGTTAATATAAGTACAAAAACCTGTCTAAATTATATTGTATGGGTTGTTTTCGACCCATCCCCACCTTAAAATTTAAATAATCAACTTCGGAGCCATTAGAAGCCGAATATGAATTTATTATAAACTAATATTTCTAGCTTTTCCAAAGGTGCCCCTCACCCCTCTTATAAAAGGGCACTCCTCCTTCTCATTTCTTCACACCTTAAAACCCTTTTGGTTCGGCAAAACTCTGCCCAAATACTCTCCCAACTTCCCTCACTACAACCTAGAGGCATTAGTTTGATCATAAATCCAACCTAAAGAGCCCTTTTGATCAAATCAAAAGGAAGAACCCGAAGAAGAGGTAATGATTTCACCACCCTTTTCCAAGTTCCTTTCTTCTTCCACTTCTTCTTCCTTTGTTATTACCATTCTAAAATAATAACTCCAGTATCATATATATACTGTGATTTTATTATAAATATGGTACAACCATATTCAGTATTCTATCCACCCTTTGAATAACATGTCACCATACGTGTGTACGTACGGCTTACCGTCTCCACGTCGTGGTGTAATTGTTATTCTATATATTATTATTTGGATGGGTATAACAATGACATGTAACTCATGTAAATAATAAATATAACATGTTAATTATTCTGTATATATGATATAACAACCATTTATATATTATTTCAAAGGAATGATATTGTCACTCGTGCGTACGTACAGACTACCGTCTCCACGAACGCGATGAGATTCATTCTCCATTGTATCCATTCAAGTATAATTATCATTTGATGATTTAAAAATGATGTTTAAGGACTTGATATAATTCTGGATATGAATAATATATAACCTATCCATTACAAACTTGGCTTACGTAACCAAACATATAAAAGAAAACAAGTAAGTTAACACCCGAAACAACGATAATACTAAGATATTATTATCAAATCAATATTAAAAGATCATATATGATATCATATTAACGTATATGATTCTTGTATAATTTAATAACAATTATTTCACCATTATATAGGATGTTAACCTACCCCAACCAAGGAAAGGTACAAGGTAAGGGGTTTTCATCGCACTCCTTATTCCGGCGAGATTTATTCCATACTGCCACCATTACCTTATGTGTGGTGTATGTACTGCCCATAATTATATTCTTTGTGTAATACACTCTAAGTTATGTGTATTTACATATTAATTTGTATGATACCTCTTTCATGGGTTGTATGTTTCATAAGTTACCAAATTGGTAAGGGTTATTTCACAATCTCTTCATTATCTGAGGTTGTTTATACGTAATAATCTACTGGGATCTCTTTATCATCCACATCCATGTTTCTTAATAATGTATTTCAAAACATTTTTACTATTTACAAGAATATGGGTTAAATTCATTTATACCCTTATGTGTTTCGAATGGAATCTTTCCGTCGTTTTCCAAACAAGGCACTTTTAACCTTTTCGACAAATTTAAGGTAAGAATGTTTTTTTTAACTTATACGGCTGGTGCGGCTATTTACCGCCGTAATAAAATCATCATAGCATCCCTTACAAGGTTATAAGAATATTTTCAAATTGAATGTATTATTTTATAATTATGTTACTTTTAAAATGATTTAAAAAAAAGAGATATTTCTCTAAAATAGTCTTTATTTCATCTATGTCAACATCCTTTGATGGATTTTAAGCTTATTTGAAGTTGATTTATTATGATACAAAACATCCATATTTTATTGAAGGTTTTGTGATATTTTTGACTATGGATAAGTTATTCTTATGTCACTCATGGTTTTCATTTAGAGTATTGACATTTCATAAGTTATTTGTAATCTGAATGTTTATGTTATATTTCAACCTTTCATTCAGATGAATGTGTTAGACAAGTATGTTCCGGGTTGGGGACCGGTAAAAGTAAGCCCTCCGGTTTGGTCTCCGGTTATTAGAGGAACTCCGGTTTGGTATCCGGTTATTAGAGGCACTCTAGGTTGGTGTCCGGTTATTAGAGGCACTCTGGGTTCGGTTCCGGTTATAGTTAGCCCCTAGGTCTTGGGACGAGGCCGTGAAAAAGAAATTAAAGTTCATCATTACGCATTCCGACATTATGAAAGTGGTTATTGATATTGCATGTGATTATTCAATTAGTAGAATATCCAAGTGAATAAGTAAATGGCATTATTTCATTTTACTTTGGCCATACTATGTTGAAGTTCAAGTTTAAAAGGCTTTTGTTTTAGTAATGCATTGCCTAAAATGTTTATGCTTATTTTTAAATGTTCCTCTATATTGTTATCCTTACTGGGCATTTGAGCTCACCCCTTTTCTATGTTTTATTTTTCCCAGGATGTGAATAAGTAAGTTATGAATGACCTGCAGGGATATTATGAGGGGATAATAGTGTGGACTATGGAGACATTATGTTGTCGTAGTAGTTTTTCACTTTATGATGTAATGTAAAAATTATGAATATATATAGTGTTTCCAAGGATACTAAACCAATCGGTCTTTCGAGATTTTATCTTTCTTATGATCATGCCAATGCTATGTAATAATGCACCGACTCTGGGTAACTAGGGTCAGGGTGTTACAGTTGGTATCAGAGGAAGTTTAGTACAAACCTTGGAAGCTAGATTTAGATAAACTCTGATTAGAGCACAATGATTTAAGATGAATTTTGAGGATTAGTATAGAAGAACTTCATAGAATTTTGGTATTTTATAGATTTTGTGAGTTTTCCGAGCAATACATCCCTGTCTGGATACGAGCAGGTAGAGGCGGCTCTGGCACATATGTACCTAGGGGTAAAACCCGAAAACACCGCTTTGAGCTAGACTCGAACGGGAACTAGTGCATGACAACGGTCCTTGCCGCACTCTTAGTTACGACACTCCCGGGGGATATGCTTAGGATAACTCTCATTTTCTTTACAAATCATTATGAAGGGTTTATGAGTATATACTTCCTCAAAGGAGACATTTTTATGATTATGGATTATATCCATAAACTATTTAATTTATGTTATGGGTTTTACAAGTTTGGGATTAGGTATTGTTATTCATAAACTAATCTGATGTATTCCATTGTTTAGATACGGCACCCAGTAGAAGGAATGAGAACTCTAGAAATGAACATGATACAAAGAGAAAGAAGGATCATATATTTTATGGTCTTAATCCAGAATTTACAAGAGAAATAGTCTCGCATGTATTATCATCATATGAAGAAATAATATCATGTGTTGATAAGATAAGTAAAGAGTTTACTGATTCCTATGGCTTTGAAGGGAAGCCAGAGAATAAAAGGATGGAAGAGAGAAAGATGGATAAAGGGAAGAGGGAAAAGAAGAATTATCCCATATGTGATAACTGTGGAAAGAAACACCCTGGAACTTGCCTGAAAGGAATGGGAGTTTGTTATAAGTGTGGAGGAAAAGGGCACAAAGTATGTGACTCCAAGGGTAAAAAAATGGTTTCAAATGTACAATGCTTCATTTTCAAGGAGTTTGGACACTACGCGAACCTATGTCCCAGTCATCATACTATGCCGCAAATGATGCTATTGGATAATAATCAAGTTATGATACTACCACAAATGAAGAGGAATGATTAGAGTTCTTATGTTGATTATGTCAATTGAGTGTTGTATCAACAATGTACTTGTTATAATAATTATGGAGTATATAAGGATTGTACTGAAGTATTATTTCATTAAGGACTTGAGATTGTGTGGAATAAAGAAAAGTGACTCAATGGCAGGATAAAATTTTGGAAAATGTATGGTTGAGAGAATGATAAACCATAATAGAGTTCTGATACCGAGGTAGTGATTTTGGAATAATACATGATTGATTTGGATAAATTATATTGGATATTTGTGACTACCTTGAATCTGATTAATGATTTTTATATTCCATCATTGTTGGGGTTTAAAACATTTTTGGATTGAAGGAGTGTATCTATTATTCTTTAAGGAATAAGGGATCATGAAAGTAATCAATAAGATTTTATGGTAATTCAGGATGTTTCAGTGTTTTAAAAGAATACATCATAAAGGTGTTCACATGTCATTACGTGGAAAAAGGATCTTTATTATGTTTACCTTCCTTATAAATTTTGGACTGAAGTATTTTGGATAGTTCTAGTTTGGATTATTTTGGATTTCCATAAAAGGACATCCCGGAGGTCGGGCGATAACCCGTCGCGTCCGGCAAGGCCACGAGACTTGAACCCACAACTGAAGGGCGACAAGGGTGTATCACCTACCACTGGCCCACGAGATGTCCTGGATTAAATAATGTAGTTTTTATTAAAAGATCTTGTAGATGAATTATAAATTCGTTTATTTTGGAACCCTATATGAATAGTGTAAATAGAATTTTTTTACGTTCTATTATCTTATAGAGTGAAAGATGAGTTTGTGGTAGAATTTTATTAATGGATAAAACTCTAGTTATAATTTATGTATATCTCCTTATGATCTTATCCAATCTCATAAATAAATTCCTCAACATTAAGAAAATGAACTTAGAAAAAAAATGTTGTTCTAGATGGTACCTTAAATCATCACTAATTTATGGCTTTGGGATTGTTGGCCTTTTCATAGCCATGTTCTCTACCACTCTCTATCAGATAATTGATGGTTATATTTTTCTTCCATATCCATATTTTCTTACATGGAACCCTAGTATGTGTTATTTTCGGTAATCTTCATAATTTCCACTCTTTATTTTAATAGAGGCCTCATTAATTCATTTTTCGATGTGGGATTTTAACTAAGATATTTTGAAATGTAAAAAATGTGTCATCTTAATACCCTATGTTTTGTTGAACCGATGGTATTTCAAATCATCATAGATTGATGAATTTAAGGTCCTTAATTTTACAATTGTTTGTGATTGATGACCTCAATCACTACCTATAAATATTTACGTTTTTCCTCCAATTATATTTCTCTAATTTCCAACAATGTTCTCCTAATCGAGATCATAATTTGGTGGTGACCCTTTGATTTCTCTTTTCCTCATATTAAGAATAAATTTTAGTAACCCAATTTCCGATGTGGGTTTTCCCACAAATATATTTTCTATTTTCAACCTTTTATTTTCGAAGAACAATTTCAAATTGCGAGGACGCAATTTATTGAAGGAGGGTAGAATGTAACACCCCAAGAATTCATAGTGTGTTATTTCTCCAAAATAATTCAATAACTTTTACTACACGCAACACCATGTTCAATTGCACCATGAATTACCAAAAAGCCATTCAAAAGAGGTTATGAATAATATTATCTAAATTTTAAACTTTATATAATCCTTGTAATTTTAGAATCCATATTATGAGTATCTTAGACATAATGCAAGAACAAATTCATTTTCAGTATTGCACTTTTATCAACTTTTAATAGTGAATCCTTTTTAAATACAATATTTTAAACTTTTTGACTAAATGGGGACATCAAAAATTAAAAATGAAACATCCCAAGCTTCCACGGTATGCTTTCTTTGAATAATACAGTAGCGTGTGTTGTACGCAACTTTGAGTTTTAACACACACCACAACCAATCAAACTAGCCGTTATGAATACTAATACCTACTTTTTTAAATTATATATATTTTATATTTCAAAATGGACTTTATTTTTGGATTCGGAATATCTAATTTAGCCTAATATGAAATTTTGGTACTTTTTGAATAACTTTCATATTTTGATGAATAGTGAAAATTACTAAATTTTAATAAAAAACAACTTTTTTAATCAAATAATTAATAGTGATAAATTATGAATTTGAGTGGTTTTAAAGAATATTTAGAATTTATTTTTACCATTTAATATAATTAGGGTCATTGGACATAATTTTACAATTAAACCGAACATAAACAAGTGTCAATCTTTTGATAGTTATTATCTCTTAAAAACACGCTTTTTGTTTTGACAGCGGGAATTAATTTTAAATTAATTTCTGCCACTTATGTGTTTTGAATTTAGAAAAATTGATTCTATATTTGGAATCATGATGTTAAAATTGTTTAAATAGGTAAATTTTATTTTTAGACATTTTGAATAATTACTGCGGTAAATATTTTATTTACCATGGTTAAGGGTAAATCCGGTAAATAAGGGTTAAAAAATAATATTATAATAATACTAAATTACCCTAAAACGTGTCCTAGCATTATTTGATGATACATGTTCTTACATAGGCATATTTGGGTAGATTTTGGGACCACATGGTGCCACTTGTAGGTGATAGGGACACTTTATTTTAATTAAGTTAAAATGAATAAAAAAATGACACAAGCATATATCTTTTAGAAAAACAATTTTTAAATTGGGATATATATGCTGTATTTTAGATTATAAATATTCATTAGAAAGATAAAAAGATTTCCTACATAATGATATTTTATTTATAATTTTTAGACATTAAATAATGTAATTTATTTATGACACAATGATGATGCAGTAATTACGATAATATTGAAAAATCAAAATAATTGATATTATAAATACCCAAATAAATATAATATTAACCTTTTAAATGAATTAAACTAATTTTCTAGGATAATATGATATATTAGGATTGATTTAATGGACGTTTTTCGAAGTAATGAATCTGTTATGAGTTTCACAAAAATCAACTATTGAATAGTGTCAAAATTGACATAAAAGAGTTCTTAAAACAAATTTTATATTATTAATTGATATTAAATTCCTAAAAATCTAAGGTTCGGAAAAGAGACTTATATCATGATAGGTTCATCATTAATGGACCACTTGGGGGTCGATTGGATGTATATAGTAAGTTTATTATCCATATTATATAAAAATAAAAAGAGACATTGTAAAAGTGAAACTAATTAACTTAGAGTTAATACTTAAAGATAAGGTTAATATATGTTCCCAAACCTGTCTAAATTATATTGGTTGAGTTGTTTTCGACCCATAACCACATTAAAATTTAAATAATCAACTTTTGAGCCATTATAAACCGAATATTAATTTATTATAAACTAATATTTCCATCTTTTCCAAAGGTTCCCCTCACCCCTCTTATAAAAGGGCACTCCTCCTTCTCATTTATTCACGACTTCAAAACCTTTTGGTTCGGCAAAACACTGCCCAACTACTCTCCCAACTTCCCTCACTACAACCTAGAGGCTTAATTTGATCATAAAGACAACCTAAGGAGCCCTTTTGATCAAATCAAAAGGAAGAACCCGAAGAAGAGGTAATGATTTCACCACCCTTTTCCAAGTTCATTTCATCTTCCACTTCTTCTTCCTTTGTTATTACCATTCTAAAATAATAACTCCAGTATCATATATATACTGTGATGTTATTATAATTATGGTACAACCATATTCAGTATTCTATCCACCCTTTGAATAACATGTCACCATACGTGCGTATGTACGGCTTACCGTCTCCACGTCGTGGTGTAATTGTTATTCAATATATTATTATTTGGATGGGTATAATAATTATATGTAACTCATTTAAATAATAAATATAACATGTTAATGATTCTGTATATATGATATAACAACCATTTATATATTATTTCAAAGGAATGATATTGTCTCTCGTGCGTACGTACGGACTACCGTCTCCACGAACGCGATGAGATTCATTCTCCATCGTATCCATTCAAGTATAATTATCATTTGATGATTTAAAATGATTTTTAATGACTTGATATCATTCTGGATATGAATAATATACAACCTATCCATTACAAACATGGCTTACGTAACAAAACATAAAAAAGAAAACAAGTATGTTAACACCCGAAACAACGATAATACTAAGATATTATTATCAAATCAATATTAAAAGATCATATATGATATCATATTAACGTATATGATTCTTGTATAATTAAATAAAAATTATTTCACAATTATACACGAGGTTAACCTACCCCAAACAAGGAAAGGTACAAGGTAAGGGGTTTTTATCCCACTCCTTATTCCCGTGAGATTCGTGCCATATTGCCACCATTACCTTTTGTGTGGTTTATGTACTACCCATAATTATATTATTTGTGTAATACACTCTAATTTATATGTATTTACATATTAATTTGTATGATACCTCTTTCATGGGTTTTATGTTTCATAAGTTACCAAATTGGTAAGGGTTATTTCACAATCTATTCATTATCCAAGGTTGTTTATACGTAATAATATACTAGGATCTCTTTATCATCCACATCCATGTTTCCTAATAATGTATTTCAAAACATTTTTACTATTTACAAGAATATGGGTTAAAGTAATTTATACTCTTATGTGTTTCGAAATGAATCTTTCCGTCGTTTTCCAAACAAGGCAATTTTAACCTTTTCGACAAATTTAAGGTAAGAATGTGTTTTTTAACTTATACGGATGGTGTGGCTATTTACCGTCGTAATAAAATCGTCAAAGCATCCCTTACAAGCTTATAAGAATATTTTCAAATTGAATGTATTATTTTATAATTATGTTACTTTTAAATTTATTTCAAAAAAAAAGATATATTTCTCTAAAATAGTCTTTATTTGATCTATGTCAACATCCTTTGATGGATTTTAAGCTTATTTGAAGTTGATTTATTATGATACAAAACAACCATATTTTATTGATGGTTTTGTGATATTTTTGACTGTGGATAAGTTATTCTTATGTCACTCGTGGTTTTTGTATAGAGTATTGACATTTCATAAGTTATTTGTAATCTGAATGTTTATGTTATATTTCATCCTTTCATTCAGATGAATGTGTTAGACAAGTATGTTCCGGGTTGGGTACTGGTAAAAGTAAGCCCTCCGGTTTGGTCTTCAGTTGTTAGATGAACTCCGGTTTGGTCTCTGGTTATTAGAGGCACTTCGGGTTGGTGTCCGGTTATTAGAGTCACTCCGGGTTGGGTTACAGTTACAGTTAGCCCCTAGGTCTTGGGGCGAGGCCTTGACAAAGAAATTAAAGATCAGCATTATGCATTCCGACATTATGAAAGTGGTTATTGATATTTCATGTGATTATTAGATTATTAGAATATCCATGTGAATAAGTAAATGGCATTATTTCATTTTAATTTTTCCATACTATGTTGAAGTTCAAGTTTAAAAGGCTTTTGTTTTAGTAATGCATTGCCTTAAATGTTTATGCTTATTTTTGAATGTTCCTATATATTGTTATCCTTACTAGGCATTTGAGCTCACCCCTTTTCAATGTTTTATTTTTCCCAGGATGTGAAGAAGTAAGTTATGAATGACCTGCCGGGATATTATGAGGGGATAATAGTGTGGACTCTAGAGACATTATGTTGTCGTAGTAGTTTTTCACTTTATGATGTAATGTAAAACTTATGAATATATCTAGTGTTTCCAAGGATAGTAAACCAATCGGTCTTTCGAGATTTGATCTTTCTTGTGATCATGCCAATTTTATGTAATAATGCACCGACTCTGGGTAACTAGGGTCGAGGTGTTCCAATAGTAGAATGTCTGGTTAAAAATTAAGTATATTATAAATATAAGTTCTGTATTATAACACAATAATATCCAAAAAGGTATGTATCAAATACAATAAATTTCATCCATGACCAAAAATATATTTCTCTATTAACATGATGTTTTATATGTCCTTTTAATAATTTTAGAACCCTATAATGAATCATCCAAAACCTATATTATATTTTAAGGTTTAAAAAGAATACTTTATGAACATGACTCACTTATAAATAATTTATGGTATAAATTTATGGATTTTTCTTATTATAATAATACAAAAATGATATTTATTCCCCAATGGTAGAAACCATGATCAAAAACCATTGGAATGTTTGGGGATTATATTATTTTATCACATATAATCCATAAGTTATCTTTAAAAATTAATATACAATTCCCCTGTAATTCACATTAAATACCCACCCATCCTCCCATCCCTATTCACTCACAACCCCTTGAGCATGATGTCTCTATATCTCCCTATAACTCTATAAATCACTCCCAAGGTGTTCCAAATCTCTTTTGAAGCTCCACACCTGATTTTCAAAGCACCCTCTCATGGAAATAAATTTTCTTATATTCTCTCTTCATTTATGTACATTCATTGTATTTATAATTTTTGGTAACAATTTATTATTATTTAATGTGTTTAAAAATATCCCTTTTTCCCAATTAACATAATTAGTGTGATATATCATTTATCACCCCTCATTGTGATCATTTCCTTAGTCGTTACTATGTCTTTGTAAGGCATTATCATTCATATATTCTATATTCAAGTACTTCCAAAATAGTTTTCCTTTGTAAACTCAATTGATTATATTGTAATGTGTTTATAAATATCAATTTTTTGTCCTTATAATATTTTTATAATAAAACATTATTTTTCCCATATCAGTATTACCATTACAAAAGTTGTTCCTATATCAATTTAATTGATTCTCTCATCATCCTTTTTATTGATGTACTTTTGTTGTTATATGTGTTTTGATTACCGTTTTTTAATGTTTTCATTTTTTTCAAAAATAAATTTACTGTACATTTTATTCCTATGTAATTAGATACAATATTTATATCCCAATAAAATATACCATGAGACATTAGGTAAACCCCTTATGCAGCCGAATTTAAGTATTTATTTTAAATGCTAAACAATTTTCTCCAAACAAATATTCATTTCAACTCAAAGGTATTCAGCTACAAGAGTCTACCCTACATAGATTGGTTAATTATATGTATATAATCCAGACTACATAATCATGTGATTAAATCTTCTTGATTATGTTATTATGTTACATGTTCTATGAAACTCCCAAATTCTTGTACACAACATTAATGTGACTAGGGGGCCTATAAATATGATTCCCACCAATTCATTGGATAATGTTTTTATATCATGAGAAATAATGTATAGTACATGGGTGGTTATCCTAAGAAAACTATCTTATTATGTCTTAGTGGTTACCCTTCATTTATCCTTATGATGTATTTCATTTTTTTAGTCCAACAATCCAACAATTTCTTTATTTATAATCCTATTTCATACATTGATGTTTAGGATTATGATTATCACCATTTTATTTCATCATAAAATTCCCCATGAATAACACGTACTACTTTACATTATTTAATTATTTTTATAAATCCCTTAATGGGATTTATAGCTCACCATATTCTTATCTATATAACATGTTATCTCCAGCATTATTAGACAATCAATGGAATTTGAGGGCATTTTATGCAGTTTTATATAATGTTGTTGTATCCCTATTTGTAGTAATTACTATATGTGTGTTATTACACAAATATACTAGTCATGAAGATATTTTGTGATTTCATTATGTGTTTATTTATATATTAAATTTTAAAATAAATTGTTTCAAAAATATGTGTGTCCATGGACACAACACATAATCCTCCCAAAAAAAATAATATGACCATAGTCAAAAAAATATTTTAATAATCTGTATCCTCCAATTTATAGGGTCCATTCTCACTTAATGAGTTATTCTCTATACAAATATAAACATTCACATGAATTAAGATAGGATAATGTTCATAATGTTGAAAAAAAATTTAAATTCAAATTAATTAAAAGGATGAAACATTTATTAATTATTTTACAAAAATATTCAAATTCAAAAATTGTGAGAATTATTTAGAATTTTAAAAAAAAATATGAGTTAAAAAAAATTATTAGGAAAAAATATTAAAAAATGTACATTAATCACTATCCCACAATTGATCAACATATTTCCATTATGATCACAAAGTTCTTGATTATATTAAAGTTGAAACTCTGGTTCCTTGACTATTTGGAGAATAAATTTTTATGAAAAAATGGAACCATGATTAATAAATTTATCATCATATCCTTGTACAAATGATAATTTCCTCACTTCTTTGATACCCCATATTTAAAATTTTGGTATATCATTTACCACATCGTAATCCATGTTTGAAATTCCATATTTATTTCGATCATATTTTATCAATAAATACTTATCGAAATATATCATGACATTTTTTGCATATAAAAAATCATTTACTTAAACATAACAACAAGATAAACCATAAAAATATGTGGAACCCTATGAGTGAATATTTGAGTGTTGTTGTGTGGAAGTAGGTTTTAGTTAGTCAGCTCTATGGTGACTAACTCTTATTGATGGCTATATACATTCTCACTATTCCTTGTTTACTAAGTAATATTTCTAAGTTATATTCCATATATTTATTTTTATCTAGTTCAATAGTGTTGTTAAAATATAATTTATGGATTATCTTTGCGGTGTAAATTCCTGAAGGTGGAAAAGTTACCCAAATCCATGTTCAAAAATCTAATATAAAAATTCAAATTTTTTTATTCCACTAAATTATTTTTTGTATTCCAAATTCCAAAACAAGACATTTCATGTTACACTATAATCTATTTTTTAGTTTTGAGGGTAAATATTAATATAAAATATTCATTTTTTACTCCAAACCCATTAACATATAAAATAAACTAATTGTTTATGAAAACTATTTTCATTTTGAAGAGTCCCCCCACCCACCCACACTCACAAACTAATCCATGAAACATTTTAAATGAACTCAATAATAAAAAATTTAGTAAAATTTGAAAAATACTCTCAGTTACCAATAAAATATAAATTATGTAGACCATAACACCGCATGATTTTATGGTATCCCTCTTATTACATAAATTGAATCTCTTCGATAGCATACATTTCATGGACTCTCAACTTCAACAGACTCCACAATATTATTATTTTAACATGATTTTTATAAAATAGTCCTTATGTTTTAATGTGTGGATAGGATTAACTATATTACTAATTCTATATCAATTTTTTTCTTAAATGAAAATTTATTTATTCTTTGGAAATAAACACTTACGGTTTAGTGAAGCAAATTTTTTAATCAAATATATGGTTTCTTTAAAACCGGATTTTTATTACTTTCTATTATAAAATAAATTAAATCAATTTTTTAAAATATTATATTTTTTTTAAAACATGATAATAATTTTTTTTATTCAACATTTTAAAATTATCTTAATATGAATTTTTTATTATTATTTGAATAGTTTAGTTAATAGTAAAAAGGTATCATTTTTTATAAAATTAACATTTAATTTATTTTTAAAGCTAATTTTATGATATTGAATTTATATAAAATTAACTACAATACTTTTTTTGAAAATATAATCAAATTTATTATATTTAATCATTTTTTATAACTTGGTTTTGTATAAGTATGTTTTTTGGCTTAAAAAACATTTTTATAAAAAAGAGCATTTTTCCTTGCATTTTGACTATTTAATTTTATATGTAATTTTTTCAATTTTGTGATTCAAATTTTAAAAATATATTCCATATTTAGAATCAGGAGGGACAAATTATGTTATACATTCATTTTCATTTTTATTCATTATTTCTAATAGATATATTCATGTATGATTGTCGGTTGCAATGGGGGGTGTTTTATGCAATCAGACACATCGGGTTTACTATTTATGAGTGTGTTTCAATGAGATTTTTCATCGAAATGGAAACATGAAATGGTTCTATATCCCTAAGGGTCCTTCATTCTAAAGTAATATGCTCATTTTGGTGTTTTACCAATGATGCATAAGGACTTACATTGGTAAAGCATATGGGAGTTTGGGATCATCAAAAACTTTTAGAGGTATATTTTTACTACTCTATAACTCTCTTATATATTTAAAATATGTTAATGAATCTTTCATTAATTATCAATTATGATGTGGATCATTATTGAATTAAAAATCAATTATTCACATGTATGGAATTTAGAATAATCTGTATGTATATGAGGTTCTTAATTAATGTAGATATATGTAAGTATCTGTGGTTATCATTCAATGGTATCCTCTCATTTACTAACTATAGATTCACTGACCAGTATTATGATGATGCAAGTTTTTTAGCTACCCAGTACGGTGCTCAAGTGTATATCGTCATTCAGGGATATGGAAGTGGTTTTAGTATCTAAACAAAACCCATTTTATGGACTTCCAATGTATACTCATAAAAGGAATGAGAATCCATGTTCTTATGTTTCTATTAATAGGGATCATCATACCTTTTAATATTTTGTGATAAGGACCAAACCATACCATTTAGCATCATGAGCAAATGACATTTAGGTGAATGGTGCCTAGTCAAATTTTGGGTCCAGACTTATGTAAAAGTAGCCCAGGGAACCTATAGGGTATATGAATTTATAGGTTAAATTATACCCTACATATAATGTGTCTCAGAGAGAATGGGGAAAATTTAGGGTGTTGGATTTGAATCTCAAGAAGGCTTCTTATGTATCCCATTTGGATAGGAATCAAATCCAGTGTAGTTTAGTTATAAATACATACACCTATGGAGGCACTTAGATTTGTCTCACAAGAGAGTATTGACCATTGATATGATTATTTTGGGGCTTACTCTGAAGGATGATTCCCTTAATTTAGGATTTGGTATCCATGATATGAGACTCAAATCAGGTAGATATAGGGGTTTGGATTAGGTAATACACAATAAGAGGATAACCAGATTATTAGATGTTTTGATGGGTCTCACTCATATGGTGGATCCCCTAGGATGAGTGTGATTGGATATTACATCTGAGGATGATTCCAATGGATGAGGTGTTAAGGATTATACCATGTAGGTGGACCATGGATCAGTGTGTTGATAAATTTGGGACTTATTCCTAAAGAGGAATCCCAAATGATGGATTTTGGGGATTATTCCTTAGGAGGATTCCCTAGTTTACTCAGGATTATAATTTGAATAAGACCAAAAAATATTGAGATCAGGTGGTTTTCATGACCACCATCAACCTTTAAAACCACTTTAGTCAAGCACAGTGTGAGAAGCAAGATAAAATAGAAGATCTAAAACCCACAAACATATTTTTCATTGATTTAGGAATAGGCTGACGATATGTGAGAGAGGAGAGGACTTTGGTGAACATCCCCTCTATGACTCGATAGCTAAGAGGCGAAGATAAGTAGGAAGGAAACCTCCTACAAGAAAGGCTAGGGTCATACTTCAATGGGAGATTCCCTAAAATTGGTCCTATAGAGGGGTAGGAGGATATCATTCATTATTGAGTAAAAAAAAGTGTATTCCTCACCCTCCCAACTTAGAGAAAGAATATCTGGGTCATATGGAAGAAAAGGGAAGTACATGTTCATAACCCATGTTTATAAGACCAGGAGTTCACAGACACTGCCCCTATGGTCGGGGCCCTCATAACCTTGGGAATGCACATCTACATTTACCTTGAGGACCCTAATAATATGGTAGTACATGTGTGGAAAACGTCTAACTATAGGAATGAACATCCCAATGTGAGAGACACTTGTTTTTACCTATTAATGTTTTTTTGGAATCCTAAGGATTCGTTGGAGGTTTCAACATGATCTCTTTTGGTAAAGGGATACAAATAAGGATAGACCTTTCCATGGGTGTCTTATAAGGGGATATGATTGGATTCTCACACAGATTAGATGCTTGGGAGTTACAAGTAAGTGTCATGTAGGTTGGCTTGGGTGAGCCAAGAGAGGATTCCATAGGTAGACATCATAGAGTTTATGGAACCTTGGGTGACATACCACCTAGGAAACTAAACATGGGGTGACCTTGCTGAAGCCTTAATGGGTCTCCATAGGTATTATCAGAAGTGGCCTACAAAAGTCCCTTTTTATATAAAGGGAACTCACACTTCGGTTTTTCAACCATAGGGAAGAGGATGCCTTGCATAGCTGTTATGTATTTTAAACCATGTGAGGACATTAATTTTACAACCCCCCACCCACATTAACTCCACATTCACCAGGATTTGGTTGAGCACCTAAAATTATTCATAGGGCATCGATGAAGGACAAGTGGGGTTAGAGTATCAAGAGGTCTTCTGGAAGTTTCGTCTATCAGAATGAAGTCCAAAGGGCCCCATTTATAGGAAAATATGTGACATTGGTCGAAAAACCACTTTTGTTATGGTGTTTCTTGAATGTGTATTGCACAATATGATGTGCAAGTAAGTTTTGTAGGCCAATGTATAGGTACCATATGTGCGGACATAGCTTGGAGTTACCTACATGGTGTGCCTTTAGATGATATGTGATCATTGGGATTCTTCATTTGTCTTCTACTATTATTTTTAATATATATTAATTTTAAACCATATGAATACAGAAAAAATAATCATCTTGTATATCATTACCATTTGAAAAATAATTTAAGGATGAGCCCATAAGGGGCGCTCTATAGCTAGGTTTTCCCCATTGCAACCACCCTCCCTTCTGTCTTGGATTAGATCAACCCTCCTTGACACTTGATCGGTGTGGTTGCGGCGGAGTCCTCCTTCTACAATGGCATCGTGTGACCTCATGGGATCGTCCATCTCAGCATTTCTCACCATTTATTGACTTCTACTCAACTCAATCCACCTTCATTGGATAGGTATTCCAAAGGTGTCATGATTATAGTCTAGCAGCCAAGATCTATTTACCATGTGTGAGGGTTTCACCATCGTCCCTCGTGAGTGTGTTGGGAGGTCTGTTGGTCTCCATGGAACTGTAAATGTTGCTAATATGATTTGGGGGATTAATTGTGTTAGGGTCCAACAGGCCATGGATTTTGGGTGGATTTCAATGAGGTGACGGTCCCTAATTCCATGATTTTTGCCTTCAATTTTTGGAAGGAATCTTTCTGATATTCCTTTGTTGGTCTTTGACCTATTTTGGTTGAATTTGTGTTATGATGCTGGGTACCATCTTCTGGTCCACCAACTAGTGATAACTTATTGGTGTACGAGATATGGGTTTAGTAATATTTGTGCTGAATGAGACAACATGAGGCCTAGACAATTTGAGTCAATATTGTTTAGAAATGTAATGGGATAGCTTGAGGTAGTGTTTAGTCTTCAGTTCTTGTGACCGGTGGTGGATATCGGTATATGAGATATTGGTTTGGGGCGACTTTTGATGAATGAGACTACCTGAGGTCTATCTAATTTGGGACAATGCTGTTGATAACAGAACTAGGATCAGTCGACTTAAATGATGTTGATAGTGAGATTTACAGTAAGATCAGATAGATTTCATGTTGAACATGGTGAATAGTTTTGTGGTCGTTTGTCCTGATCTGTTTGCAAGTGAAATTTTGAAAATCTTTTGGTATTAGATTTCACCCATCGATTTTGGATTTGATGTAGGATTTTGTGCACACCAATTGGTCATATTATCAACTATGTGATGCCCGAACATGAAAAACTGAGTTTCTGCAGTGTTTTGGAGAAATATGAGAGTTCGTGGAGGATTTTTGTGTTGGTTGACTATTGGTTTGGGGACTCCCTTTGTGGACGTTTTTGTTTTAATTTTATGTGATGTTGTGATGTGTTCTCACTGGAATTCAACATGTTTATACTTCAGATGAGGTTTAGAGCATGAAGCATTCAACTGTTCATGCCATTTGGATTTGGAAGTTTGAGAGTGTATGGCTCTGCCATCAGTATCATGCTCATGCTTCTGCACATGACAGCTAGTCGAGTGGTCATTCGATGAGGGAGGCTTGTCATCAAGGTGTTACCCCTGGGGAGGGTCAGATCTTGTAGTCTTGATAAGGGTTATCCTTCATTATGGCTTCATTATATTGTAATGTTGGATCGCATGGTTTCTCATATTACCCTCAAAAGTGTTTTGATAATGAAAAGGTTAATTTTCTATCGGTCAGTTTTTAAACCTTTTCATCCATGTGATGAAAAATAGTGTCAACAAATTCCCCCCCCCACCTCATGATTGGGTCTCATCAAAAGAAGATGACCTGATCCTGACGTAATAGGATAAAATGGTTAAGGGATCACAAAATCCAGAAACGTTAGTCTTATACTCTATCCATTATTTCTTATAATCTTCCTATTTCCTCAACATAGGTGGGAAACACATTCAGGCCACATAGAGGGGATTATTCATCTATAAATAGAGACACTCTTTGAACTGAAGGTCTTCATGCTTTAGCATTCACAGTCTCAACATGATAGTATTCAACCCAGAACTAGCACATAGGATCGGCTACTAAAGAATCCTTCATACATATATGGATTTGTTTGAATTTTCAATGAAAAATCTTAGGCGAGTGACATCCATAGTATATTTGAGATATGAACTTTCTTGAGGACCTCGAGAGAGTACCCTACACGAGATCATTCCTTTGTCAAATTTTCAATGTTTTTAAATTTTTTGGAAAGGAACTTATTTCTAATGAAAAATTTGTTGCTAATTTTTAGTTTTAATCGAAGCCATTAAGAACAAGGTTTAGGAAGGACAAGCAAAGAATCTCATAGATGAGATGGTGAAAACTTTAGGGACTAACTACTATAATGTTTGTGATAATACTATACCCTATCTCAAGAGACATCTGAAGAAATATCAGCTTCCATTTCTTGAGAGTATTTCTCTACAAATTTATGGGCACAATCATCTGAAGGAGGTCCTCATACCCACATAAAATAAATATACTCCCCTCTATTAGTTTTAGGATTATAGAAACATCACTACTACCAATGTTTCAATCATGGGTGAATATATAAATGTTGGGATACTATCCATTGATTTTGTGATTCACCATAGAATGTGTGCTTCATATTTCGAGTTTCACTTGTATGACTCAAATTTTCAATGTTTTGTGTCTATCATTCATTATTACCAGACATATTAGTCAAATAGTTTGAAGAAGGAATGTGTATTCTACTTAAGATTTGGTGTTATTCCTAAATGGATATGGGAATACATAATTTATCCGACTTGTTAATAATTCCAAAAGGAGATTCAATAAATCTAAATCAAAGAGGTCATGTGGGAATGGAAAATTTATGTATGAAAGAACACTGAATTCATTAATGATATATTAAGATGGTGGAGTCTGATGATGAAAAATTTCCATCTGATGCATGTAGATGTTTGTATCATCTTGTTTTATGTCTATAATATCACTGGTGTTCCGATCAATAGAGACACGTCTGACTAGTTCATCCCTCCAAGGGTGATGTGGGGTGATGCTGAACGTTTTCACCTCTAGGGATAGTGCTATTGAAGATACCTCATGATATTAAGTAGGATAAGCCCACCAGAATGGGGTTGTCCATACCGATGTTTGAATTAGTACCTACCTAGAGTCGAAGGGGGGAAGACCCCACTTGAAAACATCCAACTAGGTGTCCCATGATTGAAAATAATAGATCATTTATTACATTCTAGGTGAAATTAGAAAAGGGGGAGTATGAAAAATGGGGGTACAAGCCCGCATCCCTTATTCTTATAAAGAAACATCTCATTGGATTTTTATCCATGTGGATAATAATTTACCTACTGCATATCTATGGTTCAAATATTTGAGTAAGGTGAGAGACATTTTCCTAGCAGACAAGTTGGAAGAGAAAAACCTTTTGGGGATAAAAATACCCATCATGGTGAATATCTATTGATTCATATTTCATGTTCATATGTGGAAGTCCCCATTCATAATTTATAGACTATTCCATGTATTGTGGGGATGGATTGTGGCCCACATTAGATCCTATGTCATGTTAAGGGGGGTTAGATTACTAGGTGACCATTTCGACAATAAGTTCATGCTATTTCAAGTATTTATCCATTTTCTCTGAATCTAAATGTGACCCTATTGGGGTTTATTCTGTTTAAGGAGGTCAATATGTTCCCTTATGGGGACCCACCTACTAGGATATTTTCTAATGACGGGAAGGATATCACTAATCTAAGATCATACATGATGGAATTTAGGGATGGAGTCTTGGTGAACCATATAGATGGTGATGTAATTGGATAGTGAAACACTCCAAACAAATTTTCAACACAATTGATGTTATTTAAAAAATAATTGTTTCTCCAAAAGTATGTTTCGGATCTAAAAAGCATCTGATGGTTTTCTAATATCAATAGATTCTTATATAAAGGGCGTTTACTCATTATATAATAAACAATCCACCAATGGATGGAAGAAATGGATTACCTCTTGGTATGATGAGTCCAATATTTCATCACACACCAAGGGTGTGTTTGTAGAAAATATTCCTCGAGTTGATACTAGAATAACTTCCAAACGAGGAAAGTGTGGTAGAAAGGCTTGTTCTTTTATTGATGTTTTTTCTTCACCCCTGAAGGATGATTCAACCCTTTCGGGAGGTGTGAAAGACAAGGTCCAAAATTATCCCTTACAACCTCGTGCATGATTTAGCCCACTGACTAAACTAAAATGGTCTATATAAAATGAGGCTGGTCCCATAGAGTAAATTCATCGCTGTCATGAAGAGAGTCTGATTCTATTTCATAGTCCTTCATCTTCAATGTAGAGGGTTGGGACACCTGTGAAATACATGGCTATAGAATCAACTTCAAATGATGTCTCGGAAGGACTCTTAAATCATATGATTAGAGGATGTCCTATATTTGAGAGACATGCCCCCTAATGTTGAAATCATATAGGTACTTTTCTTACTGGGATGCAGATTCCAATGATAGTAGATACTTGATCCCAACCCAATATTCACATCGAGGAGTATCCTTGTAAGGTGAGGATTTATATCTGGTAACTATAGATGGTAATTTAATCAACTAATGACCATATCTCTAGCATGAGATAAGTGGAGGAAATTGTGAGACATGGCACAGATGAAGTGGATGATCACCCATATTCTGAGGAATGGATGGATTATTTAAATTTTAAGGTTTTATGATCTTCTTTTCTTAGATACTATTTTTTCATCCATAATTATAGCTGGAATAAAAAATGTTTCTGATAGGATGTTTATTTTTACTGGGAGTAGGCTAAGTGGAATCAACTAATTTTCCATAACTGAAATTTGGACCAACTGGAATCCCCCTTAGGATTGATGAATCATCTCCCAAACAAGGTGAGTTATCTCTCGGCTAGTAAATAATAGTGGTTGATATGGTGGGGGAAACTATATTTCCGCCTCCATTATGTGTCTGTGAGGAGGATACTATTATTCATCCTCAATTAAAAATGAAGTAATGTTAGAGAATAAATTCCTTTTCCTACCACCTAATTAGTGACTGTAGGTCTCAATAATATATTTAAACATTTATTCGTCCATGATAAAGAACTAAACCTCCTTGTAATAATTAATATACTTCCATATCCTCTCTCATGGGAATTAAAAATGACCCTAAAATAACTAAGGAGGGTGCTATTGACCAATTATGGACCCCTAATAGTGAGTTAGCTCCCCTGACCGATGAAATGTCGAGGGTTGATGATATGTCAACTACTTTCATCACCACCCCTATCAATGTAGAGGGGAAGGAGGATTCTATTAATGTCAAAGTTCCATCATAAGGTGTTGTATATCAATATATTATTATAAAGACCCGTAAATTTCAAGGAATTTTTTTTCATAAATTCATTTGGATTTTACGAGTACGCAGTTTCTAACGACATCTGATTCTAAGGCCCGGTGTGCCTGAAATCAATTTCCGAAGTTTAGCTCGGGTACATTCAATGAACGAATGAGCGGGTTTTTATATCTTTTGAACCAGTGCTCAGAATAGAAATTGGAGGGCACCGATGGAACCACAGTGCCGATAATTGCTTAAGAGGACCTTTTACTGATGTTGCATTTGCTTTGGAGGAGTTGATAAAAAAATGTGGATTAAATAAAAAGTGAATAAAATTGTGTACAATTTTATTATTTTTTCTAAGGTGGTTTTATCCAACATGGGTAAGTTAGGGTGGGACCCACTTGCATCCTAACTACCCATGTGAGGATAAATGTGCTGTGGGGCCCGCACGAGCCCCAACCCTTCATATTCCCTTAAACCCCATAAACCCCCCATTTAAACCCTTGTATTTAATTAAGTGACTCCTCCTCTCCCCACTCTCCCACATTAATTCATGCCAACACTCTTTTTATCAATTAATAAATTTAAGTGTTCGAATTTTGTAAATTAGAATGCATGGCAATATAAAATAAAATAAGGGGAAGCTTATTTTATTATGGGTTAGCTTGTCGTGTTGAGAATTGGAGGAGATAGATCTAGTCCCTTTTGAAGAACTTCATCTTCAACGAAGAACGCCAACACTCCGACGAAGAACATCGACTCGGCAGCCCAGATTTTTTCATCCTCTTCTTCCTCATCGACAAGGGAGGAGACACCGACGATGACGGAAATGACGCCATCGTCTGCGGCTCCTGACAAATATGAAGTCCTTTCGAGGTAGGGGTTAAGTTCAATTTTTTATGAATTATAATTGTGCATTGTTTTGGAGTTGAACAATATCATTTATTTTGACCGCTTGTTATCATCATAACGGGTGGAGATCGGACCTCACAAAAGCGGACGAGCCTCCCCCCCTCCCTTTTTCATGTTGACCATCATTGATGTTTGTGCCGAAGGCGGCGCGGTGTCGTTTCACCACGCGGGAACGAAGAGGATCGCAGCCGGAGCAGGCCACGACGGTGGAGAGCGGTGTCGTCGTGCCGTGCCGGGGAGGCCGAAGGAGACCACGGCTAGGAGTGGGGCACGACGAAGTGGCGCGGTGCCGTCGCACGGCACCTGAGCTTCAAGGGGGCTGCAGATGGGGCTGGCCGCGGCGGAGGGGCGGGGCACCGCCGCACCACACCGGTCGGACATGAGCTGTGGCGGTCTTCAAATGGGCCGCCGGCTGAGCGGGCCACCGGTGCCACCTGGAGGCGGGACCCGAGGGGGTCCCACAGTTACAGAAGTCCGGCCATCACAGCCTGCCATTCGAAGGAAACTGGGGGGTCATAACCCCCCAACAGATTCCTAGGGCGGACCCCACTGGTCCGCCGTTTCGGATACAAGGGGGCGGCGCCCCCTTTGCGCCCCGCTCGGCCAGCGTCGAGCCGCGACCGGATTCCAACCCGGAACGTAGTCTCCACGGGCTGTGCCAGCCGCGCCAGCCAGGCCTAGCCACGTTCAGTCGGGCCAGACCCGCACCCAGGTCGGGTCGAACCGGTTCGGGCCGACCCATGGGGTATTGGGCTGGGTTGAACCGGGCCCAGACCCCCTATTTTCGGACCCGGTTCGTTCAAACGCACATATCATGGGCTACAGATCTCCAATCGATGAACCGTCAAGTGCGTAGGGATCCTCGGATTGATAATGTCATTTCGGTATATTCCACTCGAGGTTTCAGAGATGTTTGGGTATGGCTGGGTTGGTTCGAACCCGAAACCAACCGGGCCCTTGGAGAGGAAACACTTATAACATAACGACCAAACGTCTGAAGGACGTGCCGTCAATTATGTTGAATTCCTATTAGTGAGATAGTTCTTTTGGATTAATTCACTTGAGGTTTGGATGCAGCTAGAGTATGTTCAGTTTGGTTTAGCTTAAAAACCAACCGCGCCCCTCGGACGGAAAAACCAATAACTCTCAGACCGGGCGTCCGATTGACGTGTCGTCTGTCGTGTTGAGTTCCTATTGACAAGACGGAACTTTGTGATACATCAATTATGGACTTCATGATAGTTGATGTATCAACCCCCTTGGCTCGTGGAGCAGACCCTCCCAGAGTCGAGCATGCTGTGTGCGGGAACACTAGAGCTGGCTGCGACTGTGACAACGACGACGACTGTACTTAGATGCTACGTGGGTTCAACAGCGAGGTCGACTGTACATGGATCCTCTGTGGTTTCGGCAGCGATGATGACTGTACTTGGATCCTACGTGGGTTCGGCAGGGATGGTTTCTGTACTTGGATCCTACATGGGTTCGGCATCGACGACTTCTGTACTTGGATCCTATGTGGGTTCGGCAGAGGAGATGACTTGGAGGCTAAATCTAATCATCTCCACCCCTCTTTGTGAGAAGTATACTTGTGTGAACTGAGTCTTGACGTTCAATCATTATCTTTGATATGATTATCTTTCATTCCTGTGTGGGCTGGGTTGTACATTCCCGTGTTGACTGGGTTGTACTTGGGCTCGTGAGTTGGAGCTGAACTGAAATTGATGACTTAGGTATATGTATGGGCATATAACTAAGTAGAGACGGTTGATATGTCGTGTTTGTATCTTTCCTTTGGATTATAATTTTTGGATTTTGGGAGACCTTCGGGGCTCTTAGGGTCCGAACTGATTATCATATACTCACCCCTATATGGGTTATGACTGCACTACGTTGTGTTGGATGCAGAGGACAGACAATGCTGATCGTGGTTGAGGCCTGTGGAGCGGGACGGTAACCGGAGGTGGACTATCAGGCGGGGTGTACTCAGAGCGGATGGTCGGACCTGAGGAACCAATGAAACTATATGTACCCACCCTTCAGCTGGGAATTCCGAAGGATGACTTGGTGTTTGATACTTACTTTTCAGCTGTTGTACCTTATTTTCTCAGTTGTACTATACTTTCAGTTGGGTTTGTATACTGGCCCATTTACATTCCAGCACCTACTTTTGTACTCAGTTTACATAGTGTTTACTTCAGCTTGCATACTTTATCGTGTTTGTTTTCTTATATGAAGGCAATGCCTTCCCTTTTATCGGGAATTACTCCTTTGGTGCTAGTCGCCATCCCCTAGACAATGGACGGTGGGCTTGGGGTTTTCACGACACGGGCCCCAAGGACGGGTCGTGACAAATTGGTATGAAAGGAGTCGGTTCTACCGCAAAACTTAGGAATCTGATAATTTATTCATATGAAGCAAAAGTGGTAAGTGTATTGAGTGTGGTTATCAGTCCAGGGATTCTAGTGTTGGTGTGGCAGCCAACATATCCATACACCAGGAACCTGACTTCTGATTTCTGAATTAGTACACGAAAACATTGATTGCATGTGTGATTTAAAAGTTTTCTTTGTGATTACATTGTGTCGGCTCACCATGTATACTGTATTAACCATGGCATACATATTTCTTTTCTGGATAGCCCCACGATGGCAGCCAGCTAGGGTTCCGAGCTTTGTGCGAGATGGTAGCCCACCGAGCGACGAGGCCTCGGTGCAGGGCCCCATTACAGCGGAGGCACCGGTGGTACCTCTACCCGCCGAACCATCGATGGCACCAGCCCCAACAGCTGAGAGTGGACGTCGCCTGAGTGCACTACATGAGTTTCAGCATCAGAGGCTTCCCAGGTTCCATAGAGAGATGGACCCTCAGGCAGCCGAGGATTGGCTGGAGGCTGCTGTCTGAGTCTTCAGATTAGTAGGGACACCAGTTGACCTCATGGTGATCCTTACGTCGAGTCTTCTGCATGCAGAAGCTGTTGGATGGTGGAGCCTGATGCTCCAGGTGCATGACGAGGCATCATTACTTTGGAAGGACTTCAAGAGCCTCTTCCACTCGATGATCATTCCAGCCACCCTCCATGCGGTGCGCATCCAAGAGTTACTACAATTGTGGAAGGTCAGCATGACGGTAGCCCAGTACTCGGCCTGATTTACTGATCTCTTGCGCTACTCCACAGAGATGGTATGGGACCCATTCTTCTGGGCCTGGACCTTCGAGCAGGGACTGAGGCATGAGATCAGTGCTTCGATGATCTCCCTCAGCATTCCGACGCAGAAAGGAGTACAGGAGCGAGCCCTTCTTGTGGAGAGATTTCTTGCTGAGCCTACACTAGCAGCGAGACCTACCACTGGGCGACATGTAGCCGAGTCTTCTGCAGCAGGCAGTAGATAGATGTCAAAGAGGTCCAAGCAGACCAGACCATCAGGTGGGAATCCTCAGGATACTGGTTTTGAGGTCCGGGGAACAAGCATTAGGGACAGTCAGACGAGAGGCATGCAGTGCTATACATGCGGCTGGCAGGGCCACATGGCTCGTGACTGCCTTACCCACGATGAAGAGGAGCAGCAGATGGTTGAGGGACCACCTAGGCAGAGGCAGAGGTTCAACCATGGAAGTCTTCAGGGAGTAGGCGGACGAGGAAGAGGAGCTGGCCATGCTGAAGGTGGTAGACAACTCTTCAGGGCTCGACCACCACCACCAACAGGAGGTCCACACCGACCATAGGGAGCTGGAGGACAGAGGCATGCTCAAATTCAGGCAGTGGAGTCATATGACCACGGCACACCTGAGATGATTCAAGGTACTATCTGTGTCTACTCCACCCTTATTGTAGTTATTATAGACACAGGAGTGATTCAGTCTTTCATTGTCGCTGTTCTTGTTCGGAGCTTGGAGATTCTGATGGAGATGTCTGCTCGATCGTTATGGTTAGAGATGCTTATGGGAGTAGAATCAATGATTACACACTGGTTCTGGTAGTGCTAGATTACTCTAGGAGGCGAGTTCTTCGGCTGGGATCTTCTTGTAGCGGTGTCTAGGATACACAACGTCATCTTAGACATGGATTGGTTAGCTATAGTCCATGCTCAGATCGACTGTATTAGGTGCATAGTACGGTGTGTCCGCAAAGTTGAGAGCAGGTTCACCTTCATCGGTGATAAGGGAGCCTTTGCAGTGCAGGATGGACTCATTCAGAGGATAGGACAACCGATCACCCATCAGTTGGATAGTCTCATCCTAGGAGCAGCTGATGTGTGGAGTCCGAGTTTTCCGGTTGTGTTGGATCAGTATGCAGATGTTTTTCGTGAAGACATTCTAGGACTACCTCCTCATAGAGATGTAGAATTCTATATTGACATGTACCCTGGGACTACCCCGATATCTAAACCATAATATCGGATGGCTCCCACTGAGCTTCATGAGCTGCAGGTACATTTGGAGGACATGTAGGGAAATGGATTCATCCGACCCAGTGTTTCACCATGGGATTCCCCGATTTTGTTCCCCAAGAAGGGGGACGGGAGATTACGACTATGTTTTGACTACCGTTGCCTGAACTAGGAGAAAATTAAGAACAAATATCCATTTCCGAGGACAAATGATCTCTTCAATCGGCTCAAGGGAGAACGATGGTTCTCAAAGATATACCTCAGGTCATGCTATCATCAGCTCAGAGTTCGAGATGAGGATGTGCAGAAGACGGCCTTCAGGTGTCGGTATGGCCACTATGAGTTCTTGGATATGCCTTTCGGTGTAACAAATGCTCCAGCAGTGTTCATGAGTCTCATGAACAGGATCTTCCATCCTTACCTGAATCGATTTTTTGTAGTCTTCATCGACGACATACTAATTTACTCAACTACCGAGGAGGAGCACGGGTACCACTTGTGGTTTGTACTGAACACACTCCGAGGGCACCAGCTTTATGGTAAGCTCTCGAAGTGTCAGTTCTAGATTCGAGAGGTCCACTTCTTGGTGCACGTCATCTCTGAGGTGGGAGTTGCAGTGGATCCTGCGAAGATCGAGGAAGTACTAGATTGGGAGCCACCCAGGAGCAGGACAGAGGTTAGGAGTTTCCTAGGTTTGGCTGGGTACTATCAGAGATTTGTGCCAGACATCTCCAGTGTTTCATCACCTCTTACGGCTTTGACGAAGAAGGGGAAACCCTTTGTGTGGTCAGACAGATGTCAACATAGTTTTCTGGAGCTAAGGTGGAGATTGACCAGTGCACCCATCTTGAGGCTACCGGAGGAGGGCGTATGGTACGTAGTTTACTACGATGCATCAGGGACCAGACTCTAGTGTGTCCTGATGTAGGATCAGGCAGTGATCACCTATGGTTCATGACAGTTGAGGCAGCATGAGTAGAACTACGCTACCCATGACCTGGAGTTAGCAGCAGCTGTCTTTGCCTTGAAGATGTGGTGGAACTATCTGATGGTACATCGCTATACAGTCTACTCTGAACACCAGGGTCTCAGATACATCTTCTCGTCGAAGGACCTGAACCTGAGACAATGGCGATGGCTCGAGTTTTTCCAGGACTATGACTTTTAGATAGTCTATACTCATGGAAAGGGGAATGTAGTAGCTGATTCTCTCAGTAGGAGGTCGGACATTTAGCTACATGGAGAGGCGACAAAGCAGTAAGCTGATTTGCAGATATACATCATGGATAGAGATGGGGAAACCATTATACAGTTTCTCCCAGTTACTCCTACACTACTTCGGCGGGTGAGGGAGGCATAGCGTGAGGACGTTGACTGTGAGGTGTGACGTGCTCAGATATTCTCGGGGATGGAACCAGATGGATTTTCTGAAGGCGGGGAGCACGTCATCCTCTTCAGGGGACGTACCATGGTACCAGTTCCATTATTGGAGGAGGTGTTGAGGGAGTTTCACACTTCCCCATTAGGGGAACATCTAGGTGTAGCAAAGATATACCAGGATCTCAGACGACAACAATGGTGGCCGTGTATGAAGAAGGTTGTGGAAAAGTTTGTTTCTCGATGCCTCACCTTCCAACAGGTGAAGGCGGAGCACCAGGTACTAGTAGGCTTGGTTAGCCCTTAGAGGTCCCGAAGTAGAAGTGGGATGGGATATGGATGGATTTAGTGACAGGGCTTCCATGTACATCCAGAGGACACGACTCCATCTGGGTGATCGTAGAACGACTCACCAAGTCGGCCCACTTCTTACATATCAGAGAGATGGTCTCAGTGGAGATCTTAGGACGCCTCTACGTTTAGGAGATCATACGGATTCATGGTGTGCCATTGTCTATCGTCTCCTATCGATATCCTCACTTTACTTCCCGGCTTTGGAAGGGGTTTCAGGAGGCATTTGGGATGCAGCTACGCCTGAGCACTGCCTTTAACCCTCAGACAGATGGCCAGACAGAGAGGACCATTCAGACTCTCGAGGACATGCTCCGTGCATGTGTCCTCGACTTTGGTCGTAGCTAGGAGGATCACCTACCTTTAGTGGAGTTTTCGAACAACAACAGCTACCACTCCACCATCGAGATGGCACCATATGAGGCATTATACGACCGACCTTGAAGATCACCTCTGTACTGGACATACCCTGGGGATTTAGCACTTGTAGGACTAGAGATGGGCCAGGCTATGAAAGAGAAGGTGAAGATCATCCAGGAGCGAATGAGGACTGCACAGAGCTAACAGAAGTCTTATGCTGATAGGAAGCAGAGACCGCTAGAGTTCGAGGATGGAGACCACGTTTTCTTGCGGGTCTCACCTCGACGTGGATTAATGAGATTTGGCAGTGGCAGTATGTTATCTCTGCGCTTCATCAGACCATTTCGGGTTCTCAGCAGGATAGGTGAGGTGGCTTATTGCCTAGCTCTTCCACCTCAGTTTCACTAGGTGCACGACGTCTTCCACATATCATAGCTGAGGAGATACGTGCATGACCTGATGCATATCATTTATCACAAGGAGCTGGAAATCGATGATGAGACGACATTTGCGAAGGTCCCGGTGGAGATCGAGGATCTACAGGAGCGGGTCCTACATGGATGGTCGATTCCTCTTGTACGCATCAGGTGGCAGCATGGGGACCTCCAAGAGAGCACATGGGAGCGGGAGGTTTAGATGTGTGCACAATACCCACATTTGTTCCCTAGTTTATGATGTAGCTTTACAGGAACATAAATCCTTGAGATGGGAGTAATGTAAAGACCCTTAAATTTCATGGAAATTTTTTTCATAAAGGCTTTGGGATTTTACGAGTATGCAGTTTTTGATGGCACCTGATTCCTTGGCCCGGTGTGTCCGGAATCAATTTCCGAAGTTTCTCTCGGGTACATTCAGTGAATGAATGAGCAGGTTTTTCTATCCTTTGAACTAGTGCTCAGAATTGAAATCTGAGGGCACCAATGGAACAGCAGCACCGATAATTTTTTAAGAGGACATTTACCGAAGAAGCGTTTTTTTAGGAGTTGATAAAAAATGTGGATTAAATAAAAAGTGAATAAAATTGTGTACAATTTTATTCATTTTTCTAAGGTGGTTTTATAATACATGGGTAAGTTAGGGTGGGACTCACTAGCATCCTAACTACCCATGTGAGGATAAATTTGGGGTGGGGCCCGCACGAGCCCAACCCTTCACATTCCCTTTAACCCCTTCAACCCCCCCCCCATTTAAACCCTTTTATTTAATTAAGTGACTCCTCCTCTCCCCGCTCTCCAACATTAATTCATGCCAACACACTTTTAATCAATTAATAGATTTAAGTGTTCAAATTATGTAAATTCGGATGCATGGAAAAGTAAAATAAAATAAGTAGAGGCTTATTTTATTTTGGGTTAGCTTGTTGTGTTTAGAATTGGAGGAGATAGCTCTAGTCCCTTTTGAAGAACTTCATCTTCAACGAAGAACGCCAACTCTCGGACGAAGAACGTTGAATCGGCAGCCTGGCTTGTTCATCCTCCTCTTCCTCTACGACACGGGAGGAGACACTGACGATGATGGAAATGACACCATCGTCCGAGGAACTTGAAAAACGCGATGTTATTTCGAGGTAGGGGTTATCTTCAATTTTTAATGAATTAAAATTGTGCTTTCCTTTTTCGTTGAACAATATTGTTTATTTTGACTGCCTGTTATCGTCATAACGGGAGGAGATCAAACCGCACAAACATGTCCAATCCTCCTCCCCTTTTTTGTGTTGACCGTCATTGATGTTTGTGGCGATGGCGGCACAATGTCGTTGCACCGTGCGGGAAAGAAGAGGACCGCTGCCGGAGCGGGCTGCAGCAGTGGAGCGCGGCGCCGCCGCACCGCATCGGTGAGGTCGAAAGAGGCCGCGGCCAGGAGCGGGCTATGGAGGAGGGGAACAGTGCCGTCACGCCGCGCCGGTCGGACAGGAGCCGTAGCCTAAGGCCGCGACGGTCTTCAAAGGGACGACCGGCTGATCCGGCCAACGGCGCCCCCTGGAGGCAGGACCCGAGGGGGTATAATGGTTAGACAAGGTCGGCCATCACGGCCGGCCGTTCGAAGGAAACTGGGGGGTCGTAACCCCCCGAAAGATTCCTAGGGAGGACCCCATGGGTACACCGTTAAGGAAACAAGGGGTCGGCACCCCCTTTGCACCCCCGCTCGGCCAGCACCGAGCCGCGGCCGACTTCCGACTAGGACCGCAAGCCGCACGGGTCGTGTCGGGCTGCACCTGCCGTGTGCCGGGATGCACCAGCCGTGCTAGGCCGCGCACAGTTGGGCCGGACCCGGTTCGCGCTGACCCAGGGGTATCGGGTCGGGTCGGACCGGGCCCATACCCCCTCTTTTCGGACCAGGTTGGTTCAAACGCCCATATCTTGGGCTACAGACCCCCAATCGACACACCGTTTGTTGAGTAGGGATCCTTGGATTGAGAAGGTCATTTAGATATATTACACTCGAGGTTTCGGAAAAGTTTGTGTACGGCCTTGTTGGTTCGAACCCGAAACCAACCAGGCCCTTGGAGCGGAAATGCTTATAACTTAACGATCGGACGCCCGAATGACATGCCATCAATTACATTGAATTCCACTTAGTGAGATGGTACTTTTGGCTTAATGCACTCTAGGTTTATAAGAAGATAGAGTATGGTTGGGTTGGATTAGCTTAAAACCCAACCGGTCCCCTGGGATGGAAAAGCCAATAACTCTCAGACCGAGAGTCCGATTGACGCGCCGTCTGTCGTGTTGAGATCCTATTGCTGAGAGGGAACTTTGTGATACATCAACTCTGGACTTCATGAATGTTGATGTATCGAACCCCTTGGCTCGTGGAGCAGACCATCCCAGAATTAAGCGTACTGTGTGTAGGAACCCTAGAGCTGGCTGCGACTGTGACGACGATGACGACTGTACTTGGATCCAATGTTGGTTCGGTAGCGAGGACGACTGTACTTGGATCCTCCGTGGGTTCGGCAGCGATGACGACTTCACATGGATCCTATGAGGGTTTGTTAGTGATGGTTACTGTACATGGATACTATGTGGGTTCGGCGACGATGACTTCTGTACTTGGATCCTAAGTGGGTTCGATAGAGGAGATGATTCAGAGGCTACATCTAATCATCTCCACCCCTCTTCGTGAGTAGTATACATGTGTGAGCTGAGACTTGTCTTTCATTCATTATCTTTGATATGATTGTCTTTCATTCCTGTGTGGACTGGTTTGTGCTTTCCTTTATGGACTGGGTTGTACTTTGGCTCATGAGTTGGAGCCGAACTGGAATTGATGACTTAGGCATATGTATGTGCATATACCTAAGTAGAGACAGTTGATACATTTTGTTTGTATCTTTCCTTTAGTTTATCCACTATAGATTTTGGGAGACCTTTGGGGTCTCGAGGTCCCTACTGAGTATCGTATACTCACCCCTGCACGGGCTATGCCCGCACTACGTTGTGTTGGATGCAGACGACGAACAATGCTGATCGTGGTTGAGGCTTGTGGAGTGGGAAAGAATCCAGAGGTGGACTATCAGGCGAGACACATTCAGAGCGGACGACCGGACCTGAGGAGCCAACGATACTATCTATACCCACCATTCAGGTGGGAATTCTAGAGGATGACTTGGTGGTTGATGCTTACTTTTCAGCTGTTGTGATTTCTTTTCTCAGTTGTACTGTACTTTCAGTTGGGTTTGTATACTGGTCCATTTACTTTCCTTCACCTACTTTTGTACTCAATTTACTTAGTGTTTACTTCATCTTTCAAACTCTGTCGTGTTTGTTTTCTTATATAATGTTAATGCCTTCCCTTTTATCGGGAATTACGCCTTTGGTGCTAGTTGCCAGCCCCTAGCCTATGGAAGGCGGGCTTGGGGTAGTCACGACATGGGCCCCAAGTACGGGTCGTGACACTTACTTTCATACCTATGATATTTCAGGTTTATCTAATGATTAAAAGGACCCTTCTATGACTTATTTTTAGCATACGAATATCAATAATGAAGCTTTAAAATGTATCAATCATTGAAATTGGGTGATAAAGTGAGTCCATAGCCATAAATTATGAGTGCCTCTGTTGGTGAGATTACATGGGGCTTGGGAAAATAATACATGCCATTAGAAATTTTTTCATTTCCGTTGAAATATTAATGGAACATATTAAACATTCTAAAAATTTAGAGGAATTTAGAGGAACAATAATTCATGTGGCCATGAATTAGATCATCAGAAAAAAGTTGCCAATGCACAATCATCAAAAATACCATATAATGGAAAATCATATCATTAATACAAATGATTACAAAGCTATATTCTCCCTATAGGAGGAATATAATGGTAAGAAAATGGTGGAATTTGAATGAAGGATTAAGGATAATTCTTCTCAAATCTACCACGTTCATCAAGAACAAGATACCATGCATGGGTTTATTAAACAACATCTTCATTCCATAGAAGGAGTCCTAACTGATGGGTCAACTATTAGTACATCTATAGCAATGGAACATCGTTGGTATCATGAGATTGATGCTATTTGGTTGGATATACTTTGACAAGGGGATTATGGGACTCAAGGGGGTGTTCAAAAAATGGAAAGTTAGGTAGAAGTTATTTTATAAATTATGATGGAGTGACCCCATTTTTTGGAATCTCCTATTATTTATTGCCTCATAAATAAAAATAATTTTTATTCCATTCATCTGTTCCATTTGCTTTGTTTTCCACATATGACAATTACATATCATTGAACCTAATTTGTATTGAAAAATATGTTTTCGTCAACTAGTCATAAGCATAATGAAAGAGACTGAAAGATTCTCTATATTTGGCCAAAACCATGGGGCCCAGCGAGCATATTCTGGCATAGTCTAGGGTTATAAGGTAATCCCAAAAAATATTGTGTATTTTTATGTCATCACCCTAGTTGTTTTATATAATCCCAATATAATGTATGGTTAATGGGTGATACATGTATATTTATTAGATGACCATTTTTAGGTTTTTATCCTAATAAGTTTTATGCGTTTTCCATTTCATGGGTACTTCAATGTCATTCATGTCGGACTAATGAAACTAGATGTTTAGGTCAAACAAAAATGACCAATTTCTTGTAAATGATGACACAAAAGGGCTTGTGGGATGAAAATGTCCCTAAATTCTTATGGGACCCAATGGGAAATCTTTCGCCAGATTTTTTTGGCTTCGGAGCATAGAACATGAAATTAGGCAATATAGGATGTATATACTGAGGATGGTGCTATCACTAGTTGAAAAAATAATTTTGTTGGATGCATAATGCAAATCCAAATGGGGAGTTTTTCATAATAGTCAATTTTGGAATCCATTGGCTGAAAAACCCATATTGTAGGATACTTTACAATATAGTCAGGAAAATAAGTTATTAAGAATTCTAACATTCTATGACTTATTTCCAAAGGGTGTTTATGGATATTCGGATGTCTCATGATCTTGAGGGATGTATTTTTCATCGAGAAATATCTAATAATCTAGAGATAATATATATTTTCATGGCACTAGATTGTGATACATCTCTTACACAAATTTATCCTGTTTAGAAAAATGGTATATTTTGTTAGACAATCAGTGTCGTGGGGAATTCCCATTCCTGACAGGGATTGAAACATTATTTAGTATAATGTCAGGATTTTATGGAATTTACCATGTAGTTTGATTTTATATGGTGAGGAAGTTGTTACAAATTTTAGCATATTGTAACTATGATATTTTTCTACATAGTTTTATATCTTACAAAATGGACATTATGAAATTCATTTTAATGTCATCCTGAATAGAAATTATACAATGTATTTCAAATTCATACATAAAGAAAATTATGGGGATATAAATTAATGTATTTTTCCTCAACGAAAAGTTTAATGATTCTCTAATTATGGGTAATCAATCTAGGAATGTACAATCATATTTAGTAACGAGAAGATGAATGTTGTAATGTGTCAACTGGTGATCTTCAAATCCAAGGAGTTATATGAAGGAAGGGATTAAAGAGATAGAGGAGGTCTCTCTAGAGGAAGAAGTTAATGTGGATTAATAAACCCATTTTTTGGGATTCCCAATGAAAAGACAGCTATGGCGTGTTACTAAATATTCAATAACGACAAAAAAATTTGAAACTCATTTTGTGGGATACATTAAAGAAAGAAAACACGAGAATGTTACAAACTTTTTCATGAAAATATGTTCTCAAGAATTCCAACATTCTATTTCTAATGGAAAATGGAAGATTATCAAGATTCATATTTCCTCGAGAAGAGGGTTTGGTTTTAGGAAATAGGTACTCTAATAAGTGAGTAGTATTTCAAGACAATGTTATCAATGAATTTGGGAAAATAGATATCCAAAAAATTCTGACCAAAATGTGGGAGACATGGTTCATGTAGATTTAGTTTATAAGTATAGATCATAGAATTATGGAAATGGTATGTTATATGTGGACTACCAGAAAAATATCCTGTATGAAAACATTATACATGGGAGATTAAATTGAAAAAATTAGTATTGGATGTTTTATTATGGGGGGAAAGGATTTGGGACAAGTATGAAAGGAATAACCATAAACTATATTTGAATCACGTGTTCCCAGAAAATGTTAATAATATTTCATGGATAAAACGGAATTTTCTAATAAGTGATGTTTCCACTCATTGACAAACCAATTTTGTGGGATTTATTGTGAAAATCAAACTAGGGTGTGTTAATTCTAGTCAATCGTGGAATATATTTTCTGGAAACCCTATTTTGTGGGTTACTTTATGAAAATATATTAGGAGAATGTTAGAGAATAATCATGAAAGGGAGTCATCGAGTATCATACATTCTATCCCCAGGAGATGGATTGAGATTATGAAGTTCTAAAAGTTCCCATGATTAAGAGTATGACACGTGTAAGGGATATTTCCATGCATAGAGGAAATTTTTGCATTGATATTTGACATGAATTGTAGAGTCCAATACATAGATATAACTCAAATGCTAAAGGGGGACATCCATGTTTCCTCGATAGACCCATCTTAATGAGGGGAAATAAATTAAGAGATCATGAATATATATTTATTTGTACAAAAGAGAGGGGGTAGTCATCATTACTTTGTGGCTGGGAGTAGGAAATGAGTCCTAGGAATTTATACACAAATAATTTGAATGAGAATAAAAACTTACATTGTTCTTGAGGTACCATGCGGTTTAAAGTCTTGCAGTCATGTCATTTTTAACATAATTTAACGTCATTCAGAAATGATGATGGTTTACTGATCTAAAGAGTGAGGCTATACTATGGTTTGGATAAGGCATGGGACTCGGGTTTAACTAAATATCATCTCAAATTATGAATAAAGCCACACATAGTTCAAAAATAAAGGTCCTCTTCACTAACTGAATTCTTTTATGGAGGAAATTAGGGTAATTTTTAATATTGGTTCCCTTATAGGGTGAGATCCCATATTGGATCCTCTCATATTGGTCTGAATTTTTCATGTTGGAGTAGGGTCATTGACTATATTGTTTTTTTGTAGGCCATGTATTGATTATCTGAACATCACTACATATATTATTGAAATGAGAATCAAGACGCATGTAGTTCTTGAATGAAATCATGCAGTTTATTATCATGAGATGATTATATATGGTGAGGCTTTTAAGGTACAATATCCAGGTCCATGGTATCCCCGATTTTAATTGATATTCCTTACTCAGGAAAGCCTTTTATGAAAAATCACAATCCCACATAATCTATGCTCGGTGTGAGAAACAAGGAATGGCATATGTATTTTCCACAACACAAAGGAATCACATGTGAAGAGTTGGGGGAATTAGATTCTATGGTGGCTGGGATAAGGGATATGGTTCGTGAATCAATATTTAACTCAATAGGATTGAGAATACAGACATACGTAGTTCCTGAGGTACCACACAGTTTAATATAATGTGGTCTGGCATCATCTATGCAGTTTAACATCATGAAGTAATGAAGAAGTTGAATAGATGTGAAATAATAGAAATATTGTGTTTGGGATATGGAATGGGATTTTAGGATCACTATGTATCTTGTTGGAGAAAAAATGAAACCAAAAATATTTCACAACAAACCATGATGTTTAAAGTCATGTGGAGAGGATGTGAGCATCCTGACATTAAAAGGGGTATCGTTTCTTGAATAGGGGATAGGTCCTATGCATCACCACATATAATGTTGAAGCAAGAGTCAAGACCTTTGAAGGTTCCCCATATAGGTATGATCCATACATAGAGAGTGGGTGATTTTTTGTGGTTTTATAGGATAACGAAGATCCTTCCATCACTACTTTTCTCATTCAAATGAGAATCGTGCCACATGTAGTTATTGAAAAAAAAGTAGTCCCCTATATTGTTATGACCCTTGTATAGGGAGAGGGAATTTTTTCATATTTTTTGTAGTTGGGACCATGATTTTTGATTTGGGAATCACTAAATATCTCATTGGAATGATAATAAATCCACACATTATTCTTTAAATATCGTGCTTCTTATCATTATGTCACAAGGATGATGGCCAACTAGTTTAACGGCTTGTGTTAAATTCTTGTGTTATTTACTAGAAAAGATATATATATTCTTGACCAGGATATAGGATCTGGCATCCCTATGTATCTTTAAATAGAAATAATCAGGCCACATATGGTTCATTAATGATGTTCCCCACATTAATAAGGCTTTGATGCAGGGAAAGGGGCTTTAGTATTTTCTAGGATGATGGTTGGGACAAAAACTAGAGGCTCAGTCATCATTATGCATCCCGTTGTAATGGGAATACAGCTACAGTTCATGGAAAAGATCCTAATTTAGATTTGATTTTTTTACATGGAAATGAAAGGGGATTTTTTTCATAATCATAAATGGACCCAGAATTGAAGGTCTGGGAACCACAACATATCTCATTAGAATGAGAACTAGAACACACATTTTTCTTGATAGGATCTAAAGGTTAATATCCTAGGATGAGGAAGTGATAGTAATGAGACATAATCCCATTATTGGGGACTAATTCCACCATGGGGTGGCGATGATATGAGTGGGGATTATGTCAGTGAGATGCACGTCCCTTCATCCTCATGTTTTAACAAGAGGGTATTTTGACCCACTGAGGTGTTAGAGGGATATGTTTGGGACATATACCTAAGATGGAGGCATTTATTTAAGTGATTAATAAGTGTATCTTAGTTCATGGTATTTTGGGGGTTACATAACTTCAAATTCAAATGACCTTAACCATGCAGTTTAATGTCATGCGGTGAGGATGAATGGTATCTTGTTGTTTTAACTCATACTATGACAACCATATGTCAGTAAAAGTTTCATCATGAAAAATGGATGATGATTCCATATAGTTTAACATCATGTGGTGTAGACATGATTTCATTCCATTTAAAGTATTGGAAAAAAGGAAAACATCACAATTTAATTTCTTGAATCATGGAAATTCATTGTCTGGTAACATTAAAGACTTCATTAATGATCTTCCATTGGTTTGGGTCGTAATGATGTCTCAATATATTGAGATTATGCTATAATCACCGTTAGAGTATACATTGTGTATGGATTACGGTACCTTCCACTTTTGATTATTCTTTGGAGGCTTCTATCCTGGTATCATCAGAGTCCTATGAACCAATACAAGTTCTCATTAGAGGAATGAATGGTGAATGACTTATTTTTAAAAGACTATGTTTTCAGATTTTGATATATTTCCATGTGACTCATGGTGTGAAATCTTTTATCAATGAGCCTCTCTAGTTCATCCAATCAGTTCTGTGGGTTCACATTTAAATTCCTTACCACTAGGGCATGTGTCGTGCCTACCACAATCCCACCTCCCCATAGGCTAGGTGATGGTGGATCGCACCGAAAAGGAATGCCCCCGAAGGGAAGACATTGAATTTAAACCTGTAAACACGCAAACAGTGAAAAACTGCACAACAAAAACCACTATGAAAAGTAAATTTCATCAACCACGTCCTAAAAGGGTATAATGAATGAAAATCGAGACAGAATACAAGCCCAACAGGATGGAAAGTACAATAAAGGATGTACAAGTTCCGAACGTTTCCCAAAAAGTATCATACATGAATGGTATGAACATATCATGTTCAGATGCCACTGTATCACACTATGTTGGATGATCCACCTCCATGAATCACCCAATCCGAGCTCCCCATAGTCCCAGTCAACGATGTTCGTCGTCTGCACAAGATACAGTAGGTGCAGGTGAATCCCATGCATGGGTGATTATAAAATAGCTAGTAGGGACCCAGAGACCCAAAAAGGTATCTCAGGATCCTTCAATGAAAAAATACAACAACAAAAAATAACACAAAGCAAGATCTCATAAACATAGCACAAAGTAAAGTCTCATCTCACACTAGGTATAAAATAATGTACATTGGTAAGGATAATAAGTCGTAAATATAGAACATATTATTATTTGTAGAGGTTATGCTGCTGATAAATGAAAGTTCATTGTACTAATGATCCACAACGGGTTGCTCTGTTGCTGATCCCCGAAGGGTAGCTCTCCTACCAATCCACCAAGGGTCACTGAGCTACGGATCCATGATGAGTCGCTCTGTGGAAAATCCATGTCAGGTCATGTTACTACTAATCGATGATGGGTATCTCTCATGATGATCCATGAAGTGTCACTTTTATGTGGATCCATGATGTGTCTCTTTTATGCTGATCCATGAATGGTCTCTTTTATGTTGATCCATGATGGGTCGTTATTCATTCTCCACGTCAAATATAGACACTAGAATTTTGACTTTCAATGGTTTATTCTTGGAGGTTTTTCTCCCCAGAACAGTAGTCGTACTTCAACTACTATGAATTGAAAAAACTAGTAACCCAAAGAATTGTATTGTCCTAAAAGACTCAATGTAATAGATGGTGCGTCGATCAGACTCTCGGTCGGTAAGATATGGGCATTTTTGTAAAAAGGGATTGGTTGGATTCATTTCTGATCTAACCCAGCCTAACTCTAATAACTATAAAATCTTATATAGAGTATACCCAGAGGACCGACATGTCGCAAGGTTCCTTGTTCTGCAGAAGGTGCGTCAATCAAACGCCCGACCTAATAGTTATTAGTCTTTTACTGAAATAAGGCCAGTCGAGTCCAGGTCTGGTCCAACCTAGTAGGACCGACGCTAAACGACCTAGTCTATGGGTCATGCGTGGTTCTGGCCTCATCGGCCAGTTGGGCCCATGGTTCCGGCCTAGCGTTGCGGGTACTGCCTTTGAACCGCAGGTCTGACCCCCAACCGGCCCTACCTCCCAGGTGGGGCCTGACCATCCTTTTGAAGCTCGAACCACTGATGAGGGCCGATTTCCCAACCCAGACGCAGCTCAGTCATTTCTGGTTCTCCAGATGGTAGCACTAGTTTATGCCGCCCATTCACCCAACATGACCGTCAATGTGACCCACTGTTACTCCCCCATGCGGTCGACGGACCACGTGCTACCAGCACAACTAGCGGTCGGACATGACCACTCGTACACACAGCTCTGATGGACGCCACCCTCCTCACCGCCGAAGCTAGCCAGCCACGGTGAGCCGACAGGCATGCCGCCTCCCGGCACTAGCGGCCGCCGCTTCGGGCCACTGCCAGTTTCATTTGGTGCTGTCAGCGCACTGACAGGTTTCTCAGTGGAAAACCGGACGCACTCCAACATTCCATTCTTCGCGATGCCTACACCTATAGTTTTAAGGGATATCCCTCTTCACCATCAAGGCCAAAAAACTACCAATCCATCATTTCGATAATATGTTCACCAAGAACACATGATCAGAGGTTCTCTGGCCTTGTTCATGTTGGCCCGAGCTCTCCATGTAAGATGTTTAAACATGCGAGAGGTTCGGGAATTGATGTAAGATCATTCTATCAAAAAATACATAAAAAATTCTATTTAAATACCCTCTAGCAAGAACATCTGATCCTCGGATCAACCTATTAAATGGTTGATCCATGCTCGTTGTTTTAGAATGAAGAACAAGGAATTAAAACACTATATAAAACCTTAATTATATACGTTGGATCTATTGAGGGCAATATAAGATTTCCATGTTGTTGTCAATATGCGATTGTTAGTGTTGGTCGTCACTCATCGATCTCCGGAACCAATTCAACAATGTTCGTTGTCCCATTGTCTTTTTATTTAGTGGAGAAAAATTTTTCAGGAGATTCATCATAGATATCATGTCGGTTACTTTCCATCTCCCCAACACTTCAACAAAAATAAAAATAATTACGTTGCCACACTTTTTCATTTAAGAAACATCGTCACTGTTGTGCTTCATTAACGCATCGTTACATTGAATGTTAGTGGGCCAATAATGAGTCTCATTAACATGCCTCTTCGTCGCCTCATCTCTGCACTACAGATTCACTATCTGCTCCACATCGGTTGACAAAAGAAAATAAAATAACTTTTATAATGTTATTATATTTGTTTCTAAAAATACTGAAAATAATAATTTCTATTTGGCCCTTGCTGGCCAAACTTATGTCCTTTCTAAGAGATTATCGGCACTCGAAGTTAAATGGTGCCCTTATATTATTAATCTGAGCACTGATTCAAATGTTTGAAACAAACTCTTGAAAATTTACTTAAGCATACTGAAAAGATGTATGAAAATTATATTTCGAGCTCACTGGTCCTCTAAATCACATGCCGTCAAGGCGTGCAGACTCAGAATAATTTCATTAAAGTGCGAAAAATTTACAAATACAATTCTGGGTCACTACATTCACCCCATTAGTGATTTACATCCCCTAACCCCAAACTATGTCTAAAGAAACAAATGAGGGTATTGTGCACACATTTGAGCCTCCTGCTCCCATGTGTTGTCCTAGAGACAATCGTACTGCCACCGAACGCGCACCAGGGGAATCGACTATCTGTGTAGGGGTACTCTTTTATCGATTCTCTATCTCCATAGGGTACTCCGTGTATGTTTCCTTATCGTCAATATCCAACTCGATGTGGTCGATGACGTGAGATGGGTCGTGTACGTATATCATTAGCTGGGATACATGGAATTCATCTTGCATCTTCTCCAATTGTGGAGTATGATCTAACCAGTTTTCCACCTCTCCCACTCTCTGAAGAATCAGAAAATGTCCAATAAACCTCGTTGATTTCATTCCGCCTCCAAGAAATATCTGTATTCCGCATCAAGGGGAGACCCATAGGAATATGTGAGCCCCCTCATAGAACTCCAATGGTCTCTGATGCCTATATGAATAGGATTTCTGTCCGCTCTATGTAGTCTTCATCCACTCATAGATGACTTGAACCGTCTCGGTTGTAGCCCATAGCAACTCTAGACCCACGAGTGCTTACTCTCTCGAGTCTGTCCAGCATAAGGGTGATCTACACGGTCATCATTACAGTGCCTCAAAAGGTTCCATACTAATGGTGTAGTGGTAGATTTTGTTGTACTCAAACTCCACCAATGGTATGAGGTCCTCCCAACTGGAACCAAAATACCAAACACAAGCCCGAAGCATGTCCTCCAATGTTTGGATGGTCCACTCTATCTGACCATCAGTCTGAGGGTGGAAGGGTGTTCTCAAGCATAGATGAGTCCCGAATTCCTCCTAAAATCCCTCCCATAACCAGGATGTAATGCATGCGTCATGATATGAGGCTATCGTCGATGGTACCTCATGAAGTCGCACGATCTCATGAATGTAGATGTGTCTCAATCTCCATTCTGAACCCTTCTCTCGAATAGCGAGGACGTGGGATGAAATGGTTAGTCGATGAAAAATCACCCCGATGGCATCGTGTCCTCAACACATACGTGGTAATTCCATGATGAAGTCCATCTATATACCATATAACTTCCTTTCCAGTATCTGGAGTTTCTAGGTCAAACCTACTGGTAACGGACGCTTAGCCTTCACTTATTGGCAATTGAAGCACATGGAAACTCACTCTGCCACTACCTTCTTCCTTCCAGGCCACCAGTACTGGCATTGGAGGCCATGGTACATCTTCCCTACTCCTAGATATACTGCCAAGGGGGATGTATGAAACTCCCTCAGCACCTCCTCTTGCAACACCACTAGTATAATAGTGAACCATCTGAAAAGTATAATGTGCTCCCCTCCTAGAGAATAGACATCGGGTGCATGTCCCATGGATATCTGAGCACGTGTAGTTTTGCAGCTACTATCTTCGAGTTGTACCTCCCTGACATGTTGTAAGAGTGGTGGGGAAACTACCATCGACTGAAGGAAAACTGTCTCATCTCTATCCATGTAGGATATATAAAGAGAGGAAAACTACACTATGACATCATTCAGTAATTGCGATCTCGATCTCCAACTGATAGAATCTTCCACCACATTCACCTTCCCAAGAGTATATAATGTTTCAAAGTCATAGTCCAAGAGTAATTCTAGCCAACGCCGATGTCTCTTGTTCATATCCTTATGCTAAAATATATATCTAAGGCTTGTGTGGTCTGGGTAAATGAAAAATTTCTTTACCATTAAGTAGAATCAGCACATTCATAGTGTGAATACCACTACTACTGACTCCATATCTTGAGTTGCATATTTATACAAATGAGGTCTCAACTTTCCTGATCCATAAGCAATCATTGCATCACCCTACTCCAGGACACACCCAACACCGGTTCTTGAGGCATCACAGTATACCAAGTATTCAATTCCATCCACTGGAAACCTTATGGTGAGAGCACTAGTCAAGATCTACCTCAGCTTTTGGAATATCTGCTGGGAGCTGTCTGTCCACATGAAGGGTTTTCCATTTTTTGTCAAATCCGTCATAGGAGCTTCTACTCTAGGGAAGTTGGGTACGAATCTCTCATTGTATCCTACCAACCCAAGGAAACTCCTTACTTTCATAACACTCCTTGGTGGCTACCAATCCAACACTACCTCGATCATTGCTGGATACACTACAAATCCAGCATCATGACATGTCTTAAGAAATGGACCTTTCATATCTAGAACACAATCTTCAGGATTTTTCCATAATGATGGTGTTCCCTGAGCATGTACAGAACTACCCTTAGGTGTACAACTTGCTTCTTCTCTGAAACTATGTACACTAAGATATCAACAATTAATACTACCACAAACCAGTCCACGTAAGTCTAGAAGATCCGACTAATGAGTCCCATGAACATGGATGGGGTGTTCGTCACGCTGAAAGGCATCACCATTTTCTCGTAATGTCGGTATCGATATATGAAGGCCATATTTAGGCTGTCTTCATCTCGTATGTGAAGCTGGTGATAACCATATATGATCTCTATATTTATGAACCCCTTTCATCCGTTCAGCTGATCATAGAGGAAATCTACCCTCGGCAGTGGATATTTGTTTTTCACAGTCACCTATTTCTGGTGCGGAAAGTCCACGCATAGCCTCAACTTCCCATCTAAATTCTTGGAAAACTACACTAGGGTTGACCATGGAGAAACATTAGGACTTATGAACTCCTTCCTCTGAATGTCTTCAAAATGTACCCTCATCTTCAAGAGCTTCATAGGAGCCATCCGATATGCAGGTGTAGATATCGGTGTAACCCCTGGGTATAAGTAAATAAAAAATTATACCTCTCTATGAGGAGGAAATCTTGGGGAAACTTCTATAAATAAGTCAACATACACATCAACTACCACAAGAAACTATAGACCCACCCCATCCACCATATCAAATGTCATGCTAGAGAATTGATGAGTGATTGGCCTTACCCTCTTAAATGTGTGTCCATCTCACGCTGCTTGGTCTTCCTTCTCACCCAAAATGAAAAACTAACCTCCATATTCACATGTACATCACACTGTATGTCTCATGTAGTCGATCTGAGAATGAACTATGGTGAACCATTCCTTGCCCATTATGACATCTTAGGGATTCAATACTTCTACTAGGAGATCCCATATGAAACTCTCTCATTCGATAGTAAGGTCGCAATGTCACCACCATCGTATGACCACTAAAACTCTCACACCGGGGATCTTTAATCGCAAATATCAGGCCAAAGGCTCGGTCGAAATATCCATGTTCCGCACAAGATCTGAGGAAAGGAAAGAGTTAGTTTAACCCATGTCAATAAGTACTATAGCTAAAGTATAGAAGGAAAATATCGAACATCGTATCATCTCAAGAATGTCTGGGTAATAGGCCTCTACTGCCCGAAGCTGGGCCTGCCCCTTTCCACCCATTCCTAGAGCCCATGGTGGATCACTTGGGGGTGGTGTTATTAGTACCTCATAACTGTGGTCACCTCCTCCCATTCACCCCACTCCCCTGCCAAGACCGCCACCTGATAGGTCATCCTACTGATGACTCTACCGCTCTCTCAGCAGTCCCAAAATCATCTTCTGATCATCCAGGCAGAGAGTCTGATAGTCGTGAGCTATGTGCCCATGTCCATCGTAGGAGTAAAAAAGGTGGTCCCTCTACTGACCTTCTCTACCTCGTGAGCTCTGCACCTCTAGTCAATATGTTATACTTGGTGAGCTGACTTAGAAGTGATCCATAGTAAAAAAAATGAAAAAAAACATGTAACCAGTGTTTTTATGTACCTACTAGAAAGATAGAATTTAGTGTTCTTGTGTATGGATACATTGGCCACCACACGAACACATGACTCCTTGGACTAAAATCTATACTCTACACACTTTAAACTATTTTGAAAAGTACAAACCCTTTGTCCTTTTAGTATAACCATGCCTACCTTTGATACCACATTATAAAATCCCGTACCCCTGGACCCGTGTCGTGACTACCCCAAGCACAACTCCCACAGGCCAAGGGTTGGTGACTTGCACCAGACTGGAATAACCCAAAATGGAAGGCATTTATTTTATACTTTTAAACACAGAGACCGGGAAAAACTACACAATGAAACCCACTAAATAATTGAATGTACATCCACCACAATGTAAACGGGTACCTTGAATGAAAATGGGTCTAGAATAGAAGCCTGACTGGAAAGAAAGTACCAATAAAGAAGTAAAAGCTCCGTAATCCATCCACCAATGATCTTACATGAATGGTAGGTACAGATCATGGTCTGATTTCACTATAGAATAGCACGTATGACGATCCACCTCCAAGAACTATCCAGTCCAAGCTCCACAAAGTACCAATAAGCATTGTCCATCATCTGCACAAAACCAAATATGTACAGGCGAAGACTGTGTAGGGGTGAGTATAACAACACTCAATGGGGACCCTGAGAACCACGAAGGTCTCCCAGGAATCCTCAATGGAAAAATACATGAAAGGAAAATACCACAATGTAAGATCAGACACATATCACAATGTAAAGACTTAGCTCACACTAGGTATAATATAAAGTAAAGAGGTAAAGATGATTAGTCATAAAGCTAGATCATATTATTCTGTTGAGAGGTTCTGTTTCTAATCAATGAAGGTTCGTTGTACTACGGATCCACAAAGGTTCTATCTACTACTGATCAACAGCGGGTCAATCTATAGTTGATTCACATTGGGGCGTGCTACTACTGATCCAAGGAGGGTATCTCACATGCTGATCCATGAAGGGTTGCTTTTATTCTGATCCACAAATGGTTTCTTTTATGCCGATCCATGAAGGGCCACTATTCAATCTTCGTGTCACAGCCACCCACTGGATCCCCACACATAACAATATCGATTAGAAGAGGATCCACTCTACATTCCATCAGTCATAATTAAACATACACAAAGTTCCACAAAAATTAACCCAAAGGTCTATCTCCTTGAAAGGGTCCCAACTCAATAGACGGTGCGTCAATCGGTTGCCCAGTCTGCAATATATTATCATTTTTTAAAAAGGGCCAAGTGGGATTTGAGTCCGATCCAACCCAGCCATGTGCTAATTTTCGAGAAAACACATATTGAGTACCTTTAAAGGACTGACAGGTCACAGGGGTCCTTGTTCCATAGACGGTACATGAATCAGATGTCGGGTCTGATAGTTATTGGCGTTTAAGTGAAACTGGGCCATTTGGGTACGGGTTTGGACCAACCCTGTCGGTTAACCCAGAACTCACCTGGTCCGAGGGTTCGGTATGTGTCCAACATAGGTCTGGACCAGCTGTCATGTCGGGACCATGGGTCCTGCCCTTAAAGATGAGTCTGACATGGTGGCAAGTCCAGCCCGGTGATTCGGGTCTGGCCTTATGGCGCGGGTCCGGCCAGGCGATGTGGGTCCAGCCTGTGGACCACGGGACCAGCCTGCGGTTGGCCCAGACTGCTAATGCTAGTCGGTTCCCCAACCCCAATGTTGCTCACCATCATCTGGTTCTCCAGAAGGTGGTGCCGGTTCGCGCCACCCTTTCACTCAGCACGGCAGGGTAGGTGGCCCGTTGTTACTCCCACACACGGTCAATAAACCGTGTGCCGCTGGCGCACCTAGTGGCTGGACGCGGACTCTCCTCCACATGATGCCGACAAGAAGAAAACTTCCTCACATCCACAGCTATCCGATCATGGAGTACTACAACCCTCTGCCCGAGGCCACCACCATGGGCTGCTACCGGTTGTCGCTGATGCTGCCGGCGCACAGGAAGGTTTCTCTGCAGAGCACTAGACGTGCTCTGGTGGTTAGTTCTTCATATTGTTGATGCCTTAGGTCCTCGAGGATAACCCTCTTCACTAAAAAGTCCTCAAAACATCAATTCCATAATTTCGAGAATACGGCCACCAAGAACACATGATCGGAGCTGCTTGGGCCTTGTTCGTGTCGGCACGAGCCCTCTATATCAGAGGTTTAAATAGGGGGTTTATGTATTTAAGTAAAATCATTCTATCAAAAAATCCCACATGAAATTACCAGTGAAACACCCTCCCACAAGAATATCAGATTTGAGGATCAACCTGTTCGGTGATTGATCCTTACTCATTGTCTTAAAATAAAAAATGGGTAACTTAAACACAATGCAAAAGCCTACATGGATATGTTAGATCCTTTGATGAAAAACTAATATTTGTGCTTCGTCATCAATTTGTGATCATTAGTGTTCATCACCGCTTTTCGATGTCTAGATCTGATTCACCAATGTTCGTCATCCCATGGCCTTGTTCCTCATTGGTGTAGAATTTTTTTGGCGATTCATTAAAGATTTCCCATCAGTTAATTTCCCTCTCCCCAACGCATCAACAAAAATAAAAAGAATTATGTCACCCTGATATTAAATTTTTTAAATGACGTCGTTGTTATGGGTCATTAACAAATCATTACTTTTTGAGATAACATGCCACTAATATGTCTCATTATTGTGCCTCTTCGTCGCCTCGTCACTGCACCGTAGCGTCGCCATCCGCCTCTCGTCGGTAGACAATAGAAAATAAAATATACTTTTTTAATTTATTTTATTTATTTATGAAAAGTCAAAAATAAATATATATCTATTACACCCATATACGCCGAACCTAATTCATTTCTTGGTGAATCCCTATACAAAAAGATCAATGATGCCCTCATATTTTTTAATCCGTGCACCGGTTCAGAAGTTAGAAAAAAATCTCACATGATTACTTAAGAATAACGAAAAGAAGTTTGAAAATTATATTCTGGGATCACTGGGTCTCGGGATCACGTTTTTTCATAGCATGTAGACTCAGAATAATTCCATTAAAGTGAAAAAATACATGGAAAATTCCATGTCACTACATCAGATCACTTGATAACTGATCACTTGTGGAAACAAAGAATTATGGAAACTGGACCTCATTGGGTATGAATTCTTTTGTTCTGTATACTAGTGACTATGAAGTTCCCCTATTAGTAGTATGAGTTGTTCAATATTAATCCCATAATGAATGTATGATCTTGTAAAGCCTTGAAATTATATCATGATCAACCATCTTCTAGAGTATGTATGACAAGTTCTTTTTGAATGCCTCTATCTATCCATTAGTCGCTATGTGATAGCAGGATGAATGGTGGGATTTGAAATTATACTGCTGATATAACATTTTATACCTTAGTAGAATATATGTTGGTGCCATTTTCCATTATTATAGTATGAGTGACACAAAATAATGTCTTGTAATTGGATTTTATGAATCTAAAAATGATTTTGACCCCATAATCACTAAGGGGTATTTTCTTAGCCTATTTATAGATGGAATCCGTGGTAGTTAATATGTACATGAACTGCTTGGATGTAGCTCAGTGGTATGGCTAAAAAAACCCTATTCCCTTTATTGAGAATAACCAGTAGTTTTTGGATGTATGTAGAAACAACAGGGTTTATAGATGAAGTTGGAATGCACTTGTAATGAATAAAATTTTAGGTTGAATTATATGGAATCCTACATCATCGAATTCTATAAGTATCAAAGCCTTCAGATTTGATCAGATAGCATGTACCCTGATTGGTGGTAACCTCCGGATCCCACATGCACTTCTTCCACAATATACAAGGTCTCTTCGCTATCAAAACAACTATGATTGACTCAATCAATGAATCATTAATAGGGGAATTTCTGGTGATTTATAAAATCATAAGGACAAAAATTGACTACTCACCCCTGGATTTTTTCCATCCCAGCTCTATCCTATAAAAGTACTTCATTCTAAAGGTATTCCTTGATGGGATTAACAATCATGTTATAGGACCATACGATTCTGGTAAATGGTTTTCTTTTTTGATTTCCTTCAATATGAATTGGAATAAATGTGAGAATATCCATTTATAGGAAATTTGGATGATTGTTTCATCTCAGTTTGGATTTTCTAGTATTGTAGCTGTATTTTACAATGAATTTTCTTTGGTGTTCTGCGATCACATGACATGAGTCAATGTTTGATATGAGTGGAATTACACCATCAATACTTGGATACAGTCAACCATATGGATTATTACTTCTTTTCTGATAGATTAATCCCCATTTATCAATTTTAATACCATCTTTGAATCACCTATCACCTCTAGATGGTTCACAATTATTTTTAGTTCCTTATCATTAATAGAAACACATAGATTACGCTAAAAAAATTGATTACACTATCAGGTGAGAGGTGATTAGGATTTGGTAATAAAATGGATAAATGTGCATTAGGCTATGAAGTGGTTCACTGGTATTTTTCTCCCATATGTAATGGAATATGTTTATTCATAAAGAAATTCAGTATTTAATGTGATTTGCATTTCTACGGATGGGTGTTCTTCAAGGGGAACTAGCAAGGCCTAACCATTCAATGATTTCTGAGGAATGAATTGTATATCAAACTGCTGCAGAATTACTTATAATGATTCCATATGTCCCAATAATATAGGATGACTATAGATATATTTGATCAGTCTATTGCATGAGATCAATTGGAATTTATAGTGCTATAATTTTTTCCTCAGTTTCTAAACAATAATGATTAATTCCAAGAAGATATTATAAATATCTGAATATTGAGTATCGTAATCTAGCATGGTTTGACTAAGATAAAAATGTTTTTTTTATTCCCAGAATCATTCTTTTGTCAAAAGAAGGATCCCGGTTATTGGTATAGGGCTGTCACTTATAGGATGAATAACCTTTCATCAATTAGTGGAATTAATAGTGTTAGATTCAATTGGTATTTCTCAAGTGTGTCAAATTAATGATTTCTGGAAGTCACTAGACTATTTATATGTGACAAACTTCTGCATTAGTCTTGTGAAGGGAATAAACATTCCTATAAGGGTAGATATGGACTTACAAATGTAGTCCATGTGTCCTTGAATTCATGTCAAGTATTAAGGTTATGAGGGGGTGACATTCTAAGGATTGTTTTTTTTCTAGGTAAACATTGATGTCATGGTGGAATATAATGAAGAAAAGAAACTTCATTGATGATACCCAAAAATCACTCTTTAATGTGTTCGTCATCGTGTTATGTTGTCATATGCTATTATAGATGGTCGCCAGGTCAGCTAGGTTTTCATAATTTTTTTCCAGACATGATCACTAGATCATTAACATAACCTTTGACAAACATCCACAGGAAGGGTTTGAAGATGCGATGCATGGCTGGTTTGTATGTGGAAGCAGCGTTATTCAAGCCAAAGGGAATTACAAAATAGTAGAATACTCCATGGGGGCGCTCTGAAGGCCCTTTATTTTTCATATTGTGATTCCATAAGAATATGGTTGAACCCTAAATAACCATTCCTGATGGATAAGTCTTGATAACGATCTATTGCATCAATCAGGGCTTATGTGATTGTAACCATGAATTCTTCTTTTGGATAGTTCATGTTGATATTTCATAAGTCGATACAAAATATGATTTTCCCATTTTATTCTACACATAATCAACGTTTTCTAGCGATTCAAGATATTTTACCACTTGGATAAAGTAATTATTGATGAGTTTTTCCACTTCAAACTCAATTTTAGAGGTGTTATTCAGGTGTCCCCTTCTAGAACCCTTGTTGTATCCACAATGGTCCTCAAGAAAAAACAAGTGATGGGTGGAAACCTCAGGGTCTAGTCCAAGAATTTCCATGCGATTCTATGTGATCAAATCAGGATGTTGCTTTAGGATGGAAGTATAAAACAAATTTTCTCAAGAGTCATGGATTCACTAATAAATATTATTTGTGGAACTTATTGTGTACCCATATTTACCTCCATGAGTTTATATATAGTGGTAGAGACACCTTACACAAATGTAGGAGGTGAATCCTTGAGATCTTACTCTTCTTCATCTACCTCATTATTTTCCCCATTCTCTAATTACTTGAATGTATGTGATGATGTAAGATTCTCATAGTTAGAATGTGATTCATCAATTGGACATCTAGAATATGAATTTATCATTTCAACCTCTCTTGCTAGTATGAGGCCTTCTTGGCTTTTTAAAGGGGAAATAAGGGGCTAATAATGAGTCTCTTTATTTTCTCTAATTTTCATTAAACTTTATCCCTTACAATTAGACTAAAAAATCCATTTGTGGAGCTTAGGGGATGGATTGAAAAAAATTTATTCCTTGATTTCATTATTACTTGGATATCATACATCTTATACAATTCTTTTACATCACAAAAGTCACATAACTTATGCTTTCATTTGGACCCAGTTCATTGAATTAATTTATGTAGAGCATGCACTATGAACTGAGTTATTGAATGGATTGGCTGGAATCATCTCAGAACCATTTCCAACATTTATATGAGTGACATTATTATCCATAGATGGTTTCCCTTCCTTATGGTTGAATTTTGTTTCTATGAATTCTGACTCGTAGTATTTTAATGTGGCATCATCACTGTGCAGTATCCCAAATTGACAATTGATAGAATATTTGTGGAATTGGTTATATGGTGAGGTTATATATGAAGGATAATTTAGTCAAGGTATTCCCAAATGACCATTTAAGGATGTATCATTCCAAACAACCATGAATTTTGAGTTAGACACATTATCCCTGAACTATGTTCTGATTTTGATTTCACTAAGGTTATTTTTCACATTTGTAACGACCCAAACATTCATTAATGGAAATCACTCTTTTTCTAATTAAATTTCACTTTATGTAAAATGTTTATATAAAATGTCAAATTATTTGGTTTTATGTTATGAATTTTGATTGTTTCTAATATAGACATTGAACAGTGATAACATGATTAGTATAAATATTGGGTTTTAACAAATCCATTTTACTCGGACAAATGAAGCGATGGCCTCATCCAGAAGATGTGCCCCACATGAAGCCCATTTTTCCGAGCTCAAAAAGGAGGTTGTGTCTTTGGGAATTTGTCTTTACCAAGCCCAAGCTGAGCTTGAATATATTAAACTCAAGCGAGACCGACTATGCGAGAAGTGGACGTTGATAGAGATTACCACCCGAGTAATGTTATCTAAGCCACCCCAAGAGTCTGTCACCATCACACACCTTACTTTTCGGTATTATGCATTTTTTGTACGGGGTTATCTAACAATACCTAAGAACTATGGTTATGTACATTATTTTTTTATATATTATTGAATATACTTTCATTTTATTATTGTTACACTGTGAATCATTTTTAGAGCACAAATAATATTGTTTGTTAATGTTCAACTAAGAATTCTATTTTGATGAATTAATGGATTTTTGAATTAAATAGTATTTTAATAAAATATTATTATTATTATATTAATTTTTATTAAATATAAATGATGGTATAATTTTATGAATGCAATTGTAATTTTTTTACGGTTTGAAGGCCATTTTTGTCAAAAACCATGAATTTTTTATAAATGACGTTTTTTATTATAAAAGTGAAAATTAACATATTTAGAAAACTATTTAGATAAAATTAGTATTATTTTTAGAATTAGTATGTCAAAATTATCCAACAGTAAATTTTAATAAATTTTCTGAGAGTCAATTTTGTTTTTAAAAAGTAAATATCGTTTGAATATATAATGTGTTTTATGAAATCATAATGACCCAATAGTGATGTAATAAAATACTATAAACATTATGTTCGGCCACTATATGTTTTATCATTAAAATAATGTGATTTTTTTTGTTCTATTTATTTTAAAAAGATTTTTTGTACCCTCCAACACTTATAAAACATTTTTTCTGTTTAAATTGTTGTTCCTAGATAGTGTGACTCGCCTCTACATAAGAAACCCAATTATTTTAAGAAGATCGGACATTAGACTTATAAAATATTATTTTCCACTTCCCTTTTCCAAAATACATGGGAAAAAACCATGGGCTGGTTTGTGGTTTGGATTAGTTTAATGTGAGGTGTCCCAAACCTAAATAATAATGAATTATCTCACCTTTCCTATATAAACCCAATCATTCTCCCACTTCCTCCTCACTAAAAGCCTTTGGAGTTCATCCATCCTCCTACCTCCTCTCTGTAGAATCCTCCCACGGTACCCCAATATTTTAAGAAGCCTCTCTCAAGCCTCTCAAAGCCTTTGGAAACACACATCCAAGTAAGGGTTTTATCCTTTCTAATTATTGTGCAATATTCGTTAAGTTGTTACACCCTTTTAATTTAAATTATAAATGTTAGGGTATGGTTTCTATCCTCCCCCATACAACCCTATTTATGTTTGAATGATGTTATACTTATTTCTGTCTCATTAAATTCCTCCCATGTACACCCGTTACTTTGCCGAAATTCCGTAAGGAATCCTTCTCTCCTCATTTACATTCAAGCAACGCTTTTGTATCATGACTCTAAATTACATTACATTTGATGGGAAAGGCATCTATATGACCCCCTTACATTCCATGTCATGTAAATATGATGATACACCCCTATCTATCTCAAAAACCATTTTATTGAGTTCTTATGTCATGTTGTTATGCTGCCGCAATTGCACCGCGTTTTTCCAAGCCAAAGTCATTGTGTATTGAATACCATCCCAATTTCTCTATCAGGGGTATTAAAATTTATGCACATTTACATATTGTTTAATGAGATTAAATTATGTATTCCATATTTTTTTGATTGAATAAATGATTATGTTGAATGATTCAATGTTTTATGATCCATGTGCCACACTTATGCATGAAGTGAAATTTTTAAGAAGGGTGTGCCCTGATAGCACTCCAAAGCATTTGGTAAAGTATATTCCCATGATAAATCATGTGCAATGGGTGATGAATCATGATAATTCAAGTGAAATTAGGTTTTACTTGTGCTTCATGTTGTATGAGGGTTTACTGATGCTCTATGTGCAATGAGTCTTGGCTCATGTTAATTTCAGGTTAAGTGTTGTTGCCACATTTCCATGTTATGATTTTCTTGCTTTATCATGCCTTTATGTTCATGTTTCTATTGTGTTCCTTTGATATTAGTATTTTCTAACATGTATTGTATTCCTTATTTTATTCCATTTTTATTCCCTTACTGGGCTTTATAGCTCACCCTTTTCTTATGCATGCCCTGAAGTAATCCCATACAATGCTAAGTATGAGGGAATGTAGTGGTCATGTAAAGGAAGTTTTCAATAAATATGTTGTCTGTTTTATGTTCTAATATGTTATTTAATGTTCCTAAGACCCAAAGACACTAGACCTCTTTATCTTATATGTTTTATCAAGTTAATATATTATGTAATAAATCATGTTTATGTGTGTAATAAAAATAAAGGTTTTCATAGTTGGTATCAGAGGATAGGTTTAGTTATTTTATGGGATTAGGATTAGAAAACCCTAGAAAAGACTTAGAGACAAGACTAAGTATAAAAAAAAATCCCTATGTTTTGGTGAGTATTGAGTAAATTTTTTATCAAGAAAATACATCCATGTCTGGATACGAGGAGGTAGAGGCAGCACTGGCACATATGTATCCTAGGGGTAAAACCCGAAAAGACCGCTTTGAGGAAAACTCGAACGGGATTTGGTGCACGACAACGGGGCTGACTGCACTATTGGTTACGACACTCCCGGGGGATATTCTTTGGTAAATTCACAAGCTTACTATGAACTATTATTAAGGGAAAAATAAATTCCCTAATAATATATGTTAGAAAGTAGATAATGGATAACATATACTAAAGCCAATAGATTCATATGTTACAGAAATAAAGTTGTTTATAAGTCATTAGTTCTATCCTTGGATAACCCTTTATGTGTTACCCCTAACTATGCTTTTATTCCAACGAATCGCCGGTAATAGGAGGAACCAGGATAATAACCAATATGAAGATCAATTTGATGACTATACTAATTAGATGCCCAATCCAATGGGAGCGGGAATCACAAACTTTGTCATGCTTCTCTCTCAGCTAACTCACGATTTGAATAGAAACATGTGTCAAGAGTAACGTTCAACCCCCCCTAAGAAATAACATTTCACTATCAAGTGATTTATGAGACAAAGGCCTCCAACATTTAATGGATCATCTGATCCCTCAATCACCGAACAATGGATTAACTCCATTGAAAAGATATTTTTCATCCATCAATGTTCTAAACAAGAGAAGGTTCTCCTGGCTTCTTTTCATATGGAGGGTGAATATGATCAATGTTGGACATTGATCAAAAATATTAATCTAGATGAGGATATCAAGGTGTTGGAATGGAAGGATTTTAGGAAGATGTTTTTCGATAAATATTTTATGCACACCCTCCAACTTATGATGGAAAGTGACTTCCTTTACCTCATGAAAAAAAGATGATGAATCTGTTGGAGCGTATGAGAAAAAAATCACAAGGCTTGAAAAATACGCTTCCATCTTTGTCGTTACCCCTGAATTCAAAGTTGACCGCTTCTTTGGTGGGCTGAAACCTTGCATGTAGAAAGCGCTGGTGATCCGTGACTTTGACAGCTATGAATAAAATGTTCGATGTGCCGTCAAGGTCAAAATGGAGATCGGAGAATCTCAGGGGTATCATGAGGATACGAATAATAAGGTGGAATTCAATGTTGGCGGTCTGATGGATAAATCCAACGGTTCTAAGAAGATCCAGCACCCACTTTCCAATGGTGCAGAAAGAAGCAGCCTAGAAATTATCGGAAGGGTATGAGAAAATGGTTTAGGTGTGAAGAGAAGGGAACCTGGCTATTAACTGTCAGCAAGAAATTTCCATTGCTATGACAGAGGAGTGGAACACTATATTCGAATCTCAATGCATGGATCAATGATACAACTACAATGAACCATGACATCTTTCAAATCAGTGCCTTATGCCAAGGGTTTTCAGAGGCAACCAACAACCTCCAAGGTAGAAAGGGAAATCTTTTTCCATCACTATTGCTGAAGTGGACCCCAAAAACAAAGTCGTGACAAGAATGATATTTATTCATTCCATAATAGAGAATGCACTTTCTGATTCAGATACTATGAATTATTTTATATATAGAAAATTTAGTAGAACAATCCCGTCAACACCGCAAATCCGGGAAGTGAAGATGTTGGTGAGTACGAAAAATGGTAAAATCACCACATCCCATGAATATAATTCCTCCCCTATCATAATATATGGATTAATCATCCTCGAGAACCTCTTCATACTTCCTCTGGTGGAATTTGATGCGATTATTGGCATGGATTGGGTTTCCCTATATAGATCCAACATAAAATGTCGGGAAGGGGAAATCACTCTCCATATTGATATTTGACCCCCAATTCTATACAAGTGCAAGGAGGAAGATTAATCTTATTTAGCTCTATAATCTCAAAAATGGATATAACTGCCCTATGAGCATGCATATCTGGCTCGATGATTGATTCAAAAGAAGAAACAATATTATTGATGGAACACATATTATTTTCCCAAATGTCACAATTCCTTGTTCATTAACATTAATCTCCGTGGATATCCCTTTAATCAAACAAGGAACTTTTGGATGATGCACATAGTTTAAATTTCTCTATTCACCCCGGAAAACAAAGATTTATCGAGATCTTCGAGAGTATTATTGGTGGTATAATATGATGAAAAAGATCACTGAATATACATAAAAGTGTCTGGTGTGTCAGAAAGTGAAGGCATAGAGGCATAAGTCTAAGTGGATGGTGCAACCATTTCCCATAACAGAATGGAAATGGGAGAACCACATCATGGACTTTGTTATCAAAGTTGCGAAGACATCCAAAAGAAATAATGCAATCTGGGTTGTTGTGGGTCTTCTTACAAAGGTTGTACAATTCATTATTATTCGGGAGTATTTCTCATTGGATCTACTGGAACTCATATATATCAGGGAAGTGGTATGTTTTCATGGAGTACCGCTATCTATTGTGTCCGATCGAGATCCAAGATTCACCTATACGTTTTGGAAGAGTCATCAACATGCTCTGAATACTGAACTGAACTTTATTGCGTCCTATCATCCTCAAACTGATGGCTAATATAAGTGGACTATCCAAACACTTGAGGACATGATGAGAGAGTGCTAAATGGACTATGAAAGAGGATGGGATCAACATCTTACTCTGGTTGAATTCTCATATAAAAACAATTTCCACTTGAGTATCAAAATGGAACCCTATGAAGCCATTTATGGTAAAAGTTGCAGAACACCGGCTTCTTGGGAAGTGGTCGGTGTGCATAAACATCTTGAACCATAAATGGTCAAAGAAATGGTGGAGAAGTTTAGAAACACTCGGTATCATATCAAGGCAGCCCATATATTACAGAAGAGTTACGCAGATAATCGTTGATGTGACCTTGAGATTAAAGCTGGAGACATGGTATTTCTACGCATGTCTCCATGGATGAAGTTCATGAGGTTTGTAATGAAAGGGAAGTTAAGTCCAAGGTACATTGGCCCCATATATATTTTTGATCATGTTGGGGTTGTGGCCTTTCGACTATCCCTTCCACCTACCATGGCCAAAGCAAATGATGTCTTTCATGTCTCCCACTTAAAGAAGTACATATCAGACCCTTCCCTTGTACTCTCTTCATAGGTGATATTGTTAGAGGATGATCTTTATTATGGGGGGAAACCAGTGAATATATTAGATCGTAGAGAAAAAGTTCTATGAAATAAGTTAATGATCCACATCAAGGTGTTGTGGCGGAACCACATGTTTGAAGAAGCGACATAGGAATCAGAGGAAATGATGAAGTAGAGTTACCCAAATCTATTTTAGTGTGGGAAAAGGAAATTTTGACGGTGAAATTAATTAAGGGGGGGAGATTGTAATGAACCAATCATTCATTAATATAAATCCTTATTGATCTAATTAAATATCTCATTATGTAAAATTTTTATATAAAATGTCAAATTGTTTGGTTTTATGTTAAGTATTGTGACTGTTGGTAATATAGCCATTGAACGGTGATCACAAGATTAGTATACATATAGGTTTTTAACAATTACAATTTACTCAAAAAAGGAAGCGATGGACTCATCTAGTAGAGGTTCCCCATACGGTGCCCATTTCTCAAATATCGGAACGGATGTTTCGTCTTTGGGCTTCACTCTTGACCAAGCCCAAGATGGGCTTGAATATGTTATGCTCGAGCAGGATCACCTACGAGAGAAGTGGAAGTTGATAGAGATTACCACATGAGCAATGTTATCCAAGCCACCCCAAGATTATGTCACCATCGCCCACCTTACTCTTCGGTCTTATGTGGTTGTTATAAGGGGTTTTGTAACAAGACCTTAGCACTATGGTTACGTAAATTATTTTTTTATATAATAATGAATATACTTTAATTTTATTTTTGTTACCTTGTAAATTGTTTTTAAAGAACAAATAGAATTTTTAGTTAATTTTAAACTAGAAATTTTTTTGGATTAATTAATGGATTTTGAAATTTAATAATATTTTAATAAAATATTATTATTATTATATTAATTTTTATTAAATATAAATTATCGTATAATTTTATGAATGAAATCGTAATTTTTATTAAGGTTTGAAATACATTTTTTGTCCAAATCGATTAATTTTTGATAAATGTTAGTTTTTATTTTAAAAGATAAAATTAACATATTTAAAATATTATTTAGATAAAAATTAATATTATTTATGGAATCATGGCGTTGAAATTTTCCAACAGTGAATTTTTCATATTTTTCCGAGAGGGTCAAATTTTTGGGTAAAAATTAAATACTGTTTCAATATATAATGTGTTTTATGACATCATAATGACCCAATAGTGATGTAATAAAATACAATAAACTTTATGTTCGGCCAATATTTATTATATCATTAAAATAATATGATTTTATATTTTTTTGATTTATTTTAAAAAGCTTTCGTCGACCCTCTAGGACTTATAAAACATTTTGTCTTTTAAATTGTTTTCCTTGAGAGTGTGAATCACCTCCACATAACAAACCCCATTATATTATGAAGTTTGGACTTTGGACGTATAAAATATTGTTATACACATCCTTTTTTCAAAATCCATGGGAAAAATCCATGGGCTTTTTTGGGGTGTGGAATAGATTAATGTGAGGTTTCCCAAACCTAAATAATAAATAATTACCTCACCTTTCCTATATAAACCCACCCAAGCTCCAACTTAGTCCCCACTCAATGCATTTGGAGTTAGTCCAACATCTTCCCTACTCTCTATAGAATCCTCCCAAGGTTCCCCAAGCCCCCAAGAATCCTCTCTCAAGCCTCTCTCAATCCTTTGGAAGTACACATCCAAGTAATGGTTTTCTTACATTCTCATTTTTTTCCAATATTATTTAAGTTGTTATCCCTTTATAATTTAAATTATAAATGTTGTTGTATGGTTTTTAACCTCCCCCATACTACCCTATTTATGTTTGAATGATGGGAGACCCCTTTCTCTCTCATTAAATTCCAACCATGTACACCCGTTACAATGCCGAAATTCCAAAAGTAATTTATCTCTCCTCATTTACATTTAAGAAATTATTTATTATCATGAATCTAAATTCCATTAAATTTGTTGGTACATGTATCTATATGTCCCCCTTACTTTCCATGTCATGTAAATATGATGATACACCCATTTCTTTCTCAGCAACCATTTTTATGAGTTCTTATGTCACGCTATTATGCTGTCGAAATTGCACCGCCTTTTTCCAAGCCACAGTCATTGTGAAATGCATACCATGCCAAATTCTCTATCAAGGGTATTCACCGTTATGAACATTTAATTATTGATTAAATAGATTCATTTTTTTATTCCACATTCTTTTATAATGGAATAAGTAATTATTTTAAATGATTCAATGTTTTATGATCGTTGTGGAACACTTACACATGAAGTGAAATGTTTAAGAAGGGTGCGCCCAGATAGCGCTTCAATGCATTGGGTAAAGTATTGTATCATGATATGTCATGTGAAATGGGATTTGACTCATTCTAATTAAATTTCAACTAGTATTTAATCATTCTTCATATGTAATGATGGTTTTCTCATGCTCCATTTTCAATGATCCTTAGCTCATGCTAATTTCATGTTAAGTGTTGTTGCCACATTTCCATATTATGATTATCATGCTTTTTTTTGACTTTAATTTCAAGATTCTCTTGTGCCTCATTTATATGCCTACTATCTAACATGTATTTTATTCCTCATGTTATTCGATGTTTATTCCCTTAGTGTTCTTTATAGCTCACCCTTATCTTATTCAGGTTCTAAAGTTATCCCATGCAATGATAAGTACGGGGGAATGTAGTGGTCATGTAAAGGATGTTTTAAATAAAGGTGTTGTGTGTTTTATGTTCTAATATGTTATGTAATGTTCCTAATCCCAAAATACACTAGACCTCTCGATCTTATATGTTGTATCAAGTGATGATTTTTTGTAATAAATCAGGTTTACGTGTGTATTAAAAAGCAAGGTTGTCATACTATTCTTGTCATAAACCAGTAACATTAGGGTTGAGGGGGAAATGTGTTATTAATTTAAACCTATTTTCAGAAGTTTTAATATTGAGAGGAGTATAAATCTTAATCCATTTTCAATGTAGGCTCATCAGATATCAATGTAATTTTTTGCTGAAAGATATATACAAGGGTCTGACGTGTCCATCTATGACGGCCTCCTCACCCATGTCTCTGAATGAGATGACCATTTGGAATTCTTCATGATCATTCTATAAATGATACAATACATAAGTAGTAACCACGAAAATAATTTCTTGGGGGCATGAAAAGGTTTTTATGAGTGCTTATCAGAGATCCTTTGAGATACTCAAGGAATCCACGATTGTCAATATTTCTTGCACCAAGGGAAATTGTATCAAAACATCATAGATTTCATTCTATGTTCTATGATTCTAAGGATGGTGATGTTATTATTCTGGTGTTTTGGGTGAATATGTTTATTATATAGGTAGATATCCCCTTGTAACAAAAGGTACATGTTCTTCTATAATTTTATAATTATGCCTACTCTGTCTGCTTACATGTTGAGGTTGATTTCGCGGTGGCGTATCCTCTACCCAATCTTCTCGGATGGTCATGTCAAGGATAAGTGTACAAAGTCTATGGGAACTTCCAATATCCTTTTGAGATAATTTTTGGTATCTCCCAAGAGTCTTGGCCAAATATACAGTTCGAGTCGGGGCATGGTTAATGGAGTGACTTCTAGCATGACTATGTCTTCCCCAGTATCCTCAACTCTTACAACCTATTCTGCAAGTTCCCCAATGAAGTTCAAGGAATAATGTTTCATATTAATTATAATATTTTTATAAGGTAACCAATAAGTGGTTGGAGTTAATAGAACCAATGATCAACTCCACATTTGATAGAGATTCATTCTGGTGGGTGAACCCTTATTGTACCATTTGGTGGGGTGGCACATGTGCTTCTACGACTACCAATAAGATGTATTTTAAGTTTAAGGAAAACCATTTCCTTCACACATGAACTTATAGAAAATTTTGAATCATTCCTATCTATATATATCTGATTTTGGAGGACTGGATTTCAGAGGACTTAGTTATCATGGTAGTTAGATGTGTTTTAGTAGAAGCGGATGGAGGCATACTCACCTACTTCAACTGTCTCGGTGGAAATAATGAGTTCATTTAATCATTTTCCTGACCATCCAATATTATAAATTCAACATAACCTTGTAGTTAGCTTCTTTACATCAATTCCACTCCTCTATATCAGTTTTAGAGACACAATCTACTTGATAAGGTGAATTTTTCAGCTTCCCTTTGCCAGAGTCCACCATTATTTTTAGGTGTCCATTTAAAATAATACACTCATGGATATTGTTACCCAATACCTGATGGAAGGGGAAATGATTTTAGTGATCTTCATCACCATATTTACTTCTCAACATGGGATTTGAAAACATTATCATATCATTTTTCAATTCCTATAATAAGTATCTAGGGACATTATCATTTTATAAATAATAGACCTTGTTTTTCATCTCCTAAAACAGGTTTCACCTATATTGTTTTTGATCATCCAAATGAGGTGGGAGTTTTTTATGGAACTCAGGATGTGAAACCACATGATACAGTGTTATATGTGGAGTAGGAGATGGCATAGGGTCCATCATAAGCATAATAGTGGAAATATTTTCATTTCTTGTGCTATTTTCTTGAGTAGATATAATTAATTGGGACTTCACCTTTGTATATGCAAATGGATTCTTTCAATTTTTGATAAATTTAATCAAGGACCTAAAACCCTATTTTATATTACGTAGTGATCAGTAGTGTTTGAAACTTGTTTCAAATATTCCCTTTATAGATGGGAAACAAAACCTGTAGAAGGATAAGTAGGTTTAAGAAGTATGTTAATTATTTCTACTGAATATTATGTTTGAGACCCTTTAATTCTCCCACTATTTACAGTTTGAGAGATCATGGACTAGTTCATCAATTTGATTGAGCTAAACTGGAAGATAAATTCTTGACGGAGGTTATCCAACCCTGTAATCGACCGGGCATGAAAACATGTGTACCTTATAAAGTCTTTCCTGTGTAATGACTCTAAAAATCATTCAAGATTCACTGTCTCCAATTGTTCAGGGGTACCCATCATGGGATCATAGTGAGTGATAAAATGAATCCAATGATACTCCTTGTCTCTAGAGCCACTAAAAATTGGAAATATTGGATTCCTAATTTTTGGAGAGGGTGGAGTCCGATCTACCCATTCAGGATAAGGATTCGTTTCTTGGGGTATTGATTCTCTTCATTTCTCCATGGATTCGATAGATATTTGAGTTTCTCATGAATGTTCATGATCTATCAAGGAATGTATTAATATACTATAGATTGAGCATGTACATGAGTTGGTAGGTCCATATGTGGCATCCCTACTCACTTCCCCCACGGGTTCCCCAAAGGGATGGGTTATAAGGATGTTCCTAGACAAGTTCTAGTTATTCTCCCAATTGAGGCTTGCTCGATATTTTTGGATAATTATGAAAAAAGTATCACAATAAAATTCTCTCTTATATATTGACATCAATGGGAGAGAGTTGAGACCTATTTTACGTGTGAAAATCATTGGTCGTGGACATGATCAAGTATTTGAAGTTGGCCTAAATCCATCGCATTTCATGATACCACATATTGAAGGCATTGCTCATTAGGGATCTTGGTGAAATGTAATTATACTTGTGAACCTCATTTACATAAATGAGTACTGGACATGATATCTTCTACAAGTTGTATCAATATATTTAACATGTAGAGGCATGCACTTTGATGGTCTATTTATTAACAATCTAGAAATTGAGAAGCTATGAGGTCCGCCCCATCAATTTAGTCTTGAATCCCTTATATTACCTTGATGTGAATTTGGTACTCTTCATAAGATAACACATTATCTCTTAATATATGAAGAGTTATCAATATATTGATCCAATTTTAGTGAACATAATCTACAGAAAAAACCTCTGGAATGCTATACTAATAGGTGGCTAATGTCCTGAACATGACTGGTATGTATTCTTCAGCTAGTTACTTACTCATGTTTAGCATGTCATCACCATTTTTTGATGTATGATCCTTTACCTTATCTGAAATTGGAGGACTCTTTCCTATCACTTATTCATAAGAAACAAGATCAATAGGGACTTCCCCCATTACATAGGAAGGTGTAAGGCCCAAGGGTGGTTCGTAGAATGACCATAACCTTGTGTTGTCTTCCAATAGAGAAAGTGTTTCACCTATCAGTGACAAGGAATCGTACATGAGGGTCCTTGTTTTCTTATTTACCTCATCATAGGAGGGATTTCTCACCCCAAAATTTCCAAGTAAGGAATTCTCTTGACAATGTGAAACATTGCTAGGGAGTGAACTTTAATAAAGAGTGGCAGCATGGATAGGATCACAATGGTGGATTAAAGAAAGGGTAAATCCATATTTATCCTTGATCAGTTTGGACATTAAAAGGGTTTTAGTTACTCTCATACTGAAAGGGTCTCTTTATATTTATCGGTTTGTGGTCATGAAGAAATCCTTCATGGTGATGTGTTAGAGAGTACATTTGGATTTACTACTACTACTCCAATAATTTTGGTAATGGGATTGTAGGATATTTATCATTAATGGATAAAAATATGATGGATTCATATACTCCAACATTATGTAGAGAAGGTTCATAGATAAACTCTTTGTCTTCCTGTTTTCTTTGGTGAGGATTACATTTTGAAACATTATTACGAGAAATTGGGACCACATGCTGGGGGAATTGGTTTTTAGGTATGAGATAATGTTTAACATACTTCTATGTTGCTGCCAATTTTTTTGACTAGATTATTGAAATTTGGCATGGGTGTGTACTTGTCCTAGAGTGGCCATTGAAATGAGTCAATTGCCTCCAATTGGATCATGTGTATATTCCCAATCTTATTGACGGTATATCATGTGAGAGTATCCATACAACCCACATATATGGGAGTCGAGGTGTGTTTCTCCTTAGGGGGACATGTTGAGGAGTCACCCCATTAGTGGGAATAGTATTTTGGATCCATACCTCTCACAATAAATTCATTAAATTAATGATTTTTTAATAGGTCTATAGGATGTCGACAAGGATAACCATCTTCCCTTTCACTATTTTTATAATATTCTTGGGGACTTTAGTAAATGAATGGGGATATATTCACATTCCATATCTGGGGATGGTGTGTGTCCTTTCTCCTATAATCCTATTTCTATAATTGGATAATGAAATTAATCATGGGTAGAGGTATAGAATCGTGTATACCCTCCATTTATCATTGGTAATTTCCAACATAATTCTCTATATGCTTTCCGATGGAACAACTGTCAGGCGTAATGAATTCAAGTGCTTGTGTGCACCTGCTTATGGTTTTTTACCAAAATAGGTTGGAGGGATTTTTTGGATTCAAATAGATGAGTCTTTTGAATGGTTTGGTTAATTAAGGTAGGTGTATGATCCTCCTTAGGGTATTCCATTGGATTTTAATGGCGGTTTTTCTTGGATGCCACCAGGAGCGTTTTCTAGCAGGCTGAATTAAGGCAGACCGTTGTATGATCCTGCTCACTATTTTCCAACAATGTTGATTGGTGGGATTCCCCATAGGGGAGAGTGTTGTATCCATACTCCCTGGTGACTGGTCACTTCCCTTGGGGGTCATCTATAATGATACTATCTGGATTACCTGGGACGATTGGCCGAGGAAGGAACCCAAATCATGTTGAGGGCTCACTATCATGTGGTGTTGGCGGTAGGGATTGGTGGTCATAGCAATTTAGAAGGACTCATATGAATTTTGGATGAGGAAGTATACAGAATATTGATATACATACTTCTGATACATGAGGGTATTTTTGTCAAATTTTGCCTATAACCATCCAAAATGGTTGAAGATGGTAGTCAGTACCATCTACTTCTCGACAACCGGTCATCGCAGATCAGATGAGCGGTGGGGATTTGTGAGATGGGGGGCACGTTGGGTGTCCTCTAGGGATGGTATGGTATGGTGTTGATTATATTCCTATACTAGTTCATTAGAGACCTAGCATTGAAGATGTTAGGTTGATGATAACATCCTTTTCTTGGAAGAAGTCTTACTGTGAGTAGTAGAAAAATTTGGAATTGGTAGAAGCTGGAAAGACACCATTGGATCGAAGGGAAATCTAAGAGAGTGTGCATGAGTATATGAAAATAAAATAATACCCCCATCAATACAACATGTAACTTGAATGCACATAATAATGTTTTATTTTCTTTTTTGTCCATCTTTCTTATATACTGTGAAAGGGGACTATCAAATGGGTGATACTATCATCTAGGTTAAGGATTCACATTGGGTTCACCTATTTTCTTCCAATGGAGATATTTTTTGGCGGTATATTACAAGGGGTGTTTTTTACAATATTACATGTCATGTTCACAATTTTGAAAGGTTTCCAATATGTTTTTTCTTTGAATCTAAAACACTATGTGGTTCTATATCCACAAGGGTCCAACATTCCAAAGGTAGAAACTCATTGGGGAAGATTACCAACATGGCTTAAGAACTCACATTGGTTGAGAGGATGGAATGTCAGGCTCGGTAGACCCTTTTGGGGTGATTTTTTTCAAATATAGAAATCTATTATAGATTTATGATATGTTCATGAATCCTTCATTAATTGCAATATATGATGTGGATCACAGTGGATTTAGAAATCAATTATTACCATGAATGGATTTTAGATTTGTTTTTATGTATCTAGGGTTCATTATTAATGGAGAAATATTTATGTATCTGAGGCTCATTATCAATGGTATCCTTGCATGTACTGATTATTGAGTAATCAGTTGTTAATAAGATTATTCTAGTTTATTAGAAACACTATTGGGAACTATATTTTTTATCATCATCTGGGGAGATGAGAGTTTTAATTGTATCATGATCTAACCCATGTGATGGGCTTCCTACTTATCCTTGTGAAAGGAATAAGAACCCATTATGTTTAGTGATGCTTAATATGGAACATCATACATTTTAAGGTCACGTAATAATGACCAAACCATGTAGTTTAGCATCATGTTTTAAGGAAATATAGTCAAATAATTCTTAGTCATTGTTTGGTTTTTTACATATATCGAAGCTACCTAGGGAACTTAGAAGGTATATGAATGTCTAGGTTGAATTATAACTTGCTCGGAAGGTGAAAAAAAAGTTTTGAATTATGGTGTTGGGTTTGAACCTCCAAGAGGCTTCCTATGTATCCCATTTATATGGGAATAAAATCGCAAATAGTTTGTTTATAAGGACCTATGTCAATGGAGGACAATATATTTTTCTCACAGGGTAGTATGGCCCTTTGATATAATTAATATGGAGAATACTCCTAAAGAGGATTCCCTAAAACAATTTCTGTTTCAATGATAAGTGACTCAAGTCAATGAGATTTATGGGTTTAGTTTAGATATTACTCATATAGAGGATTCCTATATGAAATAGGTTTTTGTTTGGGTCTTAGTCTAAAGGAGGATTCCCTTGGATGAGTATTATTTTGGCTTACTCCTAAGGACGGTACCCCTAGATGAGTTGTTGGATATTATACCATTAATGGTGCCCATATCATGTTTTTCTAATATGGATGGGTCTTATTTCTAAGGAGGAATCCCAAATGATTATTTTCGGGGAATATACCTTAGGAGGAGGCCCTAGTTGGTTGATGAATAATCTTGGAATGAGGCCCAAAATTTTTGGGATTATGTAGAAGTTATGTCCACCAAGAACCTCTATGACCATGTGATTAATTCATGGTGTGAGAAACAAGAAGAAATAAGAGATCTGGAAAACAAAAAAAATATCCTCCTCTAATGGTTGATGAGGCTGATGGTACGGGGTAGATGAGTAGACTTCGGTGCCCATCCCCAATCTGACCGAGTAGCCAAGTGGCGAATAGGAGAAGGAGTGAAAATTTTTGTATGTAATTCTAGGGGATACATCTGAAGAGGATTCCCTAAAAAATTTCATGTAGAATGGAATGAGGATCTCATTCCATGTGGAATGGAAAAGAAAGTGAAATCCTCACCCTCACCGAATGGGGCGAGCGGATCTGGGTCAAAGAGAATGTAAGGGTATGAAAAGATCATAACCCTATAATCTGAGTCCAATACTTCCCGAATACCTCCCCCAGGGTTTGGGTCCTTGTGATCTTGGGAATAAAAATCCATATTCACCGAATGGAATGAAACTATTTTTTAGTATTTGTGTAGGAAAGTTCTTATTGTCGTAATTAAAACCCATATATGAGACACTCTGGTGTGCCCCTATTTATGGTTTATAAAATATGACAACTTCAGTGGAGTTTTAAACATGGTCCCTATTGAGTAATGGAGCCCAATATGAAAAGTCCCTTCCATGGGTGGCTTAGAAGAGGGCTAGATCAGTGGAACACATATGGTAGAGTCTATTAAAACCCAAAGGATGTACTCATAGATAGGATTGGGCTAGCCAATTGAGGCTCAAACGTGTAGACTTGGGTGAGGTGATGGTACCCATGGAGACAAACCACCAAGGAAAAAACGTGGGTGATACCTTGCTCAAGACTTTAGGGGATACAACATGTGTTCTTGGAACTAGATCACACATGTCCATGTTTAACGAAGGATACCTCATCCTAGTGTTCATCAACCATAAGGGAGAGGATGGATCACATAGGTGTTATAAATTTTAAACCCACTGGGGACTCCAATTATCTACCCCCATAATATTATCATATCATGGATTTTAAGGAGTATGTAGGTGGTTTCAGAGGGATTGGGTGAATAAATTGGGAGATCAAAGCATCAGGAGGAAATCCAGATGTTTAGTCCATCCGAATAAAGGCCCAACAGTCCAATTTATAGGAAAATATATAAACATTGGAAAAGGGGAAATTTCCCTTTGGTCTGCCTCATAAAAGTTCCTCACTTATTGATGTGTAGTTCAGTAGCATAGGATAATGAATGTGTACTATACACACCAATGATGTCTGGGGGTACCTACATGAAGGACCTTCAGTGGATTTGTGATCTATTTCCTTCTTCATTTCTTTTATTCTACTTCTTAATGATCATTTCTTTTGAATCCTTTTTCTCCATGTGAATAAATTGAGTGCGAAAATGTCATAAAATATTTACCATATTGAAAAAATATTTTCTAAAGTATATTTAAAATAATGTAATGCATTAAATATTATTGGTAATTGTTTAAAATACCTAAAATATTAAACATTAAATGGGTGGTTGATGTTTTGATCAACCATAAACATCCTTTACGACATTAATTATCAACTAAATTTATTGTTTTTAATTCCACCCAAACATGGTTAGATTTAAATAAAAAATAATCATTATTTAATTTCATAACACCACCCCTCCTCAAATAAAAATAACACCCTCACCACCCCTTTCTTTTAATAAGACTTAAAGTTTTAAAATATATAGTAAATCATGTCCTCTCCACACTCTCAATATCCAAGTGGTGATGGGATCACCCAAAGACCAATTCTTGGTTTCTTAAGGGTTCCTTTAAGGAGGTGATATTGAAGAGAAGGTGTGGACATATTTGACCATAGTCAAACCTGAGGTACGAGTTTCTCATCTCACTTTTACTATATTGAGGTATATTCACAATTCACCACTAATTTATTTTTTGTTATGTATATACTATCATTTGATATATCAAATAATTAATATCATTATAGTTATTTTTGTTAGTTATTAAATTGATGATGATTATTTTTATGTGGAATATGATTCCTCTGATTACAATGTGGTGAAGGAATTCTTAACCAAATATTTATTATTTGAGTTAAAATTTTACATAATTGATTATGTTGTGGTATGATTTATTTTGAAATGACTTTTCATGATCCTATGTTTCATTTATACCTATTTTATGTGTATTAACAACTAATATACATAATAAATTCATTTGAATAATACTCACTTCAATGATATGACATTTTTAAGGGATATTCTTTTAAATATTATCTTTTTAAAATTACCCTTAAAACTGCAGTTGTCTACCTTGTTCCTATTTTATATAATTGTTTTCAAATTTTATTTTACTATTCTTTTATGTTTTTGAATTTCATTTTTTCCCAATCTTTACGTTTTAAAAAATGGTTTTAAAGGATTCCTTTTGTCATTTTTGAAACAATGTTCTTTTGGACTTTTCTATCTAAAATATGGCTGGAATGATATAATTAAAATATATGGAAAGATAAAATATCCCCACTATTAGAATTAATTATTTATTTTATCATTTAATTTAAAATATTACAATGTTATTTTCATATAAAAACTTTTTCTTTTATAATTGTGAGGCTCTTTAGAAATAAATGAATTGAAAATGGAAATGTTATTCTCAATCAATATTTATTTTAAAGGATCTTTTGAAATTATATTCCATATAAGATAACATTAATTTTTGTTAGTTTTGATTTACTAGGGTTATAATATAGGGATACTGTCCATATTAATTTTTTTATTATTAGTTTATGTTTATAACTGAAATATATGTATGAAACTAGTTTTTTAAAACGTGTTATGCTATGATGAAATCTTTATGAAAACCAATTTTGTTTCATTTGTTCTGATATGATTTTGGTTCTTCTAGAACTCATATGTATGGTTTTAATTATGTTAGGGGAGTGACCTATATCTCCCTACAATGTATTCAGTCATGTTTTATATCTCAGGATTAAAATATGAATGAAATTCTATGTCAACATATTTTAGTAAGGTAGGATAGAAATGGAATGTGAAATTTGTTTAATATGAAATGAATGAAATGGAAAGTGAAATCAGTTCAGAAAAATATGACTAAAATGGGAAGATAACTTGGTTTATTAATACATGACTAAAATGGTAAGTGAAATCGGTTCAGTAAGACTGGATTGAAAAGGGAAGTGAAAATAGTTCTATAAAATGTGACTGAAACAGGAACTGAACTCGATTGAGTATAATAGGATTGAAATGGGAAGTGAACCAAGTTTAGGTAGACATGAATTAAATCTGAATATAACTATATTTATTAATACATGACTAAAAAAGATGTGAAATTAGTTATGTAAAACAAGACTAAAACTGGAAGTGAAATCAGTTCAGTAAGACATGACTAAGATGGGAAGTGTGCTCAGTTCAGTAAAACATGACTTCAACTAGGTGTGAACATGTTTTAGTAAGACATGGATTGAATTGGGTGTGAACATGGTACTAATATGGGATTTGAAAAAAGAGTTAATGATATACATTAAGGGCCTTTTTCCTCTATGATGGTCTTTGGAGTGAACCATTACTAATATGATAGTTTGGGGAGTGAATGCTTTACAATATGAGGAATGTGATTATGTTGGGGATTGTATTGTCTCCAACATATGAGGTGGATCATCTGATAGAGTCCCATTATAAGATTTAGAAACCATCCTTGACTTCTAAGGGAAGGATGTTATATGGTTATGTTTATTCCATAATTCCATATCATATGCCAATGTAATACTCTCATGGATTAGGTTCTTTTTTGTTTCAAGTCTTATGAACTTCTATAATTTATTCCATGAATTAAGATTAGGATATTTGATTTGATGGTTATAATTTTAAAATGTATTGTTCATGTTCTAAAGCCCTTATTATAATTTTAAGAATGATACCTCTCTCATTAACCTTCACTGGGCATATGAGATCAACCTTTTCTTTCGTTTCTTTTCCCTAGTTTATAAGGAAATATGATAATTGAATTTTTTATTGAATGTTTTAATTTCAATAATATTGATGACCTATTATGAAATATTATGAGCTAGGTACAGGGGGAGATAATTATGATCATTTTGAATAATATTTTTATGAACACAAGTTTGCATGAGTTTGTCCTAATTCTCTAAAAATCTTAACCATAATGTTTCTCTAGTATGTAAGTGATAAAATATATCTATCTGATATTGTAGAATTTGAAGAAAAAAATTGGGCCACACTTAGAAGAATCAAATCCCTAAATGTAATGTCTATGATTTTAGCACCGAATCTCAAAGTGCGTGTTTTGGGATATTATATTTGTTATTAGAGTATGGTTCAAAAAAATTTCTGTGTCTGATATTTTATTAAGAGTAAACTATTTCATCAAGGGTTTATAATTTTATGTTTTTTTCATTATTTAAATGTCTTTGAAACCCATTTTTAGTCTTTATTTTATGAAATTTATTGTGACTAATAGAGTTTTTTAGAGAAATGAATGTTTATGGTAAATACTTATTAGGATGTAAAATGAAAGGTATGAGATTAACTTGGAGGTTACAACATTTCAATAATGTTTAATATATTAATTTTGAGGTTATTTAACAAATTTTATTAATTTTATATGGGTTATTTTTATAAATTTTTAAAAAAGGACAAATTTAAAGATGGGTGACAAGTCTTCACATCCGTCAAGGTCATGGGGATTGGACCCACAAACAAGGAGTGACAAAGATGTGTCTCCTACGATTAAAGTAGGTGATTTCTTGGATATTTTAATTTTCTTATAAAATATTTGATAGTTGAAGGTTATGTTGTTTTTTTGAAATATAGATTTGTTCATTATTAATAAAAAATGTATTGTAAATTGATTTAGTGATTTAGTGATCAATATTATTTCTTAAAATATTCTCTATTTTACGAACATAAGGATGTGATTAGGTAGACGTATCCTCATATGTTTATATCAGAGTAAATTTATTTATGTTGAAATCATGTTTTGGGGTAGATTTTAACACCCCAAGATTTTATGGTTTGTGTCCTTTTAAATAAATTTAATCTCTGTAATAACTAATGTTGCAAAGGACACCAAGCATAAATGAACTCTAAAATATAATTGTTCTTACATAGACATTATAAACTAGCCATGAAATTAAAGGGTATGAATATTAATAACATTATAATGAAATATATATTTATTTAATTTAAAATTTAAATATATTTATGTTTAGGATATTTTCACATTATTTTTAGTAATTTCATTTTTGTTCGTCAAATATAAGTTTTCTTCAAAAATAAAATTTTAATTTTTTCTTAAAGAAAATAAATTAATTTTTTTTGAAACTTTTAGAAAATATATTTTATAAAATTAAAATAATTTTTGGTTTTTGATTTTAATATTATTTTATTATTACTTTTTGATAATTTTATGAAAATATTAAATTTTCCGTGGGTATAGAAAATTACCAATTTTTATAAAACTCTCAGTTTCTTTTTATTTAAAAGAGGTTTTATGAAATTATATTTATCTCAAATTAATATAAGTAATTTTTAGTTGGATATAATATAATTAATTACATTGAAAAAATATTTATTCTTTATTTTTTTGTTAGTGCATTTTTGGGCTTAAAAACACATTTTCTCAATAAACTGGTTTTCTTTGCGGTTTGATGGTTTAATTTTCAATTAATTTTCGATACGTATATGTTTATATTTTTTAAAAATATATTCCAAATTTATAATCACCAAGTAAAAATTAGGTTATAAGGTCATTTTCCTTTTTTCGATTTTTTTTTACAATTGTAGAAAAAAGATTGACCGTAGTGTAGGTAAAATAGTGAAACATGTTTTTGTTAAAAGGTAAATGATTAAAATTCCTATAAACAATAAAATTAAATGGGTAATTAATGTGTTTTTTTTACCATAAATATATTTTAAAATATTATTTATCATCCCAATTTTTTGAATTTAACACCACCCAAATTTGGACGGCTTTTGATATACAATTATCATTATTTAGTCACATAAAACCACCCTCCTCAAGTATAAATACCACCCTAACCACCCCATTCTAATTAAAAGGCAAGAAGCTTTTAAAATATACACCAAATCATCTCCTCTGAAGTCTATCCACGTCTAACTCCTCATGGTATCACCCAAATACTAATTAAAAATTCCATAAGGGGTCTTTTAAGGATATAATATTTAATAGGGGGTTTGAACAAGTTTTTTAGAAGTCAAATTTGAGGTATGAGCTTCTCATCTAATTTTACTTCTTTGAATAATATTCATTATTCATCAATTATATATTTTTTCTCGTTTATATACTTCCTATTCATATTACATATAATTATTCTCTTTGTATTCACGGTATTAAATGTTTCATTTGATAATTAATACATTTATAAGGAAAATGATTCGACTGATTAATAAGTTGTAAGAGAAAGTGTTATCTAATTTCAATTTATTCGGTTAAACATATAATAAATTTGTTATTTTGTTCTATGTATATGTTTGAAATGAATTTGTATTATCTTATGTTGTATTTTAAATTATTTTAAATTGATTTAAAGTTGATACACATAATTTATTAAATTCATTAATTATCACATCAATGATATAATATTTATAAGGGAATTTCTATTAAAAATTATCTTTTAAAAATTTCCCTAAAAAGTCACTGTTTCAACCATGTAAATATTTCCATAAAATGTTTATGAATTTTTTTTACTATTCTATTTTGATTTTTTAAATTCACTAATGTTTGATTTTTCATAACATGGTTGAATATATAATTTTTTCATTTTCTCAAGAAGTTTCATTGTGACTTTTCTCATAAAAATATGGAAGGAATGTTTTTTTAAATTATAGGTAATGAGAATACTTTCCCACTATAAAGACACTTTAAGAATTTTATTTTTCCTTTACAAGAATACATAGTTCTATTCAATATAAATGTTTCCCTTTATAATTTTTCATATAATTAAAAATAAATTAATTGAAAATAAAAATTGTTATTTCTATGAATTATTTCAAATGATCTTTGAAAATTATTTTTCATCTAAGATAAATTTATATGATGTTACCAATTTCATAATAGGGTTATTATTCAAGGATAATATCCTTATTATTTTTATGGTTGGTTTTTGTTTATGATGGTATGCTATTTTTAAAACCTATTTCTTTTCAATGGGTAATGCTATGATGAAATTTTTATTGAACCTAACTATTTTTCATGTGTTATTAATATGATTTATGTTATTCTAATATATATATGTATGGTTTTAATTATGTGGAGGGTGGGACCTATATATCCATCTAATTAATTGGGTGATGATTTATATCTCATGGGTAAGAAATGAATGAAATAAGAAGTAAAATCGGATCAGTAAGACATGAAAAAATTAGGAAGAGAACTCGATGTCGTAATATAGGACTGAAACAAGATGTGAAATTAGTCTAATGAGAATAGACAAAAATATAAAGTTAAATAGGATTATTAATATAGGACTAAACTAGAATGTGAACTCGATTCAATAATAAAATACAAAAAAAATATGTAAACTCATTTTAGTATGATATAAATGAAAGAAGACGTGAACATGGTTCAGTTAAACCTTACTAAAATGAGAAGTGAAATTTGTTCAGTAAGACATGAAAAATTGGAAAGTTAACTTGGTTCAGTAAGACATCACTAAAAGGGAAGTGAACTCAGTTTACTAAGACATGAATAAAAAAATAAGTAGAATAATTTTTTTAAGACATGACTTCAATGAGTTGTGCACTCAGTGCAGAATGATAGGACTTGAATAAGGAGTGACCTCGGTATAGTATTACATGACCGGAATGGGGAGTAAACTCAAATCAATATGGTAAATTTTTATCTATGATGATCTTGTGATTGAACCATTACAACTATGTTGGGTTATGGAGTGAACACATTCCAATATATGGAAAAGGAAACCACTGGGGTTGGGGATGTGTCTAGCCGATGTGGTGTAGCAACCCAAAAATTTCCTTCATATGTTTTGGAAATGAGCACTGACTACAATGGGTATGATTTGATATGATGATGTGTATTCCATAATTCCATGTCTTATACAGGGGTTATTCCCTCATGGATCCTGTTCTTTTATGTTTTATGTATTATGAACGTGAATAATTTATTCCTAGGCTCAAGATTATTATCTTTCGTATGCATGGTATAATTTCTATAAATTATTTTCATTATCTTATTCCTTTATGATTATATTATGATTGATATATCCCCGTTTTACCCTTACTGTCAATCTAAGCTCACCCATTTCTTATTTTACATATCCCCATGTTCTTAGGAACATATTAAATGAAATTTTTATAGAATAATTTCAAATGAATTATGTTTTTGAGAAGTTATGAAATAGTAAAATATGGGTATACAGGGATATAATTTTGATCATTGTGAACCAATTGTTTATAAACCCATATTGTTAAGGCTAAATCCTAATTACCTAAAACTATAAACCTAAATGGTCCTTGGGTATTTAAGGGATACAATATTTCCATTTGAAGTTATAATATTTGGGGGGGAAATTGGGTCACATTTATCAATATCAAAGATAGAAATAAAATTTCTATGTTTTTATCATTGAATTAGAATGTGGATAGAAAACCTGGTAGAATTATTCATATGTGAGAGGGAGGGGAGTGAGCTCCTTTGTGGCTTACATTCAAAATATCTCATGAAAAATATTCAATATCAATACATTTACTATGAAATATTTTTTATAACTACCCCACAGTATCCAGATAACCATAATAGAATAATTTTTCAATATCATAAGGTATAGTTAATTTAGAATAAACAACCCTTTTAGGATCTTACCGTTAATTCTATAAATAAAAATTTATCACCATATTGAACCTTTCTTATGAGGATTATTTTTTCATTTTCTTTTATATTCATTTATTCATAAATTTTTTAATTATTAAAATATTCTCTCTATAATTTATCAACTTATTTCAATTGAAATTTTAGTTGTTCTCCAACTTTTTAATTTTCATTTTCAAATAATTTATAATGTATAAAGATTTATTCTGGAGATAGAAATGGAGGTAACATATATAAATCCAAGATTAATAAACAAAAAACCTAAATATATTTCATTAATTATTTACTAAACCTCATAAATAGTCACACAATCCATGGACTAAAAGGTTTAGTGACATGGAGACTAGCTACAAAAAAATCTTATTTTACAACACTTATGAAAATTTATCCATGACCGTTATCCTCTAGACCATTTCTATAAATCTCATAAGAAATAATCATCTTAAAAAACTAGGGAAATGAATTATAAGAAAGAAAGATCTCGAATTATCTTCAATGTAGACATATTAACCATTCAAAATGGTTAAATCAAAAATATTATAGAAAATGTGGGTAATGTATAAATTTCAAATAAATAGACCATGAGATCATTTGATAAAATCATAAAACTAGATTGGGCATTAAGGATCATTACATATGAATGTAACCCAAAAAGGTCATCAAAACATGGATCAGAAACATAAAATGATCAGAATAGAAATACATATGAGTGTAGAATATATATAGAACATGTAATATCATAAAAATTTGTCATATATAAAAAATAAATCATATTTATAGAATTATGGACACAAACAAAAGCATCAAAACACATTGTGAAAAAAATCATAGTGCTTCCACCATTTATTATTGTGAAAAAATCAATTTATCTCTATAGAAAATATTCTCATGAGATAGAAAAAAATAACCAATGTATTTGAGGGTAACATAAGTCCAAACTCATTATTATACACATACATGAGATCCACTTAAAATAATTTCATTCATCTTATCATAAATAACCCATGGGGAGAAAATATGGTTTCATAAATTTTCTAAATGGTATATCATAAAATAGCATGATCATTTGATACTAATAACATGATCAACCCAAAAGGGAATACCTTGGTTTTTTTATGAAAGATTAAATTATTTGTGATGATTCATTTTAAAATTAAGAATAATTTACAAAATTTATGTTTCAAAAATAATATTATTATCAACTAAAAATAGTGATTTTTTGAGTCACAATATAGAAAACATTTTTAATAATAAATTGGAAAATCATAAAACAATTCTATGAAATCAAAATTCAATAATGATTACATTAAATTAATTAAATCAGATATCTAATTCTTATTACAAGAAAAATTATATATTATCCTTAAATTAAAACTCCCGTGAAATATATGAAAGTAGATGTATTTAAAACTATTATAATTAAAAATAAATTAAAACCATCATTTTAAAATATAAAGAAATATAAGGACAATTGTAGATAAAAAAGTTTGTGTTTCCATTAGGTAATCTAGGACATTGGTTTGAAGTTAAAATATGCATATATTGGGAAAATTCGATTAGAAGAGATGATAATTATATTCATGAAAAATTAATTTCCACAAAATAGTAATTTTTTCGAGGAAGATGAATTCTGTGGGAAGCGTGATTTTAAAAAACAATATGGTTCAAATAAAACATAAAATTATCTTATGTTACATACTATCATACTTGAATAGTTTTTATTAAAAGATAAGTGATTATATCCTGAGGAAACTATTTGAGTCACAAAAACCCCTTACCTTTACTCCAACATTGATGAATGCACTCTCATATCTTATATAAATATAGATATCACAATAACATATTTTAGATACCTATTCATTTCAATTAAATTTTATAAAATGAATTAATAAATATTTAACACATATTTATAGGTTTGTTATCATCTACTTTCAGAATAGGGAATATGAAAACATGATTATTTTAAACTTGTTTTGTAACTATGGTGTTGTTATCCATTATTATCTGAATGTTCATACTTACTATACCACACTAGTTATGGGAAATTATGTTTTGAAATAATATATATATTACTAATTTCATTTCTTAATTGTATTTATATCTATTTTGGGAGATTAAAATGAAGACGATCTCATTTTGGTGAGTTCAATTATTAAAAGTTGACATATCAATAACATCATTAGATATTAATATTTTAACTCTGAAATAATTTTTTACATATTGAATAATATATTATTACATTTTTTCCATAATATAACACTGATTATTCATCCATGGCATATAGATTACAACATCACTAATTTAGAAGGTAAAAATGATCTAAACAAGAGGGTGTTATAATTATTGAATGAGTAAGAGAACATTGTTTAAATATTATAATATAAAATTTAATGAATCCTACAATTTTCACAGGTATCATATATATTAATTATACTCATTTTTATTACTATAAATGATTGTTGGTTATTAAAAATGAAATTATTTTGTTCATAGAGGTGGTTGTCCCCACATACACACAATTAATGATCCCATTTTTCAATCAATAGAAGGAATTATGGTATATGAAAATGGACATTTCATAAATTTTTCTATGATTTAGAAAAAGGATTTAGTCATTTTCAGGAACCGGCCAGGATTCACTTGTACAATGAAACCTGATACAACAACGACTTGTTATAAAGGTGATTTGTGATCCCCACATAATGGTGATGAGGACTTGAAGTTATACAAGATAAAACGTGGAATGATATTTCTTTATAAATAGTAGTAGAAACATTTACAAGATATTATTCTAAAAAGAAAAATCTATAAAAAGAATTATACCATAATTTAAAAAGTTATAAAAAAGCCAAATTATAACATCATATTACCATAATGAAAGAAGATAACAACCCAACTCCCATCAAACACATTAGCTCAAATCCTAAAGATCAAAAGCAACCAACACCACCAAATGTATTATTCCCCTTGCTCAAATCTGGAAAGAGGTAATAAAGAAATTTGTGAAGTCACATGTTGTGTGTGAGTAAAAACACATTCATGGTCCCACCAAAGATTCTATAATATGATTTCAAATTTTTTAACAAAATAATTTATTTAATTTTTTTGAAAAGGGACAATATTACAAAATGTAAATTTAAAAAAAATCATATGATACATTTTAGTGATTGAATTATTTCAAACAATGGAATAATATACATTTTATAAAAATCAGTTTATATAAACTAATAGGGCATGTGTAAAATAATTTACAAAAAATGAAATTTATATATCAAAATAATGAAAAAGGAATAACATGGTCATATTCCACTTGGTATGATATTTCAGGATTATAGGATCCTAACGTGCAAGAATAGGTCATTACAGAAATATGTGTATACATGTCCCTCTTACACCGGTTAAAGCAAACTCATCATTATTTCATCGATGATGTTGCATGCAATATATGTATTGTTATATTTTAACATATTCAATAGACTTTTCCCAAATAAATCACTAACTACATAGGTTTTCATGTTCTCTAACAAAAATCAATAATGGGAAATTTATTTCCAAACATTTCAAAATGATATTTAAATAGTTTTTCAATTTCAATATTTTATGTTCCCTTTAAAAACCAAAATGGTGTTTTAAATAAAATCATTCCCTTTTCTAGGATAAAAAATGGGTAATTATTAAAATAATTTAATCCATTTTCTAAAATATAAACCTAAAATCAATTTTAGAAATATATTTTTTATCACCCTGGTATTCAGTGAAATATTATTTTTTGAATTAATTTAATCTTTTCATTTTTTTTCATTTCCAATAATATTGAATTTTGAATATTTTATGAAATAACAGTGTTTGGATTGCCTTATACTCTTAACCAAGTTAATCATACATTATAATCTTGTATTAAATTAATTTTTTTGTACACACAACACTATGTTTTCTTTGTGTTACCTTAAATACCAAGTCCCTTCTATATCATGTGTTACACGCAGGGTCGACATTTTCTGGACTACAGGATAATATTAATAATATTATCAAAATATTATTGTAGCTACCACATAACCTTTGAAATGGAATTTTAAATAAGAATAATTTTTTTGAATATGGATTATAACAGTATATAAAATGAATCCTTTGGTTATCAATTAGTATAAGTGAAATTATGAACTAATTGAAAATAAAGAAAATAATTTTCGTCAATTTTTTTTTCTATGTAAAAAAAATTTAATCTCAACAAAATTAAACTAACAACTTTGGATTAATTTTTGAAATAAAATTTATATATAAAACATTAATTCAATATTTTTCATACTAATCTAATAAATTATATCATTGTAATTTATGAATAATCAAATTTTAGGAATACAACGATGCATTTTTATAGAAAGAATGTTTACTACATTTTAATATAAACCCTATTTTAAATATTATTTCAGAAACATTAATCATTTTTTGACAAAATAAAATTCATTTTTGAAAGTGGAATATCCAAATTTTCCTTGGGTGAATTTATTTTGTGTTTTTCTATGAAGTTTAATTTTATAATTAATACTTAATAACAATAAATTTTTATTCATAACTATTTTTCAACAAATTTACTTATGATGATAAGTTATATTTTTTATTATTTTCAATGTTTATTTCAATAAACTATAAAATAGTTAATCCAATTAAGTTCATCAAAATCAATTCAACTTTGAAATTTGACATAAAAACATATCAAACCTTTGAAAAAAATTTCGTTACAAACATTTTATGTCATCCCATCCACAAGATAAAATTTAAATTAATTTCTTCCAATTATATGATTGGTGTTTTGGAAAATGGATTCAGTATTTGTGATAATAATTATTTATTTTTCTTATAATGTTATATTAGTTTTTTAGAAAAATATTAGTGATTTTTTTTAATAATAATTAGAGTGATTAAGATAAACATTAGCTCAATAAGGGACTAAACTATAATCATAAGGGAAAAAATAAGCTAGAAACATTTCCAAAAATCTATTTTACAGCCATATATCTACCCTATCGTCTTTTTTCTATAATTTTTTCCATTACTGGATCTAATTTATAACAGGAAAACATCAGGGGCATTCTCTTTTAAAAAATTTACAAGAATTCCACTCCTCCTCCACTATAATAATAAACTCACCCCTCACACATATTTACACATATAAATCATTTTTTTCTCCAGAAATGCTACTCAAACAATCTCCCAAAATCATTTCCTTCATCCTATAATCCTCCCATTGTGAATAAATTCATCCAAGGATGCCCTTTGGTTCACACTAAGGGTATTTCCCCAAAGAAGAGGTAACATGCTTCCTTAAGCACTGTGGTTTTACATTCCTTCTCCACTCATTCAATTATCCATATTACATGATTATATAAAAACCTCAGAATCCTAAATTTTCTTATATTTTTTTATTCTAAGGGTTTGTCTAGTACTTAAACACACATCCATGTAATGGGTAAAAACATACCTTTCTTGTATAAGGCGATCAACCACCTCAAAAAACGATGTTGTTTTTTTCCTTTACCAACTTTAATGGATGATAATTATGATGTAAAATATCATTTTATATGATATTTATGATATATATGATTTCATTATACTTCTTTAATTATTTTATAAAATATATATGCATGCTTTTCATTTTATATAAATGTGATGACTTTGTTTGTGGAATTTTGGTCTACGGTCTACTTAAAAAGATGTTATATGTTCACACAATACATGGAATATATTATGTTTTGTTTTAGTGAACAAATATTATATTTATGACATCTTAATTATATATTAATTATATTATATTTAAAAATATTTAATTTACTATATTTATTTCAATATTACATGAAAATAGAAACAATGTTCATGTGTTTATAAGGCCTACCATCTTTATGGATACCGTATTCCATTATATATTTAAATATTTTATTTATTTTTATAAATTTTTTATATAAAAAATATGTATCATATATACATAAATTTTTACCTTTTTTTAATAATTAAATCATTCTCTAATTTATATAATCAAGAATAATATGTAAAAACTTATACAAAAAATAAAGGTGATATTACATGAAATGTAACATTGACATGGATTTATTAATATAAGGGTAATATAGAGTAATAAAAAACCATTTATTGTGTTAGATATAAGAATATGGTTTTGTACTAAATTTATTATAATCTTATATTTATTATATTTTATTTTTGAACATGTATGAAAAAATTCAAGTCTTCTAGTATGGGAATTTGATTTCACTTTTTATTTCTGTCAGATACATTCCTTATTCACCACTCGTTTATTTTATGTGATGTGTTTACATCAGAAGGATTTATTCTATGATTTTTAAAAATATATTTCTTGTTTATTTTCATATCTATTTTAAAATCTTTCTTTCATGGTATTGATGATTCAAATGATACCAAATTGACAATGTAATTTTTTCTAAATTTTCATTGTTTGAGACACATGCCATGTAATGAACCTATTTATTATATGAGGTGTTTATACTATATTTTATAGGATAAATCATCAATCAAATTATTTTAATTATATATTAATCTTTTTTTAATGTAATTACTTCCATTGTATTATTATTAAATTTTAACAAAGAAGTAACATTTTTTAGCTACAATATCATCATTTATGAGGGTTCATTATGATTATGCTTCCATTGATGATATATTATAATAAATACCTCCATAAAACTATTGAATTTTATTTTCATATTGTTGTCTATGATATATTCATGTATTATTACCATTTTTAACTATTTTTACTAAATATAACAAAGAAATCATTTTTATAAAAATATGACATTATTTATTTCAGTCAGAAAGCAATGTTCTATAAAGACCGTGTTTTCTAAAAATGGTATTCAAAGATGTTTTACTTTTAATAGGTGTTTTAATCCTGTTATATCCTCTTTCATAGGGTTACAAGGGAAAAGGTTTTTTAAAATATTTTCTATCATTCATTATAATATTTCAATGTATTTTCAAATTAAAAATTATTCTAAATATTTATAATATTCCATTATATGTTTCCAAATATATTTTAAATGTTTTTTTTCAAAATTAATTATATTTCAAAGATAATTAGTCAAATAAGAAACAATATTTTCCCCAATAAATTTATTAATTGATTGGAAGGATTAGATTTTTTGTTTTTGAAGTGTTTTTATTGAGTAATTTATTTTTAATATGTTGTATTTTTTAAAAGGTTAATTTCCAAAAAACCGTTATTTTCCATAATAAATGATACAAGGTATCTTCTAAAATCATTCTCCATATATTACTTAATCCTTCTATATTGTTTGTGTTTTATTTGAGACATGATCCTCGAATTCGATTCATAATATTTCTATGAATGGATTTTTTATGGCATGATGTTTTTCAAAAATGTTTTTTCTATCATGGGTAATATACTCATGAAACCCACATCTTTTCGTAGGTTATGATTCATGTAATTGACAATGAAAACTTAAATTTTCCACATGTTAAGATATGGTTGCATGTTTATGACTCCCATTTTATTTCATGGGTTATGATAAGATTTTTTATGATTTTGAGGAAAATGTATGCATAATTTAATTATGATATCGGTGGTACCTATATCTTCATAAAATTAATTGGGTAATTATAAGTTGTAAATGATCTCAATGGGTACACGGGTTATATTCCATGAAAAAAAAGACTTTATACGAGTTGTAGCCCAAGACCAATAATAAGAGGGTACATGGGTTGTAGCCAATGCTTGAAAATAAGTGGGTAAACTGGTTGTATCCCAAGGCCAGAAATAAGATGGTACACAATATTTTAGTGAAATCCTAATAAAGTTACAGGGGGTGAGTCCAATTCCTAACATGTTAGGATAGTCCTAGTTCGAATACATTAAATAATATTTTTTATGCTTATGCATATGACAAAAATTTTATATCATTTTACTCAGTTACGACTTCATGGAATATTCTCTTGATTACCTTATGATTTATGTTTTATGAAATACTAATATTTATTCCATGGATCAATATTATTATATTTGAAATATAGGGTGCGATCATAAAATTATATTCTCATGCCCACTTACTATTATGTTCATTTTATGCTTAAATACTTCTTTTATTTACCTTTACTGAGAATTCGATCTCACTGCTTTCTGATGTTTCCTTTCACTAGGTTATGAAGAATGGTTTTATATAAAAGTATTGAAGGGGTAGATCTTTGAGGGAAATATGGAAGATCGTTCTATAAATTATAATATGTTGTTCCATGTTTCTGAAGACAACGAACTATTACAGTCCTCAGATATGTAATTTTGTAATATACTAAATATTCATCTATATTTATATAATATCCATGTATGTTAAGACTGGGTCACAATAGTTGGCCTTAATGGAAAGGATTAGTTAACCTTTAGAAACAAAGATATAAAAAAATTAGTTATATACCAAGGGATATTTCTAAAGATATATCTAGGGATGTCTCTATGGATAAGTATATGGATGAGGATAATTATAAGAAAATGTATCTGAATTTTGGTAGAAGATTAAGTAAGGGGTTTCATAGAAATAAATATTAATATAGATACTACAAATGGATTTGGATCTTGCACAGATGTACTTAGGGGTTTCAACTTCGAAGAGTTGCATCATGCATGACTTGAGCATAACCTAGTAAATGACAATGGGCCTCCCTTCACACCTCCTTTGACATTCCCTTGGGATTTGAATTGGGAATTCACAAACTCGTTATAAGCTCTCATGAAGGATTTACGTAACATATGACTAAGAATAACCTAGGATAAACCTAATGTCTCATATATAAAAATAATTATGATCCGTGATTTACGAACCCTATAATTAAAGTTTCATGATTATGTCGTTTTATATTTTGATAAGATTTTCTCTTCCAATTATTTCTTGTGTTAGTTAGTGGATAGAACATAAAGGAATTGTGTTAATTATTAATTAAATGTACAATGAAATGACTAACCTTTTGGTACACAAAATGATATAGGAGAGGTAATAGAGGACGTTATTGTTATGCTCATTGAACATTCCCAAGATATGAAACATGTCGAACATAAAAATGAGAAAAGTAGGGAACAACATTCTATTGAGTCCTTCATGAGGAAATTTACACATTATTTTAGTGGTTCTATAGATCTACTAGTTTTTGAGTAATGGATAAATACCACAGAAAATATATGTTCCATTATTCATTATTTAGAGCATGAAAAATTAAATTTGGTTGTTTATCATTTGGAAGGTGAAGAAGATCCATGGTAGAAAATTATTAAAATCTTGAGGAAACAAGAAGAAATTAAATCTTTTGAAAGGGACGTTTTTATGTGGATATTTATAACTATTTTCTTACCTAGTATTCTATGAAAAATTATAGAGAAGTAATTCTGAGAAATTAAATATTTGGATGATGAACTTATTGTATCCTATGTAAAAAAATCTACAATACTTCCAAGGAAATACTTAGGTATTATCAATCATCCCAAAACTAAGGATGACCAGTACATTAATGTATTAAAATTAAATCACCTAAGGGAATTATCCATATCAGAATTCGGATTGTATGAAGTGATTTTTTGATGAACTATTAAGGTTTAAATGGATGATATATTTATGTATCGACCTCATGGAGTGGATAAAAATTTAAAAGTGGAATTCGATGAATAATCTAATAACTATGGAGGAAAGATGAAAAGTTATCTTATATGATCAAAGTGTGGGAAGAGACATGTATGGAATTTTCATAATTTTATAATTAAATGTTTTATGTGTGAAAATGATTGATATCTTGTGGTTGAGTGATTAATTGATTGGAGAAAGTTATCTAATGATAAAAATAATAATAGAGATCCATATAATACAACCACCACACTTAAATGTTTCAATTGAATGGAGTTTATTCATTTTTCTAAAATGTTCCCAAATCCAAGGCATAATAATGTTGATCAATGCCATCAATTTCTAAAGAAAAAGGAGAAAGAAAAATCTTATTCAATCACTATGGATTAGTAGAATAATGATAATTAGGGAATATTAATCCTTCTCTCATTTTTTGGTGATTTCATGTTTGATTCTGTATGAATAAGCCCAATTAAAATATTATAGTTCATCCTTTGTAGAAATATCATGTGATTATATCCGTCTATATAGATATATTATAATAAAATCATGTTTCATATTCTATAGGTACATGGATAGACAAACATTTCCAATTAAAATGTTTTTTATAAGATAAAATCATATATATGAAATAATTGATAAATTGTATTATGGAAGGGCTGCATGGAAAACATTTTGTGAAATGGATCTACTTAAAATTTAGATTTTTTTTTAGATTAATGTGTTACATCACTATAAAGATATTTATTCATATTTCATAACTATTTCTTAGAATTTTTATATATGGAAATATGGAATGACTTATTTTTCTATTTATAGACCTCATAATCTTCTAATACATTTGGAATGAAAAATTCACCATCATTTCACAGAATAAGAGATGAAAAGGAAATTTATCAAGAAAAAAAGGTTTTTATTATGATGAATAAAGTATGTATATCTTATCAGGTAAATTATTCATATATATAAAAAGGGTCTTGAAATGAAATTTTATTACATTATAATCAATTTTGATGATATTGATGACCTTTTTCAAGCCTCTTTCGGTTTTGGATTTGTGATTGTTAACTTTTTCTTAATAAAGTTCTCTATCTCTCTCCATCAGAACAAGATAGTTATATTTATCTTTCATTTCCATGTTTTCACTTTCGATCTATGTTCTCCTAGGTGGAAACTGATTTATGTGTTACTTTGGGTAACTGTTATGTTTCCAATCTATAATTTTTAAAATAAATTTTAGTATTCATTTTTATTATGTAGGTTTCTATGAATAGGGATTTTATGTATTAAAACATTGATAAAATAGATGAATTTTGAGGGACAAATTCATTTTATTGGGATTAGAATGTAACACCTAGGGATATTAGGATTATTTTCAACTAGTTTAATATTTTCAATATTTTTCATTTCACACAACACTGGATATAGATTTTTATTAAAAAAAATCACTAATTTTGGGATTCATTATACACAACACCAAGTTAATACTGTGTTACACACAAGACATATATTATCATTCATTACACACAACACTTTTTTTGGTTTTTTTACACATGATGATGTGTCCCTACAATACATTATGTTACAAACAAGGTCGATTTCTACCGAAAAACATGATATAAAAAATATTAGTATTAAAATATTATTATCGATACCACATATCCATTGAAAAGGATGTTACGAATAAAATTAATTTTTCTTTGAAATTATTATTCAAACTTTTATATAAAATGAATCATTTGGTTATCAATTAATTTATTTTTATGTAAGAACTATTTGAAAATAAAGTCATTACTTCACTAAGAAATATAATTTCTATGTACATACAAAATATTATCATACTAAATTAAAATTACACTTTTTAAAATCTATATAATATAATTTATATATTATATATCTAAATAATATTTTTTATACTCATCCAATATATTTGATAGGTATAAGATAAGAATAAATCCAATTTTATCAATAAAATGATATATTTATCTAAAAGTTAATTTTAATTCCTTTTAAAGGAGATCCCATTCTAGATATTATTATTAACACTTTAATAATTTTAATTTTAAAAAATAAATATAATTTTTGAATATATAGTATCAAAATATACGTTGCGTGAGTTTGTGGTATTTGTATGAGAAATTTTATTTCATGATGAACAGTTAAGAACACTAAATTTAAATTCAAAACTTCATTTTCTTAAAATTTATTTTTAAAAATAAATAATATTTTTATTTGTTTTAATGGTTAATTATACAAACTAAACAAAAAATTATCCAATTTAGGTTATTGTAATTAATTTATCTTTGAAATTTTACAATAAACATAGAAAACATTTGAATATTTTTACATTTAAAACATGTGGTGTCGTCCTGTCCGTGTGATTATATTTAAATTAATTTCTAAATATTTTGTTATTTAAATAATGATAAATGTATTAAATATTTATTATAATATTAATTTAAAATGTTTAATAATAGCAACATAGTTTAAGACAAAACTATCTGTTAATGTTATTGAAATTAATTACTACAATTAAGAGCAAAATAAGCTTAATAAGGGACTAAAACATTATCATAAGGTCCAAAATGACCTAGAAACTTGTCCAAAATCCATTTAATGGAAATATGTTTACCATATAATCCCATTTATATAATTTCATTAATTTTGTTATCCACTTTATATGGAAAAAAGGGGGTGGAAATGCCTTTTAATAATTTTACATGAATTCGACACCTACTACACTATAAAAAGGTCCTCACCCTCTCACTTACTCAGACAACTCAATACCTTTGACTCAATAAAAACATGATAAACTAATCAACAAATATCCCTTAATTAATCATTAAATATTAAATTTGGGAAAATATATATCCATGTAATCCCTTTGGAGAAAATCAATAGAAATTATCTATATAAGATGTAACATCCCTCTTTAAGATCATTAGATTATTTTTCTCTCCAATACATTGATTATCCTTATTATATGATTATTTAATAACCAAAGTATCCAAAATGTTCTTATATTTTTATATTATACTTTCTATACTAACACTTACACACACATCCATCTAATGGGTAACGAACGTACTGTTCTTGGGTAAATCGAACTACAACGTCATGAAATGATGTTCATTGTTTTTTCTCTACCACCACTCATGGTGGGAATTATGATGGTCATTCATATATTATATTATATATAAGATAATTATGATTTATTTATGATTCATTAATTATTATAAAATATATACCTTCATGATTACCATTTTGAGAGAATAAGATAACATCATTTGTGGAATTGGGGACTACCGCCTCCTTAAAGGTATGCAATTCGTTTACACGTTACATGGAATGTATTAAGGGTATTTTTAGTGAACATATATGAATTATGACCTAATAATTAAACTTAAACTATATTATATGTAATCATACATTTCATTTATTTTATTTCTTTCAATATTATCTGAAAATGGAGACAATGTTCTTGCATACATGTGGCCTTCCGTCTCCCTGAACTGTGTATTCCATTTTATATATCGATTTTTTATTTATGGTTATAAAAATTTATTTTATGAATATATATGTTATATAATACATTTATAACATTATATAAATATTTAAATAATTACCTATGTTAAAGTATCAATAATAAAATGTGAAAACATATACGACAATCCAAGCAAATATTACCAGAAACATAACATTAACATGGAGTTGTTAATAAATGGGAAATATAGAGTCATAAAAAACCAAGTATAGTGTCAGATATAATAAATTGGTTATTTGGTAGATTTTTAATAGATATATTTTTACTATACAACTGTTTTCAACTTGTACAGTGAAATTCAAGACTTAAGGTAATCAAATTTCATCTAAATTTTTAGTTCTCTAAGAATGGTGACTAATTCCAAATTAAATTATTTTTTATCATTTATAAACTGACCATGAATGTATTCTATGATTTCTATTTTTAAAATTACGGGTATTTAAATTTCAATTTGATGCTATTTGTTTCACGAGGTTTATGTTTCGAAAGTTACAAAATTGATAATGTAAATTTTTCTTAATTTTCCTTCTTTGAGACACATGTCATGTTAATAACATATGTTTTCTTATGAGGTTTATATAATTTCATTGACATGTTATATCATGAATATACATTTTTCATGATGATTTTATCTCTATTTAATGTAATTTTTTCCATTTTATTATGATTCAATGTTACTAAAGTGGTAACTGTTTATAGCTATAATATCATAATTTATAGGGATTGTTTATGAATTATAATCAGTTGATGAAATATTATAATCCATATATAAATAAAACTCTTTAATTTTATTGTCTGATGGTTATCTAAGATATCATCACGTATTAGTACCATTTTATGACAATTTTGTACTTAATATAATTAATAAATTTTTTTTAAAATATGACTCTATTTCTTTCATTCTGAAATATTTTTTCTTTCAAATCATGTTTTTTAAAAAGGGGTTTCAAAAATGATTTATGATTTAAATGTATTTTCAATGTAATAAATAACATTTTAGATTATTTCATGAAAAATAGTTTTCAAAATTTTTTAGGCTATCTTATTAAATTATCAAAGTATTTTTAATGTAAAATTGATTTCAAAAAGTTTTCTAGATTTTTATATTAACATTAGAATAAAATTTCATTGAAACAAGTTTTTAATATGAATTAATTTTTAAAGAGATTTTTTCAATGTGGAAAATATTTTTTCTTAAATAAATTATTTCAATTTTTGTAAATATTACATTATATGTTTTTATAGTGTTTTTTATAAAAATGATTTTGAATATGTTCTTTGTTTTAAAAAGTGAATTTCAATGAATTGTTATTTTCCCTAAAAAAATCTCCAACTGATAATCCAAATTCCTTCTCTATATAAGATGGACTCCTTTGATATAACATAAGATTTATTAGGGACTTGATCAAATAATTCCATTAATATTATTTCTATGAATGGTTTATGATTTTATGGCCTGATGTTTGTGAAACCAGTATCTCTTCCAAGAGTTATATTCTTATTAAACCCATAACTTTTTAATGGTTAAGATTTTATGAAATGATTATGAAACCTTAATTTTTCCACGGGTTAGGATATGATTACATGTTTATGAAACACATTTCATTTAATGGGTTATGAGATGAATGTTCGTGTTTTTTTTGCACTTGTATGTATGATTTTATTATAATATGGGTGGGACCATTATCCCCCTCTAATTCAAGGGGTAATGATAAGTGGTATATGATCTGAAATTTAATACTTATTATAGAAAAAATCTAAAAACAAAAGTTAAATGGGTAATAGTTCAAGGCTGAAAAGAAGAGGGTACATGGGTTTTAGTGTATTCCCAATAATAAAACGGTACACTAGTTGTAGCCCATGCATGAAAACAAGAGGGTACATAAGATATATCTGATCCCTAAAACAATAGGGTATAAATTTTTTATCCCAAGACCAAAAATAAGAGGGTACACTGGTTGTTTTCCCCATCCTAAATTATGTACATGAGTTGTTTCTAAAGCCTAACAAGTTATAAAGGTCTTGGTAGGAAACCTTGACATAATATTTTCAATGATTATTTTTATGAAACAAATTCTATGTTAATTCCTTGGTTATTCGTTAATTAAATGTTCTACTTATTCCCTTATGATTCATGTATAATGAACTACCAACCATTTTGATATGTCTCGTGATTTTGAACTTTGATATGCAGGGTATGATCTTCAAATGATATTTTCATGATCTCATACCCTTATATTCATGTTATGATTACGTAATTTCTATATTTTCCCTTTCCGAGCATTCAAGACAACCCCATTCATATGTTTTATATCAATCAATTATGAAGATAGGTCTTATGTAGAAGTTCTAAAGTGGTTAATCAGTGTGGGAAACATTTAATATCATTCAACAACATAAAATATGTTGTTACACATTTCCAAATACACAGAACAATTATATTCCTCTGGCATGTACATTTATAATATAACAAATATTCATCTATATTGATGTAATTTCCATGAATATTAAGAATTTTTCACTATAAATTTCACAATTAAATTCCAAAAAATTTACTTGACAGATTCCATCAAATATCATAATGACACCCAAATTCAATAGAATTGGGGTTGTCCCCCAATTTCATTCCAAAAATTTAAAATCCAAATTCACAATGAATATATTATTTAAAATTTAAATTTAACGTAATTAAATTTAAATTAATAATCTTTGGGATAATTCAATTGTCCAGTCATAAATGGATAACCCTTCCGAATCAAAGAGATCACAGCTCACAATGCCAGGAATGATAAAAAAATGAATGGAACTAGTATAGGATATTTGAAAATAAAAACCAGATTCATGATCTAAAATAACATGAATTAGACCTTCCAACAACACAAATATCTAAAAAATAATAAGGAAGAGATAAAAAGAGTTCAAGAGAGAAGGAATGAGGGGATAATTCTAATTGGGAAAGGATCGAACATTGTTCACCTAACTTCGATCTTACTGGGAGACAGTTTGGGGGATCCAAAATGGGTCATTGGGATCCCTATCAACCTAATAAAAAGAAATATCTTGAGTTATGGATTAGTGGGGGGTTTCAAAATAGTGTTTGGTGAATTTTTATTAAATTTTTAAGAATTATTAAAACATGCGTTCATAGTCAGCTGGGCAAGGAAGAAATGTTTTTGAATCCATGCATGCTATTTATATGCACCAACTGGTAAGATTTCAAGGTTTTTCATTATTGTGTGCATGGTTTTTCAGAGCTTACAGTAAATGTTAAAACCATCACTGAATGGGACTGCCCGATTTTCATTACCAGAGTGCATGATTTGCGAAAATAGTGTGCCAAATATGAACATTAGAAAAGACATACGAAGTATGCAAATTTCCCACCAAATAACCCTTAAATGAAACTAAACCAAATAATTATCCAAATAAGGCTTTATTAGTACATAAAAAATTTTAATTGGATGATACATACTCCCATTTAGAGAAATATTCGGTCCCCAGAAAGCCTGTTAATAAGCTCTCATGTTGAAAAGATGAGACCACTTCTTTCTCATCAGTGTATTTCTCTGTCATGTGTCATGAGTTTCAGAAACATGCTACCATATAACTCAAACCAATGCTATCATCCTCCAATGAATTATCTTGGATTTAAAATCAACAATCCTAACAATATTCTCAGTTATAGATAAATTAGGTTCGATATCATGATCACTCCATCTAATATCATGATATGTATCACAATGATACTTTTTTAGCTCTGATACATGAGACACATTATGTATCTACATCTCTTATGGTGCAGGTATTAATTTGTAAGAAACTATCCCCACCCACTCATTAACTTCAAACGGTCCCACAAAATACAGAGCAAGCTTCTATATCTCCTTAATACGTTGATGACCCCACTGAAGTGACACATTCAAGAACACCTAATCACCAAATAAAAATTCCAAAGGTATAAAATGACGATAAACGTATGATTTATTCCATATTTTTTCCACCAACATTCTCTAATGAATCAATGGAATCTTTTGTCTCCTCTATTGATCTATTCTTTGTCCAAACAAGGAAATTTCATCGATCTACCACCAACTCATTACATATTTTTATGGTCGTCTATACAAGGACATAAAAATATCTATCCTTTTCCAAGACTAATAGATTTTTATTATAATCAAAATTAATCATTCCACAATGGTTGTCTCGTGCCCCAAAAATGTTGAGTATAAAGGCATGATGAAATCCCCCATGAATATATATATATCTATCTATATGGAAATCCAACAGTAGATAGTACATCGTATTGAAATGAACTAGAGATCCCAGTGCCTCTTGTTAGTCTCTCCAATAGTGAGAGGTAAACTAAGGATATCTATTAAACTATATATTAGAGATAACAATATGAAAAAGAAAAATATTTTTCCCATAGATATTTCAAAACACCAAAACTTTGGTTGAATCATGAATGGGTATAATGTGAACCAATTTGGTGAGCCTATTGGTCACAACACCAATAAAATTATGCGTTTTATGGGTACATGGAAGTATGACCAGAAAGTTCATAGAGATATCATTCCACTTCTAGAACAGCACAAGATGTGACTGTTGCAAACCAAAAGTACATTGGGGCTCATCCTAAAACAATTAGAATGTGTAAGAAGGAGAAAAAAATAGTAATTCTAACATCTCATATATTTCCACTATAATATTTTTGACATTTCATAGAATATCTTCTTGGTTATTGGGTGAATTGCCTACTAGGAATTATGTCAAATCACTAAAAAATGTAATTACTAATAAAGGTAAAATATAACAATTACAATAAAATAGAAATCCCTCTATAAAAAATTACCACTCAATAATGGTATACCCACCAACTAAAGCTAATATCCTGCTAAACCCAAGAATCGCTTAATTCTGAAAAAAAAATTTATTGGTTGTTCCCATGTCGTAACAACTTCAACAATATCAGGATCAATAGAAATACCATGTTTTGGCACCATTTATTATAATAAAATCACTTCTAATAACCTTAAATCACATTTTGATACCTTGTCAAAAATACAATGATTTATTAATAATTCCAGAACTACTCTTAGATGACATACATGGTCATACTCAGACAAGATGTAAAATAGAATGTCATCCACAAAGACCACTATAAATATATCAATATACTCATGTAATATATTTTTATTCAAATCCATAAATACTACGGGTGAATTGGTTATACCAAATGGAATTAAAACATATTAATAATGGAAATACCTTCTATAAATGGATTTTTTCTAAATGTCAATATATTTTGATCAAAATATATGGTAACCAGATCAAGGATAAATCTACGAGAACCTCATCATCCCATTTAACATGTCAATATGATCTCCAATCCATTAAAACAGATTCTTGTTTTTTTTACCATAACATGAACGAATTTATGATTATCAACACAATGGTGATGTGACCCATACACTTTCTTACAAATAGAACATCACCAACCAAGTCGACACCCTCAAGAATATGAATACATTCTCTAAAATATCAACCAAATGAGTCTTATTCTCTTCAATTTAAGCTATTTCCATTAGGTCTGAATGAATAGATATAAGTTTTGTACTATGAATTATTCCACTAGAGAAATATGGCTCTCTTACCAGTGAAAAATAAGATATGTCAGAAGGAAAAAAGTTGGGGAACTCAATGAAAAAAAGAGGGAGTATAAGGAACAATGATTCCAAATCCAATTTAACTATAAACACTGGTATTACCTTTCCCAATTCTTGTTAAGAATATTTGGATCCACTCAAACTCAGGTCCCATTATCATGAAAATATACAACACGTCTCATCTAGTATTTAAATGATACCCACCGAATATAAAAATCCATTCTGGATTTATTAGAAATGATATAACCCATCCCAAGTATAACATCTAGCAGTTTCATGTCAATAATCAGAGAGTCCTAATAATTCTATATATTAGATAATGAGAAAACAAAATATGGACTACAGATATAATAATATATCTTTTTTCTAAGGGGTACATCATTATCCATCACATAAGATAAAATCCCTACAGTATGTTTATGTAGAATCAAACTATATGTTGAATTAAATAAATTAGATTCAACATTATCAAATAATGAATTCACTAAAGATGAAGCATTAGTTATGGTAACTCTCACAGTTTCTAGAACCAAATTTGATTCCTCTGGAGAAACCCTCACTGCGTGAAGAAACATCGCCCTAGATTCATGTGGTATGAAACCTATTAGTGTTGAATCATCTGATTGCACCATAGATTCATTTGGTGTTGATTATACCATTCCCCTAACGAGAGAAGAATAGACATGGATGTGCTTATGCCAGTGAATTGATCATCCACATGAACTATATATTTTGGGTGACTCTTTTAAAACTATTTTGATTTCCTTGTTTTTCTGCAGTGGTAAAAAATAAAATGCATTATTCCTTGAAATATATGAGATCTAGAAAAACCATACTATAGAGAACCACTATAATAATCATCATGGTTACCCTTCCCTTTATGGGTACTGACATAACTTTCACAAGGAGGAAATTTCATTGGATTCAAAAATGAATTTTCATTCATCTCTAGCAATAGATTCCTCATATTCTTATTTGATACAATCCCTTTCAAAGACTACACAATATTAGTCCAAAAATTCACATATTTTATCATGGTCCTTTCAACCTTCTCTTGTTTGAAAAACAAAATATCTATATCCAAAACCATTTTATCTAGATAGAATTGGTTGGTGGAAATTGATTTAATATCTTCCTGCATTAATCCCTCATGATTCTTTATCATCACCAGCATCACCCTACATCTCCTTCTTCGTCCCCCTAACATAAATTTTTCACATTTCACATTTATTTAATCTGGTATCTCCAGGAACTCTAACACCATATTGATATATCTTAACAATTCGTCAGCTAATTGAGTATCACTAGAGCCTTGAAACACTATGGAATTTTGGTGATGGAATTCTTGGACATGAATCATGATTAAAACCCTCGGAATATCCATAGTTGGAGCCTGAACGGAAATAGTTAAAGGTTCTTATCCTAGATTATGGATGACACGCACAATAACTACAACCATATTCAAGTCCACGAGAAGATTTGATCAACACAGTTTATCAGTGGATTCCTCCTAGATCTGATCAAACATATTCTCATTGGAATTATACATCAAAACATTATCACAAAAAATGAATAAATCTTATTAAAACACGAATATACCAACATGGGGTCTTAATACCAACAGATAGACAAGTAAAATTTGTATTTCAATCTATCAAAATAAAAATAAAGGAGAATAATGTAACAAAACCTCATGATTTATTTCACAAACCTCCCTTGGTGACACAAGGCTCATTACAGTTTGAGATGTCCATCTGTGCAATCTCAACTACCTCATATGTCCCAACAAGATTACTCAACTGCATACTGACAATAAGGAAAAATGAATTTCCTGTAACTTTGACTCCACATTATCATGAACTATCTTAGATACCATGGTACTTGGATACCCAAGATGGTATTGACATGACCTGTAGGGTGTTCCTAATCTCAATAGGTTAACGACTATAACATGGAATCATAAAAGATAAAATTGTTAAGAGTTTTATACTTAAATAGTCTAAGAAACTATTTAAATTTAGTTTTCTAAAAAAATCACCAATTTGAGAACATTACCCAAATTAAAATGGGAAAAAAATGAAATTAACTCATAAAACTAAAATAAAATATGATGATAGACAACCCAAGAACCAATGACCACATCATTTCAATTCCCATAGATCAATAGAAAATAGCATCTCTAAGGTGTTCTTTCCCTATGCTCAAACCTAGAAGGAGGAAATACAAAAATTCATGAATGAATAGGTAGGTTGAGAGAGAAAATCAAAACAGGGTCTCACCAAGGATTAGAAAATAAACTTAAACATGGATTAATGAAAAAATGTTTCCAATTTTTAATTAATTTTCATGGTAGTACATAAATCATATTTTAAAAAGAACAATTTTTTACATTTTAATTGATGGAAATATATTTAAAAAGGAATAACAAATATTTTATCTAAAAAAGTATATTGAAATTCCCTAACCCTAATTACCTAGAGTCAGTGCATTATTACAAAACATTGGCATGGTCACATGGGATCAAATCACAAAAGACCGATCAGTTTAGTAGCCTTGGAAGTACTAGATGCATTCTTATATTTTAAATTTCATTATAAAATGAAAAAAACCCTTGTCTCCATTGACCAAATTCATATCCCTTAGACTATACATATAGGTCAGATATAATAAACTTCTTATCATCCTAGGAAAAATAATACATAGAAATGGGGGAGAACAGATGCTCAGTAAGGATAACAATATAGAGAAAACATTCATAAATATTTCTAAAAACTTAAGGCAATGTATAATAATAAAACCCAAATCTTTTAATCATAAAAGTAATCATAATAAGGAAATGATAAATCAAATATTTAAATTTACTTATTTACATGGATATTCTACTAGTCAAATAATCACATGCAACATCAATAGAAAATTTCATAATGATGGAATGCATAATGCCAGACTTCATAACCACATAGTCAAGGCCTTTTGCAAAGACTACAAATAATATTTTTTAAAGGCCATGTTCCAAGACATTAGATTGTTTCATGAGACCTACTGATGCATCATGGAGCTAAATCAGGCTCCACCTGTCACTTACTATGTCCATTGCATTCCTCATATGAAAAGGTTTAAATATAACATAAACATTTGTATTAAAACATGCATATGAAATTTCAATAATTTATGCATAAACCATGAATGGTATAAAAATAACATATCCACAGTCAAAAAAATCACAAAACCTTCAATATAATATGGAATATTTGTATCTTAATAAATCAACATCAAACAAGTTTAAATCCATCAAGGGATGTTGACATAGATGAAATGAAAAATATTTCAAAGAAATACCTCTTTCTATTTTGAAACCATTTAAAAGTCACATAATTATAAAAGAAAAAAAAATTAGGATGTTTTTTATAAACTTTTAAGGAAGCTTCGACGATGTTAAAATGGCGGAAAATAGTCGCACCGTCCATGAAAGTCAAAAAAATTACATTCATACCTTAATTTTGTCGAAAAGGTCCTAAATTACATTGTTTAGAAAATGGTCAAAAGATTCATTTGATAAAATATATAGTCACGTAAGGGTATAAATGAATTTAACACATAGTCTAATAAATAGTAAAAATGTTTTGAATTACATTTTTTTGAAAACACATGTGTGGATGATAAAGAAGTCCCCGTAGATACTTATATATTAACAACCTCGATAAGTAAAGGGATTGTAGAATTAACCCTTACCTTTTACTTTTACTTTGTTGAGGGTACGTTAAAATCTTGTATAATATATACATAATTGTTATTAAATTATACATGAACTGTATAAATAAATATGATATCATATATGATCCTCAAATATTGCATTGTTAATAATATTTCAGTAGTATCATCGTTTATGGTGTTAACTGATTCGTTTTCCTTTATATTCTTGGTTACATAAGACATGTTTTTGATGGATAGAATGTATTTGATTCATATCAAGAATTATATTATGTTCTTATAAATTATTTTTAATCATAAATGGAAAATTATTCTTCAATGATTACAATGGGGAATGAATCTTATCGCCTTCGTGGAGACGGTTATCCGTACGTACGCACATGCGACAATATCATTATATGGATGGTGAAATAGTGTGTAATTGGAAGGAATATCATATATCTAGAATAATTATCAGGTTATATTTATTATTTACATCAATTATACTCATTATTATACCCATCCAAAAAATGAAGTGTTTGAATAACAAATGACACCACGACGTAGAGACGGTAAGCTGTACGTACGCACATATGGTGACTTGGTCATTCATAGGATGGATATAATAACGAATATGGTTTTACAATATTTATAATAACATCTCAGAATGTTGGAGGTACTTGAGTTATTATTTTGTTATGGAAATAACAAATAAATAGGATGTAGAAGAAGAAAAGAACTTGAAAGAGGGTGGGGAAATTATTACGTCTTCTTCGGGTGTTTCCTTTTGAGTTGATCAAAAGGGTTCCGTAAGATGGATTTATGATCAATGTAAGGAATCTAGGTTGATGTGAGGGAAGTTGGTAGGATATGTGGTCATGGTCTGGTCGAGACAAATTGCTAGGGAGGTGTGAAATTAAGAGAAGGGTAAGTATCTTTTTATAAGAGAGGTGAGGCTCATTTTAGGAAAATCTTGTAATATTATTTTATAATAAATCCATCTTACTTTTATAATGGATCAAAAATGATTTATTTAGAGGATAAGGTAGATATGGGTCTAAAAAATCTCATCCAACTGTTTTTTTACTTGTTTTTGTCACCATATTAAACTTAAATTTTAGATTTATCTCTTTCTTAAATAGTTAGACATTTACTATGCCTCTTTGTATTTTTATATTATTTGGTTAATAAACATACTATAATATGATAATAGAACCCCAAATGGTTCATTATTAATATAAATAACCTTATCTAAGTCCTTTGGCCGATCCTTGATTTTTTAGGAATATTATATCAATTAATATTATAGTATTTCTCTTAAAAACTCAATTACATAAATTTTGTCACTATTTAGTATTTGATTTTTTTGAAAGCCATAAAAACATTATCACTTAGAATTATATATATTTAATAAACCCTCTCAAGTCATAATAACCTAGAAAATTAGTGGAATTCATCAGATGTCTCAATTTACATTTATTTGGATATTTTTTAATATCAATTATTTTAATATTTCATTAATAAGATAATTACTACATAATCATTATGTCATAAATAAATTAAAATATTTAATTTCTAAAAATTATAAATAAAATACCATTATGTAGAAAATATGTTTTTCTTTCTGATGAATATTTATTGTGAAATTTATATTATGTGTAACTCTATAATAAAATGGTTTAATTATTAAACATTAAATATAATTCTTTTAACTGTTTTTAAAATAAAATAATAATAAATGTCCTAATATAATCCATGAGGAACAAAAGTATCATCTATTATTATTAATGTTATTTTTTTCGAATTAAACTTATTCAATAGAATTAGGACATGTGTTTGGATAATTATAATATAATTTTTACCTTTAATTACTCTATTTAATTTGAACCGTGGTAAATAAATGTCAAAAGATACTATTAAAAAAAATATATTTTCATTGTATTGAACCACATTTTATATACTGATGTCAAACATTTCTCTCAGATTCTTCAAAATTCAACTCATAGAAGCGGTACAATTATGTTTTATGCGTTTTTGTAAATGCTCCTAGAATATGGGTAAAAGAGGGTAAAAGTTCAATAAAATTTTATAAATCTAAACGCATTATAAAATGACTACAATGAATTAAATTGAACATATATATGTATTATGAATCTTTTTTGACCTAAAATAAATTAAAATAAAATAACTAGTTATTTAGATAAAAAGTTAGTTTTAAACAATAATGCAGTGTTTTTTCACTATTCATCAAAAATTTAATATTTTTAGAAAAATACACAAAAAATTACACTAATCTAATTTCAATATTCCGAATTCAAAATTGATTCCTTTATTGAAAAATGAAATTTATAAAATTTAAAAAAGTGGGTATTTCTATTCATAATAGCTAGTTCGGTTGGTTGTTGTTTATTAAAAATCCAAGTTGTGTACAAAGCAAGATACTGCATTATTCAAAGGGATACGTACCTTGGAAGCTTGGGGTGTCACATTCTCCCATCCTTAAATTAATTTCTTCCTTGAAATTTCTAGAATATTACTACATAAAATGATTCAGGTGGTTCTTCATCATAAGTTCCTTGGGTTCCTTTGTTACCTCTTCCATCTTATGATTTTTCCATAGAACATTCACTAGACGATTTGTCCGGATTCTCAACACATGTTCTCTGGTATCATGAATTCTGATAGGCTCTTCATAATAAGACAGACCAGTTTATAGTTCTAATTTTTCATAGTTGAGTACATGTGTTGGTTTGGGAATGTATTCTATCAATAGTGATACGTGGAACACATCATGATCTTGGGAGAGACTTTGAGGCATTTCCCAATGATATGTTAAAACACTAATACGTTCATGAATTTTGAATGGTCTGACGTACATGGGACTCAATTTACCCTTCTTACTGAAACTTATAACACCCTTTCATGGAGATAACTTCACGAAAACATGGTCTCTTACTTGAAATTCCAAATCATTCCTTCAGTTATCGGCATAACTGTTTTTCCTACATTGTGCAGCATTGATATGGGTTTGTATAATAATCACCTTTTCCATTGTTTCCTCGACATGTTCTAGGACTACGAGTTTTCTTTCACCGAAATCATCCAATCATGTTGGTGTGCATCATCTCTTTCACTAAAATGCTTCATATAGTTCCATAAGAATTCTTTAATGGAAGCTATTTTTGTAGTAAAATTCTACTATATGTAAATATTGATCCAACGTACCATGAAATTAAATTTAGAAAGATCACAACTTGTCTTCTAAGGGTTGAATAGTCCATTTGGATTTTTCCTTAGTTTGAGGGTGGTAGATAGTGCTCAAAGGAAGTTCAGTATCCATGGACATCTGAAGACTTTTCTAGAATCTTGATGTAAAATGAGGATCACGATCCAAAACAATGTCTAGGGTTACTCCATGAAGTCTTAAAACATCATTAATATGTAGTTTGTATAGACGTTAAAGTGGTAAAGCTTTTCTTATTACAAGATAATTTGCTGACTTGGTAAGATTATCAACAATGGCCCATATTTCATCATTCCTTCTTGGAGTATTTGGAATTCCCATGAAAACTTCCATCGTAATATCATCCTATTTCCACTCAGGTATGGGAAAAGTGTGAGTGACTCCTCAAGGATGTTGTCTTCTAGCATTCACTTGTTGGAATGCCATACATCTTGACACAAACTCAATAATATCTCTATTCATGTTGTCCCACAAAAATGTTCCTTCTAATCACTATACATCTTGGTGCTCGCACGGTGTATAGTGAAATTAGAGCTATGAGCATCATCAAAAAATTCCATTTTTAGATCAGGTATATTAGGAACACAGAGACTCTTCCAAAATTTCAAAATTCCTTCTTTATATATAATTTCACTCAATCTCCCATCATTCACAGCTTTAATCTTCTTTGGAAACTCTTCATCATCTATAAAAGAACTCTTTATCCTTTCTAGTAAAGATGGTTTGGCAACCATTTGAAAATTTATTGATGTTTCACCTTCCATGATTGTTCCCATATCCATCTTTACATGATCCATGAACATAGGTTCCCTTTCAACTCTCATATTATTCAAAACTCCATGATCCATTCTGATCAAAGCATCTGCCACCTTATTTTCCTTCCCCATGTGGTAGTGTATAGTGCAATCATAATCCTTTATTAGCCCGAGTCATCTCCTTTTCCTCATGTTGAGTTATTTCTGAGAGATAATTTTCTTCAAACTCATGAGATCTGTATATATCTCACATTTTTCACCATAGAGATAGTGTCTCAATATCTTCAGAGAAATGATTATAACTGATAACTCAAGATAATGAGTGGGATAGTTTTGTTCAGGAATTTTTTGTTGTCGTGATACATAGGCAATAACTCTATCATTCTACACAAGGACACAGCCAAGTCAATTATTTGATTCATCACTATAAATAAAAAACCCATCATTCCCCGATGGTAGAGTCAATATTGAATCATTCACTATTCTTCTATTGCATTATTTGAAACATTCTACACACTCTTTTGTCCAATCAAATTTAACACTTTTACGTTTGAGCATGGTTAATGGGGTTTCCAATCGGGAAAAATTGTGGATGAAGCATCAATAATAACCTATTAATCCAATAAAACTGCGTACCTCAGTTATAATCATCGGTCCTGACCATTATTGTATTTCTCTTGGCTTAGAAGGATTGAAAAATATTCTAGCCTTTGGGACAATATGGTCTAAATAAGAAATCACCTGATTCTCTAATTTTACACTTTCTAAACATCCCCTATAATCATTTTCTTCTAAGAGACTTTAGAATAATGCCCAAGTGATTTTCCTGATCTTCGTAGCTTTTTGAGTATTCCACAATATCATCAATAAATATCACTACAATGTCATCAAGATATTCCTTGAAAATTATGCTCATTAGATCCATGAAAACAGAATGTTCATTAGTCAGTCCAAAAGGCATTACTGTAAACTCATAATGCTCGTACATGGTTCGTAATGCTTTCTTTGGAATGTCTTCCTTCTTCACACACAACTTAGGATATCCAGAACGAAGATCAATCTTTGAAAAATATTGAGCTCCATGATTTTGATCCAATAAATCATCAATGCAAGGTAGGGGATACTTTTTTCTTTATTGTTATAGTATTGATATTCTTGTAGTCAATGCACAACCTCATAGATCCATCTTTCTTCTTAACAAAAGGAACATGGGCTCCCCATAGATATACACTAGGGAGAATAAATCCCTTATTACTCAATTCCTCTAGTTTTTTCCTTAGTTCCACTAATTCAACAGTGGCCATTCTATAAGAGGTCTTTGATATTGGCCTTGAACTAGGAATTAAATCAATGGAAAACTCAATTTCTCATTCTAGAGGATGTCTAGGTAAATTCTCTAGAAACACATCACCATATTATTGCAAAATAGGCACATGATCTATTTTATCATTCATTTCCTCACCCACAGTTATATCATTCTCATCCCCTCCAGTAATTGAATTTGGTAGAGCTACTGGGGGTGGATCTAGATAAGAATTATATGATGATGTTTCCAATCTAAAAATAAATTACTCGTTATCTTCATAATGAATTTTAACCTCATTTTTCTTAAAATAATATTTTGTATCATGTTCCGAAATCCAATCCATACTGTGGATTATAAGAAATTCAATCATGGGTATAACAATGAGATCAGTGGATAAAGAACATTTATATGACCTAATGGGGACTAATTCACAAAACATTATTGTTATGATACTTACCTTTGTATATTTGACTAAAAAATACCTTGTTATGTCAAATTTAATGTATCTAATTTTCATAGAAAATTGAGATGATATGAAATAATGCGATGATCAAGAATAAAATAAATCATTGGCTAAACTTGAGGAAACCATTAGAATACCTACCACCACATATTTCGGAGCTTCAACATCAGAAGTAGTGATCAAACAAGCTTGGACTTTCTCCCTTGGCCTTTTCTGAGGTATGTTTTCATGGCTCTTAGGAAATTAATTTAAATAATGAACCTTTTCTCTTTAATTGTATCATTGATCATTAACAACCTCTTTTTATACCTTGCAATCACGAGCTCAGTGGCCTTTTCACCACACATGTTACAAATTCTGATTCACTTTAGGAATGTACCTGGGGGTTTCTTCCCACATTTACTGCAGGATTGATATTCAACATTCCCTTCATCCCCTTATTTCCATTTATAGAGTGTTTAGAAAATCTCTTATTCTCGTGATTTTCTTTAAAGTTGTAATACTTAGATAATTCCTTTTCTATCTTGATAACGCATGAGACAATATCTTTCTATAATGAGAAGGATTGTGAGTCTAATGTTCGATGATGGAATGGTTTTAATAAGTCAACTAATCGATCAATCACACTCTAAGGGTTATGTATATAATCAACTTCATTCTTTTCTAACATTATAATGTTAGAATCATAATTTGAGACATTGTCATCCTCATTCTTCCTGAGACTCAGAAATTGCTTTTCCATATCTGCTTGATGGTCACGAGGAAGGTCTTTTTATAAGAAAATCTCTTCAAACACCCTCAATTCCATACTTGATACTTCTTCATACTCCTTTTCATATTGAATTATTGACCACCATTGAGCTGCATCTCTCGTGAGGCGATAAAATTGCATGAAAAAGTTTTTCCTTACACTACTCCCTAAAGCATGGAATATTTTCTCTAAGGAACTTATCCATTTCCCAGCTACAAATGGATTTTTAGTCCCATTTAATGTTGGTGGTTTTTTCCTCATGAATCAGTCTAATATTGATCTTCCACATTGTGGATCAGGGTGCTCCATTTAGTTAAGGTTATTATTCATAACCTGAGTGAGTTATCCCAGGATGGTGATAAACTGGTCATCCCCAGTTGCATCACCAGTTCCACTATAATTATCTTGAGTAGGAGGGAAGTCCCTAAATGGATTATGTACGTTGATACTGTTTACATTCAATCCACTAGGCTTAATTTCTAAACAATGGCATATAATAGATTAGTTTATGAATCACAATACATAATTCCAAACATGTAAAACACTCAACATAAATTAAACAATTTGTGGATATAATCCATAATCATAAAAAATCTTTTCTTTGAGAAGGTATATATTGATAAATCATTCATAATGGTTTGTAAAGAAAATGTGAAATATTTTTAGCATATCCACCGAGAGTGTCGTCACCAAGAGTGTAGAAAGGCCCATTGGTGTGTACCAAGATACCCTAGGTCAAGACCAAAACTTCCTGTCCAATTTTTCACTCCAAGGTACATCTTTTCCAGAGCCACCTCTACCTACTCATATCTAGAGAGGGATGTATTTCTTGGAAGATACAGAAAATCACTACATTACCAAAGTGTTTGGAAGTTCTTCTATACTAATCCTCAATGTCTATCGATGGGTAATGTGATCTAATCAGAGTTTATCTAAATATTTTTTCCATGGTTTGTACTAAACGTCCTCTAATACCAAGTACAATGCCCCGACCCCAGTTACCAAGAGTCGGTGCATTATTACCTAACATTGGCATGATCACAAGGGATCAAATCCTCACTGATCAATCAGTTTAGTATCCCTGTAAGTACTACATACATTCATATGTTTTTCATGACATTATAAAATGAAAATCAACAAAAAAAATTGTCTACATTGACCACTTTCATATCCCTTAGAATATCCCTAGAGGTCAGTCAAAATATACTTCTTCGCATCCTGGGAAAAATAAAACATAGAATGGGGTTAGCTTAGATTCTCAGTAAGTATAACAATATTGTGGAAACTTTCATAAATAATAACAAATGTTTAAGGAAATATATAAGACTAAAACACAGGCCTTTTAAACTTAAACATCATCATAATATGGAAAAGATAAATCAAATATTTCCATTTACTTATTCACATAGAAATTATACCAGTCAAATAATCACAAGTAATATCAATAGCCAATTTAATAAAGATGGAATGCATAATGTAGACTTCATAACCACATAGTCATGTCCATGTGCAAAGATTATAAATAAGATATTGTAAGACCTTTTACCAAGGCACTAGTTTCTCTCATGAGACCAACTGATGCATTGAGGAGCTATAGAGGGATCCACCCATCAGTTACTACGTCCAATGCATTCCTCGACTGAAATGGTTTAAACATAACATAAACATTCGTATTAAAACTAGCATATGAAATGTCAATACTTTATATATAAACCATAAATAGTATAAAAATGACACATACACTCTAAAACATATCACAAAACCATCATTATAATATTTAAAATTTGTATCCTAATAAATCAACTTCAAACATGTTTAAAATCCATCGAAGGATGTTGTCATAGATAAAATGAATAATATTTGAAAGAAATAAATATTTCTATTTTGAAACAATTTAAATGTCACATAATTATAAAACAGAACAAATATTTTGGAAGTATTCTTATGAGCTTGTAAGGGAAGTTTCGACGATGTTATAATGGTGGAATATAGCCGCACCCACCGTATAAGTTAAAAAAAGTCATTCTTACCTTAATTTTGACGAAAAGATCATAAAGTACCTTGTTTAGAAAATGATGAAAAGGGTCCTTTAAAAACATATATTGAAAAATAAGGGTTTAAATGAATTTAACCCATAGTCTATTAAATATTAAAAATTTCACGAATTGCATTTGTAAGAAAACAATGATGTGGATGATAAAGAGGTCCCAGTAGATACTTATGTATTAACAATCGTGAATAACTAAAGAGATTTAAGAATTAACCCTTACTTTTTACTTTTCCTTGGTCAAGGGAATGTTAACCTCCTATATAATAGTTTAATAATTGTTATCAATTTATATAAGAACTATATAAAAAAATACTATATCATATATGATCCTCTAATATTTCTTTGTTAATAATATTTCAGTAGTATCATCATTTCGGGTGTTAATTGATTTGATTTCCTTTATATGATTGGTTATGTAAGCCATGTTTTTTATGGATAGGATGTATTTGATTCATATCCGGAATGATATTAATTACATAAAAAAATTATTCATAAAATAAAAATTATTCTTAAATGATTATGAAGGGAAATGAATCTCATTGCGTTGGTGAGGACTGTAATTCGTACGTATGGACAAGCGAAAATATCATTATATTGATGGTTAAATCGTATGTAATCGGATGGTATATCATATATGAAGAATAATTAAAATGTGATATTTATTATTTAAATTAATTATACTCATTATTATACACATCCAAATAATTAATTGTCTGAATAACAAACTACACCATGACGTGGAGACGGTAAGCCGTACGTACGAATGTATGGTGACACAGTCATTTATAGGATGTATAGAATAAAGAATATATTTGTACCATATTTATAATAACATCACAGTATGTAGGAGGTACTAATGTTATTATTTTGTTATGGAAACAACAAATAAAGTGGAAGTGGAAGAAGAAAAGAACTTGAATGTGGGTGGTAAAATTATTAACTCTTCTTCGGGTGTTTCCTTTTGAGTTGATCAAAAGGGATCCTTAGGTTGGATTTTTTATCAATCTAAGGACTCTAGTGTTATTTGAGGGAAGTTGGGAGGATATTTAGGCATGGGTTGGCTGATCCCAAAGGCTTTTGATGTTCAAAATTAAGAGAAGGGGAAGTACCCTTTTATAAGAGAAGTGAGGGTCACTTTTGGAAAAGTTTGAAATATTATTTTATAATAAAATCAATTTCGATTTCTAATGGATACAAAATGATTTACTTCTAGGATAAGGTGGGTATTGGTCGAAATCCTCACAATCGATTGGTTTTTTATAGGTTTATGTCACCATATTAATCTTATATTTTAGATTAAACACTTTGTCAAATAGTTTGACATTTACCATGTCTCTTTGTAATTTTATATTATATGGATAATAAATATACTATAACTGGACAAGATAAAACCAAGTGGTTCATTATTAATATATATAACATTATCTATGTTCTATGTCCGAACCATATATTTTTTCGAAAAAATGTCAACTATTAATATAGTATTTGTTATTAAAAACTCAATTATGTCAATTTGGACACTATTTAGTATTTGAATTTTTTGAAATCCATAAAAACATTATCACTTCGAATAAAATTTATTTAATAAACCCTAAATTGTCATATTAATCTAAAAAATTAGTGGAATTCATCATAAGTCTCAATTTAAATTTATTTGGATATTTATAATATTAATTATTTTAATATTTCATTAATAAGGTAATTACCTCATTATCATTGTGTCATATATAAATTAAATTATTTAATGTCTAAAAATTATAAAGAAAATAAAATTATGTATGAAATATTTTTATATTTTTGATGAATAATTATAGTTTAATTTAAATTTTTCGTAACCCTATATAAAAAATGGTTAAGTTTTTAAACATTGGATTTAATACTTTTAACTCTCCTCTAAATTAAATAATATTAAATGTTCAAATCTTATAAAAGTTGACCAAAAGGATCATATATTCTTTATAAGGTTATTTTTTTTTCAAATTACACTTATTCATTTGAATTAGGACATGTGTTAGGGTAATTATAATATCATTTTTACCCGTAATTAACCTATTTAATTTTCACTGTGGTAAATAAAAGTCAAAAGTTACTATTCACAGAAAAATTATTTTCAAATTATTATACAACATTTTACTTAATAATGTCAACTATGTCTCTTGGAGTTTTCAAATTCAACTCACAGAAGCGATAACATTATGATTAATGCAAATTTGTAAATGCTCATAGAATGTGGGTAAAAGACGGTAAAAGTTCAAAAAAAATTATGTATTAAAATTATTATAAAATGACTCCAATTAATTACATTGAACATATATAGGTATTTGGTATCTATTTTTACCTAAAATAAATTAAAATAAAATAACTAATTACTTAAATAAAAAGTCGGTTTTAAACAATAACACTGTGTTTTTCACCATTCATTACAAATTGAATGTTTTCAGAAAAATTCCAAATAAATTAAACTAATCTAATTTCGATGTTTTTTATTAACAATTGAAGTCCATATTGAAATAGAAAAATTTATAAAATTTTGAAAAGTGGGTATTAATATTCATAATGGTTAGTTCAATTGGTCGTGGTGTGTTAAAACTCCATGTTACATACAATGCGAGCTACAACATTATTCAAAGGGAAACATATTGTGGATCCTTGGGGTGTTACATATATATATACTCAAAAATAATGTGTAAAAACATTTACAGAAAATGTTTTGTATATATATATATCCAAATAACCAAAAAGGAGAAACATGACCATCTTCCAAGAGGTATGATAGTTTCAGGTTATGGGATCCTCACACACTTGTATAGGTGATCATGGAAATATGTGTACACACTTCACTCAATCACTGGTCAAAGAGGACTCATTACCATCCCCTCATACCTGTAAGCAAGATCATATTTTTTAGAGTTATAAAGTGTCAATAGAGTGCTGTAAAAAATAACTCACTAAATAAATAGGCATGCATTTGCTCAATGAATAATAAATATATGAAAATTGATTTCAAAACTATTCTAAATGAAATATACCCATTTTTTCATTTAATAATTACAATTTAATTTTATTAATAGAAATGGGGATTTAGATAAGATCATTCCATTTCATGTTAAAACTAATGGCTTCTTATCTAAATTATTTATGACATTTTCTTAAAATTCAATCTTTAGAACAATTCCAATTCTAAATTCCAAAAATTTGATTTCAAAAATTTCATCAAATTTCACAATCACACCCAAATTCATTGGAGTTGGGGGGGGGATTTTCATGAAAAATAAATTACAAGTCCTAATTCACCCCAAATATGTTTTTCATAATTTCAATTGAATGAAATTTAATTTAAATCATAAAATTTAGGGTTAAATCTGTTGGCCAATCATAAATTGAACCACCTACTGAATCAATGAGATCACATCTTACAAAACCTAGAATGAGAAACACCAATGTGAAAATTGAAAATGGTTATATGGGAATCAAACCTTGATTAAATATCTAGAGGAATATGTATTAGATCCTACAACAACACATAGATCTATCAAATACTATAGAGGAGAGGATAAGAGAGCGGGAGAGAAGAAACCAGGAAAAAATTATTATCGACAAAATATTGAACAATGATCGCCTAAACTCAATCTGACATAGGGAGGGTTTAGTGGAGAAAATTAAGTCTTTGGGAGCCCTATAAACCTCAAAAAATGAAATATATCTAGTTAGAGTTGAGCGGGGTCCAAAATAGGCTTTGTAATTATTCTTAACAATTTTAGAATAAATTAAATATCTCATGCATAGTTAATGGGTAGGGCCACACAGTTTGTAAAACTATTCACCATAACAGTGTACCCCTACGGGTGATGTTGCATGATTTCTCCTTGATGGGGGCACTATTTTTCAAAACATGCACCAACCATGAAAACCCTCACTTTGTGGGATTATATAGTTTTCACTAGAAGGAAACACAGTTTGGGAATACCACGTGCCAACAATGCATAGCCCAAAATCCATCCAAAATTTACAAATTTTCACCCAAGGAACACTTAAATGAAACACAATAAAACAATTGTCCAAACATGGGATGAGGAGCACATAAAAACAATATTAAGGTGTTACCATCATCAAATCTATTTGTTGTACCAACAAGGAAATACGGTGATGGAAAAAACCAGCAACTCATTATTGATGTGGTAGTCTGTATGGTTTTATGATAGATGTAATTTTTTTTCTTAGTGGATGAAAAGTTTTGAATCTTTATTTTATGATTAATATAAGGAAATTTCATTATAATAATGGTACTTCATTTATTATATTAATAAGGATCAGAATTTTTTATTAAGTATTCAAATAAAATAAATTAATAATAAATTAAATACTCAAATTAGATGATTATGTTTTCTCTTGTAAACACCTTCCAAATGAATGAATCAATAAAAATTAAGATAACCAAAATCATAAAATATGGGGAGATGGTTCTAGTAGAAAAAACAGTGTAGAGTTTTGAGAATTAAATTACTTGTTATTTGTACCCATGAAATGGTGTAAGAGGTATTATATTATAAGAGATGAGAATAGATATTTTGGAAACACACATCACTTTTTAATGATTTCATGACACTATTCAGTGTTTAATGGATCAATGTGAAACATTATGGGAAGTGATACAAGATATGGGCCTAAATCCTTCAATTTATTCATTAAATATCATATTGAGAGTGATATGTGGATTTTTTTTACTTTTATCATTTTATCAAGAATAACTTTTTCCAAGGGAATTATTTTTCAACCTTAGTAATTAAATTCAATTAAAAAATTTATAACTAGATCAATTTATGAAATTTAAACCTTTGGATTTATAATTTAAATAAAATTAACACCTAAAATTGCTAAATCTATAAATATATAATTTACAATCAACACACAAACCCATGAAAAACGAATTTTAAGAAAAAAATCATTTTTAAGACTTAAGGTTATACATAGGATATGGTTACCATAGATCCTAATTTTAATGACATTAATTGAATTATTATAATAAATTAAACCTAGGAGGCTTTTGAGTAATTAAAAAAATGAATTTCACCATCTAATCAATTAATTATTGGAAAACACCAAGAAATTTTTTTTTATTAAATTAATATTTTAATTTATTTTCAAAAATATTTGACATCAATTTATATGGTAAAATAATAATTTAGAATGAAAACAAATCATCATTAAGTACATATTTTATTATATTAAATGTTTTTTCATCTTTTAGAATAATTTTATATAACGATAAAGTCATTAAAATTATAATTTTCACAAAAATTATATTTTTATTTAAAATAACCATTTTTAGAAAAAAACTAAAAATGAAAATTAATTAAATTTTAATTTAGGGAACTAAAAAATAATTTTTTATTCTACAAATATAATATTCTAAAATATTTAAATTATTAATTTTAAAAAATATATAGTACTATGAAAATTGATTTATATTTAAATAACAATTTCAATATTAACTCATATTAAATATTTACCTTCTAAATATTAAATGGTATACTATATTGATAATTATTATAACATTATTAATAATTTTATTTTAATATAATGTGGTTTTTCTAATATGTGTATTTTGTAATTAATTTTGTTGAACATAACCTCAGTTTTACAAATTTGGTAAACTTTTGAAGTTACATTCCAACAACCAAAAAAATAATTTTGCCTCAAAACTTTTATTTCATGGAGGAAACAAGAGAGGCTAGTTTTCTCTAATCACATCAATAGGTTCCCATGTTTATTCCTCAAACTTATTATTTATCGAAAAATCATTCACTATATTTTTGGTCTTGTTCCATAGAATGATATCTCTTTAATCCAAAATTTCTGCTTGTTGTTACTCATATGAGAGATCATGTTTCGGTTGCATGATTTATAAATTATGGGAATAAAATGAGTATGGTTTGTATTTCCTCCATGGTGATACATAAAATACATAATTTGAAATGGAGAGGTTTGGAGGTACTACTAAGGAATACGATTAAGGATCTCAAATGGAATGATATACCTTGGGCTTAACATCCATTTATTCTCAAATCCAATCACCGGATTTCATATAGATATCTACAGAAATTTCATGTCTCTAACATCATACACTAGATCTCATCACTAATTCTTAACATTGATATTTTATTGACTTTCTACTACGTTTAAATGTAACTACATGGTTTGAAACATCTACATAATTTATTGTATAAATTCAGGACCACTATTGTTAATCTATCCCATTTCATCCTAGCATATTGGAGTCCTACATCTCTTCACATACAAAGCCTCATATGGTTCCATATGAATGTTATAATTAATTATACTCTTATATGTAAACTCTCTCAAGGGTAGTTTTTGATCATAATAACCCTATAATTACATCATACAATATCTCATAATATTTTCTAACATTTTGATGGTCCCCATAGACTGACTATCTGTTTGGGGGTCATAATCCATATTGAAACTCAACTCTATCTCCAATTATTTTAGAATAATGTTCTAGAATCATTATATGTACCTTGGATTTGAATTAGATACAATATAATGTGTCACTAGATTTATTCTTACTATTTCTATTATGTTCATCCATGAGTGTTTTTCGAGTGGGAGATATTATTTTATATTGATAAAATGTAATGAATTTGTAAGGCCATCAATCCCAACACAAATAGAATTATAGATATTAGAGTCTTTTTCATAGTTCTATAAAAAAATCTATAATAGGGTTTTACCATTAACATACTTTTATGGGTAATGGTTACAACATAACCATGTAATTTTGTCATTAAAACATTACTTGATTGAAAAAAATTATCGATTTGTTTATTCTACAATTTCCCCTTCATGTTATCCTACCTGATCTTATGTTTTAGTTCTCTATACATATTCAATATTCATGAATTAATGGAAAATTATTAGCTATATGAATCATCCAAAATTTACTTCTTTAGGTGTATTTTTTTTATGGTACACATATCTACGTTCCAAACCATATAAATCTATCTTTATCAAGGCTGAATTTTTAATAGTAACATCCTTTTTCTATAGTTGGGCATGATTTTTTTTGTCTATTAATCTTACAATGAATAAATAATTTTTATTAAATTTAGAAATGACAGAATACATTTCATTCCATTAGGGTTAAATATTCATCCATTCTAAATCCATGAGCATGTAATCTTATTCAATTATCTTAATGGATAAGATAGAATGGTCACTCCTACCAAGGGCATTGTCTATATTGTCTTTATTCTGAGGGTGGTAATGTATTTTTAATTCAAAGTCATTGATTAGTTCTTACCATCCCCATTGGAATGTTTTAATCTCATTTTGTTAATATATTATTTTGGATCTTATATTTATTATTAATATCCAACTTTTCACCATAGAGAAGATGCAACCAAAGTTTTAGTATAAATGCTACTACTTCCAACTGTAGAACATGATTTTAGTAGTCCTAATAATTTTTATTTATTAATAAAGGTGTATAAGATATTAACATTTCATTTTCTATAATAAATCATCACAAAAAAATCCATAGAAGCATCACTATATAATAGAAACACTTATCACTTTCTAGGCAGCATGATCCAAGGAATTGTGAAGCATTCCTCACATCCTATTACAAAAAACCACAACAATCCCTTCTAGGTAAACATGGTCAGTGGATTGTATAATCATTATAATCCTCTCACAAAATTAATGTGGTATCTAGATAATCAAATAAATACTTCATATCTAAACCACATATGTTGGTCTTGATCGATTTTCAATAACATCATCCTTTGAAGTTTCCACAAATATATCGACGACAGTGATAACATGAACTAACTAGGATACTATTTGAATCAAAACATCAAATTTCTATAAATGGAATATAATTTTACATTTTTTAGAGTATTTAGAAAAAATTTAAAATACTAATGATTTTCATCCTTGCTATTAGAATTCCTGATAATTCCATTAATGAGGACTACCATACATTTTTCAATGTAATATTTAATAAATTTATTGATCATATACTTACATATTATAGGAACATTTTTATGTCCAAATTTCATTACTATAAATTCATGGTTTCTATAACTTGTGTTAAAATGTTTATTTGTTATATTTTAGCACCCCGATATTTTTATCAAATATTCTCTCTAAATAATTTTAATTCTTTAAAATCCTCCATTCCACGCAACTAGGAGTTTAAAAAAACCGTGAGAATCCATTAGTAAAAAATTACCATTTTAACCTTGATGTTAGGTTAGTGGGAATAAGTATTACTAACTTATGAAAATGTATGGTGATGTCATTCGTTACCAATTAATTATGAAAAATATAAATCAATTATATGTTTGAATTTTGGTGTTAATAAATTGAGTGAATTAAAATTAGTTAATTAAATTAAATAAATATATATGTTATATAAATAATAATAAAATTTAATATTCATCCAAATAGATATTTTTGTCATAGTGTATGAATAAACAATATTTGATGTATAAAACCCTATATTTTTCAAAAGGCTAATTTTTGATATTTTAATTAGAAACCACTTCTAAATTATTATTTTGACACATTAATGATTTTTATATGACAACATAATCATGTACTTTAGAATTGGGATATAAAAATTTACTTTGGATGAATTTTTAATAATTTTCTAATAACTTTCAAATTTCGATGAATAGTAAAAATACGCTTAATTTTAATTGAAGAAAAAAATTTTCATCAAAATAATTTATATTCATATATTATAATATTTTATGGTCTTCAATTATAAATAGAAAATATTTTAATAATTAAATTTAATTTATGTCAAAATAATGTGTTTTACATTAAATTCATTTTTAAAAATAATTCAATCTTTTGCAATGGTTTAACTTTTAAAACTCGGTCACTCATTCCAACATTGGGAATAATTATAAATTAATTAATACAACTATTGTGTTTTTAATATTGAAAATTTTAATTAATATTTGGAAATAGTATGTCCAAATTATGAAAATAACTATATTATATTTTTGGGCATTATGAATTGTAAAATGGGTAATTTTTATTAATATAGTAAAAGGGTAAATTGTTTAATTATGGGTAAGATTACTATTATAAAATTTCCGTAACATTTTTATAAATATAATTGGATGAGTTTTTTTACTTAAATCAACCTTGGGTCGAAATAGTGTCTTTTGGAAGCCACTTGGATGAAACTATGACATTTAATTTATTTTATTTAATGAAAAGCTTGAAATGCCTCATTGAAATTTTAATAACTATCTCATTTTTCATATAAGGTTATACAGAATAAAAATTATACTATAAAAAATAATTTTAAATATATATTTTTTATGGTAATTTATTTTAATATTTTGGAAGTAAATAATTACCGTAATAACTTATAATTTCATGTTGAAGAAGTCAATTAATTGATGAGAATTCAATATTTTTTTATTAAAAAAATAATACTATAAAAATACCCAAAATAGTGAACAAATATTATTGTTCAAGCATATCTCAACCATTACCATCCAAGGGTCTTGTTTGTGAACATTTGGAGTCTTATTAAAGCGATTGTTACACTTATAAAATATAATTGATTTATTAAAGCTTTCATATTCATAATTTAATATCTAAAACATTTTAAATATTCGATTTTATAGAAGATAAATTCAACTAAAAATATTCTTATGAAATATATTAGATTTATCCCCATCATGAAATTTTATTTTTAGTTTTATTAAAAAAATTATTATAATGATACATTACAGAAACAATTAATGTTTTATTAGTTTTATTAACATAGATTGAAAATAAATGTTATTAAAAATAATAAAATAAATAAAATTTGAGCTAATTAATAAGTATATTGAATTTTATATAACATTTAACTCTTATAAATATAATAAAATACATGGTTCAAATTTAACTTTTTATCTTAATATTTTTTTAAATCTATGAATTGAATAGTTTCATAAATGACACTATTGATTGTTTGTCAAAATAACGAGTCATTAAATTATTTAAAAATCATAATTTTTTTAAAAAAATATAGAATTATTATTATATACTTTAAAATATTCTATATAATTTATTTATTTCCTAATTGACCTCTAATAAGTTAATATTACACCCTTTAAATGATTAAATATTTGTTACCCTAGTTAAAGATTTAATAAAATAACTATGTGTTAATTAAAATGAAAGGTTTTATATTGACAAAAATACATGTCATAAATCAATATTTTGATTATATTACAACCATATTTCACATATTAATCAAAATTGGGATATTTTAGATGTGTTTTAATGGTTTTTTATATTATTATAAATTAATATTTTTGGAGATCCCAAAAGTGTACTGCAACTCAATCATAAAAGGGCACATCCTCCCTCACCTCTTCATTTCACATTATGCCTTCATTCTCGGAAATACCCTACAACTATCTCTTATTAAATTCAATATTAACATTCTAGTGGTTATGGTCTTTATCAATGACCAACTCTTGTTCTCTTTGAGGATATTTAGAGGAAGCACTTTGATGATGAGATAATCTTCTCTACCAATTCTTTCGAACGTCTATTTTATTCTACTTCCACTTCATGAGTTGTCTCATTATAACATAATAAATACATTATCACTTATATACTGAGTTTTTATTAGGATTATGGAACAAAGATATTACACTTTCTATCCATCCTATGAATAAGGAAATCACCACGCATGCGTACATAAGACTTTTCATCTCCACGCGGTGGTGTAATCTATTTATCACCACTGTCTTACATAGATGGGCATAATGACAGAAATAATAACTATATAGGATTACTATAAAATTATATTGATTATGAAATATTAAACACAATTCCCTTCACACCATTAAGCAATTACGGGAAGGATATTGTCGCTCGTGCGTACGTACGACAAACCATCTACACTATATAATGTGATTTATTCTAAAGGATATTCATTAAAGAATGATATTTTAAACATACAAAATGAATTAAGATGAGATATATATAATATTAATATAATTTTTTAATGATATAAAAAAATCCTTTTAAGGAGAACCAAAACTTTTTTAACAGAACATGCATAAAAAATTAAGTAGTTAATACCCAAATAACAAGTAATATGGAAATGTTATTAACAAATGGATGATTATATAATCATATATGGAATATAAATTGTATTTGATTCTAAAATAATTCAGTGATAATATTGAAATAATTATACAGGATGTTCAGATATGTACGAAGGAAATCATACCTATAAGGTAAGGGAAAATTCCACACTCTCATTATTATCCAAGATTGTTTATACGTATGTAATCACTAGGGAATATATATCATTCAGGTCTATATTTAAAAAATATTTAATATTTTTCCCTATTATTCTATAATTTTTAATTTAATTTTACCCATTGATAAATTTTTATTAAATGGTATGAAAGTAATCATTTTTCGTCTTTCGATAGAAGGTAATTTTTTACATTTCTAGAAAAATTATGAGGATACTGTTTTTAACTTATACGAAATGAATGAATTTTTATATCATCATACAACATTATATACATTAACAATCCTATACATTGTTTCTATTTTATTTCAAAATAAATTATTTTCTTTTAAAAATGTGTGTCATTTGGTGAAAAAAGTTTTTTTGAAGAAGAAATGATATTTTCCTCAAGAATTAATTTCAACTATTATAAAAACAAATTTCCATATAAGATGGAAGTTTTTAGTGGGGTAATGTTCCATGTATAATATATTTATTTTTCCAATAATTGTTTAGTGTATATTACGAAATGATATTTATTAAATCTATTTTTTTACATGGATTATGTTCTGGTGAAAGGATTTTTAAAGAACCCCATTTTATCCATTGGGTTTATGAAGAATGATTTATGTTAAAATATAACATGTATGAATTATATCATTATGATATGGGTAGGAAAAATCTCCCTCCAATGAATTGGTTAAATATTTATATATAACTAGAGTGACATGGCTGGAACCTGAAATGATCTTAGTTTAGTAATACATGGCTGGAATGAGGAGTGAACTCAGTTCTGTAATGGGCTTTTCCTACTATAATGGTCATTGAAATGATCCTTGATTAATATGAAATTATTTTCTATGCATATTTGTATTAAAAAAACATCATTTTTTGTGTTATGATGTTTGGTATTATGTTCATTATTCGTGTGGACATTCATTATTTATCCCATGTAAATATATCATGATATTTTATATGCATGATAGGATTTTCAATTGTTATGTTATTATGTCTTATGATAATAATATGATTTATATCTTCTTCTCTACCCTTACTGAGAATCTGAAATCACCCTTTCATATGTTTTTTTTCGTATATCATGATGAAGGATATTAAATAAGATATGTCAAAAAGAGGTCTAGTTATGACAAAAAAGTGGGAGACAATGAAGATGTCTTGTGAACCATGTGGTTATATTTCTAAATTTCTAAAGACAATATAAATATAGAATCCTATAATGGGATAGTTTTATTTTTGTAGAAAATATTATTCAACATTTATTTAATATCAATTTATGTAAATATAGGTCATAGCAATTGGTATCAAAGTAATGGAATAGTTAATGTTAGCAAAATAGGATGAGAAACCTTAGTAAAAAGAAATAGGATATGCCGAAGTACATGATTAATTCCTAGTATTTTATAAATGATCATGAATAGACTAGGATAAAACCTATAGTGTCCTGAATTGAAATTTTATTCTTGATTATGTGGTGTTCTCATTACGACTAGTTTTTCTCACACCATACTTCAATATTTTAGTCAATGGATGAAACTAGAATGAACTGGGTTAATATTCAGTGTGATGGGAAATAAAATGATTGTCCTGTTGAGAAACGAAATGTTATGGGAGATGGAATGAAAAATAATATAGTTATACTAAAAAGGAATTATCAAAATATGAATAATGTAATAAATTCAAAAGGGTAAAGTATGGAACAACATTCTGCTGATTCCATCATGAGGAAGAATCCACCATCTTTCAGAAGGTCGTCTGATCCATTAGTGTCTGAATAATGGATCGGTACAACTAAAAATATATTTTCAGTTCTCCAAATATTATAACATGATAAAGTCATCTTATAAGTCTATCATCTGGAAGGTGAAGTTGATCAATGGTATAAGCTTATCAGGGATACAAGGTGAAGAAATTAAATTTAATCCATGGAATGGGATGGTTTCATTAACTAATTTTCCATAAGTAATTTTATTTTATTCATTAAACAAATATGGAGAAGGAGTTCCTCAAACATATGAAAACAAAAGCTAAATTTGTTGGTTCCTATGATGAAAATTTGACATGATTTTCTAGGTACACATATGGAATTATTATCTAACCCGGGAGTAAAATTTATCAATACTTTAGTGGAATAAATCCAAGTATCTTAAGGGAATTATCCACAAGGGACTTGAATATCTATGAAGAAATATTTTTATGAGCTCTCATGGTTGATATGGAGATTAGAGTAACCCATCAGTCCTATGGGATTCATAAGTAGATAAAATGGAATTAAAGGGAAAATATAAATACCACGCTGAATAAAATATGTATTTTCCCTTTTCCCAAAATGTAGAAATAATCATGGGGGGAATTGTCTTAATGGGATGGGTAAATTTTTTAAGAGTGGAAAAGAACGTCATCCAGTAGTTGAATGTTGAATTGTTGGGGAAAAGATGTATACTGATGTGAATAGAGATATAGATACATAGAATAGACCTCCTACACATAAATAATACAAGTGAATGGTAATGGGGAATTATTCCAATAAATTCCCTAATCTAGGGATTATTAATGATATACATAGTTTGGATACTATTAAGGCCATAAATAAAGGAAATTCACAGGTGATCACCGTCATTGATTATGAGTATGGTAATGATGTGGTGAAATATACACATACCATCCACTCTAAAGTAGAAAATGATTTATTTGACTCTATATCCACCAACTCTATTATTTCTAAAGAATGTTCTATGGGTACAACTATTTTACCTCAACAATTAGATGTTTAGTTAGATATGATAACTCTTAATGAAATAACGAGAACATCAAAAGTTTATAATTCCTCTTTGTTTGATGTTTATTGGAATGTGCTTCCTAAAAATATTTTTATCCAACCAATAGTTGAATTTTATGTGATTCGTTGAATGTATGGACATTCTCTATATAGAGCTCATATTAATTTCCATGGAAGAAAAGTCACATTTCATATTCTAGATCAATCTAGGTTTATTTATCAATGCAAGTACGTGTATGACCTTCCAGTGAAACTTTCTTCCATCTTATAGGTGTTGATCTATATAAATGAAGGTTGTCTATCTAAAATGGTTTGTGAGAAACTCACAATTTTTAGCACACACATTGTACAGGTTTTTGATGATGAGTTTCTAGAAGAATTACTAAGTCTCTCACCAAATCATGATGTTGACTTTTCAATATAACTCATACTGGGGATATTAATATTTCAAAGACAACTTTTAGAATGTACCAATTGAGTTACATGAATTGAAGAGGAAACACCAAGAGAATCTTGACAAGGTATTCACACACTCTAGTGTGTCACAATGGGGTGAACATGTTCTGTTTATTAAGAATAATTATGGAACAATGATACTTTTCATTGATAATTAAAAATAAACAAGATCATTATCACAAAAAAATACCATATTCCATGCATTGATGACTTATTCGACCAATAATAAGGTTCTCAAAATTTTTACAAGATTGATATTTTTTCCAGATATCACCAATTAGGGTTCAAGAATGAGGTCATACCAAAGATGTCATTCTATAAATGTTATGGAAACTATGAATTTATAGTGATTCCTTTTGGTCTTACAAATTACACAATTATCTTCAGGGATCTAATTAATAGAGTCCTTAGAGACTATCTTGATCTATTTTTTGTAATATTTATAGATGATATTATATTCTATTCGATGTGAATGGAAGAATATAATGATCACATGGGAATTATACTTAAGACCATGAGAAATGAGAATATTTTCGAAAAATTTACCATGTCTGAATTTATGCTTTAGAAAGATTCCCTTTTAGGTCAAATAATCTCAATATAGGGGATATATATGGATCCTGTAAAAACATATGTTATTAAAAGATGGACAAGACCAAAAATGGTAACTTAGATCCTATGTTTTCTAGATTTGGATGGATATTATCCATGATTTGGAAACAGTTTTCTCAATTATTTAATCCACTCACCATTTTGACCCTAAAATGATTTATGTGCGTTTTAGTGGAGGAATGACAATATGATTTTAAAGAGATCAATATAAGGTTAACCAGTGCACCTATGCTAACAATACCTTTTAGTGGAGAATGTTTTGTGATCTACAGTGACGAATCCAAAAGAAGGGATGGGATGTTTTCTCATGCAAAATTATGTGGTGATAGCTTATGCATCATGAAAATTGAAAATCCATTTGAAAAATTACCAAACTAATGATTTGGAGATAGCTATAGTTATCTTTGAATTTATCCCGAATGGCCTGATGGATTTTTTTTATTTTTTTATGAATAATACCCCTTTTAAGGGTTGATGGGGAACCTGTACATGACCCGTAGGCCCAAGGCACACGGCCCTACCTGACATGCAATAAATGACCCGAAAGCTCGAAGGCATACCATGCCCAAAACATGACCCGTAGGACCAACACACATGAATTTCCCATCCCCTGATTCTATATCATTGATCTCCTAGATCCCCACCTTGCATTATTGATCAACTAGAATTTCCCTGTACAAAGCTGCATGGTGCCTTGTCCCGATCGAGGTTTCCATGCCCTCTAATTCTTCCAATCAGGTTAGCTATTCTTCTAGTGACTGCTATTCTTGTTTCTATGATCCACTTCATGGGTCTGCATTATGTGAATTGGGCTACACCATGGTCTTAATGGACTAAACGCCTCGTGGTCTGATGGCCTTTGATGGCCCAAATTCCCTTGAGACCTGTAGGCCCAAACTAGTGGCCCGAAGTCCCAAATTGGGTGTCATATTATTCAAGTCAAAAGAACTGTTCTAACCTATCCATGCTGAGGATCACATAAGATCCAATATTTAAAGATTTGGGAATTATTTATATTGAAATATTAAAGGGTTTAAATCGTATCGTTCTCAATTATTTATTGATCTATCTATAAAATTGATGATTAAGGAGGCACAAAAGGTAGATATAAGGATACAAAAGAATGTTGGAAATGTTCATGAATTCAAACTTGATTTTGATGTAATAATAAGGTTCCAGAATCGGGGTTTTATTCTTCCCATAAAATAATTATAGAAGGATCTATTGTATGAGGCTCATATTTCATCATTCTCTATTAAACCTGGAAGCACAAAGATGTATAGGAACCTAAAAAAGTATATTTGGTGGGATTGCATGAAAAGCGATGTTCCAAAATATGTCTCTTGGTTCTTTGTTTGACATTAAGTTAAGGTCGAGAGATCGATGTCTAAGGGGATGTTACAACCATATCAATACCAAAATGGAAATTGAAAGAACATAGCAATGGAATTTTTTATTAATCATCGCAAAACATATAAATTACATAATTCTATATGGGTTGTAGTTGATTTCCTTAAGACGAAGGAATACTTAATTTATATTAGACATGACTTCCCCCTTGACCACTATTCTAGGATTTATGGAAAGGAAGTGGTATAATTTCATGGAGTACAACTTTCTATTATATATGATCAGGATTCATGGTTTTCCCCAACGTTCTGGAGAATTCATCAGTAGGCTCTAGACAAAATATTATGTTTCAGAAGAACATACCATCCTAAGACAGATGGTCAATCTAAGATTACAATTCAAACTCTAGAAGACATGTTGGGAGAATTATCTAGGGGTTGCAATTGTTTTTGGAATCAACACATACATGTGTTGTATTTTTTATACAATAATATCTTTCAATCCAGTATTCAGATAGATCCTTATGAATTCCCTTATAGTAATAAGTGAATAAATCCAACATGTTGTGATGATGTTAGGTAAAGAAAGCTATTAGAACCAGATATTGTTGATGAAATGGCAGAAATGGTCAGATATATTTCACAATTCATAAGAGTAGTTCAGAGTTGAAAAAAATGTGTTGTTGAATCCTGATGAAAAGATGTAGTGTTTGAAGTGGGTGAAAAGGAGTTTCTATGAATATCTTCCTAAATGAGTGTAATGAGATTTGGAAAGAAGGGAAAGAAGAACCCTAGGTATTTCCGTTCTTTTTAAATCTGGAATCATGTTGGGATGGTAGAAAAGTCATTGACATTTACACTGATTCTCTCTGAAGTTCATAATGTGTTCTTTGTATCTCTCATCCTAAAACATATATCTAAACCTTCACATGTACTAAACTTAGAATTCATACTGCCAGAGCTGGATCTTTCTTATGAAGAATAACTGATTGAGATTCCTGATCCTAGTTAAAATGTTTTGTGAAACAAGGACACTCACATGGTTATGGTGTTGTAGAGGAACCACCAATTTTATGAAGCTACATGGGAACATGAGGATATGATGAAAGAGATATATCCTTATCTGTTTGAATTCAATTGATGAATTTCGAGGGTTAAATTCAGATTAAAGGTGGTAAAATTTAACAGATTGATAATTTTATGAAATTTTTTCTCTACATAATCTTAAATATTCATTAGATTACATTTCAGTCAATAGTGAGTTTTAGAAAACCACGATATGGCCTTAGTTTAAAATTACCATTTTAACCTATCTATGAGTTCAGTGGGAAGAATTATAATAGCTTTATAAAAATGTATGGTGAATTCATTTATTACCAATTATATATGAAAAATATAAATCAATTATATTTTAGTATTTTTGAATTAATAAATTTATTGAATTACTATTAGTAAATGGAATTAATGATATATGTATGTTATAGAAAAAATAAAATATTCATGATATTCATCCAATAAATATTTTTTCATAGTGTATAAATAATCCCTATTTGATGTATGAACCCCAAATTTTTTTAAAAGGGTAATTTTCCACCTTTTAATGGAGAACCCCATTTAAAAAATATTTTTACACATTAATAATTATCATATTAAAATATAAATATTTTATTTTTATGAAGTATATAAAAATTTCTTTTGGAGGAATTTTTAATATTTTTCTGATAACATTCAAATTTTGATTAATAGTAAAAATACCTGAAATTTTAACTATAAATAATATCTTCATCGAAATAATTTATATGTTAAATATATAATATTTTATGGTTTTAACTAATTAATAGAATATATTTTTATCATTCAATATAATTTCTGTCATTAAAACTATTTTTACATTTAATTTAGATGAAAAAACATTTCGATCTTTCGCAATTATTTATCATTTTATACCCTTTCTCTCTTTCCATAAACGAGTATAATTTTAAAATTATCGTAACACCAGTATAAATATCATTGGACGAGTGTGATTCAAACTAAATCATAACATGGTAAAAATAGTGTCCTTTGGATGATTCTTGGATGAGATTAAGACATTAAGTTTATATTATTTAAAGAAATGTTAAATTTGCCTCACTCAAATTTTAATAAGTAAATAATTATTTATAAGATTACAATGAAGATAAATTCAATTATAAACAATAATTTTAAGGCTAATGTTTTTATTTATCATGTTAATTTACTTGTAATTTTTTGTAAATAAATAATTTCCTTAATTACATACACTTTGGTGATGTAAAAATTAATTAATTGACGATAAATCAAAAGAAGAATTATTATTAAAATACTAATATCCATAAAAGACTCAAACAATTCACCAAGTCATATTTTTTTATTATATATTGACCATAACCATCCAAGGGTCGAGTTGGTGACCATTTAGAGCCTTATATAAGATATAGTGACCGTTATATTATATTATTTAAATTGATGTAAAAGTTGTCACATTCATAATTTAAGAAGTATAAAATTTTAAATGTTAGATTTTCTAGAAGATAAATTTGACTACATATATAATTAAGAAAGTCAGTATATTTATCATCATCATGGTATTTTATTTTTAATTTTATACTATTAAAATGTATATTAAATAATTACACAAAATGTTTATAGTAATTATTTTATTAATATAGATAAAAAATAAATGTTATTAAAAATACTAAAATAAATAAAATTCCGACTACATAATATGCCTATTTAATTTTCAATATGAATTTGACATCACATAAATATAATAAAATATTTTTATCAAATTTAAATTGATATATTAGTATTTCTAAAAAACAATTAATTGAATAGTGTAAAAAATGTCACAATTTATTTTTTATCAAAATAATGATTTATTAAATTACTTATAAATAATAAAATAATTTTTCAAAATATATAGCAATTATTAAACATTAAAAAATATTATACGGTATTTATTTATGTTCACATTGTCATCATAGAAATAAATATTTCACCATTTTAATGTGGAAATATTTGTACCCTAATTTAAAATTAAATAGAATAACTAAGTGTTAATTAAAATGATAATCATTAAATAGATGAAAAAACATGTCTAAAATATTTTTATTGATGATGTTAAAACCATATCTTATCTCATATTATTAATTGGGACATTTTGTATTTTTAGGATGTTTTTTTATTTTATTATGAATTAATTTGTTTTGGGATCCCAAAAGCGCCCCTCACCTCAATTATAAAAGGGAACCTCCTCCCTCACCTATTCACGTCACTTTGAGTATTAAATCATAAAATACCCTAAACTATTACATTCTAAAATTCATTTGTAATATTATATGGGTTCATTTATTCTTCATAAACCAACTCTAATGCTCTAATAGGAGATATAAGGGAAGCACGTTGAAGAAGAGGTAATCTCATATACCGATTCATTCAAATGACTGTCTTCTTCTACTTTCTCTTTTTGGGTTGATTCATTATAATGTAAAAAAATCCAGTATAAATTATATACTGAGATGTTATTATTATTATGAAACAGCAATATTCCACTCTCTATTCATCATATGGAAAAGTAAATCACCATGTGTGCGTTTGTACGACATACCGTCTCCACATAGTGATGTAATCTATTTTACCCACAACCATACCTGGATGTGTATAATGATGGAAATAATAACTATATAGGATTATGATAACACTATATTGATTCGTTAATATTATACACCATTCACATCTATACAATTAAAAATATTTGGGAATGATATCATCGCTTGTGCGTACGTTCGGTATACCCTCTCCATGATGTGATGTGATTCATTATATATGATATTCATTATAGAATGATTTTTTAAATAAATATAATGAATAAATATGATTTATTTAAAGTTAATATTATTTTTTATGATATAAATATGACTTATATAGGTTAACTGGATCCTATTTGACAGAACATTCATATGAAAATGAAGCAGATAATTCTTGAATAACAAGTCATAATGAAATATTATTAACAAATAGATGCTAATATGATTATATATGAAATCAAAAAATTAATTTGACTATGAAATAATTCAATGATATTATTTAAATCATTAAAAATTAGGTTTGGATATGTAAAAGGGATATCATCCATAAAAGGTAAGCGACAATTTCACAATCTCATTATTATACATGATTTTTTATAGGTAAGTTTTTAATGGGGTATATTTATCATCCACTCCCATGTTTCCTAAATATGTAATATCATTTATATTCTTCTAAAATATATTAAATTAAATTTCACCCATTGGTTTGTTTTTGTTAAACGATATCAAAGGAATCTTTGGTCGTTATTCGATACACATTACTTTTTGACATTTCTAGAAAAAGTATGAGGAGAATTTATATAACTTATATATGGTGAATGTATTTGTACATCTTCATAAAACCTTATTTCCATGAATATCTAATACATTATCTAAAATTTATTTTGAAATAAATTATTTTCTTTTAAAATTGTAGGACATTATAAGAAAACAAAACATTTTTGAAGAATAAGGGATATTTTCTTCCAAAATTAATTTTAAGTGTTATATTGAAATAAATTTCCATTTAAGATATAATTATATAATAGGGTTATGTTTCAAGTATAATATCCTTAATTTTCCTATGAGTTTATTCTGTTTTTGATGGAATTATATTTTTTAAATTCATTTTTTACATGGATTGTGTAATGGTGGAATGAAGTTTAAAGAAACCCATTATATTTCTTGGGTTATGATAAATTATTTATATTATTTTGTCACATGTAATAATGACTTCAGTATGAGATCTTTGGAACTATAAATCTATATAATGTATTGGGTAATGATATATATCTCCTGAGATAGTCATGGTAGGAACATGAAATTATATCAGTTAAGTGAAAGTGTTCTAGAATGAGGAATAAACTCAGTTCAGTAATTAACTTTGTTTGATATGATGTTCATAGAAATTATCCTTGAATAATATAATATGATTTTCTATTCTTATGTGTATTGAAAAAAAAATCATGACTTATGTTATGAATTTTGGGATTATATGAAATGATTATTATGAACTTTAATGATTTATCCCCTGGTATGATATTAAAATCATTAATATGCAGGATAATATTTTCAAATGTTATGTTCTTATGTCTAATGATTATGATATTATTGATATCTCCTTTGTATACAATTACTATGAAACTGAGCTGCCCCTTTCAAATTTTTCTTTTCTCTAGGTCATGAAGGGGGTATTATATAAGCTATGTCAAAATGTGGCCTCTTTATAAAGAAATAAATGAGATATAATGAAGACGTCGTATGAACCATTTGTTTATGTTTCCCAGTTTGTAAAGACACTATTATTATATGGTCCTATCATAGTTTTATTATATTTTTTAATTTATATTTTCATCTTTGATGTAATATCAATTTATGAAAATTATGGATAGTTATATATATATACATATATTCTGTCCTTACCCTCTATTGATGATATATAGATGAAAGGGAAATTATTTTGAAATATTGATATTCTTATTATTGATTGAATAGATCATAAATATAGGAATAAGACAATTTTTTATTTTTCATGATCTTTTTATATTTATGATAGTAAATATAGAGGCTCATTGATCCATCATTTTTTATAAAAAAAATTAGTGAACCACAATGTGAAGCACTCAACAGTAAAAATACCTTATCCAGATTCTCTTGGAGAATCTTTATTAAAACTTCTAAATCAAAGGGGTATTTTTTATAATTATTATTCCAAATCATTATAGAATCATGTATGGGTTCTATTGAGAACTCTACATCATAATTTAAAACAATAATTTAAAACACTTCTAGAAAACATCAAAAAACACTTATACAAAAGAAATATATTTGATGTTGTGTTTCTCCCGAAGAATATGATTTAAAAAACATTTTTGAGTTTGAATAAATACCCATTAAGTGTAAAAAAATTGCATTGTATGTTCATATTTATCCTTTTATAGATGAAAAATCATTGTTTGGTTTGGAAAATTTAATGTTTTTTCATTATTGCATATATTTATAAGTGATCTATGTAAAAAGATAATTGATGCTCAACATTACATCTAACTCCACTAAAGGAAGAATAATAATATTTTTATAGGTTACATTATAACAATATTTAACATGATATCCTCTACTCTCAAGAATATAATAAGTGTTCCTCAACTATCATGATCCACATTAGTGATTGAAATAGAGTACAACATCTCTAGGTCTAGGTGTAACCTATTTGAATAGTTCAATGAACTATACAATTCCCATGTTAAACATATATTATACATAGAATTACATGTAATTAATTGATATATTCCTTTTATTTCAAAATAGAAATCATATTTCACCTTTCATTAAGACATTATCTTGGGTTCTTCATCTCAATATATGACATGAATGAAATTGAAATTTATTTCTAATTTGATTATATCCACCTGAACATTAGTAAAATTCCATTTTCCTCTTATTTGATGTCTTAATAGACTCCCAAATGTGTGTACTATTAGTCATATTTTATGATATGTTATTAGGAAAAATAAAATGGTTTCCCCATCCATCACTTATATCAATATGTTTCTCAGGGGTAAAATCATTTAATTTCCAATCACATTCAGTGTGAACATGGTTCATTCAGGTTTAATATGTTGACTTAAACCAAAACGTATATTATGGGAAATAGTAATCACTATGTAAAATCATATAATCATGAAATTAATTTATATGATTTATAAATCATGACACCTTATTTTTGTTAAATGGAACCTTTTCTAAACATAGATTAACTTCAATTATCATCTTTTCAAATCCTCCATTATGCTTCATAATGAAAATTTTAAATAACCTAAGCATATAACATATGAGAGTCTAGCTGGGTCTAGAGTCTTAGTACCACTCATCATTAATCAGAGTGATGATCAAGTCAATTCTTAACAAAACCTTTTTAGTGAATACCACATCGGGCATTTATTCCATAGCCACATCCACATTCAAGTATCTAGATTTGGTTGTGTTTATATGAAAACAACATTATCACTACACTAAAAAAATAATTATCATTCAATATACAAATACTTATTCATATTGTTCTAACTAATTATCTCTAACCAAATACTCAAAATAACTAAACCTTCCCTCTCATACAGACACAAATAAATATCACTTATATTTTTATACCAATTCTAATGATTTTTTTGATGTATTTTAAGGTAAATTCCCTTGAATTCTACAGTTTTTCGCGAAAGCTGGAATTTTCAATAGAAAGAATTAATTTCAAATAAAATCATTTAAAGAATTTTATTTTTCGAATTTAAATGTTGTATATATTTTTATGAGGAATTTTTTATAGTGATTTGAATTATCTTTACTTTTTAGTATATTACCAAAAAATGTTCTAGCATGGCTACCCCTCAACAAAAACACCCACCAGCCATATTCAGATCACATTAGAGGTCAACCAGCCATGCAGGGCCACAAGAGAGCTAGTGCACACTATCAAATAATAGTTGATCAAATCTCATAAATAAGTGTATTTTTTGTGGTCAACACATGGGATGGATAGAATGGTCCAAGGACTAAGTGGGCCATGTAGTTTGTGGGTCTTGGATGTGCAGTGTTATGCTAGAGCTTGTTCGCAGAACATGCGATTTAGAGGGTTCTCCCACACTTAGTCTTATATGAAAGCTCCCACCCACTATCTATTTTGATGTGGGATATAATAAAATTATTATACTATCCATTTTTTCCAAAAAAATGTCATTTTTCCTCACCGACCCACACCGTCACTCGAACACATCACACTAGTGATCTCCCCCTTCTCTGCCTTTAATAATCACATGTCATTACAATCACATGTCATTACATATCCCCACAAGATAATTGCATGGTCATCGCTGGACAAGATTGGTCCTAAGAGACCCACCAATAGAAATTCACCCTGATCGACAAGGATAACATCCTTCCCCTTTTCTGACCACCCGATGACAATTTCATAGTACATAATAAAGTGTTAATGGCTATATAATGAAGGATAGGTTGCCACTACTCATAGTTAGTGTCATGCACCACCTTCTCTGCTTCCCCTGAAATATCCTCAATTCGAAGAGTCATTTATTCAATCCATGTCCCAACAAAGACTTTGTTTCCCCATTTTAGCTCATCACAATTCCATACTACATGCTTTTTATACTCATATATCTAAAAAATTTAAATCATTTCACGTTTCTAAACATTTTCATGTAGGTATCTCAGAGGTTTTTATATTTAATATTTTTTGATGATACACATGATTTGATGGAATAGGTCTAGGATGCTCATCATTTTCCTATAAAAGATTCCTTTCTTCCCACTTTTATATAAGGTTCTCTACACAATGAGGATAAGATCTTGATTGAGGCCCCGTTGTGGTTTCCATTTTATTTGATATATTTTTTCATTTTCATTTTTATTTTATTTTTATATCATATAATAATTTCTTAATTATTTTAAAAAATAGATTATTCATGCATTCTTTTTCTATGATGATTCCCCATCCACTTCTATTTATCTAATTCTTCTTCATCATTTTATTGTAATTCCTTATTCTATACTTCTTCTCACCATTCTATTTTGATTTTATTTTATTTCTTATTTTCATTTATGTTCTTTCGCTCTATCTGTCTTTCTCTCTCTCCCTATTATCTTTTATTTTTATCTTATTCATTGTAATTTTAATCTTATTATAAACTCTCTTATCAGCAAGGGATATCTTAATCTTAATAAAGGAGCTATACCTGAGGATTTTCCCACTGTAGACCAGGGTATTCTTAAATTTTTTTAAATATTATTTTACATTTTTTGTATATGTGAATGGCATGAATGGGTGTGAAAAATGTCCCCTAAACCATTAAAATAAATTTTTATACTCTTTCATTTAATATTTTTTATCTATAGTAATTGTATTTCTCTTAACATGATATTGTTCATCCAATCAGTAGATGAAATTGGATCGATAGAGATGGGTTCTGAAAGGCGTCACACCCTCAAAAAAGGTGTGTTATAAACCATGAATAGAAGAGGAGGTGGAATTTATATTCCATTATGAATTTGAGAAATAAAAATTTATAAACAAAATGATATAAATCTTCATGACATTTCATTCACGGATGATCCAAAAAAAAGTATAAAAAAAAGTTTGAATAATTTTGGAACCTACAAAATGATCTTAGAACCAAATTATTTTTTTAATCACATTTTTTAGTCTTTTTTGTTGGTTTATTATAAATTATCACATTACAGGTCATTTATATATTTTAGAAATAAATCAGAAACCATAATTTATCATTACATTCAGAAAATAACAAAAACATCATAAAAAGTTTTTCGGTGAATTAGAATAATTGGGTGAAAAACTAAAAAGCTCCTCCAGTGATAAAACCCTACTTAGCCTCTGTGCTGAACTAGGAAAAAATTTAGTAATTTTATTTTACCACACCTTATGATAGGTGTTGTTCAAAACTAAAACCATTATTTGGGATCAAATCCTTAGTTTTTTCCTTCTCTATTTCCATAGTAGATAGTATTTAAATTTCATTAAAAATATATTCAAAATTTTTTTGAATGATTTTTTCAAAATATAACTATTTAATGTCTTGGAGAAATTACTCACATGTGTAGAAACAATAAATAAATGATATTACGGTTACCATCCAATGATGATTTGAATTTCTAAATATAATGGTCAACCAAAATCACAGATTCCTAGAGATTATTTGATCTCCTCATGATTGGATGGGCATGTTAGATCAACTATAAATTGACATAAAATGATTCGAGGGAAAGATAGAAGTCCCAATAGTTTTCCCAAATTTAATTGAAGACATCAAAGATGTTGAGAACCAATTCAAAGAATATCAAAATTCTTTACATGAAACTAAGTAGATATAAAATGACTATGATGAGATAGATTGGATTCACAATGACAAATACGTTATTATGGAGATTAATGTGGGATATCAACAAGATTTCGATGAATTATGGAATGAGTATGAGGTAAAACATGTACTCCTTGATCCATATAAAGTAGAATATATTATACTATTGTAATCCACTCACAACTAGAAAATTTGGATACTAACACAAACCTTTATACACCGTTATATTGCCTATAAGCACAGCTTTAAAACCATAGATATAGACACGATTATGTTCCCTATAGCCATGGTGATAAAAACCATGGCTATTGGTTAATTTTTTCAATGGTTTATATCCACTGTTTTACAAAACCATGGCTATAGGGTTTCTGCTCTTCCAGGGGAACAATATTTCCACCAAAAATTTGGCGGCGAGACCTACCGCTATAGTTTTGAGACTATTCCCACTGTTTATAGTAATATATATCATAATATATATATATATGTAAATAGTTTTTTGATGTAGTGGAGAGTAATTTAAATTAAAAAAGGGGATGTGTAGGGATTGAAACTGGGCGGTGACATCTTTTTAGGCTATTTTCACAGTTTACCGAAGTTATATCCACATTCTGACACCGTGAAAATACCACTTATATCCCTAGTTTAAGCTGTGGATATAGGTCAACATCCATAGTGTCCTATTTCAAGGCCTATTACAAAGGTCTTCAAAAAAGTGTCTATAGCCCAGGCCCTACTACCATAGTTTTGAACTGTGGAAATAAGCCTTTTTTGTAGTTGTGACTCATTCCATAGAGGAAGTAGCCAGAACATGATAGAATTTGATGAAATTATGGATGATCCTGACTACCTACTTCCATCCATTGAGACTCACATTCAAGATGTGCTTATTACGGGAAAAGGGATTGAACCATAATAAAATTAGTGAGATGAGCCTTTATTGAACTCTATATAATCTAATTTCATTCTTTATTATATGATTTTCACTCTTTATGATTTTTAATTTTCATATTCATTCAAGCTGTTATTTTCAATAGAGAATGATGAATAAATGGAACATGTACCTATTGCGGAACAAATTGAGCTCCTTGATTTTATTTAACATGAATTTGAGGATTCCCATAAAGAAATCCATGAAGATGAGTGTTAAGATGTCAATATAGAGGATGGTAATTATGAAATGGGGAGCATTTTTAAAAATTCAAATCGAAATTTTATTATATTAATACTTCCTACTTACATTCCCTTTGATTATTTTTTTCCTACAACCAATGTCAAGCTAGAACCGGACAAGAAGGGGAAGGTAGAACAAGTAGAAAACCCAAGGATAATTATTGATATTTAATCCTACCCCCTTTATGCAAGATATATAAAATTATAAACCGAGGATCAAATATTCTCTATATATGGATCATTCCACACCACCAATGAAGATGTGAAAGATAGGATGTCCCACATGTCTTTGTCCAAGTCTAAGAATATCCACCAACCATAAGATTATGGATAACTTCGTGTACTTCCCTCTACTTGAAGTAAAAATTTAGGTCCCACATGGAAATCATAACAAGATTTATCTTTACAATTTTTCATGATTTTGATTTTACTCTTATGATTTAGTTCATCATGAAACCCAACTCCCTCTATCATTTTTACCATAAATGGCACAATCCTGGTGCTTAATTGAGTAATTTTCATTTATAGGATTTTCATCTAATAAAGAATCCCTCAAATCGTGTAATAAAAATACTATGGATTCATGGGAATGGGTGTTCACTATTAGTGTTATATATTTTAAAATATATACATTTTGTCATGACAATATGTTCTGATTTTTAAAATGGAATTGGATTACCATGCTTAAATTATGGTTCACATAAAATATTTAAGAGAAATTATTTTCATAAGAATCATTTGATTCCATGTTTTACATTTGAATGTTAATGATGCTGGATGAGTAAGATAGAGAAATGGATAATTAATGATAATCAAGGATATTAAAATTAGCACTCATGAATTACGGGAATTAGTTTATTCATGTAAATTAAATTTCCCTATTACTTTATACACTTGGAATTTATGAAACCCATGTGAAATGATTTTTTTTTATTATTCATGCCTTCAGTTATTTTCCCAAATCAAATTCCTCATTCCCAAAATGATATATACACCAGGTACATCATATTTTTTCTTTAGCATATTTCTTGCATGATCCTAGGACATACTGCCTGATATAACATGCATTTGAACTCATAAAATTTATGACTATAAGAAAACATATTTCAAATGATTGATGCAAATTTTTAAAACATCTAATACTTGATACCATCATTATATTACTCATTGATATTCCCATAGAGAGCATGAAGGGCCAACTTAGTAATCATATGTATTTCAATCCATTTTTATCCATTCCTACTGTCCTATTAGTATTGGAATGATATTCTAATGTTGAAGTGTTGGTGTGAACGGATTTATGGTGTAAGGGACGAAATACATTACTATGAAAAAAGTATGGTGCGACTAATTATGTGAAAAAATAATGTATTTTTATTCATTCATTGTACTATTTATAGTTTTTAGATTCTTGAAAAAGAAATTAAAAAATAGGAATGAGTTGTGTGTTAGAAAAATAAAAAATCACTCTCACGGGACCAAAGATTTTATATCATACATTGTTAGGTGGTGGATGTGATTCCTATTATATGTAAAACATCACAAAAAATGATAAATGATTTTTGAAAAAAACTATAAAAGTAGTGAAAATTTCAAGATGGGGAATAAATTATTCATTATGATTTATTTTGATCATGTCCTTTACATTGTGTTTTTTTGGAATGTGGGAGTTGTTAATTTTAAATTGAAGTGTTTAATTACACATCTTATTTTGATATCATGATTTACAGATTAAAAGATTAAACTCCTCATATATCCTTAATTGTAAACATCAATTCCTACCGACCTTAATCCTCAGAGTCATATGAACCTTGATTAAAAACCCTCACAAATTCATGTGTCTTTTTTCTTTATAAAGAGTATAATGTTGTTATTTTATACGAAAATGGATAAAAAACAAGTTATCATGATATGATCCTAAATCTACATGAATAGTATCGTGAGTGATGAGTGAAAAGATCATCAAAATTAATGTCAACCATGAATAAGTATGTTTAATAATAATAATTTGAGGAACTTGAATAGATAAGAAAAGTATTACAATCATTTTTAATATGGGAAAAGTAAAATTCATGAATTGATTCATTCATTAAAAATATAGTAATTAAATTAATATTTTTTGTGAATTTTGAATGTTTCATTTAATATTAAAATACATTTTATTTTATTTCTTTGAAATTTTAATGTTGGAAACATTGGTTCAATATAAATTATTTATTGAGATTTTATGCTTTAGGAAAATATGTATTTACTGTCGGGTTATTTAAAAAAAATAAATATCATGCATAATTTTATACGAATTGTACAGATTTTTTGATGGTTTTAATCTAAATTATAATGAATAATAAGGGTCTTCTCAAATGTGGGAATTTATAATATGTATACTGAGAGTGGAAATAAATCAATAAAATAATTTTAATTTTTGGGTTTTATTTTTATAATAATTTTTTTGATGAATATTTTGATAGTAATTTGATTTATCTTAACTTTTCATGACATTATTATAAAAAATGTCCAATATTTACTATACGTAAAAAACAGCACCAACCAGCCATATAGCCATCCCAATAGAGGACAAATAGCCATGCAGGGCCACAAGAGATGTATCCTATACCGGTAGAGCTCGGGGGATCAATTCACATGCATATATGGCCCTCATATGGTCAACCCTCTGGGGATGATTGGTTGGGAAAAGAATAGAGCGGTTCATGTAGTGTGTGTGGCTTTTGTGTTCAATGTTTTAAAGGATCCCATAACTGCAATAAGAAATTTGGATGGTGCACAGAAGCTCATGCTTTCTTTAAGGTGCCAACCCGCTATCTTTTTCATTGTGGGACTCCATAAATATATGATGATATTATTTTTTTTTGAAAAACATGGTCATTTAATATAACTTGCATGAACCATCTCCTTGAAACCTATCACCACAATGCTCCACCTTGATCTACCTTCGATGGTCACTGGACGCCACTGGTCCCCCCAAGAAAACTCTATCTTTGGCAAAACAGAAGCTCGATCTCGCTCCACAATCCACTACTCAGGCCCCCTAATCCACATCGATCACCGCCTACACCTTGTAAGTCCACCCCAAGACCATTTCAAGGATCATCCATCCATTAGAAAGGTGTAACGATGAATGGGAGGTCACTAATTCTCACCATTGATGTGATGCACCACTTTCTCCATAGTCGCTACCACATCCATCGGGCCACAAGCCATGAATACAATCCATGTTCCACCGAAGTCTTTGTTTCCCCACATGATCCTTCAACTAGTTCATTTTTTCCACTATCCAAAAGCAAATATCTAAACACCACAAATACTCAGGTGTTTCCAATCATGATCATCTGGGTCTCTTGGGGTTTTTAAATTTTATGATGATTTGATTATATGAAAGACTTAAAGGAATAGGTCGAGGATGGTCATCCTTCTCCTAAAAAAGAATTTTTGTTTCCAACTAAGAAAATGAGATCCACCACCCAAGGAAGAGATCTTGGTGAAGGTCTCTATGTTGGTTCCATTTTATTTTTTATTTATTTTATTTTAATTCACCTTTTAGTTTTAATAAATATTCAAATTTAATAATTCATTTCTTGTATGGAAAATTTGTTCATTCTTCTGTCAATGTGTTTTCCCCAACCCACTTCTCTTCTTCGAATTTTTATTTTATTTATTATTTCTCACTACTATAAAACTATCCTTTCACAGCCCTGGTGTTTATCAGTGCTAGAAAAAATCAATGATAAAGATGACTTTTATCAGTGCATAATAATTCAGATTAAGGGAGTCTTTATGAATGAAAAAAATAACTCATAAATAGTACCCTTTATGAGTACTTTTTTTAATGATGATAAAGTTTACCCTTTATCAATGATTTATTTTTAACCCTAAAAAATGGTACCCTTTATCAGTGATTTATATTTAGCACTGATAAAGGGTATCCTTTATCATTGATTTTTAGCGTTGATTATGCACCAAAATAAAATAGATTAACTAAACAAATAAAAAAAATATTAAAAATTTTATTAAATAAAATTTTATTGATAAAAATGAATAAAATGAATATATATATATATATATATTGTAAATTATAGAAAATTGAATATATTAAATATATAGATATGTAAAATGAAAAAATGAAATAACTAAAAAATTAAAATTTCAAAATGTGTAAATAATGAAAACCATTAAACATTTTCTTTATTAAATAATTATTCATAAAAAGAGTAAATTTAATATATATATATATATATATATAATAATTATAAATATTAATAAATATTATATACTAAATATAGATATATGAAATGAAAAATTTAAAAAATAAAACAAAAAAATTCTAAAATGAATAAATTAATAAAAAATTATGGAAAATATTAATGAAACAATTACTAATAAAAATGAATTAGTTTAATATATATATATATAGTAATAAATAATATATATTAAATATAAATATATATACAATGAATAAAATTTATTAATTAAAATAATATCAATGTCTTAATCATTTTTAGGGTTTTTTAATTTTCAATTCAACATTTATCAAACATGTGTCACTTTTATTTCACAAAAATATATGTTCTAAATAGATATTTAAATACAACTCACACACGAAAATGTTATTGCAATTAATGAAATCCTATATAGAAACAATCAATCCTAATATTTATTTAATTTAATCACAATTTTGTATATTTTTGAATTTCATTATAACATGATACATTTAAAATATTATGTTTTTAATTTGTAATTTTTTTTAATTTTATTTCATTTATTTATTTCATATTCATTTTTTCTAATTTTTTAATTTAATCATTTTCTATTTATTAATTATGTATATTTATTTAAAATGTTTTAGTATTTTTAATATGTATTCATCTTCACTTTAATATATATCTAGATTATTTTTCATATTTTAAATTTAATTAATAAAACGTATCCACTTATTCAATATTTTTTAAGCGTACTCATTTTTAATTATTAAATTTCACTAATTTTTAAAATTCATATATTTAAGATTATATATTCATTAATAATGTTTAAAAAATATATGTAAATAAATATTTAAAATTAATATATTTATAAACAAATATTAACAATATTTACAAATTTATATATTTATAATTATTATAAACATGGAAATATAATTTTTAAAAAACCATTTATATAATTATGGATAAATAATTATATATATTTAAATATTTATAAGATTATGATGGATTTATTTATATAATGAACACAATATATTCTATATATATATATATATATTTAATATATATTAGTATATAAATATCTATAATGATCTAAATAGTTATATATTACGAAAATTATACAATTATATCAACTATTTTTAAATACTGAACACATTTACTATATTTATATTTGTATTTGTATTTAAAGATATTTATTATATATATACATTTAAATATATAAATATATATAATGATATAAATATATTTATAATTATAAATTTATAATAAATATATTTTAATTAGGAATATATTTTGTATATTCATATTAATACATATTTATTAATTTTATAGATATACATAATGATATACATATATTTATAATTATAAATAAATTGTTACAAATATATTTCTAAATTTATGTTTACTTTGTTATTAAAACTATATATTTATAATTATAAAAAACTTAAAATTTTTTAAAAAATAATTTCTGTATCTATGAATAAATAAAAATATATTTAAATATTTATTATATTTGAATAAATTAATATATAATTATATAAATATAATTAGAATAATTTATTTAAAATTATAGGTATAAATAAACTATCAATTCTAAATGTTTAATAACTTATAAGAGATATTGGATTATCAGTGTTAAAAACCCATGATAAAAGGAATGTTTATCAATTGTAAAACATTAGCACTGAAAATTAGCACTTTTTAGCACCCATAATGATCGATTGTTTTTAGTAATAAAAAATAGTTTATTATTATGTCTTTAATAAATGATTATAAATTTATCAATGATAAATAATCATTATCGATGCTTTTTCAAACAATGATAAAATTGTCCCTGATCTATTTTAAAGAACCCTAAACATGACTGATTCAGTCACGATTCCCAATCTCTTGCATAACACCCATTCAACCTACGCTCATCCTCTAAATTCTCTCCGACTAATCAAGTCTAGAATCCATGGTATGCTATTTTCTATATTCCACCAGCTTTAATTACCTTTTTGGGTTCTGCGGTTTGCGTTTTGTCATTATTCTCAACCAGGATGAACCCTACTTCTCTGCTCCCATAACTCTGTTCGTGATTGGTCTCTCTCATTCTTTTCCACTGTTTCTATTATTAAATCCACCTCCAATCATGGATCATTACATACATTGGGTGAGTCAATATTTCCATCATTATAGTATTATCGTCATCCCATAGAGAATGAACTTCTATTGGAGTGTAAGTAGAGGATTTTGGTTTGGAATTCTACGATGCATCATTGTATCTTCAGTGACTTGGATGCCACTCAATAGAAACCTAATCCGCGTGGTTCACATGGCCTCAAGTACATCTCCCCAAATGACATAGGATACCAACACACTACAACAACCCATGGGTGTTAGTGGGGAGACAATTCCATCATCCCTAGAGTGTAACAAACCAAAATATCAATATCATACATGTACCAAATGTTTCATAATAACCAGAAAAGAAGTAAATAGCAGAAGAATAATATATAAACAATTCCCGAAGTCATTTCATATAAAAAATTATAATACATGTCATATTTCTCTAATAATGAATCCAACACATGTATACATAGAATATGTACAACACATGGAACAAAATTACAAAAAAGCTAAAAAAATTCTACTATAATCACAATAATAAACTCGGTACCCTTATCTCATTCCCCTAAGTAACCATTTAGAACCTATAGTGGGAAACATAACCTTATCAATACCTGTAATCATATAGTCTGATTTAGTATAAAATGGTATCCCAAAAAATGTGTCACATTTAATCCTATTAGTCTACCACCCAACCTCTGTTGCAATTAGTTAGTGAATATATATTTATATAATAGTTTTCAAACAATAATAATAACAATGCAAGGAAGAACACAAAAGTAAATATCCTAAAATACTAGACTCTAAATTAATTCCCATTTTATTTTATCAAATGTATTATGTAATAAGGAATTAATTTTACAATCAGGCATGTACTGTTCAATCATGTTCATTAAAAAATTAGTTACCATTCAATTTATAATGCTCGAGACACAATGCATGACTTTTGTCCCCCATATAATCATATGCACAACATATTTCTAATCTAGCCATTTTAAAGGTATAATCCAAAGGCCAAATCCATGATTTTTCTTTGTCTTGGTAGATGAATCATAATTTACTTCATATGTTCATCTTTTTTGAAACTGATTATATGCCAAAAATTCTTATGATGTAATCAAAGTCTCAATATTGGTGTTATATGAACCATAACCCTTTGATCTCGTCCATGGTGAACCTCTCAAGAGACCAGGTATCTATCTTGGTGTGTTATAACGTCACTACCATTTGAGTCTGTCCTTGGTTGTGCACTAAAGGATCCCAAGTATCACCGATGGAATATATGTTCAATTCACATTGATTATTTCCCCCAAATTCACTAATGAGTCCTTCTACCACTTGACATATAATAGTCAAAATTTCCAATGTGTATGTGTTTGAAAAACTATGTATCACTCGGGAAGAATGGCCAATAAAAAAAGGAGTATGTCCATGTCATTCCCATATAATTCCTTATGTCACCCATGTTTAATAATAATGTATCAAATTAAATAGGGTTGATCAATTCCATTCAATAATATCATTTATCAGGTCATGTTCAACACCAAGGAAAAATCAATTAAGACTCACCAGAAAAAGACTCAGAGAGAAATGGCCAATCTAATAAGGACGTCCTTCTAAATAATCACATGGAAAAACATTATAAGAAGACTATCATGATCAAACAAACAATTAAATGGAATAACCTATATTTAACACATATGGGCATTTTAATTTGATTATAAATTTAATCATAAATAAGAAACTCAAGTCAAGGTCCTAGGTTCTTGGTCACCCATCCCTACCATTATTCATTTCAATAGGAAATGTAAAATATATATATGAATTGAATTAATATACCAATTCATCAATTTGATTTACAATTCCTATAAAAATTCAGATATCAATGCTAGGGGTAAATGGTCAAACCTCTAATAGTTCCAATTCACATTCCATCAATGATTCAATTTTATTAAACAACACAACCAAAGTTTTGGTTCCAGTTTCAAGGTTCTTAAACTATAACAAACCATTAACGAGTCTCTTTAATTTAATAGGGAGTGAAAATCAATTTAATTCAAGAATTAAAACTAATTAAAAGGTTGAAGCTCTGAGAATTTGGTGAACAACACAATGATATATATACATCGAGTAGACATTAAATTAAAAGAACGATACAACATAATATATATCTATTTTTGATAGATCATGTAGTATCATCTCTTTATTTGGCTCAGTTCAAGATAAAGTTGAATAAAATGTGAAGAAAATAATAATAGTGTATATTATCTTGAATCTTAATAGCCTAGTCGATATCTTGAAGAATATAATAACATTAAAAATGAATTCAGAAGTAATTGGTGCTAACCCCACATGATAAGAATTGCTTGAATTGAGTTCAGAAGTAGAATATATTTGAAATACAAGAATAGTCAGTTAAAAGGGTTTCCAAAATGATAGTTTACTATGTGTGAGATAAGGGACAAAATAAATTGGGTTTAATAGATTTAGTGTGGGGTAATTAATTTCATTCACCCGATTTTGAGGGTTGCTCGGTTTGGTTGCATGATCTAGCCAAATTGTGTGCCAACCGTTCCGGGGCACCTATATTGTTGGTCACCCTCATGTTTTCCTCCCATGGTTTGACTAACCATGTGGAAACAATGAAAACAAAACACTATCAAAACTATAGAGGTTTTTTCATGGCAAGGAGGACCCAATAATATGGTTTGGATTAACCGTGTGACTTCACACAAATATATTCTCATTCCTTGCATTGTATGTTAGACCATTCAGCCTTCCCCACATAGTTTTAACTATCCATGCGCTTAGCCTTTAAAACTAATTATCTTATTTCTAGGCTCCCAACCATCCATACACAAACCTAATACCTACATAAATTCAATAAGAAATAATATTTGGTAGAAATTGAACCTTTAAACTGAGTATTTACATAAAATATAGTATTTAGACCCCAATGTAGAACCTTGTTCTGAAATAATTACACCATAAATTATTTTAGGCCTAAATTTCAATTCCAAGTGTGGTGAAGCATGATCTGTGAATTACTCTAGCCACTGCGATCATGCATCAGCCTCCCACATCCAGGTCTCGTCATGTAATTGACTTTGCATCCAAATAACCCATACTAAAGGAAATTACTAGCCTAGAGAAGATTTAAGATACGATCGACAATATTTATTAGATTCTTGTCAAATGACATATCTACCTGTAACTCAACATCATCGGGCTGAATGGCATGAGATAGTTCTGAATTGTATCCTCAAACCTGAGAAACTTGGAAGATGTCAGGAAAGGATCAATATCTCTAAGGTAACTGCAAACTGATAGGAAAATAGCCTGACTCAATCTAGAATATCAAATAGCCCAACATACTACAGTGAGAGCTTACCATGTATCCTAATTCTCCATTGTCCCAGCTGTAGTGAAACACAAATGAAAACTCAATCCCAGACCCTGAATTCTAAAAGTCATCTATGATGATTAACATAAGATTTATTGTAAGATAATACATTAGCCACCTTCTTCTGAATCAAGAACACCAGCTCTATGGTATATTGAACCAGATGAGGTCCCAACATAGCTGCCTCTTACCAAAAAATGGGTGATCAACATGTCATACTGTACACATCAACATATGTCACCATATAAATATTATCCTAAACTCTATTTTTTTATGAAAATTACACCAGGGTTACATGCCTCTCCCAAGATCCACTGAAATCTAGGACGCATACCAGAATTATGTCCCCAAGAACCTGATTCATATACTCCAACTAGCCATATTTATGCTTGTGGTATGCTATTCTCAGAAGCACATGTGTACGCAACAAACTCTGCAGAATTTTAAATAACTATGTCAAAAATAATGCATCTCTATATCAAATTATATTGTGTGGGACCATGTTAGGTCATACTTTCACAAGGATATACAACCTCCAAATTTCATCAACATTTACGCTTACCTTGATTGGTAAATATAGTGAAACCATCATGATCGTATCAATAACAACATATACAACCTCATTACCTAGTGTTTTCTTCTCTAAAACTATTACAAAATCCTACATAACATCAACCCACTTCCACTCATGGATGTGAAACTACTATAAAATCTAGTGGGTCATTGGTGTTCCACCTTCACCTACTGACACGTAGAACACCTCTTGAAAAACCTGATACATATCATTTATACCCAGCCTTTAGTAATGGTGATGTAAGTCCTAATACATCATGTTGACATTGTGATGCACTGCTCAAGTTGAAGCATGAATTTATTGAATTGGATCCTCACAAATGTCTGAATAAACCCATATATTACTATGTAATCATATAATTTTATCCACACCCACGGTCCAACCAAGAATAAGGTCCCCATGTTCCACACATTCATATTGGACTATGCCTTCTAAGTCTCATATATTCTTCATCATCAATCCATCTATAAGGGTATAGGTAACAAATATGGAGGATATATAATTCAATTTCAGACTATCATTCACCTCTATGATCATTTGAGATAAAAAATCCATGAGCTTCCACTCGATACTGGCCTACTGAATTGCACGTATCTGATACCTTTTACTCAGTGCATTAGCCACTGCATTTCCTTTACCAGTAATATAAGAAACCTCAATGTAGAAGGAATACAAGTGTCAAACCCACATTAACTATATCAGGTTCCTATCACACTATGAAACAATATACATGAGGATTTTGTCTGCATACAAAATAATATTCTCTCCAAGTATATAATATCTTCAATTGTGCAATTTTGTGATCAAATTCCCCTAGATCGAGATCGTGTGTCTGGTAATTTTCATCCTTTTCCCTCAACTACCAAGTCCCATATTCCATGACTCTTTTTATTTGCATAAGATATGCTCCTAGAATGATACTTGATGAATCAAAGTAAATAGTGAAACTCCTTCGTAGATCTGGAAAAGGAAATTTCATCACTGAATCCAATCTCCCTTTCATCTCTTAAAAAACCATATTATAAGAATATGACTATAAAAACATCACACTATTTTAATTATAGCATATCAGCAAAGATTCTAAGTGTGAGAAGTTCTATATGAAACGTTTTTAGTAACTTGGCATCCTTGAGAAACAATGTACCTCAAATATGTTCTTGGTTTGTTAATAGGAAACTATATATATCAACTTTTCTATGCCGACTAATACTCCAATCTATGAGAAAATGTGACCCGTGATGTGAATATGACCCAGCCAATGGTGTGACATAGTGATTTTAGCATATAAATGATGAACTCTTAGGGTATTCAACATGATATCAAGATGGTTTTCAACTTCATGTAGATTGTGCGAATACACTAAGATATCAACCATGAAAAAAACCATAATCGAATGCATATAAGGTTGGAACACTTGGTTCGTCATATCTACGGAGATTGGTGGAATGTTTGTGAGACCGAAATAAATAACTAGTACATATATAGGTCATACCTGAAATGAAAGGATGTTTGAGGTGTGTCTGATGGTCTGCCACACACATTATGATAACTAAATCTCAAATCAATCTCTAAGATGACATGAGTTCTTATGAACTAGTCAATGAGATAATCTACCTATGGTAGAGGATTCCAGTTCAAAATAGTTTACTGGTAAAATTTTAAGTAATCCACATCTAGCTGATAGATCATTTCTCCTTTCATAGAAAAATGGTTGAGGAACCCCACATATATGTACTGGGTTGGAAAAAAATTTCCCTTAAATCATCTAGAAGCCTCTTGGGTACATTCATCTAAGTAGTATCCATCGTATAAAGAGGAAAGGATTCCAATGTCACTCCTGACACTAGATTGATAGAGAACTCTACCTATATCACCAGAGGTAATCCTACAAAGTCTTCTCTGAAAACATCCCTAAAATGATAAACTACTAGTGGAAAATATCCCTTACACGTTCTCTAATCATCCATATATAAAATCACAATCTGTGTTATCAATCTACCCATCATACGATGCATTGGTCCATCTCAGCTCGCCTATAAATCCCATTCCTAATTTTTAATAAAATCTCTACACTTTGGAGATTTGAAACACACCCTATGGTGATATTAATAAATGAATCCCTAAAAGTGAACTAACAATTACATCCCATGAATGAAATAAAATTTTATAATATCGAGGGAATAGAGGTCCCATCTGAAGTAATACCCACAAATCTCATGGGGGGACTCAATACACTGACATACACCCTCTATCCTAATCCCAAATAGAATGTTAATAATCATGAAACCATAATAATTAAGAAAACTGAGACCTAGAATATTCAAAACGGGAACAAATATAAAGCTATGAGAATCCCCTATGTCTAGTAAAACAACTAGTGTCCTATATGGAACAACTAGAGGCACCACTAGTAGCCCATTCCTAAAAACCTCCAGAGTATGTTAATTTCCACACTCCTGGCGTACCATTGGAGTTCGTGGGGGTTGAATACCTCTAAAATGCCAAAACAAGCATCGGTTTGAGATCATTGTCAATGTTTATATCTCAATGGATCAAAAAAATAAATATGATAAGTACATGACTTCTAATATATGAACACACCCCTAAACCTACTCCATGAGTCTAGTCCATGAGATGTAAAAATTAGGTATAATTAAGAGAAACTACTAATAACCCACTAATAAGGTTGGGTCTATTCTTGTTCTATTCCATATGAATCTTATATTTCCATTTAATTTTTATATCTATATTCAATTTCATATTTATTTCACATTCCATTCGGATGCGTGATCATTTTATACTTATATAAAAAATAAATTTAAATTGTTTATCTAATAGTCCAAAAAATTCAAATCAATGAGGGCCCAAACTCTCCAGGGACAAAATATTTCCATCCATCTAATTCATAATGTAAACCATATTTTTATACCTTTCCTAACAGTGAAAATAACTATCAATACACTAACCACAACAACATGCAACAATAAATATGTGCTAATTGGCTTAGAAACATGCATGGCATGAGATTTCTAAAAATTTCCATGAATAATAAATATGATGGAATACCCTCATCTCATAGGTTTATAATAGACCTAGAACCCAAAATAATAAAAAAAAAATAACATCACAATTCAAGTGAATCATCCAACTATTGATGTAAATATACTATAATAATCAAAATCTAGAAAACAAAAATTCAATTCGTAGCAATTTGACTTTTCCATGTATAGGGGTAAGCTATTTCTATGATTTCCTCATTACCAAACTCATAATCCATCTGATCCCATTCTATTATATCTAAATAATAATTAAAACCAAAAAATAATGCTCTAATATAACTTTGTAACATCCCATTCCAATATTCCATTTAATAGTGCCCCAAGAATGGTGGGTCACATGGCCTCAAGTGCATCTCCCCAAATTCCAGAGGTTTCCAACTAGTAGTGAGGGCCTTAGTGTGTCAGTGGGGAGACTAATCCATCATCACTAAAGTGTAACATAGTAGAATATAAATATTATACATGTATTAAAATCAGTATAATAAATAGAAAAAAATTATAAAAGTTGAAGGTAGATATATAAACAATGCCAAAATTCATCTAATATACAAAATTATGATACAAGTAATATGTCCCTAATAATGAAGCCAAAACATGTATACATATCCTATGTACATAAAATGGAAGAAATGATAAAAAAGGCCAAAAATATTCCACTAGTATTGTTATCCACATCTCGGTCCCTTCTCCCCCTACTCCTAAGAAATCATAAGGAACATTTAGTAGGTCACTTACCCATATCAATACCCATAATCATATAGTCATTCTTGGAACCCATAGGTGGCACCAGATGGTTGTGAGGTATAACCCTAGAAGGAAACCTCCCATGGTCTAGCCAATATTTCAATGAATATATATATATATATAACTTCTTATAAGTAATAATAATAACAATGAAAGAAATCACTCCAAATTAATCATCTTATAAATCTAGTTCCCGATTAATTACTAACCCAATTGATCAAATTAATTAAGTAATAAGTCACTAAATTATCAGTCAGTCATTTTTCTTTTAATTTATATTAATTTAAAAATTAATTATCATTCAATTTATAACTATTGAGAATCGTCTTAGGCCTAACGTCCCCAGTATAATCATAAACACATCTGATGAAAAATAGGGCTATCTAATGTTTTATCCAGAGGCTGAAATGAACCTTGTTTGTTGGATTAGAAGACATTGCATTATTCATTTCATACATAAATAATTTTTGAACTGTAATGGTTCTAGGTAAATCTATGTTTGAATCCACGTTACACTCTAGGTGTAATTTGAATGAACACCCTACGACCGTATCCATGGAAAAACCCTCATGTTCTCTGGTATTGATCCAGGTGTGGTACAATGTCACTACCATTGAATTCCATCCTTGAAGGTCCATTAAGGGAGCCCAAGTATCACTAATGGATTATATTTTCAATTCCCTTTGAGTCTGTCCATTGAATTATCATATGAAATCATGTATCACTTAACATATAATATTCAAAATCTCATATGATCTCATCCTTGAGAAACCAATAATCACTATGCGAAAAGGTCAATAGCCAAATGAGTCCATCAATGGAATTACAATATCAATCCTTATGTCACACATGGATAATGATGATTTAACCAATTCAAGGTGTTCGATCAATTCCATTTATAAATATCATTTATTAATTCAATGTCAATACAACTAACAAATCCTTTAAAACTCACCTGAGAAGGTGACATAGATCATGAACCAATTCATCAATTTTATTTCAAATTCATATAACAATTCATATCCCATGGTAAAGGGTAAAAGGTAACAACTCTTAATGTTCTAATTCAAATTCCATCAAAGAGGCTATTTGATTAAACAACATAGTCAAAGCGGTTGTTCTAGTTTCAAGTTGCATAACATATAACCAACCAATAATAGGTCTCTCTAATTAAACTTGTAATACCTATTAATATAATTTAAGAATAAAAACTCATTTAAAGGGAGATGGTCTGAGAATTAGGAATGCATAACAATAGTCTATATATAACCACTCGACTTCCAATAAATGGAACAATACCACATACCCTAGGTTCATTGTTGATATCTTATCCAATATTATCAATTGATTCAGATCTGGTCAATAGAAAATCAAATAACAGGGAAAAAACATAAAATAGGTCATATAATGTTTTAAAAAATAGCATAGATGATATATAAGAGAATGGAAAATGATTAAATTAGAATTGATAACTCACTGGTGCAGATCCAATGAGATGAATGATGATTGAATCGGAGTTTTAATGAGGAATCTATCTAAAATCGAAAAACAGTCAGTCAAGAGGGTATCAAAAATGAATGTTTTTCGAGTAGGGGAAAATAGGGAAAATAGAATAGGTCTAATATCTTTAATTAAGGGTAATTTTATAATCTATCCCTATTTACAGGGTATCACGATTTGGTCTCATGGATAGGCCAAAACTGTGCGCTCACTATGCATACAAACCAATAATGAATGGGCATTGACATAGTTTGACTAACTATGTAGAAATTGTGAAAAAAACGCCATGTAAATCTATAGAGATGGTTTCATGACCATGAATCCTGAATTTCATTTTTTGGATTAACCATGTAATTCCCGCTGTTGTCTTCCCGTTCCCTACGTACTTTTTTTAACCATACAACCTTCCCCATATGGTTTGAACTAACCAAGCAGCATGCATTTTTCACCCCATCACATGAGTTCTAGGCTCCAAACCAGCCCCAAACACACCTGATACCACCATAAACTAAATATGAATTAATATTAGGATATATTAATACATTTAAACGTATAATTGATTTAAAATAAATGATATTTACCTCAATGAAGAACCGGGTACATACCATTGATAATGGCGTTATACCATCAATTACTGTAATATAATCTTCAATTTTTCCAATTTTTTCTTATTGGAGACTACAAACAACTTGGAAATTACCAATTCAATATGCAGTTCAATGATATTTATTATAATCATTTTAGTTTCCCCAAAAATATAATAGTACAAAATACAAATTTGGAAAAGCTATCTTTATCTAGAAGGACTAAGGTATCCATGTATATTTTTCATTGATTTAGGTTACTTCAGGATGTCTCTTAATGATAGAATAGTCCCAATTCCCGCAAACTACACTATTATAGGTTACATGTTTTTTATTTCACATGGTTCATTAATTTTCTCAAAATTTTTCATCATTTATATGAATATTTATTTATATACATATGTTATTATTATATACATTTCAATTCTATGTAGTTGTTTTAATGAAAATTTGGTTCAAACAATACTGATTATCACCTTATATTATTTTATTTTATGGTATTTTCTAAAATATTTTTGTTTTTATATTAATGTAATAAAAAATAAATAAATATTATAATAGAATTATATTTTTGAAATATAATATGTTAGAATCCATAATTAAAATTTCATTTAGATTATTTATTAATATGAATGGGTTTAATGTATATGTGGAATAGACATATATTATAAAAAATAATAAGTGGCATGTTTTATTTTGTTTTTGAAACAAAATTTTATTAATTGTTTTTGTTCTAATTAGATGTATCAAATATTTTCTCATTAAGTTTATTAATTACATTATGATTTCCCTTAAGGATAATTTACCTATATTAATTTCAAAATATTTAAATCTCATAGGATTTGTACGAGTTTATCATTTATTTATTTTTGCGTATTTTTTTAAAATTAAACTATATTTTTTATTGACAATTAAAATACCTTATTCATTATTTTTAAAAATCAATAAAAATTACATAACTCCATTGATAAAGGTTTTGGATTGTTTTTTAACATCATCAATGATAGTGAATTGTTTTAATTATGTTATATTTTGTAAAACATGATTTATTTATAATATTTAACAATTATTACTCATAACACATGCTATAATATAAATAATTAAGTGATGATCATGTTTTATTATTGGATTAATGAATTTTTTTCAATACCCGATTGGTTATTGTTTTTATATGTGTTTTTAATATTTTATTTTTTCGATTAAATGGTTGATAATACATATATGATGATAGGAAAACAAATTCTTTGAATTATATTTCTATAATCATACACAAGTATGGTTTTAATAATATTTATTTTGTAAAATGAATGAAAAAGTAATTATAAAAAAAATTTACTGGGGGAACTATATTAATTATTATTAAATGCAACATGATTTTTAGGTATTAGATTATCTGGAAATGGAATGAATTTTGTGACTTTTATGTAGAAAGTCTTCATTTTTATCTTTGTATATGTTTTTACTGATTATTTGACTAATTTATTTTTTATTGTCTAATAATTTTTTATCTAGAGTTATTTTTAAAAAATTTATTATCTTAAATGTAATATGAAACTATTTTGTTTTTAAAATTTTGATAAAACATGGATTATAATATTTTCATTGAATACTCAATTCATATTATATGATGTGATTTTTAATATTCCTCTCAATGTATGATTACAATATATTTCTACAAGAAATATATGTATGGATGTGATAGAAAATATTTTTTATTATATATTATAATATGTGGGGTATTTTGTGAGGGATAGGAAAGGTATGCCAAAATTTTATTTACTATATACATTTTTGTGATTCATTGAGGGTTAGGGTGAGGGTGATGTGACTTTTGTGTCATTGATTGTTCATCCTTATGGTTCTTCATAAGATAGGTTTTACTAATGTATTGTGGAACCCATTGTGTGGTTATTTACAAAGGGAAACAATCAAGTTATGATATATGCATCTTTCAAATGAACTTCCAACGAAAAATGGTTTTGATTTACCCACTTCATGATTTGGATGAAATAAGTTCATGTGATGGTCATCCCTAAGGGATAATCATACATGCTAGGTTTTTGAGGTAGAAAGTCATGATACCTGTGTTGTGGTTATTTTTAGAGGGAGAAAAATATTTTTTCTCCTCCCATGATTAAAATGTTATCCTCTTATTTGTCTTATGATTTTTATTTTGGGGAACAATCATCATACAAAATGATGGTATGATTAGTATTATTCACTAGTATAAAATGTAGACAGTACATTTGATTATCATGGTGTCATGGTTAGAACAAAATGACTTGAATTTCATGTGTATTTCTAGTGGTAATACATTTAATATATACTGAAATATATGAATTTTTTATATTTTTGGGGCCCTATTAGTACATACCTAGCTATTTTTAAGATCACACCCAAAATATAAACCAAATTTGTTATATAGATTTTATATTGGTGATATAAGTGAAGGAAAATGACTAGTAATAGATATTAGAGTAATGGAAACATATTGGGGTCTGAGTTGATGTTCTCAAGGTAGTTCTAGGGACCATTTAGGATATTGGGCTGAGATTTGATATTTTAAATTAAGATGTTATTTCTTTAAAAATACTATGTGGAAAACAGTAATCTTCACAAAATTAATCTCCAAAACAATTATTATTGCAATTTGTTTCTTGAGACTCATCCCCCATCAATCCTATGTTTCTCGAACAAATATCAGTAGAACACATCCATAATTATCACTGGTACCCGGTATGGGATGAAAACGTCATAGAGTAGTTCAAAGAACATAGGTTCATGTTTAGGAAAGATGAAGGATTAGTCTCCTGAAACCAAATGAAATAAAAATTGTTTAGGAGATAAATCTCATGATGATTAATTTTTTCTACATCTCTCACCATCGGATTAATTCAATGGATAACACCTACCATAGTGGATCAATTATTTTTGAAATTAAATTACCCATTTCCATAAAAAAGGAGGTTCAGTAATCATTTGAAAAATGAGTATGAATATGTTGTTAAAGTATTCATCATCTTTTCAATAGATCAGGCATATTAACCTTCTCAAATACTTTGTTATTGTTTATGTTTTTGTTATTCAAGAAAAATTTATATTTTAATACTCTTGTAGACAATTCCTTATGAACATGACGATGTTACCAATCCCAAAAAAGAAATGACTGTTTATTATCAAACCATAAAATTTTTATGTGATCGAAAACATATTGATGAGAAAAAAAATGAACCAGCATCATAGTGTTGAATAAAATTATCAAGGTAAGAAGAAAGGGTATAAAATTTTAGCCTTCTTAGAATCAATGTGACCATCCTATTGTGTCCAATAAGTAAATGTTCATTAGTTATGTTCACGTAAGAATGAAAATGTGTGAGTCGATTGATATTTATTCAGGGAGACACATGCAACTACTAATAGAAGAAACCCTTTGGAAAGATATAGTGTTAATGTTACGATATACATTCTCTATGTCACTGAAAAAATATATACATGAAAATTAACATAATATTCATTATTCCTTGTAGAGTTAATTTATTTTAGAATATTTATATAAGAGATAATTGTAATGGACACTAGAAAAGCTTATAGAGGCTTCCAGAGTCTTCTTACCAATTTATATATTAGGGATGTTGTGGGCAAAGTAAAGTTGCACCCTCTAGTTAGATATGAACACATTATAAAGTAGGAAACATGGTCTTATTTCATCGTATTTCACAATGATGAAACATTTTTTGTTCATTTTAGTCAACAATTTATTATTTGAAATTATTTATTTTGTCCAATTTGATTCAAAATTGTTAATTAATGAAACAACACAAAGGTGATGAAAATAATGACTGTTCTTCAAAACCAATGTACCCATATGGAAAATCAAGGATGGGATGTGATTCAATAGATAATAAATTGGTATGGCTTTTTAATAAATAATTTATGTTTTATGTTATCTGAAATGACATATGTTCCTTTGATTATATGCAGATTGTTGAATCAAAATGTAAAGGCACATCCACATCACATTATGTGTTATGGAAGGAGGTTCACATATATAAAGAGGGAAAACTAGTTTTTGAAATGAAATTATCAGTATGGGAAACATTTTTAATTATGAAATAAACAAAATTATACTTTATAACAGAATTACAAAAAAATATATTTTAATTTTCATATTTATTTATTTGGTTTAGACACAAGAATCGGTAGGAATCATAGCAGAAGAAAATATTCTTTCAGTAGCTTTGGATTAGTTAGAATAATATGGTCACATTATAGGATTCTGTTTTGGAGTTTCTCCTTGAATATATTTCTACAATATAAAAAAAACATGAAGATACATATAATATTTTTAATGGATTGTAGTCAAAAAATAGATGCTTTGAAATATATTATTGTATTCTCTTGTTTGGTAGACCAATTTATGAGAAATGGTCTATGAAAAATTCAAGTGGAACAATGATATGAACATGAACCAAATTACCCCACCAGCATTGAGGATATTCATTCCCCTAAACTGCATACCTTACCTAGTGTAATAAATGTTTTTATTACTTTCCTAAATGTGAATCAAACAAATTCAGATAAAATTATATTACCAAAATTGTGCCTGGAACTATTGTATGAGATTTATATCTATCAATACCCATTCAGTACCTTATTCTGAGGGGTACATGTTATAATATCCAAAGATAAAATATAAAAAATAATGAACTACCAAAAGATAACATGAGTGAGGGTATTGAGGTAACTCATGGGCCAACTACTGAGTTTCCTAATCCACCTGTTGATCTGGATTTTAAATTAGACAATGATACTATTGGAATTTCATAGCATGTTCATCTAATCATATAAAGATAAATGATGTTTGTATTTAAAAAATTGTAAAAAACAAAAAAAAATGTTGAAAAAATCCCTAATGTGAGGTATGAAATTTACAGATGGATAATTAGATGTGGAAACCAAAGGTTAGATCAAGAAAATCTAGTGACTCGACCCAGAAATCAAAAAACCATCTTGGAGTAACTTCACCACACTAGTTTAAGTGAATCATTTATTATCATTACATATTCATGTAGACACCACATTTAAAGGTGAAAAGTTTTCATAAATTCCATATGAAAACGGAATATGTGAAACATTAATTAACGTCATAATTGGTCTTGAGACTATCAATGCTATTCTCAACTTTGAATCGTTGGGAGTGTCAGTAGTGAATATGTAACATCCCAAGTAATTAATGAATAATAGATATTTTTATCTGTCTATTAATGAATTATATAGTGTTTTAGAGGCTTAAAATGAGAATAAATCCAATCTTAAGCATGGAATACACTAATATTTTTAAAAGATTGTTTTACTGAATTTTGATGGAAAACCATTTTTTTGACAATTTTATAAGCTATATTTGTCAAAATAAACTTATTATTTATTATTGGGACATTGAAATTTACAATGGATAATTTTTTGGTATTTTTCTGACAATGTTCATTTTTAATGAATAGTGAAAAATACTACATTTTACATCGAAATTGTTTTTTCATCTAATTTAATTATATGATTAGATTATCTTTTGAATTGGTTTTAAAGTGAAATTAGAATATATTTTTACCATTTAATCCAATTTTGGTCATTGGAATCAATTTCACTATGAAATTAGACTTAAACTATTGTCAATCTTTTGATATATATTGTTTCATAGAAACACGCTATTTGTCATGACAGCGTGGATTAATTATCAAATTAATTAATGTAAATTATATGATGTGAATTTTGTAAAATAGAAATCATTTTTGAATTTGGAATATCAAATATATCTTAGGGTGAAGTTTTCGTATTTTTCTGAAAAACTTCAATTTTTGATAAATAGTGAAACCACTAAGTGGTACTTAAAAACTGATTTTTCAATTAAATCAAATTTTACCACCTCTGTGTTTTGAATTTTAAAAATCCTACATACATGTTTGTCATTAAGAAGTAAAATGTGGTTCAATGGGATTAAAATAATTTTTTGGTCAATAGTAGCTTTTATGTTTATTAATCGTGATTAGAGGTAATTAGTGCAATTTAAGAGAAAAATGATATTATAATAAAATGAAAATACCTAGACACATGTCCTACCCTTATTGGATGTGTCATGGCCGACCAATACAATCCATGGTTCAACTTGGGGGCCCCATGGAGCATAATTGGTTGGAAAATGACATTAATATCTTTTTATTTAATGTTAAAATTAAAATGTCACAAACATGGGTTGTTTTACTAAAAGAATTTTCAAATAGGGTTATAAAAGTCATATTGTTGACTATAAATATTAATTATAAAGATAAAAATATTTCCTACATCATGATATTTGTTTTATAATTTTTAGAATTTAAATAAATTAAATTAATTATGACGCCATGATGATGCAGCGATGACCTCATTATTTAACGATTTAAATAAAATGAACATATAATGTAAAATATAAGACCTAAACCTGTCAAAAACCTATTTTATGGGTGGATTTAAAACCCTTATCACCTTATCCTTGAAATTTATAATTTTGGGACCTTTTTTATCCGAAAACCATTTTATAACAAAGTATCTTTTCTTAACTTTCCAAGAGTGCCCCTCCTCTCCTCTTCTAAAAGGCCCCCATCTATACCTCTTTACCCACACCGCTCAAGAATTTGGCTCGGACAAACACTGATAATTTTGTCTCTCCAAATTCCACTCTTACTTCTAGAAGCCTCAGTTTGGGCAGAAGTCTTCCCAAGGAAGCCTTTGAGCTCAAATCAAAAGGAGTTACCTGATTTAAAGGTAGTGTCTTCTCTTGTGTTCGTATGTTTTATTTTGCGTCCCCAACCCCCTGAACTCTTTTTATTCACTTATTTTGTAACAAGTACAGTATCTTAAATATACTAGGATGTTGTTATAAGGATTATTCGAGCTACACTTAAACACACCTACATCTAATGGTTAAGGAACATACTGTTTCCGTGGATGGGGAATTTCTCCTTCCCGAAACGATGATTATTAAATATTCTTTTAACACCTTAAAAGGTGGCCATTAAGATGTCACTATATTTATATATGATATATAATATTTTTATTTTTTCCTTAATCTTCTGTATTTTTCATTTATGTCATTACATTATGGTTTCCATTATGGGTAAACACGATATCTTCATTTTAAAAAGTGCGGACTACCGCCCCCTCAAAGTGATTTGATTCGTTAATGCCATATGTGGGACGTATAATGGATGTAATTAATGGTATTATATATGATACTATACTGTAATTATAATATACCTTTATATCATTATGATTCCATTCCATAAAATACAAAATAGGAATGAAAGTAGTGTTCATGCTTACGTACGGCTTACCGTCTCCATGAACAGTGCATTTCATTTCTTAACTCTAAATATTATGTAATATTATAAATGCATGTATATACTGGATATATATGATATATATGATATCTACATCATGATTATAACTCTGTATATAATGGATACATGAAAAACTTGTAATTATAAAGAGCTTATTTTTGACTCAAGTACCAATGATCGTTAAAACGACTATTATTAACTTAAATAATTACATAGTGTTCATGACATGGAAATAAGTGATATAAAAGGAATAATGAACTTTTTAAAGGTTCTTAAAAAAGTAGAAATTAACTCAAGTTTATTATTCAGGAGGTTAAATAACGATCGAGTCATGTCGGACCCGAGGTATGGGACTTCGTCTCAATCTCCTTTCATTGAGGCATATTATGTATTATACACATCTTTATTTTATACGGTGTATAAAACCCTTTGAATTTTACATTTATCCAAAAGGAATCTTTTTATACGAAGCGTTTTACTAAACGACAAAAGGAAATGTTTTTGTCATACGTATGCGGCGACAACAACTTATCCGCCGCTGTGACCATTATTTGAGTTTCGTCTTCCTCTACATGCCATACCTTTTTTTCAATGAAAAATAAATACCATGTTTTACTTTTCGTTTATTTTGGTATTGAAAATGGTTTTCATAATTTTTTTATTATATCAATGCGTTGTATTGATATCTTGTGATTGAAATGTGGAAATGTTATGTTTCCTTTATGCATGTTTTATGTGATATGATTATGTCATGGTTCTTGGGAATTATTATGAAGATGGGTGGTTCCATGATAAACTAAGGGCGGGTGAGCCCGATATAGATCTCCAAAGCATTGGGTAATGCGAAGGAGTTAAACGTTAAGGTTTCTCTGAAGATATTTAGGGAATATACTATGATGGGTATTCCAAACGTGACCAAGATGGTTACTCCCTACGTAAGAATGTTATGAATGCCTAAAGTTACCTTTATGTCTTATGATTTCTATGATTTATTCATGATTCGATAAGGTATGTTAATGTGCTTATGTTTTATGTATAGAGTATGATTTCATTGATTCTTGTGTATACATGTACTCATGTTTCCTTTCCATACTTTTATATCCCTTACTGAGCTTTTTATGCTCATCCCAAGTTTTTGAAATGTTTTTCACAGGTCAAGGGAAGGGTATATGATATGATGATTGTGTCAAGGATGTGTCGAGAAAGAATCCATGTTTTATTTTAAATATGTTTCCACTGATGGGAAAAATGAGTACTATATTTTATGTAACCACTTTGTTTAAATGTGGTATGTAATGCATGTTTTATGATATAATTCTCTAAAACTCTAAACCTGAAAAGATCCTCAAGGTGTATTCTTGAAATATCTCAAGATTAAGTAATGTTTAAGGCTGGGGCCTTATAGTTGGTATCAGAGGTCGGTTTAGATAACTTTAGGAGTGAGAATTCTATTAAATGATTATCCAGAAATAATTTTTTTTTTGAAATGATATAGCATTTGATGGTTACAATGTTGTTTCATCTAAGACATGTTTGTTCAGAATGGATTTCCACAGAGGAAACAGGGAAGTAGTGCTAGGAAGGCATACAGAAGGAAATAACCTTCCGAATCAGCATCCTGAGATGGTCAGAATTGGAACTGAATAGTTTTTTTGCAGTAATGGAGCAGTTGACTCAATCGATAAAAGGTGGTGGTATCCATGCACGAGATCAGCCAGATCAACCAAAGAGGACCATGTCAGTGGTGGAACATTTCATGAGGCAACATACAACATCATTAAGAGGATCAAATAACCCTGTGCTAGCTGAAGGGTGGATTAAAGCACTGGAGAAGATTTTCGATGTCATGGGGTGTTCAGACAATCAAAAGGTTAGTATTTATATTTACCCTTTGGAGGGTGAAGCAGATCAGTGGTGGTCGATAGTTAAAAATATCAAGGATGCTGATGATATTGATGCTCTCGACTGGGATGAATTCAAAGGTATGTTTCTTGAGAAGTATTTTCCTAAGGCTGTTCAACTTAGGATCGAAAAACAATTCCTAGAATCGAGCCAAGAGGAGGACTCAGTGGCTTCCTATGAATAAATGTTCAGTCGATTGACAAGTTATGCTCCAAATTTTATCCGAGACCTTGATAGTAAAATCAATCGTTTTTACTCAGGATTAATGCCAAAATATCAAAGGGCATTGGCTTCTCGTGAGTTTAATAGTTATGAAAATCTTGTTCAATGTGCTGAGAAGGTGTAAATGGAGTTTTCCGATGATCAAGTGTTCTATAACAACCAACAGAAGAAGAGACCGAGGTGGCAAGAGAAAGGAAATAATTCTTCAAAAAGGTCTGATGGTAAGAAAACAAAGTTTCCAGTTTGTGATATATGTGGGAAAAGGCATGATGGGGAATGTCTTATAAATTCTGGAAAGTGCTACCGATGTGGTAAGATGGGACATAAGGCTCGTTATTTCACTGAAAAAGATCAAGGTGAAGGTAAGAACATATTTGATTTACAATTAGTGAAATGTTTTAAATGCAATGAGATGGGTCACTATGAAAATGAGTGTCCGACAAAGAGCATGAGTGATGGGAAGTAGTTAGAATACAAGCAGAAAGTTGTGGTGAAAACCTTTGCAACTACTTCATCCAATGTCAGTCCGTCCAATGAAGTTGTATCATGTACTTTTATTGTTTTTTCAGATTATGCCAGTGCGTTGTTTGATTCGGGGTCTACACATTCTTTCATCTCTGAAAACGTTTCTCATAAAATGGGAATACCATCTCAATAAATGACTCCTAAACTTGTGGTAAAAACACCTGGGGGAAATGTTGAGGAAAAAAGAATTTATAAGAATTTTCCAATCCTTATCCGTGGAAAGAACCTACTTGCAAAACTAATTGTTCAACCTCTTATAGAGTTTGATGTTATCCTGGTTATGGATTGGTTCTCTGTTTACCATGCTAAGATTGACTATAGAGCTAAAAAAGTTTTTTTTCGGAATGAATTTCAGTTTGTGTACATGAATGAACCCTTACTGTTGATAACATATCAAGAGGCCGAGAAACTTGTAAAAGATGGAAATAAATGTTACCTTGCACATATCGTTGAAAACAAGGGAACTGTTCAGATTAATGATGTGCCAGTGGTAAATGAGTATCATGATGTTTTTCCGGATGAGTTGCCTAGAATAATACCAGATTGGGAAGTTGAGATTACTGTTGACTTAGTTCCTAATTCTAAGCCAATTTCTAAACCCCCTTATCTAATGGATCAAATTGAACTTTTAGAGTTTAAGGAGCAATTGAAAGATTTATTAGAGAACAGTTTCATTCAGCCTAGCACATCACCATGGGGTGCTCTTGTATTATATGTTAAAAAGAATGATGGTTCTATGAGACTTTTAATTGATTATAGATCCTTGAATAACATCACTCTTAAGAACAAATATCCTTTGCCTCATATCGATGATTTGTTTGATCAGCTTCAGGGAGCTCGGTTTTTCTCAAAGATTGACCTGAGATCGGGGTACCATCAGTTGAAGGTAAAGGAAGCAGATGTTCCGAAGACCGCGTTTCGTACAAGATATGGCCATTATGAATTTGTTGTGATGACTTTTGGGCTAACCAATGCACCTGCTGTATTCATGGACTTAATGAATAGAATCTTCCATGAGTTCTTAGATAAGTTTGGGGTTGTTTTCATTGATGATATTTTGGTGTTTTCTAAAACTAGAAAGGAGCATGAAAGACATTTAAGGGTTATTTTTCAAACATTAAAAGAAAAGAAATTGTATGGGAAATTCAGAATGTGTGAGTTTTGGTTACAACAAATTTCTTTCCTTGGTCACATTATTTCAAAAGATGGCATAATTGTTGATCCTGCTAAAACAAAAGTTGTTGAAGAATGGCCAATACCCACAAATGTAATCGAGATCCGTAGTTTTCTTGGTTTGGAAGGTTACTACCGAAGGTTTGTTGAAAACTTTTCACGGTTATCTAGTCCAATGACTAAGCTAACTCGGAAGGGTGTTAAGTTTATCTGGACAAAAGAATGTGATGATTGTTTTCAGGAGTTGAAATGAAGATTGGTGAATGCTCTAGTTTTGGCACTTCCTTCCAGGAATGGTGGGGTTTCTATCTACACTGATGCTTCATTGAAAGGACTTGGTTGTGTCCTAATGAAGAATGATATGGTAATTTCTTATGCTTCACGTCAGTTGAAAACTCATGAGGTAAATTATCCTACACATGATTTGGAATTAGCTGTTGTTGTTTTTGCTTTAAAAATTTGGAGGCATCGTTTGTATGCAGTAATGTGTGAAATATATACCAATCACAAATGTTTAAAGTATATATTCACTCAGAAATAATTGAACATGAGAAAGAGGATATGGCTAGAATTAATCAAGGATTATGATTGTACAATTCATTACCATCCAGGAAAAGAAAATAAATTCGCTGATGCTTTGAGTCGAAAAAATAATTCTTCATTAGCAATGTTGCACTTGGAAGATGATCCTTTGGTTAAGGATTTGATGAAATTTAGAATAGAAGTTTTTGGTGCAGGATGTTCTTCTGTTTTGTTTCAGGTATCAGTGAAATCCTCTCTATCAGACAGAATCAAGCAAGCATAGAAGCAAGACAGTGAGTTGCAGAAAAAGGTAGAGCTGGTTCGGAAGTGTAAGTTGCCTGAATTCATCATTGATAATGATTTTTTTTGAGATTTGGGAAGATATTGTGTGTGCCTTGTGATTCACATTTGAGGAGAGAGTTGTTATGTGAAGCCTAGAGTTCTCCGTTTTCAGTTCATCCTGGCAGTACTAAGATGTTTAGAGATCCGTGGGAGTATTACTTGTGGGATGGAATGAAAATAGATATTGTTGATTTTACTATGATGTGTTTGACTTGTCAACATGTTAAAGAAGAGCAGCATTTACCGAAAGGGATTCTTTAGCATTTACCAGTACTAGAATGGAAATGGGAAAATATATCCATGGACTTCGTTGTGGGATTGTCGAAGATACCTCGAGGTAATAATGCAATATGGGTTATTGTTGATCGCTTGACTAAATCTGCTCATTTCTTTGCTATACGAGCTACTTTTCCCTATATCAACATTCCCGTTTGTATCTTAAAGAGATAGTCAGGTTACATGGAGTTCCTCTCTCTATTATATCTGACTGTGATCTCAGGTTCACTTCTAACTTTTGGAAAGGCCTTCAGAAGTTGTTGGGTACTGAATTAAATTTTAGTATAGCTTTTCATCCCCAATCAGATGGGCAGCCAGAATGAACAATTCAGAATTTGGAAGATATGCTACGTGCTTGTTCGATGGTTTATCAGGGATGTTGGGACCACCGTCTTTCTTTGGATGAGTTTTCATATAATAACAGTTTTCATTCTGGTATACAGATGGAACCATTTAAGGTGTAATATGGGAAGCGGTGTCGAATTCTAGCTTTCTGGGATGAAGTGGGTGAAAGGAAACTGATGGGACCAGAATTGGTAGAAGAGTTGGCCAAAAAAGTTCAGATGATATAGAAACACATGAAAACAGCTCAGAGCAGGCAGAAGAGTTATGCAGATAACCGGAGGAAGGATCTATCTTTTGAGGTAGGTGATCATGTTTTTCTCAAAGTCTCACCATGGAAAAGTATGGTGCTATTTGGTAAGAAAGGAAAGCTGAGTCCAAGGGTCATTGGACCATATGAAATTCTGGAGAGAGTTGGATCAGTTTCTTATAGAGTAGCTTTACCTCCGAGTTTAACTTAGGTACACAATGTTTTTCATGTTTCGATGTTTAGAAAGTATATACCAGATCCATCTCATGTTTTGAGTCAAGAGGTAGTTCAGCTGGAAGAGAACCTATCTTATGGGGAACAACCAGTCCAGATTCTTGACCACAGGGAGCAAGTGTTACAGAATAAGGTGATTCAGCATGTAATGATTTTGTGAAAAAATCTCATGATTGAAGAGGCAACATGGGAATCTGAAAATGCAATGAGGGCTAAATACCCCCACTTATTCGATAAGTAAATAAATTGCGGGGACACAATTTTCTAAAGGGGGGATGGATGTAACATCCCAAGTAAGTAATGAATAATTGATATTTTTATCTATGTCTATTAATTAATTAGATATTGTTTTATAGGCTTAAAATGAGAATAAATCCAATCTTAAGCATGTAATACACTAATATTTTTAAAAGATTGTTTTACTTCCTTTTGATGGAAAACCATTTTTTGAAAATTTTATAAACTTTATTTGTCAAAATAAACTTATTATTTATGATTGGGACATTGAAATTTACAATGGATAATTTTTTGGTATTTTTCTGAAAATGTTCGTTTTTAATTAATAGTGAAAAATACTACATTTGACATCAAAACTGCTTTTTCATCTAATTTAATTATATGATTAGATTAACTTTTGAATTGGTTTTAAATTGAAATTATAATATATTTTTACCATTTAATCCAATTTTGGCCATTGGAATTAATTTCACTTTGAAATTGGACTTAAACTAGTGTCAATCTTTTGATATATATTTTTTCATAAAAACACGCTCTTTGTCATCACAGCGGGAATTAATTATTATGTTAATTAATGTAACTTATATGATTCGAATTTTTTAAAATAGACATCATTTTTGAATTTGGAATATCAAATATAGGTTAGGGTGATGTTTTGGTATTTTTCTGATAAACTTCAATTTTTGATGAATAGTGAAACCACTAAGTGGTACGTAACAACTGATTTTTCATTTAATGGAAATTTTACCACCTCTGTATTTTGAATTTCAAAAATCTGACATGCATGGTTGTCATTATGAATTAAAATGTGGTTAAATGGGATTAAAATAATTTTTTGGTGAATAGTAACTTTTATGTTTATTAATCGCGATTAGAGGTAATTAGTGCAATTTAAGGAAAACATGATATTATAATAAAATGAAAATACATAAACACATGTCCTACCATTATTTTATGTGTCATGGCCGACCAAGACAATCCATGGGTCAGCTTGGGGACCCCATGGAGCCACATTGGTAGGAAAATGACATTAATATCTTTTTATTTAATGTTAAAATTAAAATGTCACAAACATGGGCTGTTTTACTAAAACAATTTTTAAATGGGATTCTACAAGTCATATTGTTGACTATAAATATTCATTACAAAGATAAAAATATTTCCTACATCATGATATTTTTATAATTTTTGGACATTAAATAAATTAAATTATTTATGACACCATGATGATGCAGCGATGACCTCATTATTTAACAATTTAAATAAAATGAACATATAATGTAAAATATAAGACCTAAACTTGTCAAAAACCTATTGTATGGGTGGATTTAGAACCCTTATCACCGTATCCTCGAAATTTATAATTTTGGGACATTTTTTATCCAGAAACCAATTTATATCAAAGTATCTTTTCTTAACTTTCCAAGAGTGCCCCTCCTCTCCTCTTATAAAAGGCCCCCACCTATACCTCTTTAACCACACATCTTAATTATTTGGCTCGGCAAAAACCTACCCATTTTCTCTCTACACATCCCTCTCTTACTCCTAGAAGCCTCACTTTGGGAAAAAGTCTTCCCAAGGAAGCCTTTGAGCTCAAATCAAAAAGAGTTACCCAATTTTAAGGTAGTGTCTTCTCTTGTGTTCTTATGTTTTATTTTGCTTCTCCAACCCCCTAAACTCTTTTTATTCATTTATTTTGTAACAAATCCAGTATCTTCCATATACTAGTATGTTTTTATAAGGAGTATTCTAGCTAAACTTACACACACCCACATCTAATGGTTAAAGAACATACTGTATCCGTGGATGGTGAATTTCTTCCTCACGAAATGATGATTGTTCAATATTATTTTAACACCTTCAAAGGTGGCCATTAAGATGTCACTATATTTATATATGATATATAATATATTTATGTTTTCTTTAAGCTTCTGGATTTTTCATTTATGTCATACCATTATGGTTTCCATTTTGGGTAAACGCGATATCTTTATTTTAGGAAGTGCGGACTACCGCCCCCTCAAAGTGATTTGATTCGTTAATGCCATATGTGGGACATATAAAGGATGTAATTAATGGTATTATATATGATATTATACTGGAATTATAATATATTTTGATATCATTATGATTCCATTCCATAAAATACAAAATAGAAATGAAAGTAGTGTTCATGCGTTCGTACGACTTACCATCTCCATGAACGGTGCATTTCATTTCTTAACTCTAAATGTTATGTAATATTATAAATGCATGTATATTCTGGATATGTATGATATATATGATATCTACATCATGAGTATAACTCTAGATATAATAGATACATGAAAAACTTGTAATTATAAAGAGCTTATTTTTTACTCAAGTAATAATGATCGTTAAAACGACCGTTATTAACATAAATAATTACATATTGTTCATGACATGGAAATAAGTGATATAAAGGGAATAATGAACTTGAAAAATGTTCATAAACAAGTAGAAATAAACTCATGTTTATTATTCAGGTGGTTAAAGAACGATCGAGTCAAGTCAGACCCGAGGTATGGGACTTCGTCTCAATCTCCTTTCATTGAGGCATATTATGTTTTATACACAACTTTCTTTTATACGATGTATAAACCCCTTAGACTTTTACGTTTATCCAAAAGGAATCTTTTTATACAAATTGTTTTACTAAACGACAATAGGGAATGTTTTTGTTATACGTATGCGGCGACAACGACTTCTCCACCGCCATGATCATTATATGAGTTTTAGCTTCCTCTACAAGCCATACCTTTTTTTAAATGTAAAATAAATACCATGTTTCACTTTTCTTTTATTTTGGTATTGAAAATGGTTTTTATAATGCTTTTATTATATCAATGTTTTGTATTGATATCTTGAGAATGAAATGTGGAAATGTTATGTTTTCTTTATGCATGTTTTATGTGATACAATTATGTTATGGTTCTTGGGCATTGTTTTGAAGACAGGTGGTTCCGTGATAAACTAATGGCGGGTGAGCCCAATATAGCTCTCCAATGCATTGGGTAACACGAAGGAGTTAAACTTTAAGGATTCTCCAAAGAGATTTAGGGAATATACAGTGATGGGTATTCCAAATGTAACCAAGAGGGTTACTCCCTACGTAAGAATGTTATGAATGCCTCAAGTTACCTTTATGTCTTATGATTTATATGATTTATTCATTATTTTATGAGGTATGTTAAAGTTCTAATGTTTTATGAGTAGAGTATGATTTCAATGATTCTTGTGTATACATGTACTCATGTTTCTTTTCCATGCTTTTATATCCCTTACTGAGGTTTTTATGCTCATCCCATGTTTTTGAAATGTTTTTCATAGGTCAAGGGAAGGGTACATGATATGATGATAGTGTCAAGGAAGTGTCAAGAAAGAATCCATGTTTTATTTTAAAAATGTTTCCGCTGATGGGAAAAATGAGTACTATATTTTATGTAACCACTTTTTTTAAATGTTATATGTAATGCATGTTTTATGATCTAATTCTCTAAAACTCTAAACTTGAAAAGATCCTCAAGGTTTATTTTTTAAATATCTCAAGATTAATTAATGTTTAAGGCTCGGGCCTTATAGAATACAAATATTAGGTATATATTCTTACTAAATCTAAATAAATAGTGGTTTAGTATGTTCAATAAATATATTGACTATTAACATTTTCAATATGATTTTATATTACTACTATATAAAGGGAAAAATGATTGAAGAATGACTTGGATTAATTAATAACTATATCATTTCTAAGGAAAATATTATTTTGGATTGGGATGATATTGAGATGAAAATAGATGGGACACTCGAATAATTTGAGCAAAAAATATCATACGATGTGATCTTTTTATGCCTATAATGAAGAGGTAAAACTATAAAATCTAATCACCTAAAATATTATTTTAATATTTTCATTACTTGGTTGTTTTTATTCATTTTATGCACAGTATGTTGATCCCAATCAATCTAGTTAATCAATATTTTTATTTTCTAGATCCAATTCTTGGATATCCAACAAAACAACAACATATGACATGTAATGTGAATTTTCAATACACTTCAATAAACATTTTCAGATAAACAACAAATTATATTTTAATGTTTTTTAACAATAATTTTGTTCTGATAGGGTGGTCCCAAAATATAGGCCAAATCATGGCATGTATTCAGTGTCTAAATAGACAAATACTTAAGATTACTACAAATCAAAATATATTAATGAAAATATATAAACATTTATCTATTAAAACATATTTCAAAAAAATCTATTTTTTTAAGGTTTATATAATTTTTGAAGTATGATAATGGGAACGATTGTGGATATTATGTTTAAAAAATTATGAGAGAGATCATAAAGCTTGAAAAGACCAACATCACCCAATAAGAAATATCTAAAGGTAAATAAAATTTTCTTTAATGTGTTTATTAATATTTTTCTATACTTTCTCAGACTTCTTATAATTTCAGACAACATTCATATTCAAAAGAAGAAGTAAGTCAGTTTATGGATGTGTGGCCAATGTACATGTTACCAAAATGATTTTTGACAAAAAAACATAGGAAATTACAAGCTATGATTGTGATCTAGTATGATATATGACCTCAGAAATATATTTGGTCTTTAATGTATTAGTGTTATAATGATTATATATTATTTTGACCCCTTTCTCAATGTAATTTATAGTGGAGGAAACCATTTTTTGAAGCGCTGACCAACAAAAAAAATTGTTTGTAAATGGCGGAGGCTGAGGTAGAAATAGACCAAGAGATAATGGTAGAGTTAGAGACATTTTATGAGGTAGAGCAAGAGGTAGAGGCCATGATTGAGGTGGAGACCGAGGAAGAGGAGGATATGAACTGTTGGATGTAAAATAATAAAATTGTTTGCAAAATAGAGTCAAATGATGATCATATCAAGGTTGCATTTGAGAGGAATTGTTGAAAAGTGTGTACAACAAATATAACATAAGATAGTATCCATTGTGAATTTTTTTGAGGTGGATTATTGAAAAATTGATTTCCACCACTTGTTTATGTTATTTTATACATTATTTTAAGTGGAGTTTTTTTTAGAAACAAAACAAACTCCACTTATTTTTTCAAACTGATTATCATGGGATATAATTTCTATTATCACATTACATGTATTGTCAATTTTTCTTGATTTTTAAAAGAAACCCTCAACATGGAAAAACTAAACAATAACCAGAAAACCATATACCATTGCATGTCCTTATGATTTCTACATTATTAATAAATTGTCATATTAGTGGCATCAATAGTAACATGATATTTATAAAACACCAATATAATTTTCCAAATGGTATATAATTAAACTCAAATGTTCAAATAAATCTATGTGTAATCATCCACCTATTCAAAAAAGTGTATTTGCCAAATACTAGAGGATAACCGTTTCTTGGATATTGTGGTCTTTGAGGTGGGATGGTATCAAAGGAAACACGACATACAATGAAAATATACTTCCTTAAGAAGAAATACCAAATAATGAAAAATGAACGTCAAAAGAAATCACAAAGTACCAAAAATTAAAAAGAATACCCCTTTGAAAAATAAGATAGTTTATTGATTCAAAACCACTAAACATATAAATAAATAAGAAAATTTGTTGAATGGATCATGAATTTTTTGAAAATTACAATATAAAAGTTTTACATTGGTCGATGGTGTAATTAGTTGGGTCATTCGATCATTGATAAATTTATTGGTATATTATCAGAAATTATTTCAAAGTCCATACATGTGACATTAATAACGCATGATCACATTCATTATGTTAAATAAACCATATTTGAAATATCATTAATAAAAAAGTCATCATCATTATCAGTAAAACATAGATGAAAATAGAGATATTCTCATTTTTATGGACATGTAATTATGATTTTATGATAGAGATTATCATCATAAAAGAATATTGAATAGGATATGATAATCTTTAGAATAATTTGAGACGAAATATTGGATGCACTATATTTTAGTCTCATTTGGATTCTATAAAGGGATATGCAGATGTTTAATGCTATCAAAAGCGGTAAACAATTTATAATGGATTTTAGTGGCTTCTGAAATTACAAAATGTGTCAAAATTAGTTTTTTTCCACCAACGAAGGAAAAGGGTTTATCAGGGAGATATTACTCCCGATGATGGTGAAAGGGTAGTATATATTTTATTATGTCCCATAAAAACTCAAATGAAAATATTTAATTTATGTCAATAAATGTATGATGATAGGTGTACACTAATGGTTAATTTTTTCTAAATAATAAATTACTGCATCAACAAGGAGGTTTCAATCAACTATTATGATCATGCACACAAAAAGGATGATTCATTCATGGTCATGCAATTTTCTCTTTATTCTCCAAGGAATTCTACATTCAAGGTTATCAAACAATAGTATTGTTTTATTAACCACTGTTTTGAATGCACTATAGGATAAAGAGACATGATGGAATCAACCATACCTAAAAGAAGTACACGGTGTTCCAGGTATGTCTCTATGTGTGTGGTTTCAGTTTAAAATTGGTATTTTATTAATTTATTGTTTCATATTTATCATTAATTTATTTCATTATAATATTACAAATATAATATTTTTTGGGATACATGTGGATTATTTATCTCATGTGGTGGTGGTTTTTCCAAATATTTTCTTGCTCACGAGATATTGGACTTTGAGGCTATAATTGAGATAACAATAATAAGGAAATGGGTAAAAAATTTATACAAACATTCTGAAAATTAAAAATCATATTTCTTATTTAGTTTATTTTATCACTATTTTTTCTAAATTTTTAATGTACATTTCATTATATTTTTTATCTAAAAGAATTTTTTTTCATAGAACTTTTCAAGTGTCTTATTTTTTGCTTCTATAAACTGAAAAAATCAAGAAAAGAGAGAGGATAGTGGGAATGGATGTGGTTTTCATCGAAACAGTGAGTTTTGTCTTCTAAAAAATGGAACATTTAGTTCTTTTATGTCTTGGTGAAGATTTTAGAACACATAATACATCACTTACTCAATCATCCAAACCTAAATTTGATGCACGATGTGACTAGTATGACTCTAAGGGTATGTTTTTATTTTATAATTTACATTTTAGTCCAGAACACACATCCCGAACTCAAAACTAATGAAAAGAATTATTATTTTTCAATAATTTTGGAATCAAAATCCATAATTCATTAATTATGTGTAAAAATAAACCAAACCACAATCTGATACATGATGTTCTTGGAATGACACAACGATTTAGTTATCAGTTTCTATGTTTTATTTAAATTCAAAAAACATCAATCAATAAGAATCAAACAAACACACTTTTATTTTCGTCATGATTTTGAAAAAATAATTAAATTGTTATTTGTGACATGTATAAATTAGTTTCACGTGAAACTAGTTCACTATGTAAACGGTATGACTCAACATTCATGTTTCCAGGGTAAGGTCACATTTAGTAAAAAACACACGTGACATACTCAAAGCAAAGAAAACAAATTCAGATTCTTTCGATACATTTGGAAAATTTTCCAAAATTCATATGGTATGTATAGAAATCAGTTTCATAACAAAATAATTTATTTTTTGACTGGTATGAATCCATGTGTATCTTTTTATTTAAAGTTTTTATTAATTTTACAAAAAAACTGATAAAATTAGAATAAAGAAAACTCATTTGGAATGTATTGAAACTTTAGGGAAATGATCCATAATTAATATTTGACTTGTGGGAATCATCCTCATGTCAAATTAGATACAGGATGTAACAATTATTACACATTATTTCTATTATTGTTTTAAAATTGAATTTTTAGTATAAAAAGCGTCAATCACATAAAACCATGAAAACATGCATAAATTGACTTGATAATTTTAAAAAACTATTTATAATTAATTTATTCAATGTATGAATTTTCTTTATATCCCACCCACACACAATGTGACAAATATGACTCAAAGATCATGATTCCAGTTTAAAATGTCATTTTAGTAAAAAACACAAGTGTTGTACTCAAAATAATGAAAACACATAAAGATTGTTTTAATACATTATAAATGGATTATATAATTCATGTGGAAAATGTAGGAACCAACTGAACCTCAATCTGACAAATGGTTTGATTGGTATGACTCAATTTATGTCATTTTATTTAAAATTGGATTTAGTTTTAGTAAAAAGACAACTAATATACTCAAAAGTGATCAAATGGAATTTTATTTTATATTACACTAGGAAAATTATCCATAATTCACTTGTGCTATATAAGAATTATCCACACATCAATTATATAAATGAAGTTCCCAATATGACTCCAAATCCCATTTATAAAGTCATTATTGATATTTTAGTTCAAAAGGTTTAACTCACTAAAAACTAAGAAAACATGTTCAACATGTTTTGAAAATCTTGTAAAATAATTCATTATTCATTTGTGAATTTTTTGAAGAAGTATCACTTGAAGGAAAATCATTATGTGATCGATATGACCCAATATTCAAGTTTCTAGTTTAAAATGATATTTTAGTAAAAACACAAGTGACATACTCAAAAACCAAGGAAACAAATTTATATTTTTTGACACATTCGGAAAATGATCAATAAGTCATTTGGGACATATAGGAATCATCCACACCACAATATGATGCACAGTGTGACTGGTATGACTCCAAGTAAGATATTCAAATATATAAGTGTCATTTCAGTTTGGAATGTGCGTCACATTTCTATAAAAAATAAAATGATCCTAGATTTTTTTCTCATCATTTTATCTTCTATTACTTAAATAATTACTTTTTTTATCTTATACCTATTTAGTTACTTTTCACAGGTTTAATTCTTGAAGATTAACAATAAATGGTGTGATGTGAAAGAATCAACCACATCTCCATATAATACAACATTATCTTGGAATGACTCAATGATTAGATATAAATTAATTATTTTTGTTTAATTTATTTATTTATATTATAACTAACATATTAATTGTTTTCATGTAATGGTGTTCTCTTTTGCTCAACCAGGGGACGGTTCTTCTTTCATATATGTATGTTCATTAAAATAAATTATTGTATTTTTGTTGTAAATTATATTTACTTTAAAATTTTTATTCTTTTATGAGTTTGATATTTTTTTGTGTTTTTTCTGGTTCTGGAGTGTTTTTTTATAAAAAAATGCAGTATTCCCTATTTACGGTGTTGTAGTGTGTTTTCATTTCACACTATAGTATTTCATATTATCAGCTCTAATATATACACTAAAAAATTCATACTTCATCAGCAATTATAAATGCGATGATATAGGTTCCCTTTATAAGTTATCTTTGAAGTGGTAATAAATTTTTCCTTTAGCATCACTATAAAGTGATGTCTTTTTATCAGCACCTCTAAAATCACTTACAATGGGGTCCCTTATCATTGTTTTTTGTCACTATTAATGGACACCTTTATCAGCACATTTCTAGTGTGGATCAAAGCCTATGGATTTTAACTAAGATATGGTGGTTAGAAAAAAAATTTAGTTGATAAATGCTTATTATAGACTGTAAAGGAATCTTTTGTGGTAGTTTCTATATTTCATCTCCCCATTTTCTAAAAATTATATTCATTATTATTTTATTTTATAAATTTCACTCTATCCCTTTCTATATCTCTCCTCTATTATTTTTATCTTATTTTTTTATTTTCTATCTTCTTCTCTCCTCTCATTCAATGAAGTGATCTCTTAATACTAGTAATGGTAGCATGACCCGAGTCTAGGCTTGGGGAGTTCAAGTGGTTCTTTAATTTTTCTTAATGTTTATTTAACCTTTTGTTAGATGTGAGTGGTGTGAATTGGTGTGTAGAACATCCCACATACCATGGAACTCAAAATTATTCCTATTACATGCTTCAATAACCATTAACTATATTTATTTTCTAGCTCGTCACATGACTTATTTGATCTAGTAAATGGATGAAACAACATTGATTTAGCTGGGTCATGGATGTCTTCACACCAGCAACCAAGGTGTGTCATCAACCTCGATTACAGGAGGTGGTAGAATATATATTGTTTTTGGAATTCAATATTTCAAAATTTCTATATAAAAGGATTGTAATTAATCACCATATTTTAGGTATAGATTATACATCTAAAATTAAATAAATAAATGATAATAGTGTTCGAACCCAAACACTAAACCAAAGATAAGGTTCTTTCTTTCTAATTAAATTCTATTTATCCTACCACGCTATTTTAGTTTAAATTTTGTCATTATATTTCATTTAATTATTTTATTGGGAAATAAAAACACCCATATTTTTATCAAAATAAAAAAATATATATTTTAGGTGAATTTGAATAATTGGGAGAAAAACTAAGAAGATCCTAAAGTGAGATGACCCTTGTCAGCCTCTATACTTCACTAGAAAAACATTTATAAATTTTTATTTGTCACACCCTGTAAAAAGTGTACATCAGATACCATCTATAGAGACACAAAATAAACATATGTAAATAAAATATTGGCATCATGGATTTTTTATTTCTTTTGAAAAAATAGTCATAGAGTCAACAGACCAAAAGGTTTAGTGTCTTCGATACTAGCAACATGAAAATATTATTTCAGAACACTTATGAACAATTCACTATAACCATTCTCTTATATACCATCTTAAAGAGATCTCATGTAACATGATCATCTTCAAAATGTAGGCAAATTAAATAAAATAACATGTGATCTAAATTGCTCAATAAGGGAATCATATCAACATGTAATGACAATTAGATCACAAATTTGATGTAAAACGTGAGTATGTGAGAAATATTAGATAAAAAGATAATAAGATCAATTGTGTGAATCATATAACTTCATTGAGTATTAATAATTATGAGTATGATAAATAAGACCAAATAAAGGCCATCCAAATGTTGATTTGGAACATAGAACGAGCATAAAATAAATACATAAGAAAGATTAATATCATTTGAAAAAGGGATATAATAAATATTTGGTAAATTTTAAAAATAATACACATTTTTGGAAAATAGTTTCACAAATATAGGCATGAGAAAACATATTGAAAAAATTCTATCACGTCCGTCCTTTTATTTTGTGAACAAATATGTGTATGTCCACCAATTAATTGTGTTAACAAACCCATGTATATAAACACACAATTATCTATTGATATATAAAACCCTAAAAAATATATTTTATCATGATATAGGACCCCAATAATCTCTATACATATCCATGGGTAACACATAGAATCAAATAACTCATCATATCCTAAAAACACAAGGGAAGAAAAAATTGTTACATTAATTTTCCAAATGGGATCATATAAAAAATACGTATACTATGATACCATATACATGATCAGCCCAAAATAGGATATATGACGTTATTAATTAGGTATTATTATATCGGAGAAGAATCCATCGATTTTGAATGATAAATCACAAAAGTATTTTTTATTTGAAAACATTTCTTATTATCATCTTAAAAATATGTCAATTTTGAGACACATTCTAGAAAAAATTGAAATTGAGGAGGAATAAACATAATAAATTTCATTTAAATATAATTCCAATATAGATACATTGAAAATAAATAATCCATATATCAAAATGAGAATCAGAATGGAGGAATATAATATCATTGAAATAAAAATCATTTGAAATATATCAAAACACCTTTATTGTAATCTCATGTTGTTATAAGGAAATAAAAATAATGGTTTAAAAATAAAGGGATATATAAGGACCATTGTAGATAAATAATACTTTTGATATTCAATAATGTAAAGGAGAACATTTTTTTTATTTATAAACAAGGATATGGAAGTAAAAATCTATTAAAAGTGAAGAAAAATATTCTTTACAAAATTTCATATCTCATAAAAAAAAGATTCATCTAAGAAGAATACATTGGTGTGAAAAATTATTTCACCAGGAAACTACAGGGGAAATAAATCATAAAATTATCATAGATTTTATAAGAACTTATGTCAAAAAGGTATTTACAATGAGATATTATTATAACTGTATAAAAGGATTTCAGTACTAAAACCTCTTGAACAATTATCCTTCAAAGTAAAATGCGATCCTACCTCTTATATCCATTAAATAAATATATAAAAAACCAATTTCAGAACCATATTAATTTTTATAACTGTTTATAAAATTATTTTATAAATATTCAGAAAAATGTTATTAGTAATTAATCATATATTTTCAAAATATGTTGTTGGAAAAAATTAACAATTGAAACTAGATTTGTAACTGAGGGTGTTTATTTATTCTTATCCAAATACACATCATTAATATATAATTATATGTACAATAAAATATATTTTATAATATTTTATAAATTTAAAATTTTATTTTTTAGGTTTTTTGGTAACGTTTTGTCACGAAAAAAATCCAATATGATCTTGTTTTTGTGAGTTTAACATATACAATGTTATATTTTAATTACATCATAATATAATAATATTATGAAACTATAATCAATTGAAAAAATTGAAGAATTTTTATTAAACTTATTTAGCTGAATATAACATTCAATAATCATCCATTTCATAAACAAGAAAACATGCATCATGTAGGTGGTAAAAACGAACTTAACAAGGGTGGGTGATAATTATTGATTGATTAAGAGAACACATTTATGTAAATATAATATTTCATTTAATGACTATTTATAATATCCAAAAGTATCATATATGTTAATTAAACCCATTATTATATCCATATAAGATGTCTGGTTTTGAAAAATTAAATTCATTTATTCTTAGAGGGGGTAATATGTATATACACAAAATTAATTATTTCATTTCTCAATGAAAGGGAATAAATATGGTATGTAAAATATGACAATATGACAATTTTGTTTTTAAAATATAAAACCATTGTATTCATAAAATTTATACTTTTTACCTTCTTTTAGGGATGGTGATGGAAAACAACATTCATTGCCTTATGTGGGAAGTAGTTCATACGTTCAAAATATCACTGTTATTTGTTTTCTTAGTGGATGGGAAGGATTAAATATTTTTATATAATTAAATTTCATTATAATAATAATATTTATTTAATTATATAAATAATATTACAAATATTTTGATGAATTTTTATAATAATAGAAAAGACTAAGATAATGAAATTCTCACAATAGAATCTTGAGTTCTCTCTTAGAGAACTATGTGGAAGTGAAAGGCATTGGAAAACCTATGTTGTCCATAAGAATCTATAGGAAGGAGAAGGTTCTATGAGAAGTAATACTCTAGAGTGTAATGGATATATGTGAAGGATAAGTGTAACATTTAATGGGTTTAATTGGTTTCCTTTTATAATATAGGAATTGGGGACTTTTTGAAACACACAATATTTTTTATTAATACCAAGACACTATTCATATGTCAATGGATAAAAAGTGTAAAAATAGGGGGTGTTCCCTAATATAAGTTCTAATATCCCATCATCCATTCATTTATAGTGAATTTAATAGATATTTAAGTCTTGTTTTTGTATTTTAACCTTTTACCCAAATTAACATTGACATTGGTAATTAATTTATTTACAATTATAATTATGATTTTTAAAAAATGAATATTCAATCCATTAAACTATTTTGAATGTTTTAATATAAAATTTTTAAATAATTTTAAGAATGAAAATTTAATAATATTTTGAATGTAAATTTTTAAATAAACACATATTACTTCTTAAAGAATGTTTTTAGAAAAAAAATCATTTTTAAGAATTACAATTATAAAAAAAATATAAAATTGTCATTGATACATATGGAACTGAGATAAATTGAATTTCAACAAGACATGTAAAATTTTGGAGGATTTCATGGAAATCAAAAAATGAATTTTTCTATCTAGACACATAATTTGAGTAAATAAACATAATGAGTAATGTTATTAAAGCACCATATAAATTTTGATATAAAAATATTTCAAATATGATTATAATTTAAATGATTATTTTAAATACTAAATTATTATTCCTTAAACACAATTTTTTTTACATAAATCTTTTTATATCTTATAGTATATTATAGAATAATGATTTAATTTTAAAAATTTTAATTATAGAATAATATTACTTTTATACTAAAAAGAATCATTTTTTTCACACAAAAAAACACAATAATTCATACCATATAGATTTTTATTTGAGGAATTAAACAATTATTTTTATATTATAAATCTTAATTATAAAATTTATAAATTTATCTTTTAAAATAAAATACACAATACAATGAATATATCATTTATTGAAAATAACCTTTTCAATATTAACTCATATTAGTAATTGTCCATCTAAATATTTAATGTTTTACAATTTTTTTTATTTTAGTATTATTAATAAAATAATATTAATATGATTTTCATTTTTGTTGTCAGTTGTGTAATGTAATTCATTTCATCAAACAAAAAATAAATTTTTGAATGTATAGAGTTTTTGGTCATTACATGAAGTCATTATAAAAAATAAATCCAAAATGCGGACATACCTATTGCTTTTTTGAATGTGTTACTATATTAAAATTATAAATCCTCTAAATTCTTACCCCAATATTTATATTATGGATGGAATTCATTCAGAAATATTATTTTTTCCTCATTATTTTACACCTCTCTTACTCATTTTATAATGGATAATATCATTTCGATGTTTTGTGATGCACTCTATATGTCAACATAATATCTAAGATTTTAAAAATAAAAAAATATATTCCATGATATATCATTAAATACATTGGTCCACTAAACATGTAAAAAATTCTATTTCATGAAAAGGTCAATAAAAGTTTTGGATTCATCGGGTTTAGAAACATTTTCTTTGAGTCCCTTAGAAGTAGAACCTAATTTTATCAAGTATATATATCTAAATGACCTAAAAACAGACCCATAGAATCGATTCCCAATACATTATTATTTTTAAAGAAGGATTTTAACTTTTGGGAAATTAATGATTCATAGAAAATTTTCATCAAAATTTTCATTTTTGGGACTTTTCGAAAATATCTAGTGAGTATCCAAAAAAATATGATACTAACAAAAATAAAGTACTAATATATTTAATCCTATAAATTAGATGAAAATATATAGGAACGAAAATACCTTTTTCATTTTAGTGTGTGGTTAAATGTATAGATGGAATTATTCTTAACTTGGGAATGCACCATTGAATAATATAATCCCTCAAAATGATCCACATATATAGATCCTCCCCAAACAATTTGAGTTTGATTTTATTTTTGAAATATAATTTTGATTTATATTGGGAGGAACCAAAGAATAAACTAATAAGTTAACTATATTAGTGTACTATGGAGTCTTATCTAACACTATGTACTATTTTACACTCACGAAACAAATCATGAAATTTTACCACATTAAGAAGGTCTACTTCTTATTCGTGTTGAAATCAACTCATGTGGCTATATAAAAGGTTATCACAACTGTTTTTATCATTGATTTCAATATATTGGAGGTGGTTAATCTATATCATCAACTTAAAATTCACATATACTTTCTTCAACTATAATCACAATGTTATACTACCAAAATAAGGAGTCACATTAGTGTTTATAATATATGAATGAGACTTATCAATAGTCCAAAAAGATGAAAAAAACTCTTACATATTTTCATTGTTCACTTGAGTTAAATCCAAATTCCTCTTGGATTATGTAATAAAATTTGATATCCCCTCACCTTTTCTGAAAAAAACATCCCCAAAGTAATAATTTTAGTATCTCAAAAAAGATTACATAGAAACTCCTAGAATAGTTGTTGTATAATGGGTTTTGTGTTGAGTTTGATCTTCAAATAAAATAAATCCATGCAACATGAATAATAAAAAATGAACTCCATATATTTTAGAAGAAGTTCTGAGAGAGGAATAATGATCATATCTTAGTCATGAAAAAACCAAATCTAAAAAACTTAATGAACAAAATGATCATACATTGTGTATAAATTTTATTTATGGTAACGAGGTGATTAGGACAATTTATGATTTATCCACTTTAATACCTGTTTACAAAGAATTATAATATAGATCATGATGTTTTGTTATTCAACCAAGATAAATTATTTTATGAGGATATTATAATAATTATTTTATGGTTGAAATTATTCTAGGGGTGTTTCTCAAATTATTATACAAGAATATATCTAGAGGGGAATCACCTTGTGAATAAGGTGGAAAAAATATCATATACTGGGGAAAAATATATCTTATGGGAATTATTGGTGATAAAAATTAGGTGTTTTTTTCTCATAATAGTGACACATGCTATATTTATCTACCAAAAAATATAACACTATAAATCCATTAAAATAAAAAGAATTCCAAATAATATTAAAACCTCAAAACAATTTGAACTTTGATTTTTTTAAACATTAGGAAAATTAATTAAGAATTAGTATCATTAAAATAAATTTACTTACAATATAAATATTAACGAAATTATAACTCCATCCTCCAAAATAATATAGAAATATATTTTTCTTACATGAAATAAAAACATAAAAAATATCTTTTTTAATATATATATTATATTTAATAGAAAAAAACATAATAAATTTAGCACAAAAATATTCATTTTCATAAAAATATTCATTGAATTTCCATTTCATAATATATATTAAAAAATATTAAATATTTATTAAATTTATGAGACAATTTACAGAAAAAATAGATTTAATTCAAAAAATAAATATAAAAAAAAATATTTCTAATGGAAGATACATCAAATTATTTTACACATTAAATATTATTTATTCTCAAGAAAGAAATTATAAAAATATTATATGGAAAAAATCCCAGGAATGTAATACTTTTATTCCTTAAATATTTAGTTTTCAAATGTATATTCCCCCATGGACTCTCCCATGTAAAAATATTGATTTCTCTTATAAAAATAAAATTATTCAAAATTAGTTTTATAAAAATAAAAGGGATTGAAAAGTTTGATAATATTTACACAAATTGAAAATTTATTTTCTTAAAAGCCCAAAAAACTCTTTTTCTCTGTTAAGAATAACCTTATTTAATTTTCACAAAATAAATAGACAAAACCATTGGAAGATTAAGGTTAATATTTTTAAAAAACAAGAAATTTACCAAATAATCTAATTTATTAGAATGTGTATAAAATTTCAAATGAATTCTGAGTTCATTTCATAGATCATTTATATCTTTATAATACGAGTTTAAAATTGGTCCAAAATATTTGTACCAAATGTGTTGGTATATCATACTCCCAATGTTTCACCATCTTGGAAACAATGTGATCCGAGTTAAAAAATAGTGTTTTTTATTATCAGTATGTTTCTAGTGTGTTCCAGATAGATTTTTTTGTTAGTTGGATGATAAAGATAAATATATGAATAGAATGACTTTTTTTCGTGAATATATAACTACAAAATGATTGTTTATGTCAGAATGGATCATGCGATCATGTGAGTTCCAAAGAATCCCATTATGAGGTGTAGTAAATAATTTGTAGTTTTGGGGATTATGCCATAATTTTATTGCAATCTCAATAAGAAAAATATTATGGCCTGTAAGGAGAAGCTAACGACACATGATGAAGGCCAATTGAATTAGATAAAATGGAACATCATATTGTGTATATATTTTCAAAATGTGTTTGAGTTCATCAGAATTATGTAACCCCATTCATAAAAATAACATATAGAATGATACATTGGAAATTATGGTTATTTTTTCAATTGAAAAAGTAGTTCTAATGTTTCTCTTAGAATGGGTGAGAGAATAATCATGAATAGTTCATGTAACAATTTTAGAGAGACACATTATTCAGGGTTCATATTCAATTTTTTATTCATTTTTTTAAAAAAAATAAAATTTCATTGTCAGTTTTTTGAAAAGCGTATAAGAAATGAAGTAGTGGATCTTCCACCTTTTGGTTAAGTTGAAAGTTGGTAGAGGCCACACCTCCTTTCGAAAAAAATTATTTATCTAGGTTTGTATAAATGTATAATTATTGATTTGTATATTACGATATCTATTCTTTTTATTTTTTTTTTGTTTAGAAATATGTCATTAATATTTGAAAGTGAAAATATCATGTTTTTATGTAATAAAATTTGTGATGTATATATATATATATATATATATATTATTTTACTAATTATATTTATTATTTAACTTATTTTCAATTTTTTCTGCAAATGTAAGTTTACTTTCTAATATAACTTGTATAATCAATTTGATTCCAACGTATCTTAGTAGAAACCACTTCTACAAGGATTTATTATTCCTTTAATTTATATAAATTATAATATTTTCAAATATTAAATAACTATAATTTTATTATTCATTATAAATATATAAATTATATATATATATATTAGTTATATACATGTTGTACTATTTTCTTTCATCCATTCAATTCATTTCTTCCAATGAAACCCATAATAATATGGTGCTATTTATGAATAAAAAAATTACTATTCTATATTCCCTAATTAAGTAAATTTTATATCACCTTCTCATATTATTATATTATTTAATGGTAAAACTTATTTTGAAATGATGTTATAGAAAGAAACGAACGGCTTGAATGAAGCACATGTGAACTATGGATTTCTAACACATACTCTATTTTTATATGATTGGAAGTGTTCTTATCATGAAATCATTTTTAATTAATTTCATGAATATTATTATGTCATAATACTCTATTTTTGGATTTTGTAAGGTATTCTACTCTTAAGATTTAGAATATACCAGTAAATGGTGGAGCTTGAGTAGAATGTATTCATTTTATTAAGGTTAAATATCCAGGGTTTGTTTGAATCAATAATATACCACATTCATTAATATTTTATTGAAAATTAATTTTAATAGAACAATATATTATTTATTTAATCAATTATAAGGGTATTTAGTATTTTTTTTGAAATTCCTTTCATTTTCTATTGTTTATTATATTTATGAAATTATTCTTATTTTCAACAAAATTTTGGATTCTTAGGCTATGGTATATGTTTTATTTTGATTTCTTATAGTTTATAATTTATATGGTTTTATGGTTAGCTTATTTAAATTTCAAAAAAATTCTTAAGTTTTTTGTAGTTGAATTTGGAATCTTTTAAAATTTAACTGAAAATTGAAATAATTTCTAAACATGTAAAAATGGAATATAGTAAAAACAACTCTTCATTTTAATAGAAAGAAAAAATATACATGAATGAGTATAGTCACATTATATAGTGAGGCTCCAACCCACATAGTGGTGTGTGAAATGGATGCTCGTATCAGGATCATTGAGCTCTATATAGTGGTAGAGTATAGTCACTTAGAGGGGGATGATCCTCGGGCATAGGAACCTTGACCGTCAGATACTCTGATTGGGTCTGAATGGGAGGAGGTGTCAACAATATGTCCTCTTTCACATATGATAGATCTCGAACTATGTTACTAGAAGTAACATCGATCATCATAGGGGGGAACCATATATATTATTATGGATCTGGAATGACATCTATATAATTGGAAATGACCTATGATAAAATCTTGAAAAATATACACCAAGATAAAACTATTGGTATCCTGCAAAAACAGATGGATCCAATTCCACCTGATGCACACCCCGAATTCAATGAGGCTATAATGATAGAGGTACGATTTATTCTTGTGGAAAAGGCGTGGCCTCAGATACAATAGTACTCAATCTACGCCATCATCTTCAAGGATCCTTGGCATCAAAAGCTATGGGAGGAGGTTCTGAATCAGGAATCTCCATTCCATTGGAAGAAACCTCCACTATTTCTAGTGGAGAATTAATGATACCATCATGAAATGTATGATAAAGTGGCATTATCACCTTCACTACAGTATGGATAACTATGAAGCTATCAACCCTCTCTTCCATTGGATCAAACATGCAGATTAGCTATTGTACTACATTATGATGTAAAAAGATTAAAAGTGAATTAAAAAATAGTATAAAAAATAAAATAATGTATTTTTTTAACTTACCAGAATATAATTCCAAATTTCATGTTGAGTAAGATATAATATAGACTCTAGTCTATACCATAGATCATACTCGACCTATTGTGATATATGGAATCACATCATATATACACCCATTATGTGAAGTGATGATCCTATTCCCAGTGGTCGAGATACTGGGAATGATATCGGTGCCAGTCCGCATTCTTCCTCCCCATCATCTTTATGGAATGAAGTTCCTACAAACATCTAGATACAAAGGGAATGCGAAAAACACAGCCAAAATGGCACATGATTCGATCAGGCTAGTGTCACTCAATAATATTAAAGTGAATGAGTGGATCTACATCCATAAAATCATGAAGTCCAAAAGTGCATTATGCAGAGAACTGGAAAAATAATACCCAGTATGGAATCCATGAAATATCAAATGACATTTTAGATTTTTCAAAAATGTTCCTTAATAAAATCTAAAGATGATGATATTATTAAATTGGTTACTCAATGAAAGCTTGTATATACATACCTCTTCGGGTAGGAGACTATCCAACATAAGATGGAATGCGCCCAAATGATGTGTTAGAGAACTAACGAAGATGTCCACCTCACCCCACATTTAAAATACAACATCAATAGTGATAAATAATAAGAAATTAAATTAAATAACTTTTACTAGCCTTAAAACCCAATATCGATGAGTGATCATACCAACGTTCATGTGGAGCATCATACAATGCATATATAATAAGGTGCTGACTAGTATCATCATCAGAGAGAGGATTTGATCCCATGGACACATTTGAATAAGGATGATGCATCCACCATGTTCTGTGCGGTCTTAGTTGCAAGTCATCAATAATGCTTTATAATTGTATGATAAGAACATAAATCCCTATCTATATGTATCGGGTTAATTAAAATGCTCTAGTATCCCTAGAAACATCATGTTCACATGATTACCTGAGTGATCAATATACAGTGGCCCTCCAATGATCCATAATATATTTTCATTGGAATGTTGCATGAAAGTCTTATTGTCAGTGTCATTGAGTAAATGTGAAATGTGAATCTGAAGAAAAATCATAGATCTCTACCTGCCATCGGTAGTACTATCATCATAAAAAAGGTCAATGCTAAGAAATTTCTATAACATCTCCAACCATTTTTCATTGGTGGGTCCAAACATTTAATCCCATAGACTTGAAGAGAAACCAAGACTTCCACATCCTAGAGTGTGATGGTAAACTCTCCTGCATGTAGGTGGAATGTGTCAGTATCTGGTCCCCATCTCTCTAAAAGTAAAGTAATTAGGTGATGATCAAAAGAGGTAAAATCAGATAAGGAAATTCTATAGATTCTATCATGATGCATGTATGGTATAATGGAAGCTGGAGTAGATAAGTGGTGATGATGGTGTGCTAAACGCACCATGATCTGTCAAAATGGATGACACTCGATCACAGTGCAGGAAATATGTGTAGCCTACTCAGGGAGTAGTATACTATTCCCCATCCCTATGTAAAAAATTTAAATAATTAAATGGTGTAAAATATAAATATAACATTACGGTCAATAGAATGTTATGACTAGTATACTATAAGACATGGCATGTTTATTCTCATTGTTTAATGATATTTTTTTATAAAAAATAAATTGGAATGACTTTGTATTTCTAATGAAATACTTCTAAAGTGTTTTCCTATATTTTTTACCTTGTAATGTTTATTTTTTAATATAAAGTTATATATATATAATCATTTATTCTTCATTATCTAATAGTTTATTAAAAAATGGTGTTCTTTTTAATTAAGGTTTTTTTCCCACATGATTTCATGCTTCATGATTATTTACTAATTATAAGGATGAATGGTTTTGATAATTCAAAAGTTACGTACATCCCTTTGGAAGAATTCAATAATCGTCCACTTAAAAATATGATAGATTTTACTTAACCTAGGATGTCAGACACATATAATCCAAAATTTGTTCCATTGAAAGATGGTAATGTATTTTTTGTCTATTGTAATGAATTTTTGTGTCTTTTAATATCATTGTTCATTCCCATTTCACCTTACATGATCATAATTTTTATTTTATCATTGAAAAATTACCTAATTTGGTAGTTTCTATTATTTTTTCATAATTTTTGAAAACATTTTGTGAATACTAGTGACAATAGTGTTGACCATATAACATTTATGATTCTAAAACATCACAACAGTTTCTTATATCCTAAAATATGATACGAATATTTCATAAAACAATTTTTAATATTCCTATAGGTATTTCTAATCATTATAATGAAAATATGAATCTTTTAATGTGTATCCCCTAGGATTGTCAATCCAGGTGTGAAACAAGCCCTATTATCATGGACTGATTCTCAATTGAGTCTAGGTCAATGCGATGTGTTTGGGTTTTACCCCTATGTACATCTACACAAGAGCCACATCCACTTGTTGTATACAGACAAGGATTTCATTTCATAGATTACAACATAATATTTATGCAATGAAAATTTTATAACATTATCATATATCCGAAAATATGACATTAATGTTTTTAGTACAATTCATATCATTTTTAACAGTTTTTTCAATGTTTTATAATGAGAATGTGACTCATCTAAATCTTTTCCATCAACATTAGTAATTCCTTTTTTATACATTAATCATCCCTTATTCATTAATTAATCTTCACTTATTCATTCATCAATCATAGCTTAATCATTTTTAATCATTACTTAATCATTAAATATTCAGTATTTAATCCTACCACAATCATTTCTTAATCAAACATTAATCATTTGTTAATCATTTTATTCATTAATTAATATTTACTTAATCTTACCTTAATCATTCCTTAATCATTAATTATTCATTATCTATTCATTAGTTGTTCATTCGTTAATCATAACTTAATCATTCATTAATCATTACTTAATCATTAATTAGTCATTACTTAATCATTATTACCCTTTACGTAATCATTATTTAATCACCAGTTAATCATTACATATTCATTAATAAATCATTAAATAATCATTAATTAATCTAACCTAAATCATTTCATAACCATTCCTTATTAAATCATTAATCATTACTTATTCATTCCATAATCATTACTTCATCCAACAATAATCATTCATTTATAGTTCTCTAATCATTAGATATTATTTACTTAATCATTATGTTACTATTACTTATATTATTTTGTCATTAAATAACAATTACTTAATCACTACTAGTTTTTTAACCATTAGTTAATCATTAGTAAATTATTAATTACTCATTATTTAAGCATTCTAAAATTATTAGTTAATCATTACTTAATCATTAGTTAATCATTTATTTATCATTATTTATTCATTACCACATATTTCATTAAACATTACTTAATATTCAATTTACTTTTCCATAATGATTATATAATCATATTATATTCATTATTTAATTATTATTAACTAGTAATTATATGTAATCATTCTTTAATCCTAAGTTAGTCATTAGTCCAAATACAATTAATATCTACTAATAATAACTACTATTTATAAACTATATATAACATAATAAACTACTAATTAAATAACATATATACATCTAACTAAAAATAACAATTAAATAAAAAATATCATTGCTTTAAATAAGAGGAGTTGCTCTAAATGATACTTCAAAAAAATTTGGGACTTTTTTAGGCCACTAGAACCAGCACAGAATAAAGCATTATTTTAGAGAGAGGGTGTGTAGAAACTAGAGAGGAAGAAATTTTCCTGTTAGGGGGGGGGGGTGGGGGTCCCCTTTTATAGGGACATAAGGGAATGGTGGAATAGGTTGTTCCATTTATCGCCTTTTTTTAGAAAAATGAGGCACTCCTTGGGTTATCTTTTCCTTTAGTTTAGGGGAAAGGAACCCACCTCCTCCCCCTCCCCACTTATCCATATCACCAATTTGGGTGGATTATTGACAATGGAGGATATGGATCAATCACCTTTCAACAAATCAGTAAGATTCTAGGTCCCTTACCCCCATTTCGGGTATATTTTAAAAAACAATCAACATATATGTTTTTAAAAACATTCAAAAAACGAATAAATAAAATATTAATTTTCTATTTGTTGTAAAGAAAGGGAGTCTCGTGAACCATGAATATCTAGAGAGTCATGTGATCAAAGTCTTGTGATACAAAAGATTCATGAGGTGGTGGAATTAATAGAAAATATTATTTATTGAGTTAATTTAGTAGAAAATCCATATATAATTATTGTTATGAATCCTCATCATTGATGTTGAGAAGCCTCACCCTCTCGAGAATCTCCCACAAAGGATACATAAATCAAAATCAAACTGAGGGACATACAAATATACATCAATCAGTTGGATGACCTATGTTCACGAGGAAGGTAGTAGATTCCTTATTATTCAAAATGGATAACACCTAATATATATTCCACACACATATTAGAGATGGAAACATCCTCTCACACAATGATACCCATATACAATGTATCATTTTAAGGATTATATGTGAATGGGAATTAAAATTAGTTTCCAGACAGTCACCGACTCCAACCAGATATTCTTGTTTGGCACCAACCACTGTAATGGGTCTCCAAAAATTCATCGTAGCTATCTAGAACACAATATTTAAAAATAAAAATAGTATAGCATACCAATTATTCATACCTGCGAGGTCTCTGTATAGTCCTTCATGTTCTAATAAGGATGATACTCTTATCTTGTATAACTTCTCCACGTGTAAATTTCTCAGCATTCAAGTAATAAAAATCACCTTTTTGAATACCTTTCATTGCAAGAATTCCACCATAGATAACATTCATGAATCCATCTTCAATGTTTATCTTATATCCAAGCTTATCCAAACCACCATGTGATATATGTTTCTTCTCCCCTTACCATATATATCTAACATGAACTAATTTTTACCTTCTTGCATCTTCAACAATATAATTTCATTACCTCTCATGTGGAAAAGGTGGTTATTTATCATCAGAACCACACCGTAATCTTATTCTTTATGGTTTGAAATCAAATCTTGATTCATGAACATGCATCATGAATAACCTATATCAATAATCCAATATTCTGAAAAATTTACCCTTGAGTAAACAAGGTCAATATCTTCAACATCATTGGTTCTATTTACAACATTCCCCTTCATTTTCCCAATATTTGGAGAATCCTTCATCCATAACCCTTTTTGATGAATGTAGGAACACTAATCTATCACTAGAAAATTCATGCTAGACTCTCCTTTTGATGACGATCATGGTTAACCAATTAAAAATCCTTCAGTTTTCCTACAAAATGAATGTCCTCCATTTTCCATGAATTCCTATAATACAGAATCGCAATTGTCAAACTTATCCTTCTGCCTATACCAATTATTAACTAAGGCATTTGAATGATGATAAAAATTTACCTTATCCTTACCAAACTAAAACATTGTAGTACTATGATCATATATATATATATATATATATTACCTAGTTCAGCAATAATAGTTCCTTATCTTCATCTCAAAATCATATTTCCAAACATTTCAAATATGACAAGATTTTATTAAAATAGAAAAGGTGATCAATAATAAGCATATCCTTCTATTATTGAAATATGAAAAATTTCATTTTTTGGTACAACAAATTTTCAATAATTTTTACCATATACACATTCTCCAATATACTCTGTAATAATTTTGTAGAGGTCTCTCTCATAACACTATATTTTGTATCTTTTGTAAAACCAATACAGATCGTTCCACATGATTGATGGTTGAGTCTCCTCCAATTTTAATCGGATATATAGATGGGGTTTTCTTCCAGGGTCATATCTAACTCTTTTTGAGTGCGAATATCCAAAAATTCATATTGTCACATGCTGAAGATGTTCAACTCATCTAATATCTCTACCTCAAATTTGGTGTCGGACTCCATACTTCAACGTGTGGAAGTAGTTGTTGTTCTAGCATGTGTATCTGGAATAGACTTCAATATCAGTACCATAATACATTTGGTTTTGGGATTCTATATCACAAAAAAGATCAAAATTTTAAAAAATAGACATCACTAATGAATTCTGAATAGTCCAAAATTCTGAAATCGACTATTTTATTTCATTCATCGGATCAAAAATGAATGAAATCAAATGTTCCTTCCAATTATTTTATTTTAAAATACAAATAAATCCAAATTTGTGTTCTAAAAAAACATATCCAAAAAGATTAATTGTATTTCACCCCCTCTCAAATTTTTCATCAACCCAATTTTCCTATTTTTTACATTCACATACACAAAATTCTAGAAAATCATGTCCTCTAATAATCAAAATTTTTATCTCACAACACACCAAATTCCCCCCCAATTATTTTTATATTTTCATTAATTACATTACAATTTTTCTCACTATTTCTATCCTTCAAAGAATGGGATGAACAAAAACAATGTAATGAGAATTCAAACATGATAGAAAATATCATCACCCCAAAAATGCATAACCACACACGATCACACATAGGTTTTGAAGAGGCATGAACTATAGTGGGTATTAAAAAGGAATATCAAAATTTGAACACCATCTTCTAGAGAGATAAATGTACAACAACACTCAGGGAAATATTTGGATTGCACACCAGCGGACAACTGGAGGTTAAGGATCGCACAAGGGTAAGAGATCTCTAATAGTGGTGGCTAATGCATTATATACTGCTTAAAATTTTCAAATGCACTAGTGGAGGGTTCATCTAGAGTGTGATTATTAGGTAACGAACTCACCCTTTGATACCACTATGTTGTGATGAATCCTCATCATTGTTGTGTTGAAGCCTCAACCTCTCAATAATCACAGGCAAAGAATAGTGAAATGAAAATCAAACAGAGGGACATACAAATTTATTTGGGTTGGTTGGATGAACTATGTCCATGAGGAAGGAATCATATTCGTAATTATTAAAATGGGAGAACAAGTACTAAAAATACCCCATACATATTATACATGGAAACATTCTATCACACAATTTCATCAATATTTAAAGCATTTGTGGGAGGAGAAAATGAACATGGCCACTATAATTTTTCCTTGTACAACTAAAAACTCCTACCAATTCTTCTTAGGCGGCACAAAAAAAATTATTAGGACACCTTTAGTGGTCACCAACCCTTTTTGTGAGTTTTCATAGGTAGAAACACAACTATTATGGTTTTCTATTACATCCATGAACCATACGGTTGTGATATTTTTGTCAAATATCATCAATAAATACCATTATTTCCACCATGTAGTGGATAATGATGATATTAAGTATTTATTTAGATTGAAAATGTTTCTATGAATCAGTCACACCATCATGGTTTTGAGTGGGTATTTCCATGGATTTGTCATGAGATTTCTATAATGGTTATGGGATATGTGATCACAGTCACACAATAGGATTCACTCAAAGAAGTTGTGTTGAAGGATATGTGTTCTCATGGTATTCATCTTAGGCCTTCCTGGGCCTGGTTATGCTTCATTTGGTATTGAAAAGGAGGAATATCCTCATAGTCCTACACTCAGTCTCTCAGGACTGAGGTCATGTGGAAAAAGATCTTATGAAGGATAAATACATTGGGGTTCTATTGCTTGGGATCTCATGATCAGGATTACAGGCTAGCTAATATTGTGTTGTGGACATGTTCCAAAAGTTGTGTGCCTAACATTACACATTATAGTTCTCTCACTCAGGGTTATGTGAATAGGTTATGAGCAAGAGATAGTGGGATACACATTTTATTGAAGAAAAATATTTTTAAACACTAAAAGAGGAAAATTTGTAAGATATCCTAAAGAACATGGAACATTTTAGAGTATTATATTATAGTGTTAATGGTGTCAAAAATTGAATATTATCTTAATGATGTGAATTAGGACTACAACTCATTAATCGAAATATAGCTTAATCCAGAGTAGTGTACAAAGAGGAGTTAATATAGGGGATTTGAGTGAGGTATTTTTCTTTAACTTCATTCTTTTTAATAGTACTGCATGTGGAATAGACTATATATAGATGAAGAATTGTAATATATTAATAATAGAAATGAATTTTGGATTTTTTAGGGATGAAAATTCGTTAACATATTCTCCTTGGAACGATCCCTTATTGGTGAAACATAAAAAACTTAACGTGTTCTAGTTTACTTCTCTACACCTCAATAATTGTTGAATTTGTTATAATATGATGTTTTCAACAAGTTCATACTGATGTCGGGGAATGTTTTAAGTGAACATATCCATGTGGAGTAACACTTTTCATGTTTTCGATGACCGAGGTTCGTAGAGGAGGATTTGAGGCTGTCTAGAGGATTTTGGGTGCAGGGAATCAGAAGAATGGGAAAATCATGGTTTCAAAGGGGGATTCAAATCATGTAATATTTCGATGTTTGAAAAAAAATTAAAATAATGTGGCGATGAATTTTTCAGTGAAAACCAACCTCAAAGTATTAAACGATTTGAAATGGTATTACACATCATGTAATCCCCCCATGATTTATATTTTAACACATTTTTTCCACTCAGGTTTTCAAACCCTATGGTTTTAGCCACCATATCTCTAGACTCTATGATTTCCAATGACCCTCTAATCAACGTTTTAGATATCCCTTGGATAAGAATAAATATGGCGCATCTGTATTTGATTCTTTGTAAAACATCTTCATTCTGAGTTATGATCTACCTCTATTCTTGTGGTTCCTTTATCCTTATCCCATGTTTCTATTTTACATGTAATGGAACATTATCTCCTTAATCCTAAAGGTGTTTTCTTGGTTTTAGGTTAGTTCAGTTATGTCACGTCATCCTCATGTGGATGAAGTTGTTGTGGGAGAGGTTATTGGGATCCATTGTGTTGATATATTCTCATGTGAAGAATTTCAGTGACCTTTTGTGGTATGTGATTAATTTATCCTCTATTAATTTATGTTCAATTTCACAGATAGAATATTTTACCCCACTGAATCATAATGAAATATACTTAATATTTACTGGAATGGGATTAATGAATTGGAATAGATCGCATCACAATGTTTCTTTTTTGTACTATGATAATAGTTTGCCTCTTGATTTTCAATATAGTGTGACATATATGCCTTTCTATTTCAGCATGTTTTCTTGATGTAATTGGTAAATAATTTAATGATTTAATTAATTCATAATTAATTGTCTAATTGGTTAATGAGGCATGTTTAATGAATCTGGTTATTATTGTTGTAATTGGATGATAATAAAATTGATGTAGTTATGCATGTTTAATTGAATTAGATAATGAACGTGAAGAATATTGACCATTATTGATGAAGTAATTAAATTAATGTTAAATTAATTTATAATATTTTTTGTAGTTTGTTGCATTTGTTTCTAGTATTTGGAGCCCATTATAACGAAACAGTTAATTCAATATGGAATAAGAACTGATTGGGTGATAAAATATAATGACTTTTCGGGGCTAGAGTTTCCCCTTTTTTGGGTAAAGGCCAAGATCCTTGTTCTTGATGTCATGAGAGATCATCGTGTGTGTCAACGATGAATGCATTGTTTTAGGTCCAAGAGCTTAGTTGTTTGTTTGTTTCTTACTAATTTTGAAATGGTTGATCCTATAGGGATATTGTGGTTGTGGGGGAAAGTAGGACAATATGTGAAGTGATCCTGGGAGGGTTTTTCTAGGAGGGTTATTGTGGTATGTGGGGTAGGAAGGCTTGGTTTTTGTGGCTTTAGTTAACTCTGGGGGTGGAAAGATACAACAGATTATTCATGTGGTGTCAGAAAGGACATTAGAGACAATAGAATTTGTTGCAGATGGGATTACACATTGTTATGAAAGAGTGATGCTTGTTTTAATCTATTGTTTATTTATATTCTTTCATTTCACCACTTATTTAGGAAGAAATATGTTTTTGGTTAATTTATTTAATTGGTAGTTGAAGAAACTTAGGTTATTCTATGTGATTTCCCTATTTACCTCCTCATTACTGGATGAGTTTACTCTCCTACTATAGTTTGGCAATGAATCTACGTGTAGTTCACATACTAACCATGTCCAACACCGTGTTTGGGGGCGGGGGGTTAATATGTTTTCATAAAGAACTTGGTGATAAGAAATGAAATGATGTTAAAAATGAATAAATATTTAAACCAAATGGTTAGAGATTTCTAGGGAGAAATGTTTAGTTTGAAATTAAAAGAAGTTGTGGGATCAGTTTAGTTATTCCTGGAGGGAATGGGTCCTTGTTGTGATACTAATTAAAAGAAATTTTAAGATGATAATGGTTAATTAATTTTTAAGGAATTAAATAATTTAAATTGATACTCATAAAAATGATAAATTAACTTATTGTATCAATTTAAATGGGTCTGTGTTTATAGGATATCTAGTCTTAGCAGTGGTAGTCTTGAGTCTAAGAGAATATTAATTTTGTTGAGTGTGAGACTATATTATTCCCTTATTGTTTTTGTGGGAAATATTATATCCTATACTTTTTGGGTTTCAATACGCTACTCCACCTTGTCTGTTAGGAAAACTGACACCATGGGAATCTGAGATCGAGGGGTGATTTCCCCAACATTCAAATGATATGATGCAAGGATAACTACCCTCTTTGGCCCATTCCCTCTTCTCATGGTGGTTATTTGTGTTGGTATGAAATATAGTTAGTTTTTCATATATATTTTTTATAGAGGGACGTGATGGATTATGGTTATTTCTCACACATATATTCTAGATATTGTTTCGTATGTAAAATAGTAGGTATAACGTGTATAGGCTATGATGGATTGAGGATCCTTACTCAGAGTATGGGATGTGATGGGATGAGGAATAATACCAGACATATGATACACATTATGAAATTCATGGTGGTACATTGAAACTACCATGTTACTTTTTGTTATGTGCACTTGATGTGTGTTCCATGAGGTTCATGTTGTTGTTCCTTTCCCAGGTGTTTTTGGGCTAGCCATTTTGGAGAGGGATCCTCAGGACATGCAATATTGGGGAAGAGAAAAAAAACTAGTGAGGAATTGTTATCGTGATACCCTTGATATTATTTTTTATATTATATTCTCTTGTGCTTGTTACTTGCTGAGAGTTTCCATCATATGGATTCGAATATATTTTACCTATTTAGGTGAGGAATTAGTTTCACTTGTTGATCACATTGTTTTATCATGCTTTTCTATACTTTTGCATGAGAGGATATGAGGATGATTCTACTGAGTATACTGTTATACTCAACATTCTTATTTATATAATTTTTTAGGCTAGTCAGAGAAGTTTGGATTTAGGATTGTGACTACTAGCTTGTTGGTTGAATGAGCTATTGGGGATACATGGTCGATGATGTCTTTGCATTACATTGGATCTTGTAGTTTTCCCCTCAATTGATGTGGTTTTTTTAAAGAAATTACATTTGTGTACTTGGGTTTTATTTTATATTAATGTATAATAAAGATATTGTTGGTTTTTCTCTTACCTATCTCTTCCTTATGTGTTTATCTTAGAGTGTAATGCCTCCCATATTCAGGTTTATTATACCCTCGGTGCTAGTTTGCAACTTGGGTCCTACTAGTGGCGGGACTCATGGGGTCACTATCTCTCTTATCCATTTTCAATCCCAGGAGGTGTACAATTTGTTGGAAGGGGGAAATGTAATAGTTGTATCATGGGTTGGGTTGAGGGATGGGATATAGTTTGGAGTTTGGAACATTTGAGGTTTCATGGGATGGTAGGGAAGCAGTGTCAGATATGTTTTTAATGTGTTGTAAACATGGGAGACCTATTGAGAAAAAGTTATTTAGGGACCCCTATGATTTGATGCATGTACAATTAAGATTATAGTTTCTATGAATCAAGGAGATATTATTTGAAGTCTATGGGCCTAGGAAAGGATCATTCATTATTATTCTTTGCACTTTTATTTGAATGGGTAGGCCATAGGATATGTTAACGTAAAATAAAAAAATGAAAATAATTAATTAATGTTAATGTCTCCCATATTCCATGTTTATGATCTCTAATTTTATGTTATTTTGAAGATATGGATCAAGTTTAGCGTCCTCATCACGTTATCATTGAATATGTTCACTATGTTGTTCCAATTAATTTCTACAACATAGAGTTTGACGACAATGATAGTTTGAGGATGACACTACAAGAGTTTCAGTGCCACAATCTACAGATGTATGAGGGCTCTATTTCATATGCATTCAAAGAAGACTACTTGTAGGTGGTTTATATGGCTTTCAATTCGATCATTTCCTGGAAGGAGAATTAGCTGTCATTATATTTGACGTTGTTGGGTGGTCTTTCAGGAAGTCGGGGTTCTTTTTTCCTCAATGATCACGAGGAGTCACCAGTGTCGTGGGAGGAGTTATGTGACCGATACAGAGCTGTGTTTTTTCTTCAAATGTGAGGGTAACTAGTATCCATGAGTATCTTACCCTTTGATAGGGGAGATTCATTGTGAATGAGTTTGAACTCTATTTCAAGAACCTTCTATGACATGCATCAAACATGTTGTCGGATGAGGAGGCCAGGGTGAGGAATTTTGAAGAAGCTTTTCACCTAGAGATCCAACGACAATTCATCCGGTTTATGCTGAAGACATATCTCTAGTGGATGGAAATAGAAGAGGACATTGAGAGGGTGTTATCTAGAACCATAATTTCACGAGAGGGGTTTCATCAAGAATCTTCTTAAAGAAGAGCTATGGTCATGCATTCAAAAAATTTAGGACAGACGAACTTATGATAATCTGGGGTAGGTACCACCCCTCGATGACTCATTTCTCCCAGGGAGGTGGATCAAAAACCTATTATAAGGGATCAGACACATGTTCTTATTAAAGAGTATATGGTCATTATTGGTGAGAGTGATCAACATTTCTATATAGTTAGTAAGCTGTAGTTGTTTCACTTAATGTTCTCCCATTGAGGAATATCTTGTCGAGGAAGCAGTAGTAGCTTGTTTCTCTATTATTGGATAAGTAGAGAGCGGATATGGAAGGTATAGAAAAGCCCCAAGATTTTCCATTTCCTTAGAAAGAAGATAACAACCATGGAGGTGGTTTTCCACATGGACAGATAGGTCATGGGGTTGGTCATGATATGATTTATGCAATAGTGTTTCTATTGACAAGAAAACTAGATTTGGTTCAATGTTCACATTTCTTGTTTTCTACATTGGTTCATGATTTTTTTATCAAGGAGTGACACACTCCATCATATCACCTGCCCTTTTCCTTTCTTTGGGAATTGAGGTAGAAAAACTTACAGTATCCTTGGTGTAGACTACACCAGTTGGGGGTAGAGCTGAATTATTTGAACAATATATAAATTTTGATCTTGTGCTGGGTTAGCACCACTCTTTGAGATATATCCTATGAATATTGATACAACCATATAACATCATATTTGGAATGGATTGTTTGTATTCAGTTAATGATATCATTGATTTCTTCTAGAGCCATGTGGTGTTCTTCATTATTTATGGATATCCAATATTGTCTATTGGAGAACAGGACCCTTGAATGGGTTAGAGGCATGTACCATATTTTTCATCCTTGATGGATAAGCTAAAACCGTGTTTATTGTAGGTTCATCAATTAGTGTTTTAAAAAGTCATTTATGAGTACCCTAATGTCTTTACAGTGGATGTTTTAGTATTACCACATCGATGAGAGGTCCTGTTTGGGATTGAACTTTAACTATGTGTGTCTCCTACCTACATGTCACCATATAGGATAGAGCATTCTGAGTTGTGAGAGTTTTTTATACAGTTCAATGGTCTATTGCAGAGTGTTTTTCTTCATCCATGTGTGTAACCATGGGGTGCAACGGTTTTTCTAATGAAGAAGGATGATGGTAGATTACAGTTTTGTATCGATTAAAATCATGTAAACCAAGTTACAGTAATGAAATTATATCCTCTTCTATGGATTAATGATTTATTTGATCAAAATAATTGTGGTAGTTGGTTCATGATGATCTATTTTTGGTCTGGGTTTCATAAGATGCATGTAATGGATGAAAATATTTTTAAGACTACTTTATATTATCATCTTGGTCCTTAAGTGAACATTTTGATACCATTCAGTGTGAAAAATTCTCCAAAAGTGTTCCGGGGTCAATGAATTCTGGGTATTATGAGTTCCATGATATGTTTTTGGTGGTATTGATCAACAACATCCTTGTTTAATCCAAACCAATGAAAGATAATGATGATAATCTTTGCATTGTTTTGGGAGTCTTGCGTCATTAGTAGCTATTCTAGAAGTTTCCAATATGTGATATTTTGGCTCATGGAGTCCATTTATTGGGTAATTTTGTATCCCAGTAAGAAGTAGTCGTAGATCCATAAAATATTGAAGAAATTCTTTCATCGGAATCACCCAAGATAGTGGAATGGGTACCAAGATTCGTTGGTGTTACAAGATATTATATAATGTTTTTATATGATTTCTCTCAAGTTGTTACAACTCTAACCGGGTTGAATAGAATGGATCTAGGGTTTCTTAGGACTGATTAGTGTTAGGTAGATTTTGACTATCTAAAGGAGATTTTGGTCAGTGCTCGAGTTCTTTGCATACTAGAAGATGGAGTTCAGTTCGATGTCTTTGTGATGCTTCACATCGTGGGATGGTATGTTTTCTTAGAAAGGGGAGATTGTTCATTTATTATGGGTCTAAAAAGTGAAATCCCCAAGAGAATAACTATTCTCCCCATGATCTGAAGATGTCTATAGTGGTGTTTTCCCTAACATTTTGTAAATATTGCCTCATCGGAGAGCACTTTTTGTTCTTTACCGATCATAAGACCCCGAGTTATTTCTTTCACCCAGTGTTACATGAACATGCATCAGCATTGGTGGATTGAGTTCTTACATTATTACAAAATTTAAATTTCATATACACCTATAATGTTAAATGTTTTAGTTGATTCAACAAGCAAGAAGTCTCATAGTGATTCTTTTGATGAATCAGACAGTTTCTGGATATTAATGGAACCACATTCATCATTAAAATGAGATATGGGAGAAGTTTTGGGGTTGATGATGTATTTTTCAGATAACCGTGTATTCATTTCTAGTATAGAATGTGAAGGAATCTTGATTGTGGTATCTTTAGGTGGAGTTCTATAGAACCAAGTTGTTTGTGGTGAGGCCCCAGAATGTTGGTCTGAAGATGAAAAAAACCAAGTGTTGTTCTAGGTAAGGCTTTTTTTGCATTGGAAATGTGAGATATTATTATCATGGAGTCACATGTTTACCCATTATTGGTACATCTTGACATCAAAAAAATGTGCCAAACATTAAGGAGTCATTTTTTTCCTTAGTTGAAGCATGTAGTTTCTGAGTATTTTTATTGATGTTTGTGCTATTAGAAGTTGAAGGCTGAGCAACATAGTCTCAGTGGTTTTCTCCAGCCGTTAGATGTTCCTTATTATAAGTGAGAAGACATATTTATGAAATTTTTATCTGATTTACCTTGATATCAGGGAGGATATGACTCTATATGGGTGGTAATGGATCATTTGAAAAATTCATGAAATGATATAGTGATTAAATATGGAATCTCAATGGAGGTTATGTCAAGGTAATATTTAGAGGAGGTGGTGAGACTCCAAAGAGTCCCAAGGATGACCATTTCAAATCAAGAAATTTGTTTTACCTATAGGGTGTGGAGATGTCTCTACCATGATTTTAGTTCAAAAATAATCCCTAGAACAAATTTTCAACTACATATGGATGGTCAAATAGAGAACACCATCCAAAAACATGAAGACATGTTTTTCTATTGTGTCTTGGATTTTGGAGGTTTGTGGATGAGTAAAATTCCCTTGGTGGAGTTTTCTTACAATAATAGATTTCACTCCACCATTATCATGGATCCATTTGAATCCTTATATGTAAAACCATTATGTTCTTTTTTATGGTGGATTTGGGTCAGAGAGTCATAAATTCACGAAGGAAAACTAGAATAGAATACAATTGAGATGGTTCAGGTGATTCAGGAGAAGAATAATGTGATGTAGGATATTCAAAAATTTGATGTTGATCATCAGAGGAGACCTCTAGAGTTTAAAATCATGGATCATATATTCCTAAAGGTGACTCCCCAACAATGTAAGCGAAGGATTGGTCATGGTACTATGATTTCTTCCAGGTTTGTTTGACCTTTCTAGGTGTTGGATCATATTGGAGCTTTGGAATATTGGATAGAACATCCCATATAGATAATCCTAATAAAAGATGTTCATCATGTGTTTTGGAAGTTTCATTGTATTCATGATTTCTATCACATAATTTATTATGGAGATATCGATGATGTGATCTTTGATGAGGGGCCTGTAGAGATGCAGGACCACCAAGAGAAGGTGTTGTATGGGTATTTTATCCCCTTGGTTGATGTCTTACGGTAGTATGTTGGCATGGAGTTGAGTACCTAGGAGTGTGAGTCATATATTCATGCCCATTACCTCAATCTATATTATATTTATCTCATCTCCTGTAATGTTGTTAGTTTGGTGGATGTAAACATGTTCTAGTTATGATATGTATTTCTCTTATTTTTTGATGTGTTTTTCTCTCTTTTGAAAAGTATCTCCCCCATGAGAGTGATTAAGAGCTTGTAGTAGTTTCTTTATGGTTTATTTATAGTATTCCTAGTTATATGGTGGGATCTTCTGGTGGATAATTAATTGATAGGTATTTTTCAGGGTATCTATATTGATGACCCCTTTAGGTTTTATCTTTGGGTTGGTTTTGGATTCATGAGGATGATAATTATTTGATAGGAATATGATGTATGGGAATAGATACACATGGATCAAACGATTGTGTTTTTCCATAGATAGAGGTTTTTGGAGGGGGAATAGAGGATTTTTGGATGAGTCTAAGTGATGGGGACTCGATTTAGGGGAATTTAAATGTGTGAATGTGGGATTCACATAATTTATTATTTTATGGTATGAGAAATAATTAAATATGAAGCGGTGAAAATTATTTGGTGAAATAGAACTCATGCTATTACACAGGGTGATGTGGGGTTACATTTTGTGTAATCCCCTGATGTTGTCTGTTTTAAAACATTATATTTGATATGGTTTCCAAGCCCTATGGCTATAGTATCCATCTATATCGACTCTTGGCAACCCAACAACCCATTGTTTAATGATTTGGAGATCCCATCAATGAAAATCAATCTTAGCATTCCATGTTCGATCTGTAGCGATCCATCATTGATATGAGGTATGATCTATATTGGTTCTTATGGTTTCATCAATCCTGTTTTCCCCAATTCACTTATCCATGTGATGAAACTTAATCTCCATGTTCATAGTGGATATTACATTGTTGTTTTATGGTGGTGTTATTCTACAGCCCCCTCGGGTGGATGTAGTTGTTGTGGGAGAGGTGGTCAGGATTTGTTGTGGTGATCCATTCTCATGGGAAGAATGATTATGACCATTTCAGGTAGGGGATTCATTACCTCTCTATTTATTTATGTGAAATTGTAGATCTAACATGGTTTATCCCATTTTATCTCAATGAAATGGACTTAATAATTACTTGAAAAAGATTATAGTGTTGGTATTGATCATATAGTAATGTCGTTGATTAGTACTATGACAACAGTTTGCCTCTTCATTTTTATAGTTAGTGTGATATCTAAGCCATTATAGTTTCACTTGTAGTTCATGATGGATGTTTGTAAAGAACATAAAGTATGAATAAATTGATTATTAATTAGCTATTTCATTAAAGAGTTATGTTTAATGAATCCAATTTTTGTTTCAATTTTATGATAATAAAATTGATGCAAGTATTCACGTTTAATATAATTAGTTAATGAACATGATGCATGTTGGTGATTGTTGATAAAGGAAATAAAGTCATGTAAAATAAATTGTCTAATTAATTTTTGATAGTTGTGATAGCTAGTTTCCTAGGTTTCCTGTAGTTTTAACCCATTATTATTAATTAGTTAATTAAAGATAGAATAATAACCAGTTGTCTGATAAAAGATAATACCATTGTAGGGCCCTAGTTTCATGTTTTTTTATAAAATATGTCTTCCTTAGGATTGGATCAATGAGATATCATTGTGTGTGTGAAGGATGAATGCATTTTTTTGGTCTAGGAGTCTAGTTTCTTGTTTGTTTCCACCTTCCTGTGATATTGATGAGAATAGTGGGATGTTGTGGTTGTGGAGACTAGGTGGCCTAGGTGTGACGTGAGCCTCAGATGGCAGAGCCTGGATAGGTATTTTTTTACATGTGGAAGTGAGTCCTAGTTTTTGTGGCATCAGTTCACACCGGGGTGGAGTGATCCATTGGATTATTATTGTAGTGTCGGAGAGGACACCAGTGATGACAAAATCGGTTAAAGTGGGGCTTACCAATTATTTTGAATGTAGTATGATTGTTTGAATCTATAGTTTTTATTTAATTTCATTATCCTATTCTTCTAGAAAAGAATGTGTTTGGTTACTCTTTTTCTATGGGAGGTGAATATGAATGGGGTATTCCATGATATTTCAATGTTTAACTCCTCATGGATGTACATGTTTACTCTCCTGCTATAGGTTCCAAATACTTGACATGTAGTTCATCTACTCACTATGTTGAGTGCCTTGTTTTTGGGGGGTTTAGAATATTTTCTTAAGAAATTCAGGGATATGGATGTAATAATGTTAATAAATTAATAAATGTTTAAACAATGGGGATGGATCATACTTGGATGAAATGATGATGTATATATTATAAGAATCCTTAGGCTTGGTTTGGTTATTCATGGAGTGCATGAGACCTTTTTTTGATAATAATGAAATGAAATATGTAAATAATAAGGGTTAATTAATGATTAAATGATTAATTATTGTATTGTGAATCTAACAAAAAGAGATAATGTAACATAATGTAGCTTATTAAATGGTTGTGTTATTATAGGATAACTAGTCTTAGTGGTGGTATCCTAGAGTCCTAGAGATGTTTGCTAAAGTTGAGTCTGAAACTCGGTTATTCCCGTACTGGGGTTGTGATCTATATTAATGTTTTTACCTAATTTGTTTCTAGGTGCTACTCCACCCCATCAGTTAAAGAAACTGACACCTCGGGGATTCTAATCCCTTTCGGGTGTTTTTTCAACATCCTAGTGGGAGTATCGATGGATGACTACCCCCTTTGGCCCCAATCTATTCATTAGATGATACTTGTTTTGGTATTCATGACTATATATATATAGATGGATGTATTTTCTTATATTTATTTCACAGAAATATATTTAGATATCGTTTCCTAATGACTACTATAGGAATAATTTGTTTAGGTTAAGATGTCTTGAGGAACCTTACTTGGTGTATGGTCTGTGATAATTTGAGATATAATATTCTGATATATGATACTCGTCTTGTTTGTTCTGGTGGGTACCGGAAATTACATGGTTACTTTTGGTTATGTGGACATTTCTTGCATGAGGTTCATTTTTTGGTGCTTCGCATAGGTGTCTGTAGGCTAGCCTTTTGGAGAGAGATTCTCATGACGTACAACATTTGGGATGAGAGGAAAACCAGTGGGGAAGTGGTTGTAGTGTACCCTTGAAATTATTTATTATATTATGTTCTATTTTGTGTGATACTAGATGAGAGTAACCATGGTGAGGATCTTCCATTAGTATACCTATTTAGGTTATGAGGTATTTTCACTTGTTCTTCATTGTGCTAAAAATGTTTTATTTACTTCTGTTTGAGAGGCTCCCGAGAGGATCCTACTAAGTATATTCTTACTCACCCTATGTATATATAATCTATTTTTAGGTCAGTTGGATCATTTTAGTGATCAGGTTGGTTGATACTCTCTTGTGGGTTTTAGGAGCTATTTGGGATGCATGGTCTCTAATGTATTTACTTTCCTTTGGTACTTGAAATATTCCCTTTCATTTGTAGTATTTATTATAGGAAATTACAATTGTGTACATGGGTTTCCTTTTATAATGTATTCTCAGTAGGTTTTGGTTGGTGTTTGAATTATCTCTCTCTTCTTTAGGTGTTTATCCTAGATGGTAATGCCTCCCATCTCCATCTTTATGGTACCCTCAGTGCTAATAACCATTCCTAGGACCACTAGAGGTGCATCTCGGGGGGGGGGGGGGCATTATCTCTATTTTCCCATTGAAGGAGTACAAGGGGTACATATTGTGGGGAATAATTCATGACAAAAGATCCTTTAAATGAAAATGAAAATTTGAATCCTTGATTCACCCAACCCTATGGGTATCCTAGGTTCTAATAGAAGAAAATTTAAAAAAATCTTGAGCAGGATGAAAATGATATTTCATGATTGAATCTATAGTTAAATATAAAATATCAAACCAAAAAATCTGTCAATTTTTTCATCAAATTATAGAAGTGTTAAACCATTGAATAAGGAAATTGAAGCCTAATAAATTGTTAATGTTGGATATTTTAATGGGTTTTTAATGTTTTCTTAATGAATTATAATTTATGAAAATATGAAATACCTTGCCCTAGACATAAAACACAACATTTTCCCAAATTAATTACTTCAATATATAGGATAATTTTAAATAATTTTATTTCAAAAATATTTTTAAAATCATGTAATATGGTTGCAATAATATCTAAAATTAATTTTTTCATAGAATTCAGTACATCCAAATTAGATTTTCAATCAGCATTATTGTTCTCCAAAGATTAATAAATAGATATTTGATTACTAATATGTTAATTTAAATGATTATAGGTGAATAAAGAATATTTTTTATATTAATGAGGGTTCAGAAACACTATAAACAATCATAAAATATAATTTTTCTAATTAAGGGTTTTTCTTGCTTTTCAAATTGGTTTCGAGTTTCCTATGATTTAGTAACAATGAAACCCATAAATTCATATATATAATCTTAAATTTACTCATTCGTCCATGCAATATACCACCCACAAATTATGTTTATACAACCACAAATTATTAATCCATTGTGGAAAAAAAATCGGTTCACTTATCTGGGATGTGGGAATCAGTCAAAATATGCATTAATATTTAAATAGTATGATAGTATGAAAAATTCACACTCTTAATAGTATAATATATTATTCCGTTGTCCACAAAGAACATCTCAATCAAGTAATATTCAATTTACACTTTTTCACTTCATTTTGGTACATTAAAAAATTATATATATGATCCTTAGATGAATTTATTTAAAATCCATAAAATGAGACTAATTCATGTGGATAAGATATTGTATAAAATACAAGGATGAATATTATTTGGCTAAAATTGTTGGAATGAATGATTAGGTACAAGAATGGGTCCTGAATATTATAAGGGTATGTGATTTACAGTAAATCTAAATGTGTAAACATTTAAATACCAGGGGTTTCCAATAATGTAGTTCTGTGTTTATATTCATCTGCGATATTTTTTGAAAATAATATTTATTCATGATTACATTAACTATGTAGTTTTATATGATTGTTATTCTAGTTCTTTATGAGGTGGATGTATCTTTCTTTATCGAATCTGTAGAAAAAATACATGTATAAAAATATATTTAAAATCCTCGAAGGCCATATGGGTGAGGTTTCTTTCTAGTTTAGTTTCAATACCCATAATATCTAAAATTTTATGAAAACATAGAGCCATCCCCTGAGAAAAAACATCATTTTTATCGAAATAATTATTTATTTCCCCCTAAATATGTGGAATCCAACAACACAAAAAATAGGTGTAGCAATAATTTAATATTAATAAATATCACCAAAATAAAAACCATAGCCTTCATAAATTTTTTACATATAATAAAAATGTGAAGAAGCCTCTTTATCTCCTAATAATTCCTTAATATTAGAAATAAAAAACATATCTTCATCATAGATCAATTTATTAGGATCAAACTTGATGACCATCTCTTGAAAAATAACAACATTCTCAATTTTAACACTATAAAAAAATTTCATAATGTTATATTCAACTTAAAAAATGTATAAAACTAATAATAGGAATGTTATTAACCACTAAGAACCCATTATAAAGTAAAAATACTATTAAACAATATTTATAGACTTTATGATGAATGTTATGCGGGTTGAATCAAGATTTGGTGGAAGGAAGGGTTGTAAATTTTGAACTAAAACTTGAAAATAATTCTTGAAAAAATCTAATTGTTCATGATGGACCACTTATTTGTTTTTAAAAATGTATTTGATATGCATTCTCTCAAGCCTCCTTAATTTTTCATGATCCTTGGTAGATTCATATTTTCAATATTTCACCAGAAAATGATCATGAAATATTTCATAAATTAATTATAGATATTTAACAAGAGTATAATTTTTTATTTATTTTATAAACACTTCTTCATCAGCATATTATTTTTTGAAAACTCATAATAATTATAAAATACATAAAGGAATTAAACTCGTATTAATTATAACCACCATATAGGGTCTCTTTACACCTTGAAAATATATAATATCCCCACTGGTATCTATGATTGGACTACCTAGGATGATTGAAACCACATAGTGACAAATTTTTTCTAGAATTGGGAAGTCATTGGGTAATGTGAGACCCCCTAAATTTAATAATAGGTCATCCAATATAAACATGAGTTTTGAAATAGACAAATTGGCCACCAATTGTGAAAAAAAATTGATTTGAGTCCCCCCACACATAGTTTTATAAATAATGATAAATAAATATGAATGATACATGCTCCAAGTTTCCACAATCAATTTTTTCAGTAAGCATTATAATATTCAATAATGTATGAAAAATCATCCATTTTCTTGAAAATTTGGGGAATTTTTTTTTAAAAAATAACGACATTCATTAGTTAATTTAATGGTAATATATTCTTCCAAATATATTATATTAGATCGAATCCTCTTGAGAATGTTAAAATAGAATGACATTTTTCAAGGCTTTCACAAAGAGAATTTGCATACCAATTGTTTTAAAATCCTTAAGGAATTTTATTTAACTTGGTTTATCATTTTACATTTTGACCCATAAGGGAAATGGGTTGAGGGGTTAATTGTGTTGTAAAACATGTTGGTTTACCTCCTACTCATCAAAGAAAACATCATTATTCCTTTCCTAGAATAATTCTACCTTTCTATTCCTTTATTATTTATCTCATTAAATAAATGGATAATTTTTTATCTTCACTCATTCAATTCTTTAATACATTCCAAATTATCAGTTCCCTGAATATCAGTTCAGAATCCGCTAAGACTTCCAACACATCTTCCATATTTTAATGACTCTAGTTCTATTAAAACATTCCTCCTTAAATAAATACTATGTTGGATATCTTTATAAAACATATAAAATATAAAATAAATATAGACCATTGAAATGTAGAAATAGAAATTGGAGGTTATAAATATTTGTAACAATGTTATCATATATCAATATATGTAATAATAACCACAATGAACAAAATAGAATAATGTTCACTTTAATTATCGACAAAACAAGTGAAACTATTAAAGTAATAACATATTTTTTCTAAAATTATTTCTTTTTATAGAATAATATATTTTTATATGAATGCATTATTAAAACTTGTTTGATTAGTAATTGATATGAATTGTGATGAATAATAAAAAATATTTCAAAAGTCATTTCACTATAAAAACAAATTTTCACTAAATTGTTCCTTTATAATTTAAAAAAATTATAAATTTTAGGATGTGAGTTTCACAAAATTAACATAAAATTTTTACTTAACATAACAATATTAGATAGAGATTATTTTTATGAATTTTATAGATTGATTATTTTTTAAATGAATACAAAAAATTATCATTTTTTAATATACATGACTTTTATAAATTTATTAGCACATAACTAAAAATTGGATATTCATGATACATTTTTCTAAGAAAATTAATTAATTTTATATGTGAAATTTCAATTATAAAAATGTTACTTTTTATTTCAAATTCAATATTTTATATTATAGAACTCTAGTTATATTTTCCAAAATAGACATTTAAATACATTATACGTTTATTAGTTTCAAATTAATTGTTACCAGTCATAAGTATTTTCATATTATAAAATGGATTTAAAATTTTTAATTATTCAGTCTAAATTAGTTATAAATAGTAATTTTGTTATTAAAAAAATGAATAAATTACATAGTTAAAAACTAGTAACGATGGTAAAAACTAAAATTCCATAATAATAAATATAAGAGTAAATTAAATAAAATATGTTTAAAAAATTCTATAAATTATTTGGTAGAGTATTTCTCAACACAATATCACTCTAAAATAAAATTTTGACAAATATTGGATTTATTGTCAACTGAACAGTGATTTTTACATTTTTTATTATAAATGTTCTCCTCTTCATCATTACCAAAGAAACCCTTCACCCCTTCAATTCACTTCTATTTAAAAAACCAAAGAATCTAAAAAACCAACCCATTATTATCATAAAGATCTTTCCATATTACATAAATCCTAAAACATTCCAAAACACCATGATTAGGATCCTTATAGTGTTACTCAAGGGATATCATCTAAAGAACAAAAGTAATATCTTCTACAGATCTCTCGTATATCATTCATATATTTTCCATCATCATTATGATATTTTTTCAATATATTTTCATGAAATATATATCACTAATTTTATAAAGCTTTTATTAAGATGGAGTATTCATTTACTAGTAAATACCATTTTTTATGAAAGAAGTATATTTCATCACACATACGTGTTAACTATTTCCTCCATAACAACTATGATTGCTTTTTCTTCCATACATTTTATTGATGGATTAAATGGTGTAAATAATGTATCTATTTGATATTTGTATCATTTATATGACTCTAAAATCATATAAAAATTTCAATGATTTATTCCATTATATTTTTAATATACATGTCACATATAAATACATACAGACTACCTCCTCCACGAGATGATGTACTTCAATTTCCATAAACACCAAACATATTTGACATTAAAATATGTTTATTGTATTATCGCAGTGTCTATGATAGTAATAAGTTTCTATAAAGTTAATATTATACAGTGTATTAGTGATATTAACTCTAAAAGGTCATGTCAAGTTTAATCTTTCTAGATGATCATATAGTGTACATTTCACAATCACATATTATTAAATAAAAACCTGTATAATAGAATACAATTTAAAGAAATAAAATAATAACAAACATAAAACTATAAAACTAATGATAATATGAATTTATTCTATAACACCTTTGACCATAGTCCATATATAAAAACTCATATAAAGATATTGACTGAAACACCCCATGTAACTGATATAAACCAAAACTATATAAAAAAATTAAAATTATTTGATAATTAATGTATCATATAATAGTAAATAAATATAAATAATAATACTAATAAGGGTTTATATAAAACTATATTGGTTATTCATAAATTTTGGTTCATGTGTAATGCGATTAAAAAACAAGATTAGGGTTTCATCTATATAATTTCATTTTCATTGGGTCATAGTTTTTCATAATTAAATATAACATTAATTCTATATTTGATCCCTTCATCTCCCTATTTTTTATTTTATTCCCGATTTTTATCATAGGATAATACCCCTTATCAGTAACTACTGCTTCAGTTATAAAATTATTTCCAATATAAAAGTCCTTCTTTAGTAAGAAATTACTCACATTCTTACCAATGGATCTTTTTCTTCAACGTACAGGTTCTTCCTATAAAAATAACTTTTTTGTGAAATAACGATTAGCTTATAAATTTTATATTCATGATATTATTCTATAAATATTTATGAAATTAAAATATTTCACATTTTTATGATCTGGGGTTTCTTTAAATAATCTTAAAATGCTTTACAAGGGAATTTTGATTCATTATTTTCCACTACAGATATATTATCTTGAATTTATTTTTTTCATTTAATAAACTATTTATTTATTGATCTTTATAATAACATTTTTAAAGATGTTTTTGATCCCTATTAATGTTTTTGTAAATTTAGTGTGTATTTCATCTATTATAACATTGTTACAAAATCATTTTGAAAACATTAGTACATTCACTTATATTTTCTTCTACTATGTTTATCTCTTATGAAGTGACAATTTAATCACACTCAATATGTTATTATCATTTCATTCCTTTTTGAATATTAGAATTTTGATATCCCAGGATTTATTATGTTCATGTTAAGTGTTTTTATACGATTTTGAATCTCATTATTTTTCTACTTTTTTATGGTACGAGTATGTATTTTTTTGGAACACACATGTATGAATGATGAATGGTGGGGTCTTGAATCACAGTCTAATTAATTGGTGCATGTTTCTCTCTCATTAGTTAGTAATATTTTTATATATATTATTTTTTCACATAGGTGTTGGAAAAATGGGGTTTTTTAAATTTTTATGAATGGATATAATTTGTTTCTGCATATAGGAATTTGTATAATGGTTTTTATCACAATGTTTCTCTATTATATTTGTTTTGGAGCATTTGAAATTTTTTAATAATGTTATAAAATATTTCCTAGTTTTTTTTATTTTTCATAACATGATTTTTTTTCATGATTACTCTTTATTTTTAGGTTATTCTTCACATTTATGTTGTGATCACAAGTTTTATGGATATTTATATTTATTTTGAGACAATAGAACTTTTACAATTTCATAATGATATATTTATGATTATTTTTTTCACTATCATGTTTTATGATTATCATCTACGGTCTCAATATATTTTAATTTTTTATAGAGGTAAAATAAGCTTTTATTAATAAAAAAGGGGGGAGAGAAAGAGAGGATTGCACGAGTCTGATGTAGGGGATTTTACAGACATCCCTAGCATAGATGTGGATGAGATCAGAGGGGAGGTCATCCATCCAAAGAATCTTGTGGATATCACCAATATTTTCATGTGTGTCAGAAATACAGTTGGCTTCCTGATATATGTGTGTGGCGATGAAGTTGAGGCCAACCATAGAGTTCAAGCAATTTTTCCATCGGGAAGTGAGAGGTCAAGCGACCTGAGTGGTTCTATTCCAGATTGCTTGGATGATTGTCATAGAATCACTCTCAATCCATATATTGTTCCAATTGTGCATTCTAGAAAAATATATGGCATGTATAAAGATCATCATCTTAGATTCAAGAGAAGGAGAGAGGTTGCATGATCCATAGAAACATCCAAGAACCTGGTCCATGTGATTTCTGAAAATAGCTCCATAACCTACTGGTCCCAGATTGCCCTTGGAAGCGCCATCCACATTTATTTTGATCCAACCTGGAGGAGGGGGGTCCAGAAAACTTCAATGGTATAATGGGGACGATGATAATTTCCCTTGACCCCAACATGACAGAGAATTTCAAAGTCTCTGACCGAAGAACTGCAAGTGTATTTTTGGATTGAAGCAGCATCGTGAATGGAGATTAAAATTTTCATTTTAACTGCATTGATTTTGAAATAATTAGTATGAAAAATCAAATCATTTATGCCATACCAGATGACGTGAAGAAGTTTTACAACAGATGTGAGCGAATGGTCATTGATTTTCTTAGCGGTAGTCCACTCTGTGCATCTTTGAATCTTCATGTCAATGCTGTCAAAAGAAATCCACCTGCACTCAAACATGTCTTCAATATAGTGCCAAAGGGCAGAAGAAGTATCACATGAGAGAAAAAGGTTGTTAATAACTTCCCTATGCTGATTGCACATATGAAATTTTGAACATAGGGAAATCCCGAGTTTTTACAAACAATTATAAGTGGGTATTTTATGATGACCAATGCACCAGATAAGAGTAAATATAGAAGGTTTGATCCCTGATTTATTAATGTTAGAAACCTAGGTGTGGTTACTATCAACATTATGGAAATGGTGATTATAAAAAGCTTTGAGTTCAATACCCCATTATGAGTAGGTTCCCAAAGAATGCAATCCTTAGTGGAAGTATAGTGGTAATTGTCTACAATTTGGGTTATATTCTCAAGAAGGTAAATGTTTGAAGAATTATTGATAGATTCAATGGTATCTTGTAGATTTGGAGGGTCATTGTTATTTTATAACAGTGAGATCAAGGGTGTACCATTCCAATCGTCAAGCCAAAATTTTAGTTTAGATTCCTTGCTGGCTATCCATCTTGAATTCGTCATGATGGAGATTAAAGAGATTTTGATAAAGGGCCATATAGATGATTTTATAGAAAAAGTGTAATTGCTTTTGAGTTTTTCCTGGAAGAGATCCCTTAGGAAATCCATCAAGGTAGAGGTATTATGAATGATGTTCCAAGTAAGTCTGGCTTGAAGTGACTCATTGAATTTAGCAATGTTATTGATGCCAATCCCCCCTTTTTCAATAGGTTTGCAACAAGTTGTCCAAGGGATAGTCATAATCATTATCTCTGAAATGTTCTCATTCCAAAGAAAGTTTTTTATAGCAGTATTAATGTGATTTAAAAGACATTTAGGCCATTTATAAACCATCATAGAGTAGACTAGTTTCCAAACGATCATACATTTGACCTAACAAATCCTTCCAGCCATAGAAAGGGTCTTACCTTTCTAGGAGGATAGGTGACGAAGGGTATTATCCACAATGTGGGAGGAATGGTTGGCCTTAGGCCTACCCCAGAAAATAGGCACTCCTAGATACGTAAAGGGAAAAGAGCCCTCTTAGATGCCTAGAATATTAGAAATGTAAATTTTCTTGTCTATGGGGAACTCTTTGCAAAAAAATATGGAGGATTTATTCCAGTTAATGTGCTGGCCTGAAATTTATTGTTAGTGTAAAAGAATATATTTAAGATTAATAATATTCCTTTTGTCACCCTGAGTAAAAAGGATAATATCATCTGCATAAAAAAGATGTGTGGAAGCATTAACATTCCTAGAGGCTACAATGGGTTTATGGGATCTTTTATTAGACTCTAGGGATATGAGCCTTCTCAAATAGTCTTCCGCAATGGAAAAATGAATTGCAGAGAGAGGGTCCCCTTGCCTGACACCTTTGGTGCACTTAAAATAACCTCTAAGAAAACCATTTAAAAGAATGGAAATGTGAACCGAGTTGAATAAAACCTTTATTCTATTTATAAAAATATTATTAAAGCCTAATTGTGAAATAACATTGTATATAAAGTTCCAATCAATGGTATCAAAGGCTTTTGTGATATCCAGCTTAATAACTACATTTCCACCTCAAATTTTTTTATTAAGAAGATTTGTGATTTCAGAGGGAAGGAAAATGAAGTCTTGTATAGATCGTCATTTTATGATGCCAAATTGATTCCATGAGATTATTTTATTACAGATCGAGTTCAATCTGTTAGAGATTAGTTTTGTGATGATTTTAAATAAAGAGTTGATGAGAGAAATAGGTCTGATGTTTTGAATCTCATCAGCATTTTCAAATTTGGGAATGGGAACGAGGAATTGATAATTCAGACCATGAGGAAGAATTCCATTGGATAAGAATGTTTTGACCAAACAGCAAACGTCTTTCTACAAGATATCCCAATGTTGTTGATAAATACCATTATTAAAACTGTCGGGTCTAGGAGCACTATCTGAGTTAAGGCTGAAAACTGTGTCTTTAATTTCATGGTAAAAGGGTATGCTCTTAAGCATAAAGTTGTCTTCCTCAGTAACAAGATTAGGGAGGATATCAGGTCTTAAATCTTTATCAATATAATCCCAATTGAAGATAACTTGGAAGTGAGAGATAAGGAAGTTGGCTATGTCTTCCTCAGTTTCCATAATTTGATTTCCCATTCTAAGGATGCCTAGGGGTCTATAGGCTTTTCTGATCCTCTGAAGGGCATTATAGAATTTGGTGTTTCTATCCCCATCAGTGAGCCAATTAGCATTAAAATTTTTTTTCTTAAGGTTATCTTTAAGATTGAGTAAGGAGATGATCTTAGAAGAGATTTTGATTTCATGTTGTGAGTTTTGATCAAAACTTGAAGAAGCATTGTCAATTTGAAGTTGATTCATTTCAGATTCCAGAAGATTGATGTTGTCATCTATTTCCGAAGATTTGGTTTTGCGCCAGCTTTCGAGGTTTTTTTTCAAATTTTAAGATTCATCGGGCAAGAAAAGGAGTCAGTTTGGCCCAACATCTTTTCCCAAGTGTTCTGAATAACTTTAATGCATTCAGGATTAGAGGACCAAGCGTTGTTATATTTGAAAGGGGCCCTTGTGATTATCTTATTGAAAGAGAAGTAGAGGATAATGGGGTGATGATCAGAAGCAATTCTCGCCAAAGTAATACTAGATATGTTATCCCATTGGCCAAGGGAAAGTGAGTTGGATAGGGATCTGTCGAGTTTGCTAGCAAAACGTCTATGGTAATGTTTTCTATACCATGTAAATTTAGAACCTAAAAGATTAACCTCTGTAAGGTTGTTCTGTTCAATACAGGCCTTAAATTCCCATGTGGAAATAGAGGTAGGGGCAGGTCCAAGTTTTTCATTGGAAGATTAAATAGCATTGAAGTAACCTGTGATAAACCACAGATGTCTAATATTGTCATTGAGTTGTGAGATATACTTCCAATGTTATCTCCTCGCTTGATATTTGTTACTGGAATAGAAAAATGTAGAAGAAACTTGTGTGTTATCAAAGATAAAATTGCAAGTAATAGCTTGACTAGAATTGGAATGTAACGTGGCATTCTATAAGGATAAATGAGCAAGGATCCATAGAGATTTAGTCTGTGTGCCATTATTACAGGCTCCAAGGAAATAGTACCCATAAGGGATTTGATGTGATCGAGAATTAATGTTGATTTTGGGTTAAGCAATGGCGATAATTTTAGGAGAGTGTGTGATGATAAATCGTTTAAGAAAATTTAGAGTGTCATGGTTGGAAATGCCTTGAAAATTCTAGAATAATATATTCATTTAGACTATTATTAGTGGGGTTGTCCCCTCTCCTTTTGGAGGCCGAGGTCATAGACCTGGTAGCCATTTCAGATGGATAGTCTTTTTGAGAATTGTCATGCATGGTATGTGCAGAAGGTTGCATGGGCAGTGTGGGGATAGGGACATTGGGAGTTATATCCTGGGTTTGAGAAGGCAGATTGGTAGAAATAGGAGCCTGTTTACAAACAGATCTCTTTGTTCCACAGGTTCATCAATCTGTTTTTGTGTAACAGCAGTTGATGGTAAAGGGTTATTAACAATACAAATCGGTCCCTTTGTGTGGGCAGCTTCAACAGACTGTTTCTGTGTCTGGGAATCAGTTGGGTGAATCTGAAATGGTGTTGGTTGAATATGTTTTTGTAGATAATTCATTGATGTCCAACTTTCCAAATGTTTCCTGGATGGGAGCAGCAAATGTCGTCATCTGTTTTTTTAATTCATCTTGCCCTGTAGATGTTGATAAGGTACTAGGCTTATCAGCTTTCTGGCTACTTGTGTTGGGACGTGGGGAGGACATTAAGTCTTCTTTATAATTAAGTTCTGCCATTGTTTTTTTTTTGACAAATGTTTTAGTATGTGACTGTATATCAGGGGCCTTGTCTTTGTCATGTGTGTGAGTAAGATTGTTATCGATGCTCATACCCTCATAAGTGGAAGATGTAATGGGTCTAACAGACGTTGAAGGACCTGTAGTTGTAGGGACAGTAGAGGTGTTTTCAAATGCAGAGTTTCCAGGGTCAGTGTCATCCAGTGGATGGGAGAGGATGTCAATGACATCTACTTTAGTTTTCTTCTTAAGAATTTGAAGTAGGGTTTCTAAATACGGTTCATCAGCAAGGTCAGCCCAGGATTATTTTTGGATAGGGTCAAGGCAAGCAAAGGGGTTGATTTTAGCAACCCATACTTCTTCTTTTTTCTTGGGTGGGTCAGATTTGGTGCCAATTTGATCCTTTCCTCTTCTATTTTTCCAGACTTCATTCCACCCATAAGTATTAAGTTGTGTAGATTGGTTATGCACTATCTTACATTGATGTATAGAGTGACCCACTATCTTGCAGAATTCACAATATTTAGGAAGTTTCTCATATTCAAATTTAACCATAGTTAAATAGACTTGAGCAGTAAAAACCAGGGTTTTTAGAGGTTGATGTTCTAGGTTAATGTCAATTAACACCCTAGAATATATACCCAGGTCACCATTAACCGTTCTTTGATCGATTTTCAGCAGAGTGCCGATACAAACAGCAATGTCAATAAGTATTTGAGGGTCCCAAAAAAACCAATTTAAATCGAAGAACCTAAAACATACATGATAATTCCTCTTCTTCTGTGAATTAGGATTAAAGTAAAAGTCCCATTCGGATATCCATAAAAATCCTGGTTTAAGATTGAGATTTCCCATTTTCTAGGAAATGTCAAGATCAGATTGTGAAGAAAAAATTATATGGAAGAAGCCTGTTCCTAGTGGAACCAATTTCCATCTAGAAAACCCCAAGAAAGCAGATAATATAACTTTTAAATACTCATAAGTACAAGGGGAGTCACCTTTTAAATATGAAAATTGGCCCAACATAGAGAAATTACAAAGTTGTGTGCGTTGTTGAACTGCTATTGGGTCCGCTTCAACATGGAAGCTTCCATCAGCTGTTTTTTTATTCTGTTCGAATTCAATGCAGGAGGTCTCAAGGAATCAGTACCTATAAGTGCTTCAAGAAACGATATGCTTTTTCCCTTCACGTTTGTGGTTTGCTGGAGTTCATCTCATTCCCAAAGATTCGATTCAAAATTGTGAATCTCCCAGATGATATCATAAGGCTCCATTGCAAGCGAAGGAGCAGAAAGGCTGAAGGATCAGAGAATAAATGAAGATTTAGGATTTTCGAATCGAGTTTTTGAGTCGTTGGGGGAGACCGCAAGCCGAGAGCATCGGGGGTTCCCCTTACATCTTTTCTAATATATTTTATAATGATATTTACTTCTTCCTAATGTTGTTCTTCATGTTTATAGACATACACATTATGAAATATTTTTCCATTATTCAGCATCTGAGCTCACCGCTCTCATATTTTTCCATTCCCTATGTAATTATAATGATTATATTTTGTGATATGTCTATAAAATGGAGTAGATGAGTATGATTATAGAAAAATGTTTTCATGTACCACAAAATAATATTTTAATATAGTTAATATTTAGGACCCCAAACCATTAGTTCCATTGGTTTTATGATTATTTTTAAGGTTTAATATTTAAAATTATAGAGTAATGTTTTACTTAAGTCATTTCTTGATTGATTCACATAACATGGTATCAATGATGAGTTTAGTTATTTTTGGATATTAATTTTGTTTCTATTTGTATTAGGGTTAGAGTACCATACTAAAATCCCTAAATATTTGACTAAGTATAGGATAAAATATTCAAAATGTTGTAAAATAGATATTTTGTGGTTATCTAAAAATTTTAATCCATGTTTAGATACTACAAGTGGATGTAGTCTATAGAAAATATGGACTAAGTGGTAACATCCCAAAAAGTTTGGATTGGTTATTGACTCGATTATCACCAAATTCAGTGAAAATTTTCCTTGCATCAAAATTGTTTTGACACTCCTAATGGATATTCTTTGGTTAATCACGTTTTTTTTACAAATCATATTGATGGATTTTAGTACTATGTTATAACATTATGTTTAAAAATATAACAGGAAAATAAATATAGAAAAAAAATTAATAAATCATATAGATTTATCAAATAATAAATATAAAATCATTTATGAAATAAACCATTTATGTTTAAATATTCCTTGTATATATCTTAATTAATATATGTATAAGAATTACCAATTTTCCTTTTGTCAATTTAATAGTAGGAAAACAAAATAATTGTGTTTAAAATGGGTATAGGGAACAATGTGTAGACTATCCCAACCTAGAACTTAAGGAAATTGGTGATTCAATATAGACAGTTAAATAAATTCAAACCAAAATATCTCAATCCATGGGAAAAAACAAATTCATGTATTTCTAATGAATACATTGTGTAATGAGAACTCACTACAATGTCATTTATGGGGAAACATCCACCTACTTTTAATGATATTTATAATCCAATGATATCCCAGTACTTGTTTAATTCCTTTGAAATTAGATTTTATATTCCCCTATTCTTTGACCATAGTAAGGGAATTTTAGCAGCCTATAATCTAGAAGGTAACACTGATGAGCAGAAGATTCTCATTAATGTTTCCACATAAAAATATAAATTAGACTCTATGGAATGGAAGAGTTAATGAAGATATTTTCCACTATATATTTTCATCAAAAAATTCACACAAGTATAGAGTTTGAATACTTATAATTTAAAAAAACCTAAGAGGATGAACCTATTAGATTAAATGAAAAACATTTCTCAAGACTCATGAGGTATGAATACATTTTCATCTCTGAAAATGAGAGAAAAATAGATCACATATTTACTTTATTATATCTATATTTTCATAGGGAGACTTCCATAAGAATCATTAAACTTTTTTAAGACATCATTTTACGTGATCTTAAGGCGGAGTGGGAAACTTGAACCTCTCGGAATTTTGTGGAAAAAAGAGGAAATAGTAGTATTATGGATTCCCCAATGATAAGACAAATGGTGGGAAGAAATTCAAATTTTCTATATATAATAAAAGTGGTATAAATAAACCCATTATTACCTCAGGGTATCATGGAAGTTTTTTATGTACACTAAAGTAGTACTCTAAGCACATAATAGTTCAAATAATTTTAAGATGAAAATTAATGTAAAAGTGGAAAAGAACATCCCAGTTAATGAATCAACAACATTATAATACTTCAAGTGAATGTATTTAGGACATTATATTAATACATTCCACAAAAAATGGTTTAGTGTAGAGAATAATCCCATGTAACCTTCCAAAATGAGTGAACAATGAAGGTAAATCACAATATATATTCCCAATGTAGATCATGATTTTGATGGGATGTGTGGTGCAAATCATATATTTTTTAAATCTTATAATACCTAATTTTATTTTACTCTATCACATTCTTTTATATCACACAATTTTTAAAATAATATGCAATAATCACCATAATAAATTGATCTTGAATAATTATAAAAAACCCTTGTTTTCAAAAAGATATCATATAATAATTCAAAATATAATCTGATTGATATTTTTGGGAAGAAAATTGTGTGAAATATAATTCTTATAAATTTGGTTTCTTTAGAAAAATCATTTTGTATGGATTAGATTTCACTAATTAAATTACCAATAATCTTTTGGGATATGTAAATATCATTCAACAACACAAATCATAATATTATCAAGTATAAAAGAAAGGATGAATATGATCGACTTGTGGAATAAAATTTTATAATATGGGTCATGATACAGAAATACAAGGGACTCATGAAACAAATTATCAAGGACGAAGTCAATACCTATTAAAAGGATACTATATAAGAATATAATAATGAATTTATTGATAAATGAAATGGTATCACCCCATATTTGGATGTTGAATATTTTATAAAACTCATAAATTTACCCGTGCCAATATCAAAGATCCTATATAGAAAATATCCCATTAAATTGAATGAATTAATGATGAAACTTCAAGATAATTTGTAAAAGAATATTGTATTCCATATAGTTTAAGAGTGGGCTCAATGAGTCCTATATGTCAAAAAGGATGGATAAATGTGTCTTTGCATTTATTATCATCGTATTAATAAAATCACGATCAAGAATAGGTATATGTTACCCACTTATCGATGATCTAGTTGATCAACTTAGAGGATATATACATTTTTTGATAATTGGGAATTTACCAGGATATCATTAGTTAAAAGTTAAAGGGGGGATATTTACAAGACAACTTTAATATTATGACCCCAACCCACCAAAGGTACCTCTCCTGGTACGGTAATGAAGCATGGAAGATAATGAACCCAATGAACTTCAACAATTAGGCCTCATGTTGGTGGATAACACTAAGGTTATAAAATTATAAAAAATCGGAGGAATTACCCTATATAATAATATAATCATGAGATATGATAAATCAATACAAAGAAACTCCGTGAAAAATATTAAAGGAAACCCAAAAAAACCAAAATATATGCATATAAGTAAAACAATCACATGTAAATGATTTCAAATAAATACCCAAAAAATATAATGCAGTGACACTCTAATATCTCCAAACCTATGATAGAAATGTCCACCATGGTCTAAATAATTATTTTAAAAAATTGAGAATATATTGTATATACATATATGGTGATCATATAATTATACTCAATTGGAACTCCAAAGTATCTCATGCACATGTGAAAATAGTATACTAATTCACCCATGAAAAAACTGAAGAACCAAAAAAACTTAATAATGTTAACTATCCAATTACATCCTTACTAGGTCACAATCACCAAATTATGCTTCTAAAAATAATAAAATAATATGAAGGATATAAATAAATGGTTCCTAACACCTATTTACCAATGGTTTTACACACTCACACACTAATGTTTTACATCTTGGAACTCCCATATAATTCAAAAATAGTATCATACCAAGCACCCCATGTGAAACTGGTCATCACCTCAAATCTCACCCAAATACCCTTGCTTCATCACAACACATATTGTATGAGGACACCTAGGAAACCACATAAAATCTCACTCAAAGACACCTAGTACATCACCTGAATCTCATTCACAATGTAACCAATGTAGTAGGGTATCATGAACATATAGTATATTAACTGGGTTCCCTCTTAGTACCATGAACAACCTTGACCATAATCAATCTCATCACCTCATTAAACTTAAATAATTATCTTATAAATCTTATCCATCAAATCCTGTTCATGTAATAATTTCTTGGAAGAGGGATCATGAAATTATAGGTATCCATTCATCCTTTTTCACGACCAAGATGATTAGAAAAACACCCAAAAAATATATGTCATTTGGCACATGGTTCTTGGCGTTAGTGGGGTGTGTATATAAAATAAATAGAACGGTAAATGATATATATATATATAGCTACACATAAGCCCAAACTAAAGGTTCCCAATAAATATCTAACCAACTAAAGACATCACCACCTAACATTGAAAGACTTCCACATTCATAGCCACTACTAAATGAACAAAACCAAAAAAATACATAAGACAAATTCCCCCATTCATTACAAATCAAGCTAGTTTTTATATTTCCCATTACAAAAAAATCAATTCAGTTAACCAATTAATCATTACATCCCATTCATTTCTAAATTTAGAGCATTTAATTTCTTATTAAACATCATCAACATTTAACAACACTTATAATTTTTAATTCATTCATTATTCATTTCCACCTCAATAAGAAAACTAGACCATGGCATTTCAATTTCCACATTATCATATAATTCAAATAGTATATAAGTGACTAGTATAGAATAACAGCACAAACACATTCAGGCCATCATCCTTATTAATCCATCCAGTCTTACATCACAACCATTTCATATCCACATCCACTTCCTCACCAACATAGTCAGATCACAACCAAATACGATCTCATTTCCATATAACCAAACAAAAACTCATAGAATAACTGCCCAATATCACAACTAAACATCACCACCCCAAATCATGGTCACACGATAAGACCTATTCCCCATACACTACATCCACACATTTCACATCCACATAAATTTAAATTACCATATTTATGATTTTACAAAGGTATACCGTCAATTCCAAATATTTATTTTTGTGAATTCTTACATAGGACATAAATTGGATATGCATCCAATTATTTAGTCGAATATAAGCGATTAACCATTTATTCAAGGAAGCATAAAAAATCACATATCAAGGGTTCCATAAAAAATTTGAATTTATCACAAAAATAGAACACCAAATACAATGATTTTCTACAGTACAAGAAGCAAGAATATTCTCAATGTCACTAATGTCAAAAAGATTTAAAAACGAGAGGAAAATTCTTCCCCACCTCATTAAATTTCAATTAACCATTTCATTATCTGTAATATTCTAATGAAATCAAACATTCCAAAATATAAACAAGATTTTAAACCCTCTCACGTGACATTTCTAATAGAAAAATGAAGGGAACCTTCCTAATATAGATCTCTTTAATTCACATTGAAACATTGATGTAAGTGAAAGGATACCACATAACAATATAGTGAGTTATATCACACATTCCTTCATAGAACATAGAAAAAAGATCATTCAAATATAAAACCACTATAATAACAATGGTTTCTCGAATAGAATACCCTAAAAAATGAATAAACATGTGTAAACTGGATGAAAACAATGTGGGGAAATATAAAAAGCCCTTATCGATTGATCATTAAGTGATAAGGTTCAAATAATATAAAAGGGGTCCTTAAGACACACTTGGTTCGCCCAAGTATTTCTTAAAAAGCTAAATAAAAGGTTTTCTCTATGAAGATTTATGATTTTTTATGTGGTTTGTAATTTATATCATGGAATCACAACATTGGAAATAATACTCCTGAACTGCTAACAGTAATGGGATTATAGTTCAGAGTGGATAAAAAAACTACACCCCCACCAATCCAAACTCTACTCAAGATTCACAGTAACTCTCACACAATAGATCCTAAAAAAGGATGAGTTCAACAACACATGTTGGTTCTCTAGGCTATAGGACATCAACACCAAAAAATGAGGCCACATTGTAACCATTATCAATGACCCATTGTGGTAATGATGGAAAACATATGTCTATAGTTACACATCATATAAGTGATTTTTATTGATTATTTGGTTCCCCACAATGAGTTTTTTTCTCACAGAATTATTTTTAGATTAGTCAATGAATTTAAATAGAATGAACTCTATCAATAATGAATGTGATAGAAAATGAATTGATAAAAACCCAAATGGGATGAAAAATGTAGTAAATGATATTTTGACTATTAATAATCATTCATCATGATATATCATTAACAGCATTATCCTTAACTAATACTTGGACTCACCAAATATGAGAAGGATATATTTGGTTCTGTGTTCTTGTGGTATAAAATTTATATGAACGATGATTAATTTTCCTTTTATTGAGATTTTGGGAAGAATAACCCATGATTATGTATTAGAGGAACACGAAGAAGTTTTATTTTTGAAAATAATGAATCAAATCATGTTATTTTAGAGTAAAAATTAAATTTTTGGTTAACAAAATGGATTAGAATAATATTATCATTGTAATATCATCGAAGGATGAATGTTTCAAATGCGGAAATTATGAGAATTTTGAAATTTAATTTCTTAAATGGAATGATCAGGAAGAGAATTAGAAACGTGGTATGAGTAATTTCCATACTAAAGATGACGCAGAGACTAAAAATTCTATTTGGATTTATTTAATGGTCTAACATTATTGATAAATTTAAACATGATAATCCTAATTAAATTGAGGTTTATAAATTTAAAGAAATTATTTATATATAATATTATAGGAATTTTTGTTAAGGAATAAGTTAATGAAGCCGAGTTAATGGATTTTGGATGAAGTCAGATGACTATAGTCTTTATGTATTGGGATTAAATAATAATGTTTTATCAATCATGGAAAATATACATTTTGTTCAGTATATTTTTTTCATTGAGGTTTTTAAAGATTATGTTAAATGGTGTCGATGACTTCGAAAAGTGATTTTATGGGAAGGTGATATTTTTATTAACGGATGATAACCTGTTATATGGCTTTGATGATTAGAAAATGGTGTTTAGTTTGTATGATCATATGATTAACATGAATAATATAAATTTGAATGTACTGATGATCATAGAACTGACTAATGATTTGTGGAAAAAGTGGATTATGTTATCATTGAAATATTTTAATGATTTTTTATATTTATGGAATATCTTCAATAATATGTGTTTTTATTCAAGTAATGAAGAATTATGTATTTTTTCAATACATTTTTATTGTAAGTATAAAAATTGCGAAGATTTATGAAAATATAGGACTAAGGTATTCACTTATTTGATTTGTGATGATCAAGATATACGTTCGATATCTGGGATAGTAATGTTATGAAATTTAGTAACCTTGATTATAATATATTAAATTTTATAATCTCCATAATCATAACTATTTTTTGGGAAGCATTAAGTTTAAATTTGGATGAGGTTTTAGAGATTATTGAATAATTTCATCATACGATGATTTATGCAAAAGTTTTTATAACCATATTTATTATATTATCTTGAGGTTTAAGGAATGATTTTTCATTCATTTATTGGTATTTTTAGTGCTTCAGACATGAAACATTTATCTCTTAGGGTATGATATGAAGTGAAAATGGATCAAGGTACAACCAAGGGATGATATTGTTTTTTATAGATGAAATGAAATAATGTCTGTATATATTCACATAGAAATTACTCATAATTAAGAAAATGATCTTGAAATAAATATTTTTCCAACCATCGTAATTTTTATGATATTAATGGACATTTTCACACCCCAATGGTTTATGTATTTATAGTCTTTAACTTCCTCATGGTCAGGTTTTCCATCACTCTACATCTGTATTTGAGTGATAGTTTTCTCCTCTATGTCCATTTTTTCACTTCTCACCAATGTTATTAAATATTTTGAATCCTATTTTGTGATATTCCATATAACCATTACACATTCCTTTTTCTTTTTTGAAGAAGATGCTTGATTAACTTTTTTACCATGTATATTTCCTACAATGTTATTTTCAAAGGTTAAACCCTTTCTTACTATGCTCAGTTCAAAATGTGAGGACAGAATTTAATTAAGGGGCAGAATGTGACACTGCTATATGTTTTGGAATATTTTTTTTCAAATAATTTTAAAATTTTTGATAATTTTTATTACATACAACACTGATTGTTTCTTGCATTACACACAATTCCATGTTTCAAAATACGTGAAATATAATTAAAATATTATTATTTAAAATGATAGTTGTCACCCAACCATTTTAATGTAGGGTATAAATAGACTTAACTCAATTATGAAAATATGTTCTCTAAGAATGAATATAAAATTATTTCATAGATGACCAATTAAATAAAAATGAAAATAAAAACCTTTTTGAATATAATGGAAACATATTTATGAAAAACTACATACACAACATGGTTTTACCTCAATAAAATAAGAAAAATTCATTTTGATGAAATTTTTTAATTAAAAATATATTTTATATATTCAATAAATTGGTTAAAATTAATTTTTTTTCTATATTTTTGAGTAAATAAATCCAGTTTTTGGGCATAAAACTGAATTTTTTCTAAAAGATGTTTTGTCTCCCTTTAAAATCATTATTTAATAATAATTCAAAATAATTATCAAAAAATTAATAAAATTATTTGTTAATAAGGAATTTAAAAATTATCGTAGGGTGAAATTATTATATGTTTAGGAGATAATAATTTTTTTATGAATAATGAAAATAAATGATTTTATTACAAAATTTATTTTCTTTTCATGATTTTTAAGACATCCAAATTTTTCTTATATTGTTTTAAAATAAAAATTATTTCAATTATATATTTTTTTTTAAATAAATATTATCTAATTTTATTAATATAATTTTATGTTTTTTAACTTTTTTGGAATCATAAGAATTTTTATTATCTATTTTTGTATACATAATTTTTGAAAGTATATAATAGATAAAAAATCATAATTCAAATATTGTTGTTACGGTAAAAATGGGTTTACCTATTGTTAAAATATGATTATAAGGATTGAAATGACTATAAAACATGAATAATTAGAAATTTATAAGAATATTTCAATATTATTTTTTCTGGGATAGAATATATAGTCATTTTAATGCTTTTTTCTTTGTAATGACATTATTATTTGGGTTTCATTTGATAAATTTCCCAATAGTTTTTTGGTGGGTTCCTTTCCCCCACTAATAAAAGGCCACCATCACCCATCACTTAATCACACCATTAAATCCATAAAGTTCATATAAACCTTTAAAAAATTTCTCCCCAACATCCTTAGTCTTGTTATAGATCTGATGTTCCTCCCAAAAGACAAACACTAGGGTCCTTAATAAGAAATCTAAAGGTGGTGCTTCTAAGAAGTTAATTTTCATTACTATGCTCTTTATTTTTCTTTCTACTAAATCAACATTGAATTATGTATTAAAATGTTAAATATAAGAAACAAATAACCTAATATAAATATATAAATATATATATAAATTTAATTTAATAACCTGTATCCATCTCTACTTCCATCAAATGGAATATGAAATTATTGATCTTGTGTATGGTGAACTATCACATCGTGTACCAATGTAGATCATTTTCAATAAATACATTACTATAAGGGATATAATAATGTATTTAAAATGTATATAATATATTTATGACATTAAAAAAAATTATGTAATTATTAAATCAATTATACCTTCTTACTTTCATTTCATTGGGGGATACAATAATGTCACTCTTGTGTGTAGAGAACTACAACATTGTGATGGAATGTGTTTATTTTTATACTATGATTTACATGGAATGTAGTAATTATAATTTAACTTATTATAAATTATATATATTAAATATGGACTATGGAATCATAAAATATTATTTTCCTTTCTTTCTTTTAATTTACTGATAAAATGGAAATGATGCTCATGTGTATGTCCCATCTACAATCTCCACAAATGGTATAATTCATTTTCGGACAATAACCCTTATGGATGACAATAAAAACATATATAATTAATATATATTATATTTATATCCTATTTAAAATAATTGATATTATGGAACCATTATCAACGTATGATGAAAAATATTATCAAATCCAAACATACATGAGAAACAAATCAGTTATTACCCAAAACATGACATTAACATGGAATAGTTATTAAATAATCAATAAAAATTCCTAAGAAAATGATATATGGTATGATATATATATAATTAATTTTGTATAATTAATTTTCTATTAACTTATACTTATTATAGAAGAGTTTTGAACATTTATGATGAAATTTGATACATAAGATAAGATATTTTCGTCTAATTTTTCCTTCTTTGAGACATATGTTATGTTATATACATGTCTTATTTTATTAGGATTATATAAAAACCCTTGGATAAGTAATATAATGAACTCATTTATTCTCATTATATTATGATTTTTATTTAACATTATTCTTTCATGTGGCTAATGATTCAAATTTACAAAAGTGGCAAGGGTTTTTTATAACTATCAAATTGATTATTGGGGTTGATCATGACTATAATCCCAATGTTGAAATAATATGATATATATCTCAATAAACTAATGTATTTTCCTATATTATTATTATATCTAGACAATAAATGTTTTCCAATCCTTTTCATCTCTTTAGGTATTCATGAGTTTATATGTATATATTTTTTAAAATAATCATTTTCAATTATCTCTTCTATCAAAAACCATTTTCCTTAAAAACCCATGTTTTCTAAAAAAAATTAAAAAATTGGTATTTAAACATTTATAATGATTTATTAAAGATATTTTTACCCATGTTTTATTTTTTAAAATAAATATTCAAAAGAATATTCATGTTTTTTTCCAAATAATCCTTGCATGACTACAATGATGGTTTGGTAAGTTATATCATTCCACTATGATATACTTTTTAGTAGGCCTTGAATATTTTTGTAATAATTTCATATACTTAGGTATATTTCACTAATCTATGTCTTCTACTAATTTTATACTCTCATGGCTCATATTCCTTGATTCCCTTATGATTCTGGTCTTATTAGCTGCTAATATTCAGGCTACGACTCAATATTATGATATTTGATATACAAGGTATGGTTTGACTTGTCATGATAATGTTCTCAAACCTTTATGTACATGTTACGCTTTTGTATCTCCCTTGTTTACCATTAATGAGAATTTTAGGTCACACATTCTTATGTATCCTTTCCAAGGGTTATGAAGAAAAGTTTTAAGTAGTGTATGCCTATGAATAGTACTAATGGGGAATATCAATATAGGAGATGGTGGAGATCTATCACAAAATTAGAAGATAATCCATTGTCTCCAAAGACACTAAATAATTATTGTCCTCAAGATCATGATTAAATAATGTATTGAATATTCATCCAAATATATGAAATATCTATGTATGAAAATCATGGGTTTCTATATTACATATTAATGAATATAAACCATATTTAGAATTATTAAATAATAGATTGCATAGAATATAACCAGTTTATTCTAATAATGATATCATATATTTAAACTATATTAAATAATAGATTCATGCATGAATTATGTAGCCACATCATCATTCTACACCCCTGAAAAACATTAGAAAAACTATTCTGGCCTCTAACACTTTTATCCAACACTAGGTGCACATGAAGCCACTCTATGTCTATTCCTATAACACAAACTAGAGTGGTTGTATTAATGGATTATGAAGATCCTGAATTAAAATATGTATAAATGAGGTAGTAAATAAACTAAATGCACCTCATATGATCTCAAGACCTTATGGTGATTCCTAAACCATTTCCTGAACCAAACATAGGTGATGACCACAAGCCATAGTTTAATGGGATACAATGGTTTCATATTCCCTAGTAGTATTTAATTTTATTAATATTTAAAAAACTCATGTTAACTTACCAAAACCAAAACCACATAACTTAAATAATAACATAATTAAATCCTGATGTAAGTTCCTCTTATTGGTGTCTACCCTCTAACCATCATACGATCACTTCATCATTTGATAGGCTCATAGTCCTTATGTCTGATCATGGGGGTCCAAAAATTTCATGCATAGATGATCTTACAAGGAATATTTCCCGCACCAATATCAACAACCATGGTCACATTATAAAACCATACAGTCCTCAATATCCCAAAATCTAAACTCCATCATATCCTAAAAATAGACCTCTGTCACCACTCTGTCATAACCCCTCCCACCAATGGTACCACTCCTGGGATGAAAATGAAGAAAGATACATAATTAACCTCAAGTACCACTTCCAAATAGGACTTGTGTTAGAAACTAGCAATGAGGGTATAAAAATAAAAAAAATGGGATGCATTTATCTCTATATTAATTAGATCCAAATATAAGGTAAATCAACTATAGATAGAAAAAAGAAATCATATAAAATAGATCCAAAACCATTCCACAATGCCTGTTTATAAATAAATCACATATAGATAAATGTATCTTAATATATTTCCAAAATAAAATCTAATGAAACACCATAAAAATAGTTCTAAATAATGTGGTATAAGTGTCCAGCATGATCCAAAAATTCCTCCTAAAAACCTAAAAACAAGTTATATATATATAGGATGAAAATAAAATCATACTAAGTAGTAAAACCAAATTCTCTCATGCACAAGTGAAAACCCAATAATAATCTACTTGTGAGAAAACATAAGAAACTACACCATCTAAAAAGGTCAACTGTCTAATACAATCCTAATTAAGACATGCTCCCCAGGTAAAGAATTCATGAATAAAGACATAATATGAATCATATCAATATAGGGTAACCTACCCCACATTCCAACTATTCTTCCACTCTCACACCCTAATTTCAAATTTAACAGTGATCTCGTTTCTTTTGAATGTCACATATATCCGTAAAATCCACATGCAACTGGTCACCAAATAACATATATCCAAAATAAAACAATTCCATCTCATCACATCTCATCCTAAAACACAAGGATCATCACATGACATATCACTTGAATATACCTAGACTATTAAATCACATCTCATCCACAACAATAACCTGGTTTGTAGTGTATCAAGAACATGAATGACAAAAACATCATCCCTTCTTCCTACCATTCATGAACCCCACTATATGTAATATTATCACCTAATAAAACACCACTACAGTGAAGTTTAAACATATGGCCACCACATATCGTGCACGTAATCATCACCTAGATTATATATTAGGAATTTTTGGGTAGCTAGTCATCCGCCTTCACCATCAATATAATGAGGAAAACACCCCCCCCCCTATATATGGTTTCTGGTACATGGTGCTCATCATGGGAGGGGTGAATATGGAAAATCATAAGGAACAATCATGATATATATATATATATATGAATGAAATCACAATATATGGGTTCATCAGAAATCACTAAAACCCCACAATAATACCACAAAACATCACAAAACCATCACTTTCACTTCCACGAATAAATTCAAAACACCATAAAACAATCCACAAGCCATAGGCCACATTACACCTTTCATTATAAGTCAATTTAGTTTCCTTATTTCCCTTTAACATCCAATTACATTCATTTAACCCATTTATTTTTTCCAAAATACTCATTTCATTATTCATCCCATTTAATTTCATATTTAACATCAAATATATTTAACTAAACATAACATTTTTAGTAAATTAACTAACCTTTTAAATCCCATTAACCAAACCATAACATTAAATTTCAATTTCAACATTATCAGTTAATTGTAATACTACCCAAATGACTACCACAACACAACAACGAACACAAAAATTATACAATCATACTTATTGTGCAAAATAGCCCCACTTCGCCAACATTCCACATCCACATGCACTTCCTCATTACCATATCCACATCATGAAAATTTCTAATCTCATCTTCAATATAAGACAACTACAACTCATCCCATATCCATACCACATAACTAATACACATAATTTTCCCATAGAATGACTACACAAAAACACATCATCCTCTCAAACAAATAAAATCAAATTTTATAGACCAAAAATCATTTCTAATATTATTTATTTAATAGGGGTATTATTCAATTCCACATCTTTATTTTAGGTCATTATCACATAATCCATTGTTTCTATGTTAAGAATGATTTATAGATAAATTTAAGGGATTAAATATTTACTCATATTGGTATAAAAATAATAAAATATCACGGGCACCATAAAACATTTATATTCAGAACAATCATAGTCTCCGAAAAAGATTTATTTTAAGTGGTATAATAAGCACGAATAATCTCAATACAAACAATATGAAATGGCTTTAAAAACATGTGAATCATTCTCCCCATTCAATTTCAATTAAACATTTAATTATATTTATTAGGATAGTGATGAAATATATTCAAAAATATAAATAATATTAAACCCCCCCCCCCCCCGCATAATACAACTATATGAGAAATGAAGGAACCCTACCTCAAATAGACCTTTCTGATTCTCTACAAAAGGATGATGTGAGTGGATGGTCACCACCAAACTCAACTATAAGGGATATCGCCCCACCAAACCTATAAAACATGAATCAATTAATTTAATTACCAAATTAGCTAAAAAGAAATGGTTGTCCATAAATATGGCCAAACCAAATGATGATTTTGGGAGAAACGAGAAGAAAACAATGACGGGACTTACAAAAAACAAATGCAAATCAGTACTCAATGGTTGGTGGAGAAAGAAACATAAAGAGACATGAAAGGGATCCTTTGTATTCACATGTTTAACCAATGAAATGATAGAAAATACATACAAAAGTTATGGTTTCATCATATTTATGAATTTAAATATAATTACCCATACGTTACATACATGGTTATTAATTCAAAATTGAATCACACTTAATACAACATATAACAAAACCATGATAGGATCATATAGGTATAGTGTCTTTAGAAACTGGAAAACATAAACAACTGGTTCATAAATCATCTACATTGTCTCCTGTTTATTTCATCATATCTAGAGTCCCTTGTGGAATATCCTACTTAATACCCTTCTTACTAACATGGGGAAATGAAAACATACAAAAGGGTGAGCTCAAATGCTCAATAAGGGTAAACAAAAGAAATATCAATCATATCGTATTCATAAGAACATAACATTTTGTAAATATTAACCTGCAAAAGAGATCATAATATCATAACATGGGATAAATCATTGTTGTGAAATGAAATCCCAATAATCATAACTGAAAACATGAAAATTTGTGGCATACACCCATAATCAACGAAAATCATTTCATATTAGACAAGGCTCATTTCCAAGACCATCATAGTGGACAAAGTCCATTACTGAACCGAGTTCACTCCTCGTTCCAGTCCTGTGTCACTAAACTGGATTAACTTGCCATTCCAGCCATGTTTATCTCATGAGATATAAATTTTTACCCAATGAATTGGAGGGAGATATAGGTCCCACCCATCTCATAATGAAACCATTCTTATGTGTTCCACAAAATCATAAATCATAGTATAACCCATGTAATAAAAATGGGATTCTTAAACATCATGCCATCATAACATAATCCATATATGATAAAAGGCCATCATAAAATTAATTCAATCATAACATATTGAAATCATTATAAAAATAGGGATAGAAACAGAACCCTATATTATCTTAGATGTAAAATAATTTTGATAAAACGCTTGAACTCCATTCTTGAGGAAAATATCCTTTCTACTTCAAATTTGTTTTACCGTTCTTATCATGTCAAACAATTTTAAATTAAAAGAAGTTGATTAAAAATAAACTTAAAAACTTGTAAAGGAAGATTCATGGAAATAATGTTCTATGAAATCATAAAAACCCATTCATTCCATATAAGTTAAAAAATGATTCTTCTCATACTTTTCCCAGAAAAGTCAAAAAAGTACCCCGTATTAAAAACAAAAAAAATATTCCTTTTATATATTTTACTCAAAAAGGGTAAAATTGTATTTAAAAAATTTTAGGAGGATAGAAATAATATTAAATATTGAGGAAACATGGATTTGGATGATAAATATTCCCAAGTAAATTCTGAAGTATAAAAAATATCGGATAAAAATGAGATTGGGAGACTTTCCCTTGCCTTAGATCTAATTTTCCTCGTACGTATCCGAAACTCCTGTATAGTGATTTAAATAATGTAATTGACTTATTACAGAATCATATTCGTTGTTATGATATCATATATGGTCATATTCTTGTCTTCTTATTAGTAATATTTCATTACTACCTGTTATTCGGGTGTTCATTGCTTTATGTTCTTATTCATGTTTTTTTGAATATATTCTAATTATTCTTTTTTGGATATAGATAAATCATTTCCAGAATGGTATTAGTGTAATATATATCATATTTATTCATTCATTTCATTTATATAATCATTATTTAATGAAGATCATGTAGAACGAGTTGCATAACATCGTGGAGACGGTAGGCCGTACGTACGCATGAGCGATGATATCATTCCCATGATCGTGGAATTGTATTGAAGTGTATGAATAATATTTCTGAATCAATATCACTTTAAAATAATCATATATATTTATTCTTTATAGCATTATAAAAATCCATGTGAGGTGGTGGTGGAAAACAGATTACACCACGGTGTGGAGACGGTATTTTGTACGTACGCACGCGTGGTGATTTCGTTTTCCATAGGATGGATAGAAGGTGAAATATGATTTTTTCATATTTATAATAACATATAAGTATATGAGTGATAATTATGTAATTACATCATAATGAAACAACAAAATAATAGAATTTAGAAGAAGAAATAAATTTGAAAGAGTCGGTAACAGATATTACCTCTTATTCGACACGCCTCTTTGAAACCTCCTCTAAGGGAACTAATGTTGGTCTTTGAATAAGACCAGGACTCTAGAATATTACTAGGGGTGTTGATAAGAGTAATGGTCAGGGTTTGGACGGGCATGAAAGCTAAATGTTGTGTAAAGAGAAGAGGGAGGAGGTGTCCTTTTATAAGGGAGGAGAGGGGCACCTTTGGAGAGTGTGAAAATATTATTTAATTATAAACTTATATTCGGTTTCAAAAGGTTCAAAAATCATTAAATATTAATATAAGATGACTCATGGTCTAAATAAAATCAATTCAATCAGAATTGGACATGTTTTGGATAATATTTTAATCATTATAATCTTATTTTTTAAATCATTTATTAATGAGGTAAATACTGCATCATTATTGTGTCATAAATAATTTAATTTATTGGATTTCTAAAAATTATAAAATAAAACCAACATGTAGGAAATATTTTTATCTTTCCAATGAATATTCATAGTCGAAATGATAATTAATATTACTCCTTATAAAAATTAATTACTAAAAGATATTTTTAATGTCAATATTGTATTTACATTAAATTAATTATTCCAAATTGTCATTATCACTACCAAGTGGCTCAATGAGGTCCCAAAATCATCCCAAGGATTCCCATGGTCGTACACTACTCATACAATATGGTTAGGAAAAGTGTTAAGGTAATTTGGAATTATTATAATATTTTTTTATCCTTTAATTACCCTATTTACCTTTTACTACTGTAAATAAATGTCAAAAGTTAGTATTCACCAAAACATGTTTTCATCTCTTTGAACCATATTTAACTACTTGATAACAACAATGTATGTTTTATTCTTGAAATGAAATTCACAGAAGTGATAATATTTCATTTAAATGAAAGAGTCCGTTTTTTATCTACCATTAAGTGGTTTCACTATTCATCAAAAATTGAAGTTTTTCAAAAAAAAATACCATAAATTCATCCAAAGAAATATTTGATATTTAGAATTCAAAAATGATGTATATTTTTTCATATTAAAAACATAGAAGTGTCATTAATTAATTTTAAAAGTAATTCCTATTATCAAAACAAATAGAGTGTTTTTATGAAACAATAACTATCAAAAGATCGACACTTGTTTATGTCCAATTTCAAAATGAAATTAATTCCAATGACCAACATTGTATTATATGGTAAAAATATATTCTAATTAAACTTTAAAAACAATTAAAAAGATAATATTACCATTTAAATTTTTATGATGAAAAGGTTGTCTTTAATTAAAATATATCGTGTTTTTACTATTCATTAAAATATGAAAGTTATCAGCATAATATGAAAAATTTATCCAAATTAAATTTTTAAATCCAGATTGCAGGGAAGATTTTTATTTTGTCAAATTGAACTTATTAACATGTCAAAAACTAGATTTAAAATGGATGCACCATCAAAAGGTGGCAAAACTGTATTTTTTTGAAAAATACTTATTTTGCCTGAAAAAATTATTTTGTTCTCATACCATGTTCTATAAAATATGTAATATTAATAATAATGTTATAAAATTCAAATTTAGTTAATATTATTCATAATGGTTAGTCCATAATAATATTATAACAATATATCGTTGCTTCGTGAAACCCGGTATTGCATACTACACAGGCTATCGAGGAAGGTCGTGATTGCGTGTAATGCAAGCCAAGATAGTGTTGTGGGTAGTGAAAGAGTCCTTTGATGTGGCGTATAACATAAGACATTAAAAAAATGCTACTCATAATATATCAGGGTGTTACATTGTACCCCCATTAAAATGAATTTCTCCCTCAAAATTTGTCACTTCGCAACAAACAGATGAGGATACCTCTCCCTCATCATATCCTCAAGCTCCCATGTATCTTTTTATAATTGGTGGTTCCTCCATAAAACTTTCACTAAGAGAGTGGTATTGTTCCTTAGAACTCTTCCACTACAATCCAAAATCTATATCGGCTGTTCTTCATAAGAAATATCTTTCTCCAGCGGTACAACTTCTGAGCTTAGTACTTGTGAAGGATCAGGTATGTACTTTCTTAGGAGAGATACATGGAACACATCGTGAACTTGAGAGAGATTTGGTGGAAGCACCAATCGGTAAGCTACCTTCCCAACATGATCCAGTATTTCGAAAGTATTGATACACCTAGGGCTCAACTTTCCCTTCTTTCCAAATCTCATTACTCTCTTCCAAGGAGATATTCATAAGGACACTTTATCACCCACTTCAAACTCTAGGTATTTTCTTCAGTTGTCGGCATAACTTTTTTGTCGACTTTGAGTTTCTCTTATGAGTTGTTGAATAGATCTGACCTTTTATTCCATCTCAGCAACAAGATCAGGTCCTAATAGCTTTCTTTCCCCAACTTCATTCTAGCAAGTTGGAGTCCTGCATTTCATTCCATAGAGAGCTTCATAAGGAGCCATCTGAATACTAGAGTTAAAGCTATTATTATAAGAAAATTCCACCAAAGGTAGGTGTTGATCCCAACCACCTTTGAAATCCATAGAGCAATCTATTAACAAATCATCTATAGTTTTAATTGTTCTCTTAGACTGACCATCTGTCTGAGGATGATAAGCAGTGATAAAACTCAACTTTGTATCTAAAGTATGCTGAAGACTTCTCCAGAAATTTGAGGTAAACCTCATATCCCAATCAGATATAATGGAAAGTGGTACTCCATGCAATCGTACCACTTCCTTCACTTATATCCTGGAAAGCTGATCCAGAGAGAAATATTCTATAATAGCAATTAAGTGTGTCGACTTCGTCAAACGATCAACTATAACCTAGATAGAATTATTTCCATTGGATGTTTTAGGAAGTCCAGTTAAAAAGTCCATAGTGATGTTTTCCCATTTCCATTATGGTATTGGTAATGTTTGTAACATCCCCTTAGACTTCTGCCTCTCAACATTAACTTGCTAACAAACCATGCATCGAGAGACATATTCAGCAACGTCTATTTCCATGACATCCCACCAGAAGTACTCTTTTAGGTCTCTTTACATCTTTGTGCTTCCTAGATGAATAGAGAATGAATAACTATTAGCCTAATCCAGTAGCTCCTTCTTTAATTTCAGGGATGGGAGGAACACAAACCGGATTGTATAATCTTATTATCTCATCACAATCAAGGTTGAATTCAGGATCATTTTTCACCTTCTTTTTTTAACTCTACATCTTCTTTTTTTTAACTTTATTCTTCACATGTATAGATGGTTGGATATTCATTTGAGAAAGAAAATATTTTTCCCCTTCCATTATAATTCCAATATCCATCCTTTGTAATTCCATAAATATTGGATCTTTTGTGATCCTCATCATGGATAAGCTAGCATGGTCTTGTCGGCTTAATGCATCGGCCACCTTGTTTGCTTTCCCATGGTGATAATGAATTGAGAAGTCGTAGTCCTTAATCAACTTCAACCATCTTCTTTGGCACATATTCATCTCTTTTTGTGTCATAATATACTTTAAACATTTATGATCACTATAAATATCACACGTTTCACCATAAAGATAATGCCTCCATATTTTTAATGCAAAGGTTACAGTGGATAACTCCAAATCGTGAGTTGGGTAATTTTTCTCATGGATGGTCAACTGTCATGAGGCATGAGCTATCACCATATCATTTTGCATGAAAACACACCCAAGTCCCTTCTTGGATGCATCACTGTAGATCATAAACCATTATCCAATACATGGCAGTGTGAGCACAAGTTCACTGGATAACCATCGTTTTAACTCTTTTAAATTCTCTTCACACTACTCCATCCAAACAAACATAACCCCTTTTCAAGTCAACCTGGTGAGTGGATTATATAACCTTGAAAAATCATTCACAAAACATTGATAATATCCAGCTAGACCAAGAAAACTTCAGATCTTAGTTACTGTTTTTGGTCTTTACCATCTTTCGATAACCTCTGTTTTTTCTGGATCCACAGATATCCCCTTTGTTGAGATTATGTGACCCAAAAATGATACTTTTTGAAACCAAAATTCACGCTTGGTAAATTTGGCATAAAGATTCTCCTTTCTTAGGGTCTTTAATACAATTTTCATGTGATCTTCATGTTCTTGATTTCTCTTTGAATAGAGAAGAATATCATCTATAAAGACAACCACAAACATATCAAGATAGTTTCTAAAGACTCTATTCATTAGATCCATGAAGATACCAGGGGAATTAGTAAGACCAAATGGCATCACTATAAATTCATAGTGTCCATACATTGTATGGAAATCCATATTTGGTGTATCCTCCTTTTTGACCCTTAATTGATGATACCCTAAATGCAGTTCAATCATGTAAAAGTATTGAGCTCCGTAGAGTTGGTCAAATAATTCATCAATGCATGGGAGAGGATATTTGTTCTTGAGAGTGATCTTGTTAATTTCTGGATAATCAATGCAATGTCTCATTGATCCGTCTTTCTTCTTAACAAACAGAACAGGTTCTCCCCAAGGTGATGCACTACGACATACGAATCCCTAATCAAGATTCTCTTGGGGTTGCTTCTTCAATTCCTGCAACTAAATTGGGGTCATTATATAATGTGTCTTTGAAATGGGCATAGAACCCAGTATGAGTTCTATTGAAAACTCAACTTCACGATTTGGTAGAAGACCTATAAATTCCTCTAGAAATACATCATCAAACTCCCATACAATGGGCATATTCTTAATCGTGAGTTTCCCACCAACCATTTGAGATAAATAACCTTCATTTATTTGAATCAAGACCCATAAGATGGAATAAATTTCCATTGGAAGGTTATATTCATCCTTGCATCTATAGATAATTGTAGATTGATCGGGAATATTAAATGTGATTTCCCTTCTTTGGAAAATTTATATGAGCTCTGTAAAAAGAAAGACAATCCATGCCAAGAATCACATCAAATTCCACTATAGGAAGGATCACTAGATTTGCAAGAAGAAATTTCCCACAAACATTAATTTGAGAAGAATTATAAACATTTGATGCAGCAGTTGTGCCGTTAGGAGTTGTCACATCTAACTCAACATCTAATTGATGAGGTAGTACAGTGACACACATAGAAAATTCTTCAAAAATAAAAGAGTGGGTGGATCCATAATTAAATAAAAAATTTGATACTTTAGAGTGGATGTTAAGTGTACCATTGACCACTTCATTATTGTACTCCACATCGCCGATAGAAATTGCATGTGACTTTACTTTGTATTTGGCCTTAATAGTTTGTTGACGTCGATCATCATCAATAACCGTTGAATTAGGGCATTGATTGGCCTAATTCCCCATTTCCTTGCACTTGAAACATTGAAGTGGAGGAGGTTCATTCTTTGTATCCCTTAATTTGTTTTCATCATTAGACATCTTATTCCAATTATTTTGACATTCAACTGCCCAATGACCTTATTTTCAACACTTAAATCATTTACGTGTCCCTTTAAGACAATTCCATCAATGTTTCTTTCCACACTTTGAGCATATGGGAATACTCATCATCTATTCATTGTGGTCTTTAGATTTCCCTTTGAATTCCATTATCATCTTCTTATCAAACCCATATGACTGATGGCTTACTCCAATCTCCATCTAAACCTTGAGAGGACATCGAAAAATTTCCTCGTAGCTATTGAAGTCCCTTATGGCTAATTCCCTTCGAAGACTTGGTTTTAATCCAGTAAGGAATCGATCGATCTTACTCTCAGGTTGGATAATAATTTCAGAAGCATACCTTGCAAGCCTTGTAAAATTTTCTTCGTAGGTACCAATCGATTCATAATCCTTTTTCTTTAGTTTAAGAAACTCCTTCTCCATATTTGTTCAAAGAATATGAGGGAAGTACTTATTGAAAAATAAGTTCTTAAACTCATCCCATTCCATGGACTCAAGTTCATATCTTTTCCTCGTATTCTTAAAAAGATTCCACTATTGATCAGCTTTACCTTCCAAATGATATACTCCTAAGATGACCTTACCATGTTCAGAACATTATAGAACTGAAAATATCCTTTTAGTTGTATTGATCCATTGTTCTGCCACTAAAGGATCAGATGACCCGCTGAATGAAGGTGGACACTGCCTCATGAAGGATTAAACAAAATGTTGCTCCTTCCTTTTCTCGTTTGGAAGTCCATCATGATTCATAGCTTGAGAAAGTTGTGTGAGCATGGCTACAAGATATTGAATTCGATCTCCCATAACATTTGGTTGCTCATGGGGAAAATCATTGCATTTCTCGTCGCATTCAGCATTAACACGGTTCCTTTGAGTTCCAACCATTTACTAAAACCAAGAAGCATAGTGTGAGAAATACTAATCACAATAGGAAATCCACTTAATCAAGAATAATATTTCACACTTTAGGTCTTATCATAGGTTGTTCATGGACATTTCTAAAACACTAATATGGTGTTCTATGTTTAGACATATTCTTAGAGTTTTTATTAAGGCTTTCACATCCTAGTTTCTAAAGGTTGACTATACCTTTCCTCTGATACCAACTATAATAACCCATACTTTACATACATGGTTATTACATTAGAATTGAAGCATACTTATTACAATACATAACAAAACCATGATAGTACCGTATATGTATAGTGTCTTTAGAAACTTTGAAACATAAACAACTGGCTCATAAATCATCGATATTGTCTCCCGTTTATTTCATCATATCTAGAGTCCCTTGTGGCATATCCTACTTAATACCCTTCTTCCTGACCTGTGGAAATGGAAACATACAAAATGGTGATCTCAAATGATCATTAGGGCTAAACAAAAGAAATTTCAATCATATCATATTCATAAGAACATAAAATTTTAAAAATCATAACCTGCAAAAGAGATCATAATATCATAACACGGGATAAATCATAGTAGTGAAATGAAATCACACTAATCATAACATAAAACATGAAACTTTGTGGCATACACATGTAATCATTGAAAATAATTTCATATTAGTCAAGGCTCATTTCCATGACCATCATAGCGGACAATGTCCATTACTGAACTGAGTTCACTCCTCATTCCAGTCCTCTATCACTAAACCAGATTAACATTCTGTTCATCCATGTCTATCTCATGAGATATAAATCATTACCCAATGCATTGGAAGGAGATATAGGTCCCACCCATCTCATAATGAAACCATTCTTATGTGTCCCACAAAAGCATAAATCATAGTATAACCCATGTAGTAAAAATGGGATTTTTAAGCATCATGCCATCATAACATAATCCATATAAGATAAAAGGTCCCCATAAAATTAATTCCCTCATAACATAATCAAATCACTGTAAAAATAGGGATAGAAACATAACCCTATATTATCATAGATGGAAAATAATTTTGATAAAACACTTGAACTCTATTCTTGAAGAAAATATCCTTTCTACTTCAAAAACATTTTACCTTTCATATCATGTCATAATATTTTAAACAAATAGAATTTGATTAAAAATAAACATGAAAACATGTAAAGTGTGCTTCATGGAAATAATTTTCTATGAAATCATAAAAATCAATTCATATCGTATAAGTTAAAAAAAATATTCTTCTCATACATTGGCTGAAAATGTAAAAAAGTACCTCGTACTAAAAATGACAAAAGATCCCTTTCATATATTTTACTCACAAAAGGTTAAAATTGGATTTAAACAATTTTAGGAGGATAGAAATAATATTTCATATTGATGAAACATGGATGATGATGATAAATATTCCCTAGTAAATTATGAAGTATAAACAATCTCCGATAAAAATGAGATTGCGGAATTTTCCTTTACCTTAGGTCTGATTTGCTTCGTACATATCCAGACCTCCTATATAATAATTGAAATAACTTCATTGAATTATTATAGGATCATATTCATTGTTATGATATCATATATGGTCATATTCTTATCTTCTTATTAGTAATATTTCATTTCTACTTGTTATTCGGGTGTTCATCGCTTTATGTTCTTATGCATGTTTTGTCGAATAAATTATTATTCATATTTTTAGGTTATAGATACCTCATTTATAGAATGGTATTTTTGTAATATATATCATATTTATTCATTCAATTCATTTATATAATCATTATTCTCTGATGATCATGTTGAACGAGTCGCATCACATCGTGGAGAGGGTAGGCCGTACGTACACACGAGCGATGATATCATTCCCATGATCGTGGAATTTTATTGAAGTGCATGTATACTATTTCAGACTCAATATCTCATTAAAATAATCATATATAGTTATTATTTACACCATTATACCCCTCCAAGTAAGGGTGTGGTGGAAAATAGATTACACCATTGCGTGAAGATGGTATTCCGTACGTGCGCACGCGCGGTGATTTCATTTTCCGTAGGATGGATAGAAGGTTAAATAGGGTTGTTTCATATTTATAATAATATATCATTATATGAGGGATACTGATGTTATTACATCATAATTAAACAAATAAATAAAAGGATGTAGAATAATAAGTAAATATGAACGAATCAGTAACGGATATTACCTCTTCTTCGACAAGCCTCTTTGAATCCTCCTCTTAGGGAACTAATGTTGGTCTTTGAAGAAGACCAAGACCTCTATAATATTACTAGGAATGTTGAGAAGAGTAATGTGCAGGTTTTGGCCTAGCATGAAATCTCAAAGTTGTGTAAAGAGGAGAGGGAGGAGGTTCCCTTTTATAAGGGAGGAGAGGGGAACCTTTGGAAAGTGTGAAAATATTATTTTATTATAAACTTATTTTTTATTTCAAAAATTCCAAAAATCATTAAAGATGCTGATAAGAAGAATTATGGTGGAAATAAAATCATCCAATCAGAATTGGACATGTTTTGGATAATATTTTTATCATTATAATATTATTTAGTTCAATCATTTATTAATGAGCTAAATACTGCATCATTATTGTGTCATAAATAATTTAATTTATTTGATGTCTAAAAATTATAAAACAAAACCACCATTATGTAAATATTTTTATATTTCCAATGAATATTTATAGTCGAAAAGATAATTTATATAACTCTTTATAAAAATTAATTACTAAAAGAGTTTTTTTAATGTCGATTTTGACTTCTCATTAAATTAATTAATCCAAATTTTCATTATCACTAACAAGTGGCCAAATGGGGTCCCAAAATAGACACAAGGATGCCCATGGTCGGCCACTACTCATCCAATAAGGTTAGGACAAGTGTTAAGGTAATTTTGAATTGTTATAATATTATTTTAACCTTGGGTTACCCTATTTACCTTTAACCTTAGTAAATAAAAGTCAAAAGTTACTATTCATCAAACATTATTTTCATCTTATTGAACCACATATTAATCTTTGATAACAAAAATGTATGTCTGATTTTTTAAATTTAATTCAGAGATGGGGTAAAATTTCCTTTAAATGAAAGAGTCTGTTTTTTAACGACCACTAAGTGGTTTTACTATTCATCAAAAATTGATGTTTTTCAGAAAAATACCATAAATTGAGCCTAAGATATATTTGATATTCCAAATTCAAAAATGATTCCTATTTTTCAAAATTCAAGACATAGAAGTGGCATTAATTAATTTTAAAAGTAATTCCCGTTATGAAAACAAATAGCGTGTTTTTATGAAAAAGTAACTATCAAAAGATCGACAGTTGTTTATGTCCAATTTCAAAGTTAAATTAATTCCAATGACCAAAATTGGATTAAATGGTAAAAATATATTCTAATTACAGTATAAACCCAATTAAAAGATAATCTAACAATATAAATTATTACGATCAAAAAGTGTTTTTTAATTAAAATATAGCTTGTTTTTACTATTCATTAAAATATAAAAGTTATCAGAATAATATGAAAATTTTATCCAAAATAAATTTTTATATCCTGATTCCAAGGAATAATTTTATTTTGTCAAATTGAACTTATAAACATGTCAAAATCTAGATTTAAAATGGGTGCGCCATCAAAAGGTGGCAAAACTGCATTTTTTTTAAAATACTTATTTTACCCGAAAATTTTATTTTTTTCACATACCATGTTCTAGAGAATTTGTAAGATTAATAATACTGTAATAAAATTCAAAATTTAGTTAATACTATTCATAACATCTAGTCCATAATAAAATTATAACAATATATCGTTGTTTAGTGAATCCCAGTATTGCGTACTACACACACTATCGAGGAAGGTAGTGATTGCGTGTAACGCAAGACAAGCTAGTGTTGTGTGTAGTGAAAGATTCCTTTTATGTTTCCTATAACATAAGACATTAAAAAAATACTTCAAATAAAATATCAGGGTGTTACATTAAATGTGTTGTGTAATTTACAAAACAACAACACACCATTGGACACCACACAACAAACTTGCTAAAAAAGGGTTATGGCATAAAAACCATAACCACATTATTATCCGTCAAATTAAAAACAAGTTTGGGTTTTATGGATACAGCAATGATGAATATGAAAAAAAGGAAGAAGACCAGGGCACATATAGTTCCAGTACAGTTCAAGACATCGACACCCAGAAAGAAATCTACACCATAGCTCTGATCCATGTCACATTGATGAAAAATTTTGTTTAACTAATAAAAGTCAACCCCCAAAACACTAAATCATAGCCATGGTCTCCACACCATAACCATTATCATTGTAGAGGGGCCAATCAACATCTAGGGCTTCATATAACAATAACCCCTGATTAGAATTGTCCCCAAAAAATATCCTCTAGGTTCTTACACCATATCCAGCTCCTCTATACCGAAACATCCTCCTCAGTAGTGAAATACTATGATTCACAATATAGATTGATCCTTAGTTGTATTTTACAGTTCCAACACAATTTTTCCCTCCATTATCCTCGATACATCGCCTTGACTCTTCCACCACCAAAATTTATGTAATGTAACAGGATATAAGGTTTAGTCCGTTACATCTTAGTATGGGGTATAAACAATATAATTTTATATTTTTGACCTTTATAAATAAAAATTCCCCCTCAAAACTCATGGATATATGGAATATACAATTTGGGTATTATCTTAATCAATTCATTTTTATCTATATATAAGATATTATTATATAATCAATTAGAAAGGAAGAAAATTAATAGTATTTATAGATTCTGTTTATGAACATGAAAAAAGAGAGCTGTATGAAAATTTTACCATGTGTGAGTCCACGCTACGAGGAGTGGCATTCATTGTTCATTTAATCACTACTAAGCACATATCCTAAGATCCACTGAAAATTTATGTAATAGATATATGGACTAGACTTTCCACTATATTCAAGATATTATGTTTTCTTAGGATAACATGATATTATCAATGATTTGTGATAAATTTATCATCATTATCGAATCCACTGACCAAATAACATAGATTTGAGTAACGATCCATATAATATTTTAATTTCAGTAATGTTTCATGTCCACTCTTTTAAAAAAATTACCCTATAGTGGGGATGAGTATATATTATAAAATGATTCTTTAAAATGGTATTGGGTTGATTCCTAAGAAAAAATTATAAGGCAATTTATTATAATTCATTCCAATTAATGAATCATAAGAAAATTTAACAACATGTGACATGGAGTTATCGGCAGATATCATTGAATTAATGATTTGGAGACATTAAATACTTGACGAAAATTTTTATATTTAAACTATCCACTTGTGAGTAAAATATATATTCAAATAAAATTAATTGAATATGTCAAAAAATAGGTGGTGTTAATTGATGAATTATATTTCTCTTAATTATATTACCTCATGGGTAAGGTAAATAATGTGGTTGGTTATCAAATAAGTAAATATCATGCTTCCCTATCCATGATGATGATTTAAAAAGACCTAGTACTAAGGTATTTTCATAGGATAAATCAAGAATTCATAATGGTTGGATATAAGTGTTATCTTTTCCAACTGACTATTCAACCTTTCATTCACATCAGGATCAATTAATCCTTGAATGATGATCTAGATATATAACAAACGTTTTTGAATAATCTACATTTCAAATTTGATAATGTTGGATTTATATAGTATAGAACATATAATTGTGTCCCCTCAGATCAAGAATTAAATATTCAATATTCAGATGTTTCAAAAAGAAAACCATTCTTACAAAATGTAACAATTATGAAGATGTATATTGGTGTAAAAAAACTTTTATTAGTATATAGTGGAGGGAGGTGTTGTACAAAATTTATCTTGATGATTTATATTCATGTAATATAAGGATGCATGAACAACATATAATGGTATGTTAAAACAATTACTGATACAAGTATTGAAATGGGAAAATATCACCATAGACTTTTTGAAAACACTCCACAAAATTACAAATGGTGGCCATGATAATTGGTTTTAGTCTATTTACTTATGATAATAGCACATGTTTTCCATATTAGAATAATTTTCCCTCAGCCAAATCACCAAGATATACATAGGGAAAGTGGTGAGGAAATATAGGGTACAAAAATACATTGTATCTGATTAGGATGCATGGATTACCTTGATGATCTAGAGATGATTTTAAAGAAAGACACATAGATTAGTTTCAACACTATTTATTATCCTCATACATATGTCCAGTCGGAGAGGAAATTTCAAACACTTGATGCTAATTTGAGCTGATGTTCAGTATATTTATAAGGATATTGGTATCAACACCTCCCCTTGGTAAATTTGTCATATAATAATATTGTATATTCTATAATTAAAATGGAACCACATGTGTCTCTTTATTTGAGGCTATATCTGATTCCAAATTTTTTTGAAGGAAGCTGGATTGTAAATGTCATTGGTCAAGACCGCGACCAAGAAGTCACAGAGATGGTTCAAAAAAAACACCATGAAATTTAATGTTGGATCAATGTTGATTGAATATTTATGTATATAATCATTTATCAGATATATATTTGTAATTTTGTGATAAAGTGTTCCTTTAAATATATCCATAGAAGTGGGTTATGAAATTTTTTATGAATGGGAATATAAACCCCACACACACCAACTTATTTGAGATCCATGGTAGGGTAGAGGTCATACCATATCACTAATAACTCCATCCTCAGCACTACTAATTTCATGATGTATTATATGTATCATTTATAAGGACTTTATTCTCAGATCCATCATATATACTATTCATGGAAGCTGTACAATCAGAATTTGTATTTTCTTACAATGACCAACCTATGGAAATCCTGGGGTGAAGATAATAACATTAAAGAAAAAATTCAACACATCGATTTAATTATTTATGGTTAAATCATATATTTTAGGAGGATACCTAGAAAATTAAGGATGTTTTGAAAATAATGTGCATGGGTTGTGATGAGAAGAAATTAATATCACTTTTCTTCCTCATATAGTAACATTGTTTTTGGATGCAATTCATTGGGGGGCTGAATTTAGTGAACTGATCATTAGTAAAATTTTCCCACCTTAATTAATACTATGTTTGATTTATTTCCAAAAAAAATATAGATACTTTAATAGAGGCTGTAGAATTGGTAGGTATAAAAATTTGTAATAGAATTATATATAATATATATATCTTGGTATCAAGTATGAAATAAGAATTAAAAATAATACTGTTCAAATTAAAAATGTACAAAACTAGTTCCACTATGAATCTAATAAAATCTGTTTCCTTTGATTTTCAAATTTTCAATTATAATATATTTTTATAATAATAAATGATTAACACTAGTTTATTTATAAATATTTAAGAAATGGTAAAAAGTGTATATAATGTACCCAAATGTTTTCCAAATAAAAAATAGTATTTCACTATATATTATTATACTATTTAAAAAAATATTTAAATTTTAGTATATTAAAACGTAAAAATAATCTTCATTTTTTTAATTAACATGGAAATATTAACATAAGATGAATTTTTGCGATAGTTAATATATATATTAATTTTTAGGTGAATATTGAAAAAAATTGTTTCCAACAACATGATTTTTATGACATTATTTGTATATACCTAAGAGTTGGAGGCCTAGTAAATGTTATTCTAAGACAAAAAATATTTATTTTATAGTTTAATTTATAATTTTGAATGTTTTTGTAATTCATACACTTATATTTGACATTTTAGAAGTAAAGTTGAATTTTTTTTAAAAAATAAATATGCTATAAATTTATTGTAATAAATATAATTTTTATAAAATTTTCACATTTATATTATTAGATGTTATTATACTTTTTAATTATTAGATTATATTATGTAAAAGTGATGATTTTATTTTTAGTTATAATGTACAGATACAAAACTAGTTTCCCGGATAAATGCTAAAATACATAATGTAAAATCTTAAAGTAAATGACATAAAACATGTTTAAAATAAGTGGTCAATTTCCTAGTTGTGGATTTATCATCCAAATCTCGACTCAAGAACACCTGATGAACTAATTGTTTTTAATATTTTTACCTTTAATCGATGATTTTTTTTTACTTCTCATTATTACAAATGATCCCCTCCTCTCCATTATAAAAGAAACCATTCACCCATTCACTTACCCCACTCATTCTAAAGACATAGGACTAACCAAAACATTTCTAAAGACTCTCCACAACACCTAACCAACATCTTAGAAGATTTTTAATTTACAAATTCCTAATATTAGGTTCTTCATGGTGTTACTCAAGGGAAATCATCCAACGTGGAAAGGTAATAATCTTTATCAATATCAAATAAATAATTCCATTATTTTCCCACATCTTAGAGATATTTTTATAATTATATTGTAATTAAATTGTTATAACAAATATAATAAATTTTTTCATGTTTATAAAATATTCATTAATTATCCAATCCTTTTCACTTAGAAAAATATAAAAACCTCCAGGAAGATTTGAAGACTACAACCTCTATGGAGTATGGTTTAATTTTTTTTCACTATATATCATAGTTGGTTTAAAAGGGTAATTAGTCTTTTAACTATGATATTTATAAAATCGTTAATACTATAAAATAATAATACCATTTCCAAATTTATTACAGTTATATTGTAAATGAACATGTCCCTCGTGCATACATATGGACTGCCACCCCCATGAGATGATATACCACAAATTCCATAACCACGTAAAATTGATAATATTTAAAATAAATTAAATGTATATACATTATGTTTATGAATTATTAAAATTATGATAATGAAATATTATCCATTCCAAAAGTGATACTAACATTAAACTTTCACAGTTAATTTAATCACCCAAGATGAATATATCAGGGTAAATTTCTTAATTGGGGTTGATTTTATAAAAAGATATATAACTATATAAATTTCCTAAAAAATAAAAAAAAAATCCTATAAAATTAGTAATTTTATTATGTTATTCTACACCATTTTTGACAATGGTCAATATATAGAATGTGTTACTGTGAAGTTGACCAAACCACCTCAAATAACCCATATAAAAACTATATAACAAAAAATACTATGATAATAAATGAACCATATAAAGTAAAATAATGATGTATAATATTCTTGATATAGATTTTAATTAATTTCATTTTATTATTCATGATTCTAGGTTAATTTGTAGAGTTAATCAGGACCATAGTTAGTGTTTCATTGACTAAATTTTCTATTCATTGGGTCATTATGTTTTTATCATGAATTGAATCTTTAGGAATTAATTTATTATTAAATACAAATATTTTTATATAGTATTTCATCTTTTTATCCTTATAAATTATTCTTCATCATTAGTAAAAAAGTATTAGAATTTTTTTCAAAAAAAAAATTTTAATTAAACTAATAATAACACCCATTCATAATAGTGGTTCTTTTTCAACCATATATTTTTTTTATTATAAAAACATTTTATATAAAGAATTTTTTTAGTCATATTTCCCTCAACATTTTTTATGAAATGAATATATTTCAATATTTCTATGATGTGGGTTTTCTTAAAAAGGAACTAAAATGATTAATAAATGCATTTCGTTTCATTATTTTCCAATGCATATTCTTTATATTGAGAATATTTTTTCTTTTCAAGGATTCTTTATTTCCAACGAATTATAATAAGGTTTTTAAAATCACGCTATTCTATTCTCAATAATATTTTATAGAAATATAGACTTAGTCTTTTATAAAAATGTTTGAAAGGATTTGTGAATTTTTTTACACATATTTCTTCCTCCAAGTTTATCTCTCCTAATGTGATTCTTTGATCATTATGTAAATGTTATTATGATGTGATTCCTTTTTCAAAGTATGAATTTCTATAAACCATGATTTCATATGATCGACTAATGTGATTATTTTTTAAAGGATTTATCTACCCATTCTTTTGTAATGGGTTCACTATGATTTCATTATGGTACATTTTATGTGGAACAAATAAGTATAGATGATGAAAGTAGGGGACCTATACATAAAATCCCAAAACTAGTTCTCTAGAAATTAACTAAAACATATTTTTAACATGGACTTAAGTGAACCTCCCCATATACTTGCAGTTTTTTGACTAGTTGCAAAGGTCTAAGGTGGTATAGTGGGGGACAATACCCATATGACCATAGTAGAACAGTGGTGGCAATAAATGAAAAATTATATGAAGTATAATAATAAAAAATAAATAAGTAGAATAAAAGAACCCAAAAATTTCAAATAATCAATCCAAATGTGGAATCATTTAAAAATTTATCACAATGTCATGGAGTAATGAGAAAGTGCAGGAATACATGATAGTAATAACACAAAAAAACTTGTAATAAAAAGAAAAAAAAACAGGCAACGACAATATCCAACAACATCATGATATAATCATTTTATACTAACCTCCCAAGCTGTAATAATATCTCGAATCCATTACAAGGTTTATTCCTTTATCTATGAATGTATTATAAGGATTCAACCTTAAATATTACATAATCTTTATTTAAATGAATAATTCTCATTGGGGATCATTTTAGGTTTAGTGTTTTAGATAATTAGGCCATAACTATTACATTACATATCAATAATTAAAAAGTAGACACTATTACCGTGTTTCCATTTTTTATAATATAAAAACTCTTGAAAAATATTAATGTATAGTTCCATGTTATAGACAACATGACTTTTACTTGATCCCATCATTTACACTATCAATCGTTATGTCCTAAGAAAAACATTTCAAACATGAGATGACCAAAAAAAGCTCAGTAAGGGTTATAAAACAAATAAAGAAAACATTAGTTCATCAATACATACATAACATAATCTCATTAAACATACCTCATGAAATCATAATATTTGTGAATAACACATAGTAATCACAAATAATAAAGATAACTTGTGAAATCTATAACATAATTACATTATAGATTTAATAGGAACATAGGGAGATACCTTTGAAATACCCATCACAATATATTCCCAATATCTCTTAGGAGAAACATTAGTTTTTACCTCCGTCACATTACCCAATGCATTGGAGCGCTATCTCTGGCTCTCCCACCCTAGGTTTATCACGAAACCACCTGTATACATAAACAATTCCCATGAACCATAGAAAATTCATAACACCTAAAACTATAATAATGAAAATATAACATTTCTCATCATTTAAATATATTGACATAAAACTAAATCATCAAAACCATTTTCAATACCAAAATATGTGAAATAGTATAGTTTATTTTTTTCTTTTAAAAACATTAAGACTTGTTAAGGAGTCAAGAGATCAAATAATACTCACCGCGACGGAAAAGGTCATTTTCACCGCTTACATTATAATAAAAATTCTTTGTTTTATTTAGTAAATAGCCTCATAGAAAAATATTCCCTTATAATGAGATGAAAAATCAAAGGTTTTTATACATCGTATAAAAGAAAGTTGGGTATAAAACAAAATATGCATCAATGAAACATGATTGAGATGAAGTCCCTTACATCATGTCTTACTTGACCCGTTGACTCTTTATTCTCCTGAATAATAAACTAATGTTAATTTTTACTTTCTAAAGAAATTTTTTCTTGTTTATTTTTCCTTTTATATTAGTTATTACCATGTTATAAACATTATGTAATCATTTATGTTAATAATGGTCATTTTTTGATATTTGGTACTTGAGTAAAAATGATCTTCTTATAATTGAAAGTTGTTCATGTGGTCAAAATTACATTATCTCTAGAATTATATTCATAATATAGATATCATATATATCATATATATCCCATATATATATGTATTTATAATAGTATATAACATTTGGAGATAAGAAATTAAATTAACCCTTTAGGGTGACGGTAAGCTGTACATACACATGAACGCTACATGCATTTCTATTTCATATTTTAATGAAATGAAAACATAATGATACATAAGTATATTATAATTATAGTATAATATCATATATATAGTTTCATTATCTACATCCTTACCATGTCCCATGTATAGCATGAACAATTCATATCACTTTGAGGGGGCGGTAGTCCGCACTTCCTCAAATGAAATTATCGTGTTTACCCATTATAGAAACCATAAAGGTATGATATAAATTAAAAATACATAAGTATAGAGACAATATAAATATAATATATATTACGTATAAATACAGTTCCATCATTATGGCTACCAGAAGTGGTGGTAGAATATGTTTTAACATTTATCATTTCGTGAGGCAGTAGTTCATCGTCCAGAGAAACAGTATGTTCATTACCCATTAGATGGATGTGTGTGTATGTTTAGTTAATATATTTATCTTAACAAAAACCTTGTATATTTACTATACTGGTGTTGTTATAAAATAATAGAATAAAAATAGTTTAGGGGTTGTATAAGTAGAATAAAATAAAACAATTTAAGATAAGGCGTTACCTTTAACTAGGGTAGCTCTCTTTGGTATAAACCAAAAGGATTTATGAAGTTCCTTCTGACTAAGGTGAGGCTTATAGGTGTAATAGAGGGATCATGAGATATTATTTGGGTATAGGTTTTCGGATTCAATGGGCTTGAGAGGCATGAGTAATGGTTTATAGGTGATGGCTTTTTATAAGGGGGAGGGGCTCTTTAGGAATGTTTGAAAATATTATTTTATTATATAATGATGTTCGGTTTATAAAGGCCAAAAAAATATTAAAGTAGAATATATGAAGACTCTTGTTAGAAATAAAATCATCTAATAAAAATTTTACTAGTTTTTTATATTTTTTTAATCTCTATAATCTTATTTATTTAAATAATTCATTTATGAGGTAAACAAAACATCATTATTGTGTCGTAAATAATTGCATTTATTTGATGTCTAAAAATTATAATAAAAATACCATGATGTAGGAAATATTTTTATATTAAAAATGATTATTTATAGTCTAAGAGATAGCATATATAACCTCATGTAAGAATTGATTTACTAAATGATATATGTTTATGTCATTTCAGTTATTACATTAAATATATTAATATGAAGTGTCATAATAACTTTTAAGTGGCTCCATGAAGTCCAAAAATTTACCAAACCATTCCCTTGTTCCAAAATTTATCCACCAATAGGATTAGAACACATGTTAGGGTAATTTAATATTATTATAATTTTTTTACCATGAATTACCCTATTTACCTTTAACTGCCGTATATTAAAGTCAAAAGTTACTATTCACAAAAAAATATTTCCATCTAATTGAACCATATTTTACTTATTAATGACAACCATGAAAGTCATATTTTATAAATTCAATTCAAAAAAACAATAAAATTTCATTTAAATGATGTGGTTGTTTTTTAACTACTACTCAGTGTGTTCACTATTCATCACAAATTGAAGGTTTTCAAAAAAAACCCAAAATTCTTCCTAAGCCATATTTGACATTACATATTAAAAAATGATGTCTATTTTACCATATTAAAATCATAGAAGTTAAATTATTTAATTTAAAATTAATTCCCATTGTCAAAATAAAAAACCTGTTTTAAAGAAATAATAACTATGAAAATATTGACACTTGTTTTTGTACAATTTCAATGTGAAATTACATCAAATTACCAAAATTGGATTAAGTGGTAAAAATATGAAACATTGTGTAGCTGGGATAAACATGGAGGTAAATCCACTATATAGGCAACTGATCCAATATTCTCTTGGATTTCATAAGGTCCAATGAACCACAGACTCAACATCCTCTTATTAGCAAAACGCATCACACTTTTCCATAGAGAAATTTTGAGAAAGATATGATCAACTATCTTAAAAGAAAGATCCTTCCCTCTATTATTTGAAAAAATTTTCTACTGGCTCTGGGTTATTCTCATTCTACGGTGAATCAACTGGACTTTTTCATCCATCTCTTATACAAATTTGGGTCCAATCAATTTTCATTTCGCCTACTTCATCCAAAAAATATGGAGTTCAACACTACTTCCCACATAATGGCTCAAATGGAGCCATATGTATACTGGAATGAAAACTGTTATTATAAGAAAATTAATCCAATTATAGATGTTGGTTGCAACTTCCCTGATACTCCCATGATAAAGCGCGTAGCATATCCTCCAGGGGCTGAATTGTTCGTTCTGACTACCCATCAGATTGACGATGAAATGATGTACTAAAATTTAACACAGAATACAATGACTTCTGAATGTATTTCCCAATGTTTGAAGTAAACCTGAGGTCATGATCAGATAAAATTAATAGGGGAACTCCATGCAACATGGTTCTCTCTTTAACATAAAACTGAGAAAGTTATTCTAGAGACAATGTATCTCGTATAGGAATGAAATGACCAGATTTAGTCAATCGATCGCCAATAACCCAGACTTCATTATTACATCAAGATGTCTTTATTAATCCCAAAATGAAGTCCATGGATATATTTCACCATTTCCACTCTGGCACTGATAAATACTGAAGCATCCCTTTCGGTAATTGGTGCCCTGCATTAACCTGCTGACAAGTCAAACACTTCACAGTAATTTCAGCAATATCTCTTTTCATTCCATCCCACCAGTAATACTCCCGAAGATCTATGTACATCTTAGTAATTCTAGGATGAACTAAAAATGAAGAAAAATGATCTTCACTTAAACAACTCATTCTTCAAATATGAATCAAAATACACACATAATCTCTTTCCAAATATCAAAATATATTCATTATCAATGTTAAAATCATGCATATTTCCTTTCTGAACCAAATCTACCTTTTTCTACAACTCACTATCATCTTTCTATTCATTCTTAATTCTGTCTGATAGAGATGATTTCACTGACACATGAAAAAAATAGAGTAATTTCCTACACTAACAACTTCTTTTCCAAAGTTCATCAAATCAAAAACAAAAGGATCTCGTTCCAAATGTAGCATGGTTAATGAAGAATTAATTTTTTTAATCAAAACATCAACCACTTTATTTGATTTTCACAAATTTTAATGAATAGTGCAATCATAATCCAGTATTAATTCTATCCATCACCTATGTCTCATCTATAATTCATTTTGATTGAATATATACTATAAAAAACTATGTTCAGTATATATTTCACATTTTACTCCATAAAAATGATACCTTCCAATTTTTAATGCAAAAAAAACAACATCAACTAATTTAAAATCATGTGTAGGGTATTCTATCTTATGAGGTTTCAACTGACGTGAAATATAAGAAATTACATGGTCATTCTGCATAAGGGCACAACCATGTCCTTTCTACAAAGCATCACTATAGAAAACAAACTCACCATTTCTGGAAGGCAGTGCCAAAAATGGATCATTCACCAATCTTCTTTTCAATTCTTGAAAACAATCACAACATTCATTTTTACGAAGATCTTTAAACCTTTTTGAGTTAACGTAGTCATTGGACTAGATACCCATGAATAATTTTCAACAAACATCCAATAATAACATTATAATCAAAGAAAACTCTGGATCTCGGTTATATTTGTGGGTACTGGCCATTCTAAAATAACTTTTCTTTTAGCAGGATCAATATTTATTCGGTTTTTTGAAACAATGTGACCAAGGAATGAATTTTTTTTAACCAAAACTCACACTTTCTGAATTTCCTATATAGTTTCTCTCCTTTTTAGGCTTGCAATAAAACCCTTAAATGAATTTCATGTTCCTCTTTACTTTTGGATTAAAATAAAATTTCATCAATGAACACAACCAAAAACATATCCATGAACTAACGGAAAGTTATATTCATATGATCCATGAATATAGTAGGTGTATTGGTTAACCTAAAATCCATAACTACAAATTCAATATGGCCATATGTAGTACGAAACACGATCTTCAGAATGTCTTTTTCTTTTACTTTCAACTAATGGTACCCCAAAACCAAATCATTCGTCGAAAAATACAAAGCTCCCTAGAGTTTATACTACTTCATTTGACGGACCAACATCTGCTTAATTAGTTGAAAGGGATTTCACCACCCCTTTCTACATGTAGTCTGGTTTCTTTTCCTTAGTTGAGTTCTTCGTTGGACACTGGTTTGCAAAATGACCCATTTCATGGCACTTAAATCATTTTACTGACAGTTAATAAGATTTTTTTCTTACCATTACTAGATCATTTTCAATGCAATTATGATCTATATGTCCCATTTTACCTCCTCAATAGCACATACTAGAATTTAAAAGACATTCCCCATCATGATTTTTACCACAATTTTCACAAACTATAAGCATATGTTTCATACCATCTGAATTGTTTGAAGCATCCTTAGCTTTCTTCTTCCACATAAACCTCTTATTATGTTTTTTTAAGAACACTTGATCATCAGAAAACTTTATTTCCACCTTCTCCGCACATCGAACATGTTTTTCATAACTTTTGAACTCATGAGAAGCTAAATCCCTTTGATACTATGGCTTTATTCCTGATTAAAAATGGTTGATTTTACTATCATGATATTGTATGTGATTTGGAGAATACCTTTCTAGTTGAGAGAATTTTTATTTATAAGAATCCATTGTGTTATCCTCTTGCTTCTATTATGGGAATTGTTTTTCCATCCTAATACAAACCACCTTAGAAAAATATTTCTCTAGAAACATACCTTTGAATTCATCCCAAACAAGAGCATCAATATCCACACAATCATTGATATTTTTCAACATCGACCGCCACTGACCAGCTTCAACTTAAAAATGGTAAACAATGATACAAAATTTTTGATGTTTTGAACACCCTATGAGATCAAAAATCTATTCCAGTGCATTAATCCATCCTTCTTCTAGCACATGGTCAGATGATCCTCTAAATGATGGGGGATATTTCCTCATGAAATGCTCCACTACTGACATGTTCCTTTGTGATTGATCTAGATGATCTTGTGCATTGATACCGCCAACATTTATTGCCTGATTCAATTGTTCCATCACTATAATAAACTATTCAGTTCTGATTTTGACCATCTTATGTTGCTGATTTGGAAGGTTGTCTTCCTCCTTATGTCGTCCCATCATAGATACTCTATTTACAAAACATAATACCATTATGAACAAATAAATATCTTAGGTGAAGCAACATGGTAATATTTAATTGTAATATCATTTCAATATAACCATAAATTAATCTATAGACATTAATTCCACAATATTCTAACTTCTAAGGTTGTCTAAACCGACCTTTGATACCAACTATAAATACAGAGCCTTAAACATTACATAATCTTGAATTAAATGAATAATTCACATTGAGGATAATTTAAGGTTTATATTTTTTTAGAATTAGTCCATAAATATTACATTACATCTCAAAAATTACAAATTAGACACTTCTACATAGTTTCCATTTTTTTATAAAATAAAAACTCTTGAAAAAAAGAGTCATGTCTAGATCCATGTTTTAGACAGCGTGGAATTTCCATGATCCCAACCATGACCAAATTAATCTTTATGTCATTTGAAAAACATTTCAAAACATGGTATGAGGGTCAAAATCTCAGTAAGGGTTATAAAACAAATAATGAAAACAATTGTTTTTAAAGGATGGGGCTAAAGCCTTATTTATTATTAATGAAAAGAAAGGAATTATTTAACTTGGTTGAGGGAGACCCACTACATATCTTGAAGGCCTAGTGGGAATATAGCACATTATATGGCATGTAGGCCCAAATTTTTTGTCCATGACCCATTCTGTGAATATGACTTCTACAGCACTTGCCTGCTACAATACCAAGCATTACCTGCAACTACTACAATTTCATGTCATCGGTATAGTGCCCCGTAGCCGCTATAGTGCCCACCGTTGATACAGGGTCTCCACTGCTACAGTACACTATAGTACTTCTATAGTACCTGTGCCCAATGGGTTTTGAACCCCCAAATTTCATGTATGATTACAGGGTGCTTACCACTAAACCAAAACCAAACTACAACAAAGAATGAAAACATTAGTTCATCACTACATACATAACATAAAATCTTTAACATACCTCATGAAATCATAAGAATTATGTAGAACATATAGTAATCACAAATCATAAAGGTAACTGGTGGCATCCATAACGTACTTATGTGGTAGCTTTCATAGTAACATAGGCAGTTACATTTGGAATACCCATTACGGTATATTCCCAAAATATCTTTTGATAAACAATCACATTTACCTCTATAACATTACCCAATGCATTGGACTGCTATCTCAAGATCACCTGCCCTAGGTTTAACACAGAACGACCTGTATACGTAAACAATTCCCATGAACCATATCATATTCATATCAAACAAAACAAACATGAAAGAAAGATAACATTTCCTATTAATTTATATTTATTGAAATAAAAAATTCATTATCAAAACCATTTTCAATACTAAAATATGTAAAATTTTATATGTTATTTATATTCCTTTAAAACATTATGGCTAGTTAAGGAATCCATATATCAAATAATACTTAGGGCGGATGAAAAGGTCGTGAACACCACATACTTAAAAAGAAACATTGTTTTTTTTATTTAGTAAAACGACTCGTAGAAAAATATTCCCATAGAATGAGATGAAAATTAAAAGTTTTTTATACACCATATAAAATAATGTAGTGTATAAAACAAAATATTCCTCAATGAAAGAAGATTGAGATGAAGTCCGTTGCCATATGTCCGACATGACACGTTTATTCATTAATCTACTAAATAATAAACTAAAGTTAATTTATAATTTCTTAAGAACCTTTTTCACATCTATTATTCATTTTATATTACTTATTACCATAATATAAACATTTTAAAATCATTTATGTTAATAATGGTCATTTTGTCGATATTTGGTACTTGAGTAAAAAATAAACTTCCTATAATTACAAGTTGTTCAAGTTGTCAAAAGTAAATTATCTCAAGAATAATATTCATAATTTAGATATCATATATATCATATATATCCAGTATATATATACATATGTATTTGTAATAGTATATAACATTTGGAGATAATAAATAAAATTCACCGTTCATAGAGACGGTAAGCCGTACGTACGCATAAATGCTACTTTAATTTTTATTTCGTATTTTAATGGAAAGAAAACTTAATGATACATAGGAATATTATAATTCCAGTATAATACCATATATAATTTCATTAAATCTATCCTTTATATGTCCCACGTATGGAATTAATGATTCATATCACTTGTGGGGAGGTAGTCCACCCTTCCTCAAATGAAATTATCGTATTTACCCATTATGGAAACCATAAAATTATAATATAAATAAAAAATACAGTATCATAGAGAAAATATAAACATAATATATTTCACATATAAATACAGTTCCATCATAATGGACACTATAAGTGGTGGTAGGAGAAGTTTGAATATTCATCGTTTTGTGAGGCAGTAGTTTGTCATCCACGAAAACAATATGTTCTTTACCCATTAGATGGAGGTTTATGTAACTGTATTTTGAATCCTTATCATAAAAAACCTAGTATATTGATTATTCCGGTGTTTTTATAAAATAATGGAATAATAAGAGTTTAGGGGTTGGATATGTAAAATAAAATAAAATATTTTAATAGAAGACGTTACCTTTAATTTGGGTGACTCTATTTGGTTTGAACCAATAGAATTTCTTGAAGTGATTTCTGCCTAAGGTGAGGCTTCTTGGTGGAATATATGGATCTTGAGAGATTATTTGGTAAGATTTTATTGAATAAAAGTGGATACAAGTTCATTTACACTAATAAAATCCCCTTGAGGATCCATGGGGATACATGTATCCCCTTTAACAAACATGTAGTCCACAATTTCTCAAGTTCCATGTAGTTAGTTCTATGCATTCACACCAATACAATGGCTAGGATTTAACTACCATTTAAAATAATATTATATTATTATTTCTCATTACGAATCAACATTGTGTGAAACGTAATATTTCAATGAAATTCATAGCTTCCTATCGGTTATGCCATTGAACATAGCATACCCTTTAATGTAAAATTAATATTTCATTCACAAATATGAAAATGAATATGAAAATTTCTTATTCTTTATTTACCTGGGATGTTACAAGAATCTAAAGAAACTCTTTGGGTACCAATGGGTGACCCAAAAAAGATGTGAGATATACTCTGTAGTCCACCACCAATGGTGTCTATAATAAATATATCATGTGTATAGAATATAAATTCATCAACAAGTACGATAAATATAGATTTCATATGAATGATTTATATAAACATGTCTAAAAAGAAATATGGTAACTATTAATAAGAAAAAATTATGAATATCAGTACATAAATTTAATATTAAGGATACTATAAGAATTGGAATATGAAACATATGTATAGAAGACTATAAAACCTACATGGTCTTTGTCCAATGGTATTTTACCAAAGAGACCTCCTCTAGACCAAGGATCTTCTCCAAAGAAAACTCAAGATATTATAGACCTATATAAGCTAGTAGCCTAGGGATAATTGATGGAGAAACCTAATATATGAATATTTATGTGTCTACGAAGGTCAGATGTTATATACCTCGATCTCCCTCATCAGTGCCCTACAATTAAATGTTTTGGTACAATACAATTAATAAACAATCAGTTCCATAATGAAATTATCGTAATAAAGTATGTAATAAAAAATTAAATGGTTATTTTAGTGTCCATGACCAAATTTAATCATCCATAAAATTAAAAAATCCAAGACAATATCCATTATTTAACACATTTATTTCATTTCAGGCTCCCAAAACCAGGTGGCATGATTACCCCTTTAAGGGTGGTTATATTTAATGTAGTTTGAAGAAACCTCAATAGATGTGGTTTAGGTAGAGGTTTAAAATCTCTAACCTAGCTAGTGATCTATTTCGGCATCACATGAATGGACCAATCAACTAATTTAATACATTGATTAATTTTATGAGAAACATAATGGCGGTCTAACATGTATCATAATTGTGATAATACACTAAGAGAAAAGGTCCTAGGGAAATGGTATAAACCACATTCTATATAATTTTAGAGGAACACTCATCCAATATCATCATTCGATTTAGAGAAGAAAGACAAAAAATGAGAAATTGATTAATTTGTGATGGTTATCCAACATGAAACACAATAAATGCATCAGGTCTTAGAAGGATTAGTGGGATAAAATCCAAGTTTGGGGAATGGGAGAAGATTTTAAAATGGGAGGAGCTTCCAGAGAATGAAGGAATTGAATATTTTTTTATTTATGAATAAGGGAGGGAAAATGGAATTTCACCCTTTAATAATGTGTTTCACGGTTTGGCAGCAATGTTAAACAAACAGTATTCCATCAATTCGATAGTCACTTTCCAAAGTCACCCCTCACATAGTCTAGGCACATGGTTATACAAACCATGCATAACCCATTGAAAATCCTTCAAAAACATTTAAAAAACTATTTTCATGACTATGCATTCTAGAGTGAATGGTTTGAAAAACCATGAAACATCCTCCATGTAATAATGGTTTAAGGTGTATGATTGGAAATAACCAGGATCCAGCCATGTACCTTAGCTGTTCATCCCAATTTTTGTAGCTCTATTCTCAGTTCAATCCCCAGAAACTCCTAAAACCATTGTTAACTCAATAGTAATTGATATTTTAATTTTACTAAATAATTTTTCTTAAATTAAATAGTTACATACATTAGATAAAAACTAGTGTGTTAAATCCTCCCCCACCTAAAACAACTCGTCCCCAAGATTCCCTTCTATGGGTAGTAAAATATCTTCTGGGAATATCCCTTTCCACTGGTAACGTATGTCATCCTCTCTCTCCCAGGTCTCATCTTATACACAGATGTTATTTCATAGTACCTGAACTAATTGGAAAAATCATCCTCTTTTATCCCCCATGTTCTGGTCCATGATATATATAAGGTATCCTTAATAGAATAATCAATATTAAATTCTACCTCATCAAGCACAAAAACATGAGATCGTTCAGAGTGGTAATGGAATATCTAGGAAATTTTAAACACGTCATATATTGATTTATATATTTAAATATGATCAATCCTATAATTTCATTATCTATATTTTTCTAAATGTTTAAAATGTCCATCAAAACAAGGATATATCTTGCATTACCTCATTATCTATTGATTCCCCAGTCTAGTTGAAACAAGTAAGAATACCCAATTACCGACCACGAAATCTGGAGATCATTGATAGTGATCAAAATAAAAATTCTTCCAAAATAGAGCTATATAAATTCACTTCCTGATACTATAATTCTTCTTTAATGTATAACAAATTAGTCAAGGTCCGTGTAGTGATTCCTCCCTTACCTCAAACCAGTATAGAAGTGATTGGCTTGGATTACCATATTGGTCCTTATACAGATCCATCTGTATAGTCACATGAATGATTCTTTTTATATGAGAATTTGTCTAGAGGTATATGTTTCTCCCATGAACCACCTAAATCTTGTACATGTTATCTAGGAATTTTCATCAGCACTCGTATTTTATAATGGTACTTCCCATCGGTACGAGGGTGGTATGTTGTACTAAAAAGTATTTATGTACCTAATACTCTCTAAAATGATTTTTATATCAAATATGTAAAACAAGGATATAGTTATGATATAAAAATATATTGAACTCTTTTAATTAATATATTATATCAGATATAGATCCTACCGAGATCATCATAAACGGTCTCTCTTGTGGGTAAAAATGGAGGGACCTTTGCCTGCCAATCAATGATCACCCATATTTCATCATTGCCTCAAGGGGATCATGGTAAGCCAATCACAATATCTGTATTTATGAAACCCCATTTCCACTTAGGAATGGGAAAACATTAGAATCCCTGGCAGTAACTAGTGTTCCAACATTACCTACTAACATGTGGAACTCCTATTAAAAATGAAATCTATTTCCTTTTTCATACCAGGACACCAAGATTAGAAACTTAAAAAAAATTATTCCCATGGTTTAATTACCAAGTAGGTGCATGAGAATATCAAATTAATTCATCTTTGATGTCTATTGGAACAAATATCATTATATGGATGTGAAAGACCTCATCATCATCAATGATCTATCTAGGGGACATGTCGTCACTTGAAATATTCTCCCTATGGAATAGGACATTGGTATCCGATAACAGACTCATATTTTCTATATCAAGAAGTAAATATTTAACTAATAACGATTCAAGTAATGGCTTTATTTGATTTTATTTAACATTAAAATTCATCTCAAAGAATATACCTATAAAATTCCACTCCCATATTTCATTTATCGTTGCTTGAGTGTACGTTTTCCTTCTCATTGAATCAATTACAACATTTCCATTAATATTCATATAAAAAATATCAATGTTAATGGATAATAGGTGTTCAAACAAACTATTGTTCCATATATTTACATCACGGTGTATGAATATGTCTTTAATGATTTTGTGATATCTAAATTTCAAAAATACTTTCCTAGGATGTAATACCTCTAACAACTCATGTTCTGAACTATAGTTTCTAACTCTATATCATACATGAGGAAATTCCTCCCATGTTGAATCAAATAACAGGACTCATATTCCATGAATCTCTTTTTTCATCTTAAATTATAATAGATTGATTATTGATACATAATAATTGACAATATTGATCCTTTACATCCTGGGAAGAATCAAGATCATCTCCAAATTAAGTCATCCTTTCAGTTCCAAAAATATAATTTCAAATTATTTAGACCATATAAATTTGATTCCAATATTTTTCAATCCCGTGAGAGGTGATTATAGGAATTAATTTTTTTTAATAAATATCATGTAATAGCCATGGAAACCCAAGAAAATGTGTATCTCAAAAACATTCTTCAGATTCTCTCGAGTAACTAAAATTATCACCTTCTCTTAGTCAACAAAAACTTCCACCTCTAAAATAAAATGAACCATGAAGTGAACCTTGTCATTCCAAAACCGTCCCTTGTTGATATTACTGTGGATATGGTTCTATCTTTGTGTAGTGAGAACTATATGAAGATTTTTTACATGTTTGGGTCAATAATTAAAATACACTATGAAATCATCGATGAAGAGTACCTTAAATGAACCAAATACGGGTGGAAAAACCAATTCATGAAATCCATTTAAATAACTTGCAAGGTTTTCAAACTAAATACATAACTAGATACTAATTAACGTCATGAATATTATAAAATGTTTTATGAGGTATTTTGGAATATCTAACATGTTTTTAGTGATAAAATGACCTCAAATAAATTATTTGGAAAACATGACCTCCCTAGAGACAGTCAGAAAAAATTTACATATGATTTAGTTAATACCAGTTGTTCAATGTATTTCAGTTCAATATCTAGTGATCCACAAAAAACCTGAGGGTCCCATCCAACTTCTTAGTGAAAATAAAATGATACCATAATGAGAAGTGTTGGGTAACATAATACCATTAGTTTTCATGTTGGTTAGCTTCCTCCTGAACAAAATCAACTTAATAGTGGATATCTTATAAAGAATAACATACATTGGGGCTACTAAAAGAACTATATCAATAGTTAAATCAACAACTCTCTTATGAAGAAATATAGAATATTCATAAGGTAAAACTTCAATGAAATTATCTACAATAAAGGATAAATGGACCTATCAAATTCCCTAATCATCTATTTCATATCAATAAAATGGGTCTATCACTCCACCCAATACATGATTCCTTGGAACATCTCTAATTTTCTAACCAAACTATTACCCTTGTGTACATAAGTACCACCATATTGTGATGTAGAGGACATTTCATGGTGATATAAATTAAAATGATAATGGTAGGGTACCAACCCTTCCATCCCATTAAATATGTAAAAACCCATCATCTTAGGGATGATTATGTCCAATTAGAATTGATGGATTTCAATATTTTGAATAAACTTCTTACATTTATGCACACTTTCTGAACGCACTCCCAATGGAGTATCAAGCATCATTACTCTACAAAAATACTCGATTTCATGTCTAAGACATTTTATAATAGATAATGATTTAACGTAGTGGGTTTGTCATGTATCAAATATAAATGTTAATAAGGTATATTACAAAAAATTAAACCCTAAAACTATGTATCATCTGATACTTTTATCCCCTGATTTAGTTTTCACTACAAAAATCTGGACTAATCCATATCCCTGAGATATAACCTTACTTCCTTGAGTAGGCCCACTCTGCTGGTAATGTACCACTAGTACATTCTGCCCTCATCCATGACTACACTCATAGCCTAATTAGAGAATAAAACATCAACTCCCAACCTGACTCAAAGCTACCAATCATGATCAACTACTTTAAGTCATTGTAGATAATATCTCACTTTCCCTGGGATGGAAGTTTATGCAAAAGAAATGTAAATGACATATCCGGTCATAGAGTCATTAGTAATTGGGACCCTCTCACACTAAGGATTCATGTCCCCCTACATTACACACTAAGAAAGACAACAAAACATCCAAAACATGTACTCTGAATGGTACTTCCCTTGTGATAGGTCTCAAAGAAAACCTTTCATCCACACAAAACATAACCACTGGGGTGAGAATAAGAACAACTCTGATCTATGCTTTCAGTTTCCCTCAGGTTATGTTTAGTAATGAAATCCTAGTTTACTATTTTCGACACAATTTTCAACCAAAAAATGATCACATGATATTTAATATAATACCTGAGGCCTTTCTCAATGGGAGTACCCTAGATATATTTTCAGTTGTATGGATAGGTGTAATTTTCTAAATCAATGTGAGGTGAGATGAATAATCCATCACAAACATAGTACCTCGATCTTGGTTCATAAACTCACTATCATGATCTTCCATCAATGTCTCAAGGAACATGTAATCATAGAATATTGATTGTAAATCCATCCTCATCATTTATTGGTGTTCATATTCATGATTTTCGATATCCCACTAATTTGTTTTGGATATAATAATTAAATACATCATGATATTGAAAAAACTATCTGGATTCTTCTCTAGATGATAAAAGATAGATAAAATGGTCCCAATATATTGTTCAGTAGTCATGGGGCCACCACCCCTTGAGAAATTAGGAGGTTGTTGCTACTGAAACCCTCACATAAACACTTCCATAGAAGTGGCAGGTAACATTGATCACTATAATTTCTACAAATGTCATAGGAATCATTCTCAATACTTTGAATATTCACTCATGGAGGTAATAAAATGTGGTGCCAAAGGTGAAACTACATTAGGTAGCATTGATGGCTCATGGACTACCTCCTACAAAGAATGGACATCAACACCCCTTGGGAACATAACTCAAGGTCATCTTGGTTTCATGTAACTAAAAATTACCCCCACATTCATCATATATTATTTTATAAAAAAATACAATCGATATAAAATAATATATGAAAAATTCATCCAATATGAAAGTCACACCCCAATTTATTATCCTACATCATTTTCTGGGAGACATATTAGACCATTAAGAATCCTAAGAGACACCTCATACTACCCACTACTAAGGTTAATTCTAAGTCATGTTTTTTTTAGTTAGGGGTCCTGGTATTTGATTTTTTTAATTGAATATTATATTGGAAACCCTATTTTATGTTCTAATTTTCATACCCACTTAATGGAGGATATATTATAATTTAGGATATATCAATTTATGATTTAATATCCCATACCAGTAAAATGAATTACCACTCCAAATTTATAGAAGTAGATGGTTTATAAATTACAACTCATAAATCATGTAACATTATCCAAACCTTTAAACTGCATAATGGAATATAATAGGTAATATAATTTGATTTGACTAGGGAAATCATAATTCCCAATTTATATAGGAACATGATCTATTAAAATTTAAATTTAAATTCAGGTATTGAAATAACTATCATTTTTTTCAATGTAACCATTGATTCACACCTAAAAAATGGGTTAATTGTTTATTTAAGGTTCCATAATTTAGATATACGTCAATACAAAGTTTACGTTGATTATGATACATTAATAAAAGATTATTTAATTATTTTTTATGCTGAAATGTCATTTACATATCAAATATATCACTAAATGAATGTAGAAAAATTATCATGAAATCTGGAAATGACAACTACATGGCATGGAATATATGTGGAATATAAATCTGTAAGGAGGCTATAATAAATCATGGTCAATTACTCCTTAACATACCAGGATAAGGGTAATATTGAACTGGTAATAATAATAATCAACACAATTCCTCATGTGTGTCACCCAATTGTGAAATCACTACCTCTGTAACCTGCAAAATCGAGAACAGAATGTCCCATCATTGGAAATCTGTATTTTTTACAAATTTGGGTTACTAATCCGAGGAAATGTCTCCTTTAATAATTATATTAAATCGTAACCTCTTTTCATCCAACCTAAATCCATTATACAAAGAAAAAAAGATACATCTGATACCAATTTCTATCGTCTCAGGCCTGATTCGCTAATAAATAAAAGAACATGGTAGGTCACATGGCCTAAAAAACATCCACATACACTAGAAGATTGTGACTAGAATTGATAGTCTAAGGTTTTCAAGTGGGGTGACTATTCTCCCGTGATAATATTATTACATCAATAATGATAAATGAATAAATAGAGAAAATATATTAATAAAAACTATGTAGCCGATGTAAATAATCTAAATAATAGTATTAATAAATACAAAAGATAAATCATTTGAAAAATAATGGGTATGTCTTGGAGCTATTGAAAAATTCAGGCATACATTGAAGAAAAAAAACAAACATACATGAAATAAAAATAACTGAAAAAAACACAATGGATTTCCATAATATCATTACGAGCCAAGGATCTTTATATTGCTCCTCAATCCCCATGTTAGATTCCAATTTGTTATCCAGGATTGGGAACTTTCCATTGTCCCTTCAGATATCCAGGATCTTGATTCGGATAACAATTAATTCCCCGCATTGGTTTTGAGATATTCCCAGTATTCCACCACCAATGGCGTCTATAGAAAATATAACCTGTGTATAAAATGATAAATATTGGAATGTCAAATATGTATTGTTGTAACATTAATAGATGATATTAATATGTCCCTGAAGAAATGTTGTAATTATGAGTAAGAAAATAAAGTATGATTATCTATACATAAAGGTAAGGTATAAAAGTAACTACTAATTAAGGAATGTTACACATATGTATGGAAGAGTATCAAACCTTTAGGATCCAATAACCATGTCGTTTGTCCAAGGCATGCTCTTCAAAGCCAATGAACTCATCCAATGTAACTCAGAATATTTTAGACCTACATAATATAAAAACTGAGGGCCCATCCATAAGTCATCCTAATATATGAATATATATTTTATATATGGAGGTCATAGGTGGCATACCTATACACCCTCTCTAGTGACATACCATAAACAATATCAGTTACATACCATTAATCAATAGCTAGTTCCATACAAAAATATCCATAATCAAGAAGGTAACGTGATATTCTTTGGTTATGTTAATTTCTAAAATAAATTATCCATAAAAATTCACAATCCAATACAATATCCATTTCATTAACCAAATTAATTTATATAAGGATTCCATAGCTGGTTGTTATGATCACACCGTTAATGGTGTTTTTATTTCTGGATTTTGAACAATCTCACCACATAGTTGATTGATGTTGAGGTTTAAAACCTCCAAAAAATTCAATATGATAATTGGTCATCACATTTATTGACTAAAATATTGATTAATGACATTGATTAATTTTTGGAGCAATTTTTGGAAGGTCCCACAAGAGGAACTATTGTGATAAATCTATAGGGGAAAAGAACCTAGGGAAAAGGTATATACCACCAATAGTATTGAGGTTTGGGTATTTTGCATTGTTGACATTAAATTTTTACTAGAATAATAAAAAAAGAGAAATAGAAAAATTCCAATTGGTGATCCAACATGATAGATTACACTTGATCATGACGTTTGATGGAGAATAGGGATAAAATCCCAACTTGGGGCATGGGATAAACTCTTCATTCGGGAGGATGTGCAATAGAATGAAGGAGAATAAGGGATTTTAGATCATATATGAAAGGGCGGAAATATAATTTTAACATTTAAAAATGGGTCACATGATTTGGATACATGGTTGGAAAAACAATGCAGTGAACTTACGATGTCTATTGTCTAAAGGAACCCTTCACCTGAGATAGGTGCATGGTTAAACTAAATATGTAGAGCCCATGGAAAAACCTCTACAACATTTCTGAAACACTTTTCTTCGTGTTGATATAAATGGTTCAGAGTTTGATAACAATGAGACAACCTCATAGGATACAAAGTTTTAGGATCACAGTTTGAACTAACCAAGCACTAACTGTACGCCTCAACTATTCTTCCAAAAAACAATTACTGCTCCATGCTCTAAAGAACAACCAAACTCTCTAGAAACCATACTTAACCCACTAGGTATTCATATTTTGATGAAAACAAGTATTTAAAATTGAGATAAAATGTTCCATGGCTTAGAAAAAAACAAGTATGTTATACTATATCACCTTATAATGAATTGGATTATGTTTATATCACATGATATATTTAGGCATGGACCTAATGAGTCAGTTCACAAAATCATTTGAAAAATTTGTTTTCTCACATATTTATGTGGGGACAAAATGACTTTGTTCACATAGGAATGGGAATAATGGATATTATCAAAATAGTTTTCCAATACTAATGGTTTGGATGAATTTCAATCTTTTTTCAATTCAAGCAACGTTTTAAATATGATTTTCATTTTCTTGATATTACATGTTTTCATGATTACCCCTTATTTTTTATTCACTTCATACTTTTATACCATGATCATCTATTTTATGGTTGTTAATGTGTATTTTGAGCAACATCATAAATATAATTCTTCCATAATGATAATGTTAAAATATTTTTTCAGTCAATAATGTTTTATGAATATAATATATGATCTCATTATCCATAATTAATATATTTATATCCTTCTTATATTCTCTTTCATATTTATGAAATGGAATATTATGATACTTTTTTTGTGTACTGAGTGTCTAGGATCATCCCTCACATATATTTTTGCTCCTTGGGTAATGAAGAAAATTATATCAAGAGATATATCTAGAATACATGATATATAGTAATGGTTTTTTATTTTTTTCATGTATTATAAAATAAGTTGTTAGTGTCGGTTATTTTAAATACATTAAACCTTATGGTATTTATGTTTTGTGGTTGTTTGTGATATGTATTATTTAAATAATGATATTGTATTTTTATATGTGTAATGTATTTAATTTATATCATTACATACGATACACCAAAATAATCTATTATATTTTCAAACCTAATATAATGGGGAATTTAAAACTCCAATATTTTATATTTATTCCATTAAAAAATTTGAGGTATTTATAGCATGATTAACGCAATACCTTGAGTCTAAATGAACAAAAATATTTTAAAACATTACAAAACCTAACCCTTGGATTTGTGGGAATGAATAGTATTTATAATGTTATGGAAAGTACATAGAAATTTTTTCCATATTTATAATATATGGATTAATGCCTATGAAATAATAATTAATTTTTTAAATAAAATTCGACCATTATTAAAAGACATATATTTCAAAAAAATATTATATTACTCTTAAAATAAGTTATTTGTATCTATTTGTCAATATTAAAAATTATTTTCTTTAAATTTAATAAGAACGCATGAGTAATAAGTCATAGAGTAGTTATGAAATTCTTATGAAAGATGATAAATTCATTTAAAAGTGAAATGAGTCATTTTCTGGAAACTATTTTTATGTGTGAAATGTATTTTCGAATTAATAAATAAGATAAGTACTCATACATTACATATATTAAGAAAAATATATAGATTAAATGTTATATAAAATATTTTAAAATTCATCTAATAATTTCTACAAGGAATGGAGTGAATCTGAACTCTATTTTAGGCAACAAAAATGCATGTTTCTAAAAAATTGTTTTTGTTGCAGTTTGAGAATTTTTCATAAAATTAATTTCATCCAGATAAAAAATTTAATATAATAAAATGGATATCATATTTTTAATTATAATGTTAATTTTTTTTAAATTATTCCACTTCAAATTGTTTATAAATAATATTAGAAATAGTATAAATTATTTTACAGGGTGAAGGATGAAATGACATGACTGTGGGATAAACTAAGAGATAATAGTATAAATTCCATATAGAATAGTCTAAATCATTATTTCTAATTATATATAGAAAATATATTATATAAAATCATAGTTAATGTCTATTGGGATCCATTTCCATAGGAATGTGATGTTGTAGTAGTTAAATATTTTAAGTAATTATGTGTTCCCCTTCCCTCACTTGTAAAAGCACACCTCCTCTCCTCTATTGTTCAAAAAACATTATATATCATCTAATACCTACCCAAAAAACCGTTTAATTTTCCTTTAATTCATTATTCATCATCATTTCTTACCATAATACCCCCACTAAAATGGATTAAGGTGTAATATAGAGGATGACTCTCAAAGAAAATTTAATTTCCTTACGTGACTCTATCAAATTTTATGTCTTCTTATACATCCTCTAGATCTTTTTTTCATCATAAATTATGAAATATATTTTTATATATGTACTAAGATAATATTATGATCATGGGAAATTCATTTTCACCCTTTTTTATATAATATGGGAATGTGAATTTGGGATCATTCATATGTTTGGACTATAAACTCCACCCAGTGATATGATTTATTTTCCATCAGCATCTATCATTGATTGTTATAATGATGTATTTACTAAATATATATGTTATATATGATATATATGATATAATTATTATTATTTATTGAGAATATATTATTTACCATTATATTTTTCTTTTAATTTGAAAATGAAACCGATTTTTATATACGTATGAACTATTGTATCCATGAATGGTGTCATTTATTTTTTAATCTATTACTTTTATATACTATATAAATACATATATAATAAATATATAATATATTTATATCATTATTAACATTATTAAGGATATGGAACCATAATAAAGATAAAATGACCACAACTACCAATCTGAAACATATAAAAAAGAATAAGTTAACACAAAAAATGATGATGATAATGAAAGATTATAAATTAATGGGTGAAAATATAACATACCATCATGGGTAAACAAAAAATTCCACATGAGATGATCCATCAAAGAGGTTATTTACAACAAATATTTCGAAAAAATCATTAAATATAAAAATAATAATAAATTCAACTAGAGTACAAAGTAGAAGAAAGTGATATATCCAATATCCATACAACCCGATCCAAACTAGAAAAAAAACAATGTATAAAAAAATTAAAAAGTATCCATATGAAAAAATTTCACTATATAATAATCCTACTATAACATGTAATATTACATGATATGTTGGTAGGCTACCCGCTTCTCTTCCCGTTACCAAGATCTTTTAACATAACATCTAAACCACCCAAATGAAAAAAAGTAGGATTTGAGAAAAATGACCATTAAGATAACACCACCGAATCTATATAATCTAAGGACACAAGATTTTTTTACATTTAAGTAACCAAACTTTTGTTTAATAAATAAAATATTACACAGAAAATATGCCCAAAGACTGTATTCTTGTATGGCCTTTGGAAACTACGAACACATTCTTCTAATTTGGTGAATGATCATCACCATTTCCCATTACGATATTCCCCTTTAGTTTTCGTACCTAAAACCATTCCTTATATCCCTGGAAAAAAACATATGAAAATGGTGATCTTGATTACTTAATAAGGGAATACAAGGAAAATATCAAACAAAACATGAACATAACAACGTAAAAAAATGATCAAATTTTTTGAAAATAAATCCATTTGTAAAATATATAATAATAATGAGTCATGAAATAAATCTTGGAAGTTCATATGGAACAAATCATAGAGGAACATAATCTATGAAAAAATAGCATTGAATTAAAACATGTAATTATGGAAAACACATAATATAAGAAAATAATTTCCTTATTATCCAACGCTTATTTCCAAGACCATCATACTGGAAAAGTCATATACTATACTGAGTTCACTCCTCGTTACAACCCTTTATTACCGAACCCAGTTAATTTTTCCATTTATATCTTGTGTTACTAAATTGAGATAATTTTTTGTTTTACTCTCGTCTATCACAATATTATATAAATCATTACCCAATGAATTAGAGGAAGATATAGGTCCCACCAATCTCATAATTCAATCATTATTGTGTGTTCCATAAAAACATAAATAATTCATAATAACACAAGGAATAAAATGGTTTGATTTTTTAAATCATTATTCCATTACATAATCCATGTAAAATAAATGGATTTTCTATATATCATTCCATCATAAACACAATCAAACCATAGGAACAATAGGGATAGAATAATTGAAACATAACCCAATTAAATAATTCCATTGTAGATGGAAAATATTTTTAATAGAAAATTAAAAATTAATTCATGAGGAAAATATCCTTTCTTATTCATTACAAAATTCTTATCTAACAATTACTTTCAATTTTAAAAGAAAAGAATATATTTAATAAAGCATGAAATCTTATAAAGGATGTTTCTTGAAAATAAGGACTTATTAAATCATAAAAACCCATTTAATTAATATTAGTTAAAAGAATAAATTCTTCTTGTACTATTGTAGGGAATTCAAAAAACATCGTATTGAAAATGAAAAAAGATTCCTTTCATAACATTTAGTAAAAATAAAAAAATGGGTAAAATTATCTTTATATATTTTTATAAGGATAGAAATATTATTTTGGAATAAAAATTTGGGAAACATATTCATGGACGATAAATATATCCCTATATATTCTTATATAAAAACAATCTTTGATAATAATGTGACCCCAAAATTATCCCTTTCCATAGGACTGGGTTCCTTCGTACGTGTCTGAACCTCTTCTTCATTGATGATCCCCCTTGGTATCTCCTTTAAAAAGAACTAGATTTAGACTTTTGAGAAATACAACACATCTTGAATATAAATAAATTTGATCAGAAGGGAAAATGGAAGGTGATAGCTGATCCTGAAGGCCTAAATTAACATGAAGTTGTGACAGAGGATGTTCCCTTTTTTAATTATGGTGAGGGGCATTTTTCAAATCTCAAAAATTATTAATTTATAAAAAATACAACCACATAAAAACACCTCAAATATGTCATATCCTTGAAGATGAGATGAAATACAGTTTTAATATCATCACACAATAAATTTTATGCAATTTTTTCATTCAATTTAAACCCTATATTTTTTATAAATAGTTACTTCTTCTATTTTATTTTTAACAAATATTACAATATTTAAAGTGTGAAATATTTACTTATTTGAAATCAATTATACAATAAATGAATAATTTATAATATTTTCAAACATATCATATTATTATAAATTTTTTAATTTTTTATGATTTTTAAATAATTTAAAAATACATTATTTTAATAAAATATCAATAGTGCCTATTTTGGCACTACTCAATTTGTTGATTTTTTTAAAAAGATGTTTCCCTCAAACAAAATATTTTATTATATCCCTAAGTGGTGAAATTCATCTATAAAATTAATTTTATATATTAATTATCCCAAATTATATTTATTTAAATAATTTTAATAAAAATAATTTTATATTTCCATTAACAAAATAATTACTACATTAGTATTGGGTAATAATTTAATAAACATAATTTTTGAATAAAAAAAATTAAAGACCATGAAAAATAAAAAATCTTCTATATTTCATAATAATACATATACTAAAATTTATATTCTGTAAAATCCCACATTAAAATATATATATATATTAAAATAGGAATGTAATAGATTTAACATCACATTATATAAAATATTATAGGTGTCATAATATTTTCTCAATGGAAAAAACTGGTCAAAAACTAGTAAATTGGATTAATATGTTCTATAGGTACACAATGAGAATGATTTGGTCAAGTTTTACTTTCTTTTAATGGTTATTATAATTTTCATAATTTATTTTGATTATTTATCGATTAAATAATTTCGACATCATCAATGCATATTCTTTTAAGGTCATTATTTATTTACTAAAAATTAAAAATAAATTACCATGATAGATTAAAAAAATTTATCTTTAAAATGATTATTTTACTCTAAATTTTAATTTCATTACATTATACTAAAATTGATATACTTATTAAAATTCGAGTTAGACATATTTTACTTTTCATTAAATGAAATATATTAAATGTCATGATCTCATCCAAGTGGCTTTAAAGTATACCATTTCAACCCATAGATGATTTAGGTCGAAACATAGTCATCCAGTGATATTAGTACAACTGTAACGGTAATTTAATAATATTATATTTACTGTTAATTAACAAATTTACTTTTTACCGTATTAATAAAAATTACTGATGTTACAACTCATAGTGACAAAAAATAATGAAATTTATTTACATAATTTGGACATAAAAATTAAAAATATTGAATTAATTTTTAAAAAATCAATACATATATGTTTTAGTAATTAATGGAAAATTATTCCCATTATCCGAATGAGAAAACAGTTTTTAAAAGATAAAACATTGTAAAACATTTAAATGTATTTACATCAAAATTCTATGTAAAATTAATTATATTGAAATAAATTATTTTAAATAATAAAAACATAATCTATTTATATTATAAAACCATTAAATAATATAAATAAACAATATAAATTATTTTGATTAATTTGTTTTAAAAAATAAAATTTAGTATATTTTTACTATTCATCAAACTTGTAACATATAAGAAAAATATAAAAAATTCATCCAAAGTAAATATTTATATTCCAATTCCAAATAATAATAATATTTTTTCAAATATAATATAACAATGTGTTCTAAAATTAATTTCTAATAGGTTTTTCCTCAAAATGTGGCAAAACTACATTTTTTCTGAAAAATACAACTTTTATCTGAAAAAATAATTTTTTCTTATATAATATCTATAAAAATTATAATATAAATTTTAAACAATATATTAAATATATTAAATAAATTTTAAATTAAAAAATTCATATAGGGTGATTTTATTATTTTACAAACTCGGTTATTTTAATTTAAACAATTTTTCATTAAAAAGGTAATATTGTTCATACTCGCCATTATAATGACTAGGTTATAAGGTAACATAATAATGCTTAGTATTTCTCTTAAACATGGTATTGAGAGAACATAATTCTATCAAAAAAATGAGAAATTGGGTGTAAGACAAGCAAATCATAATGTTTCGTATACCACAAGATATGTATCTATTACGTATAATGCAATCTTGTCTAGGTGTAGCACACAATAGGAGACATCAATTAAATCTATCTCATAAAAATATTAGGATGTTACATTCTACCACCGTATATTAATTTTTTCAATTGAAATTCATTGGGATATAAATTAATTAATAGTTGAACATTTTTTTCATAGAAACCCACCTAAAAAAAGGGATTGAAAAACATCATTTTAAAAGGGAATGTGAGAAACATAATGGTCACACAAAATCAAACATAAATAGGTGGACATATAGGATAATATTGGTGGAATGTCAAAACATGGATAAGGAAGAGAAATATGACTATCACATTTTGAAGGAGAGCGATAGAGAATAAGGATAAGAGAAAGTTAATAATCCAAAACCCTTAAATTTGTGTTGATATAAGGGTCCATTTGATTCATTGGAAATGAAGGTACTAGGATAATTTTTTTTTCAGAAGATACTTTACCTAGAGGTGAATAATGTGATGAAATAATTATTCGATTATCTATAATCTCATGCTTTCCTTGTGCCTTGATCAATTTCCACTTCATCTCATATTTCAAGAAATGAAGTTGAATTTTTCATTTCTGAAGCGTTATCATATCATGAGATCCATAAATAGGATGATAGGTAATTCTATCTATATAAAAAAAATTGAACATGTTATCAAATAGGCATAAGTCCACCTTTTGGTGAGATTCTAAAAAAAACACATCTGATGTTTAACATCAAATTTATATAAATTTATAACCTTATAATCCTACGAAATGATAAAAATCCAAAACATTAGATATAGGTTCACTAACATGGATTAACATTTATCCCCCATATATCACATGTTTTATCTTGTTGGTCACATTTCAAACAGGTCAATGCCTTCATCATGTATTTTCTTAAAACATGGTAATAATATTAATTATAAAAGAATCATAGTGAAAACATGCATGCTTTAAAAAATTAACACTTTCCACCTAACATAAATCTCAAAAATTTAATATACAAAATCCATGATATCAGAAATCAATATATCACTATATCAGTCCTGAGTTCATTAATACTGTAAAAAAATCTCTCTATTTCAGTATCCAAAGATTATGCACATATTAAGGGTTATCCTTCACTTAATGTTTTTTCAAAATTTTCTTAATAACTTTTCATGGTTACCAATACCATTAAACACATACACTAAAATACATAAGGAAAAACAATAGCTTAAAAATACATAAATTTTTTTATATTACATAATACAATAAACTTACTTATACAAAATTATTGCGGATAACCTTGAAATCATTCCACTATCCATTAACCATGCTTCATCCTTTTACTCCTTAAAACATATTTTATCTCACATATCATTCATATTCTCTTCATAATCAAAATTATAACAATTATTCATACGCACTTTCTGATTATCTTCATGATCTTTCCCCGTAGAAAAATGATTTGCACAATTCCCTTAAATTCCACATTCATAACATTAAATTATCATTGATTCCTTAGCAATACCATTGTCCTTGTCCATTTTGTTATCTATACTATTTCATTTAAATTACTTACTTTGTGTCCTTATTTTACCCACCCAAATCAAATTCCATTTCCATTTAAACATTCTCCATGATTCCTCTTCACACATGATTTACATCAAGAAAAGTGAACATTCGTTCTGATGTGGTCACTATGAAACTACATCATTCATTTATTAGGTGGGTTAGGATACACACACAAGTTGAGATTATTAGTCATATAATGATATTTTGGATTAGGTATAATGTCTATTTTCTACATTACAACTCCAATATCATTGGGTTTCTCGTGAGGAATATCAATACATTGGCCGTCATATTCTCCATTAACATGAATACTCCTATTTCTACACATTTTAAAATACTCAAAAAAGTGTGAGGGAAAATAATAATACTGGAAAACCATATATTTAAGGGAATTTATTTTCAACCTATAACATCTTAAGTTCAATCCTATGTTATCCATTATCATTACCAAAATTCTAGTATTTTAAACTATACATATAATTAATCATAAAGAAATCCCAAAACATATCCTTAGAAATATTTATCAGAATATCACTAATATTTACACATATTATACTCAAAATATTGACTAAAACATCATACTGATACCAACCCTAAAGACCCATGTTTGAAATGAACTAACATTAAATTACTTTTATGGAATACTCACTAATTTAAACAATTAAACTCCCAAATACCATATTAGTTGAGTGCCTTTGGAATCTAGAATTACATTCATCGAATTTATTGAATGATATTCAAAAACTCTAATATATATATATCCCCCTTTTGTTTTCCAACATAAAACCATTCATTATATCTAGGGGAAATGAAATCATATGGAAAGGGTGACCTTAGATGTTCAGTAAGGGTAAACAAGTGAAAATAACAAATTTAACATGAACATAAGAATGTAAAAAAACGAATATATCTATTGATTATCATACTATGTATAACATATATCATGATCTTTAGTCATGAAATAAATATTGGTATTTAAAAAAGGAAAAAATCATAAAGCAACATGAGACCTAATAAAATTGAATTAGAATACGACTTGGAATTGTGGAAAACACATAATAATTGATAATAATTTCCACATTATCCAAGGAACATTTCTATGAACATCATAGTGGAAAATTTCCGTTACTAAACTGTGTTCACACTTGATTCATGCCCTGTATTATTCAACCGGGTTTATATACCATTCCAGTCATGTATTACTAAAATGTGAAAATTTCCCATTCCATTCATTTCTGTCTCATGAGATAAAAATATTTTTCTAATGCATTGGAGGGAGATATTGGTCTCACCCATATCATAATAAAAATCATTTATACTTGTGGACAAAAACCTGAATCATTTTTTATATCCAAAGGAATAATATGGTTTTATTTAATCATCATTCCAACATAACATAAATCATTAAAAACAAATGTATTTCATAAATAACATTCCATCATAAACCAAGTCAATCCATTGGAATAAAACGTATATTATTCATGAAACATAACCATATTAAATAATTCCATCATAAATAGGAAATAATTTTTAATTAACACTTGAAATTAATTCCTGAGAAAAATATCCTTTATTCTATAAAAACACTTTATTCTATCAAAATTTCAATCAATTTTTAATGAAAATATTTTTTTTTTAATAATCTTAAAATCTTGTAAAGGAAGCTTCATGGGAAAAAAGCATTATGAAAACATAAGAATATGTTCATGTTGTACATGTTAGAAGAATATGATCTTCTCATTACATTGTTGGAATTTCAAAAAGAATATTATATTGAAAAAGGAAAAACATAACATTAATTTAATTTACTAAAAATTCACCAATTTTTATAATTTACATTAAAAAATTACAGACAGATGAGAATAATATTTTGTAATACATATTTAGGAAACATAAAAATATATTATAAATATAACCAAAATATACTTATTTATAATAAATCTCAGAGAATAGTGAGATTGAAAAAGTATCGTTTACCTTAGGTCTGGGATCCTTTGAATGTTCGAAACCACATCTTTTTCAACGAGATCCCTCTCAGTCACCTCTTAAGGGAAGAAGAGTTAGTATTTTGATAAAACTATCACATCTATAATGTTACTATGGAAATGGGTAGGGGATACTAGAGATTGAAGGTGTTAAGTGATGTAAAGTTTTGAGGGAGGGTGTACCCTTTTATAATTGAGGTGACAGGCACTTTTGGAATCTCCAAAAATGTTAATTTATTAAAAATAAAACCAACTAAAAAACCTCAAAAATTCCATTTTTTTGAAGATGATGTAAGATATAATTCAAATATTATCACCTAATAAATTTTAGACATGTTTATCTACAAATTTAAACCATATCCATTTAATTAAAACTAAATTATTCAACATAATTTTTTAATAATTGTATGATATATTTAAATATTAAAAGGTTGGAATATTTACATATTTGATTTAAATAAGACCATAAATGAATAATTTAGAACATTTTACACTATATCATAATTTTTATATTATTTTGTTCAAAAAAATTATGGTTCTTAAAATATTTAAAAAACAATATTTTGATAAACAATCCATAGTGTCAATTGTGAAACAAATCAATTAATTAATTTTAAAAAATATCAAGATACTATTTTATCCTCAAACTAAATATTTGTTAAATCTATATGAGGTTAAATTAATAATTAATTTTATTTTGATGTATTCATTATCAAAATTTTATTTATTTTAAATTTTTGAAAGCATTATTTGATATTTACATTAATATAATAATTACCACATCAGTATTGTGTAATAATTTAATTCAATGGTCTGTTTAATAAAAATAAAAAATTAAATACCATGGTGAAGAAAAATATTATAACTTTTATAAGAGTACTTATTGTCAAATATATCTTCTGTAAAATCCTAAATTAAAAATGTAATATTTATTAAAACATCAATGTGATAACTTTAACATCACATTAAATAAAATATTATAAGTGTAATAATCATTTTCATATGGATCCAAATGGTAAATTACTTATCCCTTGGATGATTTAACTCTATATATACTAGAATAATGATATTTATTCAAGTGTTTGTGTCTTTGAATGGTTATTATAATTTTCATAAAAAAATATTTTATTGAATTTTTGTCAATTAAATAATTTATGCATCATCAACGTATAATCCTTTAATGTCATTATTTATTTCTTGATGAATTACATACAAATTACCAAGATATATAAAATAATTTTTTCTTTAAAATGAGTATTTATAATCAACAATTTATTTTTTATTTCCATATAAAAATGATATAATTAATAAATTTTTGTCAAGACATATTTATCTTTTCTTTAATAAATAAATATCAAATTTCCTAATCCCATCCAAGTAGCTTCCAAAGGATACCATTTCAAATAAAAGATGATTTAGGTTGAAACACACTCAAACAATGATAATAGTATAAGGGATTGGGTAAATTTATAACATTATTTTTAAATTTAATTACATGACTTACCTTTTTACTGTATTAATAAAAATTTCAAAAGATACTATTCATAATGCCCAAAAATAAAAACAAAAGTTATTAAGATAATTTGGACCCAATAATTACAAATATATAATCTATTTTTATAAATTCAAATTAAATAATATGAAATAAATATTTTTGACATTAATCTCATTGTCCGAATGAGAAAATAGGTTTTAAAAGGTAAAACATCTCAAAAGATTGAAATGCTTATACCAAAAAATTTATTAAAAAAATAATTCCAATAACCTAACTTTTATTAAATGATAAAAATATAATATATTAATATTATAAAACATTGAATAATATAAATCAACCATATAATATTTTTCAATGGAAAAAGTTTTTTTTTAAATTTAATATATTTGTATTAATCATAAAAGATGAAACTTATCAGAAAAATATCAAAAATAAATCCATAGTAAATTTTAATATCCAAATTCTAAGGAAGAATATTAATTTTTCAAATATAATATAATAATGTGTTAAAAACATGATTTAAAATAGGTGTTCCCTCAAATGATAGAAAAAATACATTTAAAAAAACATCTTTTCTAAAAAATATTTCATTAGTTTTTATATAGTACCTATAAAACATATAATATGAAATTTACAAAATATATTTAATATATTAAATATATATTTATTTAATAAATTCCAACAAGAGTTATTTTATTATTTTATAAACTCACTTATTTTTATTTAAATAGTTTTTCAAAAGTAATTTAATATATTTATTCCCACCATTATAATGACAATGTTATAAGGTTGAATAATAATATATAGTTGTTCCCTTAAACACAATCTTTCAAGAAATAAATTAAAAAGAAAACATGAAATTGTGTTTAACATAAGATAACCATGGTGGTGTGTGTACCACATGTTATGTTAGTGTTGCGTGTAGTGAAAAATTATCTTGGTGCAGCATACTACCCAAGACATTAGTGAAATATATTTCATAAAAATATCATACTGTTACAATATAAGGCCTAATATCAAGAATTAGATATTTCTATATATTAAAATAAAGTAGTTATATAACAAATTTTCATAAAGCTAACACCATTTATAAATCATTTCTATTGGTTTCCATAAAGTCATTTCATATTCACATATCTAAGAATATGAAAAGTATATGTGATAAAAAAACTAAATCATATACACTCATCAAAAGGTATGAATATAATCACATATCCACAAAATAATCCAGCATAAAAAACTAGAAGACACAACCTCATATGAAAAAATGTGAGGAATAATCAACGACATAATCCATCATGTTATAAAAAATACTAAATCGAAAAGCACTGTGTATTGGACCCTAGACCACGAGAAGATGTACAAGATATAAAATAATTCTAAACTCTCCAATTTTTGGTACTAACCAATATAGAGTCCATCCATAGTCGTATGATTTCACAAAACCAATAAAGTCATTATGATCATTATGGTTGAAAAGTTTGTTCCTGAGGCACCTATGGTTTCCAATGTGCCATGTCTGTCAGTATCAATTTCAAAAAAATCTAAAAAATTATTGATCATGTTCCTAACCAGTACATTGTGGTCCAGTACTTGAAAACCTATTTTTGAATAAATAAAAACATTCAAGTCTTTATTTAAACACTTGGTGTTTTAAAACATATTTTTAAATGATAAAAAACATAAAATTAATCATTCCATGAAATCTTATGAAACTAAATAATTAATTAAATTACCTAAATAACACATTGAAATTTTGTATAAAAAATAAGAAACACCTAGAATAAACAATTTATATAGAACCACCTACATTAGGAATAGATGGTGATTTATCTGCCTTCAACGATAGAAATCAGTGAGGAGTAGTACTAGTCCCCATGGATCTATATCCATAATAAAATCACAAATCCTTTTTAAAGCCCCTTATATTCAAAAAACATAGATATTTTGGTTTCCAATGGATTAGATAATAAGTGATCTAATTAGGATCTATGATGAATCATCAAAACTATATAAAAACACAACATACCATAATTTAATAAACCAATAATGAAGGAAACCATCTGAAAATCATTTGATAAAAGATTATATATCACTGGGGTAGTATTAGGTTGAGAAAAAAATGATATTTATGGGTTTTCAAAGGTTAAAATGTTGTTCTGGGGAATTTTAATTCAATAATTAGAGCATTAAAAGTCCTCAAACAATATTTTCAAGAGATGCCACACGGTTAAGTGTAATTTTGTTCCTTAAAAGTGTTCCATATACATAGGTCCTTTTAGGGTGTCTGTTTTGGTCTCACAATTAATCTATCACCAAGCCAACCATAAATAAATCCTCTACCTTGGGGTGCACTATTTGGAGTGGTGTAATCATGGGTGGGACAATCCATGTCCCCACCTTCTAGTAGACCATTCAAGGATGCATGATTTTATAGAAAAAACCTCATGGTTTTAGCTAACTGTGCACAAACCATGAACTTCCCGAAGGGCTCCCAAAATTTTCTAAAAGTTCAAAAAATTAACCAAAAAGAAATATCACTCCAAAAATTCATAAAAAAGGTTAAATAAGAAGCAATAAGGAAGTAAAAAAACATTAAAATATGTCCACCCAAATATATTTAGGTCATATAATTTACATAAAATATTATAATTTCAAAAGGAGAAAGACATTACTTCATCATCAATGATTCCTTGTCCCACGTCTCATTGAAATCCCATTTGATTACCATTGTACATAGACTAGAGGAAGATTTCTACTATTTAGTGCCTTATCAAATAGATACATAACCTAAATTTTTTTCTCAACAATGGTTATCTCAAGATCAATATCACTATCCCCACATTCAATCACATAAGAAATATCTTGGTGATACCACATTAGTTGCAAAACATGAAACTCATCCTCTATTATACTAAAACAAGACGGTATGTCCAATGAATATTCCACCTTTCCAAGTCACTCCACTATCTCAATAGAAATCTCGATTACAACCTACCATGATCAGTAAATCAACAATGTCTCATGTGAGGTCAAAATCTGAGAGAAACCAAATCACCATCCTCAATCTCTAACAGATTAAAACGACGGTATGCATAAGATATCCAATGGATATGTGTTTTGACCATCCTTCTCTTGATCAAATTCATATTTTTGTCCATATCTTGAATTAATATTGTCACAAACAACAAAAACACTCCCAAGTCTTCCCATCAAAATGTAGATCTACATGGAAATGCATACAACACTTCAAAAAATACCAAATTTAATGAATCCTGATAACTAATGATATAGGTAAATTAAACTAGAGAAAAATAACTATCCCAATATCCCCTAAAATAAACCGGGAATTCTTGAAGCATATCCTCAAGAATATAGAAATATCTCCCTATCTATTCCTATATCCATGGATAATAATCGGTTCCCAATTTCATATAGGAAACAATTGCCTCTTGGATAACTATCTCAAAATTCAATGTGAGTATTGGGTCCCTATAATAAAAAATCACAGTGAGAACCCCATCATGTCTCATAATGTGTTGTATGTACATTTCTCCATGTTGTTACACTTTTTTCGTCTCTTATATCGGTAATAAACGGCCTGATTTCATATATCAGTCAATTATCACCCAAATTGCATCCTTCCCACTAATATATTTTTGGAAAGATAGTATAAATCTCCACATTAAAATCATCCCACATTCATAATATAATGATAAATGGTTGTAAAAAATAGTAGGTATCTAGTAATTCATTTTAATTTCATGAAAAATGAGACACCATGATATGAAATCATCTATAGATCACCGTATTTCTGAGCACCCATGAAAAATTTGGAATTAATGAAACATTATGGTAGCCCCATGGTATACAGACCAACATAAAGAAATGTCTACTATCTATCAACTATTTCCTTAGAGAAATTAGAACAACCAACATGTTATGTATGTACAAACCTCCAAATGGAGATAAATTCTACACACTAGATATAAGCCAACCATAATTTATTTTACTAAATAATTATAATTTTTTTGTATGTAACCAGTTCAAGTTGAACTCACTTATAAAAATATCAGTTAGCTTTAATTTAATCCAATAATTCTTATCCACAATCATTTTCCACTCCCAATATCATCTCTATTAAATTTCATTAGAGACTACTCGAAAACTGATTACATCGTGGATTATGTTAGGACTTTTCAACTTAATGCATTAGAAACCACATTTACTCTCTTTGAGTGTATGGAATATAAAACAGAAATGACTGAAGAAACTCCACAAATATTATAGATTTCATGTTGATATCCATCAATGAATTAATATATTTCGGTCTCTTATGATCATAATACACAGTAAACATATCCCTAAAGTGATATTGATGACAGGTTTTGAGTTCATGAATAATTGCTGACAACATAAGATCATGGGTTGGGTATTTCATCTCAAGAGGAAATAAAATAAATGATCCATATGCCGCTACCAATTTATATTAAATCAATATACTTCCCAAACCCATACCGAAATCATCATAAGAAAAATCATAACATAAATCATGTTTTGGAGGAATAAAAACTATTGTTATGTTCAACCGAAAATTTATCCCCTCATAAGATCATTTAAATTTTTCATTCAATTCAAAAATTACACTCTTACAGGTTAAGGATTTCATCAAATATGTGATCTATGATAAATCATAATAAAAAAACATGTAGTATTCTACCAAACCAAAAATTATTGGATTATCCATTATCATTTCATACTATACATTCTAAAGATCCACTAAGATTCCCCTCTCAGATAAGAATTGAAAAAAAATCACATCTTAGATCTGAACCCCACATTTTGAAAGCATACATACATAATATGTTCTTTCAAGGTTTGAAGAAAAATATCCAAATGGTACATATTATCCTATAATAACATCGAGTCCCAAAAATATCTTCCTTGAACAAAATCAATAATAATCAAAGAATTGATGAAATTATTGGTTCAACAAATCCATAAATACAACACGATAGAATGTGACAATAATTGGCATAAATAGAAACATGAAATGTACATAATGGATCCTAAAATCTGTCTTAGGAAAACCCTCTTCTTGAGATCTGAACTTGTAGTACCCATACCCAAGGACAATATTGGAAAAAAATTAACATTAATCATAATAAAAGATACAATCAATCCCGGGTAAAAGATTTTTTTTATTATCGGTCACCTGATTCAACATTCAAAAAAACCTGAAAAGTGTGAGAGTCCCATATTCCTTTTTAATAAGAGTAAAGGAGAATCCCCTAATGAAATTATAAAATAAATAAAACCATTGTAATCATGGTTATCAAGATGGAATTGACGTTTTATCAACATAGTAGGTCTCATTTGATAAGATTTCATAGAAATTGGAATCATACAGTGGAGTAGGTCAGTAGTAAACTTTACCACTCTCTATGTTGGTAACCCCAAAAAATAATCCATAATGACCACATGGTATGTGGAAACCACTTCAAGAATCATACTACCCAAAAAAGGGTAATAAAAATCAATAAATATCTAATAAATTTGTCATGAGATTACCCCATCATAAAGAACAGTGGACCCCTCTCTTCCTGATCTAGAGTCCCACTCAACCTAAAAGCCATGAGTGACCCCAAATGAAGATAATAATAGAAAATGACCTTGATTACATTCTATCTTGGTTGTAATAATTGTCATCTATTACATTATAGGTATTAGTTTAAATATTTAAATATCAATATCTAAAAAGTTCATGGTCACCTAATATCCAACTATCACCACCAGACACATGGGACACTTGAAACCTTGTTCACACCGCTTTCACAATAATGTGTAAATAACCAAAAAATGGATTATGTTTTGAAAAAAATCCCAAAACTTCAAATAAGTTTGATAATAAATTGAAATGAGTAGATATTATATTGATCAATGATTCAACCATGTAGGATGAAATAAACACCATACATCTATCTTTAGTTATCCCTGCCCCAGCTTCCCATAAAAAAAATTAGTCACATATATTCATCTGGTATTAGCCACATGAATATACTACATGGCATGTTTATTAGACACAACAACCTTGTAAGCTTCAGTAAGAACCTATGAACCCTTACATAGAGTGGATCCAACCTTTCTACCTAGGGATAACATTTCACAAAAATTCTTGTGATGACCAGATTTTCGACAAGGATGGAAATCCATAAGAGCCTCTTCTCAATTAAACATAGGTTGAACATTAATTCAACAATGATATAACATAACCTGTTGATCTCTTGATGATTCACTTGAAAACATTTCTAAAGGAAACTGACCACCGTTCTGTTTTGTTTTCTAGCCAGAAGAAACCCCCTAGCAAATAACTTCACCAACTGAAGCTCCATCCAAACCTATAATTTCAGATATATCTATGTTAGCCAATGATTATATGTGAACTAACTCCATGATTGAAAGAATATTAATGAGAATATACATTGACCAATATCCGACATTAATCCCTATAAGTTCCACTGAGCCTTTAGGTATTCATTAGTGAATATCTCTAATACTAGTTGCATTATCTCAACAAAATGGGTGGAATACTCTTGAACAATATGATCCCCTTACTATAAGGTAAGAAGCAATCGAGTATTTTACAGATGGTATGCCAAATAGTATAATTTTTTGTACAATATTTTATGAAATAATTCTAGGTAAGATCCTTATACATTATAGTTACCATAATAGTGTCACACCATATCCTTCTCAGTCCTTTTAGTATATACATAGTGAAACCCACCTTAGATTATTCAAGATTCATAAAAAATTTAAGCATCCTATATATCCAATAATTCTCCTTCATATATTAGTCGAGTCTGTTTCCATCATGAAATGTGGGGGGACACTTCTAAGATAATCGAGTTATTTTATCCACAACACGTTGTAGGTTCTTGACAACCACATTACGCATAGCCTATAATACACATATTACAACACCAACCAATGAATGATTTACTTGAGGATTCACTTGTACATCTTGTCTCATAGCTTCTTCTCTCATATTTGGAAGATATCCTCATAGAGGAATTGTATGTAATGTGCATGAAAATGACTTATAAACTTTTGATCATGTCCAAAATCGTAGGACCAACATGAGGATTTTTCATCCCTGGTTTAAAATATCAATAATTTAAATTGATTATAGATTCTATGAATGAATATGGGTAATTAAAGAGGGAATAATTTAACATAAATAATTTTTATATCCAGTTAATTCAAATAATATCAAACCCTAAGTCTCATACATGGTAAAAATATTCCAAGCAGCTGTGGAAACTTGAGTTTAGATAGAAAAGTGAGATTCATAAGAACCCTCCCTCATGGACTATCAAAATCTCTATGGTCTTATGTCTTATCTACCCAATACACATTACCATACTCCAAAAGTGTTAACACACATTATGTTGATAATTCCCTTTTATTCAATTTTTTAGTGTACCCACCCATGTTAACTAGAAAAGCGACCTAACATGGCCCATCATGGTAGTGAGGTACAAAAAATATTGTAGAAAAAATATAGAAAAATAATATATATATATATATATATATATATATATATATACAACCATAGTACCAAGAGTAACAAATGATACATCCAAGATCCATAAAAATCATGCCAAATAGGATAAAATAAAAAAATAACTATATAAAACCAAAAAGTCACCACATGACCAATAATCACCACCAAACCATCTTTTTATACTGGGTGTATCAAAAAAAGAAGACAACATGCTACAATATTCCATTAAAAAGAAGAAAACATGCTACAATATTCCCTTAACTTTACATAGTTCCTGTAATACAACATCCACAACTATGAAAAATAAAAAGTGTGGTATAAGAGAAAAGACTGGTAGGATACCACCACAGAGTTTATACAAGTTATAATACCATTAATGTTACAGTTACATCTTTTAAAACGAAAATAGTTTGATAAACAATATTCATATACCCAAAAAGATGGGTATATAATTTCCTAAGGTTTAATTGAAATAAATGTATACTCATATTACCAAGAATATGACAAGTATAACTAATAAAATACAAATTTATATCAACAAAACATAATGTATTAAAGTAAACACTTATCTAGAAAATAATAATCAAACAAAACCAAGTGAAACAAACTCATGTACCAAACCTGTCAAAAACTATTAATAAACAAATCTATCATGCATTAAAAAAATCCTAAATGACAATGAGAACTGTGTTGGGCCCTATATAATGGGAATATGTACTTTATATAACATAATCTTAGACTAGGAATATATTTTTACTGACTAATATCATGTCCTGCCATAGTCTATCGATATCACAAAACCTCTAGTGGTAGTGCACACAATATGAGTGACATGTTTGTTCCCGAAGCACCCCTTGGTACCCAATGTATCATGTCAATAAAAAAATATTTCAAACCCCTTATAACAATTTGTAAAGAAATTTTATATTCAATCACATCAACAACTATTTTTTAAAATATATTTTGAAATAAAAAACACTTTTCAGGCATTTAATATTACACATGATGTGAAAACCCAATTTTTTAAAGAAACATAACAATAAAAATAATTAACACTCTAAAATTCATTTGAAAAAACAAATAACATAATTTAAAAGAATAATACCAAGAAATATCAAAATTGAAAAAGTAATTCATTGAATTAACCCTTTGTTTAGAAACACCTACATCAATAATGGAGGTAGAATTATTCGCCTTCAGCAACTGTGATTGGGGACGAGTTTATCAGGTTTTCATGATCCTAGATCCCTAAGAAAGGCATTAATTATCTATCAAACTATTTATATATAGAATAAATATCCCCTTAATGTTCCATAATACTATAGGAGAAGTGATCCAAATATGATCTAAAAAGAAAAAGATAAAACTGCATCAAAACTCACCATACAATGATTTGATCCATCAAGAATGACAGAAACAACCTAGAATCTCATGAGATAATCATATATCCCAATGGGGAAGTATTATTTTGATCTAATATGATATTATGGAGTCATTATAGGTTAATCTAGGGTCCTAGGATTTTTTAATTAAAAACAAGAGCATTAAGAGTGTATGTGCAATGTTTTCAAGAGAGGAAGCCTGGTTAGGTGTATGCATACACTATAACCATGCGCCTAATAGAGAGATAATATTTGGGGTAAAACGTTACTCTAAACATTTTCAAACAATTTATAACTCCTATATCTAGGGGTTTATAATTTGTAGGGGAGGAAACAATGTTTGGAAAAACTGTGTCCCCTCATCTAGTAGATTATACAAAGCCATATGGTTTCTTAGGCCAAACCACACAGTTTCCCTGAATCATTTATCGACCACTAAACCCCCCCAAATCTCCAAAAATATTCTAAATAATAATAAAATGACCCAAAATCATTACAAAACCATATATCGGCCAATATAGTAACATTATTATAGTAATAGAATGTTTTATATAATAAGTATTCTGAAAAAAATTCAGGAATTATAAATATTATAAAGGATCTATATAAATTTAATATAAATTTAAAATTATCATATTGTAATTTATAGTTATTAAAATATATGTTTTACTTGATTTATGTGTTTATCATCTCCCTTCCGTTTCTATGTGACATGCTATATTCAGAAAAAAAAATTCTATGTGGTGTATATACATCATAAATGATCTACTATGACAATAATATCATTTAATAAATGTTATTTATGGTATAATTTGACACAATTTATTATATTGGGGATATGATTTAAAATATACCAATGTGGTAATGGTGTTCTTTATAATGTCATTTCTTTCTGGGATTTTATAATAAATTCCCATTAAAGGAAAATATATAAATATATTAACTTTATAACCTTTTATAAATTATTAAACCTTAATTTTATTTATATTTGAATTATTAGTTTCATTTTTATTTCATTGGTACATGATATTATTGAGAAATTATTTTTAAATAAAATCCAACATAATTTTCTATTTGGTCAATTAAAATGTTCTATCCATATCCATGATCTTCAATGTTGTTTGCTGAAAGAATTTTTTTAAAAATCTTGTATTTAAAAAAAAGTAATTTTTTGAATTTTTATAATTGTTTTAAACTAATGATATGTTTTAAAATATATATTGTCAATATATTTTCAAACTATAATGAATAATATTTTCATTGAATTTTATTTTACAAAATCCATGTATAATTTCAAAGATAATAATTTTCTCAGCATTGTGCCTACATTTAGTAAAAATGTTACCGATATAAATAGATTTTTTCAAAAAAAATTATATGATATTTTAATTTTATTTTTCATCTATATCATCATACATTAAATATTTTATTCTTCAATAGGGATATGACCTTATGATACTGTCCAAATTCATTCACTACAATTATTATAATGACAATAATTTAATGATGATTCGATGAAATCGATTTCATACCATGGGTTAATTATGTTATAAAGAAATATTTAGGATACTTAATTATTTTCTTGGGGTTATGTTGTGACAAAATGATGAAATATCCTTGAAACCCATTTATTTTCTATGTGTTTTTATATGTTTAAATTTTGATCATTTTTTAATCTAATAGCACACCTATTTTTGGTTTTCATTTTGTGATGAGAGGTGCTAGAAATTCATAAGTATAAAATTAATTGGGTAAATAATGATATATAATATGATAATAAGGATTATAATTTGACTGAACCTAGTTCGATAATCGATTTGATCCACAATCATAGTTATTCAAGTGAAATTTGACTAAGGAAATGAATTATTGGTTAGTAAACCCAATCCCATATGATATTATTTCAAATGATCCCCATCTAATGGAGTGATTATCTATTCATATGTGTATGATAGAAACTTAAATCTTATACATAGGTTATGTTCTTATGGATCATGATTTATTTTTGATGATTCCACATTCTTAAGTCTTATCTCATTTTTCATGAAAATACGTTATTCCAAACATTATTAGTAAATATATTTAACTAATTGGGTATAACATTATTATATTATGATCATGTTCTCATACCCTTGTGTTTAGTATCACTTATGTTCATTAATGATATCTCCCTTTTTTACCCTTTCTAGGCATCTGATCTCAACTGTTCTTATGTTTCCATGTTCCATAGTTTCTGATGAAATTTATTAAGAATGAAATTTCTAAAAAAGGCACCATGAGGGAAGAAAATTATGGAAGATGGAAAATTTATTTCATGAAATATATAGATTATGCCTCTAGTTAGAAAATAAAATATACCCTTACAACCCTAAGGTATGCATTATTATGAAATTTATTATGTATTCTTATAGAGTGATGGAATGTTACTATGTTATCATCTCAGGTCAAATATGTTCATATCAGAGTGAGTTTTTTTTTATTTTTTGGATTATAATAGATAAATGATAACCCATAATATATAACAGTGTATAATAAGACATCCTATGTTATGGTATGAAAGAAGTATGTCTTTCTATCGAATAAATCCTATTCTAGACATTATCAGGTAGATGTAGATATTGAACAAATAATCCTAGGGTAAAAAACTATAAAAGTGGTGGATTGAGTAGTAAATCAATTATCATAGGATCATGATGAGTGGACCTACGATTACACATCTTGATAGGAACTCCTTTAGGATATGCTCGGGATAATTCACATTTTTTTACAAACAATATTTAAGGATATGAATGTGTAATGACCAATGAAGTCGTAGGTTTAACCTATGGTTCTAAAGATTTAAATGTAGGTTCCAAGATGTTTTAGTCCATTGAATTATGTTTCATGACTACATGATTGAAAACTACGATTATTATTCCTCAAAATATGTTTTTTGGATTTAGTATGGTATTTTAGATAAAAATGGTGTTGAAATTATAAGAAAGCATTATCAAATAGTAAAGTAGCTAATTTGGGCATAAATGTATGAATTCATTAATAAAATTAAAAATATCTTTGAACATTAATTAAAATAATCAATAATTAGATATTGAATTAGAAATGAGAACATATAATGGTATGATGATCTCAGCAAAAGTCTACAAATCTAATTCAATTGATATTTGTGGGAATATGATTTTTGGAAATCATGATATTTCCCTCTAGTTTATTTTGATGTTATAATAGTAATGGAATATCTATCTACTTATATAACCCATTTAATTTTACTCAGAAGGAACATAAAATTTGATATTATAAATGAACATGTCATGATTTATATCTTAGACAATGATTACAAGATTCCAATTTAAATTAAAAACATTTTATGTGCCTTGATTTCAATTAATCTGATATATTTATCTGATATTGTTAGAGATAAACTCAATACCTAATATAGGCATATTTTAAAGGAGTTTTTCATATATTTCTTAATGGAGTTTCCTAGTATTCAACCAAATTTATATTTTATGTTTTAAATTGAAATCATACCATGTGGTATAATTATTCCTATTACACCACGTATAATGGAGATAATTAATTTACATTAATTAGTGAAGAATCCCCAGGGGAGTCATGATAAAGGAATCATCTAGTGAAGTGTGTCACCATGGGGTTCACCCATTATATTTCATAAGACTATGGATTGGTAAATTCGTCTTTTCATTGACTTTTTAAAACATAAAAAATTAACACCTAGGATCGTGTATCATTTACCTCTTATTGATGACATTTTAGTCAAGTATGAGGAGATAAATACATTTCAACTATATCCTTAAATCTCTCTAATATCAAATTGTGCTTAAAAATTTAATGCATGTATTATATATCCTTATATATGAGTTATAGACACTGTGAATTTACAGTGATTCCATTTTTTCTTACGAATTCCCCTATTATCATCATGGATGTCATGAATAGAATCATCAGAGATTACATTGATCAATTTGTGGAGGTATTTATAAAAAAACATATACACTCCAATAGAATGTATGATAATGAATATCACTTGAAAATTTCATTCAATGCCCTATGTAAAGATTAAATCTATGAAAAATTTAGGAATTGTGAATTCATGTTGCAGGAAGTTCCATTCATGGGATTCGTTTCCCCAAATAAGTGTATATCATAAGTTCCTTCAATGAAAATAGTCTTTGATCATTGGACCAGAATAAAAAATGTGACCAAGAACCCTAATATTATTGGATTATATAGACATTTATTGACTATATCTAAATAATTTCTCTAATATGTAAGATACACTTTCAAATTTAACATTGAATGGAGTCAAGTTTCTTTTGATAATAAATTTGAATAAAATTTCAAGGAGATAGAGATTATAATGGTCAGTCCACCTATACTCACATTACCCTAAAGAAAATATAGATTTTTTATTTTCAAAGATGTATCCAGGAAGGGTTGAGGATGTGTTATTTTTTCAAATGAAATTGTATTACTTATTCTTCATATTAATAAAATTTTCATTTGAAAGATTACCCAACTCATGATTTAGTGTTAACTGTGATAATTTTGAGTTAAAGATATGTAGTCATTAGCTTTTTTCTGATATATGTGATAGATATACTGATCATAAAATTTTAATGTATATATTCACCTAGAAGAAGATTGATATATTCTTGAGATGATGGTTGGATTTGACTAAGTAGAATGACCCAACCTGGTGGCCACACATTTGTTCCCCGAGTAGGTCAGTCACATGAATTCAAGAGTGCCTCCCATTATCCTAGAGGTTGTCGATTATCAGTGAGGGTCTATTTTAAATAGTGGAGAGACTATAACCTCTTAACCGAAATAAGAAAAATAACTAAAAAATATTGCATAACCCAAAAAATACAAGTAACAAAAGAAAACTAAAACTGGACATACATTATCAATACCGAACTATAGATATTCCATGTTAAAGAACATGTAGTGATTCAAAATGAAACACCAAATCTCATTACACTGTAATATCCAAATAGGGTCATGAACAACATTTGGTTACCTTATCCATGATTTTTTTCAAATCATCCATGTAACAGAAAGACTTTTCCCTTGTCCTTCAAACCAACATAAAGTCTATTCAGGTACTAATTAGTCATCCCGAGTGGGGTGTGAGTACAACTCAGTAGGCCACCACCAATGTTGTATAAAACAATATTCAGTCTATAACAATGTATAATGTTTTATAAGGAATAATATACAAGAAATAAATTAAGAAATTTACATTATTCTATTACTCTTTAATTAACCACATAAACCTCGAGTTCCCTAGGACACCCGAACCTCAATTCCGTCTTTGAACGTTGTTGGGGTCTTAAATATTCCAAGAAAAATCATTAATCTGAAATCCATTGTTACCATTCATCATCTCATTTAAATCACATCCAATAGGAACTACTGTCCAATTTCATCTCATGGGTGTAGAACGTCATGTTTAACACCCGGTGGGTATTTGGAGACATAATACATGTCCTGCACCTCAATTTCACATGGTTATTTGGAGTCAATTCCATATATTGTACTAATATCTCATATGGGTATTAGGATCCTCATTCTATTCCCCACACACATTTAACACGAATGGTTATTTCGATCCTCAGTCCCCATCAAACACAAATTTACCACTTATGTGTATTTTGAGTCTTAGTCAATATGCACACACACACAAAATACATATGGATATTTGGAGACCCAGTCACTATCCCATATATAATTAAGACATATATGTATTTGGAGTTTTAGTCCCTATCGGACACACATTTAACACATATGGGAATTTGGAGATTTAGTCCCTTTCCCACACACATTTAAAACATATATCACAATTTCCCAATTCCAATGTGTCAAAAAATCAAATTAATTAATTCATTAATTAATTAATCAAATTCAAAAACTGCAGAATCACATCAATACATTAAATAATCCAATAATTAATTTATCAAATAAATTATATTAATTCTTTAAACAATTAATTAGTATTTTCAATCAATCTAATTAATTCAACAGTCCATTAATTTCATCCATTTTATCAAGTAATTTTACTAATTTATTAACATATTTAGTTAATTTTAAAATCACAACTATATCCCTAATTAAAATCGAAATTTAATTAATCAATGAATGAAATCCGAATATCCCAAATTTCATAATTATATAGATTTCTAATCAACCACATTAATTAATTCAAATTTGGGAAATCAATTGCTAATCAACCAAAATGAATTCTACAATTACATACATGTTATCAAAATCAAGACATTGGGACTATAATAATAGAAACCCAACCTCACATTTTATGATGAACACATGCCAATAGAAAACCCTAATTGATGTAAGATGGACAAATAAACAATGGAAGAAGATATCTAGACCAAATACTTGGATCAAGATAAACCCCCAACAACACAACTATCAATGGTTCATCCGCATTATTAGAAGGAGGAATAGAAGCTAACTATTTAATAAATTGCTTACATGGTATCCAAAGCCAATCCACAATGATCAGTGATGATGAAATCACAATAAATCTTCTAGGAGTCACTCTAGGGTTAGTAGTGGAAGGATACACGGGGGAGAATAAACCAAAATTAACCGCACGACACTTGTTAATATTTTTCTTCAAGAATTACACGATGTGTAATTCTGTTACATGTAGTGTAATTATATTTTATGGAATATATAAAAATACTCATTTCCTTAGGTGATTTTATCCTGATTAAGCTATTACACAACGAGTAATATCATTACAAGATATGTAAATTTCTTGTAGATAGTTTTTCATCCCAACAATTGTTTTCATAAAAGATCGATCCCATTCCAAAGCCTTCAAAACAAAAATAAAACACTTTTAAAAAATATAACAATGTAGAAAATCAAAAGGGACATACCTAGAAATAGAATGAGATCTTACACTCCCCCCAAAGTATTATAGCTCATCCTCGAGCTATACTCCCTTCCAACTTTTAGACTTTGAGTAAAAAAGATTGGGCCACTAAGCCCTCACATCAGATTCTCTCTCCCATGTTTCATCCTGAACACCCCTATGTTTTCACGATATTTGGTCTATCAAGTACTATGCAGATATTTTAGTAGGTGGATACTGTAGTATTACTATTCATATAATGGGAATCAAGCCAAAATATTCAAGCCTAAATACCATGTAACGAGCTACATTCCCACTTGTCCTTCGGGTAATGTAATGGGTCTCCCTCTACCCAATCAAAAGAGGTCTTTTCTATGCTATAGTAATAAATTTATGTTTTAGACCCAACCATTAAAAAACACATATTTAAACACTAGGGTCCATCGGCATCTATCTACATACAACTTCTGTATACTATGAGTTGCATCCATACTCTTCCAAATTATATGAACCTTCTCTGATGTCTACTACCAGAGACTTGGCCCCAAAATATCTACCTCACCTACCTCTATCAAGTAGAATTTTGACCTGTATGGCCTTCCATAAAGGTCCTCATATGGTGGAATTTTTATCATCACCTAATAACTATTTTTATAGGATAATTTCACTAAAGTTAGGTGCTTCATCAAAGACCCATAAAAGTAAAGAACACAAGCTTGTATCTTATACTCAAGAACATGTATAGTATGCACCAACTACCCATATATCAATGGGTTAAATGTCATTATATGTAAAAAATACTTATAAAATTCCTTCGGTAAGTCGTATCAGAAGTGAAAAATAAAACACGAGTCACAATATAAAATAATAGTCCATGTAACCCTACGTAGATGGACTATTTCCCTAACATACAATTCTCCCACACCAATGAGAATTTCTCCCATATAGGCCATAAATGTGCTATATTTTTCAAATGATCCACAATCACCCAAATAAAATAATCCTTTTGAGGCATCCTCATAATACTCACCACAAAATCCATACTAATGTTGTCTCACATCCATTTAAGAGTGGGAAATTATTTTTGTAAAATAATAGGATTTTATTCTCATTCATCACTAGCTGACAGGTGAAGAATCATTCCTTGAACTCTATATATCCTTTTTCATTCCTGACAATGAAATATATCACCACATGTTATAGAACATTTTTTGCATTCCAGGATGCACCTCCCACTTCGAGGCATGAAGTTAACACATCAACTCCTCATGCATACTCCTAGAAACAAGATCCTGATCCATGGCATAGATTATCTCGTCTTTATCTATTTACCAATCAAAATGTGACACCCCACCATCATGTCTTCCCCCAAAGGGTAAAAAATATGGATCCTCATACTACCTATCTATAATAAAACTCACGAATACAGACTCTAATGAATCCTATATGGCTGTAATTTTTTACAGACTCTCCTTAGCCACAACATGCATCTCATTTAGTAAGGTCGACATCTTCAAATAAATACTAGAATCCTAAAATATCTCAATTCGTGGTTTCATTCTTAATGAATAAGAAACACATTTTCCATTTCATGGTGCTTATACTAGTTCAAAATCAAATGAATGTATATATTCAACCCACATCCATTACTTTAGATTCATATAACGTTTTGAATATATATACTTAATTCTCTTTTGATAAATATACATAGTAAAGTTTTAACCTAAATGATATTGTTTCCAACACATCAATTCATAAACCAATATAGCTAACTTATTGTCTTCTGTAGGTTAGTTCCATTCATGTGGCCTCAACTACTATGGCTCATGCCACACAAATCAATCAATTAGCATAAACACTTCTCCAGGTGCATTCCCATATGTTTCAAAAAACACTATATATTTCATACCTGTCTCTGGTCGGATCAATATTTGTTTCGATATAAAAGGATTCTTCATCTCTTAGAAATAATTAATGTATGGAACCATCCATTCAATCATTACCCCCTTATTGGGAATGAACGATAGTGTTATATCCAATATTGAAAAGTCCTATATAATCTTCTGATAATATCATACTAACCCCAAAAAGATACAGATATCCAAAATTTTATTAGGCTACTCCTAATATAAAACTACCAAAACCTTCTCTGGATCTACATACACGCCATCCTCTAAGATGATGTGACATAATAAGTGTACCTAATCATTCTATAACTACAAAATAAATAGTTTTTTGTATAATTTATTATCTCTTAGTGTAATCAAGAATATTTCATGGAGTTGGTCATGATTTTCATGAGTCTTGGGGCACACCAATATGGAATCCATGAACACAAAAACAAAGTTATCTAGGTACAGATGGGAGATTCTATTCATCATGGCTATAAAAATTGCTTGTTTGTTTCCACCCCAAACATCATTACAAAAAACTCAAAAATAGCATATATGCATCAAAAATAAGTCCTAGGTATATCATAAGGTTGAAAAATCAACTGATGGTACCCTGTTCACAAGTCAATATTTCGGAATACAGGACCTCCCATAAACTGGTCAAAAACATCATTGATATGTGGAAGAGGATACCAGTTATTTACAATCATCTAATTCATCTTATTCTTATCAAAACATAATCATATAATCTCATCATCCTTCTAAGAAAACAAAACCCAATTACCCTGTGGTGACATACATGGATGGATAAAACCATTATCTTCACACCATTCTTGTTGATTCCTATGACATTGAAGCTCATTGGTGCCATTTTTTATGATGGAATATATATTGGCTAACCCCCACCGAGAGATCAATTGTAAATTCCACATCTCTCTCAGGTTGAATCCCAATGTTGATTTTAGTAAAAACATATTTAAATCATTAGATTAAGGGTGGAAGTACATCATGTATCAAACCTCTTTCATCAATAATATAATAGCAACCTAGTCAGTGAGGTCCCTCTGTTGCTTATGAATTGTCCCTACAAAACCTGCCTTGATATTCCAATCTCCATGGTGAAATTATTTTTCACCCTTATGAGATGGAATCATAACTCTCCTATGGTAAAAAATAAATGTGGTGTCGATATGCTACTAACCAATCTGTTCCCAAAATTAGGTCAAATCCAGACATATCAAGAATATAAAGATCCAATAGAAAATGATAATACCCTACCTTGAGAGAACATCCTTTTAACAAGAAAATATCTGTCAAACATACTCCCAATGAGGTATCTACTCTAAACCCCACTCTCATAATCTCCACTACTAGGATCAAACCATTAACAACATTTGTAGAAAAAAAGGAATGGGGGTCATCAGTATAAAAGAACGAACTATGTAATGTTGAAGCTATAGGAATAGTACATATCACTGTCAATGATCCTGTCACACTATCTGTAAGTGTAGGACTAATTACATGTTAATAACCTTCCGCTATTTCCATTTATTATGTTTGAGTCCCCTGGGATATAGCATTATGATGACAGGAGTACACTTTCCCTGAAGCTCCACATCCATAACCTCTACCACCAAGATTAGAATAACTCCATATTCTAGACAGATGTGGGGCAGAAGATCCCCTTAAAAAAACACATGTTATTTATAGCTCCTCTATGACTACCAATCACTCATGGGTTCATAAAAAACCAATATAGATGTCTCATTATTATGGTAGCTTGTAAATACACCAGTGGTAAGGGAAAATGTTTACAAAATCAGCTCGTCCTACCACACTGGTGAAAAAAATCTGGTAAGATCCTAAGTAACCAATCCATTCCCCTATCCAATAATATTTATACCTCCCTAGATGAAATTATCATATTAAATCATCCTTCCCTAAAAATAATCACCTCATTATCATCCAATAGTTATCCTTTTTTATATACTGGAGTACTCCTTCAGATTCCCCTGATCTTTGAGACCCTGATCCACCACCTTATAAAACATCATTAACATGAAGATGTTAACTTGGGACATATTCTCATGTTTAATATCATTATCAAAATACATTATGTTTTCTATATCATCCCCTTCCAGTGATTGTTGAATGTTAAGAAAGACTACAAATCGATATGAATAGTCCAGCATGGCCATGCTCCCCGGATTCTACAACATGAAGTCAACTCCTCTCTCCTGCCTCAACATCTCTGGATAGAATTGTTCTATAAAATTATCAAGAAATTCCTTCCAATCCAAATTTTATGTCTTCATTATCTGGGATAGAACATCCCACCATTTCTGTGTTGATCCTCACAACATGTAAGCATCCAACATGACCCACTTCTCGATAGTAGTCTATAAATGGTTATGTATAGTCTACATGGACTCAATATAAATCTATACTACATCAGATTCAGTCACTCTTGTAAATATATGTTGTTATAGTAACAGAATATCCCTCATAATTTTATAAAATCTATTCATAATACACCCTACTTATCATTCCATAAACTTCATAAATTGGGCAATGTTTTCTCGAAAATACTCTCCAACATTGTCCCAAGGAACTATTAGTTCCTTAGGATCCACTATAAGTAGATTACCACCAATTATATCCTCATTTCATCCTATCAAAAGGAATATTCATGGAGGAATATCTCTATAACATTAAACATGAACATTTGGATACATAACACAATAGTAGCACATTTATGGGATATCAAAATAATTCATAAATAGATATTTCTCCCTTTCCTTTTCCCGTAGTCAGAACAGAGGTGCTATCACAACCATGAACCATAATATATATTGGTCATGGTCACAAAAGGGTAGACACATTCTCATTATTCAAGCTTCACATTAGACACTAATTTATTTAAACTTTTTTATCATTTCACAATTTTCTATTTCATATTATGAATCAATTTCTATTCAATTTTGTTGGGAATAAATCCCTCAATGTTTTCTTCCTAGAACGGAATGATGCGATGAATGGTGAAAAAAAACAAAAAAAGGAAGAGAAACGTGGATCTCATTACATGAACTGTGTACCATGTCTAGGAATGGTTTATGGTCGTATACCACACAGTGGGAACATTATGCTGGAGTAGTTCGTGGAACCAAAAATGGGTCACTGTTATGGTTTGTAGAGAAGGGTGAATGGTATGTTGAAGGCCTGACAGTTCGTATGATATTAGAATAGAATGGAACTGTATAGGACCAAAGGATGTACGTGGGACAATAGAGAAAACTAATTCATGGAATGGGTGTGGTTTTCAGTAGGAGGATCGGTATGTTGTGGAGGCTATACCAAATCAATGATTCAGTAAATCTTGGATAATGGGATTTTGTGGATATCTTTTCCAATATAAGGAGGACTAATCCCACTAATTATAAGTGAGAATGAATATTTTTAGGGAACATTTATTTTCTCTAGGAATTTAGTGATGTCTGAAGGATGTTGTCGAGGGAGAATTCCTGGAAGGTTGAAGTTGTTCACCCGCAAGAAATTCCAATGATGGTTTTTTCGAGAAAATAAATACTGCAATGAATGTGGTTCATAGAGGAGGATGAAAAAGTAAGTGTAGTTAGTCTATGAATTGAGAACTGTGTGTGGAAAAAGGGTTTGTTCATAGTGGAGGCTTGTAGACATGGTATAGGGAGGTTGTACACGACAACGAAGGTAGAGGCCATCCACGAAAGTAGGGTTGTTAGCAGAACTGGCAGTAGTACATGGACGAGGCAGTACGTGTTGAAATCCCTCTTGATGGGACACAGAGGAACATGCAGGTTTTTAGTTTTGTCAATGAGGATATAAAACACCCTAAATAAGTTTTTGAATGTAACTTCCAATAACCTAATAGTACGTGCAAATGTGGAATTCCTCTACTGGGTGAAAAAGGGACTTTTATAGAATATATACCTAAATTTTTTGATGCTAGAATACAAGAAAATGGAGGGATCTACATGTCCATAAACTTTTTTTGACCTACATGTCATATATTTTGAATGGATTCCTTTCCAAGAGTAGTGAGCGAAGGATGAGGAAGATTATGACCTTTTCCACTGACATAGAGTTAGAGAAAGAGGAAATTAGTGTAACCATTGGGAAAGTAGTCAATATACTCTAAATCATGAAATGGAAGTGATCCTATGAATACAAGATCTAGCCTGAATATTGTAATCATTATCAGAAGTGAGCCTTAGTGAATTTGGTACATCGGCACACCACCATTGTATGCTCCTTAGATGCAACCTAGTGATTGATAACCAAGTAAAAATTGATGTGTGTATTTCAAGATATAAATTTTATTCGTAATTTTCTAGGGGAATGAGAGAAAAGTTTGTTTTTTAATGATGAAACAAGAACCAAAGGGAAATAATTTTTTATCTGTCATACCATAATTCACCCCCACCCCTAGGGTATTTGACCTAGTAGACCTAACAATTGTTATAATAGGGAATTTTTGTTAGTCAATGATTCTTTTTTATAATAATAAATATAGGGGATCAATCCTAAAGGAATTCATATCTTCAATGGAAATAATTTTCAACTATTGAAGAATCAGATGCAGTACTACTTCCTATCATTATGAATGGATGTCTTCACAATAGCTATGCATGGAATATCAGCTGACATCAATAGTGGTGCTTTATCAGAATCTAAAACAAGGTAATTGGATGATGATCCTAAAGGGATAAATGCCTTAGGTGGATCCCTGTCAAAGGAAATTTATATGAATGTGACGTTCTCTAAAATATCACATTCTTTGTGGTGTATGTTTTTGAACATTTTTTAAGGAAACACAAATGTCTGAGAAGTAAAGTTGCAGGTTCTGTGGAACAAGTTTGAGGATATCAGAATGACCCCCAATGAGACTATTAATGCATTCTTCAACATTAGAATTGTTATTTTGGACTACATGTGGTTCATGGATATGTCATTGAAGATATCAATTTTGGGAAACGTATCGTGAGGGAACTTACACCACGGTTCAATCTGAAAGATTCATTATTGGAAGACAGAGACCCAAAAGTGTAGACACCAGATAACCTACACAGTACCATTGAAGCATATTAAATGAGAAACGAAGATAACGATGCATTGGAAATGGTGAAGTCCAATGAAGTGGCATTCAAGGCCATGAAGAATGTTTCTATTGATGATAGTATTGAGGAGGAAAATTTGGATGATGTCTGGTTATTTCTCTCCCCAAATCTGTGATGGAGAAACGGAAATTTCAATGGTGAACTTCCATTGGTATGCATTCAATGCGGAATGATTGGGAATTTTACAGTTAAGTGTCCTATAATGTTTGATGAAGAGAACGAAGACAATGATGAAACTCCCCAAAATAATTATTCATGAAATGTGAAAGGTAGAAGAATTACTAAGAGAATTTTCTACAAAAAGAAAAATATACTTTCAAAAGAGGATAAAAGCTCAAAATAATATGAGTCAGAAGAGTTGGAGGACATAAAGGATAATAAAGTATATTCTTTGGTGGTAGTTTTTTGAAATTCTTTCACAATAGTAGAAAGTGACAATAAATAAGGAGAAATTGAAGGAAGAGTTTATCTCCATCCTAAATTAGGAGATCCCCATGAAGAGATAGATATTTTGAGAGCCAAAAAAATAAGTCTAACAAATTTGTTCACAATACCAAACCCTATATGCATTATTATGAAGAATTGAATTCTGAGATGAACCAAGAAATTAAAAGGTTGAGGTATTCAATGCCATAAATATCAGAAAATGTGGTTGGGTACAATCATGGAATTGAAGAACAGAAAATATAAATTGATAGATTGATTAAAATTATAAAATATAAAATCAAACGCATTGAAGAACTATAATAATAAGTCGTCGGTCTATGACAAACAGTTAAATATCATGAGAAACTACTAACTCTTAGTTCGAAATCAGGAGAGATGATCATAAATGAAACAGAGAAGATAAAATTTTAGTAGAGTGTCCAACAGAATAGAAGGAAAAAATCAACTCTGAATGATAAGGAAAGTGTGGGGAGTGATCTAAAATAGAAACAGTTATGGATCAAGGAATTCCACAAGATACCACTCTAAGATTGCATGTTGATTTTGGTATGATGTAGAATTAGATGATTAAGATAACCTAATTCAAAACTACTGATTCATCATTTCCATAATGGAATGTTCCTCACATAACATTAAATTTTTGTGGTAAGATGGGACACTCTCAAAATGTATTTTCCATAGAAAATATTTACTAAAGGGAATAAGGCCAATAGAGGTGGTCATACCGAGGTAAAAATTTCATTCATCATTTAATGGTATTTTTTAAGAGTAAAGGACTTGGACATATAGAAAGATATTTCACGTAAACAATACAATGGAATTTTCTGAGGAAGACTGAATTTTTTCATAAGTAGGATCCAAATGTTTCATAAATAGACCTAAAAATTCCAAATCAATTTATAGATCATCATGTTGAAGTCAGTACATTATATACTAACGAATGTTAATATTTTCATTCTATTTCATGTATGATGTGATAGACTTGGGTAAAAAAATGGATGAGTATGGAGTGGTTGTACAAATTGTGTTTAAGGCATCAGATCGCACTGGGATATTGATCGTTGATAGTGGATGAACTTTTCATATGAAAAGATATATGTTTCTAGTGACTGGAATCATGTATGATTATTAAGGTATCATTAGATTTGTTAATGATGAGGGCTTGAAAATTTTTGGTTTTGGAAAAACCATCATTGGGGGAAAAGACAAGAGACGAGTAGATGTCTTTATTATTGAGGGGATTAGTCACAATTTTCATAGTGTTAGTAAATTGTGTGACTCAGGTTATTCCATAAGTTATTCCAAGAAATTAAATATCATTAATGAAAAGGATGGTGTGGTTTTGTTGTAATGAAATCATACAAAAGGAAATATATACCCTGTGAGTGTCTATGAAGATATGTACTTTCCTTCCAAGGATGAATAAAATAGGTTATGGAATAAGAATTTTGTCCACCTAAGCCAAGAGTGTATGGAACATCTGGTAAAATATGATGCATCATGAAATCTCTCAGGATTATCACGTGATAGTACTCATATATGTGATGCCTTCTAACAAGGGTAGATAATTCAAACAAAATATAAACCAAAGGAGACAATGTCAATAAGATTTCGTGAGTTGTTTCATATTTACGTGTGTTGGAAAATTTCACCAAGGGATGTTTATGGGGGAGATATTATGTTATCTTAATTGATGACTATAAAAAATGGAATGGGATTCAGTAATCACTGAAAAATCTGAAGTATTCTGTTGTATTACTAGATATCGTTGTGAATATGAAAAGATTCTTGGTCAGAATATTCAGACGATTCTAATAGATAATTGAACATAGTTAAAAAATAAAAAAGAGAATGATTTTATCAAGAAACATGGGATACAGCATCAAGCTGTAGTGGTACGTGTTGGATCGGGTTATACAAAAAATACACAAGAGGGTGGGTCAATTGTTTCTTTTACAAATTCTTTACAAGATCATGATATGTCCTTTCTACTTTATCAGAATGACTAAGAAGCAGAAAATAAATAGGAAAGAACAGAAAATATATAGTGGTTCGAGGGAATAAAAAGACCATAGTCCACTCCATTAACACTCTACTTCATGATCTTGGTGATTTTTATAATCTGGTCCTCTTACCAACAGAACATTCCACAACTAAGTGCAGGGAGTTGACACCTTTATACGTTTAGGGCTAAACAGAGCCTTCTGGTTCATACATAGAACCAAATAAATGGTATAGTATGAGAATTTGGATACTCAAATAAAAAGAGTGTTTGTTCATTGAAATACTTTCCAGTTGATCTTCACAATTGATAGTAGAATGATCATTGTCGCCAGAAAGGATGTTCTTTAGTCAGAAGTAGTTCTAAGATGATCTAGTTTCAGTAGATCTTGAAATATAATTCGCAACATTAATCAATAGTCAATTCTAAAAATATATTAGATGTAGAATTGGTGATTCTTCAATTGTGCTTCTTCTTCATCAGAAAATAGTTCTTTGTTGTTCATTATAACAAAAGATCTCTATATCTCTTTTCTCTCTATAAATTGTAGCAGGGAAAAACTCAAGATCTTGATATATATTTTTGATGATTCTCCTCTATATATGTAATAAAAAAATACAAGTATATATTGAATAAAGATGAGAATTCTCATTTCAAAATTTAGATCCATAAAATTCGACTATAGAATCATAATATTAAAATGTTTGAATAACAGAGCCATCGTCACTCACCTAAAAATTAGGCATGAAAAAATACTCATAAAAAATCCATTGAATCATAAAAAAACAACTTTTAATTAGTCAAAGATATGTTTTAGATTTGGGCTTTTAATATGGCTTGAAATCAACATAATAATCTGTATAAATACCATTGCTTTATTAAAGTCGTAATTTAAATATCTAACGCCAAACGTAGGGTTGAACTGCATTACATAAAATCTCTAAACGTATGGTTCACAACGAAAGGTTGATCTAGAATTTATGGTTAATGATCAATAATTTTCCCAGCTTCCAAACATAAGGATAATCATTCACAAAAGTATGTTTGATGAACCATACTTTTCTCTTCCACTCTCAAATGTATGTTTGGTCACAAATGTAAGGTTGATGAACCACACTTTTAAGAAACAAACATAAAGTTCCATAATCACATAATGACCTTCTTCCATACTTTTCCAATTTCACAAATGTAAGGTTCCTTCCTAATGTAGGTTTCTTCTTCCAAAAGTACAGTTCGTTCCAAAAGTAAGGTTCCATCTTTCATTCATTTTTGATAACGTATGGTTTCTTAACCATAATTTTATGATAACATATGGTTGATTAACCATACTCTTCTGATAACCTATAAAGTAATGGAAAAATTCCATCCTTACACTACGCTCTTCTTCATAGGGAATGAATAGTGTTTCCAGAACACGCTAAAGTAATTTATGAACATGTAGATCATGAACAGTGTTTCCAGAACACACTAAAAACAACTTCCGAAATCTTTTCCAATTATTAAACAAGAATTAAACTCTTTAATATTATCTCAAAATAGGGAGATTAAGAATGTTGATTTCTTGAAATATACTCAGACTAGAATTATTAGAATAACAAATAAATAAATTTGTGAGAATCAAAATCATTATAAAGAGATATTTTATTTTTCTCAACAATCTCCCCCATTTAAAATAATGTATTGTTGAAAAAAACACTTTCTCATCTATATCTCCCTTTTTGATGATCAAAAAATACATTAAATAACCAATGAAATTAACATACACAATTAATTACATATAGTTCTAAATTTGTAAAAGATAAAAAAATCTCCCCCCATATATGATTTAAATGTTTAAAGTAAAAAAATTGTGTTTATATTCTCTCCCACTTTTGTGATATCAAAATGAATGATTGAATAAGATATAACACATTTCAATGTAGCACTGAACTAAGTAAATTCTATTATTAACTCTTTATCAATATTTGAATCTAGATTACGAGAATTTGTAACATAAAGAGTAAAAAAATAACACACAAATACTAAAAAAACATCATTGAAAATATTGTAAAAATACAGTAACTACAATAGAAGGAATCAAAGTTGGGGTAAGGGTAGGCTTCATCTCCTCTGAACTATAGCCTGGATCTCTGATAACTGAGTTCTTAATCTTCTAATGAATCCATCTCCCAAATGGATTATGAGATCTCTGTTTTCTTGAGTCAGACGAAGATCATCAATCTGATTGACTCTAAATAACTCATGAATCCTCTCTTCATTGTCCATAAACATAGTTAATTTGTCTATGAACTGATTCATCAAAGTTATAATACCTAGTTCACTACAATTTTAGTGGTCTACCAGAAACATCTGATTGTCCAATAACATTGTCCAAGGAGAACTATTTCATTATAGGTCTTGAAACATGTCATTCATATTGGTCATTACAATGGTAATGGCCTGGAATCTTTTTATCAGGTCAGGTGAAGTACCTGATGTTCTAGATTCATTCATCCTAACAGTTGTCTATTTTTTCTCCATGAATGTTTTAAATTCTATTAAATTAGACTTCATTTCCATCTAAGACATCAACATAGAGACTTCAACAAATACTTATTTCTTGAAAATTTAAACTTATCCTTTTAAAATAGTATTGTCTTTCAGTCTTCGAAATCTCGGATTTTCCTTTTCCAATTCTCTCCTTAGAGAAGCATTCTTAGATTCGACTCCACTAAACATTCTACGTATCTCTTACACTTCTTCATTCATAGATTTCGAGGCACTGAGTGATTGATTCTTGGTTTCATCTCCATTATAATGTAACAGTACTAAGGGCAAGTGATCAGCATCTGATTTCTCTTTATCCCCTCACTTTACAAGGTTTTCCACATATTCATCCTCAGATTCCTTCCTTGACTCATCAACTTAAAAATATTCATTTAATACTTCATTAGGAACATCATATATTTTTTTAATTTCAAAACCTTCTTGGGGATTGTCATTATGAGCAGCATAATCCTTTATATCTGCCATGACTAGATTCACTAAAAAAATTCTTCTAGATCAACAGTAGTTTCAGCCACTACCATTTCACTAGGCACTGCCTCAGCCTATATATCTATTTATGCTTCTCCCTATACCTGAGACTCAATTTCTTATTCCACATCAGGAGTCACCAAAATCATAGAAATTGGTTGTTGTGCAATGTCATGTACTACAGATTCATTAATAAATCTATAGCTTCGAAGCGGTTCAGTTTCATTTTCATTTGTTTGAGTAGGATCCTCTCCAAGTTGATCCACTCTTTGCCTTTTTCTTTAAATTATTTCTTGAAATTCCTCTTCTACGGGTGTATTAATAGTTTCAAATCTAATTCTCCTTGAAACTATGCTTACTATTGATTCAAATTTTCCATCTTTTGACTTTTCAGGTTGTTCTTGAGAACTCTCTTCATCTTCCTCTGGTCCAAAAGGCATAAGAATTCCTTTTATTGTGCTCCAAAAAAAACCAATCATTCTCAATGATCCTGCACAAAACATGTTTCAACAGTGACATCTCACTCGAGATTCCACTAGCCTTATGAAATCTTTCATAAACAATTTTTTTTAAATGAATCTTCCCAAAGGATAGAAGTTCTTTCCTGCTTCTGGTCGGAAAAAAATAACTGATATATCTAACCATATATCTGCGAAAGTTTAAATTCATATCACTCATCAAGAGAAACATGATATACATGTCAGGGTATAAATTTTTCTCTACTTCAGACATATGAGGTGCAATACCTTTTTTCACAAACTTAACTAAAATATTTTGATCCAGATCCTGATCATTCACTAGCATCTTATATACATTTGTTGATCCAAACTAAAAATATATAATATCCTATGACTTATGCATACTATCACCTATATTTTTAAAATCAATGTGAAATACTCCCATATGATGGAAGTTAATAATTTGAGAAATTTCCCTAGAGGAAATCGAAATGGCTTTGTCCTAGATCTTTTATATCACAATATCTTCCTCCTTTCCCAGGATAAACTAAATAGATTTAAAGAAATAACGATGTTATGCCCCAAAAAGAAACTCTTTATTCTCTCCATTAAGACTTTGATCCATGTTCTGAAAAGCTAGGTCATATCGTATCATCAGATCTGTATGATATAACGATTCTAAATCAATTACCATTCCTTGTAGAAATTTCATTCCTACCATGCGCTGATTCTTAGCAGTGCTAGTCTCTGGCTCATCGGTCCTCTTGGTATTTTCAATTTCTGATGAAGATCTATGAATGATCAAAATGTTATGGCTTCAAAGGTTTAGGTGCGGGTAGAGAAGAGCGGTAATAGGTTTCAAGATTTCAAAATGGTTTTGAGAAAATGAATGGGATTGGAATGGGAAACACGTTTTGATATCATTGATTGTTGTGTACATAGTAATTATTACATTTTTTAAAACAAAACATACACAGAAAATGTTTAAAATAGTACCTACGAAAATTTTAAATTAGTCTAAAAACAAGTAATAATAAAAAAAAAGTAAGAATAAAAAAAATTATTTATAAATAAATAATCATGGATCCCTATAAGAAAATAAAACCTTGATGTGGGGAGTGGTTTAGTAAGAAGACAAGCTAATTGAATTTCAGTGTTTAAAAATTCTAAGATTATATTCTTTTTAATAACAAGTTCTCTTAGAAAGTGATGTTTGATATCAATATGCTTAATCCTAGAATGATGAATCAGATTTTTTAAAATATTTATATCACTTGTATTATCACATAAAGTAGGTGTATTATTAAAATTTATTACAATGTCCATAAGAGTGTCTTTCATCCACAAAACATGTGCACAACAACTGCTTATAGATACATATTCTACCGCACCTGTTGACAGGGAAACTACGTGTGGTTTCTTACTAGACCATGACAAGAAATATTTTCCAAAAATGAGAAAAGTAATTGAGGTTATTTTTCTATCTAATATAAAACATCCAAAGTATGCATCTAAATAAGAAATGAAATTAAAATCAGTTGTTTATGGATATAGAAGAGACTAAAAAATTGTTCCTTTTAAATATCTAAAACAAATTTTGACAGCAATTAGGAGAGATTATTTTGGATCAGATTGAAATCTAGAACAAAGACATACTGAATACATTATATCCGTCATGCTGGCAGTAATATATAATAAACTACCAATAATACCTCTATATACCTTTTTTCTACTGATTTTCCAGTTTCATCAGAATCAAGATTTATATTAGTACACATAGGAGTTGAATATGTCTTAATATTTTCAAATCGAAATCTCTGTAGTAAATAAGTAATGTATTTTATTTGAATTAAAAAATTTAAAAATTCATTTTGAAAAATTTGAAGTCCAAAAAATAAATTTAATACTCCCATATTTCTCATTTCAAATTTCATTTGCATTAATGTTAAAAAATCATGACAATGTTTTGAATATTTTGATCAAAAAACTACATCATCTACATAAATTTGGACCAATAAAAGATAATAATATTCAGTTTTCTTAAAAAGAGGTGGATATTCCTTTGAAAAATTAAATTCATTATTTAAAAAAAGATCTTAATCATTCATACCATGCTCTAGGTACTTGTTTAAGGCCATAAAAATCTTTAGAATCATTAAAAACGGAATCTGGTTTTTGAAAATTTTTAAAACCAGGAGGTTGCTCAACATAAACTTCCTCCAATAAATAACCATTTTAAATGGTAGAAAATACATCCATATGAAATAATTTAATGTTCATAAGAGATGAATAGGCAAAAAAGGATCCTAATGGATTCTATTCTAGCTACATGTGAAAAGGTTTAATAATATTCTATACCTTCTTCTTGATTATAACTGATAGCTTATAGTCTTTATTTATTTCTAGTTGTTATTCTTGGATCATCTTGTTTATTTCTAAATACCCATTAAGTTCTTATAACTGGACAGTTTTGAGGACATTGAACTAAATTCAAATCATAATTTCTCTTGAATTGGTTTAGTTCTTTTTTAATTTATATCATCCAACATTCATTATCTAAGGCTTCTTATTAATGTATTATGTTCTAATTGGGATATAAAGGAAGAGAATTCAACAATATTTCCTACATTTCATCCGTTATTATTCCTGTGTCTAGAAATCCTATAATAGTTTCTAAATGGTTATTCTTTAGGGTTCTAGACTATCTGGGAAGTACACTAATAGGTTCTTCAATGTCATGACCTTCTGAACTGAACTAAATTTTATTTATATATTTTTTTAAAATCAGCTTTCATTTATTTAAGTATTATGTTATCATTAGAGTCAGATTCATCAATTTGGTCTTTCCTTTTCTCAAAAGGATCAGATTCATAAAATTTCACATGAACTGATTTTTCAATAATCTTTGACTTTTTATTAAAAACTCTATAAGATATGGAAGTAGCAGAATATCTTATGAAAATTCCTTAATTATATTTTGGATAAAACCTATCAATAATATCTCTGGTGTTTAAGATGTAAACCTTGCTTCCAAAGATATTAATATTATTTACTTTAGGTTTTCTGTTATTCCAGAGTTCATAGGATGTCTTTTTGAAAATAGGTCTCATTAAAACTCTATTCATTATATGACAGGTTGTACTTATAGCTTCTGCCTAGAAATAATTAAGAAGATTGTATTCATTTATAATAGTATTTTCCATTTCCGGGATAGTCCTATTCCTTCATTCAATATTTCCATTTGGTTAAGGTGTTCTAGGTGCTAGTAAGGTGTGTTTAATACCCATATTTGAGAAAAAGGAATTAAAATATGAATTCTCAAATTCTCCACCATCATCTCTTATTAAGGAAACTTTTTAAAAAACTTTTTCATTTTTAACATCTTTTAAAAAACTTTTAAATATTTCCTATGTTTCATTTTTGTATTTCAGAAAATAAATCCTAGTAAATTTATAATAGTTATGAACTAAAACACACATATAATTTAACAGCCAAGATTTCTACCCTTGAAGGTCCAAACAGATATATATGGATATGTTCTAGAGGTTTAGATGTACCAATTTTGTTAATAGTTTTTAAGGATGATTTTTTATGCTTTCCAAGTTGACATGCATCACAAAATATATCACATTCAAATTTGAGACTAGGAAAATCAAAAATTAATTTTTTCTTAGATAACATATGTAAATAATATATATTGACATATCCATGTCTCATATGATAGACCCATGATTCATTTATCTTAGTAGTTAAGCATTTTACTTTTTTTACACAAGGAATTTATGTCCAGAGTAAAATCATTATTAGATCATGGTGCTATAAAGTAAAGAAATTTATCCATGAAAAACAAACAAAAATTATTAGAAAGATCACCAACATAACCATTATCAAAATGTTGAGAAATACTTATCAGGTTGTGTTTCAATCCTTTTACATAGGGTACTTTATTGATTGAGACAACTTTTGGATCTCCAACAGTCCCAATGCCAATAGTATTGCCTTTGGAATTGTAACCAATTGTGACTAGACCACCTTCCTTTTGAGTTAGAGTTCTGAAATTTGATGATTTTCCACTCATATGCATGGATCAGCCGATGTCCATATTCCATATTTTAGTTTGGCTTCAATGACCTGCTTCCTGCAATGTCAATTAAAAAAGGAATTGTTTTGGTACCCATATTTTATTTGGGCCAGCAGTGTTAGCTAGCAAAGACCCGGGAATCCAGATGTTCTTTGATTTTCTATAATCAATATAATCATATAACCTTCTTTCAATAAAGGCATTCTTAATCCCACTTATTTGTGGTTTCCTTAAATAACAGTTTTTAGATATGTTCCCTTTTGTTCCACAGTAGTTGCAAATTTTTCCTTTTGTACTTGGGACAAAATAGTTCTTATATAGTTTAGCTTTGTCACCCTTACTTCATAATCCATATATTTCCTTTCAATAACATTCCTTCCAAGTATTTCATTTAGTATATTTTCTTCTTTTGTAAAAATAATATCTTCACTTTGGTATGTTTCTACTTCTGTTTTCAGTTCTTTTTTTTAGTTTCAATATCTATATAGTTTTTCTTAATTATGGTAAAATTTTATAGAAATTCATGATGTTTCTTTAGTAGAGTATCTCTGTAATGACCCGAAATTTTGAATAAATCTTGTTTCCTAATTTTAGGTGTTATTTGATTTTATTTTTATACTCAAAAAATTTTTCATTTGATAACATGAGTATCATTAAAATGAGACTGTCGGTTTTTGACTGTTATATGACCATTGGTCAATATGACCGCTGTAAACTAAACATTTTGATTATTGTCTCTAAATACAAGTAATCTTGGTTAATTATTATAGAAAGAAGATTTGATGGCCTCACCCAGTAGTCTTGGACCGATCGAAGCCCATCTAATAGAACTTGGGAAGGTGGTAGCACCACTGGGATTTGCTCTGGACCAAACCCAAGATGAACTTCCTCGTGTGAAGCTAGAACGGAATCGCCTTTGCGAGAAGTTCAACCTGATAGAAATTACTACTCGTGTGATGTTGGTCGAGCCTCCCTCAGATTCTGTCACCTTAGCACACCTTACACTTAGGTCCTGTGCTGGTGTGATAAGGGGCTGTGTAAGGAGACTGTAACTGCCTTGTGTAATCTTTTGTTTTAAATAAAAATTTGGATTTCTTCTTATGATGATGTTTATGAATTTTCAAATTACCGGATAAATATAGTATGCATATTTTTGATGAATTTTAGAAAAATAATATTTTAAAAATATTTATGTAAACCTTAAATAATTAAAATTTTGTAATGATTTTCGAAAAATGGTCTTCTACAATTATTTTCAGTACGGAATTTAGAGTCTAATAAGATCAACATCATTTTTGATAAATAGTAAATTATGAATAGTGATATTATGCTTAGGAATAGTAATGTGACCAAATGGATTAGTAATCTCACTTAATGAAAGTATTAATATAATATAGGCACCTTGATTAAGTAATGTGATTCAATAAAATGGTTAAATAATGGTTTCATAAATTATTATTCAAGTATTAGTTTTTTTGGGTGAATAATGTTTTTTAAATTAAAAATATTTAGAAAATTATTTTTATAAAATAGATTTCATTTTTGAACTCAGAGCATCGATATTAGGTTAAGGTAATTTTCGGGGATTTTTCTGAAAAAAATGAATTTTCGGTGAATAGTGTATTTATTTAAAAAAAATTAAAAATATTTAGAAAATTATTTTTATAAAATGGAGTTAATTTTTGAAATCAGAGCACTGATATTTGGTTAAGGTGAAATTTTGGGATTTTTCTGAGAAAGTTGAATTTTCAGTGAATAGTAAAACTACTGTTTTAGGGTTTCTGTATGTATAATGACATCATAACTGTGTCATGATGATTTCATGAGATATTTTATGGGTTCGCCGACCAAAGGTAATGAATTATTGTATGGGGGGCCCATTTGGGCTATCTCCATGGGAAATACCATGGGAGACCACATGGTTTTGAGAAAACCACTTTGGAGGTGTCCCCTGGCCATTAATGCCTTGTCCCCTCACTTTCCCTAAAAATACCAAGCCATCATCTCATCCATTTCGACTCCCCACTATCCCCCAACGAATTTATGGTCTCATTACATCCCAAGGAGTCCTCCCAAGGTGCCCCCAAGCCCTCAAGTTCCCAACCTTTGAGTTTTAAGAGTTACGTTTTAAGGTAAGGGATCCAACCTCTCTCTTTCTTTTCAAGAAATATATGTTATGTAATTTCTTTTATGATCCATGTTATTATGTTAAAGTATGTTCTTTTATAATCCTCTTAATTCTCTTTTCATGTTAATATAATTATATATCCCCTATTACTCTCATTATTTCGTTTTACGATGTTTCAAGTGGCGTTATTGGGCCGCCGAAATTTTTGTAACGGATTCTTTCACCCTTCTCGTTTTCAAGATCTACATTCATGTCAAGTCTTTCAAGATCCTTTTTATTATGTTGGGGTATGATCTATAAATTTATCATACTGATATTTTATGATCATTTTATGAGAGACCCCATTTTATCTCTTCAATTCAATATTTTGATGTTTTGAGTAGCGCCGTTAGGCTGCCGAATTTTTAAGTGGTTCTTTCACCTTTCTACTTTTTCAAAGTTCTAATTCCATGTAAAGTCTTGAAAGTTCATTTTTATTATGTTGGGGTATGATCTCTAAATCTATCACACTTATCTTTTATGTTCATATGATTAGATACCCTATTTGATCTCATCAATTCATTTTGTTGAAGTTTAAGTGGCGTCGTTAGGCTGCCGAATTTCTAAGGGGTTCTTTCACCCTTCTCGTTTTCAAGATCTACTTTCATTTCAAGTCTTTCAAGTTCCTTTTTATTATGTTGGCGTATGATCTCTATATCTATCATACTGATATTTTATGTTCATATGATGAGAGACCCTATTTGATCTCATCAATTCATTTTTGTTGACGTTTAAGTGGCGTCATTAGGCTGCCAAATTTCTAAGGGGTTCTTTCACCCTTCTCGTTTTCAAAATCTACATTCATGTCAAGTATTTCATGTTCCTTTTTATTATTTTGGGGTATTATCTCTATATCTATCACACTGATCATTTATGTTCATATGATGAGAGACCCTATTTGATATCGTCAATCCATTTTTGAAAGATTTAAGTGATGCCATTAGGGTGCCGAATTCTCATAAGAGAAATCTTATTTTTGTCTTCCTTTTATGTTTTTCTTTTCATATGGTATATCATTCAAATTTCATTACCATGTTCTTAAATACTATATTCTCTATTCCCATAATTTTTTATGTATCATTTTTTAGTGGGGGACCCATGTCCCCTCTCTTTTCAATGTTTTCTAAAACCATGTATCGTAGACTTTATGTTGCATAGTTTTCATCTCAAAATGCCTCCCTCTTTAGCTCATAATTATTTTATGTTATTAAGTGAATACTCAAATATCTTATTTCTATAGGGGTATTCACATATATATTAAAATGACCTATTTTAAATTCTTGGATTTACATACATGAAACCCACTTTCTCTTTTCCGTGGGTTTAAAGTGACATAAAGATCATGTCTTTAAAGTAGTTTTTAAAACATTATGATTATGAAATGAAACCCATTTCTTTTATGCTATATGGGTTGTTTATGAAATGATTGATGATGATATATGTGGCTTACATGATAATAAAGACATGTCAAGGGTATTCCCAGATAGCGCTCCAATGCATTGGGTAAAGACTTAATCTCTAGAGATGACCTTTTAGACTGATACCTTGGTGATTAACCTTGGTAATTTTTAATGACACATTGGGGATGGACCATGGTGAAATAAAATGATTTTCAATATTAAATGTTGTGGCCACATCTTCAAGTTATGAAAAATGTTATTTTTATTATGATATATATCATGATTTATTTCTCATGCCTTAAAGTTCTTTTCATGACATTGTTGATGTATCCCAAGTTCACATGTTAAATGTTTCCCCTTATTTCCCTTACTGGGCATTCTGCTCACCCTTTCGTTTGATCTATATCCCCAAGTTTGAGTTGCAGTAGTGAACCTAGGATGAACATGAGGAGAATCCTTTCACGTGTTTAACAAGAATGTTTTATGTTTTCATGTTTTAAGTTCCTGGTTTCCAAGACACTAAACCTTAATGATCCCCGGTTTTGTAATATGTAATGAAAGTTTATGTGATAAAAAGGCGGGATGCTATAGTTGGTATCAACGGATGGTTTAGATATTTGTGGAAATTAGGATATGAAAATTTTAGGAAGAAACCTATAATAAATTTTAAATATATGAAATATTTCTGGTATTTTGGTGAGTATTGAGTAAGGGGTTGCCAATAAAATACATCCCTGTCTGGATACGAGTAGGTAGAGGTGTCTCTGGCATAGATGTACATAGGGTTAAACCCCCAAAACCTCACTTTGAGCTGGAATCGAACGAGAACTGGTAAACGACAACGGGCCTTGTTGCACTCTTGGTTACGACACTCCCGGGGGATATGCTTTGGTAAATTAATAAGATTAGAATGAACCATTGTTAAAGGAACAAAGATAAAATAAAATAATGATTAACATAAGAATATATGATCATGGATAACCTAGATGGGAACCTAGGGGATCACATGTTAGGGTATACTTTTCTTCTACAAGTTATCCTTATATGCTTTAAGTTCCTTTTCATGATTATTGGCAAAGTATTCAAGCCCCTAATTGTACCTTCTTTTCGTAGTTAATGGCAGGAAATGGAATAACATGCCCCAACAACCAATGTAATAGGAAATGATATGATTTCCATATTAATATGACAGATATGATTAGGGGATTAAAAGATTATTATTATTTTGGAAGACGTTCACTATTTTTGGGACCCTATATGATCGTGGTTAATAGATTACTACGGTATTTTCATTGAGAAGTAAGTTTGACTTATATTTTTAAGAATATATTAATTTAAGGTGGACTTATAGTAATTTAGGTTACTTATGGGAATGATTAACCTATCTTGGATAAAATATGTTTAGGTTAGATACTTATGTTATAAGATGTTAGGAGTGGTTGATGTTTTTTAGAGATGAACAATAAAGATTATTTTGAAAGACTATGTTATCAAATCCCTCTTGTATTTGGGTTTCAATCTTAGTTTAGTTTATTTTGAGGAATTTTAAGGAACGTTATTTATGGAATGGTGTATGATGAACTTTGGGTAGTACCATGGAACATTGAAGATTTAAAAGTAGTTTCTATTTCTATGGGATTATTTCTTTTTGAAGAGTTGTTTTACCTTACCCTTTCTATTTTTGGTATAATGTTTAAAGATAGAAGAAATAGATAGTTAATCTTTTGTGGATTATGTGATTCTCTAGAAGATGATTCTTGTGTTTTGATGAGACCAAGTAGTTTTTATTGCACATCATTTGGAGAAAAGATTAGTTTTGGTAGAAACATATTAAAGAATGAATCTCTACATGAAGGTAGGTATATTTTCTTATTTTTTTGTTCTATGTAGTAAATGAATTCCTCAAAATTATGAAAATGAATGTAAAACAAAAACATTGTTGGTTTACGTTTCCTACTAGGTAATCAAAGACCGTTTACACACATCAAAATTTTGGGATTTTATTATGGTTAACGTTCTCTTAGTCATGTTTTCTATCACTCTCATTCAGAACTTGACCCTTTGTTTTCTCCTCCATGTCCATGTTTTCCTACATGGAATCCTAGTGTGGGTTAACTCAGGTGACCTTTGTACTTCCCTTTCTTTCTTTTAAAGTAATAGTTTTACTGACTCCTTTTTCGATGTGGGACGTTCAATGAAATTTCAAAACCCAATTTTCAAAATTGTGAGGATGCAATTTCTTAAGGGGGGAAGATTTTAATGACCCGAAATTTTGAATTATTCTTGTTTCCTAATTTTATGTGTTATTGTATTTTATTTTTATACTCAAAAAATGTTTCATTTGATAACATGAGTATCATTAAAATGAGACCATTGGGTTTTTACTGTTATATGACCATTGGTCAATATGACCGCTATAAACAAAACGTTTTGATTATTGTCTATAAATATAAGTAATCTTGGTTAATTATTATAGAAAGAAGATTCGATGGCCTCACCCAGTAGTCTTAGACCGATCGAAGCCCATCTAACAGAACATGGGAAGGTGGTAACACCACTGGGATTTTCTCTGGACCAAACCCAAGCTGAGCTTAATCGTGTGAAGCTAGAATGGAATCACCTTTGCGAGAAGTTCAAACTGATAGAAATTACTACTAATGTGATGTTGGTCGAGCCTCCCTCAGATTCTCTCACCTTAGCACACCGTACACTTAGGTCCAATGCTGGTGTGATAAGGGGATATGTAAGGAGACCGTAACTTCCTTGTGTAATCCTTTGTTTTAAATAAAAATTGGTATTTCTTCTTATAATGAAGTTTATGAATTTTCAAATGGTTGGATAAATATAGTATGCATATTTTTGATGAATTTTAGAAAAAGGATATTTTAAAAAAGTTTATGTAAACCTTAAATAATTAAAAATGTGTAATGATTTTCGAAAAATGGTCTTCTACAATTATGTTTAGTACGAAATTTAGAGTCTAATAAGATCAACTTGATTTTTGATGAATAGTAAATTATGAATAGTGATTTTATGCTTACGAATAGTAATGTGACCAAATGGATTAGTAATCTCACTTAATGAAAGTATTAATATAATCTAGGCACCTTGATTAAGTAATGTGATTCAATAAAATGGTTAAATAACGGTTTCATAAATTTTTATTCAAGTATTAGTTTTTTCGAGTGAATAGTGTTTTTATAATTAAAATTTAAATTAAAAATACTTAGAAAATTATTTTTATAAAATGGATTTCATTTTTGAACTCAGAGCATCGATATTATGTTAAGGTAATTTTTGGGGATTTTTCTGAAAAAAATGAATTTTCGGTGAATAGTGTATTTATTTAAAAAATAAATTAAAAATATTTAGAAAATTATTTTTATAAAACATAGTTCCTTTTTAGAATCAGAGCATTGATATTTGGTTAAGGTGAAATTTTGGGATTTTTCTAAGAAAGTTGAATTTTTAGTGAATAGTAAAAATACAGTTTTAGGGTTTCGGTAAGTTTAGTGACATCATAACTGTGTCATGATGATGTCAGGAGATATTTTATGGGTAGGCCGACCAAAGGTAATGAATTATTTTATGGGGGCCCATGTGGGCTAACTCCATGGGAAATACCATGGGGGAGCACATTGTTTTGAGAAAACCACTTTTGAGGTGTCCCTTGGCCATTAATGCCTTGTCCCCTCAATTTCCCTATAAATACCAAGCCATCCTATCATCCATTTCGACTCACCACTCTCCCCAAAAGAATTTCTGGTCTCATTACCTCCCAAGGTGTCCTCCCAAGATTCCCCCAAGCCCTCAAGGTCCCAACCTTTGATTTTTAAGAGTTACCTTTTAAGGTAAGGGATCCAACCTCTCTCTTTCCATTCAAGAAATCTCTTTTATGTCATTTCTTTTATGATCCATGTTATTAAGTTAAAGGATGTTCTTTTATACTCCTATTACTGCCCTTTTCATGTTCATATAATGAGATATCCCCTATTACTCTCATTATTTCGTTTTATGAAGTTTTAAGTGGCGCTGTTAGGCTGCTGAAATTTTTGTAACAGATTCTTTCACCCTTCTCGTTTTCAGGATCTACGTTCATGTCAAGTCTTTCAAGTTCCTTTTTATAATGTTGGGGTATGATCTCTAAATTTATCATACTTATCTGTTATGATCATTTGATGAGAGACCCCATTTGATCTCTTAAATTCAGTATTTTTATGTTTTAAGTGGTGTCGTTAGGCTGCCGAATTTTTAAGTGGTTCTTTCACCTTTCTCCTTTTTCAATGTTCTAATTCCATGTCAAGTCTTGAAAGTTTCTTTTATTATGTTGGGGTATGATCTCTAAATCTATCATACTAATATTTTATTTTCATATTATGATAGACCCTATTTGATCTCATCAATTCATTTTGTTGAAATTTATGTGGCACCGTTAGGATGCCGAATTTCTAAGGGGTTCTTTCACCCTTCTCGTTTTCAAGATCTACTTTCATGTCAAGTATTTCAAGTTCCTTTTTATTATTTTGGGGTATGATCTCTATATCTATCATACTGATCTTTTTTGTTCATATGATGACATACCCTATTTTATCTCATCAATTCATTTTTATTGAAGTTTAAGTGGCGCCGTTAGGCTTCCGAATTTCTAAGGGGTTCTTTCACCCTTCTCATTTTCATGATCTACTTTCATGTCAAGTCATTCAAGTTTCTTTTTATTATTTTGGGGTATTATATCTATATCTATCATACTGATCATTTATGTTTATATTATGAGAGACCCTATTTGATCTCGTCAATCCATTTTTTGGATGTTTTAAGTGACACTGTTAGGATGCCGAATTCTCAAAAGAGAAATGTTATTTTTGTCTTCCATTCAAGTTTTTTGTTTCATATGGTATATCATTCAAATTTCATTACCATGTTCTTAAATACTATATATTCTGTTCCCCTACTATTTTATGTATCATTTTTTAGTGGTTGACCCATGTCCCCTCTCTTTTCAATGTTTTCTAAAACCATGTATCGTAGACGTTATGCTGCATAGTTTTCGTCTCAAAATGCCTCCCTCTTTATCTAAAAATTATTTTATGTTATTATGTTAATACTGAAATATCTTATTTATACAATGGTATTCACATATATATTAAAATGTTCTATTTTAAATTCTGGGATTTACATACATGAAACCCTCTTTCCCTTTTCTGTGGGTTTAATGTGACATAAAGATCATGTCTTTAAAGGAGTTTTTAAAACGATATGATTATGAAATGAAACCCATTTCTTTTATTCTATATGGGTTTTTTATGAAATAATTTATGATGATATATGTGGCTCACATGATAATAAGGACATGTCAAGGGTGCGGCCAGATTGCGCTCCAATGCATTGGGTAAAGACTTAATCTCTAGAGATGACCTTTTAGACTGATACCTTAGTCAATAACCTTGGTAATTTTTAATGACACCTTGGGGATGGACCTTGGTGAAACGAAATGATTGTCAATATTAAATGTTGTAGCCACATCTTCATGTTATGAAAAATGTTATTTTTATTATGATATATCTCATGATTTCTTTCTCATTCCTTAATGTTCTTTTCATGACATTGTTGATGTATCCCAAGTTCACATGTTAAATGTTTCCCCTTATTTCCCTTACTAGGCCTTCTGCTCACCCTTTCTTTTGACGTATGTCCCCAGGTTTGAGATGTAGTAATGAACCTAGGATGAACCTAAGGAGAAGCCTTTCAATTGTTTAACAAGAATGTTTTATGTTTTCATGTTTTAAGTTCCTAGTTTCCAAGACACTAAACCTTAAAGATCCTCAGTTTTGTAAAATGTAATGAATGTTTGTGTGATAAAAATGCGAGATGCTATAATATCTCTCCTAAAATAGCGTTATGAATATTCTTTAATGATTTATTTGAGTAAATAATCATATATATTTTCAAGAATATTACTGTAAGATGCAAGTTAATCATTTGAGTAGTTTCATTAGATTCAGATGAGTAATAGGATTGTACCTTATCAGTTCCTGCGATAAAGAACATATTAACTTTCAGGTTCGATTCTGCTTTTTCCGAATCAGACTCTGATGAGCTATTGGAGTCTTCAGATACAATCCATGTATATTTAATTACCATATTCTATTTTTTCTAATAATCATTTCTCTTATAGAATTTATTCTTCTGGTATAACTTTAATTGTGGGCAGTCAGGTCTGATATGACAATGTTTCTTCCACTCATAATAAATGAATTCCTTCACATACTTTTTAAAGGACTTTCTAAAACCTTTTTCCTTTCGATAAAACTTACTAAATTAGATATCTATCTCATCCAGTTCCACGTATGAATTGGATTAATCAAATCTTTCTTTATTTCACATTTATTTAATTTTTCCTCATTTTTCCACTTTAGCTTTGTGATGACACCTTTAAAATAGTGACTTCTCTCTTGATAAAAAACTTATGCTCATTTTATTCATCCTCTATCTCATTCTCATACATCATTAGGGTTCCGATTAACTCTATCATTATTAAGTCTTTTATAGGTGTAGATTGTCTGATAGCAGTAAAAAAATTCCATTCCATCTTGGTGCTATTAATCTTAGTACTTTTAGAAGATGATCACTTTGTTTAATCAGATCTCCCAAAGTAGAGATGTTGTTGACAGATTCTGTCAAACTTACATTCATCTGGGTGATGATTTCTCCTCCACACATCCTGAATGTATCGAATTTGAGTTTAGCAGTAGCATACTTCATCTGTCTGACATTGCTAGTTCCATAATAAGAAACATCAATAGTATGCCACATATCATACATTTTCGGGCACTTAAATACTCCGTTGAATTCATCGGGTCCAAGACCACAGATGATAGCATTCATGGATTTTGAGTTTGTTTCATACTCTACTTCTTTATCAGCACTCCATGTACCGGTTTTCTCTGGAATCACATAGGAAGTTTAAATTTTCGAGTAGACTTTTTATCCAAGGTTCTTTAAATAAATGATCATCCTTGATTTCCAGCATCCATAATATTCGTCGTTGAATATGGGACCTCAAACCATTGGCATACCCTCTCGTGTATCAGCCATTGTGCTCTGTATAATCTGACGACTTTCAACTTGTTATAGATTTGGAAAAATCTTCTCCTGTGATACCAATTTTTGGATCGGGTTATACCAAATATACACAAGAGAGGGGTGAATTTGTAACACCCCAAGCTACAATGGTACGCTCCTCTTTGAATAATAGAGCAGCGTGTGTTGTACGCAACCTCGCGTTCTAACACACCGCCACCAATAAAAGTAGCAGTTATAAATAGTAATACCCACATTTTTAAATTATATAAATTTTATATTTCAAAATGGACTTCATTTTTGTATTCGGAATATCGAAATTAGCCTATGTTTAATTTTTGGTATTTTTCTGAGAACATCCTATTTTTGATGAATAGTGAAAAATTCTAAAAAACAACTTTTTTAATAAAATTAATTTATACTGATAAATTATAAAATGGAATGGTTATAAAGTCTAATTACAATATATTTTCACCATTTTATCCAATTGTGGTCATTAGAATTAATTTCACTTTGAAATTGGACATAAAATATTGTCAATCTTTTGATTGATATTCTTTCTTAAAAACACGCTATTTGTTGTGACTGTGGGAATTAATTAATAAATTAATTAATTAAAATTATATGTTTTGAATTTTTTAAAATATACATCATTTTTTAATTTGGAATATAAATTATAGCCTAGGGTGAATTTTTGTTATTTTTCTGAAAAACATCAATTTTTGATGAATAGTGAAACCACTAAGTGGTGGTTTAGAAACTAATTTTTCGTGTAAATGAAACATTACCACTTCTGTGATTTGATTTTCAAAAATTTAACATACATGGTTTTCATTAGGATGTAAAATTTGGTTCAATGGGATTAAAATAATTTTTTGGTGAATAGTTACTTTTATGTTTTATTAATCGTGATTAAAGGTAATTAGTAAAATGTAAGGTAAAAATGATATTATAAAAATATGAAATTACATTTACACTTTTCCTACATTTATTTTATGTGTCCTGACCGACAAATAAAATCCATGGGTAAACTTGGGGACCCCATAGATCCACTTGGGTAAGAAAATGACCTTAATAACTTTTTTATTTAAAGTAAAAATAAAATTGTCACAAACATGTGTTCTTATACTAAAACAATTATTACATGGGGTTATATAAGTTAACTATTAGACTATAACTATTAATTGTAAATCTAAAATTATTTCCTACATCATTATATTTTTTTATAATTTTTAGACGTTAAATAAATTAAACTTTTTATAACACAATGATGATGCATCAATTACCTCATTAATTAATGATTTAAATAAAATGAAACGATAATGTAAAATCTAAGACATACAATTGTCAAAAAACCTATTGGAAGATTAGATTTAGAACCCTTATCACCTTATCCTCTAAATATATCATTGTGGGACCTTTATAATCTAAAAATAATTTCATAATAATGTAACATTTCATGACTTTCCAAGAGTGCCCCACATTTCCTCTTAAAAAAGGCCCCCACCACTACCACCTTATTCAAACCTTCAAGCCATTTGGATCGGCCAAACTCTGTCCAAATACTCACTAAACTTCCCTATATTACTCATTGAAGCCTCACTTTGGGCATATGTCTCCCCAAGGAAGCCTTTGGCTCAAATCAAAAAGAGTTACCCGATTTTAAAGGTAATGTCTTCACTTGGGTTCTTTTGTTTTATTTTGCTTCTCCAACCCCATAAACTCTTTTTATTACTATCTTTTATAACAACACTAGTTTCTTAAATATACTAGGATGTTGTTATGATATGTATTCGATCTACACTTACACACACCTCTTTCTAATGGCTAAAGAACATACTGTTTCCGTGGATGGCGAATTACTGCCTCACGAAACGATGATTGTTCTATATTCTTTTAACACCTCTACTCGTGGCCATTATGATGACACTATTTCTATATATGATATATATTATGTTTATTTTTTCCTTATTCTTCAGTATTTCTCATTTATGGAATACCTTTATGATTTCCATTATGGTTAAACACGATAATTTCATTTTAGGAAGTGTGGACTACCTCCCCCTCAAAGTGATTTGAATCGTTAATTCCATATGTGGGACGTAAAAAGAATGGAGTAAATGATATTGTATATGAAATTATACTGGATTTATAATACACCTTTATATCATTATGATTTCATTCCATTAAATACGAAATAGAAATGAAAGTAGCATTCATGCGTATGTACGGCTTACCGTCTCCATGAACGGTGCATTTCATTTATTACCTCTAAATGTTACATAATATTATGAATGAATGTATATACTGGATATATATGATATATATGATATCTACATCATGAATATAATTCTTGATATAATGTATATTTTTTCACATGAACAACTTGTAATTATAGGAAGTTTAATTTTGACTCAAGTACAAAGGATCGACAAAACCACCGTTATTAACTTAAATAATTACATAAAGTTCATAACATGGTAATAAGTGATATAAAAGGAATAATAAACTCGAAACTAGTTCTTAATAAACTATAAATTAACTCTAGATTATTATTCAAGAGGTTAAAGAACGATCGAGTCAAGTCGGACACGAGGTAAGGTAACTTCTTAACCCAATTTTTATTCATTGGGTTAATCTCCTACTTTCAAATTATGTCATGATATTATTATGTCCTATCTTGTATTTGTACTTTCTTTATGTTTAATTATAGTGAATACACATAATAGATTTATTTTCTTTTAAAAAAATGATCTTTGTAAGGGAACTTCTTAACCTAATTTCTATTATTTGGGTTAATCTCCTACATTCAAATTATGTCATGATATTATTATGTCCTATCTTGTATTTGTACTTTCATTTTGTGTACTTATAGTTAATAAAAATAATAGATCTATTTTATTTAAAAATAATGATCTTTGTAAGGGAATTCATCTCAATCTCCTTTCATTGAGGAATATTTTGTTTTATACACAACTTTCTTTTATACAGTGTATAAACCCCTTTTACTTTTACGTTTATTCAAAAGGAATTTTTTTATACAAATCATTTTACTAAACGACAAAAGGGAATGTTTTTTTTGTCGTACGTATACAGCGACAACGACTTATCCGCCACCATGACCATTATTTGAGTTTCGTCTTCCTCTACAAGCCATAACTTTTTTTAGATGAAAAATAATTACAACGTTTTAATTTTCTTTTATTTTTGTATTGAAAATGGTATTGAAAGTGGTTTTATTATATCAATCTGTTGTATTGATATCTTGTTATTGAAATGTGGAAATGTTATGTTTCCATTATGCAAGTTTTATGTGATACGATTCTGTTATGGTTTATGATATGTTTAAACCTTTTCATATGAGGAATGCATTGGACTAAATAAGTGACGTGTGGAGCCCGCTATAGGTCCTCGATGCATCGGTAGGTCTCATGAGACAAACTAGTGTCCTGTCACGAGGCCTTGACAAAATATAATTTTTAGTCTTGGCACGAGGCCTTGGATACATGGTTATGATATTCTGGCATTATGCATTCCATCATTATGAAAGTTGTTATTTATATTTCATGTGATTATTTGACCAGTAGAATATCCACGTGAATAAGCAAATGGAATTATTTCATTTTACTTTTTACATATTATTCTGAAGTTCATGTTTAAAAGGCTTTTGTTTAGTTATAAATTTCCTTAAATGTTTATGTTTATTTATGAAAGTATCCGCTATATTGTTATCCTTACTAAGAATCTTAGCTCACCCCTTTCAGGGTTTTAATTTTTCCAGGATGTGAAGAAGTATTTTATGAATGACCTGAAGGGATAATATGAGAGGATATGAAGACAAGATGTTGTTGTAGTTTTTTATTACTTTATGATGTAATGTAAAACTTATGAATGTATCTAGTGTTTCAAGGCTACTAAAATAATCGGTCTTTCTAGACTTGATCTTTGTGATCATGCCAATGTTACGCAATAATGCACCGATTATGGGTAACTGGGGTCGGGGCGTTACAGTTGGTACGAGAGAAAGTTTAGTACTAACCATGGAAGCTAGATTTAGATAAACTCTGATTAGAGCACATAGACCTAAGATAAAATTTAAGGATTAGTATAAAAGAACTTCCTAGAATTTTGGTATTATAGAGATTTTGTGAGTTTTCCAAGCAATACATCCCTTTCTGGATATGAGCAAGTAGAGGCGGCTATGTCACAGATGTACCGAGGGGTAAAACCCAAAAACAATGAATTAAGCTAGACTCGAATGAGAACTGGTGCACAACAATGGGCCTTGCTGCACTCTTGGTTACGACAATCCCGAGGGATATAATTAGGATAATTCTCATTTTCATTACAAACCATTATGAAGGGTTTATGAATATAAACTTCCTCAAAGAAATGTTTTTATGATTATAGTTCACTTTTTGTTAAGTGTTTTACAAGTATGGAATTATGTATTTTGATTCATAAAATAATCTAGTTTATACCATTATTTAGAAATGGCACCTAGTAGAAGAAATGGAAACTATATCAATGCATACACTACATGTAGGGATTTCCCTCCTGATCAAGATAATTATAGTTGAGAAGGTGATACAACTAGTGCTAATCAACTTATCACCATACTGGGACAACTCGCTCAGGTTATGAATAATAACCTTACTCGTATGGAGCACCCTGATCCGCAACGTGGAGGATCAATGTTAGACCGCTTCATCAGGCAACAACCACCAACATTAAATGGGAGTACAAATATCTTAGTATCTGAGCAATGGATACACTCCTTCGAGAAAATATTCCACGCCTAGGGGAGTAGTGAAAGGGAGAAGGTTGTCATGGAAGTTTACCGCCTCACTAGTGATGTCGATCAATGGTGGTTGCTGATTCAAAACACAAATGATGATGAAGAAGTATCAATTATGGAATTGAGGGAGTTCAAGGAAACTTTCTTAGAAAAATACATTCCACATGACCATCGAGCAGATATGGAAATGCAATTTTTGAGTCTGAGGCAGAAGGAGGATGATAATGTTGCAAAGTATGAGGCCAACTTTACAAGGTTAGCAAGAACTGCTTCAGATTATATATGTAACCCAAGAAGTAAGATTTATCATTTCTTTGATGGGTTAAAACCATTTCTTCATCGAGCATTAGTCTCACAAACCTTCTCATCGTAGAGAAGACATTGTCTCATGTGCTATCAAGATAGAAAAAGAATTGTCTAAGTCTTATGAAAACAAAGTAAAGCAAGAGAAGAAGACAATGGTGGAACAGGAGATAAATAAAGGGAAAAGGGATATAAGGATTTTCCATTATGCGATAATTGTGGGAAGAATTACCCCAGTACTTGCCTAAAAGGAATGGGAGTTTTTTATAAATGTGGATAAAACGGTCACCAGGCTCGTGATTTGAAGGGAAAGAAATAGACTATCAATGTTGAATGCTACAATTATAGGGAAATGGGGAATTATGCAAATTAATGTCCTAATATTCAGGGAAACCTACCTCAGAAAAGTCCAAGGGATGAAGGACAATCTTATGTTGTTACAACAGTTGAATTGGAATAATTAATGTATTGGTGCTTTTGGACTCAAGGATTATATTCTGGTTATAAGAATAATGTGATATATATAAGGATTGTACTGAAGTACTTGTTGTTTTCATTTAGGTTTCAATATGATGAAGGTAATCACATTTTTAGCATGTGACAATAAGAGAAACTTTACTTTGTTTGAGGAATCTGATGATACAATTGATTTTATAATTTAGAGACTTTTTAGAGAGAAAGTCTGGATGGAGGTATTTTGGATAAATATAACGGTTGGAATGGAATAAGATGAACATTGGATAGTATTTTTTAAGGATAAAATATCTATGAAGATTATTTTTGGAATATTATAATACAATAGTTTTAGGAAAAGGACAACCTGCATGATGGGGGATAACCCGTCGCGTCGGACAAAGCTGCAGGAATCGAACCCACAACCATAGTGTGACGATCCTTTATTACCTACCACTAGCCTATAGGAAGTCCCTGGTTATTAAAAAATAGTTTTCCTAATCTAAATATAATGTGTTAATGTTTGGACCATTGTACAATTAGGATAAGTATAATATTTTTGAGATCTATTATCTTTTTGAGTGAAAGATGGGTTTGTGGTTAACATTTATTAAAGAATAAATGTTTACATGAAAAGTATGTATATTTCATTATGTTCTTAGTAAATCTCCTAAAAAAATTCCTCAACTGTATGAAATTTAACTTAAAACAAAAATGTTGTCGGTTATGTTTTCCTACGGGGGAATCAATGATTGTTTAACCAATCACAAGTTTGTGATTTTCTTGTAGTTAACTTTCTTCTAACCCTGTTTTCTACAACTCCCCATCAGACCTTGTTGTTTTGTTTTTCCTCCATATCTGAATTTTCATATAATCCTAGTATGGGCTATCTTAGGTGACCTTTGTACTTCTCTTTCTTTCTTTTAAAGTTATATTTTTATTAACCTTATTCTCGATGTGGGTTTTCCAAAAAGTTTTTTTCTATTTTCAACCTTTTATTTCAAAGAAAAATTTTAAATTGCGAGGAAAAATTTATTGAATGAGGGGAGAATGTAACACCCTAATATTCCATGGTACGCTCCTATTTGAATAATAGAGCATTGTGTGTTGTACGCAACCTTGAGTCCCAACACACCACGACCAATAAAAGTAGCAGTTATGAATAGTAATACCCACTTTTTGAAATTATATAAATTTTATATTTCAAAATGGACTTCATTTTTGGATTCGGAATATAAAATTTAGCCTATGATGAATTTTTGGTATTTTTCTGAGAAATTCCAATTTTTGATGAATAGTGAAAAATACTTAAAAAAAAATTATTTAATCTAAATAATTTATAGTGATAAATTAGAAAATTGAGTGGTTATACAGTGTAATTAGAATATATTTTTACAATTTTATCCAATGGTGGTCATTAGAATTAATTTCACTTTGAAATTGGAAATAAACAATCGTCAATCCTTTGATTGAGATTCTTTCTTAAAAACACGCTATTTGTTGTGACAGCGGGAATTAATTATTAAATTAATTAATTCAAATTATAAGTTATTAATTTTTTAAAATAGACAACATTTTTGAATTAGGAATATCAATTATCTATTAGGGTGAATTTTTGGTATTTTTCTGAAAAATTTCAATTTTTGGTAAATAGTGAAACCACTATGTAGTGGTTTAAAAACTACTTTTCCTGTAAATGAAACATTACCACTTCTGTGATTTGATTTTCAAAAAACCTACATACATGGTTTTCATTAGGAAGTAAAATTTGGTTCAATGGGATTAAAATAATTTTTGGTGAATTGTAACTTTTATGTTTTATTAATCGCGATTAAAGGTAATTAGTGAAATTTAAGGTAAAATGATATTATAAAAATTTGAAATTACCTTTACACATGTAATATCTTTATTGGATGGGTCATGGCCTAAAGGGACAATCCATGGGTCAACTTGGGGACCCCATGGAGCCACTTGGGTATGAAAATGTCATTAATAACTTTTTATTTAACGTAAAAAAAAATTGTCACAAACATGTGTTGTTTTACTAAAACAATTATTACATTGGGTTATATAGGTTAATATTTAGACTATAAATATTATTTGGAAATATAAAAAAATTTACTACATCATTATATTTTTTTATAATTTTTATACATTAAATAAATTAAATTTTTAATGACACAATGATGATGCAGTGATTACCTCATTAATTAATGATTAAAATAAAAGGAAAAGATAATGTAAACTCTAAGACATAAACTTGTCAAAAAACTAATTGGATGAGTATATCTAGAACCCTTATCACCTTATCCTCGAAATATATCATTTTTGAACCTTTAAATTCCGAAAAGCATTTCATAATAATGTAAAATTTCATGACTCTCCAAGAGTGCCCCTCCTCTTCTCTTATAAAAGGCCCCCACCACTACCACCTTATTCACACCATCAAGCCATTCGGCTCGGCTAAAATCTGCCCAAATACTATCTAAACTTCCCTCTATTAATCCTAGAGGCCTTAATTTGGGCAAAAGGCTTCCCAAGGAAGCCTTTGGCTCAAATCAAAAAGCGTTACCCAATTTTAAAGGTAACGTCTTCACTTGGGTTCTTTTGTTTTATTTTGCTTCTACAACCCACTAAACTCTATTTATTGATATATTTTGTAACAAAAATAGTATCATCAATATACTAGGATGTTTTTAGGATAAGTATTCGAGCTACACTTACACACACCTCCGTCTAATGGTTAAAGAAAATACTGTTTTCGTGGAAGGCGAATTACTACCTCACGAAACGATGATTGTTCAATATTCATTTTAACACCAATAATGGTGGCCATTATGATGAAACTTTTTCTATATATGATATATATTGTGTTTATGTTTTCCTTATTCTTCATTATTTCTCATTTATGGCATATGTTTATGATTTCCATTATGGTCAAATGCGGTAATTTCATTTTAGGAAGTGCGGACTACCGCCCCCTCAAATTGATTTGAATCGTTAATGCCATATGTGGGACGTAAAAAGGATGGAGTAAATGATATTATATATGAAATTATACTTGAATTATAATAAACCTTTATATTATTATGATTCCATTCCATTAAATACGAAATAGAAATGAAAGTAGCGTTCAAGCGTATGTACGGCTTACTGTCTCCATGAACGGTGCATTCCATTTATTACCTCTAAATGTTACGTAATATTATGAATTAATGTATATACTGGATTTATATGATATATATATGATATCTAAATCATGAATATAATTCTTGATATAATTTATATTTTACCACATGAAGAACTTTTAATTATAAGAAGTTTATTTTTGACTCATGTACAAAAGATCGACAAAACGACCGTTATTAACTTAAATAATTACAAAATGCTAATAACATGTTAATAAGTGATATAAAAGGAACAATAAACATGAAAAATTTTCATGAGAAATTATAAATTAACTCTAGTTTATTATTCACAAGGTTAATGAATGATCGAGTCAAGTTGGACACGAGGTAAGGGAACTTCTTAACCCAATTTCTATTCTATGGGTTAATCTCCAACTTTCAAATTATGTCATGATATTATTATGTCCTATATTGTATTTGTACATTCCTTATGTTTACTTATAGTGAATACACATAATAGATTTATTTTATTTTAAAAAAATGATCTTTTTAAGGGAACTTCTTAAACCAATTTCTGTTCTTTGGGTTAATCTCCTACTTTCAAATTATGTCATGATGTTATTATGTCCTATCTCATATCTGTACATTCATTCTATTTAATTTTAGTTAATACACATAATAGATCTATTTTATTTAAAAATAAATATCTTTGTAAGGGACTTCATCTCAATCTCCTTTCATTGAGGCATATTTTGGTTTATACACAACATTCTTTTATATGGTATATAAACCCCTTTGACTTTTATGTTTATTCCAAAGGAATTTTTTTATATGAAGCATTTTACTATACGAAAAAAGGGAATGTTTTTTTTGTCGTACGTATGCAGCGACAATGACTTCTCCGCCACCATGACCATTATTTGAGTTTCGGCCTCCTCTACAAGCCATAACATTTTTTAAATGAAAAATAATTACAAAGTTTTAATTTTCATTTATTTTGGTATTGAAAATGGTTTTGAAAGTGTTTTTATTATATCAATCTGTTGTATTGATATATTTTGATTGAAATGTGGAAATGTTATGTTTCCTTTATCCATGTTTTATGTGATACGATTGTGTTATGGTTTATGATATGTTTAAACCTGTTCATATGAGGAATTCATTGGACTTAATAAGTGACGGGTGGAGCCGCTATAGCTCCTCTATGCATCGGTAGGTCTCATGAGACAAACTATTGTCTTGGCACGAGGCCTTGAAAAAATCTTATTTGTAGTCTTGGAACAAGGCCTTGGCTACGTGGTTATGATAGTCCGGTATTATGCATTCCATCCTTATGAAAGTGGATATTGATATTTCATGTGATTATTCGACCAGTAGAATATCCATGTGAATAAGAAAATGGAATTATTTCATTTTACTTTTGCCATATTATGCTGATGTTCATGTTTAAATGGATTTTGTTTTGTTATACATTGCCTTAAATGTTTATGTTTATTTATGAAAGCTTCCTCTATATTGTTATCCTTACTGATCATCTCATCTCATCCCTTTCAATGTTTTAATTTTTCCAGGATGTGAAGAAGTATTTTATGAATGACCTGAAGGGATAATATGATGGGATATGAAGACAAGATGTGGTTGTAGTTTTGTATTACTTTATGATGTAATGTAAAACTTATGAATGTATCTAGTGTTTAAAGGCTACTAAACTAATCGGTCCTTCGAGACGCGATCTTTGTGATCATGACAATGTTACGCAATAATGCACCGACTTTGGGTAACTGGGGTCGGGGAATTACAACATTCTTTCTTTTAAAATTTCTTCACAAGATCATGATCTGTCCTTTCAAATTTTTCATAATGATTAAGCAGCGGAAAATAAATATCCAAGAACACATGATGTATAGTGGGTCATGGAAAAGAAGTCCCCCAGGACACTACACAAATGTTTTACTCACTGATCATGGTGACTTTCACTCTCGGGTCTTCTTCTCAACATATTGTTGCACAACTGAGGGCATAAATTTGTCACCATTACATGTTTAAGGATAAACTTACCCTTCTTGTTCATACATATAACAGAATACACATCATAGTATGAGTGATGGTAACTCAATGTAAAAGATTATTTGTTCATTGAAATAATTTTTAGTTTCCATTCACAATTTCAAAAACGCGCAATTGAGAGTAGAATGATCGTTGTCTTCAGAAAATATGTTCTTCAGATAGAAGTAGTTCTGAGCTGATCTAGTTGTAGTAGAATTTGAAATATAATTTGAAACATTAATAAATATTCAATTCAAAAAATATTTTCTACAATGAATCGGTGAATCTTCAATCGTGTATCTTCTTCATTAGAAAACAGAGCTTTGTCGTTCTTCGTAACAACATATATGTATGTCTGGATTGTCTCTGTAAATTATAGCAGTGAAAAACAGAAGAGTGTGATATATATTTTCAATTATTCCCCTCTATATCTATAATAAAAAATAATGTAGGTAAATATGTAATTAAGACGAGCAATCTCCTTTTAAAATTAAATCCACAATGTCATTTTTCAAATCACAATATTCAAAAGTTTAAATAACAGAGCTTTCGTAATTCTCGTGAATATTTTGCATGAAAACTCATATTAAAATGATACACTGAATCATAAATAAATAGATGTTAATTATTCAAAGACACATTTTATATTTGGTCTTTTAATATGTATTGAAATAAGCCTAATAATAGGCATAAATACCATTGCTTTATTAATGTCATAATTTAAGTATTTGACGCCAAACGTAGGTTTGATCTGCATAACCTACAATCTCTGAACGTAAGGTTCACAACGTAAAGACGATCTCAAATTTATGGTTAATTATCCATACTTTTCTCATCTTCCAAATGTATGGTTGATCATTCAAAAACGTAAGGATGATGAACAATACTTTTCTCTTCAACTCACAGACGTATTGTTGTTCAAAAAAGTAAGGTTAATGAACCATACTTTTATGAAACAAACTGAAAGATCCCTAATCACATAATGATCATCTTCCATACTATTCCAATTCCCCAAACATAACGTTCATTCCAAGTGTCGGGTTCTGCTTCCAAAATTATGGTTCCTTTCACAAGTAAGGTTCCTTCTAAAATTAAGGTTCCTTCTTTCATAATTTTCTAAAAACATATGGTTTTTTAACCATAATTTTATTATAACGTATGGTTTCTTAAACATAATTTTCTGATAACCTGTAATGTAAATGACAGATTCTATCTATACACTATTCTCTACAATGTAGGGTATGGACAGTGTTTCCAGAACACGCTCAATTAATTTTCGAACATGTAGATCATGATTAGTGTTTCCAAAACACGCTAAAAATTATTTCTGAATAAATTTCCAAATATTCCACATGAATTAAATGCTTTAATATTATCTCAAAATAGTGAAATAAATTATCTTAATTTCCTGAAATATACTCAATGTAATTTTATTAGAATAACAAATAAAGATATGTGTGAGCATCAAAAGCATCATAAAGAGATAGAGTATTGTTCTCAACAATCTCCACCATATAAAGTCATGTATGGTTAGAAACAACACTAGCTCAACAGTATGAACCCCATAGTAGAATGGAGTAGTTGAGAGATGAAATAGGATTTTCAGCAACAAGGCCAAAACAATTCCCCTTAACAAATACCTTTTGGAGAAATATTATAAAGATCAGTGATGATAGTAGTCTACACTTCAAATAGAGATTAAATTTTTATGAATGAAGGGAAGACTCTATAAGAGTTATAGAATGGAAAAATCCGTCATTGAAGTACTTTTCAGTTTTTGGAAGTAAATGTTTTATTCTCAAAAAGGAGAAACATATAAATCATGAATTGCATGGTGATCAAGGGATATTACTTGGATATTCATTTAAATGAAATGAATATCACTATACAATAAGAGTTTGTGAAAGATTGTGTAATTTCATGATCTGGATATAGTAGGGAATGAACAAAATCTTCAAAAAATACATGATCAGACTTAGGATAATTTTGATGAAGAGATGATCCTGTCAAGAGATGCTCTAGCACCAGAGGTAGATTTATATGAATAATTAAATGATGAGAATAAATCATTGTCTACCCATAGACTATCAAGAAGAGCTGAAATTGACATGTGGAGCATAATTGGTGATTAGATTACACTAGTGCATACAAGTAAAATGAAGACTCTACAACAAGAATCATACTTATCATAGGTGGAACCTAAATATGTGGATTAATCAATTAGAGATGAAAATTGGGTTCTTGCTGTGAATGAAGAGCTTTACCAAATTGAATAGAATCAAACATATGAGATTTTTTCAATACCATCACTCAAAAATGTCATAGGGATGAAATGGGTCTATTGCAAAAAAATGAATGAAGTGGGACTCTTTATACTAATAAAAGAAAGAGTTTTGTGCAAAGGGTTCTCTCAGATAGAGTGATAAGATGTTGATGAATCATTTTCACCTATTGAGAGGATAGAGACAAGTAAATTGTTATTAGTTATAGAAGTGCAACGAAATTTCAAGGTTTTCCAGATGGACTCCATTTAGAATTTCTTAATGGAATACTAGAAAATAAGTTTTCATTGAGCATTCAAATGGTTTTCTTATTCATAAATATGAAAAGAGAGGTCATCCACCAATGAAATCATTAAATGATTTTATGTAAGATGAAAGAGAATGGTAATCATGGCTTGACCAATTTTATAAGAATATTTCATTCTAATGTTGTGGAGTTGATTACAATCTATTTTTCTAAAATGGATGTAATAAATTTATGATGGTTCTAGATTATGTTTATGGGATAATATATGGTGGATCAGATGAATCACAATGCAGAAAATTTTCTAAATTCATGAAATGTGAGTTTGGAATGCCAATGATTCATGAACTTGAGTTTTCATGGGTTTACAAGTAACACTCAGAAATAATGGAAAATTATTTTCTCAGATTTAATATGCAATAGGTTTTTTGAGATGGTTTGGAATGGAAAATTACAAGGAGATAATGACAATGGTTGCTTTCCAGTTTAAACTATCACTGGATGATGAATGCATGGTAGTTAATATCACATAATACAGGAAAATTATTGGAACTCTGTTGTATCTGACAGTGAAATGACATGATATTATATTTTACACATTCAAATTAGAGAGATATCAAAGAAATACCATGGGGATAAAAATTATTGTAGTGAAAATAATACTTTAGTATATCAAGGGAAGAATGGATTTTATTCTAATGTATAATGGAAATTCTGGCATGATTTATTGCGATATATAGATGAAAATAGGGCGAGATCAATAGATGATTGGAAATCAACATCTAGATGTGCCTTTAATCTTGAAGGATTGTGTATTTCGCGGTTGATAAAGAAACAATATTTTATTTAATTGAGTAATGTAGAAGATCAATATATTGTGGAAAATCAATTTGAACACAACTATTGTGGATGAATAAGTTTCTTGAGGATATAAGAGTTTAACTTAAATCTCTCCTTGGAATCCATTGGGATAATTCAAGTGCTATAAATGATAGAAAAATTTTATTGCACCACTCATGGAGAAAGCACATTGAAATCAAGTATCATTTTATCCTGGAGAAGGTGGATCATGGGCTTGTAAATTTGGATTAAATACCTATAGAACAACAATTTACAGATATTTTTACAAAGGCCCTATCCAAATTAGTGTTTTAAATGCATCGACTAGCTCTAGGAGTTTAGTTGAAACCCCAAACTAAAGAGATTTTGAATGTGGTTCCCCCATCTCCCTGAAGTATGATGTGTTTTTTATAATGTACAAATAGGTGTCATATAACCTGTTGTATACAAAATTGATTTTCCCTTCATATTCATTGATATTGGCGGAGAATGTGTGAATATTCCATGGGGAGATATGACATGAGGAGAATCTATTAATTGGAGAAGCGAGATAGGTGGAGTTGAAGTTGAGTTGAAGCTATTTTGAGAAGTAGCATATAGGGGGGATATAAATATGACTATTTTGGATGTGATCAATAATTGATAATATATAATGATAGCTGAGGTTCTTGATGAAAGTAGATGATTGGTTTCACGAGTTGGTTTCAATAATGAAGTGATTCATTGATAAAAAATTCATTCTACTTTTATTTCTCATGCCGAGCAGGGGTCATGTGGGCATAGAGTATGTGTTGAGTAAATCCTGTTTTGTTATCTCAATCCCGTGATGTGAATATTGATTGAAAAATGACGGAGCCTTAATGAAGTATCAAAATGTGAAGAATTGTCATGAGAAGAGTTGTCAAAAACCTAAAGGAGGTGATTGTTGGCCAAACAAATCACTCAATATTTCCTCTCGGTATGTTTTGAGCATGATTGTGTTTTTTGACAATTCCAGATGACAAAAAATGAGTAAGTTTGGTGTTTACCGAAAGTAGAAATGCAGAGCCCAAGACATAGACCGCATACCATATTTGAGAAGGGTTCGTGGCAACGTACAAGGAAGGAGGAATGATATGTGAGAGTGGTTTGTGGAACCAAAAATGGATTTTGGTGATGGTTTTTTGTAAAGGGTGTGTATTATGTGCAATTCATGATGGTTTGTGGGATGGATTAAGAGAATGGGAGTGCATAGGAGAAATGGTGTTACACAAACTGCCATGGAAAAATAGTTTGTAGAATGGGTATTGTTCAAAACAAGAGTATCAGTATGCGGTGGAGGCATTACCGAATCAATGATTTTGTAAAATTTTTATTAGTGGATTTTGTAGATATCATATACTATATAAGGATATATAATACAACCAATTATATGTGAGAGATAATATCATTATAGAACATCTATTTTCTCTTAGAATTATTCAATGTCCTAAGGATGTTCGTGAGTGAGAATTCCATGAAGGCAGAAGTGTATCGTGCAAAATAAATTCAATAAAAGTTTTGTACACGAATACAAATCATGCAAAGAATGAGGTTCAAGGAGAATGATGATATAGTAAGAGAAGGTAATATGAGAACAAATAGTAGTTTTTGAAAAAATGGTGTTTTTCATAGGAGCTTCGTGGAGCCATTAGTCGAAGGAGGTACATGACATCGAAGAAAGAGGTCATCCGTGAATGGAAGGTGGTTCACGAAAGTGGCGGTGGAATGAGAAGGAGGTGTCCATATAGAAAACTCAATACATGGTACGTGGAGGAAGAATTTGTTTCATGGTTTTTTCAAGGATTCTTTCAATGTCCCTAAATTATTTTATGAATTTAATTTCCATTAACATAATAGTTCACAGAAAAGTGGAATTCATCTGCAAGGTGAAAAAGGGACTTCTAGAGAGCATATAGAAAAATTTTAGGATGTATGAATTCATTGAAATAATGGGACCTAATTCGATAAACTATGTTTATCCTATATGTTTGTAAACTGCGAGTAGATTCCTTTTCAAAAGAAGTGAGCAAAGGAAGAGGATGACGGTGACACTTTCCACCAGTAGTGAGACTGAGAAAGAGGCATAGGGAGTTGCCATTGGGAATGTAGTGAGTAGACCCTAAATCTTTTAAAGGTAGTGAGCATGGTAATAGAAGATCTAGAACAAACATTGTACTAATTATTAGTAGTGATCCATAGTGAATTTGGTACATTGGCACACGGTCGTTGTATGCTCCTTGGATGTGGCGTAGTGGGGGTGAACCGAGTTAAAATTGTTGTGTCTCTGGCATGATTTAAATGATGTTCATAATTTTCTTTTGGAATGATAGAGAAGAGAGTTTTGTTTAATGATGAAACATTATTTGAAGGGGAATAATTTTAAATCTATTATACCATAATACACCACCTCTCAAGTTATTCAACCTACTAGACCAAACAAATTTCAAATGAAATTGAAAATAGTTCAATTTCATTAATATACCCAAAACTGGTTTTCTATTCATGCCTATGATGATGAATGACAGAAAATAATCTTGATTTAATAAAATGATTCATGAAAACTCAATACTCATTCCATAACGGGTCACAATTAAATCACATAAAATCATAGAAACAATAATCACATCACACATCATGTTCATCAACCATGGTGAAATTGCATCAACTATAAAAAACATATTAATAACAATAATACCACACCAGGTACATTGATTTTACCCTCAGTCATAGGGAAGCATCATCCATGAATGAGATATTATCCTTAAAATGATTCATCCAATTTTCGTATCTACATTTACCAAATAGTCGAAATAACAAATAGAAAATAAACCCCATTTAATACAACTTTTTAATGTCTTGACCCAGAATCTACACATCAGTGCCCCGAGCTAGTTGGTCACATGACCTAAAGCGCACAACCCTATATAATAGAGGATTATGAATAGCATCAAGGGTCTAATACTGATTTTTGTGAGACTATACCACCTTTATCCATGTATATCTGTAGCAGAAATAAATAGAAATAACCTACAGATATAACGCATCCAAGAAAATACTAGTATCTCCAAATGACCAAAACTGGAAATATAGTACCGAAACTGAATAGTAGACATGCCATGATTAAATATGTTCCATGTGTCAAAATGAAACCCCAAATTTAAAGACATTGTCAACTCCCAACAGGGTCCCAAACTATATTTGGTTTCCTCATCCTTTCTCCATCCCAAATCATCTATCTAACATAGGGAATTTTCCTTTATCATGTGTTGTAAACAAGAAGTCTATTTATGTACCGATCACGAAGCCTGAGTATAGATTGAGTACAATATAATAGGCCACCACCAATTACATCTAAAATAGTATCATGTCTAAATAAGTGTATGCAGTTGTATAAAGAATACATTACTAGAAAAAAAGTAAATAGTTTATATTTATTCAATTACTCTTTTTTTAACCAGATAACCACATGGGTTACCAATGATTATTAATATAATATATATTAATTTCATTATTACCATTCATCATCTCATTTTGCATCATAGATAATTGGAAGAATATCCAATGCTAACTCATGGACGATGAACATCGTGTCTAACACCTCATGGGCATTGGGAGCCTTAATCCATATCCCTAACCTCAATATCACATACATATTTGGAACCTTAATCCACCTACCTTACTCACTATTTTGTATGGGTATTTTGAGATAGAGTGCCATTCCCAAACACATTTAACTCATATTGGTATTGGAATCGTCAATCCCTAACCCACACATATTTAACCTATATGGGTATATGGAGCCTCGGTCCCTTTCCAACACACATTTAACACAAATGGGTATTTGTATCCTCATTCCCTATCCCTCACACATTTAACACATGTTGGTATTTTGACCATCAATCCCAATCCCACATAAATTTAACACATTTGAAAATATAGAACCTCAGTCCATGTCCCTCACACATTTAACACATATTTAAAATTTTCAAAATTTTACATTGGTCACAATATCAAATTAATTTATTTATTAATTAATATATCAATATCAATAATTGAACAATAACATAAATTACATTAATTAATTAAAAATTAACTAATCAAAAAAATCCCATCAATTAATTCAAAAATTAATTGACTACACCAACACCATTAAATAATTTTACAATTAATTAATCGATTCAATCAATTCCCCAATCACAAAAATACCCCTTGATTAATAAAAAAAATAATTAATCAGTACCATAAATCCAAGAACCCCCAATTTCATTTTTTCTTAATTAATGAATCTACAAAATTAATTAATTCAAATTTCAGAACAAAATTTATAATCATAAAAAATAATTCTACAATTACATACATGCAAAGTTAATCGGGCCTTTGGGAATTGAATAGTAGACCATCTATGTCAAAATTTATGTATAACACTCAATAATAGAAAACCCAAATTGTTATAAGACTATTATGTACACTATGTAAGAAGATCTGAAGACCAAAACCAATGATCAAGATTAACACCAAAACCCACAACTATATAGGGTTCCACCACTTCATCGGAAGAAGGTGGAATGAAAGGGAACAAAATAAAAAAGGGATTAATAGGTATCTAGTACCAATATAAAATGATAAGAGATGATGAAATCACTCCAAATATTGTAACAGTTTCATTATGGTTGGAGGCGGAAGATTTCACAAAGGAAAATAATCCAAAATGACCTGCATTACACTTTTTAACCGATTTCTCAAAGAATTACATTGTGTGTAATTCCATTAAATGTTGTATAATAATTTTTAATGACTAATTCCAAAAAAAATATCACCTCTACTTATTTATACCAATTAAACTATTACATGGAAGGTAATATTGTTACATTGTTGGTAAATTTGCTGCAAACGATTTTTAGACCAATTTTTTTTATTAAATATTTGGCCACCTCCAAGCCTTCTAAAAAATCAAACACATTCCAAAACAAAAAAATTAAAAAAAACTCAAAAGTGGTGTACCTGGAAAGGTAATGGGATATTATATTAAGTATAATGAATTTGAAATACATTACCACCTAGGGAATGAAAACAAGGGTTTTGATGCTTTAAGTGAAAAGTATTTGGATGTCATATATAATAAGAGGATCAAAATAGATCTATAATTTATGGATTTCAAAAATATTGACCCTAAAATCTTTTTATAAGGGGAGAAATATTATCCATATTAAATGGGTGGTCAACCATATTTCTATGTGATGATTTTTCTTTTATAGAAGCAATATGTAACTATGAAAAAAGTGAGACATTTCCCTACGTTGAAACTTGATTGGGGGGGAATAAAATTGTTTTAGATTAGATTATGTGACCCTATTATACAATAATTGAATTTTTTTTTGTTAGATGAAGCTCATATCCAATTATTATCTGTTCGTCCTATAAGTAATAAGATGTATATGTACAATATGTATAGTTTCTAGTGGGATTACATGAAGAGATATGCTATTTAGTATGTATCTTGCTGACTAAATTACCATCAAATCAAGTATGAGTTGTATAAGTCAGAAGGTATGTTATAAAAATTTCCTTTACAATTATATATGTGATAAAATGTCAGAATATATTTTGTTATAGGACTCTTCAATAATTAAAAAGAAAATAATATTAAAGTTGATCATGTTATAAATTCATGATATTTAACTAGTATTAGAAAATATTTCTATATGAATAATATTTCTCTTATATACATTTAGGAAGATTTAAGGTTACATGTAGTATCATATTCTATTGTATTTAATTGACAGACGAGGTTTACCATGGATTTCTGGAAAAAGGCATCATCATGCCCAGGATATGAATTTTTATTTTAGTCTGTCTTATCTTCCAAATATATATAGTCAGTTTGAGAGGAATACTCAAAACCTGTAGAGTATGATAAGATCATATTATTTTTGATTTCATAGGTGGATAGGATAGACACATTTATCCTTCTATTTTTCATAATAATATATTTCACTTGATAATTCAGATTTGTCCTTTTGAATCCCACTATGCATATAAATTCATAACTCCAACATGTGGGTATGGATATGGATAATGAAATATTTTAGGAACTGATATAGATATGGAAATTACATATAAGGTCATGTCAATTACACAACACATCATGACATCCAAATATCTAAAGATAATTAATGCTGAAAATCGTCATAGAGATCTATAATTCAATTTTGTTGAGAAGATATTACTATGAATTTCTCAATGGAATAAGATTATGAGATTCAAAAATAATGAAAATATGATACCAAGGTAAATAATGCCAATTTATATTCATGGTCATGTTGGGATGGTATCTTATCACTAGACACTTTCATTAAACCTATATAAAGTACATGATGTGTTCCACATATTATATTAGAGAACGTACATAACTTATCATTAATATATAATGGACTCAAAGGTTATACCAATAGATAATAGACTTCCATTTTTGGAATAACTGGTGGATATTTTGAATCATCGATGGATGGTTTTGTGAAAAAACACCACTCAAGAACTCAATGTTTTGTGGTGAAACCATAAATTTGAGGAAGTTACATGGTAATATAAGGATGTGAGGAGGAAGAAGTATAATTAGGTTTTTTATCATATTTAAATAATGATTAGGTTAAAATTCTTTTACGGGGTTTATAATGTAGCACCCATATATTTTAACTGTATTTCATTTAAATAATTTTTTTGTATTTGATAGTATTCATAAAATGTAACAACGAGTCTTAAGGAACAATGATATATTATAACATTCAAAACATAATAATTGGAAAAGAGGCTATGAATTGTATTGAAAGCATTTTAAAAAATGTATATAAATTTTTACAGAGTTAAATTGTATTTATTAATTCCTATGAAATAATCATTGATTTTTTAATAAAATCACATCATGATTAAATGTTATATTTTCTTAAAAAAATTTCCTTTTTATGTATAATGTATTTTTATATATTTATAAATATATAAAAATTAGTTTAATGAATATTATTATTAATGTATTTATAATCTTTCATAAATTAGTTATCTAATGGTTACGATTGAAGATAATATCATTTGAATGTAAAAATAAAAATTTTCCACAAATATGTTATTAGGAGAGTGACGTTTATTTCTTAACAAATTTGAAAAACAATATTTATTTACTATAATAAAAAGATACATGAAATAAATATTGAAAAATTCATTTATTTTTCTCGTTTTATTATTTACAAAACAAGGAGTAAAATTAAACTCAGTTTTATGATTACAAAATCATTTTTCTAAAAACAGTTTGGTGCATTTTTGAATGACATTTTAATATTAATTTCTATAATATAAATAAAATTAATTTTATAAAATGTGTTCCATATTAATTATTATCGTTTAAATTTTTTGAAACTATTCCACTTACATTTTTTTATTAGTAGTATAAATATTATGAATTTCTTATTACGGCTAGGGTTCATTTGGGTTTATCCTGGGGTTAATTATACTGATAAGGTTACATATGCCATAAAAAATGTATAAACCACATTGGTTGAAGATATTTTTACCGTGTCATCTATTATAAAATATTAATTTTCCATTTTGTTCCACATTTAAATTAATTTGTTGTTTTATTATTTAAATCATTAATGAAATCTCATGCATATCCCTCCCATTAATAATAAAAGAGACCATGTTCTCCTCCCTTACTCAAGAAACATGAGATCTATATCTCATCCAAGCCCCACCCATACACCTTCCAATATTACATAAATTATTTATTTAAATTCATTCATATATTATTACCATCCAAAAATTTATTAACATGTACCCAAAAAAAAATTCGTAATGAGGAGTTAATCACCATACCTGAATATTTTAAAGTTTATTACTTCGACTAATTTATCTAAATATATTTTAAACTACCACACACAATGAATTAATTATAGGAAATTTATTTATTTTTTATTATTATTATAGGACAACCATTTTCCACCTCATTTTCATCAAATTGGAAGTAGATGTATCACTTGTGCATTCATATGGACTACAACCTCAATGTAGTGATACAATTAATTTTAAAAAAATATCCTTCATGGATGGTTATAATGATAGTTTTAATAAATATATATGATATTTGATATTTTATTATCATTTTGAACTAATAAAATATTATTTATCTTTCATTCATTCATGTTATTATAAAATGACAAAATTATTCATGCATACATACATACTACCATCACCATGAATAGTGTAATTCATTTTTCTATATATGATTTATATGAATTGATATAAATATTAATATAATGAATCTATAGGATATTTATATCATTATTATCATTTGTTAGGTAGTGTACCCGTGATCAAGATGCTAGTATCCAAACTACTGAATTAAACATACATATAAAGGAAAGAAGTTAACACCCAAAATGATGATGATAATTAGAAATTGTTAATCAAAGAATTATACGATTTTATAAGTAAACCTATTATTGTATGATATGTTTAAATATGGTTTTTTATGTATTTTTAATAAATTTAAATTTATTATATATAACATTATATTAATAACTAATCAAGTTAGGATTGAAGATATAGTTTATCAACCCACTTTTCCTTCTACGAGGCATATTCCATTTTCACAACTTATTTTTTAAATTTCATATATATAGTAAACCATTGATATTGTATGTCATGAATAAAAATTTATTGGTGTTATTTTAATATAAATTTTATATTATTTCATTCATGGGGGTAATTAGTTTAATGTTTGTTATGTAGTAAGTGATTAAGTTAAAAACTAATTCTTTTCCAGGATTACCAATACTAAATTATAATAAAGAGAAATTGTATGGATATTATCATTAAACATATTATTTTTTCTTTTAATCTGGTTTTTCTAATAATTATGTATATCATACAATTTTTATATCTTTATTAATTCAAATGATCAGTTAATGTTTTATTCATGTTTTTGAATATACATTAATGATTATTATGCTTCACTGGCGATATGAACTTATGATACTATCAGCATTATTTCCCTATATGTATTATGATTATTAATATATAAGGATGATATTTTAGAATATTTTTCATTCCATATATTATTTATGTTATCAAGAAATATTTATGAATCCTATTCCATTTTTAGGGGTTAAGATACGAGGAAATGATGAAATTTATATTAAACCAATTTCATTATCAAGGGTTATTTTATGATGAAATTATTAATGTTGTATGATCTTATATAACAAATATTTATGGTTTTAATTACTTGATAGGTGGTCGAAGAATTATATTACCCTCCAAAGAATTGTAAAAATAATGATATCTCATTAGATAATAAGGAACATATTGGGGGTGTGAACCCAATTTCGTAAGGGACTCTTTCCACTATATCAGTCTTGCGAGTGGTCCTTGACTAAGGAAATGATTTTATGGGGAGTGAACCCAATCCACTAATGTGTTGACCCAAAAAAATAAATACATAAATATTATATCTTATTAGATCAATATTCATTTGAAATTATTATGATCCACACAAGAACCATAATGTTTTAGTGTCTTTGAAATCATGGATATATATAAAAATTGAATTTGAAGATCTACATCACGGCCCGCTATGTTCTTCACAACTAGAACCTTTAACAGACATATCAATCATAAAAACTATTCTTATACCCTAATGAAAAAAATATAAAATGGTGAGATTATATGATCAAAAATTGTAAACAATGGACAATTCAATTAATATACATTTTAAAAAAAAACAGGAGTATAAGGGTATGATAACATAAGCTTCACATTTGAATATCATACCCCTAAATTCCTAGATATTTATCAAGATCCATGGATTAAATCCTTTAATTTTATAATATATTAATAATAAATTAATCATAGAACATAAAAAATGAGAGAACATCATTGTAATTATGTTTTTTAAATAGTGGAATAAATTGTGGTATAATCATAATCATTCAAATCTTATTTCATGGATATACACCAAGATATACATATTATGTTAGGAATGGGGTAATACCAAAGGTAAATACTTGGGTCTTGGAATAATCACCAGTTTAACCAATTTTGGGATTGATATAACCTCTCATGTATCCTTTAACCTCATCAAATATTAATCATAACAAAACTAATTTGAGGGATATAAAAAACCCACCCATAAAATAATCTTAATATTTTTATACATATTCCCTAATATCAATTAGAATTTTATCATTTCATTGTAGCATAACACATGTATTATAAAATTAGTTTCATTAATATTTAATAATCATAAACAAAAACAAACTATAGAAATAATAAGGATGGTATCATATAATCTTATTCCCATTGAATCCTTAATAACATAAAAAGATTTTATCAAGGATGATAAATTGTTTTAAAGGATAAGTGAAATATTTAATATAGAACATAATATTTTCATTATTAAAAAACATAACTAAAATATAATAATTTCCAAAACATTATTTGAATAGAACCTTCGAAATATATAATGTAATCCTCAATACATTGAGTAGTCATGATGGTTGGAAATGTGGTCCATCCATTGTATGTTAAAACATAAATTTCCTTCCCCATTTTTTTTAAAAAATACTCATTCATAAAAATATAACAAGATCAATTTTCATCCTTTTTATATAAGATAAAAAATGAGTAAAAGGTAAATGAATAAAAAAATTTAGAATAAAAAAATTTATTAATACATTTTAAAAAATATATTTACATGGTGGAAAAATATTAGAAAATGATGAGTTAAATAGATTTAGTTTTTCTTAAAAATATTATAAAATATTATTGAGTACATAATGGGATGAAAAAAAAACTAAAATTATTAATCTATAAAAATAAATAAATTATAATAAAATAAATATTATTTTTGAGAGACAATTTAATGGCTTGTGACTTAAACACCACATAATTATGAGTTAATTCAAGAATTTACATTGAGGATCTTTTAATGTTTAGTGTTTTAGAGTATTATGCCATAACTATTGCATTACATCTCATAAATTAAAATGTAGACACTTCTCTATAATTTTTTTTACAAAAATAAGATTCCTTATAATTAAATAAGAATTATTTTATTGATATAAAAAATCTTGAATTATTTATTTCTTTTACCATTCCTTATACCCTATGGAAAAAAACTAAAAAACATGGGATGAGCCAAAAAATATCAGCACGGAATAAAAATAAGGAAAGTAAACATTAGTCCATCAATACATACAAATCAATGAAACCATACTTTTTAATCAAAAAACTTAAGTTCTTTAACATACCTCATAAAATCATTAGATTTATGAATAACTCATAGAAATCATAAATCCCAAAGGTAACATATGGAATCCACAACCCACTTACATTGTAGCTTTAATAGATACATAGGGAGTTAATTTTGGAATACCCCTAAAAGTATATTCACTAAATATATTAGGAGAAACATTAATTTTTACTTCCTTCATGTTACCCAATGCATTGTAGAGATATCTCAAGCTCACCCACCCCCAATTTATCATGAAACCATCCTTGATTTTTTATCACGTAACCACTGCTAAAATGTCCATGTACAATTACGTAAAAATAACACATTCAAGATTGAAATTATCAACATTTCAATCATCAACGAAAATGAATATATTAAAGATAAATAAATATTCAGTCCATTTATAGAACCATTTAAAACATTTAATATAGACATTTTTTGATTCAATGTGTCTAATAAGACTTTGAAACACTTAAAAAATTAACATTTTAATACATTAACTTCCACATTAATAAATTTATAAAACCATTTTGAATAAATGTACATTAATGAGAAATATTTAAAGAATAAATCTTTAAAACCGTTAAAACAATGTTTTAGTTAAAGAGTCCCTTACCACTTGAGAAAATACATGAATAAAAATAATTACAAAACATTATATAAAGAGTATAATATCATGAGAGTGTTGATATTCATGAAATAATATGTCAAAGCTCCGTATATACACCATATATGTTTAATTGGTGTATAAAAACAAATAAGTCGCAATGGAATGTAAATTGAGACAAAATCTATTACAGTGATCGTAACCATAGATTAAGAAAAAATAAATGAAATAATTTTGTGTGAAAAATTCAAATACAACCAATATATATTGATATTAATTTTAAAACAATTAGTGTTCATTCATATGTATTCATGGAAAAACAAAAACAATGACATTGATATTCAACTCAATGAATGGAGATTGAGATTTCCCTTTCAATGTACGTATAAATGATGTAAGAATTTATCAATTGGGTGATTAAGTGTTGAAAAAGTATATCCACATAATGGGAAGTGGAAATTTTAGCATAAATAAATAAATAGTGATTCTATAAATAATCATGGAATAATATAATCAGCTAAGTATGCGTAAGACTCAAAGAGTTGTAATTGTGTTTTGAAATTCCCTTACGAATATTCATCAACCAAACAACATCACTTAAAAACTATGAGAATGAGTTGATGAGAGGGAAAAATGTCCCTAATTACATAGAAATAAAATTAACCATAATAAGGACATATAATAACATATACCAACATAATAAAATGGAAATTAAAAGATATAATATAAAAGAAGTATTTGACTAAAAGAGGAGGGTGAAAGGTTCCCTTACAATGATCATTTTGTAAATAAAATAGTTCAATTATTTTTATTCACTATATGTAAAAATATAAGAATAATTAATACAAGATAGGTAAACAAAATTTCTTTCTCACATAACAATAGCATGACAAAATCATGAAGTAGATGATTTACCCAAATAATTAAAATTGGGTAAAGAAGTTCCCTTATGAAAATTCAGTAGCCTAATGATGTCACTTAAAAATTCAAAAATATTAGTTGTTGAGAGAGAAAAGTGTATATCATTACATGGAAATAAATTTTCAATCAATAATTATATAGATTAATATATCCCAACATAATATAATAAATATTAAAAAAAATAACATAAAAGAAGTATTCGACTAAATGTGGAGGGTTAAAGGTTCCCTTACCTTGAGTCTAACTTGTCCCGTTCATTATTTATATTCCAAAATAATGAAAATAGGTTAATTTATACTTTATTAAGAACATTTTTAAAGTTTATTAAACATTTTATATTACTAATAATCATTTAATAAAAAGTACATATTTTTTTATGTTAATATCAGTTATTTTGTCAATATTCGGTACTTGAGTAAAATTGAACATGTTATAATTACAAATTGCCCATGTGATAAAAATTTAATTATCTCTATAATTATTTTAATTATTTAAATATTATATATATCTAGTATATATATGTATTCATAATAGTACATAAAATTTGGAGATAATAAATGAAATGCACCAATTATGGAGATGGTAATCTGTATGTACACATGAACGCTGCATTCATTTCTTTTTCATATTTAAAGGATTGAAAACTAAATGGTACATAAGTATATTATAATTCCCATGTAATATCATATTATATATATTACACGTGTTTATTTTCTACATCCTTTACACGTTACATGTATGTCATGAACAAGTGATATCACTTTGAGGGGTAGTAGTCCGCACTTCCTCAAATGAAATTATAGTATTTACACATTATCGAATGAATAAAGGTAACAAATATATTAAAAACAAAGAAATAAAGGAAATATAAATATAATATATATCATATATAAATATTTTTACATAATAATGGCCACCCTAAGAGGTTGTAGGGGAAAATTGAACAATCATCATTTCATGAGGTAGTACTTTGTCATGCACAGAAACAATATGTTCATAACATTTAGATGGAGGTGTGTTTAAGTGTAGTTTTAATACTAATCATAACAACATATTAGTATGTTTATTGTATTTTTCTTATTTAATCAAGGAAAAATAATATAATATAATGTGAATAATTAAAATAATGGAAATGAAATTTAGAGAAGACACTACCTCTTAAAAGGTGTAACTCCCTTGGATTTTAACCAAATGGATTTCTTGATTATCCTTATTATTAATGTAAGGATTCTATAATGAATAGGGGGATGTTGTAGGCTTATTTAGGTAGTGTTTTGAAGTTCCATGGGTCTTGAGTGTTGTGATTAAATGGGTAGGGGTGATTACCTTTTATAAGAGGGAGGAGGGGAACTTTAGGAGTGTTTTGAAGGAATATTTTATTATAAAATGACATTCGGTTTCAAAATACCCGAAAGTCATTTATTTCAAAGATAAGATTCTTTTGGGTCGAAAAAATCACATAAAATAGGCTTTATTCAAGTATAGATCACAAATTTAACCTTATTGTTTATTTTAACCTTTGGTTAACTAATTTAACACTTACCATGTATTCTTGTATATTCGTACTATATAGTTAACATAGTTACTAAAAAATGAAAATATACCCTCAAGTGGTAAATTAATGACATTTTAAACATTATATAATTCATTTATATGAATCTCATATTTTTAGGACTATTATATCAATTAATAAAATAGTATTTGTTTACAAAAGTCATTTATGTCAATTTTTATACTATTCATTTCATGACTTTTTCAAAATCCACAAGAACTTCATTATTTAGAACAAACATCATTAATTAATATATAAGAAGTTTTAAAATTCTGTAAAATTCTTGGATTGTATGAAATGTTTTAAAATAAATTTATTTTAATATTTATAATCTCATTTATTTAAATCATTCATTAATAAGGTAATAACTACATCTCCATTGTGTCATAAATATATTTATTTATCTGATGTCTAAAAATTATAAATAAACTACCATGATGTATGAAATATATTTATCTTTATAATTAATATTTATAGTGAAATATATCACTTATATAACCCAATATAAAATGTTATATTTTTCTTTACTTAATTCTTATAAAATTGTCATTTTCACATCAAAGTGGACCATTGGGGTCCCAAAATCGACTCAAGGATGACCATGGTTAGAAATATCTAATCCAATAGTATTAGGAAACGTTTTAAGGTTTCTTAATATTATTATAATATTAATAATTTCCCTTATTTACCAGATTTACTATTTAACCATGGTAAATAAAATAATTACTAAAATTACTATTCATAATGTCTAAAAATAAAAGGTACAAATTTTCAAAATATAGGAATCCTGATTCCAAATATAGAATTCTTTTATAAAAATTCAAAACACCTAAGTCTTAGTAATTAATTTAAAATTAATTCCCATTGTCAAAACCAAAAATTGTGTCTCTAAGAAGTATAAACTACAAAAATATAGACATGCTTTTAAGTCCAATTTCAAGGTGAATTTACATACAATGAAAATTATTTATTAAATGATAAAAATATAATCCAATTAACCCTGAAAACCAATTAAAATTTTGATCTAACTATATAAATAAATAAGATGAAATGGTAGTTTTGACATAAAATGCGGTATTTTACAATATTCATTTAAAAAATAATCGTTATATGAAAATTACAATAATTTTATCCAAATGAAATTTTGATGTCCCAATTCTATATAAGAAGTTTATTTTGACAAATATAACCTATAAACGTGAAAAAAGACAATATATAAAAATGGTTATCCATCAAAATCCGGTAACAGGACCTTTTAAAAAATATTAGAGTATTTCATGCTTAAATTCAGATTCAGTCTCATTTTATGCCTCTAAAATTTATTGGATAAATGTAAAGATATTTAAAAAACATGTAAAATAGTATTATAGTTCTTTATTTTTATTTCCACCAATACAATGGCTAGGCATTAACTACCTTTTAAAATTATAATATTATTATAATATTTTTTGGTATATCTCAGAGTTGTCTACAATGTAAGATTTCAAAGAAACTCATTGTTGCGTGTTGAGTATGCTATCAAAAAAACATCACCTTTAATGTACTAAAATATAGTATTCATATATATTAATAAAAATGAAAAGTGATATTATAAAATAAAAACTCTTCCACTTGGGTTAAGTTTGATTCATTACCCCCATGAAATAAATAGCATCAAATTAAATACTAAATAAAACTATCATGTTTATATTCATGATTCAACATATCATAGGGGTAGTAGATCTGACACATTAAAGAAGATAACTGTATAACAAAACATTGATCCAAAATAAGAAAATTTGAGATGATAATGCCTTGCCATTTTAATTAATTTAAAATAAAAAATACCTAGATAAAATATTTTGAATAACAAATTTAAATAATATAAAAATAATTATATTATATAACTTGTCAATTTTTTTAGAATATTCACTTCATTAACAAAAATATATGTGTATCATAAAAAATGTATCAACAAAATAATATTGAGATAAAGAACCCATACCTTATTTTTTAATTCATTCGTAAGAACAATATAATCTTATACAATAAATTTATATTTATTGAAATTATATAATAAAACCATTTAAATACTTATAATATCAATTATCATACACTCATATCATTTCAACAATAATTTATTAAAAATTATTTATTAAAATCATCATTTTTGGTTTTTAACTATTTATTTTTTCTTTTATGTTTTGATATGATAGTTATGGTCACTTCACTTTTATCATTGTTCCATTATATTAAAATTTTCAATAATTTCCTAATTATAATATTAAATAATTATAAATACTTTTATTACCTTTAATATCAATTTGTGATACAAAATCAATTATATCACTTCATGGATACGGTAGTGAGTATGTATGTATGAGTGTTTTTTTAACTTCCAATGGATTGAAAAAATATATTAATTAATGACCCACCTTTAAGGAAAAAATTTTATATCATTTATATAAATTTAATTCATTAAATCAATACATTTTTTGAGAAAAACAGATATCATTAATGACGAATATCAGCAGACGTACAAATAAAAATCCACGAAAGAAAATTGTCCAGCCATAGCTGGTTGGCCTCAAAGGGGCCTGATGTTGCCAACTGGTGGGCTACATTGTTGCCTTCTCTTTTGGAAAAGGAGAAGGTGTAGAATGAAAATCATTGGCAGAGTGAAAGAATTCTCCTGATAATGTGGCCAAAAGACTGGAGTCTGCCGTTGTTGTGGTTAATGGCATCAATCATGGTGATGCAGTTAGATTCAATGAAAATATCAACCCAGCCACGTTCGAAGGTCAGCATCAAAGCTGCCAGGATGGCATTAGCCTCAGCCACAGCAGGTTCCCAAAAGGAATGATGTGATTCATACTTTTCTGCGATGATTTTCCCCAGATGATTTCAGGCCAGGAGACCGACGGATACAAGTCCAACCTTTGGGAGAGACGCGTCCATGTTGATCTTAAGAACACCTTCCACTGGGGGGTTCCAATGAAAGGTAGGAGGGGGGATCATCAGGCATTTCATGTCCATTGTGGTGATTCCATCCCTCGATCAATGAGGTGGCACGTTCTATCCAGAATTTAGGAGGTTTATACCTGTGGTGGAAAACAGCATCGTTATGCGGTACCCAGATGATCCAGGCCAGGGTGCAGCATGACCCTGCCTTAGCCGCTGAGATAGAGGAGCACCATCGCACCAGGAGAGAGGGGAAGTCAGAAGCCATATCCAGTGATGCATCTGGGGTTGGGTCCCATTTATTCCAGATTTCCTTGGCTTCTGGGCAGTGAAAGATGGCATGCAAGGGGGTCTTTGGGATGTTCGGGCAAAACGGGAAGAAAGCGGCATTGGACATATGTCGGTACGTGAGAAGGCTCATTGTTGGGAGGGTGCCCGTGCATACCTGCAACCAAAAGTGGCGTATTTTTTGGGGTACTTTTAGCTTCCAAATCGATTTCCATGGTCCCTCGTTCCGGTCGGTTGGGTGGTTTCCAAGAGCAAGGCTGTATCCGGATCTCACCGTGTATTCGCCCGATATGTCATTGCACTAGAATAGATGGCCAGGGCCTGCATCAGGGACCCAGGGGATGCTTAGGATAATTCTTTGGTCTCTTTCGTTAAACCATTCAGAAATCTTATCCACACACCACCATGTTCCTTGGTTGGAAAGGAGGCTTCTCACAGTGGCATCTTCAAAGCTTGTTTGTGCATGGGATGTGGCCCGCATACCTACCGTATCAATCAGCCATGGGTCAGATCATATGTTAACAGATGAGCCATCCCCAATCCTCCATCCCAGTCCTTATTCCAAGAGCTTGCGGGTCCCCCAAATGCTTCTCCAAAGGAAGCTAGGACGCGGGCCATGTGAGGAAACCTTGAAGTATGTGTGGGGAAAGTACTTGGCTCGTAATAACCGCGCACAGAGGGATGATGGACGGTAAATTAGGCACCACAATTTCTTGTCCAACAGTGCCTCGTTAAAGAGCAGAAGATTCCGGAATCCCATCCCTCCCACATTCTTGGGGATACAAAGTTTCTCCCATGCCATCTAGTGGGGTCTGTTTCGTCCATCGTTTTTCCCACTCCAGAAGTTGGTAGTGTGTGTATGAATCTGGTTGAAGATGGCCCCCGGGATCTTAAACAGGGACATAACATAGCTTGGGATAGACTGTATGACAGCTTTAATGATGGTCTCTTTGCCTGCTTTTGAGATTCCTTTTGGGGTCCAACCTTGAATTTTCCCCTCAATCTTGTCCACAAGAGAAGCAAAAATTTCATTTTGGGACCGGCCAATTATGTTGGGTTGTCCGAGATACTTTTGGTGTTTCTCAACCATATGTATTCCAACTGCTGCGCAGAGTTCATCTCTCTTGGGGAGAGGTACCCCTGCACTGAAGGAGATTTATGATTTTCCATGATTGATTGACTGTCCAGACGCCCTCTCGTACTGGTGGACCGCATGGCTGATCACCTGACATTCATTAATAGTTTCTCTAGAGAAAAGGAGGCAGTCATCGGCGAATAAAAGGTGTGACACTAGTGGACTTACGCGACAGACCACTGCCCCATGAATAGTTTTAGTGGCTGAGGCCCTAGATAAAAGGTTAGAAAATACATTAGCCACCAAGATGAAGAGAAAAGGGGAGAGGGGATCTCCCTAACGTAGGCCGCGGGATGGCACAAATCCTCGAGTGAGGTCCCCATTCTCCCGGATTTTGAAAGAGATAGTCGAGATGCATTGCATGATCATATCTGTCCACTTAGTGCAGAAACACATTTTCAGCATCACAATTTTGAGGAAGTGTCATTCAACTTTATCGTAAGCCTTGGTCACATCCAGTTTCCAGGCCATGGTTCCTCTTTTCGCATTGGAGCGTGTTTTCATAGAATGAAACACTTCATGGGCCACTGTTGCATTATCAGTTATCAGCCTCTTGGCCATGACGACACTCTGGTTTTCCATGATAATATTAGGCAACCACTATCGCAGTCAATTAACAAGGATCTTAGAGAAGATCTTGTACGTGACATTTCATAGGATGATTGGCCTAAAATCAAGGGCCGCCTGGGGCTTCTTAATTTTGGGAATGAGGACGAGGATAGTTTCATTAATGGAGGCAATACTTGTTTTCCCGGACCATATATTCCTTATCATTTTGCATATGTCGGGCCGATGATGTGCCAGTATTTCTTAAAGAACAGGGCATGGAATCCGTCCAGTCATGGGGCCTTAGTGGGATGAATCTATTTCAGAGCCAGGCTTATCTCTTCATCTGACACATCTTTGGAAAGCTGCAGATTGATCTCCTCGGTGATCATTGGTTGGATACATTCGTCCACTTTAGCTGAAATGAATGGAGTTCTTGAATTGAAGAGGTTCCAGAAGTAACATGTCAATGCTTTGTGAATTCCCTTAGTATCAAAGACTTTTCTTCCATCTGATTGTGAGATGCAATTGATAAATTTTTTCGGGCGCCTAGCTGCTGCTTTCTGGTGAAAATACCGGGTATTGGAATCCCCTTCTGAGATGTGGGTATCCCGTGCCAGCATAGCCCAGAAGATTTCCATCACACGCAGGGTCGCGTCCAGCTCTCTTTGAGTGGCTCCGATCATGTCAAGAGTGCAACTGGATGGGGGTTTCTTGAGTAGGTTGCGATGTTTCTTTTTTAGGAAAGCACACTGCCTCTTAGGATGGCGGAATTTTTTATTACTCCAAGAACTCAGATTGGATGCGACCTTTTGGAGATGGAGGCCAATATCTTCGTGAGTGATATTACAGCTTGAACTTAAAATATCATCGCATTCACAGTCCTTTAACAAGAATCTTTCAAATCTGAAGGGTCTATAAGGTTGTTTTATGTGTTCACCTTGAATACAATCATTAAAAATTGGGCAGTGGTATGAATAGTTGAGGGTCATGTGGACGATGTCGAACATGCTGAATAGATTTATCCAAACTGCTGATCCCAGAAATCTGTCAAGTCACTCAGTGATGCGTGTGTCATCCGTATTACCTCGGAACCATGTGAAGGGATTACCTGTATATCCGAAATCGACCAGGTCTTCCCTAGTGACCGCATCCTTGAAATTGTCCATCGAAGCAGTGTGTCTGGAATTTTTGCCTCTTTTTTCCTTATGGAACATAATCTCATTAATGTCTCCCCGAATAGAATAGGTCTTGGAAGCTCGTGACGAAGTTTTCAGAGGAGATCCAAAGATTTCCCCTTCTCATTATGGGCCGACCAGCCATAGAATTCTGCAAAGGTCCATGGCGGGGTGTGGTCCACTTGAATAGTCGTAGCCACGTGGTGCGAGGAGAAAGACAAGATCCTGACTTTGAGATGATCCTTCCATAGGAGACAGAGTCCCCCAGAGCCGCCTTGACTGGAGACCGGGAGACAGCCTTGGAAGCCACATTTCTGAGCAATTCAAGTGGTGTCCTTGTTTTCCAAAATGGTTTCGAATAGGAAAACCATATCAGGGTGACTTTGGGAACAATTTCACTGGAGCATGCGAACCGTTCGTGGGTTTCCAAGCCCACGACAGTTCCCGCATAGGACAATCATTGATCTAGGCTGGGCTGGGTCTCACCCGCCTCCGCCTTTGATTTCTCGGCACCTGTTATTCCACCGGTTGTTTTTCCTCTCTTTGGGGAGTTCCCCATTGACTGGCATGTTTCAATTTGTCTTTTCCGATCCCCATGTTTAGGGTCCCCCATTTTACAATCACTTACTTCGCGTTGCACCCTTTTCCAGGATCGACGGGTTATTGGGACTGCTGGTGATGTTTCAGACTTTCCATCTTTATCCTGTGTTAGGATGTCAACCAAGTTCATTTCTGGGTCAGGGTTGGGATCTGGTGGTTCATCGTGCATCTACATTGACCTCGCACTTTGTTCTGCAGGATCTTTTGGTGTGTCCCCGGCTCAATAAGTGTTGAGGTTGTGTCCTTTAGGGGGGGTGTATACATGCTGTTAATCCTATGATTGGTTGGGCTCTCTTTAGGGAACTCTGGCGGTCTAAGCCTAATGATCGTTCCCTATTCAGTTCCTGCCTGACTTGGGTGGTCTACCTTGAGACATTCACGGTCCTTTTGTTTTTACGCCTCATGAATGAAGGCATATCTAGTCATTTTTTCCCAGATCCATGGGCCATAATGAAGACTGATATTACCTTCTCCCTCCCCTGGCTTTGAGCCACATGCTCTTTCTTGATGGCCAAGACGTCCACAGAAGAAGCAGAAAATTGGGATTTTCTTGAATTCGAATGAGATCCAGGTGTCTGCGTCATCGATTTTCAAAAACATGCCCCTCATCAGCGGCTCTGACACTTCAATTCCGGCTCTAATCTGATCCTCGGGTCCCCATTGTATAGGGTCCGAGCAGTCCCATTCAATGAATTGGCCAATGTTGTCCCCGATTTCTCTCATAACACATTCTGTTTGTGTGTGAAGGGGAATTCCTTTAATCCGCATCCAGAAAGGGGATTGAGTTAGCTTAATGTTCTGGATGTCATCCCCCCCTCTGAATTCTTCCCTGAGGAGGAGTTGATTATCAAAGGACCACAGTCTGCTGCTAAGAATTTTATCCCTATCAATTTTGTTGAAGAACTCGAAGACAATGCGATTAAAATTCTGAATTCTTTTTATTTCCATGTATGTATAAAACAGAAAAATGATCCACCATGCTTCGTGGAGGTGGTAGCCCACACATAAAGACAACTAGTTTTATTGTTTTCTACCGAAGTGATATCAAATAAGTTAAAAAATATTTTATAATTACAAAAGAATAATATTTCATAAGTATTATATATAAAAATTAAATCCATCATAAAAATAAAAAACTAATTATGGTTATGGAAGATTAATCATATCGTTATGTGGATGTGGTAGTCTACACGTACATATGAGCAATACATTCGTCTACTAGTTGATAGAAATGAGTTGGGTAATTGTAGTTCCGTAATAATATTAATAATAAAGTATATTTAATATATTTGATATTTAATTTTAAAATCTATAACATATATTTTGATTAAATTCAATAATAAATAAGATTTAAAGTACTAAATTTAGGGTTATATCTTTTCATTGAGAAACCTCCATTTGTTTTCACAATAATCCTTTAAAGGGAGGTATTATGATCCTTAAAACCCTCTAGTATAAGGGGATTATTTTTAGTTAAGTTATTGGTAAGATATTAACCAATATGATAGTCCGTCGAAGTGGGGATAAAATAGGATAGGTAGTGTCCTTTTGGAAATGTCTGAGAGGACACACATGGAATTTTTTCAACGATTAAGATATATTAATGTCTTACTTAATGAAGATGATTCCAAATAGAAAGAAAAAATAAATTTTTGGATAATATTGGGTAGAAATATGTGAAAATAAAAATTATTAGTCATATTTATGTTCCAATATTAACTTCATATATTATTTTTCCTCCTCCCCTAGTAACCCCATTTTAAATATAACTGTGGAAATTTTTTATCTTTTTTAAATATATATTTTGAGAAAAAATGAATGTGGTCATGTTAAAAATTTTAAATTATAATTATTTACATGGAATCAATTTTATCTGGTACAATTTCAATTTCATGTATAAATTAATTTTAAAATAACGACAAAAAAATTAATTCCAACACATTTTTCGAGAAATGGAATTTTATGCATAAATCTGGGTTTACTCACACTTCAAGAGAATAAATTACTTTTAGGTGAATGTAAAAAGAATTTAATGAATATATTTCAACATAATTTTTAATGATTTGAGACTGATTTAATTTTTTATTTTATAAAAACATTGCACACATAAAGATAATATAATGAAAATTGTGTTTTTATGACAAAAAATAAACTTATACCAATATCAAGTATAATGTATATTACCCTGTAGTAAATTATATAAATTATAGTTAAAGGATTGTAATGTTATTTAAATACCATTTTTGAAAGATTATGACACATTTAAATTTTATTATTTAATTAAATGATATTATAGTTTTACAGAAACTATTATTTTTCAGTATTCAAATAAAAAAATTAGAAAAATTCCAATAAATATCCCCAAAATAATATTAAAATACTGATTTAAAAAATGAAATTCCTTTATTGAAATGATATTTATATAAATTTTTAAAATTTAATTGAGTTTCTATGAAAAAAAAATCATTTTAGAAGATAAAATATTTTTAAATAATGACTTTACTAAAAATTGAGAAATTATTTATTATGTATTAATCAATACATTTTAATTATAAAAATCTATTCCACATTTCTTTAACAAAATGGTTATTACTATTCATAACAAAAATTTAAGGGTTAGTATGTAACATTCATATTTAAATATTATATTTATAGTTTATCATAGTTCTCTTAATGCTTGTTGTTGCTTGTTAAGATAAGTATTAAGCAGGGAATTCATTTAAACAAAACTATAATGTTGTTACACCCCCCCCCCCAATGTCACATAATTTATTTTATATAGATAATAATGGGTTCAATATTATAAAGTATGTTTTTTTGAAAACTCACACCGTTTAAAGGGATAATAAAACATCCATTGATTTTTGAAAGTAAGAAACATGAAGGTTACCTGAAATAATACCTAACTGGTTCCTAGATAAGAATAAAAATATTGGTATGTGATTTAATAGACATGGAGGACAAATAAAACTTCCAAATTCAAATACACACTGATATATAACATATTTATGAGTATTAATGACCAGAAAAACATAAATCAATTAGGTGTGAAAACAACCTTCAATTAATTAGAAATAAATTTAAAATGAAAAATATTTTCATTTTGAAGATCTGTTTTCTTATAGTTTAGGAATTATTTACCATGGAATACATGAAAATATAATTAATTAATTTATTTATATCAATAATATAATTTCATTATTTTTTGGTTTCAATTAATTTTCACCACTTTTCATCTCATATTACAATGATTAATAAGCATTATTAAATTTTCTTTCATTTAGATCTATAATAAAATTTCTATAGATTACATGACATATAAATGGATAACAGGTTATCCCTACTCTAAATATTTACTGACTAAAATAAAAAATGATATTGCATGCTATGTTAACTAATATGTATACACAATCATTTGAATGATTATTCTAAAATATTTAAATAAATATAACCTGTGATCTTCATTACTAATTTCCTAGATAGAAAGATTCATATACTCCTCAATTCATTCTTAAACAGTATTAAAAAAACTATAATTTAGAAAATGGGTAAGAAAAATTAAAATACAAACTTGAATTTAATCCCCAAAAAACATAATGCAGTTATTAATGTCACTAAAAAACATGTGAATAATATTATAATATAGTCTCTTAAAATATCATAATGACCAAAATCACTATAAAAACATAAAGAATACATATATGTTTAAAAAATTATCTCTATATTTTTTATAAAATAAAATCATAGATTATAGAATATATTCATTAAATATAAAAAAGCAATAAAACTGATCAAATACTATATAATTAACTATCAAATCACTAATGAATTTAACGGTCACCAATACTACCAAAGTTGAATTAGCAATATGTTATTCCAACTAATCATTATTATCTAAACATCCTTCTTATATTTTGGGTTATATATCACTCAATCTATTTTTTTATAACCATATCCATTACGACTAATAAAAATTTCTATGTTATGGTCAACATTCAATATATACTTGAAAATCATTAAATCAAGACTAATGTAGAATAATCATTAAATGATTCACAATACATATAACTAGAATATCATTATTAAAAAATCATTTATTATATACTTCTCAAAATACTAACATATAAACCATTCAATCATACCAATTTAATTATTGTAATATCATATTCCCTCCCTAGGTCTATATGTTATCCCTGGGATTAGTGTATTGACACATACATACTAATATTCCCCACACATAAGAAAATAAAATTTAAAATTTACCTTATATTAAAACTTATTTTCCTCTATTGAACTCTTTGTTATTCCTCAAGATTCATTATCTTTATTTTATTATTTTCTATACATTAATAATCTTCTAATACTATTGAGATATTTCAATTATTTAGTCATACCAAATTCTTTATAATTAGGAATTAGAAATTTATTTCCCTCATTGTCTTCATGAAACACTATTCTTCTATTTTTTTGGTTCATTGGGAAATTAAATTATGTTTTGGTTGTTAATCATATATTAGGATAACTTTTTAAGAATTATCACAAGGATTCACAATCTATATTCCCCTAATTTTGGTTATCATAAGAACAACTATTACATTATCTGAAAAATTTATCATTAACACAATACCTTCTAGTTATATACATTGTCTTAAACCAAAACTCATATTGTTATAAAAAATAATCATTGTGAGTAATCATGTAATCATGAAAAATAATTCATATGATGAAAAAATCATGGGGACTTATTTTTAATATATAAAAGCTTAGGTTTAACCAGGGTCATCTATGTTAATTATAAATTTATTTCCATTATAATGGTTCATATTGAAAAATTAAATTATCCTAAGTATATCCCTAGAGAGTGTTTATCCAAGTGTAAAATCTATTTCCCACTCATCATACCTCGGTGATGGTTGAGTTAAAACTCAATCCACCACATTTATAGTATTGAAACCTATGTTTATTTGTAAGAGAACTACATCCACTAACTAGTATCCATATATAGATAAATATTAACATAAACTCATAAACCTTTCTTTAAAGAAACATAGAATATTATCTAATATGTAGTCTTATCCTAAGGGTTCTCAAAAAATTTTCCAAAAAAAACTACACCTTTATATAATACCAACTAGGGAAACACAACCATTCCATATATAAATATTACATAGTGTTAAATGAATATTCATTACTTACCATTATGATCCACACAAATACTGTAATGGTTTATTTTATTTGGAAACATGGAGACATAAAAAATTAGTAAATAAATATCTACATCATCTCCCACTACATTTAACATAAGTAGAACCCTTCTTACACATATAATACTCAAAACATTTCTTCATATATTGGGGAATATAAACCAAAATTAATGGGTATCTTATATGATCAGTAAGAATATTTAAGCATAACATGAGTACATGGATGTGAGAAAAAGATATTAACATTTGAAAATCTTTCACAAAAATTCAATGTTCAAAATCACGAGCCCCGGTATATATCTTATAAGATAATAAAAAATTATTTATAATTGAATCAAATTATTTGATATATGAGTACATAAAATTGGTAAAATATTATCTCATAAAAAAGATGAATAATTAGTTCAATAATCACCATAAAAAAATATTATATCAAGGCTACCCACAAAGCCATTAATCACATTTCATTCTTGGGATTAACACCTTTGTGCCTTCTTTGTGATTCAGATAAACTCTTGTGAACCCTATTTTCGTCTTGGGATGACCACACATGTACCCTTTGAGATCATAAAGAAAATTAGTCCCCATATTGTGAATTTTAGGGATATAACATTCCCCCAATTAACATAATAATAATCCATTCACATTTATTTTATATGATCTTGAAGAATTTTATTATTTCATCATACCTTAAATAGTGTAGATGAAAATGGGTTTCATATATATTTCCACACCCTAATCATAAAACATATAGAGAAATAATAGTTATGGTATCATCGAATCATATCCCTATGGATGAATAAGTATTACAAAATGATGTTATCATATATTAAAACTATATTAAAAGGCTCAAAGAAATATTTATTGAAGAATAAAACCTTTTAATTTTAAAATCCCTATTCAAAATTAAAAAAAAAAATTATTAAAAAAGTTTCCCCATAAATGAACCATATAAAATGATAAATAATTCGTTAAAAAATTTATTGGTAAGGAAAGTGGGAAGATCTCTTAGAGTAGTGTGTGTTAAAACCAAAAATTTTGTTCACACCATTGGAAAAAAATTTACTCATTTTTAGAATAACAAGAATATTATATTTAAACCATTTTATGAAAAATGAAACATGGGTAAATATTTTTTTAATGATTTGAAAATATTAAAAACATTCATGAAACATTTTATTGAAAATTTTGTCATGTAAGAAATATAATCCAGACCGAAGAGAGTAATAAATTTGGTTTTTATTAAAAAATTATATTTGTATATTTCATACATAAAGTGATGAATATGAATGGAAGAATTTTGATAAATAGAAATAAATTTATGAGAATAAAGTACATAATATTTTTGACTTATATATTAAATTATTTCAATATATGAAAATTTTTACATAAATAAAGTAAATAAATGTGATATCATAACATAAAACCCTTAAAAATTGGGTAACATATGATTCGTACCCCCCATAAATGAAATTAGTTCTAATAAAACATTCAAAAAAATTAACACAGGGATATTAATGAATGAAAATATAAAATTAATTATAGATACCCATCATAAAATATGATATGTTTATAACATCACATATGTCCCAAAGTGGAAAATTTCAGATGACAAACCCTTACCACATAGAAAATTTTGAAATAAAAAACACTTTAAAGAACTATTTTGAATTGTAACATTAAGTATATTTAATTAAAATGTTTACTTGAAATAACATGTAAATGGAGTATTATATAAACATCATAATCATAAATTAGTTCATAACATCAAACATGTCTCAATGAAATAATATTGAGACAAAGAGCCCTTACATTATATATGACTTCTTCCATAAGCACTATAAAATCTATATAATAAACTATAATTTATAATAACTTATAAAACCCATTTACATACTTCTAATATCATATTATATACACTTAACATATTTTCAATACCCATTTATTAACCACTCTTTAATAAAAACATTTTTTAAAATCGATAAATGTTTCATTTTTTCTGGTATGTTTTTGTTCAATAGTTATGAACCTATCACTTAGATCACAGTTCGATCATATCTATAATGATAATAATTTAATATGTATCATATTTAGTTATTTAATACTCTTTTATAATCATTCATATAAAATTTTAATGAAAAAAAATAATTACAACAGTTTATGGATATGGTAGTCTATACACAAGCATAAGTAATGTTTCCACTTTTCAATTGATGGAATTAATATAAATTAAATAATCATTCAGATTTATAGAATAATTATAATATCCTAGATTTGATATAAATTTATTAACTAGATCAATATTTAAATCCATGTAAATCATAAATGAAAAATGAATCAAATCACTTCATGGAGATGATAGTCCACACGTACAATGAGTGATGTTATCATTTTTCAATGAATGTTAATGTAAGAAGGTAGAAAAGATATTACAATTACAATATGATAACTATTTCAGGAATATAATATATAACGATTAAATTCAAAATTATATATATATATATGAATTATTGTTATGGAAAATGAATAATATTATCACGTGGAGGTGGTAGTTCAAACGTATACATGAGAGACACATTAATTTCCATCATTGATTGGATAGAGGTGTAAAATGGTTGGGGCATAATCATAATAATAATTCAGTATATAAGTTGAACATAATTAATTATTTCAGAATTAATACCATTGATTTAATGGAGTTATAAGAACAAATAAAATTATAATAACTCTATTACGAGTTAGGCATCTGCAATGAGAATACACCATTAGCATACACATTAATCCTAAAAATGATGGTATTAATGGGAATATAAGACCTATAAGTCATAGTTAGGGATGTCATAAATGTTTTTATTAGTTTTTTAAAGATATAATATTTCTATCAAGTCTGCAGAATAGAGTGAGGGTTAGTGGCCTCTTATAAGTGAGGGAGAGGACACACTTGGGATGTTTTAAAATATTAAAATATATTAATGTATTAATTATTCCAAATGCTCCCAATTAGGAAAGTATTATAATTTAAAATAAAAAAATAAAAAAATAACTTTATAAAATAATTATTTTACATTTTAATGGTGACATCTAACCCTTATGTCTTTGTTTTATACTGAGTAAACAAGGTGTAACCTTAAATATTGTAGCAAGATTTTAGTATTTTAATGATTCATTATGATGAAAAATGAAGTTGGATTCATTATAAAATTTAAAAATTCTTATTAAAAATATGGTATCCATTTTATAAAACTCAATTTCAATGATATGAAGAAAATATGTTTTAAATAAGCGCTCAAAAATGTAATGAAACCCAATTTTTAGAGAAAGCTAATTTTTAGTACAAATATAATATTAATGACACTCGTTGTCATGAAATTACCATTTTAGGAATTAAAAAATATTTTTAAGAATATATTCCTTTTTAATTTTTAATAAATTTAGATCAATTGAAATTTAAAAGATAAAAATCCAATGCACACATAAATACAATTTTTCGAAAAGTGTGTTTTATGCCCAAAAATGAACTTATACCAAATTAATGTACACTTTTTATTCCAAAGTAGTAAATAAGATTATTTATTTTTATTGGAGATTAATAATAATTTGATATAAACTTAAAAATATATTCGAACTTTTAGGTCATATTATTTTATGAATATAGTTAATTGTTTTAAAAAAATTCTGTATTTTCACTATTCACTTAAAAATAAATCTTCATGGAAAAACACTTAAAATTAACCCGAAAATAATATTGAAATGATGATTTAAAAAATTATATGTATTTCCTAATTTAATTTTTTTAAAAATTGTTGAAATTAAAAATAAGATCTATGCAAAAGACCATTTTTGGTGATATTTTTTTTAAAATAACATTACTATATATTCATACATGTTTATTGTGAGTTAATAAAAAAATAATTTTTAAACATTATTATACAAATCATCCATAATTCAGTTATTGATATTCATACAATCAACTTAATATCTAGGATCCAAAGAAAATATTTAAATAATATATTTACAATATATCTTATTTTTATTAAAGAAAATTTTTTCATGTTGTTTAATTTATCACATTTAGTATTGTAATAAAAATAATTTTTTCTATTATAAATATGATATATCTAGAAGTGGTCATTTAATAATGAAATTATTTTCAAGGATTTTGTGTATGAAAACTCAAATTTTAATTCACATTATTTCTGTATTTTTCCAAAATTGATAAACTTAATAAAACCGAAGAAGATAATTAGTCCAATGTAATTTTGTTTATTAGGTACATAACATAAAAATATAAAATATAAAAACATTAATATTATTCTATATAAAATTAAAATATAATCGACGGATCATCTAAAACTCGACATGATAACAGGGGGACATACATAAGAAAGGGTTGGGATGTAAATCCTAGTATGGGAATAATCAAAGAATAAAATAATGAAAGTAGAAAATGTGATTCAATAAAAAAATGATGAGACAAAAATGGTTAAGAATCATAAAAATGAAAATCAAGTCATGATATATTATGATAACATAAAGGAAATATAGTAATATCTAAAAAATATAAAACACGACACAATAAACATATTTCGAGGATAAATTCCAAGACAAAATTATATAGTGGAAATAATCCCATCTTATATTAGGCTCACTACATAATATCATACTAAATGTCTCATGGGATAATAAAATTACCCATTGCGTTGGAGGGATATATAATTCTAGACCCACCCATCACATTAAAATCATAAACTTGTATATGTGTTCTATATAGATCATACAACATAAGGGTGAATTTTATCATTTCCATCAAATGGTAAACTAGTGTGGGTTAAAAACAATCCACAATAATTGAAGGATAAGAACATCTATGTGGATATTTTTGAATTTAATTTTGGATAGTTATTCAATGAAAAAATTGTTGGCATGAAAATAAGAGGATAATTTTGACAGCATAACGGGGGTACAAGAAGTTTTGTGGATGGGTTAAATAAGATTAAAATTTGTCTCTCATCACTTGGAAATCAAAAGGATATAAATATGGATGTTTTAAAGCATATAGAATCATGAAAAATTAGAAATCAAAATTCATAATATAATAAATATTCTTGAATATGGAGGGGAAGGAGAGGATCCCTTACCATGAGAGGGGGCTTCTAAAATCTTGGGAAGAGATCCTTACGACCATGGGGGAACCTTGGGATAGATTTAGAGAGTAATGGGAAAAGTAAATTTGTGATAAAATATTTTTTAGTAAAATTTAAATGGTTGGATTGGTGATTTTATATGGAAAAACGGATTGGAAATATTTATTGATTTATAAGAATGTGTTTTGGACACTATATGATTAATTAATCCAAAACACAAACTATAACAATGGATTCCCAATGTATTATTCCAAATAAGTATTGATTTTATTATTTTATAAGGAATAGAAAGGATCCCATTAAAATAATTCCCTTAGTGATGTTGATGTTAGTCATATTAATAAATAATTTATTTTTAAAAAATTAAATAAAATATTTTTTTAAGGAGGATTTATTAAGGGTTTATAAATTTTTTCAAATAACTTCAAAAACAAATAATTTTAATGAAGAAAGATAGTTTTTGTCTTATATAGTTTTTATAATATTTATTACATCACTTTTATGATTTTATGATAACATATTACCTACCATAAATTTATACCATAATTAGTTTCTAGAAAACAAAGTGGGTGTCTCTGGAAATAATAAAAAAAGAACAGTTTGAAAATATCGATGTTCAAATTTAAAAAATAATATTTTGCTGTTAAAATAGTTCTCTAAATATGAAAATATTCAATTTTAAATAATACACCCAAATTTATTGAAATATGTTTTTCCAAATAATAGTTTTCTAACTATTATAAAATTTTCATTTGACTTCCTCAATAAATTATCAATTATATTTAATAAATATTATTTAATATAAATATTTTAAAGAGATATCATCTATTTCTAAAACTATTTAATTTTTCAAAATTATTTTCTTTTTTAAAAATATATATTTTTCAAATAGATAATTTTATTTTCAAAATTAAAAAATATATTTTTAATCAAACTCAATATATAATTATTCAAGAAGTATTAATGAAATTAATTAAAATAATAATTATTTTATTGAAAAAAAATTATAAATATTTATATTGTTAGTGTATAAATACATATCCATTTATTAAATAATCGAACACTCAAAGGGTGAGGTGTGTTAGATGATATTTCCAATGGTTGTTTCTAAGAACATGATTTATGTGATGTTCTCAATGAGCCTTAACTTCTCATGTAAAAACTTTCTCATGTGCTTTATTTTTTCAATCACATCTTTGGTTGGTCAAGGGAAATCCTAGTGATCCTACCTCCCATAGAAGTGTTAGTTAATGGTTTTCATAGGGTACAATTGATATTATTTGAAGTCATTGTTAAATCATCTGAGTGTGATAAAATTTGAAATTTATTTTGTTTGAAAAATCACTAACTACAACGGTATAGTAATGTGAAAGTATAGGGTCAAACCCACAATGAGAGGAGAAAGAGATAGAAAATTGATGACCAAAGTCTAGGTCACTATAATTTTATTTTATTTAACTAAACTATTTAAATAACAAAAATAAATAAATAAAATACCAGAAGAAAAATAAGATGGGATCAATGTCAATTTCAAGGTTCTTAGAAGTAGATAATCTTAAATATAACTTTTAATATTCCAACATAATTGGATGACATGTAGTACATGTATCACCAATTGGTTTTGGTCAAACCAATTGGATCTACCAATGATTCCACAATCCCTTGGTCCTATTAAAGTTGAAAACTTATATACATTATGCTTAGCTTCTATGCCTAAATATCCACATGATTATCTACATAGCCTAATCAGGTCCAATTAGGTCCATCTCATTCAGTTTAACCTACCATGGAAATTTTTATATAGTATAATGTGATAAATAGTGGTACTTAACACAATTATTAGCCCTAGGTCTACCAAGGTTCAATTTGTATATTTATTAGGCCTATAAACAACGTTACTCATGACCCATAACCCTATTATGATTATTCATGCATGTAAAACCTGAAAAAAAAATCATGGAAACAAATTAAATTCTCAAAATAATTATAAAATGATTCAAAATTCAATGAAAATTAATCTGTATTCCAAAGGTAATGTAAAATACTAGAGTGAATTATATGGGGTAAGATTAAAATAGATATAATGTACATAAACAAGAAATCATTCAAAATTACATTAAATAATGAAAAGAAAACAGAAACCAGAGCCTATCTATGAAAAATGATTGGTCGTAACCCTATAGAAGCTTCCCATTGGTCACGTCTCATTCATGGAATGGAATTAATAATATGATGGTATAAAAATATTTATATATATCCATTTTATTTCATCAATGGTATTCCACAAGTAAATTTTATGTTATAATGGTCACTCAGGTCATCAAGGAGAAAAATGTTGTCAAAGATGCGCTAGAAATCATCATTTTTTCTATTATATATAACACTAACATGTTGGGTAAATAATACAAATCATGTAATCTTACATCCTTGAAACAATCGAGGCATGTTTCACAATGTGAAAAAATTGTAGGAAATTTTGGCATGTTTCACACATGGCTTGTTTTCTTCATCTCATTACCTGTAAATGGTTCATGCCTTGGACATTTGTAAGTTTTTTATAAAGGAAATGATGTTTAACCTCTACTTATAATGTTAGAAACACCATTTGATCAATCTTAATCATTTATTTTCCTATTTAATATCTCTTATTCTCGTTGAATTCATCATCAACCATATCTTCATAGCATTTTCCTTTTTTCACCATGTCGCTTTGAGACATGATGCGAACTACCTTTTTCCCTCAATTTAAACATTTTCCTTATAATTACAACAAATTATGATCCTGCATAACAGTACCCAAAAAATCAATATATTACATGAATTAAAATTTTTAATCAATTACTTTTTTATGATTTCAAATATAAACCCCATCAATAAAAAAGTGTTATCAGTGATCCAACTATCCGATTACATCTCATCTTCCATCTGTGTTAATTGCAATTTATCATTACCCTTAATATACTAATCTTAATAAAAACTATAAAATGGATATATTATATATCATTATAGTTCATAATGGTCTTTCGAATTAGACAAGATATAAATTATAATGGTCTAAAATAACCTAGTACTGTATGTGTTTCCATTAACTACATTACATTATAATGAATTTATTCATTAAAAAGATGATTTCATTTATAAAATTTTAGTTTATTATATTATTCCCCACATCAATATTATCTCCCAAATAAATAAATTTCATAAACTAAAATGGATGAGGATACATCAGTTTCATAAACTCTTCTAGTTTCCATTCTACTTCATCAAACATGTGTTTCTACTACATCACTTTGAACAGGAAAGTATTCTTGTTTCTTAGATAATTTTCCTTATAGTATTTGATCTCCCCCACCTTCTACTCATATAAAATATCATTATCCAATTGTATCACCTCTATATTTATTATATTTGGGGGTTAAGGTTTGTAATACCTCAATATGGATTCCTGGAATTGTTTAGGTACTTGAGATATGTTAGGTGGTAGTTCATGTTAAAAGTTCTCCAATTAGATATGATCAAGGATAAAAATGAGGCCAATGTACATTGGGCTAATCATTCCCCTATTCCCAAACCTCATGGAATTATTTCATGGTGATATAAAAAATACATTGTCTCTAAATACAAAAAACAAGTCTCATAGATGAATGTCTTCGTCTATTTTTATTGGTCTTGGAAGGATCTCGTTTGAAAAAAAAGCTTTATACAATATAAATAATCTATCGAAAATAATTATTTCACATCATATTCAACTCTATAACATTATAATTGATTGTCAGAGTATGAAAAATCTTCCCTTACAAAGCCTCATATGTTTCCCCTGGAATTCTATAATTAATATTTTTATATGAAAAATTTACAAGGTTATGTTATTGATCCTTAAATCATTTGAAATAAATTTATCATTTTATCATTATATCATCTAGATTTTTAGTTTTTCATTTTAATAAAATAACCATATGAGGGTGATAAGCAGTGATGAATCTCATTTCTATAGACAACATTTTTTTGAAGGCATTTTAAAACCTAGAGATAAATCTGATATCTTTATCAGAAACAATTGATAGTGGATATTCATACATTCTTATTACATCCATTATATATATCATGGTTATTTGGTTAAAATATAAATAATCCTTGACAGAAATCAGATGTGCTTACTTGATAGGTGATAAACTAACCCCAGTTGACTATTTCTTTTAGGGGTCATGGGTAATCAAACAATTAAATATTGGGTTATTATTTCCCATTTTCACACTAGTATGTGAAATGGATTCATCATAAGTATCGTCTACTGTCATTCATCCTTCAATTGTTGGGATGAGATTCATTATGATAATAATTATGCATTCTCCCTCATTATATTATCAAACAAATTTTTTGTCATCCAATTTATAAAAATCAAAGTGACTCTTATATTGAAAGAGAAGGATGAGTTATGAACATGTTCCAATGGATCCCACTACAACTCTTATTTTGATAGGACACATATCCATGCTCTAAACCATATAACTCTTTCTTAAGATATGTTTTACTCATTAATATTAAATATCAATTTTAAAAATCACATCATAATAAATTTGGGATTCCTTAATCACCATATGAATTTTTATTTTAATATTTATTTTCATAAGAAAATTTTGAGATATTTTATTATGAATAGGCTCAACGATTATAAGTCCAAGATGATTGTATCACCTAAAATCATCTGCATGGATATAGATGTGGTGTACTTTTTACATAGAGCATCTGCTACTTTGTTTCCTTTCCCAAGATGGAAATGGAATGAAAAATAATAATCCTTGATTAGATATAACCACCTCAATTGTTTCATATTTTTCATATTTAGTATGAATATAAACATGAATCTTTTATGGTTGGTATATATGTCACAATATTCATTATAGGGATAATGTCACCAATTTTTCAGCATGAAGATCACTACAGCCAACTATAGATCTTGTGTTGGGTATTTAGATTCCTGGATATTTAATTGGAAAGAGTAATAGTCAATAAAGCCTTCATCTTAAATGAGTACACATCACAATCCATTTTTTGACACAGAATGGTATATCACAAATCCTTCCACACTAGTGGGTAATGTGATAATAGGTGTAGTGATTAGACTATTCTTTATCAATTTAAATATTTCTTTTTATTGAACAGTCCATAAAAAATTCACCCCTACCTAGATAGGTTATTATTGAGATTTACAATAATGATAACATTCTTAAAAATCAATGATTGAACCCATATCTATCTTGGAAACAATATATTTATATAACTTAGGATGGTCAGGTCCATCCATAAATTGCTTTATTTAAAAATGATCCACAAATATCCCTTTAATAGTGATATCAATCCCTAGTAATTGTATATTCACTATCTAAAACACACATTTATTGTACATTCTATAGATCATTTCTTTATGAAATGTCTTTAGTATATCATCCAAATACACCTCAGGATCATATTGGTTTTTAGAGTAGATAAGAATATCATCAATTAATACTTCCACAATTCTATCGATGTAGTCTCTACCAACTATATTTATTTTTTACTTAATGATTCAAGGACCATTATTCAGTCCAAATGTAATATTTATGAAATTTTATTTCACATACCTTGTCAGAAATGTAGTCTCAATGATATCCCCCTTATTCACTATTACATGATAATATCCTGATCGATGATCCACCTTAAAGATGTATTGTACCCCCAATTACTTATTAATCAATTCATCAATCTATTGCGGTAAATAATTGTTCATTATCATTTATTTTTGAGTTCATCATAATCAATGTAGATGTGCATTGACCCATGCTTATTCTTGGTAAAGAGAACTGGTGTACCCCACGACTAAACACTTATAAATATGAACCCTTTATCAAGATTCTTTTGTAGTTTCTTATTTAGTTAGTTGGGATCAAATATGAACATTTTATATGGACACTTGTATATGGGAAAATATCCATGTACATGTTTTATTTAGAACTCAACCTCTCGACTATGTGGAAGAATAAGAAATTTAATAAGAAAAACATCAGAAAATTCAATTACAATTATCATGTCATCATGGATGAACATTTCTTTTTATTCAGTAATTTGATCTAGATACACTTTCTCACAATTCAACAATATCGAAGATTGAGATGATAGTACCAAAATAGATTTATCATAGTTTAAATTGTAACGAATTGTGTGAAATTTTCAATTCGCAGGGTGATGTACTTATATCGGCAATTTATGTTGGCTATATTCATGGAAACCCAATCCATGCCCATAATGAAATCAAATAGCACTACAGGGGGTATCAAAAGGGTTTCCTGTGAAATTAATTCAATTTTTCAGGTGTATTAAGATACATGGTATGTAGTAATTTCCTAATTTTTGGTTTTCACTGATAGCCCTACTTAAATGTTTTTTTAATGGTTGTTGAATAGTTATATTGTATATCCCTAATGTGAATTAATTTGTAGAATAGAATATGACAAGAGATACTTTTTTCTTTTAACTTGGTTATAATCATATAATTTATCCATAATTACCTTTAGGATTAGAACTATTAAAAATTTATATTGTGAACATAGAGAAGATAACCCATAAATGACATACAATCCTCAGCATCTGAATTTCTAGGTTTCAATCTATGTTATGTATGATCTATTTCCAAACATAAAATATTTTGTACATGTGTTCCCCTTAATAAAGCTACATAATGAGTATAATAAATTAATAATTACTATCTTTTAGGAGTATCAAAATATATTTCCTTCAAGGCCACTTTTTTTTGCACCAAGTGATGAATGATCCATCTCAGCTCACCCCATTTGGGGTAATTACCTCTAGATGAAACATGTACATATCCACATCCACATTTAGTATCAGCAAGATGTTTTATTTTATTTTAAACTCCATACTATATAATTTAACAAAATTTTGGGATGTTTTCTTATGTTCAGAATTATCCATAAGGATTTCAATAGATTTTTATAACTATAATTCCCAAAAATTACTACTTTTTCTTATGAAACCAAAAACGATAGTCTATATTTTAGTAAATAGTATATATTAATTTATTACATAATGATACTCTTACTAAAACCCTATTGGGTCATTAAAACTAGTGTCTATGGAAAATTAGGTACACAATAAAAAAATTCAAACAAAAATACAAAGAAATATGTTTTAAAACTCCATAACATGTTCTTATATTCCATGGATCATCGAAAAGTACATATGATAATCGAAGTATGAACCTAATAAAGGGGATGAGTTATTAAAAAATGAAATTGAATAATTATGTAATAAAATAATGAAATTAAAACACATGATTCAATAGGACAATAAATTAGACATTATAGGGGTGAGAATCATAAAAGGATAATGTTGAATCATGATATTTGATTATTAAATGATGGAAGTAAAGGAATATGGGAACAATATAAAACATGAAATCATAAGATATATCAAGTCTAACTACCAGAAACACATCACATGGTTCATAGAGTACTATAATTTATTAGATTCACTCAATAATCCCATAAATAATATCTCATTTGAAAAAAATCTTGTTCCATTATAGCGCTATATAATTTTGGTCCAAAACATCGCGTGAATTCATAAGTATTCCACATAGATAATATAAAATAAGTGTATCTTTCATAATATTCAATCCTATTAATTTTTAGTGTGGGATACATATGTGGATTTCCCAAATAAATTAATTATATATACATATAGTTTAATAACTTTTAGAGGAAATGGGGGAGGTTATTCACAATACAAATTTTTGGTGATGAAAATTGTAAGATAATTTCAACACAATAATGGGGGTATATAATGATTTATGGAATGTTTAAATGATATGTAAAGTGTTATACTGTTACATGGAACTCATAATTATTGTATTATGGAAGTATAAAAAAAATATTCCAACAAGGAAAATTGGTAATAAAAATGAATAATTCAAAGAAGGTGTATTAATAAAGAGGAGAAGGAGATCATATTACACCTTAATAGGTAGCTTCTAAAATAATGGGAGATGATTACAAATATCATTGAGAACCTTAGTTGGGATATAGATAGGTAATGGTAGATTTAAATCATGGTAACTAAGTTTTCAGAAAAAAGTAATTGGAGGGTGGTTGAAATATATATAAAAAGGCATGTGAATTATTTATTAAAATGTAAAACCCATTTTAGACCCTATATGATAAATTTATCCAAACCATAAAAATTTATAGGGATTTTTCAAATATTTTCTTCCAAATATGATAATATTTAATTATTTTAGAAGGATAAGAATCATTATCAATAAATTAATTCTCTTGGTGATTTGGAAGCGAGTCTTTTTTATAATGAATTGATTTTAAAAAATTTAAATATAATATCTAATTTTTAGGATTCATTAATGTTTTAAAAATTTTAAAAAATAACGAAAAATATTTTTTTTTAAAAGGGGAAACATAATTTGAGTGATTTATTCTCTTTATTTTATTGATTAAATCAGCTTGTTCGTCTAAGAATACATTATACATACCATATAATTATACCGTATTTAATTTTTTTTTCTAAATACATGACTCATAAAAAATTATAAAAAATTAAATATTTGATTATTTTGACTTGAAGCTTTAAAAAATAAAATTTATCTAATCAAAATAATTTACTGAATATTAGAATTTACACTTTTAAATCCAAAATCACAATTCATTTAAAAGTACGTGTTTTTTACGATAATAATTTTCTAATCCTTATAAATATCAAAATTGAGATTATAAAATAAAAATGTCATTTATATTTCATAATAATATTTTATTGAACTATCATTTACATCAAAAAAAAATCTATTAAAAATTAATGTATATATTGAAACTATATTTTCCAAAAAAATATAATTTTTTTTCATTCTACGAGAAATATAATTTTTATCAAACTAAATATTTAATCATTTAAAAAGTAATAATAAAAGGAATAATTATGATAATTTTTTTATAATTAATAAAATATATAAATTCATATTGTTACGTTATTGATACATATATCTTTATATTTCCAATCAATTCCCTAAGCATAATGGGTGAGATGGTGATATTTTCAATGGGTGGTTCAAAAATCATGGTTTTCTTTATAATTTCAATTGGTTTAAACTTATCTCATAAACATTTTTACCCTTGATTTAGTTATTGAATATCTTATTGGTAATGGAAAACTTCAAATCCTAGTGTTTCAATCTAATATGGAATATCTAATAAAAGGTCATTATAGGATAAGATCCTACATGTCGAGGAAATCTCTTATTTTTCTTATGTCAATTGGACATTATCCAAACACTTAAATATATTAATCATAATATTCACTATAAAATGAATACATTATCAATGATTATAATTATTAATGGTATTTTCAATTTTACAGGCTATAATTAATAAAGGGTAGATATAACCAAATAGTGTTTGTGTATTCTATGATTACATTAAATTATAATGTGTTTATTCATTCAAAATTGGAATTTCATTTATAAAAGTTCAGGACATTACAATGTGTCTTACACAATCATACGACTTATGTTTGTGATTTTTTATCATTTCTCAGGATTTATTATTGATGATTCATCACACTAATGGCTTGTGTCTTCTATTATAAAAGAAGCTTACACTGTGATTCGGGATTAAATATCGTTGACTAATTGGTTACGACTTTTTTATTTTATTAACATCTTCTCATACCATTATTTTTATGCTTAATTATGAAAAGTGATTGATATCTCTTACTGCTTCCCTTAAAGGGAATCTGAGCTCACCATTTCATATATTTCAATGTTTCATTTGTTATGGAGAATGGTATTAATTAAGAAATGATTAAGAATATTACATTGATAGAGGAACATTGTGGGGGACATTGAATATATTTTATAATTTAATTTTACTATATATCTAGTCTCCCAAGATATTAAACCATTATAGTCGTCATGCATGCACTATTTTCCATTGTATTAATTATTAATCTAAAAATGAGGCAATGTTATTGAATATTATGCTTGTGTGTCATCTATGATTGCAATCAGGTTATCTTTGGGGTTATAAATTATAGGGTTTGGTAGTTTTCCCATTCATATTTCTCAATGTTCTATTACAATTTAACCCATTTTGATTTAGGGATTTTTCAAGGTATATTTTGGACAATCCTTTTTGGTCGTTATCCTATCTTTTTTAGAATCCATTATTCTAAAAAATCAGACCAAATTACCCTCTAGATTACATTATAAATTAGAGGAATAATTTCTATACATATTTTGGATAGGTTTATATTTTTGTTTCTGGAATCTAGGGTCATCAGACTGTTTCTGATTTCCACAGGCATTCCCTGAAATCTTGGGGTTATTTCAATAACCTTTGTGATTATGGTTTAGAAATAGGGAATCTCTAAACTATATTCTATGACCATTCAAAAAAATTAATTTCTTTTCTTATGGTTGAGTAGGCAGTTCAAAATATTAATAAATGGTTTTCGAATTCCTATACATTCCATAGTGTTGGAATTATTATCTATGTGATTAATACCTAAAACATATAGTAACATGAGGATTAGGCTCACTCCTATGAATATAAAATTGTATAGAATAAAAATTTTTAGGGTTCTTAGTCAATTTATTAAAATCATTTATATACTCCAATGGGTTTTGATCAAACAAATCACCACCTAAAAATTGATCAACTATTTTTTGGTTGTATGGAGTGAGTCCATTATGAAATAATTCCTTTATGTGGTGGTGAGAAAGATTTTAGCTACAACATTCCCAAATAATTTATCTAAATGTATACCAAATTTAATGTAAAATCACTTACACATATTGAATAAGTCAATTGATGTTTCACCTCAACTCTATGGTCATATTTCTAGAGTAAAAGTTCATAACATATAAATTAAATACTTAGTCCCAAGTGTTAAAAATCACCTTGTTTTAAATTATAGAAACCACTTGTAATAATTCTTTAAAAAAACTGGAACACCCTCAATTTAATATATTCCAACATAATCATATTTAAATGCAATTTTTCAACTATAGTATAAATTTCTCTAATAAAATCAAGTTAAGATACAATAATATTACCATTAAATGAGTGTAACATGGAGATGCTATATTGATTCTTCTCATTGAACGTAGAGCTTGTGGAAAATAATATCATTGTGGTTACCAAAAAAAAATTGGTGGTTGGAAATCCCTTATCCTAGGAATCTCATTTTTTTGATTCATAAGTTTATGTGGAACATTATTTTCATTTAATTTCTCATCTTTGTTTGTTTTCATAATTTTCTTTTCATAATTTTCCCATAGTATTATGGAAGAAAAATGATTTTCAATATCAATTAAAAAATAATTCAATGTATACCTTTATGATTCTCTTTTGTGTATGAAAATTATTCTTTTGATATATATATGTAAATTAGATCAAATAGGGAGGAATAAGAAGATTTCATGAATTTTTTTGAAATTGTTTTTGCAAACTGATTTTATTATTCCTATTTTTTTATTTTTTATTTAGATTTTTCTTGGATTCAAATGAAATCCTTGAAAATAGATCCAAAATTTGATAAGAATTTTTTTAACTATCCCCAATTATTTTTATATATTTCAACTCAATTATAGGACAACATTGAGTAGGATCGAACCCATAATAAAGCGTATGTGATGGAATAAAAAATAAAAAAAATAAAAACAATAAACAATAATTATAGGGTTATTTGATGAGTTAGGGATTGATAAAACATATGTGAAAAATTAAATAAATTGATCAACATGATAATGAATCATAAATGATATTTAATTAATGTGTAAGGGGAAATTATATTTCCTTTTACTTTAATGATTTACCTCATTCATTATATAATGAAAATCATGGATATAAAAACCAAATTATATTTCCTTTATTAGTGCACAACCCTTTTCAATCAAGAAAAATCCCAATCTATGATGTCTTCAATAAAAAAAATCATAAAAACAAAATAATTTCAATCACGGTAACTTTTATTTCACGCAATTTTTAATGTATTTACATTTTTCATGGAAGACAAATAAAAGAGTGAACTAGTAGAAAATTTCAAGAAGAAGATGGCAGAGAAAAAACATTGAAACATCTATTACACCAACTAGAGTTTATATATCATTAATTATTCATTCATTTGTGTAATAGAATTTCTAAATTATATATTAAGTATGTAATTTTAAGGCTTAATAATGGAGTCCCTTTTGTTATGGATCTATAGTCTTCATATCCTATGATTAATGGATTGGTTAATTCTCATAGATACCATCCATTTATACTATTCTCTATGATCATGCAAAAAAACATCTATATGATATTTTCTCTCATGATTTTTAATAATTTAGTAAACACTATTAGTATTTCTTCAATTATTCCCTTATGTCACTTCTCGTATGAAATTAGAAAACTCTAAATCAAATTTTATAAACTTCAAATGAAATTAACATAAACCCAAACTAATAATTCCTAAACATACTCATTAACATTTTTATAACATGAAACTACAACAACATGACACCATCGAGGTTGGGAACCTGATCAAATAAAAAACCCTTAAAATCTCTATCTTTACATTAATGGGATCATCTCTATGGTTATTATTCATTAGTATCATGGTCATCCAACCATATTCAGCTTCATTAACAATTAAAATATTTGTTTTTAAATAGAACATTAAAAATTAGAGATCAAATGACCTTGTTTCATTCAGTTATTAAGGTTATGTTTTCTTTTTTACATGCTTATGATATATATTTTAGTGAAAAAATAGTTCATAGATCTTTATTTATTTTTGTTCATCATCATATGTGGACTTCTTCTAGGGAGAATATAGTTCAAATGAACAATAATGGTTTAAAAAATTCATCCACAGTCTCCACCTAGAATACATACTTCATTTTTTTTCTAAGATATGATTGAGTAACTAGTGTGAAGTGTTCTTCATAATAAAAAACACAATAGTTTGGATCTTCAGGGCCCTACACAGACTTAAATTTTTAATAAAGATAATTAAACCATTGAACCAAAATTATTTGACAACTCATCTGGGTAATATTATTATCATCATCCCAAATCAGGTTCGCACACTTGCAGTCGGTAGTAATCTACGAATGAAAATCCATCGCATGCCTACGATTGTTGTTCGATCAAAAAAGGATAATCGTAAGAATACCTAACATGATTTACAGTCTCACATATCTTCTTTTCATTAGAATTTATATGTTTAAAATCATATTATTCATCATAGATTACCCTTTGAGGCTTTAACATGGTTTCATTTGGTTTCAGTGAGGATTGACCTTGACTGGCCTTCATTCCACACGAATAAATCACCTAAAATATATTTCTCAAGCTTTAATAAAATTAACTTCATATTTTTTTCATTACTTATTCCAAAATATTTTTCTTCTCTAGTTTTAATATAAATGGTTAGTCTTTAATCATGATTTTAAAATTTTAATTTCCATATTACTATGTAATTTATTTAAACCCATATTATTCATTAAATAAATATATATATATTATTTGTCTAATATTAATCTAAACTATAATTATTTGGTTTTTCTTACAATGAAATTTCCTTAGTTCCAACTTCTAAGATCACTTCATCATCGGTTGGAAAACATAAAATATCATAAATATTTGATATTTATTAATTCTAATATCCATAGTTTGGTAGATAATTTTTAGTCATTTTCCCATAAGAAATTATCTTACATGGATATTGAAATAATTATCTTATGGAAGAAATTATCCTATGGGACCCACAAAAATTTTAAAACAGGGATAGAGTTGATGGAGAATCTTTTTATGTCCAATATAGAAGAACTATCACATACATAGTAGAAAAAAAATATCATAGAGTAATTTGTGGTGATATTTCATACATGGAATTCTACATCCAATTATCTTATGTGCATAATTTTCTACGAAAAAATAGCACTATAAATCCATTGAAATAATATTAGTTCTAGCAAACAATAAAAAATAAAAATTGATTGAAGAAAAATTGTTTAAATTCACCAAAAATAATTAATAATTTGTTCCATCTAAATATATTTATTTAATATCATGTTTCTAAATAAATGTTATCTCTATAATATGGAAAACTATAATAAAACATTTCAATTATTCGCATTAAAATAAGATAAAAGTGTTTTCAATATATATGAAAATTAAAGACTACAAAATCTAATCAAATTATAAAAAAAATAATTATTTTCATAAAAATGGTAAATGAATGTCCAATTAATTACATATTAACCAATATTCCTTATTTCATCAATTAAAGAACTATTTTACTTAAAAACTCTATAAATTATAAAAAAATATGTTGAAAAATAGTGTTTAATAAAATAAAAATTAGATATGTAAGGATTGTCAATTTTATTTCACTAATGATATGTTTAGAAGAATTTTTGTCATGCATCAACTACTTACCTTCACAAAATTGTGGGCCTCTAATATAGTTCACAATGTCGGGGATATTTTTGAGATTAAAAATAATATTCTTGATCAAGAGTCAATTTATAGAAATGGGAAACACTATACGACCCTTCATATTTATTGAAACAATAAATGTAGGTTTTTTTAGGATGGTAGTGAGGATTCTATGTGTTCTAAGATTATGATGGAAAGATCATGGTGGTCGATCTACCAAATGTTCATCTGGTGTGATGATGATCATGTGGAAGTTGTGTATATATTTGAATCACTCTCATCATTCATTTTTTAGGATAATATAAAGGAAATAGAGCCACTATTGTATTATTAGTGATTGGAAGTTAGACTAAGGAATTAAATAGAGGATTTGATGTTGGTTCATATAATGGATGGTCCCATATTATTGTATGATAATGTGAAACTGTATTATTTTTTGGGAACCCCTATAAAATGGGGTTGGTAAACCATTTTAATGTTTTTTATCACGTTTGTTATTGATCTCAGTGTATTCCATATCAAAAAGTTTTTTACCATGTATTCTTGATGACATGTTAAATTATTCTCTTATTGATTTCGGATAAAATTCTACGGAACATAAAACCTTTTAAGGAATTTAATTTATTTAATTTAACATTTGTGTTTTCATTTCGAATGATTGTGTCAGTTTAGAGTAAAAAACAAGAGGGTGTCAAAAATAGTGTGGTTATTTAGGAGAATATATTTTTCCATGTTCTGTTACATTAATATACATAGGTTTCCTTTGAATAAACTATTTATTATAATGTGTTATTCTTATGGATGAACAACTAATGTGTGATGTTTTTGTGGTATTATCAATATATATTTTCCCCATAGATTGAAGGATGGATGGAACTTATCTACCATTGGGAATCATCTATATATTGGAAGCTGAAACCATTATTAATTCAAATCATTTAACCATTCTTTAAAATTACTATAAAAATGAAGTAGTATTTCCCCCACAGAATAGGATTAACCTCAAATCTAGGTAAATAAATTATTGTGGTTATGTTTTTTTTGTGGGATTTCACTTTTTTACACATGTACATATTTTGTAACTTATAAAGATATCATGAAGATTTATTGTGAGATGTTTGAATATAATTTTGTATGAATGATGATGTAATCAGGTTATTCTAGGTTTGAGTCTCCTAAAATTATTATAAATGTCATGTTTCAAAAAATTTGTTCCTGACATGAAAATTGGAATTACAGATTTGTTTTATACATTAAGATATTATTTTTCCTTAATAATTATTTGGTTCAACTTTATTTTTATTGATTTACAAGGAATTGATTCGGAAGAAGGAATGGTTGGGATTTAGTATTTCAATGCCTCATCCATTCAATTCAAGAGAACATATATTGAAGATTAGTTGTATAAAAAATATATAGATTCATTATTGAATGGAATAATACTAGAAGTAGTGTACAAATAATAATAGTAAATAATTGATAATAATATATTCAGGGTGGTTTGGAAGATATTTCCCCACAACATGTCCTTTAACATCGTGGATGAGAATTAAAATACTAACATCGTGGGAAAGAATATGAAAATTTATAAAAGTCCTTCATCCATGAAAAATGTTTTTATATTTCAATTAATATTTATCATTATGATGATATAAGTAAGTTTCATATAAAAAATCTAAATTAATTAGTCATAATCAAGATTTACCTAGCATCTGATGTTGTAATTTTTGTAAAATGTATATATGAAATAATTCATCATTCGTCTCTTCACAAATTTTTGTATGTGATTTTGAATTATGTTTTTAAATTCAAAAAAAATATCTTATTGTTTAAAGAAATTATATATCTAATATTGAATGATTTGTTCATGAATAAGGATTTATAATCTAATAGTTGAAAAGTTACAATGAAAAAATTGGGGATTTTCTTCTCAAAATGGAATCCAAATTATAAAAAAACATGTAAAGGAGAAAATAAATAGTGGATTGGGAAAATTGGTTGTGCCTATACCAACATGAAAACTTTTTTGGATGAAGGAGAACCACTTGAAATATTACTGGGACAAGAGGTTAAATTATTGATGAATTTCTACATAAAATTATTTCAATAATACAATGACTGTGGATTAGCTTATTCCTTAGTGTTTCACATCTATTGGATTCAAAGATAATTTATTACATGGATTTGTCTCTCTTGCGTTATGAGAAATAAGTCTTATGGAATTATTTTTTCTTGTTGGGTTTTGAAGATATATTATATTAATGATGAGACTATTTAGATAGATAGAAAATGTAAGGTGATCACTCAATCTATGATAAGATAATTTTAGAGTTATAAGGGGATCAGAGAATATTATAGTTAAGGAAAAAATTAATCTTCATTGGTCAGTAGTATGAGAAAAGTTTTTTAATGTGTTTTGTAGAATGATTTTGGAGAATAAAACATGGTTCCACGGTAGTTTCCAAATGAGTTAAGGTCAAAACATTTTATCTCACTATGAGCTCAAAATATATTACACCTTATCAAAAAACTTTTTGTAATTTCAAAATTATATTATGATTATCATGGAAAAGTTTTTATGAATAATAAGTGAGTTCCTTTGGAAAAGATAATATTGAAACTCAATTGTATGGAGTATATAACATGAAAAAATTGGATCCTTGGGGAGCAGTAGATGTAGTATTTCTATATAGAAGAGTTAATTAGAAATATCCAACGTCTAAAGCTAATGTAAATGGCTTTATAGTAACTATCTCTACTTCAAGGTCATGGATGTTCATTTTAATATTTTAGATTCAATAATTATGTGACTAGAAAGATGAAAATGATAGTTATCATAAACAAGTATGAAGTATTCATAACTATAATTTGATGGAGAGCCTTGGTGGAATGATATTTTCAGTAAAATATTAGGTTCCTGAGGTCTAATAATAGTGGGGATAATGGAAGTAATCAGATTGATGGGTTTTCAAGAATAAAGGAATTTTTTTAAGGAGACTATTCCCAAAACACTAAAATAAAAGGGGTGGTGGAGTAGATGAATCAAGAGTTATATGAGATAGATATAATTAAAAATATTCATTCTAGGTTCCCCAATGAGTTTTGATAAGTAGTAGTAAATTCTATAACATACCTCATCAATATAAATTCCTTCTCCAACACATAGGCATGATTATCAATAATAAATTCCAATGTTTATAGCCTCAAAATCAATCGGAGGTTTTTCTATTTCCACATGGATTCTAATAAGAGGAAAAATTAATAGCAATTTATTGAGAATGTTTCTTTGTAGGTTATTTCATTAATGGGGATTCATTTCAGAAAAGGAATAATTACCAATATAGTGTTATCAAAAATAGAAATGATCACCCCAATAAAAGGATACTTTGAAAGGATCATAACCAATAATTAGATGTATATGACAAAAAATCGTTACATAATATGGGATTGACAGAATATAATAATAAATGTATTAGTTTTTTTAATAATAAATCATGTTTTTGAAGAAACTAACTATTTAAAAGGTGTATATCATATTGAGGTCATATTTTGATGGTTCGTATAAGTTTATATATAATATAAATATTAGGAATTGTGTAGTGTTAATGAATAATTTTTAAAGAAATAGTACAACAAGGTTTATAGCTTTTGAATTTTAGGTGATCTACATGTGTCAAAAGAACATTGAAAATGTATCAGTCTGATGTAAATTATCGAAATTCATATAGATTGTGGAGAACTTGATATCCCAAAATTTGTTTTAATGTCTATACATTCCAAAGAAATCAGAGTTAACATTAAATGAAGAGAATGAATTCCTTCAAACTTCTGATACCTAGGACAGTTTTGAAATTTATATAGGAATGATTTTTCTATAAAATAAGTTGGTATACTAGTTGAAGGAGAAAGTGTTTGGATGGTATAAGTACAAGGAAATGTTTTTTTGAAGGGTTTTCAAAAAAGGGTGTAGTGGAGTTCAGTGAAACACTACCTATAGTTCTTGAACGCACAATTATTTGGATGGTTCTTGGAAAGGTTGCAGAATAAGTATTAAATTTCGAATAGTGAAATGTAAAGACAATATTTAATCATTTATTCTTGGGTGGGGAAATCTATATAAAGTATACAAAAGGGATAATGAATTACTATGTTATCCATGTTTGAAAAAATTTGTAGATTATATATGGTCTAAATTAATCATGAAAGTATGGAAATTAGATGATTGAATAATTTTGGATGATAAAACTTTCATCTAGTGAAATGAAGATACTCTATCCTACCGCAAGGTGTTAAATTATGGGTTCCTCGGAATAATTATCCTTTATATGGATATCATTATCTTGCTGTCAATAGATAATAAATCCATATAAATGATAATTGGTGAGTTATATAAATGATTATATATGAATTATCTTAGGAAGGATAAACAAATATTGGGGATAAGGATCTGGATGGATATAAAGCATAGATATTTTATTTTTCCATCATTAGATAACATCATGAATTATTAGAAATGATATAATTCTATAGACCCAAACCTATGTCTACACCATTATTCTAACATTAAAAAGCATCCATATAGAGGCTTCCGTTATATGAGGATGAGGCTAAATACATGGAAAATGTTCCTTATGCATTAGTAGATAGAAGTTAGATATATTCCATGTTTTTTACTCAGTTTAACAATGATTGAATAAATATAAGAGTTTTTATATTTAAAAAAGATATTTTAAAAGAGAACTAGGCTGTGGTGAATTGTATAATAAAACATCTAAAATATTTTGATGCAATGGGGATATTTTTGGGAATATATGATCCATTTTATGGGTATGTAGATGATGTATTGGGTGGTGATGTTTAAACAGAACGTTTTACCATGGGAATTGTGGTTGAATTTGAAGGAACTGTTTCAATTTTAATTTCAATACTTTAATAAGGTTTTTTACTATCAGACATGGAAGTATGGTGCATTTCCTAACAAAATCTAGGATGTAGTTGACATGGTTAAATAATTTTCCCAAGGGGATCAAATGGATGTAGGTGAATAAAGTGTTATTCAATGATATTCAATGTTCAATTTATATTGTGTAGAATATAGTGATATAATAAATTAATGGAAACAAATTTAACTAAAATATTACTTCATATGAAATTTAATAGTCGAAGGAATGATAAATCTACAAAATTTAGATGGGTGTCTAAATATAGATGATATGATAACAAATTTCATACTCTAGTAAAGGAGTTTGTTAGATTTGTTACTCAATGAGACATGGATGACTAGTAAGGAAAATTTATATACTCACTAACATTTAATTTAAAAAAATAATTGATGTAGGATTAAATATATAAGCAATACAAAAAACTGGTGGTGATTGAAATCAATGAAATCTCAAGTGGGATATTTTTAATATTATGTAAAAACGTTATTTGCAATGTTAAAATATCTTCTAAAAGTTATAATTTTTGAAATATGTTTGTGGATCCAGATAGGTATGGGTAAGAATATTTGAGAATATCATAACATTATGATAAAGGAGAATAAGAAGTTAGAGAAAGAAACAATGACTTCTATATCTTGATAATGATGTGTTTTAATATATTTTTCCCATGTAGGGTTTACTCTAATGGACATTCTTATGAATATATTATAATTTGAAAAGTTTATATAATATTCTATAGAAGAGAAAAGTTAGAATAATTGTTTTTTCACTAGTAATTAGGTCTTAAATATTAATGTGTTGTATTAATCGGTGTCTTTGACTTGATATAGTGTCCTATGCATATAATGTATGGTAGTTGATATTGGCTATATAAATGGGATGATGGTGGAGTTTTATCAACTAGTGGGAATCTTTCATAAATAAGTGTCTCAGATAATTATTTTTTATTACAATCATGAATTATATTAGTTTCATTATTATTAATGACTAAAATGTGTTCTCCTATGTATTTAAATTATGTTCTGAACAACTGAAATCCCTTATTTCAATCTATTTTTACTTTTATGATCACTTATTTGATCTCTCTTTTTTTGTGTTGGAATGTCTCTTGGACGCCAAGATGTTTTTCCATGAGATGTGGGAACCTAGTTCCCTCATATGGGTATTGAAATTAGGTGTTTCATATTATGGATCTTCCATAATTTTTTAATATATGATCTTTTGGAATATTTTAAAGGATTTTGGTTCTCAAAAAAATACAGTTTACCATGGATTGATAGTGAAAAACATTAAAAATTGATGTAACAGATAGTTCATAGTGATATTCTTAGTACATCAACATATCATCAGGGTAATATCACTGTAATAGACCTCCATGAGTTTTTACTCTAGGTTCTTGATGAAATCATGTTGAAGGGGGATTATTAATCATAGTAGGTGAGGGCTATCCCATGTAGAGGTATGAGAATCATGTATTAATGCAATAATTTAACGAGGTTACACCCTAAAGGGGCCTAAAAAGGTAAATCTATATAGGGTCATGGGATCGGTGAAATTAATCATTATTAGAACCAAGAGATACCATGTTATAGACTAGAGAGATATATCATGGTGAGTAAACATAAGATTTAAAAACATAGTCATGTGGTTAGAAATTCTATAGTATATGTTAAAATAGTTTGAATGGGGTTTTATAGGATTATCCATTGGGATCTGAATGATTAATTTATATATATGAATATGATCATTGTTGGACCCTCTGGGAAATATTGTGAAGGCTAGCTCGACGGGGGATGTATCACACCTCAATGAATTTGGTTGTATAGTGATGTTGGAAATGTGGGGAATCATCAAACCATAATGGAAGGGGATACATTATAAATATCAATTTAGGGATGGGGCATTACATCATGACTAGAGGGGCCATGTCCTAAGGGTGACCAGAGAGGGCAATTTCTCTATGATCGTTATAGGACGGTTTCAAAGCATTTGACAATATATTTTTAAATTAATTTAACTAATTGGTCTTTATGTTAATGTATCCGTAAATGATGGTACCTTATTTCATCATTAGGCACCCATTTTATCTATCTTCTCCTTAGGGTTTTTATTCCTTTTAATAGATATATCACTCATTCATTTCTAGAATAAGGTTTCATGTATCCCAGTTTTTTTAAAGGTAAGAATAACCATCGACCACTATCAATTTCAAATTTCTCATATTTTTTTCATTATGTTCCACCATTTATGCCCAAATATTGGGGTTTTATATATTTTTGGAAAACTAATAATCAGGGTTGATTAAAAATCATTTTTTTAAATAACCCTCCAATGGATTTATGTAGAGAACCGTATCTTGATGTATATGGACATTACATTACTTTTGCGGAATACTTAGTACATTTCAAAAACACACACATAAGGACCATAATAGTTTAGTGTCTTTGGAAACTCGGAACGTAATCTTCTAATCATGGTGAAAGATATTCAATATCTCCCATAAAGATCTTCCCTCTTTTTTCTTACCTAAAACCTTTCTTTATATCCTGGGGAAATGAAAACATAAAAGGGTGAGCTCAAATGCTCAGTAAGGGTAAACAAAATAAATATCAATCACATCATATTCATAAGAACATAACATTTTGGGAGTCTTAATCTACAAAAGAGAGCATAATTTCATAACATGGGATAAATCATAGTAGTGAAATGAAATCCCAATAATCATAACTTAAAACATGAAACTTTGTGGCATACACACACAATCATATAGAATCATTTCTTATTAGTCAAGACTCATTGCCAAGACTATCTTAGTGGACAAAGTCCATGTCTGAACCGAGTCACCCTCGTTTCAGTCATGTTTCACTGAACCAGTATAACCTACCATTCCAGCCATGTCTATATCATGAGATATAAAATCATTACCCAAAGCATTGGAGGGAGATATAGGTCCTACCCATCTCATAATGAAACCATTCTTATGTGTTCCACAAAATCATAAATCATACATTATTGCATAACCCATGTAATAAAAATGGGAATCTTAAACCCCGTGACATCATAAAAAAATTCATATAAGATAAATGAATTCAAAAAAACAATCCCATCACAACATAATCAAATCAATGTAATAATAGGGATAAAAACAGAACCCTTTATTATCTTAGATGGAAAATAATTTTGATAAAACACTTGAACTCCATTTTTTAGGAAAATATCCTTTCTATTTCAAAAACACTTATCCTTTCTTAATATGTCATAAAATTATAAACTAAAAAAAGTTGATTAAAAATAAACATGAAAACTTGTAAAGGAAGATTCTTGGAAATAATGTTTTAAAAATCCATTATTGTCGTATAAGTTAAAAAACATTCTTCTCGTACATTTGTCAGAAAAGTCAAAAAGTACATCGTACGAAAAATGAAAAAAGATTCCTTTCATATCTTTTACTAAAAACTCACCGAAGGGTAAAATTGAATATAAACTTTTTTAGAAGGATATAAATATTACATATTGGGGAAACATGGATGTGGATGATAAAATACACCCCAGTAAATTCCAAAGTATAAACAATCTCGGATAAAAATGAGATTGTGATATTTCCCTTACCTTAGGTCTGATATGCTTCGTAAGTGTCCGAACCTCCTGTATAATGATTTAAATAATGTTATTGACTTATTCCAAAATCATAATAATTGTTATGATATAATATATGGTTCACTTATGACTTTATATTACCCGTTCCTTTGTAAATTCCATGTTAAAGAAGCGTTTTGGGTAAAATCGTTTCATTTATCATAGGTGTTTGGACTTGTTGTTCTTGAAATTATTATTACTTATATCATGATTTACTTACTTCCAGAATATAAAACATGATTTATATATCATATATATTCAGTATACATATATATATATAATAGATAGATAAATTAAATGAAACACACCGTTCATGGAGACGGTAGTCCGTACGTACGCATGAACGATGTTTTCCTTTCATTGTTGTCTTGAATGGTTGTAAGTAGATGACATACATATATATATATATATATATATACGTAAATCCAGTAGATTTAACATTTCATATATTTAATTATTTTTCATTATATATACTTTATAATCATTCTGGAATGGTTAACATGGATAATGAATCTCATCGCGTCGTGGAGACGGTAGCCCGTACGTACGCACGAGCAATGATATTGTTCCCATGGTCATGGAGTTGTGTTGAAGTGTATGTATACTACTTCAGAATTAATATCACCTTATAATAATCATATACAGTTACTCATTACACCATTATACCCATCTAATTAAGGTGGTGGCGGAAAATAGATTACACCACGGCGTGGAGACGGTATTCCGTACATACGCACGCGGGGTGATTTACTTTTTCCGTAGGATGGATAGAAGGTTAATTAGAGTTGTTTCATATTTTTAATAACATATAAGTATATAAGAAATACTTATGTTATTACTTTATCATGAAACAACTAAATAAGAAGAAGTTGATGAAGAAAGAAATTGAAAAAGATCGGTAATGGATATTACCTCTTTTTGACGCGCCTTCACTTAACCTCCACTTAATGAACTAAATATGGTCTTTGAAGAAGACCAGGACCTCTAGGATGATACTAGGGAAGTTTAGAATAGATTTTGGCAGGGGTTGGCCGAACTTGAATACTCAAATTGGTGTGAGGAGTAGAGGGAGGAGGTGCCCTTTTATAAGGGAGGAGAGGGGCACCTTAGGAAAATCTCAAAATATTATTTTATATTTAAGGTAAAATTCGGTTTATAATGATTCCAAAGGGTCTTATTTCGAAGATAAAGTTGGGATGGGTCGAAATCCTCTCATAAAATAGTATTTAGACAAGTTTAGGTTCTTATTTTAACCTTATCAATTAGATTTAACTCTAAGTTAAATTATTTAACTTTTACCGTGTCTTTTTGTTTTCTTATACTATATGGTTAATAAACTTACTATAACAAGCCAAACGAACCACAAGTGGTTTATTATTAATATATAAATCCTTATCTAAGTCATTTTTCTGAGCCTTAGATTTTTAGGAATTAAATAAAAATTAATAATATAATATTTGTTTTAAAAACTAATTTATGTCAATTTTGAAACTATTTGGTACATGATTTTTATGAAATTCATAAAAAATGATAAGTTAGAACCAAGTTACTTATATAAACAATAACATATCATATTAACATAGAAAATTAATTTAAGTCATAAAAAGTCTCAAATTACATTTATTTGGGCATTTATAACATCAATTATGTCAATATTTCATTAATTAGACAATTACTGCATCATCTTTGTGTCATAATAAATGATAATTATTTAATCCCTAAAAATTCTAAATAAATTTCTATGATGTAGATTATTGTATTATATTTCTGTAGACTATTCATGTTAGAAGATTCATGAAGTTTATCACTAAATTAAAATTATTATCCTTATAAGATTTAAGAAAGTGACATGTTGTCACATTCTTTGGTTTTAATAATAATTAAATTATTTTCATGGAAAAAAGTCCATAAAATAAATCTAATCCGACCCTTAGGTTATATGGGTATACTTTCATCCATCCAATAGGATTTTCCAAGTGTTAGGGTAATTTTATAATCTTATATTTACCCTTAATTACCCGATTTACCTTTAACTATAATAAATAAAATTTACCGTAGTTACTATTCACAATGCCCAAAAATAAAAAGTAGCTTTTTAACATAATTTGGACCCAATGATTCCAAATATGGAATCCATTTTTCCAAATTCAACACACAAAAGATGCATAAATTAAATTAAAATTAATCCCGTTGTCGAAAGAAAACGGGTTTTTCTTTAAAAAATTGCAAAAGATTGAATTGATTTAACCTACGAATTCAAGGTAAAATAAATGCTAATGACATACATTATATTAAATGGTAAAAATATATTCTATTTAAATGTTAAAACCATTCAATATTATAATTTAACCACATATGATATTACGATGAAAAAAGTTGTTTTTAATTAAAATATAGCGTGTTTTTACTATTCATTAAAATATGAAAGTTATCGGAAAAATATCAAAACTTTATCTAATGTAAATTTTTATATCCTGATTCAAAAGAAGAATTTTATTTTGTCAAATTTATCATATAAACATGTCGAAAACTAGATTTAATGTGGGTGTGCCATCAAAAGGCGACAAAACTGCATTTTTTTAAAAATACTTATTTTACCCGAAAAATTTATTTTGTTCTTATACCATGTTTTAGAAAATGTGTAAGACGAATAATAATGTTATAAGATTCAAAATTTAGTTAATAATATTCATAACGGCTAGTTCATAATAATATTATAATAATATATCGTTGTTTAGTAAAACCCGGTATTGCGTACAACACACGCTATCGAGGAATGTCGTGATTGCGTGTAATGCAAACCAAGTCAGAGTTGCGTGCTGTGAAAGAATCCTTCATTGTTTTGTATAACAGGATCCAACCATATTTCATTTATACATTGAATATATAAATATATATACTCAATGTTTCATAGAATAACTATTATCAAAATAGTGTGTAACACGATCCAAGAATGGTGTTGCGTATACTGCAAGCTAATACGGTGTTGCGTATAGCACAAGGTAATCTTGGTGTAGAATACAACACAAGACATTGATGAAATTAAAAGAATATTTTTCATAAAATCTCGGGGTGTTACATTCTACCCCCCTTAAAATGAATTTCGCCCTCGAAATTCGTCGGGGTTATAAATGGTTTACTATTCGAAAGTTTCTTTAATAGAAACCCACATCCTAAAAAGGAATACCAAAACCAATCTTTAAAAACAAAAGTATGAAACGTAACGGTTACCCAAATAAACTAATCACTGGGTTTTCCACATAGGTGAAAATATGGATATGGAAGAGAAATCTAACCATCATGTTCTGATGGAGAGTGGTAGAGAACATGGCTATGGAAAAGCCAGCAATCACAAAGCCATAAATTTGTGACGATCTAGGGTACCATCTGATTCCTCGGATATAAGGGCCCTAGGACAACATTTTTGGTTTTCAAGATCATTTCCCTAAAGTTTAATAATTTGAATTAGAATAAATACTTACTTTATTTTGGTACAATCTCACTGTTGTTCGTGCCTTGAACAATTTCCACTTCATCTCTTAAATAATTGAAGTTCAATTTGTTATTCATGAAGTGTTAGCAGATCATGTGATAGAATGACGGGTCATTCCATCTATCTCAAACAAAAGGTTAGCAAAAATTATATACATAAGTCGATCTATAGCGAGATTAATCATATATGGTTCCTAAAAAGGACTTATACTTCATATATCATACTGCTTAATATAATAAAACTAGTTTCTACTAAACAGGGACTTCCTGTAGGCCAGTGGTAGGCGATAAAGGCCAATCGCACTTCGGTTGTGGGTTCGATTCCCACAGCCTTGTCCGACGTGATGGGTTGTCGCCCGTCCTCCAGGTTGTCCTTTTTCTAAAACTACATTACTATAAAATCCCATCAGTAATATCGAAAAAAGTTCTATCCTTAAACAATACTTAGCATATGTCCAACATAATCCATTCCAATATTTAGGCTTATTTAAAATACTTCGATCCAAGCTCATATTATAATGAAAATGATTACATGAAATGTCATCAACCAAGCATGTGAATACCATCATTTATCCCCCATGTATATATATTGTTGGTCACATTCCAACCATGTGAATACCTTAATCATTTATTCTCTTAAAAAATGAATACCCATTGAACCATAGTGGAAACATGAATGCAGTTAAAAGTTAACACTTTCCAGATACCAAAATCCTTAAAATTATATATACTCAAACCATGATATCACTTAGTCCTTATATTAATCATGAGCTCGTGAATACTGTCAAACATTTCATTTTCTCCTTATCCCTTCATTATGCACATATCATCTACTTTCCAAAATATTTGAATCACTTTTCATGGTTACCGGTACCTTAAAATTATTGAAAACCACAATAGACCAATACATAAATATTTCAATACACCATAAAAGTACCTCAACAACATTATTCTTGAATACCAATACATAAACACTTCAGTCCATCCACTTCAATGATTGTCCTGGAATAAGTCCTTCCTTGATTTAGAAGTAACTTTTTAGGTCAGGGAATTGAGTTGGGTAATGCCCATGTTCTCCGCAAATAAGATATTGAACTCCATAACAGTCTGTCACTCTATAACCCTTTTCTCCACAAAGATAACATTGGTCCCTCCATTTGAGGTATTCCTCAAGGTTCTTCTTCCCTTCTTTAGAAATCTCAATCTTCCTTTCTTTATGCTCCTAAACATGCGAACATGAATAATAGTTTATCTTCCTCTTCTTTGATGAATTAGGCATACCACTAAATTTCACCTTGTTAATCATATATCACGATGACTGATTCGGAATAATCACAATATCATTCTCTCTAGGAATTACACAAATTTGTTGCTCATAGTCACCAATTTCTCCATTGGATTCAATGTTAATTGAATTCCTTCTGGTTCCCTCCATTAACTAAAACACAAAAAGAATCTTTTGAGAGGCAAAAATCATGCTAGAGAAAACAACATAGTAAAGGCGGAGTACCCTCAATATCTAACATCTTAGGTTAAATTCTAAGATCGTTAGCGTAGTTCTCGGACTATATCATATATATATATACTTATCCTTAGGGACATCCCCAGACATACCTTAGAAATATCTCTTGGGATCTCACTAACGTTCTCACATCCTAGTTTCCAATGGTTGACTAAACCTTTCCTCTGATACCAACTGTAGAGACCCGTATCTTGATGTACATAGACATAACATTAATTTTTCAGAATACTTAGTACATTAAAAAAACACACACACAAGGACCGTAATAGTTTAGTGTCTTTGGAAACTCGAAACGTAATCTTCTAATCATGGTGAAAGATCTTTAACATCTCCCATAAAGATCTTCCCTTTTTTTCTTACCTAAAACATTTCTTTATATCCTGGGGAATAGAAGACATAAAAGGGTGAGCGCAAATGCTCGGTAAGGGTAAACAAAATAAATATCAATCACATCATATTCATAAGAACATCACATTTTGGAAGTCTTAATCTGGAAAAGAGAGCATAATTTCATAACATGGGATAAATCATAGTAGTGAAATGAAATCCCAATAATCATAACTTAAAACATGAAACACTGTGGCATACCCACAAATCATATAGAATCATTTCATATTAGTCAAGACTCATTTCCAAGACTATCTTAGAAGACAAAGTCCATTTCTGAACCGAGTCACCCTCGTTTCAATCCTGTTTCACTGAACCGGTATAACCTACCATTCCAGCCATGTCTATCTCATGAGATATAAAATCTTTACCCAATTCCTTGGAGGGAGATATAGGTCCCACCCATCTCATAATGAAACCATTCTTTTGTGTGCCACAAAATCCTAAATCATACATCATTTCATAAACCATGTAATAAAAATGGGAATCTTAAACATCGTGACATCATAAACAAATTCATATGAGATAAAGGAATTAATAAAAACAATCCCATCACAATATAATTAAATCAATGTAATAATAGGGATAAAAAATGAACCCTTTATTATCTTCGATGGAAAATAATTTTGATAAAATACTTGAACTCCATTCTTGAGGAAAATATCCTTTCTATTTCAAAAACACATTTCCTTTCTTAATATGTCATACAATTATAAACTAAAATAAGTTGATTAAAAATAAACATGAAAACTTGTAAAGGAAGATTCTTGGAAATAATGTTTTCAAAATCCATTCATGCCGTATAAGTTAAAAAAACATTCTTCTCGTACTTTTGTCGGAAAAGTCAAAAAGTACCTCGTACGAAAAATGACAAAAGATTCCTTTCATATCTTTTACTAAAAACTCACCGAAGGGTAAATTTGAATATAAACTATTGTAGAAGGATATAAATATTACATATTGAGGAACATGGATCTGGATGATAAAATACACCCCAGTAAATGCCAAAGTATAAACAATCTGGGATAAAAATGAGATTGTGATATTTCCCTTACCTTAGGTCTGATATGCTTCGTAAGTGTCCGAACCTCCTGTATAATGATTTAATTATTGGTATTGAATTATTCGAAAATCATATTCATTGTTATGATATCATATATGGTTCACTTATGACTTTATATTACCCGTTCTTTTGTAAATTCCATGTTAAAGAATCGTTTTGGGTAAAATCATTTCATTTATCGTAGGTGTTTGGACTTGTTGTTCTTGAAATTATTATTACTTATATCATGATTTACTTACTTCCAGAATATAAAACATGATTTATATATCATATATATTCAGTATATATATATATAATAGATAGATAAATGAAATGAAACACACCGTTCATGGAGACGGTAGTCCGTACGTACGCATGAACGTTGTTTTCCTTTCCTTATTTTCTTGAATGGAAGTAAGTAGATGACATAGATAAATATATATATATAAATAAATCCAGTAGATTTAACATGTCATATATTTCATTATTATTCATTATATATACTTTATAATCATTCTGGAATGGTTAACAAGGATAATGAATCTCATCGCGTCGTGGAGACAGTAGTCTGTACGTACGCACGAGCGATGATATCCTTCCCATGGTCGTGGAATTGTGTTGAATTGTATGTATACTATTTCAGTATTAATATCACTTTATAATAATCATATATAGTTACTCATTACACCATTATACCCATCCAATTAAGGTGTGGCGGAAAATAGATTACCCCACGGCGTGGAGACGGTATTCTGTACGTACGCATGCGCGATGATTTCCTTTTTCCGTAGGATGGATAGAAGGTTAATTAGAGTTGTTTCATATTTATAATAATATATCAGTATATAATAAATACTTATGTTTTTACTTTATCATGAAACAACTAAATAAGAAGAAGTTGAAGAAGAAAGAAATTGAAAAAGATCGGTAATGGATATTACCTCTTTTTGACGCGCCTTCACTTAACCTCCACTTAAAGAACTAAGGACGGTCTTTGAAGAAGACCAGGAACTATAAGATGATACTAGGGAAGTGGAGAAGATATTGTTTCAGGGGATGGCCGAGCTTGAATGCTCAAATTGGTGAGAGGAGGAGAGGGAGGAGGTGCCCTTTTATAAGGGAGGAGAGGGGCACCTTAGGAAAATTTCAAAATATTATTTTATATTTAAGGTCAAATTCGGTTTATAATGGATCCAAAGGGACTTATTTTGAATCTAAAGTGGGTATTGGTATAAATACTCTCATCCAATAGGATTTAGACAAGTTTAGGTTATTATTTTAACCTTATCAATTAGATTTAACTCTAAGTTAAATAATTTCACTTTTTCCGTGTCTTTTTTTTTCTTACACTATATTGTTAATAAACATACTATAACAAGCCAAATGAACCCCAACTTGTTTATTATTAATATATATATCCTTATATATGTCATTTGGCAGAACCTTATATTTTTAGGAATTAAATAACAATTAATAATATAATATTTGTTTTAAAAACTAATTTATGTCAATTTTGACACTATTTGGTACATGATTTTTATGAAATTCATAACAGAATGATAAGTTCTAAAAAGTTACTTATATCAACAATAACATGTCATATGTACTTAGAAAATTAATTTAAGTCATAAAAAGTCTCATATTACATTAATTTGGGCATTTATAACATCAATTATGTCAATATTTCATTAATAAGACAACTACTGCATCATCTTTGTGTCATAATAAATAATAATTATTTAATCCCTACAAATTCTATATAAATTACTATGATGTATATAATTGTATTAGATTTCTGGAGACTATTCATGTTCTAAGTTTCATGAAGTTTATCACTAACTTAAAATTATTATACTTATAAGATTTAAGAAAGTGACATGTTGTCACATTCTTTGGTTTTAATAATAATTAAATTATTTTCATGGACAAAAGTCCATAAAATGAATCTAATCCGACCCTTAGTTTATATGGGTCTACTTTTAGCCATACAATAGGATTTTTCCAAGTGTTATGGTAATTTTATAATCTTATATTTTCCCTTAATTACCCGATTTAGCTTTAACTATAGTAAATAAAATTTACCGTACTTACTATTAACAATGACCAAAAATAAAAAGTATCTTATTAACATAATTTGGAACCACTGATTCCAAATATGGAATCCATTTTTCCAAATTCAACACACAAAAGATGCAGAAATTAAATTAAAATTAATCCTGTTGTCGAAAGAAAATGGGGTTTTCTTTAAAACATTGCAAAAGATTGAATTGATTTCACCTACGAATTCAAGGTAAAATAAATGCTAATGACATACATTATATTAAATGGTAAAAATATATTCTATTTAAACGTTAAAACCATTCAATATTATAATTTAACCACATAAGATATTACGATGAAAAATTTGTTTTTAATTAAAATATAGCGTGTTTTTACTATTCATTAAAATATGAAAGTTATCGGAAAAATATCAAAACATTATCTAATGTAAATTTTTATATCCTGATTCAAAAGAAGAATTTTATTTTGTCAAATTTAACATATAAACATGTAAAAAACTAGATTTAAAGTGGGTGCACCATCAAAAGGCGGAAAAACTGCATTTTTTGAAAAATACTTATTTTACCCGAAAAATTTATTTTGTTCTTATACCATGTTTTAGAAAATGTGTAAGAAGAATAATAATGTCATAAGATTCAAAATTTAGTTAATAATATTCATAACGGCTAGTTCATAATAATATTATAATAATATATCGTTGTTTAGTAAAACCCGGTATTGCGTACAACACACGCTATCGAGGAACGTCGTGATTGCGGGTAATGCAAGCCAAGTCAGAGTTGTGTGTTGTGAAAGAATCCTTCACTGTTTCATATAACAGAATACAAACATATTTCATTTATACATTTATTATATATATATATATACTCAATGTTTCATAGAATAACTATTATCAAAATTGTGTGTAACACGATCCAAGAATAGTGTTGTGTATACTGCAAGCTAATATAGTGTTGCGTATAGCGCAAGGTAATCTTGGTGTAGAATACAACACAAGACATTAATGAAATTAAAAGAATATTTTTCATAAAATATCGGGGTGTTACAATTTAGGTAGGTATCCATTAACTAATTTATCTAGTTTACACTTCATCCATGTGACATGTGACAAGATCTCTTACATCTAAAGAATTATTGTCATGAAATTAAGCTATGTTGTTTCTATTGGACTAATGTGTGAAAGGAAATGATGTTTAGGGATATTGTTTACAATTTAATTGTGGATAATTGATTTAATAATCATTGATTTCAATGATCCAAACATAATGTCTCATTTCTAGAATGCTCAGAACCCCATATTGGGATTCCTTGAGTTTATTGATTCTATGATGGACACAAAATGGGTTCCTTCAACTCACATGAAATGGATAATTATGATTTTTTTGTGGGAAACATGTGATGTTACCCCTATGAATATTTATAATTTCCATTTATATTTAAAATTTTGAGATATACTAGGGTGATTGTTTCACCCCTAATGCAAAATTAAACTAAGTTGGTTATACTATTTTTAGTTAGGAACATACATTGAGCATGAAGAAAATGGACAAGTTATCTTTTAAGGACTATTCTATGATATGTAAATCTTCAATTAAAATACTTATATATTGATCTCGAATAATTTTTATTAAATTTTAAGATGTTTGATTATAGTGATCAGATGATGTTCCCTTCATATTTTGATGGAATGTTGGGGGTGATGAACACACTTTTGATATGTCGAAAAGAAAATGGAACACAATGATCTATAATTAATATATTTGGTACAAATACCGTATTACCATGATTTGGGGATGTGTTTCACCCTTTAGCATATTTTCTATGTGGATGGACCTGATTCCCATTATGATGTGGTTTTTATTTGGGATGGAATGTCCATGATAACAGGATGAAATCCATATGTGTCCCCAATGACTATGGTGATGGGGGACTTTTCCGATTATATATTATTACCTACAGTGGTGGGTAATACAAATTATGATGAGATACTTCCATGGAAGGGGATGTGATCTATTCACGGGTGTCTATGATTATGATACATGATTACTTTACAATCATGTGAAACATCTAGACTAGGGTTGTCATGCTCACTATATAGTTGTCATGTAGAGAGATATTTTGTGTTCTCTTGGTTATAAATTAAGGTTGTGATGCCACTTTAATATATTGAATATAGGAAACTATTCCCATGAATATGACAATGTTGGGGACATTTTTTACCATTATTGATTGTTATAGTACCATATGTACATTATTCTATCATCCTTGGACATATTATCAAGACACACAACCTATTTGTTAGTGACTATGATATTACAAATATGATATACCTTCATCTATGTATATGACATTGGGATGTATTTCCAATGTGTTGGTAATTATATTATTATAACACATTATTCCCATTGAGTATGTAATGTGATAGTTTTCCCAATATTTAATAATTTTATATGTTCATAGAAACCTAAATATTTTCCAATGATGGTATGATAACACAGAAGTGGATACGTTTCACAAATACTTTTGAAATATTTATTGTTATTGTTATTGCATATTTACCTTAATTTTGGGAATATCATACTATCCATGAACATGAATTCATTAATATACGTTGGGAAAACATTTATGGTGGCCAACTGAGTCATAACTACTATTTTTTCAGAGGTTTTTGGAACCCAAGAACACTTCATGTTTATAAGGTTAATTAAGGGAAGTGTCCTTATACTTGATTCTATACCTAGAGCTTGGAAGAATCTTGGAGATATGGACCAGTTAAACACTCTGGTCCATTTTGTAGTCTATTATAGCCAATTTTTTTGGGTCATCTTAATATTATTTTTCTAGAGGTAATATTTTTTTACAAAAAATATAACTATGTAAAATTTTATTTGTTCGTTTTTTTAGAGTTTTGTTATTTTTATTGGGTATCAAATTTATCTATTATATATTACCATTCTCACCTTATTCTAATGAGATGAAAATATTTATAATTCATTAATTTTAATTTATAGAAAATTATACCAAAGTTTGTATCGTTTCACAATTATTACATAAAACATCTCCGTTGGTTGGAAATCACTTCTCCATAATGAGGTGTGCATGAGGTATGTCACACTTAGGTTGTCGATGGAAAAGGTGAACAAGATTGTAGAAGATATAATTTTGTATCAGAACCCTATTTAGTTTAATTTTATAAAAATATATATAATATATAAGATAATATATATTATATTATTCGTGATTTTTAGGAGTATTGTGCAAGGGAGGAATTAAAACATGTTTGAGTGATGTCTACATAACCATGTATGAGGAAATTATTCTATATTTTTTCTTTTAATTTTTGGTTAATTATAAATAATGTAATGTAGTGTGTCATTGATTTATGGTTCATCATATTTTATACTTGATGTGAGGTGGAAAGGTATTATGTCCTAATGAATCAATCTTGGAACATAGTATTAACATGAAATCTGTGTTCTTTATAATGATTGAGAACTATGATTACATTATTATGTTTAGATATTTAAATTGATATAAAAACATATATAGAGTCTTCATATACTACAAAATTTTTTCATTCCTCTTAATTAAATCATACTTATGTTATGTTATTCTTTAATTTATTTTTTGAATCCTATAAAATTTGATTATACTCCTAAGTGTGAGTTGGTAGTTCGGGGTACAGAGAGCATCTGAGGTCTTGGGGGACCCCTAGAATGGTATGGAGTCTGTATAGTGAAAAATGATTCTTTTCATGACACAAATTATATAATTATTTATATTTTTATCTCTTATATATGTAGTTTTTAATATCATATGGGTGTCATTATAATTAAATTACCTAACTAAGACCCTCGATTGAGAACTATAAGGGTTTGGATGGCTGTTCACTAATGATTTTTGAGTGAGAGAAGGTATTTATACTTATACATCCTCTTAATGATAAGCCCTAATAATGTATAAATGATGATATTATCTTCCTTGGATGCGGTTATCTTAGGGGTGATCATTTCATATCGGATATTTCGTGGGAGTTTCATTTGTATCATCAAACTATATTTCCAATTGATTATGTACCATATGAAAATGAGTTGAGGATTGAGTATATAGAAGTAATTTTTAATCATTTAGTGACATCCCTTAACGGGTTATTGAATATTTCTATATTCATTCTTCTAGGATGGGTGATGATTTGAAGGTATTTCCTTGTATATTTTGACTAGAATACATAACATTCATGGATGGACTTCCATGCTCATTTCAATGAGATTTTATTTCTCATATCCTTAAGAGCTGCTAAAGATTTTTGGTTTATGCATCTGAATTATTATAGAATGTCATTCATGGACTATTGTACTTGTTTTACTTTGCCGATTAATTTTCCCACATCTATTGTGGGTTATGAGATAACAATTGTTTTCAATTTTAGAGATGTCCTAATACACTCAATTTATTTTCAGATAAATATTATCAGTCTTATAAGCCTTTTGAAGGCAATGAATTTACAGTTATTATAGACAAGAACCTAGACGGATACATACCTTTTACGATTTTGGGTTCTCATGATGGGTATGAGAGCGGATCCTTAAGAATAATCAAATGGTTTATTCGGTGATTCTCATTAGAGTGGCGATGATAGGTGGACCATGATCATTACTCCTCTTCTAATAATAGAAGTTTTTGGTGTGTGTGCTATTTTTTTTGGTTTGTAACACCTCGATATTATAAAATAAGAACATCATGTTTGATAGTGCATGTGAAAAAAACACTAAGAATAAAATATAACATAACACCCTAGTAAATTATGATATTTTTATTTTTAAATAAATTCAATCTCTTGGACAACATATAATACATGCAACACTCGGTTTTACCAACATGGTACTATATTAAAATATTATTTAAAAATAATAATTTTAACCAATTGATTAAATTTTAGGGTATGAATATGAGTAAATAAATTTTGAAAAATATAATTTTTACACATGAATATTTGTCATCTATTTATTATAATTGTAAATAAGAATCATTTGTAAGAAAATTAAATGTTTTTTAAAAACCATTATTTTTTAAAATAATATTTAGTAACGCAATTGATCATAATTTTAAAATATTTTTTATAATTTTATAAAATATGATTGATAATATATACATATATTTTTGTAACAATCATATAAAATTTAGTTTGTGGTGAATTTTTTGGATTTGGTTAAAATGATTCTTTTTTGATAAATACTGAAAAATATTTAATTTTAATTGAAAATTTAATTTTTGTTCAAATTATTCATAAAGATAAATTCTGTTTTAAATTATTATTAAAGTAAAATTAGTACAAATAAATAAATATTAATTCAATTTAACTCATTGGAATTATTTTCATATTGAATTTTGAATTGAAAATATTGTAAACTATTAAACATTTTCTCTATGAAATCTCATTTTCTCAATGTGTTATCATCATTGATTTTATATTAAAAATTTCCACTTTTTTTATTTGAATTTTGAAAAATTCATCCAATATTTTTAATCGGCATAATTTTTATTATATAGTAAGTTCAATTTTTTTTGAAAAAATTAATTGTGAAAATAGTAATAACAATTATCGTAGTTAAGGTAAAATAGAGTTTACAAAATGCTAAAACTATGAAGGTAAGGTATAAAAAAGACCTACCAATAAGTTAAAATATTTTTATATAGATTTTTTTATGAATTATTATTCTAAAGATCGAATGTATGATAATTTATAAGCTTTTATCATATTAATGACTACCATTTTGTTTTCTTTTTTGAAAATACCCAGGAAATTTCACGGAGTTTCCTTTCCCCACACATAAAATGGAACTCACTCCTATCCCATATTCAGAACCCTAAATCCCATTAACTTGACCAAAACCTAAAAAAGTATCCCCCCAAAACTATTATTCACATTATAGTTATTAAGCTCCTCCCAAAAGAACTTCACTAGGGTATTTAATAGGAGATCCAATGGGAGGTTCACTTAAAGAAGGTACTTGTATTAACAAATCTCTTTCATTTTTTCTTGATTTCAACATTCAATTATTTGATAAGAAATCCAATATAATAAAACCATTATATGAAATATAATGAGATGATATTATATTTATGTTATAATTTTTTTCCATCTCCACCTCTATCAAATAGGAAACAAGATCGTCAATCGTGTGTACGGTAGACTACCACCTAACGAACCGATGTATCTAATATTTCATCAAAATGTCTCATCCTTAAATATATTGATGGAATTATATATTATATAGAATATTTATGATATAAATAATCTTCTTGTATTATAAAATAAAATAAACCTTTTACTTTTTATGTCTTTTAAAATATTATAATGTCGCTTGTGTGTATGGTGGCCTTCTGCCTCGCGAAGAGATGTGGATTGTTTTAACTAAAAAATTACATGGAAGCTAATAACAATAAATTTAAGGAATATGTATTAAATATATCACATGATATTAATTCATGTAAACCTATATATCACCCACTTCATTGACTATTAACTCATTATGGGAATGATATCCTTTCTTGTGAGTATGTATGACCTGCCATATCAACGATGCGATGTGATTCAATTTCCATGAACAACTTTTAGGAGTGTTTTTAAAACTGTATCGACTAAGTACATATGATATTTATATAATTATAATAATTATATAGATTATATATATTCATACTATAGGAAATAATCATAACATTCAATCCAAAATATGCATGATATGAAAAATAAATTATAACCCAAACCAATAATCATAATGAAATAATATAAAAAAGGTGGTAATTTTTCATAAAATGATTAAATATGATATTAAAAAAATTATTATGGTTTTTTTATAAATTATTAAAATCATAAAACCATTACACATGAGGTTTAATCACATTCATGAAAAATAAATCTTATGGAATAAGATTTCTAATCACTCTTTTATTTCTAGGTGATGTATTCCATATTCAACATTTGTTTCTTTCTTTTGGTGTATGTATTTCTACTTTGAAATGTATTAAAATTAACAACCATATTTAAATTATATTTAATATCTAATTTAATCTTATTCTATATTTTTAATTATGATTAAAATTAATACCGCATCGGTAAGGGACTTTATGTTAATTTCTATTCAATAAGTTATATTATAATGTTATAAATATAATTTTTGTTATATGTTATATATACTAACCCTATGAAATGTTATATATAGATTCAATAAAAAATTATTCTATTTTATATTTCAATTTTAATTATTTCATCCAAGGGGATTTCAGTTGAAAATTTCCATGGGGTGAAAGTTGTTGTACAATATGACCTTCTTTTTTGATTATTAACATTATCATAAAAAATCATTTTTATGTGATCATTTTTTTGGAAATTAAATTTTTATGAAATGTTCATATTCTATAAGATTTATATTATTACATCATACCCTTAATACTGTTTTAACATATAGTTTTTAAATTGAATGTTATTTGATTTACCAAGGATATATTGATAAATATGTATCCTTTAATCAATGTTGATATTGGAAGATAAAAAATATTTATTCCTGAATAAAATTAGTCATTAAATATGTGAGGACTTCATTGGAATAGTAGTGATTAGTGGGGACTAAAATTACATTACCACTCGATGCATCCGCAGGCCTCATGATAAAAATCATATGACCAAATTAAATTAATTTCTACCTCTAACTTCAAAACATATTCTGAACGGTCTTGAAGTTAGAGGTATCATGTTTCATTAGATCATGACATCCAATAATTATGAGTTTAATTCATTTAGTATTCTTTTATTTAATTTTTTCACAAAAAGTGAAGGTTTATTGGCATATTTGGGTTAATTCAGCATCCTTTTAGGCCACTGTAAAATATTTCAATGATGGTATTTAAAAGTTTCCACTAAAGTTGGAATCAGAATCCAAACTACGTTGATTTATTCCATTTAATGGTTGTTTCTTGGAAGTGTTGTTAATTTTGTTTATCTGGTAATTTTATTTTTTACTTCCCATTTTCTTATAGAAAACTACCCATGAGTTAGTGGGTAATAAAATTATTTCTGAATATTTTATTATATAGTGGTGGTCTAAACCACCCAAAAAACAATTACCATATTTGGTGTCTGTTTAAAACACAACTAACAGACTTTTGACCATATTTTTTGTCGGTTCAAACTACCTCTACATAGTGATGTTAATAAAAATATTCATCCCCAGAAACGGTATCTTCAAAAAATCAATAAAACATAATATAAAAAACACCCATCTTACATGCCAATATAACATAAATACCAAGATGATTAATCATTTTAATCCATTATATCATAATAAATAGAACCTAAATTATCCAATACATATATGGTATAAGATAAGAGATAAACCCCATAATTCAAAAAAATAAACCTCCTTGTAAATTTGGGGCATTATCCAAAACTCTATGAAAAACTAGTTATACCAAAAAAATAAATTAAACAAAACCTTTAAAAATAGAAGGAATAGAATCACATATTAGGAAATAATTATAATAAAATATAGTTTTAATGAAGTCATATAATGTATATTGGATCATGTGAAAATCCCACGGTCCTAGTGACACGATCCTAAATATACTGGGATGGAACCAACGTTAAACCAATTAAGGATGTTCTTAGATAACAACCTCTCTAATTACTCCAATAGTCCTAAAAAGATGGTAGTCCACATAATTAGAACAAAATCACTTAATGAGGAACCATAATCAAAGTCTCATCCTCACAAGAATAAATGCCATTTCACAATCTCCCATTTAGATTTCATGGGTTCCCATTATACTAGAGTCTGATGGTGGGGAAATATATATCACATATCAATCAATGATTTAAAACATTCCCCAAGTAAAATCATATAAATTTCATAACTAATCTCTCACCCTTACACTATTCTTATAAATTACACATATATTCTCACATAGTAATTAAAAAATCACAATTCTCTCATAAGATCTATATTCCTATATAAAATAAGGGGTTTTAGGGAATAAAAAACGTGTGTGAAAAATTTTATGAAAAAAACAATGTATAATGGTTCAAATAGGACCTTGGTTTTAAGATAATCACCATACATATAAAACATTCTTAAAGAATAATTATATACACCATTTGTTATTTAGTTGCATTCTTCATTTTTCTTCTCGAATCAACCATATAAATAAAGGGGAAACTTCACTTTAAAATCACCAAATACAATATATCAAATATACATAAAAACAAAACATTGATAAAGAAAATATAATCACTCATAAGAGAAAGTCATAAATAAAAAACATTAAAATATATAAAAGAAACTATTGGACATCATATATTGTTTGGAATGGAAATGTTTGTGTTGATAAATTATTATATTTTCAATATTAGTTTTGTAGAGTTATGGAATTTCATAAAGGATTTAAGCTTGTGAAAAATTTCTATGTGAGCACATGAGGTACATGGACAATAACTAGGATACTACTAATGTTGAGTATAAGGTATAATTTTGAAGATGACATAAAATATAAAAAAGAAATATAGATTTCATGAAATTTAAGGAAAATAAATATATCCTTAACCTCAAACAACATTAGGGTTTCTCAATTAACTTATCAGTGTTAGTCTCTCATGAGTTTAGTTACACAACACCAATACGGAAGGCAATTTCAACCCTAATAACTACATAACAAACTACGATCAAAACGATCTCTCTCTCTCTCTCCGTCTCTATTCCATTCTACAAGCACTAGTATTAAAAGTTGATTGAATTTTAAATATTGTTATATATTTATATATAATCTTAAAACAAATAAAATATTTTTTAATAAATGAACTTTATGTCTGGTGATTTACCTACTCACTCCAACAATTCCTTAACTCAATACCACATGTTCCAGAACTAGTCATATTATGATATAATTAAACTAATGAATTTTGTAGAGAAATAGTAAAGTGGAATAACATATAGACAAATATATTTATTTCTAAAATAATATAATTTAATTAAAAAATGTAATTCAATTGAGCTATTATGTATTCGAATTGCCTTTATCTACGAATCAATGTCTGTATTATTCTAATATTGATTCATATTTCTCTAATAAAAATATTTAATAATAAGGGTAATTGGATCCAACTCCAACTGGCCTTGAATCATGAAAAATAATCGGGTATCATCATCTATGGGGACAAAATAACAACCAAATGGGGGAAACTATATTCAATCTATTCATATTCATGATATTTGAAAAGTTCATAATTTTCTGGATTTTAAAATTTTTCTCATCTTTCATGAAAAAAAATTATCAGTATAAAAAAGTTCAATAACATCATTATCATCAAAATTTTACATATATCCATCACCCTATAATTTACTCATAAAGAATTAGAGATTCGACTGAGATCAATGAAATAATTTATCCTTGGAATTACTATCATTGAAATAAGAAAAATTAACATGAGAATTCAAATTTTGAATAATTTACACCTAAAAATTAATAAATGATAATTTATGTGCATTACTAACAATAAAAATATACATAGGTATGATAATAAAATACTACACATACAGTAAAATATGATATTTTCATTTTCAAAATTAAAAAACACGTGCATAAAATCAATTTAAAAATGATAACATGTCTATGGTACTGTGAATGAATAACATATAATAAAGGTGGTTGATATGTTAATGAATTACTACACATACAATCAGTGTTTTCCTTAAACCATGTCATTATCTAGATCTGTCTTTACAAAATCTACAAAATCCACCATAGAAAGACATATATTTTCATTATTATGATGAAAAATTATGTTCGTTTCTTATTGTTTATGGGATTCAATGTGTGAGGTAAAATATTCCATGTTATCACCCATATCATACAAGTCTTGTTGTTTAGTATTAACAAATATATTCCACCATTCATACATGAAATCGTCCACACAATATACCATTTTATCATATGATGAGAAGATATAAAAATTATGTAATTCATGGTCACTAATATCTATCAAGTTATTGAAGATCATAGACTAAATTTTAATATAAAATCTTTTAATACCCCTGGTATTTTTGACCTATATTCATTTGAATAAAAAAACTAAAAAATCTATGTTTCAATTTACGTTGATAATATCAGTATCTTTCCATTTTACCCCAATTAAGAAATATGAAATATACCAATATTATATGTTTTAAACCCTTATCCCGATTAATGTACAAAATTTAATTCCATTCACATTGTAAGTGTAAATAATTCTTGAATTTTTCAGGGGACCTTCATCCAAAACCATTAAATATTATAAAAAACAACCTCTATATCAGTACTCGTGATCTGATAAAAGTAATATAAAATGTTTGGTTTAAAAAATATTTGTGTCAACCGAATATCTGTATTGATAGAAATATTTATTAACTCGCATGATGTGAACACCATTTTAAAAGCCCTTTTTTTACAACATTTGTAATATCTTTATCACCTTTTTTTACATCTCATTTTCCTATTTGTTTTAGTCCTTTGATATTCAATAATTCTATATTCAATTTAAATATTCATTGAAACATATCTATGATCCTACAATTTTTCTATTTTTATCATGGTAATATTCGAGATCTACACAACTAATCAGCTAACCCTATGAGTGATATTTAATTTATGTTGTACTTGAGATTGAGTTGATGCATTACCAGCATGTCCATGTAATGTTAATATTGTTTCAATGTAATGAATGTATCCTAAAAAAAGGTAAGAAACAAATATGCTAATTAGACAAAAGATATAGATCATTCAGGTTGAGCATTATTTTTCACGTATGATTTCAAATGACCAAGGTATTTATGAAAAAAAATTAATGAAGCATAATTTCATATTTAATGAAATTCATTGTATTCAGTACATAAGATGAGAAGAATATCAATAAATTTCCCACAAATTGGATATATTCCTCGATAATCCACGAGGCCTCCAAATATAGTTCCTTCCACCAAATTCATAGTTGAATGCACTATGATAGAAAAATATAGAAGATGAAATACAATAAAAATTGCATGAAGCATTAGAACAAGGCAATCATCATGTTTGTCAGGATTAGACGGTTTGATTTTTTTCGCACAGTTGTTTGATGAATGTACAAAATTTTAGAATAAATACATTGTCCTTTTGAGGTAACAATGTACACAATGATAATAGAAGTAACTATTGTAACATAGTTTGTGAATCATGAATTTTTAAATCCATATAAACTACGATTCGATAATTCATCACACCATGGGATGGTACTTGAATACCAATCAAGTCCCTTCACATATTTTTAAATTTTATGGAATATATATTTATCCCTATTTTCATTGTAAAAATTGGTCAGATCATAGTTTCATTTATCATATGGCCATAGACCCCCATTTTGTAATATTTTTTTTGTAAGTCCTATCAAGTATTGAGATTGTCCTTAACATTCCCATTATTATTAATAAATGATGAGATCAATTTGTCACAAACATTCTTCCCAATATATATAGAATTAATATTATAGTGAATCAAATGAAATTCCCAATATGGATGTTTAAAAAAATTACTTTTTTCCGATTTCGACTGATGATGAACTTTGTACTCATTTCCTAATATACTCTATCATTAAAATGATGCACCTCCCAAAAATATATTTCATCATTTTCTATTTTTTCCAATTTTTCAGAACTTTTCAATAACATTCTAGGAGTCCTTCGATCAATAAAACCATTGAATTTTGAGTTTTTTTACTAAAAAAATTGATTTGTTTCAAGAAATATATGATGTCACAAGAAGATCCATATTTTACTGTGTGGAAGTATTTATTTCTATAAATAATGACATGCCATACCCCTGTTATTATTTTGGCCAGATAAGTTATCATGTCATGTGAAGTCACTAATGGTCCCCTTTTGAGTAACATGAATTTTGAGCATTGTTTTACAATATCAATCATACGTCTTAGCACATTTACTCCAAAACATATATAATCCTTCAATTAGAAGATGAATGTTAATATCAATATGATTTCCATGAATTTGTTTTCTAGGAATAATTATTAAAATGATAAAAATATTTTTGTTTCAATCACATCCAATGTGGTAGAATGTAAGGAATCAAAACAACAATCCAAATTATATAACCAATACTCAAAGTCCCTAATGTATTGAATCCATCGAAAACTAACCAAATTGCACATTCCTAAGATCAGATGGGAAATCCCTATGTAATGAACCAAATGTATTCCACAATTTTGAATCCCTTAGATATTTAATTGACCCATAATTAATATTATCTATATAATTCCACTACATGTGTTTGGAAGTTTTGATGATTTGAATAATATTTTCAGTAGTAGTTTTAAAGGCATGTAACCCAAAACCTTATTAGGTGTATTATTTTTAATTTTATTAATAGTATTATGTTTATTTAGACTTCCAAAATCGCCAAATGACTTCCAAATAGAAGAACAATATTTTTTTCAAGCATTTCTTCTTGAATCCTATCCCCAATAAAGAATACAATCACTAGGACAATATTATTTTTATAGTTCATACCAGTCTTGTTAAATACTATATTCATATCATAAAATGAGTTAGAGATTGTTGCTTTTGGAAATGATTCATCAACTAATTCCAATATCATGGAAACACCATATTTTTAATTCCACACAGGCATTTGATATGGTTCAACATTAGCATAAAAGAATGTTTTAAATATTTCATACATCCTATATAAATCTATGGATTATGATCATCAACTAAATTATGAAATTTATTTTTCTGCTCCATCAAATTTTTTCTTACATTATTATCCATATAATAAATAGGATGATCGAATGATATGTTATGATCTTGATATTCGTATAGTCCGAAGAAACATCTCTTGTCCTGTTACTATTTGTAGTAACATCATCTTGTTGAATTTGGATGTTGATGTTTTTTAATTTCAATTTTTTAATAATCATTTATAAGATCTATCACTCCATTTTCCATCATCGATGAATTCAGGTGCTCATTCTATTGATTGACATCAGTGCTCCAATATTCTTTCATGTTCAACTCTCCATGCTAAATCTATGAAAAAATATTGAATAGGTAATTACTTTAATATCAAGTGTTCGTGAAATTCATGTATCTTCAGTCGTATTCTAAATTTACATTTATGGAATGGAAATATTATTTCCACATCAACATATTTATTTAAAATTAAAAGATCAAAAAACACATCCAGACCCTTAAAATAATAAGGTTGGTTCCTCATTAATATGTTTCATCTTTTATTCATAAATATCACAATGTGCCTAAATATTACTAAAGAAAATTCATACACATAAGTATTACTATGTAGAAAAATAGATACATTGAAGTGATAAAAAACACAAGTAGTTATAAGAAGTTCCATTTAAGTACTTCAAATGTCAAAATAAAAAAATTAATCAATATTGTATTGTATAATGTAATATAATAGAAAAATAAAACCTATAAAATTACTAATTTAAAATAGTCACCATGGGAGAAACACCGTAGGGTCAGTATGTCTAGGTACACCTCGTAATTCTATATCACCCTAGACAGGGATTTATAGTTCTAACATATCTCTTGCTAGAGGGTGTGACACATAATACATCACCCGCACTCCTAGTGTTGGATCAACTCTTCCTATAATGGTTAGCATACCAAAAAACTCTAGCTTTCTCATAAGGTTAGAAAAAAGAAGAACAACTGGTAAAAGAAAATATTTCATTATTCTTTAAATGAACTAGTCCCTTTAAACTCATTAAGAAAATAATTGGTATTATAAATATCTCTTATGGGATAATACCTTTTATCCCCTAGTAATTTGGATAGTAATGACTTAATTGGTAACATCAATTTTCCCTCTTTTATACACAGTCATTGATATTAGAGAAATAATTTTCCATGAACTTTTTGAAATCTTTCTCAAGTGTATTTTAACCCTCTCACTATTTTTAATGAAAATGCTTATATTTTCTCGAAATATATAATGGTATCATTTTTTAAATCACAATGATTTCATATTGGAAAATATTATATTATAATTTTTTTAATTATTATGACGAAGATATAATACATTACTTCTAGTGGAATTTCTAGTTTTAATTTAATGATTTATGATTACAAAATTTCAGCTACACAAATTGGAATTTATGTATGAAAAAAATTTCATCACTTTATAATAATCATGATATTTTGAAATTCCTTAATCATTAAATTTTATGATTATACCCAAAAACTATATTTTATTTGATGAAAAAAAATTATAGAATTATAGTTATTGATTTAGATGATCAAAAAATAGTCACCACTACTTTTGAATATTTAACATTATAATATAAAGACCCGATAAACTCTATGGAAATTATTATGATAGTTCTCTAACTAAAGGATTATATGAAATAGAAATATATGATTCAGTATTTCTCATCAACAAATAATTTAAAAATAAAATAATTGAATATGTTATTGCGTATCAATAAATTCATAAGGATTAGTAAACAAGACATCCTTTAATAAATATTAGAAAATGATACATCCATAGATGGTGTCTGAAACTCTCCACCTATGAAAATGGTGGCACTTACCATCCTTACCGAGGTCCAAGACACCCTGGAGGACAATATTGGGCCTAAAATTAAATAAAATCATAACTAAAATATATTCAAAATGGATGAACTAACAAAAATACAACATGGAATAAATAGTTTTTTGAAGATGGGAAAGGGGTAGAGTAGTGGGTGAGGGTTCATTGGAGAGATGGGAGTAATAGGGAAACATTGAGGGTTTAGAGAAAGAGGAGTATCAAGTGAGGGTTCGGGGAATGAGGGAGAAATAAGCAAGGGTTTAGTGGTGCAGTGAGGTTTCTGGGTAGAGTGGGTAACATCATGATAGGGTTTGGGAAAATGGGGGAGCAGATGTGGCATGAAAAGGGGAATGGTTCAGTAATGAGGGTTTGGGAGAGAGAGGGGTCAATGGAAAGGTCCCTACTTATGGGGGTCAGGGGAGAAGGGGGTGCCACTAATGACAATGTCAAGGGCTTGGGGGAGGGGTCTTAGGGGATGGGGATCAAGGTATGGGTTGGAGGAGGGTGGGGGGTAGGTGGTTTCATTTGGGTGAAGTATGGGAATAATTTATTTTTTAAAAAATGATAAAAGTTTAGCATTGGTTTTTTTGAAACCTCTAAAAATGATTTTTTTTTAATTTGGTTTATTAAATAGCCTCTAAAAACTGCTGCAAAATACAGGGTAGTATATCCATAATATTTTCATAGTGATATTATCTCTGGATGGATTTCATTCTCAGAAATTGATTAAATGGTATGTGTTTTTAGTTTTTTACCTTTACATATTGATTTTACCTTATCATATCATGATATTAATGTTATTCAAATGGACTTTATGAATAGATATTTACCTTACAATGTTGATTATGATTATTGATTCATGGTATAAATCTCTCAACACAACCTTTACAGAGCATTTGAGCTCAGCCTTATTTTGTATCCTTTCCTTTGAACCCATTAGTTTTACTATGAACTATATAATAGGATATTCTAGAGGGAATAATAATATTCTTGAGAGAAAAAATTATGTTCTATCTTTTGTTTTCAAATGTAATGAAAGAATCATGTATGTATCTATTTTACCAATACTAAAAAACTATTCTATCCTTTTTGATATTATTCCTCTTATATTATGATTCTGTAGTCAGGGAAGACACTAGATATGTCATACAGGGTTCAAGGTTGCTACATGGTTTTTCAATTCATACATGACCATATTTCCATTAACATTAAGAGGTGTATCATTAATGTTGGTAGATAATGAATTTTAATGTTTTTTCAACCCAATTTCTTATATTTAGTCTGTAAATCGTGGTAAATAAGATGAGGCATTGGTTTCAAGAACATGTGGGGTTTCATAAAGTGTTAGTTGGAGTTCATTTGTCCATTCAGGGAATGAATGTAGCAAATATTACTTGGGATAGCAGGGTAAACAATGTGAATATTTATAGGAAATTAATGGTTTTAGATTTTACAGAAGAGTATCTATATTTTTATATCTTCACATAGTTAATCCAACACCAACTTACATTAATGTGTAATCATTTTTCATACAATGTATAATATTAGTTGAAGGTACCCTCACTTCGTTTCAATTTTATATAGGTGTGTTGAACTCATTTATATCTACTCACTATACTATTAATCTAGGGTTTTATATTGAGTACCTTTATGGAGCGATGTATATTGATATTCCCTTAGGGGTTCTGTATGCGGGGATTCATTGATGTTTTTGGTGTTCTTTATTGACCAGAAGATTTTGGCATCACATGTATTCCATCATATTATTATTATATAGTTTTGGTGCGGTCCTAGGTACTGATTGATTTATAGATAATTTGTCAAACCTTAAATTTTTCAACATGGGGTATATTATATAGCAATTTATGGTGACTACTATAACCTTTATAGTGAGTTCTTTTAAAAGGAAATTCCTTACGAAGATGGGGATTCTATCAGCCAAATTTTCTAGTGTTATTCTATTTTACTATGACATGCATTATAGGATTTATTTTCTCTAATTGATGAAAAATTCTAAGATATAACAACATATGAATTTTTTCAACATCTAAAAAATATTTAGGACATGTTTCTTATTGAACAAGATCTTGGGTTAGAACCAATATTTATTCTACCATATAAGGTAAATCCTTTTGATATTTGAGAACTAATGGGTCAGTTAGAGGATCTTATGGGAAAACATATTCATCTAATCATGTCCCCTTATTTCACCAATTTTTCCACTATTTTGGTTTGTGACTTGTCACGCCTATGTGTTGATTATTGAAGGTTCATAATATGAAAATAAAGAACTAGTATCATCTTCCATGTGTTGATAATCTATTTGACCAACTAAGGGGAGTATAGGTATTCTCCAATTTTAATTATGGATCATGATTTAATTAGATAATATTGATGACTTATGATATTCCTTGTCATACATTTTCAAGATTTTATCGATTGTACAAGAATTTTTTTATTTCTATTGGATTGATTATTGATCCAACAACATTTTAGCCCTAAAAATAATATCTTTTATCCATATAAGGATTATTTTATAAGGTAAATTTATGATGATATATTGGTTCACTCCCAGTCATCGGAGGACCGTCCTAATCATTTGGAGAATTTTTTGAGTAAAACCTTATAGAAGTAGTTTTTTTCCATAAGTTGAATGTGTTGATTCTATATTTGATAGGTAAACATATTAAAGGACATGATATATAAGGTAACCATGTAATTATAGCCTTAAATGGAAGAAATAATGGTTTCTTGGAAGTTTCTCGTGCATTTTTTAGACATGAGTAGCTTTGTAGTCTTGAAAAGAAATTATACTATATTTGTTCAATACTTATCCTCATTAGAATTTTGAACAACAAGTCAAATATAATATGGGAGAAGTTCTTGGAGTCCTTTTCCTTTTAAAGAACCTTCCAATAGGTGAAGGGCATACAAAAATCTATACTAGTGTTGATTATTACTATGGTGGTAATAGAAATCACCTTATATTAGGATACATCAAGAGTTGTTCTTGGAGCCATTTTGATAATGAAAAATCCTATATTTCCATATAGTTTAAAGCTATTAAGACTAAATGAGAGGAATTATCTAACTAATTATCCAGATATGGTCGTGATAATGACTACATTGAGATGATATAATCACTATCTTCTAGTGGAGAGGTTCTTCATATATATATAACATTAAATCCTCAGGTGTATCTTCACATATGGAGAAAGAACCATTGATAGAGGAGGTGGGTTTAATAACATCAATATTTTAACATTAATATGACATATAATCCTAGCGATAAGAATGTTTTTGTAATGTGATTTCTAAAAATAATCAAGTACATGTTGTTTATTTAGATTGATGTTATTTTATGATGATGAGTCACTCCACTTATATGAACACTACTAATTTGAAGTATCATAGAATATTGGCCCTGATGTATCGAAGTATGGAATAATCTATCTTTGAGATAGTGAAGTGGTGATATTTATATGAAATATACCACATGGTTGTGAGAGAACGTATATTTGGTGTAGAAACACCACTTTATTGTTACCTTGATGATAATGAGGTTAACCATATATGAGGATTTCTTATAGTCCCTATTATCTTACATGAGGATATTATTATGAATTCACATGCGTAAAGATGTATTATTCACCAAGTTATTTCCATGAAGTCTCATGGTATACATATGTAGTAATAGTATCTCAGGATGAATAAAGAAATAGTGGGGGTTTTATGGTTATTTAATTAAAAATGGGTAAAAATAAATAATTAGTGATCAAGAGGACTTATTCAGCCCATATCCATTCCCAAGAGGTAATGGGATTGTGTGAAAATATATTTTATATTAGGGAATTTGTGGATAAATCAAGGAGGTGATGCAGTATGGGTTATTTTGTATTGATTTTCCATGGATGCACAGTTCTATATGATTAGGGAGAGACAATATATTTATGAGTTAGTAGGTTATATGTCCATGATATATTTTGAATTCACTATGTTTCAATAAGTGTTATTACTCATTAGGTCACATGATTCAATTATCACTTTTAACCAGGTCTACATAAGGTGATTGATAACCATGTGCATCTAAGCATGGAATTCGTTCCTAAAAACAATGTTATATTTTCAAATAATATCAGGAGCTTAGAGAACATTCTAAAAACTTGGGTCTTTTATTTTACTAGTTCATGAAAGTTTCATCATAAACATGTAATGTTTTACTTTAACAATAACATTTATTATGCATTGATTTAGATGGTTTAATTTCTGTATTTAAATATTAGACTATGTTGATCACCTATGTGTTTTAAGGAGGATAAAGAATCTCTTATTATCAAGATATTCTCACACATGGGACATTATGTCATGATTGGTTGATCTTGAAGTAGTTTGTAATGGATTATAGATGTTATAAATAATATGTTTACTGAAGATTACCTCCACTTGAGTGTTATATAAATAACTTTATATATATGTGAGTGTATCCACATTTCGTACACCATCTTTATTTTTGTAGAGGAAAAAATATTCTGTTTTGGGGCCATTTGAGAACATGAAGGGGATTAGTATAGTGGTGTACTAGTTAGCACTTACTCAATAGTACAGTGTTATGTAATATTTGTTTCATTCATCTCAAATTAGGTGTTATCATCCCAAACCATATCTTGTTATTGATGTCAATGATGTCATATTAGATTTGGAATCATCATTTGAGGAGTGAACATTTTTTGAGTAGGTTACCTAGATCAATCCCCACTATAAACATTGATTACCACTAAATTTATATAATTTTTTATACGTAATTATTTCCCTTAACTTTATATTACGTTTTCATTTTAATTTTCTATTTTTATTCTAATTTACTTAGATTACAAATCATATCAAAATTTTAGGGATATTCCCAGAAGTAATGATAATATCTAGACACTATGATAATAATCTTAAAAACATGTCATTTGTTGGACTCTTGAACACCATGATATAGGAGGAGTGATTCAGGGTGTCAGATTCTCATTTTATGTTTATGAATCGCATTCCCACATTTGTAATAACATTTAAAACCAATCTCATGGAATCATGATGTTATTAAAAATTCATATGCAGGCAGACAACACATCAATTTTTCTTGGTTCACAAATAAGGACCAGTCTGAGGAGAATACACCTAAAGTGTGTAAGTCGTACCTAAACCACAAATCATCACTATTAATTGTAATGTATGAAATATTGGACATAGTCACATTGTGAAAGGAACACCTACATTACATGAATTTTTGGAAGAGAACACTACCTCTATCATAACACTTTTGATGAATCCTCCTTGCTTACTTCCATGGGTGATGTTTTACTCATTTTAACAACATGAAGGTTACCTTGGTAGATTGAAAACTTATGTCTTTGTCCTTGAAAAATAATGATACTATAATTTCACCATAGTCCTAATTTGATGCACATGAATTTACAATTCACTTAAACCATATGTTTAACACTATTTATCACAAAGATACCATTCTGCATGACACACCATTTAGGTTTCAAAGAAATACCATAATTCATGAATCCACACACGTTCCTAAAGCTCCCATCCTTTGTGAATCTCATAGCCATTGTGAAAATTCTAGGATTCACAAAACAAAAAATCCTCATGAAACTCCTAGTCTTTTAAGATATACATTTTATAAAACCCAAAAGAATCAGTTGATACATAATGAGTATTTTCAAGATGCTTATGCTTGTGATGAGTTCTTGATTCCTATATCTCATAGTCCTCATAAATTTAGAGCAATTATACATCCTCTCCAATTCTCTCCATGGATTCAATATAGGGGTGGAATCATATTTTTTGACATTTCTATTCATGAAATTTTCTATCTCACTATGTTCTTTTAATGAAAATCATCATTCATGCTCGTAAATCTCATTATCCCGATGATGTTTTAGTTAAATTTTATTATTCGTAAAGCTTCTCACTATCATGTAAAATCACCATCATCCTAAAATTAATTCATGAATACCCAAACCATCCTAAAACCATAATAATTTTTGAAGCTCTATAACATCATGAAACTCCAATCTATGTGAGTCCCATTGTCAAATTTTTGTGGAATGACAATAAACACAGAATACAATTTATTTTCAGTTCTAAAAATACTTGGATTGAATAATCCCCCCATTTGGTTTTGTTGGAAATCAAATAAATTCATTAAAGTCACATACATCACATAAAAAAACTTATTATCATGAAATATATAATTAATTACTATAATTATACATGAGTAGAGCTGCGTGTAGAAAATGATAGTGGAAAATGAATAATTTAATTCCACAATAGACCGTAGAAGAACATTTCATGCCTTGATAGACAACTTTCCAACCCTAAAAAACATTAATTCATTGATTTTAACTAATAATTCCCATATAAGATAATCCAAATGACCTTCTACTTATACTTTCTAGGACAAAAAACTCCCCCTGGATCATATCTCCCCATAATAACTTCATCAGATCTACAGATAGATGAAAATATTTAACTCAATAATGAGAGGGTACAAACTAAACTCCTCATGTCTTAGGAGGTGGCCAAACACTATTTTCAAATAGATATTTATCAAACCTATGTGATTCTAATGACTTATATCAAATATCATCTAATTGATCAATAGTTCAAATTAGTTTCATTTGAATCACACCTTGTTCAACATTTTCATTGATTAAATGATATCTTATCTTAGAATGTATGGTACAAGAGTGGTGAAACGAATTTATTATAAGATTTATCGTTCCCTTTTTATAACAATATATCAACATCAGATGTATTACCTTATCACCAATATCACTAATTTTTTTCATCGTCCATGATAGTTGACTGCATGCTTTTATCATAATGATATGCATTGCTTCATCCATACTAAGAGAAGTAATTTCTTGATACTTCCTCAATTATAAAACACATTTATTTCTAATGAAGAATGTTCCACCACATATAAATCCTAGAAAACATCATAATATGATAAAAGTTCAATATCTCTTCTTGATTCAATGAATATTCCAAAATTGAGGGTACCTTGAATATACATAATCATTATTTTAACAACAAAAAATGATATACCTTTGGATTATGTGGGAAGTGATCCGCTAAAAATATTGCAATAATGATATCTGGTCATGTTTTAGCCAAGTATAATAAGCTTCCAATGATCATCTTATAAAAGGTAGGATCCAAGAAATTCTCATCTTCATGCTTTCGATGTTTTTTCCAACACTCATTCGGAGTCGACATTGGACAGAATTCCTACAAGTTGATTTTTTAATGACCCTATTGCATATTTTTCCTAGGATATGAAGGTGTAATAATTATTTTTGAACACATAAAACCCCAAAAAATATGTTAGATCATCAATAATAGATATTTCAAATTCTGATTTCATGTTATTAGATAATTATTCCATTTCTCCTTGCCTCATTCTAAAGAAAAAATATAATCTATATACATATGAACCATAAATTGATCGTTACGAGAATTCATTATAATGAGATAATTGTTTAAACCTCCTCTTTTGAATTCATTTTTCTTAATATAATCATCCAAATGAGAATATAATAAACATAGTTCCTAATTTATACCATAGAGAGCCTTTAATAATTTATAGACCTTCGTCTTATAATTTCTAATCATAAATCATTCGTGTTGTTCAATATAGACTTATTCTTCAAGAACACCAATTATGAATTCCTTTTTCATATACATCTGATAAACATTATAGACTATTTGAATTTCCATGGAAATGAAAGGCTTGATCAACTCTAGTATAGTTACTATAGAATAGTTTTATTTAATATTAATGCCTTTAATCTATGCATATCCATTACAAACTATGGGTTCTTTATTCCCAACCACATTTCCATGATCATTGAGTTTTTTTAAATACCCACTTTGTTTTATTCACGTTTTGATTTTTTTGGTCTCTTAACAAGATTCCATCTCCAATTATTTTGAATCAGATCCATTCCTTTATTCATGTACTTAACCCATGATTCATACTTCTCTTATTTCTAAAAAAAATTTGGTTCTAAAATTAATAGGATGGCATAATGTGCCTCATTCCTCACACTCATTGTATGAGTTTATAGAGTCCATTCCCCATGTAAGTTATATTGATAAATTGATGGTCTTCTATTTATCATGTTATGTTCTATCAAAGTCTCTTTAGTAATGTGTTCCTCTTGTAATTCTTCTTCTTAATCATCATCATTTCTTGATATCAGAATGTTTTTCTGGAATTCCACCATTTCTACCTTGGAATCTATCCCTTTTCCATTTTCATTCTCATCTTCAATCATAATAACATATGTTATCATTGAGGTATTGGTGGTTTTTTCCAAAATGATCATGAAATATTGATTTCAACAATCCTTGTAATATTTTTATTTTAAAATTATTAGAATTCAGTAATCATTGAATATCTTGGGAATACTACTTCATCTGTTGAATCACCATATTTTACTTGATTTCCTTCTTTTTTTTGAATATAATATTTACAACCAAAAACACTAAAAAACATCAGAGAGGGATTCCTTCCATAAAATATCTCATATGGTTTCCTCGTACCTCCAATAAAAATCCATGTTCGATGTTGAGTTTAAACTACTACTTGAACATCCTTTTTATAGTAATGATGAGAAGGAGAACTTCCAATAATCATAGTCATTGATATATTATTCTCCTATTGATTTCTACCTTCAGAAACCCCATTTTGACAATGGGTTCTCTCTATAAACAACTCATGCTTACTCCCAAGCATTATAGTTAATTTTCAAATTAAATAAATTTATATTCTATTCCATTTTCACATTGTAAAATAATGATTATCTAGCTAGTTTCATTTTCATCACTTCAATGATAATTCTTCATACAATAAAGCATTTTCCAATTATTCTACATAAACATCACACATGTTATTATACTATAATCAATAATAAATATAATTATGATCCACTCTCCATATGTTCCATCCTAATTTATTATACCGTATACATCTGTGTGGATGTGATCAAGAATATTTGAATCCCTCTTATTCCTTTACTGATATGAACTCCTGACAATCGTTCCTCTCATGCATGAATCAAATGTGGTTTTCCAGTAACACTTATTTTGGGAAATGATAGCAATATTATTAATCTTAGATATGTATTCCATACTTTGTTCATTGTTTTGACCCAACATCTAGTGTCACACGTTGTTTTCTTCATTAATTTATAAGAAACAATTGTTCTCTTTGTTGGAAAACATGTATAAATAACCATATGTTCTGTATCCGTTCAAAGAGAATTACCTATCTTTCCCATGATAGTTCACCACATATTGTTTAATGTCACTACCATTCCTGATTCTACATATTGACTCACACATAAGATATTGTGACAAAAAACTTCTATATCTATATCATTCATTTTTTGTAGTTCCCCATTTTCTGGTTCTATATTCCAACTACCATTCATCTTTAATGCACCTTCATTTCCAAAAATAACTGATCCATAAAACCTATTCTTATCATTCTTCAAAAAATATGATTTTCAGGTGATTTGATATGATATTTTTTTGAAATTAATATATCTTATACTTTACATTGTAGCTATTAGTGCTATTTCAGCAAGACTATATTTCATGATCTTCTTCTTTTCCTTCCATGAGATACATGAATGAGTGGATTCTAATTATATCCTTTCCAATCACGTTGAAATAGGGTTGGTTTCATTATATTTATATTATTATTCTCATGGAGAATAAAAATTTACAAGAGTCACTCTTCTTGGGTGAATTTTTTTGACTTTCCTATGAATATTATATGTATTTTTCTCACCTTTTTATGTGTGTAATGAATATATTTATGAAAAAATATAGAATAGGGAAAAAATAGACATAAAAAATTCCTTCCCTATGATGAAGGATATTTTACCATTCTCATTTTTTGACTTCAATAAACATCCACACTTAGATGGCTTCTTTCCTCTTCATAGTATGACATGGTATGACCTAGAAAACCACAGAATTGGCTATTCGTAGGGGGGATATTTTCTAACATATTTTCCTCTACTTGTCTCCTTATAATGAATGATTATTTGACCAATGATCCTATCTAGATACATGATGATTATTTTCATATCTATTTTCTATTTTATTCGAATATTACTTTTAGAGAACATAAGTTTCCTTTTTGATATGTCAAAATTTCTGATTCCCTTTATTTGGGCTAATTCCATTTTGAGAATTTGGAGTTTTTTCAACATATCCATTTCCAATTTTTCCATACATGTCGATCTAGGATCATTTATAGAATTATCTACTACCTTAAAACCATGTCTAGTTTTTTCTAATAGATCATTATAAGAGAATATTACAAACTATAATTTCATCATTGTATCACATGATTTGTATTCAATATCTAGTTTAATCCTAATAGTAACAAAATATTTTTCAATTCCTTTAACTATCATATATTTTTCTTCCAGTCTGAATGTAATGTCATGGATGAGTTATTCTTTTTATTCATTGCTTGATTCTGAACATCAAAAACTCTTATGGGAATTCAATAGTTTTTATTTTTTCTTATTCCACCACTTCCAGTCTATAAATTTATTCTTCATGCTGATCATTATACACTGATGAATATTTCCAAAAAAACTCACATATTTTTTTTTATTTGCCTTTTAATGTCATACTCGCCAAGAGAACCCTCAAGTTCCACCATGATCTCAAAACAAAAAAATTATTATATTCAACTTTTAATTTTTCTACCTTTTCAACGGTATCAATCATTGATGCTTTGGGATTAGATTTAAACTCTTTTTCAACATCCTCCAAAGATTTATTATCAGATTTTTCTTCATTATAGATGAATCTATTTCTATATAAATTATTTCTATATTTGATGTCTCCCTTTCCAAGGAGGATTTTATGAGGATTCTTCATGATTCATTATTCACTTTATATATAATTGAACTTACTTGAGCACTGGGGGACAAGGTTCCCTACTATTCCAAACCAAAAAACTGTCCAATAGAAGCATTCCTATGAATATCCCCTTTAATACCATGAATTTCATTACATGATGATAAAAAATTCCATCTTACTCATCATATCTATCATCACTAAATCTATAAATATCATGTTCTTTCAAATATTTTAATGATATTTATTTTCATACATGATTTGATGTTTATTTTTGAATGACTCTCATTTCATAATCCACAAGACTACATTAATGATATTTAAGATAATTATTATAAAATTTTCATTCCTTAAGGGGTGACAGATTTGGATTTTACCATGGTTGGAGCCTTCTTATTATTTTCATCACAATTTAAATATATTTAATTTAATACCCAAGTACCTGAATATATCTAACAACTTTAGCTATGTGATTAAAGAATCTTTCTTCATTTTTATCCTAGTTTTCTAGAAAATTGAACTAGTTGTGAAATACATGTACTTTTTATTTTTTTTAATTTGTTTTATCCTTCATATATATTTTCCAGTTTCTCCCACATGTAATTTTCTCTAGTTAAACTTGTCACCATTAAATATATTTGATTAGATAGTGTTGTAGTAAGTGAATTCTTAGTTTTGGAATCTTCATCATGCACTTTCCTGTCTGTTTCAATCATAAAATGACATGTTCCATTAGTGACCTGAATCCCCTATGTTGTGGAATAAATAACATCTATCCTAATGGATTATAGAAGAGATCTCGTCCTGTGATTCCAAATATAGATGTTGCATCCATCAAATAGAGGAACCCGCCTAATATTCATTGAATTCTCCAGAAACCAACATAGGATATATTTAACTCAAAAAACATGGACACGATGATACAACTTGTAGGACTATAGAACACCTTGAGATGGGAAGGGTGAATCGGGGTGTAAAATTTTCCCTTTGGGAGACGGTTCTGGTTCCCACATTTGTTGGGAGTTATAAAACATGTCTGATGCAATTTTAAAGTTTTTAAACATTCATATGAAAATTTAAGACTTAAAAGTTTTACATGGTTTTCTACTAAGGGATTTTCCAAGTAGAATACACTGATGTCGTGTTAGTCATACTGACGCACACCTGTTTTCGGGAGTGGAAAAAAATTATTTCCTAAGTTAAAATGTAGTAATGTGGTTTACCAAGAATGTCTCCCAAAGAGGAGTGCACATAAAATATTTTTTCACTTTAAAATGAGGGTAAAAATTTTCTATTTTTGAAATGAAATTTGAAATTCGAATGATTGAAAAAATATGATATTAAAAAGGGTGATTGGGTTTTGGTTAGTTTCCTTATTTTAATGCAATCCTTGTTCTATTTAATTCAATCCTATTTTTTTTTTGTTGATTAAAGCGAGTTTCCACAATCGTGTCCTCTCACATACATGGTGAAATTATGATGGTGAGAGTAAACCTTACCATGATCTATGTTTGGTCAAATCTCCTTCCATGTGTAAAATAGTTGCAATGAATTTCCTTAATTGAAATGGGAAATACCCGATCAGATTTTGTTTATCCCAAACAATCTGGAATATTTACTACACCTTTTACATGTACTGACGATCATCGAGTACTTCAGCACTAATCCCTGATCTATTCTATCGTTATAAACTAGGAAATAGTGGAGGGAAATTATAATTATATTTCCAAGGAAAAATCAATAACATAATTAATATTCAGGAATGATCGCACTTGATAATAAAATACGTATAATAAATTGAAAACAACTTTGAAAAAGAAATATATTTCATCCCATTACATCCATGAACTCAAGTATTACAATGTAGAAAACTAACCATTCCCCAATCACTCAAAATTTTTACCCCACCATGGTAAGGGTAATCGAGATGAATGGGGAAGAATAAGGCATTACAAAACTATGAAAAAGAAAATAAATAAAAGATAATGTCGAAAAGATCTTCTTCGTGGTGTCTTAGAAGGAATGGGATGGCATGAGAGGTGCTTTGGGAGGGTAGAGCTCTCCTCCTTTTATAGCCAGAATTTTTCCACCAAATGTTGACATGTTGTAGACCCATTAAATGACATCTTGACTCATTGATACCTTCTTCAATATTGTTCATAATTTTCTTGGGCGTTACCCCTCAAACTAGCATCATATTGGGACATGAATTTCGAGAGTTATGGTTGTTGTACTCTGAGCATTTATTCAGTCTAGTCAAACACTCCAAATCGTAAACCTCTGGATTAGGATTCTTTACTGACCCGTAAAATGGCCAATTCATGTGGCCTTCCCTTCATGAATGATGTTCTACAACGCCTTTCACGTCCACCCATTGAATATCACAACAATGGGGCCCACTACGAATTATTTATGGACCCCACACCAAAAATCAGCAGAACTGTAAACATTTTTCATGAGACAATGTGTGAGCTTATTTTGAGCTTTTATATGGTCGATTCAGATTTTGGTCCAAATATAGTAAATGAAGCCCGGGATGTGTTGAATCTGTAAAAGAAAGATTTTTTCAATTTGGATTAGTGTAGATAATGTTATGCCCAAAATTCATATATAATTTAAAACTGTAAAAAATCCAAAATGTCACATTTTTACTGTTTAGCTCAAAACAACACAAATATCATAAAAATGAATCAATTCATCTTAGATTAACACTCTTGTGGGTTTAAAACAATTGAATGAAATGTAAATTTAATTTAAAATATTTTCTCTATCAATTCCTCCACACATAGCACTTGGACTCCTGGACAAGTAAAAATCAAATCAAATCAAATCCAAAACACATACCAATGATATCTACCAAATCCATATTAAGAAAAAAAAAGATATCATGCCTCATAAAAAATTTTTTTATAGTTCTCCATTTTATATTTTATTATATTTCCACTTCATTTCTTATCCCATACACAAAAAATACCTAACACACATTAATTTTCTCTCATCTCACAAATGTAAATGCTGAACAAGGCTTTTCTCATCCAAACACACACAAGCGTCACCATAGGCTTGATAAGTTCCTAGATCTCCACCCGATGTGAGTCAAGGACATGTGTTTCTCATGAGGTATTTTTAGGGTTGTTCTATGGCTTTTGGTTGTTAGGATTTAGATGTTAAAAATTCTGAGGCTGAAAAAGGAGGGCTTGGCTCTTTTTGAAGCAAAATTGCATGATTCTAATTTTCACTCAAATATGGTACCCTTCACTTCCCCTTTGTAGAAAAAGGCTCCATTGTCATTGAATCAGCTCGGCAGAAAAAATTTCCATATTTTAAAACTTTATTTTTCTTGAAAGCTCCAGATAGGCACAACATTCTCTCTACATCAGATGTTCCAGAAAGGCACAACTTCTCTTATCATGAATGCTCCAGAAAAGGCACAGATTTTAACCAAATGAAATATTCATCAGCTCTTCAACATTTTATATTCCACCAAAAGTATTATGAATTGAGGTAGTACATCACAAGTCATATTCCCCCACACTTACGTTCAACTTCATCATGAAATTTCACCTCAAAATCAGGTTGGATAGGGAAAATTTTCTTGTAATGTGGCCAACCTAACAGGCAATTCATGGCTACTTGGGGATAAAATGAAGGATAAATGTAAAGGATTGGCATAATGAAAAGGATTATTTTGAAAAGGGGGCTTAAAACCAAATAAATTCCTCAATAATTTAAAACACATGTACCCCAAACCGTAAAGTTTTGAATGAAATAAATCAAATTCTGGTTTAAGCAAGCATGGTATGGTTCTCTCATGAAATGAGGCGAATGAAAATAATATGACAAAAATGGTTTAGAAGCCTCACCAGGAAGTGATTTCAATGATATAGACAGTGAAATAAGGCATGGGATTCAAAAATCAATGTACTTTTCATGAAATTCCGTATGATTTGGACTCGAAACAAAGTCATTTCAGCATTCATTTAAGCTCAGTTTCATGGAATATATTGGTTAACTTATTGAAATGGGTTTCAAAAATGGTAATGATAATAATTTGATCTCAAAAGTTTAAAAAACACACAAAAAACACAAAAAACTGAAAACACTCAAAAAAAATTGAAGAAGAAACACAAAATGAAAATCCAAAACAACAAAGGTTCTTTCCCCCACACATAAATGATGCAGTGTCCTCAACGCATTCATGTGGATTTAACATGTAAGCCATTTCTCAAATGAATCAAAAAATCAAGCAATTTTGAAGGATAGGTACAACCTGATGGATCTTATTGATAGATATGTTGGAGGAGAGGGATATTCTCCACTAGCTCTGATGGCAGGGTCCCACGGAATTTCTTCAATCTATATGCATTCATAATGAATGGATTTTTCTCTCCATCCTTCACAATTTTCACAACACTGAAAGGATATACATGAGTAAATATAAATGGACCCTCTAATATGGGATGATGTTTTCCTGGGATTAGCTTGAGTCTTGAATTTAATAGTAACACTTTATCTCCAGGATGTAATTCTTTTGGTTGGATCAGCTTGTCATGCGCCACTCTTGTTATCTCTTTGTAAATCATGGAATTTTCAAATGATTCTCTTATAATGTCTTCCCATTCTTGTAACTGCAACCTTCTCTCCATCCCAGCACTTCCATGATCTAGATTCATCTTCCTCACATCCCAATACGCCTTATGCTTCAGTTCCAGAGGTAGGTGACAACGTTTCCCATAAATCATCGTATATGGACACATTCCAATCAGGGTCTTGTAGGCTGTCTTATAACCCCATAATGTGTCTTCCAGCTTTTGTCTCCAATCCTTCCTATTTGGTTTAATAGTCTTCTACAAAATTCCTTTAATTTCCCTGTTGGACACTTCATCTTGACCATTTGTTTGTGGGTGATAGGGAGTTAATATTTTATGATGCACCCCATAACTCTTCAGCAAAGCCTCCATTATCCTATTGCAAAAGTGAGTCCCTTTATCACTGATGATGGCTCTAGGAACTCCAGAAATACAAAATATGTTAGTCCTAAAAAAATGACATGGAATTGCAGCATCATCAGTCCGGGTGGCTTTTGCATCCACACATTTGGAAACATAATCAACCGCAAGCAAGATATAAGAATTTCCAAATGATATTGGGAAAGGGCCCAAAAAATATATCCCCAGACTTAAAAAATATCACAAAAATTATGTGTTTGTTGGGGAATTTCTTGTACCTTTTATATGTTTCTAGAAAACAGACATTTTGGACACCTTTTGCAAAATTCATGAGAATCATTAAAATTGGTTAGCTAATAAAGTCTAGATTCTAAAACCTTCCTTGCTATTCTTTGATGACCAAAATGGAATCCATAAGAAAATCTATGACAATACTGAAAGAAAGAACCAATTTCACTCTTAGGCAAACATCTTCTTATCACTTGGTCATTGAAAATCTTCCGAAGAAATGGATCATCCCAAATGTAATATCCAGATTCAGATTTTAGTTTGTGAATTTGATGAAAATTGAAATGAAATGGGACTTGAGATGTTACCAGATAATTGAAATGTTAGTATACCAAGGTACTTCTCCTTTAAACAAGTATAGCTGCTCTCCTGGAAGGTGATCATTCAACTGTTCTTTTTCTGGAAGTTCAGCTTCAGTAGTGTTAGGAATTCTGCTTAAATAATCAGCTACTTGGTTCTTAGATCCCTTTTTGTCCTTGATTTCTATGTTGAACTCCTGCAATAGTAACATCCATATCACTAGACTCAGTTTAGCTTCATCCTTCTTCGTCAAGTACCTGGGAGCTGCATGATCAGAAAATACAGTGACTTTAGTTCCAATAAGATATGATCTAATTCCTTCCAAAGAAAAAAAACTTCTAGAAACTCAATTTTTGTGGTTGTGTAATTGAATTGAGCCGCATCCATGGTTCTTGAATCATATGCAATGACTTGTGGTCTTCCCCCAATTCGCTAAGAAAGGACTTCTCCAACTGCTTGTTTGGAGGCATCACAAAGTAGCTCAAATGGTTCGTCCCAATTTTCTGGCTGCATCACGAGTAGTTAAATCAATCTCTTCTTCCACTCATCAAAGGATTCCCTACATGCACCATTGAAATCAAAATCTATATCATTCAAATGTAATCTAGAGAGAGGGAGATAAATCTTATTGAAATCATTGTTAACCTCCTGTAGAATCCTCTATGTCCTAAAAATGATCTAGCATGTTTCACACAAGTAGGGTAAGGTAATGAATTTATCACATCATTTTTTGATTTATCCACTACATTTACATTTTTTGAAATTACATGACCAAGTAAAATTCCTCTTTTAACCATGAAATGACATTTTTTAAAATTTAAAACAATATTTTTTCATTGCAGGTTTTCAAAAAAAATTCCAAATTTTTTAAACATTGATCAAAAGTATCTCAAAAAACTGTGAAATCATCTAAGAAAACATCGAAGAAATTTTCAATGTGATTAGAAAATATTCTCACCATGAAACACTAAAATGTACCTCGAGAATTACATAATCCAAATGTAATTCCTTTATATGAAAAACTTCCAAAAGGACATGTAACTATCGTCTTTTCTTGATCCTCGGGAGAAATGGGTATCTGAAAGTAACCTGAAAATCCATCCAAAAAGCAATAATGAGTTCTACCTGCCAATCTCCATAGAATTTGGTCAATGAAGGGGATATGGAAATGATTTTTTCGAGTGACCTAGTTCAATTACCTAAAATCAATGCATACTCTCCAGCTTTTTTGAATTCTCATAGGTATTAACTCATTGTTTTCATTCCTCATAGTGGTCAGGCTAGTTTTTTTAGGAACAACATGAATAGGGCTAACCCACTGTGAATCTGAAATGGGATAAATGATCCCAGTTTCCAGGAGCTTCTCGATATCCTTCATCAAGAACTCAATCAAGGTGGGATTCAGCCTCATTTGTGGCTTTCTAACAGGTTTGGAATCTTCCTCACAAAAAATTCTATGTGACCATATTTTTGGGTTTATTCCTAGTATATCACCTAAGCTCCACCCTATTGCATGGACATTATCTCTAAAAATCTCAATCAAATATTTTTCTTGGGTTTTAGACAGATTATTTGCAAGTATCACTAGTAATTTCTCTCCATCCATAAGGTACACATATTTCAGGTCATTGGGGAGTGGTTTTAATTCATATTCAGGTGGATTCTCAAGGGATGAAATTAAGTTGACATTCCCCACTTCCAAAGGGTGGTCCTCCGGCACACAATAAACAATATCACATTCCTAATAAATCATAAAATCATTAATGAAATCATACTTTACCTCTTCTTCCCACGTTAAATAATAATCTCCAGTGTTTTGGAAAAAATTATCTCCTAAGTCTAAGAATTCATGGAACATACATAATTCTTCAACGAGTTCAGTATTAACTTCACGGGAGAGTGAAAAGAGGGAGTGATCATCTGATGGGTACCTCATGGATTCAAAAATGATGATGTGGATAGTGCTATGTCCAAATTCCATGGTGAGTGTACCTTCATGGACATTGATTATGGTTTTGGATATCATCAAGATTGGTCTCCCGAAAATGATGGGTGAGTGTGATAGGTTCCTATCTTCTTCCATTTTTAGCTCATAGAAGTCAGTTAGGAATAAGATATCTTTGAGTTTCTCCAGGACATCCTCTAGAACTCCAGCTGGTAAAACTATGGATCTGTTTCCATGTTGGACCATCACTCTGGTAGGATTTAAGTCTCCCATCTATAAAGAAGTGTATACAGAGAGAGGAAATACATTAATTGAAGCACCTAGATCACACAAATCATTATAAAAAATTAATGAACCAATAGTTCATGGAATGGTAAACATCGCTGGATCTTGACATTTGGTTGGAATCGGCGGTGTGATAGGGGTTGGGACACTTCTCCCCAATATGATTCTTTCATTCCCAATGAATTATTCTCTTTTTGGAGCAGAAGTATTTAAAAAAATTTCATACCTTGGAATTTGTTTGACAGCTTCAAGTAGAGGGATATTAATTTCCACTTTCTAAAAAGTGTCTAGAATTTCTTTTTGAAGTGCTTTCTCATGAAATCTCTTTGATTCAAGAATCCTTGTTGGAAATGGTGTGGGTAGGTCTTTATTCTCCCGTTGTTTCTTTTTCATTGGTATTTCTTGTCTCTTATTCTGTGTCCTATCCTTCTCCTCCTTCTCCTCATTTTCTCCTTGGTACATTTTCATAAGAATTTTTGGATTTTCAACATCATTATCACTCAGAATTGGTGGTATTGTTTCAGTTTCAATGTTGGATGGAGGTGTTAATTCTTTTACACTTGATGTTATGATTGCATTGACATTCTCTTTAGGATTTGGAACTGTTTTGGATGGAAGCTTCCCTGGATTATGGGATAGAATTTCCAAAACATTTTTCAACTGGTTGCATAAGTCTTTCACATTTCCTTTATGCCCCTCAACATCTGCTTGTAGCTGCCAGTTCTCACTTGATGGTTGTGCGCTGGTGGACAGTTTCTCATATGTCTTTCTTTGTAATGGTGGTGGCTGAAAGAGTTGTTTTCGTTGAAAGGGTTATTTATAGGACTGTTGGAATGGAGGGTGGTTCTGGTATTGGTGTTGAAAAGAAGGACTATCATGGGTCTATTGGAATCCATATCCTGGTTGGTTTTCGGGTTGACATGGTGGATTTGGCTATAATTGCCTTTCGTGATATGGAGTACCGCAAAATTTGGTTCCCTGCACTTCGGGACACTGGTTAGTGAAATGATAATTAGAAGAGAAAAAACCACATACCTGATTTGGTTCTTGTTGTCCCTTTACTTGTTTCACAGCCATCTGTCGCACTAACCTGGGGAGTTCACCCATCTCGCTTCTATTTAATTCTGTTGAATCAGATGTTCTCACCTCATGGATTACTCTTGGTCTCGACCCTCTTATTCCCAATTGTTGTGTGTTTTTAGAAATATTATCAATTAGTTCTCTGATATCTGCAGGTGAATTTTCAGTTAGGGATCCCCCAGATGAGTAATCTAGATGATTCTGATCATTATCCAGAAGTCCTTGGTAGAATAACACAAGAAATTGGTGTTCCTCCATTTCTTGATTTGGGCAGCTGGAATATAGCTTCTTGAAACGCTCTCAGTTCTCGTAAAGGGTTTCTCCAGTTCATTGTCGTATGATGTAGATCTCTCTCTTGATGGATGTGCTCCTGAATGTGGGAATGAATCATTGCATGAAACACCTTTTTAAGCCTTCCCAATCATTGTCTCCTCAGGTTTTAGATTGTACAACCATTCTTTAGCCACTCCTTCGAGTGAGAAGGGGAATGGACTCCACTGAAGTTTGTCTTCAGGTTCTCCTCTTGGCCTGAAGCTTGAGCAAATGTATCTGAATTCTTGCATGTGCCGATTTGGATCTTCTCCTGCAAAACCATGAAACATTGGAATCACCGGAATCCTATTATCAAGTAATTAAAAATCATTTGGTTCAATGGGTGCAATGAGTTGGTTATTTTGAATGGAAAATTGAGGTCCACATAGATCACGTAGGGTTCTGTTGGGATTTCCAACCATGATTTTAGGTTCATAGTGACCACTAAGAGTTTCACTTGAATATAAAAGATATATTTCATCAACAATTTTTGGTAGGATTATTTTTCATAGTTGTGTAAATGTTCTTTCTATTTCTGGATCAAATTCAATTAATGGTTGTTCTGAGTTGCAGGTAATTCAATTTTGAAAATCTTTTTATTGTTGCACTGCCTCCCCAGCAACGACACCATGTTTGACGCACGCCTGTCGTAGGTCATGGAAAAAAAATTATTTCCAATGTTAAAATATACTAATGTGATTGACCTAGTATATCTCCTTAAGAGGAGTGCACACAAAATATTGTGTCACATTAAAATGAGGGTGAAAATTTTCTGTTTTTGAAATGAAATTTGAAATTAAAATTATTGAAAAATAATGATATTAAAAAGGGTGATTAGGTCAGGGTTGGATTATTAATTGTAATGCTATCCTTGTTCAATTTAACTCAATCCTCTTCTTATTGGATGATTAAAGTGAGTTTCCACAATCGTTTCCTCTCACTTCCTAGATGAAATTATGATGGTGAGAGAAAACCTTACCAAGATCTCGGTTTGGTCAACTTCCTTTCCATGTGAAAAATATTTGTACTGAATACCCTTAATTGAAATGATCAATACCTGATCAGGTTTTGTTTATCCCAGAAAATCAATAACATTCACTACACCTTTTGTACATACTGACGATCGTCGAGTACTTCACCACTAATCCAGGGTCCATTCCATTGTTTATAAACCAGAAAATAGTTGAGGGAAATTATGATTATTTTAACAAGGAAAAAATCAATAATGGAATTAATATTCAAGAATGATTGCACATGATAATAAAATCTGACATAATAAATGGAATACAACTTTAAAGTAGAGTGAAATTTAATTCAATTACGTCCATGAACTCAAGCATTACAATGCCGAAAACCAACCCTTCCCCAATCACTAAAAATGTTTACCCCACCATGGTAAGGGTAATTAAGATGAATGGGGAAGAATAAGGAATTAACAAACTATGAGAAGTAAAATAAATAAAATATAATTCTGAAATGATTTTCTCCTTGGTGTTTCAGAAGGAATGGGATTGAATTAGAGATGCTTCGAGAGGGTGGAGCTCTCCTCTTTTTTATTGCCAGAATTTGTCTCAAGAATGTTGACGCGTTTTATCCCCAATAAATGACATCTTCACTCCTTGATCCCTTCTTCAATGTTGTTTAATATTTTCATGGGAGTTTCCCCTCAAAATCTCAGCGGATTTAGACATGCATTATGAGAGTTATGGCAGTTTGATTCTGAGAATTTATTTTGTCCTGTCAAACTCTCCAAATCGCAAACTTCCGAAATTGGATGCTTTAATGACCCTTAAAAAAGCCAATTCATGCGGCCTTCCCTTAATGAAATATGTTATAAAACTCTTTTCGCGTCCAACCACTGAATATCACAACAATTTTCCCCTACAAAAATTATTTATTGACCCCACACCAAAAATCGGTAGAACTGTAAATAGTTTTCATGAGACAACTTGTGAGCTTCTTTTGAGCTTCCATATGGTCGATTCATCTTTTGGTCCAAATATAGAAAATGATTCCCTGGTTTTTTATAATCTTTAAAAGAATTTATTTTTAAATTTTTATTAATCTAGATAATGTTATAGCCAAACTAAAGAAATAATTTAAAACTTTTAAAAATCTGAAATGGCCCATTTTTACTGTTCAGCTCAAAACAACACCAATATCATAAAAATGATGCAATTAATCTTAGAGTAACACTTTTTTGGGTACAAAAAAATTAAATTCAATGTAAATTTATTTTAAAATATTCTCCATATCACATACCTAAATCTAATAAGCATCAATCGTTTTTGGGGAGTAATGAAGATCAGATATAGTAACACCGTGCTTGGAACACTACCATTATATATATTTTAGAAATAGAATTTTACCTCCCCTGAAACACTTTTTATGAATCCCATTTCTTACTACCTTGGATGAAGTCTTATTTGGTTTAATGAATTGATGGCCACTTTAGTAGATTGGTCATTTAGGTCAATTTCTCGTACTAGAAAGATACTCTACTTGAACCATAGTAATGAGTGGATGAACAGGATATTTCTATTCAAATAAAATAGATCTCCAACAAAATTTTTCTTAAATCTCACATCCTTTGGGAAACCGACATTATGTTCCAACAAAAAATTATCATTAAAAAATACACAAATATTTCTGAGGATCCCAACCTCCAAGAAGACCCCATCCTTCCTGAAACATCCATCCTTTATGGAAATATAAATCATTACGAAACTCCCAATATTTGTAAAAATACTTTTTTTTAAAATCCTTATCATAAATTTATATATAATGATTCTTAATATATTTATTATTTATTTATTCATGAAGTTGTCTGCCATTATGTATTCAGATTGATTCATCATTTTATTTGATTTTCCCATTGGATACAAATGATGGGTGGACTTCTAATTATAGACATTGAATTTTTTTAAATATTTGATCTCCACACAACCTTTTTGATAACCTCCACATTCATTTATACGAAGCTCATTTTATTAATGAATATTCTCTGAAATTTTCCTACATGTGAAGCTTCTCATATCCGCATAGGTTCACCACCGTCCCATCATGAATTTGTGAACCATCAATCCATCGTGACATCAGATTCCATCTCATTGACCAACATTTTCACTATAAGATAACATGAATTAAACACTCCCTGATCAACCATGTTTGGATTGGAAATATACAAATAATACACACTATTTATAGATGTGAAAATTTGTGGATAAAATATCCTATGATCAAGACACATCATATTGATTGGAAACATATGATTTCTGATTTTTAGGTGTTAGGGGCTCACAGGCATTGAGATTTTATTAGGAATTTATCCCATATATTTCTTGAGAAGAGGGGATCATGGGGACTAACATTCCAATAGGAACACCATATGTTTTGGTGTGATTGGTTGTTCAATCAATGAGCAGGTGTACTGGTATCATTACATTATTTCATTGTCAATGTGTATTATCTGATCATATACATTAATTCAATATAAAAACCTTGTTATATATATTCTCCTGACGTAGAATTTTTTTGGTGAGTCATTTGTGTTATGGAATTTGTAGAATGATTAAAATATGAATTTTCAATTCCGAAAAAAAGAGATATCTTAGACCCAGGTGGTTTGGATAATAATTACATTATTAAATCCCTAAAATTTTGAATGAGGAAAGTATTTCTATTAAGTTTGATGAAAATAATATCAATACTGGATGATATCACAAAAATTACATCCAAATTTATGAGATATCATAAGAAAAAGATATTATATTACATGGTGTGTGTTCATCAGAAGTTCTCTTATCTAAGATATTCTTTATCTTATTTAGGGACATTATGGGTTTCTAAACTCCACTCCTAGATCATGAGATACATTCACTAATATCCTGATAAGTTTCTAGGTCATATACCATGTTTAGATTTAGAATAATAATTATTTATTTTTTCATGTTATAATAAATTAATTTGTCTAGAAAAGTGATTATGGGAAAATATTATTTTTCAATAAAACATTACATCTTCAGGGGTCATTAAATTAATAGTGGATCATATGTCATGACTAAAGGGTTCATATTATTCATGAGAAAAGATAATATTGTCAAAACATAGTGATAAAGGTTTTACAATGCTTATGAAAATTGAACGAGGTCACAAGTTCACTAGGTAAAAAGTGTATATGATTCTTTAGTTGGTGTTTCTTATTAATAACAATGTATTTTTCAAAATATCATAAAATAATTTTTATAGTATGATAATGAAAAAACTTGATAGTTAATACATTTTGGAAGATGTTTAGTGTTTTTTAGAAGAATTATTAATCTCATACTATAAGAGTATTTATTTCAAAATTAAATAAGTCAAGAGATTCAAATGATGATATTATTTAAGGTATCTGGAATTTACCAATGATCTTGTATAGGAAGCTAATATATTGAAGGAGTATGCAATAATTATTGTACGATATTGTAGTATATACATTAAGGAATCAAGATTTTGTCAATGTTATGGAATAAGAATTTGATATCTTGAAGAAGTCAGGAATTAAAATGGTTAGGATTCTAGAATTGTATGTTTTATGAATTAGTCCTAGAATGTGTTTCTATATAATAATGTGATATAGTCCAAAAAACTAAAAATATAAGAGATAAAATTTGAATGAAATTCATAATTCTATAATAAATGTTTCTTAAAGATAGAGGAGTTTTACAATTCAACAAATTCATCTATACATTGGGGTTTTATTTTCAATTAGTGTAACAATATATATACATAAAATCATATCATGTTCTGAGTAGACTAGATAAGAAAATTGGAAAATCCTTGCTAATATAGGCATTCTCATTAATAAAAAAATTAATGTTTTAAAATTAATAATAGATGAAAATCAATGAAATAATCAACCTTAAAATAATACATAAAATTTTTATATTCAATTTTTATCAAATTCTAATACGTAAAAAAAATTCTACAAAAAATGGAAATTTCGTAGACCATACTATTTTTAAAACATAATATTTTTACATATGTTATATTTCATCTATGTGTATATTATGAAAAAAATCAATTTTATTTAAAATAAGGGTTATTATGTATGGACTTCATGTGTAATATTTTCACTGATATGTAGGGATTTTGTATTTACCAAACAATGAACATTAGGACACTAAATCTATTCATTTTTAGATTACATATCATGAAGAGAAATAATGATGAAATCAATTATAGAATAAGGGTAACACCAAGAAGATGATATCACATTATGATCAAGTAGACCTTTATGAAAATTATAGAAGGGTTTCACTATAATGAATATTTTCATGTCGTAAATAGTGAATAAATTTTAGAACTAGTTATTGGAAATAATTTATTACACCATTTTGTAATAGTTCAAATTACGATGCTCTGGATAAATCTAAGAAATAATGAATTTGAAGTAGATTTAATGTGTATTTAAAGTTATTTTTTGATCAAAATTTGAAATTCAAATTTTAACATGGTGAATAAACTCTTTTTATATTAAAATCATATTGTATCTTATATTACTTTTGAAAATAAGAGAGTGTGTGGAAAATGTGGTTAAATTATACGAAGAGGTTGGATAAAATCAAATATAAAATAAAATATTTATAAATATGGTAAGATGAATAAGAAGCAGAACATTGACTCAATAGAAATATAACAAGTTTAACAACACTATTATTTTTAAAAATATATATTTTATATCATTTTTATGGTAGAACTTTACACAAGCCGGGACACATTTTTATGCTCCAAAAATTGAAGGAGAAACCCTTCTATCTTTATTAAAAATAATGATTCTAGTGGATCGTGTGACCATTATTTTTACTAGATCATACGAAGGATGTATCTACTCATTATGAGTGTTGAATAGTATAAAAGTTTGATGTTTCTGATGTGTTTATTCATTGTTATGTGTGAAGTTAACTATTAATTTACTTTAACAGTGTTGAAAGGATGTTTTTCATGAAACATAAAATGGGGATTGAATTCACGGATACACCCCCCCCCCACACACACACACTCTCTTCAATGGATTATCAGTGATCTTTTCAGTCCTTTCATGTGATATCAAAGCAATTATGTTTTCCATATACATGATTAATTTTTTAGAGTTTTGAGTGAAGATTATTCTTATTTTTAATATGATTCCGGTTCTGAATTTCTACTATGAAAAAGTAAAATTAATGTAGTGAAAAATAATTGGATTCCAAAATTAAATGTGAAGAATTATTATATATTTTGAGATCATATGCTAACGAACATCTAATAAAGGTTGTTGTTCAAGGGTTTTTTTCTCCTATAGATGGTGATGAAAAGAAATAAGTAGATTGAAATATTTTTTATGATTGTGGTCATGAATTAAATTATATAATTTAAACTCTTTTATAAAATTGATATCTCAAATTAAATTGAATAATTATTGTATTTTGTATTTAGGTTAATGTAAAATAGATTTATGAATGAAATTAAAATGGTAAACAATCGAAGCTACAAGTTTGGAGGTTTAAATTTAAATATCTCTAAATGAGTTATGATAAAATTTCATATGACTTATTAACTCTATTTAATTTTTATTACGACCACAATAAATATTTTTTTAGAAGGTTTATGATTCTATGGTTTTCTAAAAGATACTAGTTATTTTTTTGGACATTTTTTATGAAAATATCACAGTGCATAAAGGCCATTATCATGGTAAAAATCTATTATATAACCTTTACAGAATCATTATTTCTCATATAATTAGGAATTGTTGTTTCTTTAATAATAAGAATAATGTTGACATGAAATGTTCCTGTAATTATTTGAAATAATATCATATTATAAAATATTCAGAAAAATATAATTTTGATGACAAAGAAGACATTGAAGTGAAATTTAACAAACTAATTTCATTAATTTCATAGAGATTGAGATATGGAAATTGAATTTTTTAGGGATATATTTCACCAATTTTTACCAATTATGAATTTATTAAAACTTTGATTAATATTTTATAATGTGGAATGAATAAGAAGATTCTATTAATGATAAGGATGAGTGTCCAAGGTGTTCATTTAAAAAGAGTGTGATAAAAATTGAATATTAAATTTTTTATTAAAAATCTAAATTTCAGAATATTTTTTTTAAAAAAAAGTAAAATTTATTTTCTAATATATAGGATAATGATACAATTGAGGAAAAATAGGATGTTTAAACTTACATTGAAGTTGATGAAACTTAAGGATTGAAAAAGTGAATGAGGAGTTGTTTACTTTTAATTAATGTTTTGATAAATGAAGTGATGAATAAAATAAATTATAGTTTATATTGAGATTATAACATAAGTATTTTGTTTAAAATATCTCATTATTAGATAATGGGAAAAAATGTAATGAATGTCAATCAATATCCAGGCATTAATGATTCTCTTCATGATTAAATGGAGTCCCAACTAACGAAAGAGAATGATAACACAAAAAACGTCATTTTTAAGAGAATAAATTTAATGTTGATTTTGAAAGAAAGGCTAATAAAAATGAGATGGGCCACGATCATGACCAAATAAATTATTAGTGGCTAAAACAGAGATATTAAATTCAATATCTATGATTCTTTATAAGATGTTGAAGAAGGAAAAAATTATAATATTGCGAAAAGACATGAAATTCCAAAGAGTGATGAGAATAATGTGGGTTAATTAAAATCAGATTTAAAGAAATAAAATTTTTATGAATGTTTTTGTGAAGTATTTTATTCAATTTCGTATAAAAATAAAGCCATGTTTACAAAAAAAATCAAGATGATTCACAAAAATGTAAAAATTCTCATAACACTAATTTGAAATTTAGAACTAAAATATGTAGATACTTGAAAATTTCAATGTAGAAGTATAGAGTTTAGAGTAATGTGTTGGGTTAATATTAGTATTTTCTTATCTAAGAGGATTCAAAATTCATAAATAAAATATAAAATAATGTATTGCATAAAAAATAGGGCAACAAGTTGTTTCATAGGTCTATAATAATTTTATGGATATAATGGGCCTTATTTTGGATTTTCGAACAAAAATTATTTTATAGGTTTAATTGAAAATACCTTTTGTGTATATAATATTTGGGAGGAAAATGTTTTGTGGATTTATCCAACTGAATAATGGAATTTTTAGATATAATCTAAAAATTATATAGGTAAGGTTGATAATAAATTATAACCATTAGATAATGTTTTTGGAATATATGTCTAGATGGGGAACTTTACTAAATGATGTCTCGTAGTGTTTCCTATAAAATATATAAGAAATTTAATATTCAATAGTAATGGAATAATAATGATAATGGTAAGTAGAATGTATTAGTTATTGAAGTTTCAATAAAATAATTTCACAATTAATTCCAATGTATTTTAGATAGTGGGTATTATTCAAACATGAAAGGTGATTTAAATATCTTGAGTGAATTTTATTAGTAGAATGAAGGCTCGAAAACCATTTGAAATTATAGATAACAAAAAATTAACAGATTTGGATTGGAATTGATTCGAAAATATAAGGGTAAATTTAAGAACAAATTATATATTTATTAGCTAAAACATAATTTATTAATCATAACTCTCCTCAATGATAATGGAAATAAAGTGGTGTTTTTAAATACATATTATTATTGATTATGTTGAAACATATATGTCTATTTATGATATTATATTGAATAATTGGAATCATTATTTCAGTTATTGATGCCTAAAATCAAAACATTATAAACGTAGAGGAAGGTCAATTATGAAATCCAATGCTTGGTCATCTTTGTAAATATAAAATTATGAATGTTTCCCAATTTTACAATGATCATGATGGTCCTATAATAAAGAGATAAAGGTAGAGAGATAGAGATATTTGAAGTTCTAAACATGTAAAATTGGGGTATTATTAATTATTTATAAAATAAATAGAGATTCAAATAACACACCTGTTAGACATACTTCATTCAAATATTTTTTATCATGTAAGGAAGGAATCAACAAATAGTCATAAATATTTTATTTTCTCTATAGATGACATATATATTATAATATTCATTTTTTATGAGTCATAGGTTAGAGGATCTGAATATGTTTAAAAAAATTAAATGAAGTGTAAAAATAGAATATGGATTATACTTAAAGAACATCCAGATAGACAATAATTTTGAATATTCTAGTGATAAAATAACAGAATATCCTGAGAAACTTTTTATTCATTATGAACTTCGTGTTCCCTACCCCACAAAACAATATTGGTTTTCTTGATATTAGTAATGATAGTTTGGGGGAGATATATTATAGTATATTGATTGAGCATGGTAATTCTCTCTTGTATGATACAATCAATTGGTGTATTGGTTGATATTAAAAGTTTTGTTTATATCACAGAAATTCAGATATTTCACCATAATAGATGTATTATAAGAATTAGCTAATATTGAAATGAAAAATGGTGTTTAGGGTCTCTCTTGTTATCAATATGAAAGGTTAAAAACATGTTAAGTATCAACAATGTGGAGTTATAATGACCCAAAATATTATAAATAAATTATATTTCAAATTGATTGAATGAATTATTATGAGATTAAATTAATGAAAACAGATGCACTACTAAGGTTATTTGGGATCGGTATTTGTCACATCCTATTTTATTTTTAAATACTGTAATGAAACATAAGCATTAATAGTATAAGATTTGTACAATATATATTAAGGGTTGTTATAAATTCTAATTGACCAATGGAATGGAATTGATAACCTCGACAAGTAGAATGAAACCGAATGAAGCCCATTTATTAGATATTTTAAGTTAGATTTCATCATGGTGATTTTCTCTTGACCAAGACCAACCCAATATTAAGTGACTAAAGAATGAGCGAAACTATTTATGGGATAATTTCATGATCTTTGAGATCCTGACCAATACAATGTTTATTGAATCAATAAAATAAAATATCATCATAAAAAAGATATCCTTATAGAATTTTGTATCACCCCAAGATTTCAGAATTTATTTATATTTTAAGAATTTATATTTGGTTAAAATATATCATATATGAAATGAATCAATGGGCTTAAATGACCAGCTGAATATATTATTTAAATATTACTTTTATAACATAACTAATAATCACAAATTTATGAATAGGATTAAGTAATTTATAAAAATTTTAATAAATTTACACTCAATATAATATTTTTTGGTAATTTCGTAGTAAATTTTTACTGAAATATTAGTAAAGTAATTTTATTCATAAAATATATGGTTTCCTCAAAAATTATTTTTACATCTTTTTTGGAGAAAATAAAATAACTCATTTTTTAAATTTTATAAAATGTACTAGATAATATAAACATCATTTTTTAATTCATCATATGAATGTTATTAATGATTTTTTTTAAAATTTTCAAAATATTTAAAAATTTCAATGAATATTGAAAAATACCACTCTTTCTTGAAAAATCATTTTAAATGAATAATCTATTTCCACTTTAATTAATTAATATAATTTTCAATATGATTTAATATAAATTAATTGTATATACTATATATATATAATAATATGAATTTAAATCCATATAATTATGATCCCTAGTCTAATTTTCAATGTAAGATCATCTTATACTTGAAAAATGAATTCCATGAAAACCTAATTTTTAACAATCCTTTTGGTTTTATTTTAAAAATAAAATGTGAAACATATATTAATTTAATTTTAAAACATGTATTCCATATTAAAATCAATATTAATTAATATTAGGTAATATGGTTGACATAATTTATTGTCATAATGAATAGTAAATACAATAAAATTTTATATCCACGGTTAAGGGTAAAACAATAGGGACCCAGTCACTTAATACATGGATATTACATATATTTAGTTGAATATTCAATAATTTATAAGAACAGGCACCTGAGGACCTTGATAGTTTATGTGATTTGGAAACATGGAACTTAATCTTCTTAATTCATGGAAAATCGTTGATGTCCCTCTTGAAGATCTTCCCCTTTATTACTACTACATAAAACCGTAATTTGTAACATATGAAAAATAAACACAAGAAAGAGTGAGATCAAATGCTTAATAAGGTCAAATAAGGGAGATACGTTAGCATAATATGAGCATAGGGTTCTGAGAACGCGAGAATAGAATTTGAAAACTATACCCAGTATATAAAATATAATAATCTTGAGATATGGCATAAATATTGGAATTTCCTAAGACTTGAACCATATGGAAATAAAACTAAATAACCAATTAAGGAATAAAAATGGAATACGAAATAAAATTTTAACATACAAGTACTCATATAAAATCAATTCCTTATTAGTCAAAGACCATTACCAAAACATTTAATGCCACTCTATGGGCATCTACACCTCCTAGGCGGGATACACTACCGTCCCCAATGGAAGACAATTAATCATAGTGGAATGGATTCCCTCCCTAAACCATATTATTCATGGTTTACTCCCAATACTAACATAACAAACAATGTCCCTTAGAAAACTAGGTTTACTCCCCAATCCGTCCATGTCTTAATGAATTGGGTTTTATCTATATTCTAGTATTTTCTATATCATGAGATATAATTCTTTACATAATACGTTGGGGGAGAAATAGGTCCCACCAGTATTTGTTTATAATGTATCCATCGTCCTTGCTTATAAAGTAACCACCATCCTTGTTTGTAATCTACCCACCATCACATAATGGAAATCATACATATATTTGACATAATATCATACTACATTCCTCAAATAATTACCAATGAAATGAAAAGTGTTTCATAAAATATTCATCATGTCATAACCTATAGAAAAGGGTCGGTTTTAAAAATTATTTCATCATTTTATCGTAGCATAACCCATGATGAGAATAGGGTTTTATAATTGTTCTATCATAGAATCAACAATGGAAGAAACAATATTCATAATCATCTTTTCTTAATAATCATAAACAATTAATTGAAATAATAAGAATGGAATCCTTGGTTTATATCCCCGGTGATGTATAAATTTTATCAAAGTATTCCATCTTAGATGGATATGGATTTTGAAATATCACATAAAACATTTCTTAAGAAAAATAAACATTGTTTTAAAATCACCTTTTAAAATATAAAACATATTGAAATTCCTTTTATTTAAAAATAAAATTAGAAACCTATCAAGATTCCTTTAAATATCATTTAAAACATTTCATGGGGAAAATATATATTACTATTTCGAAATAACTTTTTTAAAACTTATAAAAAATATAAATTATATTATTTGAAACTAAGACATAGAAATATAAATAAATATTCAAGTAAATAACTAGTCATGAAGTGAGATAAATGTTTTCTTTCCATACATGTTAAAAAAATATTCTTTCCACGTCATCGTCGAAAGTGAATTAGTCATTATCATAGAAAATGACATGAACATTTCCTTGAAAACATTTTTTGAGAATTAAATTGTGGGTAAAAATGAATTCTAAAAATAATATGATAATTATATATTATTTTTTAAAACATTTCTAGAAATTAGTGTTTTGGAAGAAATTAAATTTCCTATCAAAGAAATAAATAAACATTTATTTTATTAAAAATAATTATTAATACTTTTAATAACCAAATAGTTTAAATTTTAACTATTACATGAATATATCATTAATAAAAATAGGAGAATAAAATTCAAGAGTATTATTGAGTGGTAGTTCTAGAGATTTCTACAATGGAGACTTAATCATAAACAATCCTAATAAAATATGAGATTGTAACATAAAATCATTACCAATTTAGTAACATTAAATAATAATCCCCATGAAGGAATAACATGGAAGGAAATATAAAATATCATTATGATTAATAAATTCAATAAATTAATTATCATATGGGCTATATATACACCTCTTGAATGAATATATGTGCATAACATAACATATAAGTGTTTGGAAATAAAAATGTAAATTTCAGTCAGTATAATATATATAAGTTTAATAAAAATATATTTTATATCCATAATCATAATGATTATGCAATATTTTGTTTTCTTATGAACATCTATTTCTTGTTTATTAACTATTATACATTAAAATAATGTTTTAAGAAATAACTAATTTGTTTTTCACATATGCTACAACATATTATTTCTCAGTACTCTTACATGAATCATGGTTTCATAATATCAATACTATATACCAATATATATTTATATCATATATATTAACTATATATGTATTTATAGTAATCTGTTAAATTTAGATATGGGAGATGTAATGCATCGTTTAGTGAGACGGTAGGTCTTATAGACACATGATTGCTGCTTCCATTTTCTAATCGGATTGAAATAATGATATTTAAGTGATATATATTAACATTAAAGAACTATGTTTATGTCATAAAAATCACATATTTTCACTAACACGTTCTTAATAACATCCATTTGACGTGGGAATAAACCGCATCGCTTCGTGATGCGATAGTCTATAGTACACTTGAACAAGGTTATCTTATTCCCAAAAAAATAGAAACTATGAAGGAATGTGAAAATATAAGAACACTTGAATAAAAGTATAATCCAATATTTTATATATATCATATATAAAAAATATATCCATCATTATCCCTCACCTAAATATGAGATAATTTATAAAATAAAGTCAACTCTGTGCAAGGAGGTATTCTTTCGTACACACTAACAATGATTTCATAACCCATTTTATTAATGTGGATATGGTGATAGGTCATGCCCATAACATAAAAAAAATTATCATAAGTAATATAATTTGGATATTATATAATTAGTATATAATATTAATATATATAATTGGAAGAATAAATGAAATAAAAGCACATGTTGATGAACACCCCCACTTCATCAAGTATCATCTTTATGACTGCACTAAAATAAATCCTTGGATGTACTTACATCCAAAATAACGATTATGTATATGGTGGGTAATTTGGGATTGGATTTTTCTAGGTATTGGATGAAACAGAAGGTGTTGATAGTGTCAAGATTAGAGGATAGGGTAGGCCTTTTATTTGATGGGGAGATGATACACTTGGTTTTTTGTCGTGAATTTAGTTCTACAATGTTTTACATTTGTCACATATATAAAAAATAGAACATTAAATAAATTTATATGTTTAATGGTTGAAATATTTCTAGAATATGGTTTTTATAAAATTTTATATGTCATTTTTCTAAAAAAAAATTATTTTAACACCCTAGTAAACATATTTTTACCTTAACCCTGGTAATTAATTTTTACTACATTGAATTAATTTTTTGTAAAAAACTTATGTTGAACATAATAGATAATATAAATTATTATTATTCCACAAATTTATTCAATTTTTTAATATTACACTGATATAAATGTAAAAATAATATTTAAAATTAATATGGGAGACATGATACGAAAACAAGTTTTAAAGAGAAAATTTTAAAAAAAATAACAATTTTTTATCCTATAGTTCTTATGAAATTTATTACAATGAAAAAAATTGGATTAATGTATTTATAAATTATCTATTCTTTCTTAAAAATAAATTTTAAATATAATTCACCATAATAAATAAATTAAATGAAAATGTGTTTTTGAATTTATATTATATATTTCTCATTATTCATCAAAAAATGAAACATATCATGAAAAAAACACAAAAAATCACATTAAGATAACTTTTAAACAAAAATTACAAAAATTTTGTTTTTTGAAAAATTAATATTCTAAATGATTCAAAAATTAATTTTAATTTAATACTCATAGATGTGATGAAAAACTGGGTTTTCAAGAACAATATTTTTCAAGTATAAGATGATTTTATATTAAATATATGTCTAAAAATAATCATTTAATAAATTTAAAATATAATTTCTTGATATATCTTATATATATTTTATTTTAAATATTATTGTTTATGTATTATTTTAATTTATTAAAATGGAGAAACATTATGTACATTAAAAAAATTCAAAAACCCCCTCTCTTTTACAGTAAAATAAACTTATACTAAAATCCATTATTATTTTGATTAAAATTAATATAGTGTATTTAATATAACTAAATAATAATTATTTTCATTTAAAAACTATTGGGTCATTTAAATTACATAATTAATTAAAATTAAATGATAGTTTTAAAAAAATTATTTTTCACCATTCCCATAAAAATTAGTCTTTTCCAAAATATACCAAAAATTTCATCATAAGATATATATGAGATGATGATTTGAAAAATTTATTCCAATTTATGAGATAAATTTTATAGAATCTCTATAAATAAATTATATTATTTTCAAAAAAATGGAATAAAAAACATTTTGGAAGAAGTTATATTTTTTATGAATATAATTATATGACTAAAATTTCATTGATTATTTACTATGAATTTATAATAAATTTGTATTGAGAATGAAATTTATATGTATATTTCATAAAGAAGTTTATACAATTCATAACCTCCTATTTAACTTATTGGTTGAAATGGTCATATTTAAAATTAAAATATTTAATGGGTTGTTGAAGCATGGTATCACATGTCATTCTCACTATAAGTGAAATTTGTAACAAAAAATAAACATTCTTTTACTTATAACCCTAACTAGACTCAGAATTATCTATATAATAAGAAAAATCACCATTTAATGTAATGAAAAATATCAAAAATATAAAATTTAATTCCAAAAATCACAAAATATGGCGGTGTTACCTTATACCCCTTTAAAATGAATTTATCACTACAAATCTATTTCGATCATCAACAATTTTACATTTGAAATTCATTTTTAGAAACACACATTTTAAAAATATATATAAAAACTCACCTTAAAAATGGAATTTTGGAAATGTAAGGGTTACCTAATGTAACTGGTAACTTGGTTTCGACATATGAGAACATATGTGGGAAGTAGATATTCTGACATGGGAGAAAAATGTTAATAATTATTTAGACTGATAGAGATCACTAATCACCTGAAATCAGGTGATATAGAGAAAGTAAACAAACAAAAAAACGTAAATCAATGAGGAATGAAAAAGATTATTGATATCATCAAGAATGATGACAATAGGAAAACAAATTAGTCTATGATCCTTTTCTTATTATTGAAGAAATTTACCAAGAAGATATAAATAGATGTTTTCCTTCCATTTCATAAGCACAATGTCACCCTTGTGTTGTTCCTTGATAAGTTTCCACTTCATCACTTACTCTAAGAAATAATGGTGGATTTGTTATTCTGGAATCCCTAACAGATCATAATATTGACAAATTGAAGGATAAATCAACAAATCATTTTATCTATATTTATTTATAAGGACAGAAAATATGTTAGCATAGTTTATGAATAAGTCTCCATATTGTGAAATAATAAATAAATGTGTAATTCTTTATACAATTTTAATATTAAACCATTTCATATATGGTAATCATTATGACCCATCTAAAATATTAAAATTCAATAATTTAAAAGAAGATCACAAAATTTCAAAAATAGAAATATCATTAATCCTCCAAAATACATGAAATACTTATTAATTGTCACATAGTAAACAAGTGAATACTTTCATCATGTATTATTTTGAATCTGGAATTAGCATATAACCTCAAATAAACATATATGAATTTTCATTCCTCGAGTAAAATCACATATTATTGAATATATTTCATAAATCCAAAAATGGTGTAAACTCTATCTATTATAAAATAAGCTAATAGTAAAACATATCCTTTATTAATTATGATGTAATCAATAATATTTTATTTATTGATCCATATCAACTATCTCTTTATCCAAACTAAACCCCATTTTCTCAATATATTGATCATATTTATGATTACCTTTCTATATTAAAAATATCAAATTTCCGTTGAATAACTCTTCTATTTCACCAGCATAGTTCAATATATTTTTTCAAATACTTAACAATGTACTTATACATTTCTGTAATTATATGTTTGATGATTTATATAACATTTTACTTGAATTCAAATACATAAATACGAAATTATAACTCAAACCATTGACTATAAACAATCATTTAATTCCTTAATACCTCTCTCCTTTAAAATGTCATTTGTAGTCTCATCATCATCAGCAGTATGACATACACTCACAAAAAAATCTGATTTTATTTTTGGTATTTCTCCTTAGGAAATATGTTTTCATAATTACCATACATTATAGTTATAAAGAATTAAAAATTTGATGGAATCTTAATGAGATAATTATTCTGAATCATTTTTTTACTGAAATATTTAAATTTAAAATTTTAGTTAATTTCTTTGTTTCCTTCATTTCAATTATAAAAAAAACTTATCATTCCTTATAAACATACACATCAGTTTTTCTTCCAAAATTTTCAACACATAGGAATCTATATAATTTTTTCTTCATGGCCTATATAACCCACACTCTTAGTGAACACTTTCAGTCTCTTCCTTTTTGAGTCTGAGCGTTTTTTATTATACTAATTGATAATTGTGTTCTATGAAAACTAATTAAGTGTAATAAAAAAACTATAGTCTAGTCATTGTCTGAATTGCATGATCATATTCAATATTTCTTTCACATTCATTTTAACTTAGATCCTTCTGGTTCACAATATTTTCTAAAACCAAACTCTATTGTGTGAGAAAAACTAATCATAGCAGGGACCAATATAATAATGAAAATCAATTATAATATGTATAATGTGTGACATATTATTATTATTAAATGACATATAAGGCTCAACCTATGTCATTCATATTCTTAATCTAATTAAATCCTTTATGATGAACCATAAAGAGTTTTTAAATTTGAAAATAATATCAACTATGAGTGTCAAATCAGGTGTGCAGTAAAGCCCATTATTGTGCACTAGTTCCCAAATGAGTCTAGATTAATACAGTGTATCGAGGTTTTTTAAAACTGTGTACATATATTGTAGATCCACATTCACTTTTATTATCCAAAAAAGAAGTATTTCAATACACTCACTCCAACCTTTAACAAAATTTCATGTAATATTCTTATACATGGACAATAACATAGTATTATTCTAATAAATTTCATTAGGGGTATCACTAAGGTTTTCTAAAACTAGTTTCCAATGGTTAAATAATCCTTTAATTTAATACCAACTATAGAGACACTGTCATTTTGTAAATAGGTATTTAAACTTTTTTTCACGAATATTAAATAAATTTTAAAACACATTTATGTGGACTATAATATTTGATTTTATTTATAAATATAGCCTCCCATAAATATCTACCCCTTTGTATTCCTATTTAAAAATTTTCTTTTTAATATGGATAACAGAAACATTATAATGGGTGAGCTCAAATTCTTATCAATGGTAAATAATAGAGATATGTAAGCATAACCTGAGAATAAGGGTATGGGAATATGAGCATAACATTTTGAAATCATACCCTACATATAAAACATAATAATATTGAATCATGTAATAAATATTGGATGTTTATAATAGTTGAATCCCAAGGAAATAAATGAACATGCAGTACAAGACCATAACATTTCATAATATATATATATTTCAAAAAAAACGTAATAATAGAAAATAATTTCATTTGTGTTTAAGGATCATTTCCAAGACATATAATGGAACTCCCTAGAATTCTATATATCCTGGGAGGGAGACAAAACTATCCCTAGTGGTAGTCCATTCATCCCAGTGGAATGGGTTCACTACCCAAACCATCATAGTGTTCATGGTTTACTCCAAATACAATCATAGTTGACAAAGTCCCTTCCAAAACTAGTATCACCCCCATTCCACCCCTATATTACTGATCTAGGTGCACTTAAAATTTTATTAATGTCTATATAATGTGATATAAATCATTCCCCAATTCATTGGATTTGTAAATAAGCCTCACAGATTTTTCTTATAACATTTCTATCGTCATTAGTTATAACTTAACCAACATCCATGGTTATAACATAACCACTATCACATAATAGAAAATATACTTATATCTCCAAAAATATAATGAAATATTAATCCAAAAAAGTCAATTAAATGAAGCGGGTTTCATAAAAATATCAATATAACCTAACCTATATAAATAAGGCATGTTTCAAAATCATTTTATCATTTCCTCACAGCATAACCCATGAAAACAATATGGTTTCAGAATAGTTATACCATTTTATAACTCTTGGATGAAAACATGTTCCATAAACATCTATTCAAAATAATCACCAACCATTCAGAGAAATAATAAGAACGGTATCCTTGGTTCATATTCCCAATAAAGCATAAATTATAGAAAAGTATCTTATCATATATGGAGAAGAATTTGGAAAGATAACATGGAAATTATCTAAAATAAAATATCCCATTATTAGAAATCACTTTTCAAAACATAAATCCTTTTCAAAATCCATTCATTTGAAAATAAATCTGTAATAAAATAATTGGAAATCCATTTAAAACATTTCGTGAGAAAAATATATTTCCCATTTTGAACAAAATATTTCTTAAAACATTTAAAATTTTTAAAATAATTTTATTTGAAAATAAAATTAATAAAATATAGAATTTTCGTCAAATATATATTTGGTCATGAATTTGATAAATTATATTCTTAATTTAAATTTTAAAAATAACATTCCTTTCACATTTTTGGTAAAATCCCAACATGAATTTTTTGGAAAAACATCTTAATATTCAATTGATTTTTTAAACGTATAATTTGGGATAAAATGACTTTTAAAATTCAGAATATAATAATAAGATTTTTCAGCAAACAGAATTTTTAGACATGGTTTGGGAAGAAAAACTATTCTCGACTGAACATATAATTTTTGTAATATTTTCTTAAAAAACCTTTTATAAAATATTTTATTTAAAAAAGAGATGAAAATTGGTTAAATTACCTAAAAATATCATATATAGCCAAAGGAAATTAAAATTTATTTGAATTATTCAGAGGTAGATCATTATATTTCAATATTGGAGACATGTTCATAATTAATCCCAGTAAATGATGAGATTGTAACACAAAATCTTTACCACTTTGGTAATATTGAATCAAAATACCCCTGGAAGAATAAATAAATGAAATAGTAAATATAATTAGTATTAATAAATTCATGATATTACATGTCAACAGGTTTTTATATAAATCTCAACAAATAATATAGGTCCATAACATAACATAGTCTTCAAAGAAGGAAAATAGAGGTGAAATCCCTTACTGGTTTGTTAATTTTTGAACTGTGAACACCAAGAAAGGTAAATCCTAAAATGGATATGTAATCCCCAATATTTTTTAATTGAATAATCACAATAAATATTATTGGTTATCATATACACCACATAAAATAAATAAGTGGTTAATAAGACATGTGTCTCATAGAAGTAAAAGTGGGGACGTAAATTCCTTACCTTAAGTCTTTAATTTCATTGTCCACATTCAAAGCACATTTATAATAAATATAAATTTATTTTATATATATTAAAGATACATAGTCATATAAATTATTCCTTATATAGTTTTTATGACCTTATATTAATCATTTTTTAATAATTCTTATTTCAAAGCTCGTTTAGGGAAGTTATGGCTTTGTTTTTCACATACATTTTATCTTTTTAATTTTTAAACCTCATAATTTGATCAATTTTTTCCACATAAAAAATTAAATACCTTAGATAAATATTTAATATATTTACTATATATTTATTTATAATAATATATACAATTTAGTGATTATAAATGTAATACACCATTCAAGAAGACGGTAGGTCGTACGTACGCATTAATGATATTTCCTTTTTCTTATCGAATTAAAAAAAATTAAAAAAAAGTGATATATATTATCACTAAATATTATTTTTTATGTCTTATAAATAACATATTTTTTAAAATACTTATTTAATACATTCCATGTAAAACTTTTACGAACAACATCTCTTCATGAGGCAATACTTCGTTGTACACATGAGCGATGTTATCGAAACCCCATAAAATGAAAACTATATGGGTATCTCTAAAATAATTATTTAAGAATAATAATAAATATATAAATATGATATATATCATATATATATGTAAACAATATAAAAAATTATTTCCATCCTAAAGATGTGGTAATGGAGAAATGAATGACAACAGTTCATGACGTGATAGTTTGTAGTACACACAAATGATGATTTCGTAACCCATTTGATGGAAGTGGATATAGTTTTAGGTCAGTCCCATAACATGGAAACATATTATTATATGGAATATAATGTGTTTGATATATAATAATTATATAATATTAATTCATGTAGGAGGAGGAATAAATAAAATAGAAGCACTAATTGATGAATGTTATCTCATCTTCATGTATCCTTCTTAGGTTTTCAATAAAAGAATTACTGGGTGGAGTAATATGCAAACTATGGATTACAGGATTCAGGGATAGAATATGGGATGTGAATTTGTTAGTTCTTGGATGAACCAAATGTTTTTTTTGTGTGAAAAATAGAGGATAGGGGGTGGTGTTTTATTAGTGGGATAGAAGTTACACTTGGTATTTTTGAAAATACTTGAGTTAACCCACATTTTCACATGTAAAAAAGGGTCCAAAATGGTCAATTACAAACCTTATAGGTTTAAAGGTCAATATATTGGAATCAAAAAGTTTTTTGAAAAGTTTATAGGTCACTATTACCCCTATCTTTTTTGTTTATACCCCAGTAAACTCATTTTACCTTAACCGTGGTAGTTAATTTTTTATTACATTAACAATTAATTTTAGGGAATTTATTCCCAATATCATAAAATATAAATTTGTAATATTAAAAACATATAATCATTTTTTGGAAATTCCACATACATAATTAGAAAAATCAAATTTAAAATGAATCTGGAAAACTCTATGAAAAGGGGGTTTTAAAGAGAAAATGTTCAAATGTATAAATTTTTTTATATATAAATACATAATAAAAATTATTATAATGATATAAATTGTATTAATTATTGTGAAATTAAACTATTTTAACATTAAAATTAATTTAAAATATAATATTACTATATAAATAGATTAAACAAAATGACTGTTTTCAATTAAAATTTAGTATATTTCACTATTCATCAAAATATGACACTTCTTAGAAAAAATAAAAACGACACCCTGATATAATTTTTACATTATTATTTAGAGAATATATTTTTATAAATTAAATTTTATAAAAGATTCAAAATATATAATCTTAAATTAACCAAGCTGATACGAAGAAAAAAGATGTTTTCAAGAAGTTTATTTTTAAAGCACGAATTGAATTTATATTAAATCAATGTCTATCAATAATCATCAAATGAATAAAAAATATAATTTTTTATTTTTAATATATACATTTAATTTATTACATCCCTCATTAGGTTTTTTTAACAAATTAAAATGGAGAAAAATTCTTCACTTTAAACCGGTTTTCAGAAAAAACCCTCTTTAAAACCCTAAAATAAACATATAATAAAATATAATATAATGTTGATTCAAAAGAACATAAGAGGATTAAAAATTAATAACTAATAATTATGTTACATTAAAACAAAATTAAGTATTTAAATTAAAAAATTTATTGAAAATAATTGATTGTTTTACAAAAGTCGTTATTTTTAACTATTCATTGAAATATAATTATTTTATGAAAAAAAAATCCCAAAACATAACCATAATATAATGTCTGTATGATGATTTCAAAAATGATCTTCATTTTATCAAATAAATTTTATAAAATTCTATAAATTAATTATAACATGTTCTTATAAAAATTAAAATAAATTAATTGTGAAGAAAGCATAATATTGATTAATATAATAACATTACTAGAAATTTATTGATAATTAAATAAGAATTTAGAATAAATTTTAATTGAGAAAGAATAATATATATATCATAAAATAGTTCATACTATTCACAAACATATTTTTAGTGAATATTTTATTGTTTTCATATTTAAAATAATATTATTTCATGATTCTATAAGGCATGGTGTCACTTTCCATGCATTATATCACTATTTTATGTAATAAAAAATAACCATTTAGTTGTGTATAACACAATCTATACATATAATAATTTGTAACAAAAGCAATAATCATAGTTTCCTGTAATGAAAAATATTGAAATGATTTTATTTTATTCAAAAATAAAAATCTCAAATTATTTTTGTTTTACATTTTACCCTCTTAATAATAATTTCACCTAGAAAATTTTTCTTCATAATAAAAGGTCTTACATTTGAAAATTCATTCATAAAAACACAAAACATAAAAATTAATAATAAATCTCTCTTTAAAATGGACTGTTAGAAACATGACGGGTACCTAAATTAACATATATCTTGTTTTCCACATATGATAACATAATTCGGAAGTAAATATTTGGACAGGGAATAAAAACTTAAATAATTTCTGAGGGTTATTTAGATCAATAGAAATAAGAAAGTGGGTTCTCTATAGAATGTTAACAACCACAAAAAAATTTAAACCAATGGGGCTTTAAAAAGTCATTTCTATCATCAAAAATGATTACAACATGATAAAAGTTTATTCCAAAATTGATTTCTGAAAATTCAATACATTCACAAGAAGATATACTATCTAGATTTCATTCTATTTTATAAGCACAATCTCACCCTTAGGTTGTTCCTCAATTAATTTTCACTTATTATCTTACTCCAATAAATGAAGGTGGATTTTTTATGCTTGAATCACTAATAGGACATGATATTTAGAAATATAATGATATGTAATTCTTTATATTATTACTAATAACCAAAAAATAATAATTAGTACAAATTAAGAATAGATATTCTTATGGTGTCATAACACATTAATATCAGAAGCCTTGTCCAATGATCATCATAAAACATTTCATAAATTGATGGAGTTTTGATCCTTCCAAAATATTAAAAGCATATATTTTTGAAATATAGTCACTAAATATTCCAAATGAACTTAGAATTAATTATCCAAACGGCGTGAAATATTTTTTATTTTTCACCTACCAAAAATGTGAATACTATCATTGTGTATTCTATTAAAATAAGAATTATCATAGTTCTTAAATGAAAACATGCATGCATTCTAATTCAATGAATAAAACCACATAATATTGAATATATTACAGTGATCCTCTAATGTATTAAACTCTATTGGTGATAACAAGATCCACATTTTTATCAAATTATTTATTTCTTCTTATGCTATCAATAATATCTAATTTACTTTATCCCTTCAAATTTTCTCTTTATCCAAACTAAACACTACTTTCTCAACATTAGGAACATACTAAGAGTCACCTTACCTTAATAAAAATATCACATTTCCATTGACTAAATCTTCAATTTAATTAGTATAATTCAATATATTCATTAAATTCCATAAGAAAAACTTATACTAAACAATAAATTTATATTTCATGATTCATATAAAATAATATATTAATTTAAATGCATAAATACCCATTCTTTCTATACCCATTTAATATTCCAAATCATCTCTTTTCATAATACCTCATTCCTTTCATATATCATTATAGTCACTTTATCATCAGGAATATAAATAGTACTTGTATATCCTTTCTGATTTTATCTCATTATATTTCCCCTTAGGACACTGATTTACATGATTCAGATGCATTACACATTTTATGAATTCAATTTTCAATGATATATTATCAAGTCCATTGTTCTGATCTAATATTTTAACCAAAATTTTCATTTCCCATTTCAGTCACTTGCATTATGTGATACATTTCGAAAGTCAAAATATCTTATTTTTCCTCAAAGACATCAACTTGGGTGTTTTTAACACATTCTCGAAACATAGAAAACTGATTCTTCTTTCTTCAATAACCATATCTACCTGAACTCATAGTGAACTCCTTCTATATATTATTTTGTGATTATGATATTTAGTCAAGGAAAAAGTTATAAATAATTATCTATGATAGTTGGTTAGGAATAATCAGAAAATCCTTTACCCTGGTCCTCATCTGATTTGGCTGCACCTCCAAAAATTGGCCATCACGTTCAAGGTTAACCTAGTTATTTCTTGTTCCCTCCATTGACTAAAACAAATGTGTATAGTATGAGCAAAACCAATCATAATGGGAATCCAAAAAATTATTAAATTAACTTATAGGATATTGAAATCATGATACCATATTGTTAATTCATTACACCATTTGTTTATCCAATCTCATTCATAGTAAAAATCTATTTTAATAATTCATGATGGTACATAAAAAATTTGTGAATATCAAAATCATATCCCATGGGAGTGTAAAACCCGGTTTGCACCAAGGTCCATTTCCATTCACTAAATCATGTTTGAGACTATATGAATATGTTGTTTTGGGGTTATTACAACTAGGTACATATATTCCAGAACCAAATCCACTAATAGTTCCTAGAGAAAGTTGTATTTCTAGGAATGAAATCGCCTCTCCTTTACCAAAATTCTAGGACATTTTCCTATAATTTGGATTGTCCTTAGAATTTTGAATATACATGTCCTTATTGATATAACTAAGGTTTTAGAATCACTATATTCAATGGTTAACTAATCCTTTCATATGATACAAACTAGAGATTCCATGGGTTTTCAAACATATGTATTACATATTTTAAGATGAATATTTACTACATTATGGTAATAAATTCTTGAGGAATGTAATAGTTTAATTCATTTGGAAAAATAAAACACAATCTTATTAATTCATGTAATATCTTCAATGTTTCAAATAAAGATCATCCCCTTTTTACTCCAATATAAAACCATTCATAATAACTTTTGGAAATGAAAAATAAATAATAGTGAGCATAAGTTCATAGTAAGGTAAATAATGGAGATATGTAAACATAACAGGAGCATAAGGGTATAAGAACATAAGAATAATTTTTGAAAATCATAATTAAAATATCATAGATCATAATAATGAATCATGGGATAAATATTTTTATTCAATAACTGATTATTATTAAGGAAATAAAAGATCATGATCCATGAATGGAAAATATTGTCCTAAGACATAGATTTGTGACAAAAAAATAATCTTAGAAAATTATTTCCTTAGTAATCAAAGACCATTATCCAAACTTATATGTGTACTCTATACAATTATACACATATTGGGTGGGACACACCACTATCTCCAGTGGAATAAATTTCTTCATAGTGGAATGGTTTCACTCCCTATACCATTATAGTATTCAAGGTTCACTCACAAAACTGTAACAGCATAAAATTCCCTTATTAAACTGGGCACAATCCCCATTACAGACCTGTCTTACCGAACTTTATTCACTCCCCATTCCTATCCTACATATATCATAAATTATTAATATTTACCCAATGAATTGAAGGGAGATGTAGTTGACACACACCTTTAGTTATAACGTAACCATTATCATTGGTTGTAATATAATAGTTTTCCTTGATTATAACATAACCTATATCACTTAATTAAAATCATACATATGTGTTCTGCATGATTATATAAACATTCAACATATCATTACTAATGAATTGAAAAGGGACTCACAAACATGTCATCATATTATAGCTAGTGAAAAATTTGCAGGTTTCATAATCCTTAAATAAATTCATCATATAATAAACCATAAATATCATCATGTTTCATTAATGTTCAATCATTGTATAACCCCTGGATGAAAAAATGAGTCAAAAATATCTTTTTATAATCAATATAAACCATTAATAGAAATAATTTGAATTGTTTCCTTAGTTAATATTCCTATCAATTCATAAATTATATCGAAATATTTCATCTTTGATGGAGAATGATTTTAAATGATCACTTGGTACATTTCTTAAGTAAAGTAAAAAATTGTTGATTTTTTTTAAAACATTAAACTCTTTCAAAATAATTTTCATTTAAAATAAAAATCTAAACATTTAAATGAGTCTCTGAATATCCATTTAAAACATTTTTAAAAGGAAATATACTTTCCATGTTGAAAACCCAATTGTGAAGACAAAAACCATTTTAGAAAACCTTTTATTTGACAACAACATCGAAAATATATAATTTATGCATTGAAGCAATTAATTGTCCTAATGTTAGAAAAAAAATTTCTTCATGTACATGTTAAAACTAAGATTCCATTCATATTTGCAGTAAAATCAAGTCAGTAATTGTGTAGAAAATGACAAGAGAATTCCATTCCAAAAATTTTGAAAAAATTAAAATTTTGGAAAAAATTTCATTAAGGAATAAAAAATTATTAATAAAAATGTTTCAAAACATTTTTAGAAAACATGGTTTTAGAAGAAAGAACATTTATTAATGGAGAGATAAATAAGGAATTATTTTCATAAAAATATTTAACTAGTAAATTTATGTACCAGATAAGGGAATAAAGATACCATTTCTGTGGGTTATCATGAATAACAATAGTATAGGAAAATTCATGATATTTATTTAGTGGTAGATAAAGATAATTGAAATGTGGAGACTTAATCATAAACAATACTCATAAATGATGAGATTGAAACATAAAATATTTACCACTTTAGTAACATTGAATCATAAGATACACGATGGAATAACATAAAATGATACATAAAATATATTAAGGAAGAATAATTTATGATATTAAATGTCAAAGGTGTTGTACATATGGATTGCAAATAAATATAGGTGAATAACATAACATACGCCTCAATGAATGAAAATTTATACGAATATCCCTTACTGATTTGTTAATATATTGAAATGAAAACCTCATTAAATAGTGATACTCAAATGGGGATGTAAAATCCTATTTTTTGGAAGATTCATAATATACATTCTTGGGTAGTATGTAACACTAGGGGATTTTTTAGATTGTATATTCTTAAATATATTCAATTTATTTGACCGCTTATTAACTTAAACAAACTATGATATACTATTAAATATTAACATGACCATTATTAATAAAAATATGGTCATTAAAATAATACCCTCAAATATGAAAGTATAAATAAAAAGTTGGTATCTCACAAATTGGAATATGATATATTTATATATTGGAATAAGTAAATAAATATTGTAAAAATGATTAATTATGTGTTCGTATTTTTTGTGAGATACACATTTTTATTTACAATTTTATAATTATAATAATAATTTAAGAGACAATTTATTTTAATAACATTCATCCATTATTTAATAATTTATTTTATTTATAAGATAATTTTATGATATCATAATTATTTTTCTAAACTGTCGTAAAATCGTTAATAATATTAATATCTGATTTTTTAATAAATGATGTTTGTATTTAAAAATTAAACATTTAATTTATAATTTTTTTTATAAAAAGTATTTCATTATTGAAATTTAAATGTCTATAATTGTTAAGGGTTAATTTTTGGGGTTTCTTTAAAATAGATGAATTTTCGATGAATATTGAAATATTTTAATTTATAGTATTTAAAATTATAAGTTAAATATATAAATTTTTGTGTCATTGTTGATGTAAGATCCCATTAATTCAAACTCATATGCACTAAAAACTATACATATTCCTAAGAATCACCACTATTGATAGTCTTGAGAAAAAATAATAAACTAATGAACAAAAGAAAAACACACCCCACTCCTCCCATATAAATATCACCCCTCACCACCCCTTCTGATCACACCTTCTACACCATGATGCTCTCCTAAATTCTTCCCAGTTACCTTACCCAGCCTCTTCCCATTACCCAAGAGCATGTGGTCTTACCGAAATAAAAAATCAATGTTTCTTAAAGAGGTTCTCATGGAGACGATATTCAAGAGGTATAATCCTCTTTTATTTTAGTTTCATTTATTTTCATATCCAATTCCAGCCTCCATTATCAAAATAGCAATGATAACTCCAGTATCATATGTATACTATAATGTTATTTTTTTAATGTAATATTTTTCAACAAATATCTTCTTGCTTCATTTTATTCCGAAAAAGAAAATATAATCTTTGATGTCTCAATTCCCAATTTTCATCGATGGTGAGTTTTAATTTTCTATTCCGAACTTGAAGGATATTTATACAACTATTATTATGTTTAAATAAAATTGTAGGATACATATTATAGATTATATCATGTTCTGAAAGAAATATATAAATATAATATTAAATATAATTAAAAAAGATCTTGATGGTGGTAAAAATAGAAAAAGTAAATTAAAATATTTTCATCGACATTTTATCCATTAAATCATCCTAATACCTTATAAATTAATTATATAAGAGACCATTTAAACTTTTGTATGTTCACTAAAGTTAAATAATTTCACATCTGGTGATTTTCTTCCATTTTAAATGATGTTCCATAATTAAATATAAGGGAACCGACTATAAACCCTTGAAATGAGCGCACCCATATAAACTAAATTAAACATTATAACTCGTCATAATGACCATAAATAAACATAATAAAATTTTAATAGATTAAATATATGTTATAGAGTATATTAATTATATAAATAATTAATATTATTTCATTATACATCAAATTATTTACAATTTCAGAATGTTTTCATACATAAGGCAAGGGTTTTAATCTCACATTAATTTCTCTGGGACATATGTCATATTCCTCATCTATTTCCTTTGTTTACTACCCCTATTCTTTATAATCATAAATAATTAAATATTTCATTAAATATATATAGTTTTCTAATCGATGATATGATTATTTTCTATGGCATATAACATTTCTTATATAGTGTTTTACTTTAATCTTATTTTAACTTTGTAAATATTGATAATTTTATATCGTATACTCCATATAGATATTTTAATAAGGCATATTGTTCATAAATTAAATCTATGTATGAATAATTATTTTTACATGATTTGATGGGTTGGAAAAATCATTATATATCCTCTCATTGCATCCAAGGGTATCATGAGACAATATAGATAACGAAATCCCAAACATATATATTTCCAAGAAGAGTCAGATAGGTTTGTACCCACATACTTAAACCATCTTTTGAAATTTCAAATCCATAATGGTTCATGTGTTAGATAAATGATGTCCAATAATTGACAATTTCCATCATTCAGTATTCAATTGTTACAATAAATGATATTATAACTATGACAAAATTTGTGGATGTATTGTAATTCTCAATTAAATTATTAAATGGATTATTTTTTTAGTAATTTACCATGTCATATTGAATATGTTTAACTTATTATTGATTCATTTTTCTAATTTATTTAAACCATATTGAGAATTTTATCTCATAATTTTATTTATTTTTCATCCCTAGGTTATGATGATGAAATCTTTGATTATGTTTCAAGGAAGTTATTTATTTTAATTTGTTATTTTCTATATTTAATTACCATTGTATGTATCTACTTATTAAAGACAACTAAACTGACTGATCCTTGGTGATGTGATATCATGTATCTATGCCATTGTAATAAAATATCTACCACCTCTAGGATAGTGAGGTCAAGGTTGTTACATTGTATATATACCACAGAAAATAAATAGGTTTGGAATATGACATGTGTCTCATGAAAGTGAAAGGTGAGATGAAAATCCATTACCTTGAGTCATGAATTCCTTCACAAATAGTTTATCCTCATATATAATAAATATATATTTATTATACACAATTAAATTATTTATACTCATATATATCATACAATAAAATATTTTCTTATGTATTTTTTTGACATGTTTGGTAACAATTCCATTTTAAAATCATGTTTTGGGCAATAACTAATTTATTTTTTGCGTATGTTATAACATGTTTCTTCTCATTACTATTTCCTTGATAATGGTTTCATAATATCCAGAATGTGAACCAAAATATAAATATCATGTATAGTGTGTATATATTTATTTTTATTTATGCATAAAATTTAGCCATATGAAATGAAATACACTGTTCGTGGAGATAGTATGGAATATGTTTGCAATAAATCTATTTCCACTTTCTTGTCGAATTTATTAAAATAAAATTAAGTGATATATATTATCATTCCAAAAAAAAATTGAAATATATATGAAATATTTTAGTTTAAACCATTTTTAATACCATCCTTGTATGGCATGAACAAATCACATCGCTTTGTGATGTTGTCGATAATTATACACTCAAATGACATTATCAAGAAATTAGTTTTGTGGGCTATATATACACCTCTAGAATAAATATATGTTCATAACAAAACATATGCCTCCAAGAAGAAAAATTAGGTGAAACATGCCTTATCATTTGTTAAATTTTTCAACAATAAACCCCATGAAATTTAAGTTATAAAATGGATATTTAAACCCAAATTTTTTTTAATTTAATAATAATAATAAGAATTAATTAGAAGAATATACGCCACATAAAAATAGGTTGTGAATATCTTATGTGTCTCATAGAAGTAGAAAAGATATATAGTAATCACTAACCTTAAGTCTTGAATTCCTTCATAAAATTTTGAACCAAATTTATAATATATATAACTTTAATAAAAATATATTATAGAATAATAATCATACATATTATAAAATATATTATGTTATTACAAACATCTATTTATTTTTTATTAACTATTCTACATTAAAATAATGTTTCAAGAACTAACTACTTTGTTGTTCACATATGAATCAACATATTATTTCACAGAACTCTTATTTGAATCATGGTTTTATAATATCAATATTATAGAACATTATATATTTATTAAATATATATTAATTATGTATGTATTTATATCATTCTTTTCAATTTAGTGATGAGATATGAAATGCATCATTTATCGAGATAGTAGGACTTATATACGCATGACTCTTACTTCCATTTTCTTATCAGATTGAAATAATGATATGTCAGTGATATATATTAATTAATGACAACAATTTGCAAGGAGGTAGTCTTCCGTACACACGAACAATGATTTCATAACACATTTTATGAATGTGGATATGGTAATAGGTCATGCCCATAACATAAAAAAAAATTCAATAAGTAATATAATTTGGATGTTATATAACTATTATATAATATTAATTTATGTAAGTGGAGGAAGAAATAAAATAAAAATGTTTTTTGATGAACACCACCACTACTTCAAGTATCGTCCATATGATTGCACTAAAATAATTCATAGGATGTATTTGCATCCCGAATAAGGATTGTAGATAAGGTAAGGTAATTTGGGGTTTTATTTTTCTAGTTATTGGATGAAACAAAAGGTGTTGATGGTGTGAAGAACAAAGGAAAGGGTTGGTCTATTATAAGATGGGGAGATGATACACTTGGTTTTTTTTGTAGTGAATTGAGTTCTCCAACGTTTTATATTTGTCACATATATCAAAAATGGAACATTAAATAAATTTATAGGTTTAATGGTTGAAATATTTCTAGACTATTGTTTTTATAAAATTTTATATGTCATTTTTCTAAGATATTTTTATTTCAACACCCTTGTAAACTAATTTTCACCTTAACTGTGGTAATAAATGTTTACTACATTCAAAATTATTTTTGTAAAAAATTTAGTTGAACATAATAGATAATATAAATTATTATTATTCCACATGTAGAATACATTTTTCAATATTACTCTTATATAAATTTAAAAATAAGTTTTATAATAAATCTCGCAGACATAAAAAGAAAACATGTTTTAAATAGAAAATGATAAAACAATTAACAATGTTTTTATGCCGACATATATAATGAAATTTATTACAGTGAATAAAATTGGATTAATGTATTTATAATTGATCTATTTTTTCAAAAAAGTAAATTTTTAATATAATTCACCCAAATAAATAAATTAATGAAAATCTATTTTTGAATTAATATTCTGTATTTCTCATTATTCATCAAAAAATGAAACATTTCATGAAAAAACACAAGAAATCACATTAAGATAATTTTTAAACAATTATTTCAAATATATAGTTTTTATTTAAACTAATATTATAAATGTATCAAAAATTAAATTTAATACAAAACCCATAGATGCGATGAATAACTGGGTTTTCAAGAATAATATTTTTCTAGTATAAGATGATTTTATATTAACTCTATGTCTAAAAATAATCATTTTATAAATTAAAAGTAAATTTTATTGATATATATTATATAAATTTTATTTTAAATGTTATTTTTTATGTATTATTTGAATTTACTAAAATGGAGAAACATTATGCACATTAACAAAATTCAATAATCCCCTCTCTTTAATAGTAAAATAAACTTATACTAAAATCCATTATTATGTTGATTAAAATTAATAAAGTGTACTAAATATACTAAATAATTATTATTTTCATTTAAAACATATTGGGTCATTTAATTTACATAATTAATTAAAATTAAATGATAGTTTTAAAAATGTCGTTATTTTTCACTATTAACATAAAAATCATTATATGTCATAATATACCAAAAATTTCCTCATAACATAAATATGATATTATGATATAAAAAATTAATTCCATTTTATCAGATAAAGTTTATACAATCTCTCTAAATAAATTATAATATTTTCAAAAAAAATGGAATAAAATTCATTTTGGAAGATGTTATATTTTTTATGAATATGATTACATGACTAAAAATTCATTGATTATTTACTATGAATTTATAGTAAAATTTATATTTAGTAGAAAATTTATTTTTATATTTCATAAAGAATTTTATACAATTCATAACAAAATATTTAACAGATAGGTAGAAATGGTCATATTTAAAATCAAGATATTTAACAGATTATTGAAGCTCAGTATCACATGTCATTCACACAATAAGTGATATGTCTAAAACAAAATAAACATTATTTTTCTTGTAACAATAACTAAACTCATAATTATCTGTAAAATAGAAAAATCACTATTTTATATAATGAAAAATATCAAAAATTTAAAATTCAATTCACAAAATCACAAAATATGGTGGTGTTACCTTCTATACCATTAAAATGAATTTATCCCTTAAAATATATTTTGATAATCAACGGTTTGACATTTGAAAATTCCATTTTAGAACCCCACATTTTACAAATGAATAACAAAACTCACCTTAAAAAGGAATGTTTGGAAATGTAACATTTTCTATATGTAACTTGTAACATGGTTTGGAAATACGAGAACATATGTGGGAAGTGGATATTCGAACAAGGGAGAAAAAATGTAAATAATTATTGAGAGTGATAGAGATCATGAATCCCCTGAAATCTGGTGATCTAGAGAAACATAAAAAACACTAAACCATAAACCTATGTGGCATGAAAGAGATTATTTATATCATCAGGAATTATGAAAATTGAAAAAAAAATTAATTCTTAGATCCTTTTATTATTGTTGAAAAAATTTACCAAGAAGATATAAATAGATGTTTTTGTTCCATTTCATATGCACAACGTCACCCTTGGGTTGTTCCTTGATCACTTTCCACCTCATCACTTACTCTAATAAATAATGGCGGATTTGTTATTCTAGAATCTCTAACAGATCATAAGATTGATGAATTGAATGATAAATCAATAAATCATTTTGTCTATATTTATTTTTAATGATATCAAATTTGTTAGCATAGTTTATGAATAAGTCTCCATATGGTGAAATAATACATAAACATATAGTTCATTATACAATGTTCATCCTAAACCATTTCATAGATGGTAATCCTTTTGACCCATCTAAAAGATTAAAATTTAATACTTTAAAAGAAGAATGCTAAATTTCCATAATATATATATCATTAATCCTACAAACAACATTAAATACTTATTAATTGTATCATACTAAACATGTGAATACCTTTATCATGTATTATCTTGAATCTGGAATTACTATATTCCCACAATAAAAACATATATAATTTTTCATTCCTTGAGTAATATCATATATTATTGAATATATTTCATAAATCCAAAAATGGTCGAAACTCCATCTATGATAAAATAAGCCAATTTTTCAACATATCCTTTATTAATTCTGAAGCCGTAAACAATATTTTATTTAATTATCCATATCAACTATCTCTTTATCTAATCTAAATCCTATTTTCTCAAAATATAGATCATCTTTTTGGTTACCTTTCTATAATAAAAATATCACTTTTCAATTGAATCACCCTTATAGTCCATCAGAACAAATGAATATATTCTTTCAAATACTTAACAATGAACTTATACTTAGTAGTAATTATATGTTTGATGATTTATATAAAAAAGTCCTTGAATTCCAATACATAAATAAAAAATTCATTCACAAACCAGGGACTATGAACAATAATCGGATTCCTCAATACCTCTCTCATTTAATATATCATTTGATGTCTCTTCGTCATTAGTAGTCTGAAAAATAATCACAAAAACAATCTGATATTCATTGTGGTATTTCCCCTTAGGACATCTATTTTCATAATTACCATACATTACAGTTATAAAGAATTAATAATTTCATGGAATCTTAATGAGTACATTATTCGGATTTATTTTTTAATCAAATATTTAAATTTCAAATTATAGTTAATTGATTTGTTTCCTTCATTTCCAATATAAAAACGTCTTCACATTCATTATAGGAATACACTTCTGTTTTTCTTCCAACATTTTAGACACAAAGAAATCTATATAATTTTTTCCCATGGCCTATATAACCCACACTCTTAGTGAACTCTTTCATTCTCTTGCTTTCGGAGTCTGAGAGTTTTTTATTGTAAAAATTATTAATTGTAACTCCCCGTCCCCAGTTACCCAGAGTTGGTGAATTATTTTAATAAATTGGCATGATTACATGGAATCAAATCTCGAAGGACCTGTCATTTTAGTTGTCTTGTAAAACAGATTACATAAATAAACATTACATTACACTTTCTAACATACGACATAGTGTAAATAATCATTTGATAATGCCATTGTTCCCTTAGCTTAACCTTTCATTTCAATCATAAAACACTTCTTGGGATCCTGGGAAGAATAAAACATAAGAAATGAGAGAGCTGAAATGCTCAGTAAGGGTAAATAATATATCCGAAGCTATAATCTATTAAAGCAAGATATATAATAAAAACAAAATCCATTTAAACATAATCTTGATCATAATATGGAAAAAAAATCAAACATTACCATATAAACATGCACATGGATATTAAACTAGTCGAATAATCACATGTAATAACTAATTTCATAATGAGTTAATGCATAATGCTAGACTTTCATAACCACAAAGTCAAGGCCTCGTGCCAAGACAAAAAATAATTTTTTTTGCCAAGGCCTTTTTCCAAGACACTAGTTTGTCTCATGAGACCTACCGATGCATTGAGGAGATATAGAGGGCTCCACCCATCATGTACTAACTCCAATGTATTCCACATATTAAATGGATGAAACATATCATAAAGATTCATATTAAAACTAGCATACGAAATGTCAATACTTTATCCATAAACCATAAACGGTATAAAATAAAACATCCACAGTCAAAAATATCATAAAACTTTCAATACAATATGAATGATTTGTATCATAATAAATCAACATCAAACAAGATTAAAATCCATCAATGGATATAGACATAGATTTAAATGATCTGTAAAATGCTATGAGAGAAATACCCCTTTTCATGAAATCATTTAAAACTATCACAATTTATAAAGGAAGTAATTTAAAATAGATTTTTGAATCAAAGGGTGCCATAATACCTTTAAACATTCTAAAGTAATTATCATTTCAAATCATTCATTTCCATATAAATAAATCCTTAAAATCATTTTGAAAACATGGATATTAATTAAAAGGGTTTAGAAAGATAAATCTTTAAAACATTTAAAATGATGATCTAGTTAAATATACCATCCCATAAAAACACAAAATATTCTTTTTGAAAACATTTTTATGATATATGGGTATCGATGATAAGTATGTCCTGGAAAATACTTACAAATGAACAATCTCGGATAATAAGGAGATTGAAGAAATAACCCTTACCTTGCTCTTTTATTTGGTCAAGGGTACATTTAACCTCCTGTATAATGACCATTTTAAGTAATTAAATTATACCAGATCCATATTTATATTTATTATATCATACATTATTCTTTTATGACTTTATACAACCCATTTAATAATGATTTCAATGTTAAATTAACGTTTTGGGTAATAATCGCTTTCTTTATGCTACGTGTTTTAACTTATTGTTCATGATTGTATCATTTAGATCATGATTTAAATACATACATAATATAAAACATGATTTTTATATGATACATATTTAGAATACAAATATATATAATAGATATATATATAAAATGGAAGGCACCGTTTATGGAGACAGTTGGTCGTACTTACGCATAAACGATGTTTTCATATTCACATCGTATTGAACGTAAGTAAGTGAATAAGATATATGTAAGTACATATATATATATCCAGTGTAATTATTATTTCATATATTACATACTTATTAATAATATATATTTTTATAATCATCGTTGAATGGTGAACGTGTAAATTAATCCCATCGCGTCGTGGATACGGTAATCCGTACATACGCATGAGTGGAAATACAATTTATTTAATGATTAAAAGGTGTGTAATTGGATGGTATATTAATTTTACAGAGATATTATAATGTTATATTAATTATTTATATAAATATTACTCATCATTATTTCCGTCTAAATAACATAGTGTTGAATAATAAATTACACCACGGCGTGGTAACGGTAAGTCGTACGTACGCATGTATGGTGACATTATCATTCATAGGATGGATAGAATAATTAAAATGGTTATGAAATTTTTATAATAACATCATAGTGTGTATAAGGTACTGGTGATATTATTTTTTAATGGTAATAACAAAGAAAGAGGAATTGGAAAAAGAAAATAACTTGAAAGAGGTGATGAAATATTTACCTCTTCTTCGGCTTCTTCCTTTTCATTTGATCAAAAGGGCTCCATAGGTTGGATTTATGACTAAATTAAGGCCTCTAGGATGAAGTAATAATAGTTTACAGGGTATTTTGGAAGGGTCTGGTCGTGTAAAAAGGATTTTAAGGGCTGAATTTGAGAGAAGGGTGGTGCCCATTTATAATAAGGGAGAGGGGAACCTTAGAAAAAACATAAAGTATTATATTATAATAAAATAATTTTCGGTTTCTGATGGATCCAAAATGAATTATATAAAGGATAAGTTGGGGATGGGTCTAAAAACACTCAACCAATAGGTGTTAGATAGGTTTGGATCACTACATTAACCTTATCTTGTAGCTTTTACTCTTAGTTAATTAGTTTGACATTTACCATATCTCTTTGTATTTTTATATTATATAGTTAATAAATGACTATACACTTCTAAGAGAACCCCAAGTGGATTATTAATGATACACCTATCATTATAAAATTCATTTGGCCGATCCTTATATATTTAAGAATATTATATCAAATAATAATATAATATTTGTTTTAAAAACTCCTTTATGTCAATTTTGACACTATTTAATAATTGATTTTTCTAATTCCTAACAACTTTATTAATTAAAAATAAATTCATTAAATCAATCCTAACATGTAATATTAACCTAGAAAATTATTTGAATTCTTCAAAAGTATCAAATTACTTTTATTTGGATATATTTAATATCAATTATTTTAATATTTCATTATTAAGGTAATTACAGCTTCATCATTGTGTCATAAATAAATTTAAATATTTAATGTACAAAAATTATATATAAAATATAATTATGTATTAAATACTTTTATCTTTAGAATGACTATTTATAATTGAATTTATATAATGTATAACCCTATATTAAAAATGGTTTATTTATTAAACATTTATTTTAACTTTATTAACTTTTCTTTAAATAAAATAATAATAAATGTCTTAATCAAATATAAGTGGACCTAAAGGATAATATTTTATCCCTAAGGATGTTTTTGGTCGAATTAAACTTATCAAATATAATTAGGACATGCGTTAGGGTAAGAATAATATCATTTTTACCCTTAACTTCCCTATTAACTTTTAACTGTGGTAAATAAAAGTAAAAAAGATACTATTCAACAAAAATTATTTTAATCTTATTAAACCACATTTTAATACCAATATCAACCATGTCTCTCAGATTTTTGAAATTCAACTCATTGAAGCAGTAAAATTATTTTTTATGTGAATTTGAAAAATCTCCTAGGAGGTGGGTCAAAGAGGGTAAAAAGTTAAATAAAATTTCTATATATCTAAAATTAATATAAAATGAATACAATTAATTAAATTAAACATATATAGGTATTTTTTATCTATTTTGACCTAATATAAATATAAATAAAATAAATAATTATTTAAATAAAATGTTGTTTTTAACCAATAACTCAGTGTTTTTAACTATTCATAAAAAATTGAATGATTTCAGAAAAATAGCTAAAATTCCCAATAAGATAATTTTGATATTCTGAATTCCCAAATTAAGACTATTTTAAGAAATTAAAAACATAGAAGTTGCATTTATTAATTTAAAATTAATTCCCATTTTCAAAACCAAAAAGTGGGTTTTTAAAAAGTAAAAACTATCAAAAGATTGACACTTGTTTATGTCCAATTTTACAGTGAAATTACTTCCAATGACCAACATTGGATTAAATAGTAAAAATATAATCTAATTATACTTCCAAACCATTCAAATGTATAATTTAACACTATAAATTATTTTTATTAAAAAATTTGTTTTCAGTTAAAATTTAGTAATTTTCACTACTCACCCAAATATGAAAGTTATCATAAAAACACCAAATATTTATCAAAACTAAATTTTTATGTCCCAATTATAATGAAGGAGTTTATTTTGTCAAATTGAATATATAAAAGTTTCAAATATAATATTTAAAAAGGATTCTCCATTAAAAGGCGGTAAAATTTCATTTTTTAAAAAATACATCTTTTATCTGAAAAAATGAATTTGTTCCTATATTTTCTCTAAGAATAACATTACATGGATTCTAAAATTTTATAGAGTATATAAAATTCAAATTTTAGTTAACACTATTCATAACCCCTTTTTGAATGTCTAGTTTGGTATGTTGTGGTACGCTCAAACTCGGTGTTGTGTGTTGTGCATGTTATTGAATAACTTTGAAAAGATAACGTACTATGAAATCTTGGGGTGTTAAATTCTCCCCTCCTTCATAAAACTGAGTCCTCACAATTTTAAATTGTTCTTCTAAAATAAATGTTTAAAAATAGAAAAATATTTTTCTGAAGAACCCACATCGGAAAAAATGGATTAATGGGGCTCTATTTTAAAATTAAGAAAGGTAAGTATGAGGGTTACTGGAAATAACACATACTAGGGTTACATGTAGGAAAACATGGATATGGAAGAGAAAAATAACCATCATGTTCTGATGGAAAACTATAGAGAATATTATTAGGAGAAAGTAAATGATCTGAAAACCATAAACTTGTGACTGGTTAAACGATATTTGATTCCCCAGTAAGAGATGTAAACGGAAAAAAAATTTATTTTACATTCCATTTCCTAAAGATGAAGAATTTATTTATGAGATTTACTATGAACAGAAAGATATATACTTACTTTTTAAGTATATATTCATCCTTTAATAAATTCCTAACATTAACTCGTCATTTCTCCAAAAGATAATAGAAATAAATAATATTCTATTTATCGCAATCGTATAGGGTTTCAAAAAAATGAATTTATAATTCATCGATCAGACCTTAAAAAAACTACATTATACAAACTATAATATCATTTAAGACAATGGTGGGTGATGCACCCTTTTCTCTCTTTGGTTGTGGGTTCAAGTCGCACGGCCTTGCCGGATGCGACGGGTTGTCGCCCGAACTCAAGGTTTTCCTTTTTATAACAATCCAAAAATAATCTTAATAAATACTTTAACCTTAAGAATATTGTCTAATTTCAAACATAATCCATTCCAACCTTTAGACTTATCCAAAATACTTCTTTCAAAACTGACACTCCAAAATTTATAAAGATATAAAACACAATGAAAATCCCTTTTTCATCGTGATAACAAGTGAATACCATCATCATGTATTCTAATAAAACATGATAACACCATGAATTACCATAAAACCTTATTAGTTACATTAATTCTCCCATATTACTTATAGAATAATAGATATAATCCTTACATCCAAAACTTTTGAATACTCCAACAATGATGAAATAAAAAAACCATTAATCAGTTCCAAGATAGTAAAAATATTCAATATAAGTTTTCGAAATCAACCATCTCTTCTTCCAAATTTACTACCTCAGTGTCAGGACCATATTAAGATTTATCTATCCTCCAACCAAGTATTTTACAATCAATTTTAACTTTCCATTGAGTCACTTTTCATAGTACCATATAATCTTAAATCCTTAACGAAATAGTATTTCAGTACAATCTTTATTTATTTCCATAATTCATATAACTGGTACATCATCGATAAAACACTGAAATGACATAATTCTTTAATAAAAACATAATAACACTAATCATTCCTCTTCATATTTGGTTATATCATAACATGATTATTATCCAATAGCATCATTTGGGGCATACTCTGATGATTTATACATTGATTCATGTAGTGTCCCAACTACATGAAGATGAAGCATTGTACATTTGAAACCATTTTCTTACCCTTACAATCATGTACATGGTGTCCTTTTTCACCACACTTATAACAAACTTTCATTCCCTTCAAGAATTTATCAAGGTGATTATTTCTATAGTTATAAAATAAAGGAAAATCCTTCTTTCCACACTTCCCTTTATCCATATTTCTCTCCTCCATCCTTTTCTTCTCTTTCTTCCCTTCAACTCCATAGGACATAGAGAATTCATTACTTATCTTATTAACTCATGATAATTTTTCTTCATATGATGAGAATACATGGGAGAATATTTCCATTTTAAATGTTGGATTAATAATATGAAAGATATAATCCTTCTTACTCTTTATATCATAAGTATTGTTGGAGTTCTCATTCCTCATATTGGGCGCCATTTCAGAAAAATGGCATACATTAGGTCAGTTTATTAATCAAAATTCATAATTCCAAACTTTTGAAATAACTAACATAAATTGAATAGTATATGGATATAATCCATAATCATAAAACTGTTTTCTTTGAGGATGTATTTACTCCTAAATATTTCATAATGGCTTGTAATGAAAATGAAAATTATCTTAAGCATATCCCTCGTGAGTGTCATAACCAAGAGTGAAACAAAGATTATTATCATGCACTAGTTCACATTCGAGTCTAGCTCAAAGATTTGTTTTCAGGTTTCACCACTAGGTACATATGTGCCAGAGATGCCTCCACCTGTTCGTATCCAGGTAGGGATGTATTTCTTAGAAAACTCCCAAAATCTCTAGAATACCAAAATTATAGAAAGTTCTTCTATACTAATTCTCAATGTCTATCTTAGGGATATGTTCTCTAATCAGAGTTTATCTAAATATAGATTCCAAGGTTTGTTATTAACTTTCTTTGATACTAACGGTAATGCCCCGAACCCAGTTACCCAGAGTCAGTGCATTATTTTAATACATTATCATGATTATAAGGAATCATGTCCCGAAGAACTGATCAGTTTAGCAGTCTTGGAAAATAGATTTCATACATGAACATTACATTACACTTTATAATATACAACAAAATATAAATAATCATTTTATAATGCCATTGTTCCCTTATCATAAACCTGAATTTAAATCATAAAACACTTCTTGGGATAAAGGGGAAAATAAAACATAAGAAAGGGGTGAGCTCAGATGCTCAGTAAGGGTAAATAAGTTAGCGGAAGATATAAACTTTTAAGGAAATATGTGTAATAAAAAAAATCCTTTTAAACATAAAATTGAACATAATATGGAAACAATAAATCAAACATTACCATATAAACATGCACATGGATATTCTACTAGTCGAATAATCACATGTAATAACTAATTACATAATGACGGAATGCATAATGCCAGACATTCATAACCACATAGTCAAGGCCTTGTGGAAAGACTAGAAATAATTTTTTTACAAGGCCTTGTGCCAGGACACTAGTTTGTCTCATGAGACCTACCGATGAATCGAAGAGCTATAGCGTGCTCCACCTATCACTTACTAAGTCAAATTCTTTCCTCATATGAAAAGGTTTAAACATATCATAAACATTCGTATTAAAACTAGCATATGAAATGTCAATACTTTATCTGTAAACCATGAATGGTATAAAATAACACATCCATAATCATACATATCACAAATCCTTCAATACAATATGGAATATTTGTATCATAATAAATCAACTTCAAACAAGCTTCAAATACATCAAATAATATTGACATAGATGAAATGATCTGTAAAATGCTATGAGAGAAATACCCATTTTTCATGATATCATTTAAAACTCTCACAATTTATAAATGAAGTAATTTATAGAGATTTTTTATTCAAAGTTTCCCATACCACATTGATACTTTTTAAATGAATTATCATTTCAAAACATTCATGTCCATATAAATAAATCCTTAAAATTATTTTGAAAACATGGACATTATTTAAAAGGGTTTAGAAATATAAATCTTTAAAAAAATAAATATGATGATATAGTTAAATATAACCTCCAATAAAACCATAAATGATTCCTTTTGAAAATAGTTTTATGAAATATGGGTATTGATGATAATTATGTCCTAGAAAATACTTACACATGAAGAATCTTAGATAATAATGAGATTGAGAAAATAACCCTTACCTCGCACGTTCCTTCGGTCGAGGTTATGTTTAACCTCCTGTATAATGACCATTTAATGTTATTAAATTATACCAGAACCATATTTATATTTATTATATGATACATGATTCATTTATGACTTTATACTACCCATTTAATAATTATTTTCATGTTAAATTAATGATTCGTGTAATAATCGCTTTCATTATCTTACATGTTTTAACGTCTTGTTCTTGATCATATAATTTAGATCATGATTTAAATATTAACAGAATATAAAACATGATTTATATATCATATATATTTAGAATATAAATATTTATAATAGATAGATATATAAAATGTAAGGCACCATTTATGCAGACGGTAGGCCGTACGTACGCATAAATGCTGTTTCCGTTTTCACATCATATAGAATGGAAATAAGTGAATAAGATATATATAAGTATATATATATATCTAGTAGAATTATTATGTCATATATTACATAAGTATTAATAATATATATTTTTATAATCATTGATGAATGGTGAACGTGGAAATGAATCACATCGCGTCGTGGAGACGGTAATCCGTACGTACGCACGGGGGACAATATCATTTCATTAATGATTAAAAGGTGTGGAATTGGATGGTATATTGATTTTTCAAGGACATTATCATGTCATATTAATTATTTATATACATATACTCATCATTATATCCATACAAATTACATAGTGTTGAATAATAAATTACACCACGGTGTGGAGACGTTAAGCCGTACGTACGCACACATTTTGACATTATCATTAATAGGATGGATAGAATAATTAATATGGTTCTTCCATATTTATAATAACATCAAAGTATGTATAAGGTAATGGATCTATTATTTTGGTATGGTAAAAACAAATAAAGAGGATGTGGAAGAAGAAAAGAACTTGAAAGAGGTGGTGAAATATTTACCTCTTCTTCGGCTTCTTCCTTTTGATTTGATAAAAAGGGCTCTTTAGGCTGGCTTTTTGACTAAATTAATTCCTCTAGGACGAAGGGAGTACAGTTGAGATGGTATTTGGGAAGGTTTTTTCCGAGAAAAAAGGCTTTGATTGTGTGAATTTTAGAGAAGGGGTTCCCTTTTATAAGAGGGGTGAGGGCACCATAGAAAAAACTAAAAATATTATGTTATAATAAAATAATATTCGGTTTCTAATGGTCCCAAAAATAAATTATTTAAATTATAATTTGGCGACGGTCTAAAATCACTCATCCAAAATGTTTTAGATAGGTTTGGGTCACTATATTAACCTTATCTTTTCGATTTAACTCTTAGTTAAATAGTTTGACATTTACCATGTCTCTTTGTATTTTTATATTTTAGGGTTAATAAACATACTATAAACTGAAAATAAAACCCAAAGTGGTTCATTAATGACATACCTATCATTATTTAAGTCATTTTGATGAAATATAGAGTTTTTGGAAAATTATATCAATTAATAATATAATATTTGTTTTAAAAACTCCTTTATGTCAATTTTGACACTATATAATAATTGATTTTTGTTAAAGTCCTAAAAACATTATTAATTCAAACTAAATTCATTTAATCAATCCTAATATTTAATATTATCCTAAAAATTAGTTTAATACATAATAATTCTCAAATTATGTTTATGTGGATATTTATAAGATCAATTATTTTAATATTTCATTATTAAGGTAATTAATGCATCATCATTGTGTCATAAATAAATTATGTTATTTAATATCTAAAAATCATAAATAAAATATAATTATGTTTTAAATCGTTTTATATTTCTATTTAATATTTATAATTGAAATTATATTATGTATTACCTTATATTAAAAATGGTTTAGTTATTAAACTTTGATTTTAACTCTTTTAACTCTTCTTTAAATAAAATAATAATAAATGTCTTAATCCAATCTAAGTGGAACTAAAGGATCATATTTTATGCCTAAGATTTTTTTTGGTCGAATTAAACTTATCCAATATAAATAGGACATTTTTTAGTGCAAGAATAATATCATTTTACCCTTAATTGCCTTATTTACTACTAATTGTGGTAAATAAAAGTAAAAGGTTACTATTCACCAAAAATTATTTTCATCTTATTGAACCAAATTTTTTATACTGATATAAATCGTGTCTCATAGAATTTTTAAATTCAACTCACAGAAGTGGTAAAATTAAATTTTTTTTCAGATTTGCAAAAGCTCATAGGAGGTGGGTAAAATATGGTAAACAGTTCAATTAAATTTTTATATATCTAAAATTAATATAAAATGGAACCAATGAATTAAATTTAACTTATATAGGTATTTTGTATCTATTTTGACCTAAAATAAATTTAAATAAAATAAATAATTATTTTAATTAAAAGTCGGTTTTAACCAATAACTCAGTGTTTTTCACTATTCATTAGAAATTGAATATTTTCAGAAAAATACCAAAAATTCACCCAAATCTAATTTTTATATTTTTAATTCAAAAATGAATGCTATTTTACAAAATTAAAAACTTAGAAGTTTCATTTATTAATTTAAAATTAATTCCCGTTGTTATAACCAAAAAGCGGTTTTGAAAAAAGTAAAAACAATCAAAAGATTGACCTTTGTTTATGTCCAATTTTAATGTGAAATTACTTATAATGATTTGAATTGGATTAAATGGTAAAAATATAATCTAATTACACTTCCAATCCATTCAAATGTATAATTTTACACTATAAATTATTTTGATTAAAAAAGTTGTTTGCAGTTAAAATTTAGTAATTTTCATTATTCATCCAAATATGAAAGTTATCATAAAGACACCAAAAATATATCAAAACTAAATTTTTATATCCCAATTATAAATAATAAGTTTATTTTGTTAAATTTAATATATTAAAGTGTCAAATATTGGATTTAAAAAGGATTCCCCATTAAAAGGCTGTAAAATTGAATTTTTTGAAAATTACTTCTTTTATCTTCAAAAATTAATTTGTTCTTATATTTTTTCTAATAAACAAATAATATGGATTTTAAAATTTTATTGAGTATATAAAATTCAAATTTCAGTTAACAGTATTCATAACTGCTTTTCGAACAGGTAGTTTGGTATGTTGTGGTGTGCTCAAACTCGGTGTTGCGTGTTGTGTAAGTTATTGAATTACTTTGAAGATATAACATACTATGAAATCATAGGGTGTTACATTAATCATGTTCTATGATAACTAATTAAGGGTAATCAAACTAAACCATAGTCTAATCATGGTCTCAATTGGATGATCATCTTCAATATTTCTTTCACATTCATTTTAACCCAGATCCTTCTGGCTCACACTATTTTCTAAAACCAAACTATATTATGTGAGAAAAACTAATCATAGAGAGGACCAATATAATAATGAAACTCAATTAAACATGTATAAATCATGAAACATTATTATTATTAAATGACATATTAGGATTATCCTTTTACATTCATATTCATAATCTAATTAAATCATTCACGATGGTTCATAAAGAGTTTGTAAATTTACAAATAATATCCGCTATGAGTTTCAAACCAGTTGTGAAGTAAAGCTCGTTATTATGCACCAGTTCCCAAATGAGTCTAGATTAATATATTGGTTTGAGGTTTTTTAGAACTATGTACATATATTCTTGATCCACATCCACTTGTATTATCCAAAAACAAAAGTATTTCTATGAAAATCACTCCATGCTTTAACAAAACTTCATGGAATTTTCCTATACATTGACTATTCCTTAGTATTATTCTAATAAATTTCATTAGAGGTCACACTAATTTTTTCGAAAAAATAGTTTCCAGTGGTTAAAAAAGACTTTCATCTAATACCAACTATAGAGACACTATCTTTTCGTAAATGGGTATTTCTTAATTTTTAGTAAATATTAAATAAATTTAAAAACGCGTGCCAGAGGACCATAATATTTTATTGTATATATAAACAAAGAACACAATATTGTAAATTAAATTAAGTTCTTAAATGTCTCCCATAAATATATAACCCTTTTCTATTCATATTAAAAAAATTATTTATAATATAGATAAATGAAACATTATAATTAGGGAGATCAAATTCTTAATAATTGTAAATAAGCGAGATATGTAAGCATAACATTAGTATAAGGGTATGTGAAGAAGAGAGTAACATTTTAAAATCATGCCCTAAATAAAAAAGATAATAATCTTGAATCATGTAATAAATATTGGATGTTTATAATACATGAATCCCAAAGAAATCAACGAACATGTAGTAGGAGACTATAACATTTCATAATATATATATTTTTGAAAAAAAACGTATGAATAGAAAATAATTTCATTTGTGTTCAAAGATCATTTCCTAGAAATATAATGGAACTCCCAAGAAGTCTACATATCTTGGTAGGGACATACCACTATTTCTAGTGGTACTCCATTCATCCCAGTGGAATGGGTTCACTACCCAAACCATCATAGTGGTCATGGTTTACTCCTAAGATCGTCATAGTGGACAAATTCCTTTCCCAAACTGGGAGCACCCCCTATTCCACATATATCATACTGAACTAGGTTCACCTCCCATTCCATTCATGTCTATCTAGTGAGATATATATCATTCACCAATTCATTGGATTTATAAATATGCCACACCAGTCATTGGTTATAACATTTCCACCGTCATTAGTTATAACATAACCTACATCCATGGTTATAACATAACAACTATCACATAATAAAAAAATATGCATATGTCTCCCACAATATAATGAAATATTAATCCTCAAATAGTCCATGAAATTAAAAGGGTTTCATAAACATCTAAATATATCCTAATCGTTGGAAATGATGCATGTTTCAAAATCATTTTATCATTTCATCATAGAATAACCCATGAAAATAATATGGTTTCATACTAGTTATATCATGTTATAACTTTTGGAATAGAAAATGTTCCATAAAAATATATTAATAATAAACCCCAATCATTATGATAAAGCATAAGAACAGTATCCTCAGTTCATATCCCCAGTAAAGCCTAAATTATAACAAAGAATCATATCATATATGGAGAAGGATTTTGAAAGATAACATTGAAATTATCTAAAAGAAAATAAACCATTCTTACAAATAACTATTAAAAACATAAATCCTTTTCAAAATAAATTTAGTTGAATATAAATTTGTAATAAAATAATTTGAAACCCATTTAAAACATTTCTAGGGAAAAATATATTTCCTATTTTGAAAAGAATTCTTTTAAAAACAATAAACATATTTATAATAATTTTATTTGAAAATAACCTACAAAAAAATATAACATTTTCTATAAATATGTATTTGGTATGAATTTGTTAAATTTTATTCTTAATGTAAATATTAAAAAGAACATTCCTTTCACATTTTTGGTAAAATCCAAAAATGAATTTTTTGGAAAAAAATATGAAGATTCAATTGATTTTTTTAAAAGTATAATTTGGGTGAAAATCACATTTAAAAATCAGAATATACCGATAATATTTTTTGGAAAACGTGTTTTTAAGACATGGTTTTGGAAGAATAATTATTCTCGACTGAACATTGAAATTATGAAATATTTTCCTAAAACAATTATATTAAATATTTTAATTAAAAAATAGATGAAAAATGGTACCATTACCTGAAAATATCATGAAAAGGACAAGGAAATTAAAATTTATTATAATTCCTCAGAGTTATATCATGATATTTTAATATTGGAGACGTGATCATAAAAAATCTCAGTAAATGATGAGATTGTAACATAAAATCTTTACCACTTTTGTAATATTGAATAATATTACCTTTAAAAGAATAAAAAAATGAAATAGTAAATATAATTAGTATTAATAAATTAAAGATATTACGTGTAAATGGGTTTTATATAAATCTCAATAAAAAATATAGGTGCATAACAAACCGTAATCATAAATGAGAAAAAATACAGACAAAAATCACTTACTAGTTTTTTAATTTTTGAACTGTGAGCCCCATGAAAGATAAATCCTAAAATGGATATGTAAAACCCAATAGTTTTTAGTGATATAATCATGATAAATATAATTGGTTATCACTTACATAACATAAAATAAATATCTGGTTAATAAGACATATGTCTCGTAGAAGTAAAAATGGGGATGAAAATCTCATTTCATATATCTTGAATTTCATTATCCACATTCAAAACTCGTTTACAATAAATATAAATTTATTTTATATATATTAAAGAAACGTAATATTATTTATTATTCCTTATATGGTTTTCTTATGAGATTATATTACTCTTTTAGTAGTAATTCCTAGTTTAAAGCTCTTTTATGGTGGTTATGTCTTTTTTCGCATAACTTTTATCATTTTAATTATTAGACCTCTTAGTTTGATCATTTTTTCATCCCATAAAAAAATAAATACCTTATATTACTATTAAATATATTCAAAATATATTTATTTATAATAATATATAAAATTTAGTGATTTGAAATTTAATACACCATTCAAGGAGACGGTAGGTCGTACGTACGCATTAACAATTTTTTCCTTTTTCTAATCGATTTAAAAGAAAGAAAACCAATATATATATATTACCACAAAAGATTATTTTTTATATAATATGATTAACATATTTTTTTAAACCCTAACTTAATACATTCAATGTAAAACATGAATGAACAACCTCTCTTCATGAGGTGATACTCCATTGTACACATGAGTGACGTTATCAAAATCCCATTAAATGGAAACTATGTGGGTATCTGTCAAATAATTATTTAAGAATAATAATAAATATATAAATATCATATATATCATATATATATATATAAACAATATAAAAACATTATTTCCATCTATGATATGTTTTAATGGAGAACTGATTGACAATAGTTCATGACGCGATAGTCTGTAGTACACACAAATGAGGATTCCGTAACCCATTTGATGGAAGTTAATATATTTTTAGGTCATTCACATAATATAAAAACATATTATTGTATTTAATATAATTTTTTTGATATATAATCATGATATTATAGTAATTCTATTAGGTGGGGGAAGAACTAAAATAAAGGTAGTAATTGATCAATGTTATCTCTTCTTCATCTATCCTCCCTACGTTTTCACTAAAATCTTTACTTGGATGGAGTGCTATAAAAACAATGGATTATAGGATTTGAGGATAGAATATTGGATGTGAATTTTTCAGATATTTGATTAACCAAAAGATTTTTTGTATGGAAAAGAGAGGATAGGGGGTGGTGTTTTATTAATGGGACCGAAGAAACACTTGGTATTTTTGAAAATATTTGAGTGATTTTACATTTGAATATGTAAAAAGTGTCCAAAATGGTCCATTACAAAACCTTATAGCTTTAATGGTCAAAATATTGGAATCAATATGTTTTTAGAAAAGATTATATGTCATTTTTACCCTTATCTTTTTTGTTTATCCCCTAGTAGAATCACTTTACCATAACCATGGAAAATAATTTTAATTGTATTAACTATTAATTTTATGGATTTTTTCCCAAAATTATAAAATTTAAATTAGGAATATTAAAAATATGGAATTAATTTTTGTAAATTCCACTAACATAATTAGAAAATTCAAATTCAAAATGAATTTGGATAACGCTATGAGAAAGGGCGGTTTTAGAGAGAAAATGTTCGAATGTATACATATTATTATATATAAATACAAAATAAAATTGTTATAATGATATAAATTGTATTAATGGATGTTCAATTGAACTATTTTAAATTTAAAATTAATTTAAAATATCATTTTACTATATAAATAAATTTAACAAATTGATTGTTTTAATTAAAATTTAGTATATTTCACGATTCATCAAAAATTACATTTCTCACAAAAAATTACAAAGAAACCCAAATATAATTTTTACATTATTATTATGGAGAATAAATTTTTATAAAATTAATTTTCTAAATGTTTCCAAATATAAATTTTTTAAAAAATCAAGCAGATTTGAAGAAAAAGAATGTTTTCCATAAGTTTATTTCTAAAGAATCTAATGATTTTATATTAAATCTATGTCTAAAAATAATCATCATACGAATAAAAATTATAATTTTTTTAGTTTTTAATATATACATTTAATTTAATACATCCCTCATTTGTTATTGTTTTAACAAATTAAAATGGAGAAAAATTATTCACATTAAAACTATTTTCAGAAAAACCCCATCTTTAAAACCCTAACATAAAAATATTATAAAATCCAATATAATGACTATTAAAAGTAACATAAGAGGATTAAATATAAATATATAATAATTAGGTTACATTAAAACATAATTGTGAATTTAAATTAATTAATTAATTGAAAATAATTGATTGTTTTACAAAATTCGGTATTTTTCATAATTCATTGAAATATAATAATTTTACGCAAAATCACAAAAGATAACTACAATATAATGTTAATATTATGATTTCAAAAATGATTTTCATTTTATCAAATAAATTTTATAAAACCACTGTTAATTAAGTATAACGTGTTCTTATAAAAATGAAAATAAATTATTTTTGATGAAATCATATTTTTTATGAATATAATTACATTACTACAACATTATAGTTTATTAAATAATAATTTAGAAATAAATTATTATTGAGAATGAATTATATATGTATATATCATAAATTAGTTCATACTATTCACATAAATATTTTTAACGAATATTTTATTATGGTCGTATTTAAAATAAAATTATTTCAGGATTCTTTATGGCATAGTGTCACGTTCAATGCATTATATCACTGTTGTATGTAATGAAAAATAAACTATTAGTTGTGTATAACATAATATATACATATAATTATGTGTAACACAGGAAATAATCATAGTTTCTTGTAATCAAAAATATTGAAAATATTTTATTTTATTCAAAAATAAAAAACAAAAACAAAATTGGTTCTAAATTTTACCCCCTTAATAATAATATAACTCATAAATATTTTCTTCATCATAAAAGGTTTTACATTTGGAAATTCCTTCATAAAAACTCAAAACAAAAAATAAATAAATAATAAAACACTATTTAAAATGGAATGTTAAAAACATGAAGGTTACCTAAATTAACACATATCTAATTTTCCACATATAATAACATAATAGGGAACTAAATATTTGGAAAGGGAATAAAAAGATAAATAATTTTTTAGAGTGATAGTGATAAATAGAAATAAGAAAGTGGGTGATCTATAGAATGCTAACAACCACAAAAAAACAAAATAGGCTTCAAAAAGGTCATTTATATCATCAAAAATGATGATAACATGATAAATTTTATTCCAAAATCCATTTCCTAAAATTGAAGACTTTTACAAGAAGATATACTTTCTGGATTTCATTCCATTTCATAAGCATGGTCTTACCCTTGGGTTTTTTCTCAATAAATTTTCCCTTCTTCTCTAACTAAAATAAATTAAGGTGATTTTTTATTCTTGAATCACTAATAGGAAATGAAATTTAGAAATATAATGATAAATAATTATTTATACCTTTATTAATGACCAAAAAAAATTATCACAACCTAAGAATAAATATTCTTATGGTGATGTAACACATTAATATCAAAAGCCTTATCCAATTCTCATCATTAGAAATTTCTTAAATTGATAATGTTTTGATCCTCCAAAAATATTAAAATCATATATTTTTGAAATATAGTCACTAAATTTTCCAAATGAAGATAACATTAATCATCCAAAAAAACCTAAAATATTTTTTATTTTTCACATACCAAACATGTGAATACCATCATCATATGTTCTCTTAAAATCATTATTACTATAGATCTTAAATGAAAACATGTATACGTTCTAATTAAAAGAATAATCCCACATAATATTGAATATATTAGATTGATCATATAATGTATTAAACTCCATTGATGATAACATAATCAACATTATTATCAAATTATTTATTTCTTCTGATGTTATCAATAAAATATAATTTATTTTATCCATATCAGTTGTCTCTTTATCCAAACTAAACACTATTTTCTCATCATCAAGAACAAATTAATAGTCACCTTCCCATAATAAAAATATCACATTTCCATTGAATCACTAACCAATTTAATCAGTATAATTCAATATATTCATTAAATTCCTTATAAAAAACTTATACTAAACAATAACTTTATATTTCATGATTCATATAACAAAATATATTTATTTAAATACACAAATACTCATTCCTTCATACCCCCTTTAATATTCCAAATCATCTCTTTTCATAATACCTCATTCCTTTAATATGTTATTGTAGTCTCTTTATCATCAGCAATATAAACAGTACATGTACAACCTTTCTAATTTTCATCATGATATTTCCTATTTGGACAATGATTTACATGATTCAGATATATTACAAATTGTATGAATTTAATATTCAATGATATATTATCAAGGCCATTATTTTGATCTAATATGTTAACCAAAATTTTCATTTTCCTTTTCAGTCACTTGCATTATGTCTTACTTTTCTAATGTCAAAATATCTTATTTTTCCTCAAAGACATCAACTTGGGTGTTTTTTACATAGTCTCAACACATATAAAACTGAATTTTCTTTCTTCTCTAATCAAATATACCTGAACTCTTAGTGAACTCTTTCTATGTATTATTTTCTAATTATGATAGTTTGTAAAGGTAATGTTATAAAACATTTTCTATGATATCTGGTTAAGCATAATCATAAAATCATTTACTCTAGTCATCATCTGATTTGGTTTCTCCTCTAAAAATTTCCAATCACATTCTATGTCAACCTAGTTCCTTCTTGTTCCCACCATTGACTAAAAAAATTGTATAGTATGAGAAACACTAATCATTGTGGGATCCAAAAAATAATTAAACTCACTTATAGGATGTCTAAATCATGGTACCATATTGTTAATTCATGACACCTTAGGTTTATCCAATATCATTCATATTAAAAATTAATTTTAATAATTCATGATGGTACATAAGGAATTTGTGAATATCTAAATCATATCCACTAGGTCTTTAAAACCTGGTTCGCAGTAAGGTCTATTTTCATTCACTAAATCATGTTTGAGACTATATCAATATAGTGTCTTTGGGGTTATTACAACTAGGTACATATATTCCAGAACCAAATCCACTAATAGTACTTAGAGAAGGTTTTATTTCATGGAATTAAATCTCTCTATCTTTTACCAAAATTCCAAGACATTTTCATATAATTTGGATCGTCCAAATAATTATACATAAACATGTCCTTATGGATATAACTAAGGTTTTATCATCATAGTTTTCAATGGATAACTAAACCTTTCCTCTGATACCAAATATAGATTTCCCGGATTTTCATTCATATATATTACATATTTTTAGATGAATATTTAGTACATTAGAGTAATAATTTCATGAAGACTCTAACAGTTTAATTCATTCGGAAAATAGAACACAATCTTATTAATTCATGGAATATATTCAATGATTCCAATAAATATATTCCCCTTTTTATGCTACATAAAACCATTCATAAAAACTTTGTAAAATGTAACCTAAATAATAGTGAGCATAAGTTCTTAGTAAGGGTAAATAAGGGAGATACATAAACATAACAGGAGAACAAGGGTATGAGAACATGAGAATAATTTTTTAAAACCATACAGAGAATATCATAGATCATAATAATGAATCAGGGTATAAATATTTGTATTCAATAAGGGGTGAATATTAAGGAAATAAAGATCATGATCCATGACCGAACAACATTGTCATAAGACATAGACTTGTGACATAAAAATAATCCTAGAAAATCATTTCCTTAGTAGTCAAGGATCATTCTCCCAACTTATATGTACAATCTAAAAAATTATACACCTATTGGGTAAGACACATCACTATCTCCAGCAGAATCCATTTTCTCGTAGCAGAATGGTTTCACTCCCCATACCATCATATTAGTCATGGTTCATTCAAAAAACTATCATAGAGGAAAATTCCTGTATTAAACAGGGCACAATCCCCATTACAGACTTGTCTTACTAATCTTTGTTCACTCACCATTCATATCAAATATATATCATGAAATATTAATATTTACCCTATGAATTTGTGGGATATGTAGGTCACACCCACCTTTAGATATAACATAACCATAATCATTGGTTATAACATTATTTTTTTCCTTGATTATAACATAACCTATATCACATAATTAAATTCATACATTTGTGTTCTGCATGATCACATAAAAATTCAACATATCATGACTAATGAATTGAAAACGGATTCATAAACATTTCATCATATCATAGATAGTGAAAAAGTTGCAGGTTGCATAATCCTTTCTTAAATTCATCATAGAATAACCCATGAATGTCATAATGATTCATAATAGTTATGTCATTGTATAACCAGTAGAAGAAAATAAGTTTCACAAATATCTTTTTATCACCAATATAAACCATTCACAAAAAATAATAAGAATGGTATCCTTAGTTCATATTCCAATCAATGCATAAATTAAAACGAAATATTTCATCTTAGATGGAGAATGATTTTAAATTATCACATGGTCTATTTATTAAGGAAAGTAAAAAATCCTTGAAAATAATTTTTGATAACATAAAACTATTTCAAAATAATTTTAAATTAAAATAACAATTTAAACATTTAAATAAATCATTGAAAAATCATTGAAAACTTTTTTAATGGAAAATATACATTCCACATTGAAAATCCTATTTTGAAGACCTAAACCATTTTATAAAACCTTATATTTGATAACAACCTCAAAAACATATAATTTATGCATTGAAGAAATGATTTTTCAAAATGTTAGAATTTTTTCTTCTTGTTGTACATGTTAAAACTAAGATTCCATTCAGATTTCCTGTAAAATCCAATCAGTAGTTATATAGAAAATCACATAAGGATTCCATTCAAAAAAATTGTAAAAATTAAAATGTTAGTAACAATTTCATTAAGGAATAAAAAATTAATTATAACAAAATTTCAAAACATTTTTAGAAAACATGGTTTTAGAAGAAAACAGATTTATGAATTTCGATAAAAATAAAGATGTATTTTCATTAAAATATTTAATAAAAAAATTTATGTACCAAAAAAGGAAATAATGTTACCATTTAATTGAGTTATCATGATTAACAACAGTATAAAAAATTCATGATATTTATTAATTCGTAGATAAAGATAATTGAAAATTTGAGTCTTAATCATAAACAATCCTCGTAAATGATGAGATTGAAACATAAAATATTTACCACTTTAATGACATAGAATCATAAGGCCCATGATGAACTAACATAAAATGAAACATAAAATATCTTAAGGAATGATAATTTCTGATATTACACGTCAAAGTTGTTGTATATATGGATTGTGAATAAATATATGTGAATAACATAACATACACCTCAAAGAATGAAAATTGATATGAAGATCCCTTACTGATTTGTTAATATATTGAAATATAAACCTCATTAAAGAGATATACTCAAATGGGGATGTAAAATAATTTTTTTTTAGAATAATCATAATATACATTCATGGGTAGTATGTAACACTAGGGTATTTTTTAGATTGTTTCTTCTTAAATAAATTCAAATTATTTGATCGCTTATTAACTTAAACAAACTATGATATAATATTAAATATTAACACGACCATTATTAATATAAATATGGTCATTAAAATAATAGCCTCGTATATAAAAGTATAAATAAAAATTTGGTATCTCATAAATTGAAATATGATTTATTTATATATTGGAATAAGTAAATAAATATTGTAAAAATGATTATTTATGAGTTTGTATATTTTTGTGAAATTAAAATGTTTATTTACAATTTTATAATTATTATATTGATTTAAGAGACAAATTATTTTAATAAATTCATTAATTATTTAATAATTTATTTTATTTATAAGATAATTTTATGATATGATGATTAATTTTCGTAGTTGTCATAAAATCATTAATAATATTAAAATCGGGTTTTTAATAAATGATTTTTTTATTTAAAAATTAAACATTTAATTTTTAATTATTTTATAAAATGGATTTCATTTTTGAAATTTAAATGTCAAAAAATGATAATGGTTAATTTTTTGGGATTCGTTAAAATTGATGATTTTTCGATGAACATTAAAATATGCTAATTTATAGTATTTAAAATTATAAGTTAAATATATAAATTTTTGTGTCATTATAGATGTAAGAACCATTAATTCAAACTCATATACACTACATACTATACATAGTCATAAGAATCAAAACTATTGATAGTCTTGAGCAGAAATAGTAATCTAATGAATAAAATAATAAAAAACACCCCACTCCTTCCATATAAATATCACCCCACACCACCCTTCTGATCACACCTTTTAAGACAAGATGCATTCCTAAATTCTTCGCAGTTACCTTATCAAGCCTCTTACCATTATCCAAGAACATATAGTCTTCCTGAAATACAAAATCCATGTTTCATAAGGAGGTTCTCAGGGAGACGGTATTTAAGAGGTAAAATCCTATTTCTCATTTAGTTTCATTTGTTCTCTTATCCTATTCTCAACTCCATTATCCAAATTGGAATAATAAATATAGTATCATCTATATACTATAATGTTATTGTATTAAGGTAATATTCATCATCAAATCTCTTCATACCTCATTTTATTCAAAGAAGGAAAATATAATATGTGATTTCTCAATTCCCTATTTTCATTGATGGTGAGTTTTAATTTTCCATTCCCACCTACAAGGATACTCATAAAACTATTATTATGGTTAAATAAGACTCTAATATAAAAATTATAAATTATATCATGTTCTAAAACCAATATATAAATAAAAAATTAAATAAAATGACAAAAGTTCGTGGTGGTTGTAAAAACAACAAAAGTAAATTAATACATTTTCATCGACATTTTATCCAGTAAATCATCCTAAAACCATATAAATTTATGATATAAGAGACCATTTAAAATTTTGTATGTTCATTAATTTTAAAAAATTTCACATCTGGTGATTTTCTTCCATTTAACAAGACGTACCATAATTAAATTTAAGGGAACCAACAATAAACCCTTGAAATGAGCACACCCATATAAACAAAATTAAACATTACAACCCATCAAAATGACCATAAATGAACTTAAAAAAATTTAATAGATAAAATATATGTCATAGTGTTTATTTATTATATAAATAAATATTTTTTTTATAAATGAAATTATTTACATGTTTATAATGCTTTCATACATAAGGTAAGGGTTTTAATCTCACTTTAATTTCTTTGGGAATAATGTCATATTACACACCTATTTTCTTTTTGTTACAACCCCTATTATTTATTATCATTAATAATTTAATATTTAATTAAATATATATATATATATGTTTTTATCCATTATATGCTTATTACCTAGATCGTATAACATTTCTCATGTATTTTTTTACTTTAATCATATTTTAACTCTGTAAATATTGATAATTTTGCAACATATACTCAATATAGATATTTTAATAAAGCATATTCTTCATAAATTATATCTATGTATGAAGAATTATTTTTACATGATGCGATGGGTAGGAAAAATAATTATATAGTAACTCATTGCATTGAAGGGACTCATGAGACAATATAGTTTTCGAAATCCCATACACATATATTTTCTATAAGAATCAGATCGGTTTATACCCAGAGACTTAACCCGTCTTTTGAAATGCCTTGACCATAGTGGCTAATGTGTCTGATAAATAATGTCCATTAATTAAGAATTTCCATTATTCAGAATTCAGTTATTAATATCCATGATATTTTAACTGTGACAAAATCTGTGGATGCATTTTCATTCTCAATTAATTTACTAAGTGTAATATTTTTTTAGTTATTCACCCTGTCATATTGAATATGTTTAACATATTATTGATTTATGCTTAAAATATTTTTAAACCATATTTAGAATTTGAGCTCACCATTTTATTTAGTTTCAATCCCATGTTCATGAAGATGAAATCGTTGAGTATTTTTCAAGGAAGTAATTTATTTTCCTTTGTTATTTTCTATGTTTAATTACCATTGTATGTATCTAGTTATTAAAGAAAACAAAACTGACTGATCATTTGTTATGTGATATCATGTATGAATACCATTATAATAAAATATATACCACCTCTAGGATACTGGGGTCAAGGTTATTACATTGTAAATATACCAAATAAAATAAATAGGTTTTGAATATGACATTTGTATCACGAAAGTGAAAGGTAAGATGAAAATCCATTACCATGAGTAATGAATTCATTCCAAAATAGTCAAACCTAGTATATAATAAATATATATTTTCTATATAGAAATTAATTAATTATACTCATATATTTCATACCATATAATATTTTATTATCACCTTTTTTTCGTGTTTGTTAACCATTCCATTTTAAAATCATGTTTTGGGAAATAACATCTTTATTTTTCACATATGTTCTAACATGTTTCTTCTTGTTACTATATCATTAATAATGGTTTCATAATATCTAGAGTGTGAACTGGGATATAAATAACATATATAGTGAGTATATATTTATTTTCATTTATGCATAGCATTTAGTTATATGAAAATAAATACACCATTCATGGAGACGTATGTCATACGTTTGCAACAAATCAACTTCCATTTTCTTGTCGAATTGATTCAAATAAAAGTAAGTGATATATATTATCATTCTAGTAAAATATGAAATATATATGAAATATTTATGTTTAACTGATCCTTAATATGTTCCACGTAAGGTGTGAACAAATCACATCGCTTTGAGAGGCTGTCGACTACCGTACCCACAAATGACATTATCATATTCCCTAAAAATGGAATATATGTAGTTATATGTAATATAATAACTCCATAATCAATATAAAATATTATATATAAATATATATATATATATATATAATATATCCATCATTATTTCTAGCCTCGAGATGTGGTATTGGTTAAAAGAATGACATTGGTTCATGAGGGGGAAGTCTTCCATACACACCAACGATGATTTCAAAAATCATTTGATGTAAGTGGATTGGGTAGTAGGTTATGACCATAAAATAATAAAATCTATGTACATGGAAAATAATTTGGTTATTAAATAATAATGTTATAATATTAATTTAAATATATGATGGATGAAATTATATAAAATCACTCATTGATTGAATTTACCTCTTCTCCATGTATCCTCCTTAGGTTTGTACTAAATTCCTTAATAGGAAGGATTTATGACCAATGATAGGATTCTAGGATGAGGGGAGGGATTTATTGATGTTTTTTGGGTTGGTATTTACTGAACTAAAAATTTCTTAAAGTGTACTAATGATTAGGAGAGTGGTAGCCTCTTTTAAGTGGGGGAGAGGACAAACTTGGAATTTTTTAATATAATTGAGTGCTCCTAGGTATATCATATGTAAAAATGGAAATGAATTGTCCATAATCAAACATTGAATGTTTTATGGTAGAAATATGTATATCAAATAGTTTATATATGAGTGTATAGGTTATTTTTACCCATATCTTAATATTTTAAGCCCTGGTAGACCCTTTTTTACCCTAACTACGAAAATTAATTTTAACTCCATTCACTATTAATTTTGGTAAATAATTAAGATGAACTTATTAGTTAATATAAAATATTATTATTCCAAATATAAACTCCATTTCTCCAAATTACACCTATATCACTAAAAAATTTATATTTAAGATTAATCTCACATATGAGATGAGAAACCGTTTTATTAAGAGAAAATTTTCAAAATATTACAGTGTTTTTATATAAATATCTAGTATAAATTTATCCCATTTTCATAAATGGGATTAATTGATTTATAATTGAAATATTGTAACACTGATTTAAATTTCAAATATTATTTATGTATATAAATAAATGTAATGAAAATGAACGTTTCAATTAAAAATCTATATTTTTCATTCTTCATCAAAAAAGGAAACAACTTATAAAAAACCAAAAAATAACTGTAAGAATAGTTTGAAATTATTATTTCAAGAATTAATTTTTTCTATCAAATTAATTTTATATAATTTTCAAGAAATAAATATAAAATCAAACCCATATATATGATGAAAAAGGAAGGTTTTCATGAGTTTAATTATTCAAGAAAAACATGTATTTATATTAAGAGTATGTTTGACAATAATCATTATGTGAGTCAAAATTTTAATTTAATAATATATAATATATAAATTTATTATAAAACATTCCTAATGAAGGATTATTTTAACTATGTATAATGGAGATACATTACACACTTTAAAATAGTTTTCAGAATCAACCCTCTTTTAAAACATAAAATAAACTTATACTAAAATCCAATATAAATTTTATTAAAATGAAATTAAGTAGATTTAATATAAATAAATAATACATATATAACATTAAAACAAATTGGGTATTTATATTACATAATTTAGTGAATAATAATGATAGTTTTACAAAAGTATATATTTTCTATTATCAATTGAAAAACATTGTTATCCAAAAAATCTGACAAATTCAACATAAATTAATTTGTATACGATTTTTTAAAAAATAAATTTGATTTTATCAAATAATGTTAATAATATATATATAAATTAATTATGATATTTTATCATCACAATGATTAAATATTTTTTAAGGATTCATATTTTTGATTAATAGAATTCCATTTCAGAAATTTTATTGATTAATTACTAAAAAATACAAATTAATTATTGTTAATTAAAATATATTTATTTATATTTCACAAAGTAATTTTTTAAATATTTAACCACCTATTTAATAGATTTTTTATCATGGTTATATTTAAATCAATACTATTCCATGGTTTGTTGAAGCTCAATGTTGTGTTTCATGTAGGCTAACGTTTTTTTGTGGAATGAAAAGTAAACATGGTTTTGTGTATAATGAAATATATACACATTATTATGTGTAAAAAAAATAAAATTAGTGTTTTATAATATTATAAATAATGAAAATAAAAATGTTATTCTGAAAAAAAACTCATTGAATCATCGTGTGTTAAAGAAACAAGTTTACCAGGGGTTAAACTAAAGTGATAACTGTCATAATGACATAAAAACATGTATAATTTCACTAAATTGTACATACATACACCCCATACCATCTAAGTCCTAAAAAGTACCATTTAGATCCATATGTCCGTTATTAGGAACTTCAAAATAATTTTTCTAAACAAAGGACAAAATGTCACTGTCCTAATTTTAAAAATATCTTATGTTTTCACATAGAGAGAAAAATTAGGAATTATTGGTTAAAAATCATTTGAAGGATAAATTATATATATTTATCAAGGTAATTTATGTAAATTTTTTAGTGATTAAATAATTATATCAAATTCTTATGAAACGCTAATGTAGTAATTATTCAATTAAAAGAAAAAATATGATAAAAGATTTTATAAATAATAAATGTAATATTATTTCAATAAATTAATATATTAAAAAAATTTAATAGATAATTTTATAATTTTATATATGTTTGGAATTTTAATAATCAAATTTCAATCTTTTAATGGTGTCTTTAATGTAAAATTAAATGAATGGTGTGGAAATGATAATTAATAATATTTTGTTGAATTATTTAAAAATCAAAAAAATTAAAGAGGAAAAGGTGAATAATATATCGTCTAATATTTCATCATAGAGAGATTTAAGGTCCAATATACACCTTATAATTAATATTATAACCCTTTAAGAGTAAAAAACAATAATTTTTTTTAAGATTAAATCTGGGTTTTGTGTGTTACATGCACATGTGTTAAAATTAATTTTCCACACACATGGGATATTTATTTGATAAATTTCATATCATATTTATAATAATTTGGTGAAATATATCTTTTAAGATTCATTGTTTTATGATTAATGGATAAATTACCTTTCTAAAAAACTATTTACCATGGTGGACATAAAAATAGTAAAATTAAGTAAATATAGATGTTATTGGCATTACATGTTTAAAAAATATGTCTATTTTTTTTGAGGTTTTTCCTGGCCATATCTCCCCAAAAATACGTTTTTTATCAATTTTTCTCACATGGATTGAGTGTGACTCGACATTATGGATTTTTTTGGGTTTTCTAAAAAGTCACGCTTACTCACTTATAAAAGGGCACATCCTCTCCAATTTTATCCACAGATCCAAGACATTAGATTCACCCAATACCTACCAATCTTAATTTTTTCATTATCTTCCCTTTTACAAGATTCCATTGTCTAATAATAAAAAAACATAGGGAATATTTTGGTGAAAACCATTAGAGGTTGTCTGAAAAAAATATGTCATTCTTACCCTATCATTTTATTAATTACATCTTCCTCCTCTTTAAAATATTTTTTAAAATTTCACAAAATTATAAAAACTAAAATATTACATATTATTATAAGTTATTAAATTAATTTTATAACCTATATCAATAACCACTTCTATAAAATGGGGAACAAAAATTTCGATCATTGGTACGGCGGACTACCACTTTATTAACCGATGTAATTCATTTTACATTACCAACTCTCAAATATGGATTTATGATTTATTTAAATTATATATAATATATTTGTGACATAATTATGCTTTTGTAATTATAATATCACATATACCTACTTAACATTCAATCATCTAAAAAATGACAATGTTTCATGGGCATAAGTGTAGACTACCTCCTCCACAAAGTGTTGTGATATGTTTTTCAATTTATATTAATGTTTATTGTAATAAGTTTTTATTTAATAATTATATATAATATTTATTATATAAAAATAATTATTTATTTTTGAGTTAATATTTAACTTCACTTCATTCGGTCTATCAAGTAAATGAAAACTATAATCATGTGTTTGTATAGCTTACCATGTCCGTGAATTGTGTAATTCATTTGTCTGTATCTATATTTAATGGATAAATGAAAATATATGTATAATAAATACATATTATATTTATAAAATTATTTTCCTTATTCGGTTGATAGAACCATGGTCAAATTATAAAGACCAACACTACAAAACCAAAACATAATGAAAAAAAGTTATTACACAAAATTGGGATTTTAATAAAGAATAGTTAATAAACAAGTGATAAAATGATATAAGTAAATAATATATGATATGATATATATTATTACAGTTATGTTATTCATGTATAATAAAAATATATTTATTTTATATTATTTTCTATCATTTAGGATAAAATTTCATGATTGCCGTAAGGGATTTTCATCTTACTTTTATTTTGGTGTGACACATACCATATTCACCACATTTTTATTTTATATGGAATATATAATTACCATGAATTTATATTATGATGATTATTATGAAAATTATTGGTATTTAAATATCTATAAAATTTTTTATCTTTCACATGTATTATAGTTCAAATGATACCAAAGTGGACACGGTTTTACGTTACAATCTCATTTTTTAATGAGATTGGTCATGATTAAGTTTAGGATGATGAAATAATATGATATATCTCAAAATAAAATCATGCATTATATTATTCATTGGTTATTTATTTATAATACATGTTTCCCTTTAATTTTCTTCTCTTCATGTACTAAAGAGACTGAAAAAATATTTTTAATAAAAAATAACATTATTTCACCCTTTTGAAAAAAATACATTTTCATCCACGTCTAAGTAGTCTAAAAATATTTTCACGAAATATTTTGGTATTTTAAATAATTTCTTAAAAAATCCCAATTTTTTCTATTTGTATAAAAATAAAATAAATCATCTTTTCATATTCCAAATGAGGAACTTTTGAAATTTTACTGAAAATGTGAAAGAAATCATTTTTTAAACATGTACGGAGTTAATAGTTTTTCCCACCGTTATGAACACTCGATGATTTAAATTTTCCATTAAAATTTTCAATATTCATTTCAAATAAAAAAATTAATAATTTATATAATTTAGAGATTTAAAAAATTAATTTTTAAAATTGAAAACTTATTTTCCTCTAGAATGTGTTTAATTATTGTTACAAGATATTTTTATTCAATTAACAAACAAAAAATCATATTTGAAAATTTTTTATTGGTGATATCATCAAATGGTATCATCCTTACTCTGTCTCTATAATTATTATGATTAAATTAAAATTATCTTTTTCAAACTCATTTGTTTTTAAATGGGTTATGCTATGGTGTATTAATAAATTGTTTACGAAACATATTTTATTTTCATGTATTATATATTGATGATATGAAGAATGTTTTACAATCTTGTGGCACACACTTATATATATTTTTCATTATGTGACAAGTGGATCAATAATTATATAGTTCTTCTATTAATTAGGTAATTTTTATTATATCATGATATGATTATGGGAAACAAGTATATTTTCTTAGTCCAGTATTTGAAACAAGTTGAAATGATTGATATTCTATAAGAAAAAAGCGGATGTGCTTGATCTCTTATGGGAAACAATTCAATTTTATTGATCCCCAATAGGAAATAGGTGTAGATTCCAGATCAATTATGATTTTATGGTCATGGTAGTTGACCATAACATATTATATGGTTTCCATTCCGATGATGGTTCTACACATATATTATAAGGGCATATTTTTCATTATTGATTTCTATTTTTTAATATTATTTTGATTCATTTACCTTTAAATGATAATGTATTATTAGATGGATCATGTTTATTGTCCAGTGTAGATTGTGTGTGTAAATTTTAAGATATATTATTGATTTGATAACATTATTATAATCTTTTTTATTCATATGACCATCGATAAACGTCTTATATGATTACCCTTACAACGAATTTTAGATGCCCCTTTCTAATATTTCTTTTCCCCTGGTTATGAAGAACGGTTTTAAGTAGTCAATGTAAATTATTATTACTAAATCGGAAAATATTTTTGGGAGATGTTGAATATTTTTCAGGAAATAATGACATTGTGTATCTAGTATCAAAAGAGACTAAATATTCATTTTTTGGTGAGTCTATGTGAAATGAATTATATATTTTTACAAAAATATGTAATGTATATATATGAAAATATTTAGTCATTATATTTAGTATAATAGATGGTTTTATTAAATCATTTGGGAGTATTTTGAGAATTAATTAGTTAGTACAGTGGGGATGTGTCAAATTATTATAAAATTTTGTGAATTTTGGGTGATTTATTGAGAGTAGAATATTATAAACTTCAACTATTTCTATATAATACATGTGTATCAGTATATAGAACAGTTTTCCCTATTGGTAATAACTTTTAAAAGGGTTCATTTCACTTTGAATCAATTTTCACATGGTTCACACCAACGAGCCTTGCTACACATCTATTTTTAATGTATCAGGGGATTTGTTTTGGAAATTCACAAACTCCTCATAAATCATCATAAATGATTTTTATAAATTATGACAATCAATTACCAAATGTAATCCTATGGAATAATATGTTGAAAATAATGTTCCACGATTTAGAAATCCTTTTAAAGATTATGTGGTATCCCACTATGACTATTGTTACTCATACTATGATTTTTTGTTTCAGTCAATGGCTGGAATAAGGATGAATCATGATAACTATGAAATTGATGGAATATACGGTGATTATGACCAAACAAATTGGAAGATAATTAAAGATATGAATATTTTGATAATTTCTAATAATTTATCACGATAAATGGTTAACAAGGTGACCCTCGGTGAGATACATAATAGATAAATAATAGGATGATGGATTCTTATGAAATTTTATATGGTAAAAACATTAAAAAAATAAGTATAAACATTCTTTAGTTAATAAATGTTGAAATAGATTTTCAGAGGAATATATCAACATAATATAAAAATGTTTTATGTGTTTGAAATAAGGTCATAGTGTAATGAATTTCCATGGAGTTATATGTACTGTGTATGGAGAACAAGGGAATTATAAAATAAATTCCCTAATCCAATAGTTAACACCTATACCAAAAAAGAACCTATGATACGGATAATGTATTTATATTTTGGGATTCATGAATTATGTTGTAGAATTATTTTTCCAATGGTATTTGTTTTATAATAATTTTGAAACGTATAAACATTGTGTTAACTTTTTAAGAATATATTTCATCACGGAAGATTAAATTAGTAGTAATAGATACCATCAAGGGTCTGTGAAGTTAAATATAATCTTATGATTAAATTATTATATACCCTTTTTTAGGATTTACATGATAATATATTTATGTTATTATTGACATTTTAGGATGTTTTTTCTTAGGATAAGATATATTTATCCCTTAATTTCAAAATAAATTTAAATTTGAGGATGAATTATATACTAATATGATTGTAGGTTATGATTACCCTCTGATTTAATATGATCATTGATGATTAAGGTTAGTTTTTAAAGATTATTAGAATTTATTTATGTACATTAAATGTATTATATTAATATATTATTATTTAAAGGTACCACATGTCACGTCCAGCAAGGTTGTGGGGATTAAACCCACAACTGATGGGTGATGAGGGTGCAATGCCTAAAAATAGCCTATGTGATTTATTATTTAGTTTAGCATTTCTTTTTTAAAAATTATTTGACAAATAAATATTATGTTTTATAGATAAATATGTGATTGAAAAGTGATTTTATGATTAATTTCATTTCAGAAAATGTTTGTAATTTTGGGAATCTTATATGATTGAGGTAAATTGAATATTATAGAATTTATTTTATACATAAAGGATGAATTTCATTTTATAAAAATTAATTATTTTAATTTGTATTTATAGGGATTAAGGTTATTCATCAAAATGATTATCATATCACAAAGATTATGTAATTTAGACATATAATTTATTAGTTTAAGGAATTAATATTTATTGATGTTATTTAAAGATAAATGATAATTTTATCTTGGAGAAATATGTGATAAAATAATTTTAAACATTTATGTTAAATGTTACTCTAAAATATTTTGTGGAATTTATGGTATTTTAATTTATCAAATGATCGAAGTTGACCATTGGGAATGTTTTTGAACTTTTTCATATTAGTTAATGTGTGCTGACCATTTTGGTTATGGTAAGTATTTTGGGATATGTGAAAGGATTTTACACTATTTTATGGATCTTATGATCCATTAAAAATTAATTTTAGAACTTTAGTAATAATAAAATCCCCTTGTAAATTTAATCCTTGGACTGAGAAATGAGGTGTAAATTGCTCAAAGCACAACTAATGGATGAAACTATTCATATGAAACAAAAATATACCATGTTTATTTTCTGGGGATATCTAGATTTATAGTAATATAATCCCTCAAAATTATGGAATAGGTCATGAAATATATTTTATCAAAATTATATATTTCTACCCATTATAGATTTATGGCTTTGGGGTGGTTATCTTTTTACTCGCCCTATCCTATATCACACTCTATTATACCCTAGGCATTTGTTTTTACCCCATATTCATTATTTAAATTCAAAATAATTTTCTCATAATTGAAAAAATGGTTTGATTTTTTCTATATATCATTCATATTTCTTATTCCCAATTTTTAAGTGTTTTTATGGACACTTTTAAAAATGTGCATTTCAATAATGGAATTTTCAAATTTCAAACCCATCCATCATAAGTTCATATTATAGTGATGAAATTTATTAATTGGATATAATTTAACATAAAAATATTTTAGAATATATTTATCTTTAAATAAATTTTATTTCATTGTTATCTTGTTTATATGATACACAACACTGATCATAAACAACACATCAAATATATTATTTAAATATGATCATTATAACATAACCCTTAAATTAATGGATATGAATAGTATTATCAAAATTATGATATATACAAATATCCTACTCAATAATAATTTAATGATAAATTCTTATTAAATCCTCACTTTAATTTAATTAAAGTCGTTTTATTGAACAAAAAATGTATTTTCCTAAAAAATAAATACTACTGGTTATTGTGAGAATATAATATATTTAATTTTTTCACTTTTAGAACATATATATGATGAAATGAAATTAATTATCTAAGTCATCATATGAAAATTATGTTAATTCATTTTTGAAATTTTCTGAAAAGTATGAATATTCAATAAATAGTTAGAATACTATTTTGGATTTAAAAATTGTTCTTCATTTCAAAACAACATTCCATTTTAATTAATTGAAATTACCTTTATTAATTAATAAATTAAATTTATATATTATCTTCCAAAAATTTTTAATATATATCTATATAATGATGATCACTAGTCATATAGTTAACGTAATACCATCTTATGGTTTCAAAATGAAATCCATGAAGAAATTTTATTTCGACGCATTTTGGGGTCTTATTTTTAGTAAATTCTTTTATTTTAGTGAATTAATTTTACAAACATTTATTCATTATTTTTAATCATTTTAATTAATTTTTTTAATAAGTTAATATTCATTTTTTCATAATGAAAAGTACGAATTTTAAAAAATAAATCCACAGTTAAGGGTAAAACAAATTATCATGTTTTAAACTAAATATATACAAGTTGTAATTGTCTAAATGTTTTATAATTTCTATTGTGTGGATATATTTTTACCATATGTCATCTAATTAATGGAAATCAACCATTCTAGATACATATGCATAGGATTATGACTTTATAATAATTTTTTAAAATAAAAAAAAATGTCACTCTCTTACTTTTGAAAATACATAATGTATTCAAATAGGGATGAAAAAGGGGGGTTATTTGGATTTAAATATTAATTAATAGAATTAATAGTTTTTAATTGTAATGGATATTTATTTCCAATTTTTAGTAAAGATATAATAACCCGGAATTATTATGCAATATCGACATAATAATTATTTAATTAAAACTAAATATTATCAATGATTTTAAAATTATTAAAAGTAATTTGATTTGAATAAATTGTTTGTTTTCATTAATTTTTTAGATAATTATTCAAAATTCGGGATGTTTAAAAAATGAAATTCGAACTCCATTCATTTTTGGGTATCAATTACATCATATTAAATTAATAGTGAAAAAATGACATTAATTGTATTTTAGGAATATAATAGTTTCATAAAATTATATAAAATCATAATAAAATGTAACGATGATAATTTTAATAGAATATTACTAAATTTTCAAACCATTTAAATTTAATATCAAATTTCTATATTATAATTTAAATAATTACCCTTTAATTGTAAAAAATTATGATAGTAGTTATGGTTATAACAAGGTTTTTCATATTACATGAGCATGTGTTAAAATTAATTTTCAACACACCTTCAATATATATTTAATAAATTTTATTTCATATTTAGAGTAATATGGTAAAAATTATCTAATAAATATCATTTTTGAAGATTAATAGGTAAATTTAAAAGTTAAAAGTTGTAATTGTGAGTAAACCTAAAAAGAAAAAAAGTAAACTTAGATGTTAAGGGAAGAAAATGTCTAAAAAAATGTGTCTATTGTTGTGTTTTGGGGATTTGATCGACCGTATACTCCATCAACACCATTTTTTTTCAAAATTGGCGGAACATGTCCAGGGAGTGGGATCTCATTATTTAATAGTTTTGGGTGTTAAAAAATGTCACTCTTTCTCACTTATTAAAGGCCCGTCCTCTACTCGTTTAAAACCTCATTGAAATAATTTTAATTCATAATATACCTTCTCAAATAACATTATTAATCCCATTAATATTTCTTATAGGCAATTGTTTTATCATAATAAAAAAATAGGGATGATTTTGGTGAAAACATGAAGTGGTTTTTAGAAAACAATGTATCAATCTTAACATAGTGTTTTTATATTATTTCATATAACACCTCCTTTAAATAATCTCCAAATATGATGAAATAATTATCACAGTATATTAAAAATACTCACATTTTATTATTTTTATTTCATAACTAATATCAATCCTTTTTTATCATATGGGAAATGAAATTGTCGATAATGTGTACGGGGGTCTACCACCTCACGAACTGATGTAATTCAATATCTACCACTACCTCTCACGGATAGATATAATGATAGATTTAGATTATATTTATTATATTTTTTAAATAATTATACATCTAGAATGATAATATCCCATATAACTTCTTATATTCTACTTTATTAAATAACGATAATGTCATTCATGCGTACGTGTTGACTACCAACTCCATGAAGATATATGATACATTTTTAATTTTATTTTTTTCCATGGATGCTAAAAATGAATGATTTAATGAATATATATATATATATATATATTATTTAATATAAAAATAATTATTTATGAATTAATTAATATTTATATTTCTTTCTTTCTATCCATCAAGGAAATAAAAACAAAAATCATTTATATGTACAACTTATAGTCTCCCTAAATTTTTGAATTTATATTTATAAATAAAAATTTTATGGATGAATATAAATAGATAAATTATAAATATATATGATTCTAATATCACTATAAACATACTAGAGGTTATATAATCATAATCTAATTAAATATACAAAAACTATTGAACAAAAACATATATTAAAAAAGCAGTTTTTATCCAAAATAGTGATTTTGACAATGAATTACTAACGAATGGGTGATAAAATGGAGTAATTAAATCATTTATTGTATGATATCTATGATTAATATTATTTAATTAATTTATAATAAAATTGTATTTATTAAATTATAATTTCAAACGTATATGAAGAAATTCGAGACTTGAGGTAAGGGGTTTTTGTCTCACATTTAATTCCGTGAGACACATGTCATATTCACTACTTGTTTACTTTATGTTGTATATAGAATTTATTTCGATTTATTTTACGATTTTTCATAAAAATATTTTGGTGATTTACATATCCATATATTATTATTTCCTTCATGGGTCTTATGAAACAAAAGTTACCAATGTGGAAAAGAATTTATGTTAGAATCTCATTGTTTATTTGAATTGTTTATGATTAAGTTTCTAGTGATGAAATATTATGATATATATCACTTGAAACTCATGAGTTTTCTTCTCAAATAGTTATTTTTATAGATTACATGTTTACCATTTCGTCCACATTATTATGTATCTAAGAGACTAAATTGTTTTAATAAAAATAGTGTTTTTTAATATCATCGGTCAAAAATAATTTTTCATTCATTTCCAGGTCTTCATTAAATACTTTAATGAAACTTTTAATTTTATTATTTTATTTGTAATGAAAATTTTATCAATTTATTACATTTAATAAGAAATTAAAATGAATCTTTTTCCCATTTTCCAAACGTATTTTCTTCGGCTTTGTACACAAAATTTGATTGAATCTTTTAAAAATATTGATTTTTACTAAAAACATAGTTTCCATTAAAAATATTTACAATGTTATATTATATTTTAAATCTTATTTAAATCAAAATTATTTTACTTTTATTGAATGATAACTAATTTAGGTCATTGGAATCAATTACATATTATCCAATTGTGTGATATTATTTTAACAAAGATGAATAGTGGAAACTGTAAAAATTGACTACTATGGTTATAGTGAAAATTAGTCTACAAGGGGGTTAAAAACATTACGGTTAAAATAACCAAAAAATTATATTAAATCTATAGGATGGAAATTTTTTTAATATATTATGTCTAATTTGGGATAATAATCAATTTTGACCATTTTTTGTAAAAAAAATGTGGGTATACCTTTTTCTTTTAAAAAATTACCAATGTGCCACTCAACTCACCTATTAAAGGCCACCCCTCTCCTATCTTATTCACACCATAAAACGCTTTTGGTTCAGACAATACCAACCCAAATAACATAAAAATTCACACACCACATCCTATAATCCTTTTTTCATAAATATAATCGAGGAATAATTTAGGTTTAATCCTAATGAAATTTGACCAAGAAGAGCGGAAATTCATAACTATGTGTGTTTGTTTTATTTATTCTTCGAACTCCATGAAATATTATTCATTTAGTATTATTTAATAACCCCATTTTCAAGCAAATAAATAGATTTTATTATTTAATGCTCATTAAAAATATTCATATCATATTCCCTCAAATGGAAAATGATAACGTCACTCATCTGCACGGCGGACTACAATGTCCTAGACTAATGTGACATGTTTAACATAAAATCCTATAAATTTTAGTTATGATGGTTTATTTAAATTATATATATGATATTTTTATAATACTTCCAATTGATTCATTATATCATATATACAATTTTATTTTCTATTCCATAGGGGATACTATAACGTCACTCGTGCATATTGTGGACTACTTCCTCACGAAGCAATGTGGTAAAGTTTTCAATAACGGTTTACCTAGAAACAAATAATCATAAATTTAATAAATATATGTGATATAAATTACATATTTATCACATTCTTGATATAATTATCCTTTAGAATTATAATATATCATTTTATTTTTTGCCTTTTCATTCTCTAAAAGATGATGATGCCATTAGTGTATGTGTGGACTACCACATTTATGATGAGATTTGACTCTCTTTCCATCACAACACAAAATGAAGTATATATATTAATATATTTAAATAAATAATATAGTTTATATGATATTATAATAATTCTAAAAATATATTATTTTACATACTTCCTTTCTATAATTATCATTGAAAAATTGAGACATCACTCATGCGAATGTATGGTGTGTCGTCTCCATGATCGTAACATACTTTATTTCAAAAAACCATATTTCAAGATAGGTATTAAATTTTTAAGTGATTTATAAATATTATTATTAGTTAATTATTATTATTTTTGAGATAATGGAACTATATAATATGCACGAGAACAAAAACTATCAAAACAAAGCATTAATGAGAAAACAAGTCAACTAACCCCTAAACCAACAAAAATAATTAATTATTATTAATTAATAGGTGATAAGATGTTATATAACGAGTATATATGGCATTATAGATATTAACATGCCTCTAGAATAAGTTAATAAAAATTTTAAACCCACTATAGAAGAGTTTCAATAATGTTCAACCAAAATGAAGTGTGTGGTAAGGGACATCATCTAAATTTATATTTGTTAAGGCATGTTCTATTTCTCAGTGACTAATTTATTTTATATGGTATAAATTATTCCCTATTTAAATGTAATTTATTAAATAATTCATAATTCATGGTATTTTAAGGTTTACTTTTAATTATTTCATCTTAGGGGACTTGACATGAATGTTTCTAAGTGGTAAATATTTTCATAACTCAATTTTGTATTATTGGGTTATATTTCTTCTTCATTTTCCATTGATATTAAAATATTACATGTTTATTTAATTTTTAATACCTTATATAGTATTTAAACTTTTTATATATGTATTTAAAATTGATACATATAATTCATTAAATTTTCAATTCACACTTTAATGTTATGATCATTCTGATAGACTTCGTCTAAATTTCCCATTCATTAAGTCATATTATATTATTATACAGAAATTTTTTTTATATTGTGTATATGCATCCACATTGAAATATAATATAATAATTCCTAAAAAATAAATTTATTTTATGTTTCAATATGAAATAATCATCCCAATGGATTTTAACTCAAAATTTCCCATGTAGAAAACATATTCATAACACAATTTTTTTCATTAGGTTAAATTAAATATTCATTTTATTTGATATTCTATGATAATATATTTAATTAATTTTAATTACTTATTTTCCCTTACCTATTGTTTTATTTGGATTTTAATATGATTCATATAATTTATTAAATCATTATTTATTAGTACCATAATATAGTCTTTGCAGGGTCTTATTTCATAACCTCATTTTAATCAGTACTGTTTATACTTGATTTTACATTAAAGAAAGTTATTTTAAAATTTTTTAACAAATCCATTAATTTTTATATACAATGTTTGTTCAAAAAACATTTCAATTAATAGTTCTATTTTCTAATCTTTTGTATATATTTTTATTAAGAAATTATTTTCATTAAAATCCGAGGTTCCTTCACTTACAGTTGAATATTCTTTCTAATAAAATCCACGTTTTCTAGAAAAATTTAAAAACATATTTTCCACCATTTTTAAATGATTTATTAAAAAAATTAAACTATTTTACTTTTATAAAATTTTAATGGCTCTTCATGTCATTTTCAAAACATGTTCATTTTGGATTTTACTGAAAATGTTTATCAAAATATTTTTTTAACATGTATGTAAATAATGAAATTTATTTTTATAATGGAATATAAATGTTTTAATGATTTTTTTTTATCATTAAAAAATATTTTCAATTAAACCCATTTTCAAAATAAATTTTTACGATTAATTTATTTATAATATGTGTATTTTCTAAATGTGAAAAGTGTATTTTCCTCATTACTATTTTTAAAGATATTTTTATTCTATTTGTATTCAACAACAACAACAACCTTTTCTTTTATATATACTACACTAGGATTATGATATATTTATACATTTATTGTAATTTATATATATGTATTATTTCAATTTTGACAATGGAAATTTATGACATTCTCATTCTTGATATTTTTTTGTCAATAACATTCCCTTAAAATATTCACTTTCCTATTATCATTAGAAATTAAATTTTCCTTAAATATACATATTATTTATCATGGATATGATTATTTATTAAAATTAATATCATTTTTATATATGGTGTTCTAAATTGAATGTTATTTTTATATAGGTAAATATTAATAATTCTATATTCTTTACTCAATTCGGATATTTGATGGTAAATAAAATTTTTCATAAATTAAATCGATTATTCAATATATAATGAATGATTTTAAAATACATGCATGTGTTGGGAATAGAATTATTTATCTCCTCAATTCATATGTATTGTCATGAGAAGAATTAATATGCTAAATTAAATAGTTTTTACCTATAATTTCAAATTTTTTATGAAATGTCATGATGGTAGAGGTTTCACAGTCTTGAGATCACGACATACAATGATTAATAATTTCTTTCATTAAGAATATTATTATTATTAACAATGATATATTTAAAATGATATTATAATTGGATGAAATTCATTACTAGTTTATTGATTAAATAGAATATTTTTTTGTTATTTACCTTGCCATATTTATTTTGAATTATTTAGTTATGATAGTTAGTATATTGATTAAATGGATTTTGTATTCAATTATTTTATTTTCAATATTTATAATGAAAATAAAATTATTTAATTGGAATGGGTATTTAGTTATTCACATTTCCATGTTGATTATGCTTATTTATTCATGATAGATTCTAATATACTTAACCATCATAGAGAATTTGAGGAAACCCATATATTCTTTCCTTTGTAAAGAATCAATGATGTGTACCATCATTCATATGTAAGGATATTCTAGAGGGAATAATGTTATTATTGAAAAAATATGTTGTAATTTTTTTTAAAATGTAATATCGGAATTATGTATGTATACTGATTACCAAGACTACTAAAATAATTAGTACATTGGTATTTGGTTCATTGTATCTTATAATAATGTAAAAAATTAATATCTTGGCTCCAGAGTAATGGGTTTAGGTTCATTACAATTAATATAATATTATTTTTAGTAGAAACCATGGAAACATGATTTATGATAACATATATTATAGTTCATAACTCAATAATAGAATTTGAGTTTAGGTATTGAGGAAAATCCTAAGGTTTTGTTCATAAAGATAATATTTATTTCATTATAGTAATACATCCTTGTCTGGATACTACAAGTCGATGTAGTTTGGGAAAAGTTGTGGGGGGTAATAACTCCAATAAGGGAACATTGAGTTTGACCTGATCCCCACCTACTTTACAACAATAGTCTTTATATCCAACCTATTTTGACTCTTTTTGATGATATGCTTATGATAATTCATATTTAATTTACATAAAATTATGAAGCATTTTAATAGATGATCACAATGAATAACATGTGTTAATACAAGGATTTATTATATTATAAAAAAGATTCTAGATTTAGGCTTCCTATAAATGATTATGTGTTTTCCTACATTGAGTATTTTATCTCAGACTATGATTTTTTTATTCAATGTTCTAAACCTAAAGAAATATTTTAAATATTTAACTTGATAGATATTGTGGTGACTATTAGAAAAAAAATTGGATGATGATGGGAGTGAAATATATAATTATTATTCCTAATCAGTTATCCTAAAATATTTTTTACAAATTATAGCTTATCTAACTCATTGACTAACCAAAGAAGAGAATGATGGGCTTTTTTAAGAGCATGAGTGGTAGATTCCATATAGGAAAGGGAATATATATCTATCATGTCTAAAATTTTTAAGGGGAAACCAAGAAAAGTTTCTCAAAGGAATGGTAATAGTTCTTATGTGTAGAAAATAGGGGTATAAAAAATCAATTGCTGTGTAAAACATCAGGGTATGGTGGAGGAATTAAATTTCATCATTGGGATCCATTTACTGTTCTTTTTATTAAATGTGGGGAACTAATCAATTATAAGAGTCAATTCCACCTTCTAATGGTGAAACCATAGCCCAAGTAATGGAATTTTTTTAAACAAACTAGATGATGTTCATTTTTATTGGTATTAGTGAATTAAATTGTGGAATTATTTTTACCAATGCTATTTTGGTTATAATAATCATGAAACATTTAGTAATTATGTTTAATATTATAAGAATATATTTATTTATTAAATTAAGATTTATTGATACCATCAAGGGTTTATTATTTTAAGTATGATCATATTCTCAATGTCATAAACATACCTTTTTAAAATTTAAGTGGTAGGAATATAAAATATTTTAGGATATTTTTCAAAAAACAGTTTTGGGAATACATCCCAATAATCTAGTATTTGAAATAGTTTTTTAAGGACTAATTAATTTAATTTTATTCAAAAAAATATTAAATATATTTCTAACATTTATTTTTTATATTATCATTTATTTTGAATGAATTATGGGTTATTAAATATATGTTTTGTTATAGGAATATATTAAAATAATTTTAGAAAAAGGACATTGAGAATGCCTAGTTGAAACTCGTTGGATCAAACATGGTTGCTAGGATTGAACCCATGATCGAAGTATTGTATGGTTTTAATTTCTACCATTGGACTGCATAATTTTCAAGTTAATATTCCATTGTTTTTAGTTAATCAAATTGAGAAATAAATATTAATTATGAACCAGTGGTTTTACTGTTGAGGCTAACATATAAATGTATCAGATTTGATAACTTCTGTTATCTATATTAGTTTTTCAAAATAGTTTTAGACATATAAAAAAATCTCTCTTATATAGATCTTATCATCTATTAAAATTTAAATTCGGGGCTCTAAGGATTAAAAAAATCATTTTTGGATATTCATTTCATAGATTAAGTGATGAATTTTAAATTAATGGATGTGCAACAAAAGATGAAATTGTTCTTATCAAATAGAAAACATATCAAGTAGGAATATTACATTATATTCTTAGAAAAATTCATAACTTTATATAATAGATCTTTAAAAAAATTATCCTATTAACTTCTTATATGATGAATAAAATGGTATTTTATATAATTATAAATTTAAGGTTTTTAGGTCCTTATCTTTCTATTGATCATTCATTTTCTTATGATCAATGAACTATATTAATCTCTACAATTAGTTACACATTTATTCTAGGTATTTATCTTTTCATTCCACAAATGTTATCTTACCAAGAAACTTGGTTATGTGTTATTTCATATGACCTTTTTTACATCCCCTTATCTCTTATTGATTGGATTTTTTATTAACTGGTTTTACAATGTGGCTTTTCGACAAAGGAAATTTAAAAAATCAATCCCTTAAATTTAGAACACAATATCAAACTATTTGGATATAATTTATTTAATTTGGGTATAATTTAAACAAATAAAATTATAAAATTATAACTTTTTTATTTATTATCATTTGTGATATGGGATACCGAGCATTAACGAACCATGAAATATATTTCTTCAAATTTAATCTTTTCGATTGCCCGAGAAACATGCAACTCCAAGTCTAGATGGCCAGTAAAATAGTATACCACTATAACATATAAATTAAATTATTATATATTAATTTCACTCTAAAATTATTAAAATTAATCTTATCTATTTATTATAAATATAATAATAATCATTTAAATGAGAAATAATTTTTTTTCTGAAAAACTAATTTTTTCCTAAAAGATGGTTTAGTCAAATTCGTGCATATGATTTAAAATTAAATTTTTTCTAAATTAGAACAGATTTTGTGTAAAAGGAAATTAATTTTTTAGATCATCATTTAAAAATTATATTAGGGTGATGCTTTTGTATTTTTAAGAAATGCTTCTTTTTTAATGAATGGTGAAAATAATGTTTTTTAGAAAAAAAATCCTCCACATTAAAATTATTTTAGAAAAAAAATTATATTTCAATTTATATAAAATATATATTATTTAATTTATATTAAAATTTAACTTATTGATTTAATTGTAATCAATGTAATTTTTAATTTTGATATTAACACCTATTATACTTTTGACCATTTTATATTTTTATACTCGTATTTTCATCACATCTACAGGCATAAATATTAATTAAATTATTCCACAACTATTAATTCAATTTGGAAAAAATTATTCCATATTTTAAATCATCATAATTTATATTATATAACAATTTAAACTTTATATTTGTCAAAAATTAATAGAGAAAACATTAAAATTATTTATCAAAGTTATGGTTTAATCGGTCTATCGTGGGTTAAACTAAAAATTTGAGTGTTAAAATGACCTAAAGAATTGTTGAAAATATATTTTCTGTTTATATTTTGACATTTTCAAGTCCAATTCTCAATAATAATCCATTTTGGTCCCTTATGACAACTGAAAATAGGGGTTACACCTTTTAAAAAAATTATCAGCATGCCACTGACCTTACCAATAAAATGACAACCTACTGCCCAATTTATACATCGTAAAACCATTTTGGTTTAGATAATTCCTAAAACTTTGACTTATAATCATTCATATCCTCATTATAGAAGCTCTTTTAGTTCATATATTCATTCTACTAGTACATTAGTTATAATACTAAAGTGGTGGTCTGAGAAGAGGAAAATTCCTAATTATGCATGATTTTTTATTTGTTTTTCCACCTCAATAAAATATTCATAATTTATGATTATATAATAAAAAAATATACCATATAATTAGATTTTATTATTCTATATTCAAAAACTCTATCCATCTACTCATCCCTAAAATTAGAAACAATAACGTCACACATGTGGGTCGAGAACTACTGCCTCATGTACCGATGTGACATGTTTTCCCTTAACACCTCACATGGTTGGGTATGATGATGGATAATATATATATATATATATATGATATTTATAAAATAATTATACCTATGGATTCATTATATATATATATATTCCTTTTTTAATTTCTATTCCTTAGTAGATACGAAAGCGAAACTCGTGTGTATAGTGTAGTACCTTCTCACAAAGTGATGTCCATCATTTTCCATAATATATTACATGGAAAGTAATAAGTGTATATTTAATAAATTTACAAGATATAATTGAAATAATTATTATATTAATTATATATTTACAATTATTAACATATAATATATCATTTTATTTATTTCCTTTTCATTCATTGAATGATGATATTGTCCTTCATGTATGCATGGACTACAACCTTCACGAAGAGATGTGACGCTATTTTCATCACCACACCACTTGGTTGATAAATATATTAATATTTAAACAAATAATTTGATATTAATGGTGTTTTAATTATTATATAATGATATAATATAACATACCACTTATATGTTATGATCTCCAAAAATTGAAATGTTGCTCTTGTGTATGTAAATCCTACTACTATATGATTACAATATACTTCATTTCTCAAAACCATCTTTCATGATTTGAATTAAAATTATAATTAATGAATAAATATTATAATTTTGTAATTATATTTATTTTTGAGATGATGTAACTATATAATATTAAAAATAATTGGATCTTTTTTGAAAATTCGTGATTGAAAAAACATGGCAATTAAGACTCCAAACGATGAAAATAATTAATTTTATTAAAAATTGAGTGATATTATGTTATAAAATGATAATATATGATATTAAAAATACTAATATGATTCTTTTATAAGTTAACAAAATTTCCCTATTCACTGTAAATTAGGTTGAATAAATTTCAACTAAAAGGAAGCATGAGGTAACAGAATTTTTCTCAATTTCTCTTTATTGATAATTATTATATTGTTGTGTGACTAATTTCTATTATATGTTGTAAAATCCTAACCACGGGTATCATTTGTTTTTATTTATTTATCGATGTTGGATCTTTTAGTTGACGTAAATCTTGAGTTTCCATCAAAAGTCTTTGTGTTTTAGTGGTGTTGGTTTTCTTTAAATCCCTTTCATGGTTATCATTTGTATTATTGAGATAAAATCGAGTGGTGTAGAGTTTGGACACCCACAGTGTCACAATATTGTGTTTAAATAATTAAAGAAACATTATATGGGTTTTCACTAGTGTTTGGGGTGACATTTGTTGTTTTTTGGACAATTTGTGGGGTCACACGGTTGGATCATGGTTTTCCTAAATCGTGCAACTAAAATCAAAAAAAAATTGGAATTGTTTCAGAAGAATTCGCAAAGTTTGTGCACGGTTTACAAAACCATGTAGAAAAATCGTGCCACTACTTATGAGATTAATAACATTTGAACAAGAGATCTAATTTGAATTATTTAACCCCCAAAATTAATCCCTATAAATTGAGCATTGGCTTGAGGTTCCGCCCCCATCAACCTCAATCTTCATGGGTTATTTTTGGGTAGAGTTTTCAGCAACATCCAGTGGTTCTTCTTTGTTTCCTCTTCTCCTCTACCCCCTATATCAATTCTTTTCTCTCTCTTGGATTGGTTCTTGTTTGGCGGAACCCTAGTATTAAGGTTGTATGATTTTGGTTCTTTTTCTTCTGTATAGGTAATGGGAATTTCTCATAAGGCTTGATTCTTCCTCTCATCCGAGTTTTATCTCATCCGCACTAGGTTTCAGTAGGTGTTTCCAAGTCATTATTTTCAATTTCAGTTCTTATGATACTTGTTATTTCTTAATTAATTCAAAAAACATGTTCCTCAATTTTATTATATTCATAGTTAATCCAAGGTAGTGTTTTCTTGATTTTAGATTCAACTAAAAATAGGGTTTTACATGAATCATGGATTATTCCCTTGTATATTTGTGTCATTTTTTCTTAATAAAATTTCTATTAAACCTTTGGAAGCAATTGGTTGTTTGTGTTAGGTTTTTCGAATTTGAAATGTATTGTTAAATTTATTTGGATCAATTTTTGGATTTTATATGTGAAACGTGGTGATTTCATTTGATATGGTATGGAGCCTGATTTGAGAATAGATTCTTGGTTGTGAACTTGTGTTGTATTTTATAATAGAGTAAAATTCATTGATTTGGGTTAAAATAATGTGGTTTTATAAAAATGGGTTTTGAATGTTTTGATTGGTAAGAGAGTTTTTCATTGGATAGAGGCACATCCATGGGTCCACTAGCTGCACACTTGGATGTGAAATAAAATGAATATGGTACACTAAAGCTAATCTCCCACCATAACAAAACATCTCCACTTTTTCCATATTTTCCTAAAATGGTTCCATGTTTTCCAAAATGGGGTAAGGAGAGTCTGTTGAGGATTCAAGTAGTCCCTAACATGTTTCATTGGGTTTGGACCGATTGGCCCTGAAACTTGCTTGGGTGAGTCATTGTGTAGCTATGGCTCTTTTGGCGTTTGTAAAAGATGTTTTCCTTGTAAGTTATTTGAAAGAAGACTTTTCCCTTTCGTTGGCTTGTGTGCTTTATCATGGATTTTAAATACACATGGGAATATTTTGGTGAATTATTGGTCTAATGTCCCATTTGGCCATGTTAATACAATGATTATGTTCATCGTGTCATTAAAAATGGTTTCAAAAGGTTATTTGTAATTGGTTAAATGTTGTGAAGATGAAGGCCCAGTTGGAATTTCAAAATGGTTTCTTGGAAAACCACTCTTGAGTTAGGTTTATTGCCTATCCAGTTTGGTCATGAGATGTTAGGGTACTCAGTACGGGACTTCCATTGTATGATAATTATTTTAAGCTAAGGGAATGACCTTGAGGTAGTTGGGGTGGTGCCAGATTCTGTGGTGAGAGGTTTTATATGTCTTTCTAGTTGTTTGAATTGTATGGCACACCCCCTTGGGAAATATATATGGGGACCAAGCATAAAAAAAGGTTTATTGAGAATTATTATTACACTAGTATAGTATATTTCACTACATTGTTCCCCATAATAGGTAGATACATGAGTTAATTGTTATGGGATCTGGAACCTCGACCAGGCCATGAAGGTGGAGGATCGCGAATTAGTGTGTTCTGGCGTCATTGAGTAGGGAACGCCATCTGGATGAGTTACATGTGTAATATTTTCTATTTCTCCTCACAGTTCGTTGTATTTCCCATTTTTACAGTTTTGAGCACTACTAGAGCAGTTTCCCAGGTTTTGTATAAATTAATTCATTGTACATGGTTTTGGTTTATATTTCGAAGGATTGTGAATTTGTGGTCTATTTAGAAATCATTTCTTATGTAGTTTTTTCGAAAGACAAATTGCAACGCAATGTTTTCCTTCCTATGACTTGTTTTAAATTATGTGCGTTATAGATCATGTTTCCTTGTTTTAAACATAATAATTGATTTTAAACTCTATTTTTATTAAATTATATCAAATTAGAGTTAATGGATGGTTTTTGTGAAAGTAATTAATGGATTGTCTAGTGATTACCAACAGAGATCTCGAGATTACACCCTACCAATACCACACAGTGTCACTAGACCTAAGCTATTTTTTAGTTTTTTATTTTTATTAGGTTCCCTAACAGGTGCTCACAGTTCATGCGTGGATGGTATTGTGGTTGGAGGTGACCAGGAGGTCCCATGGAGATCGTGCATTAGTGGTTTAGTTTGTTCATTTTAGATTCTATTCTATATTTCAGTTTTCATCTTTTTGATATGTATTTTTTAGATAGATTTTTTATATTATTTATGTCTTGTTTTTAGCTGTAGTGGATTATTTGGTTATAACTATTTGATCCTATTTTGGGAACAAATAATTATCCTTGGTTGTATGTTTTCATGCATGACAATTGTTGCCATCCCTTGGGGAACGAGAAAGCCCTTCAGGTCATTCCGTAGGCAGGATCAAGAGACCTATTCAGGGTCGACCCATGTAGTTTTTTGATAAAAGAGTAGGCCATTGCTATTTGGGGTGTCTTGTGGATGAATATTAGGAATATCAGGACTTTGGAGGTTTGTACGGGAAGAGCATCGCAAACTATTGATCGCACTGATTATCTAGTCTTCAGGGGTAGTCTGGGGTTTGATTCTTTTATCGTGAGTCTTTTTTGATATAGGGATTACAATAGAGGTGAATTTGGTTATGTTTTTTCTTCATAGAGTGTGGTGAACCATGTGTAGTGTTAGTTCCTGGTTCAAGTTCTTCTTTGTGTTATGCCATACATGGGGCATTACAGACCACCATGTCGCTGGGTTAGGAATAAACAATAGTTCCTCATTCCGTTGTTTTTTTGTTGTGTTTCATTTTGATCTCAGTTAATGTAGGTGTTTGTTAGAAATTGATGTGGTACTGAAATGGAAAATGGTTTCATTCAAATAGTTTTGAAATTAGTGAAGTGGATTTTCGAAGAGTAAGTGTTTCAATTTGTAAAATTTGGTATGTGTTCATATTTTTCAAGGAAAATATGTATTTGATCCTTGTCACTCATTGTGGAGAGTCACAAGTGTGTGGGTATATACAAAGAGTGTGTGGGGGAACATGACCATGGATGATGTAAACAGGACTGGATGAACACACATGTGACGGTTCATAAGGTGTCATAGGTGATTTTTTAAAATTTAAAGGGAAATAGTGGTTTTAAAAAGGGAAATGAATTATTGGGAGTTGAATTTGGTTTAAATAGTGATTTTTGGTAATTTTAATGTGACTCGAGGATAATTTGTTTTCAATAAATTAATATGAAATTGGATTTATGACAGGGTGTTTTGGTTGTGGTTGAGTTTTCAAGATTCTGAGATGTTTGTTTTGTGCTCAGGGTGTTTCTTTTGATTGTGTTCTGGGCATGATGTCAGTTTCAATTTTTGTTTCTCGTGTTGTTTCAGATATTCTACCCAGAATGTGTCCCCCGGGATTCCAATTATTTATTCCCATGTTATGGTTATTTTTTATTATTTCCTATGTATCATGGTGATAAGGGTCTATTAGAGGCAGTGATGTGGTTGGCAGAACTATAGTGTGTCTTTGGGTAGTGGGAATCTTTATGGGGTGTTAATGTTCATATAGTCTAAGGATTAGATGAGGGTTTAATTATGTACTATTAAATATGGTATTCCTCATCATGTTTAGAGTTTTGGGTGTATTTTTTGATCTTCAGATTTCATAAGGGTTCCCTATCTTTTGAGGAGTGGTTGTCCGAGGAACCTTCCTCCTAGAAGCTATCTTCTTCGGTGTTGACTTCCAATTTGTTGGACAGTTCTCCTATGTGCCACATATATGGATATTAGGGCATTATAATCCACCATGTTTTACCCTATTGAAAACATACCACCACTATGGCCATTTCAATCATCAGGAAGAAGAAGGAGTTGGGGCCTGGGAGATGGAAATGACCGACTATGAGGTTGGAGATGCTTCTACAATCTGGGCCCCAGCTACATCTCTCGAGGTGAATCTTGTGCACAGTAATGAGGTTCCAACGGTGTTTGAATAATTGGATTATTTCTCATTATAGGTTATTGGGATGGAAACATCCAAATTTTCTTTATTATATTCTTATCACTATTGTAAGCTAATTATTGTATTCATTGTGTGATGAGCATGATCAGCTTTAATCCAAGAGGTTTTATCTGCTCCATTTGTGGCTTCTAAATTGAATATATTACATTAATGGTATTGGATTAGTGAATTAATTGACCTATTTTGGTTTTGGGTTTAGTTTCGACACTGTTCATTTCGAGATTCCAAAGTTTTTATAATTGATTTACAATGGGTTTGGTTCATGTGGGAGGATCCTTGTGTCAGTGGAAGTAGTTTTCAAATAATAAAATGATGGTTGGATTGATTCCTGATTAGAATTATCAAATTTTGGATGTTTTTGGTGATTTTTCGTCCTATGAATGGATTGTTCATGGTTAGAGGAAATAGTGTTCCTTTCCCAGGTAACTTTGCATCTTGGTGGTAATTTATGGTAAAGGAATTGGCATGGTTGGGGCATGGTTTTGAAACCATGTGGACATGATATGTGGGGTTTTCTTCCTTCTAGTTTCTTAAACATGGTTGGTGCACGTTTTGGTAAAAAGTGTTCCTAAACTGAGTGAGCTGCCCAAAAATTTTAATTAATAAAATTCCTAGTTCTTGGTAGGGGTGAGTGCGTTGTTTGGGGTTTAAATTTTGTCCATATTAATTGAGTTATTATGGCCGGGATATCCCTCTAATGTTATCAACTTATCCTCATTTTTCTATTGTGGTTACATATTTATCGGTTAGGTGTTACCTGTGGAGTGAATATTAACCCTAGGTTTCATGGTTTCTCTTGGCATTTATCAGGCATGGATTCAAGTTTTGGTTAAGTTTTTGTTGGGTGACTTCCAAGGGCTAAAAGTGGTTGTGGTGGAAATAATTTTAACACACCAACCAGGGTTATCATTTATTTATTTATTTATAAATGATGGGTATTCTTGTTGAGGTTTAACTTGAGTTTACCATGTTATTATTTGTGTTTTGGTGGTTTCAGTTTTCTTCAAATCCAATTCCAAATTATCGTGAGTGTTAATGGGATAAAATGTAATAGTGGAGAGTTTGGGAGACACATGATGTCACTGTATTGTGTTTAAATCATTTAAGTGTCATTAAGTTGTTCTTACCTAGTTTTGGGGTGATATCTGAGGGTTTTGGACAATTTTTGGGGTCACATGGTTTGAGCATGGTTTTCCCAAACCGTTCAACATAAATCGGAAAAGTGGCATTATTTTTCTAGAAGAATTAGCATGGTTTGTGCATGGTTTAAAAAACCATGCAGCCATTATGGGATTAATAATGTTTGACCTATAGATAAATTTTTGGTTATTCTACCTCCAAAATGAATCCCTACCAGTTGGACATTGACCAGAGGCACCTCTCCCTTCATCTTCAATTTTTTTAGGACATTTTTGGGGAAAGTTCTCACAAATTTCAACGGTTCTTCTAGGTTTCTACTTTTCCTCTTCCCCCACTCTCATTTCATCTCACTGTCTTCACTTGGTTCATGTTTTTACTAAACCAAGGTGTAGGTTTGGATGATTTTGGTTCGTTTTATTATGTTTAGGGTATGCAGATTTTTCATAAGGCTCGATTCTTCCTCTCTTTAGAGTTTTAACCCATCCGCGCCAGGTTTTGGTAGGTGTTTCTTAGCCTTTCTTTTCAATTTCAGTAAATATGATACTTTTTCTTTATTAATTAAATCGGAAAATATGTTTCACAGCATTATTATATTCATATATAATTCAATGAAGTGTTTTTTTTATTTTTAGATTCGACTAAAAATAGGTTTTTACATGAATCTTGGTTTATGCCGAGGTGTATTTTTGTCGTAGGTGTTTGATAAAACATCTATTGAACATTTTTTGCAGAAATTGGATGGTTGTGTGAGGTTTTTAATATTTAAAATGATTTTTTAAATTGATTTAGGCCGTGTTTCATATTTTATATGTGAAACATGGTGATATAATTTAATGTGGATTGAAATATGACTTGAGAATATCTTCTAGGTTGTGAAATTGTGATCTAGTTATACAAGAGAGAAATGGATGGATTTGGGTTGAAATAAAACGGTGGTTTTATTAAAATGGGTTCCAAATTTTTTGATTTCCCGTTGAGAGCTCCATTAGATTATGGCATATCCAAGGGTGGACTAGGTTCACACATGGATTTGAAATCAAATGTAAATGGAACTCTAAAGATAATCTTCCCCAAGAACAAATCTTCATCAACATTTCCCTATTTCCCTAAAATAGACCCATGTTTTCCAAATGGGGGAATAATGTATCTTGTGTTTGAAAGTGGTTCCTAATATATTCCTTATGTTTTAGCCCAGTTGGCCTTGAAACATGCATGGGTGAGTCATTTTAATACTATATGTTGTTTGGAATTTGTAAAAGTGGGTTGGCTTGTTAGTATTTTGAAATCTTGTTTGGCCCTTTCATTGGCATGTGTGGTTTATCATGGCTTTGGAATGCAAATGGTAAAGGTTTTGTGAATGACTGGCCTAAAGGCCAATTTTTTCACATTAATACAAAGATTATGTTCATTGTTCCTTTGAAAATGGATTCAAATGGTACTTGGTAAATGGTTTAATGTTGGGAAGAAAATGTCCTGGTTTTCATTTTGAAATGGTTCTTCAGAAAACCCTTCTTGAATTAGGTCTCTTTCCTAGCTAGGATAGTTGTGAGATCGGAGGGTCCTCGGTATGAGAACTTCTTTGTATGATAATATTTTTATGTAATGGAAATAACTTTAAGGGGGCCGGGGTGGTTCTATATTGTGCGGTGTGTTGTTTTATATGTGTGGATTTTTGTTGGAATTATTAGGCACACCACGTTGTAAAATATACCTGGGAACCTAGCATTACAAAAAGGTTTACTGAGAATGATTAATGCACTATTCTAGGTTATTATACTATATAGTGGCCCATAGTAATTGGATAATTGGGTTTTCTACTAAGGGATCAGGCCCCTTGACCAGGCCATGTAGGGTGATGGTTGAACAGTAGATAATTTCGATGTCATTTAGTAGGCCATGCCTTTACAATGAGAAACTTGTATAGTATATTCTAGATCTCCTTTGAGTTCCTAGGATTTTAAGTGTTTATCCATTACAAGCACAACTATATCTATTTCCAACATTGTGTAGAAATGTATTCCTTATACCTATTTTTGGTTTATATTTGGAATGACTATGAATGTATTTTTAGATTAAAAATTAGTTCCTAAGTAGGTCATTTTAAAGAGAAAGTGCAACTCCCTTTTTTCCTTCTTATGAATTGTTTTAAATTGTGAGGGAAATGGATCATGTTAGTTTGTTTCAAACTAAAAAATTTGTATGAATCTCTATTTTAATAAATTTATTTTTAACTAATGTGAATAGGTAGTTTTTGGGAAATGAATTAAATGAATTCTATTCTGATTACTAACTGAGTTATCAATCTCACCCCTACCTAAACCACTCTATGTCGGTAAACACGAGCTGTTTTGTAGGTTCAAATTTTTTTCAGGTTCCCTAGCATGCGCTCATATTTTGAGAATGGCTGTTCTTTTGGTTAGAGGTGACCAAAAAGTCAAACGAAGATCATACAATAGTGGTTGAGTTTGTTAGTTTTAGTTTCTGTTCTATATTATAGTTTCTATTTTGTTGAATTGTATTTTGTAGCCAGATTTTTTTTATATTATTTATGTTGAGTTTTTAGATCTTGTTGATTATTTGGTTCTTTATATTTGATCATGGTTTTGGGCTAAAATATTTCCCCTTGATGTATGTTTTTATTCCCAACACAAGTTTCTAGAACGTGGGGATCGGTAATGCCCTTCAGGCTATGTCACGGGTTGTCTCAGGAGACCGGTTTAGGGTCGACCTAGGTTGGTTCATGACATATGGTGTGCATACTTTCCCGTTAGCATTTAATTTCATGAATACATCATACTTAATGGAATGTTATGTTTTAATTTTAATTGTTTCATACATGTATGTTTGACAAGAAAGTTACCAAGTGGGAAAAAATTTCATAACCCAATTTCTTTTCAGTGTATTGTATAGCTTTTTCATTGTCCTTAGATATTATTCAAAAAAACTTTTCAATTAATAGTTATATTTTACAATCTTTTGTATGTAATGTTATTAAGAAATTATTTTCATTAAAATCTATGATTCTTTCACTCTATGGTCGAATATTCTTTTTAATCAAATCCATATTCTCTAAAAATGTTTTAAAAAATATTTTCAACCATTTTTCAAAATATTTATTAAAAAACTTATCCAATTTTACTTTTAAAAAATTTAAATGGCTCTTCATGTCGTTTTCAAAAAAATTTGATTTTGGATTTTACTGAAAAAGATTATGGAATATTTGTTTTAACCTGTAATTCATAAATGTAATTTATTTCTATATTGGAAAATAAATGTTTTAATGATTCCTTTATTAGATTTTAAAAATATTTTCAAATAAAACCATTTTCAAATAAAATTTTTATGAATAATTTATTTATAATATGTGTTTTTTAATATGAAAAGTGTATTTTCCTCATGACTATTTTTAAAGATTTTTTTTTTATTTCTATTCAACAACAAAAAAAACCTTTTCTTTTATATATACTACACTAGGGTTAGGATATTTTTATACATTTAATATAATTAATATGTATTTTTTATGTTAATTTTGACAATGGAAATTTTTGACATTCTCATTCTTGATATTTCTTATGTGAATAACATTCCATCAAAATATTCACATTACTATTATAATTAGAAATTAAATTTTCCTTAAATATACATATTATTTATCATGGATATTTTTATTTCTTAAAATGAATATCATTTTTCTATATGTTTTTCTAAATTGAAAGTTATTTTTTATAAAAGTAAATATTAATAAATAAATACTCTTTTCACAATTCAGATATTTGATGGTAAAGAACATTTTTCATAAATTAAATTGATTATTCAATATAGGAAGAATGATTTGGAAATATAGGGAAGGGCGGGGAATAAAATTATGTATCTCCTCAATGCATATGTATTATCATGAGAATAATTAGTAAGCTAAATTAAATAGTTATTTAACTATAGATTCTAATTTTCTTATGAAATGTCTTAATGGTAGAGGATTCACAGTCTTGAGATCATGACATCTAATGATTAATAATTTCCTTCATTAAGAATTTTGTTGTTATTAAAAATGATATATTTAAAATGAAATTATATTTGGATGAAATTCATCATTAGTTTATTGATTAAATATAATATTTTTCTAGTTATTTACCTTTCCATATTGATTTTGACTTATTCAGTTATGATATATAGTGTATTGATTAAATTTAATTTGTATTCAATTAGTTTCTTTTCAATATTTATAATGAAAATAAAATTATTTAATTGGAATGGGTATTTAGTTATTCACACATCCATGTTGATTATGATTACTTATTCATGATAGCTTCTAATGTACATAACCATCACTGAGTATTTGAGGCAGCCCATATATTCTTACCTTTTCAAAGAATCAATGAAGTGTACCATCATTAATATGTAATGATATTCTAGAGGTAATAAAGTTATTATTGAAAAAATATGTTGTAATTTGTTTTTTAAAATGTAATATTGGAATTATGTATGTATTCAGATTACCAAGACTACTAAACTAATTAGTAATTTGTGATTTTATTATTTGAATCTTATAATAATGTAATAATGTAATATCTCGGCTCCAGGGTAATGGTTTTAGGTTCATTACAATTACTATCAGATGATTTTTAGTAGAAACCATGGAAACTAGATTTATGATAACATAGATTATAGTTCATAACTCTATAATAAAATTTGATTTTATGTATTGAGGAACATCCTAATTTTTTTTAGGAAGATAATATGTATTTGTTCATAGTAATACATCTTGGTCTGGATACTACAAGTGGGTATAGTTTTGGAAATTTTTGGGTGGGTAATAACTCCAATAAGGGAACATTGAGTTTGACCTGATCCCCACCTGATTTAAAACAATAGTCAACCTATTTAGACTCTTTTGGTGATATGCTTAGGATAATTAGTATTTTCATTATATGCAATTATTAAGGATTTGTATCGATGATCACAATGAATAACCTATGTTAATCAAAGTCTTTATTAATTTATAAAAATGATTCCAGATTTATTCTTCCTATAAATGATTATGTGTTTTCCCACTATGAGTATTTTATCTCAGACTATGATTTTTTTAATTCAATGTTCTGAACCTGAATAAATCATTTAAACATTTAACATGATATATAATGTAGTGACTATGAGAAAAAAAAATCAGATCATTATGGGAGTGAAATATATCATGATTATTCCTAATCATTTATCCTAAAATATTGTTTACAAACTATAGCTTAACTAACTCATTGACTCACAAAATAAGAGAATGATGGTATTTTTTAGAGCTCGAGTGGTAGATTCCATAGAGTAAAGCGAATATATTTCTATCATGTCATAAATGTGTAATGGGAAACCAAGTAAAGTGTCTCAAAGGAATGGTAATACTTCTTATGTATGGAAAATAAGGGTATAAAATAATAAATTACTGAGGAAAACTTAAGGGTATGGTGGATGAAAATAAATTTCATCATAGGGATCCATTTATTGTTATTTTTCATAAATGTGGGGAACTAATCAATTATCAGAGTCCATTCCTCCTTCTAATGGTGAAACCCTAGGCCAAGGAAGGGAATATTTTTAAATAAACAAGATGATGTTCATTGGTATTGGGATTAGAGATTTAAATTGTGGAATTATTTTTACCAATAGTATTTTGGCTATAATAATCATGAATCATTTAATAATTGTGTTGAATATAAAAAGAATATGTGTATTTATTAACATTAGAGTTATTGATACCATAATGGGTTTATTAGTATAAGGATGATAATATGTTAAATTTCATAAACATAACATTTTAAAATGTAAGTGGAAGGAATATAAAATTTTTAGGTTATTTTTCACAAAACAGTCATGGGAATACAAGCCAATAGATTAGTATGTGAAATATTTTTTAAAAGAATAATGAATTTACATTTTTTCAAAAAAATATAAAATATATTACTAACCTTTAGTGTTTATATTATCATTTATTTTTAATTCATTAGGGGTTATTAAATATATGTATTTTTATAGGAATATATTAAAATAATTTTAGATAAAGGACATTGAGCATGCCTAGTGGAAACTCGTTGTATCCTACAAGGTTTTGAGGCCTGAATCCATGATTGAAGGATTGTATGGTTTTAATTACTACCATTTGACTGCATAATTTTCCCGTTAATATTCCATTGTTTTTAGTTAAATTAATTGAGGAATAAATATTAATTATGAACCAGGGGTTTTACTATTGTGGTTAACACATAAATGTATCATATTTGATAACATGTGTTAACTATATTTGTTTTGGAAAATAGTTTTAGAAATATGAAGAAAATAATTATCTCTTATATAGATCTTACGATCTATTAAAATTTAAATTCAGTGCTCTATGGATTAAAAAAAATAATTTTTGGATATTCGTCTCTTAGATTAAGTGATGAATTTTAAATTAATGGAATTGAAACCAAAGATGAAATTGTTCTTATGAAATAGAAGATGTATCAAGTGAGAATATTTCAATATATTACTTTAAAAATTCATAACATTAGGGAATATTTCTTGAAAAAAAAATTATCCTATTAACATCATATATGATGAATAAAATGGTATTTTAAATCATTACTAATTTCGTGTTTTTAGGTCCTTAACTTTCTATTGATAATTCATTTTATTATGATCAATGAACTATATTAATCTCTATAATTATTTAAACATTTCTTCTAGGTATATATCTTTACATTCCACCATTGTTATCTTACCTAGAAAATTGGTTATGTGTTATTCCATATGTCCTTTTTTACATCCCCTTATCCCTTATTAATAGGATTTTTTATTAAATTGTTTTGCAATGTGGATTCTCGATAAAGGAAATTTCCAAAATAAAACCCTTAAATTTTGAACACAATATCAAATTGTTTGGATATAATATATTTAAGTTCGGCAGAATGGAAACCCATAAAATTATAAAATTATAACATTTTATTTGGTATCATTTTTGATATGGGACATCGAGTTTTAACGGCCCATGAAATATATTTCTTCAAATTTAATCTTTTACAAAGATTGAGAAACATACAACTACAAGTCTATATGAGCAGTAATATAGTATACTACTATAACAAAGAAATTTAATTATTATATATTAATTTTAATCTATAAATTGTTAAAATTAAGGTTATCTATTTATTACAAATAAAATAAGAATTATTTAAATGAGAAAGAATTTTTTTATGAAAAACATGATTTTTCTTAAAAGACGGTTTACTCAAATTCATGGACATGATTTAAAATTAAATTTTTTCTATATTGGAACACATATTGGATAAAATGAAATTAATTTTTTATATCATCATTTAAAAATTATATTATGGTGATTCTTTCCTAATTTTATGAAATGTTTGTTTTTTAATGAATATTGAAAAATAATGCTTTTTAAAAAAAAATCCTTCACATTTAAATAATTTTATAATAAATATTATATTTCAATTAATGTAAAAGATATATTATTTAAATTATATTAAAATTTATCTAATTTAGTTAATTGGAATCAATGTAATTTTTTATTTTGATATTAAAACCTCTTATACTTTTGAAACTTTTATATTTAGAAACTCACATTTTCATCACATCTACAGGTCTAATTTTTAATTAAATTATTCACCAGCTATTAATTGAATTTGGAAAAAATTATTCCATATTTTAAATAATCATAATGAGTAATTTCTAACAATTTCAATTTCATATTTTACAAAAATTAATAGATAAAACGTTAAAATTATTTATCATGGTTATGGTAAAATCGGTCAACTATGGGTTAAACTAAAAATATGAGTGTTAAAATGACCTAAAGAATTGTTTAAAATATATTTTCTGTTTATATTTTGACCTTTTCATGTCTAATCGTCAAGAATTATCCATTTTGGTCCCTTATAACAACTGAAAATAGAGGTTACACCTTTTAAAAAAATTATAAGCATGCCACTCACCTTACCTATAAAATGACACCCTACTACCCAATTCATACATCGTAAAACAATTTTGGATTAGATAATCCGTATAATTTTGAATTATAATCTTTCATATCATCATTATAGAAGCATCTTTTAGTACATAAATCCATTCTACTAATACATTAGGTGTAATCCTAAAGTGGTGGTCTGAGAAGAGGAAAATTCCTAATTGTACATGATTTTTTATTTATTTTTCCACCTCAATCAAATAATCATAATTTATGATTATATAATAAAACAATTTACCATATAAATAGATTTTATTATTTTATATTCATAAAATCTATCCATCTAATCATCACAAAAATGTGAAACAATAATGTCACACATGTGGGTGGAGAACTACTGCCTCGTGTACCGATGTGATCGGTTTTCCCTTAACACCTCCCATGGTTGGGTATGATGATGGATATAAAATATATATATATATATATATTATATTTATAAAATAATTATACCTATGGAGTCATTATATATATATATATATAACTTTTTTTAATTTCTATTCCTCATTAGATACGAAAACGACACTCGGGTGTACAGCGGAGTACCGCCTCACTAAGTGATGTCCTTCATTTTTCCCTAATGTATTACATGGAATGTAATAAGTGTATATTTAATGAATTTAGAAGATATAATTGAAATAATTATTATATTAATTATATATTTATCATTATTAACATATAATATATAATTTTATTTTTTTCCTTTTCATTCATTCAATGATGATATTGTCATTCATGTATGTGTGGACTACCATATTCACAAAGAGACGTGACACTATTTTCATCATCACACCACATGGTTGATAAAATATTAGTATTTAAACAAATAATTAGACATTTATGGTGTTTTAATTATTATTTAATGATATAATATGACATACCTCTTATATATTATGATCGCTAAAAATTGAAATGTTGCTCTTGTGTATGTAAGCCGTACTACTATATGATTACAATGTACTTTATTTATCAAAACAACCTTTTTTGATTTGAATTAAAATTATAATTTATGTATAAATATTATAATTATGTAATTATAATTATTATTGAGATGATGGAACTATATAATATTCAAAATAATTTGAACTTTTTTGATAAATCGTGATTGAGAAAACAAGGCATTTAAGACTCAAAACAATGCAAATAATGAATGTTATTAACAATTGAGTGATATTATGTTATAAAATGATAATATATGATATTAAAAATATTAATAAGATTCTTTTATAAGTGAACAACATTTCTCTATTCACTATAAATTAGGGTTAATTAATGTAAACCAAAATGAAGCATGAGGTAAAAAAATTTGTCTCAATTTCCCTTTATTGATGAATATTATATTGTTGTGTGACTAATTTCTATTATATGGTGTCATACCCTGACCATGATTATCATTTTTGTATTTATTTATAGTTTTTGTATCATTTTTTTATGTTAATCTTGAGTTTCCATCACAATTCTTTGTGTTTTGGTGGTTTTCATTTTCTTTAAATCATATTAACGGTTATTGTTTGTGTTATTGGGAGAAAATGGAGTGGTGTAGGGTTTGGAACAACCAAAATGTCACCATATTGTGTTTATATCATTAAAGGAACATTAAGTGGGTTTTCCCTAGTGTTTGGGATGACATTTGACGTTTTTTGGACAATTTTTGGGGTCACACGGTATGATCATGGTTTTCCTAAATCGTGCAACATAAATCTGCAAAAGTTGCAGAATTGTTTCAGAAGAATTCGCACATTTTGTGCGTGGACTACAAAACCATGTCGCAAAACCATGCCTCCACTTTTTGGATTAAACAAATTAGAAAAATATATCAAATTTGAATTATTTCACCTCCAAAATTAAACCCTATAAATTGGGCATCGACAAGAGTTGACTCTCCCATCATCCTCTATCATATTAGGTTATTTTTCGGTAGAGTTCTCACAAACGGCCATTGGTTCTTCTTCATTTCCTATTCTCTTCTTCCCCCACTCTCAATTATTATCTCTCTCTTGGATTGGTTCTAGTTTGGAAGAACCCTAGGGTTAGGTTTGGATGATTTTGGTTCTTTTTCTTCTATATAGGTAATAGAAATTTTTTATAAGGCTCGATTCTTCCTCTCTTGTGAGTTTTATCTCATCTGCACCTGATTTTAGTAGGTGTTTCCAATCCTTTATTTTCAATTTTAGTTCATATGATACTTAGTATTTCTTAATTAATTCAAAAAACATGTTTCTCACTTTTATTATATTCATAGTAAATCCAAGGTACTGTTTTATTGTTTTTAGATTTGACTAAGAATAGGTTTTTACATGAATCAAGGTTTATTCCCTTGTGTATTTGTGTTATATGTTCGTAATAAAATTTCTATTGAATATTTGGATGATATTGGTTGGTTTTGTTAGTTTTTTCATATTTAAAATGTCTTGTTAAATTTATTTGGGTCTATTTTTGGATTTTATATATGAAATGTGGTGATTTTCTATTGATGTGGTATGGAACCTAATTTGAGAATAGCTTCTTGGTTGTGAACTTGTGTTGTATTTTATAATAGTATGAAATTAATGGATTTGGATTGAAATAAAAATGTGGTTTTATGAAAATGGGTTTTGAATGTTTTGATTGGTAATAGAGTTTTTCATTGGATGGAGGTGCATCCATGGGTCCACTAGCTGCACAACTGGTTGTGAAATCAAATGAATATGGAACTCTAAAACTAATCTCCCTCCAGAACAAAACTTCTCCACTTTTTCCCTATTTCCCTAAAATGGCAATGTGTTTTCCAAAATGGGGTAGAGAGAGTCTCTTGTGATTGAAAGTAGTCTCTAACAAGTTCCATTGGGTTTGGACCGATTGACCATGAAACGTGCTTGGGTGAGTCGTTGTGTAGCTATGGCTGGTTTGGTGTTTGTAAAAGAGGGTTTGCTTATAAGTTATTTGAAAGACGACTTTTCCCTTTTGTTGGCTTATGTGATTTATCATGGATTTAAAATGTCCATGGTCACATTTTGGTGAATTATTGGTCTGATGTCCCATTTGGCCATGTTAATACGAAGATGATATTCATTGTTTCTTTGAAAATTGTTTCAACAGGTTTTTGGTAAATGGTTAAATGTTATGAAGATAAATGCCATCTTGGAATTCCAAAATTGTTTCTCAGAAAACCTCTCATGAGATAGATTTATTTCCTATCCAGTTTGGTCGTGATATGGGATGGTCCTTGGTACGGGACTCGTGTTGTATGATAATTATTTTAAGGCAAGGGACTAATGATGAGGTGGCTAGGGTGGTGCTAGATTCTATGGTTAGATATTTTATATCTGTGTCTTGTTGTTTGAATTGTATGTAACACCCCCTTGTGAAATATATATGGGAACCTAGCATAAGAAAGAGGTTTGTTAAGGACGATTATTTCACTAGTCTAGGATATTTCACTACCTAGTTTCCCATAATAGGTGGATACATGGGTTAATTACTATGGAATCGGGAAACTCGATGAGGCCAAGTAGAGAAAGGATCGATAATTAGTGTGTCACGGTGTCATTGAGTAGGACATGCCTTCAGGATGAGTGACATGTATAATATGTTCTATTTCTGCTCTTTGTTCTTATTATTTCTCGTTGTTTACCATTTTGAGCACTACTAGAGTTGTTCCCTAGGTTGTGTAGAAATTTATTAATTGTACCTGGTTTTGGTTTATATTTTGGAGGATTATGAATGTGTTGTCCGTTTAGATAACATTTCCTATATAGTTTTTTTGAAAGATAAATTGCAATTCCCGTTTTTCCTTCTTATGACTTGTTTTAAATTATGTGGTTGATGGATCATATTGGTTTGTTTTAAATTTAAATTTTTTTTAAACTCCATTTTTATTAATTTATATCAAACTAGAGTTAATGGAAGGTTTTTTTGAAAGGAATGGCATGGATTTTCTAGTGATTACCAACAGAGTGGTTGATCTCACACCCTACCAATACCAGACAGTGTCACTAGACCTATGTTATTTTTTAGTTTTAGCTTTTGATTTTGTTCCCTAGAAGGTTCTCACAGTTCATGCGTGGATGGTCTTATGGTTGGAGGTGACCAGGAGGTCCCATGTTGATCGTGCATTAGTGGTTTACTTTCTTCATTTTAGATTTTGTTTTATATTTCAGTTTTCATTTTCTTGCGATGTATTTTTTAGATAGATTTTTTATATTATTTATGTCTTGTTTTTACCTCGAGTGGATTATTTGGTTCTCATTATTTGATCTAATTTTTTCATAGAAATAATTCCCCTTGGACGTATGTTTTCGTGCCCTACAATAGTTTACATCCCATAGGGATCGAGAAAGCCCTTCAGGCCATTCCGTAGGCCGGATCAAGAGACCTATTCAGGGTCGACCCTTGTAGGTTTTTGATAATAGAGTAGTTCCTTGCTATTTGGGGTGTCTTGTTGATGAAGATTAGGAATATCAAAACTTGTGAGGTTCCTACGGGAAGAGCATCGCAAACTATTGATTACATTGATCCTCTAGTCGCAACGGGTAGTTTGGGGTTTGATTCTTTTTTCTTGGATTTTTTTTTGATTGACGGATTATAATGATGTTGAATTTGGTTGTGTTTTGCCTTCATATGGGGTTGTGAACCATGTGTAGCCTTAGTTCATGGTTCGAAGTCCTCTTTGTCTTATGACTTACATGGGGCATTTCACACCACAATGTCATCGAGTTAGGAATAAACAATAGTTCCTCATTCTAGTTTTTTTAGTTGTGTCTCATTTTGATCATAGTTAATATGGGTATGTTTTAAAAATTAATGTGGTATTCAAATGTAAAATGGTTACATTCAAATATTTTTGAAATTAGTGATGTGGATTTTTAAAGAGTAAGTGTTTCGACTTGTAAAATTTGGTATGTTTTTATACTTTTCAAGGAAAATAAATATTTGAACCTTGTTACTCATTGTAGAGTGTCACATGTGTGTGGGTATATATGGAGATTGTGTGGGGGCACATGAACATGGATTATGTAAACATGACTCGATGAACTCACATGTGATGGTTCATAAGGTGTCATAGGTGAGTTTCTAAAATTTAAAGGGAAATGATGGTTTTAAAAAGGAAAATGAATTATTGGGAGTTGAATTTGTTTTAAATAGTGAGTTTTGGTATTTTTAATGTGGCTCGATAATGTGTTTTTTTCAAAAAAATAATATGAAATGGGATTTATGAAAGGGTGTTTTGGTTGTGGTTGAGTTGTCTGGATTCCGAGATGTTTGTTTTGTGGTCAGGGTGTTTCTTTTGATTGTATTCTGGGCATGATGCCAGTTTTAATTTTTTTTCTTCTGTTGTTTCGTATATGCTACCCAGAAAGTGTCCCCAAGGATTCCACTTATTTATTCCTATGTTCTGGTTCTTTTTTATTGTAACCAATTTATCATGGTGATCAGGGTATATTAGAGGTAGTGATGTGGTTGGAAGAAGTATAGTGTGTCTTTGGGTAGTGGGAATCTCTATAGAGTGTTAATGTTCGTACAGTCTTAGGATTAGCTGAGAATCCAATTATCAACTAGTAAAGATTGTATACCTCATTATCGTATGACTTTTGGGTGTATTTGGTGATCTTCATATTTCATAATGGTTCCCTATCTTGTGAGGAGTGGTTGTCGGAAGAACCTTCCTCCAAGAAGCTATCTTCTTCGGTGTCGACTTCTAATTTATTGGATTGTTATCTTGTGTGCCACACACATGGAATTTAATGGCATTCTAAGACATAATGTTGTATCCCATTGAAAATATACCACCATTTTGGCCATTTCAATCATCAAGAGGAAGAATGAGTTGGGGACTGAAGGATGAAAATGACTGATTGTGAGGTCGGAGATGCTTCTACCATCAGGGCCCCGGCTACATGTCTCGAGTTGAATCTTGTGAACATTCATGAGGTTCCAAGGGTGTTTGAATCCTGGGATCAGTTCTCATTATTGGTTATTGGGATAGAAATATCAAATGTTTCTTTATTCTATTCTTATCACTATTGTAAGCTAATCTTTGTAGTTGTTGTCTGATGAGCTTGTTCAACTTCAATCCATGAGGTTTTATCTTCTCCGTGTGTGGCTTCTAAATTATTTGTATTACTTTAGTGGTATTGGACTAGTGAATTAATTGACCTATTTTGGTTTTGGTTTTAGGTTATGTGCATTTCATTTCGGGAGTCTTGAGTATTTATAATTAATTTATTGTGGGTTTGGTTCATGTGGGAGGATCCTTAAGTCAGTGGCAGTAGTGTTTAGATAGTAAAATGATGGTTGGATTGAGTCCCAATTAAAAATATCAAATTTTTATGTTTTGGTTGATTTTTCATCCTGCAAATAGCTTGTTCACAGTTACAGGAAATAGTATGCATTTCCCAGGTAACTGTGCGGCTTGGAGGTAATTTCAGGTTAAGGAATTGACATGGTTGGTGCATGGTTTTGAAACTGTGTTGACAAGACATGTGTGGTTCACGTCCATCTAGTTTCTAACACATGTATGGTACACGTTTTGGTAAAAAAGTGTTTCCAAACTGAGTGAGCTGCCCAAAAATTTTAAATATTAAAATTCCTAGTTCTTGGTTGGGGTGAGTACGTTGTTTGGGGTTTAAATTTTGTCCATATTTGTTGAGTTCTTATTCTAGGGAGAACCATCTCATGTTATGAACTTATCCTCATTTTTATGTTGTGGTTTCATCATGATTAGTCATTTGTGGATTATGGAGTGAATATTCACACTAGGTTTTATGGTTTCTCTTGGAATTTATCAGGCATGGATTCAAGTTTTGGTTAACATTTGGTTGGGTGACTTCCTAGTGCTAAAAGTGTTTATGGTGGAAATAATTGTAACACACCAGACATAGTTATCATATATTTATTTATTTATCAAAGATGTGTATTCTTTTTTATGTTTATCTTGATTTTACCACATAATTATGTGTGTTTTTGTGGTTTCCGTTTTCTTCAAATCCTATTCCAGATTATTGTGAGTGTTAATGGGAGAAAATGGAACAGTGGATAGTTTCGGGCACCCACGATGTCACTATATTGTGTTTAAATCATTCATGAATCATTAAGTGGTTCTTACCTAGTTTTGGGGTGACATCTGAGGTTTCTGGACAATTTTTGGGGTCACATGTTTTGAACAAGGTTTTCTGAAACCGTGCAACATAAATATGAAAATTTGCATAATTTTTCTAAAAGCATTAGCACGGTTTGTGCACGGTTTTCAAAACCATGATACATTGATGTGATTAATAACATTTGACCTAGATATCCATTTTGGGTGATTCTACCTCCTAAATGAATCCCTAACAGTTGGGCATTAACCAGAGGAACCTCTCCCTTCATCTTCAATTGTTTGGGGACATTTTTTGGGGAAAGTTCTCACCAAAGCTCAATTGTTCTTCTAGGTTTCCACTTTTCCTCTTCCCCCTCTCTAATTTATTTTCACTCTCTTCTCTTGGTTATTGTTTGGACTAAACCTAGGGGTAGGGTTGGATGATTTTGGTTCGTTTTATTGTGTTTAGGGTAAGAATATTGTTCATAAGGCTTTATTCTTCCTCTATCTATATTTGTATCCCATCCGAACATGGCTTTGGTATTTGTTTCCTAGACTTTCTTTTCAATTTCTGTAAATATGATGCATGTTATTTATTAATTAATTCATAAAATATGTTTCACACCATTATTATATTCATAGATAATTCAATGAAGTGTTTTATTATTTTTAGATTTTACTAATAATAGTTTTTTACATGAATCTTGGTTTATGCCCATGTTTATTTGTGTAGTAGGTGTTTGAAAAAATATCTATAAAACATTTTGGCTGAAATTGGTTTGTTCTGTAAGGTTTTTACTATTTAAAATGCTTTGTTAAATTTATTTGTCCATGTTTCATATTTTTTACATGAAACATGGTGATTTCCATTGATGTGGTTTGAAACATGACTTGACAATATCTTCTAGGTTATGAAATTTTGGATAATTTTATACAAGAGAGAAATGGATGGATTTGGGTTGAAATAAAATGGTGGTTTTGTTAAAATGGGTTCCAAATTTTATGATTTCCCATTGAGAGATCCATTGCATTATGGCACATCTATGGGTGCACTAGGTGAACACGTGGATTTGAAATCAAATGTAAATGGAACTCAAAAGATATTCTCCCCCAAGAAAAAATCATCTCCCCCTTTTCCCTATTTCCCTAAAATGGCTCCTTGTTTTCCAAAATGGGGGAATAGTGTATCTTGTGTTTGAAAGTGGTTCCTAATATATTCCTTATGGTTTCGCCCAGTCAACCTTGAAACATTCTTGGGTGAGTTATTTTGTTGCTATATCCTTTTTGGAATTTGTAAAAGTGGGTTGTCTTGTTTGTATTCTCAAATCCAATTAGGCCATTTCATTGTCTTGTGTGGTTTATGCTGGCTTTGGAATGCACATGGTAAAATATTTCTAAATGATTGGTCTAAAGGCCCATTTTTTCACATTAATATAAATATGATGTTCATTGTTTCATTGAAAATGAATTCAAATGGTATTTGGAAAATTGTTGAATGTTGTGAAGAAAATATCCAGGTTTTCATTTTGAAATGGTTATTTGGAAAATACCTCTTGAGATATGACTCTTTCCAACTAGTATGGTTGTGAGATGGGAGGGTCCTCCGTATAAGACCTTCTTTTTATGATAATATTTTTATTGGAATGTAAAAACCCTGAGGTGGCTGGGGAGGTTCTAGATTGTGCTTTGTTTTGTTTTATATGTCTGGATTGTTGTTGGAATTATTAGGCACACCATGTTGTAAAATATACATGGGAACCTAGCAGAACAAAAAGAATTATTGAGAATGATTGATTCACTAGTCTAGGTTATTATACTAGATAGTGGCCCATAGTAAGTGGATACTTTGGTTTATTACTATGGGATCAGGCCCCTTGACCAGGCCATGTAGGATGATTGTTGAACATTAGGGAATAAGGATGTCATTTAGTAGGTCATGCCTTTAGGATGAGTAACTTGTGTAGTATGTTCTGGATCTCATCTGAGTTCCTAATATTTCCCTTGTTTACCCATTACGAGAACTACAGGACCTTTTTCCTTTGTTGTGTAGAAAGTTATTCCATATACCTAGTTTTGGTTTATATTTGGAATGACTATGAATGTATTTTTAGTTTAAAAACTAATTCCTAAGTTATTACTTTTAAAGAGAAAGTGCAACTCCTTTTTTCCTTCTTGTGCCTTGTTTTAAATTGTGGGGGAAATGGATCATGATGGTTTGTTTGAAACTAAAAAATGTGTATGAAACTCCATTTGTATAAAAATATTTTAGACTAATGTGAATTGATTTTTCTAGAGAGAAGAATGAAATGAATTATATTGTGATTACTAACTGAGTTGTCGAGCTCACACCAGACCTATACAAATCTATGTCGATAAACTCAATTTATTTTTTAGGTTTAATTTTTTTTCAGGTTCCCTAGCATGAATCATAGTTAGTGCATGGCTGGTCTTTTTGTTAGAGGAGACCAAGAGGCATGACAGAGATCACATATTAGTGGTTCAGTTTGTAAGTTTTAGTTTCTGTTCTGTATTATAGTTTCAATCTTGTTGAATTGTATTTTGTAGCCAAATTTTTTATATTATTTATGTTCAGTTTTTAGATCATGAGGATTATTTGTATCTTTATATTTCATCCTGGTTTTGGGATGAAATATTTCCCCTTGGTGGTATGTTTTGATGCCCAGCACTAGTTTCTAGCCCATAGGGATCGGTAATTCCATTTAGTACATGTCGCGGGTTGGCTTAGGAGACCGGTTAAGGGTTGACCTAGGTTGGTTCATGACATATAGTGTGCATACATACCCATAAAAATGTAATATCATGAATACATCATACTTAATAGAATGTTATGTTTTAATTTTAATTGTTTTATCCATGTTTGTTTGTGAAGAAAGTTACCAAGTGGTAAAAAATTTCATAACGCAATTTCCTTTTAATGTATTATATAGATTCTTCATTTGCCTTCGATATTCAATGATTATGTGAATAATGAATTTTATGTATCATATTTTTTATACTCACATTTTCTTTGTGTATTAAAATTTGATACACATAATATATTCCTAGATTAATTTTCACTTCATTTTTATGATCCTTCTAAGGGGATTCATCTCAATTTCCTTTCCTTATAGCCTATTATAGTGTCACAATATTAATTCATTTCATATGGTGTACATAATTTATCGTTTAAATATAGTATATATGATTCATTAATAATTCATGGTATTTTTATTTTCAATTTTAATTAGTTAATCAAAAGGTATTTTGACATAAAATCTACCAAGTGGTTGAAAATTTCATAAGTCAATTTATTTTCATTGGGTTTTATTACTTCTTTATTTTCATTGATATTCTGTAATTAATTATTCAATGAATTTTTATAACATATTATTATATTTAAACATTTTTTATGTGGATTTAAATTGTATACGAATAATTGATTCCTTTGTTATTTCCCAATTCATTATTTTGATCTTTTCAAAGGTTTATTTCATAATCTCATTTCAATTAGGATTTTTATACATGAATTTGTATTGAAGATAATTATGTGATCATTGACTATGTAAACTTGTAAATTTCTTCTCCATTGGTAACTCATGAACTATCTCATGTAATAGTACCATTTTTACACTCTTTGGTACTTAAAATGTTTGATAAAATTCTTTTTTAGAAAATACCACCCTATATATCACTTTCTTCAAACATTCTGTTTAATAAAAATCCTTCTTTTATAAAACAAATTTATAAAATATTTTAAACCCCCTTACAAATAATTTATTAAACAATTATTCCAAATTATTCTTTTTAAATATTTTCTAAAAATGAATCATCATGCCGTTTTCAAAAATAATTGTCTTTGTCCACTATCGAAATACTGAAAGGAATATTTGTATTAACATGTAAGATATGAGTGGAATTTCATACTATTATGACCTCTTTATATATTAAATATTATTTTGTATGATTAAAATGAAATTTTCATATAAAATTATTTCCATAATATTTTGTGACCATTTATTTTAAAAAAATAATTTTTTAATGTGAGAAGGATATTTTCCTCAGGAATGTTTTTAATGATATTTTTATAGTATTTATATTAGTTAACAAAAAAACACCATTATATTATTTATTCACTACTAGCCATATGTATTATTAATACCATCGATATTATTTTAAGGAATGTTTTATGATCATTTTTACCCAATGAATTATTGGCATTCACTTCCATGATATTATTTGGTATAAAAAAATTTCATAGATTTATTTACATTCCTATGATCATTGACCTTTAAATTTCCCCTAAATTTTTATTTTATTTTTACTAGATATTTTTATTAAATAAACCTAATATCATTTTTAAAATCATTTCCAAAAATTGAAATTTATTAGTTTAGCTAGGAAAATATTGATAAATCCATATTCTTTGCTCAATACATGTATTTGATTTTAATGAACATCTTTTATGAATTATATCGATTATTTGATATATGCATATTGTATTAGACATGTAGGTAATGGTGGGTCCAAGCAAAATATATCATCTTGATGAATTTGTAGTTTCATGAGGTTAATCAATAATTTCATATTAAATGGGTTTCTAACTATTTTTTTAAACAATATAGTGAATGGTATTGATGGTATAGATATCATGTGCATATGAACATGGAATCTAATGATTAATAATTTCCTTTATCTGGAATTCAATTATTATTAACCACAAAATTTTGGAAATAATTTTATATTTGTTTGAATTTCATTAAATGTTTATTGATTAAATGGAATGTGTTTTCAGTTACATACCTTTCCATATTGATTATTCCTTATATACTTATGATACTCGTATTATTGATTAAATGACATATATATTCAGTTATTAACCTTTCTATAATTATTGTTGTATAAAAATTATTTAAATTACCTGTTTTTTTTTAAATTTACCTTTCCTTGTTGATTATTTTTATTGATTTTTTATAACATCCTTTTTACTTAACCCTCACAAAGAATTTTAGATCACCCTTATATTATTTCCATTACTATGAATCCATGGAGTGTATTATAATTGATATAAAAGGATATCCTATAGGGAATATTGTTATTTTAAAAAAAATTATGTTCTAATTTGTATTTTTAAATATAATATTAGAATTATTTATGTATCTATTTTACTAAGACTACTAAATTATTTAGTCCTTTAGGATATGATACATTATATATTATTCCAATTTAATAACATGAGATGTCAGCTCTGAGTTACAATGCTCAGGGTCATTACACCCAGTTTCCTTTTAATATAAAATATATTCTTTAACATATATTTTATTATATATTTTTTAAAAATTATTTTCAATGTGGAGAAGGTATTTTCCATAAAAAAATTAATGAACTTTTATAGTATTTCTACTCATCTATGATAACTACAATCAGTGTGTTTATATTTTAATTGAGATGTGATCCAATGGTAAAATCCTTATTATTTCACTTAATAGAATATCCTAATGTTAAAAACATATTTATGTAATCCATTAATTTTATCTTGAGTTATTCTAAAATGGATTGATGATATTTTTTGAAAACTATTTTATTTTCACACGCTATTTTATTATGACGGGATTAATGTTTCATAATCTTATGGAACACATATGTATGGTTATAATTATGTCATGGTTTGGATTGGAATAATATATACCTCTAAATAATTGGTTAATGTATAATATCTCATGAAATAATTTTTGGAAACAATTGGTTGTTCTGGATCTACTATGGGAAATAAATCGATGTTCTTTATCCACTATGGGAAACAAGCTGATGTGCTAGATCCACTATGTGAAACCGGTTAATGTGCTTGATCCACTATGTAAATAAGGGGTTGAGTTTTGATCCACTTGAATTTTATGTAAATTTTAGTTGATCTTTATGTACGAAATGGTTTCAATATATATAATGTTGCCATTATTATATGAAAATGACATATATTTCATGATAAATTTGTGATTCATTATCACTCTTGTGATCATGTATTTTTAAATGATAATGTTTAATACCATGAATCATGTTTACAATCTATGATAGATTGTTTATAAACTTTTTTAGTTATATTCATAAACTAATACCCTTATTTTCATCATATGATTTCATGTGATCATCGATTCATATCTCATATGTTTACCCTTACCGAGCATCTGAGCTCACCGATTCTCTTGTTTATTTTTCGCATGTCCGGATGAAAGCTTTTATGTAGGGTAATTTTATGAAGAGTATTGAATGGGTATATATTTTTGGGTGATATTGATGATCATTTATAAAATAAGAAGGTTTTGTATCTAGTCTCTAAATACATTAATCATTTACCATCCTTAGGAGAGTAATTTTTTAAGGGAATGAATATATATTAAAAATGATATATCATATAGGGATGAAAATTCTGGGCCACTATACAAACACTGGTGTAATAAAGGGTTATGTATCTAGACCATAAGAGTATGAATTTGAATATTTTCATTTTTAATAAAATATTGATTATAATTACATTTTATTATTTCGTAATAACTAAAAAATAAGTTTGATAAAAATTTTATTTTGATACAATGATACTCAAATTTTATTCTTAGGAAATAAATATTTTCAATAAAGATTATTTTTAAAATTATTTTTGGAATTTTTTAAATAAATTATATTTTAAAGAAATATTATAATTAAATAATATTTATAAAATAAAAATTATAATCTAATTTTACAATATCTTGATGTAATCTTTATAGAGGGAAAAAATGTGTTATTTTCCAAAATCCCATTATTTTTCATTAAATGAGTATTTTCTAATTGAAATTGTAAATTCTCATATTTAGGAAATTAGTTTGATAAAATAAATATTGTTTTTTAAATTTCCACATTGAAATTATAGATTGGGGATTTTTTTGTAATATTCTAAGGTAATGGAATATTTTGGTGAAATTTAAAAACTATTTGTATTATGGCATCATAAAATCCAAAAAATTGGTGTAATAAATACAATAAATATCTTAACCGATATAAATAATTCATCCCCATTAAAATAATTTTTTTATTTTATTCCTTTGTTTTTTGATACAATTAATGAATCCTCCAAAATTTATATTATTATTTTAGGTTTTAAAATCAATCCTTTATAAAAATATCTAATTTCCACATCACCAAGGGTATTATTTTAATGATATAAATAATTAAACATATAAAATTTTATAATTCCTCTACAGTTTTCTAGAAAAATTGGGAATAAACCATGGCATGGTTTTTGGTTTGAAATAATTTATCAAATAGGGTACAAAAAATATGTTTATATACTAATAAACAATTTTCCCAGAATTTGATATAAAACCCCACTAAACATCAAATTATTCTTCACGAAAGACCAATATATAATTTTGTAACTCTACCATTCCATCTTTATTGCCCTACCAAGGTTAAACAAAGCTCTTAAGAAGAACCTCCATGAATTTTGGAGCACCCTCTCCCGGAAAGGGATCACCTCATTCTCATCTTTATTCCAGATCCTTATTTTTATTATTCCTTTTTAATCCAATTTATCAGGTTTGGGCATGTTTAAACACATACCTATTACATTAATTATGATTTAAATGTGATGAGATACACCTTTCACTCTTATTTAATACTTCAATTAATCATCGTCTACCACCTTTAGGCAGTTGAAATTATCTTCTGATTTTCGATGTGAGAACTTTTTGTAGTGAATACCCATTGTAACAGCCCCAAAATTTTTTAAAAATAAATAAAATGCGTGAAACATTGTTTTAAGTAGATATTAATAACTATGTATTAAACATATCATGTAGCTTCTAGGTTTTGATTTTTGAAAAAGAGTCATATACAATTGTGTTCAGTAAGTTATTTAGAGTTTTTATGGAGCAAACTGGTTTTTTTGGTGAATTTTAAAATACTTATATGAATTGTAATATGAATAGAAACATGACCGTAATGAATATTAAATTGTATTAATATTTTATTTTCTTAATGATTTAATACAATGACATCTTGGTTAATTTTTCAATATGATATAAAAGCTGTTGTAGTTTTAAAATTGTTAATTTTTTAATTGAGTATGATTTTATTTATAAATTAATTTAATGATTTTTAGAAACACATTATCAAAAAATGTACTTCATTTTTCGAATTCTACACGTTGAAAAATGGTGATGGTAATGTTTTTGGATTTTTCTGAGACAGTTGATTTTTCAGTGAAATGTAAAAATAGAGTTTTGAGTTTCAGTGTGATAATGACATCAATAAGGTTGTAATAATGGTATAACAAATCTGGTATAATTTTTATAGTATAATAATATTTTAGGTGTCCCATGTGTGTAATACCTTGGACTAATACCATGGAATGCCCAATTATTTTCAAATACCACTAATGAGGTGTCCATTGGAAATTATTAAACTATTCCCTCAGTTTTTCTAAAAATACCAAGCCACTATTTCATTAAATTCATTCCCAATTCATTCTCAACAATGATCTGGCCTTTTACCTCCCTATTTTTCCTCTCAAGTTTTCCCTATCCCCCAAGGTCCCGACCATTATGTTTTGGGAGTTACTCTACAAGGTAAGACAATTCTCAACTTCTTTCATTATCAACTCAAGTTCGCTTCTATGTGGTGTAGAATTCAAGAATAAATACCATGTTCTTATTTTAATGTTATTAGTGCTCTATTATGTATTATAATTAATTTCTTGATTGGTGACCCTTTTCCCCTCTCATTTTAATGTTTTCTAAAATCCGTTTTCATAGTTTTAAGGCTGCTGAATGTTTCGTAATAGATTTCCCAACTACTCTTTTATTTTGAGTTCTGTTATTTTATTATTATTTACTCATATACTCTTACCCAAGAGGAATGAAATCTCCAAAATTCATTTATATTATGTATTTTCTCATATTCATGGAAAATTCATCATCATTAACCTTCTCGTCACCAACTTATTCAAGGAATTAAAAACATTGTCCCTGAAGTGTCGAATTACAGACATCGTGGACGATGGGATTTCAATCTGCTTTAATTCCTTCAAGGCAGTTCATGATACCATTTTTATGGTTGAACCATATTATAAAATATATATTATGTCTCGTAAATTTTTCTATAATTCTTTTGTACACATGGATTTAATTTATAAAAAAAATGAGGTCATTATTATCAAAGAACCACTAAAATGATCTAAACGAACATCATTAATGTTTTAACTAATGAATCATCCTCATGTAAGAATTAAAATTAATAAATTGTATAATTTTTGGTTCTGGAAGTATCTAAATACTACTCCATTCCAATTTTGGAGTTTTACTTTCAATTAACAGGATCATCCTTCATTAACCTATCATGGAAAGCTTGTAAAGAAACGCACTTAAAACATTGCAAGAACAAAATATTAACAATTAAAGGATGAAATGATGTAATTAAATGATCATATAAGATATTATAAAGATTGATATGTTTCAATAAGATATTAATAACGCTCTTTTAACCATTATTCAGCTGTTTTAAAGATTTTTAAAGTAAGGAAAACCTAAGGTAAGGGAATTCTTAACCCAATTTCCATTCTTTGGGTTACCCTTTTTTTATTCATTATGTGGTATTAAGATTATTGGTGTGATGATTTTTTTTCCTATTATGTTTTATTATGTGTATTTAAAGTATATACACATATCCTTTCAATTCTATTAATTCTCACTCCATTTAAAATTTAAAGGAATTTCCTTTTAAAATCCTTTAAAAACTCTCTTTAATAAATTTTGAAAGGATTTTTTATAATGTGCCTGTCATAAGTAGTTTATCCAAATTTCAAGATACTTTATTACCATGATATGTGTGATGGAAATTATTTATGTTGGTTTGAGCCCATTATAGCTCAATATATGACGGGTGAGAGCTATTATAGCTCTCCAATGGATTGGGTACTCCGGAGATAGAAGTTTACTAGAGGGTTATTCCATGTGTAAGGTTGAATATAAGAGTTATATGGTAAATATGTACCAAGCAACAACATGAGTATTATATTCATATAAGTTTTTATGATTATGGGTTTTATTGGTTTTTATGTTATCACTTGACTAACGCTTCCTATATTTATATCCCATACTGGTTTTAATAACCATCCCTTTTTTTAAATAATGTTTTCCATAGGATATAAGGATGGTCTATAGAAATAAGGGATTCATGATTTTTGATATGGAGTGTTGTCAATGGCATCATGCTTTATTTTTTAATGTTTAAAATTTTGAAAAAAATATGGGAACTGTTTTTAATAGTGTCCTCTTTGTATAAATGTGTTATGTTATGTATATAAGTTATCTGAATTCATTAAATCCATAAACCTGTAAAGATCCTCAGTTTGTAATAATTCATTTTTTTGCTTAAAATTCACGATCAATTAACTTTTTAAGGTCAGGTCCTTATAGTTGGTATCAGAGGATTGTTTAGATAAATTTATGGGTTGGGATGATATTTAAAAAAAACCATAACTGATTTGAAATGTTATAGAATTTAAGGATTACTATGTTGCCTCACCTATGTTTCGTTTCTTCAAAATGGTTGTTCGTAGAAGAAAAAGGGTGGTGGAAGTAGGAAGGCACCATGAGGCTGATGTATGTCCGAATCTACAGCCCAAAATTCTATGAATCATAACCAAGCATATTGTGATAGAAATGGATCATTTGAATCATAAAATAAATGGTGATGATATCCATGAAATATAGGAACATGATCAACCACAAAGAAACATGTCCTCTTTGAATAATTTTAGGAGGCAGCATCCTCCCGAATTTAGTGGAACCATAGATCCAGTGATAGTCGAAGGATGGATCAATGCTCTAGAAATGATATTTGATGTCATGGGATGTTCGGAACATCAAAAGGTAAGACAAAACATTTATCATTTGGAATGTGAATCCAAAAAATGCAGTTCTCTGGTTATGAATGTTAGAGAAAGAGATGATCTTGATAGTCTGTAATGGGATGATTTCAAGAGTCTTTTTATGGAAAAATATTTTCCCAAAACTGCTCAACTCAGAATGGATAAAAAATAAATAGAACTGAATCAGAAAGATAATGATTTTGTGGCAGCATATGAAGCCATTTTTATAAGACTGTCCAGAATGTAACTGATTTTACTCATGATTTTTAAATAAAAGTTAAAATATTTTACTTTTGTTTGGAATGGTTTTTGCGAAGTTATTTTTCTTCGAGAGAGTTTAAAAGCTATGAGAAGCTTGTTCATTGTGATAAAAATGTTGAGATAGAGTTTTCTAACTAATATGATCCTTTGGATGACCAGAATAAGAAATATTCAAGTTTGAAGGAAATGGGGAAGAACTCGTCAAAGAAGTCTAGAGGTAAGAAAATAAATTTCCCTTATTTTGAAAAGTGTGTTAAAAGGCATCCTGGTTAATGTCTTGTAAATTATAGGAAATGATACTGATGTGTAAATTTTGGAAACAAGTCTCATTTGTGCAAGGAAAATGATCTGAAAATTAATGATAATTCGATGGTGAGATGCTTTAATAGTATGGAATTTGGTCATTTTTCTAATGTCTATCTAAATATAGTCACTCAAGCAGGGAATAAACAAGATAGAAAACAGAAGGGTTTGGCATTTTCAACCACTTCAGTTGATGTTGATCCATAAAATGAGTTGGTACCAGGTATATTGATTGCTTTTATATATTTCTCAAATGTTTTGGTTGATTCAGGGTCTACACATTCCCTCATTTCTAAGAAATTTTTAGAAAAAATGGGAATTCAACCTCATGAAATGAAAAGATATCTCATGGTAAGAACACACTGATGAAATTTTGTGGCAAAAAGAAATTATATGTAACTTCCTATCCTCTTATGTGGAATGTAATTACCTAAAACCTCATTTTTCCCCCTCTATTAGAGTTTGATGTTATTCAGGGTTTGGATTGGATATCTTTTTGTCATGCTAAGATAGATTACAGAGAAAAAGAAGTTGTTTTTCAGAAAAAATTTCAGTTTTTGTACAAGAATAAACACATACCATTAATAACATATTAGGAAGCTAAGAAACATATAAATGATGGAAATGAAATCCATATTGGTGATATATTTTACGATAAGGGAACTATCTAGATTAATTAAGTACAAGTGTTAAATGAATACATGGATGTTTTCCCCAATGATTTTCCTAGTGTTATTCCTAATCAAGAGGTTGAGTTTACTATTGACTTAGTTCATGATGTTAAACCAATTTCAAAACCTCCTTATCAAATGGCCCAAATGCAAATTCTAAAATTAAAAAAGTAGTTGCAATAATTATTAGATAAAGAATTCATCTGACCCAACACTTCTCCATGGGGTTCTCCTATCTTTTTTGTTAAGAAGAAAGATGGTTCAATGAGACTTTGGATTCATTATAGATCCTTTAATAACATTACTATTAAAAAAATTATCATTTACCTCATATCAATGATTTTTTTATCAGCTCTAGGCGGCGCAGTATTTTTCAAAGGATGGCTTGAGGTCAGGGTACCATCAATTGAAAGTAGAGGATGAAGACATCCTAAAGGCGGTGTTCCATACTAGATATGGGCATTGTAAGATTATAATTATGCATGTTAGGTTAACTAATTCACCTGCTATATTCATGGATCTTATGAATAGAATATATCATGAGTTTATGATAATTTTTTAGATTTATTTATTGATGAAATTATGGTATTTTCTAAAAATAATGAGGTGAAGGAAAAATAACTAAGGTTCGTGTTTCAAAACATAAATAAAAATAAACTGTATGGAAAATTCAGAAAGTGTGATTTTTGGTTGCAACAGATTTTTTTCTTGGAAACATTTTGAAAAAGGTTGTAATAACAATTGATCCTGCCAAAACATAAGTGGTTGATGAATAGCCAAGACCTAAAAATGTTACATAGATTCATAGTTTTCATGGATTAAAAGGTTATAACTGGGGGTTTTTTAAAAACATTTCATGGTTATCTAGACTGCTAAAAAAGATAACATGAAAAGGGGTAAAATTTGTTGGACAGATTAATGTGATATTTGTTTTCAAGAACTGGAGACGAGATTTGTAAACGCTCCAATTTTCTCTTTGCCTTCCCGAAATGGTGAGTTTTTCATCTTCAGTGATTCTTCATTTAAGGGACTTGGTTGTGTTCTGATGCAGAATGATCAGTTAATCTCATAATCTTCATGACAACTAAAATCTCATTAGTTAAATTATCCCACACATGATTTGGAATTGAAAGTTTTTGTTATTACATTGAAAATTTAGAGGTGCCATTTATACGGAGCCAAATGTCAAATATATACTGAACATAAATGTCTGAAGTATATATTCACTTACAAGGAATTAAAAATGAGGTAGGGAAGATAGATTGAACTAATAAAGGATTATGATTGCATGATAAATTATCATCCAGGAAAGGCAAAAAAAGTTGGGGATGCTTTGAGTAGAAAATATCATGCATAATTTACAATGCTACGTTTGGAACATGATCCCTTGATTAATGAATTGATTAAATTATTATTAGAAGTTGTTGGTGTAGGGAATACATCTGTTTTTCTATAGGATTTAGTGCAGTCGTCATTATCATACATAATTAAGCGAGCATAGAAGGAATATTGTGAGCTATAGAAAAAGGTAGAATTTGTTAAAATGGATAAGATGCCAGAATTTAACCTTGATAAAGATTGTATTCTATGATTTGGTAAAAGGTTGTGTGTGCCTTGTGATTCTCAATTGATGAAATAATTATTGTGTGAAGCTCATAGTTCTCCATTATCAGTTCATCCTGGCAGAACTAATATGTACAGAGAATTTCAGGAGTATTATTGGTGGGATGGAATGAAAATAAATATTGCTGATTTTACCATGAAATATTTGACATGTCAAATGGTCGAAGTGGAGAGGTAGTTACCGAAGGGGATGCTTCAGCCTTTTCTAGTGACCTAGTGTAAATCTAAGAATGTATCCAAGGACTTCATGGTGGGACTACCAATGACATATCAGGGTACAATGTGATTAGTATTATTGTTGATCAGCTGAAAAAATCTATACATTTTATTTCTATTCGAGATACGATGTCTTTGGATCAAAATTCTCGACTGTACCTCAAATTGATTGTCAGGATAAATGGAGGTACTCTTTCCATTGTATCTAACCGGGATCCCAGGATCACTTCTATCTTTTGGAAGGGACTTCAAAATTCGTTGGCCATAGAGTTAAATTTCAGTACAACTTTTCAACCCCAATCAGATGGGAAGTCAGAATGAACGATTTAGACATTGGTCGATATGATTCAATATTGTTCAATGGACTATCTGGGAATTTGGGATCATCATCTTTCTTTAGTTAAGTTTTCTTATAATAATATTTTTCATTCCAGAATAAAGATTTCAACTTTTGAGGCATTGTATGGGAAGCGGTGTCGAACACCCGCTGTTTGGGATGATGTCAGGGAAAGGAATTTGATGGGACCAGAATTAGTAGGGGAAGTGGCTAAGGAAATGAATATTATCTAGTATCACATGATGACATATTAGAGTAGGTAGAAAAGTTATGTAGAAAACAGAAGGAAGGACGTTTCAATCGAGCTAGGTGACCATGTTTTCATTAAAATCTATCCTTTGAAAAGTGTGATGTGATTTGGAAAGAAAGGGATGTTAAGCCCACGGTTCATCGGTCCTTTTGTAATCCTAGAGAATGTTGGACCAGTTTCATACAACGTAGCTTTTCCTCTGAGTTTTTCTTAGGTACACAATGGATTTCACGTTTTGATGTTGTGTTGAGAGAGTATGTGCCATATTTATCACATGTCTTGAGCCCAAAAGTAGTTCAGCTGGAAAAGAACCATTCTTATGAAGAGAAACCAGTTTAGATTCCTGATAAATGGGAACAGGTATTTTAGAATAATTTAATCCACCAGGTAAAAGTTTTTTTGGAGGAACCACATGTTTGAAGAAGCAACATGGGAGTCTGAAAATGCTACATGTGAAAGGTACCGTCACTTGTTTAATAAGTAAATAAAATTGTGAGGACGCAATTCCTAGAAGGTAGGGATAATGTAACACCCCAAGTTAATTTAAAAAATAATTTAAATAAATTACAAATTGTTTTAAGTAGAAATTTATAACAATCCGTTAAACATAATTTTTCATCTTCTATGTTTTGAATTTTGAAAAACAGTCTTCTACGATTATGTTCAGTAAGTTATTTAGAGTCTGATGGAACCAACTTGTTTTTTAGTGAATAGTAACATACCATTATGAATATTAATATGAATAGTAATGTGCCCTTAATGAATAGTAAATTTTATTAATATTTTGTTTTCTAAAGACATTAAGATAATGACATATTGGTTAATTTTTCAATGTGATATAAAAGAAATTATTGTCTTTAAATTATTAACTTTTGAATTAAGTATGATTTTATCTAAAAATTAAATTAATGATATTAAGAAAAAAAATTAAAAATGGACTTAATTTTTGAATTTTACACATCAAAAAATCATAAGGGTAAATTTTTTGGATTTTCTTAAAAGAGTTGATTTTTCGGTGAATAGTAAAAATACAGTTTTGAGTTTCAGTGTGTTAATGACATCATTAATGATGTAATAATGATGTAATAAATTTTGAAATCATGTTTACAGTATAATAATATGTGAGGTGTCCCGAGTGGCTAATACCTTGGTCAAATACCATCAGCATTCCCATGGTTTTGTAGATACCACTATTGAGATGTCCCTTGGAAATTATTAAACTATTCCCTCGATTTTGCTATAAATACTGACCCATTCCGTCATTCAATTCATTCCCAAATCTTCCTCATTGAACCTTTCGCCCCTTCACCTCCCTAGTAGTCCTCCCATGGTTTCCTCAAGCCCCCAAGGACCCAACCATCAGGTTTTGGGAGTTACTCTACAAGGTAAGAGAATTCTCAGCTTCTTTCTCTTTCCATTCATGTTCCCTTTTATGTGGTATAGAATTCAAGAATCCATACCATGTTCTTATTTTTTTAATATTTATGATCTATTCGGAATTATGATTCATTTCTGGATGGGTGACCCTTGTCCACTCTTATTTTATTTTTTTCTAAAACCCAGTTTCTTAGCCGTTAGTCTGCCAAATTTTTGTAATGTATTTCTCAACTATTCTTTTATTTTCAATTCCCTTATTTTCTTATTCATTCCTCATATAATCTTACCCAAGTGGAATTAAAGCTCCCAAAATCATTTATATTCTGGATTTTCTCATGTTCATATAAAATTCACCATCATTCTTCGTATCCTCACCCACTTATTCAAGGAATAAAAAACATTGTATGTGATGTGTCAAATTACCGACATGGTGGACGATGTGAAATCAGTCTGCTTTAATTCCTTCAAGGATGGTCATGAAACCATTTTTATGGTTGAACCAGGTTAAAAAATATGTATTATGACTCATACATGGTTCTTTAATTCTTTTATACACATGTTTTTAATTTATAAAATGAGATGAAGTCATTATTATCAATGAACCACTAAAATGATCTAAACACACGTCATTAATGTTTTAACATATGAATAATCCTGATGTAATAATTCAAAATAATAAATTGTATAATTGATGGTTTTGAAAATATGTAAATAATACTCCATTCCAATTCTAGAGTTTCACATCCAATCGACAAGATCGTCTGTCATGAACCAATCATGGAAAGCATGAAAAGAAAGGCACCCAAAACAATGCAAGGAACATAATACTGACAAATAAAGGGTAAAATGTTGTAATCAAATGATCCTATAGGATTTTATAAAGATTCATATATTTCTCTATGATATTTATAACACCATTTTAACTATTATACTGCATGTTTAAACATGTTTGAAGTAAGATAAACTCATGGTAAGGGAATTCTTAACCCAATTTCCATTCTTTGGGTTAACCTTTTTCTTTATTAAATATGTTTTATTAATATTATTGGTGTGAAGAATTTTATTTATATTACGTTCTATTATTTGTATTTACATTATATACAAATATCATTTCAATTAAATTAATTCACACTCCAATTATATTTTAATGGACTTTCCTTTTAAAATCCTTTTACAACTCTCTTTAATAAATTTAAAATTATTGTTTTTTATGTATATGGAATGAGTAGTTTCTCATGATTTCAAGATACTTTATTACCATAATATGTTTCTTGGAAATAATTTGTGTCAGGTCAAGCCTATTATAGATCAATATATGTTGGGTTGGTCCCCTTTATTGCTCAAGATATGTTGGTTTGAGACCATTATAGAACAATATATGACGGTTGAGCGTCATTATAGATTTCCAATGCATTGGGTTCTCTGGAGATGGAATTTGGAAAAAGGGTTATTCCATGTGTAAGGGTGAATGTAAGAGTGATATGGTAAATTTTTCCCATGGAAACAAAATGAGTATTCAATGCATATAGGTTTGTATGATTAGGGGTTTTATTATTTTTTATGTTATCGCATGAAAAATGATTTCTATCTTTATATCCCTTACTGTGTTTTATATTCATCCCATGTTTTTTATAATGATTTCATAGGATATAAGAATGGGTAAGAGAAATAGGGGATTCATGATGTTTGATATGGAGTGTTGTCAAAGAAATCACGCTTCGTGATTTAATGTTTTATATTTTGAAAAAATGGGAACTGTTATTAATACTGTCATATTTGTATAAATGTGGTATGTTATGTAATTAAGATATCATAATTCTATAAAAATATAAACACAAAATGATCCTCAATTTGTAATAATGTTTGTTCTTGATTAAAATTCATGATGAAGACACTTTTTATGGCTCAGTCCTTATACCCATCCTTATTTCCACTAAATGGTTTTAAAATATATGATTCTATACTTAATTTATTCCAGGAATTCCATTTATATTACCCACACTAATAAATAATAGGATTAAAATTGATGAAATAAATCCTTGTTCTGAATGATCTAGAAGTCACACACATGCATGAAAATATTATATATGTCACCGGTGGGTCTAGAATTATATATCCCACCATTAAATTAGTTAATGTTTTTATCACATGAGATTCCATGAATGGTACTCATGAGTTTATCCTAAGTACATGGTGCTATTATTTCTCGATGGTCATCCTTCACTTAATTTTATGATGTCATGTTTTATGTTGTTGGAACATTCCTATGTTTCCTTTATGTTATCATATTATATCAGGTTGAATTTTCACGTTCATGATTCTCAAACCTATTATATTACTTCGATATACCTATTCAATCAGATGTAATTATTTTACTTTTTCTATGGTTTTATGATTTGCTTACTATGATTTATAAGTTACACCTTTCTTATGTACATCCATTTGTTTTCCAATGTAATTTTAGAAGGTCCATTGAATAAAAGTTATTATTATAGAGTTTTTAAATAATTATGATTTATTATTGTAAGAATTTGTTATTTTATGTACCGAATTTTCCAATGGAACTAGGCTTCATGATCATATGGTGTGGTATTAGGTGTATATTTATGTAATAAACCAAGAATTATGGTGTATTAAAACATGGGTTATCACAGTTGATGTTATGAAAGTCTATATATTGTTGGGATTATTATCTTAACTCCATTATTAAATACTTATGGATAAGTCTAATTAATGGAAAACATACATAGATTTTAGTAAAGTATATGTAATTGGTTTCAAGTAATGTTAATACATTCCTAGATATTTCAATTAGATGTGGATCTAGAATATTTTTACCTAGGGGTAATAACCTATAAAATGGAAAATTTGGTTCAACATGATCATCCCCAAGTACAGAGAAACAATACTTCCTATATACCTTGTTTTACACTCCTTAAGTATATGATTTTGTTTATTTATGAGCACTTTATGAAACTATGTGAAGAGAACAAAAATATTATAAGATTTTATAATATGAAATAGATCCTGGATTGAGATGCAGAAGTTAATATGCTAATGAATATATGAGTTGCCTATTTAGAGTTCATTGTTTCCGATTTGTGACTTTTATATTCATAAAATAAAAGCCCCTAATTTCCCCTTAATTATTCTCAATGGATTTAAATAGGAAAAATCATGTCAAAAACCCTTATGAGGGGAAAGGTAATGAATTCCAAAATGAGATGTCCAACCTAATTGTAGAAGGATTTGGGATCATTTTTACAATAATATCTCGATCAAGTAATGTTTTGAATATAAACATGAATCATGGGTAAATATAACATGACCTAAGGAAAGAGTAAGTTGTAATTGAGACTGTTTGTTGAAAAATACCTCTAATGATCAGGGGATCTATAGATTTCATTACCACTAAACAATAGATCATCCTCATTGAAAATATCTAAACTATCCTATAATGTTCTCATAATGATAATATCATGTTTATTACTTTTCATATGGAAGAAGAATATGGAAATTGTTAGATGTTGGTTAAAAATATAAAACCGGATGAGGATATCGAAGTGATGGAGTATAAGGAATTCCAAAAATTGTTGTTAGATAAATATTTTCCTCCCACTATCCAAATTAATCTAGAGATTTATTTGCTTGTTATTAGTTAAAAGATAAAAAATACATCAGGGTGTATGATGAAAAATTAACAGTAGTTTCATGATATGCCTATGGATTTTACATCTACTGTGAAATTTAATTTGAATGCTTCTTCGGTGGGACATAGATGAGTCTATGAAAATATTTTCTACTTGAGACTTTGAAAATTTTGAGTAAATGTATGATATTTCATCAAAGCTAAAAGGAACACTGGTAAATCTGATAGGTCTCACTGGTTAGGGGATAAGAAGCATAGAATTTATTTTATACCCAGCAGTACGATAGAGAAAATATACTATGAAAATAATTTATAACATCCCACTTTTCAAAAGTTTGGGAAAAATAATCCTATAAATTTCTTATAGGGGACAACAAATGTCTTTATGTTCGTAAAATAAGGGATCTTAACTAGATATTACTGATAGGAGAAACCCTCAACTATGATTGATAAATTGCATAAAATAGTAAACAGTCAACCTATTTTCCAATGTTTCATCTTCTGGAACAAGGACATTATGTGAGTCAATACACAATTCCAGTGGTTGTTAATGATAAATGACTACAACAACCTCCCAGGCATAGAGATAAAATTCAATATTATACTATTACAACTACAGAGGTGGATCACAATATGACGTGGATACATGAATGATAGTTATTCATTTAGGGATAGATAATGTACTCTTTGATAATTTTTCTTCGTGTTCTTTCATATCACATATGTTTAATAGATAAGTTTAAACATCACATCAGAACATGGAAGTCGGGGTATTGATGAAGGAAAAAATTGTTCAATATTTGAATCCGAAGAAAATAACTCTTACCATGTACAAATTTGAGGGATGAATTTAAAAAAATATTATAAACCATTTAACATAATTCAATATTATTCTTGTTATGGAGTAGCTTTCCTTATATTGAGCCAATGTAATTTTTTTTGACAAGGAAATTCACCTCTATATCGAAAATCTTCCTATAATTATTCACATGTTAAAGGTGGGTGATAAATATCCCTTGGTTTTATCATATCTAGAATGTATATTATTTCCCTAGGAGAAATAGAATCTTTCTAAAATGAATGAAACAATGAAAAGATTATCCAAAAGTATATTCCCATTACGAGGGAAAATTATTTGGAGTTTTTGGAAGAATTTTGTGTTCTTCATCCAATATAGGATATTGATTTCTCAATCCATATTACACTTAGAGAATTTATAATTTATATTACAACTTATAGAATTTCCACTATTAAACTTTATGACATGAAGATGAAAATACAGTAAAATATATACAAATGTTTTATACACCAATGTTCTTTATCTTGTGTTTCACCAGTCCTCATTGTTATGTATTTGAATGGGTTAATTCACCTTATAATTTTAATATTGTGATCCAAAATATCATGATAATGAATAAGTATCATATTTCATGTATTGATGACATATTTGATCATCTGTGAGGATCCAATACCGCACAAAGGTGGATCTTCAGTCGAGATATCACCATTTAAAGTGGAAGAAAGAGGATATACCTAAGACTATGTTTTTTAAATCGTACGGGATATATGATTTCATATTAATTCCATTTGGACTCACTATTATCCATAAATATTTAAATAGATTATCAATAGAGTCTTTGTGGATTAACAAGACAATTTTTTAAAATTCTTTATAGATGATATTTTAAACTACTCAAAATTCATAGATGAGCGTTAGGAGCATTTGGTTGATGTACTTAAGGACTTTCCAAAATAAAAGATGTTTAAATAGTATATTAAATGTGTGTTTTGGATAGATCAGGAAGCATTCTTCATGTATGTTATCAGCAACAAAGGGATATCATTGGATCCTTCAAAAATATCAGAAATTGATAGATGGCCCAAACTAACATCTAAGATGGAAATCTATAGAATCCATGTAAATGTGGGGTATTATCATCAAATTGTTGGAATATTATCATGATTTTTAGTTATAATAACCACACTAAATTTGAATGGGTGATTTTTTTATAGAATTATAAATTCAATGAAACATTTAAAAGAGATAATGAAGTGGAAAATCACAACATGTGTGCTCAAATTACCCATAGTGGGGAAGGATTTGAAATCTACAGGGATGTGTCCAAAAAGAGATTAGGTTGTGTACTCATTCATTATTAAAAATCAATATCCTATACCACCTCACAGTTAATGATCCATGCATAGAACTACCCAAAAATATCTAGAATTAGCTACAATGATCATCATGTTGAAGATCTGGGGACATTATCTCTAAGGTGAGAGGTGTGACATATATACGGATCATAAAATCCTCAGCCATATATTCAAAAAATAGAGCTCAATATTCACCAATAATGTTGTTTAGATCTAAAAATCTTTATAAATTTTTAATCCATTTCCATCTTTGGAAGGAAAACAAATTGGTATATGCTATTAGTAGAAAGTTGTAGGTTCCGGGTGCAGCGAAAGCTCGTTGGTGGGAGTACCCAACTTTAATTTTTGAGTTAACAATGATCATTCTAAGATCTGTCATGATGAAAAAGGCCCAATCCTTGGAATAGAACGAAGAAGAAAAAAAAGGGAGTCCCAGAACCATAGAGATAGGATCGTCATATGTTGGTTATACTTAATTTAATTAATTTACAAGATTTAACTTGATGGAATTCTTTCTTCGTTGATGTCTCTGGTCACGATTTTATGTGATCCATTGTTGCATCGTATAATCCAAGTGTAGGATTCCTCTAACATTTACCCACATGTGATCCACGTATCTCTGGATGTCGTCGAAGGGATATTTGGGTTCTAGCACAGAAGAACCTTCGCTTGCGATGTCCGCCTTCGATCGCCTTGATCCGGTGGTGGTGGATCTCTCTCCATCCTGAGAGCGTTCTTGGAGGAAGGAGTTCTTTCGGCCATGAGATAACTCTCCAGAATTGTTTTTCACAATTATTGATTGAAAAGTGTTGGGGTTGTAAGGATACTTATAATTTGGATTGAGGTTATTAGAGTAATGAAAATAAATAAACGTGTTATATGTTTTATTTAATTCATAAACTCTTATTGAAAACCCCCCATGTCGAATGATTAATTCCTTGACATACACCCATGATGATTATAATAAACATCATTTAATAAAATGACATTATTTCCTCGGAATCCCTACTGTAAAAACTACAGGTCGTGTAATCATTAATACACGGCGTGTACTCGTTTTCCATAAAACTAAACGGCGTATATATTAAATATACACAGTGTGTACTTTTATTTTCCATTTTTATTTATTTCCTCCACCACATTTATTATTCCTTGATTAATGGATATTTATTTCATAAATAAATATAACCGCATTACTCGCTAATAAATATATATTATTTTGTCCACAATATATTCTCTCGAATAACTAGTGTCGAAATAAATGATATCAGGCATCCTAAAATAATTATTAAACTAGAGTCGGGAATAATAATTATTTAACTTATTAAATTAATATTTAATTGAGATACATGGACACACTTAGAGTGTGACCCTCTAGGCCTCTTTCTCGTCGGCATTAGGCAGGCTTGCCTAAAGTCCAAGATTACTGTCTAGCAACGGGTCAAGGCACCCAAGAGAAAGCAGTTGATGTCGCATTGACATGTCACCTCATACGAACGATTACCGTGTAATATAATACCTTTGTCATGATATCATGAATCAAGCAAGTTGCACTCTAGTTCCATCAACCCATGTGCTAGATTATTATTTCTTTGACATTCCATAATTTAACTCACCCATACCTTACCATGGAAATGGATTTTTTTAGTCTATACCAATTCTATCAAAGGGCTTGAGATATCTACTTCCATTATAGAATAGAAGGGAAAAATCATTTCTTGCATTATCTAATAATGAAGTATTACTCGTGACGCACCCAACGTAACCTACCTCACTACGAATAGTGTGTCGTCATATTTTTCATTAATACATATAAGTGCGCGAGTTGTAATGCCCATTAATTATTATCTTAAAGTATAAGGACCAATACACACTACTATATATAGGAAAATCCAATGACACTATGAAATGTAGATTTCCTACCAGTATGTCTCATTCTCATAATGTCCTCCTGGATATTATCAAGGGTGCACACCATGAGAAGGTGCCTCAAAGTTTTATGAGTCCTCACCCCTAATGGCCTTTATTATTTGTGTCCCTCAATAACATCATCCGGCCCTAGAATATATATTCAAGAATAGTGTTATGGCACTTCCAGGTTCTCATCGTTTTAGGGATCTTCTATGACCATTTAATGCAATAGATGTCCTTAGGACATTATCACATACATTTTCATGCAGAAGAACAATCAAGAAGTGATAAGGTATTTATTGATGAATAAATTACAAAGTAGTTGGTTCTAGGCCACCAAATCTAACAGACTCCCACTTTGACTAGAGCCAAATTCTAAGAACCTTTAACTCGCTTTCTCTCACATGATATTCATGCCTCTACTAAGATAGGCCTTTAGTCAGGGGTACGACCACATTCTCTTCCGTAGATAGTATTCTCACTGCAACTTCACCCCTCTGACAGAAATCCCTCAAGAGGTGAAACTTCTGGAGTATGTTCTTTGTCCGCTGATGTGAGCTTGGTTCATTTTCAAGATCCACCACTACAGTATTTTCATAATACAATGTGATAGGGTATTTACTGCTAGGCACCACATTAAGATCCTAGAAAATGTTCTGAATCCAATCGGCTTACTTGGCTGTATCAGAATCTGCTATATATTCATACTCCACTGTAGAATGGGAATCAACTGGCTGCTTTGACCTCTTCCAACTCACAACTCCTCCATTGTGACAGAAAACATATCAAGAGTGAGACTTCAGATCATTCTGATCTGTCTAAAAACCAGCATCATCATACATTCTGATGACAAGCTTCTCTTCTCCTCCATAAACTAGGAACATATCTGTAGTTCTTCTCAGATACATTAGGATAGTCTTAATAGTAGTCCAATGTTATTCTGCTGGATCTACTTGATATCTTCCTACCATGCTCAGTGCATAGGCAACATCAAGCCTACTATATAACACGAAATACATGATGGATCTTATTGTCGAAGCGTATGAGATCTTACTCATTCTATTGGTATCTTGTTGTGTCTTTGAACACATTTTATTAGAAATATGTAGGCCATGTGACAATGGAACTAATCCCCTCATAGATTATTCCACACTAAACATCTATTATCTGGTCAATGTATGCACCCTGAATTAGTCAAAGCAGCCTCTTGGATCTATCACGAATAATCTTGATCCCTAGAATGTATGCTGCTTCACCAAAGTCCTTCATGGACAAACACTAGTTTAACCAGTCCTTAACTGACATTAATACTGGTACATCATTTCCAATAAGCAATATGTCGTCAACATATACTACTAGAATAACTATCTCATTCCCATTAAACTTCTTATAAACACGTGGATCTCATTCATTCTTAGTGAAACCAAATTCTTTTATGGCTTCATCAAATCGAATGTTACAGGACCTGGATTCTTACTTTAATCCATAAATGGATTTCTGCAACATGAAACCCCGTTTGGATTCACCTAGTGTCACAAACCCTTCTGTTTGTGTCATATAGACATCTTCCTGAAGGTTCCCATTAAGAAATTCTATTTTGACATCCATTTTCCAAATCACGTAGTCATGGTAAGTTGATATGGAAAGTATGATTCTTATGGATTTAACCATGGAAACTAGCGAGAAGGGTTCATCATATTCAATTCCTTGACGCTATATGAATCCATTATCCACTAGCCTTTCTTTATAGTTGAAAACATGACCTTCCATGTCCACTTTTCTCTTGAATACCCATTTGAATCCAATAGGATTTATGTCAATTGGCACATCGACCAGAACATAGACTTGGTTTTGATACATGGAATCCATCTCAGAATTCCTAACTTCTATAAATCTTGTACCTTCTGAGCTTTCTACTGCTTTCTTGTAGGAGATAGGTTCATCATTTCCCAACAACAATGATTCACCATCCTCGGTGACTAGGAAACCAAATCTCTCTGGTTCCCTTACCTCTCTTGAGCTCCTACACAGTACTTGTGTTTCTGGAACCTCTTCCATGGGGACCAGTGGAACTTGTTCCTGTACCAACTACTGTGTATCTTGGGCATCCACTTCAACAAATTCAGTCTTGCTCCCACAATGGCATACCGCATTTTTATCACATAAACTTTCATTACATTATACAAAACCGAGGATCTTTAAGGTTTACTGTATTGGAAACCAAGAACTTAATACATGAAAATATAAATAATTCTTCTTAAACACTTGAAAGGCTTCTTCATTTTTTCATCCTAAGTTCATTACATCATCTCATTATCTGGGACCATACATCAATGGAAAGGGTGAGAAGAAGGCCCAATAAGGGAAACAAGGGAAACATTTTACATGTCAACTTGAAATACATCAAAAGTCATGAAAATTAATTTTAAGGCATGAAGAAGAGATCATGAGGCATATCATAATAAAAATAATGTGTTTCATAACTTGAAGATGTGGCTACAACATTTAACATATACAATCATGAACATATCACCAAGGACCATCCCCAATGTGTCATTTGAAATTATAAAGGTTATTCACCAAGGTATCGTTAAAATTGTAATCTCTAGTGGTTACATCATTACCCAATGCATTGGACCGCTATCAGGGTGCACCCTTAAATTTCTCTTTATTATCATGTGAGCCAAATATATCATCATCAATCATTTCATTAATAAACCATATAGAATAAAATAAATGGTTTTCATTTTATAATCATAACATTATATAAAGTGCTTTAAAGACATGATCTTTATGTCACTTTAAACCCATGGAAAAAGGAAAGCGGGTTTACTGAATGTAAATCCCGGAATTAAAATAGAAAATTTAGATATATATGTGAATACCCCTATAGAAGAAAGATCTTTGAGTATTCACTTAATAAAATAAAATAATTTGAGATAAAGAGAGAGACATTTTGAGGTGAAAATTCTGCAGCATAACGGCTGTGTTATAGGGGTTTTAGAAAATACTAAAAAGAGAGAGGACATGGGTCACCCACTCATAAATGATTCATAAAAAAGTAGAGGTATAGGATATAAAGGATATAAAAACATGATAATAAAATAGTAAAGACATACCATATCAAATTAAAAATGTGGAAGGACGAAAAAATAAGATTTCTCTTATGAAAATTTTCCAGTCTAACGGTGTCACTTAAAACATCAGAAAAATGAATTGACAAGATCAAATAGGGTCTATCATCATATGAACATAAAAGACCAGTATGACAGATATAGATATCATACCCCAAAATAATAAAAGTAACATGAAAGACTTGACATGAAAATAGAACTTGAAAATGATAAGGTTAAAAGAATCCCTTAAAAATTTGGCAGCCTAACAGCGCCACCTAAACATTCATAAAATGAATTGATGAGAGAAATAGGGGGTATCTCATAAAAAGAACATGAAATGGATAGTAGGATGAATATAAAATAACATCCCCAACATAATAACATGGAACATAAATGAAATGTCATAAAAGAGAGTACGTGGAAAGAAAGAGAGTGGTATGATCTCTTTCTTTAAAACGTAACTCTTAAAACTCAATGGTTGGGATGTTGAGGGCTTGGGGCCACCTTGGGAGGACTCCTTGGGAGGAAAGGAGACCAGAACATCGTTAAGGATTATTTTGGAATTGAATGGATGAGATAATGACTTGGTATTTATAGGGGAAGTGAGGGGACATGACATTAATTGCAAAGGGACACCTCATTGGTGGTATTGGCAAAACAAGTGGTATTTACTCATGGTATTGGACACGTGGGACACCTCATACCTTATCTTAATATTCATAAGTCGACCATCCCATAAAATATCTCATGACATCATCATGACGCAGTTATGATGTCATTAAATATACAAAAACCCTAAAACTGTATTTTCATTATTCATTGAAAAATCAATTTTTTCAGAAAACTCCCAAAAATTCACCTTCACATAATACCAATTATATGAATTCAAAAATAAACTCCATTTTATAAATAAAATTTTCTAAATATTTTTAATTTAATTTATAGATAAAAACACTATTCACCGAAGATTCATTTTTTCAGAAAAATCCCCAAAAATTATTTAAGGTTTATATAAATATTTTAAAATATCTCTTTTTCCTAAATTCATCAATAATATACATCCTACATTTATTCAAACATTTTGAAAATTCACAAACTTCACCATAAGAGGAAATCACAATTTTTATTTATCAAAGGATTTGTGACAACCGGGCCCCGGTGATAGCACAGCCACCCCGCCTTAACATGACCGTCGGGTCCTTGCCCACCAGGTACCCCCAGTTGCCCCCGCAGACATGTGGGGCCCACCCCAGGGTCCACTCACATGCCTGAACGGGTCATCTGACTAATATGATAGTCCCCACAGGCCAACACATGTCCTTTCCAGTGTGCTTTTTCCTCACTCACACACACCCTGGGGAACTTCCCAGGAGGTCACCCATCCTGATCACTACTCCAGGCCAAACACGCTTAACTGTGGAGTTCTAATCAGGTAGGCTCCCGAAAAGGAAGGTGCACCTTGTTGACATGAGTCGTATCATTTAGTCATTTAACCCTTTATCATTCTGGGGTGTTACAATCACCCCCCCTTTAGGGCACAACACCCTCGTTGTGGACCCTACATCTCAACCCAGGCAGTGCACCGCACTTAAGGCTGGGTTCCTCCTCTGATACCAAATGTGACAACCGGGCCCCGGTGATAGCACAACCACCCCGCCTTAACATGACCGTCGGGTCCTTGCCCACCAGGTACCCCCAGTTGCCCCCGCAGACATGTGGGGCCCACCCCAGGGTCCACTCACATGCCTGAACGGGTCATCTGACTAATATGATAGTCCCCACAGGCCAACACATGTCCTTTCCAGTGTGCTTTGTCCTCACTCACACACACCCTGGGGAACTTCCCAGGAGGTCACCCATCCTGATCACTACTCCAGGCCAAGCACGCTTAACTGTGGGGTTCTAATCAGGTAGGCTCCCGAAAAGGAAGGTGCACCTTGTTGACATGAGTCGTATCATTTAGTCATTTAACCCTTTATCATTCTGGGGTGTTACAGGATTACACAAAGCAGTTACGGTCTCCTTACATAGCCCATTATAACCCCAGCATATGACCTAAGTGTAAGGTGTGCTAAGGTGAGAGAATCGGAGGGTGGCTCGGCCAACATTGCACGAGTAGTAATTTCTATCAGCTTGAACTTCTCATGAAGGAGATTCTGTTCTAGATTCACACGATGAAGTTTGGCTTGGGTTTGGTCCAGAGAAAATCCCAGTAGTGATACCTCCTTCCCAAGTTCTGTTAGATGGGCTTTGATTAGCCTGAGACTACTAGATGAGGCCATCAAATCTTCTTTCAATATTAATTAACCAAGATCACTTGTATTTAGAGACAGAAATCGCAACATTTACTTTTCATTGGTCATATTGACCAATGGTCATATAACTATCGAAACCCAACAGTCTCATTTGAATTATACTCATGTTATCAAATGAAATAGTTTTTTTGAGTAAAAATTAAAATAACACACAAAATTAAGAAATAAGATTTATTCAAAATTTCGGGTCGTTACACCACTCTACTTTTGAGGTTGTGCTTTCTCTCGAGAAAGAAGGATTTCATGGTGACATTCACTTTCTTGTATGAAGGGTTATATAGGTAATATCATTTCATCTCCTTGTTATATCCTATAAAGATACACTTCATTCCATGGGGGGCTAGTTTGTTGCCCGAGAAGGCCTTAACAAAAGCCTCACATCCCCGTACATGTGTGTGCGACAAAATGGTTTCCTTTCCATTCGATAACTCAGATGGAATTCCATTTTCCACCTTATTTGGTTCTCAGTATAATGTGTATGCTGCAGTTTGTAATGCATATCCCCAAAAGGATAATGGAAGATCTGCATGACTCATCATCGACCTCACCTTGTCCAACAAGGTGCATTTCTTCCTTTCACTAACACCATTCCACTTTGGTGTATAAGGAGGATTGAGCTGAGATAGAATCCCATAATCTTGTAGAAGATCGATGAACTCTAGGTTCAGATATTCTCCACCTCTATCTGATCTATGTTTCATTATCTTCTTACCAAGATTATTCTCCACTTCATTCCTGAATTCCTTAAATTTCTCTAAGGAATCTGACTTATACCTCATTAAATAGACATATCTGTATCTACTCAAATCATCTGTAAAAGTAATGATGTAAGAATATCAACCTCTAGCTTCAACTGGAAATGGTCCACATACATCTGTGTGCACCAATCCTAGAAGCTCTCTGTCCCTTTCAGCCTATCCACCAAAAGGCAGCTTGGTCATTTTACCTTGTAAACAAATGTCACATCTATCAAGTTGTTTTAGCTCTGTAGAGTCTAAATAGCCATTTTGGCAGAGCTTTCTCAAGAGCTTCTCGTTTACATGACTAAGATGGTGATTCCACAATTTGGTGATGTATGATTCATGTGAGTTTGTTTCATTATCTATTTTCAACACTTGATTTTTGTAATTTAATACATAAAACCATTATTTAAATGTGCTATACCATAACATATGTTGTTCTTATAAAAGAGACAACCCATATTTCAAAACTTAAAAATAAATCCATCTATATCCAAACAAGATACAAAAATTGTGTTCTTGGTAACACTTGGAACACAATAACAGTTATATAAAACCAAAATCATCCCAGTTGGCAATGAGAGGTTGTAATCGCCAATAGCCAATGCAGCCAGCCTTGCACCATTGGCAGCTCTAAGATCCACCTCTCCTCTGGTAATCTTTTTAAATCTACTTGGTTCCTGTATTTGAATAAATATGTGAGCTCCACAAGATGTATCTAATACCCAATGAGTAGAAATAGAAATATTACACTCAATAACGAACACACCTTTAGAATAACCATGCTTCTAGGTGTAGTTCCTCATCTAGTGGCCTTGCTTGCCACATGAAAAACACACAAGCTCCCATTCTTTTCCCTGCCTCTGGATCATCCCCTTCTTGGAAGGATGGTGCTCGGGGGCTTCAATCCATTTATAAGTCTTTAGAACCTTTTCCTTGTACTTCCTTTTCTTATTCATTATAAGGAATGTAGGATTTTCATGCACCATGTCCTTATCTACCTGTAGAATGAAGGTCAGAAGTTCCAATAGACTCTTCTCATTGTTTCTCATATTATAATTGATAATTAAGCTATAGAAGATCATGGGTAGTGATGATATGATGAGATTTGTACACAAATCATCCAGGAACATAATCACTAAGATTTCCAGGCATTCAATATAGCCAATAAGCTTGACCACATGAGGCCTAGCTGGAAAAAACACTCCATGAATATTTGTAAACAAAGCGTTGGAGAAATCATATCTCTCATGTCTCTCCTTCTCTTAGTAGAGATCCTTACGGTGAGACATCATGCTATATGCATCCATGTTTTCTTGTTGCATAAAGATCCCATTAGACATGGTTGATAGCATGAAACACTGGAAATTTGTGGCATCATCCAGGTGTTTCATGTAGAGAGATATATCCTCATCACTGGCCTCCTTTCCAAGCGCAACTAGAATAGTCTTTTCAGCACATACAATTTCCTTTTGTGGCGAAGGATGACGCGTAAACGCCTCTTCTACTCTTGTTAATTTGTGCCGGTGAGAAGGTTTTCCTTCTCGAGTATTCTTCTCAATGATAAGTTTGAACTCATTTTTCTGGTCATTTCTAATAATTAAAATGAGAAATGGTTTAGTACTTTATTATAAAAACTGAGACAGATAAATTAATACTTATTAGTCTCCCACTATTTTATCAAAATCCAATTGCCCTCACTATTGACTTCGGAATATTCTATTGCCTAATTATTCTAGTGGAAAAGATCCATATTTCCCTTCACATTACCCCAAATAGGGTTGTTCAAGAAACTTGAAGGTTTTTAGGTAGGCATCCCAAATTCCAACTGCATTAATTCACAGTTCATTGATCTGCTGAGTGGACTCCCCAATCCTGAGATCCTTTTATTTGGGATTTCCTCAACCTTTTCCTCTTGGTCACACCATGTCCTGCTGTGGCAGTAAACCCTTGATGCGAACCAAGTCAAGTAAACCCAAATACTTTAATTAGAATTCCTCGATAATTGAATGCACCCTGACTAGGGTTGGTCAAGCACTTGGAACTATGGTTCAATTCTAACCAAGATTATGGTAGGCTGTACTGACTTAATATTTCATTGTGGGATATTATCCTTATACAAAAATTTCCGATTTATTATCTTTTATTACATGCTTGTTAATATTAAGTGGGATATATATAAGTGATTAACCATGTATAAGATAGTATTTACTTATAAGACAGTTTTATTTCAGTTACATCTTGAATGCTTGTTTAATTCATTAATTGTGTGATCGTGACAACACACCCACACTAAATAAACCATGAAACTGAAAGAAATAAAATAAATGGTATGATCATCAGCTTGTTCTATTGATTAGTTTATCTGGAATCGGATAAACTATCCCATGACCTAGGGGAGAATCACCTTGAACCTTTCGGTTTTGTGTTTATAGCTTTCCACCTGTCCACCTTTGTATATCCTTGGATTGGTTTCTCCTTGGCTCCTGACTTGAGTCGCCTCCACTAGCTTCGGAGCTCCATCCATTACATATTCATTTACCTCACACGCAGGTGAGGGGTAGAAAATGGGATTTACATAAAAGATTCCTATGGTGCGCAGGCCCTACCTATTAATGAGTAGAAGGCATGCATGCCAACAAATTCAATTTTAATAAATAAATTAAATGAAACCATTAACATACAAAGTTCTTGGTCTAGTTCATGATCATCCATACAAGTAACGATATTTCTGCATAAATAAAACTAGCATTCAATTCTTTAATCGTTCTTGATTAAGATAAATCATGCTCCAATCAATTAATTATCTTTAATTAATCAATCCTTTTTTCTTAAACCCTTTTCTGAATTTCCTTAATATTCTCATCCATCATAATTTTAAACAAATAAATTCATTTAAAATTATCTTTGTACGTAACTTGTACCTTGGAGGCAACCCGATGAATTCTCATTCATTACGTAGATTTTAAATTAAACACATATATATATATAACACATATCACCTGTTTTGCCTCAGTTTTACACCTTCACTATGGTACAGGTCTCAAGGGTTTGTAAAATATACTAAATTTTAATAAATCTGCGTAATTTGGGTGAGTACACGGAGTGTAGTTCTGACTACACGGTGTGTAATTTTCTTCACCGTCCATCTGAAGTACACACTCGGGTACATGGTGTGTTGATGTACTTCGGAAAATTTCAGAGTACATGGCGTGTTTAGTTGGACACATGTCGTGCTGTATTCGCATTACATGATTTACAGCCGGGAAAGCCATGTACGGGGTACAAGGTCCAATCCCAGTCCAAATGGACTACACGCCGGGTTTAGTGGACCACACAACGTGTACTCTAGAAACTGTGTTCCACTTGTTCCTGGTCAACATACAGTGTCGTAAATGACTTTGATAGGGTCCAATACACGGCCAGATTTGACAGACCGGTCCAATACATTGAACCTAGACTACACGGTGTGTACTTCGGAATACACGCCATGTATTCTGGTTGTGTATGGCCATGAACGTTTGGAACCTCTGGATGAGTTCCTATATTTTATTCTAATCAAAATTCAAAGAAAAATTCATTTTTGTATGGTGAACAAGAAACTATAGGGGATGAACAGATCTCGAGATTTAGATTTTAAAAAATAGCTAACTTGAATTGAAACAACTAAATTATTAAATTCTTAAATAACCAACTAAAAACTAAATAATTATAATCATCAATATGAACGCATTGATACCACATGTAGGTTCCGAGTGCAGCAGAAGCACGTTGGTGGGAGTGCCCAACATTAATTTTAGCATTAACAACAATCAATCTGAGATCTGTCATGATGTAAAATGCTGAATCATCAGATTAGAATGAAGAATGAAAAAAATAAGGAGTCCTGTAACCATAGAGATAGTATCATCATATGTTGGATATAACTAATTTAATTAATTGATAAGAATTTACTTGATGGAATTATATCTTCGTTGATGTCTCCGGTCATGATCCAATGTGATCAGTCATTGCATTATAGAATCAAACTGTAGGATTCCTCTAGTGGTTATCCACACGTGCTCCACATATCTCCGAACGTCACTGAAGGGATTTCCAGGTGCTAGCATGGAAGAACCTTCTCTTGCGATGTACGCCTTTGATCGCCTTGATCTGGTGGTGGTGGATCTCTCTCGGCCTTGAGAGCATTCTTGGAGGAACGAGTTCTTTCGGCCTTGAGAGAACTCTCGAGAATTGTTGTGCACAATGATTGTTTGGAAAGTGTTGGGGTTATGAGGATATTTATAATCGGGATTGAGGTTATAGAGTTAAGAAAATAAATAAACGTATTACACGTTTTATTTATATCATTAACTCTTATTGAAAACCACCCATGTCGAATGATTAATTCTTTGACATACTCCCATGCTGATTATAATAAATATCATTTAATAAAACAACATTATTTCCTCAAATCCCGACTAGAAAAACTACACGTCGTATAATCATTAATACATGGTGTGTACTCATTTTCCATAAAACTACATGACGTTTATATTCTATATACATGGAATGTACTTTTATTTTCCATTCTTCATTATTTCCTCCACCACTTTTATTAGTCCTTGAGTAATGTCTATTTATTTCTTAAATAAATGTAACTACATTACACTCTAATAAATATATATTATTTTGTCCACAATATTTTCACTTGAATAACTAGTGTCAAAATAATTATGATCAGTCATCCTTAAATAATTATTAAAACACAGTCAGGAATAATCTTTATTTAACTTGTTAAATTAATATTTAAGTGAGATACAAAGACACACTTAGTGTGTGACCCTCTAGGCCTCTTTCTCGTTGGCATTAGGCAGGCTTTCCTAAAGTCCAATATTACTGTCTAGAAATGGGTTAGGGTGCCCAAGAGAAATAAGTTGATGCTGCATTGATGTGCCACCTCATACGAATGCCTAACGTGTTATATAATCCCTTTGTCACGAAATCTCGAATCAAGCAGGTTGCATGCTAGTGCCATCAACTGATGTGCTCGATTATTCTTTCTTTGACTTTCTGGAATTGAACTCACCCATACCTTACCATGGCCATGGATTTATTTAGGCTATTTCAATTAAATCAAAGGGCCTGATATATCTACTTCTGTTATTGAACATAAGATACAAATCCTTTCTTGAAATATCTATTAATGCATTATTACTCGTGTGGAACCCAACCTATCAAATCTTGCTGCAAAAAGTGTTTCATCACAGTTTTATTCAATACATCTAAGTGAGCGAGTTGTAGTACCCATTAATAATAATCATAAAGTCTAAGGACCAATACACATGTTTGCAGATAGGAACATCCAATTAAACTATAAAATGTCGATTTCCTACTAGCAGGTCTTTTTCTCATAATATCATCCCAGATATTACCAAGGGATCCCACTATGAGAAGGTGCCTCAAATTTTTATGATTCCTCACTCCTAATGGCCTTTATTATTTATGTCTCTCAAATAGCAGCATCCGGCCATAGAACATATATTCAATAATAATGTTATGGCACTTCCGGATTCTCATCATAGTAGGGATCCGCTATGACCCTTTAATGCAACAGTTATCCTTATAAGATTATCACATGCATTGTCACACAGAAAAACAATCATGATATTATAATGTATTTATAGATGAATAAAGTACAAAGTAGTTGGTTTTAGGCCACCAACTCCAACAAAAGTTCCATCCAACCCTATCCAGGATGATAATTGAAAGTGTACTAAACTTCCAAAACATAGTGAAGTAGGACATAGAAATAATATAAGGATATTCATCATTTGATTCTCAAATGATTTGATAACCATATATTATTGATAGGATCATGTAGGCTTAGAGGGATGTTGAGGTTATATAGAAAAATCTAGTGAATGTTCTAGAGTCAAACTATTCTAAAGATGGTGTTATAAGGTTTGAAATTTAGATAGGTCCCCTTTCAAAACCAAAAATAATGAAGGATATTATAGATGATATACATAGCTTTTCTTTATTTATTCATTTATGTCACAGTAAAATGTATATAGATTTCATGAAAAAAATTAATGTGTGCTAACATAAAATGGGACTGTTAAATTTTTTATCATAATTCGTAGTATTCCAAAATGTTTTAGATCCATGAAAAAATCCCAATTTTAGGATGAAATAATTTACCATACCAATACGGGAATAGGAAAAAGTAACCATGTATTTAATTATAGGACTAAAATGGACCCATAAATCGAATAACATAATCTTGGTGGTAATTGATTACCTTAAAACGTTTGGAAAAATCATTAATATTCAGAAATATTTCTCTGTTGACCGACTAAAATGGATTACATAATAGAAGTGGTGATATTATATGGTGTTACAATTTCTTTTGTACTTAATCAAGATCTGATGTTTATATCATGATTTAAGAGAAGCCTTCAGCAAGAATTGGATATAGAGCAGTGTTTTGGTATTGATTATCACCCTCTAGAGAGGTTTTTGTCTGCGAGAACCATTCATACACTAGAGGAAATGTTTACAAAATTTTCAATGGATTTACTAGAATTTTGGGAACAATATATTCCATTAATTGAGTTGTCATATAATAATTGTTACCATTATATGATTAAAATAGGATTTTATAAGTCTATATATGGGAAGAAGTGTTGGAATCCGACATGACGGGGTCATGTTTGAGAGTGTAAGCTGATGGGAATAGATCATATACATGAAATAAAAGAGAAGGTTTAAAGTATTCAATGTCATATGAAATTCCAAAAATGTTAATAAAAATACTATGTAAACAATCATCAATGAGACCTAGAGTTTGAGGTTACTGATAAAGAGTTCATTCACATATCATCATGGAAAGAATTCACGAGGTTTTGGAATAAGGTAAATAATATTTAAAGAAACATCGGCCCCTTAGAGATCCTCAATTGCATTAGATTTATGGCCTATTGATAGGCACTCCCACCTAACCTATCTCAACTAAATTATTTTTTCTATGTATATCTATTATGGAAGTACATACCCCCCCCCCAAAGTACTAAATCTATAGGTGGTTCCATTATAAAATGATATTTCATATGTGGATCATCCAGTGATAATTTTAGAGCTTATAGATAATGTTCAATGAAACTAGACAAATCACCGCGTTAAATTGTTTTGGTGAAACTACCATTTTGAGGAAGAATCATGGTAACTCAAATATGAAATCAAACTGAAAACCCCTAATCTATTTTAATGTTGGAAATTAAAATTTTGAGGGTTATGTTTCTAAATGTTTAAGAGTGTAAAGACTAAAATTTTATAAATGAAATTATCATTTTAAATGAGTGAATTCTTTATTAAGACATGAAATAATAGAAAACACTTTTTGTAATTTGTTTATTTTGTACCGTTATAAGTTATATCATGTATTATTTTAAATGATTATTAGGATCTTGAAAAATGATATTATTGTTTTTATTCATTATAATTTTAAGTCTAACATAAATTTTAATTGACACAGAAAAATGAAAAAATGTTCTTGACCAGTATAGTCATGCCAGATGAAACACATTTATCAGTGTGTCTGAGGGAGAATACATCAATGGGGCTTTGTATTGATGAGGTCCATCCAAATATTCAATAAAAAAATGTATTAGAAAAACTATTTACAAGATAAGTTCCACCTCATCGAGATCATAGCCCAAACTATGGTCTATGAACCAACCCAAGAAAATCTAACTATTTCCAACCTTACCCTTAAGGAACTTGGTGGTGTAATAAAAGACTATGTATCTATACCCTAAAAGATTGAATTTCATATTTTTATTTTTAATAAAAAAAGATTATATTTACATTTAATTACTTTATAATTTTAAAATAATATGTTTCACAAAAATGAAATTTTCATTTGATTAGAAACAAATTGTATTTTTGGGAAATATATAGTAACAATCATGGTATTTTTTGATTAATTCAATAATTATGTAAATAAATTATATTATAAAAAAGTATTATTATTATTAAAATGTTTATTAAATATTAATTATAATATAGTTTTTTGAGCTAAAATGTACTTTTTATACGAGTCATAAAATATTATTATCCAAATACTCATTATTTTCAATGAATGTGACTTTATTTAAATGTTTAAATGGTAATATTAATATTTTTTTATAAAATTAATTTTATTTTTGAAATTGGCATGATGAAATTATCAATAATGGAATTTTTAAATTATTTTTGAGATAATTGAATTTTTGGGTAAAAATTTAATATTGTATATATTATATAATCCAAAATTCTTAAAATTAAGGTAATAAATACTATAAAGAGTATCTATGACCAAAATTATGTTTCCAATTTAAAATAATTTATTTTTTATGTTATTTGTTTAATTTTATTAACCATTAATGAATCCTACAAACAATGAATTATATTTTAAGGTTTTAAAATAAATTCATTACAAAATGACTCACTTCTACATCACCAAGGGTATTATTTGATGGATTTTTGTTATTAGACTTATTCAATTGTGAAATAATCTATTCCTTGGTAGAAAACATGTGTGAAAACTATGGGATGGTTTTTTTTCAATTAAATTATTATACAGAGTCCAAGCCTATATTTATTGAAAAATAAAGAATTCTCCTCTATTGAACTATTAAAACCAACCCAATCTCACATTAATATTCACTCATAACCCTTGGATAAGAAATGTTACTCTAACCTTAACTTTCTAAATACCTCACAATGTTCCCAAATTCTCTGTGGAAGCTCATCCCAATATTTTATAACCACCCTCTCAATGTAATGAATATAATCCTCCTCTTTATTTAGTTGCCTTCATTATATTTTGACTACTAATATCTATTTTATCATGTTTGGATTTTTTTCATGCATCCCTATTACATTAATAAATATATCTATATTATTAGATACCCCTTTCACTTTCATTTATCCCTTCCATTAATCTTCATGTATGCTCGTTATGGTGAAAAATTTAAGCAATTATTTTCTATGAAAAACCATTGTGTGGTGAATACACATCCCCATATCTACTCATATTTATTATCCTATATGAATATATACATATTTTTATTGGGTACATACATTTATTTAAACCACAATCATTAATCCTGGGATTAAATATGATTAAATTCATCCTTATGTTGAATGAACTATGTGAAACAATTAAGAATCAACATGTTATAAATTTCATGTGTATGCCTAGAGTTATATATAAATCTAATGCAATGGGTTATTTTTGTTTCTTAGGAGATTTCCTGTTTGGTGCATAGAAGTGCATCCAAGGAAAACTATGATATGAAGTCTTGACAGTTATCCTTGACTTATTTATTTGACGTCATGTTTTATGGTCTCTCCATATTCCCATGTTTCCTTTATGTTATTGTCTTCTATCATGATTCAATTCTCAATTTCATGATTAGGACCACTATTATATATTCTTGATATGTGTCTTGAATCACATATTCTAATTTACCCTATTTTATGATTTATGTATTCTATTGATGGGGTTTAGAGCTCAAATATTTCTTATGTAAATCCCCAGGTTTTATTGTATAGTTTTGGAGGATCAACAGAATAAGAACGCTTGTTAGGATGTTTTTTTAAATAATGTTACTATATTATTGTTTCTATATATTATGTTAATTATCTAATTTCCCATAGATACAAGGCCTAATGATCCTATGTTGTTTTATTGTGTGTATCATTATGTAATAAATCATGAATTATGCTGTATTAAAATATGGGTAGTCATAGAAACTGTTGGTATGTCACAAACCAACTCGGATACCCTGGTACCCAGATAACCAAAGCGGTCCTGACATAAACTGAATTTCATTCCCAATACAAAGGGATTGGAGACGGTAACCTATAATCGAACAATAATAAATTTGGAATGAATATTCTAGAAACACAAAGGAAGAATGAGACATTAGACAACATGAATAGAAGAAAAAAATCATTGGTATAACTGTACTAAAAGTAAAATATGTGAAAAAAACCGAAAGTGAAACCAACAATCACTAGAAAACAAGATAAAATCCAAATCCTCTTAAAAAATAACAGCACAAATCCCAATGATCAACCAAAACTATAGCATAAAAGTTGTGATTTACCCTTGATCTAAACTAAAATGGGAAATGTATAAACTCCCAAAAGAACATGTTTTCTATAACCCAAAATCCAAGTAGGTTCTTAATATAATATTATATAAAATGATTCCAAATTATTTAACCAAATATAGATTTTAATAATAAAAATGATTTTACTGCATTTCAAAATCATATTGAAAACAAATAATGATTTACATAACTTATTATGGAAAATGATTTAAATAAATGGATTGGATAACATTTTATACAAAACAGTTTATATAAATTCCCAAGGCACGTGTAAAATAGTTAAAAAATAATGGGTTATATGTCACAATAATCTAAAACATGAAACATCATCATATTACAATTGGTATGATGGTTCTAGGATATGGTATTATCACACACTCTATGGTAAATCCTAGAAATATGTGTATACACACATCACTTAGACACTAGTCAAAGAAGACACATCACCACCTGATAGGGGATGTAACCTATTGTACATGGTTTTGATTCTGTCTTAAAGTGTCAAAAGAATTCTATCCCAATAATTCGCTACCTACCTAGTCTTATATGTACTAAAATCAATAAAAAACATTGGGAAATTTATTTCAAAACTATTCAAAATAAAATTGAATCCATTTTTATTTCCAATATGCTTGTTTCTCTTTAAAAACAAATACATGGGGTTTTAATCAAATAATTACATTTTTGAAGATAGAACCTTTGGGTTTAAATCATAAAAAATAATCTATTTTTCCCATATAAAACATCAAATATATTCTTCAAATCAATTTCACAATTTAAATTCAATACTTTATATATAACAATTTTTAATTAATATCATCCAATAAAAATAACACCGGATTTCATGGGAATTAGAGGTTTTCTCCCATTTCATGAAAAACCAATATAAAACCCTAATATACTCTAAATTTAGTTTTAAAATTTTAATTAAATCAATTAAAATAATTATGAAATTATTGGTCACATTAATTTCACAAACAAAAATGTAATCACCTACCTCGAGGTCATGGGATCACTATACACAATTCCCTAATCGGGAAACCACATGGAAGAACATTTGTAATGAATATTGAAGAATCAAACAAATATTCGATATCTAAAAAAAGGTATTATCTCCTCCAAAAACATGGAGATCTATTAAACCCGTGGCAGGAGATTGGAGAAAGTGGGGGAAAGAGGAAGGGAATCATAAACATACTGGGAAGAGGATGACCATCATTCCCCTATCTTTTATTTAAATATTTATGGGTGTATAGGGTCCAAAATTACCTTTTGTGATCCACTAAGAAAGTAGTAAACATATTAGTGTCATAAAGGATTATTTTCCACTTAAACTGAGGGCTTACAGATTTTAAAATTAATTTTTGGATTAATAAAATCCCATATGCATGGTTAGATGGGAAGGGATGAACATTAAGAAAAACTGTTTCCCCTAACTTGGGGGGAGCCTATTGTAGGGATTCATGGTTTATTATTGGTAGGTACACGTTTTGTAAAACCGTCTTCCAATCTTAAAACTTTCAATGTTTTGGTTTTCACAATTTTCACTAGTAGGGCACACAATTTGGGAAAATCATGCAACAACTGTGAAAAGCCCAAAATCACTTCAAAATTTCCAAAATTTCACCTAAAATATACCTAAATGACACCCATCCAATGAATAATAAAAACATATGTTTATGAATACATGAATATAGAAACAGCACGTTGCAACCACCCCACCATAGAAACTTTATGTCCCTGAATAGCATGTTATGTACCATCCATGTCTAGAAGATGAGGTCAATGCTTCCTCATTAGTTCCTCCCTCTCCCACATCTCATGAGTATCAAGGCCAAGATTCCATAGAACTTGAAATATTGTTAAAATCCTCCCATTAATTTAATTAGTTTTAGAATCAACTATCCTAACTGGATATTGAGTGATGGATAAATCTGGATCGATGTCAAGACCACTCTATCTCTGAATATGAGATGGATTAGAAAGATACATTCCTATCTAAGATTCATTAAACACCTTATGTGTTGATTTCAGCTATGGTGTAAGTGATAAATGGTAAGACACATTATGCACCTTCTCACCAACCTCAAAAGGTCCCAAAAAATTATGAGAATGTTTCCCTTGTCTCTCAAGCCGTCTATAACACAACTGAGGACAAACATTAAAGAAAACCTACTCACAAGCTGAGAATTCCATTGGTCCACCATGATGATCAATATGATATTAATTCTAGATATGTGATGCCTACATTCTATGAAAAATCAGTTGAATCTTCAATGTCGTCACTTGAACTAACCTCGGTTCAACCAAGGAACATTCATCGATCTCTGACCAACACAACGAATATTTGGAAGGACATCCATATAGGGCATTAAAATGATTATTTCTTATCACATATTGGTAACCATTCTTATAATAAAACTCAACCATCCCCATATGGTCACCCCAAAATTAAAAAAATTCATGAACATAGGCTCAATGCATATCCTCGCGAATTTTTATAACAATTTCTTGTATATTGATTCGACTGCGAATGGTATGGCATGCTAAAATGGACCTGATATTTTAATGTATCCTGAAGCCCTCTCCAAAAAGTGAGAATTAAACTAAGTATCTCTATTAGATACTATAAAATATGTGAATTTATAAAAATTGACATCCTATATCACATAGATATTCCCCACTGCTTCGAAAATGGTTTTATCATTAATGGGTTTAATGTGAAATGATTTATTCACCTTATCAATAAAAGAACATATCTCATTATTCTTTATCTGGGTACAGTTAAAACAAACAAAAATTTCCATAGAGATATCATCCCACATCCACATTGCAATAGATATGGCTATAGAAAATGAAATGTTCACTATTTCTTAACCCTAACATGTTTAAGAGTATAACAACAAGATAAAAAATCAGTAATTCCCCCATATCAACCTAAAAACCAAATTCTATGCTACATTTCATAGAACTTGTTAATGGGTCCTGGGTGTACTAACCATTTTGAATTATTAAAATTCCATATAATAGCTTTCCTAACGGATATCAGTACACGAATAAATCCCAATAACATGGAACTCCATTAGTGGAGAATAACTAGTTAGTTATCACCTCCCCACCACAAATAGATTCACTAATTCTGGAGAAATTACCATCACGTTTTTCTTCTAGAGGAATAATCTCTATAATAGATGTGGTAAGTTGAACATTGGACAACGAATCCTTGTCCCATGATTCCCAAACTCCAATATGCATCTTTTTAAAATGAGTCATCAAGTACCCCCTCTTCTGATGACACATTCACTACATAGATATGTTGTTTCCTTCTCTATGCATTCATGATGAAATTACATTTCCCTTGGGCATATGCGATGACAAATTATATAGATTTCAAGAATTACACACAAATCACCTGGTAAATATTATTATATTTTTTAGAGGATATAAATCAAGATTTTGTGGTCAGAAAATGTGATAATCCATTCTCCATAAACGTAATGCTGATAAATTTTAAGGGATTTCATAACCGTTACATGTTCAAGGTCACAGTTTAGATTATTCTTCTCATGTGGCCAAATATTTTGAGATCCATTGTCAATTAAAAAATCACCCTCCATAATAATATATCCAAAACCTAAACATAATGCATCACTGAAGACTTCATAGCCTTGTTGGACCTCTGGATGAGTCAACACTAGTGTAGTAGTCCAAAGCTGTTGCTTCTCAAAAAAAAATTCTTAAATTTTTCATCCTTATAAATATGTACTCCCTTCCGAGTTAGTGTGGTCAATAGAGAATACAACATTGAGAAATACTTTACAAACTAGCGATAATATCCTACTAAACCTAGGGAGCTCCAAATCTCAACATTTCAAAAACTACTCTCTATTAGAGCACATGATCCTCCTAATAAATAGAGTAAAAAAGGATGTAATCCACAAAAACAACCAAAACATTATCAAGATATCCATGGAAAATACTATTAATTATATCCATAAAGACACTAGAATAATTGGTTAGACCAAAAGGTATTAAGAGGTACTCATAATGGAATTACCAACATTGTAAGGTTTTTTTTTCTGAAAATCAGTTTCTTTTATTATCGAGTGATGGTAACCTGGACAAATATAAATATTCAAGAACCACTTGTCCCTTTTCAATTGGTCAAAATTATCATCAATACATGGAAAAAATATGTTTTATTTACTGTAACTAGAATGAGTTTGAAGTAATCAAGAAAAAGGTGAATTGAAAAATCATCTTTCTTGGAAAAGAGAATAGAATACACACAAGGGGACACACTTATGAATATAAATACTTTCACTAGAATATCATCTAACAGAGCCTATAACTATATCATTTTAGTTGGTTATAAGATTTAAGAAGTAATGTATACTACATTAGTACCTGGAACGAAATCTATAGAAAACTCGTCCTCCCTTATTGGTCACAACCTAGAGATGTGAGAAGGATAGGCATTAGGAAACTAAAAAAATGGAATTAGATCAACAATCATAAATTCCCACACAATATATAAAGTAAAAAATATATATTTCATTCTCTAAATATTGATAAGGGGGTCCGTATATACTCAACATCTGGTCACATTCTTGTTGAATTATATGACATACACCATATAGTGAAGTAAAGGAGAACCATCTAATAAAACAATAGATTTGTGATTTAATGAAAATTAGCCAATACATCATGAATATTAAATCAACTGGTTTCAATTCATGAACCTGAAAATCCCATGAAAGTTCAATATCTGAAAGAGAGAAAACACATGTGGGACAATGAAGACCCTGCTCTCTATTTGTTCTAAGAAGAGTATTAAAATCAATCACATAAAATAAATTCAATATATTAAGATTTTGAATATTAATAATATGGGTTCTAATAGAGAAATGAGAATCAACATTATCAAATAAAGAAATAAATAAAGACAAATATATAGTTATGGAACCTCTCGCAGTCGCTGGACCCATATCGACTACTTCAATGGACTCTTCAACTGCGTGAAGAAGCTTTGTTATAGAATCTTTGGTCCAGAACCTCATTGAACATGAATCAACTCATTGAAATATAGTTTTAATAGGTTTTAATGATATAGTGACATAACATGGAGTAGAATAAACCTAACAAATATTCTGAAAGTCACCTGTGCATTTGTAGGAGCGACATATCTTGGGTACCTCAGTGAAAAACTGCATAGAATTCCCAGGCTTTCAACACTAGTAGAAAATAAATGGGGCTCTTTTAGGTAATACAGGTTGTCAAGAAAGACCCTACTATCGAGTACCTCCATGAAAATCATCATGCTTCTTCTTTCCTTTGATGGAACTCATAGAACTACCATGTGGTGAAAAATAAACTCACATCAACACAGAATTTCCAACCATGACCTTTTCTACCATTGACTATCTATCCATGATATATTCATACGAATGCATATTCAATGTGAAATCTATAGAATGATTATCATATCTATGTCCCATCTCGAACCATAGAGTCTTCATATTTTATTATATACAATATCAGGTTCTAACAGTACAAGCTTGAAAAAGAGACATGTATATTCTATCACCATCCAATCATCCTACTCTAGATTGAAAAACTCTACAAATTTGGGCAACACCATCGACTCATGATATAATGGGTCGGCGAAAAGAGAGATAATGTCATTCCACTATAAGACATTGTGATTTGGCCCCATCCCTATCATGTCCCACCATCTCCTTTTTATTACCTCTATCATAAATGTGGAACACATCAAATTGATTTTATGAAGTTTCTCTAATAACTCAAAAAAACTCTCAATCCTAGTCAACTAATCCTTATTCGATTGATGATCATTAGATCTTGTAAATTCTAGTTTATTATTTTTAAAGAACTCATGAGCATGATTTCTAGATACAACCCTATGATGTTCTATAACTGGAGCCTCAATGTTAAATATTGTAGGTGTCTATCCCAAAGCATGGACAGTACACACAATGACTTCAACAAGATTCAGATCCCCAATAGGATGTTCATGTAAAGTCTCATTAGTAGCTTCCTACTACATCCAGTTCACAAATCTTCTCAAATGAATGATTCTATAGAACATCTTCTGAAAACAATAATGACATCAAATTAACACTCAAATAGAAAAAAAGAAGAATTAATTCCAAAAAAAACATGATTGGGATTTCATCCTATTGAAATCAAAAGTACGGTAAAGACTAAAACGAATATGTAATACATATTTCCCAAAACCACCACTAGTGACTTATGGGTTATTGAGATTAGAGAGGGCCAGACATTAAGTAACAAGTACCTCCTAATTCCTAAAAAGATTAAACAACACACTGATATCAAAGAAAACAAAAAACCACTCTTTGATAAAACTTTTTCATGAACTATCCCAGATCCACTGGTACCTTGATAACCACTATGGTCCAGAAATACCCCAGACAATGTTCTTTGGTCCCCATAGGATGGTGAAAAAAAACTTGGATCCAACAATATGAATGTGGGGAATATTTTCACAAAAAATAGAAGAAATAGATACCAATAAGTATGAATACAAGAATAAATCAACATAGACAATTGTACCAAAAGTCATCCAAGTGAAAAGAAACCAATGTGAAACCACGAAGCACAAAAAATGTGATAAAAACTAAAGTCCCAATTTACAAAGTGGATCAAGCCCAAATATCAATAGAAACTACCACTTCCAATTGGTTCCTTCCACATTTTTTAACCTGGAAAGAGATATTCTAAAAATGACCACAGGCATAGATAGATTGTGATAGATAATCCCAGTAGGGTCTCACCAATGATTTAACAAAGTAAAAAAAAAATTAATTATCCAAATAAAGCTTTCAAATTTAAATAAGTTGTCATGGAATTTTACAAGAATATTTAAAACAAATCCCAATTTAATTTTAAAATGATGTGAAATACATTAAACAATTGGATTAACAAAATTTTTATATAAAATAGTATATATAAATTCATAAGGATTGTGTAAAATAGTTTACAAACAATGTAATATATAACACAATAGTCACAAACAAGAAAACATGGTTATCTAACAAGTGGTACAATAGTTCTATGCTACGGGGTCCTCAAACACTCGAAGGTGAATCATTGCAATACCTGTATACACTCTTCCATTATACACTATTCAAAAGGCTCTCATCACCATATCAACATGTATGAGATCGACAACAATAGGGTTTTATTCAGTTGTAGAGCATCAAAAGAGTGTTATACCAATAAATCACTAACTACCTAATTTTTCATGTTACCTAATAAATTAAAAATATTGGTCAATTAATTTCAATATAATTCAAAATACAATTCAACCCATTTTCCAATTTTAGTATGAGAATTTATCTTTAAACCCCTGTTAAAGGGTTTTTAAATAAAGCATTCATTTTCAAAGATAAGAATACTAGGTTTCTATCCAAACAATTTAATTCATTTTCCAAAAAAATAATTTCAAATCAATAATTTGAAATAAATTTCCCAATTGAAATTTAAAATTTAAATTTTCAAAATTTTCCATCAATTCCTCAAATCCAAATCACACCCTAAAACATTGGAAAAAGTTGGTTTTTTAACAATTTCATTCCAAATAAATTTAGAACCCCAATCTACTCTGAATTTCATTTTCAAGCATTAATTGAATTAAAATAAAAAAATATGAAATTCTAGGTGAGATTAATTGGAAAAATATAAATGTAATCACCAATCTTGGGATCAAGGGATCATAAAACACATAGCCCTAACTAGGAAACCCTAATGAAGAATGACATCAATGATGATACCAAAATAAAACATACATTTCTGTTCTAAGACAATATGGATTAGATCTTCTAACAACATGATGATATTTTAAACCCTAGGGAGAAGAGGGGAGAGAGTGGGAGAAAGGGAATATGAAGTGGAAAATTTATAGTAATAAATTGATCATTGTTAAAATAACATCAATTCACTTCTAAAGAGATGTAGAGGGTCCAAAATTGCCATTTGGGAGCTTCTAAAGAATAAGAAAATCTAACAAGATCATATAGGCCCATCGAGGACATAAATAGAAAGTTCTGGGATTTTAAAAGTAGTTTTTGGATATTTTAAATATCATAAACATGGTTCCTTGGGCAGGGCTACAAGCATAAAGAAATTATGTGCCCTAATGGTGAACCCCCTGCTATAGGGTTGCGTAATTTATCCTTGGTTGGTGGAATGGTTATCAAACTGTGTTCCAATCATGAAGACCCTCATTTTTTGGATTTGTATGGATTCTACGTTAAGTACACACAGTTTTGGAAAACCATGAACATAGAATGCGCAACAAAAAATCTATAAAATAATTTCCCAATATTCAACAAAAAAATACCTAAAAATAACCCAACCAAAGTGTGATCAAAATTGGAGTTTAAGAATACCAAAAAACATCAATAGAATATTACATGGTATCTTAATTTTTTCCTCCTAATAGAAAATCAATTCCATGTTATAATAAAATAAATGGAAAATATTAAAGAAATTATAACTATTATGTTTTTACAAAACTGAAATTTTGAAATCACACATTATGAATTATTTACCAATAATATTGACACTGAAGCAATTTTAATTGATATGTTGGGTGAAGTTCATAAAAATAATGACAATTTAAACGAAATAATTATTATAGATGTTGATTCATCCATTTTAATTAATGAACAAAAAAATTTAGTCTAGTCTAACATGGCTGATAATGTACGTGGAATTCTTTAATATCATTAAATAACTTGACCAAGTTTCATAGACTAGAAGAATATTGAGTAAAGTATAACATATCTCATTATTCACCAAGGTTGATACTAATGTTTTAGAATATAATTTCAAGCTTAAATTGTGTAACAACCCAAAATTATAAAATAAAAACATTTTATTTTACATCATATGTGACACACAACACTGATCTTAACCAACCCATGAAATATATTTCTTTAAATTTAAACTCCTTAATATCTTCTAGAACATGTTACCCCATGCCTAAATGAACCATAACATAGTATACCATCACAAAATATGTTTTAAATTACTTTTAATAAATATTAAAAACTAAATTATGAATATTTTTATCTAATAATTAGAAATAAAATAATAATATTTTAAAATTAAAAGAAATTCTTTTTGAAAAAAACTATATGTTTTCTAATAGATCTTTTCGTCACCATTGTTCTTATAAATTGAAATTATTTTTCTACCATGATAATGAATCTTTCTTGGATAAAATTAATATCATTTTTTAATTATCCTATCAAAATAAACATAGATATAATTTTTGGTATTATTCTGAAATGATTCATTTTTTGATGAATAGTGAATAATACTAATTTTGATAGAAAATTTTCTTTTGATTAAATAAATAATAGGGGTAAATTATATTTTAAATTTGTTTTAATATAAAATTATTTAAATTTTTTGAAAATTTAACTAAATTAGGTTGTTTTTTTCAATTTAAAATTTTATATTGATATTAAAATCATATATTCTTGTATTATTTTTCTCTTTGAAACCCAATGTTTTTATCATGGTTGTGGGTATAATAATAAATTTGATTATCACAATTATGTAAATTTAGTAGAGAAAATAGGTTATATATTTGGAATCAAAATAATTTTTATCATCTAAAAATGTTGAGTTAATTGTTGACAATTATGAATAGTAAATGCAGTGAAAATTAATTATCACGGTTAAGGTAAAAACAGATTTACTGGGGGTGAAAAAAATTATAAGGGTTAAAATGACATAAAAAAATTACAAAATACATTACACTGTCATATTTTGTAATAATCATCTCTAAGGGTCCATAATTACTCATTTTGGAGGATTTCGTGCTTAATGAAAATGTGTGTGTAATTAAATCTTTGGAAAAATTAAATCTGTGACTCTCCCCCACTTAAAGAAGGTCATCCACTCTAGTACTTTATTCACAATTCCAAATACTTATCCTCTATAAAAATATTAGATCCATTTTTATCATAAATCATTCCTTAAAATAATTTTGGTGAAAACATAATAAAGTTGTCTCATGATGCGGTATTTTTCTTAAATAAGTGTTTTTATTTTTATTATTATTCCATTACAAGGAATTATGATTCAGAAATGATTATATATTGAACTACATAAATTAAATATTTTATTATTTTATTATTTTAATGTAATGTCCTATTTAAATCTCCTCTTTTATCAAATTGGAGACAAAACCGTCGATCGTGTCTGTGACAGACTATCGCCTCGCAAACTGATGTCATTGGTCTTCCATAACAACCCTATGGGGATGTATATAATGATTTATTTAACATATAAATATGATATTTTTTATTTTATTATAATCAGGAAATATAATATCACATATTTTATTTTTCATCCCATTCCATTTAAAATATAAAAATATCAATCATGTGTACGACAAACTACCGCCTAAAGAAGTGTAGTGGTTCATTTTTCTCTTACTCTTTACATATAAATATGAGATGATACTGATTATAGAAAATTAATGTACACCCCACTTCCTTTAAAATTAACTCATTAATGGAATTATGTTCTTTCTCCTGCATACATACACAAAGTGATGTGATTCAATTTTCATGTCCAACTGTAAAAAAATGATTCTAGAAATGTAGTGACCCTGAAACTAGTAATCACGAAACAAGTTTCATTATTTATTACATTATAATTATATGTAAGTAATTGTATCCTTAAGGACCCATTTGGATATTGATGCATTGAGAGGATATTATTAATTGGTCCCCACCAATGTCTGTAGGTCCGATGCATTCCCCCTAAATCAAATGTTAAATTTAATTCATAAAATATTTCTTTATATTCAAATATTTATATTCAGTAAAGAATACATATTTATCAACATTTTAATAATTAAACAAATAAAATTCAATGTAAAACATAGTATGTAAAAAATGGAATATGGTTTAGGGAATACTCATATCCATGATAAATAATATTGATATTTTAAAGGAAACTTAATTCTCATTTATTAGAAAAAATCTATTAACTCAAGGGGAAGATAATTTTCAAAAAACGATTTGAGGAAGTGAATATCAATATTATCTTTGTTCAAAATAATACTATGGAATCTATATAAAGTGTACTGATTTTATCAACATAATTTGTACCCATTGGAGTTATAATAAAATGTTATTTTAATTAATGTATATAAATACCATAAAAATATATTCAAAATCATTATTTTAGAAAATATCATTTTCCTTTTGAAATCTAATTTTTTTTAAAATAAAACATCTCGAAAATAATTTTCATTAAAAATAAAATTTTCTATAAACTATGATTTTTTTTAAATAAGAAAAAAAGTTCATTAGAAATATCCTTATAAACTTGAAATATAAGCTTTAATGAAATCATTGGGGGTAATTTTGATCATGCCATACAAGGTAAAATGAATATACAATTTTCATTGATAAAATGCTAGAAAAGTTACTTATTCGAAAAGAAAAATGAATATTCCATTAAAAAATATTAAAAGTATAATATGGGTAAATATATCATTAATAAATCATTTTTGAAGGTTTAAATTCATTTTTATAAAAAAAAAATTTGGAATAAAATATATTTTCGACTAAAGAGAGAAATTATGTTATGTTTTCATAAAAAATATATAAAACATTTTGAATAAAAAATAGAATAATAAAGGTATTATTACATAAAAGTGTCCTAAATAAACCATGAATATGAAGAATAAATTGGTTTATTTATATAATCATCAAATAAATTTTTCAACTTGAATTCAATAATAAATAATCTCGATTTGAAGGATATTGTCATATAAAACCTTAAAATGATCAAAATGTGGTAGTGATAATTATTAAATGAATCAATTATGTCTATTAGGTGTAAATATACATAAAAAGTGTAAATGCTAAAATAGATAATCTAAATTCATTACACATTTTATCTGATAATATCAAATACAACTAACGAGTAATATAACCCAATAAAATGGAATTGATTAATAAAATGATTTACAGCATGGTAACTTATAAGTCAAAACACATTGGATTATGTAATTCAAATTAAAATTAAAAATATTACATGTAATTAATTATGCATGACATTTGATGTCAAAGGTTTTGTATAAACATCATATAAAAGATATTGGGTGCATGACATTATAATATTCTTAGATGAAATGAAATTGAGACGAAATCCCTTAACATATACTCCCTTTTGGTTGATTGTAATTTAATATCCTATATAGTGGTTTTAAAAATGTTATTAACTTATTATAGAACCATATTAATTTTTAATATATTATATATTATCCTTTTATAACATCTTATCACTGGTTTGTTAATAATGGTTCATTATTTTCATTGTTTTAGGTGTTAATTTTCCTTATTTTCCATATACATATATTATTATAAAATTTCAGGTTCTTGTGTAAATTATATAGATATATCACATAAAGAAGAAGAATAATTACATAATTAAAATATATTTACCTCAATTTTACTTTTAAAACCAACCATGAATTATGGTTATGAAAAATTAATTCTTTTATGATCATGGAGACTGTGGGTCGTATGTATGCATGAGTAACCTTTCCAGTTTTCAATTATCATTTTGGAAAGGAGTAAATTAATATATTAAATTTATATAAATATAAATATATATAATATTATATACTTCTATACATATAGTTATCCATGTTATGGGGTGATTAAAAGAGAGTCGCATCGATTTGTGAAAGCAGTAGTCGACACTTACACCAATGATGTTGTTATCTTTATATCAGTAGAAAGGGATGAAAAAAGTGAGATGTATATATATATATAATCATTGAATAATTATAAATATTTAATTATTGTAATAACTATTTCATTTAATCATTAACATTTTCTTTATCACCTTCCATGTGAAACATTTTTGAAAGATGAATGGCATCGCTTTGTGAGAAGGTAGTCCGCTATATAGACAGGTGATGTCATTGTATATCGTACGGAATGGAAGGTAAAAAGAAATAAATTATATAGTGACTCTAGAAATATAAAATTTTTATAAATATCATATATTTAATATATAACAATATTCATATCCAACCTTAATATGTGGACAAGGAATTATGAATGACATTGGTTCGCAATCCGGTAGTCCGCTATTCAAAAGAATGATGATTTCAAAAAATATTGTTGTAAGTAGATATTAATATTGGAATTACATTATTATAAAAACATAATATTATATTTAATACACTTATGTTATTATATAAAAATATTTATTAAACAATTATAGATTGGGAGAAAGAAGTAAAATAAAGACGCTCATTGAAGAATATTACCTCTTATTCAGTTATTCTCCTTAGGTTTGCACAAAAGACATAAAAGGACATATTTATGCCCAAAATAAGTAATCTACGATGATGGGTGTGAAGTTGGGAAGTTAATTGTCTGGGTATTTTATGAACCAATGTGGTTTAAATGCATTAGTAATGATGGAGTGGGGTGTCCTTTTGTGGGGGTGTGGATACACATGGTATTTTTGAAAGGAAACTAGTGCTCCCATGTTTTTCATTTGTTCCAAGTGTAAAAAATAAACAATTACCAATCATTATAGGTTTAATGGAATAAAAATGTCCATAAAATAGTTTTTAGATATGTCTACAGTTTGTTACTATCCTTATCATTTTAGTTTAACCCTCTCATTATCCCATTTTCATATTTACCATGATAATTATTTTTTACTGCATTCACTACTCATTTTGGTAAATAATTAAGTTAAAATTTATAAACATTATAAATAATTATTATTAAAAAAATTTAATAAATTTTTTAGGATTCAATTTAAAAAAGATTAAAACATTAATTTAAAATTATTCTCACAAATGTGACGAGAAAGAGGATTTATAAAGTGAAAATGTCTAAAAGAAGGAAATTTTTTGTATATAAATTCAATTTGAAATTTATCACTGTGAATAAATTATATTAATATATTCAATAGCTAGTTAATGGTACGTTAAAATAAATTCAAAATATATTTTCAAATTATAAATTATTTAATGGATTCTTCAGTTTTCAATTAAAATTTTGTATTTTTAACTATTCAATGAAAAATGAAAAATTTCAAATGAAATACAAAAAATTAACCCTCAGAAAGTATTTATATTATAATTTCAAAAATAAATACTATTTTGTAATATAAATTTTCTAAATTTATTAAAAAATAATTTTTAATTATGTGCATAAAGAATGGTTTAACTGTATTTTAGAAAAACAAATTTAAGAATACATTTTTTCCCTATTAAATAGTTCTTATTTTATTTATAATAAATATATATATAATAAAAATGCTTCAAATATTTATTTTCATAAGTTATTTAATGGTGTACTTAACATCCATTCTAATGGTTGGGAGATAATTTTCATGTAAACTAATAATATTTTTATAATATTTTTTCTTGGTAAAAATCAGTTTTTCATGTGACACATGATATCAAAGATACTCATTATTGTTGTAATGTAAGTTATTTTATCCTTTAATGTATTATAGAATATCTATCGCATCCCATGTTTTAAAAAAAAATTCAATGTTCGATATTGTATATGATACACCTCATCAAACTTAAACAAACAACTAAATATTATTATTTAAATGTTACTATTATAACCGAGTCATTTGAATAGAGGGTGTGAACATGATTTTCTAAGTTATGAAAATATGATTTCACACATGTATATATAATTAATTAATTGGTCACCAATTATTTATTAATGAAAATAAAACCCCTTTTAAAATCAAAGGAAAGATCTTTATAAAAAACTATTAAAATGTGCATAAGTGTGTTTTATACCGATAAATAAACAAATGATTAATGAAGAGATATGTAAATAAAATTAATAATATACTCAATATGATGTTCATCATTCTTCCTATGATTTTTCTAGAAATGATATAAGAAAAAAAATCTTATTTTACTTTTAAAAGAAGAACTTTTTCTAAAGTTGTAGTTTCAATGCCTTTTAATGATTAAAATATTTTAAATCATGTTTTTGACCCTTTTATAAATAATATTTGACCAAATATACATCTTATTTGAAAAAATAATATACAAATTTACTTTTGTTTCATTTATCATATTTTTCTAAAAATATTCATGTTATGATGAATAGTGAAAAATACTGCATTCTAATTGAAAATAGATTTCCTTGCTAAATATTATATTCTATTAAAAAATATTTTTGACTCATTTTAAAGTATAATTGGATCTATTTTTCCCTTTTTGTCTAATTTAGTTCATTTGAATAATTTTCAAATTTAAATTGAATATAATATCATTTCAATCTTTTGAAGGTTTTTACATTAAAACATGTTTTCTCAATCAATCAATGAGATTTATTTAAAATTAATTTTATACAAAAATGTGTTTTTAATTTTGAAAAATGGATTCAATATTTGGAATCACAATGTCAAAATGTTTTATGCATTTCCCTTTTAGTATTAGGAGAAATATTAACAGTAACTTTGGTAATTTTCATTACCTTGACAAATGGTAAATTGGGTAATTTAGGGTAAAAATAATATTATAAATATTATAAAATTACCCTAAAATAGTTATAAATTTCTCAGATGAGTATTTTTAGTCCCTACTATTTAATTTATCAGTTATTTGACAATTTATGGCCATTTGGATGAGAATATATCCTTTATAATATTTTATACCTCAAAAAGTCATACTTTTCACACATCAATTTTTAATGATTTAAATATTTTTAATATGGGGTTATATATGTTATATTTTCATCTAAAATTATTAATTTTAAAGAAAAATATTTATATACATAATTGAAATTTATTATTAATTTTTATTGTGACGACCCAAACCCCATAATGCCAAGGGCCGGTGCCTGAGAACATTATGTGTGTCTTTTAACTAAAATAGGCGCTAATAAATTGCACATCATATCCCATACAAAAGATCAAATTCTGTTCATGTTTCGGGAAACTAGCTACTTCTATCATGCTACTTCAGCTAAAACCCGATTCCTGATAAAATTTATTCAAAAACGTAGGGTGAAAATAAGAGTGCCTAGTAAGGGGATTTAAAATAACATAATACACAAATTTTAATTTTGAAAACATTATTTAATGCTTTCCATACAACATTTTCCTTAATGAAAAGTTATAACACATATAACATATCATAAAAGTGATCAATTAAAAACATGCTAACAGAATTACTAGAGAACATGATTCCATTATAGGCATGCTCGTTTGGAGTAATATGTTAATGAAATTATAGACATGTATGACATATGAACATGCAAGTAAAAATTTAATAGCTATGAGAAATTAATAATCTGAATTTGTGTGTAAAGGAAATAACTTCAATTTCATACATTTTTTTATAATTCACTGATTGCTAAACATATTCCATGCCATAAGCATTTAATTTTTTTGATACTCATAAGTACGGGTTCTTAACCATGGATATTATACTAGTTGAATATTGACTTGGTTAATTAATTATTATACACATAATGAGGGAATTTATAGTACCAGACATGAATTTATGTGCCAAGGCCTCGTGCTAGGACTTAGGGGATAACTATAACCGGACCCCAACCTAGAGAGCCTCTATAACCGGACTCCATTCCGGAGATCCTCTATAACCGGACTCCATTCCGGAGAGCCTCTCTAACTAGACTCCAACCCAGAGAGTACGATTTAACCATACCCCAACCCGGAGGGATTACTTTTGTCGGTCCCCAACCCAGAACATACTATTCCAATACATTCCTCATATGTACAGTAAAGTCTGATATTAAAGGTGTCCCATAGTACTATGAATACTTAAATTTTACTTCATTTCATTTTATTCAAGGTGTCTCATACCACCTTGATTAATTAAATTCATAATTCAATGAAAGGTCGAAAATTTTAAATTACATTCATTAGAATTTATACCTATATAATGATTCTGCAAAAAGACTAAGAACTGCATGGTTGAGTCATTAAATGGAAAGTAAATTAAAAGTACTTGTGTTTAAAACTAATACACGAAGGAAATACGAATTTTTTCACATCTAATGGTAAATTCTAATAACATATAAATCATTTACATATTGGAATTTATTTTGAATGCATAATAAAAGGTAAACAAAACATTTCATGTGGGGTTTTTAATATTGTATATGTTCAACCATTTATTTCTAAAAATGATTTCGTATAACACACCATAATGCCAAAATTATAAAGAAAGGGAACCAACCACAATTAATACCAAAAAACCTAATAGCACCCATATGACTTAAAATAACCAGGGGGTCTTGAGTTTAAAAACCATAGAGTGAAATTAAAAGGTGTACTTAATAAAAATACTTGTATATGTACATTATGCTTTTGTGAACACGAATATCCCACATGTATAATAGAGTATATTAATGGGTCTTACCAAAAAAATTATTTTCCACTTACTTATCAAAGAAACCATTAATGATAGATGTTTCATGTTGAAGGATTTATAACTGGTCCAGGAGGTGAGGTAGAAAAATTATATCGTTATATAAGATGTATATACTGAATATATATATATATATATGAAAATTTAACAAAATTATATTTCATCATTGAACATCAAAGTATAGAGGACTATAAAATGATCCTCAAGGAGTATCTTTTAAAACTGTGTGGTTATATATATATATATATATAAACATGCATGATCTGTTAAAAAGTTTCATACAAAACATAGTTCTTCACATTTTGAAGTTCTTAAATTAACTTCGAAGCTCAAGTTTAGAAATATTAAATCTAGTCATAAGGGTTTTATATAAAACTGAGGGGCTATATATATACATATATTTACATACATGTATATACGTAGCAGTTACTGTTCGGTACTGTAGCAGCTGGAACTATTCACCCGATTTGGGCCTTCGGGCCAACGGTTTGGGCCTACGGGTCTCTAGGGCCGTTGGGTCATCAAAGGCCTTCTAGGCACAGGGCCTTCGGGTCACGTAGACCATGGAGTAGCCCAGTTGAAATAGAACATGCCCCAAAAGAGGATCAGAGCAACCAGAGTAGCAGGCACCAGATGCAGAGCTAAGCGGATTGGAAGAATGAGAGGGTATGGCAACTGCCATCGGGACCAGGCACCGTGCAGCTTTGTACGGGGAAATTCTTGCTGATCAGCAATGCAAGGTGGGTAGCTAAGGAGATCAAAGATTCAAGAAGCTGGGGAGGGTCAGTTCTAGTGGGTTGGGCCAATGGGTCATGTAATGGGCATGGTATGATTCTGGGCCTTCGGGTTATGTGTTGCGGGTCATGTCAGGCCTTGGGCCTTGGGCATATGGATCAGGTACGGGTTCCCCTTCAACCCTTAAAAGGAAGATTATCTATATTAAAATAAAAAAGGAAGGCCTTCGGAAATTCTATGATTGAAAATAATTTCCACCGATCACATTCTAAAACATCATTGCAAATCAACACATAGAAGATTACAAACCAGGTGGTATAAGACTATATGAATGTATATATATAATATATACTATTTTTATATTTATGTTTTCACAAGAAATACATAGTGTATTACACTCTTAAAAAACTATAAATGAAAATATAAATTAATTAGAAGAAAATAATTCCTTATGTGAACCAGAGAATAGAGAGTATAAATAAATAAATAAATTTTCCTTACAAAACATAAGATTGTAAAATCAATAAATGTTCGAGACAAATATTTAAACCATACATGATATGCTAGTTTCCTTGTGTCAATACTTGGATTCACCAAGAAGGAGGTTTAGTGTTCAGGTTGGGTATGCTAGAACCTCGATTGCGTGTGGAGGACCTCAGTAGAGTGAAGAACCGAGATGGCGAGCAGTAACATAGTCAATTTAAAGACTCTGCTTCACTGCCTATGTAGTATTTATATATATAGATTATTTAAGGAATTATAGTAAATATATATATATATATATATATATTAAAAAATGAGTTTGGAAATGATTCGGTTTAGATAAAAATAAAAATATATTATATATTATACCCGAAATAAAACAATAGATTTTTTTATTAAAACAATTTCGAGAGAAGATTATTTCAAAGGATACATTGGATGGATTCATAATTAAATAACCATAATTGAGGAAATTATTAACACATGCATAGACCAAGATAAAACATTTGTTGTTCATAGGCCAAAGAAAGTCAAACACATAAGCTATAACAAATTGGATGTCCAAAAAAATAAAATTCCACTCCTACCTAGTCAATTGAAGAAGAAACGGAACCCCTGGAACTTGACCCAAATACCAAAAGAAAAACCCTAACTCGACTCTGACTCCTCCTATCCGAAATGGAGCACCATGGTCACACGACATTTGGACTTTGACCGCTCCTCTTCGTGAAAACGAACACTGTCGGTCCTTCTTGAAGCCACCCCCATGTGTGACGCTCCCTGACCGGGGCCCATTGAAACTGACGGTGTCCACATAACTCTTCCTCCTCCATATCGGCGCCTTCGGAAACCGTAAACTAGGTTTCCAAAAATTGGGACCCTCCTATGCTGATCACAAATCCCTTATGAGATTCCATCAATTTTTTTATTTTAATAGTCTATTATTATTATATCTCAATTATTACATTCACTTTTAAAAATGTCAAAAACTTATATATATTAAACTAATAAACAAATTAAATTATCTAATAACCAATTAAAAAGTAAAATTGATTATTAATAAATTCTTTTATAAAACATATATTTATTTATTTTATATTGTATACTTTTAATGTTATTATAAATTAAATTAATAATTGACAATCGAAATAATAATTATCATAATTTGTATAAAATATTTATAATTTTGAAAATTGTTAAAACAAATGTTAATATGAAATGTTTTAAATTAACAATAATTTATGTTGAATGTTCATATGCTTATTTTTAATCATTTTATTAAATTAGTTAAATTATTTTTTTATAATTTTATTAAACAAAATTCAAAATGGTAATAATGTTATTAAACATTAATCTAATCAAATTTTATAATAAATATACATCATATTTGCGAAAATATATAAAACCCATGTAATTATTCATATAATAGATTCAATATTAGTTCTCAAAAGTAATGGCATTGAAATATTTCAATGCAATAATTCTCAATGCCATATAGAAAATTATAGTTTTAGTTTTATATAATTATAACTCAAATCTTGTTTAAATATGCATATATATATATATTTTATTTGGAAAAAACAACAAATTAGTTGTATTAATATATTAGTATAATTATTATTAAAATATTATATTAATTAATAATTCAAAAATAATAAAATAGTTATTTTAAACTGTACTTCTAATTTAAACAATATAAATTTTCTATTTTTATTTTATATAAAACAATCTTTAAATTATAACTATATCCATTTAATAAAACACTAATGGTCATCTGATTTTAAACTCTGATGGCTAAAAAAACAGTCACATGTCATTAATTAAATAGGATATCCCTTGTTTTTTTTTTTGAAATTTTATTCTAGATTGAACCATTACATTGTTATTACACATGTTTTGGGGAATCACAATACCCCCCCTATCAATGATTTGCGCCCTAACAATTCTAAAATATTCATACATGTACCACTAGTATAACCGAACACACGTCACTCCTAAGGTCCCTTTACCAGGAACACCACTGAGGGTAGGGTGCTGATGACCTTAGGTGGATTCCTAAGGTAGTATTCAGCTACATGATTTCCTTGGCCCAGTCACACTGTGAACAGCTGGGGTCAATCATGTGCCTAAAGCACTTAGCCTTCCATAATGAGGCACCAGAAGTGTGGAAGTCGGAGATTTCATTGTGGATCAATTCCCTATAAGTCCCTCATACCACATCATTCTTGAAAATATTGACATCGTAGAGATCCCCATACATACTAAAACTCGGGAATTGGAATAGGTAGGCCGCTCGATGGTCACCATCCAAAACAGCTTCTGGAAATTTTCATATAGCTTGGAAGTTATCAGCCAAAGTGAAACATAGAAAAAGAGCATCATGATACTTTCCTCTTTTTCTATATGATACAAACTGTACAGTTCAATACGGTAATATACAAGATTTCTTGCTAGGTAAAGATCGTGAATGTTTGGGTGATTCGACACCTGATGGAGTTGTTTACAAGTCAGACGTAAGTTATCAAAGGGCTGGTACTCTTCTGAGCATGTATTGAAAATTATTGTATCTAACAGATTGATAGGTTGTGATAAAATTTTGGTTGGTGAACTAATATCTTATATCTGAATTCTTTTATGAAATCAACTTTCAGTATGGAAAATCCATTTTAAACAGAGTCATTGTTTTATATAAAATCATATCAAAATAGATAATACCATATTATCCATTTATAAAACTCATGATATTACATAATCACTTTCTCCCTCTAACAAAACACTAGTGTGGATTTTCTGACATCCTCTAAGATGATTCCTCAAAGATTCCACCGATGTTGGGGATTACCCTAGTTCTCAGATAAACGGATTCCCAAAGCGGTTCTAAATTCTTCTATCTCCATGGACCAGATGCAATGTTTGCAATTAGGATCAACCACAAGTGGATATCTAAAATTCGGGATGATATAAGAATTCCAGGAATCAAGTTGAGAAATATCAGTATGAACTTGATACTGATAATGAAAGCGATTATTCTCATCCTTAAGAACTTCAAAGTCTGTCACTTGACCAAGGAGACCGTATGTAAAAATTTGACATAGATATGCTTCCCGGAGGTCACCCCCTTCAGTTTCCTCCTCAAAGTCACCAAAAGAAAAGGCATTATTGGTTAGGGTAAAACATTTAATGATTCCCTAAAAGTATTCCCCTTGTCGTGCATAGAACGGGAATTGAGTTTTCATCATGACATAATAAACGAAACATGCTCCTTAGGGAATTTGGAGTACATGAGGGGAGTTGGATACTCGGTAGAGGGTTTGGCATGATAAACGAATGTTTTCAAAATCACGTAGTTTTATACACATGATTTTTCCACTATGGTATCTAATACATCTATTGGAAGATACAAAAGACTAGTACATTCATTTTCCATATGATAATTAAGAAAAAACCTCATATTTCATAATGAATAAGTAAATTTTTCTTTATTTCAGTTCTGGTTTTCCATAGATATCTAAACCGAATCCTCGGATACCAACTATGATGACCTGACCCCCAGATTTCTAGGGGACGGTGTTTGAGAGCATGATGTGTATCTTTTAACAAAAAAATAGGCACTGATAATTTGCACATCATGTCCCATATAGAGGATCGAATTCGATTCTGGTTCTAGAAAACCAGCTACTTCTTTCGTTCTTCTTCAGTTAAAAGCCGATACCGAAAAAATTATTTCAAAAACATAGGGTGAGTATAAAAAACCCCAGTAAGGGGTTTTAAAATAACATAATAATCCAATATAACTTTGGGAAACATTATTTTACGCTTTCCATAAAAATATTTCTTAAATAAAAGATGTAACACATGTAACATATCATAAAAGTTCCCAATTAAAAAAATTCTAATATAATTACAAGGGAACATGATTCAATTATCGACCTACTCATTTATAGTAATAAGTAAAATATATTTTAGACATGTATGACATATGAATATTTAAGTACAAATTAAACAACTAAGAGAAATGAATAATTAGAATTGTGCATGATGGAAATAACTTTAATTTCATAAATTTGTTTCTAATTCACTGAGTGCTAAACATTGGCCATGCCCTAAGAATTTACTTTTTCTGATACTCAAAAGTAATGGATCTTAACCATGAATATTCTACTAGTCGAATATCCACATTGTTAATTAATTATCATACAAATAATGAGGGAATTTATAATACTGGACATTAATTTCTATATTAATGCCTCGTTTCAGGACCTAGGGGATAACTATAACTGGACCCCAACCCGGAAAACCTCTGTAATCGGACTCCATTCCAGAGATCCTCTGTTACCGGACACTAACCTTGAGAGTCTTTTGTAACCGGACCCCAACCCAGAGGGTTTAATTTTACCGATCCCCAACCCGGAACTTACTAGTCCAATACATTCCGCATATGTCTAGTAGAGACTGATATTAAAGGGGTCCCATACCACTATGAATATTTAAATTTTACTTTATTTCATTTTACTCAAAGTGTCCCATACCACCTTCATTAATTAAATTCATAATTCCATGACTGGTCATAAAGTTTTAAATTACATTCTTTAATATTTATACGTATAAAATGATATTGGCAGAAGATTAATAACTATGTGGTAAATTAATTAAATGGAAATTAAGTTAAAAGTACTTGTGTCGAAAACTAATAGACAAAAGAAATACAAATTTTGTCACATATAATGGTAAATTCGAAAACCATATAAATCAATTACATATTGGAATTTATTATGAATAAAAAATAAAAGGTAAACCAAACATTTCATATGGGTTTTTTAATCTTGTAGATGTTCAACCATTTATTGCTAAAAATGATTTTGTATAAAACACCATAATGCCAAAATTAGAAAGAATGAAAACCACCCACAATCAATAAAGAAACCTAATAACACACATATGACTTAAAATTAATAGGGGATCCTAAGTTTAAAAACCATATAGTGAAATTAAAAGGTTTACTTATTAAAAAAACATGTATATGTACATATATGCTTATGTAAACATGAATATACCACATGTATAATAGAGTTCATTAAAGGGTCTTACCAAAAAATTAGTTTCCACTTACATACTTATCAAAACAACCATTAATCATATATGTTTCATGTTGAAGGATTTACAACTGGTCCAGGAGGTGAGATAAAAAAATTATATCATTATATAATATGTATATACTGAATATATATATATATATATATATATGAAAATATAACAAAATTCTATTTCATCCTTGAACCTAAAAGTATATAAGACTTGAAACTGAAACTCATGGAGGGTCTTTTAAAACCATGTGGTAATATATATATATTTACGAATATATAATTGGGTAAAAAGTTTCATACAAAATAGTGTTCTTCGCATTTGGATGTTCTTAAATTAATTTCAAAGTTGATGTTTTGAAATCTTAAATCTATACATAAGGGGTTTATGTAAAACTGAGTGGCTATATATATAAATATATTTATATACATATACATATATATATATGTGTAACCGGTTTTTTATATATGGTATAAAAATAAGTTTGCATGAGGTAATTATGCTTCATGTCTTCTAATACCCTATGAACTCGAAATCCTAAAGCTCTGAATCGGGCATAGAAGGGTTCAAAACTCAAACTGCATGATGCATATATATATATATAAGTGCTCGTAAATATTCAACTTCAACATAACGAGCAAGACAATATAATTCCCTGACACAACTTTAAAAGAAACATGAATTGTTTAAATTAAAATAAATTAGACAAAATTTATCATTCTCACGTCATTACAAATTTGAAAATCAAATATCATGATTGAAAATAATTTTCACCCATCACATTCTAAAACATCATTGCAAATCAATAGATAGCTAATTAAAAACCGGGTGGAATAACACTATATGAATTTATATATATAATATATACTAGTGTATATTCTAGTTTCCACAAGAAAGAAAAAGTGTAATAAACCCTTACAAGATAATAACCATAAATATAAATTAATTAGAATAAAATATTCTCTTAGGTAAACCAGAGAATATAGAGTATAATGAAAAAATAAATTTTCCTTACAAAACATAAGATCGTAAAATAAATAAATGTTCTGGAAAAATATTTAACCCTTACATGATATGTTAATTACCTTGTGTCAAGACTTGGATTCACAAAGAAAGAGTTGTAGTGGTCAGGTTGGGTATTCAAGAACCCTGATTGTGTGTGCAGGACCTTAAAATAGTGAAGAACCGAGATGGAGAGTAGTAACACTATCAATTTAAAGACTCTACTTTATTATCTATATAGTATTTATATATATGTCTTGTTGAAATAAGTATAGTAAACAAATATATATATATATATATATATATTAAAAATGAGTTTGGCTTATTTTTGGTTTAGAAAAAAAAAAGAAAACCAGCGTGTAAATTATTCCCAGACCAAAACAACAATTCTTTGTATTACACAATCTCGAATGCAGATTCATCTGAAGGAGAAATTGGATGAATTCATAATTAAATAACCATAACAGAGTAAATTAATAACACAAACACAGACCAAGCTAAAACATCCATTATTCATAGTCCAATGAAAGGCAAAAACCCAAGTTAAAACAAATAGGATATTCAAAACAATAAAATCGCATGTCGATATACTAGATTGAAGAAGAAATGGAACCCCCAGAACTAGTCCTAGAGACCAAAATAAAAACCCTACCTCGACCCCGACTCATCTGGTCTGAAACAGAGCACCCCAACCACACGACATGGGGACATCGACCGACTCCACTCCGCAAAAATGAACTCCACTGGTCCTTCTTAAAGCCACCCCCATGCATGACGCACCCAGACCAAGGCCTACTGAAACTGACAATGTCTGCCTGACTCTCCCTCCTCTAGATCGACGCTAACTGAAACCCTAAATAGGGTTTCAAAAAATCGGGACCCTCCTATGCGGATCACAAATCCCTTACAGGATTCCTTTTTTTTTGTTATTTTAATAATCTATAATAATTATATCTCAATTATTATCTTATTTTTTAAAGAAGTAAAAATGTTATATACATTAAACTAATAACCCACTAAAATTATCTAATAACCTATTAAAAAGTAAAAATCTTTATTATTAAATTGTTTTATAAAACTTATATATATATTTTATATATTATATACTTTTAATGTTATTATAAATTAAATTAATAATTGACAATCAAAATAATAATTATCATAATTTGTACAAAATATTTATAATTTTTAAACTTGTTAAAACATATGTTAATATGATATGATTTCAATTTATAATAATTTTTGTTGAAAGTTCATATATATAATTGTAATCATTCTATTAAATTAGTTAAAGTATATTTTTAATAATTTTATTAAACAAAATTCAAAATGTTAATAATGTTATTAAGCATTAATCTAATCAAAATTTATAATAAATATACATAATATTTTTGAAAATATATAAATCTCATGTAATTGTTCATATAATAGATTCAATATTAGTTCTCATAAGTAATGGCGTAAAAACATTTCAAAGCAATAATTCTAAATTTCATATATAAAATAATAGTATTTGTTTTATATAATTATAACTCAAATCCGGTTTACATATGCGTGTATATATATATATATATATCATATTCAGAAAACAAGAAACAAATTAGTTATATTCATATATTAGTATAATTATTATTAAAATATTATATTAATTAATAATTCAGAAATTATAAATTTGTTATTTTAAACAATACTTATAACTTTAAAAATATAAATTTTCTATTTTTATTTTACAAGAAATTATCTATAAATTATAACTATATTCATTTAATAAAACACTAATGGCCATCTGATTTTAAACTCTGACGGCTAAAACAACAGTCACAAGTCTTTAATTAGATAAGATATTCCTTGTTTTTATTTTGAATGTTTATTCTGGATTTCACCGTAACATTATTATTACACAATTTTTAGGGAATCACATTTATGAAATAAGTAATTACCTTAAATGGAGACACAATGATTATGTAGTAATTGTTATATTAATGTAAATATCAAATAAATGATATTAATAATATTAAAATAAATATAATATGATATAATTAATGTAATACATTAATTTTATTGTTTAAATTTACATTATATTTAAAATATTTAAGGATTTTTATCGAATATATCAGGATTTAATGATTTTTGTCAATATTTATGTAATGAATAGTTTCAAAATTGACATTAATGATATTTTAAAATGTTATATTTCATGAAATGATATAAAATTTATCAAAATATAAAATTTAACAAACATATTGGTATAAGTATAAAATTTTTATTGATTACACATTTATAAGTATCTTTTTATTTTATCGTATGTATATTAACTCCCAATGTGTAAATTAAATGAAGTCACTGTAGTAATTAAAAAGGTTAAATAAGGGTTACAAATTATAATGATTTTAAAATAGTTAAAAAATATCTAATTTTAATTTTAAAATTTATTTGGACACATAACAATACTATATTATAAATAAATCAGTTTGGATCCATTTTTTAAAATATAATTAGTTTATATTAATTTACTAATATCAAGAATTCCAAGAGTACCCATGTCTTCTCCTATAAAAGGGAAATAGTTTTACTCATTTAAATAAAATTCAAAATCTATTTTGTTTGAAATAAATATACCCATATAACTTACTAGAATTTATCCCCATATTTTTTCTTTTATTTTTGGTAAAACACCGTCCTTAGTGGTCTTATGGTGTTAAGAATAGGAGTTGGTCTGAAGAAGAGGTTTCATTTTTAATTAAGTATTTATGCTTTATTTCTTCTTCCATATACGTAAAATATTCTTCAACCATGATTGAATAATAACACCATTATCTTAAATAAAATTCTATTTTATTATGATAACTTCATAACATAATCATGTCTACTCTTCCATCAAATGAGAAAAGAATTATCGCTAATTTGTATGGTGAAATACCACCTTGTGAACTGATATTATTTTTTTACATTTATTTCTATCAAATATGGTTATACATAGAGAATATAAGTTTATATATAATGTAAATTAAATATGTATCATTATTGAAGAGCAATATATCTTTAATGTACTTATCGATCAATGCTCATAAAAATGATACTGTTGTTTTTACGTATGTGTGAACTATCACCTCCACAAAGAGATATGATTTGTTTTTCATCACTACAACACAAGGATGAAGGATATATGTATATTTAAATTACAAATATGATATTAATTATATTATTATATTTTTATAAAGATAAATTAATACTTACCTTCTTTCCATAGTGATCATTGAAAAATGGAAATGTTACTCATGCGTATATACGGCTGACTGTCTCTATGATTGTAACGTAGTTCATTTTACATTTCAATTTTAACGGATGATATTAAAATATTAATTTATATATTAAAGAAATTATTTTTTAATTAATATTATTATGTTTTTATGTACTTCTTACCACATTGATTGTTTACATCATACCAAATTCATTTTGGACTCATATAATGAATATCGTCAAAGCATCTAATGCGAACTAATATGATTAAGTAATTGTAATAAAATTATATTAAGTGATATAAAAGGAATGATAAAAATGAAAATAGTTACAAAGATCATAAATAATTTCCATAAGATTATTATTCAATAAGATAAAGGACATACGTGATTAATCTTACTCAAGGTAAGGGACTTCATCTCAACACCCTTTCATTGAGGCATATTTTGAAATTATAAACTCATCCACTTTTATAGGGTTCATATAAAGATTATTTGACATATAAAATCATGAATTTAATTATTATCATGATAGTTAATTTTTTCTAAATGCTAATAATTCATATGGAATATTATTTAAATCTTCAATGTGGTATGGGACACTTTGAATGTCTAATGATTTTATTGTCAAATATTTTTCTCAATGTAAATATTCTGAATAATATTTATCATTATTTTTTTATATACATATAAAAAAATTTCAAATAAATTCTGTTTATATTTTTAATTTATTAAAATTTTATTCAAAGGAATATTTTTATGAGTTTTATACAGAACATTTTGAAAAACTATAAAAGGAATATATTATTATTAATGTATATAGAGACAACAACTTCTTCGCTACCATGAATATTATTTAAATTATATATTCCATTGAAATATTAAATTTTATCATATAATAATATATTTTTTTCCTTTTTTAGTTATTTTAGATTTCAACATGGGTTTGTAAAAGGAACGTTTATTTTTTATGAAATTATTTTTATTATGGAATTAAAAGGGTATTTAGAGGTAATTGTGATGAAATTGTTTTATGTATGAAATAGTACATGAGAAGTATATGAAATGTGTAAAACCTATAAACCTTATATAAAGGTTTTATACCCATTATAGTATAGGGATAACTGGATATATCTTATAAAAAAGGATGAACCCCATCATATTTCACCAGTGATCCCCATACGGGTTATACGAAGGTTGATTCCCAATATTGATCTCTAGATCATAGGGTAATAATAATATTTGATGTTTCACGTATGGTTGTTCTGATTAGAAGGGTTTTGAAAGGGAATTATGAATATGATTTTTTATTTCACATACAGGTGATTTAATTTCTTAAAATTGGTTTTAATCATTTTCTTTGAGAAAAACATATGTGTGTTTTCCATGTGAAAATGTTTTGTATCATTTTCACAATGAAAATTATATATTTTATCATGTTTTTCACTGAACTAATAGTTTTATTTCTATATTTACCTTACTAATATTTTTTTAACCCATGTTTTAAAAAAAATTCACAGGTCTTAATATTTGTAATAATAATAAATTATCGATGAAATTATTGAATAATTCTCATGAAAAGACCACAATTTTTATTTTTAAAAAGGATTCCCTAGGTAAAAAAATGGATAATAAGAATAAGTGACCACTTGTAATGTATGAGTTTTCATTTTAAGAATTTTTCATAATTATTTAAATATATAAACTAAAAATATCCTCAAATGTTATGTCGAGTTCAAAAACAATAGAATGATTAATTTTTAAAGTCAGGTCGTTGCAATTTGTATCAAAGGATAGTTTAGGCAACATTGGAGATGAGGATATTTTATTCAGAGTTAGTTATCTCATCAGGATATTATAATTTTAAGAGTGATCATATGTTTAGATTCCTATAAACCCTTTTTAGTACTTATGTCATGAAATTTTAATGTGACTAACGGTATTTTTGTTTTCAATTGTTTTTAGGTAATTTTGGGTTATTAATTTTTAGGAATCATAATGAAAACTATGAGATACAATTTGAGGTTAAAACATGTTGTGGTATTTTTATAGGACATTATCACATTTTTAATGTTATAATAAGTATATAGTTTCACAAAAAGGATAGCGTGAAGGATGGGTGACAACCTATCATGCCCGACAAGGCCCTGAGTTTTAAATCCATAACTGAGTGACCATAATGGTGTATCGCCTACCATTGGCCTATGTGAATTCCCAGTTTGTATTCCTTGTTAATTTTAGTTATCCAATTTTATGGATGTAGAATAATTTTATTTGGAGAAAATATTCAATCTATTTTTAATGGATTCGAAACTCATTTTAAATTAAGTGATTAATGTTATTTCATAAGACGTTCACATTTTATGGTAATACTGTATAGTCACAGTAAATAGAATACAATGGGATTTTATTTGAGAAGAAATGGTCGAATTATATTTTGGTAGAATATTTTATTTTATTTTGGAATTATAGAAACATGGGTTACTTATCGAAATAATTAGCATATCAGGGATATAATGTGATTTAGAAAATTACATTTTTGGTATGAGACATTAATAGTGATTGGTTTTATTTGGAGATAAACGGTAAAAATTGTCTTAGGAGACTATATTATGAAACAATTTTGATTATTGGGATTTATTCTCAGTAAGAATTTTTTTGAGGAATTTTAGGGATAGTTATTTTTTGAAGGTTCTATGTTTACCTTTTATAATTGCTATTTAATTTTGGAGATTAAAATTAGTTTCTATTCATACAATGGTTTATTATTTTTCGAGATTATTTTTATCTTACCCAAAAAATATTGGTTATTTTAATTTATCAAGATAATATAAATAGAGAGTTAGTCTTTCATACATTATTAGATTCTCTGGAAGGTGATTTTATTGAATCTGGCCTGAATAATTCCTCCAAATTTGTTATTGTTTGGAGAAAAATATGATTTTGCAGTGGAAATGGATTAATGGATGAATCTATAATTTTCAATAAAGTATTTTATATTATGATTTTAGACCACTTCGTAAAATAATTCCTCAAATATATGTAACAAATATTAAAATATAAACATTATTCATTTAGCTTTCTTTTTAAGAAATCAATAACCTTCTTACCGATTAAATATTTACGGATGTTTGATTTTTAATTTTATCATTATGATTTTCTTATCACTCCCCATCAAAAAAAATATAGTTTTCTCTTATATGTGTTGTTTTTTACATGGAACCCTTGTATGTGTTATCCTAGGTGACCTTCATACTTCCCTTTCATTCTTTTAAAGTGGATGCTTTATTAATCCTTTTTCCAATGTGGGATTCAAATAAATATATTATGAAAAGTAAAAAATTATTTACCGAGCCCAAATTCAAAATTACAAGGGAAAAGTTTCCAAAAATGGGGGAGAATGTAACATCCCAAGTGTTTTTTCAAGAAATACTACAATCGATTGAGTAATTGATATGCCAAATCCAACATAAAAAACGAATAAATATTATTATTTAAGTGGTATCATTATAAATTTGTTGTTAGAATGAATGGTGTGAAAATGACTGAATAAATTTTCAAATTTTTTCACACAAATATATATATATATAATTAATTATTTGGTGTCCTATTAATTATTATTTAAAATAAAACCCTTTTTAAAATATAAAGAAATATCTTTTGGAAAATCTATTTATGTGTACCCATGTGTGTTTTATAGAAATAACAAAAACTAATTGTTTCTATATTATATTAATGATATTTATATTATAATAAATAAAATTATTACAATCCATATTATTATTCTTAAATACATTATCTAAGAACAAATCCAATTTCACTTATAAAAAAAATTATTTTTCTAAAAAGGCAATTTTGCCGCCTTTTGGGGGTGAAATTGTTTCAAATAACATTTTGACAATTTTATTAATTATATTTGACTTAATAAACATAATATTTTAATGTTTCATATTTAAATAATTTTTTTGGGTACTTTTCAGAGAAGTTTAATGTTTTGATGAACAGTGAAAAAACTGTAAAAAATTTAAAAAATCATTTTAATCTAAATAGTTTATAGAGTTAAAATATATGATTTATTTTATTTATATTATAATTAGATTAATTATTTAATATTTAATCAAATATTTCTCATTTTATTCAATTTCACATTGAAATTGAGTGTAAAAAAATTTTAATCGTTTGAATGTTTTTTACTTTAGAAACATATTTTCTTGTTCCATCAACGAGAATAATTTTAAATTAATTTTATCCAATTATATGTTTTGAATTATTAAAAATGGATTCCATATTTGGAATTTTTTTTGTAAATTTAGTAACATGGTCCCTTTTTGTTTTGGAAAAAATGTTAATAGTAACTTTGTTAATTTGTATTACCATAGTTAGTAGTAAATCGGGTAATTAAGGGTTAAAATAATATTATAAATACAAAAAACTACCCAAAAAATTGTACTAATTTTATTGTAAAACTATTTTTCGTTCATAATAATGTAATTATTGGTTATGTGGTCATTTATGACTATTTGGATCAGAATATACCCATTATAATATTATATTCATATAAAAGTAAAAAATATCATAAATTTGGTTTTTAAAAGTATAATATTTATTATTTGGTCTTATATAATTATTATTTATTAATATAAATATTATTTTTAAATATAAAAAATTTATATATAATATTTAAATTTATTTATAATTATTTTGATATATATAATTACATTAAATGGATACATAATGATGATGTTGTAATTATTAAATTAAAGGAAATATCAAATAAAAGATATTAAAAATATTAAAATAAATATAATTTCATATTCCAATTTCTATTAATGAATTTAAAATAAGATTTATAAATTGTATTGGTAAATTAAAATATTATTTATTAAGATAATAGGTTGTTAGGATATTTTTTAATAGTCACATAATTACTAGTGTCAAAATTGTCATAAATGATATTTTAAAATATTTAGTTTTTAATTAAATGATATATAATTAGTTAAAACAAAAATTGTTACAAAATTGTTGTGATAAGTCTGAAATTTTAATAATTTACTCATTTATTTTCCTTTTTCTATTTTAAAGTATGTATATTAACCATCAAAGTGTAAATTAAATTATGTAATTGAAGGAATTAAAATTGTTAAAAAATGTTTTATACAAAAATAGAAGCATTAAAAAAATTTAAACACTAATCTATTATCCACTGGAAGAATGTATTTGGAAACGTAATAATCCAATATTCTAATTAAATTAGTTTTGATCCATTTAGAATAGAAAATTAATTTATATTAATTTAATAATTTTATGAATTCCCAGAGTTTCCCTTTCCTCTCCTATAAAAGGGAACCCATTTTTCTCATTTAAATACCCTTTAAGACCTATTTTTTACAATAATATTCCCAAATACATTCCTATAATCCATACCTATATTCTTTAGATCATATTTAAGGAAACACCATCATTAGTGGGCTTATGATGTTAAGAAAAGGAGGTGGTCCGAGAAAGTTGTATCGTTTTTAGTCAAGTATTTTTGTTTTATTTATTCTTACACATCATTAAAATCTTCTTTAATCATGATGAAATATTAACTCTAGTATCCTTAATAAACAGAGAGTTTATTATGTTCATATCATCACCTCAATCAATCTCCACTTCCATAAATGGGAAAATTATTATTGTTCCAGTGTAAAGAAAACTATCACATCACAAGCCGATATAATTCTTTTTGGATCATTGACTCTCAAGGATGGTTATAATGATAGAAGTAATTTGGTAAAATTAAATTCATGAAACATTTTTCATTACTAAAAATTAATATATCACTTATATTCTTTCTTATACATGAACATAAAAATTAAATTTTGGTTCAGGCGTACGTGTGAACTATCACCTCCATTGAGTGATGTGTTCATTTTTCAAAATCACATCACATGGGTTATATATTTAAATATATTTAAATTATTAATATGATATTATTGATATAATTTTCATTCTTTAATGATAAAATAATGCATTCCATACTTTCAAAATAATCATTGAAACATGGAAATGTTACTCATTCAATAATGCAGATTTCTCTCTATATGATTATAACATAGTTCATTTAACATTTTAATATTAAATGGATGGATTTAAAAGTATTTTTTATTTATAAAATTGATTATTATATAATGAATATTTTTCTTGAGATTATGATTTTATGACCACTTTGTCTTTCGACATCATAGCAAATTCATTTTGGACATGTGTACTAAATATCTTAAGAACAACCAATGTGAACATATATGACTAAGTAATTGTTATGAAATGAAATTAACTAGCATAAAAAAATAATATAATTGAAAAGGTCATCAAAATTAACTAATTAACATAATTTAAATATTCACTATGATAAAGGACATATATGGAGAATTATGCTCAGATAAAGGGACTTCTTCTTGATATCATTTTATTGAGGGATATTTTGATGTTATACACCCAACAACCTTTATGAGGTGTATATACATCCCCTTTGATATATAATATCATTAATTTAATTACTATAATTATGTTTACTATTTTTGAAATGTTATTATTTCGTGAATCATATTTTTTAAATGTTCAATGTGGTATGGGACACTTTGAATGATTAATGATTTAATTTTTAAATATTATTCTCCATGTCAATATTATTGACATTATTTTACAAATTTGTTTATTTGTATATAAAAGGATTATAAAGGAACTTTTATATCTATTTTTAATTTAATTAAAATTGTTTCAAAAGAAATATAATTATTTTTTTATACAGAATGTTTTGACAAATGACAAGAGGATTCATCATTTATTAATTTATATGATGATAATTATTTTTTTTCATTAGTGACTATTATTTAATATACAAATTCCTTTGAAAGATTTAATTTTATCTTAAAAGAGAACAAATCTTTTTCTTATTGTGGTATTTTGTAATTTAAAATAGGGTTTTGAAAGAAAATGGTATTTTTATAAAAAATTATTTTTCATATAATATTAAAAGAGTTTTTCAATGGGCTTTGTGATGAAATTATTTTATTCATAAAATGGTAATTGAGAATGAAATGAAATGGGTGAGCCTGATACAACTTATATGAAGGGTTATGCCACATTATAGCTCAACTGTGAGCCTGACATAGATTAAATGAATGGATGAACCCCATTATAACTCAGGGGTGGGCCTAATATAGCTTATATGAAAGTTGATTCCCATTATAGACCAATAATACAAAGGGTAATAAAAATATTAGGAGTCATCCATATGGTCATTTCAATTGAAAGGGTTTTATGAATAAGATTCTCTAAGTCCCCAAAAAAGTTTTAATTAATTCTATTTGTTTTAATGTTTTTCATTGAAAAAAAAATGTTCATGTGTATTTAATAGGATTTTATTTATTTCATTATCTAAAATAACATAATATGGTTTATCTTGTATTTCATTGGACTAATGGTTCCCTTATTTTTGTGTTCTATACAATGATTGTTATTCTCATCCAATGTTTTAAAATATTTTTCACTCATATGAAGTATGTAAGAAAAAATAATTTTCCCTGATTAATGTATTGAAGATGTGTTATAAAATACAACATGGTTTATTTTAAAATGGGTTTTACTTTGTGAAAAAAATAGATTCTGAGTATAAGTGAACACATATAATTTATGGGGTTACTTTTTTATTTTTTCTTAATTATCTAAAACTCTAAATTTATAATATCTATAAATGATACTTCTAGTTAAAAATACTATAATACGTCATTTTTAAGGAAACTTCATTACACTATCAAATAAATTGTAATTATATTAGAATTTTTAGGATGTAAAATTTTCCCTACATTAAATCAATTGTGTCATAAAAATTTAAACATGATCATGGTAATAAAGGGTTTGATATTTGGATATAACATTTGATGAAAACTCGCCTAAAAAAGTGTTAATAAAAAATTCTATTAATAAGAGAGAAATAAATGTACAAATTTCATATAAAATAAAAGAAAACTAGGGTTATATATATGGAATATTCGAGGAAGGTGAAGATAGGGACTTTGAGGAAAAGTGTGAATAATTTAAGGGAGTGATTTATGACATTGATTGAAATATGGTAAATGATTAATATAATGTTAAGGGTATAAAAATCATAAATAATTGATGATTTAAATGATCATCTAATTCATCCTAAATGAATGTTATAGGATTAATTTTCATTTCAAGGATATTTTTTATAATGTTGTAAATTATTTTACTATCTATAAAAATAACGAAATAAAATTACTTGGTGAGTTTAAATTTCATAAGTGAAATTTCATCCTTTAATTTATCTTCAGTCAATTTCCAATTCATTCTTTACTCCAAAAAATTGATATTCGAAAATGAATATTTTTTTCACAACCCATCCCCCAGGGCCCGTGCCGTGACTACCCCAAGCCTGCCTTCCATAGGCTACGGTATGGCGACTAGCACCAAAGGGATATTCCCTAAAACCAGGAAGGCATTTCCTTTATAACCTATAAACACATGCAACCAAACACACAACAAGATACGAATGAAAGTCAACTGTATAGTAAACAAGTGAGTACAGTAAGTAAAAAGAGGCCAAAATACATGCCCAACTGGAAAGTACAAGTACAACTGGAATACAATACAACTGAAGAAAAACAAAGACAGCTACTTGGTCATCCTCCAAGGTTCCTACCTGAAGGGTAGGTACAGATCTCCTCCTCATCACTCCTCATCCGTCTATCTCCTCCGCTTACCGACTTGTCATAAGGTCCACCTCTGGGTACCATCCAGACCTGGTACTAACGTCCTTAGTCTGCGATGTTTGTCGTATGCACCAAACACAACGAAGTGCGGGCATATCCCATGTATGGGTGAATATAATGATACTATGTAGGGACCCCAAGACCCTCAATGTCTCACAAAAATCCACCAAGGATAAACCAAAAAGTATTAAATCAACAAATAACCCTACATAGGTATATGCCCATACGTAAACCTATGTTATCAGGTAATCCATCTCAATCATGAGTAAAACACATAAAAACTAACTCATCTCAAACCAGGATTTTATTCTAGGGGTAGTATCAAATAACATCCCCATTCACGTCATCGAAATCAAGGATAATGGAAAACTCCTCTTCTATTGAGTACAGTGGGCCTACTGCAACACCAAGATGCTTCCCACTAACATTGGACTACTGAGGTACTTCTCCTTTCAAGTATTATGGATCTTCTACATCACCAAGGTACTCCCCAACGTAGTTCTTCCACGTCACCAAGTGTACCCCCCCCCCCCCCCCCCTCATTGCCTGCTGCGGCACTCCTCCTATCGAGTACCGTGGGACTGCTGTGATAGCAAATCGCTCCCCACTGTGGGTCTGTCGCGACACCAAGGCGCTCCCCACTAGGCATATTGAATCATTCCTACTCGAAATGGTCAGCAGTAGTCAGGTATCAGCCTACTACTAGGTCTTCCTACTTTGCTCATTCATCTCCGAGAGGATCCACTCAACGAGCTACTGTTCGACACTCCAATAATCACGAAGTCTCATGAAGAAGTATCTCAAAGGACTTCCACATCATAGGGGTCTCAATTCAACAGACAGCGCGTCAATCGGATGCCTGACATGGGAGTTATTATTCTTTTAGTCCCGGGGGCCCGGATGCATTCATGCTCGCTCCAACACAACCATACCTCAAATATAGCCAAATATCTTGTAGGTTATATTCAAAGGATCCGTCTCTCTCCATGATATCCAGCGCCACTGACGGTTCATCAAACGGACATCTGGTGCCAAAGATATGGTCGAAGGAGCGTAAATGGGTCGTAGTGGGCCCGGGTCGGGTCCGACCCGGTCAGACCGACCCAGCTCGTCCCGCTGGGTCTGACCCAGGAAGCCTTTAGGGGCTGCGGAGATCCATGAGGGGCTGTGGATTGTCGCGGAGGGTGCCGCGAGGGCACCAGGCCGTGGACGGTGCAAGCCGGGGCAGCTCGGATGGTGGCAGGTGGATTGGCTGGCAGGTGGTGCGGCCGGGTTGGCACAGCCGGTGGGCGTGGGGCCGGTTTGGCTTGAGGTGGTGCGGCACGGCAAGGGCCCGGGGCCGGTTTGGCTGGGAGGCATAAGCGCCGCGGGGGCCACACGGGTCACGTCCACCGCGGGGGATAGTGTCATTGCCTTCATCGCCTTCGTCATCTTCATCGCCTTCCATCATTCTAAAAATCACCACAAAGAAGAACATCAGAGGGGTTCGGGCCATGTTTGTTTGGCCCACACCCTCTGCGTTTAGAGTGGTAGCATAAGCCTCAACCAGAAATAAGAACGTATAGATTACAACTTCCCGCAACATTTCAATCCCAAACCGCAAATGAAAATAGTATAAGAATATGTGAAAAGTATTATCATGAAAATAATCCCCCTACCACAGTTTGATAGGTCGATGGAGTCACGTGGAAGAAGATGAATCATTGGGAAAATATGGGTGTCCATGTCGTTGGTATTTTCCTCGATTATCGGTTTGTGTGTCAGTTTGTCTAAGTTGAAGACACCCTACATCGGAGGAAGTCTCGAGGAAAAAAATCAAAGTTGGGGTCAGTATTCTTCATTGGGATTCATCGTTTGAATAATGTGATCTTTGTCCAGAGATGTAGTTCTTTGTTGGAGAGCTTTTCTCCCAAGGATCCACCAAAATGAAAAGGGACAACTGATGTGTTTCCCCCAAAATTAATCTTTGGAAAAAATTCAGAAGAATAGACTAATTAAACACCTAGGTTGGCACAATTAATTATGGTGGGTAGGGATAATTAATGTGGATGAATCTCAAGAGGCTCCTCCACATTAAATAAGGGGGTTGAGTGGTTTCTCCCCCCCCCACATTATTAGGGGTCAGGTGGTCCCTGCCCCTAAATTCAATTTGGGAGGTTATTGATAACTCGGGAGGTCCCCACCATAATTAAACATAAATACGAGGCTTAATTCTGGTGGACTCCACCTCCCAACACCCACATGGGTGTGGAAAATAAATATAAAATGTCACACACTTTTATTTTTATTTTATTCCTTCACGTAAAACCCAAAAACTAACATTCACCCTCAACCAACTGCTATCGAGGTGAATGTCTATTTAAGAGAATACTGTCACAGCGAGTTCGACGGTGCCCTCAGATTTCAATTCCGAGCACAGGTTCAAAAGTTAGAGAAACATGCTTGCACATTTACTAAACGTTCCTGAACAAAAGTTCAGAAATTCATTCTAGGAACTCCGGGCCTCAAAATCACGCGCCGTCAATTTTTGAAGACTCATAAAATTACCATATATTTAAAAAAATCATATGAATATTACAGTTCTTTACATCCTACCCACCTCAGGGATCTACATCCCCATAATCCACAACTCCAACTAGGAAAACAAGTGGGGGTAATGAGCACACATTTGAGACTCTCACTCCCATGTGCTCTCCTGGAGGTTCCCATGCTTCCAGCGAACGCGCACCAGAGGTATCGACAGTCCATGAAGGACCCACTCCTGTCAATCCTCAATCTCTACTGAAACCTCCATGAAATTCATCCCATCTTCGATGTATATCAGTCCATGGTCGATGATGTAAGAAGGGTCGTGCACGTATCTCCTCATCTAGGATATGTGGAAGACGTCATGCACCTGGTGCAACAGAGGTGGAAGAGATAGGTGGTAAGCCACCTTGCCAACTCTAATGAGGACCTAAAGAGGTCTGATTAATCTCATAGATAACTTGCTGCCTTAGCCAAATCTCTGTAGACCTCATCAGGGAGAGACTCGTAGAAAGACGTGGTCACCATCCTCGAACTCCAGAGGTCTCCATCTCCTATCGGCATACGACTTCTACCCACTATGTGCAGTCTTCATCTTCTCCTGGATGATCTTCACCTTCTCTTTGGTAGCCCGTACCGTCTCCAGCCCCATGAGTGCTAACTCCCCTAGGTCAGTGCAGCACAAAGGTGATCTACAAGGTTACTTGTACAAGGCCTTGAAATGTGCTATCCCAATGGTGGAGTGATAGAAGTTGTTGTATGAAAACTCCACCAAAGGAAAGTGATCCTCCCAGCTAAGACCGACGACAAGGAGACAAGCACGCAGCATGTCCTCAAGGGTCTAAATGGTCCTCTAAGACAGGCCATCCATCTGAGGATGGGAGGCGGTGCTCAAATGAAGCTGTGTCCCGAAATCCTCCTGCATCCCCTTCCATACCCAGAAAGTAAATCATGTGTCACGATCAGAGACAATCATCGTGGGTTCTCCATGTTGTTGCACAATCTTTTTCACATAGCGGCATCCCAAGCTCTCTACTAAAACCTGCTCTCTGATCAGTAAGACGTGGTCCAACTTGGTGAGTCGGTCGACGATCACCAAAATCGATTCATGCCCCCTAGATTTACATGCAATTTATTTCACGAATTCTATGGATATCCCATCCCACTTCCACTCTGGGACCTCTAAAGGCTGGACGAAGCCTGCTAGTACTTGATGCTCTGCCTTCATTTGTTGACATGTGAGGCCCTGAGAGACAAACTCTGCTACTGATTTCTTCAATCTCAACCACCAGTGCTGTCATTGGAGATCCTGGTACATCTTCACCACTCCTAGATGTACCGTTAGATGGGATGTGTGGAACTCCCTCAACACTTCCTCTTGAAGTGACATGGGTACCATGGTACGTCCTCTGAAGAAGATGACGTGGCCACCACCTTCATAAAAACTATCAGGTGTCTGCCTTGTGGATATATGGGCACGTCGAGCCTCACAGTCAGTGTCTTTATGCTATGCCTCCGTGACTTGCTGAAAAAGTGGGGGAGTGACTGTAAGAGACTGAATAAAAACTGCTCCATCTATATCCACAGAGGATATCTGCAAAGCGGCCAGCTGCTCTGTTGCCTTGCCTAGCAGCAGTGTACTAGATCTCTTGCTGATTGAATCTACTACAAAGTTCCCCTTACCAGGATTATAGAATATCTCTAAGTCATAGTCCTAGAGGAACTCAATACAACATCACTATCTCAGGTTCAGGTCCTTCTGGAAGAAGATATACCTGAGACTCTTGTGATCATAGTACATTGTAAAGCGCTCGCCCATCAGATATTATTATCACATATTCAAGGCGAAGACCACTGCTTCTAACTACAGGTCATTTGTAGCGTAATTTTGCTCATGATGACTCAGCTGTCGAGAAAGATATGCGATCATATATTTCTCCGGTATCAGGACACATCTGATTCGGGTCCCTGCTGCGTCATAGTAGACTACGTACCCTAGGCATTCCTCTGAAAGCCTCAATATTGTGACACTAGTTTGCCTCTGCCTCATCTCCTAGAAACTCTGCTGGCATCTCTACGACCACACGAAGGGTTTCCCCTTCTTTGTCAAGGATGATAGTGTTGCTGTAACTCTGGATAATTCTGGCACAAATCTCAAGTAGTATCCAGCCAAACCCAGGATACTTTGTACCTCTGTCACACTCCGTGGTGGATCCCAAGCGAGTACCACCTCAATCTTCACTGGATCCACTGCAACTCCAGCCTCCGATATGGCATGTCCTAGGAAGTGAACCTCTTGGATCAAAACCAGGAACTTAGAGATCTTACCATAAAGCTGATGCTCTCGAAGTGTGTCCAGTACTACCTGTAAATGATAGGCATTCTCCTCCTCAGTAATCGAGTAGATCATAATGTTGTCGATGAAGACTACTTCAAAGTGATCATGGTATGGCTAAAAGATCATGTTCATGAGTCCCATGAACACTGTTGATGTGTTGGTCACACTGAATGGAATAACCAATAACTCGTAATCTCCATACCAACACCTGAAGGTTGTCTTCCGCACATCCTCAAATCGAACTCTGAGCTGGTGAAAGTATGATATGATGTCTATCTTCGAGAACCATTGTGCTCCCTTCAGCTGATCAAGGAGGTCTTCAATCCTCAGGAGTGGGTACATTTTCTTTATGGTCACCTAGTTTAGGTGCCAATAGTCAACACAATGCCTCAATATCTCATCCTCCTTCTTGGTGAATAGAATCAGGGCTGCCCAAGTAAAAACATTGGTTCGGATGAACCCCTTCCTCTGTAAGTCCTCTAGCTGTACCCACAGCTCACGAAGCCCCACAGGAGCCATCTGATATTCTAGTGTAGATATCGGTGTCATCCCGGGGTATAAGGCAATGTAAAAGTCCGCCCATCTGCACGGAGGTAGACCTGAAACATCATTAGAGAAGACATCTGTGTACTGGTCCACCACTACAGGATAGGTCAGACTCTCCACATCATCAACTCCGAGGGAAAGGCTAGCCAACTCATGAGTAATCGGCTGCACCCTCTTCCGGGTAAGTCCATCCTGCCTTGCAAAGGCTCCATTATCACCAGTGAAGGCAAACCTTATCCCATCTGTGCGGACACTCTACACTTTGTGCTTAATATAGTGTATCTGAGCATAGACTATAGATAACCAGTCCATACCCATGATGACGTCATAAGGCCTCGATGCAACTACTAGGATATCCCAGCCAAAGCTCTCTCCTCCTAGAGTAAGATCACATTTTCGGCACCAGTGCGTAATCGTCGAATCCACTCCCATAGGAGTATTTAACAATAAGGATAGAGCCAACGGATCCGTCAGAATCTATGAGCTTCAAACGAGGGAAGTGGAAATGAAATAATGACTAGAACCTATGTCTATAAGTACTGTAGCTATGGTGGATTTGACACAGATCATACCTCGAATCATTTCTGAAGCACTGTGATCATAGGCCTCAGCTGCCTCGAGTTGAGCTCTCCCATGTCCACCTTCTCCCTACTGTTGGGGTGGACCTCCTGTTGGTGGTGGTGGAAACATCTCGAAACGCCTCCCACCACCAGCTGCACGACCAGCTCCTCTGGCATGTCCACCTGCTCCCTGCGGACTACATCGATCAAGTCTTTGTCTTTTCCTGGGAGGTCCTTCAACTGTCTGCTGATCATCTGTACGTTGGGTTTCATATTCACAAGCCATGTGATTTTTCCCACCACATGTGAAACACTTCCCACTCCTGGAATGTATGTCTCTGCCTTGAGTTCCCCGCACAACCGACTCTGAATCCTATGGTTGTCCACCTGTATGTCTAGTCCTCTTGGACCTATGTGACATATGTCTACTGCCAGGTCTAGAACACTCTTTTACATGTTGACTAGTTGTGTATCTCGCTGCTAGAGACTCCTCAGCAAGGAAACTCTCCACTAGGAGGGATCCCTCTAATACCCCCACTTGTGTCAGGATGCTGATTGAGATCACTAAAGCCCTGATCTCCCACCTGAGTCAGTGTTCGAAGGTTTGGGCCCTGAATAATGGGTCCCACACTATATGTGTGGGGTATCTTGAGAGGTCTATGAACATCACTGAGTACTGAGCTACAATCATGTAGCCCTACTGTAGATGAAGTAGCTCTAGAATGTGCACTGCGCGAACAGTTGCTGGAAAAAAAATATGTCTGAAACAGTCTCCCAAAGCCTGTCCAGAGAAGCGTCACCTCATCATGGACCTAGAGCATCATGATCCACCATCTGCCAACTGCTGCCTGTAGAGGGCTGGAAGTATGAATCACCATGAGATCGGCTAGTGTCCCTACCAGTCGAAAAACACTAACCACATCCTCCATCTAATCCTCAGCCGCTTGTGGCTCCATCTCTCTCTTGAACCTAGGTGGCCTCTGGCACTGGAACTCGTGAAACGCACTCAAGCAGTGTGCACCGTCTACTGCTAGGGCTCGTGGCATCGGTGTCCCAATGGGTAATTGTACTGCCGGTGCCTCCACTGGTGCCTATAGTGGAAGAGGTCCCTTCACTGAGGCCTCATCGCTCTGTGGGATATCTGTGCATACAACTCTCGGAAATCTAGTTGGATGTCTATGCGAAGGCATCCCGAAAATAAATAGGTGTGCTATGGTCAAAAACGTATACCTGGTGAGCTGACTTGGTGAGCTGACTTATGGAAATATTTTGAAAACACACACACAATTTTTGTTTTCGTGCACTAAGTCGGATATCAGAAGTCAGGGTCCTGCTGTATAGATACGTCGGTCGTCGAACCAACACTAGACTCCCTAAACTGAAAACCAAACTCATTAACCTTAAAACTATTACTTCACCCCCAAAGATCAGAGTCCTAGTTCTGTGGTAGAACAGAACCCTCTGATACAAATTTTTCACGACCAGTCCCCTGGGGCCTGTGTCGTGACAACCTCAAGCCCGCCTTCCATAGGATATGGACAGGCGACTAGCACCGAATGTGTATTCCCTAAAACTGGGATGGAACTTCCTTTATAACCTATAAACACATGAAACCAAACACAAATCAAGATATGAAGTTAAATTTATAGTAAAAAAGTGAGTACAGTAAGTAAAGAGGGGAATAATACAAGCCCAACTGGAAAATACAAGTACAATAGGAATGAAATACAATCGAAGAAAAAGAAAGATAGCTACTGGGTCATCCTCTGAGGTTCTTACCTAACGGGTTGGTATAGATCGCCTCCTCGACCCTCCTCGTCCATCCGTCTCCTCCGCATACCGACTCGTCGTAAGGTCCACCTCTAGGTACCGTCTAGACCCGGTACTCTCATCCTTAGTCAGTGTTGTCCATCGTCTACACCAAACACAACGAAGTGCGGGAATAGCCCATGCATGGGTGAGTATAAAAATACTCAGTAGGGACCCCGAGACCCTCAAGGTCTCACAAAAATCCACCGAGGACAATCCAAAAAATATGATATATACAGATAACCCTACTTCGGTATATTCCCATTCATATACCTATGTTATCAAGTAATCCATTTCAATCATGAGAAAAACACATAAAAACTGACTCAGCTCAAACCAGAATTTTATTATAGGGGTAGTATCAAGTAACATCACTTGTCACGTTGTCGAAACCACATCTACTGGAGAAATATTCCTCTATCAAGTACAGTTGGCCTTCCACGACACCAAAGCTCTTCCCACTAACCATGGACTCCTGAGGTACTCATCCTGTCGAGTATCGTGGGTCTGCTGTGTCACTAATGCACTCCCCACCATGGGTCTACTGCATCACCAAGTGTGCTCCCAATCGTATCATGTTGAGGTACTCCTCCTGTTGAGTACTGAGGGTGTACCGCGACACCAAGGCGCTCTCAACTGTGGGTCTACTGTGACACCAAGGTGCTCCCCACTAGTCTAGTCGAATCACTCTGAGTCGAAACGTTCAGTAGTCGTCATGTCTCAACCATCTACTAGGACTCTGCACTATGCTCAATTGTCTCTGAGCGGATCCGCACCACGAGCTACCGTTCGATACTCAAACTGTGAAGAATTTCCATGAAGAAGTATCTCAAAGGACCTCCATGTCATAGGGGTCTCAATGCGACAGACGACACATCAATAGGACGCCCGGTCTGTGAGTTATTAGCCATTTAGTCCCGGGGGCCCGATTGGATTCAAGCTCGATCCGACCCGACAGTACCTCAACTATACCCAAAACTCCAGTATGGTATACTCAAAGGGATTTTCTCGCTCCAAGATTTCTAGCGCTGCTGATAGTTCATCAAAAAAACGTCGGGTGCCAACGATATTGCCGAAGGAGTGTAAATGGGTCATATTAGGCCTAGGTCTGTTCCGACCCGGTCAGACTGACTCGGTCTGGGCCGACCCAGTTGCACCCCTTGGGTCTGCCCTGGACCGTTGATTTTTGCATGCCAGGCCATGACGGGCCGCAGAGATTTGCGACGGCGACTCAGCCATGGAGGGTTCCGTGAGGGAATGAGTCTGCGGGGTAGCTCGGAGGGCCACGGGCGGTGCAAGCCGGGGTGGCTCAGAGGGCCACGGGCGGTGCGGCCGACAGGTGGCGTAGTCGATGGGTGGCGGGGCAAGGGTAGCTCAGACGGCGGGGGGCGCAACCGCGGGGGCCCGGTCAGAGGGCGACCCGGCTGGGGTGGCTCGGTCGGTGGGCGGCGCGGCCGGCGGGTGAGGAGCCTGTTCGGCCCGGGGTGGCAACGTGTGGCGAGGGCACGCTGCCGGTTCGGCTGGGAGGCTAGAGAGCCATGGGGGTGGCATGGGTCGTGGTGGTCACGGGGGGCGGCGTTGTTGCCTTCGTCGCCTTCATCACCTTCATCGCCATCCTTCATTCTGAAGATCACCAAATAGTATAAAGGTGGAGGGGGATCACGCCATGTTTGTTTGGCCCACACCCTCTATGTTCAGAGTGGTAGCATAAGGCTCAACAAGAAAGAAGAATGTATAGCTTACAACTTCCTGAAACATTTCAATCCCAAATCACAAATGAATCCAAGGTAAGAATATGGAGAATGTATTATCACGCAAATAATCCCCCTACCATGGGTTGATACGTCGACGGAGTCACAGGGAAGAAGACGAATAGTTAGGAAAAGATACGTGTCGGTGTCTTCGGCCTTTTCCTCGATCATTGGTTTGTGCATTGGTTTTTCGAAGTCGAAGACATCCTATGTCAGAGGAAGTCTCGAGGAAGAAGGTTGAAGTCGGGGTCTTCATTCTTCTTTGGCATTCTTCGTTGGAAGAATGAGTTATTGGTTCAGATAAGTAGTTCTTCATTGGAGATCTTATCTCCCAAGGCTCCACCAAAATGAAAATGGTTAACTGATGTGTTTCCCCCAACTATAATCATTGGCACAAATTCAAAAAAAATATCATAATTAAACACCTAGTTTAAAACGATTAATTAAGGTCGGGTGGCATAATTAATGTGGAGGAAGCTCAAGAGGCCCCTCCACATTAAATCGGAGGGTTGAGTGGTTTCCTCCCCCCCCCCCATTTAATAGGGGTTCGGTTGTCCCAACCCCTAAATTCAATTTGGGAGGTCGTTGAGAACCCGGGTGGTCCCCACAATAATTAAACATGAAGAGATAGTTTAGTTCGGGTGGACCCCACCTCCCAACACCTACATGGGTGTTGCAAATAAAAATAACATGTCACACACTTTTATTTTTATTTTATTCCTTCACATAAAACCCAAAAACTAACTTTCACCCTAAACCAACTGTCGTCGAGGTGAAAGTCTCTTTAAGCGAATGTCGGTGCTGTGAGTTCAATGGTGTCCTTGGATTTCAATTCTGAGCACCGGTTCAAAAGTTATAAAAGCCCGCCTACACATTTAATGAATGTAACTGAACAAAAGTTCAGAAATTCATTCCGGGCACTATGGGCCTCGAAATCATGAGCGGTCAATTTTCACGAACTCATAAAATTCACATATATTTAAAAAAATTATTTACAAGAAAATTTCGGGTCATCACAATTTCCCCCGTGAAATAGTAAAATAATCTTTGAATGGAGTCTAATATCTATATATGATTGAAAAGTATTTCAATATATCTCTAAATATTTTCCAAAACCAATATGGTTAGAAAAATTTATCCAATATAATAAATTAATCTATATAACTCATAAGTAACACTACAGGTTATTCATAAATATTTATTAATAATTTGTTTTTACTAAAATCAATGCCATATTAACCAAGACATCATGTAGGCCAATTGTAGGCATGAAACCCCTATCATTCTTCAATCGGGGTTCGTGCCCCGCCACATTTTTGGATGCAATGGATGGTCACCCACCATGTGAATTTTAATTTTTCTAAAACCATAGTTATATAATTACTATGAAATTCCCAAAATATTATGGACAACTTGAAATAAAATTAATCGTTATTGAACCTTTTACTATGGTTTTCAATACAACTAGTTTTTTTCAATGTCTAAAAATTTAATTTGACAATTATTACCATATAAAAAATAATAATATTAACCATAATATTGATAAATTTATTTTATATTATATCTATAATATGTTAATGTGTTATTCCTAAAATAATGTTTCCACTAAAACATGTAATTTCTCAAAATATCTCCAAAATTATCAGAATATGGGTAGAATCTCATCACATAAAACCTAAAAATATGTGTTTAATATTTAAAAATATTATTAATATTAAACTAACAAACCCATTATTGTATTAATATCTCAAATTCTAATTAACCCACATATTATTTTAAAATTTAACACAATATGTAGATGTCACATGATTCTCATATCCAAAATACCATTGGTAAAATACTTCAATTATTTGATTCTTGTATCAAAATATGTAAATACATCAACAATTTAATTTCAACATAGGTCTTTCCATGGTCTACAGTTTAATGTCTAGAATATTTTATTCACTCAAATAATGTCTTGGATCACCATGTTTATTACTATTATATATAAATGGATCCTTAGGTGATATTTGTTTCCTTCCATCGTACTCTTTATTTTTCATCAGAAATTATTTTCCTCAAGCCTTTAAATTCTTTAATGGATGCATTTTCTTGTTCCATTAACACACTTTCTTGGGTGTCTCCTTCCACATTTTTTACATGATGGAAAATGAGCCTTATATCTTCTATGTTCTTCATCACTCGAGCTCTTAGAGAACCCAATCCTTATCTACATTGGTGAGAGTGGGTGTATGTTAATGTATATGCTGTTAATAAAATTTTAGGAAAACTATTTAGGAATAATCATGTTATCTTTCACTCATTTCATAATCCCATTTGGTTTTTCATGATCCCCACATTCTTCTTCATATTCAATGTTATTACAATTTATTCGAGTTCTACCCATTGACTAAAACCAAAATCATAATGTGAGTAATAGTAATAATTTTGGGAAACCCATATAATCAATTATAGTATCTATAAATAATGTAATATTGTTTTGAATCTATAACTACTTATGTTAATCCTGGGAAATTAATTTTCATAATATATTTTAATCCTTCATAATGGGATGTAATGAAAATGGGAATTATCATAAGAATATCCCCTAGGAATGACTAACCAAGTGTGTAGAAAGGTTAATATTCATGCACAAAATAATAGTTAGTTCAGCCCCAATGCACCCTTTTTAGAGTAATTACGCATAGGTACATTTTTTTAGTACGTTTTCCTATCATAGTATCTTACCATGGTTATATATCTAGGGAAAAAACATAATTTCTTCCTTAACAAAACATTATAATGTTAATCTATACTGATCCTTAAAATATATCATAGGGTTATGTTATAAATTCTATTTTTCCGTAAATCTAGTTCCCAAGGATTCTATTGAACATCCCCAGATACAAAATATAGTGACCCCAACATTAGTACGTCGAAATCCAATGCCCTATATCATTACAATTTAATATTATACAAGTAATAACACCCAGAAAGACCAATCAATTTAGTATTCTTGCTAAACATGACACATATGTTATCTTTAAATTATATTTGGATAAAAAAACTACAACATGATTTTTTGAGAATAAATTTATTCTCTTTAGCATATCCTTTCATATCATTCATAGTACACTTTGTGGATTCCTCATAAAATAAATAAATTAAGGCTGATCCAAAATTCTCAGTAAGGTTTATGTACAGTGTAAGATATCACAAATAAATATGAATAATATACATGTAAAGGTATATAACTGAGAACACATACAATTTAAATAATTAGATAAGTAATAATCAATATGTAATGATAAATAAATACACACACACAATATTTAAATAACATTATAAGGAATAATCAATGTGGAATGGTAAATAGCTAAAAATAGATTCCATTTAATTAATATAGTAAAAATGAAGTACATTAAAATGCAATATCATAATGAGAATATGAAGGATAATAATAACTAATATATTAATGAAAGAAATTCTAAATTATTGGACATCATGTTTCCCCAGAACATGATACCTTTACTATCAAGATCTCTTCTCGGCATAGCTTTAAACTAATGGGTAGAGACCCATTTAACTATGGTTAGACAACTAGTTCACCCCACGAGACTACTAATTATTCGAGGGGATGTCATTAACCAAGACCCTACCATGTTTTTAGGTCCAAATAATTCCTCAAAATCAAATAAATTATTTATTTCATATAAAATATTCATTAAAATAAAATATACATATTGAGTAAATAATACGAGATTACAAATATTTCTCCAGTTAATCAAATAACATTCAAAGTAATAAATGTATGTAAAAAATGGAATATAATTTATTCAATAACAATATCCTCTATAATTTATATTTATATTTAGGGTAATTTTAATTTTCAGTGGCCTAAAGAAATTGAAAAACTCATGGGGAATTTTATGATTACAAGAATTATTCAAGGAAGTAAATGTCAATACTATTCTTTTTCAAAATAATAATAAGCCATCATGAAAAATAATAAGGATCGTACCACTACAATATATACCCATTGGAGTAATAATATTTTTTTAATTGATTACTAGAAATACCATTAAAATATCATTAAAAATTTTCTAATGGAAAATAATATTTTAATTTTGAAAATTAAATTTTAAAACACAAAACCATTTGAAAATAGTTTTCTTTTTTGAAAAAAAAATCCAAGAACTATAAATTTATAGAATATAGAGAAATCAAATTCATTTAAAATATAATTTTAAACTATAAATGTAATAATCAAATAAATCATGGTGGAAAATTTTTTACTTTTAGTATAAGGTAAAATGGAAATTATTTTTCCATTATAAAAATTATAGAAATATTACTTGTTCAGAAATCAATAAAGTGATTATTTTCAAAAAAAATTATAAAAAGAAATAAGTGGTAAATATTTCATTAATAAAACAATTTTAAAACATTAAAATGATTTTGGAAAAAAATAGAAAACATAGTTTTGGATGGAAGCATATTTCCGACCGAAGAGTGAAATGAAGTAGGGTTATCCTAAAAACATTTTCTAAAACATTTTAAGTTCAAAATATTGGAAAATGGTAATATTACATTAAAATATCATTGAAAAATAAGGAACAGTAAACAAAATGGTGTTATTTTAGAAATTATAAAATAATTTATCATGGCTAATATTCAAGAATACTCCAAATCCATTTTTTCATTTAAAAAATATCCACTTCAAGGAGAAGTGGGAACAATTAAAAATTACTAGGTAGAAGCTGAACCCATCCCAAAATCGACATTCAAAATTCAAAATATACCAAAAAAATTAACATTCAAAATTCAAAATTCAAAGCAGTATCACAACTCGTTCCATGAACCTTGTAAAAAATGAGGCCACACACCGCCCAGGCCATCATCATCACCGCTGTTGTGGATGTTGACACTATCGTCGCCGGAATCATTGCAGCATGACAGTAACACCAAAACATCACTGAAGTCTGCCTCAGGATGAATCAATGCATCAACGCTGTTGAAATTCTGTTTTGGAACCAAAACCTACCCCATCACCGCATTATCACGTCGCTAGAAAGACACTACATTCAATATCACCGTCCAATCAACACAAGAAGCACTGGATAAGACCATCACTGGAGAACGAACATCGATGAGATCACCATGACACTGATACTCTCGAACTCACAACCCAAGGCACCACTAAGACTACCCCACAGATCCGTCTCGGATAGAGAGGTGGAGTTTTGGAGCAAAGAGCAGTGAAACGAGAGGACAGAGCCTGGTCATAATGTCGGCGAGACTCACCCGAAATCGTCATCGCCAAGAGACAAAAGCCACGCTACCGAACACATAAACTACCATAAAAGAAAATTATATCAAACAACATACCTCCATCAAAGAAAAAATATGATGAATCAATGGGGAAACCAGTGGGATGAAACCCTAAAATAAAAGGAAAGAAGACGCCGAGAAGAACCATGACCACCAAAACATTAAGCCCAAAAACTCTAACTATTCGTCGCTCGAGATCCGACCTAGAGAGGAGCGGTGAGACGTGAGGTCAGAGCAAGGTTTTAGTGGCCGGGGAAGAAGACACAGTGCCTTTATCAGAGAGAAATCGAAGAACGGGGCCAGGAGTGGACCAACTGCGGGAGAGTGAGAGTCAGGAGAGAAAGGGGTTCTCCGGAAGTCACCGGGCAAGGGGAAGGTAGAGAAGAGGAACAAATATGGAGGTATCTCTTACCGCGAGTGACTATGAGAGGGAGGGATCGGCAACACTTGGGGAAACCCTAGCGCAAGAGGAGGAAACCCGGAGACTCGGGAGCCACGCTAACATTCAAGAATAAACAATCTATTTTTGAATTATATTGTGGTACAAACTCTTAAAATGACCATAACACAGAACTGAGAATTAGTTAATTAATGGATTTTGGGTTTCATTTATAAATTAATAAAATCTAAATATAACAATATATGGTTCAAATTCATTACCCAATAAATCTTAAAATGTTATAGACAATAGAGTAATATAACCGAATGAAATGAATTTTAGCTATGAAATGCATTCCAACTAGGTATCTTTCAATTCAAAACCCCTTGGAAGAAATAATTATAATTAAAATTTTAAATAAAATATAAAATTATTTATTCATTATATTATATTTCAAAGGGTTTGTATATACCCCATGTAAAATAAATTAGGTGAATAATATTACAATATTCCTTAATGAATTGAAATATAGAATAAATCATATACCTTATACGTCTTTCTAATTGAATGTGATTTAACATATTTTATAGTTGTTTAAAACATGTTATTAACATGTTCCCTAACCAGTTTAGTATTTATAACATAATATATCGTCGTTTTATAACCTCTTATCAGTACATCATTAATAATCTTTCATTATTTTCATCTTTTCGGTGCTAATTTCCTTATTGGTCTTATGTTTTTTTATAAAATTTCTGATTCTTATTAATATTATATAGAAATATCATATAAATAATAATTATTATTAAATAGATATAATATTTTCACATATAGTTTAAATTTAAAATCAACCTTAAATGACTTTTTTTAAATGATGTTTTTTACGATCATCGAGACAGTAGGATGTATGTTTTCTTGAGTAACATTTCCATTTTTCAATTATCAATATGGAATATAGTAAATTAATAATTTACCAGTAAATAATGATAATAATATCATATATACCATATTATATACTTATATATATCATCCATTGTTTGTGGTGATGAAACAAGAGTCCCATCATTACATGGATGCAGTGGTCCACACGTTGATGAAAGATGTTATCAACATTACATGAGTGAAAAAGAAAGAAATAAAATTATATTTATATGTATATTATTCAAAAAATAAAAAATATTTAATTAATATTATAATTATTAAATGTGTATCACACATAATCATTAAATTTAACTTCATTAACTTCAATGTGAAATGTTAGTGATAGTCAAATCATGACGATTCCCGAGGCGTTATTTCATCTTACACATGAGCGTTGTTATCATATCACCAATAGAATTGATGGTTTTATGACATATATGATATAGTAGAACAATAGGTATAAATATTTTATAAATATAACATATATATATATACTCATCATAATACCCAACCACGATTGGTGTAAATCTAAAAATGAACGTCATCGTTTTGTGAGGCAGTAGTCTATCATACACACCAACGATGATTTTGTAACCAATTTGATTGATTTAGATATGGTTTTCAGAAATTAATAAATTATTAAAATATCCTAGTAAATATAATATACCAATGTTATTATATCACCATGTTTTAATATAAATTAATTGTAGAAGAGAAATAAGTTAAATAAAGACGCACATTGAAGAACATCAACTCTCCTCCGGGAATCCTCCTTAGGTTTGCAATAAATCATTTCATGGTCAGATTTATGCACAAAATAAGGATTCTAGGATGAGGGTATGGAATTTTGGATGTTATTTTAGTAGGTATTATAATAATTATGTTATTTTGAAGGTGTGTAATAGGGAAGGGAGGACTGGCCTTTTATAGTTGGGGGAGAGGACACAATTTGAATTTTCTAAAATAATTGTGTGCTCCCACATATTCTATTTTTCAAAGGGTATTAAATATGAAATTATTGAAAATAAGTGTTGTAAGGGTATAAATATTTCCAACCAATATTTTTTAGACAATTTTATATTGTTCCTTTAACCTTTTCGTTTTATTTTAACCCTCTATAATCCCATTTATACCTTTTCCATTGAAATTAAATTTTACTACATTCACTATTTACATGAGTCAAAAATTAATTAAAAATTATTATACATTATAAATAATTATTATTCCAAATATTGAATCTATTTTTCAAAATTAAATTCACATATGTTGTAAATTTCAATATAAAAAGTATTCACATAGACATGAAGAGAAACCAGTTTTTTAATGTGAAAATATTAAAATGTTTGAAATATTTTTATATCCAAATTAAATATTAAATTTATATCAATTACATAATTTGGATTAATGGATGTAAAACTAAACTAACCTTAACATAATACCAATTAATAATATGATTTAAATTTATAAATAATTTCAATGAAAAGGTAGTTTTAAAAACCAATTCTGTATTTTTCACTATTAATCAAAAAAATGAAACATCTCATGAAAATACCAAAAAACTACCCTAATACTATTTTAATATTATGATTTAAAAAAATATGTTTATTTTGATATTTTAATTTTATAAAAGTATTAAAGATTATTTTTAATTATTTTTACAATGAATGATAAACCATATTTTAGAAAAAAAATATACATTTTCAGAATGCATATATTTTCCATTTAAATGATACTTATTTTATTTAAAATTAATATATATCTTAGAAATTTCAGAAAATTATATATTTAAATAATTTATTAAATAATTTTATTACCTTTTATTCCAATAGCTTGGTGATAATTATTATATTAAATAAAAATATTTGAAGTATATTTTTGTTCAGTAAAACTCAATATTGTTCATAACACAATATATAGAAGAAACTAATTTTTATAAGGAAACTCAAGATAACTATTTATTGTGCATAAAATATTCTTATGAATAAAACATCATTCTTTTATAATTTTTTGGCTATTACAAAAAATGTCTATAATGAGCCAATAAGTAATTTATAAACTTAATATAATTCTTTGGTTATGGATATATGTCATATACCATGGAACCATAACATTGATGAGAAGGCATGAAAGTGATATCAAGGCAACTAACACCAAAAATAATGAAAATAATGAATTATGATTATAAAAGGGGGTAAAATGTTATAATAGGATCATATATGATCTTATAAAAATGAATATGGTTACAATATAAATTAATTACATTATTATAACCATTATAAAATTGTTTAATGCAAATTCATCCTAAAGGTAGCAAGAGGTAATAGAATTTGTCTCAATATCTCTTTATTGAGGAATATTGTAATGTTATGAACCAAATGGATTTTATGTGATGTATATATTAACCATTCTTCAAGTAATATCATGAATAAATCATACATAAATGTATTTTATGTTTCAATTTGAATTATATCATCAATGAGGATTTGAATTCAAAATTAAAAAGTGGTGAAGATTTTAATAGCTCATATTTTTCATTGGGTTATATTAATTCTTCATTATCATTAACATTATAAGATTATGTGTGTTAATAATTTTTTATAATCGAACGTTTTGTTTGAAATTTTTTTTGTTGATTCAAATTTTTTACACAATATATAATCATTTATTAATTCCCACTTCAATGATATGATATTTTTGGGAGTTTATTTCACAATCTCATTTAGTATGGATTGTTTATGCATGAAATTCAATTGAAGGAAATTTGTTATCATTGGAAAATAAACCCCATTATCATTATTTTACTCTATTTATTATTGATGTTTTCAGGTAATATTTTATTTCCACTCTTTGTTACATAAATGTATAGACAAATTAATTATAATAAAATCCTATATCATTTCTCTCTAAAGTTGAAAATAAATTTTCTTCCAAACACATTTTTAATTAAAATTTATAGAAAAATGTTTAATAATTCTCAAAATTAATTATTTCAAATATGTTTACCCATGTTTGACATTTTAAAAACTATTTTTAATGGAATAATCGTGATTTTTTTCAATCAAGGATCATTTTTCATTTATTGATAACATTAAATGAATATTTGTTTTAACATGTACATCATATATGTTTTTTCCTACTAATATTACCACTCAATGTTTTGAATATTCAATTATATTATTAAATATATATAATTAAAGAAATTTATTTAAAAAAATTGTGAACATTTAGTTTTAATGTGTCATTTTAAAAATGAAAATAATATTTTCCTAAAGTATATTTTTTTGTTAATTTTACAGTATTTCTAATCATCAAGGACAAAAACACTATGTTTTCTATATACTATACAAGTGATAAATTTGGTTTATACTATCCTTATTATTCTTATAGATGGTTTTTGATTATTTTTACCTAGGATAGTATGGACATTCACCTCATTGATTTATTTTAGTACTCATTAACATTCCAATGAATTATTAACTTTCCTATAATAATTAGATATTAAATTTCCATTAAATATCATCATTATTTGTCAGGTATATGGTTATTTCTTATACTATAACTCATTTCATCATATAGTGTTTTAAATTGTAAATTATTTGACTCAATGAGGAAATATTGGTAATATATATTCCATATTCAATAATGATATTTTATTGTAATGCATATTGTTCGTTAATTAAATCAGTTATTCAATATTTGTGTAATGATTTGTATATGAAGATACGAGTGGGGCCATCTATAGATATACCCTTGATTAATAATTTGTCTCATGAGTTGAATTCCTCTTGTATCCGTAGTTAAATGGGCTTCTAGTGTAGACCTTCTCATCAATTTTAAACTATCTTGAGAAATTACTTAATAGTAGAGGTATCACGTGCCTAAGATCATGACATCTAATAATTATTCATATTCATCACCAATAATTTAGTTATTATTATCCCTAATATTTTCACAATGATATTTCCTTTGGATGGATTTTATTATCAGTTTATTATTTGAATGGAATAGGTCTTTATTTATTTACATTTCTATGTAGATTATTCCTCATCTAGTTATGATAGAAATGTTATTGATTACATGGAATGTGTATTTGTCAATTTACCTTTCCATACTGATTATGATATTCAAATTATTTAGGTGGCTTGTGTGTTTGGTTATGTACCTTTCCATGTTGATTGTGATTATTGATTCATGATTTCTTCCCATTCACATAAATTTTTTTGAGAATTTGAGCTCATAATTATTTTCATTCTTTTCATAGGAATTCCTAAATTGTGCTATGATTTAAATGATTGAATATTCTAGAGGGAATAAGATTATTCTCAAAGAATTTATTTTTTATTTATATATTCAAATTTAATATAGGAAGCATATATGTATCTAGTTTACCAATACTACTTGACTATTCATTCTTCTGGGATATAACTATATCTTATTCCAATTTATTAATGTAATAGACTAAATATGGGTTACTATGGTCATGGTCATTACAAAAAGAGAGGGATTCAACGAATGGGGTGTTATAATAGGTAGATAAGAATGATACTTAGGTGGTGTTACCCAAGATAATAATATATAATTTTAATAGAACAAATAGGTTATTTAACAACATGCTAAATGAAAGAAGATATGAAATAAAAAAATGGAATGGCTTGTGTTAAAATGGTATTCACAGGTTGAAGGATTTTATATCAATTTGAATATCAGTATTTTTTTAAATGATTAATACCAATATGATAATTTATTATATTTCAAAAAAGGGGATATCAAATCGTACAAATGTGTGTTAGTCCAGTATTATATAATGGTGAGTTGGAAGATGAAGTGTATATTAATAAATCCAATGGAATATTTATTATAGAATATTAATGATAGTTTTATGGGTAATGAAGGTTTTTAATTTGTTAAAATAGCCCCCATGAGTATGGAATTATATTTCAAACACTTTTGTGATGTTTCTGATGTTCAAGGAAACAAATTTGATATAAACCGATACATTGAAATTAAATTAGAGGTATCATTTATTATTATTGTTTGTTTTTTTATATAATATTTAATATAAATAAATAATGTGTGTGCAAGGAGATTACATAATTAAATAAAAATATGTTTTATATGTCCATGATAGGAAATGTTAAGTACTTTTTAGGGTTAATACTTTTTCCAGATAAAGATAATAAATTTATTTATCAAGGGATGTATACATGAGAACAACATATGATGTTTATAATTAAAGATTCAAAGTTATTTTACACATAATTTTCAATGAGAACTAATATTTATAATTTTTAAAGGTAAATTAATTGTATTCAAGATCACGTAGTAATATAAATATGATTTTTAATTACATGAAATTATAATAAATAGATACAGTGTATTTCATCACATTATCTGAGATATATTAATGTAGAACAATAGAATTTAATTTCCTTTTTAGAAAGATAATTCTCAAGGATATTAATGGAATGATGTATTACAGATTGATATATGATAGTAATAGAGAACTTGATAACCTTGGATATAGAAATATTTTCTTAAAAGAAAATATTAATTATTCATTACCAATATCCGATCGAGTTTTCATTTTACAATAATGTTGTATTTGTTGGCACACATAATATCAAAGCTCAAGGACATCGATTTCAACTAAAGAATAATATGTTTCTTCAACTCATGTAACAAACTAATTGATTTGGATTAGGAAATAAATATAAGAACACAATGTTGATGTGATGTTGTGATTATTCGAAGGATTTTATATTAAAAGTATTATAAATTTGTTGATAAATTTTGTTAATAATTCCGAAACAAATAACCCTGATTTAAAATATCACGTTATCAAGGAGGTTTTTGAGGAATAAATTCTTATGCAAGAAATAATTCCTAATAAGAAGGATATTATTGATTTTTCCACTTAGAAAATGTTGATTTAATAATTTCATTGATTAAGGTTGATGATGGGTGTTCAACCACATTCCTCTAAAGCCTATAGTATGGTTGATCATTCCCATAAAACCCTTTTTCTTTTGATTTTATCTCTCAAGGGGAGAAAATTATAACATATTCCCTTTCTCTTTATTCCATAATTTATTTATAATGGGGGATAAAAAATTTAATGGGAAGATTTGAAAGATATATTTTCAACACAATAGTAGATATATCAGATATTTATTGGGGAATATATATATTGGGAGTTTCAAATATTGGTTAAATATGAATTCTTTATATTGGTGTGAATTATGTGCAGTTACAATATGTTAATTGGTCATGTTTTTAGAACTTATTATATACCATTTCAAAGAAATGTTTACTTGAAACAAAAACAAATTGAATAAGTAGATGTAATTCACATTAATAGAAATTATGATATTATTATTCAATTTCCAGGTTTCCTATATGATGTAAACTTATTTTGGATTATAAGTAATGTATAATTATCCATTTTTATGTTTATTGAAATTGAATAGTGATTTATGTTCAATTATTTCCAACAAAATCCAAATGGGGAGATTATTAAGCCAATAAAAGAAGAATTTATTAAGAATATGAAAAAAATAATTTTGGAAGAGAAGAAATTGATATTATTTTTTGTTTATTTTTTGTATTAATATATAAATAATTAAAAAAATTACATATAATAATGTTTATAATGTGAGATAAGGATAATTATGTAATTGGTAGTGTTTGAAAGAAATGTGGAGTATATTGGAATAAATTTGAGTGTTGTTCTTGAAGAGGATATGATCCAAAATTAAATCAGGTTAGATCATTGAAATATTTTTTTCTATAAGTTATATGAAATTTAAAATGTTTATGAACCAAAATATAATATATTATTTGAGTATGGGATGTTTATAGTTAGAGATCAGAAGATATTCTTGGAGGTAACTAGAATTTATCTATGTTATGGCACCATAACCTGCTATATGAAAGATGTTTGGGATGTAAATTTGGGGTATTAATAAGTGTTAGTATCATGAATTGATTGTATAGGTGTTTAAATATGAAAAGTTTACTTATTCTATATGATTGAAAATTGATGATTGGAGAATCTAAGGATATTTTTTAGTCTAGCAGATAATGTATTTGAAATTTTGAAGAGTTGAAGAATTCAAAAATTACACATTCTGTACTTTTTAATATTAATTATATAATAGTAACTTTTTTCATAAGGTAGAGTAATTTATATTTTAAGTAGACTAGATCAAAAAAATTGGTAAATTCTCCTAAACATATGGATTTTTTATAATTGTGGTATTTTATGAATTTATATTGAAATGTGTTGAAAATTAACAATGGAAAAAATAACCATACAATCATAAGTAATGTGTTTATATTAAAATTGTATGGAATTAAAATACATTATTTTTTTTTGAATATAAGAATAGTAAATTCCATGATTTCAGGTTTTTTAATATATAAGGATTTTACCTACATATGTTTTTTTCTTTGAATATATTGTGATAAAAAATTTTAAAATCCTCCAACGTAATGGTAGAAACGTTAGGTTTTCAAATTGTAATGATTTTCATAGGTTAGAACTTCTATGAAATTTTAAAGACTTGGAATTTCCATGTATAGGAATTTTTTGAGTTCGCAAAAATTGAAGTTGCGTGATTCCATGGCACGGTGTGCCCAGAATGAATTTCTGAACATTTTTTCTGAGTGCATTTAGTAAACGTGCGAGCGGGTTTTCGTATCTTTTGAACTGGTGCTCGGAATTGATATTTGTGGACACCGTTGAACTCGCAGCGTCGGTTTTCGATTAAGGAGACTTTCACCTCAATGGCAGTTAGTCGAGGGTAAAAGTCAGTTTTTTGGTTTTTCGTGGAAATGGAAATAAAAATAAAATAAACATTAATTTTATTTTTCTTTTTGTTGAAATCTTTTGTGTGGACGGTTTAGAGTTGGGGACCACCGAACATAAAAACCCCCAATTTGAATTTAAGGGTGGGGACCACCTGAACCCCCTAACTCCTTCAGATAATGGGAGAAACCTCTTGAACTCCCTCTTTAATGATGTAGGTGACCATTGATATCCTTTATTCTTAATTATGCCAACACAACCGATTTAATTATGCTAATTAAATGATGCCAAATTAATGGTTCCAATAGTTAAAATGTTAAATCATATTTTATGTTGTCACCTCATCCTTTGAGAGGGTATTTTTTGGTTGGAAAAGGGAGTGGGGAGAACTAGTGGAAGAACTTCTCCAACGAAGAACGCCAACAAAGAACACTTCTCCGTCAACGAATCTTTCTCCAAACTCTGTCGAAGGATCTCCAATGATGAATGAACTGATGATCAATGAAACACCGTCCTCATCATCGTCATATTTTTCCTCTCCTCACCAACATCATTGGAGGTGACTTGTTTCAGGATCAAAAAACGCCAATCCGTCTCAACTGCGGATAATCTTCAACTCTTCCAACATCAATGAGAAATCAAGGTATGGTGGTTGTTTGAATTTATTCCCCTTACCCATTCTTGATAGTCATCGTAAAATCAAGAAATGATTATAGTCTCTTGCTACCGCTCTAATGCAGAGGGTGCTGGCCAAACAAACATGGCCCGACCCCTCCACCATTCTCCATGAATGTCGTGTTCTTCGAGATGGAGGAGGGCAGCAACGAACCTTAGTGGGGAACGAGAACGGTGGTCGGAACCACCGTCGGCCATGACAGAGGCTCTGGCGCAAAGGCGCCACTCCACGGACTCCGCCGCCCGCGGCCTCACACCATCTGTGGCCCCCACCGTCCGCGGCCCCCGTTGCCCGTGGCCTCCGCAACCTCGTGGCCTCGGACCTTCCATGGCCACCGCCGTTCGCGACTGCCGCTACCCGCACCATCCGCCGCCTCGCAATATCTGCGGCCATGTGGCCTTTCCGCTTCCCTCACCACCTCCATGCCTCCCTTGCAGCCTCCATGCCGCCCTTGCAGCCCACGTGCCATTTGCACTGCCCTCACCGCCTCACACCCTCCTGTGGCCTCTGTGCCACCCTCACGGTCCCCTGCAGCCTTCTCACCGACCTCGCAGCCTCTGCGCCGCCCGGTGTGGTCGGGCCGGACCCAGCGGGCCGAGTCGACCCGAATCGGGTTGGGTCGGCTCAGGCCGGGTCGGACCAGACCCGAGCCAACTTCGAACTGTTCGCTCTATCATCCATAACATTGGATCTGGCACCCGTTTGATGAACCGTCAATGGCACTGGAAAACATGGAGTGAGACGATCCCTTTACATATACCCCACTGGATTTTTGGATAAATTTGAAGTACGGTCAGGTTGGATTGAGCTTGAATCCAACCGGGACCTCTAGAATAAAATGCTAATAACTCACAAACTGGGTGTCCAATTGACGCACCGACTATTGCATTGAGACCCCCATGGCATGGAAGTCCTTTGTGAAACTTCTTCATGGGACTTTGTGGTAGTTGGAGTATCGACCAGTGGCTTGAGAAGACGACCCTCGCAAAAAAGTTGAAGCCTAGTACGGGAACGAATAGCTGGCTTTGACGGGAAGAATGAATAGTGATCCTGTGTGGGTCAGCACCAAGTGATCCTGTGTGAGTCAGCTCCTAGAGATACTGTGTGGCTAATCACCAAGTGATCCTATGTGGGTCATCATTGTGAGATCCTATGTGGGTCAGCACCTAGCGATCCTGTGTGGGTCAGCACCGAGCGATCCTGTGTGGGTCAGCACCGAGTGATCTTGTGTGGGTCAGTACCATGCGATACAGTGTGGGTCGGCACTGAGCAATCCTTTGTGGGTCAGCACCGAGCGATCCCATGTGGGTCAACACCTAAAGATCCCACGTGGGTCTGATGATGAGTAGAGATCCTTTGTGGATCTATCTCTTAATAGAGTAAGATGATTCAGTAGTCACATCTTATCATCTCTACTATTGTACCAAAGAAATATCGGGTAAGAGTTGTGTCAGTACATTTTTGGTATTCTTTAGTGTGGCGAACTTGTGTGGTACTCACCTTAATGGTGTTCCGTCATTTTTGGAACAGTTTATCCTTGGTCTTTTGAGTTGGATTCTTTGTTTCCTCATGATTGAGATGGGTATACTTGATAACTTAGATATATGTATGGGAATATACCTAAGTATGGTTGTCAGTGGACATCATACTTTTTATTTTATCCTTTGTGGATTTGTGGGACCTTGAGGGTCTTGGGGTCCCTACTGAGTATCGTTATACTCACCCCTGCATGGGCTATGCCCACACCTTGTTGCGTTTTGTGCAGAAGACATACAATGCTGACTGAGGACGTGGGTACCAGGACTGGAGGTAGCTCGAGGTGGACATTAGATGAGGTATACCACAGAGATGACTGTTCAAGATCTATACTTACCCTTCAGGTAGGATCCTTGGCAGGTGTTCACAGGAGTTGTTTCAGTTTACTTGAACCTTTCAGTTTCTTGTACTTTCTGGCTGGGCTTGTATTCTGGCCCATTTTTATTTACCATACTCACTCTTTTTACTATACAGTTTTTTGTGTCCCTATCTTTTTGTGTGCCTGGATGCGTGATTTTACAGGTTATAAATGAAATGCCTTCCTAGTTTTAGGAAATACGCCTTCGGTGCTAGTCGCCAACCCATGGCCTTTAGAAGGTGGACTTGGGGTAGTCACGGCACGGGACCCGGTGGACGTGTCATGAAAGATTGGTATCAAAAGAGTTGGTTCTACTGTAGAACATAGGACTCAGATATTTTTAATGGAAAAAGAGTTAAGTGTAGTGAGTGTGGTTATCTGTTTAGGGAATCTAGTGTTGGTGCGGCAACCACCGTATCCATACACCAGGACCCTGAATTCTGATGTCTGCCTCAGTGTATGAAAACACTGACTGTGTGTGTTTTTTCAAGAGTTTACTTTGTGATCTCTTGAGTCAGCTCACCAGGTTTAACTTATTATCCATTGCACACCTATTTCTTTTCAATATGGCTCCACACAGACAGCAATCCAGGGTACCGGGTATAGTACGCACTGATAGCTCACTGAGTGACGAGCCCTAGGTGTAGGGAACTCATCTAGTAGAGGCACCTGTGTTACCATTACTCTTTGTTCCACTAATTCCACTAGCCCCAGCAGTAGAGGGTGCACACCAGTTGAGTGGTTACATGAGTTCCATTGCCAGAGGCCATCCAGGTTTAGGGGAGAGACGGACCCACAGGTAGCTGAGGATTAGCTAGAGGCCATTGTGAGAGTCTTCCAACTGGTAGGGACAACAGATGATCTCATGGTGATCCTTGCCACCAATATTCTATAGGAAGTAGAAGATATACGGTGGAGCTTGATTCTCCACGTTCACTACGAGGTGATTCTTCTCTAGGTAGACTTCGAGAACCTACTTCGAGCAGAGTTTGTTCCAACGACTCTTTTTGTTATGCACATACAGAAGCTTCTTCATCTACAGTAGGGCTTCATGACTGAGGATCAGTAGTCTAGTAAGGTTCAATAACCTATCACGCTACTCCACTGATATCGTATGGGACCCATTCTTCAGGGCCCGAACCTTTGATCAGGGATTCAGTTGGGATATCAGGGCTTCGATGATTTCTCTTAGCATCCCAACGCAGGCAGGGGTGTTGGATAGAGCTCTCTTAGTAAAGAGTTTCCTTGATTTTCAGTCACGAGTAGTGATACCCACCACCGGACGTCATGTAGTGGAGTCTTCTGTAGCTGGCAGCAGACAGATGTCACAGAGGTCCAAGAGGACCAGACCAACAGGTGAATGATTGCATGATTCATGGTCTATTGTATGGGGCACCCGAGACAGAGCCATTCTTGGAAGGAGCAGGTATTGTTACGTAGGCGGCGGGCAGGGTCACATGGATCATGATTTTCCGACCCGCCGTCCGGATGATCAGTAGATGGTGGAAGGACCACCCAGGCAGAGATAGAGGTTCGACCGAGGAGGTCCGCAGGGAGCAGGCGGACATGGTAGAGGAGCTGGTCTTGAAGCTGGCGGTGGGTGATGATTCGAGATGTTACTGCCGCCACCACTAGGTGGTCCACCCCAACCACAGGGAGCAGGAGGATATGGGCGAGCTCAGCTCTAGGTAGCTAAGGCCTACGATCACGGTTCTCTGGGGATGATACAAAGTACGATCTGTGCCTACTCCACCTTATCTGCAGTATATGTAGACACTGGTGCCAGTCATTGTTTTATTTCCACTGCCCTCATTCACAGCTCAGAGATTCCGATGGAGCCATTTGCTCTATCCTTATGGCTAGAGACTCCTATGAGAGTGTATTTGACGATTTCTCACTGATGTCGGTTGTGTGAGAATACTCTAGGAGGCGAGAGCGTCAGCTGGGATGTCCTAGTAGCAGCGTCGAGGCCTTACGACGTCATCTTGGGTATGGACTATTTATCAATAGTCTATTATCAGATTAACTATATTAGGTGCTATGTGTTGTGTGTCTGCACGGATGGTACCCTGTTTACCTTTCCTGGCGAGAAGGGAGCCTTTGAAGCACAGTATGGACTTACATGGAGGAGAGTACAGCCGATCACTCATCAGTTGGATAGATTTACCCTTAGAGAAGTTGATGTGGAGAGACTAAGCTATCCTTTAGTGGTGGACCAGTACACGGATGTCTTCCCTGATGATGTTCCAGGTCTACCTCCTCGCAGAAAGGTGGACTTCTGCATTGACTTATAACCCGAGATGACACCGATATCTACACAAGCATATCGAATGGCTCCCACAGAGCTTCGTGACATGTGGGTACAACTGGAGGACTTATAGGGGAAAGGGTTTATTCGGCCTAGTGTTTCTCATTGGGTAGCCCCGATTTTTTTTGCCAAGAAGGGAGATGGGAGCTTGAGACTATGTGTTAACTATCAGTGCCTAAACCAGGTAACTCATGAAGAAGAAGTACACTTTTCGAGGATTGATGACCTCTTTGATCAGCTGAAGGGAGAACAGTGGTTCTCAAAGATAGACCTCAGATCAGGCTATCACCAGCTCAGAGTACAAGATGAGGATGTGTAGATGACAGTATTCAGATGTCAGTACGACCATTACGAGTTCTTGGATATGACATTCGGTGTAACCAATGCTCTAGAAGTGTTCATGGGACTCATGAACAGGATCTTTCAGCCACACCTTGATTGTTTGTAGTAGTCTTCATCGATGACATTCTGATCTACTTGGCCACTGAGGAGGAGCATACCTATCATTTTCAGGTAGTACCAGACACACTCTGAGAGCACTAGCTTTATGGTAAGCTCTCAAAGTTCCAGTTCTGGATCTGAGAGGTTCACTTTTTGGTACATGTCATAACATAGGTTGGAGTTGCAGTCGATCCAGAGAAGATTGAGGTGGTACTTGCTCAGGAGCCACCCATGAGTGCGACAGAGATACATAGTTTCCTTGGTTTGGTCGTAAAATACTATAGATTTGTTCCATATTTCTCCAGAGTTGCATCACCTTTATCAGCATGGAAGAATAAGGGGTAACCAGTTGTGTGGTCAGAGAGATGAAAGTGGAGTTTTCAGGATCTAACGCAGAGGCTGACTAGTGCCCCCATTTTGAGGCTTCTAGTGGTGGGCATCGGGTACATAGTCTACTGCGATGCATCAGGGATAAGGCCCGGATGTATCCTGATGCCGGAGAGAGAAGTGATCTCATAGGGTTCTCGATAGCTGATACATCATGACCAGAACTACGCTACCCATGACCGGCAGTAAGCAGGAATGGTCTTCACCTTGAAGATGTGGTGACATTACTTGATGGTTGAGTGTTTTACAATGTACTCTGATCACAATAATCATAGGTATATATTCTCTCAGTATGACATGATCCTGAGGCAAAACGTTGGCTTGAGTTCCTCCTGGACTATGACTTCGAGATAGTCTTTACTCCTGGGAGGGGGAACTTTGTAGCAGATGCACTCAGCATGAGGTCTAGTATACACCTTCTAGGTGAGGCGATGGAGCAGATGGCCGATTTGCATATATATTTCATGGAACATGATGGAGAAACATTCCTTTAGTCTCTTACAGTCACTCCCCCACATCTTCAGCGATTCATGGAGGCACAGCGTGAGGACAATGACTGCGAGACTCGACGTGCTCAGATATCCACATGACGGGAACCCGATTGATTTGATGAAGGTAGGGATCGCATCATTCTCTTCAGAGGGCGTACCATGGTACCAGTGTCACTTAGGGAGGAATTTTTTAGGGAGTTCCACACATCCCCTCTAGTGGTACATCCATGAGTGGTGAAGTTGTACCAGAATCTCCAACAACAGCCCTGGTGGCTCAGAATGAAGAAAGCAGTTGCAGAGTTTGTTTCTCAGTGCCTCACATGTCAGCAAGTGATGGTGGATCATCAGGAACCAGCAGTCTTGTTTCAGCCTTTTAAAGTCCCAAAGTGGAAGTAGGATGGGATATCTGTGTACTTCGTGAAAATACATCCACGTAAACCCAAGGGTCATGACCCGATTTGGGTGATCTTTGACCGACTCACCAAGTCGTCCCACTTCCTACCGATCAAAGAGGATGGTTCAGTAGAGAGCTAGGGATGCCTCTATATGCAGTAGATTGTGAGGATACATGGAGTACCCTCGAATATTGTCTCCGATTGTGATGAACATTTTACTTCCTGGATATGGAAGGGGTTGCTAGAAGAATTTGGGATGCAGCTTCGTGTGAGCACCTCCTTCCATCCTCATACAGATGGTCAGACTGAGAAGACCATTCAGACCCTCGAGGATAGGCTACATGCTTGTTTCCTCATCTTGGGTAGCATTTGAGAGGATCAATTTCCTTTGGTGGAGTTTTCATACAACAACAGCTATCACTCCACCTTTGGGATGGCACCTTTTGAGGCATTATATGGGTGACCTTGAAGATCACCTTTGTGTTGGACTGAACCAGGGGAGTCATAACTAGTTGGAACATAGATGTTACGAGCTACCACAGAGAAGTTGAAAATCATCCAGGAGTTGAAGAAGACTATACAGAGAATGCAGAATTCTTATGATAATAAGAGATGAAGACCTCTAGAGTTCAAGAATGGAGACCACATCTTTCTACGAGTCTCACCCTAACGAGGCTTACGAAGATTTTGCTAAGGCAGAAAGTTATCTCCAAGGATCATTGGACCTTTTTAGGCCTATAGTAGAGTTGGTGTGGTGGCTTACCACTTATATCTTCCCCCTCAGTTGCACCGAGTGCACGATGTCTTCCACGTATCCCAGCTGAGGAGATACGTTCATGACCCATCCAACATCATCAACCACAATGAACTGGACATCGATGATGGAGACATGTTTTCAGAGGTTCCATTTGGGATTGAGGATCAGCGGGAGAGGGTCCTTCATGGGTGTTTGATACCTATGGTGCACATTTGATGGCATCACGAGAACCTCCAAGAGAGGACATGGGAGAGGGAGGCTCATATTTGTGCTCAGTACCCCCACTAAATTTCCTAGTTTTAGGAAGTCTCTTTCTGGGATGAAAAGCCCTGAGGTAGGGATAATGTAAAGACCCGAAAATTCCATTTAATTTTTTTAAATATATGGGAATATTATGAGTTCGTGAAAATTTATGGTGCATGATTCTGAGGCCTGGTGTTCCCGGAATTAATTTCTGAACTTTTTTTCGGGTAAGTTCAGTAAAGGTGAGCGGGTTTTTTTAACTTTTGAACCGGTGCTCAGAATTGAAATATGAGGACACTGTTGAACTCGCAGTGCCGGTTTTCACATAAGTATACTTTCACATAAACGAAAATTTGTCGATGGTAAAAGTTAGTTTTTGGGTTTTTTATGGAAATGGAAATAAAAATAAAATAAAAATTTATTTTATATTTCATTTTGTTGAAACCTCCCACGTGGATGGTTTAGAGGTGGGGACCACTGAACCTAAAAACCCCAAATTAGAATTTAAGGGTGGGGACCACCCGAACCCCCTAACTCCTTCACATAATGGGAGAAACCTCTTGAACTCCCTCTTTAATGAGGGAGGTGACCTTTAGTGTCCTTTATATTTAATTATGGCAATGCAACCCATTTAATTATTCCAATTAAATGATTCCATCTTAATGGTACCAACAATTAAAATGTTAAAGCATCTTTTATGTTGGCACCTCTTCCTTTGAGAGGGGATTTTTGGGTTGGCAAAGGGAGAGGGTAGAACTTGTGGAAGAAATTCTATAACGAAGAACTCTTCTCCTTCGACAAATCTTTCTCCAAACTCCATCGAAGGATATCCAACATAAAACAAACCAAATATCGAGGAAATGTCATTGTTTTCAATGTCATATTGTTCCTCTCCTCACTGTCATCATTGGAGGAGACTTGTTTCTTGATCAACAAATGCCAATCTGTCTCAATAGAGGATAATCATCGCCTCTTTCAACGGAAACGAGAAATCAAGGAATGGTGGTTGTTTGAATTTATTCTCCTTACTCATTATTGATAATTCAACGTAAAATCAGGAAGAGATTATAGCCACTTGTTACCACTCTAACACAGAGGGTGTGGGACAAACAAGCAAGGCCCGACCCCTCTGCTATTCTCCATGAATGTTGTGTTCTTCGCTATGGAGGAGGGCGGAAACCAACCTCGGTGGGGCATGCGAGTGGCTTCCGACACCACCGTCGGCCACGACGGAGGCGCCGACACAATGGAACTGCTCTGCGGCCACCGCCTCCCATGGCCTTTGTCACCCCATGGCCTCTGCCGCCCCGCGGCCTCGCGTCATCTGTGCCCACTGCCGTCTACGGCCGCTGCTTCCCACGGCCTCCGCTGCCCGCGGTCTCCACCGCCCCGCGACCTCATGTCATCTGCGGCCCCACCCATCCACAGCCCTCGCCTACCACAGCTTCCGCCACCTCACGGCCTCTACCGCCACCCGGTCTCCGCCGCACCGCGGCTCTCCACGCCGCCCCGCAACCTGGCCGCCCCGCAGCTTCCGCGCCCCCATCGTAGCCCATGCGGCCTTCTTGCTGCCCTCGCGGCCTCCACGCCACCCTGGTGGCCTCCCACAACCTATGCGCCTCTTGTGGCCTCTATCGTTCGCGACCTCCACAGCCATGCGGCCTCGCACCCCCCTCGCGGACCTGCAGACTTCGTGCCGACTTCGCGGCCTCCGAACTACCCAACGCAACCGGGCTGGTCCCAGCGGGACGGGCCGAACCCAGTGGGCCAGACCAGACCCAACGGCCCAGGTCGGGCTGGGTCGGCTGACCGGGTCGGACCAGACCCGGGCCAACTTTGAACCTTTCGTTCAATTGGCCATAACTTTGGCACCAGTCATCCGTTTGATGAACTTTCAGTGGCACTGGAAACCATGGAGCAAGACGGTCCCATTGAGTATACCCTAATAGAGTTTTTTTATAATGTTGGATTATGGTCGGGTTGGATCGAGCACGAATCCAACCAGGCCCTCGGAACTAAAAGGAAAATAAATCAAAGACCAATCGTCTGATTGACGCACCGTCTGTTGTGTTGAAACCCATATGGCATGGCAGTCCATTGTGATACTTCTTTGTGAGACTTTGTGGCCGTTGGAGTATCAACCTGTGGCTTGATGAGTGGACCCTCTCATAGACGATAATGTCAGGTGTGGGAACCCAGTAGTTGGCTATGACATAAATAATGAATAAAGATCCTATGTGGGTCAGCACCGAGCTATCCTATGTGGGTCAGCACCTAGCGATCATGAGTGGGTCACCACCGAGTGATCAAGTGTGGGTCAGCACCGACTGATCCTGTGTGGGTTATCCCCAAGCAATCATGTGTTGGTCAGCACCTAGAGATCCTATGTGGTTCTGATGATGATTAGGGATCCTTTTTGGGTCTGCCTCTTAAGAGAGTTAGATGATTCAGCAGTTACATCTAAAAATCTCTACTATTGTACATAAGAAATACCTGGTATGAGATGAGCTAGTACCTTTTTGGTATTCTTCTGTGTCACGTACCTATGTGGTACTTTCTTTCGTGGTGTTCTTTCCTTCGTGGGACAATTTATCTTTGGGATTTTGAGTTAGACTATGTGTTTTCTCGTGATTGAGATGGGTATACTTGAGAACTTAGGCATATGTATGGGAATATACTTAAGTAGGGTTATCAGTTGACTTTATACTTTGTGCTTTATCCTTTTTGTATTTGTTAGAACTTAAGGGTCTCAGGGTCCCTACTGAGTATTTTTATACTCACCCCTACTTGGGTTATTCCCACACCTTATTGTGTTTTGTGCAAACAATGGACAACACTGACTAAAGACGAGGGTACACAGACTGAAGGTAGCTCGAGGTGGACGTTAGACGAGGCATACCATAGAGACACCATTTCTAGAAATATACCAATCCTTCAGGTAGGATTCGTGGCGGGTATTCATAGGAGCTATTTCAGTTTACTTGTACCTTTCTGTTTCTTGTACTTTCTGTTTGGGCTTGTATTCTGTCCCCTTTTTACTTACTATACTCACTCTTTTTACTATATAGTTGTTTGTGTTCGTATATTGTTGTGTGCTTGGTTGCGTGAGTTTACATGTTATAAATTCAATTCCTTCCCAGTTTTAGAGAATATACCTTAGGTGCTAGTCTCCAGCCCCTGGACTATGGGAGGTGGGCTTGGGGTAGTCACGGCATGGACCCTGGGGGACAGGTCGTGACATGAATGTATATATTTTTACATATAATATTATATATTACACTACTAAAAAAATTATTTTATGGAAGAAGTGACGTAAAGTGAAATTTTTATATAGGATTATGTAGAATAAGGGTCCCATCATGAAAATTATATATCATTATTATTATATAGAACAATAAGATATGAATATAAGGATAATCCTTTGAAAAATATTTTTCTGCTATAAAAGTGAAGAGAAGTTTTTGAAGTATTTTGAGGAATTTGTTTTTAATGTTATAATGTTTGATTTCATGCCCTAAAAACCATGAAATATCCATGAAACAATGAGTGTTAATATAAATTAATGTGTACATGAAGGAAGTTTTCTATTTGAATTTGAAATTTAAATTATTATATGAACATGAAAATGGTCTATTTGTATGTAAGATAAAATATAATAGGTACCATTCATGATGAAAAAAATAAATATTATTGGGAATAAGTATATATAGTGTAATAATATATTATAAAAAATGTTACACATAATTAAATAATAGGATGATGATTAAGATGAGGAATAATATGAAGAATAAAAATAAGAAACATAGTGAGAACATGATTGAGGTGTATCTATGTTGAATACTCTCTTATTATTAAGAAAATATGATTTTTTTCAGGGTCACTTTATGAAATTAAAGATACATATTTTGATCCACAACATCAGGGATAAATCGTACATTTTTTCCAACATGGTTATTTTAGTGTATCATGTTATCAAGAGTTGTAAAGGATCGTATCAAGGTTATAACTACTGGTTTTTAATGGTGAACATTGTAAAAAATTATTCCTATTATGATTATGATTTGATGTGTGAGCAACATATTTATTTATTGAAATTAATAGTTTTTAAAAGGTTTTTTTAAATAAACATAAATGGGAAAATGAATTTGTTGATTCACTCCCCACCTAGTGAATAATCAGTGAAATTGTAAGTCAATCTCAACCAAGGGAACTACCCATGATGGGGAACACATAAGATTAATAATATTATATTGGACATATGCCACAACATAGTATCAATGAAAAAGACATGAACATGTTTTTATATGAGTTTCCTTTTGGATATGTAATATTATATTCTATATATGTTGATGATAAAGTCATTTTCTGATCGAATAATCCATCTTGGGAAGATTATATGGAGAAATTTTTCACCAAAGTAAAGGGGTTTCACTAGGAATTTAGGATAGAAGGGAAGTGTTGTTTCATGAGGGAATGTGATGAACTATAGATCAATGGTCAGTATAAGGGTATTACGTCATGACTAGAGGTTTCGGTCTATGACAGTGTTCTAGTAAGGTCATTGAACTAAGAACCATATGGTCACACTACAAAAAATTATTTAGGAATTTTTTTACTTAATTAAATTAACTGGTTTTCATTTTAAAATCATAATAGCTCAGCATTCCACATTTCCTCAACATCCACACCCATATCCTCTCATACACATATATTTCATCTCTTCCATGTTGATATATATGTCTTTTATATCGAGAATAATGTTTTATATTCCACAATATATTGGTGGATGTAAGAATAACTCGATTCCCCTATCAATTTCTAGTTTATCATTTTATTTCAGGGAATACTATTTTTATGAACATATTTATGGGTTTTCAAGAATGTTTGTAAATCTATAAATTGTGGATAATTCATCTGGTGTTGTTCAATGAGAATTATTACAATGGATCTCGAAATTTTTTCCCTAAAAAATACATGTTCTTTATGCCCTTTTCATGTGATATGATATAAATTGTATCACTACCCATGACTGATTGACCCTAAATTAGTATATGTTAATTCTATTGATCTAATGTGAGATAAGTAGGAATGAATATCGGAAATAAAGGCCCTTTAGTGGATTCATATTTTATTATGTCCATTGATAGTGTTGTATCATATTAATAGTATGATAACATAAATGCTAAGTTCAGTTATGTCGGATTTGATCATGAATATAGAAAAAATAATTAATTATTTTTACTATATATCTTTTAAATCATACTGGATGATATGAAAAACATAATATATAATTTTTCTATTGATAATAAAACATTTATTATTAAATTTAATTATTCATGGTTATAGTGAAGGGAATGTAGGCCCTTTGTGTTATGACATAAAAGTTGTTTTAAATATTATAACATGTGTTATGTTGTATATGATAAGGGAGAATATTCACTCTAGCTAGTATAATTATGATTCAGAAATGATGCTTATGATGTTGGGACATATTACAACCTTTTTATTGATATCTAGGTTTTTGGATGTGGTACCCATTTGAATGTGGTTTGTATTCGTGGTGTAATTCATATAAAAATGGGATAAAATACACATGTGACCATGATAATGAAGGGGAGGTATACCCCACCCATTTATCGATTATTTACCATGGAAGTGGGTTGTTCTATAGTAACCCAAGATATAAATGACATTATTTTACATCCATTTAAAAACATATAAATGATATTATATAATATTCTCAAAATCCAGAGAATCATAATGGTTCTGTGCCTTTGGAGGCTATATAGAAAAGCACTTATTTTACATCATTGTGGGAATTCCTATATAATCTGGCCATGTTAAAAATATTATGGTTATCTCATAAATAAAACTAATTTTCATAACCTATGGGATATAAAAATAAAATAAGGGTTGATGTCAAATACTTTATTGCGGAAAGAATATATAGGAATAATTATGATCAGATTATAAAATTTGAGTTATCATTAATTTTAGAAAGTTATATTTTAAAAAGGAATAAGATGTGACATGAATTTTCCATAAGAAGGAATGATAGTAATAATATCTTAATTGATCATATTCCCTCCATGGAATAAGAAAAACATGACATGTGGAATATTGAACGATACACATAAAATAGGAAAACATAATTTTAATGAGGCATAAGAGTGTGGAACATAAATAAGTGTAAGTATCATAACCTTGTGAGGAAATCCCATGCATGACTATATCATGAGATAAAAATAACTTCCCAATGAATTAGAGTGATAAAATGGACCCATCAACCCATTTTTTATAACTTAACTATGCATACATGATTTATTATAGAACCACTAATACTAGGACTATAATTTAACTCTCATATCTAATCCAAGCATATGTGTGGCCCTTAAAAACAATCATCATAAAAAATAACTCGTGGATAGAAAACAGGTTTCAGGATATTCCCAATCATTATATTATATAAAACCCATTGAATGAAAATGGGTTTCTAGACATTTCAGAATGGTGGAATATAAAATTACTTCATCAAATATATCTAATTATAACTAATCATGATAACCAAAAATGAAGTTAATTATAAATGATAAAAGGGATTGAATCTAAAAACATTTCTTCATTATATATAGATGGTTTTAATATAGATAGGAATATCCATTTTAAACCTTTTAAAAAAAATCAACTGTTTTGTAATAAGGTTGTTGTGCACTGTGTTGCATTTGTTGTCAATAAGGTGTCGAGGATTGAATGGATGACAAGGAGTGTCAATATGTTATTGACAAAGGAAGTGATGGTGATGGTGATGTTGTCAATAAGGTGTCAAGGATTGAATGGATGACAAGGATTGTCGATATGTGAATGACAAAGGAAGTGATGGTGGTGATGGTGATGATTGGAGAATGACCATGGTACTAAGAAGCATGTCACTTAGGAGAATCACTAAGTGGAATACGAGGTAATGGTTGAAACATTCTCCATATAAATCAGACGATTGTAGAGCTGATCATTAGTTAAAATAACTTGTATCAAGAAGATATAATGTCACAACATTGTTAGAAGTCCATGCACTATCTTCACAATTCATGAGGAGAGTAAAGAGATGAACCATCCACAGCTACTAAGTGGATGAAGTGATATGAAGAAGACCATGCACTATCTCTTAGTGAATGAGGATTTTCAAATGATCCAACCTCATCTCTGGTTGGATCATTGAAGAACACTAAAGGAATATTTGATTCAAGAGCAACGGTTGCAGAAGAACCTTTGAGAATTCCCTTATAAGTGAAGAATACAGGATGAGAGGAGTATATAATTCTAATGAAGAAGAGGAGGTGAAGAAGAGGAGAATGGGATGAAGAAGACTTGTTCCTACTTGGTCATTTAACCAAGTACACAAGTGGAGATTATGTAAAACAAAATGGGGCATTCCCATGAGCTTGCTACCCAAGCTTCAACCCAAGGCTCATGTAGGACTACAAGAAGTAGACCGCGCTCATGAGGAGGCCTAGTCAGATCCAGCCCAAAGGAGGTCGGGCCGTGTGTAAGACTGAGCCATGCGGAGGTCAAGCCCTCGCAGAGTGGGCGCCAAGGGCGTGCCCGTGGAGGAGCATAGTGGGCGCTAGAGCGCGCCCACAGGAGAACTGGTGCGGGGTGGCACCGGAGGGGGGAGAGGAGTTATCTGGGATGGAAGCGGCAGGAGCTGTTTGTTAAACCGTGCGAAAAACTCGTCGCGTTTCGATGTGGGACGAGAATTTTGAGACGCGGATCTAATCATGGCCGCTCATCTGATCGTGCGGTGATCTGAACCGTCCGATGCATCCGCGGTGCTGCGTTATAATCTCAGTCGTCCATCATCATTAAATGATGATCCAACATCTTGGGAGTCGTCTCCTATCTCTTGTCGAGCCAAGGAGGCTCCCGATGCCTCTCGCGAACCAGTGGCATCCCGTACGATGGAGATGGAGCTCTTCGACACCTGTGATGAAGGTGAAGCCTCCAAGATGATCAGTTGGTTGTACTGAACACATGCATGTATTAAAAGTCACATGCATACAGTGAGATAATGAATTCGATGGAGCCCGAGGAAAACGAAGTTTCCGAGGGTGAAATTCCTATTCGATGTACAAGAAAAATCTTTGTGTGCATTTTTAAACGTATGCATGTGATGCACACACCAAGATCGAAGGATCCCGCATTTGGAAAAAGGAAACACCCGAGATATGCGGCATATCTTTAATGCGGGTTGAATTTTTTTTATGAACCGAATATCTTGGTTATTAAAAATAATATCTCGGGCATTAAAACCTCCGATCTTCATGACATATTTTGAATATTTTAAACGCATAACAATATTATCTGATCATCTATAAAAGGTAGAGCCCGATGAGAAGAATGCTGCTACCTCCCAGACATTCAAGTGCTTCTGTTTCAAAAATAGAGCATCTTTGAAGAGGAGAACAGTGCAACCACTGGCGCAAAGGAGAACCAAGCATCCCTTGAGTGAAGGAAGAGGCCGAGTCAGGCCACCCTGCGCGCTCCATTTGCGCGACAGGAAGAGGCCGAGTCGTGACACCCTGTGCGTGCCTTTGTACGACAGGAAGAGGCCGAGCCGCGCACCTGCGCACCTTCTTCCCGCGGAACCTAAATGGAAGTAGGTGTTCTGTACACTTGCGTGAAGTGCTGAAGACCTCCTCGTGCCAACCTTTTGTGAAGGAGAAGTGGTCCTCAGACACATGAACAGTTTGGCCGAGGCATTTAGGAAAACCTTGTAGTCTTTAGGAACACATGAAGAAGGAGTAAAGTACCTGCGTGTTAGAAGATAGGAGAAGGCTTGCACGCCCTCCTTTGAAGTGTGTGAAGGTGAAGAGTAGACCACACATGGTTTGTGTGTTAAAACAAGGAAGATCATACCCTTTGAGGTGTGTGTGTGTGTGTGAAAACGAGGAAGACCACCTACATTGAGGTGTGTGTGTGTGTGCAAACTAGCAAGGCCACACCCAATCATTTGGGTAGTGAGGGTGTGTGCACAAGTGAAGAAGGAATAATTTCATGCAATTACATGCATGCATGTTGAATAAATATGTGGGAACATTTTAAGAAGAAGAGAGAATATTAAAAGAGGAAAAGAAGATAAGTGTATGCATGAATGCATGCACATGTACATGCACACGTGAAATAATTTATGGATAAGCATAAAATTGTTTATGCACATGTGCTAAGTTGATAGATATCATGCATGCATCCATGTATATGTGAAATGGTTCTAATTAGTGGATCACATATTTATTGCACCAATTAAGAAGAGAGAGAGAGTCTGACTTCAAAGTGATAATCATTCATGACTTGATATCTGATGATGCCAAGGGAGCTGATCTCTAGTGTTTAATAATCACATAAGTGTTTGTGATTCAAGCCCAAGAAGAAGAGAGAGAGAGATGAAGCCATGCATGTCATGCATGAAGTTGATGTAATTTGAGGCTGAACCCAGACAGAAGCAAGAGAAGATCCTATCTGAGCATTCAGCATCTGAGAAACCAAGAGGTGAGAAAAAGTTCAAAACTCTTGAAGAAGTTGTGTTCATAAGTGGAACACACATTATTGAGGCCGGGACTTCATCAGATGAAGGGAGAATTGCCGAAGCAAAGAAGAAGTGAGATCGGATCATATAAGTGATCAAAAGTGAGGCAAGGCCAACAGTCCATACCAAAAGCTGTTGAAGACACTTGAATAGGTGCACAGGTTTATGTGATTCATCAAGCTTGTGTGTAAGGATTGCAGATCTTCCAAAGTGAATCAGAAGACCACTGCAAAGGAGGATCTTGTGACTGGGGTGTTTAACCAGTTGCTGAAGAGGCTCTAAAGGGTGGGGAGCTTAACCAGCCTGTCAAAGAAGAAGGAGAAATATGCAGAGAAGTTGGGGGGTTTAACCAACTTGTACTTGGTGGGTTTATCCAGGTAATTACTATAGGTAATCATCTTCAGATTATTATTTGTAATCAACCTTCTTAGAATAGTGGAGAATCCATGTTGGGGAGATTAACCAACATGGCAAGGATATAGGTCTTTGTACCGAACCTTGTAAATCCTTGTGTCCACTACCTATAAAGCATTGCATAATTAGAGGTATGGTGAGAGATACAAGAAAAGTGGATCGAGGCTCTAACAAGTCATAGAGGTTTAATTGAAAAGGAATCAATTAGTAAAAGATTTTAATGGATCACTGATTCACCCCCTCCCCCTCTTAGTGATCACACTAATCTGGGTACTTCAATTGGTATCAGAGCGAGGTTGCCTCCAAAAGATCCAAGGGAGTCTTTATGAAGTGCATATTTGAGGAAATAAGAGAACAGCCTCAAATGGAGATATCTTCCAAGACTAAAATAAATAGAAAGAAGAAACAAGCCAAGAAGATGAAGAATAAGGTTACTACTAATAAAGAAACACCTTCTATTGAAGGTAATGTGAAAGTCACAACATATGACAATTACATTTGTCACACTTCTGATGAAGCCTGCTCTAGTTGTTATGATGATGGAACAATCAATGATCTTCTAAATGTACTCAAATATCTTCAGAATACAGTCCCTAGGGAAGTGGCAGGGTGTATTGCTACAAGTATCCATGATCTTCAAGAAGAAAAATTACAACTAGAAGAAGAATCCAATTCTATGGAAGATCAATTTCCAAGAAGGGTTGGCATAACCGACACTCTCACAAATCTGGTGAAGGATAAAGATGAAACCATTTCCCTTTGCAGTGAAAGAATTGATGATGTCACTATATGACTACAAAGAAGAATTTGTGAGAAAGAATTCACTGATATAGTGTTTAAAGAAGTTTTCTAAGCACTAGAAAAGTGGCATAGAGTGTCAATGGTTGTCAAAGATTCTCAACTAGAAGAGAAAGTAAAAATGGTAAAGGAGCTTGACAATTCATTTCAAGAAATGAAGAAGGTCCATGAAGACCAGATGAACCAACTGAAAGAGAATTGGGAAGGAAGGCTAAGATTTGATGAGGATGAGAATAACTCTCTCAAAATGAAATTCTTAGAACTAGAGTTGATATTGATAAATCAGTAATTACCCAAATCTGAAACCTCCCAGTCAGCTGGAAGTAGAAATTTTTCCACTCAAGTACGCATTGAGAAAGATCATTCTAAAATAAGGACATCCTCTAATGAAAGGGAAACATCTACCAAGAAGAAGGTACCATCCATCCCATCTTGTAATAATGATTCTAAATGTGTTTCCACAAAAATTGCAGGATGGAAGAATAACTGTAAACAAGTATGGATGAAAAAGATGAAGAAAGGGAGGTCTCCTGAAAAACACAACAATTGAAGAGAAAGACCCAATAATCAGAAGAAGTCAAGAAGACAAGATTTGTTGGTCAATGTTGGTGCTGCAACAGGTTTTGGAATTGTGCAATGGGTTGTTGGTACAATCCTATAAATGAAAAAGCACAAAGGAAGACCATGAAAAGGGGGAGAAAGACAGAGAAGAAGAAGCAACATCCATAGGTCCAGAAACATTTGTTTACTGCAAACAGATTTGGAATGTTTGATAACATCTGGGGTGTATGCACAAGTGGTCACAAGAATGATACATACCTCTCTCCAAATGTTTCCAAAGCTGAAAAGAAGAGAAGATCACAGAACCTGGCTAAGAAATAAGAAGTATCCTTGGGAAGCGAGCAAAAGAACGTTGAAAATGCTCCCAAGAATATTTTGAAAAAGAAATAGAAGTCCTTGGATTCCAAATCCAAGAAGGGTGATGCATCTAGAAGGACCACCAAGAAAAAGTGCTTCTACTATGGAATGAAAGGTCATACCATGGATCTTTTTAAACAATCCATGGAACTAAATAGAATCAAACAGTACTCAACAGGACAATCAATCTAGAAGAAGAAGAAGAAAGGATTGATTGAAAATAAGTGGCCTAAGAAAGGTGACTTAAAAGCATCAAAGGAACCATGTGGAACATCCAAATCTGAAGCCTCACTTCCAAATGACATATTAATCATCTGGCCAGAAGATTTGGAAATAATGAGAAAGGAAGAAAATTCACAAACCAAAGCTAGTGAAAAAGAAAAACAAAATATTTCACATGAAGATGAAGTTCTATGTGTGAGGTGCAATAAAGCTGGTCATATTAGTAATAAATGCATGACAATCATTCCTGCTCAAAAATAATTCTTCATGAGAATGAATATTGCACCAGGATATTCTAGTTCTCATAAGGCACATAGAAAGAAAGTAGTCACACATAAAAAAAGTTCAAGAGGTTTTAAGATCCACACCAGCACAAACATCATTGAAGATCAAATGTGCAAGTGTGAAGAATGGAGAAAGTGGAACATCTCAGTTGAGAGAATCTTCTCAACCTTTTTTTCAAACTGATGAACCATGGAGGTTCCATCTTCTTCCCTAATCACTGGTATATACATGTGCTTACATTTCAGGGAATTAAAGATGATGATCAATCTCAAATTGAGAATAGTATGGACAGAATGGAGTGCACCCCTTGAGGGGAAGCCAATCTGAAGAAGATGATATTTTGAGATTCATGAAGGTATTCCAATCACACATTCATCCCTTATTTCATAATTGTATTTAACATGTCAATAATGGGGAAGTAATTGATTGAAGACAAATGGATGAAATGGAGAGCTTTATCTTTTCACCAGAACTTTCTAATGTGTTTGGTGAAGTATGTGCAGCATTTAGCAATTCATTGATATATCTGAAAATTTTCAACCCCGTGAAGTCTTAGCATGATCTCACATATATAGTGAATTGTGGACAGCATTGAATTCCTTGGTTACATAACTCTTGTTTTCTACACCGATTTAGCCCAAGTAGACTTAGAGATGATTTATTAAAGGATCTTTACTAAAGTGAACATGGGGCATCATCCCTCTCTTAGAAATTTTCAAGAAGATTCTATTCAAAGTGAGGAAGAAATATTTTGAAGAGAACCACACCACACCTTTACATTTGGTTACCAATAAGGGGGAGAAAATCTTGGCACACATATTGACTCATTCATATGTGCTCTGGTGATATTGATAACAAATACAAAGGGGGAGATTGTTGTGCACTGTGTTGCATTTATTGTCAATAAAGTGTCAAGGATTGAATGGATGACAAGGAGTGTCAATATGTGAATGAAAAAGGAAGTGATGGTGATGGTGATGTTGTCAATAAGGTGTCAAGGATTGAATGGATGACAAGGATTTTCAATATGTGAATGACAAAGTGATGGTGGTGATGGTGATGATTGGAGAATGACCATGGTACTAAGAAGCATATCACATAAGAGAATCACTAAGTGGCATAGGAGGTAATGGTTGAAACATTCTCCATATAAATCAGACGATTATAGAGCTGATCTTTAGTTCAAATAACTTGTATCAAGAAGAAACAATGTCACAACATTGTTAGAAGTCCATGCATTGTCTTCACAATGCATGAGGAGAGTAAAAAGATGAACCATCCACAGCTACTAAGTGGATGAAGTGGTCCGAAGAAGACCATGCACTATATCTTAGAGAATGAGGATTTGCAGATGATCCAACCTCATATCTAGTTGGATCATTGAAGAACACTGAAGGAATATTTGATTCAAGAGCAACGGTTGAAGAAGAACCTTCGAGAATTCCCTTCTAAGTGAAGAATACAGGTTGAGAGGAGTATAGAATTCTAATGAAGTAGAGGAGAATTCCATGAAGAATACTTGTTCCTACTTGGTCATTTAACCAAGTACACAAGTGGAGCTTATGTAACAAAAATGGGGCATGCCCACGAGCTCGCTACCCAAGCTTCAAAACATGGCTCATGCGGGACTACAAGGGGTCGACCATGCCCATGAGGAGGCCTAGGCAGAGCCAGCCCGTAGGTGGCCAGGCCGTGTGTAAGACCGAGCCACGCGAAGGTCAAGCCTGTGCAATGTGGGCACCAAGGGTGCGCCTGTGGAGGAGCATAGTGGGAACTAGAGCGCGCTCGTAGGAGAACCAGTGCGGGGTGGCACCGGAGGGGGAGAGGAGTTATCTGGGATGGAATCAGCGAGAGCTGTTTGTTAAACTGCATGAAAATACTCGGCGCGTTTTGATGTGGGATGGAAATTTTGAGACGCAGATCTAATCTTGGCCGCTCATCTGATCGCGCGCTGATCGGAACCGTCCGATGCATCTGCGAAGTTGCGTTATAATCTCAGCCATCCATCATCATTAAATGATTATCCAATGTATTGGGAGTCATCTCCTATTATAATTCCCCATCCTTAAACATTAATTAATCATTAATTAAATGAATAATTCACATATATGATCTTTTCAGGTTTAGAGTTTTAGAGAATTAGGTCATAACTATTACATCTCAAAAGATTACATAGTAGACACTTCTACTAAGTTTCCATAAAATAAAAAAACACAATTAAAATGAAACAAGTCTAGTTTCATGTTTTAGATAGCATGTCTTTCCTTGATCCCGTCCTTGACCCTATTCATCTTTAAGTCCTGTGGAAAACATTTCCAAAACTTGGGATGAGCATAAAAAGCCCAGGAATGGATACACAAAGAAGTAAAACTGTTAGTTTTTCAAAACAACAAGTAAACCATGAATACTTTACTGAAGTAATACTCTTCACCTTTATGAAGTAGTAAAAACTCCTCACTGAATAAAAGACCATTACTTACCCTTTTGTAACCAAAAGATTACCATAAAACCCATATAAAGAACACATAACATATAAAGGTGACTTGGGACATAAACATACATAAATGGAATAACCATACGGTCGACTTCCACACATACTTAATGGAATAGCCATATGGCCGACTTCCATACCCAATGCATTTAAGGTTATAACGTAACCACCCGTCCTGGTATTCACAGCACCACCCGTCATATGGTTTATCACGTAACCACCCGAAAGATGTCCAAGTACCATCATTACACATAAAATATTGAAAATATAAACATTTCAATAACAAAATATCATTTTCAATCACAATAAGTAATTCCAAGATATTGAATTAATAAATCCATTTTCAAAAACCATTTAAAAGAGATTTTTGAATCAAAGTGTCCCATACCAATTTGAAGCTTTTAATGGAATTATAATTTTAAAACATTAATTTCCATATAAATAAATACTGAAACCCATTTTGAAAACATGGACATTAATGATAAAGATTTAAAATAATGAATTTTTAAAACATTTAAAACGATATTCTTGTTAAAGTGTTTTTAACAAAATGAGAGACTCTTGAATAAAAATAATTGCTGAATAACATTTAATCCGAACATTATAATATCATGAGAATAAAGGGATTCATGATATAATATGTCAAAGGGCATTATACACACCATATAAGAGTGAATTGGTGCATAACAACAATGAAGTCTCAATGGAAATGTATGTTGAGATGAAATCCATTATAAAGATGGTATTCTTAAATTAAGGATAAATCTATCACAAAATTATGTGTGAGAAATATAAATACACCCAATATAAGTGAATATTAAGTATGAAACAATCAGAGTTCATTCACACATATTCATAAGATTACATGTTCAATAATTACAAGTCGAACCCAAAGAAATCGAAATTGGGTTAAGACGTCCCCCTGTAAAAATTCGACAGCCTAATGGCCTCACTTTAAAATTCAGAAAATGAGTTGATGAGACAAAAAGGGTATCTCATCACTTGGAAATAAATTTTACATAAATAGGGATATAGAAGAACATATCCAAACATAATAAGATGTAAATTAAGAGACATAACAAAAATAAGTCTTTTAAAAAGAGGAGGGCGAAATGTTCCCTTACCGACTTGGGTAACTTTCGAAATGTACACCCCATGAAAGAAGGACTATAAAACATTGATGTAAATAATCATAAACAAAATTATATTACACAAAGATTAGAATAATGGGCAGTACATACAACACTCAAAGGAAATGGTGGCAAATATAGCATAAATCTCACGGGAATAAAAGTGAGATGAAAAATCCCTTATGAAAACTCGGCAGCCTAACGGTGCCACTTAAAACATCCAAAAATTGATTTATGAGATCAAATAGGGTCTACCATAATATGAATATAAAAAGTACATAATGAGTAATATAATGTAACATCCCCAACCATAATAAATATGAGATTAAAAGAAATGAAATAAAAGGGAGTACTTAAAAAGAAAGAGAGAGGTAGGATCCCTTATGAAAATTCGGCAGCCTAACGACGCCACTCAAAACTTCCAAAATGGATTGACGAGAGAAAATAGGTTCTCTCATCATATGAAAATAAAAAATAATGTAAGACTAATATAAAATAACATCCCAATCATAGTAAAGATGATCTTAAAAAGAATGACATAAAAGAGTGTACTTAAAAAGAAAGAGAGGGGTAGGATCTCTTACCTCAAGCCTAAATTGTCTTGTTCATTTCTTTATATTCCTGAATAATAAACATTGATCATTTTATAATTTGTTATGGTCCTCCTTTAAAGATTATTATTCAGTTCATATCACATATTATAATGTTATAATAATAATTGGTTAATAATGTGAGTTCATATCAGACGTTTTTGCCGATGTTTGGTACATGAGTCAAAAATGAACTAGTTTGAAAATGATTGTCCATGTAGTTATAAGTAAATCATCTCCATAATAGTATTAATGATTTAAATATCATATATATCCAGTACATATTCATTTTATACAATTCCATAACATTTGGAGATAAAAAGAAATGAAATGCACCGTTCATGGAGACGGTAGGCCGTACGTACGCATGAACGCTACTTTCATTTCTTTGTCATATTTATAGAATTATAAATAATTGAGAGATATATATATATTATAATTCCAGTATAATATATATGTTTTATAGGTCACATAAGTTCATTAATTTTATTCTTTATACATTCCATTTATTGCATGAACGAGTCACATCACTTGAGGGGCCGGTAGTCCACACTTCCTCGTATGAAATTATCGCATTTGTACAACATGAAAAGCATAAAGGCATGTTTTAAATATAAAATTAAGAAGAATATAGAAATCATAAATACCATATATAAAATATATAAAATATAGTTACATCATAATGGCCACCAGGAAAGGTGTTAAGAGAATATTGAACAATCATCGTTTCGTGAGGCAGAAATTCACCATCCACAGAAACAGTATGTTCTATAACCATTAGACGTAGGTGTGTGTAAGTGTAGCTCGAATTTTTCACATAACAACATCCTAGTATATTGAAGATACTGGTGTTTTTAAAAAAGCGAGGAATAAAAATATATTAGATGGTTGGAGAAGCAAAATAAAACAAAAGAACACAAGGGAAGACATTACCTTTAAATCGGGTACCTCTTTTTGATTTGAGCTCAAAGGCTTCCTTGGAAAGGATTATGCCCAAAGGTGAGGCTTCAATGATTAAGAGTGGGATGTGAAGAGATGAAATAGTCAGGGGTTTTCCGAGCCAAAGGCTTGAGAGGTGTGGGTAATTTGGTAGAGGTGGGGGCCTTTTATAAGAGGAGAGGAGGGGAACTCTTGGAAAATTATAACCTTTTACTTTATTATAAAATGCTTTTCGAATTTTAAAGGTCCCAAAATTATATATTTCTAGGATAAGGTGATAATAGTTCTAAATCCACCCATACAATAGGTTTTTTACAAGGTTAGGTCTTAGAGTTTACATTATCATTTCATTTTATTTAATTCGTTAAATAATGAGGCAATCGCTGCATCAGCATGGTGTCATAAATAATTTAATTTATTTAATGTCTAAAAATTACAAAAAAATAATCATGATGTAAGAAATCTTTTTATCTTTCTAATGAATATTTATAATCAAAAATATGACTTGTATAACCCCATTTCAAAATTGTTTTAGTAAAACAATACATTTTTGTGACATTTTAATTTTAACTTTAAATAAAAAGTTATTAATGTCATTTTCCAACCAAAGTGGCTCCATGGGGTCCCCAAGTTGACCCATGTATTTTATTGGTCGGACATGACTCATCCAATAAGGGTAGGACATGTTTCAAGTTCATTTCATATTATTAAAACATTTTTTTACCTTAAATTACACTAATTACCTCTAATCGCGATTAAAAACGTAAAAGTTACTATTCACCAAAAAAATTATTTTAATCTCATTGAACCACATTTTAAATCATAATGGAAACCATGTATGTCGGATTTTTGAAAATCAAATAACAGAAGTGTTAATGTTTCATTTAAATGAAAAATCAGTTTCTTTAACTACCACTTAGTGGTTTCACTATTCATCAAAAATTGATGTTTTCAGAAAAATACCAAAAATTCACCCTAAGAGATATTTGATATTCCGAATTCAAAAATGATGTCTATTTTAAAAACTCAAAACATATAAGTTTCATTAATTAATTTAATAATTAATTCCCACTTTCAAAACAAATATCGTGTTTTTAAGAAACAATATCTATTAAAAGATTTACACTAGTTTAAGTCCAATTTCAAAGTGAAATTAATTCCAATGACCACCATTGGATTAAATGGTAAAAATATATTCTAATTTCACTTTAAAACCAATTCAAAAGATAATATAATCATATAAATAATTTATTTTAAAAATAGGTTTTGAATTAAAATACAACATTTTTCACTATTCATTAAAAAATGAACTTTATCGGAAAAATACCAGAAATTTACATAAAGCAAATTTTGATGTCCCGGTTCTAAAGAAGAATTTTATTTTGTCAAATATAACACATAAAATTTTCAAAAGTGGACTTAAAATAGGTTCGCCATCAAAAGGCGGTTAATCAACCTTTTAAAGAATATTAGAATGTTTATGCATAAAATTGGATTCATTCACATCATTAATCCTATAACATTTATTGTAAAAAGTAAAAATATTTGACAAACATAAATAATAATTTTTTAGTTAGTTCTGTTCTTTCCCACCATTACAATGGCTAGGCGTTAACTACTATTTAAAATAATATTATTTTATTATTAGAGTGCAACGTAACATTTCAAAGGAACTCATTGTCGCGTATTGGGTACGCCATCGAGCATAGCATTCCCTTTAAAGTAATATTATTTTTTTATTCACAAATAGGGATAAATATAAAAATGAATATTCTTTATTTACCTGGGGTGTTACATCCTTCCCCCCTTTTGGGAATTGCGTCCTCGCAATTTTAAAATTGGGCTCAGAAACATCATTGAAAGTCCCACATCGGAACAAGAGTCGGTAAAACAATCACATTAAAATAAAGAAAGAGAAGTACAGAGGTCACCCGAGTTAACCCATACTAGGATTCCATGTAGGAAAACATGGATATGGAAGAAAAAGCAAAGGGTCATGTTCTGAGGGAGTGTGATAGAAAACATGTTTAGGAGAAAGTTAACCACCAGAAAATCACAAACTTGTGATGGGTTAAACGGTATTGGATTCCCCAGTAGGAAAAGTTAATGGACAATATTTTTTATGTTACTTTTCATTGAGGAATTTATTTTTGAGAATAACTAAAACATAAGGAAACATACTTACTTGTCATGTTGACTTTCAACTTTTACTAGATTTCTTACACGAACTCATATTTTCTCCAAAAGATGGGTAATTATGATGACTTGTTTACATTAAGAGATCTATAATCAACTTATAGAGAATTACCTAATCCACAAAAGATAACTATATAGTTCCCATGTCTTTAGACCTTAACCAAAACTAAAACCAAAAAGGTTAGTATGAGATCTAATAATACCCAAAAAGGATAATCCTTTATAAAAAGGAAATATATTCTTAATCTCCAAAATTTGTCCAACAAGACCCAAAGTTCAACGAAGACCAAAAGTAATCCAAAATAAGATTTAAACCCAAATATTTGAAGGATTTAATCACATAGTCTTCCAAGTTAAATCGTAACATTTATCTCCAAACAACATCAGTTTCTCTTAAAGTCTCGTATAGAAAAGTAATTAACCAAATCACATATCCTCCATGATTGGTTAATAATTTCCATAGATAACCAAAAATCAACTTACTCTTAATTAATAAAATTATCTAACTAAAAACAATTAGTCAAACTAACCAGGGACTTCATGTAGTCAAGTGGTATGCGATAAATACTAGTCGCACTTTGGTTGTGGGTTCGATTCCGGCAGCTTTGTTCGACGTGACGGGTTGTCACACGGTCTGCGTGTTGTTCTTTTTCCAAACTATATAATTCCCAAATAATTCCCCAAAAAGAGATAAAATCATCAAAAATAACCATAACAAAATTTAACCTCAATTTTATCTCATGCCTTTCATTTTCCATCATAACATATAGTAACCCATAATTACCTCAAAAGTAAGGATCATATAAACCAAATGGTTCTTTATAACTATGTCCACAAAAGAACATATAACTATTACTTGAATAAAATATTCATATATCAAACATCAGGGTTACACATACTATAAAAAGTCTTCTAATGTAACCCCATCATCAAAAGAGACTTAATACTCTTAAGAATTTCTCCACAACTCTTGAAGCCCTTATATGTTGACTTCTTACTCATTCAACATTCTTCATGATCCATTAACCATTCATTTCCAACTTATTCTGAAATAATTATTCCCTATAAACAAAATCATGAATCATATCCTAAGATTCCAAAATAGGAAAACAAATGTTAAGAAATAATCCATACCTTTGATTGGTCATTGTCAGTTTCTTCATCCTCAATCAGAATGGCATTAGGTATTGGTAAACGAATATTTTCATGATCTTGGGGATCCCATTCCCGAAACTTCTTCATAGGACATGTGTTTGCATAATGACCATGCACACCACATTTAATACATTCAATTGATCCCTCAGAAAGAACTTCTTTCCCTTTCCCCGAGTCAACTGGATGCTTCCCTTTTACATGGAAGGTTCTTTCTTTATGACCTTCATTTCCACATATATAGCATATTTATGTCCCTTTGAAACATTTTCCTTGGTGTTTCTTTCCACATCTTTGACACATAGGTTTTTGAACACACTTACCTTTATGATTATTACCTGTAGTTATGTAGGGATTTTTTCTCACATATATGATTCCTTATAGAAATCACCAAGGTTTAGGTGGTCAATAATGACTCCAGATAGTTGGTTGAGGATAAACAAAAGAGTTCTCATTGCAGATCCCATATCATTTAGTTGCTCGCTCAGAAAACTGTCACAGTTTCCTTCACATCCACTGTTACTTTGTTGCCTGCTAGACCCAGCCATTTACTAAAACCAAAAAAGTCAGTGTGAGTATATCAAAAAAACCATCATGTACTAATGAGGAAGATAAAAACTAAGATATACTTACTCCTTCACTTTATCTAAAACCTGTACTCTTTCTAAAATCCTAACCATTATGGTAATGTCACTTATGGTTAGAGAATACCCTAACCTCTAAAGTTATCTAAACCAACCTATGATACCATCTTTAAGGCCCTGGACTTAAACATTACTTAATCATGAATTAAATAAATAATTCACATAGAGGATCTTTTTAGGTTTAGAGTTTTAGAGAATTAGGTCGTTACTATTACATCTCAAAAGATTGCATAGTAGACACTTCTACTAAGTTTCCATAAAATAAAAAAAACACCTAAAAAGAAACATGTCTAGTTCCATGTTTTAGATAGCATGTCTTTCCTTGATCCCATCCATGACCCTATTCATCTTTATGTCCTGTGTAAAACATTTCAAAAACTTGGGATGAGCATAAAAAGCCTATTAAAGGATACACAAAGAAGAAAAATTGTTAGTTTTCCAAAACAACAAGTAAACCAGGAATACTTTACCAAAGTAATACTCTTCACCTTTATGAAGTAGTAATCACTCTTCACTGAATAAAAGGCCATTACATACCCTTTTTAACAAAAAGATTACCATAAAACCCATATAAAGAACACATAACATATAAAGGTAACTTGGGACATAAACATACTTAAATGGAATAACCATACGGTCTACTTCCATGCATACTTAATGGAATAGCCATACAGCCGACTTCCATACCCAATGTATTGGAGGTTATAATGTAACCACCCGTCCTGGTATTCACGGAACCACCCGTCATATGGTTTATCACGTAACCACCCGTAAAATGTCCAAGTACCATAATTACACATAAAATATTGAAATTATAAACATTTCAATAACAAAATTTCATTTGAAATCACAATAATTAATTCCATGATATTGAATTAATCAATCCATTTTCAAAAACCATTTAAAAGATATTTTTGAATCAAAGTGTCCCATTCCACTTTGAAGCTTTTAATAGAATTATAATAATAAAACATTAATGTCCATATAAATAAATACTGAAAACTATTTTGAAAAAATGTACATTAAAGATAAATATTTAGAATAATGAATCTTTAAAACATTTAAAATGATATTTTTTTTAAAGAGTTTTTAACAAAATGAGAGACTCTTGAATACAAATAATTGCGGAATAACATTTAATCCGAACATTGTAATATCATGAGAATAAAGGTATTCATGATATAATATGTAAAATGACAGTATACACACCATATAAGAGTGAGTTGGTGCATAACAACAATGAAGTCTCAATGGAAATGTAAATTGAGATGAAATCCATTATAAAGATGGTATCCTTAAATTAAAGATAAATCTATCACATAATTATGTTTGAGAAATATAAATACACCCAATATAAGTGGATATTAATTGTGAAAAAATCAGAGGTCATTCACACATATTCATAGGATGACATGTTCAAGAATTACAAGTTGAACCCAATGAAATCAAAATTGGGTTAAGACGTTCCCTTGTAAAAATTCGACAGCCTAATGGCGTCACTTTAAAATTCTGAAAATGATTTGATGAGACAAAAAGGGTATCTCATCACTTGAAAATAAATTTTACATAAATAAGGACATATAAGAACATATCCCAACATAATAATATGTAAATTAAAATACATAAAAAAATAAGTCTTTTAAAAAGAGGAGGGTGAAAGGTTCCCTTACCGACTTGGGTAACTTTCAAAACGTACACCCCATGAAATAAGGACTATAAAACACTGATGTAAATAATCATAAAAGAAATTATATTACACAAATATTAGAATGATGGTCATTAAATACACCCCTCAAAGGAAATGGTGGAAAATGTAGCATAAATCTCACGGGAATAAAAGTGAGATGATAAATCCCTTACGAAAACTCAGCAGCCTAACGACGCAACTTAAAACTTCCAAAAATGGATTTATGAGATCAAGTAGGGTCTCTAGTAATATGAATATAAAAATTAAAGAATGAGGAATATAAAATAACATCCCCAAACATAATAAATATGAGCTTAAAATAAATGACATAAAAGGGAGTACTTAAAAAAGAAAGAGAGAGGTATGATCCCTTACGAAAATTCGGCAGCCTAACGGCGCCACTCAAAACTTCCAAAATGGATTGATGAGAGAAAATAGGGTCTCTCATCATATGAACGTAAAAAGTATTGTAAGAGTAATATAAAATAACATCCCAATCATAAGAAATATGAGCCTAAAAGGAATGACATAAAAGAATGTACTTAAAAAGAAAGAGAGGGGTAGGATCCCTTACCTCAAGTCCGACTTGTCTTGTTCGTTTCTTTATATTCCTGAATAATAAACTTTGTTAAATTTATAATTTCATAAGGTCCTCTTCCGAATATTATTATTCATTTTATATCACATATTATAATGTTATAATAATTATTGGTTAATAATGTGAGTTCATATCAGACGTTTTTGTCGATGTTTGGTACATGAGTCAAAAATGAACTTGTTTGAAAATGATTGTCCATGTAGTTATAAGTAAATCATCACCAGAATAGTATTAATAATTTAAATATCATATATATCCATTACATATTCATTTTATACTATTAAATAACATTTGGAGATGAAAATAAATGAAATTCACCATTCATGGAGACGGTAGGTCGTACGTACGCATGAACGCTACTTTCATTTCATTGTCATATTTATGGAATTAGAAATAATTTAGAGATATATATATTATAATTTCAGTATAATATATATGTTTTATAGGTCATATAAGTTCATTAATTTCATTCTTTATACATTCAATGTATTGCATGAACAAGTCACATCACTTGAGGGGGCGGTAGTCCACACTTCCTCGTATGAAATTATCACATTTGCACAACACGAAAAGCATAAAGGCATGTTTTAAATATAAAATTCAGTTTCATATAGAAAACATAAATACTGTATATATCATATATAAAATATAGTGACATCATAATGGCCACCATGAAAGGTGTTAAGAGAAGATTGAACAACCATCGTTTCGTGAGGCAGAAATTCGCCATCCACAGAAACAGTATGTTCTTTAACCATTAGACGAAGGTGTGTGTAAGTGTAGCTCGAATCCATCACATAAAAACATCCTAGTATATTTAATATACTGGTTTTGTTACAAAATAATGTAATAAAAAGATTTTATAGGGTTGGAGAAGCAAAATAAAACAAAAGAACACAAGGGAAGACATTACCTTTAAATCGGGTAACTCTTTTTGATTTGAGCTCCAAGGCTTCCTTGGAAAGGATTCTTGTAACATCCCAGGTAAATAAAGAATAAAGCATTTTAATTTTTATTAATATTTATAAATTAAATATTAATTTTACTTTAAAGGGGTTGCTATGTTCGATAGCGTACCCGATATGCAACAAAGAGTTTTTTGAAATCTTACGTTGCACACTAGTAATAAAATAATATTATTTTAAATGGTATTTAACACGTAGTCGTTGTATTGGAGGGAATGAATAGAAATAACTAAAATATGATTATATATGTTTGTTAAATGTTTTTACATTTATACAATAAAGAATAAAGGCTTAAAATGCGAAAATAATTCAATTTTAGGCATATATACTCTAACATTCACAAAAGGTCGACTTATCGCCTTTTGATGGAGAACCGTCTATAAATATAGTTTTGGTCAATATTATACATTCTACCAGAACAAATAAAATTCTTCTTTAGAATCGGGACATCAAAATTTACTTTGTGTAAATTTTTTGCATTTTTCCGATAAAGTTCATTTTTTAATGAATAGTGAAAATGGTGTATTTTAATACAAAACCTCTTTTTAATCTAATATATTTATATGATTTGATTAAATTTTGAATTTGTTTTAAAGTTAAATTAGAATATATTTTTACCATTTAATCCAATAGTGGTCATTGGAATTAATTTCACTTTGAAATTGGACTTAAACTATTGTCAATCTTTTGATACTTATTATTTCATAAAAACACGCTATTTGCTCTGACAACAGAAATTAATTATTAAATTAATTAATGAAACTTATATGTTTTTAATTTCATAAAATAGACATCATTTTTGAATTCGGAATATCAAATATATCTTAGGGTGAATTTTTGGTATTTTCTGAAAACCTTCAATTTTTGATGAATAGTGAATCCTCTAACTGGTACTTAAAAAGCTGATTTTTCGTTTAAATGAAATTTTACCACCTTTGTGTTTTGAATTTCAAAAATCCTACATACATGGTTTTCATTAAGAAGTAAAATTTGGTTCAATGGGATTAAAATAATTTTTTGGTGAATAGTATCTTTTAAGTTTTTAATCGCGATTAGAGATAATTAATGTAGTTTAAGGTAAAAATAATGTTTTAATAATATGAAATGACCTAGAAATATGTCCTACCCTAATTGGATGTGTCATGGTCAAACAATACAATCCATGGGTCAACTTGGGGACCCGATGGAGCCACTTTGGTAGTAAAATGACATTAATACCTTTTTATTTAATGTTAAAATAAAAATGTCACAAACATGATTTGTTTTAATAAAACAATTCTTAAATGGGGTTATACAAGTAATATTTTTTACTATAAATATTCATTAGAAAGCTAAAACATTTTCCTACATCATGATAGTTTTTTTATATTTTTTAGTCATTAAATTATTTATGACACCATGATGATGGAGTGACTACCTCATTATTTAACGATTTAAATAAAATGAAAAGATAATGTAAAATATAAGACCTAAACATGTCAAAAACCTATTGGATGGGTGGATTTAAAACTCTTATCACCTTATCCTCTAAATATATAATTGTGGGACACTTTGTATCCGAAAATCATTTTATAATAAAGTATCTTTTCTTAACTTTCCAAGAGTGCCCCTCCTCTCCTCTTATAAAAGGCCCCACCTCTACCTCCTTACCCACACCTCTCAAGCCTTTGGTTCGTCCAACCTCTGGTATTTCTGTCTCTCCATATCCCTCTCTTACTCCTAGAAGCTTCACTTTTGGCAGAAGTCTTCCCACGGAAGCTTTTGAGCTCAAATCAAAAAGAGTTACCCGTTTTTAAGGTAATGTCTTCACTTGTGTTCTTTTGTTTTATTTTGATTCTCCAACCCCCTAAACTCATTTTATTTATTTCTTTTATAACAAATCCAGTATCTTAAATATACTAGTATGTTGTTATAAGATGTATTTGAGCTACACTTACACACACCTACATCTAATGGTTAAATAACATACTGTTTCTGTGGTTGGAGAATTTCTGCCTCACGAAACGATGATTATTCAACACTCATATAACACCTTCAAAGGTGGCCATTAATATTTCACTATGTTTATATATGTTATATAATATTTTTATTTTTTTATTAATCTTATTTATTTTTTCATTTATGGAATACCTTTATGGTTTCCATTATGGATAAACGCGATATCTTCATTTTAGGAAGTGTGGACTACCGCCCCCTCAAAGTGATTTGATTCGTTAATACCATATGCGGTACATATAAAGGATAGATTTAATGATATTATATATGATATTATACTGGAATTATAATATAAATTTATATAATTATTATTTATTTCCATTAAAGTACGAGATAGGAATGAAAGTAGCGTTCATGCGTACGTACGGCTTACTGTCTCCATGAACGGTGCATTTCATCTCTTATCCCCAAATGTAATGTAATATTATATGTACATATATATAATGGATATATATGATTTATGTTACATATAAATGATTAATAAAATTATGTAATTAAAATATACATTTCTCTCATTTAGTTTTAATTCCATTAATATGACATAGAAATGAATGTAGTCTTCATGCGTACATACGGCTTACCGTCTCCATGAACGGTGCATTTCATTTCTTACCTCTAAATTATTATGTAATTTTATAAATACATGTATATGCTATATATATATGATATATATGATAGCCAAATCATGAATATCATTCTGGATATAATGAACCTTTGACCACACGAACAACATGTAATTGTAAGGAGTCCACTTTTGACTTAAGAACCAAATATCGACAAAACAATCATTATTAACATAAATGATTACATAATGTTTATAACATGGAAATAAGTGATATAAAAGGAATAATTAACTTGAAAAATGTTCTTAAGCAAGTATAAATTAAATCAAGTTTATTATTCAGGACGTTAAAGAACGATCGAGTCAAGTCGGATCCGATGTAAGGGACTTCGTCTCAATATCCTTTCATTGAGGAATATTTCATTTTATACACAACATTATTTTATACGGTGTATAAACCCCTTTTACTTTTACTTTTATATGAAAGAAATCTTTTTCTACGAAGCGTTTTACAAAATGACAAAAATGAATGTTTCTTTTAACGTATGCGGTGACAACGACATTTTCCACCGTCGTGAGTATTATTTGGTCTTTGGATTCCTCATCAAGCCGTAATGTTTTTTTTAAATGAAATAAATAACATATACTATTTTATGTATTTTGGTATTGAAAAGGGTTTTTTTAATTGATTTGTTATGTCAATATATTTAAGTGATATATTGTGATCAAATTGTGGAACATTTTTCTTTCCATTATATTTGTTTTATGTCTTATGATTATATAATGGTACTTGGACATTTGACGGGTGGTTACATGATAAACCATATGAAAGGTGGTGTCATGAATACCAGGACGGGTGGTTACGTTATAACCTCCAATGCATTGGGTATGGATGTCTGTCGTATGGCTATTCCATTAAGTGATATGTGTGGAAGTCGACCGTATGGTTATTCCATTTAAGTATGTTTATGTCCCATGTTACCTTTATATGTTATGTGTTCTTTATATGGGTTGTATGGTAATATTTTGGTTACAAAAGGGTAAGTATTGATCTTTTATTCAGTGAAGAGTTTTTACTACTTCATAAAGGTGAAAATTGTTACTTTGTTAAAGTATACATGGTTTACTTGTTGTTTTGAAAAACTGACATTTTTCATTCTTTGTGTTTCCCTTACACAGCATTTTATGCTCACCCCAAGTTTTTTTTGAAATGTTTTTCACAGGACATAATTTGGAATAGTGTCAAGGATGGGATCAAGGGAAAGTCATGCTATATAAAACATGGAACTAGACATGTTTCTTTTTAAGAGTTTTTTTTATTTTATGGAAACTTAGTAGAAGTGTCTACTTTATAATCTTTTGAGATGTAATAGTTAAGATCTAATTCTCTGAAACTCTAAACCTGAAAAGATCCTCAATCAGAATTATTCATTTAATTCAATGTTAAGTAATGTTTAAGGTTGGGGCCTTATAGTTGGTATCAGAGGTCGGTTTAGACAACATAAGGAGTTAGAAAATTGTAAAATTATTAGTTAATTTTTGGTATGATTGAAATGATATAGATTTTAAAGATTACCATGTTGCTTCTCATAATATATTTCTGTGTTAATAATGGTTTTTCATAGAGGAAACAGAATAGATTTTCTGGGAAGGCATACAGAGGGAAACGACCTTTCAAATCAGTATTCTGAGATGGCCAGAATCAAAACTAAATAGGTTGTTGTAGTGATGGCTTAGTTGACTCATGTGAAAATTGTTGGTTGTGTTTATTGATGATATTTTGGTGTTTTTTAAAAGTAAAGAGGATCATGAAAGACATTTAAGGGTTATTTGGCAAACCATAAAAGAACAGAAATTATATGGGAAATTTAGCAAGTGTGAGTTTTGGTTGCAACAAATTTCTTTCCTTGGTCATATTGTTTCTAAAGATGGGATAACTGTTGATCCTGCAAAAACAAAGGTTGTGGAAGAATGGCCAAGACCCAAAAATTTAACTGAGATTTGTAGCTTCCTTGGTTTGGCAGGCTATTACTGAAGGTTTGTTAGAAATTTTTCACGGTTATCTAGTCCAATCACTAAGCTAACTCGGAAGTGTGTTAAGTTTATTTGGATAAAAGAATGTGATGTTTGTTTTCAGGAACTAAAAAGAAGATTGTTGAATGCTCCAGTTTTGGAACTACCTTCCAGGAATGGTGAGTTTGTTATCTACAGTAATGATTCATTGAAAGGACTTGGTTGTGTCCTTATGCAGAATGATTAGGTAATTGCATGTGCTTCACGTCAGTTGAAAACTCATGAGATAAATTACCCTACACATGATTTGGAATTAGCTGCTGTTGTTTTTGCTCTAAAAATTTGGAGGCATCATTTGTATGGAGTAAAGTGTGAAACATATACTGATCAAAAAAGTTTAAAGTATATATTCACTCAGAAATAATTGAACATCAGACAGAGGAGATGGCTGGAATTAATCAAGGATTATGATTGTACAATTCATTACCATCCGGGAAAATCAAATAAAGTGGCTGATGCTTTGAGTCAAAAAAGTAATTATTCATTAACCATGCTATGATTGGAATGAGATCCTTTGGTTTTTTGATTTGATGAAATTTGGCATGGAAGTTGTTTGTGTATGAAGTCCTTCTGTTTTCTTTCAGTTATCAGTGAAATCTTCTCTATCAGAAAGAATCAAGCAAGAACAGAAGCAAGACAGTGAGTTGCAGAAAAAGGTAGAGTTGGTTCAGAAGGGTAAGTTGCCTGAATTCAATATTGATAATGATTGTGTTTTGAGATTTGGGAAGATATTGTGTGTGACTTGTGATTCATAGTTTAAGAGAGAGTTGTTATGTGAAGCTCATAGTTCCCTGTTTTCATTTCATCCTGGCAGTACTAAGATATACAGAGATCTGCGGGAGTATTACTGGTGTGATGGAATGAAAAGAGATATTGCTGATTTTATTGTGAAGTGTTTGACTTGTCAGCAAGTTAAAGCAGAGCGGCAGTTACCGAAAGGGATGCTGTAGCATTTACCAGTACCAGAGTGGAAATGGGATAATATATCCATGGACTTCGTTGTGGGATTGCCAAGGACACCTCGATGTAATAATGCAATCTGGGTTATTGTTGATCGCTTGACTAAATCTTCTCATTTCCTTGTTATACGAGATACTTTTTCCCTAGATCAACTTTCCCATTTGTATCTTAAAGAGATAGTCAGGTTACATGTAGTTCCCCTCTCCATTGTGTCCGATCGTGATCCCAGGTTTACTTCTAACTTTTGGAAGGGCCTTTAGAAGTCATTGGGTACTGAATTAAATTTTAGTACGGCTTTTCATCCTCAGTCAGATGGGCAGTCAGAATGAAAAATTCAGACTTTGGAGGATATGCTACATGCTTGTTCGATGGGCTATTAGGGAAGTTGGGACCAACATATTTATTTGGTTGAGTTTTCTTATAATAACAGTTTTCATTCCAGTATACTGATGGCTCTGTTTGAAGAATTATATGGGAAGCGGTGTCAAACTCCGGCTTTTTGGGATGAAGTAGGTGAAAGGAAGCTAATGGGACCATAATTGGTAGAAGAGATGGCAGAAAAAGTTTAGTTGATTCAGAAACACATGAGAATAGCTCAGAGCAGGAAGAAGAGTTATGCGGATAACCGGAGGAAGGATCTATCTTTCGAGGTAGGTGATCATGTCTTTCTCAATGTTTCTCCATGGAAAAGTGTGATGCGATTTGGTAAGAAATGAAAGCTGAGTCCAAGGTTCATTGGACCATATGAAATTCTGGAGAAAGTTGGATTAGTTGCATACCGAGTGGCTTTACCTCCAAGTTTATCTCAGGTACACAATGTTTTCCATGTTTCAATGTTGAGAAAGTACATGCCAGATCCATCTCATGTTTTGAGCCCAGAGGTAGTTCAGTTGGAAGAGAATCTCTCTTATGAAGAACATCCAGTCCAGATACTTGATCATAGAGAGCAAGTGTTGCAGAATAAGTTAATTCACCAGGTAAAGGTTTTATGGAAAACCCATATGGTTGATGAGGCAACATGGGAATCTGAAAATTCTATGAGGGATAAATACCCCCACTTATTTTGATAAGTGAATAAAATTGTGAGGATGCAATTCCCAAAAAGGGGAAGGATGTAACATCCCAGGTAAATAAAGAATAAAGCATTTTCGTTTTTATTAATATTTATGAATTAAATATTAATTTTACTTCAAAGGGGTTTCAATGTTTGATAGTGTACCCGATACGCAACAAAGAGTTTTTTGAAATCTTACGTTGCACACTAGTAACAGAATAATATTATTTTAAATGGTAGGTAACACGTAGTCGTTGTATTGGCGAGAATGAATAGAAATAACTAAAATATGATTATATATGTTTGTTAAATGTTTTTACATTTATCCAATAAAGGATAAAGGCTTAAAATATGAAAAGAATTCAATTTTAGACATATATACTCTAACATTTACAAAAGGTCGACTTATCGCCTTTTGATAGTGAACCGTCTATAAATATAGTTTTGGTCACTCTTATACATTCTATCAGACCAAATAAAATTCTTCTTTATAATCAGGACATCAAATTTTACTTTGTGTAAATTTTTGGTATTTTTCCGATAAAGTTCATTTTTAATGAATAGTGAAAATGGTGTATTTTAATTCAAAACCTCTTTTTAATCTAATATATTTATATGATTAGATTATATTTTTAATTGGTTTTAAAGTTCAATTAGAATATATTTTTACCACTTAATCCAATAGTGGTCGTTGGAATTAATTTCACTTTGAAATTGGACTTAGACTAGTGTCAATCTTTTGATACTTATTGTTTCATAAAAACACGCTATTTGCTCTGACAGCGAAAATAAATTATTAAATTAATTAATGCAACTTGTATGTTTTGAATTTTGTAAAATATACATCATTTTTGAATTCGGAATATCAAATATAGCTTAGGGTGAATTTTTGGTATTTTTCTGATAAACATCAATTTTTGATGAATAGTGAAACCACTAAGTTGTACTTAAAAAGATGATTTTTCGTTTAAATGAAATTTTACCACCATTGTGTTTTGAATTTCAAAAATAAGACATACATGTTTGTCATTAAGAAGTAAAATGTGGTTCAATGGGATTAAAATAATTTTTTGGTGAATAGTAACTTTTAAGTTTTTAATCACGATTAGAGGTAATTAGTGTAGTTTAAGGAAAAAATAATGTTTTAATAATATTAAATGACCTAGACACATGTCCTACCCTTATTGGATGTTTCATGGCCGACCACGACAATCCATGGGTCAACTTGGGGACCCCATGGAGCCACTTTGGTAGGAAAATGACATTAATACCTTTTTATTTAAAGTTAAAATAAAAATGTCACAAACATGAGTTTTTTTAATAAAACAATTATTAAATGTGGTTATACAAGTCATATTTTTTACTATAAATATCATCAGAAATCTAAAATTATTTCCTACATCATGAAATTTTTTGTATGATTTTTAGACATTAAATAAATTAAATTATTTATGACACCATGATGATGCAGTGATTGCCTCATTATTTAACGATTTAAATAAAATGAAAAGATAATATAAAATATAATACCTACACATATCAAAAACCTATAGGATGGGTGGATTTAGAAATATTATCACCTTATCCTCTAAAATATAATTTTGGGACCCTTTTTATCCAAAAAAGTATTTTATAATAAAGTATATTTTCTTAACTTTCCAAGAGTGCCACTCCTCTCCTCTTATAAGAGGCCCCAACCTCTACATCCTTACCCACACCTCTCAAGCCTTTGGTTCGTCCAAGATCTACTCTTTTTATCTCTCCAAATCCAACTCTTTCTCCTATAATCCTCACTTTAGGCAGAAGTCTTCCCAAGGAATCCTTTGAGCTCAAATCAAAAAGAGTTGCCTGTTTTTAAGGTAATGTCTTCAATTGTGTTCTTTTGTTTTATTTTCCTTCTCCAACCCACTAAACTCATTTTATTCATTTATTATGTAACAACTCCAGTATATTAAATATACTAGGATGTTGTTATTAGATTTATTCGAGCAACACTTACACACACCAACATCTAATGGTTAAAGAACATACTGTTTCTGTGGATGGCGAATTTCTGCCTCACGAAAAGATGATTGTTCGACACTCATATAACACCTTCAATGGTGGCCTTTAAGATGTAACTATGTTTATATATGATATATAATATTTTTATGTCTTTCTTAAGCTTCTGTATTTTTTCATTTATGGCATACCTTTATGGTTTCCATTATGGGTAAACGCGATATCTTCATTTTAGGAAGTGCAGACTACCACCCCCTCAAAGTGATTTGATTCATTAATACCATATGTGGTATGTATAAAGTATAGATTTAATGATATTATATATGATATTATACTGTAATTATAATATAACTTTATATAATTATTATTTCTTTCCATTAAAGTATGATATATAAATGAAAGTAGTGTTCATGCGTACGTATGGCTTACTGTCTCCATGAACGGTGCATTTCATTTCTTATCCCCAAATGTAATGTACTATTATAAGTACATATATATAATGGATATATATGATTTATGTTACATCTCAATGATTAATATAATTCTAGAATTAAAATATACATATATCTAATTTAGTTTTAATTCCATTAATATGACATGGAAATGAAAGTAGCATTCATGCGTAGGTACGGCTTACCGTCTCCATGAACGATGCATTTCATTTCTTACCTATAAATGATTATATAATATTATAAATACATGTATATGCTAGATATATATGAAATATATGATATCCAAATCATGAATATCATTCTGGATATAATGAACCTTTGACCACACGAACAACATGTAATTGTAAGAAGTCCACTTTCGACTTAAGAACCAAATATCGACAAAACAAACATTATTAACATAAATGATTACATAATGTTTATAACATGGAAATAAGTGATATAAAATGAATAATGAACTTGAAAAAGGTTCTTAATAAAGTAGAAATTAACTCATGCTTATTATTCAGGACATTAAAGAACGATCGAGTCAAGTCGGCACCGAGGTAAGGGACTTCATCTCAATCTCCTTTCATTGAGGTATATTTCGTTTTATACACAACTTTCTTTTATACGGTGTATAAAACCCTTTGACTTTTACTTTTATACGGAAGTAATATTTTTCTACGAAGCATTTTACAAAATGACAAAAAGGAATGTTTCTTTTAACGTACGCAGTGACAACGACCTTTTCTGCCGCCACAAGTATTATTTGGTCTTTGGCTTCCTCAACAAGCCGTAATGTTTTTTTTAAGTGAAATAAATACCATAAACTATTATTTGTATTTTTTTTATTGAAAGGGGTTTTTTATAATGTATTTTTTATGCCAATATATTTAAGTGATATATTGTGATCAAAGTATGGAAACTTTTTCTTTCCATTATATTTGTTTTATGTCTTATGATTTTATAATGGTACTTGGACATTTTACAGGTGGTTACGTGATAAACCATATGACGGATGGTGCTGTGAATACTAGGATGGGTGGTTACGTTATAACCTCTAATGCATTGGGTATGGAAGTCGGCCGTATGGCTATTCCATTAAGTGATATGTGTGGAAGTCGATTGTATTGTTATTCCATTTAAGTATGTTTATGTCCCAAGTTACCTTTATATGTTATGTGTTCTTTATATGGGTTTTATGGTAATCTTTTGGTTACAAAAGGGTAAGTATTTATCTTTTATTCAGTGAAGAGTTTTTACTACTTCAAAAAGGTGAAAAGTGTTACTTTGATAAAGTATACATGGTTTACTTGTTGTTTTGAAAAACTAACAGTTTTCATTCTTTGTGTTTCCCTTACTGAGCTTTTTATGCTCACCCTAAGTTTTTTTTGAAATGTTTTTCACAGGACTTAATGTGGAATAGTGTCAAGGATAGGATCAAGGGAAAGTCATGCTATATAAAACATGGAACTAGTAGAAGTGTCAACTTTGTAATCTTTTCAGATGTAATATTTAAGATCTAATTCTCTAAAACTCTAAACCTGAAAAGATCCTCAATGGTAATTATTCATTTAATTCAATGTTAAGTAATGTTTAAGGCTGGGGAATTATAATTATGCCCAAAGGTGAGGCTTCATTGATGAATAAAGGGATGTGGAGAGATGAAATGGTCAGGGGTTGGCCGAGCCAAAGGCTTGAGTGGCGTGGGTAAGGTGGTAGAGGTGGGGGCCTTTTATAATAGGAGAGGAGAGGCACTCTTGAAAAGTTATAAACTTTTACTTTATTATAAAATGATTTTCGGATTTTAAAGGTCCCAAAATTATATATTTAGAGGATAAGTTGATAAGAGTTATAAATACACATATCCAATAGGTTTTTGACAAGTTTAGGTCTTAGATTTTACATTAGCTTTTCATTTTATTTAAATCGTTAAATAATGAGGTAATCACTCCATCATCATGGTGTCATAAATAATTTAATTTATTTAATTTCTAAAAATTACAAAACAAAATATCATGATTTAAGAAATATTTTTAGCTTTCTAATGAATATTTATAGTCAAAAATATGACTTGTATAACCCCATGTAAATTTTTTTTAGTAAAACAATACATGTTTGTGACATTATAATTTTAACTTTAAATAAAAAGTTATTAATGTCATTTTCCAAAAAAAGTGGCTTCATGGGGTCCCCAAGTTGACCCATGGATTTTCTTGGTCGGCCATGACTCATACAATAAGTTTAGGACATGGTTCAAGGTCATTTCATTTTATTAAAACATTATTTTTACTTTAAATTACACTAATTACCTCTAATCACGATTAAAAACTTAAATGTTACTATTCACCAAAAAAATATTTTAATCTCATTGAACCACATTTTTCTTCCTAATGGAAACCATGTATGTCGGATTTTTGAAAATCAAATCACAGAAGTGGTAAAGTTTCATTTAAACGAAAAATCGGTTTCTTTAACTACCACTTAGTGGTTTCACTATTCATCAAAAATTGATGTTTTTCAGAAAAATACCAAAAATTCACCCTAAGATATATTTGATATTCCGAATTTAAAAATGATGTCTATTTTAAAAAATACAAAACATATAAGTTGCATTAATTAATTTAATAATTAATTCCAGCTGTCAAAACAAATAACGTGTTTTTAAGAAACAATATCTATTAAAAGATTAACACTAGTTTAAGTCCAATTTCAAAGTGAAATTAATTCCAATGACCACCATTGGATTAAATGGTAAAAATATATTCTAATTTCACTTTAATACAGTTTCAAAAGCTAATCTAATCATATAAATAATTTATTTTAAAAAGAGGTTTTGAATTAAAATACAACATTTTTCACTATTCATTAAAAAATGAACTTTATCGGAAAAATACCAAAACCTTACACAAAGTAAACATTGATGTCCTTATTATAAAGAAGAATTTTATTTTTTCAAATATAACACATAAAATTTTCAAAAAGTGGATTTAAAAGAGCTTCGCCATCAAAATTCGGTTAATCGACCTTTTAAAGAATATTAGAATGTTTACGCATAAAATTGGAATCATTCACATCTATAATCCTCTAACATTTATTGTAAAAAGTAAAAATATTTGACAAACATAAATAATCATTTTTTAGTTAGTTCCGTTCTTTCCCTCCATTACAATGGCTAGGTGTTAACTACCATTTAAAATAATATTATTTTATTATTGGAGTGCAACGTAAGATTTCAAAGGAACTCATTGTCGCGTATTGGGTACGCCATCGAGCATACAATTCCCTTTAAAGTAATATTATTATTTTATTCACAAATAGGGATAAATATAAAATTGTCATATTATTTATTTACCTGGGGTGTTACACCTATCTCTCACCGAGCCGAGGAGCCTCTCGATGCCTCTCGCGAACTAGTGGCACCCCGTACGAGGGAGATATAGCTCCTGGCCACCTCCGATGAAGGTCAAGCCTCCAAGATGATCGGTTGGGTGTACTAAACACATGCATGCGTTAAAAGTTTCATGCATGCAGCGAGATAATGAATTCAAAGGAGCCTGAGGCAAACAAAGTTTCCAAGGGTGCACTGCCTGTTCGATGTACAAGGAAAATCTTTGCGTGCGTTTTTAAACGTATGCACATGATGCACACACCAAGATCGAAGGATCCAACGTTTGGAAAAAGGACACTCCCGAGATACGTGGAATATCATTAACACGGGTTGAATGTTTTTAAAGAACCGAATATCTTGGTTATTCGAAAGAATATCTCATGCATTAAAATCTCATATCTTCACGACATATTTTGAAGATTTTAAACGCAGAACAAGATTCTCTGATCATCTATAAAAGGTAGAGCCCGACGAGAAGAATGTTGCTGCCTCCCGGACATTCAAGTGCTTCTGTTTCAAAAACAGGCCATCTATGAAGAGGATAACCTCACAACCACTAGCGCGAAGGAGAACCACACATCCCTTGCGTGAAGGAAGAGGCCGAGTCGAGTCACCCTGTGCGCTCCCTTTGCGCGACAGGAAGAGTCCAAGTCGTGACACCCTGCGCGTCCCTTTGCACGACTGGAAGAGGTCAAGCCGCACACCTGCACGCCTTCTGCCCGCGGAAGCTATGTGGTAGTAGGTGTTATGTACACTTGCGCGAAGAGTTGAAGACCTCCTCGCACCAACCTTGCGCGAAGGAGAAGTGGTCCTTGGAGACGTGAAGAGTTTGGCCGAGGCATTGAGGAAAACTGTGTAGTCATTAGCCACACACGAAGAAGGAGTAAAGTACCTATGCGGTATAAGTGAAGATAAGGCTTGCACTCCCTCCATTGAAGTATTTGCAGGTGAAGAGAATACCACACATGGTGTGTGTGTGCATACAAGGAATATCACACCCTTTGAGGTGTGTGTGTGTGTGCAAACGAGGAAGACCACCTACTTTGAGGTGTGTGTGTACAAACTAGCAAGGCCACACCCAATAATTTGGGTAGTGAGGGTGTGTACACAAGTGAAGAAGGATGAATTTCATGAAATTACATGCATGCATGTTGAATAAATAGGTGGGAACATTTTAAGAAGAAGAGAGAAGATTAAAAGAATAAAAGAAGCGAAGTGCATGCATTAATGCAGGCACATACACATGCACACATGAAATAATTTAAGGATAAGCATAAAATTGTTTATGCACATGTGCTAAGTTGATATAGATCATGCATGCATCCATGCTTACATGAAAAGGTGCTAATTAGTGGATCACTTATTTGTTGCACCAATTAAGAAGAGAGAGAGAGATTCCGACTTCAAAGTGATAATCATTCAGGACATGATATCTGATGATTCCAAGTGAACTGATCTCCAGTGTTTAATAATCACATAAGTGTTTGTGATTCAAGCCAAAGAAGAATAGAGAGAGAGATGAATCCATGCATTTCATGTATGAAGTTGAAGTAATTTGAGGCTGAACCCATACAGAAGCAAGAGAAGATCCTATCTGAGCATTCAGCATCTGAGAAGCCAAGAGGTGAGACAAAGATCAAAACTCTTGAAGAGGTTGTGTGAATCAGTGTCACACACATTATTGAGGTCTGGACTTCATCAAATGAAGGTAGAATTGCCCGAGAAAAGTATAAGTGAGATCGGATCATATAAGTGATCAAATGTGAGGCAAGGCCAACAGTCCATACCAAAGGCTGTTGAAGACACTTGAACAGGTGCACAGGTTTGTTTGATTCAGCAAGCTTGTGTGTAAGGATTGCAGATCTACCAAAGTGAATCATAAGACCACTACAAAGTAGGATCTTGTGACATGGGGGTTTAACCAGTTGCTGAAGAGGATCTAAAGGATGGGGAGATTAACCAGCCTGTCGAAGAAGAAGGGGGATGATGCAGAGAAGTTGGGGGGTTTAAACAACTTGTACTTGGTGGGTTTATCCAAGTAATTACTGTAGGTAATCATCTTCATATTGTTGTTTGTAATCAACCTTCTGAGAATAGTGGAGAATCCATGTTGGGGAGATTAACCAGCATGGAAAGGATGTAGGTCTTTGTACCAAAGCTTGTAAATACTTGTGTCCACTACCTATAAAGAATTGCATCATTCTAGGTAAGGTGAGAGATACAAGAAGAGTGGATCGAGGCTCTAACAAGCCATATAGGTTTAATTGAAAAGGAATCAATTAGTAAAATATTTTATGGTATCACTGATTCAGCCCCTCCCCCTCTCAGTGATCACACTGATTCGGGCACTTCAAATGTTCTAAAAATAGAGTTATAATTTATTTTCATAATCATGTTCATATATTTTTAAATAAAACTCAACTTATAATAGAATCTTGAAATAAATTATCACCTAATTAAATAAATGTGGGATGTATGATAAAAGACTTTATAAATTAAATATCCACTTTTTATGATAGAAATCCTAATAAAACCTATATAATTATAAATGATAAAAAATCCATTTTTAAATATTTGTTGATATATTTTAGAAAATTAAAATTTTATAAAATATTTATTTAAAAAAAATTATGAAAAGTGAAGACATCGACATGGATAGGGAATCATTCATTAAAACATTTTTTAATTAGTCTTAAAAATGATAAACTTATAGGAATGAAAATTTATCAAGGAATAATAGTTTATTATAAAACATAAAATATATAGAATATAAGGATTCTATAAATCATAAAATAATTCAAATTATATAATCAAAATTAACAATGAATATAAAAATCATAAAACAAGATTTTAACTCAAATAACAGAAATTGAGTATATAAAAACCCTTACCAGGTATTACTACTTACGTGATCAATAAGATAACATCCTATATAAGAAGCATAACTATATTTTTTTCATACTATTATTTTTTACTTTTTATAATCTTCATTAAAAATTATCTTTTTTAAATTTATTAATCAGTTATAGTTTAGTTTCAACACTGGGTGTTTGGACTTTTGATTATTTTTTATCATCAATTGTCATGGAGAAGAGGCTGACTAATAATTATTGGTTTAAATTTAATAAATTATAGATTAATCAATGAATAATAATAATTTTTTTAATGTTCCTTTAATCCTTATTTTCATTAGGTTAAAGGCCTAGATAAGGTTTTGTTAATGTTTGAATCAAGATGAACTAGTTTTGACATAATTATCATTTGAAATGGTATGTATCATTAAATAATAAAATTGTTAATAAAAAAATTACATAATAATTAAAAAACATTATAAGAATAATTACTTCATGATATTATCATTTAATTATATTACAATTTAATTCATTATATAAACATTATAACAACATTCATATTTGTGGTAATATAAACCCAAACAGGAGCGTGCAATAATGATTTATGTAGTTGGGAATTGATTTTATATAATGATATATACAATTTAAGGAAGCCTAAAATATTAATAAATATCATATATCTTCAATAAATTAATTCATATAACTGTTTATGTAGGGAGGATTTCAAAAATTAAATTAATCTTTTGTGTAGGTGGTAGTTTTCACAAATACATGATTAATGTTTACATTTCTCAAAAAATAGGATAGATTGATGTAATATGATAAATTATCATTTAAGAAACATAATTCTGAAACATTAAATAGATAAATTTATAAAATACATTATTTTTACCATCAATTAGGGGAAGCAATGAAACAAACCACATAGGTATGTGGAGTCCATAGTATACACATACGCATGGTCGATGTTGGGTTTTTATAACTGGATTAAAATGATTGTATAATTGTTTAAAAAATAATATAATAACATAAAAATATATTTATAAAATATATTTACTTATATAAGTGTTCCTCGAAAGTTTTTGGAAGAGGAATATTACAAAGAAAACACTAAAGATGAAAACTACTCATGTTAAAAACATTATATTTCAATTGGAAACATCCTTTAAAATGGAGTCCTTGAACTAACTATTTGATACTAGTGGATTTTGAATATGGGATGTAATTCTAAGAGGAAAAAAATTTCAGTGCTTTGGGGAGAATTTAGAATTAATAGGTGTATCGTGATGTGGTTGAAGTGGTCCACTTTTATTAGTAAAGGAAAGGGTTATTTTAGAAGTGTCCATTAAATTTCAATAATGTTATGTCACCATTACACATTAAAAATATTAAATAGTTTAGAATAAGGGAGAATAAAAGGTTTCTATGAGTTTCCCCTCACCCAAAAGTTATATTTAAATTTTTTTTAAAATTTTTTAGGTTTTAAACTCTAGTAAACTGTTTTAACCATTTTTTATTTTACTATTTATTGCAATAACTAATGTTTCTAGACATAGTATTTAATTTTAAAGAAAAAATTAAAATTTTCCTTATTAACTAATTTTGAAAATAATGATTTTAATTATGGAATTAAATTTAACAAATATAATACTTTTGTTTTGTAAAAGTAAATTTATTAATTGATGCACAAGGCATGTAAAATAATCTTTTTGAAAAAGATTGTTTTTAAGATCACAAGAAATTTGTATGATTAAATTACAAATATTATTGATTTACATGAAATAAAGTGCTTTATTCTAAAATAACAATAAAATCTTTCTGTGCAACATAAATTATTATTTTACAAAAAAAATGATTCATTAAAATTAAACACGATGAACTATTTGTTTAAAAGGTTGGGGTTGAAGCCTCAATTTATTATTAAAGCAAAGTCCTCTTTAAGATGGGGTATTGGGAGACCAATTACATAGCCCAAAGGCCCAAGGCCAAGTTTCCTAAATAAAAGGCTTGAAATCCAATTTTTTCCCAAAGGACCCCTCAGTGAATAGTACTATTATAGTACCCTCGATGCTACAGTGCCTTCTACTGTACCGCAACTACTACAGTACTGCTACAATGTCCTACTACAGTACTACAATTGTACCCCGAAAATTAATCCCTCTCTAGATTTGATCCTGGGTCTTTTAGATGCCAAGCAGGAGCCTGTACCACTTGGGTACAGGCTCGTTTGCAGATGAACTATTTTTAAATTGGAACAAAATATTACATGAGTTATAAAATATAAACTGTCATTTTATAAATTTAGAATATAAAATTTAATTTATAATTTATAATTTTAACCAATAAAAACAAATTTTATAATTAGAATTTTTTAAAAAATTTCCATGACTTTACTATAAAATGATACTTTTTGGTAGAAATTATATTTTTCATTATTGACATAAAAATTGATTAATTCGATAAAATCCAAAAAAAAATCATAATATGGTAATATTGATACATTGAATTCAAAAATGAAGTTTATTTTATTACCTAGGAATTCCAAAATTTTAATTTTAGTATTTATGTGAATATATAAAATATAAAAAAGGATTTTGTTGAAAATAACTCATTTTTCATTAAATAATATTAATCATTTTTCCCTCCAAATGTATGAATTTTTAATTGATTACTATTTTAGATTTTTTATATTTTGTTTTTTAATAAATATAATTAAATTTTACATGAATCATTGTTATTGGTGTTGCATTTAATACATGTTATCTAATATTTTATTGATTATAAAAGTTATAAAATAACGATTTGTTATATTTTACCACCTTAAGTAAATGTTGTCTATGAAAGTTTATTACTTCGATGAAAATAAGAGAGGGTAAAATTTTTTTAATACATCCCCAGGTTAACATGTTGATTATTGATACTTTTCAATCCTCCATAAAACCAATACTATATGTTTTTTCTTGTTCTATTTAACCTTTTATATTCGATCCAAAATCTAACCACGTTGTTCATCATATGAACGATCATGTTACAACTTCATGACATATGAGTTTAATACATGTGATGGATCATGTTTTTTATGACATAAAATTAACATGAGCCCCACATATTTCACATGAGAGATATATTGAGGGAGTTACAATTGACTGGGTATGACCCTAACACATTCAATATTATCAAAGGGATCGATGTTTGTAGGGTTCAACTTTCATTCTTTCCAAATATCATACCCCGCTTCTATTTAGCTATTTAAAGGAACACCTTGTCAATATGTTCAAACACTAGATATTGATGAGATTACTTGTATAGTTATTCTATAAATTTATGTGGTTTTCATGTTTTTTTGAATGGTATGAAACCTCTTTGTAATTTCTTTTATAAGATCAGTTCCTATAAAATTTCTCTCCATAACATTATCCCAGAGTGTGGGAGTCTTCGATCTCATCCCATAAATAGCCTCATATGTTTCATTTTGGATGATAGAATGGATAATTATGTTATATGAGAACTCTATAATTGGAATGGATTGATCCAAACATCCTTGGAAATCATTCATACAAAATCTCAGTATATCCTCCAGATATTGAACATTTCTTCCAAACTGATTTTCATTTTGCTGCTAATAAATGGGGTCAAAATTCATATCTGTCACCAAATATTATTAAATTAATTTCAATAACCTCAAGTTAAACCTTGGATCAGGAGTAGATATAATATATTGTTGTAGACCATCGATTCTATCCACATACATTACATACATTTTATATTTTTTATTTGTAATGAAATATTCTCTAATAGAAATAAATGTCACTGATATTTTAAGGTTATAAACTATATACCTTATGGAATTAAGATCTTTAGATTTCTTAGGGTGTTTTATGATTAAATACATGGTTATTTTTTCCCATTTCTATAATGGTATAGGTAATGCATACACCATCCCATTATAATTCTTTAACTCTTTCTTAACTAGATAGCATACCAAGCATCGACAAATGTATTCCACAATATACATTTTCATGTTTTCCCACAAGATATACTCTTTAATATATTTATACATATTTCATCCTCCAAAAATTATAGATAGATATTACATATGATAATAATTCTTGATTTATATACATATTTTTTATGAAATGTATATATAGGTTTCAATCCTTATCACTCATTCTTTATCAATGTTGAGCTCTAAAATACAAGATACCCACTTTTATTGATACATATTATATCTCTATTACTCATTAATATTTTAATTGATAGAGTTTTAAGAATAAATTTTGAAATTATAGGATGTATCCCCTTCCCTTATGATTTCAAGGTTCATCTATTCCAAATCCCTAATTATTGGGACATTTCGATCCTTATCGTGGATTAGGTTACATGATATTTTCAACCTAGAGCATCATCCCCCTAATTTTATTGTACAGGGTGATAATTTATTAATAATTGAAAGTCCATGATTAGTTTTAACCATCTCTATTAATGATTTTCCAAATCATTATGAGTGAATATATATTTCAATATCTTATTATCATTGTATATATCACACTATTCACTTTAGATATAATATTGTAAAGAAATTTATTCTAACCCCAACACCCAATAAGGTGTCTTAAAATTTCTCTAATGAGACAATAATTTTTGTGTGGAAAAAGAAGATACCTTATAATTTTTCATGAGGACACATCTTAGGCCCATTAAGGAATCATCACATTAAATTATAGACCATTCCCCATTACAGGTTAATGAGAGAATATGTGCAGTACCATTACATGATCTCTTTAAATATTTTCTCACATTCTTCTATCCAATGGAACTTGACTTTTTTAACTAGTAACATGGTTAATTTATTTTATAGTTTTCAGAAATGTTTCAAAAATATTTAGTTATATCTATCCAATCTAATAAAACTTTGGATCTCAGTCAAGTGGTTTGTCAGGGAAATTTTTTTAAAACCACACTCTTGGAAGTATATATAGATGTACAATAAATTTCAATTATGTGACCCATGAATGAAACGTTATATATCTATAATTAAAATCTTCTAAATTTATCATTCAACTTTTTTCTTCCTTACGTTCATTATCATTTTCCTCATGTTGACTTTATTTTTTTCCATTATCATAGAATATATAAGAATATCATCTATAAAGACTACAAAAAATTACCCTAGTAATAGTTGAAGAATCAAATGAAAAAATACATGAAGGGAGATAGGGAATTAATTTTTCAAAATGTATTGAAAATAAATTATTACTATTTATGATTTTTAAAAAAATATTTCAAGGGAATGTACTCCCTTTTGACCCTTAATTGATGACAACTAGGTTGAAGATCAACAAATGAAATGTATTGTTCTCCTATAAGGTGATTTAAAAAGTATTTACTATGGGGAATATGATACATTATCTTAATCATGATTTAGTAATGCTCATGATAATAAATGAAAATATGCATCAGTCTATCCTTCTTCTTTACAAAGAGAAATGATGAACCCCAATGTGAAACACTAGGCAATGTAAAACTTTTATCATGTAGCTTCTTATTTAATTATTCTACTTAAATGGAATCAATTCTATGAGTATTATTTGGTATTCATCCCCAATAATATTGTCTATAAGGCCCTTTTTGAAAGGATTTAGTACCCATATTAGAGACCACTTTTCTAAAGGTGTAACATTATTATCCTTCCATCCATCCAATATTAAAAATACTATTGTAAAAATGGAATAAATCCTGAAAAATGTCATAGGGGCTTAAAATAATAGAGTTTGATAGCATCAGCTATCACAATATTAGTGAATCTCATGGGGAGGGATCTGATGGTTTTAAATAATATACATGACTTAATAGGGTTTTCCAAGGAGGCTAAGAAGTCCACAACAATATTCCATTCCATCCATGTGTGGGTAATCTCAATGAAATTAGGGTTTATATTCCTACTTCTCGAAAAAAATATGTGATATTATATGGAATTAATGTTTTCTTTCATATGGATATATGAAGAATTGATGAGTCAGTTTCCATGACATTGAGCGAGTTACCATGGGAAAAGAACAATTCAACCCCCCCCCTGAGAATGGAAGAAGCTTCTTCTAAGAGAGTCCCTACATCTGAAAGAAGAATTGAAGGAAGAAAATGAATATCCATCCTAGTTGAACACAACTCATACCCCTTAATGTTACCATTCATGCACAAACAATCAATTTCATTTTGAGACTATTACCAGGATGTGTGCATCAGTCCCAGATACCTTGTTCGGAGGATCTGTGAGCCGTTGTAATAGAATAATTTCCATCCATGATGACATAGAGGTAGGGGATCCCCAAATGTTAATGAAATAGTACAAAATAAGACATCATGGGAGGGGACATGGACCAAGATGGCTAGCCTTGAATATTGAGGCCCCCGTGATGGCCCATGTTGTGAACATTCCCGATGCTCCAATATCCAAGAGCCAGAATCAGTGACATTTATTTTCCTTTATGGTTATTTCCATGTGTGTTATGAATTTTTTTGTAGAAATTCATTGTAGGAAAGTTCTTGTCGTACATGTCTAGTGAATCCTCCCATGGAAAGCCACATGAAGGCTAGGAATTACACTTCAAAAAAGATGTGTTCATAAGACTCTTATTTTGGTCGATAATTACTATTACATATAGAGACAAGGTAGATATCCCTCTCTCAAACACTTTCATCACATGGAGGGGATTTATTATATATACTCCATAAAAGGAATCTGGGTTTTTCTAATGACTCATTACACCACAAAATCTCACCCCATGAATTTTGATCGTAATTCATATTTAAAACATAATGATTGTCTTTTTTCGTGAAGTTTTCAGATGAAGATGAAGAAAAAAATCCAGTTAAGGTATGATGTAATTGATATGATTTTATAAATTTCTTGTTGATTTAGTTTGAGAGTGGTGCGAATAAATAAAGGGAATATATTATCCTGTAAGAAAAAAAATCTAGAACCCAACACCCTTATAATGTAAAAACATCTCCCACCTAGTTGTAATTCTAGTAGTTGATTTAACACCACCCCACAATCCTTCCATAAAGATTGTTTATGATAGGTAATTGGCCTCGGATTGAGTCTCACGGACTAGAATAGATATTATGTGTACCATTCATCAGTTCATTATTATGATCCACATTAGGAGATAATTTTTCTTATCCATCCCATTATTCTTAGTGGTAAATAATTTTTTTATCTATTTAATTTATTTTCTCATGGGTTAGGGAATTGATTTGTATAATTCAAAAACTAATGGACTTTGAAAAATTAAAGTAAATGTGGCCCATTAGTTTGGTCCTTCTTATGATTTATGGTATTTTTTAGCCTCTTTTCAATATTTATGTACTTTTTATCTATGGGTCATACTTTTCAACACAAAAATAAGTCATAGAGCCTTCAAAGAAATTACCAAAATTCTTACCCTATTTCCTTGATATTTTTGTTGATAAACTATCATTCCCCTATGTGACTTGAATTTATTCCTTCCATGATAATCTAAATTAATTATTCCTTACCCAGAATAATGAGCATATCAGAATTCATTTTCTTACTTAAGTGAACATCAAAAAAAGTAGATTTCAAATTCATATTCATTTAATGTATTCTAAATTATAGGATTTATGGCATCGAGGAATCGAACCATTTTCATTTTAGGGATTCATATAAACTTTGATGCAGAACATTCATATCTAATGATGTTTTCTTTATAAGTTCTAATAGACTCGTCAAAATTTTTCAGTTCTCAAAATTCTCAATCCATATTTATGATAATAGTTTAAGGGAAATATATAGTGAATAATAATTTCCTGAAATCCACCAATTCCATATAATAAACATCTTCCTTTATTGTAGTATTTTTAATGATATTCCCCTATTGGAAAAAATCACAATCAATATGATAAAAAACAACATCTTCATATTTTTTATGAGGTCAATAGAATGGAAAATACCTATTCCATATAATTTATCCATTTCACAATAATTAGTTAGTGGGAAGGAACACTAATTGACTGTTTATAGTTACACAAAAATGATTTGATGGAATGTTTCTCATTCTTTAGTGTGTTTGAGTGAACAATATAGATTGTATTATTATTCAATAATTTGGATATTTTGAGTAATCATTTTCATGAAATCATACACTCCATTTCATATCTCATTTAGGAAATCATTTTATATTCCTTTACATATATCATGAGTAATTTTATTTCTAGTTCCTTCCATTTTTTAACAGAGGAATGTTTAATGGTGAGGGAACATTGATTAATAAATGAACATTGGTGAAATTATGATCCTAAACGATCTTACTCATAAATGATGTATAGTTTTATTTTTATTACTCTATATGTTTCAATATATATTATCCATGTTTATTTTCCCTTGAGTTTATCTAACTATAATAGTTAACATCAGACCTAAATCCATAATAGTGTTTCATTATATATAATTGTAATTAACTGAATCATATCACATGGAGTATCAACCTAGAAAAAATGTTATGCCACTTTTTTTATGAATTAAGTGATTATTGAGTTAATACACAACATAGAAATTTTATGTTTATCATCCTTAAGTACATTTTTTCTAGAATCTACATCCAATTATTGTATCTAAATATGGTTTTCAATTCTTGTAAGACAATAAATGTTTTCTTCACAAAATATTTTAGAGGTTCTCCATAATTTAGTATCATACCTTACGGTTTAACTAATTATATCCAAAACTAATCTCAAAAAAATAACTACACTTTTCCCTAAAACCAACTATTAAAACATAGTATCTATTAAAAATTATTTGAAATTCCTTTAAACATAAAAAAATTAAATTATATAATATTATCAGAATCATAAGAACTATAATGGTATTGTGCCTTTGGAAACTAGACACTCAAACAATTATTTAATTGAATTGTGAAAACTCTGCCCAAGTTAACCCATACTAAAACTCTTATTGATATCCCATATGTAAAACAAATCTTCATAACCAATGGAAAGGAAATCCTATGAATTGGTGAGCTCAAACACTCAGTAAGGGATTGAATTTAAGGGAATCATAATGTTTAGATCATAATCATGAGAGTAATCGTCAATAATGAAGAGTTATATCATTAAAAGTAAAATGATACAAATTTTATTATCCATATGATTTAAATATATTAATAATATCTCAAATGATCATACTTCCACTATAACACAAGAAAAACATCACAATAGTTATATAACATGATCCATGAAACCTACAAAAATAATATAGTAATGAGGAATAAGTGATTTGATCATACATAATAATATATTTAATGAAATTAATTTAAAATCATATACATCGCTACCTAAAGAGATATAAAAATTTACCCAATGCATTGCATTAATATAACGGACTTACTCATATATTATTTATAACTTATGTAACATCCTAAGTAAATAAATAAATAATACATTTTCATTTTTATTATTATTTGTGAATTAAATATTAATTTTACTTTAAAGGGGTTTCTATGTTCAATGGTGTACCTGATATGCCACAACAGGCCTCTTTGAAATTTTACATTATACAATAATAATATAATATTATAATTATAAATGGTAGTTAACGCCTAGCCATTGTATTGGAAAGAATGAACAGAACTAACTACAATATTATTATAAATGTTTTTTAAATGTTTTCACATTTATCCAATATAATTTAGTGCCTTAAAATTTTAATTAATCTAATTTTTAAACATCAATACTCTAATATTCATTAAAAGGTCGATTTACCGCCTTTTAATGGTGATACATCATTAAATCTAGTTTTGGTCATTTTTATAAGTACTATTTGAGAAAATAAATTTCTTCTTTAGAATCAGGACATCAAAATTTACTTTGGGTAAATTTTTGGAATTTTTCTGATAAAATTCAATTTTTAATGAAAAGTGAAAAATGTAGCATTTTAATTCAAAACTGCCTTTTAATATAATTTATTTATATGGTAAGATTATATTTATAATTCGTTTTAAAGTGTAATTAGATTTTATTTTTACCATTTAATCCAATTTTGTTCATTGGAATTAATTTCCCTTTTCAATTAGACATAACCAAGTGTCAATTTTTTTATAGTTAATATTTCTAAAAAACACGATTTTCGTTTTGACAGCAGGAATTAATTTTAAATTAATTTATGCCATTTCTGTGTTTTGAATTTGGAAAAATGGATTTTATATTTTGAATCCAGAGGTCCAAAATTTTTAAATATGTATCTTTTAACTTTAGACATTATGAATATTTATATTAGTAAAAATTCTATTTACCATGGTTAAAGGGTAAATCGGGAAAATAAGGGTAATAAAATATTATTATAATAAATAAAATTACCTTAACATGTGTCCAAATCCTATTGGTTGATACATATCCAACCATGGGCATCTTTGGGAAGATTTTGGGACCCCATGGAGCCACATGGGAGTGATAATGACACTTTATTTTAATTAACATAAAGTAAAGACAAAAATGACATAAACAAATATCTTTTTGTAAATAAATTTTTTCATGGGGTTATATAAGTTATCTCTTAGAATATAAATATTCATTTGAATGATAAAAATATTAACTACATCATTGTATTTTTTTGAAATTTTTAGACATCAAATAAATAAAATTATTTGTGACACAATAATGATGCAGTGTTTACCTCACTAATAAATCATTTAAATGAATAATAATATAAACATTAAAATAATATCAAAAACCTGTCCAATTATTATGGGAAGATTTTATTTAGACTTTGAGTCATCTTATCTTCGACTTTAATAATTTTTTGACATTTAGAAACCATAAATCATTATATAATAAAATAATATTTTCATACTTTCCTAAAGAATCCCACAACCCGCTTATAAAAAGCCCTCACCTCTAACCCATTCCTCACACCTCTCAAGCCCCTTGTATCGTTCAATTCTTACCCAAATAATCTTCCATGGTCCCTCTTTTCCACCTAGAATCCTTAACATAGGCAGAACGCACTTCAAGAAGTCCTTTTGGTTCAATCTATGGGGAGTTACCCGAATTAAAGGTAACGATTTCTCTTAAGTTATTTTGTATTATTTTACTTCTTCAACCCCTTAAAATATTTTTATTATTTACATTTATAACAACACAAGTATACTATGTATGATAGGATGTTGTTATGATAATGATTCTAACTACCCTTACACACACCTCCATCTAATGTGTAATGAACATACTGTTTCTGTGCATGGAAAACTAACGCCTCACGAAATGATGATTGTTAAATTATCTCTTACCACCTCTTATGGTTGCCATTATGATGGAACTTTATTTATATGTGATATAAAATATGTTTTTGTTTTCTTTATGCTTCTGAATTTTTAATTTATAGCATACCTTTATGGTTTCCATAATGAGTAAACATGATAATTTCATTTGAGGAAGTGCGGACTACCGCCCCCTGAAAGTGATATGACATATTCATACCATACATGGGACCTATAAAGGATGGAGTTATTGAAATTATATATGATATTATACTAGAATTATAATACACCTATGAATCATTATATTTTAATTCTTTTAAATATGAAATAGAAATGAAAGTAGTGTTCATGCATACGTACGACTTACCGTCTCCTTGAACGGTGCTTTTCATTTCTTATATCAAAATGTTATGTACTATTATAAATAAATACATATACTGGATATATATGATATATATTATATCTACATCATTAATATAATTTTGGAGATAATTTATATTTTACCACATGAACAACTTGTAATTATAAGAAGTTCATTTTTCACTCAGGTACCAAATATCGACAAAACGACCATTATTAACTTAAATGAATAAAAAATGATATAAAACGATAATAAGTGATTTTAAAGGAATTATAAACATTAAAAAAGTTTCTTATGAAATTATAAATTAACTTATGTTTATTAATTAGGAGATTAAAGAACGAACAGGTCAAATCAGACACGGAGTAAGGGATTTCGTCTCAATCTCCTTTCGTTGAGGCATTTTTGTTTCAATACATGAGTTTTTTTATACGCTGTATAAACACCTTTGACATTTCATTTTACTAAAAGGGAATATTTTTCTACGAAGCATTTTACTTAACGGAAAAAACGATTGTTTCTTTTAACGTAAGTGGTGACGACGAACATTCAGCCGCCGCGAGTATTATTTGATTTTTGGCTTCCTTAACAAGCCATATTGTTTTTAAAAATGTAAAACAAATATCGTATAATCTTTTATGTATTTTGGTATTGAAAATGGTTTTGGTAATGGATTCGTTATGTCAATATATTTATGTGATATATTGTGATTGAAATTTGGAAATGTTTTCTTTCCTTTATATTAGTTGTATGTGTTATGATTTTATAATGGTACTTGGAAATTTGATGGGTGGTTACATGATGAACCAAATGAAGGGTTGTTCCATGATAAACCAAGATCGGTGGAAATGTTATAACCTCCAATTCATTGAGTATGGAAGTTGGTCGTATGGCTATTTCATTTAGTGATATGTGTAGAAGTCGACCGTATGGTTATTCCATTTATGTATGTTTATGTCCCAAGTTACCTTTATATGTTATGTGTTATTTATATGGATTTTATGGTAATATTTTTATATATAAGGGTAAGAAATAATATTTTATTTATTGGATAGTATTTACTACTTCATAAAGGTCAAAAGTATTACGTATGAGAAATTATTCATGGTTTACTTGTTGTTTTAAAAAAATGACTTTTTTCCTTTGTTGTGTATCCCTTAATTAGATTTTTATGCTCATCCCATGATTTTGAAATATTTTTCACAGGACATAAAGTAGAATACGGTCAAGGATGGGATCATGGAAAAGTTATCCTTTCTAATACATGGAATGAGGCATGACTCTTTTTTTCATGAATTTTTATTTTGAGAAAATATGGGAACTGAGTAGAAGAGTCTCCTTTGTAACTTCTGGGATGTAATGTAACAGTTATGACCTAATTCTTTAAAACTCTAAACCTGAATAGATCCTCAATGTGAATTATTAATTTAATTCTATGTTATGTAATCTTTTTAGGACGGGTCCATAGAGATGGTATTAGAGGTCGGATTATATAACTTTAGGAGTTAGTATATTGTTAAATTAATATCCATAAATAAAAATATGATAAGATTGAAGTGATATAGCATTTATAGATTACCCTGTTTCTTCGCCTATGATATTTCAATTCTCATAATGGTTTATAGTAGAGGAAACAAGTCATCTATATTGGGATGACATCCGGAGGAAGGCAAACTTCCAAATCAGTAACCTAAGAAGGTCTTAATCGGAACTGAACAGTTTTTTACAGTGATGACATAGTTGAATCAGGATATAAATGGTGTCGGTATCCATGCACGACATTAGCCAGATCAACCAAAGAGGAAAATGTTAGTAGTGGATCATTTCATGAGGAAACATCACCCATCATTCATAGGATCATCTGACCCTGTGCTAGAAGAAGTGAGGATTAAAGCACTGGAGGAAATATTCGATGTTATGGGGTGTTCATAACATCAAATGGTTAGTCTCATTGTTTACCATTTTAAAGGTGAAAATGATTAGTTCCATGACACGACCCTACCTGGGCTCGAGCCAAAACTACCCTAAGCCCGCCTCCATAGGCCAGGGGGTTGGTGACCAGCGCCGAAGGCACAACAACTCCGAGAGGCCTTTTCCTAAGTACAAGTACACACACAAAGCACTCTCAATCCAAAAGTGTAGAGTAAAAAATAAAAGCAAAGTACCAACTACTATAAATAAACCACAAATGTGCATCAACCTGTAATCAGTACAAAGTAATAGCTGAAGGTAAACTGAAAAGAAAGGGGAAAAACACATCTAACCAGAAAAGTGCCACAACCCGGCAACAGGTAAAAAAAAGAAAACAGCTGGGAGGGTCCCATACATGGAACCCGACTACGACCACCGCACGCAGTCCAGGCTCCCGATCTCCGAATCTCCATTGAAGTCACGACCAAACTGCCCGTCGTCTGCAAGGGCACACCAAGTGCGGGAAAATCCCAAGCAGGGGTGAGTATAAAAATACTCAGTAGGATACACTGAAGGCTTGAGGGAGAAACAAAGTAGGTACTGAAAGGTGAGCAGTAGATCGAACAGGGGAATGTAAAGGAGTACAACCGAGAGTGGAGTAAAAAGTAAGAGTAGAGCCTTCAGCTCAACCCAACAAGAGAAAGTATGTAGAATCGTCTAGACACAAGGAGCTGGAAATGGTGAGAAGATAAACTTATCTTCGAGTCTTCGTTACCTATAGCTGGAAATTAGACTCGTCCAACCACAAGAAGCTAGACAGAGAAATCACATGGCATAGCCCGCACGTCTTCGCCTCTCCTGAAAAAAGAGTAGCCAAAACCCAAGGAGTGGGTGCTGGAAAAAGGTATATACATATCTATATGCTCAATCAAGAAGTCCGAACAAGATCGTAAGGGGATCTCAATCCCGTAGCTCAGCCCAGGAATGTGAGTAGCCAATAGTCCCAAAAGTAACCACCATCGATGCACAGCATCCCGCACGTCTGCCCTGAACTGCAAGTCACGGGGCTCAAATCACTACACCATGACACTATCCGCTTTGCGCAGCACTGACTCGCCCGCACGGTTTTAGGTCGCGTCACAAGCATGCATCTCAGTGGGGAAAGCACCCCTCGTACATGAGAGTTCTGGGGAAAATTGAACCACACCTCGTCACTCCCCCGTAGTCTAGAGGCCTCCTCAACGTCATGTTCGTCCCATCACTGACCCATACAACCAAGGGTCCTGCTCCGAAAGTCATGGAGAAGAGTCACTGAATATCCTCATAAGAGGCCTTGAGTCTGAAATGTCAACGGGTGACCTACTGCCCAGCCCTGCTGGAGGGTAAACCCGGAACAAGTCGGCAGGTGACCCACTGCCTAGTCTCTACTGTATGGTAGACCTAGAAGAAGTTGACAGGTGACCCACTGCCCAGTCTCTACTGGAGGGTAGACCTGAAAGAAGTCGACAGGAGACCTACTTCCCAGTCTGTGCTGGAGGGTAGACCTGGAAGAAGTTGACAGGTGACCCACTGCCCAGCCTCTGCTGGAGGGTAGTCCTTGAAGGAGTCATTGAGCAACCCACTGCCCAGCCCCGCTGGAGGGTAAACCCGAAGATGTCGATGAGAAACCCACTGCACATCCCTGTTGGAGGGTAAACCTGAAGATGTAAATGGGAAACCCACTACCCAGCCCCACTGGAGGGTAAAACCAAAACAGCTCTAGCCATCCCTACTGGAAACAACCTCCTGAGTAGAGGATCGGTGCTCGCGTAAAGTATTGGTCAAACCAGAATCCAAAAACACTACCAGGGAACTCGAAGGGACGTGATACTGAAAGACCACATGGATAATAGGGAAAAGGGAACCCAAAAAACTATGTTGATCAAACCATTGAGAACAGGACCAGGGAGAACCACTCAACCCTACTGGTCTAAACCATCGTGAACATGACCAGGGGAATCCACTCAACCCTGCTGGTCTAAACATCGCTAACAGAAGGAAACTCTACGTCGTGAGAGGTCAAGAGTACGTAATGCAAAACACGACATGCACATGGGGCCCACATGACGTGTGTCCCCAAGTCAACTACAACCAAGCGCACAAACATTATCACGTACAAACAACCACATGTACCTCCAAGAGTTACCGTATACTCCCAGAGAATACCACATTTCCATCCCAAAGGCTATCGTGCACACGAAACCCAACGTAAATGAAAAGGGCGTAAACGTAACAACTCCAACTTCACACCTCATCGGCCCAGGCACGGTCAAATAAATCTCTAAAAACATTTACTTCACTAACACGGGATTGCAAGCGATCACACACCAGGGGTCCTCTACAAACACAGTATGACGAACCACCACCGAATCACCTTACTTGCTTCCGTGTTTAAATGATGTCTCGAAAGAGACTCTGCACTTCCAAATGGATCACACTGTTGTATTCCTCGTGGAAAAACATTCGATAGAGACTATTTACTCGCCTCAAATAGATATCCGATAGAAAAGTCACCAACACCGCTTTACACCCAAACGGTGTCCCGTGATCCCGAGCCTCAGCCCCGAAAACCGTCGGGCGCATCGCACCATTGCGATCCCCTCAGGAAAACACGTCAAAAGGACTGGTCACTTGAGTGCAACGAATATCCAGAGAAAAAAGATGCATTTCGTCGTACCGCACATGAGCGGTTCTATGGGGGACCCGCACCATGGTCCTGAAGCACAACGAACGGATCGCACCGTTGCGATCCTCTCGAAAAAGTACACAAGATGGACTATTCACTAGTCCAAAACAGACACCCGGTGATAAAGCTGGAAATCACCGCCAACTCCCAAAACAGCCCTCATGGGGCCCGCACCAGCATGTGGAATTAAAGCGGGCTGACTGCAACAATGCAATGCCCTCAGAAAAACACCAAAAAATGACTACTTGCACACCCCGAACGGAAGTCCGATGAAAAGGATGTAAAGGGCTGCACGCAGCTCGAAAGACTAGCTACGGTGCCCATGCCTCAACTCCAGTTTCAATGCCCAAAACAATACTGTAAAACTCCGGCCCAACGCCACTAACGGTGCTCAAATCGGACATTGGATGCGTTTGTGCCGCTCAAAACACGAACCCTCAGAAAAACGTTAAACTACTTAAAGGCGTGTCGCTCCTCCAGGGACCCTCGTTTCGGAAATTAAAAACTCCCAAAACCATCTAAAAAACTTCATATCTGTGCCAAGAAGGCACTGCCGCAGAAGACATGAAAAACGGACGCCCGTAGCGGAAATTACGGGCGTCTGAGTCAAGGGGGAAAGCCCCTTGGGCGGGATCTACCTGGGTCGGTCGTGGACCTACGGTCCACGGTTCCACCGACTGGCCCTCATGGCTAGTCTTTGTCTCACCTGGAGACCCATCGAGCGCGGGTCTCGGTCTCCCGCGTGACGACCCCGCTGACGCCGCAGCCGCCTGTCGCGCTCCCTCGCCTGACCGCTGTCGCTCTCCCTCGCCCGTGGTTGCTCCGCCTCACGTCGTCCGCAAGCCCCAGCCCCCTCTGCAGCCACTCACCCGGACGTCAACGCCCTCGCTGAAACCTGCTTGGCTGGCCGACCTCCGCTGCCGCAAAACCAAGGACGCCGCTGCCTGGTCCCTGTCACGCTGCCGCTAGGCCTCGCCGGAGAACCCAAATCTGCCGGAAAACTCCTGAAAACCCGCATTCTTCGACGGACCACTGCGGACACCCCAAGACTTGGATTTTAATTCCGAAAGATGCACAAGAAAGCTCATAAAACATACTACACATTCATGGACTTTTCTCGATAATTAGACATAGGTTCGATGCAATAGTTTGATCTCAACGTAGGTGCGATAAATTTAAAATGAAACGCACGATCCTACCTGCAGGGCCGCAGCCCTACGCTTCACCGATGACCCGCCGGAGCTGCTGCGCCTCGCCAGAGAGGTGGAGGAGAATATAGGGGTTCCTACTTGGTTGATCTCTTCTTCTAGGGGGTTAAAAAAGGGGGAGAGACGGGGGGGTTAAGTGTTTAAATAGAAACACACTTAACCACCCGCACGTTGGCCCAAACCCGAACATCCTGTGGGGTCAAGATTAAGCCTCCCCTAGGTCAAATACCACCTCTTGACCACAACGGCGGTCTCATAATTTTAATCTGAGGCCCTGTTCAAATGTTATAAAACTGAATGCTCGAGGCCGCCAAATTACGAAAACGCCCCTGATAGCATTTTTCACAGAAGGCCCGTGTCCGCGAAAGCTACACCCCTCCTAGGGTAAACGGCACATTATGAACTCAATGGTGCCCTCAGTTTTCCAATCTGATCCACCGTTTAATAGATACCTGCATTTAACCATTAAACAAATAAATCAATTATTTTAATTATCCGTTTAACGTTATGTTAACGGGTGAGGGGTCCCAACTTCCCGTGCCGACATACTTTAAGTTGTTTATGGGGTAAAGACCCCATTTTGGACCCATCCGTACACCTAGATTTCTGATCTGGATCACTGTTTAGGAGTTATCCCATTTATTTGCTGGGCCTAGTTTGAATGCACTAAAAATTCAATTCCGACCACACTGGGGCTCGGAATCACACACCGTTTGAAGGCGCTGCTCTGGAATAACTTCAAGAATATTCCAAAGTCTTTTGTAGAAAAAACTGGGTTCTTACATCATTCCCCCCTTCAAACATTTCATCCCCAAAAAGAAAACCTGGGAACCACCCAGGGTACTAATCCCACACCTGGATCTTCCGTACCTAGAAGATCTCTTGCACAGTCCTGCGTCACCACACACAGACAAAAGGGTTTGATCTATTCAGATGAGGTCTACCCTTTTCGATGACGTGCATAGGAGCATGAACACATCTCTTTAGGTGAGCCACATGGGAGACACCGTGCACCCACTCCAGACCTTGGGGTGTTAGGGAAAGAAGGTAGGGAACCTCTCCATCCCTTCACATGGTCTCAAACGGTGCAAAGGCCCTCGGGGGTAGCTCACCTCCCCGAGCGAACCCCTACGTCGCACGCCGCGACTGGAATCACCGCTTGGACCTGGGAAAAAGCCTGGTGATTCCCTCCTTTAGAATATCCATATGTTGAAACACCCAAGGATATCGGATCATGCAAGGTTTCACAATTGATGTCCCATGACTCAGACTCTCTAACATGCTCGAAAGGGGAAGGAGTCACCACCATCGACTAAATAGAAAGGTTTAACGCCTTCTATTCCACGAGCACAGGGTTACACAGACGCCCCATGTCACCCTGGTAAGAACTCAAGCAAGGAGTAGGGAGAAAATCATTTCACACATAGAGTCTAACAATTATACTGTAAGAAGTTGAAGAGTTGTAAATCATACCTCTTATCACCTCATGCTATGTAGGATCGTAGACATCTGAAGCTCGCAGATGTCTGTAGTCCCAACATTCAGCTCCCAGAGCCTGATGTGGACCTCGTGGCGGTGATGGGAAGACCTCATAAGGTCGTCCTCCACTTCCAGCTCCTCTCTCTCCTCTTCTAGCACCACCTCTCTGGGCACTACTCCGATCACGACCCTACCTCTACCGCGGGGGTGCACCTGCTGCCTGCCCGACATTCTCAGCGTGCCTGGTCGGGCAGTCTCACTCCAGGTGACCTCACCCATCGCAAGCATAACACCAACTCTCTCCGGGATGAACTGGTGCCCTCCGGTGCCACTGTGGTGTACGACCTCTCCGCTGAGTCTGGTTATCAGAAAGACACATGCGTCGAGGTTCTGCTTGCCGACGCCCGCTAGCTGCGGCAGACGCCTCAGTTCCATCGTGCCTGCTGCCACCACCAACTATATAACATGACCGGAATCTTTCTATCATCAGGGCCTACTCTAGAACCCCAATATAATTGGGAATGCACAAGGGTACTATGATAGTATGACTCTCTCGGTGGAGACCCTGCTCAAACTTCCACGATTAGAAGTTTCCTTCGTGGACCAATTTCGGGTAAAAGCATGCACGGTCTGCGAAACTAGTCGTGTACTCAGCCACCGTCATCCCTCCCTACTGAAACTACAGGTGATCCTGAATATAAATGGAGCCTAAGAAGGAGGGGGAAAACTCATCACAAAACAACAACAGAAAGTCTCCCCACAAAAGAGACGACTCGTCAAGAAACTGAGTCACCCAACTCCACCAACGCCAAGCTGCTTCGTGGAAAAGGTTGGTGGACAAGGAAACCATAAGATCTGTTTTCATCTGCACAAGCCTGAAGAGGCGAACCACTATCCCAAGCCAAACCTCTGCTGCCTGAGGGTCTGGCTCACCACTGAACCTCAGCGGTCTCTGTCGCTGGAACTCCTGGAGCGCGCTCAACCTGCGCTCAAACTCAATCTACTCTGCTGAAGCTGTCTACTGCTCACCAGGTGGGGGTGCTGCTACCAGCCCACCTAGATAAAGGGAATCACAGGATGGGTCCTGGACTGAGGCCTCATAGCTCATAGGGTCACTGTCACGAACCAAAGTCGGTATCATGGCTGGCTATCTTTGCAGAAACATCCTAAATATTATCAAGGAATTCCACAGTCAGATTAGCATATGTGTATATATAAAAAAAATTGGGGAGCTGGCTCCAGAAGGACAGTCAAAGACTCAATCCCATGTGATGCACAAACCAATTTTCCCTACAACGAGTGTCTCAGCATGCCGAGTCAACAAGCTGGTTATCAGGGTCCTGGTGAATGGATACGTCGGCAGTCACACTATCACTGGACTCCATGGCCTGAGAGCCACTCTCGAGACATGTTAACATTGTTGCCCTAAATCCCAACCAATTAATTTTTAGGGACGTCCGAACAACGTCCCAAGGAATGAACCAACACTGATACCACATTGTCATGACCCGACCCTACCCGGGCTCGAGCTGCAACTTCCCTAAGCCCGCCTCCATAGGCCAGGGGCTGACGACCAGTGCCGAAGGCACAAAAACTCTGGGAGGAATTTTCCTAAGTACCAGTACACACACGCAGTAAACTCAATGCAAAAGTGCAGAGTAAAAAGAAAAGAAAAGTACCAACTGCTATAAATAAACCACAAATGTGCATCGACCTTTAATCAGTAAAAAGTAAAAGCTGAAGGTAAACTGAAAAGAAAATGGAAAAACACACTCCCAACCAGAAAAGTGCCACAACCCAGCAATAGGTAAACAAAAGCAAATAGCTGGGAGGGTCCCACACCTGGAACCCGACTATGACCATCACACGCGGTCCAATCTCCTGATCTCCGAAGCTCTACTGAAGTCACGACCAACCTGTCTGTCGTCTGCAAGGGCACACCAAGTGCGGGCAAAGCACAAGTAGTGGTGAGTATAAAAATAATTAGTAGGATAACCCGAAGGCTCGAGGGACCAAAAAAGGAGGTACCAAAGGGAGATTAGTAGATCGAACATGGTAAAGTAAAGGAGTACAACCGAGAGTGCAATAAAGAGTAACAGTAGAGAGTCATGCTCAACCTAACAAGAGAAAGGAAGTAGACTTGTCCAGACACAAGGAGCGGGAAACGGTGAGAAGATGAACTTATCATCCAGTCTTCGCTACCTATAATAGAAGAGTAGAATCGTCCAACCATGAGAAGCTAGACATGGAAATCACGTGGCATACCCTGCGCGTCTTTGCCTCTCCTAGAATGAGAGTTGCCAAAACCCAAGGAGTGGGTACTGGAACAAGGTATATACATATCTATATGCTCAATCAAGAATCCCGAACAAGATCTTAAGGGGATATCCATCCCGTAGCTCAGCCCAGGAATGTGAGTAGCCAACAGCCCCAGAAGTAACCACCATCGATGCCCATCGTCCCACACATCTTCCCTGAACTGCAAGTCAAGGGGCTCAAATCACCACACCATGACACTATCCTCTTTGGGAGGCACTGACTCGCCCGCATGGTTTTAGGTCGCATCACAAGGACGCGTCTTGGTGGGGAATGCTCCCCTCGTACTTGAGAGTTATGGGGAAAGTTAAACCACACCTCGTCACTGCCCCGTAGTCGAGAGGCCTCCTCAATGTCAAGGTCACCCCATCACTAACTCATACAACCAAGGGTCCCGCTCCGGTAGTCACAGAGAACAGTCACCGACTAGCCTCATAAGAAGGCTTTAGTCTAAAATGTCAATGGGTGACCCACTGCCCATCCCTGCTAGAGTGTAAACCCTAATACATCATCAGGTGACCCACTGCCCAGCCCTGCTGGAGGGTAAACCCGGAACAAGTCGACAGGCGACCCACTGCCCAGTCTCTGCTGGAGGGTTGACCTGGAAGAAGTCAACAGGAGACTCACTGCCCAGTCTCTACTGGAGGGCAGACCTGGAAGAAGTCGACATGCGACCCACTCCCCAGTCTCTACTGGAGGGTAGACCTGAAAGAAGTCGACAGGAAACCCACTACCCAGTCTCTGCTGGAGGGTAGACCTGGAAGGAGTTGTTGAGAAACCCACTGCCCAGCCTTGCTGGAGGGTAAACCCGAAGATTTCGATGAGCAACCCACTGCCCATCCTGCTGAAGGGTAAACCCACAATAGCTCTGGCCATCCCTACTGGAAACAACCTCCTGAGTAGAGTATCGGTACTCGCGTAAAGTATTGGTCACACCAGAATCCAAAAACCCTACCAGGGAACTCGAAGGGACGTGATACTGAAATCCCACATGGCTAATAGGGAAAAGGGAACCCAAACAACTCTTCCGATCAAACTGTCGAGAATAGGACTGAGGGGAACCACTCAACCCTGCTGGTCTAAACCATCGAGAACAGGACCAGGGAAATCCACTCAACCCGGCTGGTCTAAAAATCACTAACAGAAAGACCCTCTACGTCACAAGAGGTCAATAGTATGTAAAGTAGAACACGACACGCACATGGGGCCCACACGACGTGTGGCCCCAAGTCAACTCCAACCAAGTGCACAAATGTTCTCAGGTACAAACAACCACATGTACCTCCAAGAGTTCCCGTATACTCCCAGAGTATACCATGTTTCCATCCCAAACGCTATTGTGCACACGACACCCAACGTCAACATAAAGGAAGTAAACGTAACAACTCCAACTTGCCACATCATCGTACCAGGCACGGCCAACTACATCTCTTAAAACATTTACTTCACTCACACGGTAGTGCATGCGATCACAGGCCAAGGGTCCGATACACACACAGTCAGAAGAACCACCCTCGGAGCACCTTACATGCTTCCGCGTTTAATTGAGGTCTCGAAAGAGACTCCTCACATCCAAACGGATCGCACTATTGTAATCCTGGTAGAAAAACATGTGAGATAGAATATTTACTTGCCTCAAATGGATATTCGATAGAAATGTCGCCAACATAACTTTACGCCCGAACGACGTCATGTGATCCAGAGCCTCGGCCCCAAAAACAGTCGGGCGCAACGCACCATTGTGATCCCCTCGGGAAAACATGTCAAAACAACTGCTCACTCGAGTGCAATGGATATCCAGAGAAAAAGATGTATTTCATCGTACTGCACACGAGCTGTTCTACAGGGGACCCACACGCCGGTCCTGAAGCACAATGAGTGGATCGCACCATTGCGATCCTCTCGAAAAAGTACACAAGATGGACTATTCACTTTTACAAAACGGACACTCGGTGATAAAGCTGGAAATCACTGCCAACTCTCAAAACGGCCCTATAGGGGCCCGCACCAGCATGTGGAATTAAAGTGGGCAGACTTCGCTAATGCAATGCCCTCAGAAAAACACCAAAAAAATGACTACTCGCACGCCCCGAACTGATGTCCGATGAAAAAGTTGTAAAGCGCTACACGCATCTCGAAAGATGGGTCATGGGGACCATGCCTCAACAACGGTTTCCATGCCCGAAACCATACTGTAAAACTCTGGCCCAACGCTAGGGTCACAACACCGCTGACGGTGCTCAAATCAGACGTCGGATGCGTCCGCGCCGCTCAAAACACGAACCCCCGCAAAAACGTCAAAATACTTAAAGGTGTGTCGCACCTCCGAGGCCCCTCGTTTCGGGAATTAAAAAACATTGAAACCATCTGAAAAAGATCTTCTCAGCACCAGGAAGGCACTGCCACAGACGTCATGCAAAACGGATGCTCATAGTGGAAATTACGGGCGTCCGAGTCGAGGGGGCAAAGCCCATTGGGCTGGACAGGCCTGGGCCGGCCGGTCCGCCCGACCTGGGTCTGCCCGTGGTGCGGCCGCGCGGGCTGGCCGTGGACCTACGATCCACTATTCCGTAGACCCGCCCTCATGGTCAGTCTTTGTCTCACACGAAGACCCGTCGAGAATGGGTCTCGGTTTCCCGCGTGACAACCCCACTGACACTATGACCGCCTGCCGCCCTCCCTCGCCCTGCCGTCGTCGCGCTCCATCGCCCGCGGCTGCTCTGCCTCACGCCGTTCGCGAGACCCGGCCCCCTCCGCATCCACTCGCCCGCACGCCGATGCCCTTGTTGAAACCCGCTCGGCTGGCCGACCTCCGCTGCTGCGAAACCAATGATGTCGCCGCCTGGTCCTTGTCGCGCCACCGCTAGGCCTCGCCAGAGAACCCAAATCCACCGGAAAACTCCCAAAAACCCGCATTCTTCGATGGACCGCTGCGCATGCCCCAAGACTTGGATTTTAATTCTGAAAGATGCGAAAGAAAGCTCATAAAACATACTAAAAATTCATGGGATTTTCTCGATAATTCGACAGAGGTTAGATGCAATAGTTCGAGCTCAAAGTAGGTGCGATAAATTAAAAACGAAACGCACTATCCTACCTGCACAGGCGCAGCCCGATGCTTCACCAATGACCTGCCGGAGCAGCCGCGCCTCGCCGGAGAGGTGGAGGAAAGTAGAGGCATTCCTCCTTGGTTGAGATCATTCGCCAGGGGGTGAAAAAAGTGGGAGAGGGGAGGGGTTATGTTTTTAAATAGAAACACACTTAACCACCCGCCCCATCGGCTCAAACCCGAACTTCCGGCGGGGTCAATATTAAGCCTCCCCTAGGCCAAACATCACCTACCGAGCACAACGACTGTCTCATAATTTTAATCTGAGGCCCCGTTCAAAAGTTATAGAACTGAATGCCCAAGGCCACCAAATTACAAAAATGTCCCTGGCGGGATTTTTCACAGAAGGCCCGCGCCCGCAAAGGATACACCCCTCCTAGGGTAAACAACACCTTCCAAACTCAACGGTGCCCTCAGTTTTCCAATATGAGCCACCGTTTAAGAGATACTTGCATTTAACTATTAAACTAATAATTCAATTATTTTAATTATCTGTTTAACGTTCCGTTAACGTGTGAGGGGTCCCAACATCCCATGCCGACATACTTTATGTTGTTCCTGGGGTAAAAACCTCATTTAGGACACATCCATACACTTAGATTTCAGATTAGGATCACTGTTTAGGAGTTATCCCGGTTATTTGGTGTGCCTAGTGTGAACGCACTGAAAATTTAATTTTGGCCACACCGGGGCTCGGAATCGCACGCCGTCTGAAGACGCTGCTCTGGAATAACATCAAGAATATTCCAAATTCTTTTTTAGAAAAAAACTGGGTTCTTAAAATTAGGGGTGGTCGATGGGGAAAAATATCAGGGATAGTGAGGATATTGGTTCTCTTGATTGGGATAAATTTAAAGGTATGTTCCTTGAGAAATATTTTCCAAAAGTGGTTCAACATAGGATGGAAAACAATTATTATAATTGAGGCTGGAGGATGACTCTGTGGAAGCTTATTAAGTAATGTTCACTCATCTAGCAAGGTATTCTCCAAATTTCATCTGAGATCTTTATAGTAAGATAAATCGATTCTACTCAGGACTAATGCCACGATATCGAAGAGAATTAGCCTCTCGTGAGTTCAAAAGTTATGAAAAAATTGTTCGATGTGCGGAGAAGGTGAAAATGGAGTTTTCCAATGGCTAGGTTTTCTTTGAGAAACAACAGAATAAGAGGTCTAGTTGGAAGGAAAAGGGAAAGAGTTCATCATTGAAGCCTGGAGGTAAGAAAACTAAATATCCATCTTGTGAGAATTGTGGTAAAATGCATCCTGTAGAATGTTTATCAAATTCTAGAACATGATTCTTGTGTGGTATTTCTAGTCGTATTGCTCATAAATGTATGGTAGATGATCAAGCATGAAATGAAAAGTCAGCAATAAGATGTTTTAAGTGCTGTGAAATTGGTCAATATGCCAATGAGTGCCCAAAAAAGAAATCAACTAAGGGAAAGCAGCCATATTACAAGCAGAAAGGGTACTGAAATCCTTTGAAACTACTTTCATAGATTTTGGGCCTTCGAATGATGTAGTATTAGGTATACTGTTTGTTTTTTTAGATTAGGCCAAATGTGTTATTTGATTCAAGGTCTACACATTATTTCATTTCTGAGAAGTTTTCTAGTAAATTTGGAAATCCATATCAAGATATGAATCCTAAACTTATGGTTAAAAAACCTGTAGGAAATGTTGAGACAAGAAGAAAACATAAGAACCTTCATGTCCTTGTTTGAGGAAAGAATCTACATGCCAACCTTATTGTTTTTCCTCTAGTAAAGTTTGATGTTATTTTCGGTATGAATTTTATTTCTATTTATCATGTTATAATTGATTTCATTGCTAAAGATGTTTCATTTCAAAAATATATTTTGTTTTTGTACAATAATGAACCATTACTTTTTATAATATATTAGGAAGATGAGAAACTAGTAAAATATGGAAATGAATATTACCTTCCACATATTGTTGAAAACAAGTGAGCTGTTTAGATGAATGATGTGCCAGTGGTAAATGAGTATCTTGATTTGTTTCCTGATGTGTTTTCTATAATTATACCTGACCGGGAAGTTGAATTTACTATTGACTTAGTTCTTGATTCTAAGACAATTTCAAAACCCCCTTATCGAATGGCTCAAATTAAACTTTTATATTTAAAGAAGAAATTGCAGGAGTTATTATAAAATGGTTTCATTTAACCTGGAACATCACCATTGGGTGATCCTATCTTGTTTGTTAAAAAGAAATATGGTTCAATGATATTGTTCATTGATTATAGAGAATTGAATAATATCACTGTTAAGAACATGTATCCTTTTCCTCATATTAATGATTTGTTTGATCTGCTCTAGGGAGCTCTGTATTTTTCAAAGATTGACTTGAGGTCGGGGTACCATCATTTGAATTTAAAGGAAGTAGACATTCCAAAGACCATGTTTTGTACTAGATATGGAAATTAGGAATTTGTAGTTATCCCTTTTGGGATAACCAATGCACCTACTATATTCATGAATCTTATGAATAGAATTTTCCATGAGTTATTTGATATGTTTGTGGTTGTGTTTATTGATGATATTTTGGTTTATTCTAAAGAAAATATGAACATGAAACTCATTTAAGAGTTTTCTTACAAACCATAAAAGGAAATAAACTGTATGAGAAATTCAGAAAGTGTGAGTTTTGGTTGCAACAAATTTCATTCCATGGTCACATTGTTTCAAAAAATGGCATAACTATTGACCCTACTAAAACAAAACTTGTTGAAGAATGGACAAGACCCACAAATATAACCTAGATCTATAGTTTTCATGGTTTAATAGGTTATTATGGGAGGTTTGTTGAAAATTTTGCACGGTTATCAAGTCTAATGAATAAGTTAACTCGAAAAGGTGTTAAGTTTGTTTGGACAAAAGAATGTGATGATTGTTTTTAGGAATTTAAAATAAGATTGGCGAATGATCCAGTTTTAGAACTCCCTTCCAGAAATAGTGAGTTTGTCATATATAGTGATGCTTCATTGAAAGGACATGGTTGTGTCCTTATTTAGAATGATCAGGTAATTATTTATGCTTCACGTCAGTTGGAACCTCATGATTTAAATTACCCTACACGTGGTTTGGAATTCACTGCTATTGGTTTTGCATTAAAAATTGAGTGGCATCATCTATGTGGAGTTAACTGTGAAATATATACTGACCCCAAAAGTTCAAAGTATATATTCACTCAGAATTAATTGAACATGAGAAAGAGGAGATGGATGGAATTAATCAAGGATTGTGATTGGAAGACTCACTATCATCCAAGAATGGAAAATAAAGTGGCTGATGCTTTGAGTCAAAAATTTAATGCTTCATTGACCATGCTACGTTTGGAACAATATCCTTTGGTTTTTGATTTGATGAACTTTGGCATAGAAGTTGTTGGTGTAGGAAATTATTTTGTTTTGTTTTAGGTGCCAGTGAGATCATCTTTATTAGACAGAATTAAGAAATCACGTAAGGAAGACAATGATTTGTAGAAAACTATAGAGTTGGCTCAGAAGGGTATGTTTCCAGATTTTAACATTGATAATGATTGTGTTTTGAGATTTCGAAAGAGATTATGTGTGCCTTGTGATTCACATTTGAAGAATGAGTTGTCAGGTGAAGCACATAGTTCCCCGTTTTCAGTTAATCCCCACAGTACTAAGATGTACAGAGATCTTCAGGAGTATTACTGGTGGGATGGAATGAAAAGGGATATTTCTGATTTTACTGTAAAGTGTTTGACTTGTCAGCAGGTTAATGTAGAGTGGATTTTACTGAAAGGGATACTTCATTATTTACCAGTTCTATAGTATAAATGGGAAAATATATCCATGGACTTCATTTTTGGATTTCCAAAGACAGCTCAAGGTAATAATGAAATCTAGGTTATTGTCGATTGATTGACTAAATCTTCTCATTTCCTTCCTATTCGAGATAATTTGTCTATAGATCATCTTTCTTGGTTATATGTTAATGAGATAGTCAGGTCTCATGGTGTTTCCATCAACATTGTATCAGATCGTGATCCTAGGTTTACTTCTAACTTTCAGAAAGGCCTTCAGAATTCATTGGGTATGGAATTAAATTTTAGTATATCTTTTCATCCTCAATTAGATGGGAAGTCAAAATGTACAATTTAGTCCTTGGATGATATGCTACATGCTTTTTCACAGGATTACCAGGGAACTTGGGACCAATATATGTCTTTGGTCGATTTTTCTTATAATAATATTTTTAATTCCATTATACATATGGCTCCATTTGAAGCATTATATGGAAAGCATTGTCAAACTCCATCTTTTGGGGATGAAGTAGGTGAAAGGAAGCTGATGGGACCAGAATTAGTAGAAGAGATAGTAGAAAAGGTTCAGTTGATATAGAAATACAGGAGAACATCACAGAGTAGGCAGAAATGTTATGTGGATAATTGGAGGAAGGATCTTTCTTTTGAGGTAGGTGATCTTGTCTTTCTCAAAGATTCTCCATGCAAAAGTGTGATTTGTTTTGGTAAGAAGGGAAAGCTGAGTCCAAGGTTCATTATACCTTAATAAATACTGGAGAAAGTTGGATCACTTTCTTATAGAGTGGATTTACCTCCATGTTTATCCCTGGTACACAATGTTTTTCATGTTTCAATGTTGAGAAAGTATTTTCTAGATCCATCCCATTTTTAATTCCAGAGGTAGTTCAGTTGGAAGAGAACCTCTCTTATAAGGATCAACCACTCCGGATTCTTGACCAAAGAGAGCTAGTGTTGCGGAATAAGATAATTCATCAGGTAAAGGTTTTTTTTGGAAAAACCATATGGTTGAAGAGGCAATAAGGGAATCTAAATATTCTATAATGGGTAGATACCCCCATTTATTTGATAAATGAATAAAATTGTGAGGACACAATTTCCAAAATGGGGGAAGGTTGTAACATCCGAGGTAAATAAAGAAATAATACATTTTCATATTTATTAATATTTGTGAATGAAATATTAATTTTACTATAAAGGGGTTTCTATGTTTGATGGAATCCCTGACACACAAGAATAAATTTCTTTGAAATCTTACATTGCACAATAATAATATAATATTATTATTTTAAATTCTAGTTAACTCCTAGACGTTGTATTGGCAGGAATGAACAGAACTAACAAAAATATGATTATACATGTTTATTAAAAAAATTTACATTTATCCAATAATATTTAGAGGCTTAAAATGTGAATTAATCTATTTTAAGCATAAATACTCTAATATTCAGTAAAAGGTTGATTTACCACCTTTTAATTGAAAACCCTATTTAAATATAGTTTTGGTCACTTTTATATGTACTATTTGACCAAATAAAATTCTTGTTTAGAATCATGACATAAAAATATACTTTGGGTGAATTTTTTGTATTATTCTGATAAAATTCAATTTTTAATGAAAAGTGAAAAATGATGTATTTTAATTTCAAATTACCTTTTAATATAATTTATTTTTATGGATAGATTATCTTTTTAATTAGCTATAAAGTGTAATTAGATTATATTTTTACAATTTAATCCAATTTTGGTCATTGTAATTTTTTCCTTTCAAATTGGACATAAACAAGTGTCATTCTTTGGATAGTTAATATTTCTAAAAAACACACTTTTTGTTTTGACAACGGGAATTAATTTTAAATTAATTTATTCTAATTTTGTGTTTTGAATTTAGAAAAATAGATTTCATATTTGGAATTAGAAGTTTCAAATTGTGGAAATAGGTAACTTTGATTTTGGGACATTATGAATATTTACTTGAGTAAAAAAAAATTTACCATGGTTAAAGGGTAAATCTGGTAAAAAATGGTAAACAAATATTATTATAGTAATATAAAATTACCCTAACATGTGTCCTAATCCTATTTGTTGATAAATATCCGACCATGGTCATCTTTGTGAAGATTTTGGGACCCCCATGGAGCCACATGATAATGATAATGACACTGTATTTTAATTAACTTAAAGTAAATAAAAAATGAAAAAAAACAAATATCTTTTAGTAAATAATTTTTTACATGGGGATATATAAGATATATCTTTGAATATAAATATGAATTTTAAATATAAAATTTTTTCCTACATCATGGTATTTGTTTATAATTTTTATACATCATATAAATAAAATTATTTATGACACAATAATGAGGAAGTGTTTAACTACTTAATAAATCATTTATATAAATAATATTATAAAGATTATAATAATATCCAAAACCTATCCAATTCTTTTTTTATTATTTCATTTAGACCATGAGTAATCTTATCTTCTACTTTAATAAGTTTTGGACCTTTAGAAACCGAAAATTATTATATAATAATATAATATTTTAATACTTTCCTAAAGAGCCCCTCCTCCCTCTTATAAAAAGCCCTAAACTCTAACCCATTACTCACACCTCTCATGCCCCTTGGCTCATCTAATACCATCCAAAATAATCTCTCACAATCCCTATATTCCACCTAGAAGCCTTAACATAGGCATAAGGCAGTTCAAGAAGTTCTCTTGGTTCAAACCAAAGAGAGTTACCCGAATTAAACGTAAAGGTTTTTCTTAAGTTCTTTTGTTTTATTTTAATTCTCCAACCCTATAAACTCTTTTTATAATTTTAATTTATAACAACATTAGTTTCCTAAATATACTAAGATGTATTTATGAGAAGGATTATAACTACACTTACATGTACCTCCATCTATTGGGTAAAGAACATATTATTTTTGTGGATGGAAAACTAATGCCTCATGAAATGATGATAGTTTAATTATCTCTTACGACCTATAATAGAGGCCATTATGATGGAACTTTTTTTAGAACAATGTGACCCATGGATTGGAAAAAACCAAATCCATGGACTGAGAAAATTTTATTAAAAAAGAAAACACACACAATCCCAATGTCAAGGATTACAAGACACAAAGTGCCCAAATAGAGAACCAGCTTCCTGAAATTTCAGTCAAATTCAAGATCAGCATATAAGAAAACTAACCAACTTGGGTCATCTGGACATTAACTTTCCACCATCCGACCATCCAGTCTTTAATGATCATGATATCAAAGACAAAGCCTTCAAATATCAATTATTTCTTCGAACTCTTCCATGAGGATCTCCCCCCCCCCCTCTTAGATGTCGCCCTCGGGTCCACACTGTGGAATTATCTCTTGCCTTTTTCAATGAAGCATAAGCAGCAAATGTCAAACTGGATCCCTCCTGTTTATACTCATCATTGACAACATCCCTTTCATCGACAGGAGAACAAGAGGCATCGAGAGTATATACATTCTTTTGGGTGGTAAACATCACATCCTGTTGTATCTTTCCAGGTGAACTAGAATCTGAATTTACCAAATTAGTATGCAGAGTGTAATCATGTTATTTGGAAACATTAACCTTCTTTATCTTACTGTCATAAGTGTCAACACCCTTTGTATCAGAAATGCTGCAAAAAAAATCCAGCATTAGCGCACAAAGATCCTGCTACATCAGAAATAACAGCAGAATCCTGTAAATTCGAAGCCATAGCAGCACCCTCAAAAAGATGAAACAACTCCACCTAGGATGAATCAAACCAACAAACTAAATCACCCAAAACCATGATGTCGAGCCCATTCATAGTCAGGTTCAGCTCCATGTAAACTCAGTATCTTTGAATCCGTTGATGTCCAAGCCGTTACCATTAAGTGACAAGAACCAACAATGAGAAAAAATTTCCTGGTGAATTATTTTCCAGATTCTGCACATTCTACAAGATATGTTTTAGTCATTATGGGGATATGTTTTGAAATACATACCTTTAAAGCAGTATCTGTGATTTTTCCAGATGTAGGGGGTCTCCCTAATTTCCTTTTCGATCTTTGTGGACCTCTGGTTCCTTGAAGCAGGTCATCAATGTTTACAGCTTCAGGTATCCCACGTGTACTGGACACACTCAGTGTGTCCAGATTTCTGTGAATAGTGGAAGAAATACTTGCAGGATTTGTAACATTACTTTTGGAATCAGAATCATATGAAGCAGTTTTACCAGAACATGAAGTAATCAGAGTGTTCTAAATGTCTTGATCCTCAGGAAAATGCTAGAATCGACCCCTGGAACAGGAGTAGAATCGTTGAATATGCAGGTCTGTCCAGATTTGATAGCAGCAGGAAGATCATGTTTAGAGACATTTTCATTCGAATAATTTTTAAGATTTAAACCTACTACTTCAGAAGATGAATCATTTCAGATAGAATTCAATAAAGTATCATCCTCCTTATCATCCTGTAAGGATTCCACAAGATCAAGGATATCATTGTAAAAATCCTGAAATAACTGATTCTCCTCATCTTCATTCTGTGTGACTGTAACCAGATTACAAACATCATAATAAATTTCAGTAAATAATTCATAATTCTCCTTACAAACGCATTCAGTAATTGGGTTACCAGATTGGATAACCTTGGATGTTGGATCCAGAATATGCTCTTCCTCCTCTTCTATATCTGCCCATGACACTTTTAGATATGAGGAAGGAGCAAAGTGAATGGATGTGGGAACTTTTATAGTAGAAGGAGCACTTTGCATTTGGATAGGGAGGACCACTGAGTTTTTTAGAATTCCTTTTTTCTCAATAAAGACAGATTTGTTCTTTTTGATCCTGTTAACTTTAGTCCTTCTAAAGCTCTAGGTGAAGCTTTAGAATTTCTTTGAATCATCCTACAGTTAGAAACAGTATGCCCCACGATTTTGCAAACATCACAAAAATATGGAACATTCTCATATTCCAATCTAATATCTGACTTGAATCCATTAGAATTAAATAGAATGCAATTAGGTCTTTTGATTTCCAAATTGATTTCCACAAGGATTCTAGCAAAGAAACCAATTTCGCCATCCAGGGTACACTGGTCCGACCTAATTGGAGTGTCGAGACATGAAGAAAAATCATTTAGAATTCTAGGATGCCGATACCCCCAGTTTAATTCATGAAACCTTACCCAAATTTGAGCATTCGATTGCTTGAAAGTGAAAGGATTAAAATTGACATCCCATTCAGATAATCTCAGGACTCCAGGTTTGAGTTGAAGATTGCCCAAATTCCAAACCGAATTCAACGAATCAATGGAGTTGAATATGATGTGAAAATACCATTGACCAATTGAGATGAATTTCCAATCCCTCATACCCCAATAGTGTGAAATTGTATTTTTGAGATCAGCATAAGACCAAGGTTTATCCCCTTTTGAGTAAATCATACGACCAAGTATGGAGAACATACATAAATCAAGCCTTTTTTGTAATGCATCCAGATCAGCAACCACTGAAAACCCACCATTCTCTAACCTGGTGATGTTTGAGGATTTAGATGAATCCTCCTTTGTAGTATTTAAAGAGACAGAAAGAGCCTCTGCAAAAGACAGACTCTTTCTTCGTAAATTCGATGAATCTTGAGAGCTCGAGGGCTTGAAATCTTCCTTCAAGACATGAAAATTATCCTCGAAGGCTGCTTCCCACTCTGGGTTGAATGATTCCATAGAGAAACTTAATTGAGTAGAAAAAAATCTCCAAATCACCATTTTTGCGAATGGGAGTCATGGATTTCTTGCTCCTGCACCGTTTCTTGCTCCTATTCAGTTTCGCCATCCTTCTCACCACCATTATGATGGAACTATTTTTATATATGATATATATTATGTTTATGTTTTCTTTATGCTTCTGAATTTTTAATTTATAGCATTCATTTATGGTTTCCATTATGAGTAAATTCCATAATTTCATTTGAGGAAGTGTGGACTATCGCCCCTCAAAGTGATATGACTCGTCCATACCATACATGGGACGTATAAATGATGGAGAAATTTAAATTATATATGATATTATACTGGAATTATAATATACCTTTGAACCATAATTTTTTAATTCCATTAAATATGAAATAGAAATGAAAGTATCGTTCTTGCGTACGTACGGCTAATCGTTTCCATGAACGGTGCATTTCATTTCTTATCTACAAATGTTATGTACTATTATAAATACATACATATACTGGATATTTATGATATATATGATATCTACATCATGAATATAATCTTGGAGATAATATATATTTTACCCCATGAATAACTTGTAATTATAAGAAGTTCATTTTTTTTTCAAGTACCAAAAATCGAAAAAATGACTATTATTAACTTAAATGATTACATAATGTTATAAAAAAGTAATAAGTGATTTAAAAAGGAATGATAAACTACAAATGAAGGTTCTTAAGCAAGTAGAAATTAAGTTTAATTTATTATTTAGGATATTAAAGAACAAATGGGTCAAATCAGACACGAGGTAAGGGATTTCATCCCAATCTCTTTTAATTGAGGCATATTTTGTTTTAATACATGAATTTCTTTATACATTGTATAAACACCTTTGAATTTTCATTTCATTCAAATGGAATCTTTTTCTATGAAGAGTTTTACTAAAAGATAAAAAATGATTGTTTCTTTTAACGTAAGCGATGACAACGACCTTTTAGTCGTCGCAATTATTATTTGAAATTTGGCTTCCTTAACAAGCCATATTATTTTTAAAAAGGGAAAATAAATACTATATACAATTTTATGTATTTTTTTATTGAAAATGGTTTTGATAATTCATTTGTTATATCAATATATTTATGTGATATATTGTGATTGAAATGGGGAAATTTTTTCTTTCCGTTATATTTGTTGTATGTGTTAGGATTTTATAATGGTAATTTGACATTTGGCGGGTGGTTATGTGATAAACCAAATGACGGGTGGTTCCATGATAAACCAGGTTGGGTGGTTACTTTATAATCTCCAATGCATTGGGTATGGAAGTCGGCCTTATGGCTATTCCATTTTGTGATATTTGTGGAAGTCGACCGTATGGTTATTCCATTAATGTATGTTTATGTCCCAAGTTACCTTTATATGTTATGTGTTGTTTATATGGGTTTTATGGTAATCTATTGGTTACAAAAGTGTAAGAAATGATCCTTTATTAATGGAAGAGTTTTTACTACATCATAAAGGTGAAAAGTATTACTTATGAAAATGTATTCATGGTTTACATATTGTTTAAAAAAACTAACAATTTTCCTTTTTGTGTATCCCTTACTGAGCTTTTTATGCTCATCCCATTATTTTTAAATGTTTTTCACATGACCTAAATTGGAATAGGGTCAAGGATGGGATCAAGGAAAAGACATGTTGTCAAAAACATTGAACTAGACCTGAATCTTTTTTTCAAGAATTTTTATTTTCTGAAAAATATGAGAGCTGAGTTGAAGAGTGTACTTCGTAACTTATGGGATGTAATTAAACAGTTATGACCTAATTCAATAAAACTCTAATCCTGAAAATATCCTCAATGTGTATTATTCATTTAATTCAAGATTATGTATTGTATTAAGGATGGGTCCGTATAACTTAACTTAGTATCCTTTATTCGTAATGGAATTTCCAATCCTAGGTTTATAATAGAACCACCAATCACTCCTACATAAATATCTGCACCACTTTAAAACAATCGTCATATCATAAATAACCCATGGAAATAAAATGGGTTTCATGACATTTCCAATCATTATATAATATAGATCCCTAAGAAAGAAAATTTGTTTCATCAAATTTTTGAATGGTATCACATAAAACGAATTAAAGGAATATAACAATTGATACCAATGATTTATCACCCAAAAATAAAACCTAATCTACTAAATATACTAATCATAAGTTTTCCTCCTGCCATGTGTCAATCTCACCTTCTTCCACATCAGTTTTTACATACGTGTCCCCCCTCCAATTAACCATGTCTCCCCACCGTGCAGTATCTAAGCATTTATCTACCTCCATCTCCCGCTGAGGTTTTTGTAGATCGTGATCTAACCAACCCTCAAACCCCTGCTTCTGTCATCCTCCCACTCTCTGTCAACCCGTAGTCCGCCAACATCCTCACGATTATACTCCTCTCCTCTGTGGGTGCCTACTCGTGATAACTCTCATCTCCTAAATTGGTTCTCGCGCCTCTTAAATCCCGTTCAACTTTGACTAGGTACCCTTCTGTCAATTCAGTCACTACCCCTCCCACAAAACATTGACTGTTACCTCCCACCATCTTAGGGTTCCCGCTGCGAGATCTTTCACTACTCCTAGAGTCCCTACCCCTATGTTTACCAGCAAGGTCGGGTTATCAGGGAATGATGATTCAAGCGTTCTCGGATCTAACATATCCTTTACCTACGAACCCCTTCACCAAAACCCCTCTATCATCGCAATTGGGTTCTTACGAAAAAACTATTTCTCCATATTTCCATTCGTTAACTGCAAAATCCTTGACAACCTTCTCCTCCTCCATCTACCTATTCCCAGGCTCTCCAATCAGTACTCTTCAATATCGTGACTTCCATTGGATTGTACTTTGGTTCCCCTACTGTATACCATTACATTTTCTACTACGCCAACCACCGTTGTGGACAATGCCACCAAATTCTTTGAGAACCTCTTACCATTAGAGATACCTGATTCAGAGACAGTACACATTGAGACCTCCAAAGCAGGTATGTATTCCTTATGTGGTTGAATTATTCTCCATAATGTCCTCCATGGTTTAATTACAGTTAAATACGAATATACAACATTGATTTCATTTTTCATTTTGTGTTTTTTTGGTTGTGCAACTTTGTGTTCGGGGAAATGTTTAAAAATAATGTATGAATGGAGATTTGAATGAGTTTGGTGTCATGACTGAATGGCGTTATTTTTAGCTAGGCAGCAGGTATGGGCTTCCAAATGTCATTTATTTCTTGAAGGTATGTTTCAAAAACACTGTAGTTGTTTTCCCCATTTCACATACATGTTCTATAGGGTGTTTCGGGTGATTCTTAGGTGGATGTAGACTTCATCTTATTTTCAAGATCCCGTTTGAAATTGAAAAAATCCATGAATTTTTTCTCAGTTTTGTTTTTTAGTTATATTCATTGTACATGGTTCATTGTTTGGATAAAAGGAATTTGAGGAGGTTTTTCCATTTGAGACATAAAATACGAAGGTACAACTCAAAGCATAATCTATATATTAAAATTTTAAATATGGAACTCGAGGTTCATTCTTTCAGAATTTTTGCTTGATTCATCTTAAATTATTCTCATATGGATTCAAAAAAAATTATCTAATACATATTTTTTTTATGTACAAGGAAGAGTTGGTGTTGCTAATATTGTAGGGTTCACTAGTTCTGAAATGATATCTGCAAAACCAGATGGTAACAACAACACCAAATTCTGCTTACATGACAAATGAATCCTTATTACCATTAATGGCATTCATTTTGTTTATAATTTAAGGAAAAAATGAAAAAAAATTAAGGACATTTTATATATTGTGGAAATTAATTTGATCATTTCAATGCCCTAAAGTATGAGGTTCATGTTGGGAAACTGAGCTTTAGAGGTAAATAATTATTAGAGGTAATGATTTTTATACAACCTTGATTTATTATTCATTTTGCTTATTTTTGTCTATGAAACTATGTGTTCATTGACATTTTTAAATCTTGTGTATGAATGGAGCTTTGAATCTATTTGGTGTCATGAATGAATGATTTTATTGGCAGCCAGGTTGCAGGTATGGACTTCCAAGGATCTTTTCTTGCATGAAGGTATGTTTCACCAAATCTATAGTTGTTTCCCCACTTCCACATTCATGTACTATAGGTTGTTTTGTGTGCTTCTTAGGTTGATGTAGTTGTCATACTATTTTCACGATCCAGTCTGACCTTGAAATAATCCAAGAATTTTTTATCCTTTTTTTTGTTTTTTAGTGACGTGCATTGTACATGGTCTATTCGCTGGATAAAAAGAATTTAAGGGCACTTTTAGTTTGTTCATTTTTAATATGTTTTATTCCACTAAATATGTGTTTTTATACCCATCATGAATATTGTATTTACTGTTAGTATGTTCAATGTTAATATGTTTTATTCACTGTTTGTTTTTTCAACATTGATATGTTGTATTCATTATTAGTTTTTTCATTGTGTTCACTCTATTTTTTTCGTGGTTTGATCTATTCTATGGAATGACAAGTCTCTAAGGACTGATTAAAAATAAATAATGTTATATGAATATTGAGATTTAGTTTTATTGATCTCAATAATTTGTACGATTGTTAGAGAATGATGGAACTGCTGAAATATTTCCATCGAATTGCACTAATAAGAGCTGTGACTGAGGTAAATCCTACACCAATCAGATCCCAAAATGAAGACGTAAACCCTAAAATGTTCGGAGGCCAAAATATTTATCTGTACTATTATTATGATGTTGTATATTCCATTAGTGGCCATATGTTTCTCCATTATTTTGGAGGAAATTGTACTCTTACCTTCTAAGTTGTTGTAATCATGATGTTGCAGAGTGTAGAACATATGACATGGTATGTAGTGCTATAAAAGAGGGATTTTTTCTTTCTAAATACATGGTTCATGGTAAATATATTTAAGATGACATCGAGGCCCCATGGTTCTCCACTTCTTTGTATTAGGCTTGGAGTTGATTGCACTGGACATCCTTTATAAAATGCCTCAGTGAACTCAGGTTGTGATCCCAGTTTTTTTCTTTGATGATATGTTTCCATTCTCTGTTTTCATGTTGTGAACATTTAATATTTCCAATACACTATATACGTGTTTACAGTTATTAGGTTATGTTCACTATTTGTTCTTGGTTGGAATGTTTTGTTCACTGTTATTATGTAGTGCACCTTTTAAAATTATTCTCAACTGCTGAAATTATTTCTTCTTTTCTGTCCAGGTAACCAATGGATCCCTTTAGTGATTGGCAAAAAATAGGTGAGAAAAATTTCATATGTTGTGTCTGTTATGGGTATACTATAGGAGAAATTTCATTATTCACCATATTTCAAGAAAGAAAATTGAAACATTCTCAATTTCTGTTGTGATTACTAAGATTTTCCTCTACTCATTCATATTGAAATATTATCTAAGTAGACAGTTGGAGGTCAATGGAGTTTTTTTCATCCTACCATCTGGTATGCCAATGCCAATTTTTTATGTAATGAAGAAACCTACATTCTATATTTAAGCTTAATTTGACAGTACATACTGAAGAAAAGTGGTGGAAAAAACATTTTTTTATTAGGTTAGTAATCATGCCAAAGATGGTTGTTCCAGTTTGGTGACCATAAAATGGTCCTTTTATGTGCACAAGCCTCCTCTGTGATAGTTTTTCATTTGATATATGATAAATTTTATGAATGTTATTAGTCTAGTATTCAGAAAATTATTAATTTCTTTTTTGGGTTCAGTTGGGAATAGCTGAAATAGAATCAAATGAAACTGAATAAGTATTCTTATCATGGAACATTATTTGAAATTGATACCATTCAACATCGTGACTTATTTCAAGAATGAATTCTAATTGTTGGTAACTACAAGTTCAACTTTTTAATTGATATTATTACTATATATTCATCTTTCTAATTCTAATTGTATCTACAGAATGTTGCTGATGGAGGGTTTTCAAGCTCACAAATTATTGCAAGAACACTTTTTTTTACCATCATAGGACCAATTTGGATTTCATTGAATTTTTCTATTTCATATTTTGAAATAACACAATCTACAATTTTGTAATTTTTTTTACTTTTGTGTTATATGAACATGAAAGTGCAGGATATTTAGGAGTCAGCAGCAACACTGACTTGATGTTTAGGAGTCAGCTGCAACACTGACAGATGATTTGTTATAAAACAGTTGTCATCCAATCATGTATTAATATTTATATCATCATTGTATTATTTTCATTACAAAGTTTTAGAAGGCATTACTGGTTTTTTTAGTTTCATTTACATTGATTGTATCATTAAAAAACTGTATTTCTTCTACTCAGTCATGATCCTTCTCCCGATTTCACCTCACCTCACCATCATGTACCTATTTATAGTCTTCATTTCCTTCCAATTATCTCCAAATCACGAGTTAGTTCAGATCCACTGAACGACCATTTGCGCTTTCCTACTATAAGGCTCCTATGAATCGTTCCTATATTATTCAATCGCTTTAAATCCTCTTCTGTTAACTAGCATTCCATCCCTTCGAACCACCTCCTGATTAGAATTTTAGTCTTCTATTCCAGGTATTCTTCGATTTGAAATTTCATTTTCTAGTTGGTTATTCCCTCCCATATAATCTTCGCACGTAAGTTATGAGATTACCTACCTATTCATGAACCTAAATCCTTCCTTCTGCTTTACTGATTTCATCTCACATCTATAATACTTAGGGTTAAAATTTTGTTGTTTTTCGTTTCATGTTATGTTTGAAAATATTAACAAATTTTGTTTTATGATTTTATATGTATGAGATTAATTACCTATTTAAATTTAATTTCTTTTGGGTTTGGGTTTTGCACCCATAAGTTCTTCAATTGATTTTAATTAATTCTTAAGTAAGTGTGAGTTCATCTGTAGGTTGTAGAGATTGATAAAATTATCTTCATATATTCATTTAAAATTAATAAGTTTGTGCTTACAATCATTTTCAAGTTGCACAACTGTGGATGTTTTATATTATTTCAATTATTTAATGTGAATGGATGCAATGGAAGGTATAGAATTGAAAATCATGGGTATAGTAATGATGGGGGAAATTCGTACTCAAGTTTTGTCCAATTGAACTTCTAGAATGAAACTGAAATCATGTATGTTATTCAATTTTCTATGATTATGATATCTCAAAAGGCCAAACATTAAATGATTAAAAAATATTATGTAATTTATAATATGTTCAATTCATTAGTCTTTATCTTGTAAAGTTCGTGTAATATTGAAATTTAAAACATCCGGGCCCTCCGCTCCACCTAGGGTTCCCGTGCCATCGACCGTGAAACGACAAACCATTTCATGGATTTCAGATCCTTTGATGACATTACTATCAGGAGATATCCACAATGGATTTCTCATGGAGCATCTATGGCTTTGAGGATCTAGGTTTGGAAGAACTGACTACGAGGTATCACCACAATTACTTTCTCGACAGAAGACATTCAGTCTCTTTCCGCTGATCTCCGATATGAGGTTCTTTGTATATTTATCAAGCGTAGACCCTCTCTTTATTTTCTAAAAATAACCCTGAAATATATGTGATTAACCTCCTTTATGTCCATCGTTTTTTATTTTCATTTGCACACTATTAACTAAGACAATCATACTATAAATTTCCTACTCTAATAATCAAACTAATTGATATCCGTATGCGTGAGAATTTTTTATTAAATCGTCTCCTTACCAAGTTTTATATTGATTTCCTCTGTTGGTTTAATGTTAACACTACTAAAATGATCAGGGTATTGTACATTTCAAGGTTATTATGGATTGGTGAATTTGTTGTTTCCCTATTTAAATATTTTGAGATTTGAAGGCTATTATATGTGGTCTCAAGAAGTAATTATTCGTCTATTTGGTATCAGGTATGAAAAAACAACTTCTCTTCATAATTATTTTTTATAATTTTAACTGTTTCGATTAGAAACACTAATCACATTTCATTCCATTGATATTCTATGAGATCACATCATATAATAATTGTTTCAGGTGGTTTTATTGTGTAATTTTTTTATGGTCATTTAATAATTTTATTTGTTTCTTCAGAATGCAGGTATCGAAATTCCATATTTCCATGCTTGAAATTTATGAAAAAATGGAGGTCATATAAATTATTCTATTTTTTGAAATTCTAAATTTTTTTAACATTTATTTGTTTAAACTAAAACTATATGAGGAGTTTCGAGTAGTGATTATTTTTCTATATGGTTTAAGGTATAAAAAAATAATTTATTTTTTTAAACGACAACTACATTTTTTATCATTTATTTTTATAGATATAAAATGAAGTATGAAATTAAATTATCTGTTTTTTTATTTTATTTCATGTGTTTTTTATAAAACATGTTCTCTAAATATTCCCACCTTCTTGAATCTTTTGTTTATGGTTGATACTATTTATAGATATCAAATTTGTACTATTTCAGTTTGTTTAGTTGATATACCAAACATGCATTCTATATTGATTTTATTGTTTCAAACTGAAAATTCATTTAAATTTTTTATTAGTTAATTTTTTTAATGATGTTTTTTGCATCTGTTTTTCTGGATTTTCAACTGAAGATTCCATTTAATTTTTTTACTAATAGTCAAATTGTTATGTTTTTTTCTTAAGGAAGTTATTTACATTTCTCTTACTTTGATTTTTTATTTTCTGTAATAGATTTATATGTTGATCTGTGAGAGAATATTTTTTCTATTTCAGGTTTCTATATAATGAATATTCAGTTTTTCATTCATATATGAAGATATCATTTTCTTTTTTCAAATATCTATAATATTGTGTTTTTTATGGTGTTAATGAATTCTTTCATAACAATATCTCTATTATGTATGTTTTTATTTTGGATTAGATATATGTTTTTGTAATCAACAAATCATTCATTTGAGTTATTGAAAAAAAAAATTATCTTTTGTTGTTGAGGCACAAAGTATATGTTAAGGTAGCTTTGGACCAACCAGTTTGCAACATGGTTGGAAATGATTCCAGTAGGTCCAATTATGAGGATGTTAATGGGTGCATATGCAGCCATATCACAACACACATGGTATCCATATTAATCCCTTTGAATTGTTCATTTCCAGAATTTGAATTATCTATTTCAATCATTTTTGTTCTTTTTTCCATAATGAGTTTTAGGAATATAATTCTAACTTGCTCCCAGAAGTTGAACCTGTCATGGATATTTTATACTTTTCTTTGAAAAATATCTTCACTAGAAACATGGGCATAAAATCTACTCACCATTTATGTATTAAATCTGCTGTTACAGCTTTTATGTCTTGAAAATTTCTTTCAACTAACAATTTAATTCTATAATAATACAATGTAATCAGATACTGTGATGTTTTTTGAGTATAGTATCCATATAACTAATATTGAAACATCTTATTGTTATGAAGAGAGTTCCCAGGTAATATTAAACAGGATCTGTTGATATTGGATAAGAATGTTTGGTTTATTCTTCGGTTACATGGAAGGATTTTAAGGCACTAGATAAGGCATCCAGTTCATTCTTCGATCTCCTTAAATTAAACAATAAATACCCTCAGGTTCTATGTAAGTCTATGTAACTGTAATCACTGCATCTACATTTCAGGTACTACAATAATAGACAATGTAATAATATATGGATCTTATTGACAGTACCAACAGGTATAGAAAGGTATAGACAGTGTAAACAGTTATAGACAGTGCAAACAGTAAATAATAGGGAACCTTAGTGAGTGTTCCAGGAATGCGTAATCATGAATGCACTAATTCATTTTTATTTTCCTTATTCTTACCCCCAGGAACCAGCTGAAGAAGTGCATACATGTATGTATCTTATCATCTTTAGATTTAATTTGTTAACACAACATGTATTTCAACGTTGTGACCATATGTTTTTCCTGTTTACTACCCACATTTTTTTCACTTTCCAGGATAGCACTTCAAATTCATCCATTGAAATATATTATTGAAATAGAAACAGTTATTGTTTTCATGTATGATTTACTAATGGGGTTCTTGGCTAGGTTTATTTTGTATCAAATCACAATTAAATCCAATATTGTTGTTCACATGTATCTAATAGGGCACATTTATTTGATACGCCATCATTTTTAGATCGAAATCTTGTTATTATAATTTTGATTGAATCCTTTTAAGTTAGAGTATAAGGAACTATTTGCGGATGATACTGTAATAAAACATTCCACGAGTTACCGTTTTGTAAAATGGGTGAGCAGAACATTTTCTATATATTTTTAAGGTAACTGCAATATTATAAATAATTATGTATGTTTCCAGTTAAACTAATTATCCCTAATTTTATTAATAATTATTTTGGACTAAAATAGATTTGACTACTTTTTATTTCAGATATCTGTTTACTGGAAGAAGAGGGTCAAGAACAGCCTCAATCCAAGGTAATGGGACAATTTCAAATTTCAAATTTTGATTTTATTCTCCTTTATTTATTGATATTTCTTTCCATTTAACTACATTTTCCCTCATTTCCTACTTTGTGTTGCCTTATTTTACCCATCTGTGAATTTATGTTCCCATTAATGAAAAACTACAAGTTTACTTGCAGTGCGGGTTCTTGTGTTTACATTGCAGTGTGGTTTCTTCTGTGGAAATAAGAGTCTAGAGAAATTCCATCCCATAGTAGGAGCCTACTACATCATAAAATCATGAAGGGGGGATCACACTGGAAATACGTGAGGTGTTGGTGAAGTTCATCTTCACTGTTGGATCCTTTCGTGGTATCATGATGAAGCAAGACATCCCTTTCTCTCTCCATTGTCACCCATCATCCGTTTTATGGATTTGAGATTAAGAAATAGATTTTGTTGGTGCTAGCTTCTATATTATGTTGGATCCTACCAGAGTATTAACAAACCACAATTTTTTTTCTGTTTATCTTTTTTTAGTAAGATAATTTCTGTGTTAGTTATTTTTTTATTGGGGCTTCACTTTACTGAGTTACACTACACTAATTTATATTGTAGTAGGGGATATTTTTTTAGTGTATTGGATAATATCACCGTGTGAATGCACTATGAGTTCTAGTAATAGAAAATAAATGGTTAATATGAAAAAATACCTTAATCAGGGATTGTTCTTTAAGATATAGTGAAGAAAATGGGACACAAACTTTTAGAATAATTTTTTAAAAATGTTTTGTAACATTTTGTATAAAGATTTTTCTAAAATACTTTAGTTATTTTATTCCTAATTTTTTCAAATAAATGTATTTTATATATTAATTTTGAAATATAGTATTTCATTTTCAATTAAATTTGGGATGGATGATTAAATAATGTGGAAATAAAATACCCTTTGGTATCAGAATACCATTATTAGAACTCACATTATTAAGAAGGATCATAAAACCACATTACATGTTAAAAGATGAAAATTCATAATCAAGGGTCATTGAATGGTAGAAAATGTTTATTTTAAAAAAGGAAACCATTTGGTGGAAAGAGAAAACATTGACATAGATGGAAAATACTCATTATGAATGTTTAGAATTAATCTTAAAAATGTTACAATTTTATGAAGGAAATATTATCAACAAAAAAAATTAATATAAAAAAATACACTCCCTAAAAAATAAGGAGTAAATTTATTATAAAAACATTAATATTGTATATAAGAACAACCTTTCAAGATAAATTATCATTAAGAATAATTTTAACTCCATGGAAGCTAATTTAGTTAACAAACCCCCTACCATGAATTCCTCCTTATTTGATTTTTGTAAAAACCACCAATGAATAGAACATAAAACTATAAATAACTTATTTTACACGTATATAAAAAACTGTTACCTATTACACACATAATTTATAATCATCTATTATAAATATATTATTCATTTATAGTTTATTTTCATCATCAAGTGTTGGAGATTTTGATTTCTTTTTCCTACAAGGTAACTCAGTGATGGGGTTAATTCCTTCGAACTAGGTTAAAACTTATCACTACCGTATTATTATTGATTGAATAAATATTTTTTACTTATTTATTAACTCTAATTTTCATTATGTGAATTCCATGGATGCAATTGTGTGAAAATGAAATTGATGATGAAATACTTTCGGGGAGCATAAGGATTCAAAGGGGATATTTAAATAAACATAATAATAATTAAAAAACCATTTAGAATTCATTGAAATTTAAAATATTTAATTGTTAAATGATATTATCATTATGTAATATTATTTAACCCTTCCAGATGTAAACATTATAACTACATTTGTTTATGGGGTATTGCCGACCCAAATGGGAGCATTTTATAATGATTTAATGAGTGTGAAATTGTTTTTATACGTGGTAATATAATATCTAAAAAATATTTATCACTTCATAAATTTTATATATATTAATTATAATAATTATAAAAACCAACCATGAAGGGTGGTGATGAAAAATGAAATTCATCATTCATGGTGGAGGTAACATGCATGCACTCAATATTAACATTTTCAATTCTCAACGGATGGGATTGAATAAATGTAGATGGTATATTATCATTAAATAATCATAATTATGACATATAAACAAATTAACATATAAAATTTATTCTTATTTATGTCCATGAGAGGTGGGGATTAAAGACCGACCACATCACTTCGTGGAGGTGGTAGTCTCCACATAAGTACAATCTATGTTATTTTGTATTTCTTGGTGCATGGAAAAAATTTAATACTTATTCATAAATTAATATATTAATATTAATATATATTAATAATAATAATTTCATTAAATAAGGGTCTATATAAAATTTTGGAATAGTAAAATTAAGAAGAAAATGCTAAGGTGTAAGAAAAACTCATATTAAGAACTTGACATTTCTCAATGAAGTATCATTGGAATTAGATGCATCATGAAAATTAACTGTGATCTGAGGATTATTAAAATGAGATTTTATTATAGGAGGGAAAAATTATATAGTTTTAGTAGTAAATTAAAAGTAATTGGTTTATCATGATGTCCTATAATTGATCTCCTTTATAAATAAAGAGAAGAGTATTTTTTTCAAGTAACTATTAAATGTCAAAAATAATATGCCTCTACTCAAGGGTATAAGGCCAAAAAAATTTAATATAATTAAGGGAGTTGGTTTGAATGAAAAACCTCTCATCCAAACCTTATATTTCATGTTTTTGAAATGTTTCTGGTATTTTAGATTTAGAAAAACTCCTTTACTGTTTTTAATTTTATCAGAATATCTAATGTTTCCATCATAGAATATTAATTTAAATTTACAAAATTAAATTTGAAATTATTGAATAACTTTATAATAATAATTTAGTATTTATAAATTATTGTACAACTTATAATCTATAAAATTTATAAAATTTAATTTCATAATTCACTCACATGATGTGTAAAAATATTTTTAGGGAAAAATGTGTTTTTACGTTAAACATTATGTGTAAGTTAACATTATCATTTTTATTAATTTCCATGAAATATATTGGTTTAATATAAAAAATAATTTATTTTTCCTTTAAAATCAATTTGAAATGTTATTTTACCAAAAAAAATAATTTAAAAAATACCCAAAAAAACTTTTAAATTAGATTAAAATTTTAATTATGTCATAAAAATTAAACATTGGTTTTATAAATTTTTAATAATATTTACAATTTATAATATTACTCCTTGAGAAAATATTTTATTAATTTAATTTTTATAATAGATATCAAATTATTACCTTTAAAATGATAAATTCTTTAAATTTATAATGTTTTGAAAATTCCAATTTTCATTATTTACTTTAAAATAAAATATTTCATAAAAATATGAAAAAATAATACTGATATATATTGTTATGATTAATTTGAAAAAATGTTCATTTTATTAATTTTATGTCGTTAAATTCTTTACATTATCTTTAAAATGAAAATAAACATGAATAATTAAAACTTATTTTATTAAAATTAACTATTTTATCATTAATTCATATTAATTAACTACCCTCTAAAGGTAATAATTTTTAATTGACTAATATCTGAGTAATTTTTTTATAGTTTTTTTAATAATTCATATTCAATTTTTCATGGTTTGTTTATGTTAAGTGTTGTGTGTAACATAAGTTATCAAACAAAGTATTAATTTTAGAAGATCTAAAGTCACATTTCAATACACATATATCCCTTTTTGAGATAATTAAAAGGGAATGTGATGACCATACATGTTTTGAATATTATTGGATTTGATGAACCTCCACTCATGTGAAGCCTCAAGACTAGATATCTTATTCCCACATGTGATTCATCACAGCTAGATAAGTTATACCCTATCTTAGTCATATAGTAGGGTTGTGATTCTGATTTTATATGTTTACTCGGGGATTCTATATTTCTGAATGTGACTCGTTTTTAGGATGTGATTCCCAAGTATCATTGGTTATATTATAATTTGTATTCTTTCCCCATAAGTTTATAAATATTTTCATGGCATACATCCAATGTATTTGTGATCATATTATCAATTAAATGATATTCCCTTTTTAAGGGATATTACAAAGGGTTGTACTACCCTTGTTTTAGTTATTATATTATGATTCGATATTATTACCATTAACAATTACTTTGGTGGGTTTAATAATTGAATATTACGTTATATGTTCATAGACACCCTGATACTGGCCAAAACATGTATTTCACTCCTTGGTGGTGGTGTCTCACTAAATGTTATCATATATGCATTTTAATTTCCATTTCTTATAGACATTACATGATAATATCACATTGTACTAGTCCTTACATATATTAATATTTTAGGGACACCATTGTTAGCGGCTTACTGATTTGTACTCATCCTACCTAGGTGTTTTGGGTTCCTGAGAAAACTTCATGGTCATAGGAGTAGATAATGGAAAAACATATACTTGAAGGTTGATCTGGTGTTGGGTATGAGATAGAAGTTAGGGACCAAACATTACCTCAAGAGTATTTCTATTTATTCTGACCCTATGTTTACTTTTGGGTTATCTATGTATAATCTTCCTTTGTGGAATATTGTTTATACCTATATAACTAATGGAATTTTCATACCTTCGGGTTTTTATTATATTGGTGTCATTTCTATTATATATAGAATTTCGCTGTGATATAATTCCTTTAACCTAATTTTTATATGTGAATTAACTTATTTATTGTACTATTATTTATTGAAATATAAACCCAAAAGGTTATAGTCTCCCAAAATTTTATATATTCCCTCACTATTGTTCAGTATCCTCTAATGTACATGGAAGCATCCATGAAGTATATTCCAGCTACTTTGGTTACATTTCTAGTGAATCAGATCTTGTAAAACATAAGTGGTAACAATAATTATACCAATTTTCAATTATAAAGTAATTACACAACAAATGGTGTACCCATGTCAATACCTTGAGAATAATAATATGAAACTATACAAATTTAGGTATAATAAATTTACATAAAAAATCCCCCAAATATAATAATGTTTCATTATATTACTCAATCCAATTTAACAAATATCCCAAAATTAATTATCTTAAGTAACCTAACTGTATCCAAATTATGAGTAACCAACATCATTTAGACTCTACACACAAAGCTCATTTTTTATAGACATGATTTATCTATAATTCAATCAAATCATGAAGTAATTCCGAATTTTAATAAAAAATAATTAGATTAAAAGACATGGATGAATAATAAGGTTATAAGAGGGAGAAAATGACTTCTCCTGGAAAAAATATCAATCCCAATGCATACCAAATCAATTGGTAAAGAGATGTTAGGGAGAATGAATGTTAGTTATAACTCCCTATACATTTTATAGATGTAAGAAGCACACTTTTTTAGGGGATATTAAAAAATAATTAAATTACACCTTTTCATCTTCTTTTAAAAACTTTGTGTACTCTACCAAGGACCAAATATATCATCACATAGTGTCTAGTGGCCCACAAATAATAAATCCTCTTCTAGAAACTTCACCTAGTACCATGTATACTTTCACCTTGTATTTTTTTGCATCAATATTTTTCTATAAAACCAAAAGTTCACACAGGGTACTCAACCTAATCCTACTAAGTACCTAGTGGACACAATAGCCCATTTTAATTACCACCACTTCCTTATCTATAACATGAAACCTTCAACATCCTTAGAACTTCTCATAATTGTCTACATTATCCTCATTGCATAATTTCTCGACAAAAATTTTATTACAATTCAAAAAATTGATATTTTTCTAATCATTATTTCCACTAGAGTATGGTCCCTCTCTTGGATCACCAACCAGTAATTACATGGGTTTTCAAATCCCTGTCCATCCTCTCAATGAAATTATTATAAGACCACAAGCTCTATTCATATTTTTAAGGAAAAAAATATGTTTTCACATAATAATATTCTCACATTAGTTTTTATGATGAACTCAAAACATTATAAAATAAACTAGTCACCATTGATTGAAAATTCATATCAATCCCACGACTATTCCACTTACTTGTCCTCTTATGTTATGATTCCTCATCTAAACATGATTTCCCCAATAATTATCCACAAAAAAATATCATTGGTGACTGGGTTCCTACCTAGAGTCTGTCATATGAAACAATTCGTAATCTTATATAAATCCTGTAATATATTAATAATAAAAATGTAATAGAATATATATATACATTATTTTTTAAAATAAGGGGAAAATATTTAAACCACAATTTTAAACTGTCACCCATCTATAGACTAAAATTTATTATTATATGTTTACATCATCTTATTAACATATTAAAATGTAAAAAAAGTATCATTCTTATACAACAGGAGTATATATATATTATTATTATAAATTTATAAAAATATATTTCATAATAATGTGAATTAAATTGATAATGATATAATCCATTGACCAATGATGATAAACAAATGTATGAATCTTGACATTATTATTCACATAATTAATGGATCGAATGCACCACATATATCCATTAGAAAATGATCCCTTAAAAACTGAGGAAAATAAAAATATTTCATCATTTTCTCAGTAGTATAAACAAAAAAACATATGTATAAGACTAAAATAATAAATAAAAATTATATTTATGTATTTGATCAATGAAAAAAATCATATTGACACACATTAACAAAAATATAAAAACAACTTCCATCCAAGATGATAAAAACTAAGGGATTAACATCGTTCAAGAACAGTGTCCATAACAATCATCCCAGTCAGATCTAGAACTCTCTTATTTATGTTTAAACTACCATTACCACATAATTCAAATGAAGAATCATTTACCCTTTCCACAAGTACGATACGATTTTTCATAAATGAAACACATACTTAAAATCATCACTTCATAACTGAAAAATAGAAATGGACAAATATATTTTTTAGTACCATTCCTAAAAATAATTTAAAATTAAAATAATTTGAGTCACTAGTTAATGAATTTAATTTTGAAAATATTTATATGATTTAAATATGATCCACCTTACTATTCATAGTTACTGTTATATATAACATTATATCTGAAAATTTTATTTTTCAATAATTCTATCATCGTCAACCATAAACTAAAAAATATCATCAATTATGAATGTATCCTATAATGAAAGAAATGTATTGAATGTTGAATTTCAAATAATTTTATTTTGTAAAACCTCTTAAAACACTCCCATTTTTCAAAACTAACTATCATGATAATTTATATTTTTTATAATCCAAAAATCAATTATGTATCATATAAGAGAATAGTATTTTCAAAATAAATATTATGTGATTAAAATGCCACTATAAATTTTTTATTTGATTCATTTGAAACTCATACATTACATCAAGAATTTTTTATCTTGGACAAAAAACATTATGAGTTCTAAAATAATAATACATTAACATTTTAATTTATTTTTTGTAGGTAATGTAAATACATTATGTTATCCATCATGTTATATAAGTCTCTTTAAATTTCTTTTTGTTGAGATTAATTTAAAAATTAACATTGTTTAATAAATTTTTTCGACTTATCATCTTTGTACATATGAAAAAAAATAATTAACCAAATTATAACTATATAATTTGATTAATTTTTTTGAAATTATACTTATTTAACATATTCAAGTATTAGTTATTTTTAAGTATACTAAAACATGAAGGAACATTAATAATTATCATAAAAAATCTATCAGTTTTATATATTAATGTAATGAAATTTATTTTAATATCATCTAAAACTAAATCCTAAAATATGTTCTTGTTGTTCTTTGAAATCTCGTAGGCCAATTTTTCAGATTTGTTTTCTAACAAAATATTCTTCAAATATAAAATCTAAAAATAAAAAAAATCGTTTCATATTGTTTTGAAATTAATTTTTTCAGTTATTCTACTTGTAATATCCTTTCTTCATAGTTGATTATAATATTCGTATAGTATCTATGATATTCCATATTTTAAATCTAGAAATCTGTTTTACCACAAAAACTATGTTCATGTTGATTAAATACTGATAATGTTTTCTCTATATCGGCACCATAATTTCCTCAGTATTATAAATCCTTTTACTTTATATCCTTTATATAATTTAAAATAATGTGAGAAATTATTTGAAAACACCTCCTGTAAATATGCTTCAACAATTTTTCATTTAAGGGATGTGTTACATTGTATATTATTCTTTAACATATGTATAAATATCTCAAATGGTAATATACACAAATATTTTACACAATTTATCATAATGTATTCCAATAAATCAATAAAGGATTTTCAAAATATTTTATACGAATTATGAAATTCCACGAATAAGGATATTCTTACAACCTACCCATAGTATACATGTTTTGTTTTTATTTTGTATAGATTGAATAACATAAACATGATATTTTATCCATATCATCCTAAATTGATTAATTTATCATACCAATTTTGATAATAAGAAGCCATAATAATATTATCACATGAGAATCATGACTTTTTTAACTAATAATATGAATGTTGTTTTTCATAACATTCTAAATTATAAGTATATCCCTCTAAAAATTCTATACACATTAATATTCATTGAATGTTACAACCTTTCCTTAATGGTATATTCCATCTTACATGAATTTTCTAGAACTATGTAAAATATATTTTCACATAAATTAATTTTGATATATATTACTTCAAGCATGAAACATAATAATAAATCCTAAAAATAATCATAAATAAAAAATGGCAATTCGTTTGCCCAATTATGATCTATCATAGAAATAGATATTCCCAGGATGTTTAATTTTTTTTCCTAAAAAGTAGTTATTGATAACTTAATAAATTATAATTGAGTACCTAATATTTTTTGTTGTAAGAAATTTATTTCAACATTATAATTTGAAAATTTAATTGTATAACCCCATGTTTTAGGAAAGATTTTATTTCCTTAAAATATACATTTATCATACATAATTATATTTTTTTATACAATTTAATAATTTTAAAATTAATTTAAATTAAGTAATACAATATAAGTGTCAAATTAAAAAAAAATATTCACTCATAATAGAACATTATATCAAAAGTACCTGAAACCATGAATTTCTTACCAAAGATGATTAAATCACTTAAATTTTCATAAATTAAAATTTGAAAATAAATAGAATAAAAAATTATTTTTACAAAAAGGAAATATCGTGGATTATCTTTTCCATTTAGAGTCGCCATTAGTAGAATTGAACGTAAAATTATCAAAGAAACGTTATGAATGGAGAAATCATGCGCTATTATAAATAATGGAACTGTAAGAATGATAAGTGTTCTTTTTGAAGATAGAATGTGATTAATTTATAGGATGTAATATAGGTAATATATTAAATATATGATTATTATAATAGGATAAATAGATATTGGTTATAATAATAATAAAAAAGTATTTAGTTTGGAAATATTTGTATTTAGTTTATATACATAATTCATATTTATGTGAAATAAATATATCTTCCATTAAATAAATTTTAAAAATTAAATGAATAAATTAATTATTAAAAGATTCTAATTCCCACCTAAAACTAAATTTTGACGGATTGAAAATATTTCTAAGAATTACATTTTTTTGATAAATTTTTTACAATTAAGAAATTATATTAATGAAATTTATTCATAAAATTTATATAATAATTCATAAAATAAATTAACAAAAAATGTGGAATAATTAACTATAAATAATTCTAATTGAATAATTACATGCCCAAGAAGTATTTTTAATCATTTTTTTCAACTATTATATGTTTTTTAGAAGATAAATTTCTAATATTTGGTTTAATAAATGTAATGAAACTTATTATATATATATATAATCATAATAATAAACATTAATGAATTGATTATTAATTAGTTTTAAAGAAATAAAATATAATTTATTGTATAAAATCAATATTCAAATCAATTATTTTGATAGGCCAATATATTGTTAACTTATTAATTTAAATTAATCACTCGTGATGAATGATTCTAATGAGATGATTTTATAATATAAATAATAATAATAACTTACATTCACAAATTTATTTTTCTAAAGTGAATTTTATAAGAATAAATTCATTTTATACTTAAAATGATTTTTTTATAATTTTTTCCCCTTATTTTGAATATTATATTTAAATTATTTTTTATCACTTTCAAAAAACTAATTAAAAAAATGGTTTATTTAGAATCAGCATGTCCAAATTTGGTTACAAGGAAAATTAAATTTCGTAATATAAAAATAAGTTGTCAATGTAAAAGTTGAGTTACCATGGTAAATGGTAAAATGAGGCAAAAAAGGTTCCAATATGTAGTATAGATTTAAAATATCATCTGTCCTTTTTGAAAACAAAATTAATGGGGTGAATTAACCGTCTCTATTATCATCTACTTTTTATCTAATTTTCTTTTAATTTTCTTCCTTATACATTAAGGAATGAATATATTTATAAGTGCCACTCCAAACTCACCTATAAAAAGAACCATTTTCAAACGCACTCAAACAACACATTTCCATCAGTTCTCTCTTTAGTACATAAAAAAATATTATATCCTAACTCATTCATAGACACTTTTATCCTTTTTCAAATTAATTAAGCATAAATCCTTCATTATGATAGAAATATTTTCCATAAGGTGAGAATTCATCAAATAGGTCAATTAACATTCCTTGATGTTGGTAGTAAAGGAAAGGGTTCTCACATTAATTTTCCATTCATTGATATATAGTCCATATTTACTAAATTTTATATATTGTATATTCTAGCCCATTTATTTTTTTAATTACACATTATGTAAAATTAATGGGATTTAAAATTCCTCAGGTTCACACTTTTAGTGAATTTTGATTCAAAAGCTTCCAAAGGCATTGAATTTACCAAAGTCATAAGGATTTATTTTCTCTAATAGAAATTTCAAATTGAGATTTTATATTTATGAACTTCTATTTGGGTAAAAAAAATTGTTCTCTCTAAAATATAATATATTTTCTTATCCACTACTTATTCTTATGTTATACATGTATTCTTACCATTTGAATTCCTTTTGGTTCACAATTAAATGAAACTAGTGCTCATAAATGGGAGGGACCATATCTCTTATTTTTTAAGGAATTTTTCTTTTTCATGTTCATATTCATTATATTGTTTTATTGATTTCTTTATCAATGTTAGATCAGTGTATCTGTAATAGTTATTAGGATCGTATGAATATTCTCTTAATGGATAACTTATAGTAGGGGTGAATTTTTGTTTTATAAACATGGTTTAAAATAATTAATCAAAACAATACACAAATCCTCTTAAAGAATGTCATCAAACTCGACGCTCCGCTCTATGATCATAATCACAGTAATCGAAACCAAACTATAATCTGATAAAATGAGGGTGCAAATTCAGAATCACTATAAATCCATTTATTAGAGTATGTATCATAATCAGAGTAAATATGATAAAATAGTACTATATAAATGAATATGTTGATTCACATTCTATAAAAATGTGATGTGTAAAATAAACATGTAATAAACAAGTAAAAAAGTACTAAACGAATTTGTTGTTTTATAATACAAGAATGTTTTTCTTACCTTACTAGGGAATCCCTCGATACAATAATCATAATTTATCTATCATTATATCTATGGAGGCCCTCGATACATTGATCAGATTATTAGTCTACATATCCTTAGTAGCCCTTGATCTAGTGGTTTAGATTCTTTTTATTCCTATCCCAAGAAGTCATTAATCATTACGATGGCCAAAAATAGATTACAATGACTAGTTTGGTAAGGATATAACATGACAAGGGTTCCCTATAAATACAAAACATTAAATAATTACAAATACTAGGAACATGATTTTCATGATATGCAATCTCTATATCTCTCTTAAAATTAGAAAATGAAAATAAATAAAATATTAGTTTCTGTTCTTCACATCATCGAATAAAATGGTATTTATAGGCATACTACCAATGATTATCTTGAACACTCAATATCATATCTCTCTGAGTCTGTCGAAATGACTTGGACACGTATAATTGACAGCTCATAACACTTTTATGTAACTGAATATCTAATGTCATATTATTTTACATTGTTATAGTGTGAAAGTATTTCCTTTCATTTTAAATAAGTCTCTTGAATACAATTATAAAAAAAATTAGGCCGAATGGACTTACTCAAAAATGATAATAATATTTCCTTTATTAGTTTCAATCCAAGGTTATTGGTACTTGTATCCATCTGATTGTTAAGACATTTTCATTATGATTTTTCTGATAAAAATTCCAACTTATGGTTCTGATAATGTTGAGTTTGTTACCAGGAAAGTCTGAACCAGGCGAAAGGCTGGTCCCGCAAATTTATTGAAGGAAAAGTGCAAGTCAAGGTGGTAGAAAATATAAACGTTACATTAAATCAAAACCATACGCATCCATTTCCCCATCATCAGATAACTCATCACTAGGATCAACTGACTCCCATTTAGAAGAATCGTACATCTGCATCAGCTCAAGATACATGTTTTTCTTTCGAAGCTTTTCTGCAGACATTTTCTCCTTGAGTGACTGTTTCCCATTGGGTCCCTTTTCCATCTTAGGGGACCCTCCCCTTCGCTTTCCATTATTCCCATTTTCAAAGAGAGTTTCTTGTGTCCCAACATTCTTGTATGCAGACCTTGTCACCATTGGTTTGGGAAGGTCTGTATAGTCCCTCCGTGGCTTCATCTTGCTTTGAACTTTTTCTTCCACTTACTTGCTCAGGGTATCATGATTTCCATTCTTAACAGCATCACTGTAGGATGTTTTGTGATTGTGGAGATCTTCTTCACAATCAGATCTATCCCCCCACTTCTTTTTATGGGCCATAGGAGGGTTGACACTGCCATCCTTCCCACCCTCCAGTTGAGGTGTCTAGATTGGGTCATCATCACAAGGGCTTTTTCATTCATCAATCATTCTGTCTAGAATAACATGTCCTTCTTTCTCTACAATTTCCTTTGCCACTTCGAGATCCTTTTCCTCATTTGATCCAACATAAACCAGCGTTGCAAATCTGTTTCTATAAAAATTTAACATTTCATGAGGATTTACCTACAACACGACATCAAGTGTGTTCTTCTGTTCAGACACCAGTTCCACAGGTTCAGTGATACCCTACATCAGAGAAAACCACCTGCCAATGAACTGAAAGTTAGTATTTAATCTCTCCACTTCATGATGAACCTTGGATCCAGATTTTGCAGATCCTGCCATATTTAACTTTTGTAAATATGGATCTACTATCGCATTCATAGGTGTGGTAGACTCATTCAAAATTGAGTCTCCAAGCCGGGTCACAGCCTGTCCAGTGTTGTCCAGTTGGGTTTCCCTAGAATCATCCACTGGAACCTGACTGAATCCATAATTCATAGAGTTTCCATTCATCAATTCCCCTGATGACACTCCCTGCTCCATGATAGCAGTAATAGCCAGACCATTAGAGGGGTGAACTTCCTCTGTCTAGTGTGCACCTGGAGCAGGATCGGCCATCACTGTGCATACCTCCACTGGCCGTGCATCTAGTCCACTGTTGCGAAAAACATTCATCTCGTGCCCCTGCTTATGGTAAAAGGAGCAAAATGGCATCCATGACACATAGTAAATATTTTGGGCATACCTGTACTCACCCTCCACCATGATCCAGACAACTCTAGGTGGGTTCTTTGAAAGATCAATATCCTCACAGATTCATGCGGATGCAGGATTTCCCATGGAGGTTGTCCTCCGATCAGTGCAAATGAAACGTCCAATGGAATTGCCTATCAACTTCAGAAGCATGGAGTTCTGAAACGGGAGGGGGAGTCCCGGCAGTTTCGGCCAGATGGCGAGATTTGGGGAATCCCGGATCGAATTATGGTCAAAAGACCACTGTAGAAGATGGAATGGGGGGGATTTCCATGATCTAGACCATACCCTACCCAGATCATCCTCATCAGAGAAGATGAGGAGGATCTCCCAAGATTATAACACTTATAAAAATGAGGGATATTATGATATTTAAAATGATTAACTCCCCCTTGGGATAAAATTTCCCCCTAAGGATTTTATTTTCCCCCTTAAAGAAATATATATCTCTTTATAATATCATCACTTCATTTATTAGAATCTTCACCATTCAATATAATTATCCCAAATTTTGATTTTAAAAAGTAATGTGGAACAATATGATGTTTCCTATAATAATTAGAGAGAAAAACATAAGAAACAATATATTAATCTTACAAGTTGTCAATAAAAGAAATATGAAAGAAAATTCAACAAATTCAGAATTAGAAAACATTCAGAAAAATATTAATTTGATAATGAATTAATTTATTCATAAACAACTATTCAAATTTGTAAAAAAATTTAAACAGGAGTTCAAAATAAAATTAGTTTTTTTTCATAAAATAATTCAAGAATGACAATATCATATTGATTTCTTTTGTGTCCTACCTATCTTTAATAGCCTATCTCCTTTTGTCTAAAAATTCTGAGATAATGTTTTTTCCACAATACATTAAATTTCACTATATTACATTAGAGTATAGTTATATCCAACTAAATATATCATATCTATGACTTTAGATAATTTAATTCCTTAGTATGGTTATCATTTGTAACTCTGAAACATTCCACAAAATCGACTCTATCAGCCATGAAATTTGTAAACTGACTAAAATATTTAGCATAATCATTCATAATATTATTCACATGCTCAAAATTCTCATCACGAAACTTCAGATCAAAATTAATTTGGTGATACCATTTCACTATCTGATTATAATATTTCTTCTGAGTCTGGGAGATTCCTTGATAAATATTCAACTCAGCCTCAATATAAATAATTTTTCAGGTTAATGTATTTATAAATTATGATTTATCATTAATAAATTCTTGAATCCACTAAAATTTATATTTAAGGTTCATAAAATAATGGATAGTCCCTTATAATTTCTCAAAGCGCTAACAATATAATCAACTCATTGCACAATAATGGATTTGGCTGAATCAAATTATTATGGATGCACATCAAGAGGTTTGATTCTTCTTCATCTGATGTCAACTAAATTTCCATTCATATTTATTTTTTTGAAACCTATATTTCATCTTTTTTATAATCTTTTTCATACAACTTCCTTGTCATGTGATAATTATGGATCTCATAATCCCAATCAGTATGAACTTTTTCATCAGTAGTTTTTTTTCAATTCTGATCATATTCTTTTTTTCATTGATGAGGATTCAGCATCCTCAAATGATGATTGTTATTCTTTTGAACATCCACATTTTTCATACTTATTAGCCTTATAAGATTGTTACAGAGATAATTCCAACTCTTATGAATATTTTTTGGTCTAATATTTTTAATTATCATCTTATTTCTTTTTATCAACCAATATTTCATCTCTATAATTCTCATCATCTTCATCATTGACTTCTTCGAACTCTTATTTAGTTTCTTTGTATTAACTTTTTTATTGTTATTCTCGTTCATTTCATTAATTTTCATTCCCACCATCCTCTTCATCAACAGCCTTATCAAGATCATCCCTGAGCTACCCTATTGCTTTAAAATCACCATTACATGGAAGTGTTGGTTCTAATTGTTTTTCATGAACATGACCCATTACATATAAATTAATTTTTCATTAAATTTATCTTCTATGGATGGAATATCACCATGTACAACTATAGTTTCATAAAAAACTAACCGTGAATCTGTGTTAACTTGATCGGTTTGGGACGTTGGGGGAGCTACATATCTGAATGATCTCTCAAATCAATTCAAAATATTTTTAGAAACAAGTGCATATAAAATCCATTTGTTTTTCATTATTTCATTTAATTATGTTTTAAAATTTTCGAAAAAAATGAATTCTTAAGGCCTTATCCTCATCATGGTCTATTCTTATTACTGGATCTCCATGTTTCTTTTCAGAATTCTTCTTTATTACCTCATCATGAATTTCATTGGTATGATTATTTTGTTTATTTTTTTCTTTTGTTGCGAGGTATTAACGTTCCTCTATATATTCTCATATATATTTAATAGATCAACCGCATATGATCCTCCACCAACATCATCAACAAACATTTTTGAGTTTATGTCAAAAACCATTTTCATCTGGTTGAAAATTTCATCACTATGGAAGGAAATATTTTCTGTTAACAATGTTAATTTATTGACCACATTAAAACCTTTCATACATTCAACTACCATTTTATTGATCAAATCCAAAAAAATAATGTTATTATTATTTTTTATTGTGATTATTTTAATGTTATCAACTATGAGAAGAACGAACTTATCTAGATATATCATTCTCATTTTTACCTGATAATCAAAAACAAATATATCTTGGTCCCCTTTCATTAGAACAAGGAATAATTTAATACATTGGGATACAAACCAACTGTTCGGCGTCAGATGTGATACTTTTCTAATTTTATCATAATATTTGAATAATGAATCTCTTTAATTCTTCATATTAAATGCACCGAGCTTGTTGAGAAACTTCTATGAAGGGAGGTAACTGTCTTCTCTAGATGGTATACCAATCGCATCTAAATCATTTTACATTAAAATTAATATCTCTTATAATAAATTCTAGAATAATGTTTTTATTTACCATATTCCTATAAAATATTAATAGAGGCACACAAATCATGTACAATTTCAGGATAATATAATTTTAATTCCTTATATAATTTCAGAGCACATACATTTTCACATCCTTAAAAGGAAATTATCTTTTTAAATGTGGAATCATATATATCATAGAAAGTCATGTTGACTAACCATTGTTTAAAGATAAACCAATTTGGAAAAAAAATATTTTATCACCATCATATTGATATTTTATCAGAAAAATCATACGAAAAAATATTTTTTGACTGGTGATCAGGAAGAAATTTGAAAATCCAGATAAAAAGAATAGGACAATTGATGTGGGGAATAGGGGGTCCCAATTTATATAATCACTTGGTGTTTCAGTTCAACATCCAAAATAAATCCAATGGTTGATATAAAAATTAATCTAATCTGATGGTTATTATTAATCTAATGAATGATTCTTTTTAGAAAAAGTGAACTATAGAGGGTTTAAAAAATTATTGTATTGAAAATGAATAAGATTTAAAAAAATATTTCATTTTTTATGAAAAATAGAACAAATTATTTTATTAAAGTTATAATTATAAAAAAAATGAATTAACTATCATAATGACATAGTGTAAAATCATAAAAAGAATAGATAATTACTATTTGGAATGAAAAAATCTATCGGTATGAATAACCTAATCTTATTGTTTTTATAAACAAAACAAATTATGATAGTTTCTATACAAAGAATAATATATAAAAGTTTTTAATTTAAATCTAAATATGATAGTTTTTGAAATTTAATTTTAAATATTTAGTTTGAAAATTTATTCTAAATTCAATATCCCAAAAATAAAAACTCACTATGAAAAATTTTTTAATTTGATTTATTTTAAAATAAATTTGGACATTATAAATTTTTATTATAATTTTAGTTTATAGAAGTCCTTTTAGTAATTCTAACTCTATAACCTTTCTAATAAAATATGAGTCTATAAGTATCATTTTAATCTTTTTTTGGAAAAAAATAATAAATTTAGAAAGTAATTGTTTTTGAAAAACAATATGTTTTGAGAAAAACCAACGTAAATAACCCTTATGAAAAGGAGTAACATAATGTAATTAGATGGATAAAAAATTATTAAATATGGATTATTACATTACATTGATCATTATTAGATTCAATTTAGTGTATTCAAATATATCATAAAGAATATGTTTTTTGGAAAATATAATATAGTTTTTATTTTATTTCAATGAATTGTTATATGATATATTCTTGAAGTGTGTGATCCCAATGGAAATAGAATCATATATCCGTGTGTTTAGAATGTGGGTGATGTGATTTTCTTTTACATAATGAAAATAAAATTGTGTGATCAAAATGTTTTTGAGTTTTTGTAAAATGCATTCCATAATCAATGTCTGTGTGTTGTATCAACAACACTTGAGCACAATAAATTCCACCTTCGACACATTAGACTTCATTAATGGATAGTCCTACTAACTATTGTTTTGTAAAAGTACAAGAAACTAATAAATCTCCTAATAAATGAAGATTCCAGGATGTGATTTTCATATCTATTCTACAACCAACAAATTCATCTTCCGAAAAACATTTTAGATCAAAAACGTTTCAAGAACCATAGAATTTCTTAAATTCATAGTTCCCTTAAGACAAGGAAAAATTATTCTTACCGTTTTTTATGAAATTATTCTGATTTTTATGATATCATGAACATAAAAACACAGAAAACATTAAATATGGATTACTATTATATAAGTGTAGTATGTTTTCTATCATACCTCTAATTATATTTTGATCAAATGGTTCCCACCTCATCAAGATCAAGGGTGTTTGAGTTGAAGTAAAAATACTTTTAGTATTGTTGTATCAAAATTTCATAATAATATATTTTTTACACTTATGTTTAGATATAAAAGTAACTTTTGGTTTTCTGTGATAAATGAAAAAAAAAGTTTGTTCACTCACCCATCATAATCTTCTCAAACTCAAATTTCATTAAATCAAAAAATAAATCTGTTAAATATTTTCTATTTTAAAGAAATATGTTATCATCAATATAAATTTTAATAATCATACTATATTTGTTAAATTATTTTATTGATGAGTTGTATCTATAGCTACCTTAATAATAAAATTAAAAAAATTATTGTAAACCTATCATTCCAAGATCGAGGGTCTTTTTTTGTACATATATGGCATTGGTATGTTTAAAAACTAATTCAGGATGTTTTTTATTTTCAAAAATAGTGAGTAGTACATCATAAAAATCCTCTTGAATGTATCTATTTTGAAAATAAAAATTCCAATCTAGTTGGAAATGTTTGAAATTAATGAATGATGAAAATTATATAAGTATTCTAATTGTATCATGTCTAGTTACTGGTGCATAGTTTTTTTCATATTCTATTCCTTATTGTTGATTATAACCATTAACAAAAATTATTTCTTTATTTATAACAATCATTCTATTTTCATCACATTTTTTAAAACCCATTTTACTAAAATTATAGAGGATTCATTAGGTCATTCCACTAATGTTCAGAATTTTATCCCTTCAAATTCATTGATCTCATCTTGAATTTCCTTAATCAAGTACTCATAAACTAAAGCCTCATCAAGATTCATATGTCTAAATTGAGATGAAAATCTATATGTTCAATCTCATCGATTAAATAACATCTAGTCCTAACCATTTTCTCAGCATCACCATTGATAATATCACTAGTATTATTTCTAAGAAACAACTGACTTCCTAGGTTTTGAAAAGTCTTCTCATCAACAAAAGGTATAAATTTTTCATAAGGAATCACTGGAGAAATTATTTCTTGAGTATTATCCTAATTAGAAGATCCTTTTATCAATGGTTAAAAAGTATTTTTAGAAATCACATCTGAGGATATTGGTAGATGTTGTTTAAAAACAAAAACATAAGTTTCATCAAATTTTACCCACCCTATTTCCACAATAGTATAATAATTTTTTTTAAACATCAAATTCCATAGAAGTAGTGTAATAACCTCAAAATATTACTTCATCATATTTGGGTTAAAATATATTTTAGTAATTTTTTGTATTCAAGATGAATACTTTACATCCAAAATAATATGGAGTATGATATCTTTGGATTTCTTCCTGTCTAAAACTCTGAAGGAGTTTTATTATGAAATGGTTTGATTAAAACTTGATTTATAGTATAGAAGGCAGTACTAACCACTTCACCACAAAAAAGAATATCAATTTCTCATTCACTAAACATGGTTCTACTTATTTCTTGATTAATTCTATTTCATCTTTAAACTGTATTATTTTACTAAGAAGTTCTAGGTTCTGAGAAGTTATATTAAATACCTTTATTACTATAAAATATTTCAAAATCCTAATTTAAAATTTATCCACCATGGTTACAATTAATAGTTATCTATGGAAGGTTTTCCAATTTCAAAATATGTCTACAAATGTTTTAAAATAAAAAAAACCTTCATATTTCATTTTGATAAAATAAACCCATGTATATCTAGTATAGTCATCAACATTGACAAATTTATAGTTTTACCCACCAATAATCCTAGTATTTGTAGGAAAAAATCAATCCATTTTTACTAACTATAAAATAAAATCAGTTGAGACATGATTAACATATTTAATTCTTGGCTTATGTTTCTTACCACATTTACAAGGGTCACATACTTTGGAAGAATCAACCCTATGTTCTGGTTTTTCTTTAAAAGGTGTTTTCTTATACATCTTTGATGAGTTTCTAAGGTTATAGTTTTTTAACTTTCTATTCCAAAACCATTATTAATCTTCCATTTCACAATGTGATGGTATGTCCTACCTCATATGGTCTTCAATTTTATGTGTATAAACATTATCATGATAATTGGAACAAATATTAAATTCATCCATGGAATTATGTACTAAAAATATATCATTCCTAGAGCTCATAAGGTAACCCTCATAATATAACTTATTATTTGTTATATGGTCGTTCTTATGACCATTAAAAATCAAAACATATGAAATAAGATATTGTCCAATAATAAAAAAATTACATATACTGATAATATCTCCTTGAGAATTATTTACAAAAGTAGATTTCCCACAATTTATAATGACAACCATGTAGAAGAAGTCTTTATTTCCTATCATGTATATGGAACCCCAACTGTAACACCCCGACCCTAGTTACCCAGAGTCGGTGCATTATTACATAACATTGGCATGATCACAAGAAAGATAAAATCTCGAAAGACTGATTGGTTTAGTAGCCTTGGAAACACTAGATATATTCATAAGTTTTACATTACATCATAAAGTGAAAAACTACTACGACAACATAATGTCTCCATAGTCCACACTATTATCCCCTCATAATATCCCTGCAGGTCATTCATAACTTACTTCTTCACATCCTGGGAAAAATAAATCATAGAAAAGGGGTGAGCTCAAATTCCCAGTAAGGATAACAATATAGCGGAACATTCAAAAATAATCATAAACATTTAAGGAAATGCACTACTAAAACAAAAGCCTTTTAAACATGAACTTCAACATAGAATGGAAAAAGTAAAATGAAATAATTCCATTTACTTATTCACATGGATATTCTACTAATCGAATAATCACATGCAATATCAATAACCACTTTCATAATGTCGGAATGCATAATGCGTAACTTTAATTTCTTTGTCAAGGCCTCGTCCTAAGACCTAGGGGCTAATTATAACCAGAACCCAACCCGGAGTGCCTCTAATAACCGGACACCAACCCGGAGTGCCTCTAATAACCGGAGACCAAACCAGAGTTCCTCTAATAACCGGAGACCAAACCGAAGGGCTTACTTTTACCAGTCCCCAACCCGAAACATACTTGTCTAACACATTCATCTGAATGTAAGGTTGAATTATAACATAAACATTCAGATTACAAATAACTTATGAAATGTCAATACTCTAAACAAAAACCATGAGTGACATAATAATAACTTATCCACAGTCAAAAATATCACAAAACCTTTAATAAAATATGGATGTTTTGTATCATAATAAATCAACTTCAAATAAGCTTAAAATCCATCAAAGGATGTTGAAATAGATGAAATAAAGACTATTTTAGAGAAATATAACTTTTTTTAAAGCATTTTTAAAGTAACATAATTATAAAATAATACATTTAATTTGAAGATATTCTTATAAGCTTGTAAGGGAATCTTTGATGATTTTATTACGGCGGTAAATAGCTGCACCAGCCGTATAAGTTAAAAAAGAATTCTTACCTTAAATTTGTTGAAAAGGTTAAAAGTTCCTTGTTTGGAAAACGACGGAAAGATTCCTTTCGAAACACATAAGGGTATAAATGACTTTAACCCATATTCTTGTAAATAGTAAAAATGTTTTGAAATACATTATTAAGAAACATGAATGTGTATGATAAGGAGATCCCAGTATATTATTACGTATAAACAACCTCGGATAACGAAGAGATTGTGAAATAACCCTTACCAATTTGGTAACTTATGAAACATACAACCCCTGAAAGAGGTATCATACAAATGAATATGTAAATACACATAAATTAGAGTGTATTACAAAAATAAGATAATTATGGGCAGTACATACACAACACAAAAGGTAATGGTGGCAATATGGCATGAATCTCACAGGAATATGGAGTGGGATGAAAACCCCTTACCTTGTACCTTTCCTTGGTTGGGGGAGGTTAACCTCCTCTTCTTCGGGTTCTTTCTTTTGATTTGATCAAAACGGATTCTTAGGTTGGCTTTATGATCAAACTAAGGACTCTAGGTTGTAGTGAGGGAAGTTGGGAGAGTAGTTGGGCAGAGTTTTGCTGAACCAAAAGGTTTTGAAGGTGTGAAGAAATGAGAAGTAGTAGTGCCCTTTTATAAGAGGGGTGAGGGGCACCTTTGGAAAAGCTAGAAATATTAGTTTATAATAAATATATATTCGGTTTATAATGGATCAAAAGTTGATTATTTAAATGTTAAGGTGGGGATGGGTCGAAAACAACTCAACCAATTGAATTTAGACAGGTTTGGGTACTTATATTAACCTTATCTTTAAGTATTAACTCAAAGTTAATTAGTTTCACTTTTACAATGTCTCTTTGTATTTTTATATAATATGGTTAATAAACTTACTATATACATCCAAGAGACCCCCAAGTGGTCCATTAATGATGAACCTATGATGATATAAGTCTCTTTGCCGAACCTTAGATTTTTAGGAATTTAATATCAATTAATAATATAATATTTGTTTTAACAACTCTTTTATGTCAATTTTGACACTATTCAATAGTTGATTTTTGTGAAACTCATAACAGATTGATTACTTAGAAAAAAGTCAATTAAATTAATCCTAATATCTCATATTATCCTATAAAATTAGTTTAATTCATTAAAAGTTTCATATTATAATTATTTGGCTATTTATAATATCAATTATTTTGATTTTTCACTATTATAGTAATTATTGCATCATCATTGTGTCATACATAAATTACATTATTTAATGTCTAAAAATTATAAATAAAATATCATTATGTAGGAAATCTTTTTATATTTCTAATTAATATTTATAATCTAAATTCCAACATATATGACCCTATGTAAAAATTGTTTTTCTAAAAGATATATGCTTGTGTCATTTTTGTATTCATTTTAACTTAATTAAAATAAAGTGTCCCTATCACCTACAAGTGGCACCATGGGGTCCCGAAATCGACCCAAATATGCCTATGTCAGAACATGTATCAACCAATAAGTCTAGTACATGTTTTAAGGTAATTGAGTATTATTATAATATTATTTTTTAACCCTTATTTACCGGATTTACCCTTAACCATGGTAAATAAAATATTTACCGCAGTAATTATTCAAAATGTCTAAAAATAAAAGTTACCTATTTACACAATTTGAACATCCTGATTCCAAATATGGAATCCATTTTTCTAAATTCAAAACACAGAATTGGAATAAATTAATTTAAAATTAATTCCCGCTGTCAAAACAAAAAACGTGTTTTTAAGAGATAATAACTATCAAAAGATTGACACTTGTTTATGTTCGGTTTAATTGTAAAATTATGTCCAATGACCAAAATTATATTAAATGGTAAAAATAAATTCTAAATATACTTTAAAACCACTCAAATTCATAATTTATCACTATTAATTATTTGATTAAAAAAGTTGTTTTTAATTAAAATTTAGTAATTTTCACTATTCATCAAAATATGAAAATTATTTGAAAAGTACCAAAATTTCACCTTAGGCTAAATTAAATATTCCGAATCCAAAAATGAAGTCCATTTTGAAATATAAGATATATATAATTTCAAAAATTAGTTATTACTATTCATAACGGCTAGTTTGATTGGTTGTGGTGTGTGTTAAAACTCAAAGTTGCGTACAACACACGCTACTATATTATTCAAAGAAAGCATACCATGGAAGCTTGGGATGTTTCATTTTAAATTTTCTATGTCCCCATTTAGTCAAAAAGTTTAAAATATTGTATTTAAAAAGGGTTCACTATTAAAAGTTGATAAAAGTGCAATACTGAAAATGAATTTGTTCTTGCATTATGCCTAAGATACTCATAATATGGATTCTAAAATTATAAGGATTATATAAAGTTTAAAATTTAGTTAATACTATTCATAACCTCTTTTGAATGGATTTTTGGTAAGTCATGGTGCAATTGAACTCGGTGTTGCATGTAGTGCAAGTTATTGAATTATTTTGAAGAAATAACACACTATGAATTCTTGGGGTGTTACACCAACTCTCTATGAACTATAATTTTTTCTTGTTGGTATTATATTTTTTTCATAAAAAACATTTTCATTCCATCACCCTATCTTTATTTGGCGAGTAATTTTAGAAAATAACATTATGAATCCTTAATTTTTTAGAAACATAGTATTTATAAAATCATAGGTAATGAAATTTTTTAATAAAAAATTATTTTTTTCCATGGACACCTCTTTGACACTTATTGTTAAAATGGGAATTAATTGGAATAAAATAATTGTTACTAAAAATTGTTTTCTTATAAGTACTACCCATTAGAGAACCATTACCACGGGGAATAACTTGTTGATACATTTTATCAAAAATTTACTTTCCAATGCTATAGTTAGATAAACTTTTTCTTAAACTATGCCTTTTGAATTTTAGTACTACTATGGAATCTTTATCCTCACATGTGTTAGCTTTATAATTAATATTAGTTTCTAAAACATGTTATTCACAAATTATATTTTCTATATCTTTAAAAACAGTGACCTTTCAACAATTAACCTTATCATGATATTTAGAAAGATCTTGTAATTAATTATTCAAAAACATATATACATGAATCATCAAGAGAATGGTTTTATTTATAATTATCATGTTTTTTTTAAATTTTTCAATTTTAATTTTCATGTAATTTAGAAAAACATGAAACTTCATCATAAGAAAAAATAATAATTATATTCATTGGTCGAGAAATATTCTTAATCAGAATATAAATAATCCTTCTCATAAATATAATTATTACTTAAATATATGTAGGTAAAATATTTGGTGATTCATACCATTTAAATGAAGAATTTTTTTACTTTAGGTACATTATAAAAAAGTCTTAAGTTTCTCTACCTAGAATATTTATTCTCAAAAGAATCACCACAATTGAAACTCCGTGTGTCGGCATCTTTCATCAATTTTATGGATTTTGATTTGTAATATTTCTTACTGTTCCATTCTTTTTTTTATCCTTTGAATAATTCATTATCAACTTTGGAAAATTGGGTCTGGTGTGTCTAGATTTCATGCATTTATAACATGTAACTTCATCTTTCTTATTACTTATATCTTTATTACCTTCCATATATCAGTATTGGAAATATTTCATGTCGACTATATTATTCAATATCTTGGAAATGTTTTCAAATAAATTTGAAGAATGTGTAGAAACACTTGAATTTGATTGAGAAATAATTTTATTTTTTCTTATAGACATAAAATCATTTTCGACAAATTAAACATTAGAGGGTAAGGTACATGTTAGGGTAAAGGAAACACCACCATTTAAATTTTTTGTTTCTCAACATCTCTTTTGATCCTACCCTCATACTACATAAGGGTACCAATCAAATCATCTATTTTATGATATTTTAACTTTTTAGACTCATAAACTATTATTCTAATTTATTCGAACTCATGGGAAAAAATATAAATTATCTTGTCATGAGGTATCACAAAATCCTGACCTTTCTCAAAAATAGATTGTAAAATGTAAATGAGATCCTTGAATCTATGAACTATATTTGCAATAGATTTCCCTAGAAATAATTCAAAGTCTCAGTAGTATACTCTTAAAATTTATCATCAAGTCTCAAAAACAATAGATGTACCAAAAATGTGACATCTAATGATTTTTCCAAAATCTACAGGAAACTTCATAGGGGGAAATATTATGATATATACTTCTTATCATATAGCATAAAAATTACTTCATAAATCTGTAATTCAACTGATATTCCTATTTTTCATGATGAGTAAATTCTGCTACTTAATTATTATGAATTTTATAATCTATAGTGAGAATTAAAAAATTTCAACTCTTGTGTTGATAATAATGGTTTCATTCTATCCCTCTAGTACGCATAATCTTCACAGTCAAAAATAGAAGGTCTATTGGGATTAATATTATCTATGGATATTATATTCATTCATGTAATCATTATAACAAAACAAATATTCTTTTACACAAAAACTGTTAGAGTAAAAATATTTTTGTATAAAAAATGTTTGTAGACAACACATCAGCAACTTTAAATAGTTAACAAAGTAAAAATCAATATGTAATTGAGAAGTTGAATACTTATCGGAAACTAATTGTTGGATCAGTATGTCTATAATACTACTTGGTATTATAGGAATATTCTCATGGTGGTTAAATTACAAGAGGGTTTGAATTTTAGTTTTAAGATCAAATTTTAAAATATTTAAACTAGACAATACACAAAGCCATTTATATTATGTTTTTAGGCACAACCCTCAGTCCGTTGATCATAATCCCATATATCGGAATATAAATATGGTGCAACTAGATATGATTGCAATTTTGGGATCACTATTCATCCAATTATCAGAGTAAGTATAAAAATCATAGTAAATTTGATAAATAATGAGTAATAGAAAAATAAAAACTATGGTTCAATTTCTATTAAAATGTGTAGAGGAAAATAAGATTCTATTAAACTAGCAACACAATAGCATATAAAAGAAATAATGACATTAGTTATATTAAAAATATGCTTGCTTTAACTTTAAAATAATGGTAGTCTATAACATAGAATAATGGTTTTCCATGTATTATACTTATAAGTCATATAGTCTTCTCTCACCAAGGAAGCCCTCGCTATGATGATTATAAGGTCTCCTACATCCTATCTCGAAATTTTCACACTATAATGATCATATTCCTTATCTTCCTATAATGAGTATCCCCTGATCGAATAAATTAGATTCTTTGTCTTTCTATCCCTATATTGCCTTGATCATTGAAATGATAATATGTAGATTGCAATGATAATTTTCCTAAAAACACAACTTACCTATGTTTCCTTAGAACTAAAAAAACCCCAAACTATTACAAAGAGCATGAACTAGACGTTCATGATATGAAATATCCATACCTCTCAGAAAATGAAAAAATTAATATGAATCAAAAACAATATTTCTTCTTCAAACTCTTAAAATGAAGTGGTACATAAATGTATTCTTCCAACAGTCATCTTGATGTCCCAATAGTCACATTCTTCTATATTTATTGCAATGACCTAGAAACCTATCATTTATATTTCATGAAACACTGGAAAGAATTGTATGTTCGACATCATATTGGATAACACCATTAAACTGCAACAAGTTTTCATTAATATTGAAATAAGTCTTGTGAATAATGTTATAAACATAAGTTAGTCTGATAGACCTCCTTGACAATGTCTGTAATATAGTTTTTATGAGTCTCAACCAGATGTTATTGGAACCAATATTAGTTTGATATTTTAGATGTTGTCAGTAACATTGTTATGATAAAAAGTCCAACATATGGTTTTGATAATGGTGAGTCCAATGTTTGTCGAACACAAACCCATTATAAATATTGTAATTAATAAGGTAATTTTTATATCCATATATTTTATAACTTATTCTATGTGTGACAAAAATTAAATTTTTCTACAAAAACATTCTAAAACACTGTGTGCATAAAAAGTTTGTAAACATGTTTTATCAAAGTTTTAGTAATTTACAAAACTAAAGGAATGTAAAAGTAATAATTAATACTTTTGAATCAAAAATCTATACTTATATGATTTATTAATGTCTTTTTCCATTCACTCCTACTTTTTTATAATGTTTTGAAAGGAATATTTTAAAACAATTTCCATATAGCCCATTTTCTGTTGAAATGAATATTATTTAGAAAAGTGTAAGATGATTCATACTATAAAAACATTTTTAATAAAAAAATACATCTATATTATAAATTATTCTTTAATAACATAACTCTTCAAATTCTCATGGTTTTCCAAATTATTATCTATTCCCCATGTTCCATAAATTATTTTCTTTTAAAATAAATTTTAAAAAATAAGGATATTAAATTTTTTTCTATAATTTTATAATTTTCCTATTGAAGTATATTTAATCTATGTAAATATCCAAAAATTTGTTCTTATTATTTTATAAGAATATAATATAATGATACCTTCCACATTCTTTCTATATATGTAATAAGATAGTATCTAATATATGTTTTTAAAAACCCATTTCTTTCGCATGATTTAATGATGATATAAATAAATAAGGAATTTATTAATTTTCATGAGATATAAGGATGGGTCTTCTCATGAATCACTAATCAATAAATTTTTTATTTCCTTAAGAATGTATCATAGTGGAACAACCTGGGGTCGATCACAAGGAGGCTTCTCACACGCACTAAAATTCAATTATCACTATTATAATATAACCAATATAAAATTAATAAACTAATATAGTTGGGGGTTGATTAGGGAATTAATATATATACATATATATATTAATAAAAATAAAAAATATAAATATAAATAAATACAAAATCCTGTCACCAGAATAAAAATATTTCTCTCGGGGGGTACTAGTGGTGTTATTATTTTTATTGGAAATATGTATCAATATTTTATTCAATATAGAGATAAATACATATTACTTTACACCTTGTAATTATAATGGTTTTTCCATACATTGATACTCATTTATCAGGGAGTAATATCATCCACCTCAATACCTATGACAAACTCCATCATTTGAATGACATAGATATCAATGAGAGGTAAAATTATTGAACAAGAAAGAATAAGAAAATAGTAGATAAAGTGGCAGGACCACACAACAATATAATTTTAAACACTAATGAATTATTACAATAACACATGATAAAATATCAATGCATAATAAACTCAAATACCACTACTTACCCACTCGATCAACAGTGAAGGATACATCTCCACAAACATTGAGATAGGATAAATACAGTGGGGGAAACACAAAATAGACAATATAATAAAATTGTGGAAGAAGAAGGGAGATATAATATTATATGTTGAAAATATTATGAACTATTATATAAAATAAAATCATCGTCAGTCACCTTGAAATTGGACATCACCTAGAATGGGAGGTGAGGTGACATAATATAGAAAATTAAGTGAGCGATTTTTGTTCCAAGATATATTATATGAAAATAGGATCATTTTTTAACACATTTTATGGCCTAATTGTTGAATTGTGTATAGTGTAATGTTATTCCTTTATTTATTATTCATGCTCCCAAAACTTTTGATAATTACTTTACATGTTATGAAGGAGTTATGGAAGATTTAATCTACAAAAGTAATCTGTTTAGGATGACCTTTTTTATTCTCATTCATTATGTTACCATGAAACTATAACGATGAATATGGAAGATTAAGGTGCAGAAAAAGATAATGAAACTGTTTCCCTATATTTTTAGTATTTCCAAGTGTAATTTTAGATCCACTGGTATATCCCTCATTCATATAATATCCTGTCATTAAAATTAGTTCATTCTGTGCACAACTTTCGAGGCTTTGATTGTGAGTTTATTTTGGTCCTTCAAATAAGAGATTATGTTTTGGGATTTGTTGAATGAAATAAATCCAATTATTTATAGAAGCATAAAATCATTATCTTACAAGTTAATTAAGTGTAAAAAATTTTACGGTTGAAATAAATTGGATAATTAAAATCACAAAAATCCACAATTATGCCATTTTGTACTTAAGCACAATGTACATATGAAACCTATTAATGTGACTATTGGCCTTGAAGTAACTCGACGATGGGATTTCAAATACTTTATTACAATATAAAATATTTTTACAATTTATCATATCACTCCCAAACACATAACAATTACACTCCCTGGAAAACATCAAATATTCAAATTAAACTCCACACAATAATCAGAAATGTGAAAAATCAGTCATATTTTACAAAATAGAATTATGTTATGTCTCCAATAAGAAAATAAATGACTTAATTTTCATCGTTTATTTTTAACTTAACTCATCCAAAAAAATCTATCAATGATCTGATCACAACCTACCTCACATTGAATTGTGTGTCACTCTTCACTCATGAGAAATCAATTCTAGAGTTATGATCACACTTGGAAAATTCATATATCACCAAAGGATTTTTACATTTCTCATCTCTCTATTGCATATGTCATAAAATTAATTCAATCATTTGGACTTTTCCATAGATAATTAGGTGGCCTTTTTTGGTGTGTAAAATAATTAATAAATATATTTCTAGAAAGAGGAGGTTTAACTCTTATGTAAAATTAATTAATATGAATGTAATAACATAGTAAATTACTTACTCAATCCCTTTATAAATTTGAAACAAAAAACCAAACCCCTTTGTGAAATGTTTCATTAACCAATCAATGATTATAATTAATTATTTCATCTAAATCCCCCTTTTTTCTTTTTTTTAATGATCCAGATAGGTATAATTTTATATATTAATATTTTTTAGGAGGATGAGATGAAAATTGAATATAATTTTTGAATTAAAATTTCTACCCTTTATTTTCTAAAGTTTCATGGGTAATAAAATAAATCATAATGAAAAACATTATATTTTATTTAATTTTCATTGTTTTTCTATTTTATTCATAATATTTTATAGGAGGATCAGATGATACAATTAATGAACCATGAAATGATGACACATTCCTAATTATCTCATTCTACACTAACCAACACGATGACAGACACCTCACACCACCAAACAATGAAACTCATCCAAAAGAAAACGCAAGAATGACCCTTCCCCTAAACTCAAACTTGATATATCAATAAAAAATTTCCAAGATTATTGGTAGTTAAGGAAAAATAGGATTTAAATGCAACTTAATCCTATAAGAAAATTTATCACATCTAAGTACTAGTGAGGGTAAATGTAAGGGTGTTTCTTAAGTTAAAATGTTTCTATCCAATAAAAATTTATCAATCATGTGAAGACATATTATAAACTCCAATGCATTAAAATAGAAATATCACATGTTCTAGATCTCAAACAAATCCATGTTTCTCTTAATATATTGTTAGTATTTTGAAGAATATGTCAAAATGGTTCATAATACCTCATAATATTGGAAAAATATTTTTACTTAGTGTGTCAAGGGATTAGATTTCTAAAGTAAATAAACTCAAAAAAATATTGAACATTATAGTCAAAGAATAATTTTCCACATCCATAATCATTTAAAATCCATTTCATCAATAATCATTTAAAATATATCAAAATTAATTAATGTGTGAAAGATGATAAAAATGTTCATTTTTTCTAAATATTTAAAAAAATTAAAAATAAATTAAACAATTAAATAGTTTTTCACTCCCCCACACACTTATATTTAATTAACCCTCATTTTAACATAATAAAATATAAATTAGGGTTTGAAAAATAACGTATAAGTAAATTTTCAACCAAGCATTATTTTCAAATATAATATTTGAGTTTTGATTTTAGATATTACCACTAGAACTATAAAGTATGAAATAAATAAAAAAACAAAAAATTAAGCAACGAAAATGGAAATTGAAAAGAGATAGAACATGGTTTAAACCCAAATGTGGGTTCCATGTTTTTACTTCCTCTTATTAGAACTTTCGGTATGTTAAACGCACTCTATAGGTGGATGTGGATTCTTTCTCATGAATAACCAAAGGATCATCCTTATAGTTCCCTTGATCTAGCACCAGTAGTAGAGAAACCCATATATTGATTGTATTTACCCTCCCCCTTTTTAGTGTGGTATAACATAGAAGACGGGGATGGAGAAGGAATCGCTCCTCCAATTCATTTCACATTAATTTTTTTCCAATTCATTAACTTCATCAAGGGATTTCATAAGTGAATCAGCTGCATCGTGAATTTTAGGAAGTTAAATTTTAGTTAAATTTTACTTTTTATGAGAATTAAACTATATATATTCATGAAAAAAATATTTCCCATAATTAAGATCAAATTAAATGTAGATTTTTTTATGAAAGACCACTAGATACTCATTCTCATAAGGGAAATCATATATATATTCCTTGAAAGAAAAAAAGAGGTAAAAATGAGTTGATTATTATTTGAAAAATATAGGAAGATCACATAACTTTTATTCTTCAATAAAATATATCAAATGTTATCCAAAATTATTTGGAACTCCTAGAATTGTATCAGCTATAATATCATTTTCAGAAACCTCTTCACGTTATGGATATGATAGGATGAATATATCATCAAATGAAATATTTAAGTCCTCCTCGGCATATTAAACATAAAATATAGGGGTAATTAGATGTTTATTATCGATATATTTTTAGTATTTCTATTCCATCTAGAGAATATTAACTTCATCAAATTCGTTTCACCACAATGCTACAATATTGCTTGATTTTTTAGGATTTCTAAAATTCTTTTGAATCATAGATGTATATTTTTCAATTTTAAGCATCATTGTCTCGTCTTGGTCAGGATGGCCATAAAATATATCAAAATTAAAATAATATGTATCACCATAATAAAAATATATCTTGATCATTGGAATGAAAGATATGAAATAATTTATCTTTTTAGTATTTGAATGTCTTTATTATTTATATTTGGTTTTTTGGAGAATAAATGTGCCAAAACACTCATCCTCCTCAGAAACGATGAAAAATTGATAAGGTTCTAGTTTTCCAAGATCCAATGATCATTTAATTTATTATTTACATAATAATTTTACATAATATCACACCTTAGGTCTGATCAGAAGAAGTCCACTAACTTTCACTGAAATTCTATTGTAACAATTACAATATAAATACTAAAACATAATAATATAATATAGATGGGGTATTTGATTATGAAATTCATGTAATATATATATATATATTTGTGTGTGTGTAAATAAAAATATAAAAAATAGAGAAATTAATAATTAAAAGACATATTTAAATCATCAAAAGAAAATAAATTCTCTCATGGGTTCGTAGTGGTGTTATCATTGTTATTAAAAATATGTATCAATGTTTCATTCAGTGTAGAGAAAAAGACATGTCACCCCACATCCTCTATTTATAATGGTATACACTGCAATGAGACAGATTCATATAGGAGTAATATCTTCCGCAACAATGCCTAATCCAAACTCTACTATTTCAATGACATGTATTTCAATGAGAATCAAAATGATTAAATGAGTATAAAGACGAAAATAGTAGAGAATGTTGGGTTAACACTTACAACAATCGTTTTAACCACTACTGAATTATTCAGATAACATATGAAAAAATATTAAAGTGAAATAAACTCAAACAACACCACTACCCCACCCCCATCTTAGACAACAGTGAGACTTATCTCTCCACAATCATGGAGATAATGGACGTACGGTGGGGGGAAACAAAAAATAAAACAAAAGAAAAGATAGGAAGAATAAGAGGTCTATACTAATATATATATATATATATATATATATAAAATTAAAAACTATTATATAAAGTATACTCCACCTTATACCCCTTGAAATTATGCATACACTGATAGGGGAGGTAATAATTTATATAAGAAGTAGTGAAATTTTTTGACTCCAAGATCAACCCTCTTAATTTTAATCATTTTTTTACACATTAAATGGATGAATTGGGGGAATTGTGACTTCTAAAAAGTTTTTAATTTATTTATCCCTCTAGTACTGATGAAATTTCATATTTTTGGGACAGATCATGATGTTTTTATGGATGACCTAATATTAAAAATTAATCTATCCAAACTGACTATTTGTATTCTCATGTAGTAAGTTCCCATTCTATTATGAATTTAATGAAGGAAGAATCAAGTGGCTCCATAGTTAATTAACATATTACCCTGGATTTTCTCTATGTCCATATTTATTTATCACTCCATTTGATCAGACCAATTTAATATAAAGATTCATCATTAAAATAATTCCATTCTATTCACATATTTTGAGGCTGAGATATAGATTTGGTTTTAGGCCTTAAAATAATGGATTTATATTTGATTCCAGTTTCAAAATAGTAATCCAAGGATTATAAAATCCTAAAAAATGAATTTAAAAATTTCTTTCATTTTACCAAATATTATATCTCGTGAGATTTTGTTGTGAAACATTTGTGTTTTTCCCATGAACAAGGGATTGTGATAAATGGGTAGTTATCCCAATCCCAAACAAATTGGTATATAGGTGGTTATCCTAAGCCCAATATGTTGTGGAATAAAAATTTTCAAACAACCTTCATAAGGATACCATAATGGTTTTCTTAAGCCTACTATATTAGGGGATGGTGATTAACCTAGTATATTATCTGATTAATGTCTAGTTTGTAAAACCGGATTAATTTTATGTACTCATATTTGTTCCAGGATTCTATGTTATGCATCACACCTAAGTCATGTTCACATATTATTTTCTCTTGTTTCCAAACACCATAGACACATTTTTTGGAACAAATATGTAAGAAATGATTTGTTATCTATTAAAAATGTTTTATTATGTATTATTTCATTTTATTATACTCATGAATCCTAATTATGTTATCATACTCACATGTCCACATTATTTTCACTTATGATATTTGGTTTTTATCTCTTATCATTACCCTTATTGTTCATCTAATATAGCCCTTTTCTTATGACTACATTCCTCTTGTAAAGGGGAAAATTATAATGTATTATATGTCAATAAGGATATCATGCATGGAGAAATGTTTTGGAAATATTGAATACTTTTTGTTAAATAAGAAGAACCTGTAGTTAAAATCTAAATACAATAATCCCATAGATAATAGGGTGTGATTTTTGGAGATGTAATGGTTATTAATGTAAAATTATGTAATATATATGTAAGTCATTATTTGGTCATCTCAAATTGTATAAAATAATATGAGGAAAGTTTGTATTTTAAAACCATTATTGATAGTATAGTTACTTGGAATATTGGTTGGTATTATTTTGGTTTTTACCTATTTTGGGTTATTAGGATTTGGAGTATTAGATGATAGAACATAAAACCATCTCTTTTGAACCAAAAATAATGAAGGATAAACCAAAAATGTAATAGGTTAAATTAAAATTGTAATAATAAAGTATATTATAGGACTTATTTTCCTTATCAAATTATTGTTAACTATGATTATTGATTCTTGATACTCACATTAACCTTTTCATTTTTAGTTAATAGATTTACCCAGATGAAATTATGTTAGAAATGAGTATGATGGATAGTGAAATGACTTTACCATTGAGATACAAAATGGGTTGGGAGTTGGTGATAAATATCTTATCCTTATTATTTCCCAAATATCTAGATTTTGATAAAATATTAAACCTTATTGATATAAAAAAATACAACAAATAAGATAAAAATGGAGTTTCATTGATGTTCAAGTAACATAGATGTGTATGATTGAATATTCAACTTCTTATATTTCAAACATGTGTGAAGAATCACCTAAGGTAATTTATCAATAGAATAAGTAGATGTATTTTGTGTGTAAAAGGATTGAATTAATAAATAACATGTAGTGAAAAATGAAAACATCAGTCAATAAGTTAGAGGAAAATAAATTTCCACCAAATGCAATAATAACAATTCAATGTTTTAAATATAACGTATTTGGGAACTTTGTTAAAAAATTCACAAATACAAGGGATAAGGATGTAAACTGAAATATTTAGCCTCATAATAATATAGATAAATGCAAATATTATTGCATAAAAAATACTGAAATGGGTAATAGAAACAAATATGTGTAATGTACAGCCATCATCCACTCAAGAACTAAAAATGTCATATTTGATTCTAATCCAAAATACGCATTTATATTTATATATTTTTATATGGGAATGAAATTACCACCTAAATGAATAGATAATAAATTATTTATGAAAAATCCTGGTGGTATGATTATTCCATAACACGTCTATAACTCTTCTCTGGTTAAAGAAAATTTCAATTTTCTTCTTGTAACTATTGTTATTCTTCCTTTGGTCAAATTTGAGGTGTTTTTTGTCCTGAATTGGATGTATCTAATAAGAATCCATATTAATACTTTAAATAGAGAAATAATTATTCATATCCTAAATAAATTTATATTCATATATTGGTACATGGTTGAATATGAAATACTTATGGAAATTACTTCCTTTATATGCATCTTAATACCCAATCATGAGTGTAATTTAGCTCAAATCATTATGGAGAAAATTAATATTAATTATATTCTTATTTTTAGTGAAAATATGTTTCTACTAGTGTTACATAAGATAATGAATTTAATATCTCATCCAAATTTATTTCACGAGTCTTTTCTATCTTATAGATACCTGGAACAATTTTCATCAGTGATAGGTGTAGGATTGAAATAATGATGTAGATTCTCAATATACAAGAGGGGGGGTGAATTGTATACTTTAAAATTTTCTTTAAACAAAGGAAAGATCTAAGTTTAACAAAGTTAAACTAAGAAAATTCACAACACCTCTAACACTAATTGAAAACTTGGAATAAGGAATGAAGTTATAAACTTCAAGTCCTTTGTACTTGCTTAAAACTGGAAAGAGATTCCGAAAGTAGGTTCTGGAAATATGGATCCAGAAATTGAAACTTAAATAAAGATCACAATATGAGATTCTACCTTAAAGCGTATAGAATCAAAATTTATCAAAGTACAAGTAAGGAAGTATAAGAAAGTTATACTTTCCTTACAATACAATATGCAGCGGAAACAAACAAGTAGTAAAACTACAAGTAACAAGATATAAGTCTTTTAACCCAAAGGGAAGGGTATCCAACAACCTTGGATAAAGGTCCCTTGATTTATACTTTCAAGCAAGTTTGTCTTACCCACACTAGGGTAAGCCCTTGATACGAAGATCGGAATCTCTGTCTTGTTATCCCCACAAGACCTCAACTTCAAGGTAGTTGGTACCTCTGTCTTCCTCAGCAAGGAAGCCCTCGAACTTCAAGGTAGTTGGCACCTCTGTCTTCCTATCCTTGGAAGTCCTCGAATGTAATCACCAACATTCGGAGTCACACGAAGCAAAAACTGAACGATCGGTTCAGTACGCACAAGGCATGAAAAGATTTCTATCTCTAGAAATCACCTTAGCAACGTGTGGTCTCTAGATCGATCCAACTTCATTGTGTATTGATCTATTTCAAATGATCTCCTATTTGTAGGCTCATTCGACCTCCTTTCCAACGGTCATATCTTCCTTAAAAATTGGAGGGACCTGTACACGTGTCACTTTACCAACGGTTAGTTTATAACAGAATAGACGACATTGTTTTATGACAAAACAAGTGTAACAGAATGTACGACATCTTTTAAGTCTAACTAAAAAGTTCGGAGTGAGGATTCGGAGTGTAAAAAAATGTCAAAGAGTAGACAAATTATAAAAGTGTAAGAAAAATGAAAGTACGGAGTCTAATCAAAAATAATATTCGGAGTCTAAATAAATTCGGAGTGTATAAAGAAAAGATGATCAGATTCTGTTTAATAGGTGAATTCGGAATTAGAATTCATCATCAGAATTTGTAATGAGAATTCTTAATCAGGATTCATCATTATATTTCTATTTCAAACTTCATGAGAATTCGTATCCATAATTCAGAGTAGAACTTTATCAGAGTTTGTATCTAGAATTCGGAGTAGAAGATTATCAGAGTTCGTATCCAGAATTCGGAGCCTAAAATAGAATGCTTCATATCAAAGTTTCATATGATTCTGAGAATATAGAAATGAATTCGATTCTTATACTTGAGAAATATATGGATATAGATAATGAAAATATGATAAGGATAATTTTCCTTATAAAAGCGATTTTTATTATAAAATCAATTTTCCTTATAAAAGCAATTTTCCTTATAAAAGAAATTTTCCTTATAAAAGCAATTTTCCTTATAAAAGCAATTTTCTTTATAAAAGCAATTTTCCTTATAAAAGAAATTTTCCTTAATGATAAGGTGTTTGTGATTTTCAAAACAAGAATGAATGGAAAAGTTATAACGAAAACCTTATTGACTCAACAATCTCCCCCTTTTTGGAAAGCACAAACATCCTTTCGAAAAATAAAACAAAGTTGAAAGAAGGAAAAATGAAAACATTAAAGCTTATATCCCTTTGCTTATGGATGTTGATGAATACGACTAACTCTCCCTTAGTCTTTGAAACTCTAAGGATCGTATTCTAGATTTCCGGAATGGTATTCCATTATGAATAAGAATGTCTTCTTTAATGAAAAACTCCCCCTTTGTTAAGGTTCTTTTTCCTTTTCCCCTTTGTTAGGGTTCTTTTTCCTTTCTTTATTAGGGTTATTTTTCCTTCTCCGCCTTTGTGATTTTCAAAAATAATTTTAGGGAATGGAAAATATAACAAAGTACCTGAAAAAATTAGTAACAACAACAAAAGTGACAAGCAAGAAAAATTTTCATTAAGTTTGAAATTTCAAAAAATATGAAGCTAAGATATAACAAAAGATCAGATTTGTATATTTTGTATCTTTTTCCTTCACCATGAGACCCTTGAGAATAGTCTTTATCTTCTTCAAGTCTTTATGATCTTCCTTGTCTTGCTTCTCTAACACAACTATTCTTTCACTTTGAGCTTCAATATTTTCTTCCTGGGATTGAAGCTTTTCTTCCTGAGCTTTTAAAACTTGTTCTTGTTTTAATAACTTCTCTTCAATCTCAATCTGACAATCCCATTCATTCCTCCAGTTTTGAGCAACATAATTCAGCTTCCCATACAGATCTTTGTCTTCTTGCATCCGGGAATTCTTATCAGCAGTCAACTTTTCTTCAAAGGAAGAAGTAATTTCATTTATCTTCTTGTCTTCTATATAAAAAGCATCCTTAACATTATCTTGGAATTCATCAAAGAGCCTCATCTCTTCTACAGTTTTCCTCGACCAACTAGTCATTCTCTTGAAAGACCTTTTGTGGGCTTCATAGTCGACAAAAAAGTTTTGAACTGAGCCTCTATCTCAACACATTTGTCCATAACCATGGATACAGAGTTTTTTTTCTGATTCAAAGCATGTGGGAGCATCTGGCATCTTGAATCAATACTTGAGAAAGTCGTAATAGTACCCACCAACTTCTTTAATCACTGAACAACAAAGTCATGCCCCAACAAAGATGACTCCGAATCCGAGACTTTTCTTGGAGAATTTTCTTCTTCAAATTGCTCATCCTTCTTCTTAGAAGAATCACCAACTTCCCTTCTCTTTACAACCACTGAGCTCGGGGTATCGACAACAAGTTGCTTTCCCTTGTCCTTTTTCAGAATGGATTCATGTTCCGGGGTTTTCTGTTCACTATCAGACACTTGAACAATATTGTCTTCATCATCAAAAACTTTTTGAGCACCATCCTCTACATTCTCCATTTGAGAAATATCATGTAAAAGTTGTTCTTCCTCTTCATGATAAGCTACTTCTTGTTCTCCTTTCTCCTCATCCTTCCCTGGAGTGAATAACTTAGAGGACTCAGCTTCTGAAGTTCAGAGCGACAAATGTTCCGAAGGTGTCCCCTTATAATCTTCTACTTGCTTCAATATATTTCCAGTCTCACCACTACCTTCAGTAACTGCTTCTTCCTCAACATTCTTAGCTACTAACTCTTCCGGAGTGACATAGTTTCTTCATAGAGTTTCAGGTAGAGATTCCACAGAAAATAATCTCGGAACTAGAATGTTTTTCTGGAGGCCCTCTCATTAAACTTTAATAAAGTCTGAACCACCTCATCTTCAGAAATATTCTTCTTAAGCTTCTTTTCTTTCACTTGTTTTTCTAGCTCATCTACTATTTTTTCCTTCAAGGCCTTAGCCTCCGTAGGGTCCAATCCAAATTGAGGCTCCCCTTGCACTCTCTTCTCTTTGATTTCCCTCCACTTAACAACTACCTCATCAGGGTAAGCTTTATTTTTCTTCGGTTTTGGAGGTGCGGAATGAACTTCCTTAGATTTGGGATTCTATGCTTCAACTTCAACTTCTTTCAACTTTCTCTTCTTCGCTATCTTAGAGGATCCAGGTTCACCAACTTTCGGAACCGCTTCTTCTTGAGCTGGAAAATCAACAAACTGACCAGTCTTTTTGTCGAAGGCAACATCCATTCTTTTGAGGGTACCATCACTCACCAACATAATTTTGCAAACTCTTGGCTTAGACATGCAAGCCTCCTTGAAAGACTCAAGGCACCGAACTATTAACTTCGAGAAGATTACTGGATACATTATGATCTGAGCTCTCAGATTCCCTTTTTTAACATTCTCAATGGTAATAAGAATGTGTTTCATCAGATTAAAATTTCATAGATTTATCAGAAAATCTATAATATAGATCTCGTTTTTCTTCAAACTGTCTTTGTCACCCTTTCTCGGTACGACAAATCCTTGTACCCATAATTCTAGAATCCGAAAATTCGTAGACAGAGTAGAAATCTTCGGAGCCTTGTCATCTGACAGTCCGAGGGTCTCCAAAGCCTTTTCCTTGTGGAAACTTCCTTTTGAATCGGGCAAAACATGCGAGATGAACTCGGCATCTCCTTCATAGGTCATCCCTACCAAGCTAGCTGCCTTCACATAAGAAATCTTATAAGTCTTGCTATAAGACCTAAAAAAAATTTCTCCCTATCATTTTCCTTAAAGACGGAAACTGTCTCATAGAACTCAAAAAGAAATTATGAAAATACTTCATCTTGATCCCCAGGCTTAGACACAACAACATCTTCCCATCCATTAAGCTTTATGTTCTTGTATATAAGAGAATCATATTTATTGAAAAAATCAGGATGAACCAACCTTTCTCTATATACTAACCACCTGGAAATCGGCTTAGGGGTTGACATGTCTTGAGAAGCTTCTTCCACAGACATTCGGATCTGAAGACTTCTGGGAAGTTCAGAATGGAGATTGCTGAAGAACGGAACGGCCTTAAAATAGAGAGGCAGAGCTTCGGGATGCTAGAGCTTGAAAAACCGATTTGGGATGACCATTTGGGGTCCCCTTTATATAGGCAACTAATTTGACCGTTGGTCTTCCAAAAGCCATCTAACAGTTGAAAAAGATTTGATCTGATCTGACGGTTGAGAACAGTCCCGCAAGAAAACTTGAATCCTATCTTTTGAGGTTTTTGTTAAAACAAAGATTTAAGAAAATATAGCCTGAAAACAACAAAATATAAGAAAATACCAGCTAGTAAAATATGATTACGAAAACCTGAGTAAGGAAATCATACCTTTCGGATTGGCATAGGAGGATTATTCGTAATGGGTAACATTCTTCAAAAAAATTTGACTACGAAAAATCTTTATTACGAAAAGACATAGTTCGTAAAATTCTTTTCGAAAAACTTAACAAAGAAAATGAAAATTCATTACAATATTTTTAGCATGAAAACATCATTACAAAAGTTTGAATACGAAAATCTCATTATGAAAGACTCGGTACGAAAATCTCGTTATGGAAATACCAGTACGAAATTATCCATTTCGGAAGTTTTCAATACGAAAATTTCCATTCCAGAAGTCTTCTATACGAACATATCCATTCTGGAAAATTTCAGTTCCTGAAATTCCCATTCCAGAAATTTAGTTCTGAAAAGTTTGAAAAACTAACTTTGAAAAATTTAGTTACTCTAACAATCAAATGTACTCCCCCTATGAAAAGGAGTTTATTAATGTTAAGAGAATTGTTCAACAAGAATTTAATGAAGGATGATTACCTAACAGTTATCATTCCTAACTTTTGTTTAATATATTCAAATCTATCGGAGGGTAATGATTTTGTAAAAATATCAGCATGTTGATCTTGTGTTCTGATAAACTGAAAATGATATCTCCTTTTAGTGTGTGATCCCTAAGAAAGTGAGGCCTAATATCTATGTGTTTTGCATGAGAGTGATGTGAATGGTTCTTACTTAGGGCAGTGGCACTTGTGTTATCACACAAAATTTGAGTTTTAGTAAAACTCAAGCCATATTCTGTGAGTGTGTGTTGCATCCACAACACTTGAGCACAACAACTTCCAGATGCTACATATTCGGCTTCAACAGTGGAAAGTGATACAGAATGTTGCTTCTTGCAAGAACATGAAACTAGTGAATCTCCTAAGAAATGACAAGTTTCGGATGTACTTTTTCTATCCATTCTAAATCTACTAAAGTCGTCATCATAAAATCTTTTTAGCACAAAATCATTTCCATAAGTATAAAATAATCCTAGATCCATGGTTCCCTTAAGGTAGCGAAAAATTCTTTTTACTGCCTTTAAGTGAGATTCCTTAGGATTGGATTGATATCTTGCACATAAGCATACTGAGAACATTAAGTCTGGTCGACTAGCTGTTAAGTAAAGTAAACTTCCTATCATACCTCTAAAAGATGTTTGATCTACTGGTTTCCCAGCTTCATCAGGATCTAAAGAGTTTGAGGTACCAATGGGAGTACTTATACTCTTAGTGTTGTCATAACAATACTTTTTGAGAAGATATTTAATATACTTATGTTGAGATATGTAGGATCCTTCTGGTTTTTGATAAATTTGAAAACCAAGGAAAAAAAGTTAACTCACCCATCATACTCATTTCAAACTCAGATTTCATTAGACTTGCAAAATAGTCGGTTAAAGATTGTTGAGTTGAACCAAATATGATGTCATCAACATAAATTTGAACAATGAAAACATTTTTATTATCTTTCCTTATACAAAGGGTTGGATCTGCATTTCCCTTAACATAGTTATTTTGAAGCAAAAATCCAGTGGTTCTATCATACCATGCTGGTGGGGCTTGTTTAAGACCATACAATGCTTTGGTAAGACTAGAAACATGATCATGATGTTTTTTATCTTCAAAGCCAGGAGGTTGTTCAAAAAAAACTTCCTCTTGGACATAACCATTAAGAAAAGAACATTTCACATCCATTTGAAAAAGTTTAAAATTAAAGAATGCTGCAAAGGCAAGCAGAATACAGATAGATTCAAGTCTAGCTACTGGAGCATAGGTTTATTCATATTTTATTCCCTCTTGCTGATTATATCCTTTAGCAACAAGTATAGATTTATTTCTTACTATAATTCCATTTTCATCATATTTGTTCCTGAAGACCCACTTTACTCCAATAACAGAAGTTTCCTTAGGTCTTTCAACCAAGACCCAGAATTTGTTCCTTTTAAATTAATTTATTTCATCTTGCATAGATTTGATCTAATCATCATCACCTAAATCTTCATCGGTGCTTTTTTGGTTCTAACTGGGAAAGAAATAATAGATGTTCTACTTCATTTCATAAGGATCTTCTAGTTCTTACAGGTTGATTTACATCACCAATGATACTATCACTGGTTTGATTCTTAAGAAACACCTGATTTGGGTTTTGAAAAGCATGTTTATCCTCATAGGGTAGAGAGTCTTCTGGGGTAAATGTTTCAGAAGTATCTTCTTGAACATTATTCTTATCAGAAGGTTCTTCTATCAAAGGTTGACAATGAGTTTTTGAAAACACATCTGAGGATGAGGATTGGGATGGTTTTAAAACAAAAGGATCAGGCTCATCAAATTTTACATGCACTATTTCTTCAACAGTACAAGTATTTTTATTAAAAACTCTATAAGCCTTAGAAGTTGTGGAATAACCGAAGAAAATTCCTTCATCAGATTTTGGTGAAAAATTTTGTAGGTTATCTTTAGTATTCAAAATTAATACTTTGAAACCAAAAACCTTGAAGTAGTATAGCCTTGGTTTTCTACCATTCCATAACTCATAAGGTGTTTTATTCAAAAAAGGTCTAATCAAAACTCGATTTATAGTATAACAAGCAGTACATACAGCTTCAGCCCAGAAATGTCTAGCTATAGAATATTCACTCAACATGGTTCTAGTTATCTCTTGAAGAATTCTATTTCTTCTTTCAACTACACCATTCTATTGAGAAATTATAGGTGCTGAAAAATTGTGAGTAATACATTTTCTACTATAAAAAGTTTCAAAATCAGAATTTTGAAATTCTCTTCCATGATCACTATGAATAGTTTTCAATGGAAGGTTTTTCTCATTTTTAACTTGAGCTCAAAAACTTTTTAAATAAGAAAAATCTTCAGACTTATTTGCTTGAAAATAGACCCAAGTAAATATAGTGTAATCATCAACTAGAACAAACACATAGTATTTGCCTCCAATACTTCCAGTTTGTGTTAGACCAAAAAGATCCATGTGTACTAACTGTAATGCATCAGTTGTTGAGACTTCACCGATTGATTTAAAACTAGATTTGTGTTACTTTCCACATTGACAAGGATCACAAACTTTAGAAGAATCAAACCTTAGCTCCGGTAGATCCTTAACTAGTTTCTTATTAGAGAGTTTGCATAAGTTCCTAAGGTTACATTGACCTACTCTTCTATTCCATAACCAGGAATGATTTTCCATTGCACATAGGCAAGGTAAATCTTGGATCCTAAGGTCTTCTAAATTTAAGGTGTAAACATTCTCCTGCCTATTGGCTGAGAGAATAAATTCTTCCTTGGAATTGTGAACTAAGCACTTATCATTCCTAAAATTCCCAAGGTATCCTTCATCACATAAGTAACTTATGCTAATGAGGTTTTTCTTAAGACCCTTAACAAAAAGAACATTTGAAATCAAGGTTTTACCAAGAAAAAACAATGTTACCTATACCAACAATTTCTCCCTTAGAATTGTCTCTGAAAGTTACATTTCCTCTTTTTGTTTTGATAATCTTTTTAAAATAGCTTTTGTTACCAGTCATGTGTCGGGAACATCCACTATCCATGTACCATGTGTTGCTATTGGTACTCTCTTTATTTTCCTGAAATTAAGAAGTGAATTAGACTTTCGGAATCCAAACTTGTTTGGATCCGAGATTTCCAGACAACGAAATTTTAGGAACCCACATCTTCTTAGAGAAATAAGCTTTATGAAATCCTAGAGATTGGGTTTTATTTAAGGAACAATTCTTTGCCTAGTGACCACCACATTGACACTTAGTACAAAATGGGGCACTTTGAGGAACAAAATAATTGTTACTGAAAATTGGTTTTTCATGGGTATAACTAAATCCGGATTTATTTCTTAAAGGTCGTATTTGGGAATACATTTTATCATAATTTTCTTTACCATGGGTAATGTTTGATAAACACTTCTTTAAGGAAAAAATTTCGGACTTGAGTCTTATAACTAAGTTTTTATTTTCAAAATCATTATATTTAGAACTAGAGTTAGGCTAGAAAACACTTTTCTTAGAAATTACTTTTTCTAATTCTTTAGAAAGTTTTTTCTTCTTAGAACTTACTTCCTCAAGATTTTTTGAAATACATTCAAAATCTGCATTTTTTTATCAAGATCTTTAGAAGGATCTGATATTTCTTTCATAAGAATAGAATTCCAAGAGTTTTCCTTATCATTTTTCTTACTGAGTTTAGAGTTCTCAATCTCAAGAAGTTCAGCAAACCTAGATACTTCTTTATAGGTAGGTGAAGTATTTTCTTCATCAGAAGAGGATTATTCATCAGAAGAGTTATAATACTTACCATCATTAGAATATAAAGAAACATTGGTCAATGATTCATCATTTCATACGTTATCCATAAAGAAATTATTTTCAATAGGTATTCTGGCTATAAGACCAAGATTCTTCTGTCCTAAAGATTCATAATCAGAAGATTCATCTGAAGATTCACCACCACTGGCACTCCAGGTATCACTAGCTTTCAGAACCTTCTTAGCTTTTTCTTTGTAATACTTCTTTCTGTTCCTATCTAAATGCCTTTCTTTCCTTTCTTTATTTTTGAGCAAAGGGCAATCTGGTCTAATATGTCCAGATCTCTTGCATTCGTAACAAGTAACTTCTCCATCTTTCCTATCTTTCTTTTCCTTTTTCTTATACTTGGATTGGAAATTTCTTTGGCCAGCTATGTTGTTCATCCTTCGATCAAGATTTTCTAACTCATTTTCTGAGATTTCACTTTCACTAGAATCTGATTGAACAACCATCTTCTTAGACTTGGATCTGTTTACTCTCTCAGGAGTCTTAGCTTTCATTTTATTTGATGTTGTTTTAAAAGCAAAAGTACCATTCCCATTCTTCTTTTTGATGTTGTCAGCATCTCTCTTCATTCTTGTTTCATGTTGGAGAAGAGTTCCAAATAACTAATCAAGAGAAATTTGAGTGACCTTCATATTCTCATCTATAGAAGTTCTCTTTTATTCCCACTCATTGGGCATAATATCAATTATCTTATCTACAAGTGCTTCATCATCTAAAACTTTATCTCCCATAGACTGTAAGATGTTGACTATAGTCATAAACCTCTGTTGAACTTTAAAAATTGGTTCACCATATGGAAAATTGAAGCCATGGTATTCAGCTCTAAGCATATCTCTCCTAGTCTCAATCACTTTAGAAGTTCCAAAGTGTGTAACCTCTAACTTCTTCTAGATATAATTAGCTGCTTCATAAGAAGAAATTTGGCTATGTATATTTCTAGTAATTGAACAAAGTAAGGTATTGCGTACCTTATAATTGAGTTGATACTCTTGCTTTTCCTGGTTAGTGAAAGTTCTAACTTCCTTATCAGGAATTTTATAATTTCCAATAAGCATAACAAAGTTTTCTACCCTAGTATTGATAACAAAATTCTTCATTCGATCTATCCAATACTCATAGTCATTACCATCAAAGATTGGTGGTCTTGTAGGATTTAGATTATCAATGAAACCAACATTAATTCCTGCCATACTTAAAATAACCTTTGGCGCAAAAACGTGTTAATAGAAAAAGTTCATAATCACAATGTTTGGAATGACAATTCGTAATGACAAATATCAGATTCATAAAGTTACTAATGATAAAGTGAGCAAGAAAAACTTATGCGTGAGTATTATTATTTCTAAGACCTCCTCTGATACCAATTGTAGGACCGAAATAATGATGTAGATGCTCAATATACAAGAGGGGGGTGAATTTCATACATTAAAAATTTCCTTAAACAAAAGAAAGATCTAAGATTAACAAAGTTAAACTAAGAAAATTCACAACACCTCTAACACCAATTTAAAACTTGGAATAAGGAATGAAGTTATAAACTTCAAGTCCTTCATACTTGCTTAAAACAGGAAAGAGATTCTGAAAGTAGGATCTGGAAATATGGATCTGGAAATTGAAACCTAACTAAAGATCACAATATGATATTCTACCTTAAATCATATAGAATCTAAATTTATCAAAGTACAAGTAAGGAAGTATAAGAAAGTTATACTTTTCTTACAATACAATATGCAGCGGAAACAAACAAGTAGTAAAACTACAAGTAACAAGATATAAGTCTTTTAACCCAAAGAGAAGGGTATCCAACAACCTTTGATAAAGGTCCCTTGATTTATACATTCAATCAAGTCTGTCTTACCCACACTAGGGTAAGCCCTCGATACAAAGATCGGAATCTCTGTCTTGCTATCCCCGCAAGCCCTCAACTTCAAGGTAGTTAGTACCTCTCTCTTCCTCAGCAAGGAAGCCCTCGAACTTCAAAGTAGTCGGCACCTCTTTCTTCATATCCTCGGAAGTCCTCGAATGTAATCACCAACATTTGGATTTGCACGAAGCAAAAACTGAACGAGCGGTTTAGTACGCACAAGGCATGAAAATATTTCTCTCTCTAGAAATCACCTTAGCATTGTGTGGTCTCTAGATCGATCCAAAATCATTTTGTATTGATCTCTTTCAAAGAGCTCATATTTATAGGATCGGTCGACCTCCTTTCCAATGGTCATATCTTCCTTAAAAATCGGAGGGACCTGTACACGTGTCACTTTACCAACGGTTAGTTTATAACAGAATAGACGACATCGTTTTATAACAAAACAAGTGTAACAGAATGTACGACATTGTTTTAAGTCTAACTCAGAAGTTCGGAGTGAAGGTTCAGAGTATAAACAAAATGTCAAAGAGTAGACAAATTATAAAAGTTTAAGCAAAATGAAAGTTTAGAGTCTAACCAAAAATAATATTCGGAGTCTAAATAAATTTGGAGTGTATAAAGAAAAGATGATCAGATTTTGTTTAATATGTGAATTCAAAATGAGAATTCGGAATGAGAATTCATCATCAGAATTCATAATGAGAATTTGTAATCAGGATTCATCATTAGATTTCGATGTCGAACTTCATGAGAATTAGTATCCATAATTCGGAGTAGAACTTTATCAAAGTTTGTATCCAGAATTCGGAGTAGAACTTTATCAGAGTTTGTATCTAGAATTCAGAGCCTAAAACAGAATTCTTTATATCAAAGTTTCAAACGATTTCGAGAATATAGAAATGAATCTGATTCTTATACTTGAGAAATATATGGATATAGATAAGGAAAATATGATAAGGATAGTTTTCCTTATAAAAGAGATTTTCCTTATAAAATCAATTTTCCTTAAAATAAGGTGTTTGTGATTTTAAAAACAAGAAGGAATGGAAAAGTCATTAGGAAAACCTTATTTACTCAATAATAGGCAACTAAAATTTATAGGGCACATTTTATTTTAGGGGAGAATGAAATACACCTTGTTTTTTGAAAAAATTTCATTCCATAAACTATATGTATATAATTCATAATTATGTTTATCTCTTCCATTAAATTATTTTCACTTGAGTAAAAACTAATTCTTACATGATGTGAATTAAATTAACAAAATTTTAGTCACACATAAAGAAAAAATGACAAAAAAATTAAATGAGACCATTTATTATATATCATGGATGATTATATCAATTAAAATTTCATAGATATAAATGGGATAATAAAAATAAAAAATTTATATATTTTAACAACAACGAAATCTTCGGGACTATATTCACACTTGAGAATAGTCATTAGTAGGACTAATCATACTATGAAAAAAATTATGAAATGAGAAACCATGCTGTAGAATATAAAATGAAAACAATTGGAATGAAAATTTTCCTTTAATAAGATAGAATAAGACATAATGTAGGTAATATAGACATTATATAACAATTATAAAACTACAAATAGTAGTTGGGTATAATAACAATAATCATTTTAAATGTTTGGAATTTCTATTATGTAGTTAATTTAAATAATGTTTATTTATATATAAAAGAATATACATTTTTTATAAATAAATTTTTATGATAAAATAAATACTTTTCTAATTGAATCTAAATGATATTAATACAATTTTGAATGTTCCATTGATTATAAAAAAAATTGTTTATAAAATGTGTACTGTTGAAATTTTTATTACATTTAAGGAATCATTTGTATAAAATGTATTGAAAAATTTATATGAACAATTATAATAATAAATTAATAACATTCAATAATTAATTAATTTACTATAAGGAATAATAATTTAACAATTCCTCGACAAATTTTTTTAAAACATCATTTTTATTACCTGTTTTAAGTTATTTTTTAAAATAAAAAAATTCAACATTTGGAGTTTTTTTAATGATTTGATATATATAAATATAAATATTTATAAAAAATTGAAAACATTCATTAATTTATCATTAAATAGTTATAAATACATATTAAATTATATGATATTAAGAAATATATTTTTCAAAGATTTCTTTGTATCTGAGTAAAGAATTAAAATAAGTTAGACATGATAAAAAATAGTTAAATTGAGTAATTACATATTTTCTTTGTGAAATTTATTTATTTATATTTTTTATAAATGACACAGTTACCTTGTATAGCTACACATCATTGACACAATGCATGTACAAGATGGTAAAAAAATAAAAAGTAAACAGATTTAAAAGTATTACATTTTGTGTTTTCATTGGATAATTTATTTTCTTAAATGAGATTTGTGGACCTCAATGAAAGTTATATAATTTTTTAAAAATTTATATTTTAATTTTATTATTAGGGTTTTAAATTACAAGTTTTATTAATAGTGGAAAAAATAATGTTTTTGTGAGATATAATATATTTTATGATATTAGCATAATATAAATATGATATATAAATTAATGAAACATATTGAAAGAAACATTTTTGATAATATACAACAAAAAAATCAAAAATCACTCAAAACATATAAGTTTTAATTATTTTCATAATAAATATAAAATTCATTTTTAGTTTCAATGTAGTGCTTGTGCAGTACTGAAAAAGGAAAATTTGGTTCCCTAATGATAATAATGGTGATGTAAAATTTATTTTCATGGATTTTTAAAAAAAAATATTATATAGAAATTATTATTTGTATTTATATTTTATAAATTTGGAGTTATATAATTTGAATCATATTTAAATACATTTTTAATTCTTATTCAATGTGTATAAAGTTAAAATAAAATATTAAATGTGTTTCCATGATATGAATGAGAATATTTATTCCATATGAATGAATCTAAATGTTTAAAATTATTTATAGTAATTTTCTAGTATTAATAAATTTTTATGTTTTAAAATTATAATAGTTTTTCAACACTCATATGCTAAGATGGATCGGCATATATGAAAACATTAAAATAATTAAATAAATAATATTAAAAAAATTAAAAATGAGGATTTATAGATGAGTTTGTGTATCCCTTAAATATTATATATATTTAGGATAGGTAGTTCATGATATAAGAGATTATATTTTAAATTGGTAGTTATCATGATGTTTTTATGTCATGTATTGTGAATAGTGAATAAAGAAGTCCTTAAATAGAATTTAATGTTTAAAAAAATTATATCATTAGAAATTTATAAAAATTATATTATGAATCAAAAGAATTTTTATTTTTTTATAGTATCAATCATGTACCTTTTTCCCCTTTTAAATTTTAGAATTATTTTTATGACCATTAATGATTGAAAATTTATGAAATTTCTATTCATTTTTTACTATAAAAGAGAATCACTTCATCAATTTTACACAACTAAAATTTATTTTCTATCTCAAAAATATACCCAAATACCTCTCTATGCATCTGTTCTCATATCCTTTATCCTATAGGGTGATCATAAACCTCACCTATAAACTCTATAAGATCAATCAAATGGAGACAACACAATTGTAAAAGGGTTTCTTAATTCAATCTTCCTTCATTGATTTATATCACTTTTTCATAGGTTATATTATTCGAGGATTATGTGTGAAATGAATTATTTAGTTTTTATTTTCACTTTTTTTGGATTTACATATGTTACACATTATATACTCCATGATTACTTCTCAATTCAATGATATGATCATTTTAAGGGTACTTCATCTCAAAATTGATTTGTTGAAATATTTTTTATTTTATGCACCTATTTATCTTTATAGGAAAATATGATTCCCCTTTTAAATAGTATATCATGTATCCTAATTTAATTACATTTCAAATTACTTCATCCAGTGGTTTTTTATTTTAATGTTACTAATGTAAAAAGGGTTTATTTCACAATGTTATCATTATTTGATTTTTTTTTATGAAAAATAATCTGTTAGGATAATTATTTTATATTTCTTCCATAAAAGAAAAACATTTTATTATCCTCTAATAATTTATATAAATTTCAATTTTTCCTTTCATTCTTCACATATTAATTACCAAAAATATCAAAATAATGTTTTTAAAGAATAATTGGTTTGATTTCTATTTGGTCTTGAATATTTTTCAGCCATGTATATATTTAAATTTATATGTTTTCAATAGATTTTTTAATATTATAATATGATTATTTAATTTTATTTTTACCAATTATTGAAATTCTATATATATATATATATATATTTCAATTGAATATTATTTTCATTTTCCAAAAGATTTTATTTTTTAACTTTTAATGAAAAATGTGAAAAAAATCATTATTTTCAAATATGTGGAATGAATATAATTTCAAACAATCATAAACACTCAATTATTTGAAGCTTCATTCACATGTTTCAATGGTTTCTTTCAAAAAAATCTAATATTCTCAGATTTTTTTTACTGAATTTCAATGTGAAAATGGTATTTTCCTCATGAATGTTTTTAATGACATTTTTATAGTACTTATATTCATAAATAAAAAAACCCATTAATTATCTACTTGGGATATAATTTAGTGATACTATTTACATTCATTCTCTGTATGGTTTATGACCAGTTTTACTATGGAATTTTTTTAAATTATGCATTTCAGTCCCTCCTATACTAATATTTTTTTTAGTAAGGCATGTTGAATATGTTGTGTTTTTAATCATATAATGAATATAATGAACTAATTAAGAGGTGGGTGGTTCCTAAAATTACATAACCCCTCTACATATTAGTGGTTATCATGATACAAAATGGGTCTGGTATTTAGATGAGGCATTTACCATTTATATAATATGTATTGTATTATATCCATAACGATATGTTTAAGATGTCTTGTCATGGGGCCTATATGGTATGTTTTACATTTTTGTAATAATTAATTATTTCATTATTAAATTGGATATTGATGTCCATGGGATTATTTTATTAGTAATAATATTTGTGGATAATTTTGACGATCATGTTATTGTTTATGTGGATTTATTTGATCATCATCTATTCTGACCATATTATTATTTTGGACCAATTTATTGATGAAATGGAATATATTTTTAGTTATTTACATTTCCATATCAATTATTACTTAACAAATAAATTTAGATTCCACTATACATAACCCTTACAGATAATCTAATCTCACCCCTTTCTTATGGTCCCTTTCCCCAGGATGCCAACAAGTTAATTTTCAGTAATATGAATTGATATTCTAGAGAGAATAATGATGTTATTGATAAAAATATGATAAATTTTTTTATGTTATTAAATGTAAATTGGGATTCATGTATGTATCAAGTTTACCAGGACTACAATACTAATCAGTCCTCCCAGATGTGATTACTTGTGTAACATCCTGAACCAGCTTGCCTCTAATACGGTGGTTGGACCAGTGGGTCACTTGACCTCAGGCGCGCCTCCCCGTATTCCACAAGCTTCCGAATCATAGTGAATGTGTAAGGATGGTCATTAAGGAGACTATACCCTATTATTATTGATTTGCAGCGGTATAACTGTAATTCCCCAAACCTAGTTACCCAGATTCAGTGCATTATTACATAACATTGGCATGATCACAAAAGATCAAGTCTCAAAAGATCGATTAGTTTAGTAGCCTTGGAATCACTAGATATATTCATAAGTCTTATATTACATCATAAAGTGAAAAAAAACTACAAAAAAATCTTGTCTTCATATCCCCTCATACTATCCCTGAAGGTCATTCATAAAATACTTCTTCGCGTCCTGGGAGAAATTAAAACATTGAAAGGGGTGAGCTCAAATTCCGAGTAAGGATAACAATATAGCGGAAACATTCATAAATAAGCATAAACATTTAAGGCAATGTATAACTAAAACAAAATCCTTTTAAACTTTAACTTCAGAATAATATGGAAAAAATTAAATGAAATAATGCCATTTACTTATTCACATGGATATTCTACTAGTCTAATAATCACATGCAATATCAATAACCACTTTCATAATGATGGAATGCATAATGCCAGACTATCATAACCACATAGTCAAGGCCTTATGCCAATACTACAAATAATATTTTGTCAAGGCCTTGTGCCAAGACACTAGTTTGTCTCATGAGTCCTACCGATGCATCGAGGAGCTATAGCTGGCTCCACCCGTCACTTATTAAGTCCAATGCATTCCTCATATGAATAGGTTTAAACATAACATAAACATTCGTATTAAAACTAGAATACTAAATGTCAATACTTTCTCCATAAACCATTCATTGTATAAAAATAACACATACATATTCAAACATATCATAAAAACTTCAAAACAATATGGAAGTTTTGTATCATAATAAATCAACTTCAAATAATCTTAAAATCCATCAAAGGATGTTGACATAGATGAAATCAAAACTATTTTCAGAGAAATGTCTCTTTTTTTGAAATCATTTAAAAGTCACATAATTTTAAAAGAAAAAATTTATTATAAAAATATTCTTATAAGCCTGTAAGGGAAGCTTTGAAAATTTATAACGGTGTAAAATAGCCGCACCCACCGTATAAGTTAAAAAATACATTCTTACCTTAATTATGTCAAAAAGGTTAAAAAAGACCTTGTTTGGAAAACAACGAAAAGATTCCTTTATAAAAATATTATAAAACATAAAAAAAGGGTATAAATGGCTTTAACCCATATTCTGTAAAATAGTAAGAATGATTTGAAATACATTTTTATAAAACATGGATGTGGATGATAAAGAGGTCCCAGTAGATAATTACGTATAAACAACCTCAGATAATGAAGAGATTTTGAAATAAACCCCTACCTTGTACTTTTCCATGGTTGAGGGTGGTTTAACCTCCTGTATAATATTTAAATAATTATTATTAAATTATACAATAATCATATACATAAATATGATATCATATATGATCTTTTAATATTGCTTTGTTAATAATATTTTAGTATTATTGTTTCAGGTGTTCACTTACTCATTTTACTTTATATAATTTGTTAAATAAGTTGTGTTTGTTATGGATAGGTTATATCTTGTTCATATAAAGAATGATATCATGTCCATAAACATTATTTTTAATTATCAAATGAGAATTAGACTTGCATGTATACGATGGGGAATGAATCCCATCGCGTTCGTGGAGACGGTAGTCTGTACGTACGCACGAGCGACAATATCATTCTTTTGATATTAAAATAATATATAATTGGATGTTATATCAGATATAAAGAATCATTATCATGATATATTTATTATTTATATCAGTTACACACCATTATCATACCCATCCAAATAATAATGTTTTGAATAACAATTACACCACGACGTGGAGACGGTAAGTCGTACGTACACACGTATGGTGACAGGTCATTCAAAGAATGGATATAATACTGAATATGGTTGTACCATATTTATAATAACATCACAGTATATAGAATGTACTAGAGTTATTATTTTAAAATGGAAATAACAAAGAAAGAAGAAGTTGAAGAAGAAAGGAACTTGAAAGAGGGTGGGGAAAATATTACCCCTTCTTCGGGTTCTTCCTTTTGATTTGATAAAAAGGTCTCCATAGGTTGGATTTCTGATCAAAATAAGGCCTCTAGGTTGAAGTGAGGTAATTTTAGAGAATATTTGGGTAGGTTTTTTCCGAACCAAAAGGCTTTGAAGTTGAGAAGAATTGGTTAGAAGTGGTGTCCTTTTATAAGGGGGAGGATGGGCTCTTTAGGAAAACCTAAAGTATTATTATATAATAAATTCATATTCGGTTTATAATGGCTCAAAAGTAGATTATTCAAAGTATAAGGTTGGGATGGGTCTAAATACTTTCAAAAAATGGATTTTAGACAGGTTTTGGTCATTATATTAACATTATCTTTTAGTTTTAACTCTTAGTTAATTAGTTTGACACTTACCATGTCCCTTTGTATTTTAATATTATATAGTTAATAATATTACTATATATATCCATGAGACCCCACAGTGGTCCAATAATGATACACCTATCATGATATAAGTCATTTGGCCAAACCTTAGATTTTTATGAATAGAATATCAATTAATAATATAATACTTGTTTTAAAAACTCAATTATGTCAATGTTGACACTATTCAATAATTGATTTTTGTTAAAGACATAAAAACTTTATTAATTCAAAAAAAATTCATTTAATCAATACTATCATGTCATATTAACCAATAAAATTCGTGGATGTCATCAAAACTTTCAAAGTATATTTATTTTAACATTTATAATACCAATTGTTTGATTCTTTCATTAATAAGGAAAATATTGTACCATTATTGTGTCATAAATAAATTTAATTATTCAACATCTAAAAATTATAAATAAAATACCATTATGTAGTAAATAGTTTTATATTTCTAATGAATATTTATAGTCGAAAAGATAACATATATAACCCTATGTAAAAATTGTTTTTCTAAAAGATATATGCTTATGTCATTTTTGTATTTACTTTAACTTAATTAATATAAAGTGTCCTTATCACCTACAAGTGGCTCCATGGGGTCCCGAAATCGACCCAAAGATGCCCATGGTTGGAAATGTATCAATAAATAAGGTTAGGACACGTTTTAGGATAATTTATTATTATAATAATATTATTTGTTTACCCTTATTTACCGGATTTACCCTTTAACCATGTTAAATAAAATATTTACCGAAATAATTATTCCAAATGTCTAAAAATAAAATTTACCTATTTAAACAATTTGGAAATCTTGATTCCAAATATGGAATACATTTTTCTTAATTCCAAACACAGAAGTGGCATAAATTAATTTAAAATTAATTCCCGTTGTCAAAACAAAAAGCGTGGTTTTAAGAAATAATAACTATCAAAAAATTGACACTTGTTTATGTCTGGTTTAAATGTGAAATTATGTCCAATGACCAAAATTGTATTAAATATTAAAAATATATTCTAAATATACTTTAAAACCACTTAAATTCATAATTTATCACTATTAATTTTTTTGATTAAAAAGGTTGTTTTTAATTAAAATTTAGTAATTTTCACTATTCATCAAAATATAAAAGTTATCTGAAAAGTACCAAAATTTCACCCTCGGCTAATTTCCATATTTCGAATCCAAAAATGAAGTCCATTTTGAGAGATAAATTTTATAATATTTCAAAAAGTGTGTATTACTATTCATAATGGCTACTTTGATTGGTCGTAGTGTGTTAGAATCTCGAAGTTGCGTACAACACACGCTACTGCATTATTCAAAGAGAACCGTACCATGGAAGCTTGGGGTGTTACATTCTCCCCTCCTTTAGATAATTTCTTCCTCGAAATTTCTAAAATACTACTACATGAAAAGACTCAGGTGGTTCTACATCATAAGTTCCTTGGGTTCCCATGTTGCCTCTTCCATCTTATGGTTTCTCCATAGAACTTTTACCAGACGAGTCATCCAGTTTCTCAGCACTTGTTATCTCATATCAAGAATCATGACAGTCTCTTCGCAATAAGATAGATCGGGTTCTAGTTCTAATTCATCTTAGGTGACTACATGCATTGGGTCAGGCATGTATTTTCTCAACAGTGATATGTGGAACACATCGTTAACTTTGGAGAGACTTGGCGGCATTTCCAAATGGTAAGCTACAACCCCAATTCATTCCAGAATTTCGAATGGTCTTATGTACCTGGGACTCAATTTTACCTTCTTACCGAAATGTATAACACCCTTCCATAGAGATACCTTCAAGAAAACATGATCTTCTACCTGAAATTCCAAATCCTTCCTTCGGTTATCAGCATAGCTCTTCTACCTACTTTGAGCTACTTTGATGTGGTTGTGGATTACCTTCACCTTTTCCATCATTTCCTCCACCAGTTCTGGGCCTATGAGTTTTCATTCACCAACATCATCCCAATAGGTTGGTTTGTGGCATCTCTTTCTGTATAACGCTTCATATGGTGCCAACCGAATACTTTAATGGAAGCTATTGTTATGGGAAAATACTACCATAGGTAAATATTGATCCCACATACCCTAAAATTCAAGTGAGCATGATCTCAACATGTCTCGTATGGTTTGAATAGTCCATTTTGATTTTCCATCAGTTTGGAGGTGGTAATCTGTGCTCAAACAAAGTTCATTATCCATGGATTTCTGAATAACATTCTAGAATCTTGAGGTAAAACGGGGATCACGATCCGAAACAATTGATAGGGGTACTCCATGATGCCTCACAACATCATTAATATATTGTATCATTAGAAATTGAAGTGGTAAATCTTCCCTTATAGCACGAAAATGTGCTAACTTGGTAAGATGATCAACAATGACCCATATTGCATCATTCCTTCTAAGAGTCTTTGGTAGTCCCATGAAAAATTCCATCGTGATATTATCCCATTTTCAATTAGTTATGGGAAGAGGTTTCATGAATCCTCCAGGAAGTTTCCTTCCATCTTTCACTTGTGGACAAACTATACATCTGTGCCAGAGCTGTCTCTACCTGATCGTATCCAGACAGGGATGTATTTCATGGAAAACTCAAAAAATCTCTACAATAACAAAATTCTAGGAAGTTCTTCTATATTAATCCTCAAAGACTATCTTAGGGTTATCATCTTTAATCAGAGTTTATCGAAATCTAGCTTCCAAAGTTTGTACTAAACTTTCTCTGATACCAACTGTAATGACCAGACCCCAGTTACCTAGAGTCGGTTCATTATTACATAACATTGGCATGATCACAAAAGATCAAGTATCGAAAGACCGATTAGTTTAGTAGCCTTGGAATCACTAGATATATTCATAATTATTACATTACATCATAAAGTGAAAAAAACTAAGACAACATCATGTCTTCATATCCCCTCATACTATCCCTATAGGACATTCATAAAATACTTCTTCAAATCCTAGGAAAAATTAAATCATTGAAAGGGGTGAGCTCAAATTCCTAGTAAGGATAACAATATAGTGGAAACTTTCATAAATAAGCATAAACATTTAAGGCAACATATAACTAAAACAAAAGCCTTTTAAAATTGATCTTCATCATAATATGGAAAAAATAAAATGAAATAATTCCATTTACTTATTCACATGGATATTCTACTAGTCGAATAATCACATGCAATATCAATAACCACTTTCATAATGATGGAATGAATGATGCCAGACTATCATAACCACATAGTCAAGGAATTGTGCCAAGACTACAAATAATATTTTTTTAAAGCCTTAAGACAAGACACTAGTTTGTCTCATGAGACATACCGATGCATTGAGGAGCTATAGCAGGCTCCACCCATACCTTATTAAGTCCAATGCATTCATCATATTAATAGGTTTAAACATAACATAAAAATTCGTATTAAAACTAGCATACGAAATGTCAATACTTTCTCCATAAACCATGAATGGTATAAAAATTACACATCCATTGTCAAACATATCACAAAAACATCAATACAATATGGAAGTTTTGTATCATAATAAATCAACTTCAATTAAGCTTAAAATCCATCAAAGGATTATGACATAGATGAAATCAAAACTATTTTGAGAGAAATATCTATTTTTTTGAAATAATTTAAAAGTCACATAATTATAAAAGAAAACATTTACTTTGAAAATATTTTTATAAGCTTGTAAGGGAAGCTTTGAAGATTTTATAACGGCGAAAAATAGCTGCACCCGCCGTATAAGCTAAAAAAGACATTCTTACCTTAATTCTGTCGAAAATGTTAAAAAGGACCTTGTTTGGAAAATGACGAAAATATTCTTTTATAGACATCTTATAAAAATTTTAAAAAGGGTATAAATGACTTTAACACATAGTATGTAAAATAGTAAGAATTATTTGAAATAAATTTTTAAGAAACAAGGATGTGGATGATAAAGAGGTCCCAGTAGATAATTACGTATAAACAACCTCTGATAATGAAGAGATTGTGAAATAAACCCTTAACTTATACTTTTCCTTGGTCGAGGGTGGGTTAAACTCATGTATAATAGTTAAATCATTGTTATTTAATTATAAAATAATCATATGCATAAATATTATATTATATGTGATCTTTTAAAATTTCTTTGTTGATAATTTTTTAGTATTATCGTTTCGGGTGTTCACTTACTCGTTTTCCTTTATATGATTTGTTAAGTAAGCCATGTTTATTATGGATAGGTTGTATATTATTCATATACAGAATGATATCATGCCCTTAAACCATATTTTTTATTATGAAATGAGAATTATACTTGCATGGATATGATGGGGAATGAATCTCATCGCGCTCGTGGAGACGGTAGTCCGTACGTACGCACGAGCAATAATATCATTATATTGATATTAAAATAATATATAATTGGATTTTATATCATATATAAAGTATAATTATCATGTTATATTTATTATTTATATCAATTAAACATCATTATCATACTCATACAATAATAATGTTTTGAATAACAATTACACCACGACGTAGAGACGATAAGCTGTGTGTACGCACGTATGGTGACATGTCATTAAAAAGATGGATAGAATACCAAATATGGTTGTACCATATTCATAATAACATCACAGTTTATAGAAGATACTGGATTTATTATTTTAGAATGGAAATAAAAAAGAATGAATATGTTAAAGAAGAAATGAACTTGAAAGACGGTGGTGAAAATATTACCTCTTCTTTGGGTTCTTCCTTTTGATTTGATCAAAAGGGATCCTTAAGATGGATTTCTGATCAAAATAAGGCCTCTAGGTTGAAGTGAGGGAATTTTAGAGAATATTTGGTCAGGTTTTGGCTGAACCAAAAGGATTTGAAGGTGTGAAGAATTGGTTATAAGTGGTGTCCTTTTATAAGGGGGATGAGGGGCTCTTTAAGAAAACTTAAAGTATTATTATATAATAAATTCATATTCGGTTTATAATCAAACAAAAGTGGATTATTCAAAGTCTAAGGTAGTTATGGGTCAAAATATTTTCAACCAATAGATTTTAGAAAGGTTTGGGTTATTATATTAACCTTATATTTTCGTTTTAACTCTTAGTTAATTAGTTTGACACATACCATGTCACTTTGTATTTTTATATTATATAGTTAATAAACTTACTATATATATCCAAGAGACCCCCAAGTGTTCCATTAATGATACACCTATCATGATATATGTACTTTGGACGAAATATATATTTTTATGAATAGAATATATATTAATAATATAATACTTGTTTTTAAAACTCATTTATGTCAATTTTGACACTATTCAATAATTGATTTTTATTAAAGTCATTAAAACTTTATTAATTCGAACCAAATTCGTTTAATAAATCCTAACATGTCATATTAACCAATACGATTCATGTATGTCATCAAAGAATTCAAATTATTTTTTTTAACATTTACAATACCAATTGTTTGGTTCTTTCATTAATAAGGAAAATACTGCATCATTATTGTGTCATGAATAAATTTAATTATTCAATGTCTAAAAATTATAAATAAAATAAAATTATGTATTAAATAATTTTATATTTCTAATGAATATTTATAGCCTAATATATAACATATATCACCCTATATAAAAATTCTTTTTCTAAAAGATATAGGCTTATGTCATTTTTGTATTTACTTTAACTTAATTAATATAATGTGTCCTTATCACCTAAAAGTGGCTCCATGGGGTCCCAAAATCGATCAAAATATTCCCATGGTCGTACATGTATCAAAAAATAATGTTAGGACACGTTTTAGGGTAATTTATTATTATTACAATATTATTTTGTTAACTTTATTTACTGGATTTACCCTTTAACGATGGTAAATAAAATATTTACCGAAGTAATTATTCAAAATGTCTAAAAATAAAAGTTACCTATTTACACAATTTGTACATCCTGATTCCAAATATGGAATCCATTTTTCCAAATTCAAAACATTTAAGTGGAATAAATTAATTTAAAATTAATTCTCGTTGTCAAAACAAAAAGCGTGTTTTTAAGAAATAATAACTATCAAAAGATTGACACTTGTTTATGTCCGGTTTAAATATGAAATTATGTCCAATGACAAACATTGTATTAAATGGTTAAAATTTATTCTAAATATACTTTAAAACCACTTAAATTCCTAATTTATCACTATAAATTATTTTGATTAAAAAGGTTGTTTTTAATTAAAATTTATTAATTTCACTATTCATCAAAATATAAAAGTTATCTAAAAAGTACCAAAATTTCACCCTAGGATAATCTCGATATTTTGAATCCAAAAATGAAGTCCATTTTGAGAGATAAAATTTTTAAAATTTCAAAAATTGGGTATTACTATTCATAATGGCTACATTGATTGGTCGTGGTGTGTTAGAATCTCGAAGTTGCGTACAACACATGCTACTGCATTATTCAAAGAGAATCGTACCATGGAAGCATGGGGTGTTACAAAGACAAAGTAAATTACAATAAACAGTGGAAGTATTAATACATAATTTACAATGTAGTTGAAGGAATATTTCATATAACTATTTATATAACTGAAAAACAGTGGAAAGCAGCAGTTTATACAACAAAGGAATGCATGACATGGTATTGATACATGACAAAAAGCATTAAATAGAACAAAATTAATTCAAATAAAAAACAATGTTTTAGTCCAGTAAAGAAAATAACTACAAGACCAATGGTGATATCTATAAGCATCATGAGCTCTAGCTTGGTCCCTTTCTCCTAACTCCAGGGTATAAGAAAACAGTAATCAATCATGGTCCACAGTCTTGTGAATAATAAAGGTTTACTCAAGAACCCTTGTGCGATGGCTACCCGTGTAAGGTGTGAGATATAAATCCTAGTAGTCTGGTACCACCGGTTTCTAACCCAATCCTGACAGTGTAATATAAATTAAACAGGGTGCAAGCATGCATAAATAAAGTAAGTAGTACAATGTAACTAAATACCCATGTACATACTTCATCCCTCAGCTGGTGTAAGGTCATGTAATATGTTTATTACTTTAGTATTTCCATTTTATTCATTAGTCACATGTGATCAAGTCACCTACTGAGTCCAAGGTGTTTTACCTCCACGGTAAAATAGGGCTAAGAAAGGACTAGGCCCGATGGGCTTTAACCGTGGAACCTACTTTTCAATGCTGGACCCAAAGAGTGTATTGAAGGCATCCTAATATGATATTTAATAATAAGGTCCCAAGGTAACAAACAAGGAAACATAAACCAAAAGGGCATATAACCTAGTAGTATATGGGTCTAGCTAAGTCGTAAAGGTGTAATCCAAGGATCATAGTCCAAGGAGTTCCACGATGAGGTGTCTACCGAGTCCAAGGAGAGCCTCCATGGTAAGACGGGGATATCCAAGGACTGGGTCCAAGGAGTGTATCCAAGGATCCTACATTCCAATGTTAGATCCAAAGAGTGTATCCATGGAATTCTGTAGCACTACCTGGGGGATCCAATAGTAGTATGTTGAGAATCCAAAGATATGACCTGGGATAGGATCTATGCATGTATGATTCTTAGAAACCTATGCTTGATTTTGGATTAGGGTACACAAGTGCTCATGGTATTCTATGATCATAAACCACGAAAAGCTTGAGTCTAACCATTCTTATTTAATAAATAATCCATGTAATGATTCATTTTTGTCCAACCCTTTCCATCCATTAGTGTGTAAAGGTCATGTAGTATTGCAACTGTTTATTTATTGCATCAAGCATTTCCTTCCATTCGTGTGGAATGTTTATGTTTCATTGCAACCATTTATTTATTGGCTCAAGCCTTGCCTTCTATTAGTGTGGAAAGGTCAATTAGCATTGTGAACATTTAATAAAATTCATTAAGGCATATTCACTAATTATGTTTCGCTCTGTTACCTTCCTTCAACATGGAATGGGGTGCTATGGACATGCAACCATTATTCAAATAATCTTAATAAGACCAAGTGATATACATAGTATACATTCCAATTTACATTTCTCAATCAGTTTTAAAATTTAAATAACTTACCTTAGGTGGGTAAAATTATTAGAAAACATTGTAATTTCCATGATTCAATTCATAGGATAACTCAACCATTTGATATTGTAAGTCTTACTTTCATAATGGTCCAGCCAAGGCACCCCCGAATGGTGGCCCAAATGGGTCAAAACACTAAAAGACATATGTAGAAAACATCATAGATGGTTAAATACAATTCAAAATTGGGCCATGAACTTAGGTGGTGACATAAAGCTTTTTATTTTTTAATAAGGTGGCTATATTTTTCTAATACCATTAGGGACATGTCCTAAACCCTCCATATTTCAACATAACGTCATGGCACAAAAATTATAAACACAACAAGTCAAAAAAAACCAAGTTCTGGCCAAAAATATTTAGCTTGAAGGGAGCGCACCTCCATTTTAGGGGTTTTATTATAAAATAATTACATTACATATTATACAAATAATTTATCTCCTTTAGAATTTTAAATATGTAACATGTTAAAATCTCGTTTAAGAGCATTCAATATAGATTCTTAAATACATGAATTTTAATTATAACTAAACTGCATTAAGTAATTTATTGAATCATTTATAATATTTAATGGATTTGAAAGGCACCCTATCTCATGTGGAACTAAGCAGTCCACTCTGTATCTTAACACATACTTACTATGAGCAGCTACTCCCCCTCTGATTATATGCTCCATCTCATACATATAAGGACACATATCCCTTATGAACACACCTGCATGGCCATGAGCACGTGGAAGGGGATACTTATATGTATTCTTATATGCATAAATTACCCTCCACTGACATAGGCATGAATTTTCTATACATATATACATAGGAACACCTTCCCCATATGTGAAATTCACTTTCATGGGTGAAATTACACATAATGAGGGAACCTAAATACATATTTATACATACCTATGCATACACAGGAAATTCACCCTTGATTCAGTGACTCAAAACCAATGAGATGGTAACCACACACTATAGAAAGGATACTAGGAACCTTAATACACATAAATAGACCATAACAGATGGTGAGAAGTCCTATAATGATCCTAAACCCTTACCTTGGGTTTCAGCGATAAATGAAAATGAAGCCAAACCACTAGGAACATCTCAATTCTCAATTTATTAATTAATAGGTAGTCAATGATACATAAAGGCATTAATTAAAGTGGTGAGAAACAATTTGAAACCACAAAATTGACCTTGTAACAAAACTGGCATACCAAAATCACCCGAACTATCTCACCTTTGGGGGAGGTTGTGGAAACACGCAACAAAAATGCTCGAGAGACCATTTTCAAGACCTATCACCCAAGGGAAAATAGAAAATTGAATTAACCTTTGAACTAGGGTTTTTTTGAACAATCATGAGAGATAATGAGGCTAAATCACTATTGGGAAACATGAGGATATGTGAGGAGAAGATTAACCTTGAACAATTGAAGGGAATTCATGAAGAAATCCAGCCATGGACAAAGAAGGGAGAGGTGGATGAGGGAGGAGAGGTGTGCGTCGAAGGTGGAATCCCCTTTGGGGTGTTCCCCATTGTGGGTCGATCCATAGAGCAGTGAGGAAGTGATAGGTTTTGGTTTTATTTTAATTTCATTTTAAAGTTAATTATATTTTTAAATAGACCCAACCGCATGGTTTGTCTTGTATGTTTTTCCAAAGAATCCACAAACTGTTTGGAGTCTACTGCACGTATGGGTCTAGGTGCATGGTTTAGGAAACCGTGCACATTCCATGTGAAAATCCAATACCCCTTTATAAATAGATCCACATGGTTACCTGAAATAGGCGGCACAGTTTGGAAGACTGTGTGCAAACAGTGCACCCTCTACTACTTATTAAAATATGACCTTTCTGGGTCCGGTTCCCCTAAATCACATCAAACCACCTTGGGAATATAACTAGCCTTATCCAAAGTCCAAAAACACCAATTTGAGATGTTTCTACACTGAGAATTAGGTTTCAAAACACAAATATAAATCTGACCCACTCAGCAAAGAAAATGTTCAAAAACATCCGTATTTTAGTCTAGTTAAAAAACATTGGATTCTACATTCTACCAACCTTAATAACATATCATTCCTAAGAAGCCCTCAGGAACAATAAAAACATCACCAGAACTATGACACTATTTATGCCTCATTTAAACGGGTGTGTCTCCTTTCCAACACCCAAAGCAACATAAAAATTTCTTAAGCATTCTACACATAAACTTTTACATCACGATCCAATGCTCACTTTCCAAACTAAAACACTGAAATAAAGCTTACATGATCCCATTCAGATAAATACACGATCATTCCAGAAAATCGATAAACACATAACCAATGATGCTTCCCACTATAGGTCCTGACTCAAGGAAGTTCCAAATCTATGCCACAGTTTCTCCCCTGTTTCATTTTCCAAACAAGCACACTCTGAGTGTTATTACGACACTCCTAGCATAATTTTGTTAAAAATAAACGATCAAAATATGATAGACCTAACAGAACTGGTCGAGAAAGATTTCTCAAAATACACTACTGACCTTAAAACCCCACTTTCCTTCACCTAGAAAAGTGATATAAAATTTTTTCATCACCATACATGAACATTAAACTCAAAATTGAGAGATAGAGTCGATCCACAAGGCCAACGTATCTCGAAGATGTCAATTTTAGGAGGACGAAACAAAACAAAATGCAGCAGATGGAGTTTATGAGTCCATCAAAGGATTTTGTACATGGGATACCAGGAATTACTTAGTACATACCAAGCCTTGATAAGAACCACACTTCAACATGTAACACTAACAGAGATCATAAAAAAATCTCGAGAGCTATTATGATTTTGCAGGGTGTAAGACCAACGCTCTCTCTTATTATATTGAGGAAGACATCGCGATAGGGTAAATGATTGTCTTTTAAGAAGAGTAGACTAAGACAATTTAAGATATCGTTTGCAATTGAACACAACCCAAAACATGACGATAAAATAGATCAACTCGATCCTATTCATGCTCTCGAGCAAGCACTGACACGATTTAAGATTTGAAAGCATCAAGGGAATTTAAGTAATAACTCACAGTAATCCAATGATCCCCATAGATCATTCTACTTCTACATGGAAGGAAACATTTATAAGTTTCAACATGACAAAACCACCTTAGGAGTTTCCTATCCACAAAAGAAAGTAAAACTAATGGCTCATAAGCTCACAAGATTATAACAACAAGATCGGCATGTCTAAACACCAGATTCATTAGAAAACTAGTTTGATTATTGGGATGGAACTGAATCTTTAACTCCCATGTCACTCTACTTGGAGATGACTTGAGAAAATACTCAATAGTACATGAAGATTTATTTCTGAGTTGTATTTCCTTATACGTCTATCATCATGGATGATTCCATAACCATTCATCAATTTATAAGAGGAAGAAAGATTCAAACAACCTACAAAGCAGCTTACCATAACCGAGGCACATCTAATAGGATGAAAAAGATAATTACTCAATGTTAAACCCCTTTAAAATGTAAAGAAACACATGCCCACCCATATGAACTAGAGTTTCTTTGGAAACAGAATGTCCTACAAGGTACAACGACACCCAAATTGCACCAAACGTGTGAAAAGTCAGAGTGCTAGAATGGAAATTAAGTTCTGAGGGCGCTACCTACAATGGGTTATCCCCTTATGAAGAAAAAGTATCAACCCTAATATTGATTCATGTCAAAAAAAGTCACCAGGCTCGAAATCCATTCATAAAAAAATTGATAAGGAAAATAATTCCAATGGGATGTACTCAGGATTCCATTCCAAGGAATCTCGGAGGGAGGTCTGAACCACCCTTTATAAGTGGGTTTTAAACAGTAGACACCAATATAGAATCAATTTACTAGATTCTTACATTTAATCCCATTTAATTTTTAATCATCAAAATACTTAATCAAAATTTCAAGGTACCATTTTTCAAAACAAAACACAAGTTACATGATGTTAACTAAATCCACAAGGGAAATATTAGAAGGTTTTATAAAACATCCATTTTAAGCATTTAAATTTTTTTACATTCCATTATAAATAGTAAATTTAGCATCTAAATTCATTTTAATAATTAAGTAAACCTACAAGGGTCTCACTAACCCAAACTGGTTTCATTAACTGGAAAACAAATAGCAGTTTCCAACAATCATTAAAATTATTGCACCCAAATGGGTCATCTCATAAAAACATTCCTCAACTGACTTACTTGGGTCTAGTTGCATTTTTAAAATCTAACAGTTTTATTTCAGATAAATTTCAATCCTATTTCACATATATTATAATTTCATGAGGCCTCCTGACATCATGTTTATTATGGGTGGTCATTTCCCAAATCATGAAGCGCACATACACTACAAGGATTGAAAATTGGCTCCCATTAATCGATACCAATGTAAATTCATAATTTAACGTGATCAAACATAACAATAAAAATTATATGGGTGTCCATCTACCAACCTACAAGTCGCCCATAAACTTTACATTTTGGAATTTGGCTCCCTTTAGTCAAAACAAAATTCACGAAACAATTGAATTTAGTATCCTTTTACAGTGGTTTGATTACATGGGTTACATTTTCCCATCTATAAGGAAGCCATACACCTCAAAATGGAAAACTAGATCTTGTTATAATTGTAAAAAATAACATAACCCATGATACCATTAACGTATATCATGGTAATCTTGCATGTCACTACAAGAAGCTAATATAGAGCAATAAGCTAAAATCGCATAAACATGGAATTTTAATCACAGAAGTATGATTTAAAGAGAGGTAATCACAGAAGGAATGGAACGGTAGTACCTAAATTGTTATAAATCTAATCAGGGCATATCTATAAGGCACATAATCATACATAGAAGGAATCCTACTAATGAAACTACATGGCATGGCACATATGCATGGAATATGGATTTATAAGAACCTAATATGGTTCATGTAATGAATCTTCCTTGCCACATTATGCCAAGGAAAGTATCCATAATTCCAAAAATCATAAGCTACTGAATTTACACCAATCAATCAAGGTGAAATCAAATCAATAGTAAAATCACAAAACATAAACAGCAATCATAGCCTTGGCCACTTGCTCATTTCCCTTATGTGGGGTGATCAGTCCCAAACACATCTATTAACCAAGCTCTGAAACTTTCCTTTTCTCCTTTCTACCAACCTAAAAATGTAAGACAAAAGAAAAAACATCCTATAATACCACTGGGTAATATCCAAACCCAGATCACCACTAATATGGTGGTTGGACCAGTGGCTCACAAGACCTCAGAAAAACCCCCACTTACACTAGATGTTGCCAACTTGTAGTGAGGATGTAAGGACAGTCAGTGGGGAGACAATACCCTCTTATCTGAGTTGGGAAGCGGTATAACAGAGTAAATAATAATCAACAATGGAAGCATTAATACATACTTGAAAATATAGCAGAAGGCATGTCTCATATATCTATATATATAACTAAATAATAGTGGCCAACTCCAGTTTATAGAATAAATGAATTCGTGACACATTATTGATACTTTATGGAAAGCATTAAACAATACAACATGATTTCCAATACTATAAAATGTTGTACTCAAGTAAAAAATGAACTAAAATCCCTAAGGCAATCTCTGAGGGCATCTTGATATCTAGATCAGTCCATTGCTCCTAACTCCCTGGTAAAAGAGAACAATAATCAACCATTGTCCATAGTTTTATGAACAAGAAAGGTCTACTCGGGTGCCCCAATGCAATGGAGGCATGAGTAGTGTGTGAGATATAAATATCAGTAGGTCGGTACCACTAGTTTCTGACATAATCTAGACAATGTAATAAAAATTAAAGAGGGTGCAATCATTTATAAATAAATTAAGTGGTACAATCTAACTAAATACCCATTTTCCTCCTTTATCCCCCGGCTGGTGTATATTCACGTAATCAGTTCATTACTTCAGTATTTCAATTTTATTCATAAGTCACATGTGAGAATGTCTTTTACTATGTCCATGGAGTTTTTCCTCCAAGGTAAAATGGGGATAAGAAATGACCAATCCTGAAGGGCTTTAACCATGGGACCTACTGGTCAATGTTGTAACCATGGAGTGTATCCAAGGCATCATGTGATGATGTTTACTAATAAGGTCCCATGGTAATAACCAAGGAAACCTAATCCCCATGGGTCTCTAACCCAGTAGTATCTAGGTCTAGTTAAGGCATAAGGGTGTAATCTAAGGAGCGTAGTCCAAGTCATTCCATGATGAGCCACCTACTGAATCCAATGACTGTATCCATGGTAAAATAGGGCTAGGGAAGGACTGGGTCCAAGGATTGTATCCAAGGAACCTACATGTCAATGTTGGATCCAAGGAGTGTATCCAATGCATCCTATAGTACTACATAGGGGACCCAATGGTAGTATACCGGGAATCCAAAGATAATACATGGAACGAGATCTATGTGAGTCTGTACCATAGAAACCCATCCTTGAATTTGGAATGGCGTACACGAGTGGTCATGGTATTACCCGATCAGAAACCATGACAAGATTGAGTCTAATAATTACTATTTAATAAAGAAGTCATATAATGATTGATTTTGGTCCAAAACATTCAATCCATTACTGTGGAAAGGTCACGTAGCATTGAAACCAATTATAAATTGGTTCAAGCCCTTCCATCCACTAGTGTGGAATGGTCAAGTGTAATTTCAACCATTTATTTATTGGTTCAAGACATTCATTCCATTAGTGTGGAAAGGTCAAGCAGCATTTCAGCCATTTAGTAAAATCTATTAAGACATATTCATTAATTAAGGATCACTATGTTACCTACCATCAACATAGGAATGGGTGCTATAAAAATGCAACCTTTATTCAAATAATCTCAATAAGGCCAAGTGATATACTTAGTATACTTACCAATTTACATATCGCATTTAATTTTAAATTAAATGCACTTACCTTAGGCATGGAAAATGATGAGAATTCATCATACTTTCTATGATTCAATACATAGGATAACCCAAATATTTGATATATAAGGTCTTATGTTTAAAATGGTCATGCCAAGGCACACCCAAATGGTGGCCCGAATGTGTCAAAACAATAAACAACCATTTTGGAAAACATTACACATGGTTATATCCAATTCAAAACTGGGAGATTAAAATAGGTAGTTCCTTGTCTCTTTTAATTATTTTAATAAGGTAACTCTATTTTTCTAATACCATTTGGTCCATGTCCAAAACATTCCAGATTTCAACATAACATCAAGCCAAAACAATTATATACACAATAAGTCAAATAAGAAAGGTATAACTACTAATTTTTAGCATGAAGGAAACTCACCTCGTTGGAGGGGTTTTATTATAAAATCATGATATTACATATCACACAAATCAGTTATATCCTTTAGAATTATAAATATGAAACTTGCAAAATCACATTTAAGAGCATTCAATATTGATACTTCACTACGTGAATTTAAATTTTTACTAAAGATAATTAATCAATTTATAGAAACATTTATAATATTTAATGGATTAGAAAGGGACCCCAAATAAAGTTGAACTAATCCGTCCACTCCAGCTCTTAACACTTTCTAACTATGAGAAGCTACTCCCCCACTGAGCATGTGCACCTTCGCATACATATATGGACACCTAGTCCCTATTCACACACCTGCACGACCATGAGAATGTGAAAATTTATCCTTATATGTATGATTATTTGAATTCATTATCCTCCAATCACCAACGCATGAATTTTCCATATATATATATATATATACACACACACACACACACATAGGCACACCTTTCCCCATACGTGCAGTTCATTGCCATGGGTGAAATTACACACAACAGGGGAACCTAAATACAAATATATACATACATATGCATATGCAGGTGAGTCACCCATGACACAACAAGTTGAAATAGATGAGAATGGAACCACACACTACACAAAGGATACTAGGAACCATAAATGTCACGACCTGTCCCCTAGGTCCCATGTCGTGACTATCCCAAGCCCGCCTTCCATAGGCCAGGGGCTGGCGACTAGCACCAAAAGGCATATTACCTAAAATTGGGAAGGTATTTCCTTTATAACCTGTAAACTCGCACAACTAATCCTAAAGAAGGATACAAGCACAAAGTAAAACAATTTAGTAAACAGTGTGTGTATAGGAAGAAAAAGGGGCCAGAATACAAGACCAACTGGAAAGTACAAGAAAACTGGGAAGTACAATTAAACTGGAATAGCTCCTATGAACACCCACCAAGGATCCTACCTGAAGGGTAGTTATAGCTCTCGAATGGTCATCACTATAGTATAGCTCGTCTAATGTTTACCTCTGAGCTACCTCCAGTCCTGGTACTCTCACCATCTGTCATCGTTGTCTGTCATCTGCACCAAATACAACAATGTGTGGGCGTAGCCCATGTAGGGTTGAGTATAACGATACTCAATAGGGACCCTAAGACCCTCTAAGGTCTCAAAAAACCCATAAAGGATAAACCACAAAGAATGAAAACATCTAACAGCTCTACTTAGGTATATGACCATACATATACCTATGTTATCGAGTCTACCCATCTCATTCATGAGGAAACACAAGGCCCAACTCTTAGCCAATGTACAACTGTTCCACGTAGGATAGAATACCATGAAGGTAACACCACAAGTGTAAGTACCAAAAAGGTAATGCCACACAGAATAATACCACGAAGGTATCACCATGATGGTAAGTACCATAAAGGTATGCCACACCAAAGAATACCACAAAGGTATCACCATAAAGGTATGCACTACAATGGTATGCCCCACAGAAGAATACCACAATGGTATTACCATGAAGGTAAGAACTCAAATCATACCATGTATAACAAAGGCATGGTAGAAAAGATGATTAGATGTAACAACTGAATCATTTTACTCTGTTAAGAGGCAGACCCACGTAGGATCCTAAATCATCAAACCCACGTAGGATCCTAAAGTAGTCCCACATGGATTCTTATAGTGGATCCAAGTGATATTCTCAAACACAGACCCACATAGGATTCCAAATCACAAACCCTCATAGGATCCCAAGGCACAAACCCATAAAAGATCGCTTTCTCATCTTACAGTCAGCCACAGGGTTCCCGCACTAAGCTCGCTTGATTTCGGGAGGGTCTTATCCTCATGCCACAGGTCGATACTCCAACTGACATGAATTTTGACGAAGAATTATCCCAAATAACTGCCACATAATAGGGGTCTCAACACAATAGACGGTGCGTCAATCAGATGCTCGGTCTGTATATTATTGGTTTTTTAGTCCCGAGGTCCTATTTGGATTATTGTTCAATCCAACCTGGCTATACCAAAACATTTTCTAAAACTCAAGAAGGGTATACCTTAAGGACCTTCTTGATCCAAGGTTTTTGGCACCACATACGGTTCTTATAACTGACGCCCTTAGCTCAAGATATCGCCTAAGAACAAAAAGGGGTCGTAGCAGGTCCGGGTCCGGTCTGACCGGGCCCGACCTGGCCTGGTCCGACCCGACCCGGCAGTGAGCTGGACGCCCTCCCTTCGTCGCTGCGGCACAATTATACGGCTCCTGCATGCCCTGGGGCACAGATGCGCTCCACCTCCTCCCCTTCTCTTTACGGGCCTTGTGTCGGCCACTGCCTTTGCTCCGCCATGACCGACGGACCACGACCCTTCCCCGACGGCGGGGACGCACCGCCGCCTTCGTCGCAGCCGGTCGGGGTTCCTGCTGCCACTCCGGATCCCTTTCGGTGATGTTCCTCAGGTAACCGGGCGCGCCCCGATGGCCCATTCCTCATTTCATAGACTCCCGCACTCGCTTTGGGATTTCGACGTCAATTCAAGACCATCCAAATCCCACATAGGCGGCGGAGAGGTCAGGTCGTGTTCGTTCTGCCCGCACCCTTCACGTTATAATCGTAGCAAGCGACTTATTTGTTCTTGAATCAATAAGAATATAAATGTTCTTAAATCATGATGAACGTGAAGAATGAGGAAAGGGGTAAAAAATCCATACCTTGATTTCTCGTTGGATGCGTCGCAAGAAGATGTCGGAGAAGGCGATGAGGGTGGAAACGATCTTCCCTTCTGAAACATGCTTCTGAATTCGAGCTAGTGTGTCTTCCTAGTTCTTGATTACAAAGTATGTTCTTCGTTGGAGAGGGAACTCTTCGTTGGAGAAAGATTTTATCCAAATTTCTCCTCAAGCCTCCCTTTCTCCAACGACTTCCTCATGGAAATGAGGAACCCAAAAATTAAAATTGGTTTATAAATTTAGTTTATGTTGGCGCAATTAAAGTTAGAACAATTAAATGGCACAATTAATTGTATTTCATTGGAACAATTAAGTGTGTGTCTTAAATGGGACATCCCCACATTAAAGAGGGGTTCAAGTGGACCTCACCAATAGAATTAAAAAATGGGGGTATTCTAATTAGGGTGGTCCCTGCCCCCTTAACTGAAAAAGAGGGGTTTCAAAAGAAAAATAAAATGTTAAATATTTTATTTTTCTTCTTCCACAAAAAACTAAAAAACTATATTCTACCCTCGACCCACTGCGGTCGATGTGAATGTCTCATTAAGTTAATATTGATGTAGAGAGTTCAATGGTTCCCTCAGATTTCAATTCCGAGCACTGGTTCAGAAGTTACAAAAACCTGCTCAAACGTTTACTGAACGTACCTGAAATAAAGTTCATAAATTCATTCCGGGCACACCGGATCTTGGAATCACACACCATAAATTTTCACAGACTTGTGATATTCCCAAATAAATAAAAATATTACATGGAATTTCCAGGTCTTTACATTCTCCCCACCACAGGGCTTTTTATCCATGAAATCCATATCACCAAAACTAGAAAAATAAGTGGGGGTACTGAGTATGAATCAGAGCCTCCCACTCCCATGTTCTCTCCTGGGGGTTCTCATGTTTCCAACGTACACGCACAAAAAGTTATTGACCACCCATGAAGGACTCTCTCCTATCGATCCTCAATCTTCATTGGAACCTCAGAAAATGTCACCCCATCATCGATGTCCACCTCGCCGTGGTCGATGATGTGAGATGGGTCGTGCACGTATCTCTTCAGCAGGTATACATGGAAAACATCATGCATTCAGTGCAGCAGAGGTGGAAGATATAAGCAATAAGCCACCTCACCAACTATGCTGAGGACCTGAAAGGGTCAGATGAACCTCTAAGATAATTTTCCGCCATGGCAAAATCTCTGCAATCCTCGTCGGGGTGAGACTCATAGAATGACGTGGTCAGCATCCTAGAACTCCAAAGGTCGCCTTCTCCTATCAACATAAGAATTATATCTGCTCTTTGGAGTCATTATTCTCTCTTGAATGATCCTCACCTTCTCTATGGTAGCCCATACCATATCTGGTCCCATGTGTGCCGACTCCCCTGGGCCAGTCCAGCACAAAGTCAATCTGCAAGGTCGGCCTTTCATAGCCTTGAAATGTGTCATCCCAATCGTGGAGTGATAGCTATTGTTGTATGCGAACACCACCAAGGGCAACTAATCATCCCAGCTACGACCGTAGTCGAGGGCGCAAACACACAACATTTCCTCAAGGGTGTAAATGGTCCGCTCAGTCCTGCCATCCATCTGAGGATGGAAGGTGGTGATCAAATGAAGATGCATCCTAATTGCATCCTATAACCCCTTCCACAGATAGGGAGTGAAACTTACATCAAGATCGGAGACAATTGTCGAGGTTACACCATGTAGATGTGCAATCTCCTACACATAGAGGCATCCCAAGATCTCTACTGAACCCTGCTCTCAGAGCGGTAGGATGTGGGCTGCCTTGTTGAGTCGTTCGACGATCACCCAGATAGAAATATGACCCCTAGATATATGTGGAAGTCATGTCATGAAGTCCATGTATATTTCGTCCCACTTACACTCTGTTACATCTAAGTGATGATCAAATCCTACTAGTACCTGAGGCTAAGCCTTCACTTGCCGGCAAGTGAGGCACTGAGAGACAAAATCTTCTACTGATTTCTTTATTCCCGGCCACCAGTGTTGTCTTCAGTTGTCCGGGTACATCTTTTACACTCCTGGATGTACCACTAATGGGGATGTGTGGAACTCCCTCAACACTTCCTCCTAAAGAGACACTGCTACCATGGTACGTCCTCTGAAAAGGATGATGTGCTCCCCACCTTCAGAAAAATCCATCTGGTGCATGCCCTATGGATATTTGAGCACATCATGCCTCATTGTCAATGTCCTCACACTACACCTCCATGGCTCGCTGAAAGAGTGGGAGAGTGACTGTAAGATACTGAAGAAAATCTGCTCCATCTCGATCCACAATGGATATCTACAAAGCAGCCAACTACTTTGTTGCCTCACCTATCAGATGTATACCAGATCTCCAGCTGAGTGTATCTATAACAACATCCCCCCTCCCAAGAGTATAGACTCTCCCAAAGTCATATTCCTAGAGGAAATCAATCCAAATTCATTTTTCTCAAGTTCAGGTCCTTCTGGGAGAAGATATACCTGAGACTCTGGTGATCAGTGTAGACGTAAAATGCTTGCCCATCAGATAGTGTCTCCCCATATTCAAAGCGAAGACCACTGCTTCTAACTCAAGTTCATGGGTAGCATAGTTCTGCACATGTTTTCTAATATATAGAGAACCATATGCGATAACTGATCGCTCCTGCATCAAGACACATCAAAGCCTGGTCCCTGAGGCGTCGTAGTAGACTACGTACCCAACAACCTTCTCTAGAAGCCTCAAGATGGAGGTACTAGTAAACCTCTTCTTCAACGCCTGAAAACTCTGCTGGAATCTCTCTGACCAAATGAAAGGATGCCCTTTCTTCGTCAACACTGATAAAGGAGTACAACTCTATTGAAATCTGGAAAAAATATCTGATTGTATCCGGAAAAACCCAGAAAACTCCGCACCTCCATCACAAACCTGGGTGGCTCCCAAGAAAGTACCACCTCAATCTTCGCTGGATCCACCAGAACTCCAGCATCCAATATGACAAGTCCCATAATGTGAACCTCTCGGATCTAGAATAGGCACTTCGAGATATTACCACAAATCTGGTGCTCTCGGTGTGTGTCCAAAACTATCTGCAAATGATAGGAATCCTCCTCCTTAGTAGCCAAGTAGATCAGAATGTCAACAATAAAGACCACCACAAAGAAATAAAGATATGGCTAACAGATCATGTTCATGAGTCCCATGAACACTGTTGGAGCATTGGTCATGCCAAATGGAATATCCAAGAACTCATAGTGGTCATACCGACATCTGAAAGACATCTTCTGCACAGCCTCATCTCGTACTGTGAGCTGGTGATAGCCTGATCTGAGGTCTATCTTCGAGAACCACTGTTATCCCTTCAACTAATTATAGAGGTCGTCAATCCTTGGAAGTGGTTATTTTTTCTTCACAGTTTCCTGGTTCAGGCACCGATAGTCAACACGAAGTCTCATCCTCCCATCCTCTTTCTAGACGAACAAAATCAGGGATTCCCAAGGAGAAACACTAGGCCAGATGAACCCCTTCTCTTGTAAGTCCTCCAGCTGTACCCACTGCTCACAAAGCTCTGTGGGAGACATCCGATACGCTGGTGTAGATATCGTTGTCATCCCATGGTAAAATTAAATGTAAAATTCCACCTCTATATGGGGAGATAAACCTGGAACATCATCATGAAAGTCATCCACGTACTGGCCCACCACTATAGGATAGCTTGAACTCTCCACATCAAACGCTCTGAGGGTAAGGCTAGCCAACTAATGATTGATCGGCTGCACTCTGCTTCGAGTAAGTCCATCTTATGTTGAAAAAGGCACCCATATCTCTAGTGATGGTAAGCCAAGTCCCATCTGTGCAAAAACACCACACATTACACCTAATATAGTCTATCTAAGTATGGACTATAGATAACCAGTCCATTCCCAACATGACATCATGAGGCCTTGAAACCGCTACTAGGAGATCCCATCTGAAGCTCTCACCTCATAGAGTAAGCTCACACTACTAGAACCGGTGTGTAATCATTGAATCATATCTCGTCAGAGTCTCTAGACATAAGGATTGAGCCAACAACTCCACTAGAATCTTCGAGCTCTAAACGAGGGAAGTGGAAATAAAAGAATGACTGGTTGTTGTGTCTATAAAAAACTGAAACTATGGTAGAGTAGACAGAGATCATACCTTGTATCATCTTTGGAGCACCATGGTCGTAGGCCTCAGCTTCCTGGAGCTAAGCTCGCCACTGTCCACCTGCTTCTTGTGGTCGGGGTGGACCACCTGGTGGTGTTGGCGGTAACATCTCGAATCGTCGCCCACCGCACGTTGCACGGCCAGCTCATCTGCCACGTCTGCCTTCTCCCTGCGGACTTCCTCGGTCGAACCTCTATCTCTACCTGGGTGGTCCTTAAACCATCTGTTGATCCTCCGTACGGCGGTTCAGGCAGTCACGAGCCATGTGACCCTGCCCGCCACATGCATAACACTGCCTGCTCCTCGCATGACTGGCTCTGTCTCTAGTTCCCCACACAACCGACCATGAATCATGTGGTCGTCCACCTGTAGGTTTGGTCCTCTTGGTCCTCTATGACATATGCCTGCTACCAACTGCATAAGAATCTGCTACATGACACCTTGTGGTGGGTCTCACTGCTAGTGAATGCTCAGCAAAAAAACTCTCCACTAAGAGGGATCGCTCTAACACCCCTGCCTACGTTGGAATGCTGAGAGAAATCATCAAAGCCTTGATCTCCCACCTGAGTCCCTGCTAAATAGATAGGGCCCTGAATAATGGGTCCTACACCATATCAGTGGAGTAGCATGAGAGGTTGGTGAACCTCACTGAGTACTGAGCCACAGTCATGCTTCCCTGCTGCAGATGAAGAAGCTCATGTATGCGCACTACGGGAAGGGTAGATGGGACAAACTCTTCCAGAAACAGGCTCTCAAAGTCTTCCCATAGAAATTTCACCTCATCGTGAACCTGGAGCATCAGGCTCCACCTTCTGCCTGCTGCTGCCTTTAGAAGACTATCGGCAAGGATCTCCATGAGATCAGCTAGTGTCCCTACCTTTCGGAACACTCCCACCACGACCTCCAGCCAATCCTTTGCCGCATGTGGGTCTATCCCACCCCTGACCTTGGGTGGCCTCTGGCGCTGGAACTTGTGCAATACAATCATACGGAATCCACCCTCTATTGCTGGGGCTGGTGGAATCAGTGGTCCAATGGGTAATGGTACCGCTGGTGCCTCCGCCGGTGCATCAACTGATAAAGGGCCCTACACCGAGGCCTCGTCGCTCAGTGGGTTATCATAGTGTACTCTACCAGGAACCCTAGTTGGCTATCTACGTGGAGTCATCCTGAAAAGAAAAAGGTGAACCACGATTATTAAGTTTTACCTGGTGGTATGAATCAAAGAGATCACAAAGAAAAATTTTCAAAACACACAAGCAATTAGTGTTTTTCTGCACTGAGTCAGAAATCAGAAGTCAGGGTCCTGGTGTATTGATACGTCGGCCGCCGCACCAACACTGGATTCCCTAAATTGATAACCACACTCAATACACTTAACACTATTTCCGTTAAAAGATCATAGACCAATGTTCTACGATAGAACCGACTCCTTTGATATGAATTTGTCATAACCCGTCCCTTGGGGCCCGTGTCGTGACTACCCCAAGCCCTCTTTCCATAGGCCAGGGGCTGGGGACTATCACCAAAAGGCATATTCCCTAAAAATGGGAAGGAATTTCCTTTATATCCTATAAACTCACACAACTAAGATCAAACCAGGATACAAGCACAAACTAAAACTATATAGTACATAGGTTGTGTTTAGGAAGAAAAAAGGGCCAGAATACAAGCCCAACTAGAGAGTACAACAAAAATGGGAAGTACAAGTAAAATGGAACAGGTCCTATTAACACCTGGCAAGGATCCTATATGAAGGGTAGGTAAAACTATTGAGCATTCATCACTATGGTATGCCTCATCAAATGTCCACCTCTGAGCTAAATGTAGTCCTGGTACTCTCATCCTCAGTCAGTGATGTTCGTCATCTGCACCAAACACAATAAGGTGTGGGCCTAGCCTGTGCAGGGGTAAGATCCCAAAGCACATACCCAGGTAGGATCCCAAGGCATAGACCCACATAGGTTCCCTTTCTCATGTTACATCTAACCATAGGGTTCCCGAACTAAGCTCGCCTAATTCCGGGAGGGTCTCCTCCTCAAGTCATAGGTCAATACTCCAACTACCACGAAGTACCATGATGAAGTATCCCAAAGGACTGCCACAAAAAAACGGGACTCAACAAAACATACAGTGCATCTATCGGACGCCCGACCTGTAAGTTATTGGCCTTTTAGTCCCGAGTGCCGGTTGGATTCGTGTTTGATACAGCCTGGTTGTACCCCAACTTTTTATAAATCTCATGTGGTGTATACCATAAGTACCATCTCGATCCAAGGTTTCTGGCACCATAGACGGTTTTTCAAATGGTTCCCGTAGCTCAAGATATAGATGAAGGAACAAAAAGGGGTCAAAGTTGGTCGGGGTCCAGTCCGACATAGTCGGCCCGACCCAGCCTGACCTAACCCTGTTCGGGTCGACCCGGCTAACCCGGGTCTGGCCTTATGTCCGACCTGGCCCGCCGGCGTGGCCCGCTGGGCAGCCCTCTCAGCTCGTAGCTGGCCGGACGACCACCCATCCACCATGCGGCGCGGTCACGTGTCACGCCATCATCAGTGGCCGGCAGCGAGCCAGCTTCCCTCCCTTCGCCGTTGCAGCCCATGGTCGCGGCTCCTGCACGCCCAACGGCATAGACAGGCGCCGCCACCTCCCCTTTGGGTGGCCATCCACCACCCTTTCTCTGCCGTGTCCCTTCCCCAACAGTGTGGTCGTGCCACCACCATTGTTGTGGTCGGCCGGGGTGTGGACCCCTGCTCTCGATCCTTTCTGACGACGTTCCTTGGGTCGGTAGGCGCACCTCGGTGGCATGTTCTTCATTCCATAGAATCCTGCCCTCACCTCAGGATGTCACCATTGATTCCATACCATAAAAATCCCACAAAGGTTGTGGAGAGGTCGGTCCGTGTTCATTTGGCCCGCACCCTCCGGTTTAGAACTGTAGAAAGCATCTTATTTGTTCTGGAATCAAGAATAATATTAATGTTCTTAAATAAATATGAATGTCACGAAAGGGGAAAGGGGTAAACAAACAACAATCCGTACCATGATTTCTCATTGTGGGTGTCGCAAGAATAAGTAGGTGAAGGCGATGAGGGTTCCAACGATCATCGCTTCCGGAACACGCTTCCAAAGTTGGGCTTGTGTGTCGTCCTCGTTCTAGATTCTGATGTATATTCTTTGTTAGAGAGGGTGTTATTCGTTGGAGAAATAGTTTCTCAAAATATCCCTCCAAACCTCCATTTTTTCAATGATTTCCCCAAGTAAATGAGGATCCCAAAAATTTAAATAGGTTTATCAATTTAATTTATGTTGGAACAATTAAATGGAACAATTAATTGGCACAATTAATTATTTTGTGTTGGCATAATTAAGTGAGAGGATTCCAAGGGAAATCACGACACAAAATAGGGGTTCGGGTGGTCCCCGCCAATAGAATTCAAAAAATGGGGGTTTTCTAGTTCTGGTGGTCCCCACCCTCTTAACTCAAAAGGAGGGTGTTCAAAAGAAAAATAAAATGTTAAATATTTTATTTTTCTTCTTCCACGAAAAACTGAAAAACTACCTTCTACCCTCGACCTACTGTGGTCCAGGTGAAATTATCCTTAAGATAATATCAGTGTTGCGAGTTCAATGGTGCCTATGGATTTCAATTCCTTGCACCATATCAAAAGTTACAAAAACTCACTCAGACATTTACTGAACGTACCTAAAAAGGTCATAAATTCATTTCGGGCGCACCGGGCCTCAGAATCATGCGCAGTCAAATTTCACGAACTCGTGATATTCCCCTATAAATAAAAACTAATAATTTACAGGGAATTTCTGGGCCTTTACAGTAAAACACATTAAGAGACCAAAATAGATGGTTTGAAAACCTACAATGGTCCTAAACCCTCACATCAGGATTTGGTAATAAACTGAAACAAAGCCAAACCACCTGGAACATCTCAACGCCCTATCGATTAATTAATAAGGAGTCAAAGATACATAATGGCCTTAATTAAAGAGGTCAGAAACAAGTAAAAACCAATAAAACTCACCTCAGAACAAAACATAGAGACCAAAATCACCCCAATCACTTTCCCTTTCGCGGTGGTTTCCATAACACGCAAGAACAATTCCCAAGAGACCATTTGCATGACATAGCCCCTAAGGGAATACAAAAAAATGAATTAACCCTTGGTCAGGGTTTGGCCATACCATCTCAGGTGATGAAAAGGCCGAATCGCAGCTGTGAAACAAGAGGAGATGTGAGGAGAAGACTCACCTTGAATGATTGAAGGGAATTAGCAAAGAAATGTGGCCTAGAAGGAAGAAGGCAGAAGAGGTTATAGGAGGAGTGGCGTGAATCGAAGGGGGAATACCCTTTGTGGTGTTTCTCACTCCTGGTGGAGCCATGGAGTTGTGAGGGACTGATAGGTTTAGGTTTTTATTTTAATTATATTTTAAAATTAATTAAATTCTAAAACTAACCCGACCACATGGTTTAACATGCATGGTTTTCCAAACACTGCACAAACAGGGCAGATTCTACTGCTCACACTATGCTAGGCGCACGGTTTAAGAAACCTTGTGCAAATCCACTACCCCCTTTTAAACAGGGCCTCACTATTACCAGTAATGGGCCGCACAGTTTGGTAGATAGTTTCCAAACCATGCACCGTCTACTGCTTCTTAAAACATGACCTTTCCAGGTCTGGTGCACCCAAAACACAACGAACCACCCAACAAACATAAGCAGACTTCACTGTAGTCCAAAAACATCAATTTAAGATGTTATAACTCTCATAATTATATTATGGAACACATATATAAATCATACCTTCTCAGCACATGAAAAAGTTCAAAAACGTTCTAATTTTAGTCTAGGTCAAAAACAAGTTATTCTACATTCTAACCACCTTAACAACATCTCGTCCCCGAGAATCCCTTGATAACAATGAAAATAGCACCCCACCTATGAGGGTTTTGAAGTCTCTTTTAAATGGGTATGTCTCCTTTCCAGTTCCCAAATCACCTTAAACATTTATTATGAATTTTTCACTTAAACTTTAACATCATGATCCAACGCTCACTTTCCAAACTAAAACACTAAAACATAGCTTACACGAGCCCATTTAGATAGAGACAAAATCACTCCACCAACTCAATAAACATGTAACCGATGATTCTTACCACCATAAGTCAAGACTCAAGGAAGGGAAAAATATAAGCCATTGTATCTCCACCATCAGATTTATATAAAAATAACACTTTGAGTGTTATTTGGACCATCTGGGCATAATTTCATTAAAAAGAAACAGTCAAAATATGATCAACCTAATAGAACTGGCAGAGGAAGCTTTCATTGAAGACACTAATGACCGTAAATCCCTACATTCCATCACCTTCATAGTTCTATAAAATGGTTTCAACACCAATATTAAACATTTAACTCAAAATAGAGAGAAAGAGTCGAGCCACTTGTCCAACGTATCTTGAAGATTTCTAGATTAATATGCTGAAACAAAACAAAACGCAACAACTGGAGTCTCTACATCTAGCCAAGGATTTCCTAAGTGGGAAACCAAGAATTAATTAGGACATACCAAGCCTCAATAAGAACCATGCTTCAACGTGTAACACTGACATAGATCATCGAACAAGCTCAACAACTTTTAAGATTTGTTGTGGCGTAAGAATGAAGTTCTCTCTTAGTGCATCGAGGACGACATGAAGATAGTGGACATCATCACAACATAAGAAGAGTACGCTAAGAAGATTTAATATGGGATTTCTAGTCTAACACACCCCAAAACAATAAGATAATATAGTCGAACCATATCAAAGTCGGTCTTCTCAGAAAGAGATGGCATTATTTAAGACCTGAAAGCTCCAATGGTATTCAGGAAATAACTAATTGTTTACCAATGATCCCCATAGTTTGTGCTCCTTCTACATGGACGGACACATTTACCAGGGTCAAAACGACACTACCACCGTAGTAGATTCCTAACTGCAAAATGAATGAAAACAAATCGCTCATAATTGATCTAGATTATAAAAACGATATCAGCGTTTCCAAACACCCGAGTCATTTGAAAACCAATCTGAGTACTAGGATGGAACTGATTGTTTAACTCTCAAGTCACTCCACTTAGAGATAACTCAAGACCGTACTCAATTGTACATGAAGATTTATTTTAGAGTCATATTGCCTCTTATGACTACCAACCTCAATGATTCCACAACCATTCGTCCAATTCTAAAAAGAAGAAAGATTCAAATGACATAAAAAGTATCTTTTCATTCCAAAGGCGTGTCTAGCTGGATGAAAAAGAGCATTACTCGATGCTCAACCTAATAAAAAGTTCATGAAACACATGACCACCCATCCGAACAATGGTTTCATTGGAAATTGAAATACCTACTAGGGACAACGAAGTCCAAACAGCACCAAAAGTGAGAAAAATCACAGTGCTAGTAATTCCTTTAAGTTTTGAGGGTGCTACCTTACAAATGTTACCCCTTTAAAAAGAACAAGTGTCAACCCTAAAACCTAGTCACATAAAACACAAGTCACTTGGCTCAAAATATGATCATAAAACCATTGATAAGGAAAATAACGCCTACATAAAGTACTCAATATTTCATTCCAAGGAAACACAAAGAGAAGTATGAACCACAATTTACAAGAGGGTTTTAAATAGTTCACACCACTACAAGTTCTATTTCCAAGCCTCTTACTTTTAAACACTTTTAATTTTTAATCACTAGAAGACTTAATCAAAAAGTCAATGTATAATTTTTTAAAACAAAACAAAATGTACATGATTTCAACCAAATCCCCAAAGGAAAATTAGGAAAGTTTTATAAAACATCGTTTTTAATCATTTACATTTATTGAAATTCCATCATAAATAAGAAATTTAGCATCTAAATTCCTTTAAATAATTAATGAATCTTCCCAGGGTCCCACTAACCCATCCCTATTTCATTATCATGCATCCCAATTGCAGTTTCCAAAAATAATTAAAATAAAAGCACCCACATGGTACATCTCATGAAAAGATTCCCCAACTGATATACTTGGGTCCAGATTCATTTTAAATGCTAACCATTTGATTTCAGATAAAATTAAAGCCTATTTAACATTTATAAGAATTTCACAAGGCCTCATGCCATCACATTTATTATGGGTTGTTATTTCACAATTCATGAAGGGCACATACACTCCTTGGATTGAAAATTGGCTCCCATTAATCGATAAAAATGTAGATTCAGAATGTGACATGATAAAATGTAATGGTCCAAATTATATGGGTGGCCATCAACCAATGATAAAGGATCCCCTACACCTTACAGTTTTTTATTCTGATACCTTTAGTGAAAACCAACTTCACATAACAATTTAATTTAGTATCCTTTAGAATGGTTCGATTACACGGTATACCTTTTCCTAGTTATAAGGTTCCCATACACCATAAAAATGAAAATTGGATCCCGTTGTAACTGTAAAAAATAACATAATCCATGAAACCATTTACATATATCATGGTAAGCTAGAATATCACTTCAAGTAGCTAACAAAGAGAAACAGGCTGAAATCACAGAAGCATGGTATTTTAATCGTAGATGTATGCTATAACGAGCGGTAAGAACCAAAGTCATGATATGGTATTACCTAAATAAAAATAAATATAAAAATGGAATATCTATAAGGTTCAAGAATCATTCATAGAAGGAAAATCACTAAAAAATAGTATTATGCAATACTTGATCAAGAATTGGTGCACAACAATGGACCTTGTTGCACACCTGGTCAGACACACTCGGGAGATATTCATTGGGAATTAAAAAAAACTTTATGAACCATCATGAATGACTTAAATAGAAAATTACTATTAATAACATATGAGAAACCTAATTTGTTATATAATAAATAAGTAGGTGTCAATTATTTAGACATAATATAAGTAAAGTTTTCCATAATTATGTGGGTTTCTGCAATGATAATTATTTCTCGCACTATAATTTTCGGTGCTAGTCAATAGCAGGAGCTATAAGGAAGTGAGTTATCATTCATTTTTTAGATTTTGAAAGTATTTGAATTATAAAAATAAATGTCCTAGGGGTAGATCCCGTGAATAAAATCTGAATGGTTATATAAGTATTTGTTATACATCTGAAGGAGAAGATACCAAAAACAAAATGTTAAAGGTACATGATGTTCTAATAGTGTTCTCTATATTATAAATAATAAATAATTATTATATTGATGTTTAGGACCCTTAAAAAATGATTTATATTTCATATTTTAGGGAAAGGATTATTAAAGAATAAGATGAAGAATCATGAATAATGGTTTAAGAAAAAATTTGTATGATTGAAATTTATTTGTTTTGGAATAAAAATATTATTTTTTATGAATCATTAAATACAAAATAATTTTTAGTATATGTTTTTCATTTTTGATTAAAAAGGGTATGTTGAATAGTGATCAAGACATGGAAAACATATTTAATGTAAAAGTGATATTTTTAAATAAAGGAAGGTTACCCTTAATGTGTTCAAGATGATGATACAATTGTGTTTAACTTGGATAAATATATTATTGAATTGGATAATGTAAATCGGATATTATTTATGAACTTATAACTAAAAATGTATTTATGGAAAAATATGTTTATATCATCATGGATGAAGTTTAAAACATCTTTGATTTCTGTAATATATCCATAATCTTTGGAATAATGATGCAAGCATGTTTCCAAAAATGATTTATGATAATTCAGGTTTTTACCATGATTGAAGAAATATATGATGACAATATTCACATGTTTAGAATGTGGAAACCAAAAAATAATTTTTGATATATGGGGGATCAATGTTAAGTTGATTTAGTGACCTTTATTCTAATGTTTTGGATTTTTTTGGGAGGGTTATAAGGTCAACCATTTGTGGAAATATTAAGTTATTCTTTTGAAGGAGTGAGTGATATTATGGTATTATCTCACCACATAAGGATTTATACCTATTGGATAACCTGTTCTAACCACATTGTGTTAATTGTAAATAATGATAGATGGGATGACTTATCATAGATATCATGTTTTATTAGTGCTTCAGGGATGATAATTCACTTTCATTATTGAATAATGAGGTGGAGTGTAAATCTTTCAATAAATGACCAAAGGGTGATATTTTACTTATGAAATGGAATTAAATCATGTACGTATATCTTCTTGTGAAAAAAATTATTCATCTTTATGAAAAGGGTTCTTTAATAAAATAGTTTCCTATTATAATAAATTTTTATGATATCAATGACCTCTTCTAGGTTTATTTACTCTATGGTTTTGTGATTTTTAATATTCTTTGTTTCACCCACTTTCTTGTGATCTGTGGTCTCTATCAATCTCTATGATTATTTATGTTTTTCCTCTATGTCAAACATTAAATTTCAACCAATGTTCTAATATGTTTAAACCATGTTATGTGTTTATTTTTCTAACTATTATGTTCCCAACTTTCCCTTTTTAGAGTAATTTAAACTATTATTTTTTTACAATGTGGTTTTCTAAGAAAGGAACTTTCAAGTATTACCCATTTGATAACACATATTAATTTTGAGGGAAAACAAAATTAAGGTGGTATAATATTACAGCTCAGTATTTATTGAATTTTATATTTCAATTTAATTTAATATGTTGACATTTCAAAATTCACCAAAAAATGAACATTGTTTTTATACGAAAGCACTAGGTTTTGATTCCATTCTATGAAACACAAATAATTCTTTCACTACACATAGAACATTGATTATATTTTGGGACATATGAAACTATTTTTTTCATGTATTAAACACAATTTTGAGTCCCCTATATATCTTATGTTATACAAAATATTGAGTTTTACCGAACTACAATATACTATTAATATTATTGTTAAAATATTAATATTGTTTTCACGTAGCTATTGGAGTGGAAATTATGAATATGATTTACAAATTTGTAAAAATATTATTTACACTAGTATATAAAATGTATCCTTTTGTTATCAATTAGTACAATTGAATGTAATATCTGTTTTAAAATAAAAAAATTACCTTTTTAAGAAAACTAAATTTCTATGTACAAACACAATTTTATATCAATATATTAAAAAAACTATTTTTAGTAAGGTTTTCATTAAAATATATATACTATATATTCAATAAATATTTTTTATTGTCATCCAATTGAAATTATAGGTGTAAGCTAAGAATAAACCCAATTTTAAAAATAAAATGTTGTATTTTTCTAAATGTTAACTTTACCACCTTCTAATGGAGAACCCAATTTAAATTTACTTTTTATCATTTTTATAATTTTAATTTGAAAAAATAGAATTCATTTTCAGAATAGTAATATCAAAATTTACTTTGGGTGCATTTTTGTTATTTCTCTAAGGAGTTTCATTTTTTGATGAATAGTGAAAACACTAAATTATAATTCAAAACTAATTTTTAATATATTTTATTTAATTAATTAAATTTTATATTAGTTTTTTTAAAATATTAATTATAAAATTTAAAATCAATTAATCCAATTTAGATAATTGGAAAAAAATCACATTGAAATTGGATATAAAAAAATTTCAACTTTTGGGACATCTTTTGCTTAAAAAATCGTTATCGTGGCATGTCTATGGGATTAATTTTAAATTAATTTCTACCACTTCTGTGATTTTAATTTTTCAAAATTTATTAGATATTTGGAATCATAATAATTTCTTATTTATATGAATTTAAAAAAATGGCCAAAAATATTAGTGAATGTGATTAAAATTAATTATAATGATTAAAAGATAAGGTATCTAAACAAAGGACTAAACCTTAAAGCCCAAATTGACCTAGAAACTTATCCAAAATCAATTTTATGTTTATATTTCTATACTATCGTACTTTTAATATGGTCTTTACCATTATTGGAGACACTTTTGTGGGAAAATCGAGGGTGGAATACCCTTTTCAAAAATTTACTAGAATATCACTACTCATCCAATATAAAGAGGCACTCATCCCTCCTACTTTTTAACACCTATAAAGACCATTTAATGTCAAAAAATATGATCAAATAATCTCCCACCATCCCCGATTATTTCTAAAATCCTCATTTTTGGAAAACAAATACAACCATGGAATCCCTTTGGTGCAAACAAATAAGAGATACCCAAGGAAGAGGTGACATCCTTCCTCAAGACCTTTATTTTATATTAATTATACACCCCTAAAAATTTCCTTATTCCATTATTATATATTATCTTATGTATCCAAAATATACTGATATGTCTTTATTCTAATATATCTACTAGAACTTACACACACATACATCTAATGGGTAACGAACTTATAGTTCTTGTGTACGGTGAACTACTGGCTTACAAAATCATTAACATGGAATGTCTTATATGATATTTATTATATCTGTGATTTATTTATTATTATATAATTAATATAAAAAACATACCTTCATAATTTCCATTTTTCTTAATATGATAACTTCATTTGTGGTTGTGTAGACTATTTTCTCCTCAAGGTGATGGGATTCATTCACACATTACATGGAATGTATTAAGGATGGGTTTAGTTAAATTATATGATATATATGAAATAATAATTCTAATTTAATGATAATATATATCTATAAATTACATTTTTCTTTCAATACAATAACAAAACCGAAATGGAAACCATAAAAAAGTATGACCTTCCATCCCCATAATATAAGGCCCCAACCTTAAGCCATACTTAATCTTGATTTATTACAAGATTACACAGTGGGGATCTTTTCAGGTTTAGAGTTTTAGAGAATTAGATCATAAAACTTTCATTACATTCCACATTTAAACAAAGTTGTTACATAAAAGATAGTATTCATTTTTCCCATCAACGGAATCATATTTAAAATAAAACATGGATTATTTCTTGACACTTCCTTGACACTATCATCATATCATGTACCATTCCCTTGACCTGTGAAAAACATTTCAAAAACTTGGGATCAGCATAAAAAGCTCAGTAAGGGTTATAAATAGTATGGAAAGGAAACATGAGTACATATATACAAAATAATGAAATCATACTTTACCCATAAAACATAAGCACTTTAACATACCTCATAAAATCATGAATAAATCGTAGAAATCATAAGACATAAAGGTAACTTGAGGCATTCATAACATTCTTACGTAGGGAGTAACCCTCTTGGTTACGTTTGGAATACCCATCACAGTATATTCCCTAAATCTCTTCGGAGAAACCATAGCATTTAACCCCTTCGTGTTTCCCAATGCATTGGAGAGCTATATCGGGCTCACCCGGCCTTAGTTTATCACGGAACCTCCCGTATTCATAACAATGCCCAAGAACCATAACATAATCGTATCACATAAAACATGTATAAAGGAAACATAACGTTTCCACTTTTCAATCACAAGATATCAATAAAACACATTGATATAAAAACATTATGAAAACCATTTTCAATACCAAAATAGAAGAGTAAAACAAGGTATTTATTTTTCATTCAAAAAAAAGTTATGTTTTGTAGAGGAAGCCAAAACTCAAATAATGGTCACAGTGGTGGAGAAGTTGTTGTCGCCGCATACGTATGACAAGAAAAACATTCCTTTTGAATAAACGAAATGTCAAAGGGGTTTGTACACCGTATTAAAGAAATTTGTGTATAAAACAAAATATTCCTCAATGAAAGGAGATTGACACGATGTCCCTTACAAAGACAGTATCCTTGGATTAAGGATAAATCAATTACATAATTATGAGTGAAAACGAATACAACAAATATAAGTGGATATTAAGTGTAAAACAATCAGAGTACATTCACACATATTCATAGAATGACATATTCAAGGAGTAAAATTTTATCCCAAAGAATCAAAATTGTTTTAAGAAGTTCCCTTGCAAAAATTCGACAGCCTAACGACGTCACTTCAAAATTAAGAAAAAGAGTTGATGAGAGATAAAAAGGGTATCTCATCACTTGGACATAAAATTTAAATAAATAAGGATATATAAGAACATATCCCAACATAATAGGATGTGAATTAAAAGACATATCAAAAGGCGTCTTTTAAAAAGAGGAGGGTGAATGGTTCCCTTGCCGACATGGGTAACTTTCGAAACGTACACCCCATTGAAGAAGGGTCATACAATGAATATGTAAATACCCATAAATGAAATTATATTACACAAAGAGTATAATAATTGGAAGTACATACACCACTCAAAGGAAATGGTGGAAAATGTAGCATAAAACTCACGGGACTAAAAGTGAGATGAAAAATCCCTTACGAAAACTCGGCAGCCTAAAGGCGCCACTTAGAACTTCCAAAAAAATGGATTGATGATATCAAATAGGGTTTCTCATCATATTAAAATAAAATTTACAGAATGAGTAATATAAAATAACATCCCCCATAATAACTAAGAGGAGCTTAAAAGAAGTGACATAAAGGAGAGTACTTAAAAAGAAAGAGAGAGGTTAGATCTCTAACGAAAATTCGGCAGCCTAACGGCGCCACTCAAAACATCCAAAATGGATTGATGAGAGAAAATAGGGTCTCTCATCATATGAACATAAAAATTACAGTAGGATTAATATAAAATAATATCCCATTCATAATAAAGATGAGCATAAAATGAATGGCATAAAAGAGTGTACTTAAAAATAAAGAGAGGGGTAGGATCCCTTACCTCGTGTCTGACATGACTTGATCGTTCTTTAATCTCATGAATAATAAAATTTGGTCAATTTATAATTTCTTAGGGAACTACTTTAAAGATTATTATTCAGTTAATATCACATATTATAAGGTTATATTAATTGGTTAATAAATTGAGTTCATATCAGACGTTTTTGTCGATGTTCGGTACATGTGTAAAAATCAAACTTGTTGGAAATGAATTTTTCTGGTAGTTATAGGTACATCATATCCAGAATAGTATTGATGTTTTAAATATAATATATATCCAGTATATATTCATTTTATACTATTCCATAGCATTTGGAAATAAAAAATTAAAAGCACCGTTCATGGAGACGGTAGGCCGTACGTACGCATGAACGTTACTTTCATTTTTTGTCATGTTAATGGAATTAAAACAAAATGAGAGATATATATATTATAATTCCAGAATTATATCCATCATTTAGATGTAATATATTACTTATATATCCATTATATATATGTACTTATAATAGTACATATCATTTGGAGATAAGAAATGAAATGTACCGTTCATGGAGACGGTAAGCCGCACGTACGCATGAACGCTACTTTCATTTCTTTTTGTTTTGTATTCAATGGAGTTAAATAATAATTATATAAAGGTATATTATAATTCCAGTAGTATATCATATGTAATTCCATTAATTCCATCCTTTATACGTCCCACATATGGCATTAACAAACCAAATCACTTTGAGGGGGCGGTAGTCCGCACTTCCGAAAATGAAGATATCGCGTTTACCCATAATGGAAACCATAAAGGTATGCCATAAATGAAAAATACAGAATCTTAAGGAAAACATAAACATATTATATATCATATATAAATATAGTTACATCTTAATGGACACCTTTGAAGGTGTTAAAATAATATTGAACAAACATCGTTTCGTTAGGCAGTAATTCACCATCCACTGAAACAGTATGTTCTTTAACCATTAGACGGAGGTGTGTGAAAGTGTAGCTCAAATCCTTCTTATAAATACATCCTAGTATATTTAAGATACTGGTTTTGTTACAAAAGAAAGTAATAAAAGGAGGTTAGGGGTTTGTAGAAGAAAAATAAAATAAAAGAACACAAGGGAAGACATTACATTTAAATCGGGTAACTCTCCTTGATTTGAGGTCAAAGGCTTCCTTGGAAAGGATTCTTCCCAAAGTGAGGCTTCAATGATGAAGATAGGTATTTGGAGTGATGAAATGGGAAGGTTTTGTCTGATCCAAAGGCTTGATAGGTGTGTGTAAGGAGGTAGAGGTGGGGGCCTTTTATAAGAGGAGAGGAGGGGTACTCTTGGAAAGTTATAAAATATTACTTTATTATAAAATGATTTTCGGATTTAAATTGTCCCAGAAGGATATATTTCGAGGATAAGGTGATAATGTTTCTAAATCCACCCATCCAATAGTTTTGTGACAATTTTAAGACTTATATTTCACCCTATCTTCTCATTGTATTTAAATCGTTCATTTATGAGGTAATCACTGCATCATCACGGTGTCATAAATAAATTAATTTATTTAATGTCTCAAAATTATAAAAAAAAATATCATGATGTAGGAAATATTATTATATTTCTAATGAATATTTATAGTCAAAGATATGACTTATATAACCCCATGTAAAAATTGTTTTAGTAAAACAACACATGTTTGTGACATTTTAATTTTAACTTTAAATAAAAAGGTATTTATGTCATTTTCCAACCAAAGTGGCTCCATGGGGTCCCCTAGTTGACCCATGGATTTTATTGGTCGGCCATGACTCATCCAATGAGGTTAGGACATTTGTCTTGGTCATTTAATATTATTAAAACATTATTTTTACCTTAAACTACACTAATTACCTCTAATCGCGATTAAAACTTAAAAGTTACTATTCACCCAAAAAAAATTATTTTAATCCCATTGAACCAAATTTTAATTCTTAATGACAACCATGTATGTTGGATTTTTGAAATTCAAAACGCAGAGGTGGTAAAATTTCATTTAAACGAAAAATCCGTTTTTTAAGTACCACTTGGTGGTTTCACTATTCATCAAAAATTGAAGTTTTCCTGAAAAATACCAAAAATTCACACTAAGCTATATTTTATATTCTGAATTAAAAAATAATTTCTATTTTACAAAATTAAAAACATATAAGTTACATTAATTAATTTAACAATTAATTCTCGTTGTCAGAGAAAATAGCATGTTTTTATGAAACAATAAGTATCAAAAGATTGACACTAGTTTCAGTCCAATTTCAAGATGAAATTAATTCCAACGAACACTATTGGATTAAATGGTAAAAATATATTCTAATTTCACTTTAAAACAAATTCAAAAGATAATCTAATCATATAAATAAATTAGATTAAAAAGTGGTTTTGAATTAAAATACAACATTTTTCACTATTCATTAAAAAAATGAACTTTATCGGAAAAATACCAAAAATTTACACAAAGTAAATTTTGATGTCCCGATTCTAAAGAAGATTTTTATTTTGTAAAATATAACACATAAACTTGTCAAAATGTGTATTTAAAAGAGGTTCTCCATCAAAAGGCGGTTAATCGACCTTTTAATGAATATTAGAATGTTTACGCTTAAAATTGGATTCCTTCGCATTTTTAATCCTCTAAAATTTATTGTAAAAAGTAAAAATATTTGACAAACATATATAATCATTTTGTTGTTAGTTTTGTTCATTCCCTCCATTACAACAGCTAAGCGTTAACTACCATTTAAAATAATATTATTTTATTATTAGTGTGCAACGTATGATTCCCAAGAAACTCATTGTTGCGTATTGGGTACGCCATCGAGAATAGCGTCCCCTTTAAAGTAATATTAATATGTTATTCACAAATATGGATAAATGTGAAAATGTCATATTCTTTATTTACCTGGGTTGTTACATCATTCCCCCCTTTTGGGAATTGCGTCCTCGTAATTTTAAAATTGGGCTTGGAAACTTCATTGAAAATCCCACATCGGAACATGAGTCAGTAAAACTATCACATTTAAAGAATGGGAGAGAAGTGAAAATGTCACCAGAGTTAACCCATACTAGGATTCCAAGTATGAAAATATGGATATGGAGGAAAAAAACAAAGGGTCATGTTCTGATGGAGAGTGATAGTAAACATGTCTAGGATAAAGTTTACAACAAGAAAATCACAAACTTGTGATGGGTTAAATGGTATTTGATTCCCCAGTAGGAAATATTAACATACAACATTTTTGTTTTAAGTTACTTTTCATTGAGGAATTTATTTATGAGCTTAACTAAAACATAAGGAAGCATACTTAATTGTCATGTTGACTTTCAACTTTTACTAAATTTCTTACATGAACTCATATTTTCTCCAAAAGACGAGTATTTAGGATGACTTGTTCACATTAAGATAGCTATAATCAACTTCTAGAGAATCACCTAATCCACAAAAGAGAACTATATACTTCCCATGTCTTTAGACCTTAAAAAAACTAAGACCCAAAGATCAGTAAAGACCATTCAATAAACATCTATCCATAAAATTCTACAAAGTAAACCAAACTATGATTGAAACCCAATTCTCTGAAGGATTTAATCACATAATCTCCTAAGATAAATTTTAACATTTTTCTCCAAAATAACATCAGTTACTCTTACAGTCTCATACTGAGAATTAATTAACCTAATCACATATCCTCCTTGATAGGATAATAATTTCCATTGATAACCAAAAAAAATCAACTTACTCTTAATTCATAAAATCATCTAACTAAAAAAGAATCATTCAAACTAACCAGGGACTTCACATAGTCCAGTGGTACGCGATAAATACCAGTTGAACTTTGGTTGTGGGTTCGATTCCCATAGCTTCATCCGACGTGAAGGGTTGTCACACGGTCTGCGTGTTGTCCCTTTTCAAATACTATATAATTTTTTAACATTCCTCAAAAAGAGAAAAATTCATCAAAAATAACCATAACATATTTTAACCACAAAGGTTATCTGATAACTTCCATTTTGCAACCCAAAAAGTATTAACCGGAAATTGCCTCAAATTCAAGGATCATATAAACCCAAATGGTTTTTTATAATTATATCCACAAAAGAAAGGATAATTATTCCTTGAATAAAATTTTAATATATCAAACATTAGGGTTACTATTAAAAGTCTTCTAATGTAACCCCACCATCAAAAGAGACTTAATACATCTAAGAATTTCACCATCCTAAAATCTACCATAACCCTTGAATCCCTTATATGATGACTTCTTACTCACTAAACATTCTTCATGATCCATTATCCACTCCTTTTCAACTTATTCTGAAATACTTCTTTCCTACAAACAAAATCATGAATCATATCCTAAGATTCCAATAATAGGAAAACATATGTTAATAAATAATCCATACCTTTCATTCTTCATTGTCATTTTATTCATCCTCAATCAGAATGGCATTAGGTATTGGTAAATAAATATTTGTGCGATCTTGGTGACCCCATTCCCAAAACTTCTTCGTAGTAAATGTGTTTTCATAATGACCATGCACACCACATTTAAAACATTCAATTGATCCTTCAGAAAGAACTTCTTTCCCTTTCCTAGAGTCAACTAGATGCTTCCTTTTTCCATGGCAGGTTCTTGCTTTATGACCTTCATTTCCACATCTATAGCATCTTTCTGTCCCTTTGAAACATTTTCCTATGTGTTTCTTTCCACATATTTGACACATAGGTTTTTTTAACAAACGTACCTTTATGATTATTACCTGAACTTCTGTAGGGATTTGTTTCTCACATACATGATGCCTTATAAAAATCAGTAAGGTTCAGGTGGTCAATCATGACTCCAGATAGTTGGTTGAGGATAACCACAAGAGTTCTCATTGCAGCTCCCATATCATTCAGTTGTTCTTTCATAAAACCATCATAGTTTTCTTCAAATCCACTATTACTTTGGTGCCTGATAGATCCAGCCATTCACTAAAAACAGAAATGTCAGTGTCAGTATATCAACAAAACCATCATTTACTAATGAGGAAAACAAACACTAATATATACATACTCATGCACTTTATCTAAAAACTATGACTCTTTCTGAAATCCTAGCCATTATTGTAATGTCACTTATGCTTAGAGAATACCCTGACCTCTAAAGTTATCTAAACCGACCTTTGATACCAACTATAAGGCCCCAGCCTTAAACCTTACTTAATCTTGAGTTATTACAAGATTACACATTGAGGATCTTTTCAGGTTTAGAGTTTTAGAGAATTAGATCATAAAACTTTCATTATATTCCACATTTAAACAAAGTGGTTACATAAAATATAGTATTACGTTTTTCCATCAACAGAAACATATTTAAAATAAAACACAGATTCTCTCTTGACACTTCCTTGACACTATCATCATTTCATGTACCATTCCATTGACCTATGAAAAACATTTCAAAAACATGGGATGAGCATAAAAATCTCAGTAAGGGTTATAAAAAGTATGGAAAGGAAACATGAGTACATATATACAAAAGAATAAAATCATACTTTACCCATAAAACAAAAGCACTTTAACATACCTCATAAAATCATGAATAAATCATAGAAATCATAAGACATAAAGGAAACTTGAGGCATTCATAACATTCTTACGTAGGGAGTAACCCTCTTGGTTACGTTTGGAATACCCATCACAGTATATTCCATAAATATCATCGGAGAAACCTTAGCATTTAACCCCTTCGTGTTACCCAATTCATTGGAGAGCTATATCGGGATCACCCGCCCTTATTTTATCACGGAACCACCCGTCTTCATAACAATGCCTAGGAACCATAACATAATCGTATCACATAAAACATGTATAAAGGAAACATAACATTTCCACTCTTCAATCACAAGATATAAATAAAACACATTGATATAAAAACATTATGAAAACCATTTTCAATACCAAAATAGAAGAGTAAAACATGTTATTTATTTTTCATTCAAAAAAAAGTTATGGCTTGTAGAGGAAGCCAAAACTCAAATAATGGTCACAGCGGTGGAGAAGTCGTTGTCGCCGCAAACGTACGACAAGAAAAACATTCCTTTTCAATAAAAGAAAAGTCAAAGGGGTTTATACACCGTATTAAATAAATTTGTGTATAAAAAAAAGTTCCTCAATGAAAGGATATTGACACGATGTCCCTTACAAAGACGGTATCCTTGGATTAAGGATAAATCAATTACATAATTATGTGTGACAAACAAATACAACAAATATAAGTGGATATTAAGTGTAAAACAATCAGAGTGCATTCACACATATTCATATAATGACATATTCAAGGAGTACAAGTTTATCCCAAAGAATCAAAATTGGGTTAAGAAGTTCCCTTGCAAAAATTTGACAGCCTAACGACGTCAGTTCAAAATTTAGAAAAAGAGTTGATGAGAGATAAAAAAGGTATATCATCACTTGGACATAAAATTTACATCAATAAGGATATAGAAGAACATATCCTAACATAATAGTATGTGAATTAAAAGACATAACAAAAGAAGTCCTTTAAAAAGATGAGGGTGAAAGGTTTCCTTATCGACTTGGGTAACTTTCGAAACGTACACCCCATTGAAGAAGGGCCATACAATGAATATGTAAATACCCATAAATGAAATTATATTACACAAAGATTATAATAATGGGAAGTACATACACCACTAAAAGGAAATGGTGGAAAATGTAGCATAAAACTCATGAGACTAAAAGTGAGATGCAAAATCCCTTATGAAAACTCGGCAGCCTAACAGCGCCACTTAAAACTTCCAAAAAAATGGATTGATGAGATCAAATAGGGTTTCTCATAATATTAAAATAAAATTTATATCACGAGGAATATAAAAGAACATCCCCCATCATAAAAAAGATGAGCTTAAAAGAAGTGACATAAAAGAGAGTACTTAAAAAGAAAGAGAGAGGTTATATCTCTTACGAAAATTCGGCAGCCTAACGACGCCACTCAAAACATCCAAAATGGATTGATGAGAGAAAATAGGATCTCTCATAATATGAACATAAAAAGTACAGTAGGAGTAACATAAAATAATATCCCATTCATAAGAAAGATGAGCTTAAAAGTAATGACATAAAATATTGTACTTAAAAAGAAAGAGAGGGGTAGGATCCCTTACCTCATATCCAACATGACTCGATCGTTCTTTAATATCATGAATAATAAAATTTGGTCAATTTATAATTTCTTAAGGAAATACTTTAAAGATTATTATTCCGTTAATATCACATATTATAATGTTATATTAATTTGTTAATAAAGTGAGTTCATATCAGACGTTTTTGTCGATGTTCGGTACATGAGTAAAAATCGAACTTGTTGGAAATGAATTTTCCATGTAGTTATAGGTAAATCATATCCATAATAGTATTTATGTTTTAAATATCATATATATCCAGTATATATTCATTTTATACTATTCCATAGCATTTGGAAATAAGAAAATTAAAAGCACCGTTCATGGAGACGGTAGACCGTACGTACGCACGAACGCTACTTTCATTTTTTGTCATATTAATGGAATTAAAACAAAATGAGAGATATATATATTATAATTCCAGAATGATATCCATCATTTAGATGTAACATATTACATATATATCCATTATATATATGTACTTATAATAGTACATAACATTTGGAGATAAGAAATGAAATGTACCGTTCATGGAGACGGTAAGCCGTACGTACGCATGAACGTTACTTTCATTTTTTTTGTATTCAATGCAATTAAATAATAATGATATAAAGGTATATTATAATTCCAGTAGGATATCATATGTAATACCATTAATTCCATCCTTTATACGTCCCACATATGGCACTAACGAATCAAATCACTTTGAGGGGGTTGTAGTCTGCACTTCCTAAAATGAAGATATCGCGTTTACCCATAATGGAAACCATAATGGTATGCCATAAATTAAAAATACAGAAGATTAAGGAAAACATAAACATATTATATATCATATATAAATATAGTGACATCTTAATGGTCACCATTTAAGGTGTTAAAGTAATATTGAACAATCATCGTTTCGTGAGGCAGTAATTCGCCATCTACAGAAACAGTATGTTCTTTAACAATTAGACGGTGGTGTGTGAAAGTGTAGATATAATCCTTCTTATAACTACATACTATTATATTTAATATAATTGTGTTGTTACAAAAAAAAGTAATAAAAAGATGTTAGGGGTTTGGAGAAGAAAAATAAAACAAAAGAACACAAGGGAAGACATTACCATTAAACCAGGTACCTCTCTTTGATTTGAGCTCAATGGCTTCCTTGGAAGGGATTATGCCCAAAGTGAGGCTTCAATGATGAAGAGATGGATTTGGAGTGATGAAATTGTCAGGGGTTGTCCGAGCCAAAGGCTTGAGTGGTGTGTGTAAGGTGGTAGAGGTGGGGGCCTTTTATAAGAGGAGAGGAGGGGCACTCGTGGAAAGTTATAAAATATTACTTTATTATAAAATGATTTTCATATTTAAAAGGTCCCAAAAGGATATATTTAGAGGAAAAGGTGATAAGGTTTCGAAATCTACCCATCCAATAGGTTTTTGACAAGTTTAAGACTTATATTTCACCCTATCTTCTCGTTTTATTTAAATCATTCATTTATGAGGTAATCATTGCATCATCACGGTGTCAGAAATAAATTAATTTATTTAATGTCTAAAAATTATAAAAAAAACAATAATGATGTATTAAATCTTATTATATTTCTAATGAATATTTATAGTCAAATATATGACTTATATAACCCCATGTAAAAATTGTTTTAGTAAAACAACACATGTTTGTGACATTTTAATTTTAACTTTAAATAAAAATGTATTTATGTCATTTTCCAACCAAAGTGGCTCCATGGGGTCCCCAAGTTGACCCTTGGATTTTCTTGGTCGTACATGACTCATCCAATGAGAGTAGGACATGTGTCTAGGTCATTTCATATTATTAAAACATTATTTTTACCTTAAACAACACTAATTACCTCTAATCGCGATTAAAACTTAAAAGTAACTATTCACCAAAAAATTATTTTAATCCCATTGAACCAAATTTTACTTCTTAATTACAACCATGTATGTCGGATTTTTGAAATTCAAAACACAGAGGTGGTAAAATTTCATTTAAACGAAAAATCAGTTTTTTAAGTACCACTTAGTGGTTTCACTATTCATCAAAAATTGATGTTTTCCAGAAAAATACCAAAAATTCACCCTAAGATATATTTTATATTCTGAATTCAAAAATGATGTCTATTTTAAAAAATTCAAAACATATAAGTTACATTAATTAATTTAATGATTAATTCCAGCTGTCAGAGCAAATAGCGTGTTTTTATGAAACAATAAGTATCAAAAGATTGACACTAGTTTAAGTCCAATTTCAAGATGAAATTAATTCAAATGACCACTATTGGATTAAATGGTAAAAATATATTCTAATTTCACTTTAAAACCCATTCAAAAGATAATATAATCATATAAATAAATTATATTAAAAAGAGGTTTTGAATTAAAATACAACATTTTTCACTATTCATTAAAAAAATGAACTTTATCGGAAAAATACCAAAAATTTACACAAAGTAAATTTTGATGTCCCGATTCTAAAGAAGATTTTTATTTTTTCAAATATAACACATAAAATTTTCAAAATGTGGATTTAAAAGAGGTTCTCCATCAAAAGGCGGTTAATCGACCTTTTAAATAATATTAGAATGTTTAAGCTTAAAATTGGATTCATTCGAATTTTTATTCCTCTAATATTTATTGTAAAAAGTAAAAATATTTGACAAACATATATAATCGTTTTTTTTTAGTTCTGTTCCTTCCCTCCATTACAACAGCTAGGCGTTAACTACCATTTAAAATAATATTATTTTATTATTAGAGTGCAACGTAAGATTCCCCAGAAACTCGTTGTTGCGTATTGGGCACACCATCGATCATAGCGTCCCCTTTAAAGTAATATTAATATTTTATTCACATATATGGATAAATGTAAAAAATTCATATTATTTATTTACCTGGGGTGTTACACATAAATAGTGTATCCCATTTCGTATATATAACTTTTATGGATTATTAGAATTATTTATATACATAATATGAACAACATATAAATCATTTTATTCATTCAATAAATAATTAAATCCTGATATATATAATACTGTCAAGAATAACAAATCAAAACATATATGTAATGAAGAATATATTTCTTGAAACATACACATGGAACTCTAAAATCAATAATTACCTTAGTAAAACAATAAAAATACATGGAAATCCATTTTCAACATGTGATGAAAGCCCTTGTAATTCATTTATCACCAATTAATGGTTCAATATATAATCATGACTAATTGTAAAATGGGTTTTTAAAATATAAATAAGAGAGGACATTACCTGAAAAGGGATTAATCTAAAACACCCACCATAATCCTATAGAAACATGATTATTATAAAAGGGGAACCAAAGATGATGATGAAGACAATTCTTTTTAGGTATATACATCAAAATTACCAATATATGTTCTATCCTTAACCCTGAAATTGGCCAAAATAGAATCTAGGTTTCATGGGAGAAGTTAAAAATATGAGAAAGGGGGAAAGAGGGAAGATGAGGAGAAAATCAGAGACCGAGTGGGCAACACATTTAATATTTGGGTTCAAATGCAAAGGAAATCACATGTTAGAATGATTTTTAAGAGGGAAATAAGGAGGTTTTTTCTCTAAGGGGTTCAAGAAAATCAATGGGAATACAATTAATCCATAACACTACAAAATATCATGTGGTAATTTTAGGCATTTCACAAATTTTTTAAAAAAATTAGTGAGACTGAATGGTTTGTCCATAGGTTATAATTAAACATGCTTGAACATTTCCAGAGCCACTATCTTTAAAAACCAAACTTTATATTCTTTTGTGTTCATGGTTATTAGTGATTACACACCAATCATGCGAGTCACTCCTACATAGAAAACAAAGGTCACATAATTTACCTAGAGACTCTTTAGGTATGGGTAATTGTGCACCTACCATGAAAAATTTCCCTATCAAGGAATCTCAGGTTTCACATGCCTATCTAATAGTTTATATAAATTGTGTGTCTATTGTGAACGTTTTATTGATACTAGGAAAATTAAAAAAAAATTAAAAAAACCCCAAATCTTAAGGTAAAGCATAAAATCCAATAAATAAATAATGTTATATAAAAATTAAATGTTGGGGTATTTCAAGTTATATTAAACATGATGATCAATAATTTATATAATACTTAATTAATTTTTTATAAGAATACCATGAATGTGAAGACAGATCAATAGATATTTCATTGAGAAATTTAATTTTATATATTTTTTTATACGACATTATAGTGTCATCGATTTGTTGTTATGATACTAATTTTTATTGAATATTTACTCTCATTGTATACATCAATAAGTGGGGTTATATATTATAATTGGTATCAGGAGTTTTGATATTCGAGGGAAAGTTGATACTAATGTTTGAAAATTTGTTTCTCTCATTTGGAAAGAATGAGAGCCTTATAAAGGAAGAATGATCATTGATTTCATATAGTATCAAGAATTTATCAAAACAAGTGGTACTAATTGGTAAAGTATATGGTACGACCCACATTATTAGTTTTAGTGATAAATTTCTGGGGGTTTTAATTAAATTTATTAAGATCACTAAAAATGAATAAGAAGTAATTAAAAGCTCAAGATGCATGTGTTTATGTGTTTAAGTGATTTACTTGGATAGAATTGAAGTTTTTAATTCATAATTTTATTTCATGCACTAATTTTTGAATCAATATGATGTGAGGACTTATTGATTTATCTTTTACATGTATTAAATTCAATCATTAAAATCACACCAATATTTAAACAATAGGTGTAATATTATAAATCTTAAAAAGAAAGTGTAATTTATCCTGAAAAGTGGTATTCATAGAAGATGAAAATGGTAATAAAAGAAAAAAAATTATGATTGGTAGTTTCTTTGGAAGTGAAATAATGATTCTAATTTTTTTGATGATAACATGCATGTGGTTGATAGTGCCAAGATTATTGTATCTAAGTAAGTGATATCTAAAAGTGGTTATGATTTTTTTTCATAAGTGATAAATATAAAACTATTTTTTAGAATTTTTTATTGATTTGAAAATATATTGATATTTAGTTTATATTTCAAATCAAGAAACATTTTTCTCCTAACTAGAGTTTTATTTATTATCAACAAGACTCTAGTTGAGATAAATAAAATAACTAGAAATTTTCTTCTATTCACTATGGGGTAATAGGTCTACCAATATAACCTTATTTATTTTATTTTTAAAGGGGGGGCACTTGAAATGGAATGATTAAAAACAAAAATTCACATCTAATAGAGAAAATAAATTATATTAAATTAAAACGGGGGTCAGTATAATGAACCGTACATTTTTAAATTATATTGAAAACATTGTGGTTAAATGGTAGAGAGGGATTTATGTTGGTATTATCAAAAAAACAAAAGGGGGGATTTTATAATAAAGTTATTGTGTGTTGGATTTTTTTGACAATAACTGATGTATTTGTTTTTAGAAAATGAAGTTTGATATTGTAAGACTTGGAGCTTAAGGATGAACATGACAGATCTAGTGATGAACTATAGAAGCTTATACAGTTGAAACATATAGTAAGGACACACCATTATATTTATATATATAGAGGAGAGTCCATGTAAATATTGTGAACAGATTGATCTAGTTATGTGGAGGTACACATTGTATATTATAATCAATATGGATTCAATGAATGGAGTTATTTAGTCAAGGATAATGTAATATTAATGAAAGAAATGAATATCACACCAAAACAATGTGCATCACACCATAATGTGTTTCATATAAGGATAATATTATTCAATATAAGATTAATTATTGAGAATCTATGATGGAAGAGCATATAAAATACTATAATATATTTTTTGTAAAAATAATCGGGGCAATTATAAGCGTATAATTTCATGAAGTGAATAATCATGTGATAACAAATCATTTCAAAAGAGAAAATAAATTTTTTTAAATTTGTTGTATGAGTAACAAAAATTTTCAAAGTTTACATATGATAAAATTGATGCATGAAACAATGAATTTGGAAAAGTAATGATGTGTACGAAAGACAAATAGTTTGTAGAGATTATTTAAGTGTATATTTGGAGGTAATATTTAGTGTAAGTGTAATCTAGAAGCTTCCCAAGAATAAATTCTTGGATTAAATTTACACAACATTTTTCAGCATACCGCATTCCATGATGAAGTTAAAATAGTCAGAATCAATCCATTTCATAATATAAAATTATAAAAAATAAGTGTAGTCCTGGAATGTGATGGTTGGAGGAATCATACTTCATTTGGTATGTCTCATCATAATTATGTGATACATTTCTACAATAAAATAATGGGCATGAGGATTAAGGTGATTGAAATCGATCATGTTACTATCTTAATGCAATTTAAATTTAGAATCTATGAGTTTTTTTTTCTAGTTTTGGATTGAATTTCACATAATAGTATGGTACATTACACTATAATCGTTGTGTTTTTGAGACTGATCACACAATAATGGGGAACATCCCACTATGACTAATAACTTTTTATAAATATATTATGATTTTATTGGAATTTAAAAAGGTTTTATTTTACTTAAGATTGAAGGGATTGACTCAACCTTATTAGAATTCATTAACCTTGTACATATGTATGAGAAATGTGGCATGGTAATTGAATATCAGGTAAATTTGGATTATTCCCAACCAATATAGTATAGTTTGGAATCATTAAGGAAGTTTATAAAATTACTCTTAGTAGATCTAAAATGGGTTTTAACAAATTTATTCATTAGTATTTTAATAAAAAGAATAAGTAAGAGGAGACACATAAGAGTTCCAATAATCATATGAGGTTCATTAAAAATGGATGGCTAGAAGTGGAAAAGAGTTCCAACACTACATCTAGTTGATTGAATCGATGAAGAAGGATTGATAAAATTATTATTATAATAATGAATAGTATTCACCGTGAAGGGGATAGATGTTGTTTTGTTCATTTAAAAGATAAGGAATTGACCCGCACTTTGAGATGTCATTATCATCTTGATTTGTAAGACATAAAATCAACTCTCACATAAATGAGTTCATATCTTTAAATGTTTTTAAGATTTTAGCCACAAATATCTAGATCATAACATATCTTTCAATCCATAATTTTGGATTGAATGGGAATCAGTGCCTCACACTTGTCTGGAAGTAACCCACCTATCTATACATTATTAAAGAAATCATCATATCTATAAAAATACAAAGCCTTCTCTGATGATGTGTTGATAGAATAAGGTTATTTATTAACCCATAGGCAGGGGTGAACTATCTAAAAACATTATAAATGAAATTTACCTTATCATATAGAGACCATGAAAAAAAACTGTACCCATCTATTAGTATGTAATAGTGTATTTTGTCACTTGAAAACAACACTACTGTGTGCTCCTTCGATAAATTTTAGTGTCGTGGAACTATTAAAATCTTCATGTTCTTTTTTCCTTACATTTTTATATATCCATTAGATGATTTGAAAATAATTTCATCGAGAGTTTATGAAACTCAAAGTGATCCCTCTAATGAGGTAATAAGATCCAACATAGGGTCGAATAAAATCAAAGTGAATAATTTCAATTTTAAAACACACATATTCACCCCCATCCATATTTGGGTTAATATATATAACCTTATCCCTACAAATATCAATCATCATTTTATATTTTTCAAAAAAATCATTCTCGTGAAATCAAGTAATATTATTTGAAATTGTGATGGATAACTCAAAAAAACACTAAATATTATTTTATATAGTTCTCACACATGTACATCTAAAAAAATATAATTTTTCTAGAAACTAGAATGCATAATATGCACATTAATTATATGAAAATGTTTTTATATCACAATATCACATTTCTAGTAAGGTCCCATAACAATTTAATAAGAAATGAACTTTTTTTATGTTGTAAATGAGATTAAAATATAAACATGATCAATATACACAAGATTTATATTGTAATAATATGTATTGTTTTCATGTATTATCAAACTAAAATCATGAAATAATTCTTTTTTTTCTATTTTTATATGTAACTTAATAAATTATTTTAAAAAAATAAGAGATGTCAATTGATTTTAACAATGTATTTTTATTGAGATCACGCTAAAACATATGAGTTTTTGTATCATTTTTCAATTTAGTAAATATAATAACTTTCAAAATATTATAAATTAATATAATATTTTTTAGAAATATAAAAAAATATTGAATTTTCTATAAATAATAGGATGAAAATGTTATGAAAATTTAATTTATGAATTAAAATATACAAGTATTTATGGTTATTTTTTCTATATTATTTCTAAGTTATCATCTCAAAATAACACTCATAATTTATGTGATGGTTAAAAAAACTTGAATGAAGATTAAAATATATTGTTTTTATGGAATGATTTATTGTGAATATTATAAAAATATATCAATAGTCATTTTTATAGAACTATTAGACATAATAATTTCATGATGTCTATTATTATTCAATAAGGAGGATCAAAATTCATAATCATTAGAGCTTCCCTAGAAAAAAAACTCCCAATTAAATAAAATAGAAAGATGTAGATCTTTAATTTTCAAAGAATAAATGATACTTATTATATTATAGTGAATTAATGAACTTGTTAAAAACCTAGTACCCAATATCAAGGATGGAAATAATGTCAACTATGAAATTACCTTCCCAAAAAATATGAGACAAATAAAAAAATATGGACACTAAATCCTTAAATAATAACATATCACAATAGGTCCTCATGAATGAGAAGTTATACTGAGGTGAATGGCATGTATGGGGAATAAGGATTCTAGTCCCAGCCAAACTGTGTTCCAACCATTATAACGAACCATTTGAATCGGCATGATGATTCCCACCGTCTTTGCTTCATAATTCACCTCCATCCAAAAATACATAGCGAATAAAGATACTAATCCAACACTTTAATCTATAAAAATAACTTTGTATAAAAAGTAACCTAGATTTCCATTCAAATAACCATCCATGTTGATTTTAATTCAACTGATTATCATGAATTTCAAAATCAAATACATTTAAATTTGTATAGTTTCCCTAGATAACAAAACAATCAAAGAACATTATATACCTAGTATAATTTCCCATAATACCATACATCAAAGTGTTTATAAATATAACCATAGAGAGAATATTATTCATGACTAAATTGAGATGAAGATAATTCCCATAATACCTATGTGTCTTCTGTATCCATAAAATTAAATTCCTTACTTATGAAACCATAGTTCCATGAATATTATTTAATTGGGGAGAAAAGTCCTTATTATTAAATATGTCTAGTAGGTTGGAAAGAACATCGACTGGGAAATAATATAAAGAAAAAAATATATAGACAATTCCTCAAATAGAACCTAAAAAAGGTGAAGTGAAAAAAAAATATGAGAAACGATTTCTTAACCCACCATGAATTTAATGAAAATAGGGCAAAGCCTAATCCTATATTTCATAAGAGTATCATACATGGTAAGTATTTAATTCGGTTCTCTCCAAATGAGGATGAATTTGAAGTGTGGTATCTTGATCATATAGAAATAAGTGAACTAAAAAGAATTATTTTTTAGCCTACACAGTCAAAATTTTTATAAGGATGTTTTAAAGTGTAATGAATTACTAGTTCCCCCACAAGGGTATCCATTGAAAGAATGAAGTTATATGATTATACAACATTCTTCATTGATTATTGTTCCATGGAAAGACATAGTTGGTCTTTGATATTGATATCAATGTCTCTAACATATTTAAAAAGTACTTTTATAATAGTTCGCTACAACAATTTTCTTCTCTAGAAACACAAATTAGAGTTCATAGATATGATCCACTTGATGTGTTTCATCACAATGTAAATTATATTTTTTATAGCTCATATTAAATAGAGCATATATCCAAGTTTACAATGTGAATGTCTATTACAAAATAATTCCCTTATGAATTTTTTAAAGATAGATATATTAGTGATAAGTCTCCAAATAAATTGATCCTATAAAGAATCATTAAATAGTGATAAATTGTTAATCCACAATCCACCTATAATGTTAGGAGTGTAACATTGAATCAATTTCTTAGTGATTTTCATCCTCTAAAAGATAGATCCTCTCTAGATGAAATTACTACAATAATTATGAATAACATTAATAAAATTATAATTCCATTTATATATTAAAAAAACCTTCTAAAAATAGTCCCTTTAACAACAGAGATTATCCAAGATAATGAGAGTGATTTTCCATTCCGAGAGTTGAGTTTTCTCTTAATTATATCAAAAAAACCCTAAAATAGATATCCTTATTCCTATATCAGGATAGGGTAATACCCAAGTAAATGAATAGAGATGATCCTTCATTATTTTAAGACTTATTATGATAATATTCATCCTATTGTAATTGAAATTTTAACTAAATATGATTTAGTATTTATTCTAGATGATGTATTATTTGGATAGAGAACTATAATGTTCAAGAATCCCTTTGATATATTTCACGTTCTGAATATCCCCTGTATAAATGGAATTGAATCATATAAATAAAATATATGGTAGGGTCTATCACCCCTCTCAGTGAATGAATGGTCCTATAAAGTCCTTTGTCAACCATGTCAATTATACACCAGTTGTGATAATCTTAAACTATGATGAATAACATAGAATATAGAGGATCAGATTTTTGAACTCCATGGGAGTGTGAAATGTAACCATGAGGGATTACATTAACCATAACAGAAATACTAACAAGTTTAAAATGGAATGAAATAATATTAATGAAAATAGCAGTGAAACCAAACCTTTGGATAGACTCTCCCATAAATCCCCAACTAATAGTGTCAAATTATTTTTAGATATCCAATTTGAAAGAAAAGCCACCAAATCTACCATGATTCTTAAGTAGATTGATGAATTAATAAGAAATTATAAGGTAATAAAAAATTATCCCTTGGAAAAAACCATATAGACTATTAGAAACCATCATACCAATTCTTATAGAGATCCATTTCACCATGATTTTTCTCATAATCATATTTATGTAATTGGATAGAAAAATAGTCCTAAAGGAGTTAAGGTTATCAGTCATATCATATTTTCAAATAAGAAAATAATATTTGGAGTTTAATCCATTTGGGTAATTCCATTGTTTGAAAAAATATTCAAATCATCTTAAATAAATAATCATGAATTATGTACAAATACTCCTGAAAAATAGGTCATTGAAACCATGAGTTCTAGGGGAAGAACTCAAATTAAAGTGATAAGGTATCCACCATGACTTTAATAAGATTTTGATTCCTTGTAATAATTCTATTTCCTTTATGATCACTAGTTTTAGGGATTAATTCTTTGAAATTAGTAGGGTTATTATCTAAGATTCTATTAAACAACACCTTATAAAGCTGGAGAACATGATCTCTAATTCCCTTTTTTCATGTGATATCATCTGCCCCATCCATCATGTATAATAATATTGGACCACGTTGATAATGTATATAATCTCCCTACACATGTAACTATATTATTGAACTCTTTATTGAATAAAATAAAATTAATCGTTAAATTTTGAGGGGGGTCTAACACCCCATGATTTTATTGTGAACTTTTCTATTAAATACATGTTTTATGTAATAGATTATTCAAAATGAGAAAATGAAATAAAAAACCCATGAAATATTTTTTCTAAGAAAAAAATATTATAATATAGGGAAAAAAATTATAAAATATGAGAATAAAATATTAAATACAATAAACAATTACATGTTGAATAAATCTAGAAATAAATAAAATGACCAAAAATATGAAATCATTATTTCCAGGGTTTTCATGAAGTTCATAACACAAATTTATATTACAGAAGTAAAGTAGAGGATAATAAAGACAGAAAATTCTAAGTGAGATGTAATTTAATAGGGTTAATGATGCTAACAATGTGTGTATGGATATACATATGAATGAAATACGACCATTATATTTATAGAGATTTAAAATGTATTCATTGGATATATAGTCATTGGGTATAAATATATTCAATAAGATTATTTAGGATTTACTTTTTATTTAGAAATTAAAATAATATAATTCATAATTTTAGATTAAGATAAAAAGATAATATTTAATAAAACTAATTTTATATTAAAAATATATTTCACATATATGGTATAATATTACTATTAATTATAAGGAATGTGTTTATATATTTATGAAATTAAAATTTTTATTTTAATAAAACATATTGATAAAAAAATTGGTTTGAATAAGAATAATTAATTTTAATATGATGTTGTTAAAATTATTTAATGTTAAAAGTGATATTTTTCGAACCCCTCCTTTTATGTATAGAACATATTTAACTAAATAAATTAAATTTATCACAAATAACTAAGGAATATAGTATATTTCTTAAATATATAACAAATATATTACAAATTATTTAATTATTATATGTAAAAAATAATTATATTGAATGAATTATGAATTTTAAAATAGGAGGATGAAATTTGGTAAAAGGGGTAATCTTAAATTTTTATTCAAAATTTATTTTCAGGTTAAATAATGAAACAAGGTAAAAAGGGAGTTAAAAGAGGTAATATATTATGGATAAATTGTTTAATAATTAACAAGATATTTGGATATTTAGAATTATGTTTTATGTTTGGGAGTAAAAAATACATTTCTCTTCAACCTTTCTTTCCTAACCCACCTAACTCCAATGTGATTCTATATTTTATCATTACATAATAGAAATTTCTAAATAAATGTCCTCAATTCCACCTATAAAATGAGATCTCCTCTATCCCTCCCAAACTGTTAAAACCATTTGGTTCTCCTATGAATCCGGTAAAATGTATCCTCTCAAAAATCTTTCTTATAATTTTAGTATCTTTTTTCTAATAAGGAATCCCAAATCCATCATTCCAAATGAATCCTTATTATGAACGTATGAATTCATGAAGTATGTATCTATGTTATTCTAAAAAAAATCAATTTCATTCTAACCTCCACTATTTATAAATCATAATATACATTATTATATTCTTATTTTCACATCATTATATTTCTATGAAAATGATATTAGTATTATATAAATAAATATTACTACTAATTCATTAGTATAACAAGTTCTTATTTTGGTTGGTTTAACCTCCTACATGAATGATTCTACATTTCCTTAATTGTCTCGAAAGTAAATGATTATCATGAAATTAACATTGTAATATATGATATTTGGTAGTAATTTATGTTATGAATATGGTTCTTCATGCATGTAATAAAAAATTGAATGAGTAATATTATATAGGTTATTATTATTGGTAAATTACGTGAAAAATGTTCTTCATGGATCCCATTCTCCTGAAACATACCCAAGAATACCATTAGATGATCAAGGTAATGAATAAATAACAAAAAAAATATTATTCCACTACCTTGATTAAAATTATAATGATAAAATTGGTATTAAATAATGAGTATTGACATCATCGTTATGAATCATGTATAAAATATTCCAAATTACATACATATGATGATGAATATAAACTATAACTAACTAATAAACATATAAAGAATTATTTTAGTCAAAGTGTAAAAAAAGAAAATATACCTGAATAAGGTTATAAAAAATTTATTACGATGATTAATACTTTACACATAATGTTAATGTGCTTTCATGGAAGATGCGAGATAAGGTAAGGGTTTATTTTCCAATCTCATTTTTTATTCGATGTTTTTTATGTTCGAAATTACATCTACGGAAAATTTATTTTATTATCTCTAAATCCATGTCCAATTTATATACTCACTTTATAAATGGTATTTATATAAATTATTATTATTTTATCACTAATTGGTTTACAATTTATCTGAAATGATTTGTATAACTGGAGTCGGCATTATTTATTTATTTTATCAGGAATCATTCTTCACTATATAAATATTATTATTTTTATTTAGGATTGTCCTTATTTTTACACCTATAATTTATTAAGGTGTTTTATTATTATTTATGATTTAATTTATAGAATATTTTAAGTAATTTTTTATTGTTTTTTCAAGATTCTTCTTCTATATATTTTACTTTCTTTAAAATAGTTTGAAATTTATATTCCATTTTAACATATTATTTATGAACTCTTTTTTCACCCCTTCATTAATTTTCCTTAAAATGATCCATTTCCCAATTTTCCTGGATTTCTAGAGAATTTTATTCTCCCATTATTTTATAAATTATTTTATTTTAAAATTAAAGGTGTTAAAAATATAAAGGTTATTTCTTATTTATCAAAAAAGTTATTAATGCTCTTTAAACATGTTGTTTTTATATGTCATCATACATTAATGTTTCTTATTATACACTAGGTATATTATATAATGACACCATCAACATTATTTCTTTGTATAGATTATGATAACATATTATTTCAATTTTCATTTAATCTTTTTCTTTTCCACTAGATAATTAATATGTGATAGATGTATGAATTTTTTCATGTTCATATAGCACTAATATATATGTTCTTTCGTTATATTGTGGGTGGTTATGTTATTAACCACTAATTAATTGGGTAAATAATTATCTAATATGATGAATGGGAATGGTTAGTGAACCCATACCCCAAAGAAACTTTTTCCACTTTGTGACTGGAGGGTATGAAACTACATATCCCTCCAATGAATTGTGTAATGAACTTATCTCATCAGGAGACATGTCAAGGGTTAGGGAGTGAACCCAATATGTTAATGGAATCTTCTCAATTTCTGATGATGGTCATCGCAATGATCCTAGACAGAGGAAATGAATTTCTATTTTTTTTTGTAAGTTCCAAATTCTTAAGCCTATATAAATTTTTCATGGATCATGATTTTTTACTCATGATTAAACAATATTATTACTCTTTTATTATGTTATTCTAAAATACATATTCCATGAAGTTGGATTTTATTATCTATTATTTTTTGAGTAGTATCCTTTTATGTTGTGTTAATGTACATTAATTATATTCTCAAACCAACATGTTTATCTTATTCCCAATTTTGATATTTTATTCTTATCCAACATTTCTAACCTTATTGAGAATCTAAGCTAAAAATTTATTATATTTTCATTCCATAGGTTATGAAGGACAATTGTAAGTATGATATTTCAAAATGGTATCATGTGATAATATTATTTATAGGATATATTGAATATGTTGTACAATATATTCTTTTAGTATCTATTATCCATAGAATCTATACCGTTATTTTCTAGGCTGTAATTTTTTGAGAGATATAAGGAATATTCATGTAAAATGACTTAATATGTATGTATGTTGTTCTTAGGTACCCTCAGTTGTTATCAGAGTGGTTTTCAGTTATTTTTGGGTATTAGGATATTAGGAATAAGAGTATATTGCCTAAAAACTAATTTAAAAAAAAAAGAAATGTAATATAAACATAAAATTTCTTAGGTTGAAATGAATGTGTCAAAATTTTGGATATATTTGGATTTTGTTTCTTATAAAATCGTTGATTGTTTTCACTATTCATATTTAATAATCACACTAACCATTTTTCTATTAGAACCATTCTCGAACTATGTGGAATCTAGTTAATAATCAGTGTGATGGATAATGAAATGATTAACCCAATGAAAATCCAAATGGGATGGGTGAGGATGTGAAAAATATTATATCCACACTCACCCAACTATAATAATTTATAAAAAACAAAACATATAATACCAAAATCCCTAACACACCATTGAAGGAACAACCCTACATTGAATCATTCATGTAGTAATTTCCACCATACTATTTTCAGCCTTCCAACATACATTTTTTTGATAAATGGATCAATAAGATAGATAATATATTTTTTCACCATACTCAGGGAATGAAAGTTTTTCTTTATATTCTTTTATTTTGGAACGTGGAGCTGAAAAATTGTGTGGTCTCATTAAGAATATGAGGTACGATGAAGTAATTGACTCCCTTAAATGTTAGGAGTTTAAGATTATTATTTTTTAACAAATACACTCACCAAAATCTTCACAATAAAATATATTTGTATTTCCATGAGCTAAAAAAATATGGATGAATTTATTGGTTCTAATCATGAAAACATAACAAGGTATACTTCTTATTTTATCATTGAAACTGAATGAAATTTTGATTAATTATTTTTTGGATTGAAACCATGTAAATATATGGTGATTTATATATGGAACTATAGTAGCTATGAATATATTTTTCAAGTTCATATCAAGGTATAAATGAACATTATATACTCCCATTATTCACATTGTATTGTGGAAAAGCATCAAAAATGGATTTTGATGTAAACCCAAATGATAAACCCCATGGAGGATAGAAAATTAATCTTCCTATAAGATGAAAATGTGAGAAAAACCATGGTAGAGACTACCTTAATTGGATAGTTAAATAATCTAAGTGAATAAGATAATTATATCATGGTCATTATTTTCGAAGACAAATGAATTTTCCATCCAATTAAATTAAAGAAAATAAAGCTCATAAAAATATATCACCCAAACTCCACTTCTTTAATTATCTATAGTATAGATATTATTCCATAATATGAAATAATATATTGGTTTATTAAGTCATTAATGTTAAATAAAATATAATGCTAAGGGTTATGTCAAAGGCCTATGACATCACAATTGTGGATGTGGGTCATGAAAATGAACTGGTAAAACATCAACATGTCAAAATCTCTAGAAATAAATTTTTATTACTTGATTCTGGATCTCCCGAATTTTTCAGCTTTAGGATTTTTTATTAGGGAATCATATCACTAAACCAACTGATAGATATTGAATTATCAGTGAAAATCACAGTAGTGAGATAATTGCATCCCATGTATAAAAATCCTCTCTAATATAAGTTTTTGGAAATCATTTCTGAAAAATATTATTATTTTCATTTTTTTTAATTTTGTGTTATTTTGGGAATGAATTGTCACCATATATATAGATCCCATATAAATTATCTAGATAGGGAAGTAAAATTTCATATCCCGAATCAAAATATCATAATCTATTGATACATGGTTTAAAATGAACTCCCTATAGAGATTACATCCATTATTTAGGGAATAATACCCTATCAAGAGGGGAATTCAGTTCGATTGGCAAGTGATAAACTCAATATTTATGTTATTCAAACCTTGAATGAATATATTAATTTTTTGGAATTGTTTTGTGGTCTTCCACCAAATAATGATGTTCAATTTTTAAAAGATCTCATACATGGGGTTATTCCTATATCAAGGACTCCTTATAGAATTACCACTAATTGAATTTGTAGAATCAAATATTCAACTCCATGTTATTATTTATAATGGTTTCATGTTCCCATGTGTTTTAGAATATTGTGCACCTGAAATCTTTGTTAAAATGAAATATGTACCAATGTATCTATGAAAAAATGTTTGTGAACTTAACAAAATCATGGTTAATAAGATGTATCATATGACGAAATTTATGACTTATTCTATTTGATTTAAGGGGATTAATACTTCTCAATGACTGAACTATAATCTAAATATAATTAATTGTAGGTGAAAATATAGAACGTACCCAAGTCAGCCTTACATTCAAGATATGGGCTCTATAAATTCATAGTGATGCATTTTTGATATGTAAATTCCCTTGTAATCATCACAGATATAATTAATAGAGACTTTATAAATTTTCATAAACAAATTTTTACACTATATTAGATGATATTCTAATATATTCAATATGAAAATAAAATTATAAAGATCATTTGAGGATTGTGGTGAAGATCATGAGAAAGGAGAAATTATATGAAAAATTTAGAAAGTATGATTGTTATAATCAAAATATGATATTCTTGGGTCATGTAAACACAAGTGAAGGTATATATATGGATAAATCAAACATAAAAGTGATTAAAAATGTATTCGTCCAACCATTGTAACAAATATATATGTTTTTATTAGATTGGTTGGATATTATCAATGAGTTGGAAGAAATTTATCAAGACCTTAAAATCTACTAACCATGTTAACCCAAAATAGAGTCAATATTCCTTATATGGATAAATGTAAATACGGTAAGAAATATTCTAAATTTAAAATTTAAAATTTACGGAATTATAAGATTATGAACATAGATATATGTTCTATCAATACAAGAATTATAGAAATATCTTTTGTGTGTCACATAATTCCAATCATTCATTATCCATCCTGAAAGAAAAAAGTTGTATAGTGGTATCAATAATCATTTCTCGTACAAAAATATGGATAATGAAATTGTATATTATATATATTTATTCTTGTTATTCCAAAAAGTTTGGGATAAATTAAATAATTCAAAGGAGATGATAAAACCATTTACTATATCCATATGAAAATTGTAGGACATCACCAGTAATTTATTGTCAGGTATTCCTAATAATTAATATTATAAAAATTATATTTGGGTGGTGGTTTGTCACCATTAAAATTAACACATTTCATTTATATTCGAGAATATTTATCATACGATCTACATAAAAATATATACCTAATAGAATAGGAAAGGATCTATGGAGTACCATTATTAGTATTAAAAAATTGTGATTTAAGGTTTACCAATAATTTTTAGATAATTTTTCAAAAAACAATTGATATATAGTTGAGAATCAACACTAATTATCATCATCAGACTGATCGTCAACATAAATGGACCATTCACACATGGAATGAAATGGGTGAGATCTAGTATAATGGATTTTAATGTTGGTTGGGATCAATACCTTATCTTAGAATAGTTCTTATATAAAAATAGTATTTATTCTAGTATTATAATGGAACTATCTGAGAATCTATATGGGAATAGGCGTATAAATATAAAATGTTGGTATAAAGTTAGAGAGTGTAAACTATAAGGACGAGATCTTGTTTAGGGTATTTTAGAGAATATTAAAACCATTCAATGATATATTAAAATATTACAGAGTTAACAAAATATCCATGTAGACAATCATTGATGAAATCCATAGTTTTCAGTTAGTGAAAATATCTTCCTTTGAATATCACTACATAATAGTATTGTGAGATTCCGGAAGAAGGTCAAGTTAATCCCTAGATACATTGGCCCTTTTATAATTCCTAATTTTATTGGGATGGTATCTTATCACCTTTGAATTCCATTAAACATCTTTAATGTTTGTGATTTATTACATGTGTCACTTTTGATTAACTTTGTGCCTATTCCATAACATGTAACGAACTCAAACTTATTAAAACTAAAAAATGATATATCTTATGTAGAACAACTAATATCAATATCAAATTGTAGAAATTGAATAATATGAAATAGGGCCACTCAACTAGTTAAAGTTCTATAAAGGAATCATTATTTTGACAAAGTTATATGGTAACATAACGATGTAATTACACATATGTACCCTCTTTTATTTTCATCAGAGTAATGAAATTTAAAGGGAATAATTATTTTTTAGCGGTGGAATGTAACACTTGATGATTTCACTGTGTATTTTTCCTTTAAAATAAGTATTGTTTTGCAAATATTTTTTTACACAAAACACAGATGTAAAATGAACCATTATATATTTTATTATGATAGAATATTAAAATAAAATATAAACATTAATTTTTTTTCAGAAAACAATATAGTAATTACAAAAATTAAAAGTGTAATATATCTAAAAAAATATAAAAAGATAATGGGAAAGAAATATTTACCATCACGGGTTTCTATGGAGATCAATAACTAAATTTCAGCAGTACAATTATGTCAAGAACTAAGAAATATAATATACATATTTTGAGAGATGTAAATGAATATGATGGATGATTATAGAAATGTATCTAAGACTATATAAAGGAATGAAATATTACCATTATATGTATGGTCATTGGAAATATAGATGTTTCATATATGGTCATTGGGTATTCATTTATCCAATATGTATAATGAAGTTGTTGAATTTTTATTATAATATTTGAAATAATATGGTTCATAATTTTGTAATGTATTAAAATGATGATATTTAATAAAAAATACATTATTATAAAAATATATCTGTTTATGTGTCACATAATAATCATAATATTATTATTATTATTAAAGATTAATTTTATGAATTTAAAAAATTAAAAAAAAAAATTAATTCTAATGTATTGGTAAAGTTTAATTTTTTAGTATATGAAAAATAAATTTTAATTGGTTTTGTTAAAAATTATATAATGGTAAAAATAATAATTCCAAAATAATAGTTTTCATGGATTATGTATTATTATATTAATAAATTTGACTGGAAACGTTTATATGATAATACTAATTTAATTGCTAATATTATGAAAAACATATTAACATTTATTCAATTATTAATTGGTATTAAGTAATATTCAGAACACTTAATGGTATAAAAGTCAATCTTCTATAAAAACATTATTTTTTCATGTATAATTTTTTTCATTTAAAAAAATCACCTATTTGGATATATAATTAGATTAAATTGATTCCAAATTTAGGATCATCATGTCAAAATTGGGTTTGATAGTTAAAAATATATTTTAGTAAAATATAATTAATATTATAAATAATTAAACAAGGAAAATTAGATAAAAATTAGTTAATTATCATGGCTAAGATTTTTTATAATTAACAAGGTATTTAGACATTATGGAATTCCTTTTCTAGGTTTGGGAGGAAAACCTATATGTTTCTGCAATATTTCATAGCAAACTCCCCTAACCCCTGTGTGATTCTATCTTTTTCATTCAACCAACTAAAGTTTACCAGGAAATATCCCACATTTTAACATATAAAAGTTTTTCTAAACTACCCTTATAAACTAATAAAACAATTAATTTCTATCCAGAATATCATAAAAATTATCTATCCCAAATCCTTAACAGACATTTATGAGATTCTGGTTCAAAAATAAATACTAAATCCTTCATTTAGAAAGAGTCTATGTCGATGAGAAAATTCATCAGGTAGGTATCTTTGTTCTTCTATGAATGTTTCAATTACCTTATCATATAAACTATTTTTAGATATTATTCTCCACTTAATTGTTGTTATATAAACATCATTATGTTTCTATAAAAATAATATTACTATTATATGACTCTAAACTCTTACTCATTCATTAGTATAACATGTTAGATTTTGGGATGGTTCAACCTCAAATATAAATGATGTTATATTGTCTTCACTATTTAAAACATTAATTAGTCTCATGAATTTGATATTATAAATATATGATATTAAAGTGTAATTTATGTTATAAATATGGTTCTATAAGGGATACATAAAAAAATATTGATCAATATTAAGTAACTCATTATTATCAGTAGATTTCTCAAAAAATGAATGTCATGGATTTCATTCTCAGGAACTATACCTATATTTTACATAAACTAATCATTGAATGGATTAAATATTTGAAAGATAATTATTCAACTACCTTTAATAATCATGGAATGATGATCTTGGTATCAAATAATTAGGACCAATTTCTCCATTATGAAATTTTTAGGAAATAATCAAAATCACTAATATCAAATGATAAAAATAAAATACAAATAAATAATATATGTCTAATGTATAATTATAATTGAATTATATAGAATTAAGTAGGTATGAAAATGACTTTAAAAATGTTAATTATTATTATTATGATTATTACATCGTATATTAATGATATTTCATTGAAGTTGGGAGTTAATACATGGTTTTCTTTACTATTTTCATTTTTCATATGTTTGAACTACCATATGCTGAAATAATAAATTATTATTTACAAACAAATAATTTTTATTCGCATCTAGTTATTAATGGGTTTTACATTTATTCATACAATTTCATATTCCTTGTCTTCAAAATTCAACCAAAAACGAGCGTGTAAGTGAAGCTTTCCATAACTGTAATTTTGTGTCTGGAATATTTATCCTCCTTGTCCATATTCTTTATTTTGTTTTATAAATACCCATTTATACACTTTTATGATTTCTTAAGCTAATTTTGTATTTTACTTGACCTTATTTACACACATTTAGAATTAATATTTTTATTGTTTCTTCATGATTCATTTTATACAGATTTGACTTTCTTTATAAGTATGAAAATAATATTACTTTTAAACATCTTATATATGAAGACAAATCACATGTAATTTTTCAATTTTCATAATAATTATTCCCCTATATGTTTTCATAGTTTTCTAAATAAATATTTGATCTATTTTTTATAAATTATTTTCTTTTCTGATAAAAGGTGTTGTAATATATAGGTTCTTTCTAATAATATCTCAAAGAAATTCTTAATTTTACTGTAAATTTTTTTTCATCGATTTCAACAACCATTAACGTATCCAACGAATCACTAGAAATATTCTCTAATAATAAAATCCTCATTTATTTCTTGATGCATTATTAAAGTATCTTATGTATATTTCCATTAAACTTATTTATTTCCCCCAAGTAAATTACGCAATGACTGAAGTATAAATGGTTTCAGATTAATGTGGAACACATATTTATGGTCTACCATTATGTAAAGGGTGGGTCAGTTACCTCCCACTAATACATTATGTAAATTGTTATCTCAAGAGATGAATAGTAATGGGGACTGAACCCAAACCCCTAATGAACTTTTTCAATTATGTGATGAGTTGGTCCAGAATTATATCACCCCCAATGCATTGGGTAAACAATTCAATCTCATTATGTGAAATTTCATGGATTGGGATGTAATCTAATCAATTAATGGATAATATATATTGTATGATGATGGTTTTTTCAGTGGTATTGGACATAAAACTTGGATTTCTAATCATATTTATGTTCCAAATTCTTATGCCCATATAATGTTTCCACACCTCATGATTATTGACTCATGTTTCACAATCTTATTACTCACATCTTATTTTTTGAAAGAACCCCAATTTCATGTCCAAGGACTTGTGATCTGTGATTTATTTGGAATGATTCTCTTATGGTTTTTCTATGAACCATTATTATTTTATTACACTCACATGTTTTTCTTGTTTGCACTTATCATCTTCAATTATTCTCAATCATGATTACCTTTACTAATAATTTTTGATCTCCCATTCATAATTTTAAATTCCCAATGTTATGAAGAGAATATTATGCATGATATGTTTAAAGGTTTTCATGTAATAAGCCTATTAGTTCGATATATTTATGTTTTTGTAAAATAATTTAGTTACGTATCTAGTCTCAAAATAAACTCAACATTTAGGTTTTAGGGTGTGATTTACTATGAGATGTAATGAGTATTCTTGTAAATTGAGTTGATATTTTTTTTTGGGATCCGGTCACATTATTGTGTTTTATTTTTCAGTGCTAAAATTGAACTAGTTTTTTAAAAATTGTTGACACTATATTTATAATTTTATTATAATATTAATATTTTCACAAATTGTTTATTCAATATTTTATATTTGTTTAAAAATTGAATCATACTATTAAAAATATATTATATTTAATAATATCATATAAGAATTATATTATAAATAAGTTTTCTACTTCAGTAATATTATATAATTATTATATTTTCAATTATATAACATATGTCATTTCTTGGTTACATTTTTATTTTAATACTATTTAATGTTATTTTTTAAACTAATATTTTATTTCAACCTATGTTAAATTTTAATATTTTATTGATATTTTTAATTATAAATTTTTATGCTATGATTTTTATTTAATAACTAAAAAAATACAATTCTAGATATTATTATTTAATAAAAATATTTGTATTGATTTTTTAAATTATATATATATCATATATAAATTTATTTTCATTTAATAAAACTACATATATTTTATATTCCGAGTTATATATTATATATATTATCATAATAATATGTACATATTACTACTGAAAATAATATATATAATATATAACTATGTAATAAATATTATATGTTTAAATAATGCTGTGTTTGTTGACATTATACATATTTTATATGTTAAAATATATAATATTATTATATTATATATATTGTTTTGCAACTATGCTATTTTAATTCTATATATCATTATTTTGAAATAGATTCGGTAGTTTATTTTTATGACGTACTGTCAACTATTGCAATGAAGATGTCCAGGCCAAAGAAAGACTACTCCAAATTAAAATACACTACGAGCACTATATCAACCTAAACTAATGATGGGATGATAAATCGGTCTAATTTTTTATGTTCCTTGAAATATAATGGAACATTATAAGAATTATTATAATTTAAATCAAGTATACAATTATATATAATTTTATTCGATTGTTCTCCTTTGGGATATTTTTTTAATAAGGGAAGGTTTTTTTCCTAACCCTATTCTCCATAAATTTGTTTTTTTCTTTTATTTTTATAAAAATAGGTCTCTAATACTATCCTATTTAGATTTTAATAAAAAAATATGGTAAATGAAAGGAAAATTATTGAAAATAGTCATGTTGAATTTGAGAAAATAATAAAAAAGTAAATTAAACATAATAATAAATATAAACATGTTATGTTGAAAATTAGTATATAAGTTAACATTCCACCATAAAAATAAAAAATATATTACGAGAGGGATTATAGTGTATTTAGAATAGTTTTAGAAAAGATATGGTTCTAAATGACGAAAAATATTACATGATTAGGATTTTAATATTTCATGGTTTTTTATAAATAATTGAAGAAAAATATAAAACCCATAACAATAATATCTTATAAATTGATTACATGGGTTTCTAATGAATGGTTTTTCAATATCAAATTATGATAGATTTTTAATCCATCACCACAATTTTGAAAGCTTTTTGAAAATAATAATATTATTTTTATTATTAATTATTACAGATGGATTATCTATAACAGTAAATTACTTAAGTTAATAGAGAATTACAATGAATTGGATATTAGCCATTAAAAATTAGTCATGGTTACAATATAAAATTATGACACATTTACCATCAATAATAATAAGCCCACGTCCTTCTAGATGTTCAATGAAAATTTATAGCCATAAGTTTTGAATTTTTTGTGACTATACTACACATTACAATTCATTCCCAAACATTTGATACATCATATTCTAATTAAAAAAAGTTCAAGGAAAGTAACTATAACATATATTTTATTTCCATGATTGGATATTTGTGGGGATGGATCATGATTATCCATCACATTTAATAATGAACTATTACTCATGATATACTTCTTAAATATAATATTTATATTATTCATCATAATAGTTTCATATTTATTTATGGTTATGGATATAAATCTATTATCAAGTGTGTTTAGTTTTTATGGTTAGAGTATCTATAGAAATGATATTTTAGACATCCTTACATTTCAATTATAATAGTTAGGACACAAATGCCACTAACGAAAAATAACATATATTTTTGATGAATTATATTAGAGAAAAATGAGAAAACAATCATAAAAACATATTATTTGGAAATATTTCTCACTAAAACAATTTTAAATTATATATAATCCCCAAAAGACATTAATACTAATAAATAATTAATTTTACATACTCTAATTTACCTCAAAAAAATCCATTTTTAAATATTTATTTTCAATTGGTGATATATATATTGCAATCATTCATTATAAGATAATGATTTTCCTTCTTTGAATGAAAACATTGTAGAAAACCTAATTCAAATGGTGAGTTTTTAGGAACACAAAAATGTATAGAATAATTAGTATTGTTCCATTGAGTTCACAGTTTTTAGCCATATATATTTCCATCTTCCAATATTAACAATTCTTAGTCTATCTATTTTTTAATATTTTCACTTATTTTTTGAATGATATTATTGGTAAATTTTAAAGACAAATAACATAATATTCATTGGTTAGTTCATCTATTTTTGTATTTATCTTATCATTTTATTATAATGTATATGTTATTTGTTATTTATGTGATCTTCAATTTAATAAATGAAATTATATGGTGTGAATTTAATTTCTAATATTTAATGGTTATATTTTTTCATCCAGTATCAATATCCAATATGTCCATAATGGATACCAATGTTTCAATGAATCGGTTTCCCTGGTATATTAATTAAAAATCACTATTTCCTTTTATAAATATTAAATTTTACGATAATTTATATGGATAAAATATCATATTCTCACTAAGATCTCTATTAAAATATACTTTCCTAGATGGAGGGTAAAGTGATCACATTTTTTGGATGTCAAAAGAGATATTTATATTTTTTTACATGGGAATACCTTCAAACCATTGATCAAAATGTAGACTTTGAGTGAGTTCTATCCTCCTTATTATGGGTTGAGTATCAATATTTCCTTATTATAATATTATCATTTGTGTGGACCCTTTATCTCATTCCAATTATAGGTCATTGATCAACCATACATTCCTTCTAGTACCATAGTATTTGATGGTATACATATGATGATTTTTTGATTAAGATAATTTTATTAATATTGGTAAGATATTGGGATAGTATATATTTATTTCATACATTGGAATTTGATAAATAATATCTATGTTATATTTATTAGTGACTACAAATTGAGTTATGAGGATGGATGTCAGAAAAAATTTATTGAGTGAGTTGGTTGATTGATTTCTAGTAAATTTTGATTCATTTTTTCACCCAACGTATGGTTTAATGTTTCAGAAGTAGTAGATTTTGTTCCATGGGTTATGAACAAATTATTAGAGGGATTTGGAATGTAGGGTCCCTTTATTGATTATAATTTTTAGTGTGTTCAATACTATTTATCTATTCCATTTGTTTTCAAAACATTTCATTTCTATGATATATAAGGAAAATCTTTGAGACATGGACCTCAACTCGGGTGTGATTATAGAAAAAAATGAGGCTAAGTTAATCAATGAAATTTTAATAAAATTTATGTGCTTCTAAAGATATAATTTCATTTTTTATCAACAGTTCAATATTTTTTTAGAGAATATAATAGTGATTCTTAGAGGATTATAATGGATTTTTGAAGAATTAATTGGATTTCATGCTTCATAACACATTCATGTAAGTCCATAAGATGTTTTAGGGGAACCCATGCTCAATGGAAATGGTTTTTCAGGATTCTATCTTGATGAATTAAAGTATATAAGTTCAAGATTGGGGAAATAGACCATGAGTAATAATTACCATATGAGAGTAATGGTGATTGACCACATGAAGTCTTATATGATTTTCTACAGTAAATATCAATGGAATGATCTTTCATGGACTGAGGTTAAATGGAATTAGAATCTATTCAATATTATTCCATCATGTTATGATAAACTTCTATATGAGGTGAACATATGTTCTATGAGATGTAGTGCATCCCTAGTAACATCACATAACTTCTGTGAGTTTCATTGCTTCTATGAAAATATCACAGATCATTTATGATTTCAAGTCCTTTTATGAGAAGAATAATATATCCTTGATGAGTAGGAATATTTCATGTATATTGTCTCTCTGGATTTTGAGGGTCTTTGGCGAAGGATAGATAGAGATTTTGTAATGATGGAAAATCAACAGATCGTCTATTTTTTAGGACCTTCTGTGAAAGCCATAGATATTCTATTAATACTTTGAAATCATATATTTTCCCTTATAGATATGAAATTAATGATTTCCATGATCAGGTTTTGTGTAACTATTTTCAATCCAATCATATGTTGCTCCTTTATTGAATATACATTCATATGTATAAATGTATTAACAGGAAACCTGTGTTATGAAAATTATATTGTGGGAATAATGGTGAGATATTTTCTATTGCTACATGTTTTGAAATTAGGATAATGTGATATCTAGGATTTCAAGGATAAAATGTCATGATACTATTACTTTCAATCAAGTAATAAAATCTATGTATGTTTCACACTACAATGTGAGATAATAATACCCTAAAATAATATTATGTAACACCACAACCCCAGTTACCTAGATCCGATGAATTATTATAATACATTGGCATGATTACAATGAATCAAGTCTCGAAATACCGATCGGTTTAGTAGCCTTGGAAAATAGATTACATACATGAATGTTACATTATACTTTCTAACAAAAAAACATAAATAATACATTGATAATTCCATTACTCCCCTAACATAACCCTCCATTTCAGTCACATTACACTTCTTGGAAACCTGGGAAAATAAAACTTAAGAAAGGGGTGATCTTAGATGCTCAGTAAGGGTAAATAATTAAACAGATTCTATAATGTTTTAAGGAATTATATATAATAAAAATAGAATCCTTTTAAAAATAAAACTTGAACATAATATGGTAAAAATATTTCAAACATTACTATATAATAATGCACATGGATATTCTACTATTCGAATAATCATAGGTAATAACAAATTTCATAATGAATGAATGCATAATGATGGACATAGTAACTTCTACGTCAAGGCCTTGTGCCAATTCCATTAAAAATATTTTTTCAAATCCTTGTGCTAAGACACTTGTTTGTCTCATAAAACCTACTGATGCACTATGGGGCTATAGTAGGCCCCTCATGTCACTTACTAAGTCCAATTCATTCCACATGTGAAAGTTTTGAAACATAACATAAATATTCTTATGAAAACAAGTATATGAAATATCGTTACATTAACCATAAACCATAAATGGTATAAAAAATAGCACATCCACCGACAAACATATCATAGCTCATTCAATATAATATGGAAGATATTATTATAATAAATCAACCTCAATCAAGAATAATATCCAATAATGGATGATGACATAGTTGGAAATAATAAATAAAACTATTTGAGTGAAATATCCATTTTTCATGAAATCATTTAAAAAGTCGCAAAATTTATGAAGGATGAAATTTAAAATATGTTTTTGAATCAACATGTCTCATACCACATTGAAACTGTTGATAGGAATTAACATTTTAAAACATTCTAGTCTATATGAATAAATCCTTAAAACCATTTTGAAAACCTGGACATTAAGGATAATGATTTAGAAGAATACATATTTAAAACAATTAGAATTATTTTTTAGTTAAAGAGTACCTTAAAAGGAAACCTTATTAGTACTCTTTTATGAAACATGGACATGGATTATAAATATGTCATAGAAAATATTACCCATAAACAATCATAGATAGTAATGAGATTGAGGAATAATACTCTACATATGAGTCAGAAACTCATGTATAATGTTCTTAAATGTATTATTAACTTATATAAAAATCATAATAATATTTATGATATCATATATGATTCTTTTCAGATTTTATATTACCCATTTATTTACAATTCCATGTTAATGCAATATTTCGGGTAATATCGCTTTGTTTATCATACGTGATTTGACTTGTTATTCTTGATCATATTACATAGATCATGATTTAATTACTTCCTGAATGTATAATATGATTTATATATCATATATATACATAATATAAATATATATAATAGATATATATATACAATGGAATACTCTATTCATGGAGATAGTAGGTTGTACGTACGCATGAGTGTTTTTTTTGTTTTCTTATCGTGTTGAATGAATGTAAGTGAATGAAACATATGTACATAAATATATATATATATATCTCAATCTAGTAGAGTTATTATTTCACATATTTCATAATTATTAATAATATTTATTCTTATAAAATTTCATTGATGGTGAACATGGAAGATGAGTTTCATCGTTTCATGGAGATGATAAGTCGTACATACGCAAAAGTTCCAGTATAATTTCATCGATTGTTAAATGGTATGGAATTGGATGGAATATGAATATTAAGGAAACAATATCATGTTATATTTATTAATTAAATCCATTATATTCATTGTAATACACATAGAAATAATGTGTACAAGGAAAACAATTTACACCATGATGTGGAGATGGTAAGTTGTACGCACGCACACGTGGTGGTATTATTTTTCATAGGATGGTAAAAAAGAGTAATATTGTTGTCAAAAAATATTAAGAACATATCAGAATATTGTATATTCTGGAGTTATTATTTTATTATGGTAAAAACATAGTAATATGAATTATAAGAGGAAATTATCTTTTAAATGAGGGATAAAACGATCACTACTGTAATTTTCACCTGTACCAATGCCGATATCCCAATAGTTCTAGAAATCCATTGGGATAGGTCCTTTGTAACAAAAAAATTTTAAAACTGCTAGGAAAAGGTTTTCTAACCTTGGTATTCCCATGGGTTTCTGAAAACTGTTAGGATACAATGGCCATATATAGCTCTATCCTAATGATTTCCTTGAACCATTTGGAAAACCTCCATTTTGATTAGATTTCCCAACATGGTTTTAAACCATCGGGATAAACTATATATAACAAAGGTTTTTAAAACTATTGATATTTTTTTCTCTTATAACCTACGAGGACCTACAGTTCCCCCTCCACTCGATTGGTCTTCTAAATCCAACCTCCATCAACCACAGCCAATCTTCTGCCATTGATCCATCATCGATCAACCAATTTTTTTCTTCCATACTTCAAATATGCAAGGGGTAGCTTAGTTTTGTTGTTCTGTATATGTATTTTTTTGTATTCTATTTTAAATTGGAAGAAAGGAGAGGTTGTTGTGGTCATTCTTCCATGGACCAATAAATGTATGCATCATCACTTTAGGGAATAACCTCTCAAATAATATATTTAAATAGTTTCAAAGTCTGTAAAACAAAAAGGTAATAATATTTATATTCGATGATGGGAGTGTTTTTGAAATATTGATTTCTAAGGGTGGAGGTGTGCCTTCCAATTGGAGTGGGCCTGGGGGGGCTCTACATGGGTGGGGGTGGCCATTCCCGGGGGCAATCTGGGGGGTGGGGTGTCCAGGTAGGATTGTTGTCCAAGAACCCTTCAATTTAATAATTCATTTATTAATTGGTTTCTGAACAATCCTTATACTTTAATTAGTGGGGTATGATTTAGAATAAATACTTCGTTTTAAAAATTGACACATGCCAATGGAATAGAGATGTGACAATAGGATGTGATGTTTAATTGAAAAAATTAATTAATTTATAAACAATGTCATGATTTTATAATAAAACCCCTCTAATGAGGTGAGTTGACTTATAATCTAAAAAGTAATGATTAGTTATTTATATCATGCTTTGTTTATGTCTTAGAGTTTTTTATGCCTTCATGTTAGAGTTAAATAAGTTTCAAGCTATTAACGGTCTCTCTAGTAATTCTTAAATGATGTTTCACCTTTGTACATAAGAGTTAAATGACCCAAGTCACATCCTAAGTGCTTGGCCCAGTTTTTAAATTGTAATTTACCAGGTAATTAATTTATTCTTTCCCCATAGACATTTATTAAGCAACCCAAAGATCATTTTAAATATAATTTTTTATGTTTTGATAATTTTAATGGGTTTTTTTGAATGAAATTTCTAATAAACAATGGTTTGAAATTATTAATGAATAAATTGGTTTTAAATAAAATTTCCCTAAGCGGGGCGCAGGGGGGAAGGGGTATGTCCCTTTGGGGGGGCTGTCCAGGTGGGCAGTGGGTAGTCGAGGGTGTAGGGGTGTTGTATCTGTGTAGAGGAGGAGGGTGTGGTCTGTCCATGAAAGGGTGTGGGAGGTCCATGGGGTGTCAGGGTGGGCTTTCTAGGCCAGGGAGGAGGTGTGGGCTATCAAGGGGGGGTGTTGTCCAGACGGTGGGGGTGAGCTGTCCAGGTGGGGTTGGGGTGGGGGCTGTCCAGGGAGGGTGGGTGGGCTATCTAGGTGGGGTGGGGTGGGGGCTGTCCATGGGGTTGCAGGGGGGTTGGGGGCTGTAGGGGAGTTGGTTTTATAGTGAGGGGTGGGTTGTCCAGGGTGCTACAGGGGGGTAGGGGTGCTAAAGTGGTGTGGGGGTTTTGGGTTGTCTAGGGAGGGGGGTTTGTCCACTCCGATAATCTACAAAAAAATAGGAATAATATAAAACCAATGTATAGTTTCTCTCACATGTTAAAACGTTTCATGAAGTTACATACCAACACTCACACTTTCCCATCCTAGAAGATGTGATTTCTGCAAAAAAAATCTTACTTTGGTTCTTATCCACTATCGATATTGATCTTATACAAATTTAACATTCGTACAACTCTATATCACCTACTGATATAACAAGGCTCATACTCCCATGAGTAGTGTCCCATCTAAACATGGCTCATATTCCTAAACAAAATGCATAAAATCATATTTTACACACACACAAAATTTTGTTAAAATAGAAAATTTAATATTTACACATTGTATCACAACATGGAATTAGCTCTTAGATAGCTTCTCAAGTAATCCATAAGCCACATACCTACCTCAAAATTTGGAGGTGTGTTTATAATTTGGTGTGTTTTTCTAGAATTTATGTTTGATAATTAGAGTGGAAGATAAAATCTGATCCACGTATGATATTTGGAGGTCTGTTTACAATTAGGTGTGTTGTGATTTATATGTATAATATTCATAGTTTACAGTAATAGTCTTTTGGGTCATATATAATTCTTCTCTATATACACTAGAAACACCTTCATTTTTAGATATAACTAATGGGGATAGATTATCCCATTTGAAAAATAAATTTCAATCTCATAATTCGAAATCTACATGTACATGGAATCCTGCTTTTTCCCATGAAACCTTCATCTTATGACATAAAAATCCTCTTATTTCCATTTAATCATTCTTGGATCATGATCTACATGTATGACCATGATGATTCAATCCATGAGTTAATTTTTACCATAATTTTAAAATTATATTTCCCATTTATTAAGAATAAATATTGTTAATATCAATCAAATAATCTACTAAAATATAAAATTTATTCAATGTAAAATTTACTCAACTCCGGAATAATTCTCCTACACAAGTGTACATGATCTTGTATACTAATTTATAGTTATTTAAATATATTTTGTTATAAATATATTATTTTTTTTGTCTTTTATATTATTATTCTCATATAGAGTACATTGTCAATTATGGTTTCATATAAAGTGAACAATTCTGATATAATTTAAAATATTTTTGAGGAAACTGCAATCTTATTGAATTGATTTTGAAGAAATGACTTATAAATTGTTTTTTACAGAATAGATAGATTTTGGATATATGAAACCAATTAGATCTAAAGCTATTTTCAAAACCATTTGGAGAGATTTTGAAATTTTTCATTTCAAAATGCTTCAGATAGTGGTCACATACATTTCCCATGTTACAAATGTGTTGGAAGACCTTGGTTGAGCCATGAAGAAGTCAGCTACCAAAAAACCTAATATAGTTTTCAAGAAAACTACGATGTGTGGTATCAAAATAGAGAGAAAATGAAATCTAAAATTACTGATGATCCAAATGAGAGGACTAGATTAGAGAATTAATTATATGACCTAGTTCTATTTATTCTTCATTAAGAAAAATAAAGCATTCTGACCAAAGAATTCTTTGATATGAGCACACAATATGCAACTAATGAAAATGATGATGTTTTCATGGTGAAAAAATGGAATGATGTAGTCACAACTCCAGTATATATGAAAATGCGATAAAATAGAAAATCTGTAATTTTTAATCTGATTGTTTAATGGGAAAACTATGTATGGGACTTGTAATAATTCCTTTGATTACATTCTCACCTTCTAGAATGACTTATTTCCATATGATTCAGATATTCCCTCAAACCACGATATATGAAAGGAAGTTAGTTTTAAAACATTGATTTTTGGGAAACAAAATTCATGCTTTCCTGAAATATTTCCTTTTATTAGGGGAGGAAACTGTTGAATGAAATGATTGTTAAAATGTGGAACATCCTGATGGAAGCCAAAAGCTGACGGAACACCATATCATGTGCCAGATAAAGTAATGCGGCACATTCCATTGATCCCCAAGCTCCATAATATTTTTATGTCAATTGAAATATCAATAAAAATGTGATGGAAAGATAAAGAGATAAAGAAGATTAATGATGAGGGCAAGGTAGAGGAGGAGGGTGAGGAGGTGTCTGAGGTGGAGGAGGAGGGTGAGGAGGAGGACGAGGCAAAGGAGGATGGAGAGGGGGAGGCTGAGGTAGAGTATGAGGGTAAGGAGGAGGGCATTGTGGAGGGTAGAGATGATGGTTGGGATGATGATGAGGATGGGGATGAGGCTGATGATGATGATGATGATAGTGATGGTGATGAGGGAGTGATTTATCCGTTACATTTTTAACTGATACTACAGACATTTGAAGTTTGATGATTTTTTGTGCCTGCATATATGGGAAATTAGGTAGGTCATGTTATCTTTATTTGGTTATCTATATATAATAAAACTTGACTTGATTATTTCTTGTGACAGAATATATGGGTGATTGAATTGCCCCTCCACTGGACACCCCCACCCCCAAGAAACCACCCTAGCCCCCGGAGACCCCCACCCCTAGGACAATCCCACCCCCAGGGAAATTACCCCACCCCTGTGGATAGACCCCCCCCCCCATTGACACCCCCACCCCCTTGGACAGCCCCCACACACCCCTAGACACCCCCTGAACACCCCCACCCCCTTGGATATCCCCCCCCACCAACCTTGGACACCCCCACCACCTTAGATACTCCCCGCCCTCCACCCCCACTAGACACCACCCCACACCCTGGATATCCCTTCCCCCTAGACACTCCATGTATAGCCCCCCCCCCCCACCCCATGGACAGTCCACTCCCCCCACACCCTTCGACACCCCCCACCCCACCCCTCTGGACATCCCCACCCCCTGGACACCCCCACCCCCTGGACACCCCCCACCCCCTGGACACCCCCAACCCCGTGGGCATCCCCCCCCCCCCCACCCCCTGGACAACCCCACCCCCCTTGTACATTCCTCACACCCATTGGACATCCCACATACCCTTTGATAGCCCCCCCCCCCCAACCCCCTGGACACCCCCACGGACACCCCCACCCCCATGAAAAACCACCACCCCCCTGGACAACCCCCCCCGCCACCCATGGAAACCCCCCTGGACACCCCCACCCCTGGACATCCCCACCCCCTTGGATAGCCCCAACATACCCCTTGACACACCCACCCCCTAGACACCCCCCATCCTTGGGGAGCCCCCCCCCCCCATGGACAGCCCTCCCCCCCCCCCCACACACACCCCCAACGACACACCCACCCCCTGGACACCCCAACCCTCTCAAACAGCCCCCGCCCCCTGGATAGCCCACCACCCCCTGGACACACCCACCCTTATGAACATCAACCCCCCCCCCCCCCCCGTCACCCCCACCCCCGTGAACATCTCCCACACCCCCTGGACACCCCACCCCCCTTGGATATCCCCCACACCCGCTGGAAACCCCCACCCCCTTGTACAGCCCCCACCCCCTGGACACCCACACCCTTTTGGACAGCCCCCACCCCCTGGACTCCACCCCACCCCCCAGACACCCCCCCACCCTAAGACACCCCCACCACCATGGACATCCCCCCCCCCCCACCCCTAGACACCCTCCACCCCCATGGACAACTCCACTCCCCGGATACCCCCACCCCAACCCATGGACACCCCCCCCCATGGAAAGCCCCCACCCACTGGATAGCCCCCACCCCCATGGATATCCCTCTCCCACCCCCATGCACACCCCCACACCATTGGAAAGCCCCTATACCCCCCCTGGACACCCCCACCCCCTTGGACACCCCCACACCCCCTGGACACCCCCACCCCCTGGACACCCCAACCCCCATGGACAGGCACCCACCCCCTGGACACCCCCACCCCCATGGACAGGCCCCGACCCACTGGACACCCCCACCGCCGTAGATAGACCCTACACAACCTAAACACCCTATGGATACTCCCACACACCCTTCGACTTCCCCCACACCCCCTGGACACCCCCACGCCCTTGAATCCCTCCCCCCCCCACCCCACCCCCCAGGACGCCCCCACAACCCTTGACACCTCCCACACCCTTGGACCACCCCACACCCATGTGAACACCCCCTTCGACACCCCACCCCCTTGGACAACCCCCACCCCCTAGACACCCCCCCCCCCTCTTCCCCACCCCCTGGACACCCCCCCCCCCCCCCCAAAACACCCCCACCCCCTTGGACAACACCACACCCCATGACACCCCCACCCACATGGACAACCACCACACCCAACGGACACCCACACCCCCAGGACATCCCCCACCCCCTGGAAACCCCCACCTCCTTGGATACCCCCCCCCAATATAACCAAAACATGAAATGTTTAAATATAGAATGATAGATACATATCACATAACCACAATAGGAAATACAAAAAAAAATGATTGATAAATATCACAGAACATAAAATTAGATCCCTAAAAATCATATAAAAGATATGGATGGAATTTATAGATCTCATAATCATAAGAATATAGTTCAAAGGATTTTCGGTATTTTTAGGTGTTTTAGATTTTGTTTCAGTGTCATTCTGTATGTTGTCTCCCGGAGTTTTTTTTTTAATTATATAGATTGTATCGTGAGCATGAGTGTTTTTATGAATTTTTTATTTTAAGGTGTTGGATAATTTTTATATAATGTCTTTGTTGTATCTTTAGGTGTATAATTATTCATATTGCATAGGTGGGGAAAGAGGGTATATAGGTTATTGTGTAATTTGGTAGAGGGTAGGCTAGCTGTGTAATTCTGGGTGTGGTAGGAAAGAGGGAAGGCTTCTATACCGGGTAGGCAAGATTGAAGGCAGCTGCTATGTAATTCTGGAGTACTATATACCAATGGTTTATAAACCATTGGTATAAAGCTGAATAAATCTTCTATACCTGCAGTTCATATAAAATTGTTAGTAAAACACTATACCAACGGTTCACAAACTGTTGGTATATAGGTTCAACATATAATATATACCAATAGTTCAACAAAAACCATTGGTAAATATATATACCAATGGTTTGTAAAGTATTTTTACAGGTTATAGAGTTATATTTACCAACAGTTACAAACCGTTGGTACTTCTATATTTAAACTGTTGGCCAAAACCGTAAGTAAATTGGATTTTTTACTTTTCTAAGCTAACGGTTTCCTTGTTACAATTGGTATAAGTCTATCCCCATTCCTTATCACCCAATTGTTTTAAAAACCGTTTGTATAACATATACCAAAGGTCTCCTTTCTCAATGGTTTTAAACAATTTGGAACGTCGTGGTTTCCAGCAGTGGACTACCTCTTCTTCAGGTGTTCCCTTTTGATAAGAATAAAAGGACTCCTTAAGATGGATTTCTTCGCAAAGTGTTCCATCTATGATGAATGGATGGAATTTGGGAGGAGATTTGGTTAGATTTCGGATGAGCCAAAGGGCTTTGGAGGTGTGAATTAAAGAGAAAGGGAGGTTCCCTTTTATAAGACAGGTTAGGGGCAGTTTAGGAAAAGCATGAAATATTAATTTATTATAAAATGATATTCGGTTTTTAATATATCCAAATTAAATTATTTCATGGATAGGATGATTATGGGCCTAAATCCATTCATCCTATAGGTTTTAGACATGTTTAGGTCAAAAACATTTCCTTGTCTTTTGGGATTAACCCTTCATTAAACAGTTTAACTCTTACCATGTCCTTTTGTATTTCTATACTATAAGGTTAATATTGTTACTATAAAATAAAAAGGGTGCCTCAAGTGGATATTTAATAAGATATGAATTATTATATACGTCATATGGAAGAATATTATATTTTTATGAATTTTATATCATTTAATAAAATAGTATTTGTTTTCATAACACATTTATGTCAATTTTGACACTATTTAGTAATTGATTTTTGTTAAAGTCATTATAACTTGAATACTTCAAAAAAATGTATTAAATAATCCCTAATATATCAATGTAATCCAAAAAATTCTTATATGGAGTTAAAATGTTCAGATTACATTTATTTTTAAATTTACAATTTCATTTATTTGAATAATTCATTAATAAGGTAATCACCACATCATCATTATATTATAAATAAATATATTTATATAATATCTTCGATTTAAAAATAAAATAACATGATGTAGGAAATATTTTTTTATTTATAATGACTATTTATAGACATATATATCAGTTATATAACCCTATATTAAAATTGATTTAGTAAAAGTTATATGTTTATGTTATAATTATCTTTACTTAAAAAACTAATTCTTATAACATGTCATTATCACACCCAAGTGGTCCCATGGGGAACTAAAATCATCCTAAGGATTCCCATGGTCTGAAATATCTCATAAAATAGGATTAGGACATGTTTTAGGTTAGTTTAATATTATTATAATATTATTTTTTACTCTTATTTACCTGATTTACCCTTTAACCATAGTAAATAAAAATATTTACTGAAGTAACTATTCATAATGTCAAAAAATAAAAGGTATCTATTTACACAATTTGGAACTTATTATTCCAAATATGAAATCCATTTTTTCAAATTCAAATCACAAAGTAATCATTAATTAATTTAAAATTAATTCATGTTGTCAAAAAATGAAAGTGGGGGTTTAAGAAGTAAAAAACTATCAAAAGATTGACATGTGTTTATGTCAAATTTAATTGTGAAATTACATCCATTTATATAAATTATATTAAATGATAAAAATATAATCTAATTATACTTTAAAAACACTAAAATTTATAATTTAACACTATAAATTAATTTGATTAAAAAAGTTGTTTTCAATTAAATTTTCGTATTTTTTCATTGTTCCTCAAAATATGAAACTTATCAGAAAAGCACCAAAACTTTAACCAAACTAAATTTTTATGTCTCAATTATAAATAAGAATTTAATTTCATCAAATTTAGAATATAATATTGTAAAATATTGGTTTTCCTAATGGTTTTCAATTAAAAGGCAGAAAAAACTACATTTTTTTAAAAAATACTTATTTTATCTGTAAAATTGAATGTGTCCTTACATTATATATTATAAAAAAAAGAGATTAATGTTAAAATTATATGAGATATATAAAATTAAAAATGTTGTTAAAACAACTCATAACTAATTTTTAAATTGATAATTAGACAGTTCAAGGTGTACTTGAACTCGATGTTGTGTACATCACATTGTATTGAATTATTTAAAAAAGAAGTTTACTGTGGACGCTTGGGGTGTTAAATTATCCCCAACATCAATAAATTGAATCCTCACAATTTAAAAACAGTTTTTAAGAATATGGGATTTATATTTCAAAATATCTAATTTGAAATCCCACATCAAAAAATATATTAATGAGACTTCTATATTAAAATAAATAAAGTTGGGTCTGAAGGTTACTGGAAATAACACATACTAGGGTTCCATATAGGAAAAAATGGATATAGAATAGAAAAAAATCAATCATGTTTTGATGGAGAGTGATAGAGAACATGATCAGGAGAATTTTAATAGCCATAGAGCTATAAATCTCTGATGGTCTAATAGACCATTTGATTCATCGAAAATAGCACTAGGATAGTATTTTTTGTTTCACGATCTTTTCAATTATGTTGAAGAATTAATTTTGTTCGTAAAATAAGAATACATGAAGTCATAGTTAATTAACATTTACAGTTTCATCCATTAACTAATTCCTACCACAAACTCATCTTTCTTTTCAAAATATAATAAAATAAATAATATTCTTTTTAGATTAATAGTATAAGGTTATAATATAAAAATATACAATTTAAATGAAGGAAACTATTTTATTACAACCACAGACTTACCGTAGGCTGGTGGTAGGTGATAAATCCTTATTGTACATCGATTGTCGGTTTGATTCCCACATATTTTTTTGACATGATAAGTTATCGCCCGACCTACAGGTTTTCATTTTTTCTAAACTATAGTATTATAATATTCCAAAAAAATCATAATAAATGTTTTAACCATAAAAAATATTCTCCAAAGTTCAACATAATCCATTCCAACCATTATATTTATCCACAAAATCTTATACAAACACTCTCTAAAAGGTATCTAAATATCCAAAATAAATTGTAACATCAGATTACTCAAACAATGTAAGGTTTATCTTATTGTCAAATACTAAAAATATGATTACCTTCATCATATTAAAATATTAATGCAAAAAAATTATTATAGTACCATTATTATATATATCACATTCTCCTAATAACTAGAATACAATTCTTGAATCCAAAAACATAAATACATTAATTATTCCACTTCGGATGTCATAACAACATAAGATTGACCTTGATCCATTTTCTTTTTCTAAGATATATTTTCTTAAAGCTTTGGAAAATAATTTTCATAATGTCCAATTTATTTTCAATTTTAGCATTGAACAATTACAGCCTCTTTCTTCCCCTTTCAATCATGAGCTTTGTGGCATTTTCCTCCACATTTGTAACAAACTCCCATTCCTTTTTGAAAATTACTAGGGTGTTTCTTCCAACATTTATCAAAAAATGGAAAATCTATCATTCCCTTTTCCCTTTATCTATATCTTGATCTACCATTATCTTATCCTCTTTCCTTACATTACTGTCATAAGAAATAGATAATTCCTTTTCTATCTTTATAGAACATGAGACTATATCTTCGTAGGATGGGAATGATTTTGAGACGAATTCTTATCGGATGAATGGTTTTAACCCATAAAATAATCAATCCATATTACAAAATTGGTTACTTATATAGTCTGTAGTGTGCCTTTCTAATCCTACGAAGTTATCCTCACACATAGAAATATTATCATCCTCTTTTTGTCTTAGATTCAGAAATCTCCCTTCCATATCAGCTTTTATTTCATGAGGAATGTATTTCTCTAGAAAATGGTCTTTAAACTCCCTCAATTCCATATTTAATACTTCTTCATCATCCTTTTTGTGTTGAATCAATGACCACCCTTGATCTGCAACTATTGAATGATGATGACTGTCATAACATCTTTTTCCCTCTCGTTACTCCCCAAAGAACTAAATATTTTCTCTAAGGAACTTATCAACTACTCAGCTACAAAAGTATTTGTAGTCCCATTAAATTTTGGAGGTTGTTGTCTCATTAAGGGGTCTAACATTGATCCTCTGCATTATGGATTTGGATTCTCCATACAGGTAAGGTTATTATTCATAACTTGATTCATCTTTCCTAGTATGGTTATAAGCCATTCAGTACCAGTTGCTTCACCAGCTCCACTATCATTATTTTGCATATGAGGGAAATCCCTACATGGATTACATGCGTTGATACGATTTCCATTTCTTCCACTATGTACCATTCTTAATCAAAGGAATAAATTATGAATCATAATGCATAATTCCAAACTAGTAAAATACTTAACATAAATTGTAAGATTTTATGCATATCTAATCCATAATCTTAAATGTGGTTCCTTTGAGGACATATTTACTCATAAATACTTCATAATGGTTTGAAAATAAAAAATGAATTATCCTAAGCATATCCCCTAGGAGTGTCAACATAGGTGTGCAATAAGTCCCATTGTCATGTACCAGGTTTCCTTGAGTCAAGCTCAGAACATCTTGTCATAGATTTCACCCCTAGGAACATCTGTGTCAGAACCACATTCAATTATAGGATCTATATAGGGGTGTATTTTATTGGAATACCCACATAATAAATATTTTAAAATTCTAGTATTCCTATCAATACTTATCCTATCATTATATCATAGATATATGATCTATTATCTCAGTTTTCTGAATATATTTCAATGTTTGTTTCTAAACATGACCTGATAGCAACTGTAATGCCCCAACCCGGGTTACCCAAAGCCAGTGCATTATTTTAATACATTGACATGATTACAAGGAATAATGTCCCGAAAAACCGATCAGTTTTGTAGTCATGTAAAATAGATTACATACATGAACGTTACATTAGATTTTATAATATAAAACAAATCATATATAATCCATTTATAACTCTTTTATTCCCCTAGAGTAACCCTTTATATCAATCATATTAAAATTCATGGAAACTTTGGAAAATAAAATATTAGAAAGGTGTGAACTTGGATGCTCAATAAGGGTAAATAATTCAGAGAATGATATAAACTTTTAAGGGAAGATGTATAATAAAAATAGAATTTTTTTAATCATAAAACATGAACATATTATTTCATAATAAGTCAAACATTACTATATAAACATGCACATGGATATTCTACTAGTCCAATAATTACATATAATTACTAATTTCATAAATACGGATTGCATAATGTTGGACATAATAACTACTACCTCAAGGGCCTGTGCTAAGACCATTCACAAATATTTTTTCAAGGACTTATTCCAAGACACAAGTTTGTCTCATGTGACCTACCGATGCACCGAGGGGCTATTATGGGCCCTACTAATCCCTTAAAATTCCAATTCATTACTCATATAAAAAGGTTGAAACATAACAAAAACATTCATATTAAAACCCGCTTACAGAATGTCACTAGATTAACCATAAACCGTGAATGGTATAAAAATAGCACATCCACATTCAAACATATCATAACTCATTCAATACAATATGGAATATTTTATTATAATAAATCAACCTCAATCAAGAATAATATCCAATAAATGATTCTGACATAGTTGAATATAATCAATAAAACTCTTTGAGAGAAATATCCCATTATCATTAAATCATTTAAAGATCTCAAAATTTCTAAAGGAATTCATTTAAAAGATGTTTTTTAATCAATGTTTCCCACACCACTTTGAAACGTATGAAAGGAAATAACATTTTAAGACATTAATGTCCATATTAATAAATCATTGAAACCATTTTGAATACATGGACATGAATGATAAATATATGGAAGAATAAATATTTAAAACATTTAAAATAATTTTTTCGTTAAAGAGTACCTTAAAAATAACTCTTATGAAAACTATTTTATGAAACATGGACATGGATGATAAATATGTCCCAGTAAATATTACACATAAACAATCTCAAAAAATAATGATATTGAGGAATCAACCCTTGCCTTAGGTTCGATACTCTCTATACGAGTCTGAAACTCCTTTATAATGTTTTTAAAAATATTATTAACATATATAGTAATCATAATAATGATTATTATATCAAATGTGATTCTTTTATGACTACATATTACCCACTTATTTAAAATTCCAAGTTAATCAACAATTTCGGTTAATATCGCTTTGTTTATCGTATGTGTTTTAACTTGATATTCTAGATCATATTACATAGATAATGATTTACTTACTTCCATAATTTTTAATATGATTTAGATATCATATCTATTCATAATATAAATATATATAGTAGATATATATATATATAATGGATGACACCATTCATGGAGATAGTAGGTCATATGTACACATGAATGCTATTTCAGTTTTCTTATCATATTGAATGGAAGTAAGTGAATGAAATATATATACATAAATATATATATATATATCATTAAATTAGACCTATTTTTCATATAATTTATAATTATTAATAATATTTATTTTTATAATCATTCTTGGATGGTGAACATAGAAGACGAGTCTCATCATGTCGTGTTGAACGTAAGTCATACATACGCACGAGCGACGGTATCATTTCATTAATGGTAAAATTTTATGCAATTACATGGAATATTAATTTTAAATAAAAAATATAATGTCATATTTATTATTTAAATCCATTATATTCATTTTTATATCCATATAAATAATCTGTACATGAAACACCATTTACACCATGACATGGAGATAGTAATTAGTACATACACACATGGTGGTATTGTTTTCCATAGGATCAATTAAAAGAGGAATATGGTTCTCCAATAATCATAAAAACAATACATACTAAAAAATATTGTTTATTTTTTATTTTATTATGTAAAAATATTATTAATAAGAAGTAGAAGAAGAAATGATCTTTGAAAGAAGGGATAAAATGATTACCTCTTCTTCGGGTGTATTCTTTTGATATGCACAATATAAATCCGTAAGAAAGCTTTTTTCCCAATTTATTTCCTTCGTGATGATTTTAGGGGTGTTGGGAGGAGATTTGGGAAGGTTTTGGCTGATCCAATGGGCCTTGGAGGTTTAAAATAATGAGAATGGGAGGTGCCTTTTTATAAGAGAGGTGTCGGGCACTTTAGGAAAAGCATGAAATATTAATTTATTATAAAATTATATTAGGTTTATAATATCAAAAAATTGATTTATTTCTATATTAAGATGATAATGGGTCGAAATCCTTACATATAATAGGTTTTATACATGTTTAGGTCCTATAATTATCCTTGTCTTTTGGGATTACCCCTTAGTAAAACAGTTTAACTCTATCCATGTCTTCTTGTATTTTTATACTATATGGTTAATGTAGTTACTATAAATTGCCAAGGGAACCATAATTGGACAATTAAATAAATTTTTATTATTTTCTAATTAATTTTCCGAATCATAGATTCTTAGGACTTTTATATCATTTAATAAAATAATATTTGTGTTAAGATCTGATTTATGTCAATTTGGACAGTATTTAGTAATTCATATTTTATAAAGTCATAAAAACCTTATTCCATTGAAAAAAAGGTATTAACGCATCCTTAATATGTTAATTTCATCCAGAAAATTAGTGAATGACTTCAAAATGATCAAATTACATTTATTTTAATATTTAAAAATTCATTTATTTGAATAATTCAATAATAAGGTAATCACTGCATCTTCACTGTGTCAAAAATAAATATATTTATCTAATGTCAAAAAATTATAAATAAAATAAAATGATTTAGGAACAATTTTTATCTTAATAATTAATATTTATAAACATATATATCATTTAAATAACACTATATTAATATTTATTTAGTAAAAGATATTTGTTTATGTTATAATTATCTTTACATAAAATTAATTCTTATAACATGTCATTGTCACACCGAAGTGGTCCAATAGGGACCAAAAATCATCCTAAATATTTACATGGTCATAAATATCTCAAAAAATAGGATTAGGACACGTTTTATGGTAGTTTAATAATATTATAATATTATTATTTTACTCTTATTTACCTGGTTTACCCTTTAACCCTGGTAAATAAAAATAATTACTGAAGATACAATTCATAATGTCAAAAAATAAATGGTAACAATTTACACAATTTTTACCTTATGATTCCAAATATGAAATCCATTTTTACAAATTCAAATTACAAAATTGGAAGAAATTAATATAAAATTTATTCCTCTTGTCAAAATTAGAAAGTGGGTTTTTAAGAAGTAAAAACTATCAAAAGATTGAAATGTGTTTATGTCCAATTTAAATGTGAAATTAATTCCTATGACCTCAATTATATAAAATTATAAAAATATAATTTAATACCACTCCAATGTATTATTTAACACTATAAATGTTTTTGATTAAAAAAGTTATTTTCAATTAAATTTTAGTATTTCTCATTATTCATCAAAATATGAAAGTTATCAGAAAAGTACCAAAAATTTATCCAAACTAAATTTTTATGACACACTTCTGAAAAAGAATTTAATTTCATCAAATTTAATATATAATAGTGTTAAATATTTTATTTAAAATTGGTTCTCCATTAAATTGTGGATAAATTCCATTTTTAAAAAAATACTTCTTTTATCTAAAAAGTTGAATTTTTCCTTATATTATGTCAAAGAAACAAATGAAATTAATGTTAAAATTATAGGGAATATATAAAATTCAAAATGTGGTTAATACTATTCATAACCTCTTTTTTAAATGACTAAATTAATAGGTCAAGTTGTAAATGAACTCGGTGTTGTGTACATCGCACGCTATTCAATTATTTTAAAAAGGAAACATATTGTGGAAGCTTGGGGTGTTACATATTCAGTTGAGTGACATGTGAGTGGTGTATATTCTATTTAATGGGAGTGTATTAGTATAATATACATGAATACATGTTCATATAAAATCATGTGTATTAAAGGATAAAAGAAATTTAAATTCTAAATCATACATTGCATGATATGGAATAATACGTGCAGATGAAAAAATCACTCAAATACTTAATGATGATTTATTTAAGTTGAGATACATCTAATTGACCTCACAATAATTTGATACATTCTATTTTTATGATTCTTTATTAACCAAATTAAAGAATAAAATATATGAGTCCTTCTGGATTTTAAATATAGTCATGGCTACTCAAAACCTAAATATAGGATATAGTGGCTCACTTTTCCTTTTTATTATTTATGATTAGATTAAATGAGTAAATAATTTAGGATGAATTGCCAAAAATTAAAAATTAAAATAAATACTTGTAGTTTTTCATAGTTAGGAATAATATGTCTGTGGAGACTATATCTTAGTATTATGGCATTCAAATTCCAATATTTATAACTATTTTATTGGCATAATATATGATTTAAAATTACTATATATATAGAATATATATATAAATATTCATATAAGATGTGATGAAGAATAAATTTCATCTTTGGGAATATTTTTATAGAGAACTCATCAATAACATTATGAGAATTCTGAGAGATGATAAAATACTTCTATCAAAGAGAGAGAGAAAATAATAGAACATAGATTATTCATGATCTGGAGAATCATTTTGATACTAATATTTCTATTTATCATCATAAAGACAATTTAAGATTAAACTTTTTGATTTAGAATTCATGTAGTGGAAGATTAAATAACAATTAGTGTAAATGAAACCTAGATAATATTGAGTTGTTTCTATCACTAGATTAAAACTGAAGGATGATATAACTAGGTTGTATAATTGGTTAATGGATTTTTTAGGGTGTATAACCAACTACTATTATTGTGGGACTACAGTGTAGAAAAATTTCCTATTTTATCCGCTTAGTTATTTAGTATATCATCCATGTTGGGGTGAAAGAAAAAATAGGCAAATTAGTATGTTTTTAAGATGAAACATGAAAATAACATTTTATGTGCTCAATATTATTATTACCACATATGAAATAAGGATGATAGATAATTTTTAGGGGATATAGATCTCTAACTGGTTCAAGAGTTTCAATTAAAAAGGAATGGAATTAGAAAAATAAGATCATCCATTCCCCCCCCACACACAATAAGGAATCTACCTTAAAACGTTAAATAATCATTAATTTTGGAAAAGAACATACATTATTACACAACAACGATCTTTTCGGGTTTACTGTTTTAAATAATTAGTATATCTTACATACATAAAATACAACATTCATACAAAGATAATACTACTAAAAAGAGTATCCATTTTTTCCAAATATAAAACATTAAAACATAATACATGATTTATTTGGAAACACTCCATATCAAACATCAAAACTCCCTTATTTATCTTACCCATACTTATATCCTGTGAAAAAAAAATTTAAAAAATTGTATGAGTATAAAAATCAGTAAGGGATATAAATAACGAAGTCATTAGTCAATTGATAACATAAAAACCAATAAAATTTATAATCATAAAAACTCATATGCAGAGAAACATCATGTAGTTTACTTGGGAAATATTTATCATATCACTTTTTCATTCATCCTTACACATGGAATAACATTTTGGTCAACTTCCGTCTCCGGAGTACCCAATGCATTAGAGAGCTATAATGGGGCTCACACATAATATCATGAGCTATAATGGGATCAACCCCACATATATTGAGCAATAATGGGATGACCCAACATAAATTATTTCCAAGGAACATATCATGATAATAATGTATCTTGAAATAATGAAAAACCACTCATTTCATACACATAAAACACAATAATTTTGAGGTTTATTAAAGAGAGTTTTAAAAGGATTTTTAAAGTAAAGTCCCTTAAAATATAAATGGATTGAGAATTAATTGAATGGTATGGATATGTGTATACATTTTAAATACAAAAATAGAAAAATAATATAAACAAAAATTCATCGAACCAATAATCATAATACCACATAATGAATAAAGAATATGGTTAACCCAAAGAATGGAAATTGGGTTAAGAATTCCCTTACATCAGGTTCTTATTATATAAAATGTGTTTATAACATTTTTATAATGGTAAAAAAAGAGATATTAATATATTAATTAAACATATTAATTTTTATAATACCTTATGTGATCATTTTACAACATCATTCAACACATTTATTAGATATAATTTGTTATTTACATTGCTTCATGTGTGTTCTTTACATGGTTTCCATGATCGATTCCTGATGGATATTCTTTTTTATTGGAATTGTAACTCTGAAATTCTAATGGACTGGTATTTACATGATTCCAGAACTATAAATTATAACTTAAATCATTTTAATTTTTTACATGGGGATGATTCTCAAGTTAAATCATTATTGATATTTTCTAAGTCATTTTGGGAATTCTTCGATTGTAAAGATATCATTTTTTATAAATTAATCACATGTGTAAAAAATTATTCCAAAACCTTATATAAGATATAATAAATAAATTATAATCTGGTTCAACTATAAAAATGGTTTTCATGACCATTGTTTAAGGAAGTAAAATAAATTTAAATCAAATTTTCCACGATGTCAGTAAATCGACACATCACCGACGATGTTTTAATTTCTTGAATTAGTGGGAGAGGAGAAGAAGTATAACTATGAATCATCCATAAAAATGATAAAATATAGAATATTTATGATATTGCATCATTAATTCCTCTTGTATAAGTGGATATGAGGAAAAATAAGCAACTAATGGAAATCGAAATAAAAGAATAGTTGAGAAATCCCTTACGATAATTCGGCAGTCGAACTGCTATGCAACATGGTTTTAGAAAACATTAAAAAGACAGGGGAAAAGGATCAGCAATGAATAAATGAATCATAATAAATTATATATACAGAATAAAATTTTAATAAGAACAAGGTATGTATACTTAAAAGTTATACCACATAAAAGGGAACTTGAATGGAAAAAGAAAGAAGTTGAGAATTCACTTATCTTGTAGAGTAACTCTTAAGACTTGAAGGTTGTCATAGTTAGGGCTTGAGAAAATATATGGAGTACTAATATGGAGTTAATAAGATCATATATTCATTTTGGGGGAATTTTTAATTAATTTAATGAAGGAATGGGTTGGTATTTATTGCAAAAGTGAGGGAATATTTTTTTTAATTTCCTTGGGACACCTCATTAGTGGTATTTGCATAATGAGGGGCCTGAACAAGGTATTTTCCCATGATATTAGTCATTTTGGAGGCCTCATATCTTATTTTACTATAAAAAAGTCTACCATAATTATTACATCATTATTATATCTTTAATGATTTCATTAAACTTAATAAAAACGCAAAACTGTATTTTTATTATTCACCAAAAATTCAACTGTTTCAGAAAAATCCCAAAAAATAACCCTAACCATTTTTTGATGTATAGAATTAAAAAATGAAATCCATTTTTTGAAAATAATTCTATAAATATTAATAATTTAATTTTTAAATAAAATAATAATTTATTCAAAAATAACAGTTTTAGGTATATAACTCTTTTTTTAACACCTTGAAAAATTAATCAACATCTCATTATCTTATAACCATAAGAAAACAAAATAAAAATACAATTTAAAATTCATTTTTGTCATATTACTATTCATAATACTATTCATAAAGGTTGGATTATATTTACCAAAAAAATAAAGTTGGTTATATTAGTCTCCAAATAACATACCGATCATAATTGTAGATGACTATTTTTTGAAATTCAAAACATGGAAGTTAGAAAATTATGTTTAAATAATAGTCATAAATATCTAATTATAACAAATTTTCATGAATTTTAATTAATTTTTTATACCCTTAGGGTGTTACGTTATCCCCACCTTCTGGAAATTGCATCCTCACAATTTTGTTTACTCCTTAAACAAGGGAGGGTACCTGTCCCTCATTGCTTTTTCAGACTCCCATGTTGCTTCTTCAGCCATGTGGTATCAACAAAAAACCAACACCTGGTGGATTACCTTATTCCACAATACATGTACCCTTCCATCAAAAATCTAATCTATTTTATCTTCATAAAAAAATTTATCTTCCAGCTGAACTGATTCTGGGCTCAAGACATGTGGTGAAACTGGAACATACTTTCTCTACATTAAAACATGAAAAATAGTGTGTACCTCAGACAAAATCGGAAGCAAAGATACATTATTTTAAAGTGGTCCAACATTATCCAGGATTTCAAAAGTACTGATGGACCATAGATATACCTTTCATTTCTTACCAAAACACATCACACTTTTCCAATGAGATATTTTATGGAATACATGGTCACCTATCTCAAAAGAGATGTCTTTACTTCTGCTACCTGCATAACTTTTCAGCCTTCTCTGAGTTGTCCTCATGTGCTATTGGATCATCTTTACATTCTCAGCCACTTCCTCTACTAACATTAGTCCCATAAATATCCTTTCCCTGAAGTCATCCGAAAAATATGGAGTTTGACACCGCTTCTAATACAATGCCTCAAATGGTTCCATCTGTATACTTGAATGAAAACTATTATTATAAAAAAACACGACTAAAGAATGATGATGATCCCAACATCCTTGGTAGTCAATTGAACAATCTCAATCATATCCTCCAAAGTTTTAATTGTTTATTTTGTATTCCCTTCTTATAGAGGATGAAAAGATGTAATGAAATTTAATTATGTGCCCAATGACTTCTGAAGGACCTTCCAAAATATAGAAGTGAACCTGGGATCCCGATCAGATACAATAGACAAAGGAACTCCATGTAAACCGAAAATATCATCTAGGTACATTCAAGAAAGCTGGTCTAAAAACATTGTATCTCGAATAGAAAGAAAATGTACAGATTTTTTCCATCATTAAATAATAAACCAAATCGCATTGTTACCTCGAGAAGTCTTTGGTAGTCCAACCACAATGTCCATGGATATATTATCCCATTTCCACTCTAGCATAGGAAAAGTCTAAATCATCCCCTTTAGTAACTAACACTCTTCTTTAACCTACTGACATGTCAAACATTTCACAGTAAATTCTGCAATATACCTTTTAATTACATCCCACCTGTAATACTCTCGAAGGACTATGCACATCTTAGTACTTCTAGGATGAACTGAAAATGGAGAACTATGAGCTTGAATCAACAAATCATTCAACAATTGGGAATCACAAGGAACATAGAACCATTTTCCAAATCTTAGAACATAATCTTTATCAAGATTAAATTCTATAAACATGCCAATTTTAACCAATTCTACCTTTTCATGTAAATCACATTCTTTATTCTATGCTTTCTTAAGTCTTTTTGAAAACGATTATTTCACTAAAACCTGAAACAAAATAGATGTATTCCTGGAACCAATAACCTCAAATAAAAATTTATCAAATAATTGATCATGGTACCATGTTCCAAATGTAACAAGGTTAATAATGCTTGTTGTTTTTGACCCAAGGAATTTTCCACATTGTTTTATTTTCCGAGATGATAATTGATCGTGAAATCATAATTATTTATCCATTCAATCTGTCTTCTCTAACTCGGGTTTAATTTCTTCTAATTTAAAATATACTTCATTCATTTATTGATATTATATATTTGACATTTGGATTCGTATAAATGGTTCCTCCTTATTTTCAAAGAAAAAACCACAGCTACTAATTCCAAATCATGTGTGGGATAATTTAACTCATTAGGTTTTAGCTGTCTTGAATCATAAGAAATTACATGATCATTATTCCTTAGAACACCCCCATTTCCCTTCAATAAAGAATCACTCTAGATGACTAACTAACCATTTCTGGATGGAAAGTCCAAAACCGGATTATTCACCAATATCTTCTTTAGTTCCTTAAAAAAACATCACATTATTTTTTCTAATCAAATTTATCGCATTTTCATGTTAACTTAGTTAGCGGGCTAGATAACCGAGCAATGCTTTTAGGAAACCGTCGATAATAACCTATTAATCCAAGAAAACTATGAATATATTTAACATTTATAGTTCTTGACCATTCATCAAACACTTTTTTTGGAAGGATCAACTGTTATTTCCTCGTTATTTACAATGTTACCAAAAAGAGAAATCTATTGCAACCAAAAATCAGAGTTTCTGAATTTTCCATATAGATTTTTTTCATTTAAGGTTTTCAAAACAACACTAAAGTGTCTATCATTCCCGTTTATACCTATAGAATATACCAAAATGTCATCAATAATCACAATCACAATCTTATCGAAGAACACAAGAAATATTCTATTCATAAGATCCATGAATAAAGAAGGTGCATTAGTTAACCCAAAAGTCATAACTACAAATTCAAAATGACCATGTCTAGTATGGAATGAAGTCTACGGGATGTATTCATCCTATATAATCAACGGATGGTACCCTAACCTTAGGTCAACCTTCAAAAAATATTGTGCTCCCTAGAGATGATCAAATAAATCATTAATATGAGGTAAAGGATACTTGTTTTTAATAGTAAAGTTATTTGAGTCTCTATAATCAATGAATAGTCTTATTAAACCATCATTATTATTAACAAACAAGGCAAGAGCACCCCATGGTGATGTTCTGGGTCGGATGAAACCATTACCTAATAATTCCTACAACTACATTTTTAATTCAAGATGTTCCATTTGGGTCATTCGATATGGGGGTATAGAAATTGGCTTCGCATCTAGAACTAAGTCAATAGTAACCTCAACCTATCAATTAGTAATAAAACCTGAAAATTCATCAAGAAAAACCATGAGGTATTCATTTACCACTGGTACATCATTAATCTGGATGGTTCACTTATTTTTTAAAATATGGGCTAGATGACATTCATTTCCATTATTTATCAGTTTCTTAGTTTCCAAATATGTTATCAATGGTATGGGTTTATTATTGTACACAAATTGAAATTCTATCTAAAAAAACATCGTTTCCTCTGCAATATATCTTAGCACGATACAATAAAAGCTATTCCATACCTATAACAACATCAAACTCTACTAGAGGAAAAAAAATATTCAGGTAAAATCATTCCACATATAAGGATAGGCAGATTCTTATAATTTCTGTTTCCCACAATATTTATTCTAGGTGTTTTTACCATGACATATGGTTTCATTTAATGAGGTTGAATTCCCAATTTTTCAAAACATTTATTAGTAATAAAGTAATGTGTAGACCCTAAATCAAGAAAAACATTTGCAAATTTATTAAAAACATTCAATGTACCTGATACCACCTCATTTGACGGCTCAACATATGCTGAAGTGGTTGAAAATGATTCTACCAAACCCTTCTGCTTCCAATCTTGCTGATTCCCTTCATGAGTGGCTAGATTTGGAAAAACATTAGCAATATTACACAATTCCTTACAGTTAAATCATCTCACAATCATCTTCTCAATAATTTTCAGATAATTTTCCTTGCACTCATGAGACATATGTCCAAACTTTCCACATCAGAAAAATTTCCCAAAATTGGCAAGACATTCACCAGGATGGATTTTACCACACATTTCACAATAAGGGAAATTGATTTTCTTACCTCCAGATTTTTTTGATGAATTCGTACCTAAAGATAGCGAACCCAAATTCTTCTTATTTTTGTTTTCACGAGGCACATACCTGTCAGAAAACTACATCTCCAATTTTTCAGAAAAATGAACAAGTTTCTCATTTCTTTTAAAAACTTCTAAATCCAAAGATCTTCACAAAAATAGTTTTAAACTAGAGTAATATCTATTAATTTTAATGTAAAAATACCGAGTAAAATACAGTACGTACCTATCTAGTTTTTTAAAATTGGTTGCATATGCTGCCACAGAATCATCATCATTCTACTTTACATCCAAAAATTTATTCTCAATTCTTATTCGGATAGTTTTGGGAAAACTGTTTTCCATAAAAAGGCTCTTAACACATCTCATTCCAGACTATCAAGATCATTTATCTCCCTCTTATTCTTAACCAAATACCCCCATTTATTGGCTTCACATTCCAAACGATAAATTTCTTGTTTTACCTATTGACATTATAAACATCCCATGACATCAAATTTCATTTCTAGAGCATAGATCCATCCTTCATCTATCACTGGAACTATGGTTCCACGAAATGATGGAGGATGTTGCCTCATAAAATTATCCAAAAAAGATATGTTTCTTCATGGTTTATTATGTTACTCTCTAGTAGGTATATGACCCTGGTTTATTTCTTGATTCAACTGATCCATTGTTGTCACATACTATTTGGTTCTGATTCCCACCATTCCGAGCTGTAGATTCGTATAGGCCTCAACCTCTTGGTGCCTTCCTACTTCAGTTTTCCTTTTTTAAAGAAAACCACTCTGAACAGACATAGCTTAGATGAAGAGACATGAAAATCCTTAAATTCTAAAACATTTCAAATTACAATAGGGTAAAAATGATTTATGGTACTCTTTTAACACCATCCTAAAACCTAAATTTATCTAGACCATCCTCTGATACCAACTATAATGACTCGGACTTAAAACATTACATAATCCTGAATTTTAGACAAGAACATACATTATAACACAATATTTTTTTTGGGTTTACAGTTTTACAGAATTAGGATATATTACATACATAACATACCACATTCATACAAAGATGATACTACTAAAAGTAGTATCCATTTTTTATAATATATAACATTAAAACATAATATATGATTTCTTTTACAAAAATCTATATCAAAAATCATGAATTCCTTACTTCCCTTAGACAACCTTATATCCTATTAATTTTTTTTGAATACCTAGGATGAGTTTACAACTCATTAAGGGATATAAAGAATGAAATTGTCTGTCAAGTGATAACATAAAAACCAATAAAACCCATAATCATAAAAACACATATACATAGCAACATAATGTAGTTTCCAGGGGACATATTTATCATATCACTCATACATTCACCCCTACACATGGAATAACCTTTTGGTCAACCTCCATCTCTGGAGTACCCAATGCATTGGATAGCTATAATGGGGCACACCCATCAGATCTTGAGCTATAATGGGATCAACCTAACATATCGTGAGATATAATGGGCTCAACCCAACAAAACTAATGTCCAAGGAACATATCAATGTAATAAAGTGTATTTAAATCAGGAGAAACCACACATTATATACACATAAAAAACATTCCTTTTGAGTTTTATTAAAGAGAGTTTTAAAAGGATTTTTAATGGAAAGTACCTTAAAATATAAATAGAGTGAGAATTAAAAGAATGGAATAGATATGTGTGTATAATATAAATACAAATATTGAAACCTAATTGAAAAAAAATCATTACACCAATAATCTTAATACCACATATTGAATAAATAAGAAGATTAACCCAATGAATGTAAATTAGGTAAAGAATTCCCATACATTGGGTTCTTCTTACAAAAAATGTGATTAAACCTCCAGTATAATTGTTAAAAGGGTGTTATTAATATCTTAATTAAACATATTAATGTTTATAACCCATTCTATGATAATTTTACAACATCATTTGACACATTTTTTAGTAATATTTTGTTATTTACATTACTATGGGTGTATTCTTTACATGGTTTCCATGATCGGTTCCTGATGGATATTCTTTTCGATTGGAAGTGGAACTTGAGAATTGGAATGGAGAGGTATTTAAATTTTTACATAATAATAAATAATACCTTTTGTCATTTTTAATTCTAACATGATGACTATTCATAAGTTAAAGTATTATTGATATTTGTTTGAGTAATTTTTCCAATTATTCGATTGTAATGAACATATTTTGTTTTATAAATTAATCACACATGTAAATAATGATTACAGAACATTTTATAAGATATAATACATAAATTATAATCCGGTTCAACCATAAAAATGGTTTCATGACTAGTTTTTAAGGATGTAAATGAAATTTACATCATCGTCCACGATGTTGGTAAATCAACACATCACAGATAGTGTTTTAATTTCTTGAATAAGTGGGAGAAGAGAAGTAGTATAATGGTGATTAATCAATAAACATGATGAAATACAGAATATATAAAATATTGGATCGTCAATTTGGCAGCCAAACAGCTATGCAACATGGTTTTAAAAAACATTGAAAAGAGATGGGACAAGGGTGACCCATCCATAAATTAATCATAATATAGTATATAGATATAATAAAATAGATATAATAACATGTTATAGAAACTAGAAAGTTATACCACATAAAAGATAATTTGAATGGAAAAATAAAGAAGTTGAGTATTCTCTTGCCCTATAGAGTTACTCCTAATACATGATGGTTGGGACCTTGGGGGATTGTGGAAACCATGGGAGTAATAATAGGGAGGTAATAAGACCATATATTTATTTATTAGTAATTTTTAAGGAATGTAATGAATTGATGGGTTGGTATTTATAGCATAAGTGAGGGAATATTTTATTGATTTCTAAGGGACACCTCATTAGTGGTATTTGCAAAACCATGGGTTTTCCCGTGTTATCAGCCCATGGTAGTAGCCACTTGGAAAAACTCATACCTTATTTTAATTTACCCATGTTGACCAGAATTATTACATAATTATTACATCATTAATGATGTCATTAAACATACTGAAAACTCACACATGTATTTTTACTATTCACCAAAAATTCAACTATTTTATAAAAGTTCCAAAAATTTACACTAACCATTTTTTATATGTAGAATTAAAAAATCAACTCCAGTTTTTGAAAATAATTTTCTAAATATTACTAATTTAATTTTTAAATAAAATAATAATTTATTCAAAAATATCAGTTTTAAGTATATAACTCTTTTTTAACACCTTGAAAAATTAATCAACATATCATTATCATATAACATTAAGAAAATAAAATAATAATAAAATTTTCTATTCCTTATGGTGATATGACTATTCATATAAATATTCATAAGGGAAGGATACTATTAACCAAAAAATCAATTTGGTTCCATTAGACTCCAAATAACTTAATGATCACAATTATAGATGACTTTTTTTTGAAATTAAAAACATAGAAGCAGAAAATTATGTTTAAATTATAGTTATAAATATCTATTTAAAACCATGTTTCTTGCATTTTAATTTATTTTTTATAAACCTTGGGGTGTTACACCCTCACCCATTGGTCAATACAACCTGGTAAAATAAAAAATAAAAATAGATGAATTTAAATTTGTTTTTAAACAAAATTAGGAGTTTTTAATGTGATAAAAATTATTTCAGAATTAAATCATCTGTAATAAATGAGTCCCATCAATGAATTATTATGGTAATCAAGTCATGAGGTAAAATTTATGTTTTCATGTTGGAATTTACTTGCTAAACCCATTGTATAAGGAGCGATAAACATACTGAGTCTATAGAAGTATGTAAAAAGAATTAAACCAAATTTTAAATGGGATTACCTTGTGGGTACTTCTCTTTTTTCAAATTGAGTTGAATCTTAATATGAGAGAGTACCTAAAATTTATCAAATTAAGAAACACATCATCTTCTCACCTTTGGTACAACTTTAATGGAACCCTTTGAACTATTCTTGATAACTTTTGTTAGAAAATTATACATGGTGGTATTTATTTTTGGGATGATAACTGGTCTGGATGATATATTTTTTTCCCAAGATGTACATACCCAAGAATATGATAATCTTTCAATCATCCCACCCACACCAGTATAGGGATTAATAATGTTTACAGGGCATTACTGGAAATAATAATATTGGTGGATGAGACTAATCATTGTTTGTTTACATCCAAAGTGTGGGAACATTCATAAAAATTGATTATTATAAGATTAGTCATTTTCCCTTAAACATTAATTATTCAGAATTTATTTTCTAGAAAAAACAAATCCCTATAAAATAAAATATTCTTATATGTAGAGTTATTCTCAAAGATATCCATACAATCAATTTAAGCCAATACAAATGTATTAATTTGGAATTAAAATTTCTTTGTTTCACGATCTAGAATATGTATTTTTTAGCTCACATGGTTATATAAAGGAAATTTGAATTTTACATCAGGGACCTCGGCCAGTTCCTAAATGCATGGTTTCAAAATGTTGATGATTAATCCACTAATTATCTATCCTATAATATAAAAATTATAATTGGGTGTTGGGTAATATGGGAGTCTCATAATGAATCCATACACATGGAAAATTAAACTATCTCAACTCATCATTAAAAAACTTTCTCTTTATGATTTATGATATTGGGTTAAAATACTCACGGGGTATTGAATATATTCCCTAGAGAAATATCTGTTGTATATTTATGGATCCTTTTATAGAATATATTGATGTCTATCCCACTAGGTTCATTAGCATGTAAAAATAAAATGAATTAAACATAAAAATGATGGTTCATTTGTATATGGAATTATACAAGGTTGTGTTATCATTCGATATGTGTAGGGTTTAGTTTATTTGGCCTAAAATTCCTTTTATGTGGAGGGTAATCCGATAATTAAAATAGATAAGGCTATTCTCAGTGACGTTCTCCTTCATATACTCCAAAATATTAATTATTAAAGTGTGGAATTAGATTCGGATCTACTAGTTAAATTATGTACAATATATTCTCATGTCCACTAGTTTATCACATACCTCATTGATAATTACTAAATTTTTATAATTATTTTACAAATATTTCTCATAATTTCCATGTAGGAAACAAGGTAGAGTATATCATATAACTGAAAGGTGACGGTCATCCACTTTTCAACTATTCATAACTCTAGGTTCCTTTTCATAAAACAAAAACAATATTTGGCATGCAGATTCCATCTAACTTGACCAATTTCATCCCCCATGAGATTTATTTTGTAAATTATAAATTTTTATAAAATTACTAATTTATCCATTTGTCAATGGGAAATAAATAAGTGAAATTTCTTGCTCTAAAACACAAAAACATAACTTTAATTTCAATAAATGGAGGACCTATAGATTTATCATGTATTTGTGGGAGGAAATTCAAGTATCAAAATATTTATTATTATATATTTATTTTCAATACAATGTCAAAAATCATTTAAGTAATCCATGAGAAGTGGTTTCAAAAATAATTGAAATTTGATGTGATGTATAAACAATATGTGATTCTGGAATTGAATTTTTGATTAAATATTAATGAATATGTTTCAATGAAGATGTATTTGTTTAGAAGAATGATGTTAAATTGAAATTTTAGAATATTAGGAAAAAGTAATATATGATTTCAAAATTCTATATGATATTCATTAGACATTTCGATAATATAAATTTAATATTTCTAAAGGTAGTCTAAAATTGAATAAATAATTTTAATGTTTTCATAATATTGGTAAAAATTGCAATATGACATTGAATCTGAATTTGAGCTATCTTTGTAACATTAAATCATCATTTCATAAGAGTAAAATTGAGTTTTTTGTAATGGTGATCTTGAATTTTTTGAATCTTTTTGATATTGAGTTGGTAAAAAATGATCAAATGTCAGAGTAATTTGATTTTATAAATATATATGTGAAACATATCATTGATCTTAATGTCATAGTTGGTAAACATTTATATGATGAGAATGAACATTTTTTATTTATAGTCTGGTAAATTTTAAATATTAAATAAACAATTACTTAAAGAGTTTTTGAGACAAAATTTGAATCTGGGGAGGTTTTCATCTTAGATTATAGTTTTGTATTTGATGAAATTAAATATATAATGATTTTAAGATATTATTTGAGATTAAAATGTTAAAAGTTTTGGCTAAATTTTTTTAAGAAATTCTATATATTTTATTGATTAATTTGATTAATATAATAGATACACTAATATAGAAAAAAAATCCTTATTTTGAATCATAAATGTTTAAAGAAAATTTTATTTTTTAGGGAATTAAATTTCTGAATTATCTATTGAAAATTAAGGATTATTCTATATGAAATAAGAATAAATATATGTATTCAATTTATTTAAATTCACTATGGGACATAGATATATTTTATTTCAGGACCCAACCCCATGAGGACAACTCAGCAGCTAGCTGTGAGATTGATTATTACCCATGAATCCCATCTTATGTCATCTACAAGATAGATACATTCACTTAGGGTTTAATTTAACAAAAAATGAATATATTACCCTATAATAATAGAAAATCACCATCACTATAAATTATAAAAAAGGCACAACAGATCCTGGATTACATGGAGGATGTATAGTCAAATTCATTTCATGTAATATAAAGATATAAAACCCCATGTAAAAAGTGGAAGAATAATCAAAAATATAAAAACTATTTTATACCTCTAGCATGGTTTAATTTAAATCATATACACTTTAAAATATTACATTAAAATGGATAAGGTCACCCATCACAAACACTAACTGTATCCACTATATTAAAAATTAGTATACCTAATGAAATGGTGTGTAAGTAAATATATTTAGTAAGTTCATGAACAAAAAATTTCGTGTGTCTTTATAAATAAAGCACACTATTTCAACAATGAATTAAGTAAACAAAAAAATATAATCAAATAAATATTTCCAATGAAATATCTATAATCCAATTCCATTCCATATGTAACATCCATCCTAAAATAATTGGACAATATAGTAGATGTAGCACCACATGACAATAAGAATTCATCCCAATTCACTAGAGGCTATAAACTAGTGGCGAGGTCTTAAATCATATGTTGGGGATACTACTCTGTTGATATCATAACAATCAATAATGAATAAAACCCCCAATAATATCCATGGAAAATAATCATGGTATGTATAGATCAATATCGCATCTATACTATATCAAATAATATGAGATCATAAAGTCTTACATCCCAACTGATGTCCCACCAAGTCGATCACATATATAAAAAATATATAATATAAAAATATAAGGAGCCTCTACTACCGTCCCAATGCCTCATCTTAACCCATAAACAAATCCATATTTTTATAATCTATCTCGGTCCACTAAAAAACTTGTGATCAGAACTATACAACAAAAATATGGTCCTAATGTACATCAGGGTGTTCATGTAGGGTGTGAGAAATATATCCCCATAGGATCTCCTGAGGAGACCCTAATATAAATCAACATATAATTATGTATGTACAAGGAAAATAAATTTCATAAAAAACTGCACACAAGAATGTGGGTTAGGTAATTATGTCCTAACTAAGCTAGACCAACACCTAAGTATACATACTCATATATCTCCAAAGAAGAATCCACCTCATGTCCTAATCCTAACACATAACTGAATAATATAGGTATGTTTTCATAATATATCATTACCTCTAACCCCACTCTCAATGATGGGCCCTAATATATCCCTCAATATCACATCATCTACTAAACCATAACTAAACCACCACCATTTCAAAAAAGATGAGGTTTAAATCCAATAAAATTACATAACATAGAGTTTATGCCACTCTCAATTATGGAGGGAGTCATCATTGCATCACACCCAACAAGTGATATAAGGATGAAATTGACAATCTAATGAATAGATAAACCATACACTTAAGGTAATTTATCATTTCCTTATATCATATCACCATACATACAACAAGAAATATAAATAGGGAATCCCAATAGCCAACCCAATTCAAAAGATGAACCACACCATCAATACATAGGTTCTATGAAAAATAACACATCTCAACAATCTATGTATGGACTTTAAATATAAATACTATCACCTTAGACAAACCACAACCTTATGGTATATCCCATGGATAACCATATATATCAATGATCAGAGGAGGATACCTCATTATACGAATTCTCTTAGGATCCAAATCATCCCCTCATGGTCAGTCCCTTGGATAATAACATATATAATTGCCTTGTACAACACCATCATATAATAAGCTATCTGACATTGGAATCAGGATAACGAAAAACTTGTACCAGATGAAACACACTATCATTAGGCGGGTATCATAGTTTTCATAAGAACATAGCAACCAAAATGGAATCACAACCCATTCCATATACTCACCAACTCACAATATGGGTTCAAGTCACTTGAGACTTATCCCCATATTACAAAGAACATATCATTATTCATCTATTCTCATCAGATAATATTCCAATACCAAGCCATATCTTATATTTAATGATATACTAAACCTATTATGACATCTATCTCGCCAGTGAGGGCATCCACTAGGCTCCTTGGACCCAATATAGTCTCTACTCCCTGTTATAACTCTATATCCATCACCCCACTATGATCCCACTGTCGTAAGGTCCTACATAACCCTAACCTCAAGTGTTTATTCTAGTCCTCTCCCAATTCCTCATCACATATCATTAATGTTAATTAAGGGAAGTCCCAAGAAATTCGAACTAATTTCATTGTAAAACCTATGATAAGTCATCAAACAATTCTCACAACAAACATCTAGGTCTGATCTCACATATCCTATAAGATCATTCTCAATCCCATTAGTGGAATGAAACCCTCTACATCACAACTATTCTATCATTTTAGGAACAATCTCACTCATTATAGGGACCATGTATTCATTACCCCCTCCAGAGTGTCTTCCTCAACATGTGTGAGATGTACTATCTTATCACCCATAACCACTATGCCCCAACCCCTCATATTTACCCAACTAGCCCTAGGAAACCTTATCAGATTACAAATAACACATCCCAAACCTGGATACATAAACCCAACCTCTCATAAACTCAACCATCATACTCGTATCTTTAGAGACATAGCCATTCAGAACTTCTAAAATACCCAACGTGGAAAGTTTCATTTGCTCCATCTCTAGAAGGAACCATACCTCCCATTTTCATTTCGATGGGTACTCTCAGTTCCTATTCCTATTACCCTAAAAAATATTTTAATACATACGAACCCAATAATATATAAAAATGAATATTTCTTAGCAACACAGGGACCACTTACCACAACCATGGTGTTATCATTGTAACAGCCCGAGATTTTATGAAAAATATTCTTTTTCACTAATGTCTTGTGTTGTACGCTACACCAAAACGATCTTGCACAACACACATCCTTGACTTGCCTTGCGTTACACGCAATCGCGACCTTCCTCGATAGCTTGCGTCGTACGCAATACCGAGTTTCACTAAACAACGATATGCTATTAAAATATTATTAAAACTAGCCGTTATGAATAATAATAACCACTTTTTGAAATTTTATAAATTTTATTTTTCAAAATGGACTTCATTTTTGGATTCGGAATACCGAAATTATCCTAGGGTGAAATTTTGGTATTTTTCTGAAAACTTTCAATTTTTGATGAATAGTGAAACCACTAAGTGGTAGGTTAAAAACTGAATTTTGCATAAAACTTAATTTTACCGCTTCTGTGAATGGAATTTCGAAAATCCGACAGACACGGTTGATATCAGTAAATAAAATGTGGTTCATTGAGATAAAAATAATTTTTTGGTGAATAGTAACTTTTTACTTTTTTTACCGCGGTTAATAGTAAATAGGGTAACTAAGGGTAAAAATGATATTACTATTACCCTAACACATGTCCTAATTCTATTGGATAAGTGTTATTCGACCCAAAACAAATTTAGGAATAAAATATGACCATTTAGGCCCACTTGGGTGAGATTAGGACATTTATTATTAATTTATTTAAAGAAGGGTTAAAATAGTTAAAATCAAAGTTTAATAAGTAAATCATTTTTAATATGGGGTTATACATAAGATAAATTCAACTATAAATATTCATTAGAAAGCTAAAAAAATTTCCTACATAATTATATTTTATTTATAATTTTTATACTTTAAATAAATTTATTTATTTATGACACAACGATGATGCAGTAATTACCCTATTAAGGAAATATTAACATAATTGATGTTATAAATGCTCAAATGAATGTAATTTGAAACTTTTTATGAATTACACTAATTTTCCAGGTTACTATGATATATTAGTGTTGATTTAATCAACTTGGTTCGAACATATAATTCTTTTATAACTTTCACAAAAATCATATATCAAATAGTGTCAAAATTGACACAAAATAGTTTTTAAATCAAATATTATATTATTAATTGTTATTTTATTCATAAAAAACTAAGGTTCGGCCAAATGAATTAGATAAGGATATATATATTAATAATAAACAATTTGGGGTTCGTTTGGCATGTTATAGTAAGTGTATTAACCATATAGTGAAAGAAAACAAAAAGACACGGTAAAAGTTAAATTATTTAACTTAGAGTTAAATCTAATTGATAAGGTTAAAATAATACCCTAAACGTGTCTAAATCCTATTGGTTGATAGGATTTCTACCCATCCCAACTTTAGCTTCGAAATAAGACCCTTGTGAACCATTATAAACCGATTTTGACATTAATATAAAATAATATTTTGAGGTATTCCTAAGGTGCCCCTCTCCTCCCTTATAAAAGGACACCTCCTCCCCCTCCTCCTCACACCAATTTGAGCACTCAAGCTCGGCCAAACCCTGCCAAAATCTCTTCTCCACTTCCCTAGAAACATCCTAGAGGTTCTGCTCTTCCTCAAAGACCAATTTTAGTTCCCTAAGAGGAGGTCTCCAAAAGGCGCTTCAAAGAAGAGGAGCTTCGAACACGTACAAAGCAAATCGGACCTAAGGTAAGGGAAATATCACAATCTCATTTTTATCCGAGATTGTTTATTCGTAAGTATTTAATGGGGTGTATTTTATCATCCACATCCATATTCCCTCAATATGTAATATTGTTTCCATCCAATTACAATAGTTTAAATCCAATTTTACCCTTCGGTGAGTTTTTAGTAAAGAATATGAAAGGAATCTTTTGTCGTTTTTTTGTACGAGGTACTTTTTGACTTTTCCGACAAAAGTACGAAGAATGTTTTTTTAACTTATACAACATGAATGGATTTTTAAAAAATTATTTCAAAGAAGCTTCCTTTACAAGATTTCAAGTTCATTTTTAATCGCCTTATTTTAGTTTAATGTTGTATGACATGTTAAGAAAGGAAAAATGATTTTGAAGAAGAAAGGATATTTTCCTCAAGAATGGAGTTCAAGTGTTTTATCAAAATTATTTTCCATCTAAGATAATAAAGTTTTCTGTTTTTATCCCTATTATTACATTGATTTTATTATGTTGTGATGGAATTATTTTTATGAATTCCTTTATCTTATATGAATTATTTTATGATGTCATGATGTTTAAGATTCCCATTTGTTTTACATGGGTTATGCAATGATTTATGATTTATGATTTTGTGGCACACATAAGAATGGTATCATTATGAGATGGGTGGGACCTATATCTCCCTCCAATGCATTGGGTAAAGATTTTATATCTCATGAGATAGACAGGGCTGGAACGGTAGGTTATACCGATTCAGTGAAACAGGATTGAAACGAGGGTTACTCGATTCAGAAAGGGACTTTGTCCCCTAAGATAGTCTTGGCAATGAGTCTTGACTAACAAGAAATGATTCTCTATGATTATGTGTGTATGCCACAAAGTTTCATGTTTTATGTTATGATTATTGGGATTACATTTAACTTCTATGATTTATCTCATGTTATGATATTATGAGCTCTCTTTTTTGCAGGTTAAGATTTCCAAAAGCAATGTTCTTATGTATATGATGTGATTGATATTTCTTTTGTTTACCCTTACTGAGCATTTGAGCTCACCCTTTTATGTTTTCTTTTCCCCAGGATATAAAGAATGGTTTTAGGTATAAAAAAAAAGATCTTTATGGAGATGTTGAAGATCATTCACCACGATTAGAAGATTATACTCCGAGTTTCCAAAGACACTAAACTATTACGGTCCTTGTGTGTGTGTTTTTGTTATGTATAAAGTATTCCGCAAAAGTAATGTAATGTCCATGTACGTCAAGCTTCGGGTCTCTACAGTTGGTATCAGAGGAAAGGTTTAGTCAACCTTTGGAAACTAGGATGCGAGAACTTTAGTGAGATCCCTAGAAATATTTCTAAGGTATGTCTAGGGATGTCCCTAAGGTTAAGTATACGTATAGGTTATGTTACCAGAATTACGCTGACGATCATAGAATTAAACCTAAGATGTTAGATATTGAAGGTACTCCCCCTTTATTATGTTGTTTTCCCTAGCATGATTTTTGCCTCTCACACTATTCTTTTTGGGTTTTAGACGATGGCTGGAACCCGAAGGAACCGTGTTGATCAATGCAATGGACAATGCAATGATTGTCCTCCTGAACAAACAAATGTTATGGGAGATGGAGTGCAAAATCTTATTGCTATACTTACACAAGCTATGAATCATTCTGGACTTCCAAATGAGCAGAGAAGGGAACAATATTCTATTGAGTCCTTCATGAGGCAACTTCCACCTTCTTTCAGTGGGTCTTCTGATCCACTTGTTGCTGAACAATGGATCAGTACCACTGAAAAGATATTTTCAGTTCTTCAATGTTCTGAACATGATAAAGTCATCTTAGCAGTGTATCGTTTGGAAGGTGATTCTGATCAATGGTGGAATCTTATTAAGAATACGAGGCAAAGGGATGAAATTGAGTCCATGGAATGGGACGAGTTCAAAAACTTATTTTTCAGTAAGTACTTCCCCTGTATTCTTCGAACAAAGATGGAGAAGGAGTTTCTTGAACTAAAGAAAAAGGATGATGAATCTGTTGGTATATACGAAGCGAATTTTACAGGACTTGCAAGGTATGCATCTGGAATTATCATCCAACCTGAAAGTAAAGTTGACCGATTTTTCAGTGGCTTAAAACCAAGTCTTCGAAGGGCATTAGCTATAAGAGACTTCAGTAGCTATGAATAAATTGTGTGTTGTGCTATCAAGGTAGAAATGGAAGTTGGTGTTACATATCCATCTCATGGTTTTGACAAGAAACGAAAGATGGAGTTCAAGGAGAAATCTCAGAATAATGGTGAAAAGAAGATGAATGTTTCCTTATGCACAAAGTGTGGAAAGAAGCATGGTGGAGATTGTCTTAAAGGGACTAGAAAATGTTTTAAGTGTGGAAAAGAAGGTCATCGAGCAGCTGAGTGTCGAAGTAATGGAAAAAGGGTTTCTAATGATGTGAATAAAGCAAACACTGCAGAGAACGCACCACCAACACTTCAATGCTTCAAGTGCAAGGAAATGGGGCATTATGCTAATAAATACCCTAATCCAAGGGTTAGTGATGATCAACATGAGCAACCACTGAAGGCAAAGGACAAAGGGAAGTCACATGCGATCACTATTGGCAATGTTGAATATGACAACGATGTGGTAGAATGATTACGTGTTTATGTAATGGGATTCCAAAATAATGTTGTATCATTGAGTATTGCAATATTTATTGATGTGGTATTCAAAGTGATTGAGATATTTTTTTGGAAATAAGATGATATGCGCATAATGAAGGGAAAACGAGAAAATGAATTGTTTAATAGTATTCATGAGCTCATGATTGATATAAGGACTAAGTGATATCATGGTTTGAGTATATAGAATTTTGAGGATTTTGGTATGTGGAAAGAGTTAACTTTTAATAGAATTCATGTTTTCAATAAGGTTCAATGGGTATTCAAGAGAGTACAATATTAAGGCCTTTGAATGTTTGGAATGTGACCAACAAGATATATCTTATGATATATGGGGATCAACGATGGTATTAAATCTCTGGTAATCGTTTTCACTATGTTATGAGAGTGGACTGCAATATTATGGATAAGCCTAAAGATTGGAATGGATTATGTTGGACATAAGTTAGTATTGTTTAAGGATAAAAGTTTTTTGATATTATTGATGGGATGTTATAGTAATATAGTTTTAGAAAAAGGAAAACCTGCAGGACGGGCGACAGCCCATCGCTTCAGACAAGGCTGTGGGAATCGAACCCACAACCGAAGTGCGACTGGCCTTTATCACCTACCACTAGCCTATAGGAAGTCCCTGTTTAGTAGAAACTAGTTTTATTATATTAAGAAATATGATATATGAAGTATAAGTCCATTTTAGGAACTATATGTGATTAATCTCACTATAGATCGACTTATGTATATAATTTTTGCTAACCTTTTGTTTGAGACAAATGGAATGACCTGTCATACTAACACTTCACGAATAACAAATTCAACTTCATTTATTTAAGAGATGAAGTGGAAATTATTCAAGGCATGAACAACAGTGAGATTGTACCAAAATAAAGAAAGTATTTATTCTAATTCAAATTTTCAACTTTAGGGAAATGATCTCGAAAACCAAAAATGTTGTCCTAGTGATCTTATACCTGATGAATCAGATGGTACCTTAGATTGTCACAAATTTATGGATTTGTGATTACTGGATTTTCCATAGCCATGTTCTCTACCACTCTCCATCAGAACATGATGGTTAGATTTCTCTTCCATATCCATATTTTCACCTATGTGGAAACCCAGTGATTAGTTTATTTGGGTAATCGTTACATTTCATACTTTAGTTTTTAAAGACAAGTTTTGGTATTCCTTTTTACGATGTGGGTTTCTATTAAAGAAACTTTTGAATAGTAAACCATTTATAACCCCGACGAATTTCGAGGGCGAAATTCATTTTAAGGGGGGTAGAATGTAACAGCCCGAGATTTTATGAAAAATATTCTTTTTCACTAATGTCTTGTGTTGTACGCTACACCAAAACGAGATTGCACAACACACATCCTTGACTTGCCTTGCGTTACACGCAATCGCGACCTTCCTCGATAGCTTGCGTCGTACGCAATACCGTGTTTCACTAAACAGCGATATGCTATTAAAATATTATTAAAACTAGCCGTTATGAATAATAATAACCACTTTTTGAAATTTTATAAATTTTATTTTTCAAAATGGACTTCATTTTTGGATTCGGAATACCGAAATTAGCCTAGGGTGAAATTTTGGTATTTTTCTGAAAACTTTCAATTTTTGATGAATAGTGAAACCACTAAGTGGTAGGTTAAAAACTGAATTTTTCATAAAACTTAATTTTACCGCTTCTGTGATTGGAATTTCGAAAATCCGACAAACACGGTTGATATCAGTAAGTAAAATGTGGTTCAATGAGATAAAAATAATTTTTTTGGTGAATAGTAACTTTTTACTTTTTTTACCGCGGTTAATAATAAATAGGGTAACTAAGGGTAAAAATGATATTACTATTACCCTAACACATGTCCTAATTCTATTGGATAAGTGTAATTCGACCAAAAACAAATTTAGGAATAAAATATGACCATTTAGGCCCACTTGGGTGAGATTAGGACATTTATTATTAATTTATTTAAAGAAGAGTTAAAATAGTTAAAATCAAAGTTTAATAAGTAAATCATTTTTAATATGGGGTTATACATAAGATAAATTCAACTATAAATATTCATTAGAAAGATAAAAAGATTTCCTACATAATTATATTTTATTTATAATTTTTAGACTTTAAATAAATTAATTTATTTATGACACAACGATGATGCAGTAATTACCCTTTTAAGGAAATATTAACATAATTGATGTTATAAATGCTCAAATGAATGTAATTTGAGACTTTTTATGAATTACACTAATTTTCTAGGTTACTATGATATATTAGTGTTGATTTAATCAACTTGGTTCGAACATATAATTCTTTTATGACTTTCACAAAAATCATATATCAAATAGTGTCAAAATTGACACAAAATAGTTTTTAAATCAAATATTATATTATTAATTGTTATTTTATTCATAAAAATCTAAGGTTCGTCCAAATGACTTAGATAAGGATATATATATTAATAATAAACAATTTGGGGTTCGTTTGGCATGTTATAGTAAGTGTATTAACCATATAGTGAAAGAAAACAAAAAGACACGGTAAAAGTTAAATTATTTAACTTAGAGTTAAATCTAATTGATAAGGTTAAAATAATACCCTAAACGTGTCTAAATCCTATTGGTTGATAGGATTTCTACCCATCCCAACTTTAGCTTCGAAATAAGACCCTTTGGAACCATTATAAACCGATTTTGACATTAATATAAAATAATATTTTGAGGTATTCCTAAGGTGCCCCTCTCCTCCCTTATAAAAGGACACCTCCTCCCCCTCCTCCTCACACCAATTTGAGCACTCAAGCTCGGCCAAACCCTGCCAAAATCTCTTCTCCACTTCCCTAGCAACATCCTAGAGGTTCTGGTCTTCCTCAAAGACCAATTTTAGTTCCCTAAGAGGTGGTCTCCAAAAGGCGCTTCAAAGAAGAGGAGCTTCAGACACGTACAAAGAAAATCGGACCTAAGGTAAGGGAAATATCACAATCTCATTTTTATCCGAGATTGTTTATTTGTAAGTATTTAATGGGGTGTATTTTATCATCCACATCCATGTTCCCTCAATATTTAATATTGTTTCCATCTAATTACAATAGTTTAAATCCAATTTTACCCTTCAGTGAGTTTTTAGTAAAGAATATGAAAGGAATCTTTTGTCGTTTTTTTGTACGAGGTACTTTTTGACTTTTCCGACAAAAGTACGAAGAATTTTTTTTTAACTTATACGACATGAATGGATTTTTAAAAAATTATTTCAAAGAAGCTTCCTTTACAAGATTTCAAGTTCATTTTTAATCGCCTTATTTTAGTTTAATGTTGTATGACATGTTAAGAAAGGAAAAATGATTTTGAAGAAGAAAGGATATTTTCCTCAAGAATGGAGTTCAAGTGTTTTATCAAAATTATTTTCCATCTAAGATAATAAAGTTTTCTGTTTTTATCCATATTATTACATTGATTTTATTATGTTGTGATGGAATTATTTTTATGAATTCCTTTATCTTATATGAATTATTTTATGATGTCATGATGTTTAAGATTCCCATTTTTTTACATGGGTTATGCAATGATTTATGATTTATGATTTTGTGGCACACATAAGAATGGTATCATTATGAGATGGATGGGACCTATATCTCCCTCCAATGCATTGGGTAAAGATTTTATATCTCATGAGATAGAAAGGGCTAGAACGGTAGGTTATACCGGTTCAGTGAAACAGGATTGAAACGAGGGTTACTCGATTCAGAAAGGGACTTTGTCCACTAAGATAGTCTTGGCAATGAGTCTTGACTAACAAGAAATGATTCTCTATGATTATGTGTGTATTCCACAAAGTTTCATGTTTTATGTTATGATTATTGGGATTACATTTAACTTCTATGATTTATCTCATGTTATGATATTATGAGCTCTCTTTTTTGCAGGTTAAGATTTCCAAAAGCTATGTTCTTATGTATATGATGTGATTTATATTTCTTTTGTTTACCCTTACTGAGCATTTGAGCTCACCCTTTTATGTTTTCTTTTCCCCAGGATATAAAGAATGGTTTTAGGTATAAAAAAAAAGAAGATCTTTATGGAGATGTTGAAGATCATTCACCACGATTAGAAGATTATACTCCGAGTTTCCAAAGACACTAAACTATTACGGTCCTTGTGTGTGTGTTTTTGTTATGTATAAAGTATTCCGCAAAAGTAATGTAATGTCCATGTACGTCAAGCTTCGGGTCTCTACAATCATCCTGACCATGCTTTACTCATCCCTATCCAAGACATCCATGTTGTGTCAAAGATTGCACCAAACTATGTCAATATTCAAGTACCTAATCCAATGAAAAACACCCAAATAATTAATTATAACACCTTATAATGTATTATTTAATTTTATCCAATGATGCATGAACCCTTAAAATATCAGATAAAATCTATCACCACTGAAACAAAAAAACCCATATGTGTTTATCCTCATAGTATTCTCTCTAAATAGGCTGCTAAAAATACCTATCATCTTGGAATGATTCTTCTATGATTTGGTGGAATCAATGCCAAACCCTTTCATAATAATAATAAAATCAGTTTCTAATTATGTGGAAGATGAACATAAGAGATCAAATGGAATAAATTACCTTGATTCACTATGGGATCACTAAGAACACACCCATATCTAAGGGGGATCAAACGATAGAAGGGAGGGAATAGTTGCCTGAATGGCCCACTCTCAATACCCCCACTCCATAAACCAAAATATTTTATGACCTAGAATAGTAAATTCTTTCCTTTGTTCAGAAAATGGAAAACATGCATATCCTAATGTTACCCAAAGTATCATGGTGCATTGAACCAAAAAGGGGTTAGGTCACAGCCTAACCTAAGGGGTTATTGAATATCACCACCCCACGGTTTCCCAAAATTTGTGACCCCCTTGTAATGGTATGGCACATCTATCCTTGAATAAACAAAATATCTTATGAAAATTCCTTCATGGTGTCGCACTCTCACCATGACCCTCGTTATAGTTTGACCATTTAGGGCATAGTGTGACCAATATATAAAGGTATTTACCATTAAAAAATAAAATATATATGTGTTATAGTTATGTTGTGGAACCCCTATCCAAAATGTGACAAATCCTAAAATTTACATATACATGAACTGTATATAATCAACCACATTATGACACCAATAGATCAAAATGTGACATGCTTACTTCCCACCATAGTGTCTCCATTCACTGGTATTTTCCTCCCTAAACCATCCATAATAACATCATCCCCCCAAATCATATAATTATTATATACACAAAGTAAAAAAAATTAGCAAAGGGTTCATCCTGATACTACTCAAAAACCAAAAAAAATCACATTTCTTCTAAAAATTTACATGAAAATTCAAATGTCATTATAAAATTACATCCATAAATATTCTCATTCTTAATAAGTACCTAGAAAAATATATCAAATTCTAATCAAACAATTAAAATATGATACCTCTACTCCTTCCCAATTCCAAACCAAATGTGGTTCAACTAAACTACCAACACACTAAACCCAACTACATCATCCTTTACTAAAAAATCTCTAGTTTAATTATTGCAACATAGCCATATTCCATGATATGTTACACCTGATCTGGTTTACACCCCTCCCCCCACATCAAATAATGAACAATAATAGTATTAAATTATCCTCTATCTAACTAACCCTAAAATTTCTCATCCATACCCACTAATGCAACATCACATCACCCAATCATGATTCCATAATTTCAAAAGGGATCACAAGATCATTTAATCTACACATAAAATTTTAAACCTCACACTCAATTTAATTCCATATATGAATCATCAGAAAACTAAATATTTCTTCATGATACACCCATGACTATCGATGTGTCTCTTATATGAATCGCTGTCGATTCAAAAAAAATTACTCTAAAATATGTTACTAACATAAAGACTCAATATAACACTACATACGAATCCTAAATCTTGTATTCTCTAAGGAACCAAATGAAATCAGATCTTCCAAAACACACATATCACAGTTCCATCTCAATTTACCTCAAAATTATCACACCACATATAAAACCCTAAAAACATTAGGTTCATAGATGTGTGACTAATTCATTGCTCCCCACTATAGGATAAATCATAAAGTCTCTTAGTTGAACTAAAACAACTGATATACACAACAAATTTATTGTATATTACCAAACATAATGACTGGATAAGATCACTATGCACATGCCTGAGAAACATCATGAGGCACCCATAGCTAGTTGTTCCCAACATACAAGAAACATCATGCTCAATTTTCTCCTAAATTCATCCTCAACAATGGTCACACCCTAAAATATCCAATATTCCACTCCCTATAATATGGTTTCCCCTAAACTAAACCATTTTCATAATGGCTAACAGGATTCCACATCACATGCATTTCCCTCCATCTAATCAACACACAAACCATTCCTAAGAACCACTACCATTGAATATGTTCAGAATGACCATACCGTGATACATCAATCCATTTTTTATCATTATTCTCACCATAGGGGGACACATCCCATTCACATCAAGACACCAACCCATCATGCATGTAAGTGGCTCATCAAATCCATTGGTCCTCTTCCCACACCTATCTACTCACCAATACACAAACCAAATGGGACCCGTGTATAGTTTTCCCAAAAATTCTCTCATTCAACAAGACTTTTCCAAAAATCATAGATAATAATAACTCTCCTCATCTGAGGAAGAGTGAACCTTTGAGAACTACCTCATAATTTCTCACCCCTTATCTATCCCCATATCATCTAAACCCACATGATCCATACATCAACACTACCTGATCACATAATAGTACTCATAATTCAATGAGTTATACACCATCTAGCCTACGATCAAATTCCTAAAAATATAACCATGATTCCCTTTTATATCATCCTCATGTCAGCAAAAAATTCGTTGTTGGTTCTTTTACAACATTACAAAGGTATATCACTCATTATAAGGCCTATATCATGATCACCCACCACTCAATAATTTCTCTAATATAAAAATTATTTTTTCCATACTCTACCCAACCAATGTCTGACCATCTTGGATCACCATCGACTATCACATTAAAAATTGATCTTGAAACCAATAAGGCTTAGCATCCAACTAACACCACCTTCAAAACTAAACCTTGATACTAAATTCCCTCTAATAACATTATATTTTGAAATAAAAAGAAAATATATGTTCCCTTCTTCCACCCTCAAAATTTTATCCAAATCCTCAAAGAAACACATTGACATTTATCACCCACCGGTTTTCGTTAGTTCCCCATGGGTAAACATATATAATAATTTGCAATGAATGAAACATTAATTGATAAAAATAAATGTAAATAGTAAATTAAATGTAGTTATAGACTTATAATTCAAGTAAATGAGGTATATTAAACACTCTGATTCAAAAATTGAGGCAACTAACTTTGATGGGAAAAAATACTTATACTTCAATGTTTGAAGAGAATGAAAGGTGAAAAGGTTTGGGGTAATTAAAATATTAGGTTCATTAAATAATAAGGAATAAAATAATTTTTAACAATAATGATGTTATAGAAATAGGTCTATGTGGATCTCTTATCCTAGGAAGACACTCTCCACCCCCCAATACTCCAATTTCCCATGGTGAGGTAATTTATTTATTAAGTAAAAAAGGGAAACCTTAAACCATGACTAAACCTTGTTTCAAACTCACCCAATGGTCATGGATATAATTTCACACTATTTTATGCTTTATAAAATCACTACTTCAATCTAATGGAAATCTTCATACACAATATTTTTTTGATACATAGTAATGGGTAAATTGTTCTGATAGGTGGGTGAATTAGTGATTTATTTTTGACAACTTCCTTATAAAAAAAGTTAACATTGGGGAATTTTTATGGTCTTGATACACATTGGTAATAAAACCCACTATCACTCATATGAAGGAAAGTAAAAAGAGGAAAACAATTATCAGGATTATCTCAAATGATTTAACCCACTCTTTCATATGCTAGGTGTGTCTAAGTCACAAATTGTCCACTATAATTTGTTATCAATTACAATTGTTTGGTATGGTATAATCCATAACAATAAAGTGTATCATACACTAATGTATACCAATAATAGGATTATACAATGCCCCACTAGATTGATTATATGGATAATCCTCCAAGATTTATAAATATAAAATCTTATTTCTCTAATGATATTTAATCTCAATAATATTAGACAACTGGATCATGTATATATTGGGTCTGAAACATCCATACACAACAACTTAGTGATATTATTATTTGACCCACTGTGTTTTTTATATAATTTATAACAATATCTCAACAATATTTTTTACAAAAAATTATTTACGTAATTAATAAAATTTTCTCAAATGATGTTGTCCATTTATATATCTTTACAATTTCCAATAAATGTGGGGAACTTGCATGATCCAATTTTAAACTCCCACTAACTTCAAGTCTTTGGTCAATATCCATTAATAAAATCTGAACATATTGGAGTCTAACTTCATCCAATACTCAATAAAACATTGTGTTAGATGTTTTTAAATATTCTATGGATCATGACTTGAATCACATCCATTCAAAAAGAATATTTAATCATTGATAATCCAAATTATCATTTTCATTGTTGTTATGACTTCTAAATGTTTATGTGAAGTCACTTAAAATAATTCTATGAATGAAATTCCATATAATTAAAAAATAAATCTTTAATTTATTCATATACTTCGTCATAGATCACACATCTGTAACCATCATTACATTGGTGGATTTTGACATGAATCATGATCTTTTGGTGATCAGAATCTATTGCACCAACAGTTAATTAGAACATCATCTAATAGAATACACTTTAGATCATTTCACCCTATTATCGTCATATCTTTTCATCAATACAACTTGAATCATTGGTGTACCTACTTTGAGGTTATTTTTATAACCTTAATTAGTAGCACATGCACTGGACAACTTTACTTTTGAGGAACCATCTGGTAAAAATCTCATTCTTCATTATTCCATGATCTAAAGGGTGAACTTATGAATTTTTTGGGCTCAAGTATTGGTATTTAAAAATATTTACTTCTCAAATCACAAAAATTCATTAAAATAATGTTAACAATAAATAAAAACCATCTTAATACTATAGTATCCTCAATATCACCATTTGTATTTATTGAAAACAAAACAATGTTTATCACTAAAAACATTTTACATTATATCATATCATAGACTTTCTCTTGGAGAAATTTTCAAATACCACACTACTGGATAAATTAATGTTTTTGAGATAATTTCATCACTTGGTGAGAAGTAATTTTGTCCAAGTTACTTTGATAAAATCTACCTCAATTCAACCATACTACTTTTCATCCTCATTATTTATAAAAACTCAAGCCTTAAATTTTCATATGATTGAAAAGTATGTACTAAAAAATTTGATAAATATTTTTACTACTCTCCCCCTTTGAAAACATAATCCAAGAAATTGTGGCGGTACTTTCCACCACTTATATTAAGAATTATTGGAATTTTTAACATGAATTTCTTATAATAATTCTTCAAAACATTCACTTGGAATTGATTCGGTTAAAATATCTGTAATTTGACAATTTTTTGGAATTGTATCCAAATTTAATTCTTTATAATAAACATTATTCTGTTTGAATTGAAAAATGTGCTCAATATGTTTTCATTTGGAGTTTTGAACTTTGTTATTAAAGAGATCAATATCACTTTGATTATAAAAAAAATTAAATAATTCTTCAACATTCACTTTAATGTCTTCCAACTGAAATTTCATATACATAATTTGCGAGGAAGTATGGGTGGAATCAATATATTATGATTCTTGTTTACTAAAAGTTACGAAATTATCATTCGTGTAATGCCAAAAAATTTAACTTCCTCCAAAAAAAATATTTTGGGAGTTGATTTTCGATCTTAATAATCACCAACCCAATCTGTGTCTATGAATCCAAGTAAGTTTAGCTTACTACTTTTTTGAAACAACAAAAAATGTTTAATATTTATTTAACATACTTTAGCATTATTTTAGTAGCCATCAAGTGGGATTCCTTTGGATAACTCTGATATCTGGAACACAAAGTTTTAATATACTCATTTTTGAGATGTGATATAGCAACACTTTTTAGACTTTTTATTTTAATTCAAAAAAGTATATTTTATTATGAATTTCTCTATATTCATCATTAATCTATTTTACTCCAACAGATTTCAATATAGAATCCTCCTTTGAATATTCCACATCAAACATCCTCAGTAGATCCTAGGAATACATTCCCTATAAAAGGATGATATAACATTCATTTTATATAACCGGTATCCTATTAAAAAATCATATACTTAATTGAAGACAGTTAAAAGTACTCTTTCATTTTTTATAAGAACTCCTAAAAATCATGATTTTTATCACCAGAAAAGAATTATATCATCAACATTGTGATTGGATGTTATTTTTCTAGAACAATCATCCATTACGTTTAAGTTTATGTCGTCTTATCCTTTATAAATATTCAATATCATCAAGTAACTATTATGTTTACAACACATAGAATAAGGGGTCTTCTTCAATCCATATAACGATTTACTGAGTTTACAAAACCATATATTTATCCTTATAATGTATGAATACCTCTATTTCCCAATATGAAATTACTACTCATTTTCACCAATCAATAATATTGGATTTATATCCAAAGATAAATTGTATATTTTCCATGAGAAAAAATAGCCAAAAACCATTAGATGAACTCAATCCCTGTGGAAAGGGAAATATCTCATATAATATCGACAGATTCAATATTTGAATATCCCTTTAAAACAATCCTTTTGTAATTTCATGACTCGAGACCCATTTAATTGATATTATTCATAAAAAAATATTTATTTTTGATAATATTCTTTACTTCTAGTATTGAATAAGATCTCATTTAGTTTTGATAATACCTCATTCATGGATTTTAACCATTCCTTGTAATCAAATATTTCTAATACTAAATGAGGTACAATCAGATAGATATGTGTAATTTCATTCTTCATTATCATCTTTCACCTCTACCGAACTAGATCTTCAAAATTTTAGAAGATTTAACATTGTTCAACTTGATTCTATAATATCAAAAAAATTGTGATTTTTTAGTAGAACTTTCTTCATCACTAGGTTAATTGAAACATATTTCTTTAATATTAGGCTTATGACTTATATCCACATCGATAGTTCTTCAATAATATTTTTTTTAATCTTGTAGTGGTTCATCGAATTCACCCATTTTTTAATCCTTCTGATTGAACATATTTTCATTCTCTTTAATGTCGCATGATACAAATAAATTTTTTGGTCATTGGTTCCATAACCTTTAGATTCTTCCATTGGTTGAGTAACCTAGGAAAATTTCTTCTTCAAAATTTTTATCAAATTTTCCCAATATTGGATATTTTATAATAATTATGAAAGTAAATACCAATTTTTTAAATTATTTCACCATTGGTTTCATGTTGTTCCAAAACTCATTGGGGATAATGTTTACATTTTTTGTGAGTAAACATATATTCTGAACAAGTACCAAAGTACATTAAGAATCTCTATAGAAAAATTTAGAGAGTGTATACATTATGATCATGGTTCTTCAAAATTCTATAAAATTCTAATTTACATTTTATGCATTAACATTTTCTATGTTGTTAAGGGAACATTTTACATATATTTTATTCCATGATTTTACTGATAGGATTAGAATGAGTTATATATGAACACCTTAACATTGTCTATTTTTTTCATTAAGAATATAGTCACTAAGAACCTTTTCACATTCCCTTTCATAAAAATTAAAAATTTCATTAATATAATATTTTTTCATCAGTTTAACACTAGTCATTTTGATGGATTCATTAATAAATGTGATAAATTATAAACCACCCTTAGTGTATTGATGTCTCATTATCCCACATACATCATAATTTATATGTCCAAGAAGTTAGGTTGACTGAATTTAGACAGTTTTTTACTTTAATCATCTTATATTTTTAAAATGATTCACAAAATATGGATGTTTCATTTTCATTAGTGGTATATCTATCACATTTTCTTCCTTTAATATTTTTATAATTTAATATTAGTAAAAATGACCAAATAATTTATTATATAACATATTTTCATCATTATCACTAAGGTAACAACATTTAATCTTATCTCAAATCGAAATTATTTTTCATTTGGTTCTTACTCTTTCAAAATTAGTATTTATATACAAAAAGAATCAGATTATACAATAATTTCCAAAGATGGAAACATAATTTTTATCAAAACACAGCTCAATTACATTTTTTAAGTTATATTTAAGCCCATTATCTAATAGAAATTCCTTAAACATTAACATTATGGAATCTATAGAATCCTTGCTACTTTTATTTTTAAGGAAAAATAATTTTCAATGTTAAATACTTGTTCATTATGATCTTAAATGATTCTCAAAACATAAAAATTTTCTGTCATATGTGAGGAGCATATTATATCAAGAATATACCACTTCATTTTTTGTCGAGTTTTTAGGGAAAATACAATAAGTAATGAGTTTTATCCAACCCTTTGTTTTCCTAAATCATTTTCTCTATTAGTATGTGATATTTTTTCTGGTAATATAGCATTGTACTTCATTGAACAATATCTTAATTGGTCACATCTTCTATAAGTTTCCTCCCAATACCCAAATTTATTCCATCTAACGTTGAATTTAACTTATAATTTCATCTCCATTTATATTATTAACTTCCAAAATAAATTTATTCAATTTAATGAATTGTTGATACCCCGAAACACATAACTTATCCATGGTATATACATGTTTTTTCAGAAATTGTATGCTTTGTGTCAAAAGATTATGTAGCACCAGCAATAGTAATTGATCCTCAAACTTCTATATTGATAAAAACAATTCATTTATTGAATTATTATCATGGTTCATAAGATGATGTAAAATGTCTTTTTGTCTCTAATTTTGTTGAGCTATAATCCAATATTATTTCTTTACTTCATTCATGCCTCTGGATAATTTCTCATAGTTCTTTTTATACTAAAGACTGTCCATTTTTAGTTGAAATGCGTGTATGGAATGAAAAAATAAATTTTTTATATATATTAGTTGGATATTTAAACTATTTTTGTAGACTATATTCTTCAATTGTTTTTATGTATCTAAGGTTAACTTACATTGCCTTTTTAAATTCAACATTTATATTCTTTAGAGTTTTTCATCTTAAAGACATTTCAATTGAGCCTTTCCTATTTTTTGTTATATTATATATATATTCTCACATTAATCCTTCATAATTTTTCCCTACTTGACCACCTTCATCTTATGTTTATTTATTTCATCATCTTATTTATTATTCTTTTTGATAAATTCTTCATCACCATCATTCTTCTTCCCAGATTTATTTTTCAATAGGTTAATTTCATTATTGAGTGGGTTATTTCTAGTAATAAAAGATTCAATTTATCATTTGAGAATAAGTAAAAAGTATGTTACCTCTCCTTCATCATCTCCTTCACTTTAGGATTCAACATGATTAACAAGAAACATGATGTTTCAAAATTTCTATATAATATCTTCTTCATATGATATATATTTTAATGGGTCATATTATTCTTATTTTCTATGAAAAACATTCTTTCTTATTCTAGGTAAGCATTACTTTTCAATTATTATAATTTATATATCTTCTTGTATTTTTGTTCCAATTCATTATTAGAGTCTATTCATTAGCCACATTTTCTTTTTCATTGTTAACTTTATTCTTATGGAAATTTATAGAAAATTGTCCAACTTGACTTTTCTCAACGTATTTCAAGGAAATAATTAAACTATAAATCCCTTTACCTTGCCAAAAATTTCTTGAGATAAGAGACGTAATTCTATTTTCATTATATCCATAGGACCCTCATATCCAAAAATCCTCGAAATATTCATTTTCTGAGGCATTGATTATGATTTCCTTCATATCTTAAAAATAAAATTCTGTTATATAATTTTTATTAATTGTTGGAGACATCCTCATTTCATATGGTACTTGAATATATTGAAGTTAATAAATTTATAGATATTCTTAATACTCCATGGTTAATATTATAGGATCAAATCTATCCATGGTATTTCTCGTTAAATTGTTCCCTATAATTATATAGGTCAGTGTGTCTCCAAATATCATAATGTTATTGAGGATTTTATTCACTCTTATGAAATAATAATATATGGTTTTCACTTTATACATATTCATGTAATCAAACTAACTTATACTTATTATAGGATTTTATTCCTTTACATTATAAATACCTTGAATGAAACTTTACAATTTATCTCATTTTTCATTAGTTGATTGAGACTCCTCACATTACTATAAAATTTTTCTAAAAAATGCATAATAATTGAAAATTGATCCTTATCATCAATATCCATTTTTCATTTGTTCAAAAATTTCTAACTGTGTCCTTTTTCTCAAGGTTAAATCCAATAGTTTTAATATCCTCCACCACCAATCTAAGATATATAAGTTAGATAATTTCCCTACTATGTTATCCATGAAATTTTTTTCCATCAAAGGTAGAGATATCATTTATATTAATGGAATTAAAATTCTACATATTAAAAAAAAGGATCCAATAGATGAAAACTTATATGAAACCACTTTTTATACTCAATAATGGGTTAACCAGTGAAAAGGAGGGGTTGAATTAGTGTTTTATTTTAGAAACATTATTTAACATAATTTTAACCTCTGTGACTTATTAAGGCCTCATCCACTCTGGTAATAAAATTAACTCTCACTCCTATGTAGTAAAGTAAACAACAGATAAATACAAGTTTATTTTTAAAAACATTAAATGAAATGAGAGGAATTTTAAATTTTTTCAATTATGATGTTTGGGTCCTTGATTTTTTGTTAAAATTAATTTTAATTTATAATGGTTTGGGAAGGCATCATCCTTAATCCAAAATTGAATACCACATTAATATCTCTCAAAAAAATTATTATGATAATTACTTCCAATTTTAAGATATATACAATCATATATGCCTTCTAAATATCAAATCTTCTTTATCCCGCAATATTTGATCTAAATAACATTTTATACCTGAAACATTTTTTTCTCATTCTGCAAGTTCTATCCACCTCAACTAATCAATATACTTCATCAACCTAGTGTGTATTTCATAGAATTTAAGTCTGGATATCAATACTATTAATTACCCAAAATTATTAAAATAATCAACATAATTTTCTATAATTCCCTATCCCCTGTATAGAAAACATTCCACTAATAATAGTGGATAATGTGTGGGATCCATTTTGAAACACCCACTCTCTTTAAGTCTTTGGAAAATATCCTTCAATTACTTCTAAATATATCAATGTTTGACTTTATTAAATCCTCTAAAAAACATAGAATCAACATTATTAATCCATTTAATATATATTGGATTGAATCATGTTATTTCCTTTATAAATATTTTAACTTGCACTATTTATATCATCATCATCACAATGGTTTTGACTTCACAATGTTTATGTGAAATAAAATAGAATATTATATTTAATGTTATGTGGTATAATTCATTATGTGTTTATTTTTATTATTCCATTACATCAGCTCAAATAACTCTTCGACATAATTTAGAATATAAAAAAGTTCTAATAGGAAACATATGCTTCCTGTTTCACATAAAATTCATTCAATATTAAGCTTCCAGCATCTAATTATTAGTATCCCAACTTTTGATATTCATATATTTTGATCAACTAAAATTGAGTCACCATTGTTATTCTTCAGGAGTGATGTTTATAAATTTAGAAAATATCACATGCATTACCTGACATTACATTTTCAAAAAAAATTGATTAAAATCCAACTCCTCGTGACTTCATGATCTTCTAGTGAACATACAATAACCATTGAACCTATATCTTTATATTTAAATACATTTCCTTCTCAAAACAAAAACACTATTCCAAAAATATTGGTCAATAAATAAAACTTTTTCATAATCTTATAATACCTTCTATATTGAATGACAAATTTTGATGATAATAATTATTCTACAAACCCAACAAAAATTTCCATTAAAAATATAAATATATTAATAAATTAAAATATTATTCATTGAAATCCTCATATAAAAATGGATAACCTATCATGATAGTAACTAAAGGGAGAATAAGAGTAATAAAACATACTTGAACCACAAAAATAGAATTAGATGAAGTAACAACATCCAATAGTAATTCTGAAGGACATTCTAGATCCCACTAAAGCAAATCTCGGTGAAGAAACTACATCCTTGTTGTAGCCTCAGTTCATTTTTAAAGGATTATTTTGTTTTAATTTTGTCATCAAAAATTCCTCCAAATTTTAATAAAATATCACTAAATACACGACAAAAAACAAAATTTAATGACCTGGGAAAACCATATTTTTTAAAACCTATTGACTGTGCATGTCATAGTTCTAAGTTTATTATACTAGACTTCAAAAACCTAGATTCGGTTGTTATATTATATTATAGGTATAGAAAATATTATTTCTTGAAGGATCAATAATATTATTAGTCGTTCATGACTAGACACACATATACATTACATTTCAAAAAATATGAGACAGTGTACACATATTGTGAAAATTTTATAATCCCTTCCAAAATTTCCAGGAAATTACACATCTTCCTTCACTGGGATTCCTACGGTAATGAAAAAAAATATAGATGACCTCAGATGATTAGTACGTATTTTCATATAATGGAAGATATCATAACATAAACATGGAATAAATTAAATAGAATGAATAAATAAACAACATGAATCTATAATCAATTGAAACATATTGTATTCTATATCCATGAAAATAAATGAAAACTTAGATAAAAATAATCATTGATCTCATAAAGATGGAATTCATAATTATGGAAATTGAAACATGTTTTGAAGGACTTTTCTATGAAACTATATGAATATGGGGATTGTTATACAAAAACACCCAAGATTTTGTTTCCCATGATACTATTTTATGCTTTGAGATGATATATAATATTAGGCTCTAGTCATATCCTTATTAATTGCAATGCATTCACTATAGGAGTCAAAAAGACCAATCTTATAATTCCCTGAGGACCCAATTTATGAATAATAAGTTAGATATATTTACAATGAGAAATATTGAAAAAATATTTCCCCATTCAATAGAATAATGTAGTTTTCTTTGAGAATATTCCTTCTTCAAAAAAGATTTTGTGGGCTGTCGTGATAGTAATAATAAGTTCAATTATCAATGAATTATAGTGGAGATATTACTTTTAATGTGTTGGGTTATCCATGTAATATACTAATTGGGTTCAATAGTTTTCATTGTTAGGAATACAAGGAAGTAGAGGAAAAAATCCTTCATCATGGTTCATTAATATTGAGTGATTATTCCTAAGCATATCCCTTTAGAGTGTCTATGCATGTGTGAATTATTCGGGCCACTCATCATACATCGTGGTAATGATTTAGTTAATGAAAAAAAACACATTTCAGGATGATTTCTCATAATTTAATTTATTCCATAGCTTCATCCACTTTCTAGTATCATAATAGGGTTGTACTTTTAGGAAAATACATATACTTTATAATTTACCAAAAATTATGATGGTTTTGCCTCTATGGAAAATATTTAGATTTACAATGCCTTTGGTAACTCTTGAATTTAATGAATATGTGAGAGGGGAAAATTTATACTTTTAAATCTCCTAAATTTATTAATTAATATGGTAAAAAGTATTCCATGTCAATTTATACATCACACAAAAGAAAATAGGATGTGGATATGACATGAGTCTCAATTAATTAAAATTGAGATGGAAAGCACCACGTATGGATTGAGTAGCAATTAAATCATAACTTATTGAAATATAAGGACTAAAATTTTTCATTAAATATAATTAATAAATTAATTTAATGATGTAACATCTCAAATTGGTAGTATATACACCTCATAAAGAAAATTCGGTGAAAAATATTGATCATTACTCAAATATAGCAATTTGAGACAGAAAGTCCTTACCTCGTGTCTTGAAATCCATGAACATACAAAATCCTATAGTATCACAATCATATCTATCTTAGCCACTTAATTTATCAACATTATCATATCAATTTTCATTTATACTCTTCATAAATATTCATTCCTTATATTAATTCTATAAATTTTCCCCATCAGCTCTCAATATTTTTGATCTGTTTTACTAGTTTAATAATTGCATTGTTTATATTAATTCTCCTTCCAATGATAATAATTAATAGGTCACTAAATTTACTTTTATGGATGTTTTATAATTATTTATGATGTTTAAAATTCCCTTTAGTAGTGTTTTAATCTTTATTCATAAAGATGAAATTGATAATAAGCATGTTTTGGTGATTGTTGACAATCGAATATGGTTTTTTAATTAGTAAATTAAATATTGATATAACATCACAACAACAAAAATCATTGATTACACATCTATATTACATTATACCTGTAATTATTTTACCCGAGTAATTCATGACATAAATTCATACTAATTTTTGGGTATGTTCTTAAAATGACCCAAACATGAACATGCCTGGATTTAATGAATGATTATTAGGTGGTTTTGTTGTAACATCATTACAGTATAATAATAGTGAAAATATATAGTTTTAATTAGTGTTATATATTAAAATTATAAATTAATAATAATAATAATTAAATGATAGGAATATATTACATAATTTGAACAAAAAACATATCTTAGAAAACTTATTTTTAATAATTGAATTAATGATGATCAATAATAGTCATATCCTTAATAGGTCCTCTAGTATTTGAATAAGGATCATTTATTATAAAATAATAATCAGGTTTACTCAATAAATCTATTCTCTTAACCATCAATTATGGGTGGTGATGAAAAAATTATTTCATTACTCATGGTGGTGGTAGTATGTATGTTCACATGAAGGATGATTTGGTTTCACAATAGATGGGATATATGAATAGTTATTTATAATACCCTAAATATAGTAAAATTAGAGTATATAATTGATACAAATAACATCATATTTTTTGGATATGAAATATTTGAAACAATATAATTAAGAATAAAAACTAAGTAGTGGAGAATACCCATGTTGGGAACATGAATATTCCCTCGAAGTATCCATAAAACATTTCATTTTATGAAAAATAATGGTGAATAAAATCATTTTAAAATTATAGAGGAATATTTTAGAAGAAAATTTACATAGTTTCAAGAGTAAAATATAAATAATAGTGAATTTTGAAGTTGTGGATATGTAAATCTTTTACAAGTGATGAGAAGGGTAACTTTGGGAGTGACCCTTACATTTTCAGTAATGTAAGGATACAATTCATGATTATATTGACACAGAATAGAAAAATAGGACTTTATAGTGATATTGAGTCGAAAATAAACTCCAAAATTCCCTTTTTGGACATATTTGAATTTTATTTATTCTTTTCCTTTCAGCCTTTTATATCTTACTGTCACACACTTTTACATTGGTAATTACTTTCTAGCCTTAGTAATCAAAAGTAATGAAAAATATTAAGTTCAAGAATTTTACTTAATTTAATTCTTATGATTTCAAAATTTAAAATAATTTTATCAAATAATGCTTCATAATTTTTGAATTTTTAATATTAATATAAACACACGTAATCATAGGAAACTAGTTTTTTTTAAACAACATTAGTAATATTTATATATATATATAAGATAAAATCATATTGGATATTAATTTTAAAGGCATAAATAACATTATTATAAAAAAAATAAATGATATAAATATTTTAATGATCACAAAAACCGAATATCACCTTGAAAATAATAGATTCAATAAAAAGAAGGAAAATTATTTTAATATCAAAAAAAACTTTTTAATTAGTTCTAAAAATATTTTCCAAAGGTTTTATAATTCAAAAATATATTTTAAAAAACATAATTTTGTACTAACATACTTATTTTATTATATAAAATTATTTTTATACTTTTAGGTCATTCTCATAAAATGATAAGATCATAAAAGTTTCTACTTTCATTAAACTTTAATTTTATTATTATAAACCATCCATTTCATAACAAAAATATATAGAAACTTTTTATATGTTAAATTTAAAAATGAAATTATCTTGGTAAATTTAAAATTATAAAATTATCCTTTAAAAAAATTCATGAAGAAGTCCTCTTTTAGTTATCAATGCACTATAGTTTCAGATGTAGCATTTACCTGCTATAGTAGTGTCTGAGTTAGGACATGCCCCTCCCCCATTAAAATATCTTGTCCAAAAAATTGGGTTATATAAAAGATATTGAAAAAATGTGGATATTAAATTCTCATAACTTCTTAAAGATCCCATGTTCCCTATCCTAGTATGTAATTTTTTCATAAGAAAATTCCCAAATAGTGTTTTCTGTTTCTACCACACTAACTCTATGATATCAAGAATCTGGACAGGTTCTTCATAATAAGACAAGTCAGGATCTAACTCTATTCCCACATATGTGACCAGATGCATTGGAACTCGGAAGTAATTTTTCATTAATAAAACAAGTAATATTTTGTGTACATTAGAAAGGTTGTGATTCCAAGATGATAGGTATGTTAAAACTCAAATTGTTTTAATTATTTAAAAATGAGAAATGTACTTAGGGTTTAACTTCTCTTTTTACAAAATATTATAACTCAATTTCATGCTGAGAAATTTAATAATACATGATCCCCCACTTTAATTCCAATTCATTCATTATATAATCATTAAAGGTATTTTATCTGGTCTGGACTATATTAATATAATCCTAAATAGTGTGTACTTTAAGAGTCATCTCATCTAAAATCTCTTGAAAAACTTGTTATATCTCACTATCGTATTCCAAATATATTATAGTGAGACACATATCCCCATAAAATTCTGTATATGGTTTCATCTGGATGTTGGAATGGAAGATATTATTGTATAAAAATTCCACCAAACCTATATATTGTGAAATTTTGTTATTGGGTTTCAATTATATTTCATCCCTCCTTTTTTATCATGCTTTTGATTGGGTTTTCCTTCGGTTTTTTCAGGTGGAATTTTGATAATTCTATAAAAGTATGGGTTGTTCGTGATTAGCGCATGGTTTTCAATAACCATGCAACCATATAATGCAAACCGTGAAACCCAAGTTAGTGAAGGATTTCACGGTTGGTGCACATTTTGATAATCTACTCACCTATCGATTAGAAACTGAGTTCCATAGTAGAGTGGTTTAGGGTTTGGTCGCATAGATTTTTTAACTATGTGGCTCTTCTTAGCTAACTGTGAATGCATTAATTTTTTTAGTTGATTTTCTTTAGAAAAATCATGGACACCATTTTTAACACCCAATTGACCCCAAATCCTAATATCATGAAATCCTTGGTCTTGGAGGCTCTTAAGAACCATTTTTTGATCCTCCTTAAACCTTCCTATGTGGATCTAGGAGTGGATAATCTCATTTGATCCCTCCCTAGTAAGTGTTTCTATCCCCATTCTTTCTCTCATGGTCTCACATTATTTCCTAATTAGGGTTTATTGGATCATCTCATTTTTTATGGATTTAAATTATAATCATTTGGATCATGAATCTTTAGTGAATTTAAAGTTATTTGTTACAATCATTCTTCACTAGAAAATTCCATTACGGGAGTTGTGATGCATAATCTCCATAAAAGAAAAAGGTAGGTGGTTCTATTTAATATTTTCTAATGGATAAAACATTAATGTTCTTAATTGTGTGAAATTTCATTCCATTAAATTGTAAAAAATTATTTGATGAATATTAGATGATTAATTGATTTTATATGGGTTTTTTTGGAAAATCAAAAATTCCAATGGATTTTGAAATTTTGGTGTAACTGGAATTTTATTTAATTTCTGAAATATATTATTGAATTAACTTTGAGAAAATAAGGTATTAATTTGATTCGATAAGAACATATAATTTTATTTTAATTTAAAAGGGAATGAAATGATGAAAACCCTATGTTTGGTATTAGAATGAAATTGGCATATTTAAACTTGAATTGGGGAAATTTCATTTTAAACTTCATTGAAATTATTTTCCCATTATTTAATGATTGATTGAGAACATGTGAGCCTAGGTAGATAGTGGGTTTTTTGAGATAAGATTTCTTGGACAATAATTCCCTAGTAAATGATTGGTGATGGAAACTCTAACTAAAACCTAGTTAGGAAGATTCAATCCCTTTATGGAAACTAATGAGTATCAATTAGCTTGAGTCGAAGGGCGATGTGTACACATTTCCATGATCATTAATATGAGAGTGTAAGTATCATATGTTCAAGAAACATCATACCCTGGATAAGATTACCATGTTTCTTAATGTTATTGCTTTTATATTTATCTCATTGATTGTAAAACTAATTTACTCATGCCTACTGATTGATATAATCAATTTTATCTAAAGTGTCTACTTAATCAACTATTTGAAATATTTCAATCATTGGAAATGAAAAGAATGATTTTATTTAAATATGAAATTATACTTCCATGAATGACTTATTGAAATTTAAATCATGATTTTATTTATTATTATGGAATATTATTATGGAAAAAATTGTGAGACCTTACTGTGATTCTCTTTTCAAACCCTACCTTTTCCCATATGAATTTTTAGATTTTTGTCATGCCTAGTTTCAGTAATAGGAATTTTCCCCTTGGAGGAGGATTATGTTCTTGATCCCTTAGGTCTTGGAGTGGAATTGTTTTTGGGACATTATGTTATCTTATCTACTTATCATACTTTGATGTTGTATTGTATCGGTTATTAACATACCTATTTTGTTTCTTGTACTATCTTCTTTAGGTTTTTTCATCATACTGACATATATATTTATATTTATATTTTTTGTGGTAATTAGTTCACTATTTTATCTTGTATGGTTCCATGTTCTTGTCACCAACCAATGGTTATTGGTAACACACTTAAGGATATGTGGGTTTTGGCATAGGTGTCACAGTACTACGATATACAGGTTAGTTCATGACAAATTGGTATCAAAGGGAGTGGTTGTGCCATTTTCCTTGGTGTCAGTGTGAGGATTGATATTTTTTGTGACATGGGATGTGTTTTTGAGTGAGTTAATAGACCACTCTCATCATAATTATCCTTATTTCGTAATGGGTGGTTTTGTAAAAAACTCTTGTGGATTATTTCTAGTATTTTCCCTTCTTGAGATTTGGATAAGTAGAAATCCAAATCTTTTTTTCATTTTTTGATGGGATCAATTTCCCTATTACTCTTGTTTGAGTATTGATCGGATTAGTTTTCTAATTCCTTATATATTGTTTTTTATGTTTTCTAGATTCATTTCTTTGAGAATATGTGTGAATAGGATTGAGAAGGACACATTTGATGAACCACCGGGAGTGAATCCCACTATGGACCCAAATCTTGTTGAGGTTATCGTGCATTCCATCCATGATCTATGATAGAAACCAACACTTGTTCGAATTCAAGCTCTAGTTGTGGAACCTTTGAGGGATAAATTTTGGATTCCTTCTCTGTATTTATTTCAAAAAAAATCCCCCAGAATTCTAAGGTTCTAATTATCCACAATAAGATTAGGATTGGATGAGTAGTATTTATATTTTTTGAGTTCCTAGAAACACTTGTTCTGATCATGGTTTAATATTCCACCATTAATATAAAGGGACCTAGATAGTGATGGTGGGAATAAAGGGTTATAGAAAATAAGAATATGGGTTTGGAGTTTAAGAGATTAAATGAACTCTTCACTGAACAATTCAATCCAGATTCTATGGTACTCACTATGGCTATGGATTTTTTTTCAAAATAGAGCAGGCTGACAAGATAGTGAACGAGTATACGAATCTCTTAATAGAACTTTTATATTTTTTAGATGATATTTTATTGAATTAGAAGATAAATCCTTAATGGTCTGAGATGGGACTTCAATATGATATTCATTCTCATGTTTTCATTATTAATCTCTATCTCTATGATGAGGTATAGGAAAGTTTGTTGACGGTAGAGATTGATTTAGCTGGTATGTCGGGTATGATGAGAGCCCATTTTTTATAATAGTTCCAATTCTATGAGTCCCTATTAAGTTAAGTAAAATCATGATGAGTCTTGTGGTGGTTTTCAAAAACAGTGTTGTTCTAGACCTCCAGAAGTTCTTGGAAGACACATGTTCAATTGTATCCAGTGGGGAAAACCTATGAATTCGAAAAGGATTTTCACTGAGGAACCCATGATATGTGGTTTCTGCTGATGCCTAGGTCACTTGAAAGATTTTGGTTAAATCTTCTCCACTCCATGCTATGGAATGGTCACATTATCCCAAAAATTATTGTGATTCAATCATATTATTAAAGATCTAATGGGTTTGAATCACAAGCATCCAAAATTAATATTTTTCATTAAGTGGAAGAGTCTCCAGAAGAAATAGATATGATTCCAGTGACTATGAGAGGTACCATCACTATATCATCATCTTTAGTGACTTATTTATTTTATACTAGTGTATCTCAGTCATTTATATCGAATAGTATTGTGAACTTGTTAAATCTACCTATGGATATTTTTTCTTACTAGATGGATGTTACTACACCCCTCAAAATAAAGAGAGATAAAAGTCTCTATTTCCCAAATTGTGGGTTCTCTTTATCATAGATTGAGTTTTCCTGGGATTTATTTTTCTCAAAACGTATCATATTTATGTCATTTCCTGGATTTATTGGCTCATTTGAAATAAAATCTTACTTGATTTGTGTCTTTGATGAGTCTCCTTTATTTTTCCTGATGGGGTGTGTTTGGTCTATCATGGATAATGTGACCTAATGTTGATAAGAGCCAGACCACCTTATCTAGAGGTGGGGAAATTAATATTGGTGTTTTCTTTTCATCAGAAGCAAGAATCATGGAGTGGTGATCTAACTCCAGCGATCATCATGTTTCTTGACGTGTTTCCTTCCAAATTTTCTCGTTTTCCACTAGTATAGAAGTGGATTTTTCTATTGCTGTAATGTTTGGTACTCATCCAAAATATATTCCATCTAACTAAATTTCACCAACTAAAATTAAAGTTTTGAATACTCAATTGGATGATCTTATAGAGAACGGATTTATGAACCCCTAGTGTTTCACCTTGGGAGGGGCATGTTCTTTCTGTTATGAAAAGTGATGGAACACTTCACCTATGTCTTGATTACTAAAAACTAAAATGACTTACGGTAAAGAAAAAATATTTTTCTCCAATTATTTATGATATTTTGGATTGGTTTAAAGGGTAGAAGTGTTTTTTGAATATTAATCTCTGATCTGGTAACCATAAGTTGAGAATAAATGAATCTGACATTCCAAGAATCACCTTTTAGAGTAGGAATGGCCATTACGATTATCTAGTCATGCCATTTGTTGTGACCAATACTAATTCAGTCTTTATGTATTTAATGAACAAGATCTTCCATGAGTATATTCATACTTTCATTGTTGTATTTTTGGATGACATCATGTTTTACTCTAAGTCATGGGATGACCATGCGCGTCATTAGAGAGGAGTTTTGGAACTTCTGAGAAATCACTAACATTATTACATGATAAAAATAGTGATTTCAAGATTATAGAAGTGAATTTCATGGCACACATGGTCTCAAAACATGGTATTTCAATTGATCCTGAGAAGGTGAAATCTATTAAAACATGGGAGAAAATATATAATGTTTTCATGATTTGTAGATATATGGGTTTAGATGAATATTATCACGAGTTTATAAATTATTTCAAGAAGTTGATTCTCCTACAATTTCTCTATCTAGGGAGGGGTAATGTTTATTTATAATGAGATATTTCATATTTAGTTTTTTTATTTGAAACATATTCGGACTTGTATGGTATTTTTGACTCTTTTGTAGGCAAATAAAGGCTATGTGGTCTTCTATGATGGATCACATTCAGGTTTGGGCTATGTTATTATCAAGGGTGGTCACATTGTTTCCTAAGACCCAAATCATCTTTTTTGTTATTATGAGAAAACCGCTTTGTGGCTGAGCAGAAACCAAAACATCACACACGGGATAGAGAACATTCACACGATATTTGAAATTCGAAATTAAAAATGCATCAGCAACACATAATCCAATGAAGCCTGGATCCACGAGGTACCACACCACCCGGAGATATGACTTCTGCATCATGATTCACATCAACCGTCGACGCCAACCCATCATCGCTATCATTTTCAACGTCCTTCATCACACCTGTACGCTGGAGAACACATATCATCAGAGCTGATTTGCGCCACTCCACAGCCACCACAGACATCTCATCACTGTTGGAGTCCATCGTCGTAGCCATAAACAGCAAAATCGAAACATCACTGAACAGAAAAATACGGGCAAGGAACCTCCAGAAATCATCATCAACGTCGCTTCTCCAAACGTCACCCCGACAGCCGAAGACCTATCGCTGCTATCTGCCATCATCACCCACCATCGTCGTAGACCTCAACACTACCCAAACCGCCAGCGCTGATGACCGGAGTAACAAAAACACACTAGAAACGAACTTCACCTCAATTAGAACACATACTTTCGCAGAAAAATGCAACAAACCTTCATCGTCGAACGTATCACCATGAGAACAGAATGAACGCCCGTCAAAATAAAAAAAAATCACCACAGATAAAACCCGACAAACAAAAGCATCTTGAATGCCGAAAACGATACCAAAATCACCAACGTCATAACCAGATCATCCAAGGGAAACCGACACCAGACTCACCAAAAACACCACTGACCACCAAGTCCCACATCCCAAAGTTTCTTAGATTACCATCACTCGAGGTCCGACTCAGAAAGGAGTATAAGAACATGAAACCAGAGCAAGAAGTTGAGCAGTCGAGGGTTCTGGGCGATGATGAAACCGAAACCAGAAGCCAAACAAGAACACACTATCACGAGAGCGCCTTGAGAAACCATCGACCGACGCACCAAAAATCCCAAAACCACCTTTGAACCCCCACTCCAGATCCGACCTGTAGAGGAACGAAGGAACTCGAAGCCATAGTATTTTCCAATGGCTAGGGGCTCTCATAGAAAACATACGTGCCGGTTCCCTGAAAAAAAACCCCCAAAAAGAGAAGCGCCAAAAACTGGGGTGCAAGATCCCTCCTCAAAGAGAGATAGAGGAGAGGGGAATGGATGGAAGAGGCATGAAGAAGTGATGGAGAGGAGGGGGAAGGCACCGGTGCATCCTACCCCCTCAGAATCGTAGCCGAGGAAAACCCATGGCGAGAGAGAGAGGAGCAGACGCCGCTCAGAGGCCTCCATCACATTGTTTCCTAATGAACTCAAAATCTGAGTCCAAATGATAATGATTATCCCACCCATAAACATGAACTTGTAATTATGATGCATGCACTTATGAATTTTCAACATTACCTTTTCAGCGAATGTTTTACCGTGTATTCCACCCACAAGATCTTGAGTTATTGATTCTCTCAAGAATATTTGAATATCCTCCAAAGGCAATGGTTGTAGTACCTACAGTGTGTTGATTTTAACATCCATTATAACTTAGGGAAAGGTAATTTCCTAGTTGATGTGTTGTGTAGGAAACATTTGACTCATGCCATGAAAGATTCATCAGAAAAGTAGAACTTGATGTATCTTTTTTCCTAGATTCATATTGGATTTTGGGAAATAGGGACCGAGGTTACGTTGGCTAGTGTTCAGCTGAACTTTACTATTCTTGAGATGATTCATTAGGAATAGAATCTTTATGTTTAATTCTGTAGCATTAGAGACTCACTTTATAGTTGGGAGATAGTTATTGAGTGGTTATTGTCTACTGAGGGTGTTTTATGTTTTCAGAAATAGTTTTTCGTAGTGTTACCAATGAGCCAATATGTGGTGGGGGATTACCATAATTTTATGTGCGCAGTGCACCTAGAAATAAAAGAAATTTTCTATATCATGAGGTGATGATTCAGTTGGTTGGGTGTGAGTTGATACATTTTTACTTCGGTTCACACTATTGTACTTTCCAACATGTCATATCTGGTCATTAGTGAAATTTAGGATTGATTTAGCCACTTGTACTATTGACTCTGGAGTGGTAATAGATCTCTATACTTTTTGTTTGGGTTTATACATACTCATAGAAGGAATAATTTTATATGGATTGTAATTGATAGGAAAACCAAATCGGCTCACTTTTTACCCATTCATGATACATCAAAAGTTGAGGAGTTGAGAAAAAACTATGTGAGAGAGATTGTTTATTTTCACAATGATCCATCTGTTATAGTCTCTAATAGAGATCCAAATTTTAATTATTTCTTTTAAAGTGGCATTTAGGAAGGACTAGGATATTAGGTTCGTTTGAGTAAGGTATTCCATCCATAGATGATTGTAGAGAGATACATGGAGTGCTATTCATATTCTCGAGGATATGCTTCGTAACTACCTATAAGATTTTGGTGGATCTTGGGATGGATATTTAACGCTAGTTTAGTTTTATTATAACAATAGTGACTGATATACATTTAGGATGGATCCTTTTGAGACATTGTATGGTAGGCCATGTAAATCTCTATTGTTTTGGTCTGAGATCAGTGAATGTTCATTGGTTGGATCAAGATTGTTTCAAAAGAAAATTGAAAATATTAAGCTAATTCATTATAGGAAGTGTATAAAACAGTGCTGGTATAAATCCTATGTTGATCATCATTATGGACTATTTGATTTCTTAGTAGGTGACCGTGTGTTCTGGAATGTTTAACCTTGTTTGGGAAATCGATGTCTTGGGGGACAAGGAAATCACGCACCTTGTTTTGTGGGAAATTTTTAGGTTATTAAGCATGTGGGAATAGTGGATTATCTTTTAGATCTTCTTCTATAGTTACCATCGATACATAACATTTTAAATGTATCACAGCTCTTAGAGTATCATTTAGATCTATCTCACATTCTGGTATGGAGTGATCTTGATGTTGAGCCAGGTTTATCCATGGTTGAGTATCCTGTCCAGATTGTTGATTCTGATAGAAAGTCACATTATGGCATGATAATACCTTTGGTTTTGTAAAGACCCATAAAATTCAAGGGAAATTTTTTCTTAATTTTCTTAAGAATTTTACAAGAGCGCGGTTTCTGACGGCACCTGATTCCGAGGCCCGTAGTGCCCGGAATCAATTTCCGAAGTTTGGCTCGGGTACGTTCAGTGAACGAACGAGCGGGAATTCCTAACTTTTGATCTGGTGCTCTGAATTGAAATCCGAGGGCACCGATAAACTCGCAGCGCCGATATTCGCTTAAAGAGACCTTTTCAGAAGTTGCGTTTGTTACGGGTTGAAAGTTAGTTTTTGGGAGATTTATAAAAAGTTGAATAAAAAAATGTGGATTCTTTTTATTTCACTTTTGTAGGTTAACTCCTCTCAAAAGGAGTTAGGGGTGGGACCCACACCCACTTAACCTCCCTTGAGAGGATTAAGTGTGGTGGGACCCACACGAACCTAAACCTCTCAACTTCCCCCTTAAACTCCCCTCTCTCCCTCTTAAATGTTTGTAAACTTAACATCTAATTAATTACACATGACATGTTAATTAATTAAGTGTTATGTTTTTGAATTTGATGTTTTGAATTCCTAGGCTTGGTAAATAAAATAAGGAGGGACCTTATTTTATTTTGTTAGCCAACTTGGGTGGATTTCATTTTGAGAGCTCCTCCTCCATCTTATTCATCTTGACGAAGAACGCTCAAGCTCCGACGAAGAACGCCGCTCCGCTCTTCTTCGTCTTCCGTGTCAACGAGAGGGAACACCGCTTCCTCCTCGGATTCCCTTCGTCGACATAAGAGGTTTCGCCAACGACGTATCACATCGGACACATCTCTTCGTCAACGGAATTGACGAACGACGACCGCGACGCCCGATCTCCGTGACGTCGACTTCCGCGGACGTTGGCAAATCCTCGGACTTATACCCAAGGTAGGGGTTGTTGATTATTGTTTAATTATTCTATTCATGATCATGAATTTAGCAAGTCTAACGTGTGGCTTTGAAATATTTTAAGTTGCGTTATTGCTTAACGTGAGGGGGGCCGGACCGCATGAACAAGGCCGAACCCCCTCCATCGTTCTTGTTGTATTGCTTGTGGGTGGATGAATCAAGGTGGCGTGGTGCCGTCGCACCACGCGGATATTCGCCCAATCCTTATTACGTGACGCCGTCGCGCCGCGCCATGAAAGAAACATCAAGAACGCGACGCCGTCGCGCCGCGTTGAAGAAATCAAGGTGCGGCGGAGGGGCGCGGTGCCGTCGCACCACGCCGGATGGCATTAAACCGGGGGAATTAATCCCCCGGCCAACAGACAAAAACCCCCCTCTTTATGAGGGGGGCGGTTCTTTGAAGGGAGGGGGGCAGCCGGCCCCCCGGTTCCGCACAAACAGGCCCCCCACGTGGGGGGGGGGGGGGCGTTTTAAAAAAAAAAGGGGCGCGGCTATAAGCCGCGCCGCCCCCTTATCCGCGGGGGATTGATTTCCCCCGCCGCCGCCTCCAAGAAAGCGGGGGCTTAGCCCCCCGCGTGCAGCCCCCGTGCGGCGTCTGGCCGCCGCGGCCCCCGCGCCGCCGCGCCGCCGGCCGGCCAGACCGGGTCGGGTTGACCCGGTTCGGGTCGACCCGGTTCGGGCCGACCCAGGGGGGGTCGGGCCGGGTCGGCCCGGACCCGGACCCCCCCGTTTCGAAGCAGTTTCGGTCTTTTGGCCATAACTTGAGCCACGGACCTCCGATCGACGAACCGTCTACGGCAACGCGATCCTTGGATCGAGACGGTCATTTCGGTATATCGCACTCAAGGTTTGGGATTACTTTGAGTTCGGCCGGGTTGGTTCGTTCACGAAACCAACCGGGCCTTCGGAGCGGAAACGCTCATATCTTGAGCTACGGACGTCCGATTGACGTGTCGTCAGCCGTGTTGTGTTCCTCTTAGTGAGACGGATCTTTTGGCATTCTCCGCCCAAGGTTTGGACGCAGGTGGAGTACGGTCGGGTTGGTTTTGCTTTAAAAACCAACCGGTCCCCGGGGACGAAAATGCCAATAACTCTCAGACCGGGCGTCCGATCGACGCGCCGTCTGTTGCGTTGAGTTCCTGTTGACGATACGGAACTTTTGGATACATCAACTCTGGACTTTGTGACAGTTGATGTATCAGCCTCTCGGCTCGTGGAGCGGACCCTCCTCTACGAGTTTGCTGTGTGCGGGAACCCTAGTGCTGGCTGCGACTGCTACTACTGCTACTACTGCTACTGTGACTGCGACGACGACAGTACAGAGATCCTGTGTGGATTCGACGACGACGACTACAGCACTCAGCGATCCTACGTGGGTCAGTGCTATAGGTCCTGTGTGGGCCCGATCCTGTGTGGGTCCGATCCTGTGTGGGTCCTTGCGCTCAGCGGTCCTGTGTGAACCAGCGCCTACAGGTCCTGTGTGGGCCCGATCCTGTGTGGGTCTTTGCGGGGGTTAGTTACCTTGATCCTTCGTGGGTCTGATGACTTAGATGGATCAGTGATCATATTTATCGTCCTTTGAAGAAGTATACCTGTGTGAGCTGAATCCTGTTGCTTTCCTGTGTGGATTGTGTTGTGCAATCCTGTGTGGATTACGTTTTGCTTTCCTGTGTGGAATACGTTTACTTTCCTGTGTGGACTGAGTTGTACTTGGGCTCGGAGGTTGGAGCGTATTTGAATTGATGACTTAGGTATATGTATGGGCATATACCTAAGCAGTGTCGGTTGTTACTTCGTGATTATACCTTTCTTCGTGGTTTATCCTTTGTGGATTTGAGAGGCCTTCAGGAGTCTCGGGGTCCCTACTGAGTAGCTTATACTCACCCCTGTACGGGCTTTGCCCGCACTACATTGTGTTGGTTGCAGACGACGGACAGCGTTGACCTTAGCTGAGGCTTGCAGAGCGGGACGGTACCCGGAGGTGGACCACTGGGCGGGACGTGCACGGAGCAGACGGCGGGACCTGTGGAGCAGAGGAGCTATCTGTACCCACCCTTCAGGTGAGATTTCCAGTGGACAGCTCGGTGTAGAGGCATTTACTTTTCAGTTGCTGTTTTCCCTTTCGAGTTGTACTTTACTTTCAGTTTTGGGTTTGTATTCTGGCCCATTTACTTTTCCGCACTTTCAGTTGTACTCTGCTTTTGTTTAGTGTTTACTTTCCGCTTGCTTACTCTGTGGTGTTTGTTTACTTTTCAAAGGCAATGCCTTCCCTTTTTATCGGGATTTACGCCTTGGTGCTAGTCGCCAACCCCTGGCCTATGGAAGGCGGGCAAGGGGTAGTCACGGCACGGACCCCGAGGGCGGGTCGTGACAAATTGGTATCAGAGGAGTTCGGTTCTACCGCAAACTCTGATCTTTTCTATGTAAAGCAATAATGTGTAGCATATTGAGTGTGGTTATCAGTCCAGGGAGTCCAGTGTTGGTGCGGCGGCCGACGTATCCGTACACCAGGACCCTGACTTCTGATTTCCGACTTAATGAACGAAAACATTGATTGCGTGTGTGTTTCAAAGTTTTCTTTGTGATTACTTATATCAGCTCACCAGGTATACTGTTCTGACCGTGGCGCACCTGTTTCCTTTTCAGGATGGCCCCACGACGGCAGCCAGCTACGGTTCCGAGAGTCGAGCGAGACGACAGCCCACCGAGCGACGAGGCCTCGGTGCAGGGACCTTTGTCAGCAGTGGCACCGGCGGTAGCTCTACCCGCCGAGCCCCCGATGCTTCCAGCAGCAGCCGCTGACGATGCACGTCGCCTCAGCGCACTGCATGAGTTTCAGCGCCAGCGACCGCCCAGGTTTCGCGGGGAGACGGATCCCCAGGCAGCAGAGGACTGGCTGGAGGCGGTAGTACGAGTGTTTAGGCTAGTGAGGACACCAGCAGACCTCATGGTGATCCTCTCTGCGAGCCTACTACACGCAGCAGCAGGACGATGGTGGAGCTTGATGCTCCAGGTGCACGATGAGGCATCTCTACTTTGGACTGACTTTGAGATCCTCTTCCGCTCGGAGTTCGTCCCAGCCACCCTTCGTGCGGTGCGTATCCAGGAGCTTCTACAGCTGCGGCAGGGCAGCATGACGGTCGCTCAGTACTCGGCGAGATTTACCGATCTCTCGTGTTACTCGACCGACATGGTACGGGACCCATTCTTCCGGGCCCGGACCTTCGAGCAGGGTTTGAGACACGAGATCAGGGCATCGCTGATTTCCCTCAGCATACCGACTCAGACAGGAGTACTGGAGCGGGCCCTTCTGATAGAGAGCTTCCTTGCTGAGTCTACACCAGCACAGAGACCCACCGCAGGGTGACACGTGGCAGAGTCATCTGCAGCAGGCAGTCGACGGATGACTCAGGGGTCCAGATAGACCAGACCTTCGGGCAGACGATCTCAGGGCACTGGCTCAGCAGTGCGGGGCACACAGCGCGGAGCCAGTCTTACGAGAGGCAGACAGTGCTACTCGTGCGGCGGGCAGGGCCACATGGCTCGTGACTGCCCGACCCGCCGTGCCGAGGAGCAGCAGACAGTTGATGGACTACCGAGGCAGAGGCAGAGGGTCGACCGTGGCGGTCCGCAGGGAGGAGGCGGACGAGGCAGAGGAGCTGGACGAGCAGCCGGTGGTGGCCGACGCTTTGAGGCTCTACCACCACCACCACCAGGAGGTCCACCCCGACCACAGGGAGCTGGCGGGCAGCGACAGGCTCAGCTCCAGGCAGCAGAGGCCTACGACCACGGCGCACCCGAGATGATTCGAGGTACTATCTGTGTCTACTCCACCCTTGCTGCAGTTCTTATAGACACAGGAGCGAGTCACTCTTTCATAGCCGCTGCCCTTGTTCGGAGCTCGGAGATTCCGACAGAGCCGTTGGCTCGATCCTTACGGCTGGAGACTCCTACGGGAGCAGACTCGACGATTACGCACTGGTGCCGGCAGTGTGAGCTTACTCTAGGAGGCGAGAGCTTCGGCTGGGATCTTCTTGTAGCAGCGTCGAGGCCTTACGACGTCATCTTGGGCATGGATTGGCTATCTACGGTCCATGCACAGATTGACTGTTTTAGGCGCAAGGTGCGATGTGTACGCACCGACGGGAGCAGGTTCACCTTCACCGGCGAGAAGGGAGCCTTTGCAGCACAGGATGGACTTCCGCGGAGGAGAGGACATCCCATCACTCATCAGTTGGCTAGCCTTATCCTTGGAGCAGTTGACGTGCAGAGTCTTGGTTTTCCTGCAGTGGTGGATCAGTTTGCGGACGTTTTTCCCGACGACGTTCCAGGGCTACCTCCTGGCAGAGAGGTAGACTTTTATATTGACTTGTACCCCGGGACAGCCCCGATATCCACTCCAGCATATCGGATGGCCCCCGCCGAGCTTCAAGAGCTACGGGTACAGTTGGAGGACTTACAGGGCAAGGAATTCATCCGACCCAGTGTTTCACCCTGGGCTTCCCCGATATTGTTCGCCAAGAAGGCGGACGGGAGCTTGCGACTTTGTGTTGACTATCGTCGCCTGAACCAGGTGACAGTGAGGAACAAGTATCCGCTACCGAGGATTGATGACCTCTTTGATCAGCTCAAGGGAGCACGGTGGTTCTCGAAGATAGACCTCAGGTCAGGCTATCATCAGCTCAGAGTCAGAGACGGGGATGTGCAGAAGACGGCCTTCAGATGTCGGTATGGCCACTATGAGTTCTTGGTTATGCCTTTCGGTGTAACCAATGCTCCAGCAGTGTTCATGGCTCTCATGAACAGGATCTTTCAGCCATACCTCGATCGGTTTGTCGTGGTCTTCATCGACGACATTCTGATTTACTCTACGACAGAGGAGGAGCACGCCTATCACTTGCGAGTTGTACTAGACACACTCCGAGAGCACCATCTTTATGGTAAGCTCTCAAAGTGCCAGTTCTGGATACGTGAGGTCCACTTCTTGGGACATGTTATCTCTGAGGCGGGAGTTGCAGTGGATCCCACGAAGATTGAGGCAGTGTTAGCTTGGGAGCCACCCAGGAGCGTGACTGAGGTTCGGAGTTTCTTGGGACTAGCTGGATACTATCGGAGATTCGTGCCAGACTTCTCTAGAGTTGCGGCATCACTCACAGCTTTGACGAAGAAGGGGAAACCCTTCGTATAGACAGACAGATGTCAGCAGAGCTTCCAGGAGCTGAGACAGAGATTGACCTGCGCACCTATCTTGAGGTTGCCTGAGGAGGGAGTAGGGTACGTAGTCTACTGTGATGCATCAGGGACCAGACTCGGATGTGTTCTGATGCAGGAGCGGGCAGTGATCACCTATGGATCACTTCAGTTGAGGCCGCATGAGCAGAACTACGCTACCCATGACCTGGAGTTAGCAGCAGTGGTCTTCGCTCTGAAGACATGGAGACACTACCTGATGGGCGAGTGCTTTACAGTCTTTTCCGGTCATCAGAGTCTCAGGTATATCTTCTCTCAGAAGGACCTGAACCTGAGACAGCGGTGATGGCTCGAGTTCCTCCAGGACTATGACTTTGAGATAGTCTATACTCCTGGGAAGGGGAACGTAGTAGCCGATGCCCTCAGCAGGAGGACGGGCATACATCTACTTGAGGAGGCGACGAAGCAGCTAGCCTCTTTGCAGATATCCTTCGTGGATAGAGATGGAGTAGCCTTTCTTCAGTCTCTCACAGTCACTCCTCCACTACTGCAGCGGGTCAGGGAGGCACAGCGTGAGGACGCTGACTGTGAGACACGGCGTGCACAGATATCCTCGGGACAGGCACCTGATGGTTTCTCCCTTGGAGCAGAGCACGACATCCTTTTCAGAGGACATACCATGGTACCAGTAGCTTTGCGAGAGGAAGTGCTGAGAGAGTTTCACACTTCTCCTTTGGCGGTACATCCTGGAGTGGCGAAGATGTACCAGGACCTCAGACGACAGCACTGGTGGCCGGGCATGAAGAAGGTTGTAGCAGAGTTCGTTTCTCGATGCCTCACCTGTCAGCAGGTGAAGGCAGAGCATCAGGTACCAGCAGGCTTGGTACAACCCTTGGAGGTTCCGGAGTGGAAGTGGGACGACATATCTATGGATTTCGTGACTGGACATCCACGCACTTACAGAGGTCACGACTCCATCTGGGTGATTGTTGACCGACTCACCAAATCGGCACACTTCTTACCCATCAGAGAGCAGGGCTCAGTAGAGAGCTTGGGACGTCTCTACGTTCAGGAGATTGTGCGGCTCCACGGTGTACTATCATCTATCGTCTCCGATCGAGATGCCCTCTTTACTTCTCGGCTTTGGAAGGGGTTACAGGAGGCGTTCGGGACGCAGCTACGTCTGAGCACAGCCTTTCACCCTCAGACGGATGGTCAGACGGAGAGGACCATTCAGACTCTCGAGGACATGCTCCGCGCATGTGTCCTCGACTTTGGTCGTAGCTGGGAGGACCACCTACCCTTGGTGGAGTTTGCGTACAACAACAGCTACCACTCCACCATCGGAATGGCACCATACGAGGCGTTGTACGGCCGACCTTGTAGATATCCTTTGTGCTGGACAGACCCCGGAGAGTCAGCACTGGTGGGACCGGAGATGGTCCAGGCCACGACAGAGAAGGTCCAGGTCATCCAGGAGCAGATGAGGACAGCTCAGAGCCGGCAGAAGTCATATGCTGACAGGAGGCGGAGGCCACTAGAGTTCGAGGATGGCGACCACGTCTTCTTGCGGGTCTCACCTCGACGTGGTATTCGGAGATTTGGCCGAGGCGGCAAGTTATCTCCGTGCTTCATTGGACCCTTTCAGATTCTCAGCAGGATTGGTGAGGTGGCTTATCGCCTGGCTCTACCACCTCAGTTGCACCGGGTGCACGACATCTTCCACGTATCTCAGCTGAGGAGATACGTGCACGACCCGTCACACATCATTGACCATGGGGAGCTTGACGTTGACGATGGGGAGACTTTCACGGAGGTTCCAGTAGAGATAGAGGATCGACAGGAGCGGGTCCTGCATGGGCGATCGATTCCTCTTGTGCGCATCAGATGGCAGCACGGGAATCTCCAGGAGAGCACTTGGGAGCGGGAGGCTCAGATGCGTGCTCAGTACCCTCATTTGTTTCCCTAGTTTTGATGTATCTTTACGGGGACGTAAAGCCCTGAGGTGGGAGTAATGTAAAGACCCGTAAAATTAAAGGAAAATTTTTTCTTAATTTTCTTAAGAATTTTACAAGAGCGCGGTTTCAGACGGCACCTGATTCCGAGGCCCGTAGTGCCCGGAATCAATTTCCGAAGTTTGGCTCGGGTACGTTCAGTGAACGAACGAGCGGGAATTCCTAACTTTTGATCCGGTGCTCGAAATTGAAATCCGAGGGCACCGATAAACTCGCAGCGCCGATATTCTCTTAAAGAGACCTTTTCGGAAGTTGCGTTTGTTGCGGGTTGAAAGTTAGTTTTTGGGAGATTTATAAAAAGTTGAATAAAAAAATGTGGATTCTTTTTATTTCACTTTTGTAGGTTAACTCCTCTCAAAAGGAGTTAGGGGTGGGACCCACACCCACTTAACATCCCTTGAGAGGATTAAGTGTGGTGGGACCCACACGAACCTAAACCTCTCAACTTCCCCCTTAAACTCCCCTCTCTCCCTCTTAAATGTTTGTAAACTTAACATCTAATTAATTACACATGACATGTTAATTAATTAAGTGTTATGTTTTTGAATTTGATGTTTTGAATTCCTAGGCATGGTAAATAAAATAAGGAGGGACCTTATTTTATTTTGTTAGCCAACTTGTGTGGATTTCATTTTGAGAGCTCCTCCTCCATCTTCTTCATCTTGACGAAGAACGCTCAAGCTCCGACGAAGAACGCCGCTCCGCTCTTCTTCGTCTTCCGTGTCAACGAGAGGGAACACTGCTTCCTCCTCGGATTCCCTTCGTCGACATAAGAGGTTTCGCCAACGACGTATCACATCGGACGCATCTCTTCGTCAACGGAATTGACGAACGACGACCGCGACGCCCGATCTCCGCGACCTCGACTTCCGCGGACGTTGGCAAATCCTCGAACTTATACCCAAGGTAGGGGTTGTTGATTATTGTTTAATTATTCTATTCTTGATCATGAATTTAGCAAGTCTAACGTGTGGCTTTGAAATATTTTAAGTTGCGTTATTGCTTAACGTGAGGGGGCCGGACCGCATGAACACGGCCGAACCCCCTCCATCGTTCTTGTTGTATTGCTTGCGGGTGGATGAATCAAGGTGGCGTGGTGTCGTCGCACCACGCAGATATTCGCCCAATCCTTATTACGCGACGCCGTCGCGCCGCGCCATGAAAGAAACATTAAGAACGCGACGCCGTCGCGCCGCGTTGAAGAAATCGAGGTGCGGAGGAGGGGCGCGGTGCCGTCGCACCACGCCGGATGGCATTAAACCGGGGGAATTAATCCCCCGGCCAACACACAAAACCCCCCCTCTTTATGAGGGGGGCGGTTCTTTGAAGGGAGGGGGGCAGCCGGCCCCCCGGTTCTGCACAAACAGGCCCCCCACGTGGGGGGGGGGGGGGGGGGGCGTTTTAAAAAAAAAAGGGGCGCGGCTATAAGCCGCGCCGCCCCCTTATCCGCGGGGGATTGATTTCCCCCGCCGCCGCCTCCAAGAAAGCGGGGGCTTAGCCCCCCGCGTGCAGCCCCCGTGCGGCGTCTGGCCGCCGCGGCCCCCGCGCCGCCGCGCCGGCAAGACCGGGTCGGGTTGACCCGGTTCGGGTCGACCCGGTTCGGGCCGACCCAGGGGGGGTCGGGCCGGGTCGGCCCGGACCCGGACCCCCCCCGTTTCGAAGCAGTTTCGGTCTTTTGGCCATAACATGAGCCACGGACCTCCGATCGACGAACCGTCTGCGGCAACACGATCCTTGGATCGAGACGGTCATTTTGGTATATCGCACTCAAGGTTTCGGATTACTTTGAGTTCGGCCGGGTTGGTTCGTTCACGAAACCAACCGGGCCTTCGGAGCGGAAACGCTCATATCTTGAGCTACGGACGTCCGATTGACGTGCCGTCAGCGGTGTTGTGTTCCTCTTAGTGAGACGGATCTTTTGGCATACTCCGACCGAGGTTTGGATGCAAGTGGAGTACGGTCGGGTTGGTTTTTCTTTAAAAACCAACCGGGCCCCGGGGACGAAAATGCCAATAACTCTCAGACAGGGCGTCCGATCGACGCGCCGTCTGTTGCGTTGAGTTCCTGTTGACGATACGGATCTTTTGGATACATCAACTCTGGACTTTGTGAAAGTTGATGTATCAGCCTCTCGGCTCGTGGAGCGGACCCTCCTGTACGAGTTTGCTGTGTGCGGGAACCCTAGTGCTGGCTGCGACTGCTACTACTGCTACTACTGCTACTGTGACTACGACGACGACAGTATAGAGATCCTGTGTGGATTCGATGAAGACGACTACAACACTCAGCGATCCTACGTGGGTCAGTGCTACAGGTCTTGTGTGGGCCCGATCCTGTGTGGGTCTGATCCTGTGTGGGTCTGATCCTGTGTGGGTCCTTGCGCTCAGCGGTCCTGTGTGAACCAGCGCCTACAGGTCCTGTGTGGGCCCGATCCTGTGTGGGTCTTTGCGGGGGTTAGTTACCTTGATCCTTCGTGGGTCTGACGACTTAGATGGATCAGTGATCATCTTTATCGTCCTTTGAAGAAGTATACCTGTGTGAGCTGAATCCTGTTGCTTTCCTGTGTGGATTGTGTTGTGCAATCCTGTGTGGATTACGTTTTGCTTTCCTGTGTGGAATACGTTTACTTTCCTGTGTGGACTGAGTTGTACTTGGGCTCGAAGGTTGGAGCGTATTTGAATTGATGACTTAGGTATATGTATGGGCATATACCTAAGCAGTGTCGGTTGTTACTTCGTGATTATACCTTTCTTCGTGGTTTATCCTTTGTGGATTTGAGAGACCTTCAGGAGTCTCGGGGTCCCTACTGAGTAGCTTATACTCACCCCTGCACGGGCTTTGCCCGCACTACGTTGTGTTGGTTGCAGACGACGGACAGCGTTGACCTTAGCTGAGGCTTGCAGAGCGGGACGGTACCCGGAGGTGGACCACTGGGCGGGACGTGCACGGAGCAGACGGCGGGACCTGTGGAGCAGAGGAGCTATCTGTACCCACCCTTCAGGTGGGATTTCCAGTGGACAACTCGGTGTAGCGGCATTTACTTTTCAGTTGCTGTTTTCCCTTTCGAGTTGTACTTTACTTTCAGTTTTGGGTTTGTATTCCGGCCCATTTACTTTTCCGCACTTTCAGTTGTACTCTGCTTTTGTTTAGTGTTTACTTTCCGCTTTCTTACTCTGTGGTGTTTGTTTACTTTTCAAAGGCAATGCCTTCCCTTTTTATCGGGATTTACGCCTTGGTGCTAGTCGCCAACCCCTGGCCTATGGAAGGCGGGCTTGGGGTAGTCACGGCACGGACCCCGAGGGCGGGTCGTGACAGGTTTGAGGGATATTGTAGCAGGATTCTCATATACATGAAACATGGGATATAAAGGTATTAATGAGAGATTATTGGCCTCAACATTTTGATATGGATAATTCTTGAAAGGATTTCTATAAAATTTTGTAATCTACATAGTTGGCCCACTATTTTCCCAAATTGTGCGTTGTCCTAGTGGAGATAGTGAAATCCCATGAAGTGGGGATTTTCATAGTTAGTAAGACTTTTTAAAAACCATTCACCCATATAGTATAAATAATGAACCCTGTGAGAGGGGTCCATCATTAGGGCGCACAGTTTGTCTCGTCATGTTGCCCTACCCAGCTTATCGTTAATGCCGTAATTTTTTTTCAAAATATTATAAAAAACAATGGAACCCTTTTTTACCTCCTACTTTACTCCAAATCCTCACATATAACCCTAGATCATTGAGGATCTTAAGTACCATTTTTGGATCCTCAAAACCATGTCGTTGTTAGATTGAAGTGTGGCAGATTCACTTTAATCCCTATCCAGTAAGTGCTTCTCTCCATGTTATTTATCTCATTCTCTCTATTTCATTCCTCCAAAAGCTTTTTTGATCATTTTATGTTTGATGGATCGAAACTATATTTATTTAGATCTTGAATATCGGTTTTATTTCTAGAACTTTGTCTCTTCATTCTTCGTTCAATTTTTTTTTTCCGGAGTTGAGATATGGGATCTTTATGAATGAAAAAGTTATGTGGTTTCATTTAAGAATGGACAATTGATAAAACCATTAATTGATTAATTGTTTGAAATTTATTTCTATTAAATTATGAAAACCTAGTTTGATCTAAATTTTAATTTATTTGGTATTAATTTTTTTGAAAAAATCTAAAATTCCAATCAAATTTGAAATTAGGGTGTAACATGTAAATGGTGGAATTTATTAAATTTTTTTTTCAATTGATTTTGGGAAAATAATGGAATAAATTGATTTGATATGAACCTATTCTTGGTTTTTAATTGAAGGGGGCATAAAATTATGAAACAAATATGATTGTTTTTTGAATGAGATAGGTATATTGAAACTTGAATTTGGGAAATTGAATATTAAACTGATTTGAAATGAATTCCACATTTTTGATGGATTTATTGAGAACATGTGATCCTAGGTAGTTAGTGGGTTATTTAGGACAATCACGCTATAATGGAAATTCCCTAGAAACACATTGATGATGGAAACTCTAAAAAAAACCTAGTTAGGTGGATCTTATCCCATGTAGGATATTGATGAGTCATATTTGGTCTTATCCTGAGGGACATTTGTACACATATCCATGAACACAGATATAAGAGTGTGAGGATCCTATGACTAGGAATTATCATACCATGGGGTAGATGACTATGTTTCTTATTTTTATTACTTTGATATATATTCCATTTAATGTAAAAATACTTTACTCATTCCTGGTGATTTATTTTAACTGATTTATATAAGGTATTTACTTAAGTGTTTTTTTTCAAATTTTCCATTACTCGACATGAAAATAATGTTTTGTTAAAAATATGAAATTTCACTTACATGTTGGTTTTAGTAAAATTGTAAGCATGATTTGGTTTATTATTATGAAATCATATTATAGAAAACATGGGGAGTCCCTAATGGTATTTTTAGCTCACACCAAACCTTTACCATCGGGAATTGGTAGATTTTCTCTTGTTATGTCCGATTGAAGGGAAAGTGCCTATTGAAGGAGTTGGATGTTCCAAATCCCATGGGGATTCGTGTGACATTTGTTTTGGGATGTCAGGATATCTTATATATTTATAGTACTTTGAGTATGTCTTGTTTGGGTTTTTATATACCTATTTGGTTGCTAGTAATGTCTCTATAATGTGTTTTCAACATAGTAACATGTTTATTTATCTTCCATTATTTTTGTGGAAATTTGTTCCGTATTTTATCATATATAATTCTAGGTTGTAGTTTGTAGTCCTTGGGGATTGGGAACACACATTGGTATATGTCAGTGTTGACTTGGGCATCAGGGTACCAAGGTATCCAGGTTGTTTTGTGATAGATATTTGTCCCAATAACTATGGGGATCAATAAAACATAATCTTGTCAAATTTTCCATAATCTATAGATTTGATTCGGACTATCCATCATCCTTGGGATGAAAAGTTGTTTTTAAATGTATCTCGGTGTCAAAATTCATTTAAAGACTCTTCCATTATTACGATGTGAACGGTGGTTCAAGATTATATATAATTGATTGAGGTTCCCCATAAAGACTTATTATTATATTGAATCAAAATTCAGAAAGGAAAAAAGGGGTATATCATATCATAGGGCTAAGATATGAGAAATCATAGTAAGATGATCAATGATAACCCATTTATCATCATTCTTCTATAGAGTATTTGTGATTTCTATGAAAAAAAAAATCATTTAATATTATCCCATTTCTATGTTGGTATAGAAATAAGTTTCATGACACTCATGGTATTTGGTCTTTCAAACTATACCTATTGGAACACTAAGCATCTGGTCACATAGTTTTCAATTTCTCACTTCATACCATCCCACCAAAAATTATCAGTTAAGTCCCTATAAATCATTATTCTAACGAGGTGTATAGAGAAATTTTACATATGTGTTTCACCTATCAGTTCCCTTTTTAGATCTTTTATGGATGGAAAACATAACCTCTTTCCAAACAGCTACAGTTCATCTCAATAAGTGAAGACTATAAATTTCCTATCATTTACTACCTTAATATCCCACTGTTAGTATATATCTGTATACTGAATCACTTGGTAATTTCATAACTTTAATAAAATATTTCATTAAAATACAATAAAAATAAAATTTATTTCTATATTTTTATAGTATTAGGATTGAAAAATAACTAAAAAATCATGTAAATATTAACACTATATAAACATTCGGTTAACCCATGATAAGTATTCTATATGCCCCATAAACTCATCAAGTAATATTCACTTCTAGATGCATATAATGTATTAATTTTCTTCATAACCTATGGAAATGGAAACATAACAAAGGGGTGATTTAGATACTCTAGTTTCTCCATATACGACATTAGAATATTCCTAGGAATATTTTCTGATTCAGGTGCAGAGATGGCACATGATTCTGAGTCCCAAGAAGCCGGGAATTAATTTTATAAAAATATTAAATATATATATTTTACGCGAACATAAGTTTCCTAAAAAATTGTAATATCTCATAAATGATGTCTTTGATCAGAAATCTAATCCCACAGTTGAATCTAGAGCTTGTTTTTTACCCTAGGCATGACCAAAATCAAGTCGGTGTGGGACATTCATATGGGTCAGCCGTTGGTGGGTGCATTGGATAAATTAATTAATTTAATCCATTTTTCAATAACCCTATCCCAGATAATTCACAGGATTTTTGGACTCCTTGCTCGTTGGTGTTGCGTTTAAGTGAATTAATTAATTATTTAATTAACTGATTAATTATTTTTGACCAAATAAATGTCTATATATATGTCAATAGATAGAATTTAGAGGGGATAATTCATAATTCTCTTATCGCTGGAGAATCACTCTTCCATCCTACCAATGGTGAAACAAGGCTAACGACAATGTATCCTTAGATCAATGCAAATCAAAGAACAAAGAACAAAGTGACTCCTCCTGAACATGTTGGAGAGTGTGTTATTCAACATCCATTGATCCAAACTGGGGTAGGACTCGTTATATGTACTTTTCCACCCTTATAATTAAATGATTGATCATGATCAATCCCCTCTATTTTATTTTCATAAATTTGATCCTTTTCTTGAGCCCATGTATTGAAATTAATTATCATTTCAATTTATTTCTTGTTTTACCATGTTTCTCACCCAGATTACCCTGCTATAAAATTTTTGATCAAAAAAGTTGGGACAATGATTTTTTTCACCTTTGTTATTTGTGTTTTACCCCACAGTTATTTTTGTTCTTCATCCATGGGCCTTGAGGTCATGATTCGACATTAGAAAGGCGGGTTCAAACCCAGTCAAACCCCCAGATTCATTATGGTGGAATGAATGAAATGAATATCGATGGTTTGGGGGTAGATTGATAAATGATAAAGATAGTTTTTGGTGAATGGATCATAACAGTACTACGAGAGAGATTTTTTTATTTGATGTGGTTTCAGATTGGATCGATAATCATGGTTTTCCCAGTTGGCATGAGGAGATAATGTAACGGTAACTCGAATGTGCGATGGTAGCTTCCTGGTGTGGAGAGTGTTCAATGCTAGATCCAGGCATGATTAATATGTTTTTGTTATTATTATTATATTTTATATTTTTTTGTATTATAATTATTATATTTTTAAATAATGATATTATTATTATTATTATTGAATAAAATAATAATAATAGAAGGAATAAAAATGGGGTGGGGCGTATAAGGGTTGCAGCATGCCTCTTTCCTTCATTCTTGTTAAATTAATAATATAATAATAATGTTAACGTTTAATAAAAATGAATAAAATATATAAATGGTGGGATGCCTTGAAAGACTCTTTGACTATTCAAGAAGTGAATAGCTTATGGGTAAAGGGTTTGAGAAGAAATGTTCCTTGGAAAAAGGTATTAAAAATGGAACAATATAATAATAATATTATTATTATAATTTTAGTTTTCAAACAATTAATCTATTGTAAGTTATCCATGGGTTATCATATTTTTGAAATGTCAATATCAATGTGAAACTAGAATTGGGACTTCCATTTTAAGAATGTTGTTAGATAACTTTTTTGGACTCATGCATCGAGTTAATGAAATGCCCAATAATAATAAAATTATTATTATTTTGGGATCTTGTGTCTAAAATATCCACCTCAACTAGTTTTACGATGAAAAAACATCTATGAAATTATGACCCCAAAATTAAGGTGGGCATTTTAAGAAAAAAATCAGGTGTTTACTTCTTACATGTGGCTCAGGCCCACGAGACATCATTTCATTGTGATGCTGTGAAATTTTACTTTTTAACTGGGTGTCCAATTGAGGCAATTGAATAGCTTTTCTTGATCCTTTTTTCATGATTATCACAATAGTGTAATGTGTTTGTCCATTCAGGGTGGTTTGAATAGGATTATTAGTGAAATTACATTTATTCCTTGGATCGATGAAAACACTCATGTGTTCATCTGGATTGTGTCCAAGACATGTTGTGTAGTACACTTACATATCTTATAGTGCTACATGGCCCAAAAGTTGTGTTCTACCAAAGACATGACTAGAAATTAGAGCAGAACCACACCTCATGTGGGTCCCAAACACATCTTGTACCTATTTTTGAGGAAAATAAAATGTTTCATATTTTATTCCTTTCAACTCATATTATGGCCCACAAGTAGCCTACCTTTAGTGTTTTTTCAAGTAGAATGTGATGGTGACCTTTGTAGTAGATTTTGAGATATGATGTGATATGTTTTCGAGTGTGACACATCTTTAGGTGGTGCTTGATGAAGGTAGTGTCCAAGAAGGATCATCATAGGGTTCTAGGAGAGATGGTACTTCGATGTCGTATCAGCAAGTGGGTCCTCTGTCCATGGGCAGGGTACTCTACTGTCATATTAGTGTTTGGGTCCTCTAAATTTCATCTCAACGTTGATACAGTACTCCTCTACCCCCATAGGGTGTCGATCCTCGATAAATAGAGAAGGCAATACCCTATTTAATTAGGGTACTGGTCCTCCATACTCATTCAATAGATAGATATGGAACTCCCCTATCACACCAGTGTGCGGGTCCTCTAACCATTAAGACGGTACTCCCATATCGCATATGGGCTTGGGTCCTCTATATATATTCAATGGATAGAGACGGCACTCCCGATTCACACTAGGGAATGGGTGCCCTATCCCTGAGACGTTACTCCCCTATCACACCTAGGCATGGGTCCTCCATACATATTGTATAGACACATAGTGGATTCTGCCAATCAGTATAGGGTGTGGGTCCTCTATAGGGAAATTATACCCCCTTGAATGTGTGTCACAATGATAAGATGTGGTTTGATGTACCTTTGGACTCACGGGGAAGAGGGATGCTTTCTCCACTAAGACGTGTCCTTGTGAAATGGCCTAAAACAATGCAGGAAAGTCTATTCCACCAAAATTGAATAATAACTTGGTGGGGTGATCGAGTCCCTTAGACTTGTCTGTTTAGGGAAAAAACATGAGGTGATGGGCATCGTTGATGGACCTTGGGACTGTTGGTCACTCTTCTTTTTGGGATGAGCTATAAGATAAAGATCCCCTACACTCTCATTTGGGTTTCTTTGACATAGTGTGTGTATATATATATATATATATCCTTCTTTGGTACCCACTCCTTGGGTTGGTTACTCTTCCTCTGGGAGGGGAGAAGATGCATATGGTATGTGTTAGGTCCAAAAGGGGCATAAATACCCAATGAGTTGGGGTGAATCAGGGAATGGATATTATATTAAAGCTTCTTCCTTCCCCATTGGATATTGACCACTTTATTAAAAGGTTAGCTTCTTATGTTCCTTAATACTAATGTTGATCATATACTTTCCAATTTTATCTGAAGATAAGGCATCGAAAATAATGTAATAAAGATTTCTTGAGGACATAGATGCTTCTTACTTGGTTCACCCTCACTGGGATACATCCATGGAGAATACAATAGTGATGTTCCAATTCTACCAAATCTATTAAGTATCACCTCCAAGAATGGTGGCTTGTTCTAGGTCTCATCTATAACCCGGATCACTACCATTACAAGATTTGGTATCAACTCACTACATTTTCAAGGGTCACTCCATATGTCTCTTTCTCTATCTCACTGCCAGTGGAAAAGATCGTCATCCGTCACTCCTTCACACAATACTTGTGGAAGGTATTCACCCATATTTTACAGAATTATATTTCCCACATATTATATATATGTTTAGGTCACTTCATTTTCATTAATTCACGCATCCAAAACTGTGGGAAGATTCTCTATTAAAGTCCCTTTTCACCTATAGATGAAATCCACTTTTTTGGGAACTATTAGTTTTTAGAAATTACATTCACAAACTGTTTTGGTCCCATAGAAAACTTTTTTGAGACCTCCATGGACTACCATGCTTCCTCCATGAAATGAGCTTCACTGTAATTCATGTGGGCATCATGGACCACCTCTTCCATGAACCTCCCCTTGTCAATAGTCTGTTTCTGCTTTTACATACCACATCTGCGTACCCTCTCTACTTCTAAGGACTTCCTTATTCTACGTACTACTTCTTCTTTCACATAAAAATTTATTTAGTGATCATTAAATCCCCACAAAAACTCTATTGTAGAAATTCCCATGAACTAATTCACTTTTCTTGTAATACTCCCTCACGGACCACTTCACTTCACAGAATCCTTCCTCGTGAACCACTTTCAAACATAACTGTATTCTTCTAGAGAAATGATGTTTTATTTTGAAAAATTATTTATGTAATGATGGGATTAGATATCATTATATATCAATATAGATTCAAAAATATCATTAATATGTTTTACCAAAACATTCAATGCTATATAGAATTCACCACAAACTACATCCCGCATGAACCATTTTTTCCATTGTAGTTTGTGTACTACCTTTACTCCTTTTTGGTGCCTGATCTCTTCTGCAAATGAATCCCTTCACGTATACAAAAAACACCACCTCACTTACATGAATAAAAATTGACCCCACCTATCTCAAGCCTTTCGTGAACTACTTGCCTCCCATGAACCACCTGCCTCCCCACAATCAATTTTCCCTACACAGTCTATGTATCGTGCTTTACGGTCCACATAGCACTACTATGTTGAATCCTTACCAATACCAATTTTTATATTTTCTCTGTGTCCCTCCTATTCAATCTGTGAACTATCCTTCAAGTTCCACAAACTATTCCTCGCGTTCATCTGGCTTTTTCAATAAACACAATCACACCTGAAATAACCAAGAGGATGCCATGAGTTATTTTTTTCCAATAATATGGAACATGTTATCCATATCTAGCTTCTCGTAGTTGGACGATTCTTATCTCCTTATTTAGGTAGATAAGGATCGATGGTTAAGAAATCTAGTAACCATGTTTGGCCCCATGTGCTTGGAAGAGTTTACTTCCACTCTCTTATTAGGTAGATATGTCATATTTCATAGTACTTTGTTCTATCAACTCTTTTCCTCTTCAGTTATATCTTTTACTACTCTCCATTCACCATTTTGGGGAATTATAATAGGTACGTATATAGTCACCCCTACATAGGCTTCTCCCAAAGATGTTTTTTATTTTCCATATGATGAACAAGTTGACCGTGACTTCAGAGGAGCTTTGGGATACTGGGTGATTGGACGGAATACGGTGATGGTAGCTTGGGATCTTGGAGTTGGGCTCTGTCAACTATTTTACTATTCTAGTTTTCTATTAGATTAAGGTATATTTCTAGTTTTGGTGTGTATTTTTTCCATTTTTATTTTTTAGTATACACTTCTGTACTCCAAACTCTCTAGAGATTCATACATTTTTTGTTTTAATTTATATAGTAGTGTTTCGTTCTTGACTTTATCCCTTTACACTTTTTCATTGAGTTGTATGTGTACATGTGTACTTGTACTTAATAAAAGTAATCCCCAAGTTATTTATTCCTTTGGTGCTTGTTTCCACCCCCTGGCCTATGGAGGCAGGCATGGGGTAGTTGTGGATCAGGCCCCATCTTGGGTAGGGTCGTGATAGATTATTATTATTAGATAAAGTTCATTCATTATGACATTGTTCGGATGTTTCTCCTTAAGAGGATTTATTCGGTTTAGGAAAATATTTTCAAAGTGTCTCTAGTGTGGAACTCTGGCCTGAGAGTCTAGTGATGGTACTAGAGGCTAATGTATTCATTAACCAGGAACTTTACTACCTTCTTGTTGACTCATCATCCTGAGACATTTATTATAGAAATTAATGGTACATGAATTATATAGGATTGAGTCTCTGATGGTCATTCGTGACTCAAATCCCCATTTTTATTGATATATATATATATATATATATTATCATATGATAATGGTACTCCTTGATAACTATCTTGATGCCTCTGCAATGATAGCCAGCCCAGATACCAGCCATCCAGGATTCCAGCTCTGGTTCATGATGATGACCCTTTGAGTGAGGAGGCCTTAGTTTAGGGTCCACACTATGATACCCTTCCAACATGTGGGATGGTAGAAGGTCCTACACCTGTCAACTGTGGATCATCCTAGCAGAGCTGGATGAGGACGTGTATAGGTGTAGTGAACTCCGAAAGTTCTAGAATCATAGATCTATAAGGTTCTACGGTGATAATACAATCAGGAAGTAAAGTATTAGCTAGAGTCAGTGGTTTGTATATTTTGGCTTGTTTGGTCCTCGAAAGATCAAGTCATGGAACTGGGAACCAACCATTTCCATGGAGTATTTGGATATTGGTGGAGTCTTGATACGCTGATTAATGGTGAATCGACACTCTCATGGGATGAATTATAGTAATTGTTTCTTGAGTAGGTCTACCCCTCTTTATTTTGCTCAGTCCAGGTCCCGGAGGATCTAGAGCTTTAGAATGGATGGAAGAAAGTATATGATTACATGGGGAGTTTCACAGACCAGACTAGATAATCACATGAGATAATTTGGGTTGGCTACTTATAGGAACCAACATTTGATAGGGGACTCTGCAGAGAGACTTGACTGAGAGAAAATGATGTTGGTGGATGTTCATGCACGATGATAACATTAATATAGTCTATACTCTAGGGAAGGGAAATGTTGTAGCAGATTCCCTTAGTAGTAAGTCTTAGGCTCACCTAGTGTAGGAATCTGTGGAGTATTTAACTTCCCTATGGCTGACCCTGGTAGAGAAGGAGGGTGTGGTTTTTCATCAATCGATGGTTTTGAAACCATCTCTCCTTAAGAGTGTGAGAGAGACTCAACTGGGATACATTGATTTTGAGGTCTTATGTGATCAGATATTTATAGGAAATACACCAGATGGATATTCTGAAAGAGGTAATCACATCATCTTTTTTCAAGGACTTATTTGTTGGACTTTGGACAGTGTTGGTAGGATCACCTTCCCTAGGGTAGAGTTCATGTACAACAATAACTACCACTCTAAAATTGGAATGACACCATATAAGGACACATATAGGAGTCCCTATGGGTCACCCTTGTGCTGGATAATTATTAGTAAGTCATATCTTGTAGTCCCATAGTTGCTGCAGGAAACAAAAGTGAAAATCTAGGTCATCCATGAGTGGATGGGGATAGCCCAGAACAGACATAAATCCTAAAAATATAGTTAACATAGTACCATGTATTTTGAATAGGAAGACCACATTTTATTGTGATTCTCCCAATGATAAGGAATGTGAAGGTTTGGTTGTGGGAAAAGAAATCCCTAGGGTTCATTGGGAAATTTTAGATTGTGCATAGGGTTAGAGAGGTTGCTTACTACCTCACCCTAACCCCACAACTAGAGAAGGTACATGATGCCATCCACATGTCACAAATGAGAAGATATGCCTGAACCTATGCATATCATCGACTGGTGTGAGCTGGAAATCAAGGATGGATCCACATTTTTTGATCACCTGGTGTTGATTGAGGACTGAGAGGAGTAGAGCATGATTGTATGAACCATCCCTTGGGTTCGTGTGTTGTGGAACCATGAAAACATGTAGGAGAGTTGTTGGGAGTGGGAGAGCCAAGTGTGGGCTTATTATCCAAAGATAATTCCTAGTTTTTCTTTTCGGGGAAAAAATCATGAAGGAGGGAATAATGTAGCGACTCTGGTTTTGTCGTATATGACTTGTTAATATTCATAGGAATATTTTTAGAGGAAAACACTTAGATGGTGCATGATTCTAAGGCCGGGTAATTTATAATTAATTTAATGAAAAGTTTACATATATTTTTATTATGAACACACTGTTTTTCTGAAAAAATGGCATATATCATAAATGGTGTCACATATTAGAAATCTGAGATAATTTTTGAATCCATGATGTGATGTTTACCTAAGACGCAACCTAAATCTGGTTGACGCAAGATGTTTGGATGGGTCATCCATTGTTGGGTGCATTCAATAAATTAAATAATTAAATTAAATTTTTAATAACCTAAACCTAGATAACTCATAGACGGAGACTGTGATGGAAAATTTGAGAGCAAATTTGAGTTCAGAATGTAGTGTCTAAGCAAAGGGAAAACTGAAATAGGTTGTTATAGGATGTTTGGACAACTCGCTTGTTGTAGGTGTGTTTAAGTGAGTTAATTAATTATTTAATTAAGTGATTAATTTTTTTCCCTAATAAAATTCTCTACTTATGTCATTAGGGATAATTCTATAGGGTTTTCTCATAATTCTCCCACCACTGGTGAAGCTGCCTTCCTTCCTACCCTTTTCCAATCAAGATGAATGATGACTAATCCTAGGATAAATGCAAATCGAAGAATAAAAAACACAATGACTCCTCTAAAACTCATTAGAGAGATCATTTTCCATAATGATCTTTATAAACATAGGTATGTATCATTATATGTGGTTTTCCACCATTATAATTAAAATATAAAGAATTATAAATTCTACCGCTTTTATGTTCATTAATTTGATCCTTTTAATGAGCTCTTTTATCTAATTAAATTATCGTATTAATTTATTTTTTTTAATTCCATGTTTCTCACCATGATTTCTCCTTAATTAAATCATTGGTCAAGAACATTGGTTCAATGATTATAACATTTGTTATTGGTGGTTTCCCCCTATATTCTTCACATTAAACATCATCGGACCATGGCCTCATGCTTCAAATTTGGCAGGGAAGGTTCTAATATGGTCAAACCCATGGAGTTTTTACAGAGTAATGAACGACAAGTAGATCGATGGTTTAGGTATTAATTCATAAATTGAAGGGATGTTGTTTTTTGAACTGATCGGGTCGTTACCATAGGTGTGAGTTTTCGATCAGAGGTGGTTCGATATCAAATAAGTGATCCCTGTTTTCCAAATTGGCATGTGGTGATAACATAACATTGACTCTAATGTGTGAGGGTAGCTGCCCAGTGTGGAGTGCGGTCAAAGCATGATATAGGCATGATTAACATGTTTTTTGTTATTATTGTTATCTTTAACAATAATATTGGTGTGTTTTCATTATTATTTTTTTAAATATTTATTTTATTTTCATTAATAATAATAATTATATAAGTAATGCACATGTGTTGGGGTGAATAAGGGTTGTATCAAGCCTCTTTCCTTTATTTGTGATAAATTCATATTTTTGTTATGTAGATGATGATTGTGGCTACATATTTCATTGTGTTGGGATTCCCACAACCAACAATCACATTATCACTTCCTATAAATGGACGTGCAACCCTCCCTTAAAGAAAAAAATCGGTCGACAAAGAGAAGTTATGTGATCATAAATAAAAATATTTGTCTTCTTTTTCTATTCAACTTTCTTCGATATTCTAATTTTTCTCATTTCATATTTTTTTTCTAAACATGTTATCAGAAAAAATGAACTAAAAAGGGAATGGTATGTTTTTGTTTTTATTCTCACCGCCTAGTTTTAAGGTCTTAATTTCTTATTCTTTTATCAAAATATTTCCACCATATTGGATGGTTTGTGTAGTTTATTTTTAGTTTGACCATAATGGTTGGTTTTCCTCCTATTAAAATGGTTTAATTTTTTTTTATTTTAATCCTCTTGATTGGATGGTATAATTAATAAATTATTACATGAACAAAATTATTAAATGATTAGTATGATATATTGATGTATTTATTTCAAAATACCCAAGGGAAAGATTTATGAACTGATTAGGGTGAGATATATATATAATATTAATGATAATATTAACCTGATTTTAATGTTTTCTATTTATCATCAGGTCAAATATCATGATGCTCAAATTCCCTACTCTGGAAATTACCTAAAGTAATTACATTTTATGAATGATGGATGTGGAAATGCATCTTTAATCGATGTATCTCAGAGAAACAATTAAATAAAATAATTTACAAACCATCCAAAATAAAGAATAAGTGATGATATTCCTCAGAAGACATAACAATGAGGGTTTGAAATGTGAATACTTCAATGAAACAGATACAAGCAAGATATAGAAGAGTTTTAAAGATAGGTATGATCATCAAAAAGATGTAGTACTTCTAGAAACTCATGATTAATGGAATGATTTACGCATCCAAGACATTAAAAGGGTTTGTGATTACAATTCTTCCATGTATATAATTGTATCACACCTCAAGTACTATGGTATTGGGATTGTAGATGTCGACATAAAAAAATATATATGACCTTTCATGCATACCATATCACCCTACAATAACAATATCACTTGAAAGGGTATTTTAAATATTTGGATCTCATTTAATAGTTACTTGTAGAGGATAAGAATAGTGAGTTTTTGATTAAAAAATATCAGTTTATTCCTACTAGTTCAATGGTAATATTTCTTGATGAAAATTCTATATTTCATGAAAATAATTACAGAAGAGGTCAGGGATGTGATTCTTATAGTGGATGGGGTATAGGTTGTAGACATAGTCAAGAACTTGGCCATAACCATGGGCCTGCTCAAAATGAATATGACAACCAAATAAACATTATCTCAAACAACCCCAATGAATCCTAAAACTTCATGTTATAAGTGTGGTTCTAAGGGACATTAGTCTTTAGTTTTCAAAACCCCCGATCATCTTATTAATCTCTATAAAGCATCTCTTGATGTAATGAATAATGTAACACACATTCCTGAGACATCATATAAATATAAAGAAAAGTATGTGAATTTTACAAAGACTCACAAGACATGATATGATGATTTTAATTACCTCTGAGTGGGTGATTTTACTTGTGAATTTGATGACATGATTGCTATAAATAATTTAAAAAAATTATTGTAGTTTTGATAAATGATATGACTTTTTGTAATGTCTATTTTATATTTTAGATGTTGAATTATATGAATTTCACAATGTGTTTATTATCATATTATTCTCTTCACATTGAAGCATTGAAATGGATTGCTTAAATGGGGTAGATATTTTCATACCAGATAGTTTGAAAACACACAGAATTCGTAATAATAAAAAATATTTTTCAAATTTTAAATAAACCAGACTAATTGTGAAAAATTTATCTTGTGATGTAGATGTAATAAAAGGGACTGGTCAAGAGAGTTTTTAATTACTTAATGGGACACGATTTTTTATAAAATATGATCTGTTTTCCCTAAATTCTAGAAGAAACATGTTGAGGTTCAATAATATATAATAGCCTGGGTATGATACTCAAGCTATATTTGATAGAAATGAAAATTACATGTGTATTTCCGTTAATAAATTCAACGAGAGTCATGTTATAAAAGAAATACCTAAATTATCATCAAGATTTCATTATAAATATCTACGTGAAATTGAAACACATATGTTAGTAAATAATGGAAAAATATTGTTAATTTTTCTCATGACTGATTGGGTCATCTTGGTTCAGGAATGTTGTGAAAAATAATTGAATGTTATCATGGACATTAAGTAATGGTCTTGCATGTCTCTCAATAAGAAAAATATTATCTAAGGCTTTCCCACTTGGAAAGATGCTATTGAGACCATCTCCAACTGAAATTGAGGTCTAAATTTCTGTATTTCTTGAACAAAATCAAGGGGATATATGTGGGCCAATTCATCAATATTCTATACTATTTTAATATTTTTTTTATTAAGTGATGCGTCTAGAATATGGTCACATGTATGTTTTCTCTCAACATTTAATGTTTTGTTTTGAAATTTTCATTCCCACATAATTAAATTAAGATCACAATTATGTGATTATTTCCTCAATAAAATAAGGAACAATAATGTTGGAGAGTTTACCTCTCATGTATTTAATGATTATAGTATAGAAATTGTAATCACTGTTGAGAATCCAATCTCTCATGTTCATACAAAAAATGGTTGAGTTGAATTGCTGATAAACCCCTGACACTTAGTTCTAAGAAAATAATAATGAGAAAAAAGTTATTGAGCTGTATATAGGGTCATCAAATATTGCATGAATTATGATTAATTAAAAGTATACCAAGTGCATATCAGAATGACTCACTACTCTAATTATATTTTTTTCAAGTGCTTGACATCCCCCACTAAAGAATATTTGGTTGTATAGTATACGTATCAATTTCTCCCCCACAACGTACAAAGATGGAACCTCAAAGGAGGATAGGAATGTATATAAGATATGTATTCTTATCCTTCATTAGATATCATGATCCACAAACTAGTGATGTATTAACAACACATTTTTTTTATTATCACTTAAATAAATAGGTATTCCCATCATTCTGAGGAGAAAAGAAACAAAGGGAAAATATTTATTTGAATGTGAAATCGTTATGTTTTCCTGATCCTCCCAACTGGTTGTGTGAGATATAAATGAGAATGATTTTACATTTTCATGAACTAAAAATTCAACTTCCTACTGCATTTAAAAATTTATATAGAATGAATAAATCACACTCACTGAATGTAAATTCACTAGATATAATTGATTTCCTAAAGATATACTTACAAAATGATTCTAGTGAAATCTCAAAAACATTCCTAAAGAGTAGATGAAAAATTCCCTCTAAGGATAGAAATACTTAAAAAAGAAAATGTATGAGTATAATTTAAAACCCCATTATAGAGGCATGTGTTCTAGAAGAAATATGTAATTTCAGGGTTTATATATAAACATATGATGAGAATCATAAATAGAATTCACCAGATATTGAAAACCGTGAAGGTTTGGAAAATAATTAAATCTCTCTAAATTATACCACTATAGGTGATATATGGAAATCGATTAATATGTAAAATATTGATGAAATCATTTCATATTCTATGTCACATGATATAGAAAATGAAGACCTGGAACTATGGTTTGTTATGAAATTTTAAAAATGAACCGATTGGAATAAATGGAAATACGCAATGCAAGTTGATCTAAATTCACTTAATAGGTGTAGAGTTTTTGGAAATAACAATCTCACACCATAAGTTGTGATGTCTATTTAACATAAATGGGATATTTTACATAAGAGTAATTAGAAAAATGATATTGTAATATTTAAAGATCATCTTTTCGCACAAGTTTATTCATAGAGACCGAAAATTGATTATGAAGTGACATATTCTCCAGTTATGGATGCCTTAACATTTTGATATCTAATCAGCCTTATAGTAGTCGAGAAGCACCATATGCATCTTATATATATTTTTACATTTATTTATATGGTTCACTAAATAGTAGTATATATATGATAATTCTAGAAGGATTCAAAATACTTAAAGTATTGAAATCCAAACCCAAAGGCCTATATTCAATTAAATTTTACAAATTACTATATAGATGAAAACAATATGGTTGTTTGTGGAATAATTATTTTAGTGACTCTTTGTTAAATAAAGGGTATGTCAATAACCCCATACGCCCCAAGGTTTTTATTAAGAATACAACATATGGATATGAAATCATTTTTGTTTATGTCGATGATTTAAATATCATCTTAACTCTAGATGAGATCAATGATGAAATGATGAACTTAAATGTTAAATTTGAAATGAAATACCTAGGAGAAAACACGTATTGTCTTGGATTAAAAATTGATCATATTCCAAGTGGTATATTTTTTAATCAGTAAAATTACACTGAAATTTTCCTAAAATGCATTAATATGAATAAAGTACATCCTTTAATTACTCTAATGGTAAATCATTATTTAAATACTATGAAAGATCAATTTCGTCCCTATGATGAAAATGACGAGTTGGTTGTTCCAAAAGTATTGTACCTCAGTTCTATAGGATCTCTAATGTATCTTCCTATCTATACTCATCTAGATATGTCTTTTTATGCTATTTTATTAGAAATATTTAGTTTATCTCCTACATGAAGACACTGGAATGGTATTAAACATATTTTTTTATCTTTGTGGCACTATTGATTTAGAATTATTCAATTCTAAAAAATTAGAAACGAATATGGATAGTTTTTCAAAAAAAGGTTATTTATTTGATCTGCATAATCTGTGATCAGAAACTGGTTATGTGTTGATTGTAGGAGGTAATATCATTTCATGGATATCACAAAAGAAGTAACTCATTATAACATATTCAAATCATGTAGATGTGATATCATTACGTGAAGCATATATATAATGTGTTTGGTTATGATCTATGACTCAAAACATATGAGTGGAAAGAGGATTTCCTATGGATAGTGTCCCAAAAATTGTATTTGAAGATAATACTACATACATCACACAATCTAAGGCATGATTCTCCAAGAATGACTAGGAAGAACACATACAACCAAAATTGTTCTCCTTCATAGAAGATTTAATGAATAATGGAGATATCAACATGCAGTATGTCTAATCTAGCAAAAACATGGTAAATTTATTTAAAAAGGTACTACCAACCATTATTTATTGACTGTTTTACATAAAATAAGAATGCGTAGATTTAAAAATTTGTTATGTAATGTATCTTTTAAGGGGAGTCTACACGACTGTACTCTTTTCATTATTCTGGTTTTTATCCCATTGGGTTTTTCTGGAAAACCCATTTTAATGAGGCAGTATCAAAAAGATGTACGACATTGGTACGTGTGTGTATCCCAAGGGATAGTGTTATGAATCCGATCATTGTGGTTGTATCTTTCAATGGGGGTTGTATTCCCACCCCAACCAATCCCCATAGAACTACCTATAGAATTTAGTTGAACCCTCCCCCAAAGAATAAAATTGTCAAACATAAAGGAAGTTTTGTGATCATCAAAAAAAATATGTCTTCCTTTTTAATTCATCTTCACGCGCTATTCTTATTTTTCTCATTTCATTTTTTTTTCTAAAAAAATATAACAATAATGATAATAATTAATACAAATGAGTAGAGGATATAAATGGTGGTCCACCCTAATTAACTACCCACCAATGCAGAGTGAATAGCTTATGGGTAAAGAGTTTGAGAAGACTCATAACTTAGAAAAAGGTATTAAAAAGGTGAAAATATAATAATAATAATTATTATTATTATATATTATTAATATTTTAGTTCTAAAACCATGAATCGGTCATAACATATCTATGTGGTATCAAATTGATGAACCACTAGTGACATCGTGACCCTCCAATTGAGATGTTCATTTAATGACCAATGTTGGATACTGTTGGTCAGAGTGGATACTCAGGGGGGTGAATTGAGTTCCAATTAAAATTTCTATTTAAAATTATTTCTATTAAAATACCCCTATTTAAAAACAAGTTAAACTGTAGTGAATTTATACAGATTGTAAGAGTTCAATTAGTTTCTCAAATATTGATTAGGTCCCAGTTAATTTAATTAGAAGATCAAATTAACTTTTGAAACTAACTTACTGGTTCACAATAAGTATAAACACTTGCTAATTTAACTATCAAAGTAACTTTAATACAAATTTTATTTCAAAGTAATTAGCAGTGGAATATAAAATATATAGTATACTTTAAACTTAATCTAAGATTCACAGCAGATATAAACAATAGGTTCAGTCTCAAGCCGAGACTTAGTCCTCTCAAACAATTTATATAAATTTGATCCACACCCTGGATCGGGGTAAACAACGGTGAAGATACCTTCTAGGTACAAAGACCTCTACCACAGTTATTTGTGGGAAAACAAAACAACAGCACACAGGCTTTCCATGTCTAACTTGACCTCTACCACTATTCACAGTGGGATACAAGAGAGTTATAGAAGGTTTGGGTAAGGATTTAGAACTCCTCCATCTTAGATCAGGAGAAAGTGTGTGTATAAAATATACAGAGCACACACACTGCTCGAAATGTAAATAAAAGAATCACTAAGAGAGTAAGTGTGAGTTTTAGAAATCTCTAGTGATTTGAAGTGCAGCTATGGACTCTTTTGATTAATCAGAAATATTTCTAAGTCCTTCTCTGGTTTTTTTCTGAAAAACAAAGGTTCATTTTCTTCAAGTTCAGTTTGATCAGCTTGAGTGCATGAAGATCTCGTTGTAGTTCTTCACTCCTTGACTAAGGTGCAGCTTGTGTTCTCCTCTAGAAAATGAAATGGCTTCGTGTATGTCCAGTGCTCTTCCAGTATGAATGTAGCCTTTATTTTCTATGTGAATGCATGACTTTCCAACGATACTCAGCCCTTGATTTTTCACACCCTTCATGTGCCTTCTTAGTTTTTTTTCTGCCCGGTCATTGTCCTTCCTTTTATCGCTTATAGGTTCGGAAAAAAGGAATGATTACCTTTTCATGGGTACTAGGTACGGTTCCCTGACATGACAACAAATATCATTAAATAACATTAATTGCATTAAAAACATCAAATATGACCATTTCTTAATAAATAAATAATATTGATAAAAGTAGAGTTTGACTAGTTGGTCATTAATCAGTAGCCTTATGTCAGTAGCGGTGGACTTTATGTAGTAGTGACCTTATATCGGTAGCTCTTTGATCTTTTATCGGTAGCTCCTTGTATCGGTAGTTGTTACTCTATGTATCAGTAGCTCTATATAATGGTGACTCCTTCTATCGGTAGCTCTTGGTCTATCGGTTGCTCGCTTGTATCGGTGACTGTCTGTATCGGTGAACTTTGTATCGGTAGGTTGTACATACAGGTAGCTCCGTTCTGTACCAGTGAAGTGTATATCGGTAGACTTATGTATATAGGTAGACTAGTTCTATCGGTAGCTCAGCTCCTATCGGTAGCTGTCTGTATCGGTGGACTTGATCTATCACTGACTTGTGCTTACCGGTGGACTTATTCATACCGGTAGCTCTGCATATCGGTGACAATTTCTATCAGTAGACTAATTACTGGTAGATCTGTGTTTGTAGCTATCAGCATATCAGTGACTTAACACTTATCTGTTTTATGCAAAACATATCCTATTAGGTTAGAATTACTTCAAAATTCATATAAACATAGATAAACATTGATTAACATATTTCAAAGATTGTTTTATTATAATTGTCAACTTGATAATATAATATCATAGATTGAAAGAATTAATATATAGATACACATTATTTGGGATTATCAAAGTATGTGAAGGCATAATTAGGATTATCAAAACAGGTGAGGTCAATAATCTCCCCCTTTTTGATAATCACAACCTATGATACTATAATCTCAAAATAATCAGTAATTGTATCAGAAGATATAGCATTAAATTCAATTGTGGAGAAAAAAACACACCAGAGGTAAAAAGGTAATATGTGAAATGTTAAATGTATCAGAGGTAGAATTAAATTCAATAGATAGTAGCTCTCATCTTCATTTCTGTTATCTCTCCCCTTCAGTTCTGTTAGCTCTCCCCCTTTGTGATTAGAAAAAAGTGTGAAACAACAAAGAGAGAAGGAGAAAAATGGGAAAGAAAAGAAAGACATTTGTATTTAATATTTCCAAAAGGTACAAGGAAATAAAAACAAATACAGGGTATTCCTATAAAATATCTTATAAACCTATTCAATCCATGTCCTCAATGTGAGATTTTACCTTGGGATCAGAAGAGGATTCAGGCTGTGTGGATGCAGGTGTAGGCTTAGGAACACCATAAATGATCATAGGAGGTTGAGCTACTAAAACTGTTCCTGGCCTATACTGAGTAGTTCTCTGAGTGATCATAGGAGTAAGGATGCGAATGGCTTGGGCTGGAGTAATCTGAACAGGAGAAGTAGTAGAGGCAGAGGCAGGTAAAGCTGTAGGTACAATCACCGGCCTAGCATTGACATGCAAGAAAGGAAACAGAAGATTTCTGAAATCCATAATGATTCTTCCTCCTCTCTCTATAGAAGATATGAAATCATCCATGTTCTCCATGAATTTGTCCGAGGCTGGAGTTAACTCTCTAAGTTTGCAGACTTGTTCTTTGAAGGCTTGATTGACATGAGGTAACTTCGGGTTTTCTAACAGAAGTTTGAAATGGTTGTTGAGTTGATTCTTGGTGTAAATCCTTTGGAAATAGTAATCTACCTTGTCTTTCACTTCATTCTGAGAGGCATAAGCTTCTCTCATATAGTCCTGAACAATCATTATTATCTCTCTAGTTGTATCTTTAGTAGAAGTTACCACTTTGGTCAGATCAGATGAGTCCACATAGCCACTTGTTGATGTTGAACCAAACTCCTCCTTCATCAAACCTCTAATATGATTCAGGTCTATTGAAGGTTTGGAGGCAAGAGAACCAATAGAGAAGGTTATTTTTTCCTTGAATTTTTTGGTCAACCCACTAATAAGATTTTTCACTTGGGAATCCTAGGTGCTGACATGATATTTCAGGAAGGTTTTAAATCCCTCAAAGACTGATACCATCTGGCCTAGAACACTTTTGACATAAGCTAAATCTTTGTCTGTTTGGGATCTAGAACTCATATAAGATTCTAAAGAGATAACAGATTTCTTTAGAACTTGAACATCCTCTGCCAGTCTAGATACCTGAGTCTGGAAAGCTATAACTTCAACCACTATTTCTTCCACAAATGTTGACTCATTACAACTGAGAGAGATTTAAAAAGACTTTTCCAAATTTCTCATCTCTTCAACAAAGTAGTTCTTCAATTCGGCAACAGAAGCACTAAAAGACTCTTTCACCTCATCCTTTAAGGATGATAAGTCATCCCTGGTGATCATATCAGCAGGTGCAACCACAACAGGTGCTATTTCAGGTACTATACTGGCCACAGAGTCATTCATAATAGATTGAATAGATGACACTAGTGAGGCTTCCATTTTACTTATTTCTTCCACAAAAATGATTTTCATATCAGACTTTAGCTTATCCAGATCATGCATTCTGACCACATCTTCAGCTAACAACTCAGTCTGAATATAATAATTTATTTCTGGTATATTGAGGGATGCCTCATTATTAGAATCGTGATAATCCAATCCACAAACCGAAAAACCTGGGTCTTCTTCCCAATCCTTAATTTCAATAGCCATTGAAACACTGCCAAACCTGGTTGGATGCTCCCCCTCAATGGGTTCATTCTCTTGTACAGCAATAGCATTCTCAGCAGGTCTTTCTTCCTTATAAGAATCCTCTATAATAAATTCCATCTCTAAAATAGCAAGAGGCTCCTCTAGATTAGGCACAGGTCCTTCCATCTCACCCACTACATACTTAATAGGAAAAACTGAGCTTCCAATCAATGGACTCAGAATTAAGCTGACGGAATCAGAGGCTTCATATTCATTATCAATTCCTTCTTCATTCTCAGGGGATGGCTGGTCTTCCTCAACAATAGGTGTTTCTTCTTCTAATAATTTTTCCTTTTCTGAATATATAATTTCAGCAACAGGACTTGGGGGCATGTCCGTATCCCTTCCATCAGCCATAGAAGTCTCCTCTTCATCATTCTCATCACTGTACTCAGGTTCTTCTTCATCAGGTCTTAGACCTGGATCCCTCACATCCTTATGTCTTGAAGGATGATCCACAGGATTGAACTTATCATATACCTTATTATCATCATTAACCCACTCTCCTCTCCATGGATTCTAGTTTATCTTCCTATATTTGCAAACTGTGTTTGTGATACAAAAATTATTCCTTACTACCACTGTCTTATCTTGAGACTCGGCTACCCCTTTCACCTTAATCATTAATGAGATCAACTTGGAAAAGAATAACGCATTGGTCTTTGATTTTGGCCTAGTCATTTCCTCCAATTTAATCATGAGCAGCCTGCACAGATTCACTTTCACACCATTTCTCAAAAGATTCAACAGATAGATATCTTGATATCTTAAATTTTCAAATTCCCCCCTCCTTAGAATTAAGAAATCATGAACAAACTTGAACAACAATCTGTTCTCTCCTTCCATTTCATTAGCCACCACCTATCTTTGATTTCCACTACCGGTGAGCTCCTCTAAGGTAGTCTCATAATAAAATATGTCTCTTGTAGGTGGTAATGATTTCGAGAAATATCCAGAAACACCTTCATGTGGAACCTTCAAGCATTCAGCCCACTCAACAGAAGAAAAGGATATATCCTTTCAATTCACAAGTGAAATCATTTAGTACTCATCTTCTGATTTCTAAAAGCTTATAAACTCATAGAACTGTTTCACCATCTTCAGATAGTAGGGTCCATTGTTGTTCAAAAATCAATCTACGCACTTCTGATTTTACAACACCTCTAGAACTAACGATTTACTGGACAACAACCATTCCACACATAGCTCTTTTTCGATCATAATAACTCTATTTTCTAAATGAGGGTTCACTGGTCGCCACCCTGACCTTGTTCTACCAATACTACCACTTTATTTTGGCTCTGTCTTCTGCTTCTTCACATTCAACTCATCAATTTCATCTCTAATAGCAGGGAGTTTGGTTTTTTCCATCTTTGGTTCGAGGAACTTAGGCTTTTCCAGAAATTTGGGATCTAAGGCTTGAGAGTAAATTGTTTTAGGTTCGGTGGATTGAGAAGTAACTGGGACTTTGTTTTATCATTTATGAATCATAAAATAAATAATAAAATAAATAAAGTATAAACAATACAGATTCTGGCGGCAGACAGAAGTTTAAAACAGTACATACAATAGTAGGTTATATCAGTGAGAATTACTAATTGGTGAGGTTTCACATTGGTGAGGTACATCGGTGAGGTATCTGTCGGTCAAGGTTAATCATTCCTAACTCAGTTCTAATGTAACTTAACCTATCCGAACATAAAGGTTTGGTGAAAATGTCAGCTAATTGATATTCAGTACCTATAAATTCAATAGTAATATCACATTTTTGGTAGTGATCTCTCAAGAAATGGTGCCTTACATCAATGTGTTTGGTCCTAGAGAGAGATACAGGGTTCTTTGAAATGTTAATTACACTAGTGTTATCACATTTAATTGAAACATGCTTAAAATCATATCTATAGTCTAAAAGAGAGTGTTTCATCCACAGAATTTGTGCACAGCAACTACCAGCAGCTATATACTCTTCTTCGGCAGTGGAAAAAGCTATAGAATTTTTCTTTTTACTACACCAAGATACTAAGGACTTACCAAGAAAATGACATGTTCCAGATGTTCTTTTTCTATCCAACTTGCAACCAGCAAAGTCAGCATCTGAATAACTCATTAATTCAAAAGATTGTCCTTTAGGATAAAACAAACCTAAATTTATAGTGTGTTTAAGATACTTAAAAATTCTTTTAACTGTAAGTAAATGTGATTCTTTTGGATTATCTTGAAATATTGCACACATACACACACTAAACATAATATCTGGTTGACTAGTAGTATGGTAAAGTAAGCTTCCAATAATACCTCTGTAATTGGTTTGATCCACTGGTTTCCTAGTTTCATCTACATCCAATTTACATACAGTACTCATAAGAGTATCATTTTCCTTAATACTATCCAAACCAAAACGTTTTAAAAGATCCTTTTTGTATTTACTTTGATTTAAAATAATACCATTTTCATTTTGAATAACTTGAAATACAAGAAAATATTTGAGTTGTCCCATTAAACTCATTTCAAATTCATTTTGCATACTATTTGAAAAATCAGTACAAAAATAATGTTTAGAAGATCCAAAAATAATTTCATAAACATAGATTTGTACTATCAAAACATCTTTAGAAATTATTTTAATAAAAATAGTTGGATCAGCATTCCCATTAGTAAAACCTTTATAAATAAGAAAATTTCTAATTCATTAATACCAGGATCTTGGAGCTTGTTTCAAACCATATAAAGCTTTGGATAGCTTGAAAACTCTATTTGGAAAATGAGGATTAGTAAATCTAGGTGGTTTTTCAACAAAAAAAACTTCAATTATAAAACCATTTAGAAAAGAACTTTTAACATACATTTGATATAACTTGAAATTCAGATGAGCAGCATAGGCAAGTAAGATCCTAATGGATTCTAATCTAGCTACAGGTGTAAAGGTTTCATCATAGTCTATACTATCCTCTTGGCTATACCCATGTGCAACTAGCCTTGCTTTGTTTCTAACTATATTTCTAGACTCATCAACTTTGTTTCTAAAAACCCATTTACTGCCTATGGTCAAGGTGTCCTTAAGTATTTCTACTAATTCCTAGACTTTATTTCTTTCAAATTGATTTAACTCTTCTTGCATAGACATTACCCAAAATTCATCATTGATTGCATCATTGACATTTTTAGGTTCTATGAAAGAAAGTCTTGATGTTCAACCTAGTTTCATAGAGAAGCTCTAGTCTGTGTCCCTCTATCAAGATTACCAACAATAGAATCCAAATGATTATTCTTTATAATCCTAGTTGATCGAGTAAATGTAGGACTAGAAATTCTACGCTCTTCTCTAAGTTCGGGTTCTATAGAAGAAGATTCAAGAATATGTCTAGGACTGGATTTTTTTACAGCAGGTTATTTAGTTTTATCATTAAGGTCCAGAACAGTCAAATCTTCTTCAAGATTTTCAAGAGAAGACATAGGTTCATGTGGATCAGTTTCATAAAACTTTATGTGAACAGATTCTTCCACACATTTAGTTATTTTGTTAAAGAATCTATAGGCTTTTCTAGTTAAATAATAACCAAGACAAATTCCTTCATCACTTTTAGAGGCAAACTTTCAATATTATCCTTTGTATTGAGAATAAAAACTTTGAATCCAAAAACTCTAATGTAATTAACCTTAGGTTTCCTATTGTTCCACAATTCATAAGGGTTCTTCTTAAGAACCAGTCTAATTAAGACTCTATTAATAATATAGCAAGCAGTATTTACACCTTTATCCCAAAAGTAAACTGGCAGGTCATACTCATTAAGTATGGTTCTTGTAATCTCTTGAAGGGTTCTATTTCTTATTTATACTACACCATTCTGTTGAGGTGTCCAAGGGGTAGAGAAATTGTGACTATAGCCATTGTGTGAGCAATAAGATTAAAACTCATGATTTTTGAACTCATGACCATGGTCACTTCTCAAAGTTTTAATATTAAGTCCACTAAGGTTTTCTACAAACTTGGAATACTTAATAATGTAAGAACAATCTTCACTTTTGTGAGCTAAAAAGTATACCCAAGTGTATCTAGAGAAGTCATATACTAAGACATAGACATAGTGCTTCCCATTTAAACTAGAAACTCTAGAAGTTACAAACAAGTCTATGTGAACCAACTTGAGAGGTTTAGAAGTTGAAACTTCTTTCTTTTATTTAAAAGAAACATTATGTTTATTTCCCTTTTGACAGGGATTATAAACTTTGTCTGATGGGAATTAAAGCTTAGGTAGGTCTCTAACTAAGTTCTTCCTATTCAGTTTTCTAAATGAATGAATGTTGCAGTGTCCTAATCTTCTGTCCCATAGCCAAGATTCTTTATCAAAAGCATTTAAACAAGTAACATTTTTCTTGGCTAAATAATTCAAATCAACAGCATAAACATTTTCATTTCTATAAGCAGAAAATACTAAAACATTTTTATAGTTAAAAACATTACAAGAATCATTTTTAAATTTAACATTAAAACCATCATCACATAACTGATAAATAATTAACAGATTATAGTTAAGTCCATAAACAAATAAAACGTTTGAAATTAAAACTGAATTAGTGTTACCAATCTAGCCTAGGCCGATGATCTTTCCTTTAGAGTTATCACCAAAGGTGACATGGCCTCCATTAACTTTGATTAAACTCTTGAAGAATGAGTAATCTCCAGTCATATACCTTGAACATCCACTGTCCAATTACCATACCTTTTTCTGAGAACTCTTCAAAAAAGTCTCTTAGAAAACAGGTTTAACCAGAAAATGATTTTGGTAGCCAGATTTTCTTAGGTCCAAACAGGTTAGCAATCAAAGATTTAGGTACCCAGATTTGTCTTATGGGTCTTAGATAATTTACAGAATAAATATATTTTGAAAGATGAACATTATTTGGTCTATAACCATATGAATAACTAGTTGAAGCATAAAAATTTCCAGAAGTAGAACTAGCAACATTCTGTCCAGATTTAGAAATAAATCTAGTTTTAGTAAACCGTCTCTCTCTAGGATGATAGCCTATTCCATTGGTATATTTTGGTGCCATATTTTTTCCTAACATTTTTGTAAGTGTATCTTTTCCATTTGGGATTTTTTCTATGTCCTTCCTTAATTGCTCATTAGAAAACTTCAGTTCAGTATTTTCCTTAAGTAATTGAGCATTCTTTTCCTTTTCTATATAAAGGGAATATTTAACAGAGCTGGTCAAAGCATTTTGTTTCTTCAAGGGTTTATACTTGTCCTTTAATTCATTACATGTCTCTTCTAGCAAATTACAATATTCAAATAACTCTTCACTATACATATTTTTAGATTCAGAATCAGAATCAACTCCAGAATAATATGAATTTAAAGCAGGAGTGTCAAGTGTTACCTCAGAGGTGTTTTTCATAAAACACATGTTAGACTTGTGAGATTCATCATCCTTAGTAGAATCAGAATCACTTGAAGTGTCTTCTGAAGCACTCCAAGTTTCTTTCATTGCCTACTTGTATTTAGTGTCCTTGTATTCGTATTTCTTCCTGAATTTCAACTTTGGACAGTTTGATTTCAAATGTACTTTCCTTTTTCATTCATAGCAGATAATATAATCACTTTTATTAGACTTTTTCCAGTCCTTCTTATAATGACCTTTGTTATCTTGTTTTCCTTTGTAGTTTGATTTTCTGAATAATTTCTTCTTCCGGTAGAACTTCTTAAATCTTATGGCTATTTGAGCCATCTCAGCATCACTGTCAGAGTCTTAACTTTCACATGGTGAGCTTTCAGCAGGTATGTGAACATTCCTTTGTCCTTGCTTCTTGAGGATTTAGACATAAAATCCACTGAATTTATTTTTGGTTCATCATCTTCTTCCTTATTTAAATTAAGCTCTTCCTAATACATCATAAGCTCGCCTATTAATTCTTTAACAGGAAGGGTGCTGATGTTGCATGATTCTCTAATGGAAACAGATGTGCCTCTCCATCTTTCTGGCTAACATCTTAATATTCTCATGATCTATTATTTTGCTGGAACAGCTTTACCAAGAGGGCTCATGGTGTTGACAATCTCATTGAACCTGAGATACATATCAGAAATGGGTTCATCAGGCTTCATTTTAAAATTATCATATTTAATAGTGTAGGTATTCAGCCTCATTTCTTTAACATTGGTTGTTCCCTCATGGGAAATAGCAAAAGTGTCACAAATTTCATAAGCAGTTTTTCAAGAAGATATGCAATTGAGTTCTTCATCTCCTAAAGCACAGTACAAGGAATTCATTTCTTTACAGTTATTATTGTAAGTAGTCTTAGTAGGATCACCCCAAGTAGTTCTTTAAGATTCTAGAATCATATATTGAGTCTCTATAGCAGTCGAGATATCAAATCCCATACTCTCTAAATGAATTTTCATTTTAAGCTTCCACTGGGCATAGTTTGTACCATTAAAGAAAGGTGGCATGTTGGTAGCAGCACCTTCTAGTCTATTGTCCATAGATAGAGTTTAGAAAATATATTTAAAGATATAAAATTTAGAACTAACATAAATTTAAGATCTTTAAGATACAACTAAAATAATAGTTGAAAAACAGAGTGTTTCAAAAAACTTTAATAATAAACAACCCTCTGATACCAAATGTTGGTCGGAGTGGATACTCAAGGGGGTGGATTGAGTTCCAACTAAAATTTCTTTTTAAAATTATGTCTATTAAAATCCCCTATTTAAAAACAAGTTAAACTGTAGTGAATTTATACAGATTGTAAGAGTTCAATTAGTTTATCAAAGATTGATTAGGTCTAAGATAATTTAATCAGAAGGTCAAATTAACTTTTGAAACTAAGTTATTGGTTCACAATAAGTATAAAAACTTGCTAATTTAACTATCAAAGTAACTTTAAAAAAAAATTTAGTTCAATCTAAATAGCAGCGGAATATAAAATATATAGTATACATTAAACTTAATCTAAGATGCACAGCTGATATAACCAAGAGGTTCAGTCTCAAGAAGAGACTTAGTCCTCTCAAACAATTTATATAAATTTGAACCACACCTGGAATGGGGGTAAACAATATTGAAGAGACTTTCCAGGTACAAAGACCACTACAACAGTTATTCATGGGAAAAAAACAACAGCACACTGGTTTTCTAGGTCTTACTTAACCTCTACCACTATCCACAGTGGGATACAAGAGAGTTATAAAAAGTTTGGGTAAGGATTTAGAACTCCTCCAGCTTAGGTCAGGAGACAGTGTGTGTATAAAATATACAGAGCACACACACTGCTCGAAATGTAAATAACAGAATCACTAAGAGAGTAAGTATGAGTTTTAGAAAGCTCTAGTGATTTGAAGTGCATCTCTGGACTCTTTGGATTAATAATAAATTCTTCTTAGTCCACTGGTTTCTATATGAAAAAAGAGGGTCGTTTTCTTCAAGTTCAGTTTGATTAGCTTGAGTGCATGAAGAGCTCATTGTAGTTCTTCACCCCTTGACTAATGTGCAGTTTTTGTTCTCCTCTAGAAAATGAAATGGATTCATGTATGTTAAGTGCTCTTCCAGTATGAATGTAGCCTTTCTTTTCTGTGTGAATGCACCACTTTCCAAAGATACTCAGCCCTTGCTTTTTCACACCCTTCACGTGCCTTCTTAGTTTTTTTTCTACCCAGTATTTTTCCTTCTTTTTATAGCTTACAGCTTCGGTAAAAGGAATGATTACCTTTTCATGGGTACTAGGTATGGTTCCCTAACATGAAGAAAACTATCATTAAATAACATTAATTGCATTAAAAACATCAAATATGATTGTTGCTTAATAAATAAATAATATTGACAAAAGTAGAGTTTGACTGGTCGGTTTTTCATCAGTAGACTTCTATCAGTAGCGGTGGAATTTATATAGCAGTGACCTTCTATCGGTAGTTATTTGATCTTGTACCAGTAGCTCCTTGTATCAGTAGTGGTTACTCTGTGCATCAGTAGCTCTATATACCAGTGACTCCTTCTATCGGTGACTCCATCTATCAGTAGCTCTCTTGTATCGGTGATCTTTGTATCGGTATCTTGTGTATACCGGTAGCTTAGTTCCATACTAGTGAAGTGTATATAGGTAGACTTATGTATACCAGTAGACTGGTTCTATCCGTATCTCATCTCTTATTGGTAGCTTTCTGTATCAGTGGACTTGATCTATCTGTGAATTGTGCTTACTGGTGGACTTATTCATACTGGTAGCTCTGCGTATCGGTGACTATGTCTATTAGTAGGCTAATTACCAGTAGATCTAGGTTTGTATCTATAAGAATATCAGTGACTTAACACTTTTCTGTTTTATGAAAAACATATCCGATTGAGTTAGAATTACTTCAAAATTCATATAAACATGGATAAACATTGATTAACATATTTCAAAGATTGTTTTAATATAATTATCAACTTGAAAATATAATATCATAGATTGAAAGAATTAATATATAGATACACATTATTTGGGATTATCAAAGTATGTGAAGGCATAATTGGGATTATCAAAACAGGTGAGGTCAACAGATACCTTTTATAGACTCATGTATCGGGTCAACAAAAAAATCAATAATAATAAAATTATTATTATTTCCGGATATGGTATCTGATATATCTCCATCATATGGTAACGAAATGACGAACCATATGACACCCTAAAATTAATGTGTATGTTAAAAGGTGAACTTCAGGTATTTACTTTAGAATTGTGGATTGGGCCCATGAGAGATTATTCGAGCGTGATGTGGTGAAATGCGACTTTTTCATCGGATATATGACTGAGGTAAGTGAATAGCCTATCTCGAAATTTTTTCTATGAGGATTTCAATGCTTTTATATGTTTGGTCATTATAGGATATTTGAATAACAATATTAGTGAAATTATGTTTTTTTACCTCGAATTGGTGACGAGCCACGTGCGTTCATCAGGATTGGGGACGAGACACATCGTCTAGTACCCTTACAAGCCATGTAGTGATACATGGAAAAGAATCCATCTTATTTCAAGGATAGAGCCAGAAAATTGAGCAGGACCACACACCAGGTGGGTCCCTGATAATTCGTGTACTACATTTTGAGGAAACATTAATGTTTCATACCTCATTCGTCTGGACTCAAATTATATCCCACATGTAGCCTTACTAGAGTGTTTTTCGATGTAAAATGCAATGGTGGAATTTTTAGTGGTTTTTGAGATATGATGTAAGATGTTCTGAGTGTGACACTAATTAGGTGTTTCTTGATGATGGAATTGATCAGTTAGGATCATCAGAGAGTTCAGATAGAGAAGGTACTCTATTGTTGTAACAGTTTATGAGTCCTCCATCCATGGAGATGGTACTCCGCTGTCGTATAAGCATGAGGGTCCTCAAAATTTTTTATCTAGGGAGAGATGGTACTCCTCTATCCCCCCAGGGTGTGGGTCATCTATCCATGGAGACAGTACTCCCCTATCACATCCGGCCATGGGTCCCCCATACTCATTCTTCACATAGATACAGTACTCCTCAATCACACCAGGGTACTGGTCCTCTATCCATGGGGACGCTACTCAGTTATCTCATCAAGGGACATGTCCCCCATACTCGTTCTATAGATACAGACAGTACTCCCCTATCACACTAGGTTGTGGGACCTCTATCCATTGGTATGGTACTCCCCTATCTCACCAGGGTGTGGGACCTCCATACTTATTGTAAAGACACAAAATGAATTTCCCCTATTGGTATTATGTGTGGGTATTCTACATGAAAATTTACCCCCCCACTGTATCGCACTGTGAAAAGACATGGATTAATGTACCTTTAGAAACATGAGGAAGAGGTACACCTTCCCCATTGAAACACATCATTGTGGTTAAAACTAAAACTATTCAGTTGAGTCGGTTCCACCCAAAGAAAATAGTATCAAGGTGTGGTGATTGAATCCCTTAGACTTGTGTGTTTAGGAAAGACACATTAGGTGATGGGAATCAAATATGGAAATTGGAACTGTTGGCAATTCTTCTTCATGGGTTGAGTTATGAGATAGTGATCTGTTAATCTCACATTTGGGTTTCTTTGACAGATTATATATATATCATTCCCAGTACCCACACCGTGGGTTTGGTTACATTATTTCTAGGAGAGGCGAAGATGCATGGGGTATACCACACACTTTCCATTCCTAGATTCTCGTGGTTGGATGAGTATTTTCTCTTGTTATAGGTGAAGAAGGATCAATGAGTCATTCATCGACTCACCATGATTATCTAGTTGTTCTTAGTGGAATTTACTTATACTCTCATGTTGGGTAGACATATACTCTTTCACTGTACCTAGTTATATCAACTATTTTCCTCATCAGTTGTAACTTTTTATACTCCCCATTTACCCTTTTTGGAAGTTCTACTGGGTATGTATATACTCACCCCAATATGGTATTTTACCACATGTGTCATGTCTTTTGAAGATGAAAAATAGGTTGACTGTGACTATAGATGAGCTTAGGGATACGAGGTTCTTGGACCATGTATGGTGGTCATAACTTCTGATCCAGGATACGGGCTCTCTAAACTATTTTACTTTTCTAATTTTCTATCAGGTTTGGGTTTATTTCTAGTTTTCTCATGTATTTTTTCATATTTAATTTTTATTATACACTATCGTACTTTATACTCTTTATAGATTCGTGCATGTTTAGTTTACTTTATAGTAGTTATGCATATTTTACTTTCTCCCTTTTCACTTTTTCATTGAGTTGTTTATGTGTATACATATAGGTACTTAAGAAAAGACCTCCCTGAGTTTCTTATCCCTTATGTGCTTGTCACCACCCCAGGCCTCTATAGGTGGGATTGGGGTAGTTTTGGATTAAGCCCTAACTTAGATCGAGTCGTGATAGGTGATCTCAAAATCACCTTAATGATAAAAATAAGTGATAAAAAATTACGATCATAATTAAGAATATGATGATCATATGGGTATAATAATGATACATTAGAAACATATACCCAATAATGAATAAATAATAAATCCTAGAATATGGATTGGTATTACCTAAATTATGAATCAAAGACTATAGAAACATGATCCAAGAAGCGTAATCTATAAGAGCATAGCATCCCAATAAGTAAAACCATAAAAGTATAGAATATATTAGATTACAACATGGAAACTTGGGAAACTAGAAACATTGGAAAAAATTTATGAATAAACACATTAGTCTTATTCCTATGTAAATAAACTCATTATGTCCCACCTAAAACGTTGAGAAAACCAATCATTCCCACACTTTTGAGAACAAACTCATTGTTCCCATTATTGACTATCCCATGAGATATAAACATAAAAAATGCATTAAAGATAGATATAAGAACCCACCCATAATTAAATATATATATGTGTGCCATATAAAATCATACATAAAAATATTTTAACAAACCCATCTAAAAATGAATTAGTTTCTTAACCACATTACATAATATGAACATAATAAATAATAGGATATCAAAAAAATACAATTTCCAAAAATAGTTACATATTTAATAAAAAAGAATATTAAATAAGATATATTAAGGAATAAATATGGGTGGAGATAATTAAAAAAATATCCTTCAATCAAACATAATTTTTATCAAACGACAAAAACTTCAATGATAAACAATTTTTAGGAGTTTTAGAAAAACATCTTTGAATATAACAAATGTCCATGATGTTTTGAAGTTATTTTAAAATAAAAAATCTATAAAATTATGAAAAATAATAATTTCCATTAGAATCAACGTAATACTATAGGTAATTAATCATATAACATGATTTATTTAGTGAAAATATATGTTCATAAGAAATAAAATTTAAATACTTAATTTAGAAAACATTTTTAATACCACCATAAAAAATAATTTATATGTCACTTTCTGAAGTTATTTTCTATAAGGGGAAGTGAATAGTTTGAAACAATATACCTTAAAAATGAGACTCCAATAATAGATACCTAATATTTGATAAATGTTATCAGAAGAATATGGAGTTCAAGAAAAAACCTTTGATTTTTAATGGACAAAAATGATAATATTAAATGTTTTTGAAATATTTGTTTTTAGAAAAAAAATTCATAAAAAGTGTATGAGATTTTACAATTGAAAATGAATAAATATAATTTGAGAATCATATAAAATAATACAGATTATATTTAAAAAAAGTGAGGATAAGTTTGGTGGGAATTAAAATATGGGCATGGAAGAAAATAATCATTTGTAAGAATTAGAGTTATTCTTGCTGACATTACACTTTTACTTTAGAAAACATTTTTTCAAAGAAGTGTTTATATATTATGGGAAGTAATATTACAATAGAATAAATATATATATCATATAAAACGTTATTAGTAGGATAAGATATATCTTTAATGGAATATTTATGTAAGAAATACTAGGACTGAATGAATAGAAATTTGAGTTGATCAAACTCTTAAAAAATTGGTAACGTAAGTATAAAAGTACATTGACTGAAAGATAAAGAAATTAAAACTAAAATATCATTAAATGAAATATATTTTGATAATTAGAAAAATATTTACAATGATTATGCCATATAAAAAATTTATGTTTCACAATATAAAAAATGTCCCATGGAGTTAAAAATAAGATAAAGTAACCCTTTCCTTTTTTTCCCTTCTAAGTCAAATAAACTCTAAGGTTATGTGTGACAGACATAAATATCTTAATAACATATTTTAAAACCTTTTTAATATGCATAAACTTTTATAAACTTAATTTATAATAGTTCTCTATATTGACATGTTTCATACCTAATTTTGATGTCATTTGTGGGTAATCTTGATCTATTGAACTAGTTTCGTAAAATTGGTGTTGTTTTTCGTTATTATTCAAAATTTACTCATTAGAAGTTAAATAATTATTCTACAATAAATGAATTATAAATATTTATGATTTTTAAATTTTCTTTCAATACTACTTTAGCCTTTATCTAAGAAGATTAAATCAACAACGAACATTTTTTGTGATTTTCAACGTACGAGGAGCATTTTCATAATTAATGAGTTAAATATTAATGTGTCACATAAAAAACAAAAAATAATTATTTCAATATTTATTTCAAATTATACTAATAATTATGTTTTCATAATAATCCATCATATTATTTCATAGTATTTATCAAGTAGGTGACCAAACTGACCTAAACATGACAATAACAAGATTAATTGATGTTTAATATGTGAATTAGATGGAATGTCAATATGAAAGTAGATTAATTATATAATATATTTAATATTTTAGTGAAAAATAATAATTAGAAATTATTTATAAGAATAAGTGATGTAATTGAATGTATTACATATTTTAAATTACATATTTTCTTCTAAGTGTGCTTGTTTAAACCGATTGAATTAACGATTATAGATTGTTAGTAATATCTTTTATAGGTTGATCAATTTTTCATAAAACCATAATGATATCAAAAATATCATATTTATAATTTCAACACATTTTCAGGACCATCAATTTATGTCATATATGAAATGAGAAATGAGAATCGATCATTCCATGGAGGTGGTAGTCCAAACGTACGCACAGATGATGATTTCATTTTACAAAGAACATAAAAAGAAGTAATATGGTTAATAATTTAAAAATAATTTATATTTAATAAATATAATAAATATAAGATATATTCCCTTTTATGACCATCATTTTATGGTGGTGAGGTAAATCAAAATATGTTGCACCTTGGAGGTGGTAGTCCACAAAACACATGATTCATGTTTTTTTTCTTATTAGAAAAGGGGGAGGTTAATTCTTATAAAATAATTATAAGAATATACATGTATAATAATTATATATATATATTATGATTTTAATATGGTTAAATTAAATTTTATGAAGAAGAAAATAATAAATATGAATGGAAAAGGGAAAGAGACGTTAGGAAATTATACCTCACTTTTGGATTATCGCCTTTGTAAAGGTTATTAAGCCATTTTGGGCTGGAATTTTTAGAATACCATAACATCATAATGGTTTATAGGACTAAATATTGTATTTTTTATCATATTTCAGTCCTAAATTAATGGGTTATATTTTTATGGGAAGTGAGAAACAGAGTGCCCCTTTAATAAGTGAAAAGGAGTGGCAGTTTTTGTAAATACCCAAAATATTTCAATAATGGGATGTCACTCTCAAGGAATGTGACTCAAAATATGGTAAATAAAATATAGGAAAATATATAATGTATTGATTAACCAGAAAATATATATCAAAACTGTTTTTTATCCATTTTTACCATTACATCATAGATTAATTATTTTTACCATTTTGGTTTTCACCATAGAAACTTGTTTTTATGACGGTAATTTATCATTTACGACCAACACTAAAATGTGATTATTGTATAATCTAGACTTGGTGATTCCAAATTTAAAAAAAATCCAATTCAATTTTTACAAGTGATAAAAATTAATTTTTAAATACCTAATGTAAAATGTATTTAAAATGTTTTTTGATAAAATATAACATAAATTAAAAAATGAAAAAATATTGATTTATATACTAAAAAACATTTTAAAATTTATAAATTAACTTTTAAAATACATATTTAGTGTTATAAAAATATTTCAGGAATTTTTTATTCGTATTTATATATTGATAATTTTATAAAGTCATGTTATTTGTAAAACCAATATTTTCCATTATTCATATGAAAATAAATCATTTATAAAAGAAATAAAAATTCATGATAGTATATTTTTTACACTATAAATCAAAAAATGAATTTATTTTTATATAATTTCTATTCTAAAATTTATAGAATAATTTTTTAAAATAACATACAAAATATAATGAAAAAACTAATTTTATTGAAAAATGGTGTTTAAAAAGATTAACTTTTCATAGTATTATTCAATATTATTTTATAATTTAAAAAATGTAAATATTTTAGATCATATATAAAATATTATAAAATATTTTAATTTAATCAACTATGATAAAATATTCAATACATAACTAAATGGTTTCTTGGAAAAATAAATAATACTTTCAAACTAAAAATGATTTAGCCATTTATTAATTATATTCTTAATTATAATTTTACTACTCCAAGGATATTAAAATCATCGTTTGAATTTTATATATACATCATACCAATTTTTTAATAATAATTAAAATTATTTTTATACAATACGCATAAATATATACATTTATAATATTTTAATGTGAAATAGTTATTTCAATGTGATTTATTATATTTTTAATTTACACTTAAAAATTAAATACATAAATATACCTATTGGATATATCACCAAATTCCATTTTTTGTTCTGAAAATATTTCCAATGATCATATTTTCAATGAATATATTTATATCGGTGAAATTTTATTCCTATATATATATAGTTACTAAATCATTCATTCATTCCATTATGAATTCTAAAGGCACTATTCTTATTATATATTATTTATTTTTCACAATTCTATATACTTTCAGGGTGATCTTCCCAATTATATGTTTTTTTAACAATTGGTGAACCTTAAGGATGAAGATGATCCAAGAAAATTCATGTTCATTTTGATTTTATTATTTTTTATCTATTATCCCCTATTCATTTTATCACTTTTTATGAATTTACTTTATAGATGATAAATAAAAACCCAAGTAATGAAATAAAATGTTTTTTGATCTTTTTTGTAACCTTTTTCTTATAAAGGAATAATGTGTATTTAGTTTGGTTCATATCACATAGGTAATATTTTTAATCGTGTTTCAATCCTTTTGAAAGAATATAAAAACATTATTTAAAATTATATAAATAAAATGATAATAATAATGGCCCCTAAAATTTGGGGTGTAACATTATCCCCCCTAAATAAATTACATCTTCACCATTTTAATTATTTCTAGCTAACCAAAATTATGTGAAGTTATTCTTAACATATTCATCATTTCAAGATATAACTTCTATTATGACATCTATATTTCAAACATTTTCTATACAAAGTTACTTATCATTCCAAAAATAACATTGATCATTCATGAAATCATATACCCTTGTATGTTTATATCCTAATCATATATTCTACATAACATACCTCTCCCAAATCCATTCAAATCTAAAATAAATATATTCAATGTGAGAATATATATTCCACCAAAATATAAATATATTTTCAACCCCAAAATGTATTATTCACTTGTTGATATGATAAAAAACAATTTAAAATATATCATAATCCCAAAAATTAGATAACACTCACAAAATAATATCATCGATAAATTTTTCATTAAATCAATAAAAAATTCCAATACTCGTTTTTTTTTCAAAATCAACCAACTCCTTATTACATAAGCATTAATCTTATATTAATAGTCAGATTTATCTATACCATAATCATGTATTATTCAATAGTTATCACCATAAATATAATATTATGATAAAATCACATTTCATTGTTATTAATTTCATTTAATAAGAGTTTCAAAACCCTTAATGTATAAATACTGAAGAACAATCCCTCATTGACTCACATAACCATCATAACTTCCAATATATCATTGATAAATATCAATAAATAATGAAAATATATATTATTATAAAACATTGACTTAATGTTATCAACCTCAATAACTTATGTAAGACATGGAATATTTCATTTTCAATCATAACAAGAATGTAATAAGATTCTAAACAATTTAAGTATGCTACCATATTGAGTTATAATAAATTATGTTTTTCTGGTTATATAACTTTACCATCTTTTTAATTATGATCCTATTTCAACCAAATACTAATCCTAAAAATGATATGATAATATCCCAAATAATTATAGTACATGAATATGAAATCTCAATCCTATAATGTTTACTCTAATGACACCTAAATTTTATCATATGACACTTTCATTTCTACTAAGTCATACATGGTTAATACTATAACTCTATTAGGTAAACATAGGTTAATTTATGTTTTTAACTCATAATTATTAACATATAACCATAAATTAATTAGGAAATAAATCATTAGTAATTTTTTGTAAATATAAATTGAGTGACCAAAGAATATCCCGCAAGAATGTATGGTCTAGTGTGAAGCCATGCCTCTTTTTTCATGCACCATGTCACTTTGGATTAAATATTGATCAGACCTTATTTGGGGTTATTACACATTTTTAAAATTATTCTATATCATTCATCCACAATCTAGTAACTAAATAGGAATGTGTTTTCTAAGAAAACAACCTAGCCTCTACATTACTAAAAATTTTGTGATGTTATCCAATACTTAGACATAACTCCCATTCTTTTCCCATGTGTTTTCACTAAATTTAAATTATCCTAGTCCCCATAATATATTTTAATAAATAAAGTAACATAAAGTGATATTTGATACATTAATATTAGGATAAACATTAATTAATCAAACCTTGATGACATTTTTAACTCTCATATTAACCTCAAATGACACCTTCATAATATCCAAAGTTATCTAAAAAATAATCTAATACTACTTATAGTACCCTAGACCTTATATTCTGGTAATTACATGGCTTCATGAAAGTATTTGGTTACAATAAATTCCCACCACTATTTAGGTTTAGAGTTTAATAGAATTAGGATAAATATTTAACTAACAAAACCCATAGATATTTTCCCACTATATAAAAAAATTATTAATCATTAAAAATTCATCAACATATCCAAAAATTTCTTCTCATAAGAGGAAATTTTATACCTATCTCACAAATTACATTTCTTCATACACTATATAAATGAAGACATAAGAAAAGGGTTAACTCAAATGCTTAGTAATCTTAAACATAAGTGATGAGATTAAAAGAATATAAGTGATAATATGATGAACATATGCATATAATATAGATACATTTTAAATTAGGTCTGAATAAATAATTTATCATAAGGCATGGAATGAGGATTATAATAACATAATTCTTGAATAAAAGTCTGTGGAAATACAATTCAATAGGCATGATCCATGAGAGCATAACATAGGAATAAATATAATCATAAAAGTATATAATATCATGGAAACCATCATTTAAATTTATAAAAAATATAAGAAATTGAAAATATTTTCTAGAAAAGTCACTATGCTCAAACATATGTGAACAAAATCCTAATGTCCATGCCTAAAAATTTGAGAAAACCCATCAATATCACACTAGTATGAATAAATTGATTATGTATTTTCAATACTATCTCGTGAGATATAAATATAAACCAATGCATTGGATGGATATATAGGAACCCACACATCATCATCCATACAAATGTGTGAAAAAAAATCAAAAAATATCTTAATATACCCATGGAAAATTAGTGTTTTTCCTCAACTTGTTAGATAACATGTACTTAAGAAATCAGAGGATATACAAAAAATCAATTTCTGAAAGGAGTTGTTTGTCTGATAAAAAAATATATAATTTATTCATATAAAAAATTTCGATAGAAATATTTAAACAATATCCTTGAATCATGTATCAAATTCCTCAATGTACAATGAATTAGTTGCAAATAAAATTGGATGTTTTAGAAAAACCACTTTGAAAATAATAAATATCATTGATTTTTTAAATCATTAAAAAATATATTATAAAAAAGTAGGATAAAAATTATATTCTCTTATAAAAAATGTAAATATAATGGTTATTGTTAATATAAAATTTCATATTTATTTAAAAAAATTCACATGGAATTAAATTAAAAATTTCTTTCAAAAAATAGTTTTATTTTCAACATAAAAAAGAAGAATTTGAGGGACTCTTTCAAAAGTAATTTTGTAAATGGTGAAGTGAAAATTTGAAAATATTTATGTTAAAATCCAATAAAATATTCTTGAAAATACATATTTATTAAAAAAAATTAATAAAAAAAATTTAATTGATGTAAAATCTTTTAGTTAGAAATATTATAAAATATACTTGTTTGAAAAATGGTCATAAAAAGAGTATTGGATTTATTTTGAAAACATGTAAATTTAATTATGATAATAATAGATAATAATACATATTTGGTTTAAATATATATATAAGAACATTAATGGGATGGAAATATGGGTATGGAAGAAAATATTCATTTAGAAGAATGTGAGTTATTCATACCAACATTACACTATGACTTCGGAATTTTTTTATCAAAGATTCAGTTATCGATAATGATAAGTAATTCCCCTAGTGGGGGAAATAAAATATAATATAAAAAATTTAAGGGTAGGTTAAATGAAATATTTATTGGAATATATTTTCATATTTGAAATAAATTAGGTAGTTATAACACTATATAAATGAAATTGCGGCATACAATATTAAAACATGTTTCATGGAATTAAAAATGAGACAAAAAACCCTTACATTATTTCCTCACCTAATTGAATTCCCTCTATACACTAGTATTAGAAACATAAAAATAAAATTAACCAATTTTAGAACACTTTTCATATGCATAAACATTTATAAATATCATTTATAATTATTCTCTATATTTATATTTGTTATTTTTTTCTATTTTCGATGTCTAGAGTAGGTGTTCTTGATGATTTTGAACTAATTTCCTAATTGTTGTGTTATTATTAATTCCCCCCACCCCCAAAATTTCTATATTAAAAGTTAATTAATGTTTTTTTAGTGGATTAATTATAATTATTTTTAAATTTTTAATTTCCATTCATGGGTACTTTAGTCATTATCCTGCAATATGAAATCTATAATAAATATTGTTTGGTGATTTTCAACCTACGAATGGTGTTTTATGAGTTATTGAGTTATATATTGATATATACTTTACATAACCAATAAAAATATTATTTTCATATTTTTATCAATATTTTAACATTAAATAATTTTCATAATCATATATTATATAATTTGACAGTATTTATCATGTAAGTGGGAAAACTGATCCCAATAGTAACATACCATTATTAATGGATGTTTATGAGGTGATTTAATTATTATATCATTACACTGGTAGAATAATTATATAATTTATTTTTTATTAAATTGATAAATCATAATTATAAAATACATTTAATAAAAATTGATTTATGTGAAAATAGTACAAAACATGGATTAAAAAGTTTCCTCTTAGTATGCTTTTTTTAAATAATTGAATTAACTATAATCATTTGTTGTGATAAAATTAATTGGTTCTACAATTATTTATAGAATTTCATTAATAATATTATAAATATCATATTTATCCTTTAAAACCATTCTCATAATGATCTATTTATGTCATAAATGAAATGAAAAATGGAAATCAGTTATTCTATGGGGGTAGTTGTCCACAAGTATGCATGGATGATAATTTTATTTTCCATAGAATAGAAGAAAAGTGTAATATTGTTTATCATTTTAAAATAGAAAATATGTAATAAATATAATAAATATATATTATATTCAATATTAAAACCATCCATGTAATTTGGTAAAGGAAAACAAAACACATTGCATCATGTAGGTGGTAGTTTTCAAAAAACATGACTCAAGTTTTCATTTTTCTTAATGGAAAAGGGGATAGTTGTAAATTATTATACTTTTTATTCTAGAGAATAAATAAGTAATTGAATTGAAGGGTGGTAATAGTCCATTAAAACTTATAAAAATAATGAATTTTATTTTTAATATTTAATCATGTAACCACGTACTTTAGTGTTTATAATATGATTCAGTGGAAATAAAAAATTTGAACACATAATTTTTATATTAGATCAGGTCACCAAGATCCTATTATACTCTTAAATAATTTTTACTCTCTGAGGATATTGGTCACCACTATTAACGCAAATGTTTAATAATGTGAAAACTTGTTTATATACCCTTCCTTTGATAAAACGTGGAGGCACAACCGGCTTGAAATTTTAAAATAGTCACAAATTATTCTAGCCTGAATGTTATTTAGGAGTCACAACCCAAATACCATACTTATGGTTGTCAGAACAAAAAATACAAGATTTTATTTTGATTGGGAAAAATCATTAATTGATTATTACAATTATATATAGATGAAATAATATATAACATAGTGAAAACCCAGAAAAAAATGACGATCAGTATAGAGAATAAGATGTTGAAGTCGGTGTATCTCATGAATTATTTAATACGTTAGCATCATTAAATCTAGCATTAAAGTTTCATAATCATAGCATCAATGAAACTATAGTTTCAGAATATCTTAGTACTTCAATTTGATATATCAGTTCAGTTATCTCATACTTCAGGAATAATTATTTATTTATCAAATATTTACCAATAGTTATCTAGTTCCCTCATTTTTTCTCTTTGTGAAAGAGTATACTGAACTCATTGTCACTATTAAAAAATTATACATGTTTAAAAATATGAAAATAAGTTGTTTCATATTTAAAGGTCAAGCATATTCAATTAATACTTTTTTGGTCTCTAATTACTACATTGAACTTATTAAAATAACTTATTATATGATCATTAAAATAAATGAGAGTTTTTAAAATTCATAAATTAATAAAAACATTCATGACAATCATGCAGTAATTCAATAATTTAAAAAATATAAAAATAAATTATATGATATGTAATCTATAACTCATTAATCTTAGAAATATTTTCCATGGTATTTTCTCTACCAAAATTCATACACATAGTTTTTATAATATATATTAGTTTTAAAATTCATTAAAATGATTATAAAAATTAAAAAACTTGTAGCTAATTAAGACATAAAAATATATCATAAAATATAATATATTTGTGATGGATTGTTATTAACTAGAAATTTAAATAATTAATTTTTTTTCTTTTTTCAATTTAAATGAATTTATAATGTAATTAAAACAAAAAGAATAAATTAAACCTAAGTGAAATTAAACATTATATCAAAATAGTGAAAATGTGCAGAATGACCTATAATTCTAGAAAAATTTAGAAAGATGAATTTTTTTTTTTGAACAACCATGAGCTTCATGGTTGGTCAAATATTAGTGAGGTCAATGATAAAATTTTAATACATTTTATTGTCTACTTGATCCTTATGTCTTATCATGTGGTTGATATTTTGGACCGTATGGTTGATCCCTCAAAACATACGGTTGATATAACTTGATCTGTGATCGATCCCACTTTCACTGACTGTGAGTTATATCATTTGGTTGATACATTCTTGTTGTTCTAAATTCAAGAATTTTCCTAAAAAATATAAAATGGTAGTTATAAAATAGTTCATGTAGTTTTTTCATCACATTTCCACAAGTAAAGGAGTTTATATCATTTCTATTCTCTAGAAGCAAGGGTGTGATTATTCTAATTGGAAAACGGGGGAATTATATATCCCATATAAAGGTAAAAATGAATTTATTTAGACTATGTAGCTGTAATATATATGTTGTGTATTGGTGACATGGATATTAATTTGTTCGTATAATGGTAACTTTAAAATGTTATAGATTTTGTAAGTGTGACATGAAAATTATATAGCATTCGTAAAGGTAAAATGAAAATTAAACCCCTTACATAAGTGTAGAACTAAATTTTCAAAATGATAAGTTATAAATTAAAAAGGTCACTTAATGGAAAATAAAATTTACATAAGGGTTTGGAAGAAAAATTATAAATCTCACATAATGTGGTAAAGGAATCTTACGTAAAGGTAAAAATAAATTAAAAGGGACATGTAAGGCTTATATAATTCTTAAATAACACATTTAATGGTAAGAACCAAACTCACATTATAAGAAAAGAAAAATATGATTCTTATTTATGGATAAATAAAAAAATCAGAAAATTATTTTTTCATAATAAATAATTAAGAATAATTAAATTAAATTAAATTGTTATTATAAAAACAGTGTTCCGAAAATATACTTCTTAATAATAAAGAAAAGAATTTAAATAATTTTTGATAACAATAGGAATTTACAAATTAGAAAAACAATAAAATAAATAAAACACAATTCTAGAAATCCCAACACTAATACTCTCCCCCTTTACATAAATTAAAAAACAAATGTTTTTCGTTAAAAACCCCTAATTTTATTTCCCTTTTAGAACGATATCAAAAAGTTAAAAAAATTAAGTCTAAAAAATATAATTTTTATGAATAAACCACATATATATATATATATTAACCACCCCTAAATAAATTCAAATATTATAAAAATAATTAATACCATTTCTCATTATAGATAATATATTAAATTTATTTTAATCTATTATTGGAATTATTAAACAAAATCATATTACATAGAATTTTTTCTATAAACCAATATTTGTTATAGTCATTTAACAAGAAATGTCATTTAATTTGATATATGAAATTAAAAAATGAAACAAATTTCCATAAACAATTAACAAATAAAATATTCTGCTTCTTACATCGTATTTCCCAAAAAAATTATAATGTAATTTTATTTATGATTTTAAAAACATACCCCTTGAGTTATGAATCTAAAATATATGATCAAAAATTTCATTTCAAACCAAAAATAAATAAATTAGTCAGGATTATATTTTCTATATAATTGTAATATTTTTCCCCTTATATTGAACATTGTGATATAGGAGATACTAATGAATATGATATATTAATTAAAAATATATTTATAGTATATTAAAAACATAGAAAATATATATTTTTCTTTAATAAATTATTTAATCAAATTAATATCTATTAATTTGATGCACTAAAACAAGTTCACCTTTTTCAAAATCATATCAATTTGAGCATAAATTGAAAATTTGAACCAAATTATAATTTATAACATATTTCAAAATTATTCATAATTTTAAACTAAGATTAACTAAATTAAAATGAATAAAAGAAAATTTATAATTTAAATATGACTTACCTGAATCGATAGTGTTCAAAGATTGTATTTCAAGGATCATATACAAAAAACCTATTAAAGAAGTATGTGGTTAAATTGTTTAACAAAAAAATTCCCAACATGAATTTGTAAAATCATGTTCATATAACATAATAAAAAAACATGATTTATTCCCTAAAACATAAATGATTTATTAAAAAATATTTCCAGTATATTAATTAAAACTAAAATATGCATATAATATCTATTTTAAAACTAATTTAAAACATACATACAATTATATTAATTAATTAAATAAATAAGGGGTAAACCCCCCCCCCTAAATTCATACATTTCAAATGATAGATGTAAATAATTTTAAATCTCTTTATATAAAACTAAAATACATAATAAAATTATATTAAACTAAAATTTTAAACTAAATAAGATACAAGATGCATTATTTATAAAATAGAAACCAAACAAATGTTAAAGCATGTTCCTAAAATCCATTAATTATAATAACATGATAATCTATATTAAATATTATCATACCAATATACCAGTTTATAAAATAGTAGATAATATTCATTATTTCCTAGATAAAAATAATTTTTTTTCATATTAACTATCTCAGGTCCAATAATATTTGTGTAAGATACTTTTATTACCCATGTTATCATTGATTTTTCCGAAATGATAATAGATCTTTTTAACCTCCCAAAAAAATATCAAAAATCTATTTTTCGATATTTCTAAAGATAAATTCTTATAGATAATTTTTTTATTGAAAAAAATTGAGTAAATCTGGAAGATAATTCATTTGAATAGTTCCATTATATTCTACATTTAAATAATGTTTCACTTGAAAAACTACCATTTAGATTTTAACAAAAGTAGTCTTATTTATCCTTCCCAATAATATGATATAACCAAACCCAATCTTTTTATAATTTGGTTTCATCATATAAATCATTTTATCATATTTATAATTTCCTTGTACAAAACTAGATAATGATTCTTTAATATTAGAGACATCCTTTCTCAAATCCATGTTCTCTTTTTTAATATATTTTAAATTGGTATATAATGTTTTATTAGAACCAAAATCATTGTTTTAAAAAAATCATTCTTGATATTTTTATACTCATTCTCTAATTTATTCAATTCCACTAAGAATAAATTAAGTATTTTCAAAATTTTATCAATTACTACCAGAAAATATTAAGGTCTATCGTTTTTTTATTTTATTTTCAAAATCTCCTAATCATATTTATTTTTATTTAAATAATTCTATAAACCTCTAATATTCATATTTCCACATTCATATATATGTTTCTCATTTTCTTTGAAAAAATTATTATTATTAAATTAAAAATATCTATATTTTTGAACAATTTAGATATTATAATTTTTTAATTACTCATTTTCATTAAGGAGTTCCTATCATTGGAATTACAATAATAAAAATCACAATATGAATCTAAATAAGTTTATTTTTCAATATCAGTACTAGGATCATGATCAAAATTTTAATGCCTCATAGTGAATGGTGATTTAGGTTCCTTATAAAATTTATCCATTAATAAATTATTAGTTTGTTGTTGAATTTAATAAAAAATGAATCGAGTACCTCAAAATTTAAATCCATTAGAGAAATTTTACTTAATTATTTTTCACTTCATAAGTCACTTATTAAATCAAAACTATCTTATTAATCCCATCCCTCAAATAATGAGTACTTTTCTTTTCTCCTTTTGTCTTTGTATTTATTTAAATGTTTGAGTTTGTGGTAGTTAGTAGTGATGTGTCATTTATTCATTTACTCATAACAAGTTGTATCTAAAAAATAATTATTCATACTAATATTATCATTCTTTTATTCTTATTTATTCTCCCTCTTGAACTCTTCCTAAAACCTTTTTTCATATATTTGAAAATATTTCTTCTTATTTAATCCATATCTGTATCACATTCCTGGGATTCAAAGTCAAAATAGTTAGATAATTTATTTTTTTGACATATAATCAATAAATTTCATCTGCATAACCTCCTTATTGATTTTTTTAATTCAAATTCATACAGTAGTAATAAACATATTAGTTCATCTAAATTAAACACATTAGAATTATTACTTTCATCGATCATTGTATTATTTTCATTCCATCCATATAGTAATTATTTTATTTCATTTTTAACTATAGTTTTATTATCCATTGCAACCACAAGCTCACTCATTCCATTAATAATGCTTCTAAAATAGTGTAAAATTGGGTTTACTAACTCATCTTCCCTCATCTAGAAATCATAGTATTCTGTCCAAATCATTCTAGGAATGGTTCTTTTTTTTCTATTCCCCATAGTGAGTAAATTTTAGAATTATCTAAATTTGGTGGGCTGCCCAACATTTTGAAACATGGTTATATATGATTTTACTTGTATCATAGTACAAAATCTTCATTACTTTGTAATTCAAAACATAAATTATTATATTTTTACATACAGTGTTCATAGATCTTATTTAGGTAATCTATATGGTTTCTCCCTGATTTTACAATTATCCATTATTAAATACCACTTGCATTCTTCCATTATGTCTTTCCAATACTCATCATCACTTCCACTAAAAATTTGAGGCTTTTGAAGAATCCATCCATCATTGGATTTTTCACATTCCATATTCCTTAACTGATCATATTCTTTAGACTTGTTAAGTTAACGATAAGGTTAGTATATAAAATATAAAAATAATAATACCTATATCCAAAAAAGGATTCCCTATGAAAGTAGTTTTTGTTCTGGAGGTAGATTAAAATAATGGACTAGAGGTAGTGAATAATCCTTTGAAACAATAAACACAAATAATGAATCATATTTTAAATTTTTAGTCAATAAATAGTATATTCAAATTTTCATAATATAATTTAGTGGAAATAACATTATGACATTGTTATTTTTATAGTACTTCAGATCACCAAGATCATACTGTACTCTTCAATATTATCTGCTTTGCAAGAAGATTTATACCCACTGTGAAGCCTAATTTTAAAGGTGTGATAACCTATATATAGACCATTCCCTTTACAAAAACCATAAGCAAAACTATCATATATTTTTATAGGAGTCCCAACCAATGCTAACATGAATAATATTTGGGATTCATAACCTTAAGACTGTCCTTTTTTCGGTAGAATAACCAATACTAGACTTCCTATTGATTAAGAAAATCATAAACTCAATCATAAAATTACACATATAATAATTAAAATATGACCTGGAGAAAACATTGAATTAAATTATGTTCAGTGGAGATCAGAAGGTTTGGAATTCAATTCATCTCATTAAACATTGAATAATTTAATGTTGATGAATCTAGAATTCAATTTCCTTCATGATTGCATCGATGGAATGATAGTGGTAGAAGATATTAGTACATAAATATGATGTATCAGTTCAGTTATATTATAATTCCTTCTTGATATTTATTTATAAACAAATCACCAATTGTCATCCATCTCCCTCTTTTGTTTCACATTATATAGTAGTTTCCAAAACTCATCACCCCATTCAACGGGTATAAATACTTAAAAATGCGGAAACATGTTATTACCTATTTAAATGTTATGAATATTCAATGAAAAATTTCAGTGATCTCTAATTCCATATTTGAACTTATTAAAACCACTTATAATTTTCTCATTAAAATAAATTAGAGTTTTTTAAATGCTTAAAATAATTAAAACCATGATGAAAAAAATTCTGTAATTTGAGAATTCAAAATTATAAAAAAAATTATAAGATAAATAATATATAAGTCATTATTAATAGAAATATTTTCAATGAAATTTTATCTTCCAAATATCTTACACATATGTGTTATATAATATATTTATTTTTATAAAGTAAAATATAGATTAAAATAATTTTAAAAAACATATTTTTATTAAAATATAAAAATCCATTATAATATAGAATATATTTTTCCATTATGTTAATGAATAATAATTTAGAGCTTCAATAATTGTTTTTATAATTTATATGAATTTATGATGTAAGTAAATCACCAAATATATTGATAAAAAATTCAGTCAAACATTTTATCATAATAATTACTAAAAATATAAAGCAATATAATACTATAAAAACTACTAAATTTTGGATTGAATATGTGGTTCGTGGTTGATCTACTTACATTGAGGTACACTACACGAGGTTGATATATTTTATTTTATCATAAATATATATGTATTTATATGCAATAAATATATTGGATTATATAGTTGATCCTTCAGAACACTTGGTTGATCTATCATAACATGCAATTGATCTGTCTTACAATGATTGTGAGGTATATATTATATTTTATACATTCTTGGTGTATTCGATTCAAAAAATTTACTCGAAATGAAAATAATCATGGTAGATAGAAAATATCTTTCGTGTTTGATTCATAGAATTACAAAAAAATAGGATCTTCTATTGCCACTTTTCTCTAGAATCATGGGAGTGGTACCACTAATAAGAAAACAAGGGAACACGATATCTTTCATAACTATGAAAACAAATTTTTCATAGGCTGTGTAAGGTTATTATATGAACTTCATATAGTTAAAATTGAATATATATATTTATATATCTTGTAAGTTATATTTTGAAATTAAAAAGATTTTGTAAGGGTTACATGAAATTTATATAGCATGTGTAAACATAAACTAAAAATTAAAATACCAACATAAGGGTATAAAATATATATAATAAGAGTTGGTTATAAATTATAAAGTTTGTGTAGTGGTAAGACGAATATTATGTGAGGGTAAAGAAAAGATTATAAAACTCATGTAAGGGTATAAAGGAAACTTATATAAAGGTAAATAGAAATTTCTAAAGGATATATAAGTGTAAAAAATGTTTTCAAAATGCTCATATGGGTAAACACCAAACTTATGTAAGGGAAACAAAATACATATAAGTCTTATATAAGGGTAGAGAAGAAATATAGAAAATTAATTTTTACTAAGAAGTAATTAATAATAATTAAAATCATAAAAATTATTATTATCAATAAATTATTCAAGGTACATATTTATTAAAAATAAAAAATAAATATTTAATTTATTTTTAATAAATATAGAGATATTTAATTTAAAAAAATAATAAAACACAAAAAATATAACACCAAAACAGTCAACATTAATACTGATAACATTATAAAAACATACTTGTATAACAATTATATTTGTGTTATCATTTTAATATGTTGAAATGATTTTTTATGAAGAATAAATGTATGTTTATAAATATTAAAGAGAAATTGTGGTTTGGAACTTATACCTGAATACATGGACTATCACCTTTGGGAAGGAGATAAAAACACCACGTGATGGTCTTTTGAGAATAACAGAAACTCTTTACGGTTCCTATAACTTAATGGGATAAGTTTCATCTTATTTTTATTTAATATTAAAGGGGGGTTTTGTTAATGTATGTGATAATAAGAGTTCCACTTTTATAAGTGAATATGATTTACATTCTGGTAAATAAACAAAAAAATTCAATAATAGGAAGTATACTTAGAAAAATGTGGCTCAAACTTTAATAAATAATATATATGATAAGGGAGAAGATATATCCACACCTCAAAAAATCAAGTGAGACATTTTTTAACATTTATGGCCCATTAACTCATAGGTTACTATTTTTTATCATTTTTGTTCCCCCCCAATGTGACTTGTTTTTAAATCGGTTATTTATAATCTATGCCCAAAAATAAAAGGATCCATATTATATAATTTGGACCTCATGATTAAAATTTAGAAATAACTTTTGTTATTCAAATTTGAAATGTGTTAAAAACTAATTTTAAAATACTAAATGTATAATGAATTAAAACAGATTTAAAAAAAATACATATTAAAGTGTCGAATATGGGTTAATAAATTAAAATAGAATATTTTAACATATACAATTTACTTATAAAATATATATTTAGTCTTGGAAAAAGTATTCATGAATTTTTATTTCATACTTTTATACTAATCATTTAATAAAAGTTGTTTTATTTGTAAACAGAGTACTTTCACTATTCACCTAAAATTCAATATTTTTTAACAAATATCAAAAAACTAATGATATTATAATTTAGAAATTATAAATCCAAAAAATAATATTGTATTATATAAATTTTATTATGAAATATTTAAAAATATTTTTAAAATATAATAAAAAACCTAAATAAAAACTCTTTGTTAAAAACATAATGTTTTTTAAAAATATGTTAACTTAATATTATTTCATATGAATTTATATTTTAAAATATTTTAATATATTAGATCAAATATAATATTATTTTATTAGTTTTTAATTTAATATATTCTAATAAGATGTATTTTACTTAACAAAATTGTTTCCCTTAAAAAAGAAATATTACTTTTATACTAAATATGATTTGACCATTAATTATTTATATTTCAAAATTTAATATTTAGAATCCACTGAAATTAAAATATTTATTTGAATTTTATATATGAATAATATCATATTTTAATAATAATTATATTAATATTTATACAAAATGAATTTATATATATATATATTATTAATATTATGACATATACTATTTTTTCATTCTAAGTTATATTATTTTAAATTTTATACATTTGAATACATGACTTCAGTCTTCCAATTGGATATAAGAACCATGACCATTTTTGAAATTATCGTATTTGCAATGAGCATATTTTTAATGATCTTATTTAAAATGCCCATATTTTGTATCAATATATAGACTTGTTAAATTATTTTTTCATTACACACTCACAACCCAATGAATAGTTATTATTACATATTTTATACTTTCCATAGTGATTTCTCCTATCAAAGTGGTATTACTCATTATATGTTTCATTTATTTATTATTTATCCCCATTTTAGTAATTGGTCTAGTGTATTTCCTATTAGTGAGTAATTTATTCTTTTTTATCTATTGTATCCTTTTAAGTTTTTCCATTTTAATAGATATATTATATAAATGATGAGTTATATCCCATGGTGTTCAATTCTTTGTTTTATTTAATTATTTTTAATATTCCACTTATGAATTTGTAAATTGTCTTTGGTTTGGTTCATATCTTATAGGTCACATTTTCGAATAATAATAATAATGGATCCTAAAACATGGGGCGTTACAACAAAGTTTTCTCCATGTTGTTAGGGAATCTCTATCATTTCTAGTAAGGATGGTTTATCAATTTCTTGGAAAATGATGGATACCCCCCCATGTTTAAAAATCACCATATCCACATTTATTATATCTATGTATATAAGATCCTTGTTAATCCTAATCATTTTCAAAACTCTATGGCCCATCAAACTCAATGCCTTATCCAACTTTTTTTACTTCCCTGGGTGGTAGTGTATCAAGTAATTATAGTTCTTAAGTAATTTTTTCAATAATATTTGTCTCATTTCATGCTCCTTATGAGTGATTATATAGTTCAAAATCTTATGTCCAAATATATTTAATTTCTCACTATATATGTAGTTTCATAATATTTTCAGAGAAACTATTACTACACACACCTCATGTTAATGGGTTAGATAGTTCTTTTTACATATTTTCAATTTATTTGATACATAGGAAATCATCATCTTATTTTTCATAAGGACACAAACATGTCCTTTATTCAATTCATTAATATATATTACAAATACTTCCTTGCCTAATGGTAAAGTTAATACTAGTTAATTAATCAATATCTTCTTTTTCTCTTCTAAAAATATTTTATATTCCCTTTTCCATTTAATTTTAACCCCTTAACTTCTTAATTCCATTAATGGGTTGGAAAATTTGAAAAAAATATTGAACAAACCATTGTTAGTAACCCGGTAAACCTACGAAACATTTGATCTTAGTTATGTTCACTGGTGTAGGAAATTATTTGAATAATTGCTTTCTTTGAAGGGTCAACAATTTTCCATCCCTTTTTATAATATTTCCAAGAATAAAAACATTATTAATTTCAAATTCAAACTTACTATATTTACAATACAATTACTTTTTTTAAGGGTATCCAAAATTATTTATATCTTACTTTCACACTCTTCGTATCCCATAAAGTATATTAAGATATCATCAATGAAAAACACCACAAAGGTATCAATATAATCATTTAATAAAATATTCATTAGATTCATAAATACAGAAGTTTCATTATTCATCCAAAATTCATTACTATAAATGTTTGTTATAACATGGTGTACACTCCATGTTCAAAATTTCATCTTTGTTATATCAACCATTTTCACCCTAAGTTCTTGATAACAAGAGTAAATATCGATCCTTGAGATTTATTGGGATCATTAATGTTGATCAATTAAATCATAAATGTTTGGTATAGGATACTTATTCGTGGTAGTAATCACATTTATATCCTTAAAATTAATGCATGGTCTCACAGATCCATCATTTTTTTTTGAAAAATAATATAGGAGCTCCCCAAGTGAAACACTTTGGTGTACAAATCCCCTATCACACATCTCATGTATAAATTTCATTAACACAACCAAATCTATCCATTCCATTTTATATGAGGTTTCATATATAGGCCTTGCATCATGGATAATTTCAATGAAGAACATAACTTCATTTATTAGTATATGAATAGATAATTATTTTAGAAAAATATCAATGAATTCTTTGAACAATTGTTCTATCAACCATTATTAGTATTTTATCATTATATATATTTTTCATGATCTTATGATCGTTAAAAAATTTCATTAACTAGATCTAATGTGGGATGATCTAGACATAATTTAAATGATGAATTTTCCCCACTAAAGATAATATATTTCACTTAACCTTCGTTAATCATGATGGAAAGGTCAGAGAGATCAATTTTATTCAAATACTCAACTCTAACCCATCAATGAAATTATCAATTTTTTCCTATTTAACGTATATAATTCATATCATTCCCATTTGAAATTGTAAATTTGTATTTATATGAAAAATACATTTTTTAATACTTTTCTAGAATATTGAGGAACTGCATTTTTATTTGTACACATTGTTCACGAGGAAATTATTTTTCATAGAATACCTCATTAAAAGTTCCTCATTCCATTAAATTGATCACATCTCTCTTTTACTGTTCTTAATTGGATACCACTATTAGTCTATATCTCCCTTCAGATTATAGACCGCCATGAAAAAATTTTCCTTTTCACTACTTCCCAAAGAAATAATTATCTTCTCTACGGACATGATCTATTTTCAAGTTCCAATGGATTAGTAGTTACTTTGAATATTTGAGGTTATTGTCGTAAGATGCAATCAGACATAGATGAACAATGTTTTGAATTATCATGACACTCTATGTGGGAGAGATTATTTTTCATAACATATTTCAACTAACCAAATATGGTTATGAACTAATAAGAATCATATTTAGCTTTATCAAATTGTTTAGGGGAAATATTCCTTTATTGACTAGAGGTTTGGATATTCACTACATTACACCTGTTTGTCTTCGTCTTCCTATAATGGCATACACATAATCATATAATTAAATTTAATTATAAAATCTTATTCTTATTATTTTTTCTAGAGTGTTACCAATAAATATTTAGGGTTTTTCATATTAATTATGTTATCTAACTTGGTTCACTTAAATCTAATCCACATGGTTCCTACTAATATTCTTCTAATAACAATTGTAACATCCCAAACTCCAAAAACCCAAATCCAATACATATATTACATAACTGGTACAGAATACAAGAATTATCAATGGATCTAACAATTTAGTAGCCTTAGAAGACAATATATATACTTAAATTACAATTAAAAACATATTTTATAACAAGAACTTATTTGGAGAAAATTATTAGTCCTTAAATCATATACAAAAAAATTACAAATTTTCCTCTTATAGAATTATTTGGTAAAGGCTATAAAATAAGGTTGAGATCAAATTATCAATATTGAGTATCATAAAGTAGAGGATTTCATAACATAAACATGTCATAAGTAATATTTCAGGAATAAATAAACAACAATAAGAGGAAATCAACTAAAATATAGGGAATTCTATATCCACGAAAATAAATAAAAATATGGATAAATATAATCATTGATCTCATTATGATGGAATAAATAATTTTATAAATCAAAACATTTCTTCAAGTCTATATGAAAATACATTGTACTAATATGTTGTGAGGTATACACAATGTAACACCCCAATATTTCATAGTACATTATTTCTTCAAAGTAATTCAATAACATGCACTACTCGCAACACCGAGTTCAACCACACCACGACTCAGCAAACTAGCCATTCAAAAGTGGTTATGAATATTATTAACTTAATTTTGAGCTTTATATAATACTTATAATTTTAGAATCCATATTATGAGTTTTCTAGACATAATTTAAAAAAAATCATTTTTTTCAGATAAAAGAAGTATTTTTCAAAAAACACACTTTTACTGCATTTTAATGGTGAACCCTTTTTAAATCCAATATTTTAAACTTTTATGTATTCAATTTTACAAAATAAACTTCTTATTTATAATTGGGAAATAATAATTTAGTTTCAATAAATATTTGGAGTTTTTCTGATAACTTTCATATTTGGGTGAATAGTGAAAATACGATATTTTAACTAAAAACAACTTTTTTAATCAAAATAATTTATAGTGTTAAATTATACATTTTAATGGTTTGTAAGTATAAATAGATTATATTTTTACCATTTAATCCAATTATGGTCATTGTATGTAATTTCACTTTGAAATTGGACATAAACAAGTGTCAATCTTTTGATAGATATTATTTCTTAAAAACACGCATTTTGGTTTTGACAATGGGAATTAATTTTAAATTAATAAATGAAACTTCTATGTTTTTAATTTGGTAAAATAGAATTCATTTTTTTATTCAGAATATAAAAATTATATTAGGGTTCAATTGTGTTATTTTTTTTAGAAAACATTCAATTTTTTATAAATAGTGAAAAACACTGAGTTATTGGTTAAAATCGACTTTTTATTTTAATAATTATTTATTTAATTTAAATTTATTTTAGGTAAAAATAGATATCTAATACCTATATAAGTTCAATATAATTCATTGGAGTAATTTTATAATAAGTTTAGATATATAAAAAGTTTATTGAATGTTTTACTGTCTTTTACCGACCTCCTAGGAGCATTTGCAAATTTGCATAAAAATTAATTATACTGCTTCTATGAATTTAAATTCAAAAATCATAGAGAAATTGTTGATATAATTAAGTAAAATTTGGTTCAATAAGATAAAAATAATTTTTTTTGTATAGTATCATTTGACTTTTATTTACCTTGGTTAAAAGTAAATTAGGAAATTAAGGGTAAAAATGATATTCTTATTACCCTAACACTTGTCTAAATTCTATTGGATAAGGGTAATTCGATCAAAAAAACCTTATTAATAAAATTTTAACCTCTTTGGTCCACATGGATTAGATTAGGACATTTATTATTATTTAATTTAAAGAAGAGTTAAAGTGTTAAAATCAAAGTTTAATAAATAAAACATTTTTAATATATGGTTACACTTAATATAAATTCGACTATAAATATTCATTAGAAATATAAAATAATTTCATAAATAATCTAATTTTATTTATATTTTTTAGACATTAAATAATTTAATTTATTTATGACAGAATGATGATGTAGTAATTACCTAATTAATGAAATATTAAAATAATTGATATTATAAATATCCAAATAAATGTAATTTGAGACCTTTTATGAATTCCACTAATTTTATAGGTTACTATGACATATTAGGGTTGGTTAGATGAATTTTTTTCTAATTCATAATGCTGTTATGATTTTATCAAAAACAAAATACCAAATAGTGTCAAAATTGACATAAAAGAGTTTTTAAAACAAATATTATATTACTAATTAATATTCTATGCCTAAAAATCAATGGTTAGGCCAAAAAGCATATATAATTATATGTGTATCATTAATTAACCAATTTGGGTTCTCTTGAAAGTATATAGTAAGTTTATTAACCATATAATATAAAACTACAAAGGGACATGGTAAATGTCAAACTATTTAACTAGGAGTTAAATCTAAATGTTAATGTTAATATGGTGACCTAAACCTATCTAAAACCTATTGGTTGAGAGTTTTTGGACCCATACTCACCTTATACTTTAATTAATTCATTTTTTAGCCATTAGAATCCGAAAATGAATTTATTATGAAATAATATTTTTATTTTTTCCTAAGGTGCCCCTCACCCCTCTTATAAAAGGGCACTCCCACTTCTCTCAAATTCACACCTCCAAAGGCATTTGGATAGGTCAAACCCTACCCTAATATCGTCCCAACTATCCTAAATAAATCATATATGCCTTAATTTGGTCATAAATATTACCTAAGGTGCCCTTTTGAACAGATCAAAAGGAAGAACCTGAAGAAGAGGTAATGATTTCACCACCCTCTTTCATGTTCTTTTATTCTTCTACTTCTTCTTTATTTGTTATTTACATTATAAAATAATGAATCTAGTATATTCTATATAATTTTATGTTATTATAAAAATAGTACAACCATATTCATTATTATATCTATCCTATAAATCAAAAAGTCAACATATGTGTGTACGTACAGATTACCATCTCCACGTCATGGTGTAGTTTGTTATTCAAACACATAATTATTTGAATGGGTATAATAATGAGTATAACTAATGTAAAAAAATAAATATAACATGTTAATGATTCTTTATATATGATATACCATCCAATTAAATACAATTTCACCATCAATATAATGATATTTTTTCTCGTGCATACGTACGGATTACGGTCTCCACGACGGGATCAGATTCATTTCCACGTTCACCATTGAATGATGATTATAAAATATATATCATTATATGACATAATAATACTACTGGATATATATATATATATGTACTTACATATATATTATTCACTTAGTTTCGTGCAATACGATATGAAAACAGAAACAACGTTTATGTGTATGTATGTACTACCGTCTCCATAAATAGTGTTTTCCATTTCATATATATGTCTGTTATACATATTTATATTATAAATATATATGATATATAAATAATGTTTTATATTCTGGAATTATTTAAATCTTGATCTAAGTGATACAATCATGATTAATAGGTTAAAACATGTACGATAAAGAAAGCGATTATTACCCGAAATGTTAATTTAACATGGAAAATATTATTAAATGGGTAGTATAAAGTAATAAATTAATCATGTATGATATCATTAATATTAATATGGTTCTGGTATAATCTAATAACATACAATGGTCATTATACAAGAAGTTAAACATACCCTAGACTAAAGGAAATTGCAAGGTAATGGTTAATTTCACAATCTCATTATTATCTGGGGTTGTTTTTACGTAATTATCTGCTAGGAAATATTTATTATCCATATCCATGTTTCATAAAATAGTTTTTGAAGGGATTATTTTTAAGGTACTTTTTACTAAAACTTCAGTTTAAATGTTTTAAGTATTTATTCTTCTATATTGTTCTCATTAATGTCCATGTTTTCAAAATGGTAATTAAGGATTTATTTATATGGACATGAATGTTTTTAAAATGTTAATTCCTTTTAAATGTTTCAAAGTGGTATGGTAAACTTTGATTCAAAAATGGCTTTAAATGTCTTCCCTTTTATATTGTGTGACTTTTAAATGTTTTCATGAAAAGAGATATTTCTCTCAAAGAGTTTTACAAATCATTTTCATCTATGTCAACATCCTTTGATTGATTTTAAACTTGTTTTAAGTTGATTTATTATGATACAAATCATTCATACTATATTGAAGTATTTTTGATATGTTTGACTGTGGATGTGTTATTTTTATGTCATTCATGGTTTATGGATAAATTATTAACATTTAGTATTCTAGTTTTAATACGAATGTTTATGTTATGTTTCTACCTTTTCATATGAAGAATGCAGTGGACATAGTCAGTGATGGGTGGAGCCCGCTATAGCTCCTCGATGCATCTGTAGGTCTCATGAGACAAACTAGTTTCGTGGAAAAAATCCTTGACAAAAGTTTTATTTGTAGTTTAGGCACAAGGCCTTGACTATGTAATAATGATGTTCGGTGTTAGGCATTCCCTCATTTTGAAATTAGTTATTACATGTGATTATTTGACTAGTAGAATATCCATGTACATGTTTATATTGTAATGTTTGATTTATTTTTTCCATACTATGTTCAATTTTATGTTTAAAAGGATATTGTTTTTATTACACATCTTTCCTTAAAAATTTATATCTTCCACTAAATTATTTACCCTTACTGAGCATCTGAGCTCACCCATTTCTTATGTTTTATTTTCCCAAGATCCTAAGAAGTGTTTTATATTTGAGATGCAGGGTTAAGCTATGGGAACAATTCCATTCTCAAATGATTTTTTTTTTGTGTTGTATGTTAGAAAGTGTAATGTAATGTTCATGTATGCAATCTATTTTCCAAGACCTCTAAACTGATCGGTCTTTCGGGATGTGATTCCTTGTAATCATTCCAATGTATTAAAATAATGCATTGACTCTGGGAATCTAGGGTCAGGGAATTAAAGTTGGTATGAAAGGATGTTTATAAATAACCTTGGAAATTAGATTTAGATAAAATTTGATTAGAGCACATTACCCTATTATAGACTTTGAGGATTAATATAGAAGAACTTCCTAGAATTTTGGTATTGGAGAGATTTAGTGAGTTTTCCAAGAAATACATACTTGTCTGGATACGAGTAGGTAGAGGCAGATCTGGCACATATGTACCTAGGGATAAAACCTGAAAACACCGCTTTGAGCTAGACTCAAACGGGAACTGGTACATGACAACGAGCCTTGCTGCAATATTGGTTACGACACTCCCGGGGGATATTCTTAGGATAATTCTCATTTTCTTTTAAAACCATTATGAGGGGTTTATGAGTATATACTTTCTCAAAGAAAATTTTTTAGGATTATGGATTATATCAATAAACTGTTCAATTTATGTTCAGTGTTTTAAAATTTTGTATCTAGGTATTTTGATTCAAAAACTAATCTAGTTTATGCCATTTTTTAGAAATGGTGCCTTGTGGAAGGAATTGAAGTAAGGGGAATAAGGGAAAAGTTGAATATCCATCCTGCAGTAAATATGGGAAGAAACACCCTGGTAAATTCTTGAAGGGAATGGGATTTTGTTATAAGTGTAGAGAAAAAGGACACCAAGTACGTGATTGAAAGGGTAAGAAAAAAGTTTCAAATGTACAATTGTAACGCCTGGACCCCATCTACCCAGAGTTGGTGCATTACTTCGTAACATTGGCATGATCATAAAAGATCAAGTCTCGAAAGACCGATTAGTTTAGTAGCCTTGGAAACACTAGATACATTCATAAGTCTTACATTACATCATAAAGTGAAAAACTAATAACAAAGTCTTCATATTCCACACTCATATCCTCTTCTGACTATCCCTGCAGGTCATTCATAAAATACTTTTTCACATCATGGAAAATATTAAAACATTGAAAGGGGTGAGCTCAGATGCTCAGTAAGGCTAACAATATAGCGGAAGCTTTCAACAATAAACATAAACATTTAAGGCAATGTATAACTAAAACAAAAGCCTTTTAAACTTGAACTTCAACATAATATGGCAAAAGTAAAATGAGATAATTCCATTCACTTCTTCACATGGATATTCTACTGGTCGAATAATCACATGCAATATCAATAACCACTTTCATAATGATGGAATGCATAATGCCAGACTATCATAACCACGTAGTCAAGGCCTCGTGCCAAGAACACAAATAATATTTTGTCAAGGCCTCGTGCCAAGACACTAGTTTGTCTCATGAGACCTGCCAATGCATCGAGGAGCTATAACGGGCTCCACCCGTCACTTATTAAGTCCAATGCATTCCTCATATGAATAGGTTTAAACATTTCATAAACCATAACATAATCGTATCACATAAAACATGCGTAAAGGAAACATAAAATTTCCACATTTCAATCACAATATTGTCAATACAACACATTGATATAATAAAAATGCTTTCAAAACCATTTTTAATACCAAAATAAAAGCAAGTTAAAACTTTGTATTTATTTTTCATTAAAAAAAGTGATGGCTTGTAAAGGAAGCCGAAACTCAAATAATGGTCACGGAGGCGGAGAAGCCGTTGTCGCCGCATAAGTACGGAAAGAAAAACATTCCCTTTTTGGCGTTTAGTAAAACTCTTTGTATAAAAAAATATTCCTTTTGAATAAACGTAAAAGTCAAAGGGGTTTATACACCGTATAAAAGAAAGTTGTGTATAAAACCAAATATGACTCAATGAAAGGAGATTGAGACGAAGTCCTTAAAAAGATCATTTTTAAAATAAAATAGATCTATTATGTGTATTCACTATAGGTACACATAAAGAAAGTAAAAATACAAAATAATACATAATAATATCATGACATAATTGGAAAGTAGGAGATTAACCCAAAGAATGAAAATTGGGTTAAGAAATTCCCTTACCTCGTGTCTGACTTGACTCAACCGTTCTTTAACCTCCTGAATAATAAACTAGAGTTAATATATACCTTATTAAAAACCATTTTCAATTTCATTATCCTTTTTATATCACTTATTACAATGTTATGAACATTATGTAATTATTTAAGTTAATAACGGTCGTTTTGTCGATCTTTGGTGCTTGAGTCAACAATAACCTTCTTATAATTACAAGTTGTTCATGTGGTGAAATATCCATTATATCCAGAATTATATTCATGATTTAGATATCATATATATCATATATATCCAGTATATACATTCATTCATAATATTACGTAACATTTAGAGGTAAGAAATGAAATGCACCGTTCATGGAGACGGTAAGCCGTACGTACGCATGAACGCCACTTTCATTTCTATTTCGTATTTAATGTAATGAAATCATAATTATATAAAGGTATAGTATAGTTCAAGTATAATATCATATATAATATCATTTACTCCATCCTTTATACATCCCACATATGGCATTAACGATTCACATCACTTTGAGGGGGCGGTAGTCCGCACTTCCTAAAATGAAATTATCACGTTTTATCCCTAATGGAAATCATAAAGTATGACATAAATGAGAAATACAAAAGCATAAGTAAAACATAAACATATTATATATAATATATAAAAATAGTGACATCTTAATGTCCACCTTTGAAGGTGTTATATGAGTGTTGAACAATTATCGTTTCGTGAGGCAGAAATTCGCCATCCACAGAAACTGTATGTTCTTTAACCATTAGATGTAGGTGTGTGTAATTGTAGCTCGAATAATTCTTATAACAACATCCTAGTATATTGAGGATACTGTTGTTGTTACAAAAGAAATGAATAAAAAGAGTTTAGGGGGTTGGAGAAGAAAAATAAAACAAAACAACAATAGAGAAGACATTACCTCAAAATCGGGTAACTCTTTTTGATTTGAGCCAAAGGATTATTTGGGAAGATTTCCGCCCAAAGTGAGGCTTCTAGGAGTAAGAGGGGGAAGTTGGGAGATTATTTGGGCAGAGGTTGGGCTATAAAAATGGCTTGAAGGTGTGAATAAGGTGGGAGAGGTGGGGGCCTTTTCTAAGTGGAGAGGAGGGGCACTTTTGGAAAGTAATGAAATGTTATTCTATTATACAATGATTTTCGGATTCTAATGGTCCCACACTTGTATAATTCGTGGATAAGGTGATAAGGGTTCTAAATCTCCTCATCCAATAGGATTTGGACAAGTGTAAGCCTTGGATGTTGCATTATCTTCTCATTTTATTTAAATCGTTAAATAATGAGGTCATCGCCGCATCATAATGATGTCATAAATAATTTAATTTATTTAATGTCTAAAAATTATAAAAAAAATACTATGATGTATTAAATCTTTTTATCTTTCTAATTAATATTTATAATCAAAATTCGGACTTGTGTAACCCCACTTAAAAGCTGTTTTAGTAAAACAACTCATGTTTGTGTCAATTTAATTTTAACATTAAATAAATATATATTAATGTCATTTTCCAACTAAAGTGGCTCCATGGGGTCCCCAAGTTGACCCATGGGTTGTCTTGGTCTGCCATGACTCATAAAATAGGAGTAGGGCAAGTTTCATGCTCATCTCATATTATTAAAACATTATTTGTACCTTAAACTACACTAATTACCTCTAATCGCGATTAAGAACTTAAAAGTTACTATTCACCAAAAATTTATTTTAATCTCATTGAACCACATTTTACTTCTTAATGACAACCATGTATATCGGATTTTTGAAAATCAAATCACAGAAGTGGTAATATTTCATTTAAATGAAAAATCAGTTATTTAACTACCACTTAGTGGTTTCACTATTCATCAAAAATTGAAGTTTTTCAGAACAAAGCCAAAATTTCACCCTAAGCTATAATTGATATTCCGAATTCAAAAATGATGTCTATTTTATGAAATTCCAAACATATAATTTTCATTAATTAATTTTATAATTAATTCCCGCTGTCACAACAAATAGCGTGTTTTTAAGAAACAATTTATATCAAAAGATTGACAATTGTTTATGTCCAATTTCAAAGTGAAATTAATTCTAATGACCACCATTGGATAAAATGGTAAAAATATATTCTAATTATACTTTAAAACCACTAAATAGTATAATTTATCACTATAAATTATTTTGATTAAAAAAGTTGTTTTTAAGTAATTTTCACTATTCATAAAAAATTGGAAGTTCTCAGAAAATTACAAAAAATTCAACTTAGGATAATTTCGATATTACGAATAAAAAAATGAAGTCCATTTTGAAATATAAAATTTCTATAATTTTAAAAAGTGGTTATTACTATTCATAACGGCTACTTTGATTAGTCGCGGTGTTTTAGAACTCGAAGTTGTGTACAATGCAAGCTATTGCATTATTGAATGAGAAGCGTATCGTGGAAGCTCGGGGTGTTACATTCTCCCCTCCTTCAATAAATTTCATCCTCGCAATTTGAAATTTTTCTTTGAAAATAAAAGGTTGAAAAGAGAAAATACCTTTGAGGATAACCCACATCAGAAATAAGGTTAATAAATATATAACATTAAAAGAAAGAAAGATAAGTACAAAGGTCACCCGATATATCCCATTCTAGGATTCTTTGAAAATATGGATATGGAGGAGAAACAAACCATCAAGGTTTGATGGAGAGTTATAGAAAACAGGATTAGGATAAAGTTTAACCACAAGAAAATCACAAACTTGTGATTGGTTAAACGGACATTGAATCCCCAGTTGGAAAAGTTAACCGACAATATTTTTGTTTTAAGTTACCTTTTATAATGTTGAGGAATTTATTTAGGAGATTTACTAAGAACATAAGGGAATATACATACTTTTTATGTATACTTTCATTCGTTAATAAATTTTTACCACAAACCCAACTTTTACTCCAAATGGTAACGGAACTCAAAAATATTCTATTTATCTTAATTGTATAAGGTTCCAAATGTTAACACATACCATTTAGATTAGTAAAATTATTTTGTAATAACCAGGGACTTCCTGTAGGCTAGTGGTAGGAAATAAAGGCATGTCGCACTATGGTTGTGGGTTCGATTCCTGCAGCTTTGTCTGACGCGACGGGTTATTCCCCACCCTGCAGGTTGTCCTTTTCCTAAAACTATAGTATTATAATATTCCAAAAATAATATTCAAAAATGCTTTAACCTTAAACAATACTATCCAAAGATCAACTTAATCCATTCCAACCTTTATAGTTATCCAAAATACTTCTGTCCAACTCACAGTCCAAATTTTATAAGGAAGGTAAACATAATGAAGATCCTTTTTCCCACGTAACAACATGTGAATACCTTCATCATGTATTCTTTTTAAACATACTGAATTACCATGATCCCTTATTCCTTATAGAATAATAGATATACTCCTTCTATCCCAAAAATGTATACAAAACATCAATCAGTTTCAAGGAAGTTAAGTATATCCAATATAATTTATCCAAATCAATTACGTCTTATTCCAAAATCAAAATCTCAGTATCAGAACCATATTATGGTCTATCTTTCTCTCAACCATATATTTTCCAAAAATTTAATCCTACTGTGGAGTCACTTTTCTTGGTTCCACACAATCTCAAGTCCTTGATGAAACAGTACTGCAGTACAATCCTTATATACTCCATAATTATTATAACCAGTACATCATTGATACAACACTCAAATTACAAAATTATTTAATAACAACATAAGAACTCTAATCATTACTCCTCATCTGTGGTAGTATCATAACTTGATTATTATCCAATAACATCATTTGGGGCATACTTTGATGATTTGGACATTGGTTTGCGTAGTGTCCCCAATCCTTGCAGAAGAAGCATTGTACATTTGAAACCATTTTATTACCCTTGCAGTCACGCACTTTGTGTCCTTTTTCTCTACACTTATAACAAACTCCCATTCCCTTTAGGCAAGTTCCATGATGTTTCTTCCCACAATTACCACATATTGGAAAATTCTTCTTTCCCCTCATCCCTTTATCCATCATTCTCTCTTCCATCCCTTTTGTCTCTTGCTTCGCTTCAAAGCCATAGGACTCAGAGAATTCTTTACTTATCTTATTAACACATGATACTATTTCTTCATATGTTGAGAACACATGGGAGACTATTTCCCTTCGAAATTTTGGCTTAATACCGTGAAAGATACGATCCTTCTTACTCTTTGGATCATACGTACTGCTGGAGTTCACATTCCTTCTACTGGGCGCCATTTCTATACAATGGCATAAACTAGGTTAGTTTATGAATTACAATGAATAATTCCAAACTTTTAAAATATTTAAAGTAAATTGAACGGTTTATGGATATAATCCATAATCATAAGAATGTTTTCTTTGAGGAAGTATATACTCATAAACCCTACATAGTGATTTGTAAAGAAAATGAGAGTTATCCTAAGCATATCCCCCGGGAGTGTCGTAACCAAGAGTGCAGCAAGGCCCGTTGTCGTGCACCAGTTCCCGTTCGAGTCTAGCTCAAAGCGGTGTTTTCGGGTTTTACCCCTAGGTACATCTGTGCCAGATCCGCCTCTACCTGCTCGTATCCAGACAGGGATGTATTTCTCGGAAAACTCACAACATCTCTACAATACCAAAATTATAGGAAGTTCTTCTATACTAATCCTCAAAGTCTATCTTCGGGATATGTGATCTAATCAGAGTTTATCTAAATCTAGCTTCCAAGGTTAGTACTAAACTGCCTCTGATACCAACTGTAACGCCCCGACCCCATCTACCCAGAGTCGGTGCATTACTTAGTAACATTGGCATGATCATAAAAGATCAAGTCTCTAAAGACCGATTAGTTTAGTAGACTTGGAAACACTAGAAACATTCATAAGTCTTACATTACATCATAAAGTGAAAAACTAATAACAAAGTCTTCATATTCCACACTCATATCCTCTTCTGACTATCCCTGCAGGTCATTCATAAAATACTTCTTCACATCCTGGAAAATATTAAAACATTGAAAGGGGTGACCTCAGATGCTCAGTAAGGATAACAATATAGTGGAAGCTTTAATCAATAAACATAAACATTTAAGGCAATGTATAACTAAAACAAAAGCCTTTTAAACTTGAACTTCAACATAATATGGCAAAATTAAAATGAGATAATGCCATTCAATTCTTCACATGGATATTCTACTGGTCGAATAATCACATGCAATATCAATAACCACTTTCATAATGATGGAATGCATAATGCCAGACTATCATAACCACGTAGTCAAGGCCTCGTGCCAAGACCACAAATAAGATTTTGTCAAGGCCTCGTGCCAAGACACTAGTTTGTCTCATGAGACCTGCCGATGCATCGAGGAGCTATAGCGGGCTCCACCCGTCACTTATTAAGTCCAATGCATTCCTCATATGAATAGGTTTAAACATTTCATAAACCATAACATAATCGTATCACATAAAACATGCGTAAAGGAAACATAAAATTTTCACATTTCAATCACAAGATTGTCAATACAACACATTGATATAATAAAAACTCTTTCAAAACCATTTTCAATACCAAAATAAAAGCAAGTTAAAACTTTGTATTTATTTTTCATTAAAAAAAGTGATGGCTTGTAGAGGAAGCCGAAACTCAAATAATGGTCACGGCGGCGGAGAAGCCGTTGTCGCCGCATAAGTACGGAAAGAAAAACATTCCCTTTTTGTTGTTTAGTAAAACGCTTTGTATAAAAAAATATTCCTTTTGAATAAACGTAAAAGTCAAAGGGGTTTATACACCGTATAAAAGAAAGTTGTGTATAAAACCAAATATGACTCAATGAAAGAAGATTGAGACGAAGTCCTTAAAAAGATCATTTTTAAAATAAAATAGATCTATTATGTGTATTCACTATAGGTACACATAAAGAAAGTAAAAATACAAAATAATACATAATAATATCATGACATAATTGGAAAGTAGGAGATTAACCCAAAGAATGAAAATTGGGTTAAGAAATTCCCTTACCTCGTGTCTGACTTGACTCAACCGTTCTTTAACCTCCTGAATAATAAACTAGACTTAATATATACCTTATTAAGAACCATTTTCAATTTCATTATCCTTTTTATATCACTTATTACAATGTTATGAACATTATGTAATTATTTAAGTTAATAACGGTCGTTTTGTCGATCTTTGGTACTTGAGTCAACAATAACCTTCTTATAATTACAAGTTGTTCATGTGGTGAAATATCCATTATATCCAGAATTATATTCATGATGTAGATATCATATATATCATATATATCCAGTATATACATTCATTCATAATATTACGTAACATTAAGAGGTAAGAAATGAAATGCACCGTTCATGGAGACGGTAAGCCGTACGTACGCATGAACGCTACTTTCATTTCTATTTCGTATTTAATGTAATGAAATCATAACTATATAAAGGTATAGTATAGTTCTAGTATAATATCATATATAATATCATTTACTCCATACTTTATACATCCCACATATGGCATTAACGATTCACATCACTTTGAGGGGGCGGTAGTCCGCACTTCCTAAAATGAAATTATCGCGTTTTACCCCTAATAGAAATCATAAAGTACGCCATAAATGAGAAATACAGAAGCATAAGTAAAACATAAACATATTATATATCATATATAAAAATAGTGACATCTTAATGGCCACCTTTGAAGGTGTTATATGAGTGTTGAACAATTATCGTTTCGTGAGGCAGAAATTCGCCATCCACAGAAACTGTATGTTCTTTAACCATTAGATGTAGGTGTGTGTAATTGTAGCTCAAATACTTCTTATAACAACATCCTAGTATATTTAGGATACTGGTTTTGTTACAAAAGAAATGAATAAAAAAGAGTTTAGGGGGTTGGAGAAGAAAAATAAAACAAAACAACATTAGAGAAGACATTACCTCAAAATCGGGTAACTCTTTTTGATTTGAGCCAAAGGCTTCTTTGGGAAGAGTTCTGCCCAAAGTGAGGCTTATAGGAGTAAGAGGGGGAAGTTGGGATATTATTTGGGCAGAGGTTGTCCGAGCCAAATGGCTTGAAGGTGTGAATAAGGTGGGAGAGGAGGGGGCCTTTTCTAAGTGGAGAGGAGAGGCACTTTTGGAAAGTAATGAAATGTTATTCTATTATACAATGCTTTTCGGATTCTAATGGTCCCAAACTTGTATAATTCGTTTCTAAGGTGATAAGGGTTCGAAATATCCTCATCCAATAGGCTTTGGACAAGTGTAAGCCTTGGATTTTGCATTATCTTCTCATTTTATTTAAATCGTTAAATAATGAGGTCATCGCCGCATCATAATGATGTCATAAATAATTTAATTTATTTAATGTATAAAAATTATAAAAAAAATACTATGATGTAGGAAATATTTTTATATTTCTAATTCATATTTATAATCAAAATTCTGACTTGTGTAACCCCACTTAAAAGCTGTTTTAGTAAAACAACTCATGTTTGTGTCAATTTAATTTTAACATTAAATAAATATATATTAATGTCATTTTCCAACTAAAGTGGCTCCATGGGGTCCCCAAGTTGACCCATGGGTTGTCTTGGTCGGACATGACTCATCCAATAGGAGTAGGACAAGTTTAATTCTCATCTCATATTATTAAAACATTATTTGTACCTTAAACTACACTAATTACATCTAATCGCGATTAAGAACTTAAAAGTTACTATTCACCAAAAATTTATTTTAATCTCATTGAACCACATTTTACTTCTTAATGACAACCATGTATATCAGATTTTTGAAAATCAAATCACAGAAGTGGTAATATTTCATTTAAATGAAAAATTAGTTATTTAACTACCACTTAGTGGTTTCACTATTCATCAAAAATTGAAGTTTTTCAGAACAAAGCCAAAATTTCACCCTAAGATATAATTGATATTCCGAATTCAAAAATGATGTATATTTTATGAAATTCCAAACATATAATTTTCATTAATTAATTTTATAATTAATTCCCGCTGTCACAACAAATAGCGTGTTTTTAAGAAACAATTTATATCAAAAGATTGACAATTGTTTATGTCCAATTTCAAAGTGAAATTAATTCTAATGAACACCATTGGATAAAACGGTAAAAATATATTCTAATTATACTTTAAAACCACTAAATAGTATAATTTATCACTATAAATTATTTTGATTAAAAAAGTTGTTTTTAAGTAATTTTCACTATTCATAAAAAATTGGAAGTTCTCAGAAAATTACAAAAAATTCAACTTTGGATAATTTCGATATTACGAATAAAAAAATGAAGTCCATTTTGAAATATAAAATTTCTATAATTTTAACAAGTGGTTATTACTATTCATAATGGCTACTTTGATTAGTCGCGGTGTTTTAGAACTCGAAGTTGCGTACAATGCAAGCTATTTCATTATTGAATGAGAAGCGTATCGTGGAAGCTCGGGGTGTTACAACAATGCTTCATCTTCAAGGATTTGGGACACTAAACGGATCAATGTCCAAGTCATCAGAGTATAACTTAAATGATGCTATTGGATAATAATCAAGTTTTGATACTACCTCAGATGAAGATGAAGGAATAGTGTTCTTATATTGTTATTATAGAATTATTTCAATTGAGTGTGGTATCAGCAATATAATGGTTATATGAATTATGGAGATAAATAAGGATTGTGCTGCAGTACTATTTTATTGAGGATTTGAGATTTTATGGTTCTAAGAAAAGTGACTTAATAATAAGCTTCACTTTTTGGAAAATACATGGTTGAAGGAAAGGTAATCCTTAATATGGTCCTGATAATGAGGTAGTAATTTTGGAATAAGAGATGGTTGATTTGGATAAATTATATTGGATATTCTTGACTTCCATGAAACTGATTAATGATTTTTATATTCCATCATTGTTGTAGTTTACAACATTTTTGGATAGAAGGAGTATATCTAGTATTCTATAAGGAATAAGGGAGAATGTATGTAATCAATAAGGTTTTATGGTAATTCAGTATGTTGTAGTGTTTTAAAAGAATACATTATGAAGGTGTTCACATGTTATTACGTAGAAAAAAGGATCATCGTTGTGTTTAAATTCCTTATAAATTTTTGAATGTGAGTTTGTATAGAAGTATATTGGATAATTCTAAAGGTTGGAATGGATTATGTTTGAAATTGGATACTATTGTTAAGGTTAATTTTGGATTTTTATAAAAAGGACAACATGCAGACCATGTGACAACCCATCGCGTCAGACAAAGCTGTGAGAATCGAACCAAGAACCATAATGCGATTGAGATTTATCGCCTACCACTAGACTACATGAAGTCCCTGGATTGTATAATGTAGTTTCTTTTTTTAAAAGGGTCTGATAGGTGAATTATAAATTCATTTTTTTGGAACCTTATATAAATAGGATAAATAGAATATTTTTTAAGTTCTATTATCTTTTAGAGTGAAAGATGAGTTTGTGGTAGAAATTAGTTAAAGGATGGAACTATACTTGTCAAGTATATATATATATATATATTCCTATATTATTCTATGAAGAAATTAATTCTTAAACTTTAGGTAAGGGATCTTAAAACTCAAAATGTGTTATCCAAATACCTTATGTTTTATTGAACTGATTATATTTTAAATCATCATATATAGATGGCTTTGAGGCCCTCAATTTAACAATTGTTTGTGATTGATGACCTCAATCACTCCCTATAAATATTTATGTTTTTCCTCCAATTATGTGTCTCTAATTTCCACCAATTTTCTCCTAATCGAGATCATAATTTGGTGGTGACTTTTTCATTTCCCTTTTCCTCTTATTAAGACTAAATTTTATTAAGAAAATTTCTGATGTGGATTTTCCCACAAAGGTATTTTCTATTTTCAAAGAACAATTTCAAATTACAAGGATGAAATTTATTAAAGGAGTTAAGAATTTTTCACCCCAAGATTTCATAGTACGTTATTTCTTCAAAGTAATTCAATAACTTGCACTATACGCAACACCGAGTTCAAATACACCACGACTCAACTAACTAGTCGTTCAAAAGTGGTTATGAATAGTATTAACTGAGTTTTTAACTTTATCTAATCCTTATAATTTTAGAATCCATATTATGAGTTTCGTGCACATAATTTAACAAAAAATTCATTTTTTCAGATAAAATAAGTATTTTTCAAAAAATGCACTTTTACTTCCATTTAATGGTGAACCCTTTATTAAATCCAATATTTGAAACTTTTATGTATTAAATTTGACAAAATAAACTTATTTTTTATAATAGGGACATAATAATTTAGTTTCAATAAATTTTTGGTGTTTTTCTGATAACGTTCATGTTTTGGTGAATAGTGAAAAATGCTATATTTTAACTGAAAACAACTTTTTTAATAAAAATAATTTATATTGTTAAATTATTCATTTTAATGGTTTGAAAGTATAAATAGATTATATTTTTACCATTTAATTAAATTCTAGTCATTGTAAGTAATTTCACTTTGAAATTGGAAATAAACAAGTGTCAATCTTTTGATAGTTATTATCTCTTAAAAATACGTCTTTTGGTTTTGACAACGGGAATTAATTTTAAATTAATAAATGAAACTTCTATGTTTTGAATTGGTAAAATAGACTTCATTTTTAATTCATAATATCAAAATTATCTTAGGGTGAAATTTTGGTATTTTTCTGAAAACTTTCAATTTTTGATGAATAGTGAAAAGCACTGAGTTATTGGTTAAAACTGACTTTTTATTTAAATAATTATTTATTTAATTTAAATTTATTTTAGATCAAAAAAGATACATAATACCTATATAAGTTCAATATAATTCATTGGATTCATTTTATAATAAATTTAGATATATAAAAAATTTATTGAACGTTTTTACCGTCTTTTAGCCACCTCATAGGAGCATTTGCAAATTTGCATAAAAATTAATTTTACCACTTCTGTGAATTGAATTTCAAAAATCCAAGTGACATTGGTAATATAATTAAATAAATTTGGTTCAATAAGATAAAAAAATTGGTCAATAGTAACTTTTGACTTTTATTTACCATGATTAAAAGTAAATTTGGAAATTAAAGGTAAAAATGATATTCTTATTACCCTAAAACATGTGTTAATTATATTGGATAATTGTAATTCGATCAAAAATAACCATAGGAATAAAATATTAACCTCTTTGTTCCACATGGATTAGATTAGGACATTTATTATTATTTAATTTAAAGAAGAGTTAAAAGTGTTAAAATCAATATTTAATAACTAAAACATTTTTAATATAGGGTTACACATAAGATAAATTCGACTATAAATATTCATTAGAAATATAAAAAGATTTCCTATCTAATTTTATTTTATTTATATTTTTTAGACATTAAATAATTTAATTTATTTATGACACAATGATGATGTAGTAATTAACTAATTATTGAAATATTAAAATAATTGATATTATAAATATCCAATTAAAAAAAATTTGATACTTTTTATGAATTACACTAATTTTATAGGTTAACATGACATATTAGGGTTGGTTAGATGAATTATTTTCGAAGTAATAATGATTTTATGAATTTAGAAAAAGCAAAATACCAAATTGTATCAAAATTTACCTAAAAGAGTTTTTAAAACAAATATTATATTATTAATTGATATTATATTATTAAAAATATAAGGTTCTGACAAAAGACTTATATAATGATATTTTTATCATTAATGTAACACTTGTGGTTCACTTGGAAGTATATAGTATGTTTATTAACCATATAATATAAAAATACAAAGAGACATGGTAAATGTCAAACTATTTAATTAAGAGTTAAATCTAAAGGTTAAGGTTTATATGGTGACCTAAACCTGACTAAAACCAATTTGTTGAGATTTTTTTGACCCATACCCACCTTATCATTTAATTAATTCATTTTTGAGCCATTATATAACGAAAATGAATTTATTATAAAATAATATTTTATGTTTTGTTTATTAAGGTGCCCTTCACCCGTCTTATAAAAGGGAACTTCCCCTTCTCCCAAATTAACACCTCCAAAGACATTTGTCTCAGCCAAACCATACCAAAATATCATACCAACTATCCTAAATTCATCCTGGAGGCCTTATGTTGGTCATAATTCCAACCTAAGGATCCCTTTTGATCAAATAAAAAGGAAGAACCTGAAGAAGAGGTAATGATTTCACCACCCTCTTTCAAGTTCTTTTATTCTTCCACTTTATCTTTATTTGTTGTTTACATTCTAAAATAATAAACCTCGTATCTTCTATATACTATGAAGTTATTATAAAAATGGTACAACCTTATTAATTATTCTATCTATCCTAGAAATGACAAGGTCACCATACGTGCGTACATACAGATTATCGTCTCCACGTCGTGGTGTAGTTTGTTATTCAAACACATCATTATTTGGATGGGTATAATAATGAGTATAACTTATGTAAAAAATAAATATAACATGTTAATGATTATTTATATATGATATACCATCCAATTACATATGATTTCACCATCAATATAATGATATCGTTGCTCGTGCGTACGTACGGATTACCATCTCCATGACGCGATGAGAATCATTTCCATGTTCACCATTCAACGATGATTATAAAATATATATAATTAATAAGTATGTAATATATAGAATAATAATACTACTAGAGATATAGATATTTATATATATATATATATACTTACATATATCTTATTTACTTAGTTCTGTGCAATACGATATGAAAACAGGAACAATGTTTATGCGTACGTACGGACTACCGTCTCCATAAACGGTGTTTTCCATTACATATATATGTCTATTATACATATTTATATTATAAATATATATGATATATAAATCATTTTTTATATTCTGGAAGTATTAAAATGTTGATCTATGTGATACAATCAAAAGTAACAAGTTCATACACGTACAATAAAGAAAGCGATTATTACCCGAAATGTTAATTTAACATGGAAATTATTATTAAATGGGTAGTATAAATTCAAAAATGAATCATTTAAGATATCATAAATATTTATATGGTTATGTTATAATATAATAACATAAAATGGTCATTATACAGGAGGTTAAATGTACCCTCGACTAAAGTAAAGTGCTAGGTAAAGATTAATTTCACAATCTCTTTATTATCTGAGGTTGTTTTTAGGTAAGTATCTACTGGGAAATATTTATTATCCATGTCCATGTTTAATAAAAGAGATTTCAAAGGGATTATTTTAAAGGTAATTTTTACTAAAACTTAATTTTTAATGTTTTAAGTATTTATTCTTCTAAATCATTCTCATTAATGTCCATGTTTGAAAAATGGTTTTTAAGGATTTATCTATATGGAAATTAATGTTTTTAAAGTGTTAATTACTTTGAAAAGTTTCAAATTGGTATGGGAAACATTAATTTAAAAATGTCTTTAAATTTCTTCCTTTTTAAATTGTGTGACTTTTAAATGTTTTCATGAAAAAGATATATTTCTCTCAAAGAGTTTTACAAATCATTTTCATCTATGTCAACATCTTTTTATGGATTTTAAACTTTTTTCAAATTGATTTATTAGGATAAAAATATTCCATATTGTATTGAAGTATTTGTGATATGTTTGACTGTGGATGTGTTATTTTTATCCCATTCATGGTTTATGGATAAAGTTTTAACATTTCGTATGCTAGTTTTAATATGAATGTTTATGTTATGTTTCAACCTTTTCATATGAGGAATGCATTGGACTTATTAGGTGACGGGTAGAGACTGTTATAGCTTCTTGATGCATCGGTAGGTCTCATTAGGCAAACTAGTGTCTCGGCACAGGGCTTTGGAAAAAACATTATTTGTAGTCTAGGCACAAGTCCTTGACTATGTGGTAATAATGTATGGCATTAGGCATTCCATCATTATGAAATTACTTATTACATGTGATTATTCGACTATTATAATATCCATGTGCATGTTTATATGGTAATGTTTGATTTATTTTTTCCCTATTATGTTCAAGTTTATGTTTTAAAGGCTATTTTTTTATTTCACATCTTGCCTTAAAAGTTTATAGCTTCCGCTAAATTATTTACCATTACTGAGAATCTGATCCCACCCATTTCTTATGTTTTATTTTCCAAGGATCCCAAGAGGTGTTTTATGTTTGAGATGCAGGGTTAAGATATGGAAACAATGGCATTATAAAAGGATTTTTTTGGTTTTGTATGTTAGAAAGTGTAATGTAATGTTCATGTATGCAATCTATTTTCCAAGACTGCTAAACCGATCAGTCTTTCTGGACTTGATTCCTTGTAATCATTCCAATGTATTAAAATAATGCACTGACTCTGGGAATCTAGGGTCGGGGAGTTACACACAAGAACTCAACTTTTTTTGTCACTGGATACCTATTTATGAATCTATGGGATATATACTTCCATGATCCTCTAATTACCAAATTATGTCCAATGAATTAACAATAAAAAGTCATCAAGAACTTCCATATTATTCCCTAATAAAACATTGGATGAATAAAAACAGGGATATCCATTAAAATAGTAATATAGAAAAAAAAATAATTCAGAATTCAGTAAAATTATGTACATTTCTAGGTGAACTCCCCTTAATAAACATAGAATTTATAGGTTATCTTCCAAATAACAATAAGTACACTTATTATTAAAATCTAGTGAAGATGGTACTTTCAATATGTTGGTTTATCCATGGAAGATATTAATTTTCTTATATGGTTTGTAATAGTGGGTTACCGGAGTAATTGTAAGAAAAAAATATCATAATGGTTCAATAAGTGCATGTGAATATTCTGAAGCATATCCCTCTGGAGTGTTTATCTAGGGGTGTAGTCCTTGGTCCACTTTTTTGGGTAAATACCCTAAGGTGAATTTATTCCAAAGTTGCATCAAAATTATACTATCTTGATAGAGATTTATTTTCTAGGAAACTACATGCACTTTTAAATTACCAAAACATACAAAGTTTTATAGGAAATGGAAAAGTTCATGTTTTGAAATGGTTTTCATAACTCTTAAATCAAAAAATAATATTGTGGCAATATATACTTTTAAATTCCCAAAATTTCATGGTTAATATCTTAAAATTATTTCATATTAAGACAAGAACCATCAAAAAGAAATTTTTTAGTTTATATAACATAAGTCTGAATGAAAAATGAGACTAAAAGCCCACTTAAGGCTTGAGTTGAAATCCAATCATAGCCTATTAAAAGATACATATTAAAATGGATATCAAATTACCATTTATAAAATAACTTCATGATATAACATATCAAATATGAATTATATTCACCACAAAAAGTAAAGTGGGTTCATATTTGTAACATCTCAGGTTTTTAAAAAAATAAATACTATGTTTGATAGTGTACATGATATTCCACATCAATCTTAAATGAAAAAAATATATTATTATAACCAAGTCGTTAGAATTGCGGGAATGAATAATATTAATTGAATAAAAAAAATTATTTACATATATATATATGTGTGTGTGTGTGAATAATTATTTGGGTAAAAATTAATTAAAAATTAATTTAAAGCCCTTTTTAAAATAAAAGGAAGTATTTTAATGAAAAACTATTTAAATGTGCACAACTATATTTAATACTAATAAATAAAACTATTAATATTATTTGATTATATTAATGATATATGTGTGTGTGTGTGTGTATAATTTGTTCAATATAATGTTTAAAAAAATTTATGTGTTTTCTAGACATGATATAAGAAAAGATTCAATTTTACAAATATAAGAAGTATTTTTATAAAAAAGATATTTTGATGTGTTTTGATGGATCACATTTTTTAAAACTTTATTTTTAAAAAATTATAAATTTTAATTTACAAAATAAACTTCTTATTTTATTTATTAATATCATAATTTTCTTATGAACATTTATACATTAAAAAAATATTTTCTCAGTCTCTCAATAGGATTGGTTTCAAATTAATTTTATCCAATTATATGTTTTGAATTTTGAAAAATGGATTAAAAATTAATAGTTATAAGTTAAAAATTTATTAAATATGTCCATTTTATTTTTTTACATTACAAATAATAACATTTGTATTATTTTTTATTACTATAGTTTGGGGTAAACCTGGTAATTAAAAGTAAAAATAATATTATAACTAATAAAAAATTACCCTAACACTTATTCAAATTTTATTTTATGAGTTTTTGTTGATAAAAATAATTGTTGGTATGATTTCAGGATCTCTTGGAGCCACTATGATGGATTTTGGGAATTTATAGTATTTAATTCAAATAAAAGTTAATTTGGCCAGACTCTTGTTTTTAACAAGTAAAATATTTTTAATATGGGATTATATAGAGGATATGTTTGACTATAAATAGTATTTTTAATGATAAAATATTTAAATTGACCATTAAATTTTATTTTTAATTTTTAGGGGTGAGATAATCAAATTATATGTTTTCACAATGATGATGGAGTAATTGTATAACTAAAGTAAATATTAAATAAATGATATTCATAATATAAAAATGAATATAATTTTAGCGAATTAATGTCATACATGAAATTTATGGAATACTTTTAAATTTTATTACTTATATAAAATTCTTTGTGCTATGATATCATGTTTTTATGATATTTTTAAAATTTTAAGTGATGAATAGTGTCAAAATTGACAATAATGAAATTTTATTAATTGATAAAAATTCATTAAAATATAAAATTAAAAAAAATATTTGTATATATCTCTAAATGCATTAAATTCCTCGTTTATTGTTCTGTATCCATTTTATAGTAATTATATCAACCCTCAAAGTGTAAATTACTTGATATCACAATAAAAATTAAAAAAATTAAATGAGGGTTAAAACAAAGTGATAAGGATTAAAAAATAGTCAATACTTATCTAAATTTAATTGGATGAATTTATTTATACCCATAATAATAATATATACTCAATTAATAATTTCTATTCCATTTTTAATATAAAATTAATTTATATTAATTTATTATTTTTAATAATTCCAAGAGTGACCCTCCCTTCTCTTATAAAAAGGAACCTCTTCTTCTATTTTCTTCACACATAAAAAACTATTTGGTTATGCCAAAATCATCCAAAAATGACTTCCTAGACACACTCTTCACATTCTATAGTCCATACTTTAGGCATAATACCCTCTTTAGAGGTGTTATGGTGTTAATCAAAGGAGATCATCTGAAGAAGAGGTATCGTTTTAAATTAAATGTGTCTATTATATTTCTTTTTATGCATGATTAAAGTATTATAAAATCGTAAAGAAACAATAAATATTGTTTCCTAAATATACTGAAATTTACTTATTATAATATCACAACCAAAATAACTCTTCACTTTCATAAAATGTGAAAATAATTAATTGTTCGTGTGTATGGAGGACCACCACATCGCGAACCGATATAATTTGTTTTACATCACCATCTCTTATGAAATTTTATAATGGTGGAATTAATGTTTATAAATTAAATTCATGGAATATTTATCATTATATAAGAATAATATACCATTCATGTTATTACCTTTCCCTGCACAAGAAAATGATAACATTGTTCGTGTGTATGTGTGAATTATCACCTCCACGAAGCGGCGTGCTACGTTTTTCATCCCCACGTAAAATGAATGATATATAACTATAAATTTAAATTCTTTAAGAGATATTAATTATATTATTGTAATTATTAATGTATAAAATAATACTTACCTTCTTTCAATAATGATCCTTGAAAAGTATAATCTTTACTGATGTGTATGTACGGCTTAATGTCCTCATCATTGTAACATTGTTCATTTTTCTCATTAATATGTAATTTATAGATTGAAAAGAAAAATTTATGTATAAACGTGATTATTATTTCATGAATATTATTATGTGGATTAAGGAATATTGACCACTTTGACTACTAACATCATACTAAAGTCTTTTTGAACTCAAGAACTGAATATCGCCATTACATCTGACATGATCTTAAATAATTAATTAGTTATTATAACATGGTAATAAGTGATAAAAAGGAATAATAAATATTTAAAAGGATCTAAATAATGTAAAATATTTATATAATTTTATTATTCAGAAAGATAAATGACATATGTGACGAATCAGACACAAGTTAAGGGATTTCGTATCAATCTCCTTTCATTGAAGAAAATCATGATGTTATACACTCACCTTATTTTATGAGGTGTATATAGAGGCCCATTAACACAAAATATTAAGAATTTATTTATTAAAATTTTATTTAATTTGATTTGAAATTTTATTCTTTCCTAGGTATTATGATTCAAATATTTCAATCTGGTGTGCAACACATTGATTTAAAAATAACATTCTAAAATGTTTATTGATTTAATTTCCCATTATTTTCTTCCATATAAATATTCATGATATTATTTTATACGAATAGTTATATGGATATAAAAGGATTATAAATGAAATTTTATTTATTTTTCTAAATACTTTCAATGGTTTTCAAAATGAATTTGTTTACATGTTTTATATATAATGTTTTAACAGAATTCTTGTAGTATTAACTTGCCTGATGAAAATAACTTTTCTATCACCATGAATATTATTTAATTTTCATATTACTTTGAAATATTTCATGATTTCTTAAATTAAATTATTTTTTTTTATTTTTGGGTATTTTGGAATTGAAAATGGATTTTTAAAACAAATGGGTATTTTTATGGGAAATAGTTTTTCATATGGGATTAAATGAGTTTTACAATGGACTTTATAATGAAATTGTTTTCTCCCTGAAATGGTACAAGAGAAATATTTGAAATGGGTTATCTACATACATCTTATATTAAGGTTTGGGCCCCATTATAGATCATGGGTGAGCCTGATATAACATATATGAAGGGTTGTGCCACATTATTTCTCATGAGAAACGGGTGATCCCGATATAGATTATATGAAGGGGTGAGCCCCATTATGGCTCACTAGTAATCCGAATATACCTTATATAAAAGATTATACCCATTATATATCTCCAATTCATTGGGTATTGAATTCATCTATATGGATATTATATTTTAAATATTGATGTGTTTGGAAGTTGACCACATGGTTATTCCTTTTATAAGAGTGACAAGTATAATAATATCGCAAAGATACCTTTACATATTTTCTATGATTTCTATAAGATTCATGGTAATGTGTTTATTTAAAATGAGTTATGAAATGATTTTATTTTCAAAGGAATGAATTTACTAGTTATTATGGGTGAAAAGTATTAATTTATGATAACACTATCATGGTTTTATTGTTTATTAATGTACTAATGATTTCCTTCTATTTATCTCCATTACTGAGATTTTTATCCTCATCCAGAATTTTCTAATGTTATTCATAGTACTTAAGGATGAGAAAGGTATTGGAGAAATTCATGTTTAGTGTCATGAAGATTTTAATAAAAGAGGTCATTTTTTATTTTAAAATTCATAGATTATGGGAAAATGGATAATGTGTTTAAGTTTCCACTTATATTGTATGAGTTTACTTTGTTATATTTTGATCTAATTATATAAAACTATAAAATGGAAAGATCCTCGAATATTAATTCTAGTTTTAAATAATTAGAATATGTAATGATTAAGGCTAGGTCTTTATAGTTGGTATCAAATAAGGGTTTAGACAAATTTAGAGATTATGATATTTTCTTAAGAGTTAGGGATATCATAATGAGTTTATAATTTTATGTTTGATAAAATGATCAGTATATTAGAAAATACTTTTTTTATTTAAGATATAAAATTTTAAAATTATTAATGGTTTCTTCAGAGACATTTATTCTAGAGATAATATTAGGTTATTACTTTTTGGGATTAAAAATTAAAGGTATGAGATAATCATTGAGGGTAAAAAAATTTATGATTATTTTTAAACAAATTATCATGTTATGGGAATTTTATAAGAATTATATAATTTTATAAAAAGGAAAACCCATAATATGGGGTACAACTCGTTATATCCTATAAGGCTGGGAGAATCAAACCCATAACCGAAGGGCGATAAGGGTTCATCTCCTACTATTAAACTACATCAAATACAAGGTTAATATTCCATTTTATTTTTAGTTAAAATAGTTAATGGAATAAAAATAATTTTATTTTGCAAACATATTTTTTTCAAATCCATAACCTTTGGATTGATAAATGACTTTTTGATTAACTGAGTAATGTTGTTTTAGATGAATTTCACTATATTGGGAACCATATATGATTAAGGTAAACATAATACCCTGAGATTTTTTTTGAGAAGTAATTTTTGAAATAAATTTTTGATGAATCTATGATATTATTGTGGACTTATGGATATTCATGTTTTTATGGAAATAATTATCATATCCTAGAGATTATTTGATTTAGTAAATTACATTTTTGTTATCAGACATTAAGAGTGATTGTTGTTATTTGTAGATAGATGTTAAAATTTATCTTTGAAGACAATGTGATCAAATACTTCTAAATTTCAGGTTTCAAAATTATTTTGGATTATTTTAAGGAATTTTAAGAACAATTATTTATTGAATGGTCTATGTTGAACCTTCGTTATTATTATTTAATTTTTGTGATTGACGTATTTTTTCATCAAATAAGTTTTATTATTTTAGTTGAATTATCTTATCTAGTGCCAACCATTTTAGTTTTGGTTAATGTCTACCTACAGGATAAATAGATAATTAATCTTTTGTGGATTATGTGATTCTCTATACATTGATTCTACTGCATTGGGTATGAAAATTTCATCTTGAATACTCATCATTTAGATAAAAACATGATTTTTGTGGAAAATTGATTAAAGCATGAAACTCTACTTTTAATGTATGTATGTTTATTTATGTTCTCAGTAATGGTATTAAAATAATTCCTCAACTATCTAAAAGCGTTCTTGAAACAAAAAAAATTATCTATTTATTTTTATTAATTATCAATTGAACTATAACATATTTTTTGTTTTGTGATAGATCATTTTCTCATGATCATGTTCTCTATCACTCTTTATTAGTATTTGAGAGTTATCTTTATCTTATATGTTCATGTTTTACAACATGGAAACCTAGTATGTGTTCTCTCATCTATCCTATGTACTTCCATTTATTTTTTTAAAATGGATGTCTTATTAATCCTTTTTATGATATGATATTTCAATAAAGGTATTTTGAAAATTCAAACCTTATTTACCGAGTCTGAATTCAAAATAATGAGGATGAAATTTATAATATTGGGGAGAATGTAACAAATAGAGTTTTTTAAAAATAATTATAATGTTTGATAGTGTACATGATATGCTACATCGATCATTAAAAAAAATTAATATTATTATAACTTATCCATCATAATTGATGTAATGAAAATTAATAACTAAAATAGGAATATATGGTATACGCATGTATATATAATTAATTATTATATTAAAAAATAATTATAAATGAATGTAAAAACCTTTTTAAAATTCAAGAAAATGTTTTCCTCAAAAACTATTTAAATTTGAACAAGTTTATTTTATAAAAATATATTAAAAATTTACACTTGTGGGATTATATTAACAGTATATATATATAATTTTTTAAATATAATTTTTAACATTAATATTTTTTGTTTTTTAGACATGTTATAAGAACAAATTTACTTTTACGCAAAAAAATTAAGTATTTTTCTAAAAAGGTTGTCTTCCACCTTTTGATTCCGTACATGTTTTTAAATCTAGTTTTGAAATTATTATAAATTAAATTTTATATAATAAACTACTTATTTTAAATAATAATATCAAAATTTAATATCGGGTCATTTTTTTACTTTTTTTATAAGTTCCATTTTTTAATTAATAGTGAAAAAACAACAGTTTAATTGAAGACTAATTTTTCATAAAATTTATTTATAGTGTACAATTATATTTTTGAATGGTTTAAAAGTAAAATTAGACAAATGTTTTATAATTTAATCAATTTTTGGTCATTAGAATCAATTTTAGAATGAATTTATATATAAAACCATTTCAATATATTGAACTCTTTAACATTAAAAAGTTTTTTTCTCAATCCATCAATAGGATTAATTTTTAATTAATTTTATCCAATTATATGTTTTTAATTTAGAAAAATATATTCTATAGTTTTATTAAAAATGAAAACATTTATTAAATAGGTCCCTTTTATTTTCGGACATTATGAATAGTAACTTTTTTAATATTTATTATTACCACGGTTAAGGATAAATCAGGTAATTGAAGGTAAAAATAATATTATAAATATTAATAAATTACCAAAAAAATCATAATTTTATTGGATGAGTTATTGTTGACCAGCTTATAATTTGGAATATTTTATGATCTCATAAATTCACTTGTATGAATTTAATCCATTTATAGAATTTAATTTCAAGAAAATTCAATTTTTTCGCTCTCTTCTATTTAACAAGTGATATATTTTTAATATGGGGTTATATAGGTGATATTATTGAATATAAATTGTATTATAAAATTTAAAATTTTTACCTTCACCGTTATATTTTTTTCTAAAATTTTAGGGAAAAAATAATTAAATTAATGACTTTTACACTAATGATGCAGTAATTGTTTATCGAAAAGAAATATCAAAAAAATGAAATTACAAATATTCAAATAAATATAATTTTAGAAAATTAATTTCTTACGCATATTTTATAGAATAATTTAACATGTTAGTGATTATTTAAAATATTTTTATTGGAGATATAATGTTGTTATGATATTTTCAGAAAGTCATGTAATGAATAGTGTCAAGATTTACATCAATGACATTTTAAAATAAATAATATATTATTAAATGATTTAAAATTCATAAAAATATAAAATTCTTCCAAATAATTGGTATAAGTCTCAAATTTTCATCAATGAGTCATTCATTTTTCTTCATTAATTTTATAGTAATCCTATTAACCTTCAAAGTTTAAATTACATGATATCATTGTAAGAATTTAAAAGGTTAAATAATGGATAAAACAACATGATATGTTTTAAAAAATTAAAAAAAACATGTAAAATTTTCATTAATTTAATTTATTTAGACTCATAATCATCATATATTCCAAACTAATATGTTATAATATATTTATATTTTAAAATTAATTTTCATTAATTAAATATTTTGATGAATTCAAAGAGTTCACCCCTCTCTTATAAAAGGGAAAATATTTTCCTATTTTTGTCACACTTAAAAACCTATTTGGTTTAAGAAAAATATTTCCAAATCCCATTCTTTAATAATTATTTAAATTCTAGAGTCCATATTTTAGGTGGGAAACAATCATTAGAGGTGTTAAGTTGTAAATCAAAGGAGATCATCTGAAAAATATGTATCATTTTTAATTAAGTGTTTTGATTTTTTTTTCTTCTTCCATATAAATTTCTTTTCAAAAATGATGAAATAATAACACAATTATACTCAATATAATTAGATTTTATTTTTCTCATGTCATCAAAAAATTCATCTCCACTTCCATCAAATGGGAAAATAATTAATCATTCGTGCATATGGTAGACTACCACCTCACGAACCAATATAATCTCTTTTCCATCATGGTCTCTCAAGATGGTTGTGATGATTGAATTAATTTTTATATATGATACTAAAGAAATATTTCTCATTATTTTATAAAAATATATCATTTATATTCTTAATATTACGTAAACACAAATAGGATAACATCGATCGTGTGTACGTGTGAACTATCACATCCACGAACTAATGTGATTCATTTTTAATCACCACATCTCATCGATGATATAAATAAGAAAATTTTAATTATTAATATTATATTAATGATATTATTTTCATTTTTAAATGATAAAATAAGACTTACCTTTTTCCTTAATGAACATTGAAAAATGGAAACGTTACTCATGCATATGTATGTCTTACTGTCTCCACAATTGTAACGTAATTCATTTTTATCATACATATGTAATGGATGGATTTAAAAGTATAATTAATGAATGAAAGTGAATATTATATCATTAATATTATTTTATATATGATATACTAATCACCATATTTACTATTTACATCATTCTAAAGTCATTTTCAAGTCAAGTACCAAATATCATCAAAATGTTTGACTAGAACATAATTAATTAATTAATTAATATAACATTATAATAAGTCGCATAACTGGAATAATGAATTTGTAAAAGGTTATATATAAATTTGATTATTAACATAATGTTATTATTTAGGATGATAAAGGAAATAAGTGATTAATTATATTCAAGGTAAGGGAATTTGTCTCAATCTCCTTTAATTGAGGCATGTCTTGATGTTATAAACCCAACTCCTTTTGTGAGGTTTATATATATACCAACTAACATATCATATCATTAATTTATTTATTCTCATTTTATTTATATTTTTTATGTTTTTCCTTCATGGGGATTATGATTCAAATATTTCTAGGTGTTTATGACACTTTGATTTAAAATATCATTAAATGAATAAATATTTAATGTCAAATTATTTTCCTCCATGTCAAAATTTATAATATTATATTATATTTTCATTTATATGGATAAAAATGGATTATAAAGGATATTTTAAGACTATTTTGAATTTCATTTAAATTTTTTCAAAATGAATATTTTTACATGATTAATAAGGAACGTTTTAAAAAAAACTAAAGGAATGTTATATTCTTAATGTTTACAAGGAAATGAATTATCTTCCACTTTGGCTCTCATTTAATTTCTATATTCCCTTTAAATCTTAAGTTTTTTCTTAAATTAAAATTATTCATTTCCTTTAATGGTATTTTTGAATAGAAAATTGGTTTTTAAAATAAAAGGTTAATTTTATAAGAATGTTTTTTGATATGGGATTAAATAATATTTTTAAATGGTTTTATAATGAAATATCTTTATTCATGAAATGTTACATCAGAGTTAAATGAAATGGGGGATCCTGATACAACTTATACGCAGCGTTGAGCACTATTATATCTAATGAGAAACGTGTGATCCCGATATAGCTTACACAAAGGGTGTACATCCATTATAACTCAATGGTGAGATAGATATTACTGATATGAAGGGTGATCCCTGTTATAGATCTCCAATGAATTTTTTATGAATTTCACTCATATGGATATTCCATTTTTAAGAGTTCCATGCAAATAAATTGACAACTTGTTTATTCCATTTATAAGAGTGACAGGTATAATAATGTCTCTTGATACAATTATGTATTTTCTATGCTTTATATGGGTTTTATTGTAATCCTTTGATTAAAAATTTATTATGAAATGAAATTATTTTTTATTGAAATTATTCACTAATTACTGTGGGTGAAAATTATTACATTATGATTATGTTTTCAAGGTTTTTATTTTTTATCAATGAACTAATGGTATCCTTCTATTTATATCCCATGATGATCATTTTATTCTCATCCCACGCTTTTGAATGTTTTATATTAGACTTAAGGTTTAGTAAGGGATTGGAAAAAATTCATTTTTAACATCTTGAAGAGTTTCATAAATGATATCACTCTTTATTCTAAAAGTTTTATATTATGGAAAAAATGGATACTAAGGTTATATTCCCACTTATAACATATGAGTTTTTATTTTTATAGTTTGTTAAAATTATATAAAACTAAAAACATAAAATATTATAGAATGTTAATCCTTCTTTAAAATCATTAGAATATGTAACATTTATGGTTGGGTCCTTACAATAACCCCAATCATGTCCGAAAGAGAGATTTTTTGGATGAAAAACCATTACCTCTTGTCGTAAATTCAATGAACATACTCTATCATCCTATATCTAAAACATATCTATCTAAATAAATTAATCTATAACCTTACTCATATCCAATTTAGAATATAATATTAAAAAATATTCATTCTCTCTAAGAATTATATATATATTCCAAATCATGTAATAATAGTTTCAGTCATTTTTACTAATTTCAAAAAAGTGGTGTATATGTTAATTATTATTCTAATTTTAATCATTAATAGGTCATTAAAATTAATTTTAGGTATGATTTATAATTATTTATGATGTTTCAAATTCCATTCATCATATTTTTATACATTATCCTTGAAGATGAAATGGATAAAAATCATTTTTCGGTGATTTTTGATGATTGAATTGTGTTTTCTTAATTAATAAATTAAATATTGATATAACATATCTATAATAAAAACAATTAATTATTTAAAATATATATTATATTATACAATAAATTATATTCCCATAATCATTCATGAAAAAAAATCAATATTTTAGTCATGTTGGGGGTTAAACTGGCCAAAACATGAACGTACCCTAATTAAATGAATGATTATGAGGTATTTTTATCGTAATATCCCTATACATAAAGTATAATAATATTATTTGGTGTTTATTTGTGTGATATTTCATAACTATAGAGGTATTATAATAATAATTAATGGGTATTAAAATATTACATATTTTGAATAAATTATTTTCCTCTTAACTCACTTATATTAAATGATTTAATTAATGATGAGTGTTTAGTGATCATATCAATATTAAGTTCTCATATTTTTCATAAAAACAATAATGATTTCAACAAAATATTTCCTCATTAAATCCATTCAAGGAACCATCAATTTTGGGTAGTGACTAAAAATTAACTTTGTTGTTCATGGTGGAGGTAGTCTGCATGTTCACACGAATGATGATTTCATTTTTCATGATGTACAGGGAGGAGAATAGGAAATGATAATACACAAAATATAGAAACATTAAAGTACATAATTTATATTAATATCATTATATCAATTTTTCTATAATAAATTTCATTGAATATAATTAAGAATAAATGTTATGTAGATGATAATACTCACAATGGGGAATTGAAATTTACATGGAAGTCTCCTTGGAAATGAAGGCCTTCTTATATTTAATGGAAAAAGGAGTAATTTGAACATGGTAGAGGTTTATAAGTTGGTAAATTGGAATAATTTAGATACTAAATTATAAGTTATGGTGATTTGTGAAGTGGTGGAGATGTTACACTTTCATAAGTGGGGAGATGGTTTGTTTTTGGAGTAACCCTTACATTTATAATAATTTAAGGTTATGATTCAAGGTTAAGTGTCTATACAATAGAAATTATATTAGGGAATTGTTATTTTAGGTCTAAAATCACCTCGAACACTCCTTTTTTAGCCATTTTTTGGGTTTTTAGTTCTTTTTCTTTAATATTTTTTTTCTTTTTCCTTAATTAACTTTTATCTTAAAACTTAATATCTAACAATAGTAATCAATTTTAATGAAAAAGATTAATATTTAATCTTTTACAGGATATTATAATTAAAACTTCAAATTTGAGAATCATTTTATCAAATCAAATTCCTAATGGTGTGAAAATATAATTTTAAAATAATCACACATAATTATGTAAAAATAAATTTTAAACAAATAACATTATAAAGCATTAAATATATAAAAATATATGATAAAATTTTATTGGATGAAGATTTTGATGAAACAATTTATTTATTATAAATCCAATAAAGTATATGTGACTATTAAATAAATTAAAAATTGAGTCCCACCTTGTAAATACTTATTTAAAAGAAAATGAAAAAAAATTGTTAAGGATCATCTTAATAAGTTATAAAAATGTTTAGAATCGGTTTTATAAGTTCAAAGAAAATATTATCATGATAAATATAATTCATTAAATTAATATTTGATTGATTATAATGTTTTTAAATTTTTTTGGATATTATTAAATAATTATAATTATATACAAGTTAAAATGTCCATTAAAAACATATTTTCAACTAAAAACCAATATTTTCAAAAAAACTAAAAATTTCATAATAATCTAATACTTATATGTTAATTACAAAAATGAAGTTAGTTTTGACAATATAAAAATATAAAATTTAATTTTTAAATAAATTCATGAATAAATTCTTTTTATAGTGATCATTTTGATATAGTTTCAAGATATATCACCAACATGTTAGGGTATCATCTCAGGTATTACATAAAGGGATGGTTGATGTGCAAGAATAACCTTCCTCGCATACTTCTTCTATATGTATTTTCATGGCCTTAGATTTGAGCCTTCATCCTCATGGAACATAATCCCCTTTTTATCTTTGAAATTTTAGTATATTCCTCATTACATCTCTACATCACCACTCTATGGAACAGAGAAGATTAACTCATTCATGTATCATCAATTCTCTAATAGATCATGGAAAAAACCCTTCCTCCCTGTTGAGATAATTTCCCATCAAAATCCTGAATTGTAATATTCATTTTCCTGGCATGGATGTGTAACAAATGTCATGTACATGTGGTGTGAAATAATATCTTGTGGTAGTAGCCTCATTTATCCTTTCATCATTGTGGTTCATATAACCTCAATGAAAGTCCTCGAATCATTTACTGTAGTGTGACATGTACTCTAACATAGTGAATATGTTAATTACCATGTAGGGGGAACCCATGAACCAAGGAAATGAAAGGTTTATAAAAATATTTACATGAGACCCTAGTATTAATATCATGTCTTAAAGAAGGCTTGGAATCTATAGTACATTACACTCTAGTAAAGCATGTTCACCTTCTATCACCAGTATAGTTTAAGATTCAAATTTATTCATTTTTTCAATTATACAATCTACATCCTCCCTATCATAACAAGTATTAACAATTTAGACTATGTAATTTACATAATTTAATGGATAAAAATTATTTTAATAATAAACATAATTGCATAAATTGTATCTACCAAATCCCCACACACTTAAACCCTTATTTATCCTCAATCATGAAATATCAACATAATCAAAAAGGAATATCATACTATAAATATTTAAATATTAAGGTCAAGAAAACAAAAAAAATTATTAATAAGAGAATAAAATTTCAAGCATCACATAAGAAAATCTCTTCAATAATTTATTATTTAGGAATACCCATATAAAAAAGTATTTTACTTTCCACCTATAAAATGATTATTCTATTCTTAACTTCCAATTACATATTTCAATTTATCAATACCATCAATTCCAATTTCCATATACCCCACCATGAAACATTTTTCTCTCATCAATTAGGGTAAATATTTTACAACAGTTATCATCATACCTAATGTACATACATCCTAACCATAGGCCTGAAAATAATCTCAAATATCCACCCTGTATTGGAAAATACAATCATTAATCATGAGGGATTCAATAATGGTAAAATTTAAAATGAGGATGATGATTGTAGGAAATTTATTTGAAATATCAATAAATTTTAAAATTAAAGGTTCTATAAAAAAGAATGATTGATATCTAGCATACTGAATCAATGGTAACTCATCCTCTATTAAAATAATAGCACCCAATTTCCCTAAATAAAATAAAATGCTCATAAATCATGAAAAATAAGAATAATGAAATGTTACCTCTTTTAATTTGTTTTTATTTTTAATTTTTACAAAATTACCAATAATTTATGAAATATTTTTTCTTCATATCATTTTTAAATAATTATTTTTTCAATTTTTTCATTTTTTTCAATAGAAAAAAATGAAGTAAAATGAAATATACTTCATGAACCATTCCCCAACATCCAATGAAAATAATCCAAAAATTTACATTATAAAAATAATTACCTTCCACCATAGGAAACATATTTCCTAAACTTATTCCATTGAATATCATTCCCAATACCAAGAGTAGCATATGAAGGATACAGTGGGCTTGTAATTTGAATTCCCTATCAAGGTATGTGATGATCAAAGTCTAAAATTAAATCTCATTTTCGGTTCATATTCTACTCATCCTTGTTGAAATACTTTCATTACATTGTTAAAGAGAACACCAAAATCTATATATACTCAAATATTAGAGATGAAGCTCAAAAAATGTCAATACATAGTAAAACTCCTATCTTTTTATTTCTACTTTTATTTAGATTCTAAATTGTTCGATCGTATTTCAATGGTCTTCTTCTCCTTTTATTACCTTTTTTATTAAAGGATTTCTATTATTTTTCTTCCTCTTAAGGACAATATTTATGAGGGGATCTTCCAGGGAATCAAATTCATCTTAATATTAATAAGTTAGGATGGATTAAACATTGACCATAGAACCACCATTTGATCTCTCTTCAATTACTACCTCAAATTTTTGTTCCTCCTTGGATGCCTCCTTGAACTCCTCACAATAATCTATAATTCTCTTCAGGTATTGGATTTACTCTTTGAACAAAAATTCAATACCTTAGAGGAGTGTCTCATAAACACTCAATTATAGATTTGGGTTTCATACTTTTACTCATTAGATAATTTCCTTCAATAATTACATTTTATACATGATATCTTCCCCTTGAATGATGTAGTAGAGGTCATCCATAAATATGAATCTTTTCAATGACACCATAATAAAAAAACATTCAATTAATGAAATAAAACAAAACAATTAACCTACTCTAAATTCAAAAAACATAATGATGGAGGGTGAATACTCAATATAATCATCAAATTAAAATTATCATTTACTATGTCCCAAACAACCGGGCTAAAAATAACATCACATATTTGTTTTTATTATATCCCCAGAGTTAATCCAATTTATAAATTTATAATTCACAAAACATAAATCATTAAACTAAAAATAAATAGTAATTAAAATTTAAGCCCCATAATTGAACCCCGAGAAAATATTCCTGAAACACTCCAATTTAATATTTAAGACAACAAAATATGATGAAAATATGACTACTTATACTTTTATGTTGGAAGGGAAATATATATGAAAATGAGTTGGGAAAATTAAAATATAGTTTCATGAATTAATTAGTCATAAAATAATGAATTAACAATCACGAATTTTTCGTAATTGGGTTTATGTGAATACCATGGTTAGAGTAGACACTATCTCTCGTCAAAATTACCCTTTTATCATGATTAGGTATTTTAGTTTGTTAAGGAACTTGGTAACCCTAAACCATATTTAAAAATAGTTAGTAAATCACCCAATGGTAATGATTATAATTTCACAATATTTCATACATTGTAAATGAAATCCTATAATACAATGGAAATTTTAATCCTAAATAAGATAAAATAGTTAATTTGAAGAAAATAATGAATGAAAAAACCCAAAATATATTTACATTAAAAATATAAATATCATGATAATTTAAATCCCATTCATTATAGTCACCACATCCCAAAGGAATCTCTATCATTGTAGACATTATAGAAATAAAAAAATGGTCTTCATATCACTCCATGCCCCACACAACATAAAATCATTCCTAAAACTTCACTTCCACCATACAACATGGGGTGAACCCTTCTTCCTTGTTGTCATAGTTTTTCATAAAAATCCTAAAGTAATTCCATCCTTTTTAAAGCATGTAAATGAAAAAAAACATCTTATACATGTGGTGTGAAATCTTCTCATCCAAAAATATCCCCATTTCTATTTTTATTGACACAACACGTAGAAAATACATAGTGAAGTGAGTCCATATCCTTTGTATCAACTATTATGGTAACCTAGAGGTCTTCATAATGTAGCACTATGGCGTGGAGTGTTCACATTGTGTGGTGTGTTCCAGATCCCACATTTAAAAATACTCAAGAGTACGTGTGTTTTATTACTCCCAGCATAGCACCCTCTTTTGATTACCTCTATGAAACCAACATTATCTACGGTCTCTGTCTTTGTATATTGGTGCCAACCCACTCTATGTTCTCTCTACAGTGGTTCAACTTCGAATGAGTTTTTTTAATATAAATTTTTTAAATTAATATTTATATAAATAAGTCTAGGTTAAATTTTTGAAAAATTAATGTGGAAAGAAGGCATAGGCCCTACAACCTTTTTATTTAATTAAAATCTAGCGTAGCCAATGCTGCCTTTTACTCTCAATGTCATATATCAATGACATAGAAAATATGGTATGGGTGATATTGAAATTCGCCTAATATAGAGTGAAATGTTTCTTCCACGATGACGCCTTTCACAAAAATAAAGGAGAAGGGAGGCATCTCCCTTGCTACATTTCCCTAAAATTCCTATAAATAGGACCCTCCTCCTCACTCCATATTTCTGTCATCAATCTAATTTTCACTCCCTCTCCCTCCAAAATAATCTTTATGGTTATTCTTTTGTGCATGGTGGTTATGGGGGCCTAAAAGGGGTGTTGTATTTTTTGAATCATCATTCAAAGGTAATTTTTTCTATTTATTTTAAATTTAGTTATTTATTTATTTGATTTCTTTTTAGTTGGTAGTAATTTTTTATGTACATACTAGTTAATTTAATTATATGTAGTTTAGAGCCAATATTTTTTATTATTAATGATTAATTATAGATTATCTAATTAATAAATTAGGATTAAATAATGATTAGATAATGTTTATATAATAATAATTAACTAATAAATACCATAAGATTAAATAATGATGATGGAATAATTAATTAAGGACAATATAAGGTTTAATTGGTGCATAGATAATGAATAAATAATGAATAACTAATGATTAACGATTTATTAAAGAATAATTAACAAATAATTGAATATTTATTAAATAATTATTGAATAATAATTATCTATTTATTAAAGATTGATTAACTAATGATTAAAGAATGGTTGACTATAAATAGATAAGTATTAAATAATGATTAACTAATGATTAAATGATGATTAAGTAATGATGAACCAATTATTAATGAATGATTAACTAATGATTAAAGAATGATTGAGTAATTATTAAATAATAATTAAAGAATTATTAACTAATTCTTAAAGAATGATTAACTAATGATTAAATGATTATTAAAGAATAATTAACTAAATATTAACTAATGATTAAAGATTGATTAAATAATGATTAAATAATGATTAACTGATGATTAAATAAGGATTAACTAATAATTAAATAATGTTTACATGATGATTTAATTATGGTTAATTAATAGTTAATTAATGATTAAAGACTGATTAACTAATGACTAATGACTGACTAAATAATGATTACTGAATAATTAACTAATTATTAAATAGTGTTTAAATACTGATTAAATAATTATTAACTACTGATAAATTAATGGTTAACTACTGATAAAATAATGTTTAACTAATTATTAATGAATGTTTTACTAATGATTGAAGAATAATTACATACTGATTACCTAAAGATTAAAGAATAACTAAATAATTCTTAGTGAATGATTAAATAATAATTAACTAATGATTATTGATTGATTAACTAATGATTAAATATTGGTTAACTAATACTTAAATTATTTTTAACTAATTATTAAATAAGGATTAAATAATTATATCTTAATGATTAACTAATAATTAAATAATTCTTAACTAACGGTTAAAAATGATTAAATAGTGATTAATTGATGTTTAACTATTGAGTAAAGATTGTTTAACTAATGATAAACTACTAATTAAATAATTTTTAAGTAATGATTAAAGAATGATTAATAAATAATTAAATAGTGTTTAAATAAGGATTAAAGAATTATTAACTAATAAATAAAGAATCGTTAACTAAAAATTAAAGAATGCCTAAATAATAATTAACTAAAGAATAAAATCTAATTCACTGATAATTATTTAATGATTAACTATAAATGAACTAATAATTAGATATAAAGAAACTGTTTGATATCTATCAATGAAGTAATTATTAAATAGGGATTAATAAATGATTATGGAATAATTAATATTGGATTAAGCAATGAATAAAGAATGGTCAAATTGTTATTAAATATGATTAGTTATTGATTAAATTTTGTTTGACATTGAATTAAAATATGATGAAATATAGCTAATTGGATTACAATGAGGCTTAACTTCATGCACAATTTGTTACATCCGTGATTTAGATGAATCATACCTTATTTCATGCCTAGATTTTCACTCATGATGGGTGAGCTATAGATGATTCATATTTTCTTATAAACTATATAACATACATTTAGAAAATTTTCAAATTGTAATATTAAAAATAAGTTTCATATTTTAGGATATAAGAAGACATTATAATATTTTTTTATCATAAATATTATCTGCTTATATAAGTAATCATATACCTTCATGGATACTACAAGTGGATGTGGCTCTGGCATAGATGTACCTAGAGGTAAAACCCAAAAGCATTTTCTTAAGCTAGACTTGATCAGGAACTTGTGCATGACAATGGGCCTTGATGCACACCTAGTTTGTCATTCCTAGGGGATATGTCTCAATGGATTCATATTTTATTTACAAACTAGTGTACAAGTCTTTAGGAAGATTAAAAATTGTACTAAAAAGCATTAGTGTCACCTTTTTGGATATACGAAATATTAAAAAATCTCCTAATATTAAAAATTATGCAGTTATATAAGAAATAAAATCCATGTATAGATACTAAAAGTGGATGTAGATCTGGAACATATGTACCTATGCATAATACCCAAAAATACTGCATTGAGGTAGACTCAATAAATAACTAGTGAACGATAATGGTCTGTACAACACAATTCATATCACACACCCAGGGGATATTTTTTAGATTATTCATATTTTATTTATAAACAACTAAACACACCTTTAGGAAGATTAAAAATTGGACTATAAAACATTAGTGTTGTCTTTTTGGATGTAATAATACATTGTAAAATTTCAACATGATAATGATTTTATGTTTAACCATCATTGTCAATAGTATTTATTCAATCAGAATCATGATCAAAAAACATTTTTTACATAGATAATAATTTATTTCTAGTGACTACAGCTATATAGAGGTTATTTAAACTAATCAAGGTGCTTCTTAAAGTACACAACCAACCATAATTGTTAAAAAATATTATTGTTTACCCCTAAGAGAACATTATGAAAGAATTTGTGGTTGTATAAATATGGTACCTCGCTCAGTGATTCAATATATTAGATATAAATATATATATATATATTTGATTCTAGGATACAATATGGCATCTATCTTTTCCAATGGCAACTGATGAGCACTGGTTCTAAGTAATAAAAATATTTTTCCAATAGTCATGTGGTTCCATGATGGAGTTATATTTCAATGTTTCTATAATAAAATAACAATGTAAAAACCCATGATTTTGTGATTTTTTTCAAATTAATTTAATCTTTTTATTATATTTCATTTTATGAAATAGTAAATATATTTGTTTATATTAAAGCACTAAATTTTTCTTATATTATATGCAACACCAAGTTAATCCTGCACTATACACAACACTGAGATTATCTTTAGGTACATGAAACATTATGTTTGTCTTGTATTATACAGAATATTAAGTCCCTTCTATATCTTGCATTACACACAAGACTAAGTTTTTTCCAAACTACAATATATTATTTATAGAATTATTTAAATATTATTATAGCTACCAGCTAGCCATTGGAATATAAGTTACAAATAAAATTAGATAAATTGTGAAAATATGATTTCCACAAGTATATAAAATGAATCCTTTGGTTATCAATTACTAGAAGTAAATGTAAGAACAATTTGAAAATAATGAAATTTATTTTTCTAGAAAACTATTTTTCTTTGTACAAATACAATTTTATCTCAATAAATTAAACAAAACAATTTTGATTTATGTTGTAAGAGACGATTATTCACTCAGGTATGGATCCTTTAAATTTTGGTCTAAATATTTACTTTGGGCCTAATATGGATGCCTAATGAGTTAGTGAAGGTCCCAGGGGTGTCTAAGGAATTTTTGGAGCCCAGAACCCATATTTTTTGGGAAACTAGGCAAGTCTCATTGGGGGTACACAATTGGCACATGGTTTTCCTAACTGTGCGGATGGATTTTTTTAGATAGAGACACCATGTACAGTTTTCACATGGCCTAGTGGCCATACCATTCATGTTCCCCTTTTTTCAGGTAATCATGCATGGTTTGCACATGGGTTTTAAAATCGTGCATAGGCCATTTTTTGGGTAATTTTACAAATTTTCACTTAATGGTCTCTGACATGAGAACCAGCAATACTAACCCCTTTGCCTCTCATTTTGGATCTTTTTTAAGGCCATGTCTTGGGATTAAAAGATCTATTTCATCCAGGATCCAATAGAGCTTATGTTCATCACGTTGGATGTGCAAAGGTATATACTCGAGTCTATTTAATCCCCCCCTACTCTCTTACTCTTAAATTACATACTTACGAATTTGTTTTTTAATCCTTTTCTTAGATCTACTCTGATTAGAGCCAAATCAAGGGATAATAACGAAGGAGGAGAGTCATACAAGACTAAGGTGAGTTTTTTATAACTCATCCGTCAAGTTCATTGATTTTGGATTTTCGTTGGGGTCCATCGATTTCATTGGTTTTTGTTCATAAAATTTATATACCATACTAATACTCATTATAACTATATGGATATGATCTCTCTTTATATGTGTGATTAATTATTGGTGGATATAATATCAACTCTAACCTTCCTATGTTGAAGGTTATGCCATAATTGTTTTTAGTGTTTTGACATGTTTGTGCCACCATTCAGGTGTTCCATGGCTTGAAAAATCTAAGGATACACATTCCAATATTAAGTGTGTTGGTGTATATTATGAATTGCATAATGGAAAGTACCATGTATTTTCACCACTTGACCTGCCTAAGGTAAGTGATTCAATGTGAAAATGAAATGTGAAATGTGAATTGGAAAGTATACTAAGTATATGACTTAGCCTTAAATGTAAATGAATAGTAGGTTGTATATCTATAGCACCCCTTACCAAATTAATGAAAGGTAGGGGAACAGAATATGAATATGGAATATGATTTAAATGGATTAAATGAATGGTTGCATGCTACATTGACTTGTCACACTAATGAAATGAAATTCTTGGAACACATGACTTGATGAAAAGGTTTCATGCTACTTGGCCTTGTCACACTAATGAAAATAAAGGATTGAATCAAATAGAATTACTGATTAATTATGACATGATTAAATGATTACATGTTATATGACCTTATCAAACTAATGAAAGGAGAGGCTTGAACAAATAGTTTCATGAAACTTGACCTTTTAACACTAATTAAAGGCAAGGATTGAACCAAAAAAAATATTACATGCCTTCATAATCAAATAAGAATTGAAATACTTGAGATCGACTTGGATTCTGATTGGGAAATGACAAGAGCACTCTTGAACCCAACTCTGATTCAAGGATATGACTTTCTTCGATTGAGATGCACCAAGATCCTGATCCTTGTCTGTTCTTAGAAGCTCGATATGGAACCATAGGATCCCTCCATATTTTTAATGGATGCCTTAGACACACTCATTGGATCCAGCATTGACATGTAGGTTCCATGGTTATAGCCCACATGGCCCTGTATCTTCTTAGCCATGTCTTACCTTTGACGATATCCTTGGATTCGGTAGGCACATTATTTTGGAATTCCATGGAATATTCTCCTTAGATCACACTCTCATCCTTATCAATGATTCATATAATATTGAGTTGGTGGACCTTTATATCTATGTTGCCTTGGTTGTTACCTTGGAACTGCATTATTAAATATCATTATTGGTTTCATTGTCCTAACTTGGAACCTACACAATAGTAAACATGTGAATCATTTATAAACTGGTAATAGTAAATAAAGGGACTGGTTATGTTCAGACACCAACAGAGGGATGAAGTAGGTACTAAGGTATTTAGTTACATTGTATTGCTCTAATTTATATATGCATTCCTGCACACTATTACATTTCCATTATACTGGCCGAATGTTATAGACACCATTGATAGTGTCCCACTGATATTTATCTCACACCCTCTCGAGGCTCTTTTTGGTACCCAAAGTATATTATATTGTTACGGGAGTTGACAAAGGGAAGCATATTGCTTCAAACACATAATATCTTGCTTTTTATTATGGATCTTTGTAGCAGATGACTGAGATGGATATCAGGATACTTGGTATATTCGTTGATTTTCGTCTTACATATGTGATACATGTTATGCTTCCTATATTATATCCATGTTTTCTAGTTTTCTTGTGACATGACATAACATCACTTGTTGAATGTTATTACAGTTTTATTAGTTATTATTAATGTTGTATCCATTTTCTGATGTTCCTTCTATTTACTTATATTACATTGGCTATTTACCTATTTTTACATCCATCTGATTTTCTACACTTTGGTGATGGGGGAATAGTCTCCCCAAAAACACACCCTAGGCCCTTGCTGCTAGCCGGAAGCCTCTAGCATTCGGGGAGATGCGCTTGAGTCCATGTGGTCCACTAATCTCGGGACATCATTTAAGTGTAATCTGTGTTCGAGATGTCACAAAGTTGTATCAGAGTAGTTTTCATTTCTTTTGTTACAATTTGGAGACAATAGATTAGGGATTCGAAATGCTTGGGAATTGGTCATAAGCCATACACGGGCATAGTGAACCCATGTTCCAGGTAAAAACCAAGTTTCTTTAATTATAATTATTTTTATGATTTTTCCTATTACAGTTGATATTAATTCACCCTTGGGTGATGCATATACATTGTGGAGTTATTAATTATTACTCAGATTGAGTATTTTCTTTAATCCTTGGCCAGATGATATGAGGACAAGAAGCAATGTTCTAGGCATCATTATAGGCACATAGAATTCACATTTCATGCATATTTCCATGCCACATAGGTGTATTTCACTGATTTTCACTACTAGATATGCTTGAGATTATTGAGTGATGTTGTGGTAGTTAACATGTACATGTATTAATTTTGGTTGTGATTGACTGATTTCATGTCTCAATTCATGAGGTTTATGGTCCCTCATGGGTTTTGATGGGTAATTTACCTAATGGATCCATTATGTAATAAATAAATGGCTGTATTTTCTGGTGATATGTGTCCAGGAACTAATTTATCGGAAATGGATATCCATTTTGAAGTGAATCATGACATCTATAATGAATTTTTGGCACAACCTTATCCCACCTTGTCATGTTTATGAATGTTAAAGGAGTGAACAATGTAATTAAATGTAAAATTAAATGAAAATTATACTTGAAAACTTACCAATACATGGACTTATATATAGGTATTTGGGGTAGTATGCCTTGGGTAGTGATTTTTCTAATATTATGACTTAGATAGTGATGTTATCTTTCTATTGAAGCTTGTTCTGTGGTATGTTTAGGGAAATTGTAGACCAATACTGCCACAACATCCTTGTATTGTATTCCAGGAAGTTGGCGATGACCATGTTCCATACATGGTGGGCCCTGAGATTCCAATCTTTCCTCTAGGATTTTTACTTGAGGCACTACATTCTATACCTGATCATAGAAATTATTCCCAAATTCATGACATTTTATTATGCATAATGTAGTCCATGATTGGTGCTCCATCGCTTACACCAACAAAGGCTGATCTTACTTGTGATTTCCAGAAGCAACATCCTTTTACCTTTTCAGAGGATGGTGGTCTGTAGGTTGTTGATTCATATCTAGAATCCATCTCATCTATCTTTGAGAATATGTAAATTCCTCTAGATAAGAGGGTTATTCTTTCCACATAAATGCTTTAGGATTCGGCCAAGCATTGGGAATATGTGATTACCTAGGCTGGTCGTCATCATGGCATGTTGTGGATTGATTTCCAGACTGCCTTTTATGATCAATTCATTCATCAGGTTCTATGATATGATAGAGCTAGAGATTTTATGCATCCTTGTTAGGGTTCTAATTCAGTTATGGAATATTCAACACATTTCACAGAGTCTCAGCGCTTTACACTTCTTCTAGATGGTGATAAGATTTCACATGCTAGATGTTTTGAGGGTGGCCTCTAGTATGCCATCTAGACACAGGTGAATGTCTTTCACCTGAATACCTTTTCCACAATAGTCAATCAGGCTCTTATCACTGAGTGTAACCTAAAGGATGGAAATAGTACCGGGTAAATAGGACTAGGGCCATGTTAGGCTAGTAGTTCTTTTGGTGGTAGGAAGTGTTACCTCGATGTTTCTCATCAAGGAAGTGACAACCAGTATACCCATTTAGATATCTCTTTGGTGTGTCATTAGTGTGGACAATAGGTTCATTCAAATCCCCATTATGATAGAGACCCATTGGGGTTCCAGTCTTTTGAATGTATGTGGAATCTTTAGTGTTTCTATAACACATTTCCTCCAGCTTCGATAGCAAAAGAATTAGCACCAGCTCCACCTTTAGTAGCAGGTTCTTTTACTCATTGTTAGGCGGGAAGTTAGAATAGCATCTGCAAGTCTAGCCAAGGAGGAGGTTATGTTCGTGGAAGGCAGACCCATGATCATCAGTAGCACCAATATTGTAGTTATGATAATGGTAGTCCATCTTTTTCATAGGGTCGGGGATCAGGCCAGTTGATGTCACTACATTCAATAGCCTAGTTTCAGGCTGTGGGACCATCTATATTACGAGGTACTATTATAGTAGCCTCTACTATAGTATCTGCATTATCTGATGTATGTTCTTTGAATGTTTTTATCTCTATATCAATCAAGGAATGTCTCGGACTGGATATATAGTATTACTATGGTGTAATATCCCTAGATATGTCGTTAGGTGTATGAATAGAATATATACGCTAGTAAAGGGATTTTCACCTTGAGGTAGGTAGTTACCCTTTCATATGGAACATCTTTGTTCTTTAGATGACTGGTTTCGATATCATACTTGGGATGGACTGGTTGGTTCACTATCAATCTTTTGTAGACTACAATATCCATAGAGTGTCTTTTACATCACCAGAGGGTGTCAGTTATCAGTAGATGGGTGAGTAGTATGAACACGCTAGTAGAGCTAGACTAGAGCATCATGTTTTTGTGGGAGTAGCCTCCCATTTTGAAAATCTCTTCATGTCGGATGAGGTTTTACAATTAACTTATTTCCCTCCAGTAGTGGATCATTTCCAAGATTCCTTTCCTTACAATTTTTCGAGATTACCTCCTAAGAGAGAGTTAGAGTTTACTATATATCCTATTCCCGGAGAATCTGTAGTGTCCATTCATCTATATAGTATGTCACAAACATAGTTTCAAGAGATAAATATATAGTTAGAGGATCTAGAGGCCAAAGTCTTTATACGGTCGAGTACATCCTCTTGGGGTTTGCCTGAGATTTTTGACAAGAATGAGGATAGAACCTTGCGTCTATGTGTGGATTACAAATGGTTGAACCATATTATTGTCATGAACTGAAATCCACTTCCTCTAATAAATGATCTCTTTTAATAGCTCTAAGGAAGAAAGGTATTCTCTATGATCGAACTAGGATCGAGTGATCATCAGGAATGAGTTAGGCCATTAGAAATACCTCGTACTACATTCAATATAAGGTATGTTTTGTATGAGTTCCTTTCTATGTCATTTTACCTTATTAATGTGTCTTTCATTTTCATGGATCTGATGAATAGGGTGTTCCACCACTATTTTGATTCTTTTTTCATGGTCTTCGTGCATGAAATCTCGATGTATTCTCACACTCATAGGAAACATGACAAACATATTGATATTATTCTGAGTACACTAAGAGAGCATCAAATTTATGCAAATATTTCTAATTTACACTTCCATATTGAAAAAGTTCACTTCTTGGGTCATATAATATCAGAATCATGAGTATTTTTATATTTAGAAAGGTGTAATTATGTAGTTTCCTCAGAGAATTCCAAGAATGTTTTTTATATACGAAGTTTCATGGGAAGATCTATATATTACATTCATTTCATACAAGACTTATTACATATGTTTTCACCTATTATTGTTCTTAAAAAGAGGGGTGTCAGGTTCATAGGGTCAGAAGCATGTGATAAATCCTTTAAAGAGCTAAAAGGGAGTCTTGTATCAGCACCTATTATGACTCTTCTAGAGCCATGTATAGTATATACCATCTTCATTGATGCATCAGGCATCGGCCTAGGAACAGTGCTAATGTAATAATTCAAAGGCATTGAATAAAAATCTCTGTAGTTGATACCTCATGAGAGAAACTACCCCAAGAGCGTCCTGGAGCTAGCCTTTTTTTCCTATTCCTTACGTTGTTGGAGACATTATATGTTGGGTGATCACTTTTTGGTGTACACAGACCAAAAGAGCATCAAATATATCTTTTTACAGTGTGACTTGAACCTTAGATAGTGGATATGGTTCAAATATCTTCAATCATTTTATTTTGAGCTTTATTATACGTCTGGGAAGGGTAATGTGGTTGTAGATGCACTGAGTCGAAAAACTCATGAACATACCGTACGGGAATCCAATGATGAATGGAAGTTAATGAACCTATTTTCTAAGATGCATATATAGTTTCATAAAAGTCATGATTAGTCTTAACTATCATCCTTGATAGTTTCCTCTTACCTCCTTGATATGGTTAATAATAGATAATTTTATGATCCTGAAATCTTGCTTCTCCGTGAGAGTATATCAAGAGATAAACTACCTCTTGAGTGGTCTATGGACAGAGACGATGTCCAGCACCAACTTGGACTTATTTTGGATCCTGCAAATATGATATAGGAGTTGATGGAAGATTTCCATGCTTTTTAGTTGTCAGTTCATCCAGGAATCTCGAAGATATATCGAGACATGTGATGCTAGTATTAGTGGTCTGGGATGAAACATTTGATAGTATACATTATCACTAGGTGTTCCACTTATCATCAGGTTAAGGAGGAGTACCAAATACATGAATTCTTGTTTTAGACGCTTCTATTCTCATAATTTAAATGGGAAGGTGTTTAAATGTAATTTTTAGTCGACTTACCTAGGTTGCTGAGGGGTAGCGATGCTATATGGGTATTCATTGAACGATTAATGAAATTAACCCACTTCATTCCTATTGAGGATAATTTCTTAGTCGATGGTCAATGAAAAATGTATATCCATGAGATCATATGACTAAATGGGGTTTAATTTACTATTGTTTCAGATATGGATGCTTAATTCACATCACGGTTCTTGGAGGGATTGCAGAAAGCTATGGGAACACGTGTGCTTCTATGGATAAATTTTCACCCTCAAATGATAGATAATGAAAATGTATAATACCTGTTCTAGAAGATATTTTCTAATAATATTTCATTAATTTTACTTGTTCTTGGGAAAAGCATATCCCTCTCATTGAGTTCACTTATAATAACAGGTTCCATGTGACAATACAGATGGCTCCTTTTGAGACCGTATATGGTAGGCCATGTCATTCCTCTCTATGCTATCTTGAGGTAGGTGGGGCAGTCGTACGCGGTCCATGTTTCATTCAGGAGTCTTTAGTGCAGGTTCACTATATCAGAAAGTTTATGACTACCTCTCTGTCTAGAAAAAAAATCATATGTCAATAACCGACAACCTATTGAGTTCGAGGTTGGGGATCATGTTTTTTCTTCAATTATCACCCATGCTAGGTCATAGATGATTAAAAAATAAGGTAAATTTGTTTCCTAGTTATGTTAGACCATTGGAAATTCTAGATAGAGTCATACTAGTAGCATATCAATTGTTATTACCTCATAGGTATCGTTCCATGAACAATGTCGTTCATGATTCATAGATTCACCAAAATCATGTTGATCTATCTCATATTATTGATCCCATAGAAGTTTAGTTAGATGTAGATTCTACCTTTTAGTTATATCTACTACACATCATGAACCGAAGAACGAAGTCTCTCCAAGGCCGGTAAATTCCTATTGTATGGGTGTTATGGTATCACATCTTAGTATAGGAAGAGGCTTGGGAGAGGGAAGCTGATGTACGTTCCCAATGTATAGAGTTTTCCTCAAACATTGTTTTTACACCCTTGGAAGGTGAACTCGGGGATGAGTAATTTTAAGGAGGGAAGACTGTAAGAACCTAGTTTTTCACTCCGGTATGGATCCTTCAAATGTTAGTCTAAATATTTACCTTGGACCAAATACGGATGAATAACGAGTTAGTAATGGTCTTAGGGGTGTCCAGGGAATGTTCGGTGCCCACATCCCATATTTTTGTAGAAAATGGGAAAGTCAAACGACTGACACAAGGTTATAACATGGTTTGGATAACCATGTAGATGTTGTTTTTCTGGGTAGATCCAACTCATACGGTTTGCACACAGCCGTGTGGCCTAACCATGCAAGTGCCACTTCTGCCTAGGTAATTGTGCCTGTTTTGCACATGGTTTTTCAAACTGTGTAGACAAACCAGACCCATTCCATTTTTCTGGGTAATTTTACAACCATTAATGATCTATTAACCCTCCTTCTTCCTCCTTATACAAGAACCTACATGATTAAACCTATTTCCTCTCATTTTTTAGCTTTTGAAAGGACAGATCTAGGGATTAAAAGATCGCATTCGTCCAAGATCTGACTGAGCTTCTTTTTTTAAGTTTGATGTGCAATGGTACGTACTCGAGTCCATTTAATCCTTTCCTCTCCTCTCTTTTTCTTGACCTAGAAATTGGGGTATGAGTAGTTTTCTCATTTTCTTAGATCTACTCCAATCTGAGCCAAATCATGGTCCATTAACTGAGGAGGCAATTCATACAAGACTAATTTATGGGTTCTATAACTCATCCCTCGTGTTCTTTGATTTTGGATTTGTTGTGGGGGGCACTGATTTCATTGGGTTCCATTAATAGATTTTATATGCCATTCTTATACTCATTACAACCATATGAATATGATCTTTCCATATATGTGATTAATTTTTCATGGTTATGACCAAAACACTAACCTTTCCATGTTTAAGGTTATTCTATAATTATTGTTTATTGTTTTGACACATTTGTGCCACCAATCGGGTGTCCCTTGGCTTGACCACTCCAAGGGTAAGATTTCCTATTTTAAATTTCTTGATTTATATTATGAATTTTATAATGTAAAGTACCATGTACGCTCACCACGTGACCCACCTATGGTAAGGGCTTCAAAGTGACAATGAAATGTGAAATTTGAATTGGAAATTATACTATGTATATGACTTGGACTTGAATATAAATAAATAGTATGTTTTATATCTATAGAACCCCTTAAAACATTAATGGAAGGTAGGGTAATGATCCTTGAATATGGAATATTCATTGAATGGATTAAATTAATAGTTTCATGCTACTTTTCCTTATCACACAAATGGAAGGAAAGGACTGAACCAAATGGAATTATTGATTAATTATGACTTGATTAAACGATTACATGCTACTTGACCTGATCAAACTATTGAAAGGAAAGGCCTGAACGAATGGTTTCTTGCTACTTGACATTTTGAAACTAATGAATGGAATTGAATGAACCGAAAAAAACATTACATGACTTCATAATCAAATAGTAATTGCCTGACTCGATCTCACCTTTGATTTTGATTGGAGAATACCAGGCGAACTCGGGAACCCCACTCCACTTCAAGGATGCATCTTTCTTGGGTTGAGGTCCACCTAGATCCCAATCCTTGTTTGTTCTTGGATGCTCAATATGAAACTGTAGGATCCCTCCATATTATTACAGGATTCCTCAAGTACACTACATGGATCCATCATTGACAAGTATGTTCCATGATTATAGCCTATAGGGCCCTGTCTATACTTAGCCTTGTCTTACCTTGGAATACCACCTTGGATTCAATATAGAACTTATTATGGAATTACTTAGAATATGCTCCTTGTATTACACTCTTATCCTTAGTGTGGATTCAATTACTAATGAGTTGGAGACCCTTGAGGTTTATGTTGCCTCTGTTTTTACCTTAGAACATCAGTATTAAATATCATTATAGGTTACCTTTTCATAACTTGTAACCATCACCATAGTTATCATGTGAATCATTTATAAACTCATACTAACAAATCAAGGTACTTGTTATGTTCAGATTCTAGCCAAGGGATGAATAAGGTACTTGGGTATTTAGTTACATTGTACCTCTTTACTTTATATATTCATGCATGTACACTATTACATGTCCATTACACAGTCCTCATGTAATAGACCCCATTTGTGGTGGCCCAGTGAGACTTATCTCACACCCTCACTAGGTGTCGTTTGGTAGTTGTAGTAGATTACATTGTCACAGGTGTTGACAAAGGGAAGCATAATACTTCAAACACCTCATTGCTTGCTGTTTAGTATGGATCTTGGTACCAGATGATCGAAACGGAGCTCGGGATGCTTAGGGTGGTCATTCATTTTATTTTTTACTTATGGATAACATGTTACTCCAGCTATCGTATATCCATGATTTCAAGTTTTATAGTGACATTCCATATCATCAATTGTTAAATGATATTCATGTTGATTCATTTATTGTTATTTTTATCTCTATTTTCTGTTGTGCCTTCCTTTTACTTATATTGCTTCCAAAATTTACCTATGTTTATATCTATCCGCTAGATTAAACTATGTTAATGGGGGAATAGTCTCACCAAAGACACACCCTAGGCCCTCAAAGCTAGTCAATATCCTTTGACGTTCAGGGAGATGTGCTTGAGTCTGTGTGGCCCACTGGGCTCGAGGCACTGTTTAAGTGGAATTAGGGTCTAAGACGTCACAAATGTTGAAATAGTGTGTTCCCTAGACCCAACTATTCAGTGATTTTGATTACCATATCATGTATACAATTTTCTATGCATGATTTCATCTTACTATTGTAGTGTATACTTTTCTGTGTCCACTATTGAAATGGAAATGTCAAAAGATTAATTGTCATATCAATAGGTTATAACAGTTCCCATGCTATAATGAGAACCTATAGATACTATGAAATTAGTCTTAAATATATGTTCTATGGTCTAGATATGTCTTACGGATGGGACATATTAGATGTTTGACCATCAGGTGTTGGTGGATCATAAGCATTGAGACTTCTTCTCATGAATTCTGCACTTGGTGAACTCTAGTAGTGAGATCATGTGGACTGACCCTCCAATAGGAACTCCACATGTTTTAAGTGTCATTGGATGTTCCTATATATGATCATGTGTAACGGTATCCTAACTTGAGATCATTACCAATGTATTTCATTTGATTGTGTACTTTGATACAAGAAAAAAAACCATGTTTATGAAGTCATGGAGAGGTAGTTTATGTTGGGTGCGTCATTGGTGTCACATCATTGGTTGAATTCTCTAGAAAGAATTTGTATCTTATGGGTTATGGAAGTCATATATCTCTGGTCATGTTGATATGAATGGCAGTACCTTTATAATACCATGGACATGTAGGTCATGGGTAAATCTATCGAGTTAAATCAACAAACTATAAAGCTAGAAAAGGGTGATGACATGTGAGCGAGTCCTACTTTATGAGATATTAATGACCAAGAGATTATATTACACAGTGCGTGTTTAAAGGTTGGATGTCACTACTGTGACAATCCTTATCTCTTCAGGGGCCATGATTGGCTGCTAGATCCTACTCTTGGTCTGTGAATACTCTTCAATACGGTAGAGATAAGGGCCTAGAGGGTCACACACACTAGCATATTCAATAATCTTCCATATTCAGTTGAATAGGAGTTTTGGACATAGTGGGCCTCACCAATGGGGTTCGGGATTTTTCCGTGGTTAAACGATCACCAATGAAATAAATAAATTCATATTATTCAAGCTTAGAATAATGAGTGTTGAATTTATTTATTAAATGTAATTATGAGTTTTCAGTAAATATATGAAAGATATTAATAGACGAATATTTAATTATTCAAGTTTCATTAATATTTATGGAATTAATGAGTCAAATTAATGACTCAATTATTGTCACATAATATATTTTAATATATTATAAGTAAATGATAATAATATTTATGACTCAGTTTGTAGTCATAAAATGATGTTTGATAGTGTGTTAATTATTCGGGGTCAGCAATGCAATAACAAATATTTTAATTAACCACTATAAAATGAAGAGGAGGGAGTTTTGCAAAGTACTATTCATGGAACTTCTCTCTATTCTCTTCTCTCGCATAATCTAGAGAGAGAGGCTCTGGATCCAAGGATCTAGGATGGAGATCTCTCTCGGGCATCGCTAGCAAAGAGATGCAGTGATCGTTTGAGCCTCGAAGGCATCGTTACAATTCTCTGATAGCACCTGGATTATGACGAACTACTCTCATGCGGATTCCTTGAATCATGTGTGGACGACCTAGAGGAATTAAACTTCGGAATCTTCAAGCAGCGATCACCAACAACGAGAAGATGTTGTGCGTGGATTCAAAACTAAACCAGATATTTATAATGTTTATTTTTTGCTTCAAATCCTTCATGCGAGATCCTCGGATTCAATCAGGCTGCTATTCACTGACATCAAAAAGTTTACGTCCATCATCGGTGGAATGATTTTAAAACCCACATATTTGGTGCTTCTACTGCATGCCAAATTCCAACAAGTTGTATTAGAGGGAGAACATGTCTATTTTAAGTCAAAGAAAATTAAAACTGCATTAAACATTATAGAGGTCATCGATACGGTCCCAAATCCATAGACCCAGTCCGAATCAGACATCAGATGGCCAGTCTACAGCCATCAGATGTTTTGAATTCGGATTCGAGATTAAATTCCGATGATGTTTTGTATTTTGACCAAAAATCTCATGGCCAGTATTCTCACCAGAAAATCAATTTTGATTTGATATTAACTGATTAAAATTAATTGTATTATTATTAATATAATAAAATTATTTTCTTTTATTATTATAATAATATTAATTTTATTATAATAATATTATTATTATAATATTAATTTTATTTTTCCAAAGCCTAATATGGGATTCAGAAAAATTATTAAAAGGTTGAAAGACTAAAATAAAGGCTTAAATAAAGTCTTGTTTTAAAAAATAAGGGGAGAAGTGGTGAAGACTTGTAGCAACCATCACCAAACAAGCATAGGACTTCTTCCCGCAGACATGTAGTGGCCAGCACCAAGCAGCCACAGCTCGTTCGGCTCACCGCCCCTCCTACCAGCACTCTGCCTCGACCCTATCCATCCCAGCACGCAGACATGGGTGTTGCCCCGAGGACCCTTCCATCAGTTGGCCCCCCTCCCTAGTGGGGAACCGTAGCAGCGGTGTTGGACCGCAGGTTCTCAACCGCCCTCCTTCTCTCCCTAGGTGCTGGATTTGGATGGCCAGGCATGCGACATCCTCTTGGCCCCCTTGTTCTCTGGGTTCTCTTCCCGCAGAGATGGCGCCACACCAGCCCGGACCAGCTCCTCCATGTTGTAGGTGGATATGGCCAGATGTAGGCCAGCTAGCCCACACCAGACACGGCCACCCTGGTCAGCCTTGGCCTCTCCCGCACCTCCTCCCACGGGGAGACCCTAGCCAGGCCGACACTATTCAGAAAACATGAGACCTCCATCCGTGTTGGGCTCCAGCGTACCAGTGGAATGGTCTCCACCCTCTCCTCCTTCTTACTCAGCTGGCTAACAGGCGCACTGGGCACAACATGTGCAGTGGTGTTGGACCACCTTGGTCTGGCCTCCCTCCTCCTTGGTGGAAGCCGCAGCCGCGTACCGCCCTTCTGTGTCATATCCAAACGTGCACCACTGAGAGGTAACCATCTACAACTACTGGGTTTTCCCAAAAACAGGCCCAGGAAGGTCTTCTTAACCCAGAACAGACTTAGGCGGACCTACCCATCCTAGAACGCCCCTTCACAGGGACAGAACCTCCCAGAATGGGCATGTGCAGGTTCGCCCCGACCCACACAGGCCTTGCCCAAAATTTCAGGGGCCTGGGTGTTTTAATTTAATCAAAAATTAATTAATTTCATTTCATTTGATAATTAAATTAAATGAGTACTATTTTTAGGTTTAAATATTTAATGCGACATAACCAATTTCATTGAGAGATTAATTTAATTAATTAATTAATTTAATTTTTAGTTTGAAAGTTAAATTAATTAATTGGTACTGAACGATTTCAATATTAAATTAAAATTAGAGTGAAATTTTAGTTCAATAAAATAATTCCCTCAGTTTTATATTAATTAAAGTTTAATTTTATTCTACATTTAGTTTATATACGCCAGTCTAATGTGTATGCTGATCATGAGATGGAGACCAACCAATGTTTGTTTGGTGCATTTATTTAATTAATTTATTAAATTACAACATGGTATTGTAATAGTTAGTTTAATAAATTTAAAGGTGGTGTTCCTATTCTCTAATTTTCATTATATGTATAAGGATCGGCGTGTCCACTTCTCTGAGTTGTACATTTTACACCCTGATACCCCCTTGCCTACGTGCGAGTACAAACGTATAATGATGAGACGACAAAGGTTGCACTTCGCGCTAAGTGATGGCGATGCACAAGACAAGAGTTACATTGGATGAGCAGACATTGGTGTTCAAGTTGCAATCCATGTGACTAATGGTACTTACCCCTAGGGTTTCAGTTCGTCCATTATTCACGCAATGGATCAACCATTAGAATTGGCTCATGATCAGGTTTTTCATTTTATTTTTTCATGGTTTATTATTTTTGTGCATGTATAATTTATTATGCAATCACATAGTATTATAATAAACAATCATGCAAGAAAAATGAACATGTGATGTAAGGATATTTTTATTTCTTACATGCTCAGTTGTGAGTGCGATCACAAAGTATGTGATTATAAAAATAGAGAAGGATTTCTTTGATCACACTAAATATAATAAAACCCTCAAAATATAAATTAAGTCATAACCACCTTCCTTCATTAAAGTTTGGACAAAACTAGTTGTTTGAGGCATCAGTCATGACATAGTTGAGGGTGCCTCTTACTACCGGGGAGTCCTTATAAGAATTATGGGTTGACTTAACTAAAATTTCTGTAAAGAAATAGCCATAGATATCTTATTGTAATTTTAGAGGAAAGCATTGAGTAAATCATGTTCTGATTTCAAGAAGATGAGACATCACTCAACAGATCAAGGAAATGCAATTTAAAGCAGTCGGCCAGCCAAAAGCTCACCTAGAACCTTTCAAGTATTGGCGTAGCCATAGCTTGTAGTCTATGAAGGCTGGTTCCAAGATCCTTGCCACTAGAATACTCAAGAAACAGAGTATTCTGATTCTAGCACAGAGGGTTCCTAGAATCCAATAAAACAATGGGAGACATTAATTGATTTATGTAATTAATAAAAATGTCTAAACTAGTAATCCACATAAAAGGCACTAATCTGCTAAAATTCATTTTTTTATAAAAATGGAAAATTATACCAAAAGTTTAAACTAAGATAAATATAGGACAAAGTAAATGTCCACAGTGACACAAATAACCATGAATAGTATAGGCACGTGCGCATAGTACTATGATATAGGAAACTCAAGGTTCCATTATCCCCAATCATTGTTAACTACCTCATGATGCGAGGGTTAAATTGCTTATAGGATACTAATGTATGAAGCATATGATAGTTATATCATTATTCTTCTATCAATGTCCAGTGTTAGTTGTGGTCGCTACACCAGAACATGGATGATATAAACATTGAGTCTCATCTCTGGGATTTTTGTAAGGAGAAAGCGAAGAAATGATATGAATAAGGTGATGTACACCGGCATGTGTAAAATGAGATATTGATCATGATCTTTAAATGGATCCCTTTCTAATATCATTTTCCCCACTTTACTCAAGTTTCATTTTACGTTATAAAATCAACAAGTATTGAGTAAACGCTCCATTACCAATTAAGGTAACGTTCTCCAAGTGATAAGAATAAAAAACAATTTAGTTTTAATTCTTATGAAGAATAAATTGAAAGAAAATTAGAAAAGGCTAGAAGTAATTTAATGCTAATGACACGTTCTCGAAATCCATCAATTAATGAGGTATTAACAATGGTTATTTTCAATGCAAATTATAAAATAATACTATGGAAGTTTAAAAGCAATAAACTGATTTATAGGAGCAAGTTGATGCTTCTACATCAAGCATATTAATCAATGTAATGTTTCCTTGTATTACATGGTTATTTAATGCTATATGCTTTTTACAAATGTTTATTTAAATAAAATAACCAAGTAAGTATAGAAACATTACAAGAAGTCAGGTGTATTCTCCAAGTGGCTGTGAAAGGGTGATACCTAGGCCAGTGCTGAGAAGTACATGACTTCTTTAAATTTCTAAGTGCAAGATTCATGTTGAAATATTATTTAGTATAACCAAAAACATTAATCTCAGGTGTCCTTGTACAAAAAAAGACATTATTTCAGATTAAGGATTGAATGTTGTCTTTGGTAAACTCAATCACTAGTTTAGTAATACATGAATCATAGGAAATCAGTGATGAATTTAAATGTTATACTTATACCCAGTTGTGAAAAGATAATTATTTGTCAAGTAACACTAGAAGTAGAGGTCATGAATATACCAAGTTTGGTATTTAGGCTCGACACATCTAAATACTTTTGGTATTGCTGACATCTTTAGTTTGGACAAATGATCCTTTAGAAATAAAGGTATGTAACAAAGATTTTGGAAATAGTTCTACAAGTAAACATGAGCTATTCCACGTATAAGATAGAGGTATATATATCATAATATTCCTTTAAGTAATTAAGGAATAACAAAGTAAAGTATATGCATGGTCAGGAGATATGAGTTGCTTCGGGTTGGGATACCGAAGAATATCTTGACCAAGAATTCATTAATAATGATAATGTAGCATGGAGTAATTCCTAAACTCACATTACCTTATTGACACCATGAAATTGATGTCAATGAGGAGGATTTATGATAAAGTCTTACATATCAACATTTATAAACAAAAATTTAGCGTGGAAAAATTCTTAAATGCACATTTTATACATCAAATTATTGAGGTAAGTAAGATCAATGTTGTAACTAGCAGAAACTTCCATTATATTTTATGAAATGCTTTGAAAATAGTGGTGATATCCCACTACCAGTTTCCAAGTAAAATGAAAAATGGTTATCATACGAGTCATAGTATTATGTAAATACATTATATCATAAGGACATGTGTCTTGATGCAGTTATTTTGTTCTGATACAAAAAAACTTGCATCAAGACAAACACATTATGAATTTAGTATAATAATCCTAATGGATGATTAGGATATTAAAACAATCCCTATCATAGAAAAGATATAGTCAGTTTATAGACTGTATTTATATAAGAGGGTACACATATATATTAGAGAGAGTGGGAGCTATATTGACTAGTGTTTAGTCAATGATCAAAATGCACAAATAGTTGGCATGGGAACTGGTTCCACAAGCACATGTGGAAAAAACTATGTTCCAGAGACACATACGACGTAGGAAAGAAAAAACCATGGTGATGGTTTTTATATTCACTGCATTCAGTTATCTATTATTCAATGTGAATAATATTTCCTACAAGCTATCAGTATATAGAAATTATCTCAAATTGATAAGACCAACAAGTATTTAATTAATGGATTCCATGTATCAAAGAAAGAAAGGGGCTTATTATTTTGAATATTGTGGTTGAGATTCAAGTGAGTTGATACATGGATTGTACAAGCACAGTGCTAATAAGGCTCGATTGGTTTGCCAAAGTTGTAATGCCTAAATCCGTTATAATTTTACTTATCATACCTAATATATTTGATCAATTTATATAGCATTGGTTTTCATGACCACCAATCGTGGATGGCGTCTATACGACACAACCAGAAATGGATGGTCATGTCCCGGAATTCTAATAAAGGTTAAAAGTTACTGAAATCCAGTTTAGGATTAGAGTAAGAAATTTGATCAAAGAATATACATTTTCAACAAATGATTGACTTGTGTTTATGGAAGGTTAGTTGGAGCATCAACGTTTTCCAAGTGAAGTATGTTCTGCAATATATGGAAAACCAACATTGGTCTTGCAGTTAGTTATGACCAAGATAAAATTTATTCTCCAATGATTGACTTAAAGTAGCAACCTAATTTCTAGGGAACATGATCTACTAAGGTAGATCTATAGGTTGCTTGGTCCCAGTCGATCATATATATAGTGACATTGTATTGAAAAATACAAGTTGGAACAATTCAAGAAATGAATTGTTGCCCATGTCACATGGCATAGTCTCTTCATGTTGACCTGTCTGTGACATGGGAAGAGATAAAGGTGGTGAGTTGAAATTCATACATCGGAGCGATGTAATAATCATGTATTCCATGATATGTAAGAGAAATGATATTTCTAATGTATATTTTACAGTAGGAAAATATCAGATATATCTAAGAGCACTGCAAGGGATGTAGTCAGAACCATCTAATTGTACTTTGGTATGTACAAAAGATATATACCTAGTAAATGGAGAGAAAGGATACATGTTTTGGAAGATAAAAACTAGTCTTTCATAGATCAATGTGATTGACTATCTTATTTAGGAAAAAGACGATGAGCGAGTCAAGATCATATCATCCAGTGGTAGCCATACCTATTTATACCGAGTATATTGCATCCTCTAAGGTAGATAATAAGCATATATGCAAAAAAAAAATCCAATTCATGTAATTGAACCTAGTAAGAAAAGTGTTATCATAATTATGATATTTTTACTAGACAAGATGTCAAGCTATGATAGTGGACAAAAAGGAATATGTTCAGGATACCATCTCTTGAGAAGTTTTACTCAAGGAGATGAGGTCGCTATAGAAAAATAGCCAAGAGACGGAACCATAGAGGACCCAGTAGCTAATGTCGTTACTCAGCAGAAACATGATGTACATCATATGATTAGTTAACAGGTTTGGTTAGAAAGTTAACTCTAGTGCAAGTGGGAGTGTGAAAATAGTGATTGCCCTAGACCCAACTATTCAGTACTTTTGATTACCATATCTTGTATACAGTTAGATATTCATGATGTCATATTACCATTATAGTGTAGACTTTTCTTCATCCACTATTGAAATTGTAATTTCCAAAGATTAATTGTCATATCAAAAGGCTATAGAAGTTCCCATGTTATAATGAGAACCTCTAGATACTATGAAATTATTCTTAAATATATGTTATATGGTCTAGATACATATTACTAATTAGACATAGTAGATGTTTGACCATCAGGTATTGGGGGCTCATAAGCATTGAGACTTCTTCTCATGAAGTTCACACTTGGTGATCTCTAGAAGTAAGATCATGAGGACTGACACGCCAATAGGAACTCCACATTTTTTAGGTGTCATTGGATGTTCCTAACTACGATCATGTGTAATGGTCTCCTAACTTGATATAATTACCAATGTGTGTCATTTGATTGCGTAATTTGATACAAGACAAAAACCATGGTGATGAATTCATGGGGAATTAGTTTGTGTTGGGTGTGTCATTGGTGGCATGACATTGGTTGAATGGTCAAGAGAGGATTTTTCGCTTCAGGGTTATGGAAGTAATATATCTCTTGCCATGTTGATATGGATGGAAGTACCTTTATAAGACTAGGTCCATTACAGTCAAGGGTAAATCCATCAAGTTAAATCAACAAACAATAAAGTAAGAAAAGTTCGATGACACGTGAGTGTCTCCTTCTTTATAAGATATTAATGACAAAGAGATTATATTACTCGGTGCATGTTCAAAGGTTGGTTGTCACTGCTATGACAATCCTTATCTCTTCAGGGGCCATGATGGGTTTCTATATCCCACTCTTGGTCTGTGAATACTATTTATTTCTATCGAGATAATGGCCTAGAGGGTCACACACAATAGCGTATTCCAGAATCTACCCTATTCAATTGAATATGAATTTTGGACATTGTGGGCCTCACCACTAGGGTTCGGGATTTGTCCAAGGTTAAGTGATAACCAATGAAATAAATAAATTTATATTATTCAAGTTTATAATAATTAGTATTGAATTTATTTATTAAATGTATTTACAAGTTTTAAGTAAATACATGAAAAATATTAATTGCTGAATATTAAATTATTCAAGGATAAATTAATATTTATGGGAGTGATGAGTCGAGTTAATGACTCAATTATTATCACATAATATATTTTAATATATTATAATTAAATGATAATAATATTTATGGCTCAGTTTAGTAGTCATAAAATGTTGTCAATAGTGCGTTAAGTATTCGGAGTCAATGAGGCGATACCGGGTATTTTATTTAACCACTACAAATATAAGAGAAGGGGATTTTTTTCAAGTACAATTCATGGAACTTCACTCTATTCTATTCTATCCCATAATCTAGAGAGAGAGGATCTGTATCCAAGGAGCTCGGATGGTTCTCTCTCTTGGGAATCACTTGTGAAGCGATGCGGTGATCGTTGGAGCGTCGAAGGCGTCATCGCAATTCTGTGCTAGCACTCGGATTACGACAAACAGTTCTCCCACGGATTCCTTGAAGCATGTGTGGACAATCTAGAGGAATTATAATTCAGATTCATAGATAAGTGATCACCAATGATGAGTAGATGTCGTGCGCGGCTTCAAAATTAAACCAGGTATTTTTATGGTTTATTTTGTGCTTAAAATCCTTCACATGAGATCCTAGGATTTAATTGGGCTACTATTTTCGGATGTGGACAAGTTTACATTGATCATTGGTGGAAATATTTTAAAACCCACCTATTTGGGGCTTCTGCTGCATGCCTGGTTCCAACAACAAAGTGGTATCCATGCAATTTTCCTTTCTTGTTTTACTATTTGGAGACAATAGATTGGAGATTAGGAATGCTTGGGACTTGATCATATGTCGTTCTTGGGCGTTGTGAACCCATGTTCAGGGTAAAAAATAAGTTTCCTAAATTATAAGTATTTTTTTATTTTTCCTTCTATAATTGATAATATTTCACTATTAGGGGATGCATATGCTGTGTGGAGTTGTTGGTTATTACTCTGATTGATTATTTTCTTTCATCCATGGCCTGATGATATGTGGGAATGTAAAATTGTTACATGCATCATTATAGACACCTAGAATCCACATGCCATGAATATTTCTATACCATATTGGTATATTTCACTACATTCCATTACTTGATATGCTTTTGATTGTAGAGTGATGATGTGATAGTTAACATGTACATTTATTACATTTGGTTGTGATTGAGTGATTTTCTATCTCAATTCATGAGGTGTATGGGACCTCATGGGTTGAGATGAGTAATTTACTAAGTCGATCCATTATGCTATAAATAAATGGGTTTCGTTTCTGGTGATAGGTGTATGGTAACTAATTCATCAGAAATGGAAATCCATTATTAAGTGAATCATGAAATCTAAAATGAATTGGTTGCACATCTGTATCCCACATTATCATGTTAATTAATTTTAAAGTATAGGACATGGTAATTAAATGTAAAATTAAATGAAACTTATACTTGAGAACTTACTGATACCTGGCCATCTAAGTAGGTAGTTGGGTTAGTATGCCTTGGGTAGTGAGTTTTCCAATCTTCATCCCCCACAAGTGATGTTATCTTTCTGCATATTCTTGTTATGAGGTGTGTGATTAGATATTATATACCAATGCCACCATGAAATCCTCTTATCATTTGCTAGAATGTTGGTGATGACTATGCTCCAGACGTGGTGGGCCCTTAGTTTCCAGTCTTACTTTTAGGAGTTCCACTTGAGGCACCACCTTCTATAGATGATTTGTGCATTGATACCAATGTTCATGATAGTTTCTTATGTCTGATGTAGTCCATTCAAGGTTCTCCACATCCTGAACCAACGATGGATGATCTGACTCATGAATTCTAGAAACAACATCATACTACCTTTTTAGGGGATGGCGGTACACAGGATACTGAGTCGTGGCTAGAATCCATCCTATCTATCTTTTATAATTTTGAGACACCTCCAAAGTGGAGGGTCAATATTTCCACATACATGCTTCAGGATTCAACCAAGCGTTGGTGGGATGTTATTAACTAGTCTGGTCTTCATCAAGGTATGTTATGGGTTGATTTCAGATTACCTTCATTGATTAGTTCATTCATCAGACGATGAGAGATGACAGTGCTAGAGAGTTCATGTATCTTGAGTATGGTTCTATGTTAGTTATGGAATATTATGCATGTTTCTCGGATTTTCAATGCTTTGTACCACTTCTATCTAGGGATGAGCTTTCGCGTGCTAGAAATTTGGAGGATGGGCTCCATTATGCCATCTGTTTGTAGGTGAATGTGTTTCTCATGCCTTCCTTTTTCAAAATAGTCAATCAAGATCTTATCATCAAGCGTAACCTGAATGATTAAAATAGTATCAGGTAGAGAGTACTAGTGTCCAATCAGGAAAATAGTTCTTCTGGTGGCAGGAAGCATTCCCTTGAAGTTTTTCTTCAGGGTAGTGACAACCAGAGTACATGTTTCGATAGATCTTTAGTGAGTCATCAGTATGGAAGATGGGGGCATTAGAAGACCCATTATGATAAAGACCCACCATAGTGTCGGTATTTTGGTCATACGGGGAATATTCAGTATTTATTTATGAACATTACACCATCTTCAAGTGGAAAAATATTAGGACCAGCCCTACCTTCAGTAGAGGGTTCTTTTATGCCATGCCAGGTGGGGAGTTACAATAGCACCAGAAAGTCTGGGTAATGAGTAGGTCATGGTCAGGGTAGCTAGACCCTTGTTCGCTAGTAGTGCCGAAAAAGTGGTTATGATTTTGGTAGTCCATCTATTGCACATGTTTTTGGATCAGGCTAGTTGAATTCACTACAGTTGATACCTGAGGATCTGGCTGTGGGACCATCTACAGAACTATGTACTATTCTAGTAGCCTTATAACAACCATGCACTTTATTACAAACAAAAACATGATTTATTACATAAATTTAACTAGATACAACATAGAAGATCGATAGGTCTAGTTTTTTTGGGGATTAGGATCATCACATAATAACATAGAACATAAAACACCCTACATCGTTATTGAAAACATCCTTTACATGACCACTACATTACCTCATACTTTTCATTGTATATGATAACATGAGGACATGCATAAGAAAAGTGTGAGAAATAAATACCAATAACGGAATAAACATGTAATAAAATGAGGAATACAATACATGTAAGACAATAGGCATATCAATGGAGCACAAGGGAACCATGAACATAAAGTCATGATAAATCCTGATAATTATAACATGGAAATGTGGCAACGACACTTAACATGGAATTAGCATGAGCCAAGGCTCATTGCACCTAGAGAATGAGTAAACCCTCATTGCACATTAAGCATGAGTAAACCCTCATTTCACTTGAATTAGAATGAGTCAACACCCATTTCACATGACTTATCATGATATTATTCTTTACCCGATGCATTGGAGCACTATCAGGGAACACCCTTCTTAAACATTTTATGTCATGCATAAGTGTGCCACATGGATCATATAATAGGGAATCAATCAACATAAAAAGTTATTACATGATTAAGTAATGTGGAATAAATACATTAAAGTACCATTCAATATGTATATTTTCATAAAGGTGAATTCCCATGATAGAGACATGGGTATGGTATTCACTACACAGTGATCTTGGCATGAAAAAATGTGGTGCAATTTCGGCAGCATAACAGTGTGACATAAAGATTCATGAAAATGGTTGATGAAAGATAAATGGGTGTATCATAATATGTACATGAAATGGAAATTAAGTGGGTTATATATATACATTTCATAAAAAAACCTAATGTAATTTATATGCAAAATATGAAAGATTTACTAAGATGTAAAAGAGGAGGGAGAAATCCCTCACGGAATTTCGGAATAGTAACAGGTGTACATGGGAGGCATTAATGAGAGAGAAAGGGGCCTCCCATTATCCAAACATAAATAGAGAAGTATGGGGGAGGAGAAAAATCATACCCCAACATTATTAATTGAAAATAAAATGGCATAACAATAATAAGAAACATGGATAAAAAGAGGATGGTTGGAATTCCTTACTTGGAAGTCTGACCCCAACGGATTGGGAGAGGCTTGAGAGAGGCTTCATGGGTGATTGGGGAACCTTGGGAGGATTATATAGAGGGGAGTGCAGGGGTTGGTCAAACTCTAAATTCTTTGAGTGAATATGAAGTGGAAGCTTGCATGGGTTTATATAAGAAAGGAGAGGGAATTATTTATTATTTAGGTTTGAGTCACCACACATTAAACTAATAAATATTTATAAACCAGCCCATGGTTTTTTCCCATGGTTTTTGAAAAAGTGGAGTGTAAGAAAATATTTTATAATTCCAATTTCCAAACGTCTTAAAATAATAGGTTTGCTTATGTGGGGGTGAGTCACATTCTCAAAAAATTAATTAAAAAGTCAAAATGTTTTATAACTCTTGGAGGGTCCAATAAGTATTTTAAAATAAAACAAACAAAACTAAAATCACATTATTTTGATGGTAAAACATATATTGTCCTATCATGTAATTTATAGTATTTTATTACATCACTATTGGGTCATTATGATGTCATAAAACACATTATATATTCAAACGGTATTTATTTTTTACCCAAAAATTTGATTGTCTCAAAAAATTATAAAAATTTCACCATTGGATAATTTCAAAGTCCTAGTTCCAAAAATAATATTAATTTTATCTGAACAATTTTATAAAGAAGGTAATTTTTACTTTTAAATTAAAAACCGCCTTATATCGAAAATTCATGGGTTTTGACAAAAATTGCTTTCAAACCTTAATAAAAATTACAATTTCATTCATAAAATTCTACGATAATTTATATTTAATAAAAATTAATTTAATAATAATAATAATAATATTTTATTAAAATATTATTTAATTTAAAAATAAATTAATCCATCAAAATATATTTCTTAGTTGAATATTAACTAAAAATATTATTTGTGCTTTAAAAACTATTTACAAAGTAACAATAATAAAATGAATTCACATTCATTATATAAAAATAATGTACATAGACATAGTTCTAGGGTCTTGTTACATAACCCCTTAAAACACCCGCATAAGACCTAAGGGTAAGGTGTGTGATGGTGACAGACTCTAGGGGTGGCTCGGATAACATTGCTCGAGTTGTAATCTCTATTAACTTCTAATTCACCCGTATTTGGTTCCTCTCAAGCTTAACGTGTTCAAGATCAGCTAGGGCTTGGTCAAGAGTGAATCACAATGATTCCACCTCCTTTATGAGTTCTAAAAAATGGGCTTAATATAGGGCAAGTATACTGGATGAGGTCATCGCTTCCTTTTTCTGAGTAAATTGGATTTGTTAAAGCCCTATATTTATACTAATAATGTGATCACTGTTTAATGACTATATTAGCAACGGTCACAATTCATAATAGTATTTTAAAATCCAAAAACATAAAACCAATGAATTTCACATTTTATATAACCATAATAAGACATTTAATTAGGTCAAGAATAATTTTCATTAATGAAAGTTTGGGTCATTACAATATTCCCCCCTTAAAAATTTCTCCCTAGAAATTTCCTTCTTCCACACTAAAAAATTGAGGGTAACTTTACTTCATCAATTCCTATAATTCCCATTCCGCTTCTTCAAACTTGTGGTTTCTCCGCAACACCTTCACGAGGGGTGTTGTCTTATTTCATAGGAATTTTTCCTTACGATCTAAGATCTTCACTATTTTCTCCTCTTAAAAAAGATCATCCTCTAGTTGTACTACCTCTGAAGAGAGTACATGTGAAAGGTATAGTATGTATTTCAATAAAAGGGATACATGAAAGACATCATATAATTTTCACAGGGTAGGTGGAAGTGCTAGTTGATAGGCCATAGCCCCAACATGATCAAGAATCTCGAAGGGGCCGATGTAACTAGAACTTAATTTCCCTTTGCTTCCAAACCTCATGACCTTATTCCATTGAGATATGCATAGAAATACCATGTCTTCAACATTAAACACATGGTCATGTAGACTGCTTTCTGCATAAATCTTATGTCGACTCTGGGATACCTTAATATGATGGTGAATGGTTTTCACCTTCTCCACTATTTCTTTGCCCATATCTGGTCCTAGCAGCTTACGCTCACTAACCTCAACCCAACACGTTGGTGTTCTGCACCTTTTCCCATAAAGGGCTTCATATGGTATGATTTGGATTCTCGAGTGGAATCTTTTATTGTAGGAGAATTCAACCAGTAGAAGATGTTGGTCCCACCCTCCTTTGAAGTCCATAGAACAGGATCTTAACAAATCCTCCAGTGTCTGAATAGTTTTCTCAAATTGGTAATTTGTTTGAGGATTATTGGTCGTACTGAAGTTTAGTTCATTATCTAGATCATGTTGAAGAATCCTCCAAAACATAGAGGTGAATCTTGGATCTCAATCATAAATAATAGATAGTGGTACTCCATCCAGCCTTACCACTTCCCTGATATATATGTGTGCCATTTGATCCAATGAGAAATCCTCCTGAATTGTAATAAAGTGTGCAGACATTGTAAGATTATCCACAACAACCCAAATTGCATTTTTTTTCTCTTTGATGCCTTCGGAATTCTTATGACAATGTCCATGGTTATTTTCTCCCATTTCCATGCTGGTATAGGCTGTGGTTGCATCATCCCCTTAGAATTCTTCCTCTCTGCCTTCACTTGCTGACACACCAGGCACTGTGTTGTATACTCATCGATCTCCTTCTTTATATTATCCTTCCAATAATGATCTCAGATATCTCGATACATCTTTTTGTTCCCTAGGTGAATAGAGAAATTATAACTATGTGCATCATCCAAAATTTCCTTCTTCAGCTCCAAACTTGATGGAACACATAATCTTTTCCCAAATCTCACAATTCATTCTTTGTTAACAATGAACTACGAGGATTTCTGTTTTCTAATAAATTCCACTTCCTTCTGAGTTCCCACATCATCCTTTTGAGAATCCTTTAACCTTTCCAAAAGAGATGGTTGAGCAATAATTTGTTAAAGGATTGATAATGTTCCTTCCTTATGATTCTTATGTCTAACTTCATCAAATATAAGAAGATTGGATCCTTCTCAATTCTAATCAATGATAGAATCAATGGGTCATTTCTACTTAGATCATTTTCCACCTTGTTTGATTTCCAAGGGTGGTAATGGATTGAGGATTCATAGTTTTTTTATCAAATCTATCCATCTTCGTTGGCACATGTTCAATAATTTATGTGTGAATATATACATGAGGATTTTGTTGTCTGTATACATTTCACACTTATCCCCAAAGAGATAATGCCGCCAAATTTTTATAGCAAAGATCACCTCATCCAACTCCGAATCATGTGTTGAATAATTCTTCTCATGAACATTAAATTTCCTTGAATCATAGGAAATGACATTGTAATTTTTCATCAACACACAACCCTGACCCTTTATCGAAGTATCACTAAATACAAATAAAATTTCTCCACTTGTGGGTAAAGTGAGCATGGGTGCAGTGATAAGCCTCCTTTTTAAATCCTTTAAGATTTCTTCGCATTCATAACTCCAAGAAAACTTTACTCCATTTCGAGTTATCTTGTTTAGAGGGTTGGAAAATCATGAGAAATTTCTCACAAATGGTTGATAATATCCCACTTACCCCATGAAGCTACGATATCCATTACTGATATTGGCCTCATCCATCCCTCAATTGAATCTGTTTTGGAGATATCCATAGATATCCCATTTTTGTGATGATATGACCCAAGAATGAGACCTCCTTCAACAAAAAATATCACTTGTTATACTTTGCATATAGCTTCTCCTTCCACAAGGTCTCTAGTACAGTTCTTACATTCTCCTCATGATCCTCCTTGGTTTTGGAGTATATTATAATATCATCTATAAGGACTACTAAATATTTGTTGAGGTAATCCCTAAATACAGTATTCATCAAGTCCATGAAGATTTCTGGATCATTAGTGATTTTTAAAGGCATTACTATGAATTCATAGTGCCCGTATATTGTATAAAAAGCATTCTTGGGGATATCTTTCTTCTTCCCCCTTACATGATAAAATCCCGACAGCAAATCCACCTTGGAGATGTTTTGTGCTCCACGTAGCTAATCGAACAAGTCATCAACTCATGAGAGACGATACTTGTTCATTATTAGGATTTTTTTAAGCTCGCGATAATTGATGCAAAGGTGAATTGACCCATATTTCTTCTTGATGAAGAGGACTGGTGCACCCCAAGGTGAAGCACTTGGGCGTATAAACCCATTATACAGAGTCTCTTGTAGTTGTTTCTTCAGCTCCTCAAGCTCTAAAATAGCCATTCTATATGGAGTCTTGGATATTGGCAATGAACCAGGAATAAGGTCAATTAAGAATTCGTCATCTCTTCTCGGAGGAAGACCAGGCAATTCCTTGGGAAACAATTCAGTGAATTCCCTCACAATAGGCATGTCTTCAAGGATGGTTACTTCCTTGGACTCAATCATCTAATCCAGATACACATTCTTATCGGGCAGTAATATCCACGTTTGAGATGATAGAGCTAAAGAAGATTCATCTTCCTCTATGGACTTGTATAGAATCGGGGGTCGATTCTCCACATGGAGAGTGATTTCCCTCCCACGGGAATTTATGTTGGCTCTATACAAGGAAGGCTAGTCCATGCCAATAATTTCATTAAGTTCCACCAGAGGGAGTATTACGAGGTTCTCCAGGAAATTCAACCCACAAACTATGACAGGGGAGGAGTTATATTCATGGGATGCAATGATTTCCCCATTTTCTGTACTCACTGACATCTTTACATCCATGATTTTTGGTGGTATTGGGATTATTCTACTAACCATTTGGAATATAAAAGAATGTGTAGAACCTAAATAAAAAATTATGTTCTCTATTCTTGAATGAAAAACTAGTGTACCTATCACCACTTCATTTCTGGGGTTCACTTCGACAGTAGTGATTGAAAAATCTCTCTCTTGCTACCTTGGAGGTCGTTGGTTGCCTCTAAAAACCCTTGTCTTAGGGAACTGATTTTCAAGATGCCATGGTTCCATGCATTTGTAGCAATGAACAACACGTTGAGGTTCGAATGGTGTGTTCTGCTCCTCTGTTATAGCCGCAGGTTTTTCTTGTCTATAGTTAAAATCTAGGTTCCCTTCACTTCCACACCTAAATCATTTCCTCGTCCCCTTCAGGACATTTCTGGGGTGCTTCATTCGCACCTTTGGAAAGTGGGGTGATGGATCTTCTTAGCACCGTTGGATTTATCCATCGGACCTCCATCATTGAATTCCACATTATGCTTTTTATCCCCATGATACCCTTGAGATTGTTCGATCTTCATTTCAACCTTAAGGGCACATCTGACAATTTCCTCACAGCTGAAGAATTCATGGATCACCAATGCTTTCTGTAGGCTAGGTTTCATCCCACCAAAGAAGTGGTCAACCCTTAATTCGGGGGTAATAACCAATTCGGAGGGGTATCATGCAAGCCTTGTGAAGTTTTTTTCATACGCTCTGATGGATTCATCATCTTTTTTCTTGAGGGAAAGGATGTCCCTTTCATTCTTATGCCGGAGGGTGCGCAGAAAATATTTATCGAAAAACATCTTCTAGAAATCCTTCCATTCCAATGCCTCGATCTCCTCCTTCGGCTTAGTATTTTTTATCAACGTCCACCATTGATCATATTCACCCTCCATATGATAAGAAGCTAGGAGAACCTTATCTTTTTCAGAACATTGAAGGATGGAGAAGATCTTTTCCATGGAGTTGATCCATTGTTCGACGATTGAGGGATCATATGATCCATTAAAAGTTGTAGGTCTTTGTCTCATGAAGCTCTCGATAGCGACATGTTCTTTCTTGGGGGGGGGGGGTTGAACATTCCTCTTGACCAATGTTTCTATTCAAAACGTGAGATAACTGAGAGAGAATCATGAAAAAGTTCACGATTCACACTCCCATCGGATTGCGCATCTCATTAGCACAGTCATCACATTGATCTTCACATCGTTTGTTAGCCTGAGTCCTCCAATTACCAGCCATTGGTTGGAATAAAAGGAAATATAGGGTTAACATATAAAGGGAAATACAAGGACAAAACTGATGACTTATAAATAACTTTTATTTCCTTAACTTATGAATCCATATGCTTCAATCTATGCTATTCATGATCTACTTTCAAGCATATATTCTTAGGGGTTTTTTTAATTCCCTTAATAAGGGTTCACACTATGATTGTGAATTTACCAAAGAATATCCCCCAGAAGTTTCATATCCAAGAGTTCAGCAAGGCCCGTTTTCTTGTACCATTTCTCGTTCGAGTCTAGCTCAAATCCGTGTTTTCAGGTTTTACCCCTAGGATACATATGTGCCAGAGCTGCCCCTACCTGATCATATCCAGACAGGGATGTATTTTCTTGATAAACCATTAACTCAATACTCACCAATACTTAGGGATGTTTTTATTATACTTATTCTTGTCTCTAATTCTTCACTAGGGTTTTCTAATTCTAATCCCAAAAATAACTAAACCTATCCTTTGATACCTACTATAACAACCATGCTCTTTATTGCACACTAAAACATGAATTATTACATAAACTTCACTTGATACAACATAGAAGATAGATAGGTATAGTTTATTTGGGTATTACGATCATTACATAACAACATAGAACATAAAACACCCTACATCTTTATTGAAAACATTCTTTACATGACCACTACATTCTCTCATACTTAGCATGGCATAGGATAACCTGAGGACATGCATAAGAAAAGGGTGAGCTATAAAGACCATTAAGGGAATAAACATGGAATAACATGAGGAATAAAATACATGTTAGAAAATATGCATATCAATGGAGGACAAGAGAAACATAAACATAAAGGAATGATAAATCATGATAATAATAACATAGAAATGTGGCAACAACACTTATCATGGAATTAGCATGAGCCAAGGCTCATTGTACATGGAGCATGAGTAAACCCTCATTGCGCATGAAGCACAGGTAAATCATTATTTCACTTGAATTATCATGAGTCAAACCCCATGGAACATGACGTATCATGACACTATACTTTACCCAATGCATTGAAGCGCTATCAGGGTGCAACCTTCTTAAACATTTTATTTCATGCCTAAGTGTGCCACATGGATCATATAACATGGAAGCAAGAAATATCATAAGTTATTACACGATTAAGTAATGTGTAATAAATACATGAAACTAACATTAAATATGTATATGGTAATAAAGGTGAATACCATTGATAGAGACATGGGTATGGTATTCACTACACAATGATCTTGGCACGAAAAATTGCGGTGCAATTTCGGCAGCATAACGGTGTGACATAAGGATTCATGAAAGTGGTTGATGAGAGAGAAATGGGTGTCTCATAATATTTAAATGAAATGTAATGTAATGGGTCCATATATATACATGTCCCAAAAAATGTAATGGAATTTAGATGCATAATAAAAAGGTATTACTTGGATGTAAAAGAGGAGAGAGAAATCCCTCGCGGAATTTCAGTATGGTAACAAGTGTACATGGGAGGAATTAACGAGAGAGAAAGGGATATACCATTATCAAAAAATAAATATGGTTGTATGGGGGAGGTTTGAAATCATACCCCAACATTTTTAATTAAAAATAAAAGGGCATAACAATATTAAGAAACCCGGATAAAAAGAGGAAGGTAGGAATCTCTTACTCAGAAGTGTGATCCCAAAGGCTTGGGAGAGGCTTGAGGGAGGATTCTTGGGAGCATGAGAAACCTTGGGAGGATTATAGAGAAAGAAGGTCAGGGTTGGTCGAACCCCAAAGTATTTTAGTGAAGAGGAAGTGGGAACTTGGGTTTGTTTATATAGGAAAGGAGAGGGAATTCTTTATTATTTAGGTATGAGTCACCACACTTTAAACTAATAAATAATGCAAACCATCAAATGGTTTTTTCCCATAGTTGTTGAAAAAGGTTAGTGGGAAAAAATATTTTATAAGGCCAGTGGCCGAAATTCTTAAAATAATTGGGTTTCTTATGTGGTGGTGAGTCACACTCTCAAGGAAATTCATTTAAAAAGTGAAAATGTTTTATAACTCTTGGAGGGTCCACTAAAGTTTTGTAAAATAAAACAAAAAAACCTTAAATCACATTATTTTAATGGTAAAACATATATTGGTCAAACATATCATTTATATTATTTTATTACATCACTATTGGGTCATTATGATGTCATAAAACACATCATATATATTTAAACAGTATTTAATTTTTACCCAAATATTCGACTCTCTCAGAAAATTATGAAAAATTCACCGTTGGATAATTTCAACTTCCAGATTCCAAAAATAATATTCATTTTATCTAAATAATTTCATAATCATGTTAATTTTTAATTTTAAAATAAAAACTGTCATTTATCAAAAATTAATGGGTTTTGACAAAAATAACTTTCATACCTTAATAAAAATTACAATTGTATTCCTAAAATTATATGATAATTTATATTTAATAAAAAGTAATTTAATAATAATAATAATATTTTATTAAAATATTATTTAATTCAAAAATCCATTAATTCATCAAAATAGATTTCTTAGTTAAATATTAACTAAAAATACTATTTGTGCTTTAAAATCTATTTACAAAGTAAGAATAATAAAATGAATGCATATTATTTATACAAAAACAGTGTACATAATCATAGTTCTAGGGACTTGTTACATAACCCCTTATAACACCCACGTAACACTGAAGGGTAAGGTGTGTGATGGTGACAGACTCTTGGGTGGCTCGGATAACATTGCTCGGGTGATAATCTCTATTAACTTCCAATTCTCCCGTAGTTGGTTCCGCTCAAGCTTAACGTGTTCAAGATCTGCATGGGCTTGGTCAAGAGTGAAGCCCAATGACACCACCTCCTTTCTGAGTTCCGAAAAATGGGAATCATATGGGGAAAGTCTACTAGATGAGGCCATCACTGCCTTTGTCTGAGTAAATTGGATTTTTTAAATCCCTATATTTGTACTAATAATGTGATCACTGTTCAATGAATATATTAGAAACGGTCACAATTCTTAAAAGTATTTTAAAATCCAACAACACAAAACCAATGAAGTTCACATTTTAAATAAACATAATAATACATTTAATTAGATCATGAGGAATTTTCATTAATGAATGTTTGGGTCGTTACAAGCCACTACTGTAGTATCTTCTTTATTTGATACATGTGCATCATAATCTTTTATCATTGTATCTATTTCGTAAAATATCAGACTGGAGATACATTATTACTATAGATTAATGACACATGATACGCCATTAGGGGTATTAATAGAGGGTATATTCTAGTGTAGGTACTGGCCCCTTGAGGTACATAGTTACCATTTCTTATGGAACCGCTTTATTCATGAGATGATGGTTATCGTTGTCATACTCAAGATGGATTGGTTGGTTAAATATCATTCTTTTATAGACTAATATATCATAAGGGTATATTTTACATCACCATAGGGCACCTGTTACCTACATAAGGGTGAGTGGGATGTCTAGGGCGGTAGAGCTGGTACATAGCATCAAGGGCTAGGTGGACTAACCCCCCAGATTACTACTCTCTTCATGGTGGATCTAGGTTTTTAAGAATATGATTTCCCTCAAATAATGGATAGTTTCAGGGATGTCTTTCTCAAGTATTTTTTTGTATTTCCTTCTAAGAGGGAGATAGAGTTTAACATCAATATTTTTACAAGAGAACATCTAGCGTCCATTCTTTAATATTGGATGGCACCAATTGAGCTTCAAGATCTCAAGTGGGAGTTAGAGGATCTAGAGTCTAAAGTATTTATATAGCCTAGTACATCCTCTTGGGGTTCATCTATTCTTTTTCTAAGAAGTAAGATTGAAATTTATGTATATGTGTGGATTATAGGAAATTGAACCAGCTTATGGTCAGGAACTGATATCCACTTACTCGAATATAAGATCTCTTTGACTAGATTTGATGATTAAAGGTCTTCTCTTAGATCGACGTTAAATCGAGTTATCATTAGGTATGAGTACATCCATTAGACATAACTCGTACAACATTTCATAGTATGTATAGTCTGTATGTGTACCTTGTTATATCGTTTGGTCTTATGAATGTGCCTAAAATTTTCATGGCCCTAATAAATAGGGTGTTCAACCCCTATTTGGATATATTTTTTGTCTTTTTGGATGAAATATTGGTGTATTCTCACACTCATAGTGACCAGGCCAAACTTCTTGAAATTATCCTGAGTACACTGAGAAACCATCATCTTTATACCAATCTTTCTATGTCCCACTTCTAGATTGAAAATATTCACTTCTTGGGTAATATTATATGGGAATCATGGGTATATATTGTCCAAGAAAAGGATAGTGCTGTAGTTTCCTAGGAGCATCCCAGGAACCAATTTGATATATGGAGTTTCTTGGGGCTGGCTGGATATTATAGTAATTTCATACAAGACTTATCACATAATTCTTCACCTCTTACTAGTCTTATAAAGAAGAGTTTCATTTTCATATGGTCAGAAGAATTTGAGAAATCCTTTCAGGATCTGAAAGGGAGTCTTGTATCGACACCTATTCCAAATATTCATGATCTGGGTATAGGTTATACTATCTTATATGATGCATCAGGCATAGGACTAGGAGTAGTGAAGATACAGAAGGAAAAAGTCATTGCTTATGGATATCAGAAGTTGAGGCATCCTGAGAGAAACTACCTGACACGTGACCTTGAGCTTGGAGCTTTGGTCCACACCTTATGTTGTTAGAGACATTATCTATTGGGTTAGAACTTTTTGGTGTACACAGATAAAAAGATAGTAAAATATATATTTTCATATGGTAACTTGAACCTCGGACAGTAGATAAGGGTTTAATATCTACAATCATTTGATTTTTATCCTGCATATATTCTTGGGAAGGGAAATGTGGTTGCAGATGCACTAAGTCAGAAAACTCAAGAAAAGGATGCACGGGAAGCCAATGATGAATGGAAACTAATGGCCCTCTTTTATGAGATTCATCTAGAGTTTAATGATAGAAACGTGGATTCTTACCTCTCATCCTTGACAGTTACCTCTTACCTCCTTTAGAAGGTGAAGAGTATACAATTTTCAGATCCTGAGGGCATGGTTCTCCATGAGAGTATATTAGGAGATAACCCACCTCCGGATTGTTCTATGGACTGAGATGAAATCCTACATCCATGTGGAAGTATTGGGGATCCTACATATATCAGGGAGGAGTTGATGAAATAATACCACACTTACAAAATAGAAGTTCATCCAAACATCTCGAAGATGTATTGAGTCATGCGGCACTGGTATAGGGGGCCTAGGATGAAATGATAGATAGTAGGCTTTACCACTAGGTGTTCCCCCTGTCAGCTGGTGAAGGTGGAGCACTAAAGACATGAAGTCTTGTAACAACCACTTCAAGTCCTGAACTGGAAATGGGAAGATTTTTCCATGGATTTTGTAGTTAGCTTACCTAGTTTCTCGAGGGGTGGAGATGCTATAAGTGTATTCATTTTCCGATTGATGAAATAATCCCGCTTCATTTTAATTTGGGATACATTCTCAGTTGATGAGCTAGGAATACTATAATTCTGTGAGATCATATGACTACATGGTGTTCCATGTACTATTTTTGAAGGAATTGTAACAATATATGGGAACATAGCTTCTTCTAATCACATATTTTCACCCTCAAACCAAATGACCATCAGAACAAATAATATAGGTTCTAGAGGATATGATCTGAGCAAGTTTCCTTGATTTTGGTGGTTCTTGGGAAAATCATATTTTTCTTGTCGAGTTCACCTATAGTAACATCTTCCAGGTGACAATACATATTGCTCCTTTTGAGTCCTTATATGGTAGGCCATGTCATTCACCCTTTTTCTAGCTAGCGGCAGGTGAGGTATCCCTACTAAGTCCTCAAATCATTTAGGAGATTTCAGAGCAGGTTCATCTAATCAGAAAAACTATGACTACTGCTCAATCTAGACAAAAATCATATATCGATAGCTATAAACGACCTATTGAGTTTGAGGTTAGGGATCATTATTTTCTTTGGGTATCACCCAGGCTAGGGAATATACGGTTAAGAAATTAGGGAAAGCTATTGCCTTGTTAAATTGGCCCTTTTAAAATTCTAGAGTGAGTCAGACCGGTAGCCTATTGGTTTTTATAACCTCATTGGTACCATGCCATACATGATTTATTTCATGTTTCACAACTTCTCCAAATTCATTCTAATCTGTCTCATACTTTTTCCCAAAGAATCTGAGTTAGATGATGAGGATACCTTTGAGGAGTATCCAATACAAATAATTTACCAGAGCACAAAGGCTCTATGAGGTCGGTCTGTCCCTATAGTGCGAGTGTTATGGCAGCACGACTATGTACAGGATGATAAAAGGGAAAGGGAATCCAATGTATGTGCCCAATTGATAGAGTTTTTCTTAGATAGTGTTTCTACACCATTCGAAGGTGAACTCGGGGATGAGTTATATTTAGGGGGAAGACTATAAGAACCCAGTTTTCACTCAAGTATGGATCCTTTAAATTTATGTCTAAATGTTTACTTTGGAACAAATATGGATTTCTAACAAGTTAGTAAAGGTATTAGGGTTTCTGGGGAAATTTTGAAGCCTGAAACCCATCTTTTTTTGGAAACAAGAAAAGTCTCACGGTTAGTGCATGGTTGTCACATGGTTTGGCTAACTGTGCGGATGGTGTTTTTCTAAATAGAGCCACTTCACAAGGTCATGTGGACGCTTTGTGATGTTTTATGTCCAATGGTAAATAATCAAGTCCATTTAATCCTTCCCTTCCCTCTGTTTCTCTTGACCTATATATTAGGGTATGGGAATTTTTCTCCTTTTCATAGATCTACTACAATACGAGCCTAATAAATCACTAATACCAGAGGACGAGATTCATAAAAGTTAAAGGATGGTATTCTATAACTCATACTTCATGTTCAATGATTTTTGGATTTTTCACATTGGGCCCACCGATTTCATTAGGTGTTTTTAATTGAATTTATATTCTATGATAATACTCATTAGAATCGTATGGATATTCACTTCCCATATATGTGATTAAATGTTGCTGGTTATGACCAGAAATATATCATTTCCATGTTGAATGTTACACTATAATTTTTTTTAGTGTTTTGACACATTCGCGCCATCATCCGGGTGTTCCTTGGCCTGACCCCTATAAGGGTTGCATTTCCTATATTAAATGGCATGGTTTATATTGTGAATTGCATACTGGAAAGTGCCATATATGCTCACCACCTGACCCACCTATAGTAAGTTCTTTAATAGGACAATGAAATGTGAAAAGTGAATTGGAAAGTATACTAATTATATGACTTTGACATAAATGTAAATTAATGGAAGGTTCCATATTCGTAGCACTGCTTTCCACATTAATGAAGGTATCAAAATGAACATGGAATATAGAATATGCTTTAAATAGATTTAATGAGTGGTTATTTGCTTCATGGACTTGTCACACTAATGAAAAGAATGTATTGGACCAAATGACTTAATTAAAATGTTTCATGCTACTTGTCCTTGTCAATCTAATGAAAATAAAGGCTTGAACCAAATGGACTTATTCATTAATTATGACTTGATTAAATGGTTTCATGCTACTTGACTGTATCACACTAATGGAAGGAAAGGATTGAACTAATGGTTGCGTGCTAATTTCCCTTTTAACACTAATTAAAGGAAAGGCTTGAACCAAAAAAAGTATTACATTACACCCTAATAAAATAGGAATGGACAGACTCGAGCTTTCCCTAGATTAAAATTAGGGAATTCCATGAGCACTTGGGATCCCCACTCACATTCGAGGATATGGAATTATTTGGTTGAGACCCACATAGATCTCGATCCTGGTTTGTTCTTGGATGCCTTGTATGAAATCTATAGATTCATTCATATTATTAAAGTACACCTCGGATACACTCCTTGGATCCATCATTGACTTGTAATTTCCATGATTATAGACCATAGGGCCCTGTCTCTGCATAGCCCCATCTTACCTTGGACGATCAACTAAGATTTGATAGGAACCTTATTGTGGAATGACTTGGAATATTCTCCTGGTATTACACTATTATCCATATCCAGGATTTAGTTACTACTAATTTGGAGACCCTTTAGGTCTACATTTCCATAGTTGTTACCTTGGAACTTCAAAATTAAAGATAATTATAGGTTTCCTAGTTATAACTTGTAACCTTGACCATGGTTAACATGTGACTCATTTATAAATTGGTAATAATAAATAAAGGGATTGGTTAGGTTTAAACACCATCTGAGGGCTGAAGAAGGTACTTGGGTATTTAGTTACATTTTACTACTTTGCATTATTTATGCATGATTGTGCATTGTTACATTTCCATTACACGAGCTAGATATTATAGACACCATTCATGATGTCCCACTGAGATTTATCTCACACCTTATCTGGTCACCATTTGGTACCCATAGTAGATTACATTTTTGTAGGTGTTGACAAAGGGAAGCATATGACTTGAAACACGTGCTTGCTTGTTGTTTAGTATGGAGCTTGGTAGTTGATGACTGAGCCAGATCATGAGATGATTGGGATAATCATAGGTTTCTTTTTTTCATATGTGGAACATGGTATTCCTTCTATATTGTATCTATGTTTTCAATTTTTATACTAACATGACATATCATCACTTATTGAATGTTATTCCAATCATTTCAGAAATTATTATTTTTGTCTCTATTTTCGGATGAGCCTTCTGTTTAATTTAGTTTCTTCTTTTATTTACCTATGTGTACATCCATATTTTGGTATATACTTTGGTAATTATGTCATAGTATCCCATTGGACACAGCCTAGACCCTCGTTGCTAGTCGAAAGCCTCTGGTATTCGGGGAGATGCTCTTGAGGCCATGTGGGCCACCAGGCTCGAGGCACCGTTTAAGTTGCATCTGGGTCGAGTACATCACAAATTTTTTCACAAAAATTAATATATTATATATTATATCAATATTTTTGTTACTCGTCCAACTTATTTGATAGGTATAATATAATAATAAACCCAATTTTATCTATAAAAAGATGTGTTCTTCTAAAAAGTATTTTTACTGCTTTTTAATGGGGAACCAATTTTAAATATTATTTTTTACACTTTTATAATTTTTATTCGAAAAAATAAATTTTATTTTTGAAATACAAACATAAAAATTAAATTAGGGTAATTTTTTTGTATTTTTCTATAAAATTTCATTTTTTGATGAATAGTTAATAATACTGAATTTTAATTCAAAACTTCTTTTTATTTTAATTTATTTCTAAGGTTAAGCTATGTTTTTATTGTTTTTAAAGTTAAATTATATAACTTATAAATAAATTAATCACATTTGTGTCACTAGAATCAATTTCACTTTGTAATTCGATATAAAAACATACCAACCTTTTGAACATTTTTACTTTAAATCCCTACCATTTCAACCCATCTATAGGATTAAAATTGAACTAATTTATTCCACTTATGTGATAAAATTTTATAAAAATTAATTCAATATTTGAAATCAATGTAATATATAATTCTAAATAATTTAAACATTTTTTTATTAAAAATATTCTATAGAAATTAATTAAAATTAATTACAATTGCTAAGAGGAAAATTAGCTTTTCAAGGGACTAAACCTTCATTTAAGCACCAAAATGAACTAGAAACTTTTCCAAAAGAAATTATATAGACATATTTAGACCTTATACTACCTTTATAGAATTGGGTTCATTATTGGTGCTGATTTCAATCAGAAAAACATGGGTGGAATTCCCCTTTCAAAAATTTACATGAATGGCACTCCTCCTCCACTATAACATAGTGTTCACCCATCCCATTTATACACAGATCTAAATCCATTTTTCTAGGCCTAAATATATAAAATTATATAACAAAATACATCCCTTGATCCTATAATCCTTCATTTGGGATAAAATCAAACCAAATAATCTCTTTGGGGAAAACCAATAGAGGTTACCCAAAGAAGAGGTAACATACTTCCTCAAGATCCTTTGTTTTATTTTCATTATCCACCACCTCAATTATTATTAATCAATAATTATATAATAAAATAAGAATAATAAATATACTTATATGTTATTATTATAATTTTTTTACCTATACTGACACACACTTCCTTCTAATGTGTAATGAACTTACCGTTCTTTTGCTCGGCGAACTACCCCCTCAAGAAACAATGGTGTACGTTTTTCCTTTACCACCTATCATGGTTGGTAATTAAGATGTAAATTATATTTTTATATAATATTTATGATATTTATGATTTATTTATGCTTATATTAGTATTATATAACACATACATTCATTCTTTCCATTTTTTTAAAAAGGATAACATTGTTTGTGGAAGTGCAGACTACCGCCTCCTCAAAGCAATTTGATTCGTTCACACTCTTCATGGAATGTATTAAGGATTATTTTAGTGAACATATATAATATATATTAAATAATAATTCTAATTTAATGATATTATATATATATACAAATATCTGTTATTTACATTCTTTCCTTTTATATGAAAATAAAACAGATTCAATGTCCATGTGTACATATGATCTATTGTCTCTATGAACATTGTATTCCATTTCATCTTTCCATATTTTATAAATTATTATAAATACATATATAATTAATATATATTATATTCATATCACGTTTTACATACATTAAATAATTATATAATGATCTAAGTAAGACAATCAATAATAATAAGTCAAAACATGTACGTATAACAAAGAAAATATTACAAGAAACAAAACATTGACATGGATTTGTTAATAAACAGGTAATAAAAATTCATAAACAAATTATATATAGTGTGATATATACTAATATGTTTCAATTTAAGAATTATAACAAACTTATTTTTATTTTATAACAGTTTTGAACATGTACGAAGAAATTCACGGACTAAGGTAATGGAATTGCATATCACTTTTTATTTCTGTGAGATACATGCCTTAGTCACCACTCATTTCTTTTGTGTGGTGTGTATACTGGCCATATATGTATTATATAATTATTAAAAATAAATTTATTTCTATTTAAATATAAATTTGATGATTTTTATTTCATGGGGTTTATGTTTCAAAAGTTACCAAATCTGTAAAGTAATTTTGTCTTAATTTGCATTCTTTGAGACACATGTTATGTTATGAAACTATACTATTCTATGAGGTGAATATAATTCCATTAAAATGAAAAATAATTAATCTCATTTTTATGATATTTTAAGCTTAATTTAATTTATTTTTCCAATTTTATTATGTTTTAATATTAAAAAATTTGTAATAGTTTATAGCTAAAATATCATCATTTATCAAGATTATTTATGATTATGCTTCCATTGAAGAAATTATATCATCCATCTCTCAAGAACTCTAAATGAATTTTCTTACCAACTCTTTATTCATTTAATATCTATGTAAGGGTTCCATTTTCCACTCATTGTTACTTAATATATTTTAAAAAATATTTGTTATAAAAATCCAACTTTATATCTCTTTTTTTTCAGAAATCTATGTTCTTTAAAAACCGTGTTTTCTAAAAGAGGATTTAAAATATATTTTACTACTATTATATGATGTGTCAAGGACATTTTTACCCATGTATTACCTTTTTTAATAACAATTTTAAAAGTAATATTCTTATTGTTTTCCAATCAAGGAAATTTTCTAAACATTTAAGGTGAAAAGGGAATGTTCGGCATGTATGGCCGTAAACATCGTCATGACCATAATTTCCATAATTATTACTTCATAATATTAAAAGATTATTTTTAATGAATTATTTCCCTAATTTTATGTATTTTTTTAATTTAAATTAGATTTAACTAAAAGTATTTTCAAAGATGTTTTATGCTTAAAAAGAGTTTAAAATTATTTTCATACCTTCTATTATCTGTTTTCAAAATGTAATTTTACAAGAAATGGATTTCAATGAATTCATTCATTATTTTTATGTTTTCAAATTATTTACAATTTAAATGGTTTTAAAAAACATTTCAAGCATTATTTATGAGTATTTAGGGCGTATTCAAAGATAAAGTTTTTAAAAATATTTTCATGGATCTCTAATAATAATTAAAATATATTTTAAAAGAAAATGGATTTCAAAATTATTTAATTTTAAAAAATCATTTTTTCATAGAGGAAATGATATTTTCTTCAAGAAAATTTTCAATTAAAATTTTAATTCCTTCTTTATAAGAAAAGTGTTTTATGTGGTTTTAGAAAAAGAATTTTCAAAGAATGTATATCTTCATTACGAATTGTTTCGTGTGTTATTTCAAAATCCCTCTCCATATAAGTTAACATAATTTTTTATAGTTTATTCTGTACTAGGGATATGATTTAAAAATAAAATTCATATTATTTCTTGAATGGTTTATGTTTTGATGGAATGATGTCTATGATAATTCTTTCCCTTCCATATGTTATATTCTCTTGAAACCCTCTTTCTTAATGGTTTTTTCATTGATGAAATTATTATAAAACAAATATATTTTCCATATGTAATAACAGGATGAAATTTTTATGATACTCATTTCATTTCATGGGTTATGATATGATGTTTTTGAAACCCATCTCTTTTTATGAATCCTGATATGATGCATGTTTTATTATATTGTGGAACATGTATGCATGATTTTATTATGTTATAGGTGGTACCTACATATTCCATCAATGAATTGAGTAAATATTTATATCACCAGAGATAATGATGGGAATCAAGTCTATGGGCTTGATCTACTATAGATGATGGGTAAAGGCGATACACTATAGAATATAGGGAAACTCGATTCACTATTAGAAGATGGGGAAAATGATCCACTATGGGAAGATGGGGAAACATGATCTATTATAAGGAAAGGACTATTCTTGGGGATAGTGGTGCACCCCTCCCAGTAGGTGTAGTCCCCATGAAGTGCCCTGTTATGTTTTGGCAATGTGCCTTGACTTGTAGTGAATGATGTTATAAGTTTAAGTGTCTTCCTCAATTCAATCTCTTATTCATATGTTATGATTTAATGTATTATTCTCTTGATTCCATTATGATTAATTTATTATGAACTACCATTCAATTTGAAATGATTCATTTTTATGATCTTTTATATGTTGGATATGATCTTAAAATTTCATCATCATGTTCTCATACCCTTATTCTCTTGTTTATGCTTATATATCTCCCTTGTTTAACATTATTGGGAAACTGAGATCACCCATTTTTATGTTTCCATTCATTAGGTTATGAATATATGTATTGTGTATGATGTCACTAATTAGGATGATAATCATGAAGAACCTAGTCAGAGATAATGTACCTTACTTTTGTATGAGTGTATACATTTCCACGTTTCCAAAGGCACAAAACTAATACAGTATTTGGGAATCTATTTGTGTAATGTAATAAGTACTCAAAAAATGATTTAATGTCTATATAGGTTAATATTGGGTTGTTATATTTTGTATTAGAGTAAAGTTTTAGTCAAATTTGGAATATAGGATGATAAAAATTTAGTGAGGTCCCTAGGAATATTTCTAAGGATATGTCATGGGATTTATGTAAGGATAATTTTAAGGACAAGGAAAAGTATAGGGAAATGGCCTATAATTTTGGTAAATGGTGGAGAGAGTGGTTTCCATGAATTATATACTTTTATAGATACTAAAAGTGGATGTGGACTTGTAATAGATGTACCTAGGTGTAATAACTATGAAATAGTGTGTTGGCCCTCAATCAAGCATTACCTAGTACATGACAACATGCCTTATTGTACACCTGATTTGACACTCTCAGGGGATATGATTTTAGAATTAATACACTATTTATGAACTATATTTAATGATTTATGTAGAATATTACTATGAATAAACTAGGATAAACCTTATATTTAATAGATTAATGAAGTAAGATCCATGATTTATATATCTCTATGTAATTTTTTAATGATTATATGGTTTCCCATTAGGATAATTGTTGCTCAAACTGTGATTTCTGGTTTTAATTAGTGTAGGAAACTTAAAGGAACTGGGTTAACATCAAATCTGATAGAAAATTTGGTGATTATGAGCAATGAAATTCTATAATTACTAGAGAGATCTCTCACAGTATATGATTAACAATGTGAGCATTGATAATGTTCTTAACACCTCGAATAAGAGGAATATGAACATTTATAAATGTTCACATGGTAAGGAACCTATAGAAAATATGATTTGGAATACTATATGTCAGGAATAAGGGAAAAATAACATTGAGGAATACCTCAAATAGAGGGGAAGATGTTATCTGTGTGGGAAAAAGTGTCATAGAGTGATGAATTATCATGGAGTTCAATGTATTATCTGTGGATAAGATGGGAATTATCCCCACTCAAAGGAAATACTCCATTCCAATAATTATATTTTATGAATTGAATTTTTTATATGTTTGGATTCAAGAATTAGGAATAGTGACTTATATAATCATTGATCAGTTTATGTTTTTTCCCACTAAGTATTTAAAAGAATACGCTGAATGGTTTTGATGGTCTAGATAAGGGATTTATGGTAAACTAGTTTATTATAATGTTTTAAGAGAATATAAAATGACGGTATTCACCTATTTGGAATTTCAAAAACAATAACTGTTTTTTGATATATGGGGGATCATTGTTAATATGATTTCATGACCTTCTTAAAAAATATTTGTAGTTTAATATTTTTTAGGGTTATATAGTTAACAATTTATCGAATTTTTATGTTAAACATTGGATGGATTTTGTGACATTAAATTATTATCTCACCACATGAGGATTTATACATATTAGATAACATGTTCTAACAAAAAAATTTCGATGGTAACTAATGACAGGTGGGAAGGCTTATCATGGATCTCATAATCTGTTAGTGCTTCAAGAATGAAAAAAATCACCTTCGTTTTTAGAGAAAGTGGGGAAGTGGATACTTATAAGGAAAAAAGTTTGATATTGTACTAAATCAAGTAAGTATATATTCCCATGAAAATTCTTCTACTCTAGGGAAAAGATCTTGAAACCAAAAAGTTTATCCTAGTACCTTCTTTTTCGATGAATCAAATGGACCCTTACATCATCATATATTTATAGATCTGTGATTTTTAACTTTCTAATGACATCGTTTTCTATTACTCTTCATCCAAACAATATGGTTATATTTCTCTTACATGTCCATGTTTTTACTTGTGACCAATGATATACCATGTGGAAACCTAGTTAAGAGTTTCTTTGGGTAACCATCATGTTTCAAACATTCCCTTTTTAATGGAAGTTTTAATATTCATTTTTATGAGGTGGGGTTCAATTAAAGTATCTATCAAGTATTAAACCTTTAATAATCCATATGTATTTTGAGGGGAAAATTCATATAATTGGGGGTATAATATAAGACCTTGAGATTTTTTGAAATTTTTTTTCGAATTAATTTAATCTATTTGATAATTTTCAATTCACGCAACACTAAATATATATTTTTTATATTAAATCACTATATTTGGATTTCATTATAAGCAACAACAAGTTAATCATGAACTACACACCACACATAGATTATGTTGTGTTTCAGGAAAAAATGTTTTTTTCTTGTATTACATAGACTAGTGAGTCCCTTTGATAACTTGTGTTACATGCAAGGATGAGTTTTTAATGAACTAGAATATATTACTAATATAATTATTAAAATACTATTGTTGATACCACCTAGTTTTTGGAATGGATGTTGCAAATAAGATTAAATAAATTGTGAAAATATAATTTACACATGTATATAAAATTAACCTTTGGTTATTAATTATGAGAAGTGAATGTAAGAATTATTAAATGAAAACACAATTACTAAAAAAAATATAGGGTCTATGACCCATAAAATGTATTTTTGAAATATAATATTTTACAAAGTTAGGAATTTCAAGGAGTTTTACAATGACCGCAGTGCAATGCACCCCTCATATCTACATAAACTAGTGGTGCACACAAATTTGGGGTCCTAAATGACCACATTGTGCACATGTCCATGATATCTCTCTTTGATAGTGAATCTGCCAATTTGTTCCCTTACTTATAGACCTCAGAGATGGTCAAAATGGTATTTTTTTTAAATGATTATGAAATTCAATCCAGTGGACTAGGAGCCACCAACAAACATTTTTGGTCTTATCTTTCAATGCCTTGACAGCATGATCAGAACCAAATTCAACCCATAATGACGGATAGTTATGGTAGATGGCGTGTTTAATGGATTGAATTAACCCCAATAATTAAGCCTCATATTCCATACCAATTCCAATATAATTCTAAAAGAAACCTTTCACAAATCCATGATGTGTGTTAAACAACCTTCACAACGTAATGTCCCCGATATTCCACCTTCTTCTCCACCCACATTAACCATTATCCAAGAATGGATTCACAGAATATAGTGCACATATTTATATTTCATAGCTTCTTGGGTCTTCCATATACATCGAACAATCTGGTATTGGTGAGATCATTTGTGTTGTTTCTCATTACACTAAGTGGTACACTTGCTGCAACATGAATTTTATGTGTTCATTGTGATGGATCCCTCATGAAAATTGATCATTTTATTTCTAAAAATGAATGTGTCTTTTTATGTCCATACAATAAATAAAATGGAATAAATTTCTCATAATTATAAGTTTTATGATTTTCCCATTAGGACATGTTTTTCAATTTCTTCCATGAGATTTTCCAAGATCAAGGTTGTATAGATCCTGATGTTTAATTTTCTACTAACTTAATTGCACTGCCACGGAGAAAAGTTGCAATCAAGTAACATATGTTGCTTTCTCTCCTCAACATGAAATCATGGCTAAAAAACTAGTGAAATCTATTTTCTTACCCTCTTTAATTAATCATGGGTGGATATCTATTTTTCCAATATTTTCTAAAGAAAAATTAATTTTTAAGGTTTTATGAAGGGTAACATAAATTTCATCAACCATGGTGTTAGAATTAAGGAATAAACACACTTCATCAAGAATTTATCCCTTGCATTAAACTGGACATTTAAATTATGCTTCCATATTTGTATGTTTGAATCAAAAATGTTATACTTCTTGATTTCCATGTAAATTGAGTGTTGAAGAATCCCTTTATCTATGTTTCTACTTAAAAATAGTTTATAAATTGTCATTTGACTTTATTCTTATGGAACCACCATACTTTTAAGAATTGTCTTATCCAACCATATATTTTTTTCAAAAATTATGATTTGACTCTTAATAAACCATCCATTATTAATTATACATAATATTATGGTAATAGTGTTTGATTGAGACCCATACAGAGGATGCATGATAGGGATGGTATTCATCAAGATGTCTCATTTTGAACTTTCTTGATAAAAAATAATGGGAGGGGTCATTCAAAGTCAGCCGAGACCATGTAAATTTGATAAGAAGTACATCATTGAAATTATTAGATCTTTCATCCCAATCCCACCCATCTCAATGGGATTTATACATTCATTCCAGTAAACATATACAATCTTCATTTCATGCACTAAACCAGTCTATATAATATTCATACTCATATACTGTACTTACTTTTTGATCCCTTTTAGTAGTCTATATAAAGAGAAAGAGTTAAAAAAATTTAATGTAATCATCGAGTTGATAAAGAATACCCTTCAAGATTAAGACATGATATTACCCTTCCATCTAGCCATCTAATTAATGATACAAGAGTATATTCCTTTAAAGTGTTTTCTTCTCACCTTTTCCCAAAATAAGGGAACCCCAAGGTAATTAAATGGAAAATATACCATTTTCACTCCCAATGATCCCGTGATCCTTATTTTTTTTCAATAGATATTCCACCACCAAAAATAAATAACTAATTGTTCCAACTAATGTATTTTACAGCAACATCTTCATAATGTGTGGATAGGGATTTGATCACAGAAATGGTTTTCCTTGAAGCCTTCCTAGAAAGGAGTATTTCATCATCATAAAAGAGATGTGATGGAGAAAACACATCTCTACCTTCTTTGATACGTTTATAAATTCCTGGTTGTGAATGATCATTAATTCATCTACTCAAATAAACTTATTCAGCGGAAAAAAGATTCAAGGGAGATTATCTCCTTACCTAATATCACTTGGGCACTAAAAAATCCTCTTGAAGATCCATTAATAATAATGGATGACCTCACCAATCCATGGATGGATCTGTTAAGCTTGATGAAATCATTTGAGAACCCATATTTCATGAGTATATCATAAATAAATTTCAATTTCAATATGAAAAATGCATTATAAATATCAATCTTGAATAAAGAAATATCTTATGTTTGATTTCATATTCACAAAGATAATACTTCCAAAGGCATTGAATAAAAAATGATGAATATACCTCTTAAAAAAACCCAAATTGGTTTAGGGCCATATGTTCCATAATAAATTCTCCCAAACTACCCATGATAATATTACTGATAACTTTGGGGATATTATTCCCAAGATCAACCGGTATGAAGTCTTTAATGTCAATAGCATTCTTATTTTTGGGAAGTAAAGAAATAATGGGAGAATTTATCCCATAATAAGTATAGACATGCCTAAAGAAATCCTTGATTTCAATGATTATATCCTCTGGCATAATGTCCCAATAAACCATAAAAAATTTGTTACCGAATCCATCATGACCGGTTTCACACAAAATGTTGAGAGAGAAGAGATCATTATTCAATTTCTATTTTCAATTAACCATGATTACTGATTGTTTTTTTATGATCCTTAATGCATGGGAATATTTTATCAATCATCGTTAATGTTTAGCCCAATCCATCATTAGAATGCATCATCTCAAAAATGTAACACCACAAGCTTGCACGGTATGTTTCCCTTTGAATAATGAAATAGCTTTCAGTGTACGCTACTTTGAGATTCTAACACATCGCGACCAATCAAACTAACCGTTGTGAATAGTAATAACCACTTTTGGAAATTTTATAAATTATATTTTTCAAAATGGACTTCATTTTTTAATTTAGAATATCGAAATTATCTTAGGGTGAATTTTCGGTATTTTTCTGAAAACATTCAATTTTTGATGAATAGTGAAAACACTGCGTTATTGGTTAAAACTGACTTTAAAAAATTATTCATTTTGTTTGAATTTATTTTAGGTCCAAATTGATTCACAATGCTTATATATGTTCAACTTAATTTATTGGAGTCATTTTATAATAATTTTTTATATATAAAAATTTTATTTAACTTTTTACCGCCTTTTACCCACCTCCAAGGAGCATTTGCATATTTTCATAAAACATAATCTTACCAATTCTGTGAGTTGAATTCAAAAAATCCAAGAGACATGGTTGATATCAGTATATAAAATTTGGTTCAATAAGATGAAAATAATTTTTTGGCGAATAGTAACTTTTGACTTTTATTTACCACGATTAAAAGTAAATAGGGTAATTAAGGGTAAAAATGATATCATAATTACCCTAAAACATGTCCTAATTCTATTGGAGAAGTGTAATTCGACCAAAAACAACCTTAAGAATAAAATATGATCCTATTTGGTCCACTTGGATTAGAATAGGACATTTATTATTATTTTATTTAAATAAGAGTTAAATAACTAAAAAAAATTAATATAGGGTTAAACACAATATAAATTCGACTATAAATATTCATTATAAATCTAGAAATATTTCCTATATAATGGTATTTTATTTATAATTTTTAGACATTAAATAATTTAATTTATTTATGACACAATGATGATGCAGTAATTACTTTATTAATGAAAGCATTAAATAAATGGTATTATAAATATTAAAATAAAAATAATTTCAATGTTTTTATGACATCCACGAATTTTCTAGGTGAATATGAAATTTTAGGGTTGATTCAATGTATTTTTTTTGAATTAATCAAGTTGTGAGGACTTTCAGAAAAACCAAATACTAAATAGTGTCAAAATTGGCATAAATGTGTTTTGAAAAAATATATTATATTATTAAATTATATAATAGTCCTAAAAATATAAGGTTCTGAAAAAGAACTTATATAATTATAGGTTTATCATTAATGAACCACTTGAGGTTTTATTGGCTTTTTATAGTATGTTTATTAACCATTTATTATAATAATACAAGAATACATGGTAAAAGTTATACTATTTAACTAAGGGTTAAATCTAAAAGATAAGGTGAATGTGGTGAATTAAACCTATCTAAAACCTATTGGTTGAGTGGTTTTCGACCCATCCCCACCTTATACTATAAATAAATTATTTTGGAGCCATTAGATACCGAAAATGATTTTATAATAAAATAATATTTCATGCTTTTCCTAATGTGACCCTCACCTCTCTAATAAATGGGTACTTCCCTTTCTCTTAATTTCTGACCTCAAATTCCATTTTTCTCACCCAAAACCTTCCCCAATATCCTTATAACTTCCTTTAAATCAACCTAGAGTCCTTAATTTGATCAGAAAGCCAACATCTGTTTCCCTTTTGATCAACTCAAAAGGAAACACCAGAAGAAGAGATAATAATTTCACCACCCTTTATCAAGTTATTTTCTTCTTCCACATCCTCTTTATTTGTTGAAACCATAACAAAATAATAACTCCATTACCTACTACATATTGTGTTTTTATTATAAATATGGTACAACCATACACATTATTCTATCCATCCTATGAATGATAATGTCACCATACGTGCGTAGTACGACTTACTGTCTCCATGTCGTGGTGTAATTTTTTATTTAACACTATGTTATTTGGATGGATATAATGATGAGTAATATGTATATAAATAATTAAAATAACATTAAAATTTTTCTTTATAATTAATTTATCATCCAATTCCACACCTTTTAATCATTAAGTAAATGATATTGGCGATCGTGTGTACATATGGATTACCGTCTCCACGACGTGATGAGATTCATTTCCATGTTCACCATTCAACGATGATTATAAAAATAAATATTATTAAAAATTATGTAATATATGATATAATAATTCTACTGGAAATATATATGTGTGTGTGTGTGTTTTTATATTTATCTCATTCACTTACTTCCATTCAATATTATATGAAAATGGAAGTGGTGTTTATGCGTACGTACGGACCACCATCTCCAAAAACGGTGTATTCCATTTAATATATATATCTATTATAAATATTTATAATATAAATATATATCATATATAAATCAAGGTTTATATTCTGGAAGTATTCAAATCATGATCTAAATGATTGGATCAAGAATAAAAAGTTAAAACATGTATGATAAAGAAAGTGATTATTACCCAAAATGTTAATTTATCATGGAAATCATTATTAAATGGGTAGTATAAATTAATAAATGAATCATGTATGATATAATAAATATGAATATGGTTCTGGTATAATTTAATAACATACTATGGTCATTATACAAGAGGTTAAATGTACCCTCAACTAAAGGAAAGTATAAGGTAATGGTTAATTCCTCAATCTCATTATTATTTAAGATTGTTTATGGGTATGTTTTTACAAGGACATATTTATTATCCATTTACAAGTTTAATAAAAGAGTTTTCAAAGGGATTCTTTTTAAGTGGATCTTTTATTGAAACATCATTTTAAATGTTTCAAATATTTATTCTTCTAAATCATTCTCATTAATGTCCATGTTTTCAAAATGGTTTTTAAGGGTTTATTTATATGGACATGAATGTTTTTAAAATGTTAATTCAATTCAAAAGTTTAAAAGTGGTATGGGACACTTTGATTTAGAAATGTATTTAAATTTCTTCCTTTCTAAATTCTGTGAATTTTAAATTTTTTCATGAAAAAGGGGTATTTCTCTCAATGAGTTATACAAATCATTTTCATCTCTGTCAACATCCTTTGATGGATTTTAAACTTGTTTGAAGTTGATTTATTTTGATACAAATCTTAAATATTGTATTGAATGATTTTTGATATGTTTTACTATGGATGTGTTATTTTTATACCATTCAGGGTTTATGTATAAATTATTGACATTTCGTATGCTAGTTTTAATATGAATGTTTATGTTATGATTCAACCTTTTCATATGAGGAATGTAATAGACATAGTAAGTGACAGGTGGAGCCTGCTATAGCTCCTCGATACATCAGTAGGTATCATGAAAAAATTAGACATGAAATTGGATGAGGCCTTTCCCAATTTGATATATGGTTTTGGCAGAGGCCTTAATCATTTTTAGATGTCTTGGTTGAGGCCTTGACAAAATGTTTTAGAATTTCTAGAATTATACATTCCCCCATTATGAACATAATATTGATGGTTCATGTGGTTATTTGACTAGTAGAATACCCATGACTATGTTTCATTATGTAATTATTTACTCATCTCATATTTCTACCATAAAGTGTTCATGATTATTATTTGTAAAGTCATGTGTGTTCAATTATTCGCAATGCCTTTTCTTTATGTTATCTCCCACTAAATTATTTACCCTTACTAAACATCTCTTCTCGCCCCTTTCTTATGTTTTATTTTCCCTAGATTCCATGAAGTTTGTTATAATTGATATGAAGGGTTAAGATAAAGGGAATAATGGAGTTCTTAAATAACTTTCTATGTTGTATTTTATGTTAGAAATTGTAATGTAATGTTGATGTATGTAATCAATTTTACAAGATTGCAAAACAGATCGGTCTTTTAGGACTTTATTCCTTATAATCATGCAAATGTATTAAAACAATGCACGGACTCTGGGGTTCTGGGGTTGGGGCATTATAGTTGGTATCACAGGAATTTTAGTACAAACCTTGGAAACTAGAATTTGAAAAACTCTTATTAGAGCACATTACCCTAAGATAGACATTGAGAATTAGTATAGAAGAACTTCCTAGAATTTTGGTACTGTAATGATATTGTGAGATTTCCAAGAAATACATCCTTGTCAAGATATGAGCAGGTAGAGGCAGCTCTAGAACAGATGTACCTAGGGGTAAAACCTAAAAACACCTCTTTGAGATAGACTCGAATGGGAACTGGTACACGAGAATGGGCCTTAATGCACTCTTGGTTACGACACTCCCAGGGGATATGCTTTGGATAATTATCATTTTTTTTACAAACCATTATGAATGATTTATGAGTATATACCTCCTCAAAGAAAACATTTTTATGATTATGGATTATATCCATAAACTGTTCAATTTATGTTAAGTGTTTTACTAGTTCGGAATTATGTATTGTGGTTCGTAAACTAATCTATTGTATGTCATTGTTTAGAAATGCTTCCTAGTGGAAGGAATAGAAACTGTATCAATGCATGTAATCCATGTAGGGATTTCCCTCCTTCTCAAGATAATTATAGCAAAGCTGGTGATGAAACTGGTACTGATCAACTTATCACTATACTAGGACAACTCACACTGGCTATGAATAATAACCTTACCCATATGGAGCACCCTGATCCATAATGCAGAGGATCAATGTTAGACGGATTCATGAGGCAACAACCACCAACATTAAATAGGTCTAAAAAACCATTTATAGCTGAACAATGGATAAGTTCCTTAGATAAAATATTTCATGCTTTGGGGAGTAGTGAAATGGAAAAAGTTTTTATGGAATTTTATCGCCTCACGGGAGATGAAAATCAATGGTGGTCATTAATTAAAAACAAAATGGAAGATGAAGATGTATCAAAAATTGAATGGAGGGAGTTTTAAGATATTTTCTTATAAAAATACATTCCTTGTGACCATCGAGCAGATATTGAAAGACAATTTCAGATTCAGAGGCAAAAGAAGGATGAGAATGTCACAAAGTATAAGGCTAAATTTATAAGGTTAGAAAGGCATGTTGCAGATTATATACGTAACCCATGAAGTAAGATTGATCATTTCTTTTATGGGTTAAAACAATTTCTCCATCGAGCATTAGTCTCACAATCGTTTTCATCATATGAAGATATTGTCTCATTTTCTATCAAGATAGAAAAATAAATTCTCTATGTCTTATGACTTTAATGAAAAGAAATAGAAGAAGAGATCTGCTGAATAATCTGAGAAAGGAAATAAGGAAACAGGGAAGAAGTTAAGAGTTTAATTTACACCCTGTGATAATTGTGGAAGGAAGCACCCTGGGGCCTGTCAAAAAAAAAGGAGTATGCTACAAATGTGGACATAAATGCCATCTTGGAAGTGATTGTAAGGGGAATAAGGAAGCTACCAATGTTCAATGCTACAATTGTCAGGATATGGGACATTATTCAAATGAATGTCCTAAGCATTAGGGGAACTTACCTCAGAAAAGGCCAAGGGATCAAGGCCAGGATTATGTGATCACTACTGCTGAGTTTGACGCTCTGAATGACATGGTGGCAGGTAATTTAATGGTTTACTTAATTTTAGACAAGGCATTATTTGATTCTGGATCATCTCATTGTTTCATATCTTACTAGTTTTCTAAAAAATTAGATATTTCCAATTTGATTTAACAAGGGAGTTTTCAATCAAAACTCCTAAGGGAAGTATCATTGCAACAATGTTTTGTGAATCAGTCCCCATTATGGTTTATAAACGATATTTATCTGCTGATCTAATCATCACACCAACGATTGAATTTGATATAATCCTTGGTTTGGATTGGATTTCAGACCATGATACGAAAATGTATTGTAAGAAGAAGGAGGTTGCAATTCTCGATGATGATAAGGAGTACCTTATCATTAGAAGAGAAATTTCACCATCAGATTCTTATCTAGATCCACCTCCAGTAGCTCTACTAAATTCAATTATTGGGGAGGATGATAATGAAATAATTATGGGTGAAGAAAAGAATGTTTGATTAGATAACGTACCTATTGTTCAAGAATATGTTGGTGTGTTTCTATATTATTTACCTAGACATCTTCCAGAATGAGAAATTGAGTTTTCCATTGATTAAATTCTAGGTTCAAGGCCCATATTGAAGACCTCTTATAGAATGTCCATTGTGGAATTAGTGGAACTAATGAAACAACTAGAGGAATTGATTAATAATGGATTTATTCACCATAGTTTTTCTCCATGGGGATCCCTTTTCCTTTTTGTTAATAATAAAGACAGATCCGTGACGTTGTTCATTGACTACAGGGAGATCAATGCTAAAACAATAATGAACATGTATCCCCTACCTCGCATTGATGATTTATTCAACCAACTTCATAGAGATCAATATTTTTCAAAGATTTACCTTTGATCTGGATATCATCAGTTGTGTGTGAAGGAAGACATTCTGAAAACAGCATTTCAAACCATGTATGGGAATTACAAGTTTATAGAAATGCCTTTTGGAATGACTAATGTACCCTTTGTCTTCATGGATCTAATGAATAGATTTTGGAAGGAATATCTTGATGACTTTGTTGTGGTATTTATTGATGATATATTGGTATACTCTAAAAGCTACGAAGATCATGAAAATCACTTGCGCATTATTCTAAAGACTCTTAGAATAAATGAATTATATGGGAAGTTTAGAAAGTGTGAATTCTGGATTCAAGAGATTTCTTTTCTTGGCCATATTGTCTCTAAGGATTCAATATCTATTGATCCTTCAAAGAACAAGGAAATCTAAGAATGGTCGACACTGACAAGTATAACTGAGGTATGCGGTTTCATTGGTTTAGAAGGTTATTATCGACATTTTGTCCAGAATTTTTCCCGGTTGGCCCACCAATTAACTGAGATCACACATAATGGGGTTAAATTAGTTTGGAAAAAAGAGTGTGAAGAATTTTTTGAAGAATTGAATAGAATATTATTCAATTATCCTATCTTGACTCTACCATCAAGGAATTATGGTTTGTTATTTATAGCGATGCTTCAAAGAAAGGACTTGGTTGTGTCCTTATGAAGAATGATTGAGTTATTTCCTACACATTATGACAGCCCAAAATTCATGAGAAAAACTATCCCACTCATGATCTTGAGTTAGCAGCTGTAATATTCACTCTAAAGATATAGAGACACTATCCCTATGGGGAAAAATATGATATTTATATAGATCACAAGAGTTTGAAGTATATTTTCTCCCAAAAATAACTAAACATGAGGAAAAGAAGATGGCTTGAACTATTCAAGGGTTATGATTGCACAATATACTACCACCTGGAAAAGGAAAATAAGATGGCAGATGATTTGAGCAGAAAGGATCATGTAATTTTGAACAAGATGAGAGTTGAAAGGGATCCTATTTTCATAGATCTAGTAAATATGGGTATGGTAATAACCATGGAAGGTGAAACATCACTACTTTTTCAAATGGTTACTAAACCATCTTTACTAGAAAGTATAAAAATCTCTCAGACTATTGATGAGGAGTTTCAAAAGATGAATAAAGCTATAAATTATGGGATATTGAGTGACTTCGTATATGAAGAAAGAATTTTGAAATTTGGGAATAGCCTTTGTATTCCCGATATACTAGATCTAAAAAGGGAATTGTTTTTTGTGGCTCATACCTCCAATTTCTCTATACACCCTGGGAGCACCAAAATGTACAGAGATTTGAAGGAACATTTTTGGTGGGACTATATGAAGAGGGAGATTTCTGATTTTGTGTCAAGATTTATGGTTGTTCAACAAGTGAAAGCTGGAAAGAAAATTCCTGGAGGAGTCATGAAACCACTTCCCATACCTGAGTATAAATGGGATAATATTATGACAGACTTTTTCATGGAGCTACTAAAGACTCCTAGAAGGAATGGTGAAATATGGTCATTGTTGATCGTCTTAAAAAGTCAGAACATTTTCTTGATATAAGAAAATATTTACCACTTGAACGTCTGGAAAGAATATATATTAACGAAGTTGTAAGACTCCATGGTTTACCCCTATCGATTGTTTCTAATCATGATCCCAGTTTTACATAAAGATTCTAGAAAAGTCTTCTGAATGCCCTGGATACTGAACTTTTTTTGAGCACTGCCTACCACCCTCAAACCGATGGATAATCAGAATGGACTATTCAAAACATATAATACATGTTGAGATCTTTCTCACTTGACTTTCATGGTATGTAGGATCAATATTTACCTCTGGTAGAATTTTCTAATAACAATAGCTTCCATTCAAGTATTCATATGGCACCATATGAAGCATTATATGGAACGAGATGCCACACACCAACTTGATGGGTTGATGTTGGTGAAAGAAAACTCGTAGGCCCAGAACTTATTGAGGAAACAATGGAAAATGTGATGATTATCCAAACCCACATCAAAGCAGTGCCATGTAGTCCAAAAATCTATGCCAATAACTGAAGGATGGATTTGGAATTTCACGTAGGAGACCATGTTTAATTGAAGGTATCTCCATGGAAGGGTGTTATATGTTTCAGTAAGAAGGGTAAATTGAGTCCCAGGTACATCGAACCTTTCGAAATTCTAGAACGAATTGGGGTTGTAACATACCATTTGTAAATGCGGCCAAGTCTCTCCAAAGTTCATGATGTGTTCTACATATCACAGTTGAGAAAATAAATGTCGGACCCAACGCATGTACTCACTAATGAGGAAATTGAACTAGAACCTGATATGTCTTATTGTGAAGATCCTGTCAAGATTATTGATACTGGGGAACAAGTGTTTTGAAACCGGATGACTCGTCTGGTAAAAGTTCTATGGAGAAATAATAAGATGGAAAAGGCAATGTGGGAACCAGAGGAACTTATGATGAAGAACCACCCAAATCTTTTTGTGCTGTAGTATTCTAGAAATTTCGAGGATGAAATTATTTGAAGGAGGGAATAATGTAACACCCCAAGCTTCTACACTACATTTCCCTTTGAATAATGCAATATCTTTCATTGTACCTATCTTCGAGATTCTAACACACTACGACCAATCAAACTAGTCGTTATGAATATTAATACCCAGTTTTTGAAATTTTATAAATTTTATTTTTCAAATTGGACTTCATTTTTGAATTCGGAATAATGAAATTAGCTTAGGGTGAATTTTTGGTATTTTTCTTAAAACAATCAATTTTTGATAAATATTGAAAACACTACGTTATTGGTTAAAACTGACTTTTTATTTAAATAATTATTTGTTTCATTTAAATTTATATTAGGTCAAAATATATACATAATATCTATATAAGTTCAAAGTAATTCATTGGAATCATTTTATAATAAGTTTAGATATATAATAATTTTAATGAACTTTTTACTGTCTTTTACCCTCCTCTTAGGAGCAATTGAAAATTTGACTAAAACTTAATTTTACCACTTCTGTGAGTTGAATTTCAAAAATATGAGAGACATTGTTAATATCAGTATGTAAAATTTGGTTTAATAAGATGAAAATAATTTTTGGTGAATAATAACTTTTGATTTTTATTTACCACGGTTAAAAGTAAATAGGGTAATTAAAGGGGAAAATGATATCATAATTACCCTAACACATGTTTTAATTCTATTGGATAAGTATAATTAGACCAAAAACAAACTTTGGAATAATATATGATCATTTTTGGTCCACTTGGATTATATTAGGACATTTATTATTATTTTATTTAAAAAGAGTTTAATAACTAAACTATTTTTAATATAGGGTTACACACAATATAAATTCGACTATAAATATTCATTATAATGATAAAATGATTTACTACGTAATGGTATTTTATTTAAAAATTTTATAAATTAAATAATTAAATTTATTTATAACACAATGATGATGCAGTAATTACCTTATTAATGAATGAATCAATTAAATGGTATTATAAATTTTAAAATAAAAATAATTTCAATGTTTTTATGACATTCACTAATTGTATAGGTGAATATGACATGTTATGGTTGATTCAATTTACTTGGTTCGATGAAAAAAAGTTGTGAATAATTTCACAAAAAACAAATACTAAATAGTTTTAAAATTGACATAAATGAGTTTTTAAAACAAATATTATATTATTAAATTATATAATATTTATAAAACATATAAGGTTCTGTAAAAGAACTTATATAATGATAGGTATATAATTAATGAACCACTTGAGGTTCTCTTGACTTTTTATTGAAATTTTATTAACCATTCATTATAATAATACAAGAATACATGGTAAAAGTTAAAGTATTTAACTAAGGGTTAAATCTAAAAGATAAGGCTAATATGGTGACATAAACCTGTCTAAAACCTATTGGTTGAGTGGTTTTCGACCCATCCCCACCTTTTCCTAGTAATTAATCATTTTTGTGCCATTAGAAACTGAAAATTATTTTATTATAAAATAATATTTCAAGCTTTTTCAAAGGTGACCCTCACCTCTCTTATAAAAGGGTACTTCCCTTTCTCTTAATTTCACACCTCCAAATCCATTTTTCTCAGCCAATATCCTCCTAACATCCCTAAAATCAACATATAGTCCTTATGTTGATCAGAAAGCCAACCTAAGGAGCCCTTTTGATCAACTCAAAAGGAAACACTCGAAGAAGAGGTAATAATTTCACCACCCTCTTTCATGATCTTTTCTTCTTCCACTTCCTCTTTATTTATTGAATCAATACCAAAATAATAACTCCAGTACCTTCTACCTACTATGATGTTATTATAAATATCGTACAACCATATTCATTATTCTATCCATCCTATGAATGATAAAGTCACCATGTGTGCGTGCTTACGGCTTACCATCTCCACGTCATGGTGTAATTTGTTATTCAAAACTATCTTATTTGGATGGATATAATGATGAGTAATATGTATATAAATAATGAAAATAACATGATAATGTTTCTTTATAATTAATATACCATCCAATTCCACACATTTTAATCATTAAGGAAATGATATTGTCACTCGTGTGTATGTACGGCTTACCGTCTCCACGATGCCATGAGATTTATTTCCACATTCACCATTCCAAGATGATTATAAAAATACATATTATTAATAAGTATGTAATATATGATATAATAATTCTACTGGAAATATATATTTGTGTGTGTGTGTATTTACATTTATCTTATTCACTTTCTTCCATTCAATGTGATATGAGAACGGAAGCAGTGTTTATGCGTATGTACGGCCCACCGTCTCCATAAACAGTGTATTCCATTTCATATATCTATCTGTTATAAATATTTATATTCTAAATATATATGATATATAAATCATGGTTTATATTCTATATGTTTTTTAAATCATGATATAAATAATACGATCAAGAATAACAAGTTTCAACACATACGATAAAGAAAGCGATTATTACCCAAAATGTTAATTTAACATGGATATAATTATTAAATAGGTAGTATAAACTAATAAATTAATCATGTATGATATAATAAATAGGAATATAGTTCTGTTACAATTAAATAACATACTATGGTCATTATACAGGTGGTTAAATGTACCCTCGACCAAAGAGAAAGTGCAAGGAAAGGGTTAATTCCTCAATCTCATTATTATTCGAGATTATTTATGGGTAAGTTTTTATTGCGACATATTTATTATCTATGTACATGTTTCGTAAAAGTGTTTTCAAAGGGATTATTTTTAAGGTACTCTTTTATTAAAACATCATTTTAAATGTTTGAAATATTTATTCTTCTAAATCCTTCTCATTAAAGTCCATGTTTTCAAAATGGGGTTTTAAGGATTTTTTTATATGGAAATGAATGTATTTAAAATGTTAATTCCATTAAAAAGTTTCAAAGTGGTATGGGAAACTTTGACTAAAAATTTTATTTAAATTTCTTCCTTTCTAAATTTTGTGACTTTTAAATTTTTTCATGAAAAAGGGATATTTCTTTCAAAGAGTTTTACAAATCATTTTCCTCTATGTCAACATCCTTTGATGAATTTTAAACTTGATTGATGTTAATTTATTATGATTCAAATAATCCATATTGTATTGAAGGTTTTAAGATATGTTTGACTGTGGATGTGTTATTTTTATACCATTTATGGTTTATAGATAAAGTATTGATATTTCATATGCCAGTTATAATACGAATGTTTATGTTATGTTTCAACCTTTTCATTTGAGGAATGTATTGGAAATAGTAAGTGATGGGGGGAGCCCTCTATAGCTCCTCGATGCATCGGTAGGTCTCATGAGACAATTAGAAGTGGGATTGGTTGAGTCCTTTCCCAATCTGATATATTGTTTTGGCCAAGCCTTAATCATTTTTAGATATCTTGGTCAAGGCCTTGAAAAAATGTTTCAGAATGTATGGGATTATAAATTCCCTCATTATGAAAATAATATTGATGGTTCATGTGGTTATTCGACAAGTAGAATAACCATGACTATGTTTTATTATGTCATTATTTACTCAACTCATATTTCTTCCATAACGTGTTCATGTTTATTATTTGTAAAGGTATGTGTTTTCAATTATTCACTATTCCTATTGTTTCTGTTATATTCCACTAAATTATTTACCCTTAATGAGCATTTAAGCTCACCCCTTTCTTATCTTTTATTTTCCCAGGATTCCATGAAGTGTATTATGATTTAAATCAAGGGTTAAGATGAAGGTAATAATTGTATTCTCAAAGAACTATCTATGATGTATTTTATGTTTGAAATTTCTATGTAAAGTTGATTTATGTAATCTATTTTCCAAGACTACTAAACAGATTTGTCTTTCGGGAATTGATTCCTTGTAATCATGCCAATGTTTTAAAATAATGCACTGACTATGAGATTCTAAGTTCGGGGCCTTACAAAAACACCCACCACAACATTAGAAACATCATATCCAGAGGTGTACATGTTTCCATCCACATATATATCTTTATTTTCTTCCTTGATTCTATTTTCCCTTTACAGTCTGTAGAATAATTTTTTGTTCTTGTCCTTATATTTTTTCTATTTGATATTGAGTTTACATCGGTTAAGTATTTCTTGGATAGTAAGAAGATCATCAATAAAATTAGCAGTTTCTTGTTCATCCCTATAAGGGATATTAGGATGCTATTTTTTAAGTGGAAAATATTGCAGATGTTCCACATCATATCTTATTTCAGGTTCAAACTTGTAGAATGGGTTTTCTTACTCTATTGCATAAGCCCTGTCTTACAGCATTCCATTATTTCAGTAAGAATAAAAGTGTGGATTCCCAATGGTTCCATCTTCCATGCCTCTAGAATTAATTCCCTAAATCTAAGCATTATAAGACCTCCATTATTTTATTTTAGGGGTAATGGGGCTGACCTTTTCATATTAGAAGAGATATAAACAATAATGGGATTATGTTCTGAGTGTTTCTTAGGAAGTGAATAACTTGAGACCCCAATAGCATATCCTCTCTCATCAATCCTGATAATTCATCTATCAAGTTTGATGTCCTTCCTTCCATTTAAATTATATCTACTAAAAGTGAATTTATCTCCATCAATTAGAATCCCAAATATATTTCAATGATCAATGCATGTGGAAAATTCTGAGGAAATTCATTTAAAATTGAGGCCAGTTTTTCCTCTGATTTCAAGGCTTTTTTGAATTCCCCTAGAATAACCCATTTATTTCCCATAGTTTCAAAAATTATATAATATTCCCTCCATAAGTCCCTTATTATGATGTGTGATGTGGAAGTATACACAAAAGAGACAATAAAATGGAGCATCGACTACTAAATGATAGAGAAACATTCTTGGATTGCTTAGTTCATGAAATTATATTAATAATATCATCTATAAGAATCTATAAATGGTCCATGCTACTATCATGAAAGTCTAGAGAGAAGAAACTATACTCAAAAGAATCCAATTTAATGTAATTACATTTTTTAAAGAACATTTTTGGTTTGGAAATTCCAATAAAAATTGGTTTGTTATCCACAACAGTGTCTAAGGTCTCAGAACATTTGGGAGTTCCCAAGACCATGGAAATAAAAATATTGGATCTTAATTTCTTACAAAATTTACCACTTGTTTGGGGTACCTTTTATTGTTCCACATCCACATGTTCTTTATTTATTTTTATATTCAGGTTCTTCTTTCTATCACTTTAAATTGAGACTCTCTTTTATATTTCATTTTTTCCATCTATTTCATTGTCTAGGATCTTGGAGGATACATGCTCCTAATGTATGTTGCCTTTAAATTGATTTCAGTATATTCACCTAAGTGTGGTAGATCATTATCAGCAAACTAGAAAACACCACTTAATGAAATGGATTTTATCATGGATTGAATGTTTTTAGAAGTTATGTATATTAGAGTCATACTCCTAGCATTCTTATATGGTGGTACCTATGATAAAGAGCCTCCAAAAAATATCGCTTAACAGAATCTGCAATAACACCTTCATTTATATCAAGGGTAACATCAGTGTAAACTATAAGCAATGTATTACTCTTCGTATATACTACATATTATAGAAAATCCCTTTCATCTGCTTCTTGTACAGACATATCAACAAAGTCATACTCACTACCAGGGGGAATATCTGGATTTACTTGTATAATTCATTCAATATTATTTGGATTTTGGGTCTCATTACCATCCCAATCACTAGATAATTTCTCTATTATAGTAGTAGTATGTTCAATAGCAATGTGATTGACTGTATTATCAAATTTATCAATAATGGAAGTATCATTCACTATATGTACATTCCCCTTCCCTCTCCTTATGAATAAATCGAAGTATTCTACAGAAAAGTTATATTACCTACTTTTCATTGAGAGCCCATTTAAAATATGATTTGTGAAACTTTTATAATTTTTATTTAAAAAATTAACTTCATATTTTTAAAATGAAACATAAAAAATTATATTAGAGTGTATCATTAGTATTTTTCTAAAAATTATAATTTTTTTGATTAATAGTTAATAATATAGATTTTTAATAAATTACTGCTTTTTTTCCTAACTTATTTATAAGGATAAAAAAGTATTTATTGGTTTTAATGTTAAATTATATCAATTATACAAAAAATAATACAATTTATGAAATTTTAATCAATTTCACTTTGAAGTTGGATATAAAAATAGACCAAACCATTGAACATTTTTACTTTAAAAACCCTATTTGTCATCCCATCTACTAGATAAAATTTAAACCAATTTCTTTCACTTATGTGAATGGAATTTTAAAAACTGGATTCAATATTTTGAATAATAATAATATATGATATCAAATACGTTCAAATTATTTTTTGAAAAAAATATTACTAAATGAAATTAAAATTTATTAGAACCATTAAGAGGAAAATTAACATAACAAGGGACTAAACCATACACTTCAATGAAAAAAATGACTTATACACTTGTCCAAAGTCCATTGTATGGACATATTTTGAACCTATCCTCCCTTGGATTAATTTTATTCTTTATTGGAGCCAATTATAATTTCAAAAACTTGGTTGAAATCCCATTTTCCGAAATTTAAAAGAATGCCACTCCTCCTCCACTCTAAAAAAAATGACCCCTCTCACTTCATCACACCACTGAATACCATTGGATAACCCAGAATTTGATAACATAGTCTCCCAACATCCATAAATTTATTATATAAGCCTCCCTTAGGGACTAAATCCAACCTGGGATGCTCTTTGGAAAAAACTTGAAGAATTTACCCAAATAATAGGTAACATCATTCCTTAAGCTCCTTTGTTTTATTCTCATTCTCCACCACCTAAATTATTCTTATTCCATGATTTTAAAATAAAATCATCATCATAAATATTATAATATATTTTTAATCTATGTTTTCTACCAACACTTACACACACTTTCATATAATGGGAAACAAACTTATAGTTCTGGTGTATGGTGAATTGTCGCATCATGGAATGATGTTGTTCATTTTTCCTCTACCACCTCTCATGATTGAGAATTATGATGAAAAATATTTTTTTATATGTTATTTATTATTCCTTAATGCATAAATAATTATTATATAATACATTAACTCATTTGTTCAACTTTCTTGAAATATGATAACATTGTTTATGGATAAGTGGACCACTGCCTCCTCAAAGCAATGTGATTCACTCACACTCTACATGGAATGTATTAAGGATGGTATTAGTGAAAATATATGACATATATGAAAAAATAATTCTACTTTAATGATATTATATATATAAATTTAATTAATCTACTATATTTATTTCTATGAGACAATAAAACAGAAATATTGTTCAAGCATATATATGGCCTACTATCTCCATGAACGGTGTATCTCATTTCTTCATTCTATATATTATAGATTATTATATATACATATATAAGAAATAAATATGATTTTTATATTATTTTTAAAATTATGTAAAAAAGAAAATAATTATCCATGTAAGATAACCAGGAAAAATAAGTCAAAACAAGTATGAAGAAATAAACATATATTACCTTAAACGTAACATTTACATGGAGTTTTTAATAAACGAGTAATATAATTTCATATTCAAATCATATATGGTATGATATATAATAAAATATATTTATTATATAGGATCTTTTAATGTGTTTTAAGAACATCAAGGCTTAAGGTAATGGAATTTCATCTCGCTTTTTATTTCTATGAGATATATGCCTTATTCACCACTCATTTATTTTGTGTGGTGTAAATACAACCCATTGTTATATTATTTTATTAATAAAATTAATTTAATGGGTATTTACATACCCATATTATTATCTTTATTTTTTGTGGTATATGTTTCAAGTGTTACCAAATTAGTAAAGTAATTTTGTCTCAACTCACCTTCTTTTAGACACATTCCATGTTATGCCCCTATATTTTTCTGTGAGGTTTATATACTGCCTTTACAAGACATATCATGAATCTAATAAATTTATTGATATTTTAAGTGTGATTTAATTTTATTATCTATATTTTATTATTATTCCAAGTTTCCAAAGTGGTAACGGTTTATAGGTACAATATCATCTTTTGTTTAACTTGTTCAGAGAGAGGACAACATTGTTGTGGATGCCCTTTATCGGGGGAGTAGTCTAGAGTAACCCTTTATTGTTTACTCTAACTTTAGATCAATTCAATAGGAATTTAATAATTTTCTCCAAGGGTATTCCCTTTGAATTCCCCATTTTATACCTTCATGATCTATTTTCTGGTTTGATAGGATTATTTCCCATATTTGAATAATAAAAAATCTCTTTTTATTTGGATTATGATTACACTTACATGGATTTAAACTTATGATACATATCTCAAGAAGAATAATGAATTTTATTACTATATTTTTACTCATTTTATATCCATGTAAAGGTACCATTTTTATACTCTTTGTTACTCATGTTAATTCAGAATATGTTTTTATGAAAATCCAAATTTGTTTCTCCTTTCTATCAAAAATTTGTTTTCTTTCAAAACTGTGTTTTCTATAAAGGTTTTCAAAAATCTTTTTCTCTTAACCTATGATATTTAAATGAAATTTTGACCCATTTATTACCTTTTTACACAAAAAAAAATTAAAAGTAATCTTCTATGTGTTTTATGATCGAGGCACTTTTCTAATCTTTTAAGGTGTAAAAAGAATGTTCCATATGTACGTACTTACTCGACGTCATGACCGTATTTTCAATGATTATTCCATTGTAATATTACAAGGTTAACTTTAATGAAATTTTTTTCCTATTATTATAAAAATTTGTTAAATTTATATTTTATTTCAAATAAATAATTTTCCAAAATGGTTTTATGTTTAAAAAAATCAATGACTTTCAATTATTCCATTATATCTTTTAAAAATTTTATTTTACATGAAACGTATTTCAATTATTTTAAGATTTTTTTATAATATTTTAAATCCATTTTATATAAAAGGGTATTCAAATTATTTCAACCCTTAATTTTATTTTTTCAAATTATTTTAAAATAAAAATGCTTTCAAAAGGTTTTCAAGATTTCTGTATGAGTTTCGAAGGTATTTCCAAAGAAAAAGGTTTTAATAATATTTCTATGATTCGTTTATATGTTTAAAATATATTTTAAATAAAAAAGGATTTATTAATTCATTTAGTTTCAAAACAAAATTAATATAGGAAAATATATTTTCATCAATAAATTGTTTAAATGAAATATTCAAGCATTCTTTATAAGAAAATGATTTTGAAATGGTTTCATAAAAAGGAATTTAAATGAAATTTTATCGTACATAATAAATGTTTCATGTGATCTTTAAAAGTTTCTCCTCGTCTAATATTACATACTTTATTATAGTTTATGATTTAATTCATATATAATCCAATAATACCATTAATATTATTTCTTGAGTGTTTTATGTTTTTTTGGAATGATGTTTTTGATAACCATTCATCTTCCATGAATTATATTCTACTCAAACCTGCTTATTTTAAAAGGTTTTTATTTGATGAAATGATTATGAGTCCTATCTCTTTTCAATTGGAAATAATATTATTAAATGTTTATGATACCTAATTCATTCCATGTGTTATGATAGGATGTTTATGAAACTCATAATTTTTTAGGGGTCATTTTATGATACATATTTTATTATCTTGTAGCCCATGTATCCATGATTTTATTATGTGATGGGTGGGAACATATCTCCCTCCAATGCAGTGGGTAATGATTTATATCTCATGAGATAATAATAGGAGTCAAGTAAATGGGATTGATCCACTATGCAAGATAAGGAAACATGATCCATTATGGAAGATGGGGAAACTGGATCTACTATGGAAAGATGGGAAACCCGGTACAATATAGAAAAATGAGGAAACCAGGTCTACTATGGGAATATAGAGAAACCTGATCCACTATGGGAATATGGGTAAACTTGATCCCTAATAACAAAAGGACTGTGACTGGGGATTGTGGTGTGTCCCACCTAGTAGGTGTAGTCCCCATGAAGTTCCCTGTTATGTTTTGAAAATGTGCCTTAACTTATAGAGAATTATGTTACATGTTTATGTGTCTTCCAAAATTAAATTTCTTATTCCATTGTAATTATTTCAGGGATTTTTCTATTGATTTCCTTATTATTCATGTCCTATTAAATACCAATATTTTTTCGATGATTCTTGTTTATGATCTCTGATATGTAGGGTATTATCTTCAAATGTTATGACCACATTGTCATACAATTATTCCCATGTTTATACTTATGTTTCTCCCTTGTTTTCCCTTACTAATGATATGATCTCAACCCTTTTTATGTTTTTATTCCCTATTAAATGAATAAATTTATTATGTATTATGTGTTCAAGAGTGATTCTAATCATGATGATCCTATTGGGAGATAATATAGCTCACTTATGTACCAGCATGTATTTTTCATGTTTCCAAATGCACTAAACTAATACAGTCCATGGAAAAAATTTCATAATGTATTGATTGTTCTAAAAAAATGATTTAATGTATATGTATGTTAATCTTGGTTCATTATAAAAAAAATTAATTTTTTGATGATATAGACCTATAAGAGTGGTTTAAGAGGGTCCATCTAAAGAAATTATGAATATTCCCTATGATATGGAAGAGGATAACCTATTTATTCTCCTAAATATACATGTAAATCCATCTCTCAATGAGGAATTGTCTTATTATGGAACTTGTGTAGACAATAGTGTTGATAAGGATGAAGACACATAAGTTTTGGGAGGAAGTTTCTATAAATGTTGTAGTTGTGCAGTAGTCTCGATCCACAATTAAGCATTCAGCACTTTTCACATAGTTGTCAGAAGAAATATCACATTTTCCTGAATTCAATTGGAATTTTATCGCACATTAAACTAAGTTTCCGAGAGTTTTATATGATAGGTTTTAGTGAGATGTAAAAAATATTAAACATTGAAATGGATTCTCCAAGTAAATGTTCATTTAAACACATAATAAAAAGATTTTATATTGATAGATACTGTAGAGATTTAGTTCATGAATCAATCCATAAAAAATACATCATACCGTGTGATGAATATATGGATTATTATAGATTCCTCTTGAGGTAAATTCTGAACATTTCATTTGAAGGTTAGAGAATTTCAAATATTGAGGCATCTCTTCCTTGCGTTCGTCCAAAGCTGACACAAGATCAAACTTCATTTGAAGTTGAAATTTCATTATTTTTTATCATCTAGATGATTAGAAACTACCAAAAAAAATTTGTGTCCCTTTTTTAAGATATGATACATCAAAATTGTGGTTATAATATTTAATATAATAATTCATTTATGGAAAAACATAAGGAAATTTTTAAGGTCTATGGTGATTGGGATGAATCGTATTGGGTGTTGCCGCAATTACTATCCATATTGAGAAACAATGACCAATTTTTTCTTTATCATGATACGAATGAACTTATGTCTCAAGATAAACAAATTGATCCATCTCATATTCAATTTTTTTGGTTGTTTTAGGAATTCCTCGAATATATTTCCGCATTTATTTTCAGAAAATAGTTTATATAGATTGATGTAACATTTATGTCAATAAAATAGCATGGCATATTACTGATTGTTGAAACCCAATATGTAAATAGTTCAACTCTACAACAATCATTTTCCATTTTGGAAAAGGAAAAATAGGAATCATGGAGTTGGTTTTCGCATGTATCAGAAACCATTTCACCCACATTCTGTTTGTCTTTTTTATATCAGATCGTCATCCGAAAGCCACTGAGGCAATCAATGTGGATCATGATACATGGATACCCCCAAATTCCTATCATCATCATGGAATTAATAATATTTCTAGCAATATTTGAAAAACATTACATAATGAACCTATGAAGAAGGAAATCATGAGTCTTGGAATGCAATTTCTTTTTTATTTTTTACTGTTTCAACGTAATGATAAAATTAATTTCTATGAAATATTATCACTTATGTGTAGCATGTGATCTAGATAAATAAATTTTTAAACAAAATTTTGATAATATATAAAATTATATTAAAGTATTGTATGATTATATGATATGGATTCCCAAAGAAAAATGGATATTGGCATTTGAATGAGGAATAGGTATAGAAACCTAGACATAAATTTTGTGTATTGCACTAATGGTGTCTTCAAGCAGCTTTGGAAGGTACCTATAATTTTCCTAGTTCAAGATATATTTTATCACTATGTTAATTACTTATTCGATATAAAAAAACAATCCTTAGATGGGATTTATTGGTGGATAAGGTATAGAAGACACTTCCAATGAGATGTTGAAAAAAAACATTAAAGATGCATTTTCTTATCGAGTATGCCTTTACTGTTGATAAGATTTTTTATTTGAAGTGAAAGAGTATTCGTACCCCATCAAAAATACTAGTGGTTATGTCTTGGTGCTATCACTGGAAGCAAGTAAAGGTTAATGTGGATACTTTAAAGCACTATAGTTTCCATGCTTACATTCTATCATAGCATGTTCCTCTTTGAATATATCATGGGAAGCATATTTTGTTCCATTGTGATGGCTGAACACCATTTCTAACTGCTATGAAACACAATGGGTGCCTATTGGGGAGTTTTGATATTTCCCATTGCCGAAAGACCAACTGATATTGAAAATTGACATCAATAAGTTATTTCGATGAGGTATACTGAGGTCTAGTAGGATGTTGAATTACATAGGCAGGGCTAAGAACAAGGGAAATGATTGAGATTCATCATATTTCATCAAGAAGCTCATAATAGGAAATGATTCTCTAACATTTCTAGATCAAGTTCACACTCTCATAAAAAATGATATATTTTCTCCATTATGATCTTTTTATATTATAAATTACATGCTGTCAATATAAAATCCTTCATTTTATAAATTTTATTAAATTTCTAAATAATTTAACTATCAAATAATAATAATCCTTTCATAATAATGTTAAAAATAATTTAACAAGTACATTTGAGGTGACAACAAAGAATAATAAAACTATACCTGGATAAACCATAAATCAAGCATGTTTGGAAATAATAATGAAATATATAATCATGTGATAAATCGTACATAAATTATAAATCACACCATTTGAGATCAAACTTATTAATTAATGTCAAACTAAGGTTATGTTGGTTATAAAAAACCTTTTTCCTTCATTTTCGAAAATTTTATTAGAAAATAAGTTACATAATTTTTTGGAAAGTGAGGTATGAAGAAGATAAATAATAAATTAAATTTATTTATCTATGATAAAATTAAATTTATGTTTATATAAAGTTCAATAGAAAAGAACAAACCTGTTAAATAACAAAATAATTATTTACAACATAAAATAAATACCATTAAAATTTTCAACCGAATCGATATTAGATGAGAAAATCCTGACTTCGAAAGTGATGTGAAATCCAACTTATTTTCAAGTGGTAGCTTAGTAAAATATTCCAATGGGATGTGCTTAACTTTTGAATTTTCAAAATAATTTGGTCTTCTAATGACATATTTATCATATGGTGAGGACTTTTTTAAAGTCTAAAGGCTTTTGAAAATTAAATATGATAAGTAAATCCCTTTGTAGGATGTTATTAAGATACCACTTGAAAATAAGATGGATTTTACTTAACTTTTGAAGTTAGGCCCATCTTATCAAAAATATCTTCTATTTAAAAATTACAAGGTATTTCTTTTTTGTTGTAAAGAATTAATGTGATATTCAATGGACTTGTTCTTTCCCATTTCCATTTTTATGGTCATATCTATTATTTTATCTTGGATAAATAAATTGATTTTATATTTTGTCTTCTTTTTACCTCACTTGAAAATATATTCGGTAAATTAATTTCTAATAAACATTTATAAATTAAAGAAAAAATGGTTATATATGTAAATATATATAAATAAATATCTTACAAACCACATTTCCCAAGGTAAAAAAATATCTAAAAACACTTTATAAATATTGTTCCTAAAACCTAAATACATGTCCTTTTCTTTTGGTAAGAAAAAGGTCATAAAAAATTGGAATATACATGTTATGTATTACATTATATAAGTCATCACATTTTTTTGACCATAATTTTATATTTAAATTTAACATTTTAGAGTTATTTCATTTTTTTTATATAGTGATGGAGGATACTACGCTACTCACTAAGTAGAATAGGAATTTTCAATGTGATGTGCTAGCGAGTCATGAGGTTCGCTAGATCAAGGAGTATAGAGAATACCATTATAATCACATTCAGCCTCTAGATTTCATTATACCATATCTACACAATGTTGGCTTCTATGTAATTTTTTTATCTAATTTTAGATTCATTGATTATCACCTACTTACTGCTCTCACTAAGATATGGACACCCGAGACACACACATTCCCCTTTTCTTGGGGAGAGATGACCATCACCCTTGATGGTGTGTCAGTTCTGATCAATCTTCCTATCTAGGGGGATACTGTTATAGGACCCACCCATGGATACTGTCCAAATATTGTACAATGATGTCTAGGAATCAACATAGTAGGCGACAATGAAGCTACGGATGGTGAGTTGATATCTATGAGGTGTCTTGAGATTCACTTTTCACAATTACCTACTAATTCTAATAAGCTGACTAGAATGAATTACACTCATATGTATATCTTATGGCTCATTATAAGGACAATGTGAATTGATCTCTCTTGTATTCATGTTCACATGATCTATATGTGGCTACTGAGGGATTTATGTTAGGTTGGGAAATAATTTTGGGGATATATATGCTTGGATTACACTAATAAAGAAATATTCTTGGCATAACGGCCAGATCACACGGATCTCATGGGATTTTTTATCCTTATTCAGATATGGGAATGGGAATGCATACCTCCCATCTCCCCTATTTTGTTATGTTCAATATCTTTATCTAGATATTTTTCCTGATGCTCCGTATGGACGCTGGTATGATCACCCATATTTATTTTTTTCTGAGGATACTATGAGTTATTAAATTTAATTTCTTATTATTGTTTACTTTCAATATTGTATGTTATTGGTGGATTCAATAAAACCACTTTTTCGGGAAACCAAGACACTACTTGGGATTATATCGCCTCATGTTGGGCAGTGTAGTACCCACTGATCTATGTATTTACTTTCATTCCTTGACTAATCAATTTCAAAATATTATATGTGTTGTTTCTTAGTAACAAGTTTTTTTAACAAATGTCACGTGTCATTTCAGATTTCATGGCATTTATATTGAACATTATTATACCAGTAGCCCACATAATATACTGACAGGATTCACGAGGCCATGGTTGTAGTTCCTCTAATTCACATTCACATTGTTTATTGGCACCATCCTAATAGATCCATGCACTAGTTTGGATTTTTCGAGTGTATTAACTTTCCACCAAGATAGTCAGAAGTGATTTATTTCATAAAGATAACAAGGGTGAGGATGTTGACAGGTGCAGATGACATTTAGAGATTCTGGACCTCTGGCATAGAAGAGCATCATTTCATATCAAGTGTATGCATACTATGTGATTCCCTATAGCAGATTATCTTTGGTATTAGTCATTGTATATACTGAATTCTATATTGTATCTTACTCCACATGGAAGATATCTCTAGGATATAGAAAGTTAAAAAAAATTATTATTTTTTGTACTATTATTTAGTTTAGTTTTAATGTCTTCACATAATACTTGACTACATCTTATTATCCACATGTCTAATATGGTGTAGGAAAATGTTTTTATCCATGTAGCATGTCATTCCACACTATAAGATATGTTTCCAGCATTTCAAATTTTACATGATAGTATCTTCAATCGTACATTACATGGATATGAATTTCAAGCCCAGGGAGTGGACGATCCAGCTCAAGAAACTCCTCTGGCCACTTCTGATGTTCTCCCATAGCTGGTGACGATGGCGGCCCAGCCGGATCCTCCCCCCTTTGCGGGGGAGGGGAGTTCGTCGTCCCCCGGGATTGCAAGGTCTTTGTTTCAACCTTTCTACAACCCTGATTTTCTTCCGCCATTTCCGAAGGCTTTTGTGAGCCCAAAAGTTCCAGATCTAGTGGATGGCATCCATAACCTTTAGATTTTGACTTACGAGTTCACGGAATTGGCTTCGCTGTTGATGCTTGTCCTGGTTGCTTGATTTAGAAAAAGCAGACCGTCTGTCGACACCTTCGACAGGTTTGTCTTCTCTTCTTGGGACCTATAGGAACGGGCGACCGTCGGGTTGCTGGACAGGTACCACATTATGATTCGTTTTGCGTCAGAAGAGGATCTTGTCAAGGCTTGGTCAAGAGCTCCTCGCAGTTGAAATGGAAGTAGATTCTTCCTCCTTTGATGGTCGTTCGACTTTCATATGAATCGTGATCTCCCTTCAGCAGTGGTTTGGGTAAGTTTCCCTAAGCTTCCCTTACCTTTTCAAAATCCCGCTATCATAAGAATGTTGGGTAATCTTGTGGGTAGATTTTTGTGTTCAGATTCTCTTACTGAAGCAGTTTGTCATCCGATTAATCCTTGTGTTTGCGTCGAAGTTGATTCCTCTAGGGCCCCATTTGACTTTGTCTGGATTACAATTGGAGAGGATTATAGGTGTAAACAACAGGTTATCTATGAAATTTGGCCTGATTTTTGTTTGAATTGTAATCATTTTGGACACAATTTTGGGAGATGTCGGCGTGACTCCTCTACCCAGGAGGTTAAGTCTCAGCATCATGAGTTCCAGACCTCGTCTCGAAGGAGGTCTCTTTTTCCTGTGGAGAAGAGTTCAAAGGGGAAGGATCAACCTGCAGTGGTGGCCAATATCCTGGTCGATGTTGGCAAGACGTTGGATGCGGATGGTCAGGGCAGTAAGACCATAAATGATAGGGTGAGGGCTGGGGAAGGGCATGCTTTGGTTCACTTAGTGGGGGTTGTGGAAGCCAGTTCATCTCAGAACTGTACAGAGGAGAATATAGGCTTGGATCCAAAGGCCATACCCTTTGTTTCTTTAAGCAATAGGTTTGATTGCCTTGGTAATGTTAGTTTTGATCCTGTTTTAAGTGTTGTTTTAGGAGATGTGGGTGATATTATGGGGGCCTCCAGGAGTGTGCAGGTTGATGGTGGTGTGAAGGAGGTTCCTGCGGTGTCTATGAATGAGGCGATTGAAGAGGGTGTGTCCCTCCCTTTGTTGATGAATGATACTCATGCGGTGGAGGAGGATGTGGCGATCGCAGAGGGTGTTCTCCTGCCTCTGCTGGTGGATGATACTGATATGGGGGCTGTGACCCCAGAAAGGGAGGTTTCTGCAGGTTCTGCTATTTCGGGCTCGGGGGATCAGGCCTGTAAAGAAGGGGAGAAGCGCTCTTTCAGTGAAGTGGTTCAAAGTGGGAAACATAGAACTTCTTCAGTTGAAGGACATGTTTCTGCCACTTCTAGACGTCAACCAAGGAGGGATTACTCGTGTCTCTCGTAGCCGATGAAGACTCGCTCCGCCTCCAAGAGGAATAAAGAGGTGACTGTGACCTAGGCAAAGAATAGTGAGATCAAGAGGACAGTACCAGATTACCATGTTTTAGATCAGCTCAAGAACCGTGTCAGTAGTGCTCACTACTGGAGGACTCCAGGATGGGAAACAGCCACGGCTACCAGAGATGATGAGTTAGGAAGGGGAAGCGAAGATGAGTTTGGCTTGGATGATATGTAAATTTGTGTTGGTATGTTGTCTGATCCTTGTATGGCTGTGATCCGTTTTATTTTGTGGTTGTATCCTGGGGTTTCGGTTCCCCTTTAACCGGCTTTTGAAAATCAAAAAAAAAAGATTGGTGGTGGACTGTTTAGACCGCATTGTGTTGCACGTGAACCTCACATGTTCTATAGGTAGAGTTCGGCCCTCTGGTAGTCCAACCTCATCTAATTGCATATGTGCATCAGGAGGCATGGAATCCATTTGTGTTTTTAGAATATCCAACACTTTTTTGACATACATCATATCTTAGATTCCATCATGTGTCATTTCCCATGCCTCCACTTTTCATGCCCTAGCATTCACAGGCTGTATGGTTCCCTCATTATATGATGGCAGGTCCATCTACTTACACATTGTGAGAGAGATCGTGTGCACATGACGACATCCAGCTGACACCACCTCTTATTGAGTTACAGACAGAGTATATGACTATCGAGGTCCCAGTTCTCAAGGAAGATACCTCTCTAGGTCATCAAACTCCACCACAGCACAAAGGTCGATGATCTCGATATGGGAATCTCAATCGCATAGCCAGATTGTGGGACGGGAGAAAGGGATTGTACACATTTATTTATATGTTATTTGTTGAATAAATCGACTTGAAACAATAATGTATTCAATCTTTTATATGATTTTATCTCTATTAAAATGATTAAATTCTTTTTACTATCAACAATATTTACATGTTTATCCACTATGTGTATTTTTTTTATATATTTTAGTTAGATTTTTTATGTTATAAGATTTCAAAGTTGACTAATTGAAACATAGAGAAATATAATGAATGTAAAGTAGGAAACTTTAAAATATTATAAAATATAAACTATAAAAACAATCTAAATAAAACATAAAACATTTCATAAAACTATTTTTTAAATAAATATAATTTCATAAATATAATAAATAATTTAAAATTAAAGGAATATAAAAAAATTAGAAATAAAAATGTAATCATTTGAGACAAAAATATATTGTTCCACTAAAATTACTTTTCATTATTATTATTTTTTAAAATGTTTGTTGTTTAAAATTATTTTTTACATTTTCAATAAGTGTGTCAAATTTACTATATATTATATTAATACATTATTATTTATAGACTTTAAAATCCACCGACTTCAACCATTATTATGTTTCATGTAGGTGGATCTGAAATAATATAACTTACAAAATATAGATACAATCTAATTCAAATTTGAATAACTAACTCAACATATAAAACATAATTTAAAATAAACAATAAACATAAATATAATACATAAAATCTAACTTAAATGTCACAAAATTTATTATTTAAAAACATATCATTTTCACTTTCTAATTTTAGTGGACATAATTCTAAAAAACAAAATAATCCAAATATATACATCAAAAACATATAAAGTTTTAAATATAGAAAATTTTATATATATAATATGTTTTTCTCTATAATATGGATGGGCCTCTAATGATTTTCAACATTAATTGTCAAAAAAATAACATAGTATTATTTAAATAAATATTTTTTCTAAAATTTATATTAAAAAACTCCCTTAGACCTAACTTCCCCACCAATTTCCATTTTTTTCATAGATACATTAAATTATTGTGTAATATATCAAATAATTAATTAAAAGATAAAAATTAATGAATTTAATAATAAAAATGAATGCCAAAAATGTACATTTCACAAATCATGAACACCTTAACTAACAAAAACGTTCACTAAGTTGTGATAGTATCATCACTATTTAATAATCAACCTCACATGGATTTATATAACTTGTTATCGGAAAACACATATGTGTCAAAAATGATTCATGTATGAATACTTCATGAGAAGATTCAAAACAGAAAATAAATACCAAAAATAAAACTTTAAAATCATTAAGTCATACTTGAATAAATATCTCAAATGTAATAGAGTAAATCGAAAATAGTAATCCCATAATGCTGGTAACCTAGACATCACACCCGAAAGGGTTAACAAATCACCAATCCTAGGTATACCACATGCTTTGACACATTTTCTTTTCTATAAACCTATCCTGAAATAGAAACAAATCAAAATATACTATGTTACCACATTGTGACAACCTGCATAAAATTACTCATCAATAACCTAATTAGAGAACTATATCACCTCATGTTTACCTCCTCATATGCAAGATGATTTAGAATAATAGTGAAGGCCTAAATCATATGTTGTAGAGAATGTTCTCAATATCATGTCCATCAGTAATAAAAAACAACCAAATAACGTCCCCAACAAATAATCATATAACTCATAAATCAAAAACACTCCCTTAAATTTTCAAATGAAATAAATTCATACCATCATATCTCCAAACTTATCACCCACTAAATTGATCAAATTTCGAAAATAAATAATGGATAAATACATGAGCAGGATCTATTTATATCCTCAATATTTATCTTAATCCCACCTTTAAATCCCCTCTGAGAAACTATATCTTAATCCACTACACAACCTATTCTCAGACCTAAATGACAGATATAAGTTCTACACATGCTCTAGGGTGCCTATCTAGGATGTCATTATTATGTCTTAGTATAGTATCTCTATAATTCAACAATATATAAACTCGTATACTTCTATATTCACAAAGTAATATAAATTTTTTAAAAAAAATTAAACAATAATGTGTATTTGAATTGTAATAAATTTACTTTTAAAACTGCTAAAAATAGGGTTTATCAGAGCTAAAAAATCACTAATAACTTGAAAAAATTTAAATCTTACCATTATCAATGCAAGAAAAAAAATCTATTTAGGGTGTCTCTATTAGTGCTAAAAATCCTAATAAAATATCACCCCTAGAATTAATATTATTAGAAAGTACCAAAAATGGTCATTAAAGGCCTTTAACGGTCACCACGTAATGGAATTTGGTGGTCGATTTTTTTTGGTCATTATAGAATAATATTAACCACTTTTCTCTCTCTCTTATGGTCCACACCCAAAGTTTGGATGTGAGGAATGTGTGAAGTGAATTTTTTGAACACCATTCACTAGCCATGGAATGTGTGTGGTTTCCAGAAGGAGTCTGGGTATGTCAAGGGTGCTTAAGGTATGGTGGGTGGATGATGGGGTATTAAAAAATGGCCATCCGAAGTGTTTTAGGGATGCCTTAGGGTGGTAAATTCATATTGGGGATCACCTCGGATGATAAGGGTGATGTTAGTGGTGTTCGAAGGCTGTGATGCTGTGTTACAGAGGGAAGCAATGGAGAAGATGATTGTATGAGGGAAAACACCACCAGTTTCATTTTTGGTATTAGTTTATACCAAAATCAGTCATCAATACCCCCTTTAGAGATTGATTTTGAAATCGCTAATAACCACATGCACAAAAAACCAAATTTCTTATAGTTTATGAGAAAAAATATTATTTTCATGAACCACCCTTTTCTCATTACTTCTAATCCCATTTCTTAGTGTTACACATTCCCCCCGCACCCACTCCCATGTACCCCCCCTATTAGTGCTAGAGACCCCCTTTCTCAGCAATTAAAATCTACTCACCTGCCTGTGCACACCAGGACTTGAACCTGTGACTTTCCATAAATAAGAAATCCCTACAGCACAGGTCTTCCATGTTTTATTCTACATCTTATAAAGTTTAAATTTATGTATTTATATATATATAAATATATATATATATATATATATATGTTTTTATATAATAATTTTTATATTAATTTATAAAATATATGGTTGTGTGTGTGATATATATATATATATACTTAAAATTATATTAATATATTATATATTAATTTTTATTTAAATATATTAGAATGTAAATATATATATGTCTATATATATATGTGTGTGTATCAATACCCAAACATATGTTAATTAAAATATTAGATAACATTGTATAAGTATATATATATTCATATATTATTATAATGTATAAAAAATTGAAAGATATTGTTTTGAATAAAATGGATAACAATTAATTTCATATTATTTATATGTAATTAGTTTTAAATAAATTTTTATAATATGTATATAAATTATATATTTAGATCTAAATTTTATAAATTACACACATATTTATTTAAATATATTTACATATATATTGATACATATTAACTTATAATTTTATATTTAGATATTAATTTTTAAAAATTTATTATAAATATTTATTGTAAGTATATTTTTATTTTATATCTAATGGTAATTATATACATATAAAAATGAATTTATATATGATGTATATACAAAATAAATACACACATATTTACACGCACACATAAACATTTATATTTCACAGATACACACACGGAAATATTAAAATTTATTTCTCTATTTACATATATTAGAATATACAAAAACAATATATATTTTCTTATTGACACACACATATTTGTATATAAACATATCTTATGTATATATATTAATGCATTTTTATATGGTAAATGATGTGGATAATTTTTTATTTTAAATAAATGAATAATAAAAATTAACTTCTATATGGTTTATATATTTAAAAATATGTTTTCAAGTAAGTATGGTTAAATGTGTGTTTATAAAATTGATTTATTATATTTAAATATAATAAAATTTCATATATTTAATTATAAATAGAAATAAAATATAAAAAATGCTAAACTTTCAAAACCATAATATCTATATGAATTCAAGACATGGTAATAAATGGCTACTCCACTAAAAATGAAAACAAATCCCTCTTAAACGAAGTTGAAACCCCATCAAATATGAAATAATTAGTGTATCATAACTAAAAACATAGTTTTGGAGGATTTATGGGCCTTTACGGCCTCGAAAAAGTAGTGAATAGGGTCATTATGGGTTAATATAGTGGAGATCACTTCACAATCTTCTATTTTATATGTGGTAGTGCTTAGATGATCAACCAAATCGAATTTTATGATCATTTGGATTTCAAGTCATATTTTATACTTATCTTTCATCATTTATTCATTTATTGAATTTTCATGTCATAGAATTGTTATTAAATGACTATTAAACAATAAAAATTATCAAATTATGAAAGATATTCTTTTTTATTTATTTTATTTTCCATTTTTCACAAAGTATTTTTTATATTAAGTGAAAATGTATATTTATCCTTATATAAATCATATTTAATAAAATTTTATTCATATATATATATATATCAATATAAATATTTTTATATATTAATATATTATTTTTAATGACATATAATTTTTTAAGGAAATTTACCTTTTATCAGTGCTATAGAAAAACACTAATAACTAAGGGCCTTTATCAAATCTTTTATTTTAGCACTCAAAATGTTTAGCACTGAATTTTGACTGATCTGTAATAGTTTGGGTTTTTTTATTCTAAAAAAGCCGTTATGAGACCTGAATATGCCTTATAGACCATCATTAGAGTATAATTCACCTCAAGCTATAATTTCACCTATACCTAATGAGTCCGGATAAGGTGTCATGTCATGTCTTGACCACCACCCTCTCCCTCATTGTTCAGTCCTACACTAATCCCTTATCTCACATAACATTTCATACCACATCCGCACCACCATAATTTCACGTTGGTTTTAGTCTATATTCCATCTAATTCCATAACATAGAGGAAACTAACCTCACACATGCAAAGGGTCTCACCATCACATCACATATAACAATGAATATAAGGAGAAGATCTTGATATCTAACCTCCTGCATGCCCAAATAATTCCCTATGGGTATGATACCAAGGTTACATCACATATCATAACATGTACAACATATGATTTAAGGAATACATGAAGATAAACAACCACTCAAACAATATTAACCATGTCATTAGTAGGTAGGTTACATGTATAATCACATATTTCTTCAACTGAAGGGAACCTAAACAGATAACCTCTCATGTGATTCAAAAAACCCTTCAATTTATGTCCCATGTATTATAATATGTCACAATGATCTATTGATTGGATTTCAATAGAAAACCACTTTCATGATTTGAACTATCCCTTTAGGGAAAGTCCCCTAGATAATAACATATCACATCACTTATAATCACAACATTGTACATCATGTTATTAGAGTAGGTCATCCCGGTAGACAACCCCTCACACAAGATAGAACACACCATCACTCAGTGGGTCTCATGTCTAGTCACATACACAAAGCAACAATCATGGCATCATATCCCTTCCCATAAACTCACCAACACATAAGTGCGTACAAGTCCCTTGAGATCAAGCCCAATATCTCAAGTCACATCACACCATCTATCTAGCCTCAAGGATTAATCGTTATATAATATAACTTATAATAAAATATATGATATAAAAACCCGTTTTGAACTTCCATCTCACTCATGAAGGCATCGAGTAGGCTCCCCATACCCCATATGGTCTCTTCTCACTAGTAACAATATGCATTGGTCACCCCAAGGTGACCCCATATCCCATAGGTTCTACAAAACCATATCATCAAATGTCCATTCCAATACTCTTACCATTAAATATCATAACTTGGTGCCACTAATCATGGTATATCATAATAAAATATCAGTAATTCCCTTGGAAACCCTATTACAAGTTGTGAAACAATTATCACAACCCATTTATGGGCCCTATCTCACATTAAATACAATAGATCTATCAGTACGATTATCTAGAAAAATACCTCTATGTCACACCTCGTATAGACTTGGTAGTCTTATACCAATCATCATAAATAACATGTCTCCAATACTATCATAATAGGTTCTTCCCTGTTATGCATGAGACAGAGAATTGTCTCATTTGTCACCACTAAGACTAAGCCTATCTCATCTTCCCAACTTTCCTAGTCTCTTCATAACTCATCCCAAACCTAAATTCCCAACTCTAGACTCTCATAAACTCAACTAAAATACTCTTCCCTTTGGAAACATATTCATCAGGAACTACAAAATTACCCTTCATGAAAAGGTTCACTCTCTTAATCCCTATTTGGTTCAATCCCCACTTTTTTAACCTAGGGAACTATCAGTTCCTATCCATTTTATATACACATGTATTTTTATATAGGCATACAAAATCATTCATAATAGGGAATATATTTTAGTATCCTAGGAACCACTTACCTCAACCATTGTGTTACAATCCTTGATATTCTACGCTCATCCCCAACCAAGCATGTCCATGCCTTGACCATGCTCATAGCAAGACATGTCTATAGATAATCCTCTAAATGAAGACAAAAAACAAAAAATATTAATTGTTAAAAAAATATTACTAATAAAATAATTTTATCCAATGAGGCATATTTTTCTAAAAAATCACTAGAAAATCCACACCATCGAAACCACCCAAAATCATGTGTGTTCATTCTCCTAGGAAACACTCTATGTGTGTTGCGAAAAATCACCATAATCATAGTCATATTAAAAACTTCTACTTTGTAATAGATATAAAACCTTTCCCTAATGATTCCATGATCATTGTACAATGAACAGTATGGTGAATGTAAGGGATTAAAGTGTATAACTTAAGTTAAATAGCTATAGAACTTTCAAAAAACACCCATCAATAAGGGGAGTCAATTTAAGGAGGGGAGGGTAATATATGGCCAAATATCCCTCTCTTGATTCACCATTACATAAATTATGAGTTAGTTTAGATTGTAAAAAAATGGTTGTTTCCTTTCATTAAAAAAATTTAAAAGTGGAAGATCATATTATGAACTTATATGCCATGGAGCGATGTCGTATCCTAGTATCAGGTCATGGAGTGACCCAAGGGTTCATGGTGATACAAAACCTTATAACCACCCCAAATGACATGAAACATGTTTTCATAGATGTAAGATGGCTAAAATGTTAAATAAGGGGTGAATTGACCAAATTGAAATTTTAATTATAATATCAGTTGTTAAACAAATAATGCAACAAAAAATAAACAAACACAAATGTTTTTTATAGTAGTTCATATCAGAAATACAATATATTTACTTTTAAGTTATCTTTATCCGTGAGATAAATGGTATTCCCTAAATACAAAACTTTGAATAAGTAGTCACAACCCAACTACCATCATCCTTTTCTATTGGAGGCACAACCAATATAATAACCTTACATTTAATTGGGATTCACAAATCAATACAACACCTACCTTTTGAAAATGGTATAAACTACCCTATCTTTTTAATCCATGTGTCGTTGTCCTAAACATACCTTTTAATTGAGGTATAACCAATAATGTCATTATTTTCAATACAAAATCATAAAAAAATAACAAAAAACTAAAATATTAGACTATTGAATAAATTACTACAAAGAATAATTAAATAGCTATAAATGTTTAAAGTTAAATAAACCTTGATAAGTGTGTTCTTAGAACTTTTCACATCCAATAGTGAAACAATATGTATCATAACCCTTTTTTGGATCAATCTCTATTTTGAGAGATCTCCCTTTTTTCATTGATCTACATCAATGTTGAGAAATTAAAATTTATTTGAATCCTAAAGACTATTGTAAAAATATTTCCAAAAAATAAAAAATAGTAATGAATTCTAATATAAAAATAATAAAGTTCATACCCATCAAAAATATTCATTAAAACAATTTTGTTTCCCAAAAATTCGTCCTCAAATTGATCACTACGAGTTTAGTCATTTGAGATTCTCATTTAACATCCATGGAAATAAATAAGGTATCACTATAAAATAAATACACTAAATGTGATTGTATTCAAGTAATTATATTTAATATTATAGTAAATAAACATCTAAATAAAAATATTTAAAACAATAAAATAATTAATTTTGTGATAAATACTAAACAATACCAAGTTTTGTTTTCATAAATATCCATTTTTATGTAAGGATGAATTCTAACATAAGATACATATTTATATAAATATCAAATTATATGTAAATATATTATAAAATTAAAATATAAAATTATAGAAAAACATTATTATTTTACCCAAATGATTAATCTATGTAAGTATCAATTTCCTTCATAAAAATCAATATGTGTATGCATCAATCCCATCATAAGGATCCATTTTAATCATATTAATCTGTGTAAGAATTATTTTCCACATAAGGATTGATTTTTTACATGAAAATAGTCCTTATCTAAAAATTCAATTTGCAAGGAAAATTTTTGAAAAATTAAAGAATCATATCTAACTTTGTAAGAATAATTTCCTTTGTGAAAATCCACTTTATAAAGATAAAATCATTTACATTGTAAGGAATGTTTATTAAAATGTTTTCTAAAATTTAAACATCATTAGACATTGTGTTTCATATATAATATAACCATTGTAATACCCATATATTTTATTAAATATTTTATTTTTTAAATAAATTTAATTTTTTTATATCTTCTATAATATGCCACCCATAGTATAAATAAATTGTGATATAAAAATACAAAACTATTATTTAAAATGAGAATTATCCAATAGTTGTCGGATTGGTGGTTATGAATATGATCTAAATAAATTACAAAAATAGTATGGTTATATATGTATAAAATGTATTCATTGGTTTTAATAGATTATAAATGAGAAGATAAATCATTTGAAGGAAAAAAGAAATATTTTTAAAAAAACTATGCGCACAATTTATTTTTATCTTAATAAATAATCTAATTAATATTGGTGAAATATTTTAATGAAAATTATATATTACCTTCATGACCGAATTTTTTAAACATTCAATAAAACAAATTCTGTGCATAGGATAATAAAAAATTTACTTTTATTCTTAAAATATATTTTTTCTAATTAAGATTTTTTTGTTGAATTTTATACACTTAAATTAAAAATAATGTCTAATATTTATAAGTATTTAATTTGATAAAATGGATTTCATATTTAGAATGGCAGGGTTCATATTTTATAATTAGCCCACATTAATATTTTATTCAATATGAATAGAAACTATGGAAAACTTTATCACCACAGTAAAGGGTTAAACTAGTTAATCTGGATTAAAAATAAGTGCTACGGACCTATGTTTTCATAATAATTAATATTTAATGAATTTAATAAGAACCATAACACCTTATTTATTAAATTTAGTTTTTTAATGGACACATTTCTATGAAAATGACATAGATATTGTTTAATTCAATGAAATTTACAAAATGTCACTCTCCTTGTTTTTAATAACTCTTATGTGTCCACATAAGGACAAAGGTATGTTATTAATAAATATAACTATATATTTTGAAATTAATAAAATTATATTAATGACATTAATTTATTATTATTTTCTATAATTAAATAATTACCATAATGGATTATGAAACACTGATGCAGTATTTCTCCATTTAATAAAATTAATATAATAAATGACTTTAAAATTACTAAAATTAATATAATTTGATTTTTTTACCGTGAACCATTATTTTTATAGATATATGTAAAATATTAGTGTGGTGGGAAATAATTTTATTCAAAATCACCCTTTATCTTGAGGTATTTCAAGTTAAATTAAATTAATTGTGTCAAAATTGACAATAATGATATTTTATCAAAATAATAGATTATTAAAATATATAATAATCATAAAAAATGTTGTAATAAGATAATTTGTAAATGATAAGGTTGATGATTTCATGAATTTCCATTTATGATAAAATTTTAAACTTATAATTAAAAAAATAACTTTTTAATATTAAAAAAGTTTTTACCATAGTTTAAATTAAAATTTGTTAACTAAGGATTAATCAAAATGATACGGTTTACAATTACACAAAAACATTTCTAAATTATATTTTTTTTGGGATTAAAAATTATCATAAATTATCTTCAAACCCATGTCCATTTGGAGGAATTTTTCATGAGAATTAATTTATTATAATTATATCTTTTAAGAAATTCCAAAACTTCCCCTCACATCAGTTATAAAAGGGCACCTACTCCCTTACTTCTTTACATCATATTGAGATTTCAATATTGAAAAAACATTACCAATTTCACTTATAAACTTCCATATACACAACATAGAAGTTTTTTCCCAAAATACCAACCCTACAGCCTTTTACGGGTGATCTAAAGCAGTTGTTCCAAGGAAAAGGTAATCACCTAAACCGGTCACTTTCTTTTATACTCTTCTTTAACTCATATAAATCTATGATATTTATCATTAAATAATTAATTAATTATCCTCAATATTATTTAATGTTATTATGACTATTAAAAAATCATTATACACCCTATTTCACATCAAACAAGAAGTGAAAGTGTTGCTCATGCATTCGTACGACTTACTGTTTATACGTAGCTGTACAATTCATTTTCCAACACCAACATTTATGGATAAAAATTATAATAGTTTTAATACTTATATATGATATATATTACATAATTATACTTCTATAATTTTAATATCACATATACCTACTTATCATCCAATCCCTTGGGAACAATAATGTCGTTCATGTGTACCTGTCGACTTCCACCTCCACAAAGCAATGTGATTAATTATTTATTTAAATTTTATTTGGATGGAAATGAGGAAATGTTTTATGATTATATATGATATATAAAATATATAAATGATCATATAATGGTTAATTAATATTTACCTTTCATTTTATACAATCACTAAGCAAATGGAAACAACGTTCTTGCGTATATAGGACCTATCATCTCCATAAATAGTCTAATTTGTTTTTTTATATAAATTTATGTATGAATATAAATATGTATATAATGAATATATATAATATTTATTTTTATTATTATTATGTATATTATGGAAACATGTTAAATGTACAAGGACCGTAACTACTGTGTTGAAATACTCATGATACTCTAAATACTTAACACCTAGAAATAATAATTTCAAAAAAGAGTTATTGATAAAAGGGTTTGTTGAAATTTTATAAATTTGTAATATATGATAATTATTAACATAAATATGTTATATAATTATAATAAATTGTAATTTATTATACATAATGTTATAGTGCTTTTGATGCAAGGAAAACATGAGGTAAGGGTTTAATTTCACAACTTCATCAACATTAGGAATTATGTATGTTTAAGTCTCCTATTGGGATTACTTTTAAGCTATATAAATATTTTATAAAAAAAATTAAATAATGGTTTTAATATTATCATATTATTGTTTAAATTCAGTTTTACACATGTTTTCTTCTTTACAAAATAGTTTGAATGGAATCGTTTTTTCATTTTCTAAACATGGTACTTTGTGAGTTGTCTGAAACAAATATTAAAGAATTTTTTTTGAACTTATATGTATTTAATTTATTTAACCATAATTAGGAATTATATTTTATTATATGTTTCCTTTAAAATTTTACAAGGATATTTTCAATGAAATTGTTTTCCTTTATTGGTGCACACCTTAAAAAATGGTGATTTGAAAATTGAAGGTTATTTCCCTCAAGACTTATTCCAAGTGATCATTCAAAATACGTTTAATAAGGACCCATATTTAACATGCATAGAAATTAATCATTTTTGTAGAATACATAATAAGTTAAAAAATAGACTCCCAAAGGCCATATTTGTTCAGTGCCTTTGGAAACCTGGAAACGTAAACGCTGGTATATGAGTGTGCTATATTATCTCCCACTATGTTCTGAAGGATTATAACCCCTCTTATACATATCATACATGAAATATATCTTTATAATCTAGGTTATGAATCAATAAAATGGGTTATCTAAGATGCTCATCAAGGGTAAATAAGGGAGATATTTAAGCGTAAACATGAGTATAAGGGTATGATAACGTGATCATAACATTAGGAGATCATACCATGCATAAAAAAGATCATAAACATGAATGCTGGAATAAATATTTTTAGTTCATAAGACATTTATCATATGGGAAACAATTGAATAATCCATGAAATAATTGCATAGTAATAATACTTGCAATTGTTGCCTACACATAAACATGTAATATCATTCCCTAAATGTCAAGACACACTGCTAGAACATATTAGGGAACTTAAGGGTGGATATGCCTACTGGGAGGGACATGCCACCATCCCCAATCCCAATACATAAATTTTAAGGAATTATTTTTCCCCATCATCCGATAATAAATTAGGTTTCCCCATCTTCCTATAGTGGATTGGGTTTCACCATATTCCCATAGGGGATCAGGTTACCCCATTTTCCCATAGTGGATCAGGATTCCCCATATTTCATAGTGGATCAATCTTTTTTACTTGATTCTCATCATTATATCATGATATTTAAATATTTAACCAATTAATTATGTAAGATATATTTCCCACCAATCATATAATTATATAATTTATACATATTCCACAAGATCATAAAAAATAATTTCATAACCCATGAAATGAAATGGGTATCATAAACAAGTAAGCATATCATAACATATTGAAAATATATATTTTTTAAAATCATTTCATCAAATCATAACCCATTAAAAGAATTAGGTTTTATAAGAATATAACCAACTAAATTGAAATGGGTTTCATAAAAATATAACCCAAGAAAGAGAAATGGTTTTCATAAACATAGAACCCTTGAAAGATAAAAGTGTTTTTTAAAAATCATAACATCAATACGTAAACCATTCCAATAAAGAAAAAAAATGGAACCATTGGATCATTTCCATATAATGGAATAAGTAACACCAAGGTATTTTCATCTTAGGTGGGAAATAATATAAAATTTTCTTTTAAAAAAATTATGGGGTAAATTATCCTTTCTTCTTTGATTATTTTAAAAACTTAAATCCTTTAGAAAACCATTTTATTTCTAAAAAACACAAAAACATAAAAAATAATCTTTGAAAATATTTTGGAAAACATTTTCTCGGAAATTTTATAAAGAAATTCGGAAATGGAAAACTGTTTTCCTTGAAAACTTAGAAATATTTTGAAAACGTTTTGAAAACCATTTCTTTGAAAATAATTTGAAAACATATAAATAAATGTTCAATACATTTTGAAAACCCATTTATTTAAAACTTATAACATTGTCTTAAAACATTTTTAAAATCTTTTTAATTGAATATAATTTGAAAAATTATAAAGAATACTTGAAAACCTTTTTATAAAACAAGGTTTTGAAAGAACACGGATTGTGAACAAAGAGAGAGGTAAAGTAGAACATTCTTAAAAACACATTCTTAAGTACCTTAAGTAACAAAGAGAGGAAATATAGTACTAATAAATGAAGAAATCATGAATATCCATATGATAATAAAATTCATTTGTGTTCTTGAAAGATGTGTCATATGGTCTCATCAATGGTAGTACAATCATAAAAGATCTCGATAAATGATGAGATTGTTTCAATAAACTCTTACCACATGGTAACTTTGAATTTTACTCCAAGTGTGAGAAATAAAATAAAATGATAATAAAATATTATTAAAAGAGTTATTTTAATGAAATATCATGTCAAATGGTAGTATATACCCCTCATAAAGGAATATAAGTGCACAACAATCATGTGTCTCAAAGAAGGAAAATTGAGACAAAATAACTTTACTGATTTGTAACATTTGATATATAAAACCAATAAAAGAAATATATTAAAAAGGATATATAAATAAATATAAATTAAATTATAATAATTATATAATACATCCTTGGGATTTAAACTCCGAACATATAAAAATAGGTGGTGAACAGGGATTGTGTCTCATGGAAAATATAATTGAGATGAGAAAGCTCTTAATACATATGTTATATTATAATCCTGATCCACATGAAATAATAAAATAAATTAAATATTTTCATATCATTAAATAACATAAATTATTGATATAATATTTAATATTAATTTATATACACCGCCCAAAATAATCTAGTGTTGAATATAGCTAGTATCTCACAGAAATGAAAAGTGAGAGGAAATTCCCTAACCTTAAGCCTTAACTTTCTTCATACACATTCAACCCTCCTACATAATAAATATATGTTTATTATAAATTTTACATAGAAAAATATTATAATATTCCGTATCATATATTATTTTTTATTACTTTATATTTCCCATTTATTAAGAACCCCGTGTTAATGTTATGTTTCTGGTAATATATGCATTGTTCTTCGTACATGTTTTGACTTTTTAATTGTGATCATATTAATTAGATCATAATTTAATTATTTCAAGAATGTAAAAATGATGTGAATATAATATTTATTCAATAAATAACTCTTTATTATAATATATAATGTATATAAATATTAAATGGAATATACAGTTAATGGAGACGATAGGTCGTACTTACACATAAATTTTGTTTCCGTTTTATTATCAAATTGAAAGAAAAAAAATTAAATTAAATTTATGTGGGTATTTATAGAATAAAATTATATTATAATTGTTATTTCAAAAATATCATATATTAATACTAAACACATCATTAATATATTACATGTATAGTGTGAATGAATCACATCACTTTGAGCAGGCGGATGTCCACACTTCCACAAACTATGTTATCATATTTACAAAAAATGGAAAGAAAGATGGTATTTGTTATATAATAATTTTGGAATCATAAATACATAATAAATATCATTTATATCGTAAAAAAAATATTTTAAATCATATTTCCCAACCATGAAAGGTGGTAATGGAAAAACAAACAACATCATTTTGTGATGTGGTAGTTCATCGTACACAAGAACGGTAAGTGTGTTACCTATTAGATAGAAGGGCATGTTAGTGTAGGTAAAACCCTTAGATTAACTAAAAATATGAATCATTAGTATACTATGGTTATTATATAATCATTAAATAATAATAATTTATGGTATTTAGAATGAAAATAAAAATAAAGAGCTTAAGGAAGGATGTTACATATTCTTTGGGTAACTCCACTTGGATTTCACCAAAGAGATTCCATGGTTGGATTTATACAAAAAGGGGTGATTATATGGTAAAGTGAGGGATTTTGGGATATTATTTGAGCATATTGTTATTTATTCAATGGTTTTGAGTGGTGTGAGTAACTTTGAGAGGTGAGTACCTATTTATAGTAGGGGAGGAATGACATTCTTGTAAATTTTTTAAAAGGGAATTCCACCCACATTTTTCCTATGAAACATTGATCCAATAACGAATATAATTATATAAAAGGGATTATAGGTTCTATATATGGTGATAAAATGGATTTTGGAAATGTTTCTAGGTCATTTGTGCCCTTATGTGTAAGGTTTAGTCCCTTGTTAAGCTAATATTTCTATTAATCGCTATAATTAATTTTAATCAACTTCACAAATATTTTTTTTCAAAAATTATGTTGAGATATTAGAAGTTATAGATTATTATGATCCTAAATATGGGATACATTTTTCAAAATTACAATCACATAAGTGGCAGAAATAAATTTTAATTTATTCCGGCATACGGGATGACACAATATGTTTTTGAAGAAAAAATGTTCAAAATCTTGATAAGTTTTCATATCAAATTTCAAATTTAAATTAATTAAAATTTCATAAATTTTATTAAATGATGTATAATTTTTCTAATATAAATTTTAAACCAATTTATAACATAATTTATTCTTATAAATAAATTTTATGAATATAATTTTTGAGTTAAAATTTAGTATTATTTATTATACATAAAAAAATAAAACTTCACAAACAAATACCAAAAATTCAAAATAATATAATTTTCATGTTCCCCTTTCAAAAATGAAGTTTATTATGTCAAATAAAAATTATAAAAGATCCAAAAATAATATTTAAAATGGTTTCTTCACTAAAAGGAGGTAAAATTTCCTTTAAGAAAAATACATATTATTATTCATAAAATAGAATTTATTATTATATTATACCTATAAAATCTATTTGAAGAGTATAAAAAAATTATTATATATATTATATATAAATTTTATTTATAATAATATTAAAATTTTTTTTGTATAATTTATTGAGATAAAATTTTGTTTTTACATTAAAACATAGTTTTCTAAGATAAGTAATTTATTTATTTTAAAATAGTTCTCATTTTGTTTCTACCTAAAAGGGTTCATTTTATTCACATGTCTAAATAAAATTTTATTCATAACTTCCATATTAATAGATATATGATAACTATAAAAATATATTAAATATAATATTAATAGTGTCTTTTAGTTTGGTAAAACTTGGTCTTGTGCATAAAGCATACTTCTGAAAAAAAAACAACATTACTTCTCACAGAAGCAAAAAAAATTTGTTGTGTGCACCACAATGTAATATATTTGTGGAATTCAGTTCAACATTAACTTTGTGTTTCAGGAAATTCAATCCAAACATAGTGTTAAAATATAATAGAGGCTATATTTAGAGTTACATGAAATGAAAAATATTAAAAATATTAAATTAACTAAAAATCACAAAATCTCAGGAGGTTACATTATACCCCATTAAATGAATTTCACCCCAAAAATTCATCTGGGTTATTAAAGGTTTAATCCATGAATGTTCCTTTCATATAAACCCTCATGATAATAATTAATACTAAAACATCCTTTTAAAAAGAAGCTTTGGAAACATAATGGTTATCCAAAGTAACTAGTAAATTGTTTTCCACATAGGAGAACATTAGTGGAATGTGAAAATATAGACTTGGAAAAAAAGAGTAAATATTTATGGGGAGTGATTGAGGTCATCAATCACAAACAAGTGAATAATAAATGTAAATTTTAGGTCCTCAAAGTCCAAAATTTTAAATTCTTTAAAAGTCCATCAGTTTTATAAAAAAAATAATTTATTATGACAACATTTTATTTCTAGATCATTTTCCTAATGTTGATGAATTTTTATGAAAAGATATACTTTCATGATATTAGGAAAAACTCACCCTATTTTTTCCCTTGATCAATTACTACTTCACAATTTTATCTAAAAATGATGGTGAATTTTTCATTCATGAATCACTAATAAATCATGATATCCTAAATAAATCTTCCCATATCTTAGTAGTTATCATCAACACAAATTTTTTACAATAGGTTATCCAACATGCATAAATCTATATGTGGTGAGATAATACCATAATATAACAAACTTCAACCTATATTTAATTTAAAATTAAAATAAATGGTTAACCTTATAACCCTTATAGAAGATGAAAATACAAGACAATAAAAATAAGGTCACTAGATTAGCTTAACATTGATCCCTCATGTTCTAAAGTAGCTCTTGGTTGTCACATTCCAAACATGTGGATACTTTTATCATGTTTTATCTTTAAACATGGTAATAACATGAATTACCATAAATACTTTTGTAAAACATTTATGATTCCTTATTTAAAATATTACTAGATATATTCCTTAAATCCAATAAGTTGTAAAATTCATCAATGATAACATAGACCACTTTGTCAATAAATGATTTATCAGTTCTGAGGTCATAAATACTTTCAAATTTACCTTATCCATATCATCATCTCTTTATCCATGATAAACCCAATTTTACCAACATTAGGGACACATTAAGGGTTACCTTCCCTTAATCAAAATGTCACTTTTTCATTAAATCTAATTTTTGGTCTATCAGAACCATTAAACATATTCTTGTAAATCCGTAGAAAAAAAACAAAAATTGAATAATCCTTATATAATTCACCATCAATAATTCTTGAATCCAAATAAAAAAAATACTTTAATACATCCAAATTGATGATTAGTATGGAATATATACTTCCTTTTCCTAGAAGTATGTTCTCAAGCTGGGGAATTGATTTGGTTCATTACCATGTTATCCATAGATAATACATTTAACTCCATGAAAATTCATCACTATTTAACCCTTTTCTGATAGAGATAATATATTCCCCTTTACTAGGTTCTCCAAGACTATCACCCCTCTTATAAATATAAAACATGAGATATATATTCATAATTTGGGGAAGGAAACAATAAAAGGGGTGTGATCAGGTTCATAGTAAGGGTAAACAAGGGAGATATGTAAGAAAAAAACATGAGTATAAGTGTATGAGAAGGTGATCATTACATTATTACGTCATACTCTTCATATAAAAAATCATAAAAATAAATAATGGAATAAAGAATAGAAGTTCATAAGAAATGAATCATTAGGGAAACTATAGAATAATCCATAAAAGCATAACATAGGAATATGACATGGAATTGTGGCATACAGAAAAACGTGTAATATCATTCCCTATAAGTTGAGAAGCATTACTATAGATTATCAGGTCACTTCATCGGGATTAAACTTTCTGGGTAAGACAAGCCACCCTCCACAATTTTAGTCATTTCCTTATAATATATTGGGTTTCTCCATCTTCCCATAGTGGATCAAGTTTCCCCATTTTCTCATAATGGATTGTGTTTCCTCATATTCCCATAGTGGATCAGGTTTCCCCATATTCTCATAGTAAATCAAGGATCCCCATATTCCCATAGTGGATTAGGTTTCTCCTATTTTACAGTGGATCATTCCCATCGACTTGATTCCCATCATTATCTCATGAGGTATAAATATCCACCCAATGTATTGGAGTGAGATATAGGTCTCACCCATCTCGTAATGAAACCATACATATATGTTCTTGAAGATTATAAACAATCATATCAATACCCAGGAATTGAAATGGAAATCACAAACATGTAACCATATCATAACCTATTGAAAAGAGACAGGATTCATAATCATTTCCTAAAAGAATAACCAGTGAAAATAAGTGGGTTTCATAAACATATAACCGATGAAAGTGAAATGGGTTTCATAAACATATAACCCATGAAAGAGAGACAAGTTTCATAAAAATATAACCCATGAAAAAGAGATGGGTATCATAAACATCATTCCATTAATACATACAAGATTTAGAGATAGAATTTGAACTGAACCATTGGATCATTTCCCTAGAATGACATGAGAAACCCCAACAGATTTTATCTTTGGTAGAAAATAATTTTCAAATAACATTTAAAAAACATTTGATGAGTAAATTATCCTTTCTTCTTTGAAAATTTATTTGTAAAATATAAAACCATTTGTAAACCATTTTCATGAAAATAAACTTGAAAACATATAAAGGAGTATTTTAAAACCTTTTCCTCTAAAAACATATAAAGAAATCTTGAAAACGTTTTGGGAACCAATTTCCTTAAAATAATTATAAATGAAGATTGAAAATTTTTTGGAAACCATTTCATTGAATATACTTTGAAAACATATTAAGAAATATCAAAAACATTTTTAATACAATTTTTCTTGAAAACCAATAAAATAATCCTTAAAAAATTTTGAGAGAAAAAGTCATCGAAAATACTTTAGATACTTATATGTAATGATTGAAAACGTTTTTATAAAACATAGTTTTTAAAGAACACATATTTCCAACAGAAGAGAGAGATAAATTTGGAATTTCTTAAAAACACATTATTAATTATATTATGTACCAAAGAGTAGAAAAATAGTAATAATACATGATTACATTTTGAATAACCAAAGGACATGAAAATTTATTAATATTATTTAGATATGGATCATAAGATTTCATCAATAGAATCATAATCATAATCAAATCCATAAATGATGAGATTGTTTCAATAAACTCTTACCACTTGGTAACTTTGAATTATACTCCCTATATAAGAAAATGAGATTACATGAACCTTAAAATATCATGAAAAAAATTAGTTTCATGATATGACAAGTCAAAAGATATTATATGTTAATTCCAAATTTGATTTGTGACTTTTCTATTCCATTTACATTGGAAATCAAAAACTCTAAATTAAATATATTTTCTTAAAAATGTATATTACGTCTAAAATTTTTTAAAAATTTTTTATAGAAAAAATACACTTTTATGATACTTTTCAATAGATCAAAAGTATATGAAAACATAAACTAAGTTTCTTCATTACGATGATTGTAATGAGTATGGAATCGAAAATAATCAGATTCATCCTTTATCAATTCTATTATAAGAAATTTTCTTTTATCATTCATACTACTAGTATTTTAAATAGATTGATATCAGAACTGATAAACATAAGATCCCCATTCATGAAAATTATTTTAATGACATATGAAAGGAAATTCATTAGATTGACATTTAAATCCCGAATATGGAAAACTATTTTTATCGTATTGGAAAATAATTCTTCTATAATGAAATAGTGTATTATAAACAATGTCGAATTTTCTATTATGATATTATCATTGAAGTTCCTATTGTCTAAGTGGTTGTAAAAAAATTGGATAAAATATGATCATTGGAAGGATTTCCTATAAATACCCAGTCATTTGAAGAGTTGGAGAAGATGATTGAAATTAGCTCTCAATTTTTCTAAAGTGTTCAAAGTTTGAAATGTATTTTCTTGGTCTCTTGTATTGATTTAGAGAGATCCTTTAAGGAAAAAATTTTTGGTTTTCTCCATAAGAAATTTCTTTATAATGACGGCATGCATTCTGATTGTGTGAATATGATTGAGGGATTCTGAGGCTAGGAAAATGGACATATCGATCACCGTAATGATCAAGAGCCCTCTGGTAGTGAAAGAAAGTGAAGTGCCCAGATCAGTGTGAATCACTGAGAGGGTGGAGGGGGTGAATCAGTGATCCCTTAAAACTTTTTGCTAATTGATTCTTTATCAATTAAACCTCTATGGCTTGTTAAGGCCTCGATCCACTCTTCTTTTATCTCTCAGCCTTTCCTCGAATGATGCAGTAAATGTAAAGGCACAGGACACAAGGATTTACAAGGTTCGGCACCAAAGGCCTACATCCTTGCCATGTTGGTTATACGCCCCAACATGGTTTCTCCCATTATAATCTGTTAGTATTACAATGGTCGATACAGAGTCCCACTGTATCTCTCCTGAGTCCCACAGGAGGGTCTTTATACTGCGTCCCATAGTGTTACCAGAGTCCCACTGGCCTGCTCCAGAATCCCACTGAAGACTTCTTCCACCCTGAGTCTCACAGGGGGCTTCTCCTGGCTCCTCGAGTCACACGAGTAGCTCTTCTTCAATTTAAGCTCTTCAAGTATCTTCAGCAGTCTGGGATAAAGACTGCTGGCCTTTCTCTGTACCTCTGATCACTTGAGTTGATCAGGTCTTCTCATCTTACTCAGGATTTATCTCCTTCTTCTCAGGATGACCTGGATTCTCTCCAACTACTGAATACTCAGACAAATGATATCTTTAACTTCAGTCTGGTCCAGTATCACTTCACATCAACTTCATGCACTGAGTGCATGGCATCTCTGCATCCTCATGCACTGATTTCATGGCTTCTCAAAACTCTTCAAGAACTCCTGGTCTTGGACTCCTCAAATGCACACAACCAGATTGGGCTTTGTTCACGTGTGCATGTGCACGCATGCATGCATGCACTCCCCTTCTTCTTTCTCTTGGTGCAATAAACCCACAAAGGGTGTAATCACTTCAAGCACACACCTTCCTCTTGAACTTCACACACTTTGTTCAATTTGTTTACACACTTAAAAGTGTGTTATACTTTAGTGTGGATGTCATCTTCCTTATTATTCTAAATGTGTATACTTTTCACACACCTAGGCTTCGACCTTCACTTTTTAAGTACACACAAATTCTTCACTTTGAACACACTTGAATTGTCCTCCTCCTCTTCTTGTTGCACACACACAATTTAGTGTTCTTTTAGTTTGTTCTTCAAAGTGTGCACAAACTAGGGATACGGCCTACTTCACTTGCACACACAAAGTGTGTTCTTCAATTTTTCACTCACACAAAGTGTGCCCTCGGCCTTCTTGTTCACTTTGCACCCACAAACGCCAAAGATGTGGTCTTATTTGTTTGCACAAGGCTACAGCCTTTCCTTCCCTTCTTGCACACACACCCGAATGTGTCCTTCTCCACTTATGCACACACACTGCCACGGCCCTTTTCTTCTTTTGTTAAGCACACACGTCCTCGGGACTTCACTTCCTCTTCAAGGCGCGCAAGGTGTGAGTTCACCTCGGGTGTAGCTAGCTGCGCAAGTGCACAAGCCCTCTAGGCCGCACAAGCCACGGGTGCAAGGCACCGTGGGCGTGCAAGTGCTACCGCGCAGGGGGAACGGTGCATAGAGGGGGTGCGCAAGGTTCTACCGCACAGCCCAACCTCTTCTTCTTGTCATGCAAAGGAGTTGCGCGCAAGGGACTCCTTCGGGCCAAGGATGGCACCGAGGACTTCAGCCGCGCAAGTAATTTACGCGGGGCTTCTTTCTTCGCGAGGCAGAGAGTGCACTCACGGGTCTTCAAAAAATCAGCGCATCAGCAAACTCAATGAGATCCTCGGCCTCTCTTTTTATAGGAAGAGGCACCTCGGCCAATCCTCGTCATACAACTCAAATTCCCAAGATTTTCGGATCTTTAAAAATCTTTCCAAATCTTGATTTTTATACTCTGTTTCAACGCGGGTTGCATTTTTATTTTCCTCCTTCACGTGCATGCATTTTCGAACGAATGCATGGCCTCTTTAATACTTGTCTATGCATACCACGAACACACGTGGCCTCGGAACCTTTGGTTTGCCTCGGCCGAACTTCGAATTCTTTCTCGATGCATGCATGCAACATTTTAATGCATGCATGAGTTCGTTATGGCCTAACGATCACAAAGGAGTTCTCTGTTTGCTCGGAGGTGGCCGGGAACTCAAAAACCGTCGTCGAGATGGCCTCTGGTTCGAACAGAACTCGTGGGTGGCTTCGGGCGAGCTCAAGGTTGAGGACGGACGGGGAGCCATAGGATCAGGCGATCAGATAATCTCATACGGCCTGGATCAGGTCGCGAATGGTGCGATTAGATGAGCGGCTCGGATCGCACGCGCGATCAATCATGCGGCTGGGATTCACTCCGCGGAAAAATTCTGCATCCCACATTGAAGTCGCGGACGGTTTTTCCGCGGTTTATCAAACTCGCACTCCCTACAGCCGCTCAGTTGAATCCTCTCCCTCCATGGTGCCGCCCCGCACCGTGTTCTCTCTGCGGGTGCGCTCTGCGCCCACTCACGCCACTCGGGCGCGCGCCTCTGGTGCCTACTATGCACACTGACACTCTTGGGGGTACGCTCCTACGCCCCTGCCGCACTCCTTCGGGCGTTCCCCAGGCGCCCATGTGGTGTCTTGGGTGCGCCCTGCCGCCCTGGCTTGCCCCACATGTTCCCCCATGGGCGTGGTGCCCTAGCGCCCATGCCTTGGGGTTTGAACCCTCAAGGTGCCTTGGCTGGCCATATTTTTTGGCAAAGGCATGAATAAGGACTTTGTCAAATACAAAGTTCTCCTATGAGTATAAGCCAAATGCCAATTCTAAATGCCAATCCATCTTCAAGCCTTCTTCTAAGACATTTCTTCTCATCTTCTTCTTCATAATAATTCCTCCATTCTCCTTAACATATATTCATTACTTAGGAAGGTTCCTTCTTCAACCGAGCTCCTGAATCAATTAAATCTTCAATATTCTTCAATGATCCAATTAGAGATCAAATTGGATCTTCTTCAAATTCACATGCACTAAGTGATAGTGCATGGACTTCTTTAATCCACTTCATCCACTTAGAACTTATGGATGGATCACTTTCAACTCCTCATGCATTGTCACTACAATGCATGGTCTTCTAATCATGTTGTGACTTTGTATCATCTTGATACAAGTTCTTGGAACATTAAGATCAGTTCTACAATCGTCTGATATAATGATGATGCTCCATCATCATCCATTCTTTAAGTGGTTTAACTTAGTATCATCTTGATACAAGTATTGAAACATTAAGATCAGTTCTACAATCGTCTGATATACATAGAGAATGTTTCAACCACAACATCCTATGTCACTTAGTGAATCTCCTAAGTGACATGCCTCTTAGTACCATGGCCATTCTCCTTTCCTCACCAACACCATCACAACCTTTGGCATTCACATCTTGACAATTCTTGACATCCATTCATTCTATGAAAACATCATGCCTCATTGACAACAAATGCAACACAATGCATTTCAATCTCCCCCTTTGTATTTGTTGTCAATACACTTCTTCAGCACATATGAATGGGTCAATATGTGTGCCAATATTTTCTCCCCCTTATTGGCAATCAAATGCAAAGGTGTGGTGTGGTTATCTTCAAAAATATCTCTTCCTCCCTTCGAATAGCATCTTCTTGAAAAGCACTAAGAGAGGGATGATGTCACATGTTCTTCTTTAGCAAATAACCTTTAGTAAATCATCTCTAAGTCTAATTGGGCTAACCCGGTGTAGAAAACAAGAGTGATGTAACCAAGGAACTCAATGCTATCCATCATTCACTGTACATGTGAGATCATGCTTCAGGGGTTTGAAATTTTTCAGATATAACAATGAATTGCTAAATCCTGCATATACTTCACAAAACTCATTAGAAAGTTCAGTGCAATGATAAAGCTCCCCCTTTCATCCATTTTTCTTCAATCAATACTCCCCCTTAATTGTCATGATGAATGCAATTAAGAATCAAGGGATGAAAGTATGATTGGAATACCTTCACTTTTCTCAAGATGGTATTAATCTAAGAATCCCATCTTCTTCAGATTGGCTCCCCCTCAAGGGGTGCACTCCATTCTGTCCAAACCATCCTCCAGTTGAGAATGATCATCATCTTCAATTCCCTGTAATGTTAGCACATGTAAATACAAGTGATTAGGGAATAAGATGGAACCTCCTTGGTTCATCAATGTGAACAACAAGGTTGAGAAGATTCTCTCAACCGAGATGTCCCATTTTCACCATTCTTCACACTTGCACATTTGATCTTAAATGATGTTTGTGCTGGTGTGGATATCAACACCTCTTTAACTTCTTTGTGTGTGACTCCTATATTTCTAGGTGCCTTCTGAGAACTAGAGTCTCCAGGTGCAATCTTCATTCTTTTGAAGAATCCCTTCAGAGCTGGAATGAATATCATGCATTTATCACTAGTATGTCCAGCTTGATTGCACCTCACACACAGAACTTGATCTTCATGTGAAATGTTCTGCTTCCCTTTTTCCTTAGCTACTACCAGTGCTTCATCTTCAGCTCTTTGTAGTTCTCTGGCAAGTTGCAACTGATTAGGCCATATGACTAGTAAGTCACTTGGAAGTGTGGCCTCAGTTCTGGAAGTTCCACATGGTTCTTTTGATGCTTTCAAGCTACCTTTCTTAGGCAACTTGTTTTCAATCAATTCCTTCTTCTTCTGCTGGATTGATTGTCTATTTGAGTCCAGTCTGCCTCTATTGAATTTCATGGCTTCTTTACAAAGATCCATGATATGTCATTTCTTTCCACAGTAGAAGCATTTCTTCTTGGTGTTCCTTCTGGATGCATCACCCTTCTTGGATTTAGACTCCAAGGTCTTCTCTTCCTTTTTCATAATCTTCTTGGGAGCATCTTCAGCTTTCTTCTGCTTGCTTCCCAAGGATTCTTTCTGATCCAGGTTCTGTGATCTTTTCTTCTTTTGAGCTCTGGATACAGTTGGAGATTGACATGTATCTTTTTGATCACTTTTGCAATCATCCCAGATGTTGTCAAGTAATCCAAATCTATTTGCAGTAAACAGAGGTCTCTGGACCTGTGGATGCTGCTTCTTTTCTTCTGGCTTGCTCCCCCTAGGCATGGGCTTCCTATGTGCTTTGGCATTCAGTGGATTGTACCAACAATCCTTTGCACAATGCCCATACTTGTTACAACACCAACATTGACCCACAAATCTTGACTTTTTGATTCCTTCTGATTGTAGGGTACTTGTCTTGAATTGTTGTGCTGCTTCAGGAGAGCTCTCTTTCTTCATTGTCTTCATCCATACATGTTTGGAGTTTCTCTTCCATCCTGCACTATTTGTGGAAACACAATTTGAAGCATGAGTACAAGATGGTATGGATGGTACCTTCTTTTTAGAATTTGTTGCCCTTTTATTAGAGGATGTCTTTCTTTTAGAATCATCCTGCTCAATGCATACTCGAGTAGTAACATTTCTCCTTTCAGCTGACTGGGAGGCTTCAGCTTTGGGTGATTGCAGATTTTTCAATATCACCTCCAGTTATAAGCATTTCACATTGAGAGAGTTCTTCTCATCCTCAACAAATCTTAGCCTACCTTCCCATTTTTCTTCCAGCTATTTCATCTGGTCTTCATGAACCTTCTTCATTTCTTGTAATGAATTGTCAAGCTCCTTCACCCTGTTTACTTTGTCTTCAAGTTGAGCATCTCTGACAATCATTGACACTTTGTGCCTCTTTTCCAGTGCATGGAAAACTTCTTTGACCATTGTCTTAAAGAATTCTTTCTCAGAAAGGCTTCTTTGAAATTCTTCAGTAGTGTCTTCATATCTTTCATTGCAAAGAGATACTATTTCATCTTTAGCCTTCACCAGCTTTCTGAGAGTGTTGGTTATGCCAATCCTTTTAACCAATTGATCTTCCATTGCATTGGCTTCTTCTTCTAACTGTGATTTTTCTTCTTGAAGATCAAGGATTCCTGTAGCTATACACATTGCCACTTCCTTGGGGACTGTCTTCTGAAGATATTCGATTGCATTTTGAAGATCATTCATTATTCCAACTTCATCACAGCTAGGACAGGCTTTCTTCATCTTCTTGGACTGTTTCTTCTTTCTATTTTTCTGAGTCTTGGCAGATATCTCCATTTGAGGCTGGTTGCTCATTTCCTCAAATCTACACTTCATAAAGACTCCCTTGGATCTTTTAGAGGTAACCTTCCCTCTGATACCAATTGAAGTGCCCAGATCAGTGTGAATCACTGAGAGGGGGAGGGGGTGAATCAGTGATCCCTTAAAACTTTTTACTAATTGATTCTTTATCAATTAAACCTATATGGCTTGTTAAGGCCTCGATCCACTCTTCTTGTATCTCTCAGCCTTTCCTCGAATGATGCAGTAAATGTAAAGGCACAGGACACAAGGATTTACAAGGTTCGGCACCAAAGGCCTACATCCTTGCCATGTTGGTTATACGCCCCAACATGGTTTCTCCCATTATAATCTGTTAGTATTACAATGGTCGATACAGAGTCCCACTGTATCTCTCCTGAGTCCCATAGGAGGGTCTTTATACTGTGTCCCACAGTGTTACCAGAGTCCCACTGGCCTGCTCCAGAATCCCACGGAAGACTTCTTCCACCCTGAGTCTCACAGGGGGCTTCTCCTGGCTCCTCGAGTCACACGAGTATCTCTTCTTCACTTTAAGCTCTTCAAGTATCTTCAGTAGTCTGGGATAAAGACTGCTGGCCTTGCTCTGGACCTCTGATCACTTGAGTTGATCAGGTCTTCTCGTCTTGCTCAGGATTTATCTCCTTCTTCTCAGGATGACCTGGATTCTCTCCAACTACTGAATACTCAGACAAATGATATCTTTAACTTCAGTCTGGCCCAGTCTCACTTCACATCAACTTCATGCACTGAGTGCATGGCATCTCTGCATCCTCATGCACTGATTGCATGGCTTCTCAAAACTCTTCAAGAACTCCTGGTCTTGGACTCCTCAAATGCACACAACCAGATTTGGCTTTTTTCACGTGTGCATGTGCATGCATGCATGCATGCACTCCCCTTCTTCTTTCTCTTGGTGCAATAAACCCACAAAGGGTGTAATCACTTCAAGCATACACCTTCCTCTTGAACTTCACACACTTTGTTCAATTTGTTTTCACACTTAAAAGTGTGTTATACTTTAGTGTGGATGTCCTCTTCCTTATTATTATAAATGTGTATACTTTTCACACACCTAGGATTCGACCTTCACTTTTTAAGCACACACAAATTCTTCACTTTGAACACACTTGAATTGGCCTCCTCCTCTTCTTGTTGCACACACACACTTTAGTGTTCTTTTAGTTTGTTCTTCAAAGTGTGCACACACTAGGGATACGGCCTACTTCACTTGCACACACAAAGTGTGTTCTTCAATTTTTCACTCACACAAAGTGTGCCCTCGGCCTTCTTGTTCACTTTGCACCCACAAACGCCTAAGATGTGGTCTTCTTTGTTTGCACAAGGCTACGGCCTTTCCTTCCCTTCTTGCACACACACCCGAATGTGTCCTTCTCCACTTATGCACACACACTGCCACGGCCCTTTTCTTCTTTTGTTAAGCACACACGGCCTCGGGACTTCACTTCCTCTTCAAGGCGCGCAAGGTGTGAGTTCACCTTGGGTGTAGCTGGCTGCGCAAGTGCACAAGGCCTCTAGGCCGCACAAGCCACGGGTGCAAGGCACCGCGGGCGCGCAAGTGCTACCGCGCAGGGGGCACGGTGCATAGAGGGGGTGCGCAAGGTTCTACCGCACAGCCCAACCTCTTCTTCTTGTCATGCAAAGGAGTTGCGCGCAAGGGACTCCTTCGGGCCAAGGATGGCACCGAGGACTTCAGCCGCGCGAGTAATTTGCGCGAGGCTTCTTTCTTCGCGAGGCAGAGAGTGCACTCACGGGTCTTCAAAAATTCAGCGCATCAGCAAACTCAATGAGAGCCTCGGCCTCTCTTTTTATAGGAAGAGGCACCTCGGCCAATCCTCGTCATACAACTCAAATTCCCAAGATTTTCGGATCTTTAAAAATCTTTCCAAATCTTGATTTTTATACTCTGTTTCAACGCGGGTTGCATTTTTATTTTCCTCCTTCATGTGCATGCATTTTTGAACGAATGCATGGCCTCTTTAATACTTGTCTATGCATACCACGAACACACGTGGCCCCGGCACCTTTGGTTTGCCTAGGCCGAACTTAAAATTCTTTCTCGATGCATGCATGCAACATTTTAATGCATGCATGAGTTCGTTATGGCCTAACGATCACAAAGGAGGTCTCGGTTTGCTCGGAGGTGGCCGGGAACTCAAAAACCGTCGTCGAGATGGCCTCTGGTTCGAACGGAACTCGCGGGTGGCTTCGGGCGAGCTCAAGGTTGAGGACGGACGGGGAGCCGTCGGATCAGGCGATCAGATAATCTCAGACGGCCTGGATCAGATCGCGAATGGCACGATTAGATGAGCGGCTCGGATCGCACGCGCTATCAATCATGCGGCTGGGATTCACTCCGTGGAAAAATTCCGCATCCCACATCGAAGCCGCGGCCGGTTTTTCCGCGGTTTATCAAACTCGCGCTCCCTACAGCCGCTCAGTTGAATCCTCTCCCTCCACGGTGCCGCCCCGCACCGTGTTCTCTCTGCGGGCACGCTCTGCGCCCACTCACGCCACTCGGGCGCACGCCTCTGGCGCCTACTATGCACACTGACACTCTTGGGGGTACGCTCCTACGCCCCTGCCGCGCTCCTTCGGGCGTGCCCCAGGCGCCCATGCGGTGTCTTGGGTGCGCCCTGCCGCCCTGGCTTGCCCCACGGGTTCCCCCATGGGCGTGGTGCCCTAGCGCCCATGCCTTGGGGTTTGAACCCTCAAGGTGCCTTGGTTGGCCATATTTTTTAGCAAAGGCATGAATAAGGACTTTGTCAAATACAAAGTTCTCCTATGAGTATAAGCCAAATGCCAATTCTAAATGCCAAGCCATCTTCAAGCCTTCTTCTAAGACATTTCTTCTCATCTTCTTCTTCATAAGAATTCCTCCATTCTCCTTAACATATATTCATTACTTAGGAAGGTTCCTTCTTCAACCGAGCTCCTGAATCAATTAAATATTCAATATTCTTCAATGATCCAACTAGAGATCAAATTGGATCTTCTTCAAATTCACATGCACTAAGTGATAGTGCATGGACTTATTTAATCCACTTCATCCACTTAGAACTTATGGATGGATCACTTTCAACTCCTCATGCATTGTCACTACAATGCATGGTCTTCTAATCATGTTGTGACTTTGTATCATCTTGATACAAGTTCTTGGAACATTAAGATCATTTCTAAAATCGTCTGATATAATGATGATGCTCCATCATCATCCATTATTTAAGTGGTGTAACTTAGTATCATCTTGATACAAGTATTGAAACATTAAGATCAGTTCTACAATCGTCTGATATACATAGATAATGTTTCAACCACAACATCCTATGTCACTTAGTGAATCTCCTAAGTGACATGCCTCTTAGTACCATGGCCATTCTCCTTTCCTCACCAACACCATCACAACCTTTGGCATTCACATCTTGACAATTCTTGACATACATTCATTATAAGACAACATCATGCCTCATTGACAACAAATGCAACACAGTGAATTTCAGAAAGAAATGATTATCATGTCGAGGGAAAATGGGGAGAGAGTGATAGAACCGATCATCATATTGGGTGATTTCCTTTCCGTGGAAATACATACTTACTTTTAAATATTAAATAAGGGACCTTTATCCAAGGTTATTGGATACCCTTCTCTTTGGGATTAAAGATCCATATTCAATTTATTCTACTTGTGTCTGTTAAGTTGTAAATTCTATTGAACATATTTGAAATTATTTAATCGTATATTTTATTTGAGTACGGTTACTATGGTTACAATTCTACATTTTATATATGTAATTGTACCTAATTATGTTTTTCATACTTTGATATTATCATAACCAATATGATTATAATACTTTGAAATAATTGGGCAAAGGGCCAAGTCTTGATCTGTTAATTTAACTTATATAGGTTTATTTATTGTTTTAATTTAAACCCTTTTAAACTAAAGTTTTTAAAAAACTACAATTCACCCCCCCCCCCCCCTCTTCTAATTAGTCCATCTAAGTTTCATACTTTAAATCTGAATATGTATAATTTTAATATACTGACAAAAAAATAGTATTAGAGAAGGGTTTCACTGCTCAATTACTAGATATTATTTTATTCAATTTAATATTGAATGTTTGGTTTAAATTTTTTTATAAATTATTTGTTTATAAATATTTTCTACACAAACGTGTATTGTGGAAAATAATTTATATATCTGTTTTTGAAATATGGAAGTATTAAATTTCAGATAAATTGATAATATCAATCCCAATAGACCATCAATTTTTTATGGTAATAATTATGATTATTGGAGAGACAGAATGAATAATTTTGTTATAAATAATGGATTTGAATTTTTTTTCCTATTGACTAGAAATTATAAGATCCCTTAAAAATAGGTTACTACGTTCAAAAATATTGAAACTCAAGAGTACCAATTAAAGTATAGAGTTAGGAACACTTTATTATATTCTAGTAAAATAAGAATATATAGTAAAATTTATTCTTATGATGCTGGAAAAATTATTTCGAATAAGTTAGAGATTACTCATTTGGGAAAATCAAAGATTGTTGAAACCCGAAGAGCAATGAAATGATATAACTACCAAGATTTTGAAATCCCTATTAGTGAACCTATTGAAAAAGTGAAACAAAGGTTTAGGATGATAGTAAATAGTTTACAATCTATGGGAGAAAAATGATTCGAATATGAAATCCTTATTGAAAAGATAATTGATATCATTCTAAATGAATGGGAATCTAAGAGAGAATCTGTTGATAAGTTATGGAAGATAACCAATGTCATTATTTATGATTTATTTGTAACATTTTTACAATATGAGGGTAGGTTAGAAAGATATGTTGATAATGAAAAGAAGAAAAATGGGGCAGCTTCTGTTAATTCTACTTCAAATATGATAAAATACCGGACTCCTAAAAAATATTTTATGTCTTCTAAAAATAAAATGTTGTTCTGCAATCTGATTTAAGTGATTTTGAACATTCTGAAAATGAACTAGCTAATCATTCATATAGGATGAACAAGATAGTTGGTAAGAAATATTTTTAATATCATTATAAGAAAAGTAAAATGTAAAGGAACAATAAGAAACATTCCGAAGTTACTTAATATGAGTGAAAAAAACAAGACATATCCGACCAAATTGTCCCAAGTTAAAGTAAAAATATAGTAAAAATACATTGTAATGGGAATCAGAGAATGTTTTATATGTTAATGAACAAGAAATTTCATAATGAAAATCATTCCCATAGTGAAAGTGGAGGAGACTCTTCAAATGACTCCTTTGATCGAGAATTCTCTAGACAGAATAACATATGTCTTCTTTCCAAAATTCCAAATGAAAATATTTTTCTAATGACTATGGTACAAATGGATAAAAACCATAAAAATTTATCTTGAAGTGATAAATTATCTTAACTATGATAATAAGAAAAATTATAAATCTTCTGATGAAGAATCATCCTCAACATAGGATAATACTCTTCCTTCTCATGAATACATATCTCAATTTGTAAAATTTATTGAATATAAAAATTTTAAAATTGGAAAGAAACTTGATAAAAAAATTCAAGTATAAATGTTTTAATAAAAGAAATATTAGGTATTTCTAAATATCTTGATAAATATTTTCTTAAAAAATATATTATTTCTAAAGATTTAGAGAATATAATTTCTGAAAAAAAATAAATGAAAAAATAGTTTTTAAAAATACAACTCCAAAAACATTACTTAAGAGGATAAAATTTTTTTTATCAAACTAAAATAATAAATATGTTATTTAAGAAAACTATTGTCATGCATTACTTCTTATAATAAATTTTTAAAAAATATTTATAAAAAACTACCTCCCCATGGAACTAATTCTGGAATGGGTTAAACTTATAAAAACTAAGTTTTTATAAAACATTACTTCGTAAAAAAAATTCCCCATTTTGAACTAAAATTTCAAAGTGGAGGAAAATAGAAAAATAATTTTTCACTTAATAAAGTTCAATATTTATTTTTCAACAAAAAATATTTTACAAAACAAATATGGAATTGAAATTGTTTATTTGCTGACATTTGTGGACCCGAGAATGTTTGGGTACCGAAAAACTAATGTTTTTATTTCCAGGAAAACAAAGGTAGTTCCAGAAAAGAGAATACTTGTTATATGAATATTGGGTGTTCAATACATATGACAAGACACAAATATTTCTTTTAAATTATTATTAAGATGAAATGTAAAAAATTTACCTTCAGATATAATGCTCAAGGAGATATTATCAAAATAGGTAATATTGATCTTCTTAGTAAATATTTAATTTCAAATTTTTTGTTTGTTAAAGGTATTAAGAAAAACCATATAAGAATAATTCAATTATTGTATGAAGTTTACCTTATGAAATTTAGGAATGATAAATTTATAGTACACAATTCCAAGGGTGAATTTATTCTTTCTTCCCTCTGGCATGAGAATGTATACACACTTAACCTAGAATACCTTAGGATCCAAGACTTACCATATCCTAGTGTAACGAAAGGCCATTATTGGTTATGGAATATAATGTTTGGACACTATTACCCTATAAAATTATGTATTTTTACTATTAGAATACTAGATAATGATATACCAAAACATAGATTTGATTATTCAAAAGATTGTTACTCTAGTCAATAAAGTAAGCAAAATAAGTAAAGATTTAAATCTTCCAATGAAGTCTCAACTATTAATTCTTTAGAGTTAGTTCACATGGATTTATTCAGTCCTACAAAAATGGGAAGTATTGGGGTTTAATACTCTATATATATCTTTTTTATTATTTCACTAGATATACATGGGTTTATTTTCTAGAAAAGAAATCTACAGATTTTTTTATTTCAAAACGTTTGTAGCCAAATTTAAAAATGAGAAAAACCATCCCTTTATAACTATTCATAGTGATCATGGTGGATAATTTTTTAATAATGATTATCAAACTTTTTATAGTAATAAAGGTATAGAATTAAACTTTTCATCTCCTAGAACTCCTAAGAAAGATGGTTTGGTTGAAAGAAGAAATTGTTTTCTTCAAGAAATAACAAGAACCATATTGGTTGAATACACATTTGATAAACATTTTTGGGATTAATTAGTTAGTATTTCCTTCTATACTATAAATTGAGTTTTAATTTGACCTTTTATTAATAAAAGTCCTTATAAATTTTCTACAAGAATAAAATCAAAAGTTTCTTACTTCATATTATTTGGATTCAAAGTATTCATCTTGAATACGATAGATAATTTACAAAAATTCACACCCAAATCCGATAAAGGAATATTTTTTATGTTATTTCACTACATCTAAGGCATATAGAGCCCTCAATAAAAAATCTTGTACTATTGAGGAAATATTACATTATGATACTGGCCGTTTTGTTTTCAAAAAAACCCAACCAACATCATCAGATGTGTTTTTAAAAACTTATCATCAACCTTTGTTAGAATCCTCTTCTAATAAGTAAAATATTCAAGAAATAGTTTCTATAGTTTTAACCAAAGAAACAATTCTACCATATGTTAGTTAAAATTTTTTGAAAAACCCAAGAAATTTTTTTCATAGTAATTATCTTTGTGATAATATCATTTTTTATGTTGATCACCCTATTAGGAAGAGAAATCCTTTAAAGAATGCAATAAAACATTTCTCTTTTTTTCAATTGGAATCTAAACCCCCTTATGAGGATTTATTTAGTGATTATTGGATTAAGGCTATGCAATATGACGTAAATGAATTAAAAAGAAACAAATTATTGACCCTGGTTGAATGACCTAAAGAAACTTATGTAATTAGAGTTAAATGGGTTTTTATAAGAAATAAATGTGATGAAAACGGAATAATCATTAGAAATACAAAATTGTTTCTGAATTTTATTATCCAAAAAAAGAAATAGACTATGAGAAAGCCTATGTAAAAGTAGAAAGACTTGAATATAGTCATATTATATTAGGATTTGCATAAATCATCAATTTAAAACTTTTTCAAATGGATGTGAAGTGTGATTTCCTTAATGGATATGTATAGGAGGAAGTTTTTGTTGAAAAACCCTCTAGTTTTGAAGATACAAAATATACTGAATGTATTTATAAACATACCAAAGATTTATATGGAATTAAACAAGTCCCTAGAGCATGTTATGATAGATTAACAAGATTTTTGTCTCAAAACAATTTTGTTAACGATGTTTTGGATCCTACTTTTTTTACAAAAGAAGATAAAAAAATCCTGATTACTCAAATTTCTTTTCATGAAATTATATTCAGATCAACTCAAAAATCATTAAAAATTTATTTTATAGATATTGAGATGAGTATAATCATTGAGTTAACATTTTTCCTTCGTTTTCAAATTTCTCAAATACCAAAATGAACATAAATATCTCAACATAAGTAAATAAAATATCTTCTTAAAAAATATTGATATGAAAATCGTAAAAGTATTAGTAATCCGATCAATACCTTAAATACACTTGATCTTGATGAATCTAGACAAAAATTTGATCAAAAAATTTTTATATGTATGATAGTAAGTTTACTATACTCAATAGCTAGTAGAACATAAAAAATGTTTTCAATATTCTTATGTGTAATATATCAATAAAATCTATGAGATTCACATTTAAAAGTAGTTAAATGAATTTATTGTTATCTAAAGTGAGCTATGGATTTTGGAATTTTATATTCTTCTAGAAATGATTTTGATTTAAAATATTTTTTGGATGCTGACTTTAGTGGTTGTATAATGGATTGGAAAAGTACTTCCAGAACTTTTCATTTTTTATAATATTCATTAGTTTCTCGATCTTGTAAGAAACAACACCGAGTAGCACTTTCCACTATTTAAGATGAATATGTCGTAGTTGGATGTTTTTTTGATCAAGTGTTGTGGATACAACACACACCCAAAAATCAAGGCATGAGTTTTACTAAAACTCAAATGCTATGTGATAGTACTAGTTATATTACAATAAGTAAGAAACTTTCACATTAATCCTTTTAAAAAACACATATATATTGGGAATAAATTTCTTATGGATCACACACTTAAAGGAGATACCACTTTATAATTCATCGAAATGCAATAAGAACTTTTTTTTTTCACAAAACCCTTACCTACTGATATATTTGAATACATTAAACAAAAGTTTTAAATGATCACTATAAAGTAATCATTCATATCCACTTATTGTTTAAAGAATATCCTTACATTAATATACACTTTTTCATAGGGGTATTATATATGATTGTTGTTTTAAAAAAAATTCAAACATTTTTTTCCAAAAAACCTATGTCTTTTAAAAATTTTAGGTTCTCTAAATTGTTCATCAAAATATGTTTCACATACCCACATTTTTTTAATTTTATAGAAAAGGATTTTCGGACTCAGGAATTGAAAAAAAATTCGGTATTTGTGTTTTATTTTCAAATTTTTTTCAAAATGACATTTCATTCTAATATTTATGTTTTTAATTCTAAAACTATTGTATTCAAATATTTTGTTTATTTAAATTTTTTAAAAAACATAATCTGTTATTATATAAACCCACAAATAAAAAATTATAATACTGATGATTCTACTTCAAAATGTATACTTATTTTCTTTTATAATTTAACACTATTAAATTATTATTAGTTTTTTCATTTTTTTGTTTTTATAAAAAATTTACATGTTTTTATTTTCCCCACAAAATACGATAAAAATATCTTATAAAAACTCAAGTGTTTAAATTCATTAAAAATACTTCTTCCCATAATTTATCAACCATCGGATCAGTCAAATCAAATCTCTACAATCTGATTACTTTTTGTTTGATCAACTATTTCCTCAAATGACTATATAAGTATAGACCCCCCATTGTGTCCCATATTGGTTATCTCAATTGTTTTTCCTTAAAGTGTTTTAGTGTTTAAGTCTTCCAGTCCAAAAAGACCTTCATGTGTGTTTTCATAGTGTTAAGCCACAGTATGATGGCACCTATGAAGGATTACCAAAAATGGTATTTTTTTCTGGGAAAGGTTAGTAGAAAAATGTTTTATTGAAAATTATGATTCGTCTCAAAAGAGTTTAATAGTGTTCCAGGGTTGGCAGTAATTATGTGTTGAAAAAAATAAAAATTATGATTCTTTTTACTTGGATCTTGTCATAAATTTTTATGCCTCTATAAATTATTTTTAAGAATATTGAAAATATATTTGTTTATTACTAATCTATGATAAAAGTTATAAGATGACATATAGGTCAACCACATGCTTCCTACATAATTCAGGGGAAGGAACTGTTTTTTTTTTCATCAAACAAACAACCCAAGTCCATAGGTATGTTTAACAAGAAGGAACCAAAAATTCATTATTGAAAAATGTCTTAGATTATGAACCAATAAAATATATGCATCTCATTCAAGATCATAGGGTCTTAGGCCTTTGGATGTAATGGTTTCTAATCTAGAGAAAGGGAGATCGGGATACTTTGAAATTATATGAAATTTTATTTTTGATTACATGTTTGACATGAGAAAGAATAATTTTGATGGTTTTTCTTTCTTAATAATTATTGATATTATATTCAGAACAATAATTTCTAAGATAATCATGTTTCTGTCTATGATAAAAAAGTTGATTGGAGCAGGTATAAAACAATTCAACATAAGAAACAAATCAGTGACCCTTAGAGAAAATATTGTGTTTATTACTAATAGGAGAATTAAAGGTATAATGTATCTATTTGATTCTAAATAAAAGAAGTATAAAAAAGAATACCATCCACCATAATCCGAAGAAAACCCATCTTCAATGATAAATAAAGTTGATAAGGTAGTGCAGGAGAAGAAGTGAAAGGATGAATCCATCCTTTAACAAAAAAGAAGAAGTAGTTAAAGAATAGAAGAGGAATCAAACATAAAGGAATTATAGAGACCAAAATTTTTGAATCAACCTAGATTAGGATCTTTGTATCAAATTACATGGTTCTGAAACTCAAAAAAAAGGATCCAAAAAAAGAAACAATAGAAAAACATTAAGTTGAAAAACTGATAGACTCTTTGATGAAAAAAGTACAATTTACCACATAAAATGTTATTCTATCAAATCTGGATATAGGTTTTTCATTAAAATAATTAGAAAGAGGATGAATGTGATGAAAACTAAAAATATGAATATGAAGAACAAGATAATGATTTACAAGAAGCTGGTAATGAAGAAATCTTTCCTGGAAAGAAATTAGCATCATCAAAAATACCCTCAGATGTAATTCAAATTGTCAGATCTGATAGTTCTCAATAAATAGAAACTATGGAATCTAAATATTATTCAAAGAGGTATGGGGAATATCATAATTCCAAAACAAATTCTTATAATTATTCTTATGTTCCTTAAATTTATAATGTTAAGAATATGGAAGATAATGTTTTGAAATATATTAAAAAGTATGTTACAAATGAAGACAAAGGGAAAAGTTTTCCAGATGAAATTAGAACCATACAAATCATACCTCTAGAAAATCTATAAGAAGATCAATTCAATTCAGGTAGAACAACTTATTTGAGAATATTATATTTTATTTTTTAATACTTGAAAGGATTGAAGGAACAATTCATTATTCCCCAAATCTTGAGTCCTAGTGACATATGCTTCAGGATTATTTTAATCAAAAATAAAACTTGACAAACATGTTGGAAGATAAAGTGTTTAAACTAGAATTTGAGTTCAAATACCATCATTATTTTTATCATATTCATATAAAATCATGTATCCATGTGACTAAGTTGTCTCTCCAAGTCAATACTAATCTGAAGCACCTTGATGAAAATTTTAATGAAATAAAATGGCCTAGAAAGAATATGTAGGCTATTACCATTAGTTAAAAAAATGATGTGATATAAAGTGTAAAGTTTTTTCAATCATTCAAATATCAAACTGATAATATTACTAAGATTTTCCGGGATCTGAATGGGAAGATGATGATTGTTGAGGATCGGATAAGAAGACTCTCAAATTATAATGAGGAAGCCACTAACATAAATAATGAGTTTTCTCAAAGAAATAAAATCCACGAAGAAATAATTCTGAATCAACATGAGGAACATCGGATTCAAGAAAAAATATCCAGATCTAGGATGAAATTAAAGAGAAGTTAAACCAAGATTGAAGTGAGTTCAAGAAAATCAAATCCATTGTGAAGAACTTTTTGAAAGGGGGTTTTTTTCTAAACTCTTGTTTTATTTTGAAAACTTTTTTCTCTGATTAGATGAATAAACTTTTCTTCTCATCTAAATACATTTATCTATATGTTATTCCAATTATTATTGGTTTCATATTTTTGTTAATGTTTTTTTTGTTTTTTTTATCTTTGCTTCTCAAACCCTCTTCAGATATTCAGATACTTTTATCCGTTCCTTTTTAAAAATAAAAATGGTGGATTATTTTATAAAAAGGGGGAGATTTTTATATAAGGGGGAGATAAATATATTTAAAGAATAATATATGAACCTTATGGGGGTTTTCTATATTAAGGGGGAGTTAGTTTTATTAATTATTTCTTTCAGATGAGTTTTAGAACTTAGGAGGTGATAGGATTTTATTATTCATTTCTGAATATGATGTATCTAAAAGATAGTTGAATTACGATTTTAAAATTTATTTCTTATTTATGTATTGTGTTTTTTGATTTACAAAAAGGGTTATATTGTTAAGTCTTAAAATTATATATCAATTTTCCATTCCTTTTATTTTGGAAAACACAAAAACATTGTTAAATATATTTGACTAATAACTCTTTTACATCATAAGTTTTATAGAATAGTTTTTTTGGAAAACATTCCCTATTACCATACTCTGAAATAGTTATAAAGTATTCAAGAAAATAGACTAAATTTCTTCATTCGGATTATCATGATGAGTATAGAACCAAAAATAATCAAATTCAACCTTTATCAATTATATTATAAGACATTCATTCATGTATGACGTACTAATATTATTTTAAATAGATTGATGTCAGAGCCGATAAACATGAGATCCTCATTCATGAAAATCAATATAATGACATATGTGAGGAAATCCATCAGATTGGATTAAGTTTAAATCCTGAATACAAAAAACTATTTTTATCATATTAGAACATTTTTATTTTACACTAAAATAGTGTATTATAAAATAACATCATCATTTCAGTTATGATATAGTTGTTGAATTTCTAGTAATCCAATTCATTATAAAAAATCAACGAAAATATGATTGTTGGAGAAAATATGACCATTTGAATGATTTATTAAAAATACCTAGTCATTTGAAAAGTTTGGAGTAGCTAAATTGATTTTTCTCTCATTTTTTCTGATGTTTATAAAGCATGAATATCTTTTTCTTAGTATCATGTATTTCCATAGATAGATTCCTTATTAAAGAAACCATGTATAGTTGTCTCCTTAAGAAATTGTTTTGTAATTTCATTATGCATTATGATTGGGGAAATATGACTGAGGGGTTCTGAGGCTCGTAAGACAAAGATACTGATCACCGTATTGATCGAGGTCTCACAGGGATAGAAAGACAGAATTGATCATCATATCAGGGGAAGATGGGGATATTGTGACAGAATCGATCATTGTATCGAGGGCCTTAATAACTGAGGGAAGAAGGAATTACATGTAAGTATAAAATGACGGACCTTTATCAAATGTTATTGGATACCCTTCTCTTAAAGATAAAATAATCCTATTCAATTGTTTTTACTTTTATCTATCAATTTCTAAATTCCATTGTCCATATTTGTAATTGTTTTATCATAACTCTCTTTGAATATGATAGCTTCGAATATGATTATACATTGTCTAAATATAATTTTATCTGATTACATTTTTCATACTTTGATATTATTATCACTGAACTAATTACAATACTTTGATATAATTTTACTAAGGGATAAGTTTTAATCTATTTCTTTTATGTAGCGATTCTTGGGAATTATATTAGTTATACCACTTTTAATATTATGTTTTTAAAACACCAAAATTCACCCCTATTGTAATTATTCTATCTAAGATACATTTTTTCTATCCTGATCAGTATACTTTTAATATATTTATATAATATTTTATACACCTCATAAAAGAATATAGGTGCATAACATGGCATGTGTCTCAAATAATGGAATTTCAGACAAAATTACTTTATCGATTTGGTAACTTTTGAAAAACATACCCCGTGAAATTATATCATAAAAATGATATTTAAATACTCATAAGTTCCTATAAAAGAATCATATATTAAATATATGGGTAGTAAACACACCACATATAATAAATTGGTGGTGAACATGGCTGGTGTCTAATGGAAAATAAAAGTGAGACGAGAAAACCCTTACTACATGGGTAATGATAGAATAGTGATCCCCATGAAATAATAAAATCAATTAAATATTTTAATATCATTAAATAAAATAAATTAATTATATTACATGTCATAGGTCAATATATACACCACACAAAATAAGTGAGTGGTGAATATGGATTGTATCTCACAGAAATGAAAAGTTAGATAAACTCCCTTACCTTAAGCCTTGTCTTTCTTCATACATGCTCAAACATTTTGTATAATAAATTAATGTTCATTATACATATACCTAATAACCATATTATTATATCTCATTCCAAATATTATTTCATTGTGAAATTGTATTACCCATTTATTAACAACTCCATGTTAATGTAATGTTTCGAGTAATATATTCTTTATTCCTTATACATGTCTTGACTTTTTCTCTTTGATCATCTTACATAGATCATGATTTAATTATTTAAATTATGTAAAAAATGATATAAATTTAATATATATTCATTATAAATATATTCATAATAATCTAAAAATTATAGAAAGAAGAAATAGAATACACCATTCATGGAAATGGTAGGTCATACGTACACATGAATATTGTTTCCATTTTATTATCATATGGAATGAATGAAAGTAAATGAATAATGTGTGTATATATAATATAATTCTTGTATAATTATTGTGTGGATCTATTTTTACATAGTTTTTTCACATCTTTTTACATAATTTTTGATGATTTAATTAATTATTTAAGAACTTTTTACTAAATAATTGTAATTTTGTATTTTTATAATTAAATTTGTTAATTAATCGATTTTTTTAATTAATGAAGTATTTTTAGTCCTTAAATTAATTACCTTAATATTAATTTAATTTTAAAATTTAATTATTTCTTCTTTATTTTCTTTAATTAAAATATGATTCACTTTTTAATAAATTTACTTCTATTTTAAACAATTATTTAATCATTGTATTTTTATCTAATTAACATAATATTTATTTTAATTTTTTATACTTTAATTTAGATTTATTAGAATAAATTGACATTTATAATTAAAATATATATCTATCCTGCTAATTAATTAAGTTAAGAATTATAGTTTTAATTAAATGAAATAGCACAATTTTAACTTTCAGTATTCACTTAGTTATCTAATTGATTAATTAAGAGATTTAAAACATTAATTATTTTATCCTAAGAATACAATTAAATTATTAATTCATTAACTTTTGTTTTTAGTCTACCGGTGAGGCATACAAGATCCATCGGTGACCTGTTCATTCACTGATTCTATCCTTTTCAACTCACTATAGACTCTTTAATAATATTTAATTTAAGTCTCTTGTCAATTTAGTTTAACAATTATCCACTTTTTAATTTATGTGTTACCAATTAATAAATTAAATTGTTTTTTTTTAGTTTAATTTTTAATAATAATTTTGTTTTTAATATATGTTTTTTATTATTTTTATAATTTTTAATTTTAATTAACTTATGTTATAATTTTATGTTTAATTTATGCAATTTTAATTTTTTGTCTTACCTATTGTTCTATTTATTTTTGAATGTCACCAATGCGGATTATGTTTTACATCAGTGAACTTTTGTCACCGGTGACCTTTTTTTCATTGGTGACCATTTTTCAATGGTGAATTTCTATTAATTTTTTTACCAGTGACCCTTTAACATTATAAATTCCAGTAACTTTTACTTTCTAAAGTACCGGTAACCTTGACCTTTTTACCGGTGACTTGTTTACTCTTTAATTTTTTTTTCTATTGGTGACCCTTTATTTAATTGAAACTATTGGTGAGCCTTTTGTGCATCAGTGACCTTTTTTTATTATAACTATTAGTGTCCTTTTAGTTATCCCCAGTAGTGAGATTTTATTTTGTGTCATCGGTAACCTTAAATTTTTAAAGCTATCAGTGACCATTTTTTACATCTATCGGTGACCTTTCCTCTTGCATCCCAAAGGTGAGCCTTTAAATCTTATAACTATTGGTATAATAATATTTTAATAAACAAACGGTATCCTTTATATTTTAAACTAACAGTGATCTTTTAGTTTTAAATCCACTGGTGACTTTTTTTTAAAACTAACGGTGACCCCCGTGCCGCTGCCCATCTCACCTATGTCGCTTCCCTGCTTCTATTCTTCTAACGGAAAGTCATTCCTCACCATTCTCAGCTTCTTACTATGGTTTTAACTTTTTCCCCTACATATCATTGAAGCCCTTACCCATATCTCGCACCGTAAAAGAATCATTCAAACCCCAACACATAGATTCAAACCCAATTTCTTAAAATCAAATTCAATCCACCCGTAATTCAATCTTTTGAACTTACACCGCTGTAAATCACTTGAATTCGAGGAGGAGAACCACGGATCTGAACCAAATCAAGAGTCTGTGTTGAAAAGGTGTTGTGTCGCTACAGTTGAGGTTTTAGGAGGAGTCATAGCCGAGGAACTGCTTCACTTAGAGGAGATTGATGCACCGTGCACTGGAGTCGGACCGAGGAAACTAGGAGGCCGCATCACTGCTGTATTAGAGGATTCCAGTCTACTGCCGCACCATCGCTGAATCCAGAGTCACGCCACCCAAGATCTGTTTTTTGTCACTGGATAGTGCTGCATCATCGTGAGGTAGAAGGAACCACGCTGCTAGTCATAATGGAGTAGGTCGATGCTGCTTTGAAGAGGCACCGCCTGTTGTTGTTCGCTGTGAATGGAGGGTCTAGTCGAGATCACCACCTAAAGAAACTTGAACCGATGTGAGGGCGGGAGTCATCGAAGCCTAGGCTCCGCTGGAATTGTTTGTAGAGGAGAAGAAGACTCTCCTCCCCCTGTTATATTCCATGATTTGGGGTGAGAAGATAAAGCTAAAAAATAATAAGTTTAAATGAAAAAAACTAAATTTAAAACCTAAATTAAAAACAACTGAATTAAAATATTAAACAATAATAATCATAAATAAATAATCTATATAAAATAATTAATTTATAAAACAGGATTAATAATTTAATTACCATTAATAAAACATTAATTAAACTAATAATATTTTCTTAATTAAAATTAAATTAATTATAATTTAATGTGGAAAATTAAATAATTATTTGTTATTAAAATTTTAATAATTAATTATAATTTATAATAAACCAAACTAATTATCATAAATTATTAAATAATTTAATTTATAAATAGTGAAAAACTTTTATAATTAACATTAATAACTTTAATTAATAAAAATCATTAACATAACAAATAATAAAATTAATAAATTAATAATATTTTTAATATGAAATAATTATAAATAATATTTAATCATAAGATAAGATGTAAAATCAATTAATTAAATAGAAATTATTAAATTAACTTAACTCATAAATAATAATAAATTAATTTAAACAAACTCTTTAAATAATGGTTATTATAATAAAATTTGTAAACTAGATAAAATATCTAATAAATAATAAACCTAACTAAAAATTTTCATTAATTTATAATAACTAATTACTAATAAAACTAACATCAATAAAATAACCAAATTGTTATTTACATATTAAAAACACAATAATTTTAAAATAATTAATAAATTGATAATAATAATAATAATAATTGTCATTTAAGATTTTTATTATTTTACTTTAGTTAAATTTTTAACATGAAATATAACATCAAACAAAAAAATAACTCTTTTACTCTCTTTTTCTTTTCATTTATTTATTTTTCTTTTATAACTATGAAGGTTTACTCAAGAGATGGGAAAATCCATATTCACACAACTAACTTACTTGGAGTTAGTTGTGGAGGTAGAACTAGCATGATGTGTGGGTCACGAAAAAAAAACACATGTGCGGTGCTCAAGTGAGGGAATTTTGAAGTCGGTGGACATATAGAAGATGAAAGTGGGATTAAAAGTAGCGCAGCAACATAATTTTAATGGGACGCTCGATCTCATTTCACAACATACATTTTAAGAGTGGATCCTCCCGGGAGCAGCTGGAGATGAGATGGAGGCTAAGGACCTGAAGGTAGAGAATCACTTGGGGAGTTCTTCTTCCCTCTATCCTCTATTTTTTACTCTGTTCTTGGATGTTTTCACTACTTTAATGAAGATGATCATAGGTTAATTTTATCTTAGCTCTGAAATTTAATTCTGCTAGTCTATCTTTAAAACTTCAATAATTACTTTACATTTTTTAGAATCAAAATCATTTGGCGAGATTGAATTAGGATTCATTGTTCATTTGTTTCACCTCTCAATTGATTTATAATTTACATTTTCAATTTTTGATGGGCGAGGTTGTTTTTGAATGAATTTTTTAGAACTTTAATGTTATTAACTTTGGAAACTCATGAAGAGTTTATTTCCAAATATAATATTTTTCAAATTTCCTAGCAGTTCAATTATGTTTTGTTTTGGGATACTCCAAGACTTAATCCTCTGCCTGTTGAATTTCTTGGCAAGGGAGATTCATCATTTTTTCTTTGAGGTGTTTCTCAATAAAATATTTTGATGAAAAAACTTTTTTAACCTATAAATTATATTTTTTCAGTGACATTTTTTGGTCTGAGCTTCTTTTACATTGCTTACTTGTATTAGTTTACTGTTTTTCTTAGTTCATAAGTACTTTAATGTAGGTTTAGTGCAAGATTTAGCATTATATCTAGTTTATTTAGAAAATTATTATGTTCAGATTTATGTTAAAGAAATAAAATCATAAAAAATATAAAAAAATTGAATTTAAAAAAAAGATCCCCTTAAATGAAGACAATAGTGGAGTTTCATAAAAATAAACCCTTAGAAAACTCACCTACCTTCTCTTGGGTTTGAACCTTCACTACTATACTTGTGTAGGTTTATAAATAACATTTTCAGGTATGTGACGACCTCTGGTCACATCAATTTTTTGCATCATTTTTGGGTAAGTCATGCACTGAGTGTTCTAAAGGTAAAAAAATAAAAAATAACATAAAAAAACAAAAAAAATCAGTTAAAAAAGGTGAAATATATCTGCTACTTGTTCTCCTTTTTAAAAATATAATTCATTGTGAGATGTTGTGTGTTTAATATCTTCTATTAAAAAATAAAATTTCATGAGAACTGAAATCAATTTCGGCCTCACTATGTATGTGGTAACTTTTATGGGCACATTTCATGGTAGTGTGCATATAACCAGCCACAACAAGATTTTTACATGAAAGAAAATTAACAATATGAGTCTAGTCCTAACACCCAAGCTAAAATTGACCTAATTGATTCTAAATTGGATGCTAGGGTGGAACTATTGAACAATTGGTTAACTAAATCCCATGAAATTCAACTTGTATATTCTCAATAGAAAGATCAAAGAATGAAATGATTGGAAAACATGCTCATAGAATTAAAAAAAGGGTTAAATAACAAGAAGAAATTGAAGAAAATGAAAAAGAAAATGTGTATTAAAGATTTGAAAATAAAATTGAAGAGGAAAGAGATAGTGAAATTGGTAAAAAATTCTTTATTTCTGAAAAATATGTATTTGATGAACCAATTTTGGAAACCATCAACTAAACAAATCAAGAACACATTTTTGAAGACCCCAAAAAGAACATTAATGGAGTTGAGTTGGACAATTTTGTCGTTTATTTAAAAAATACTGAAGAAGAATGCCCAGTTCTTTTCATAATTCCTACTTTGGAGAGAAATAACTACTTTAGGAGTTTTGATAAGGAAGCCACTCTAGTAAAAGAGATATTTGAGAATGAAAAATTTAATGTTAAAAACTCATTACCCAAATTTTCTGATATTGTGAACAATAAGTCTTAATATAATTTTGGGAACACTCTGGAAGAGAACCTTAAGCTGGACGTTAAAGAATATAAAGTTTTGGAACCTCAATTGAAAACTTCTCTTCCATGTTCTGAACCTCTAAACCCAATAATTTATAAATTTTTGTTGGATACTGAGGAAAAGGGAATTATTTTTGAAGAATGAAAAACTGATGAGTTTTCATTTCCCTATTCTCATATTATTCATTTTTTTGAAACCCTGTATACTGAAATGGAAAGTAGTGTTTCCATTTATGGGGGAAAATGTTTGAATTTGAAAAATCTGGAAATTCAATTTATTGATGCTTAATTGAAAATTACTCCCCCTGATTTGAACATTTTGGAACACTCTGCAGACCTTGTTTAGTTAAATGATCCTTTTGAAAATGAACTTGAAGTAGAGTTTGAACACAGGCTTGAATTAAGTAGAATTAATTTGTTTGAAGTAGTAGATGTTGAGTGTTTATTCACTGATGAGGAACTTTTAGAAGAGATTTACAACATTGTTAAACCTAAATATGCTTCTAATCAAATTAAATCTCTTCCTTGTCTGTCACTACCATACTCAACTATGAAGGGTAATGAGCGTTCTTGTGATACTATTATTAGTCTAGAGGGGGAATCACACATGAGTTCCAATGTTCATAATTCTATTCACCACACTATTAAATCTCCTATTTAACCTTTTAGTCAGGATTTACCCACATGCACCCTTGAATTTGATTCTGTTAATATTGAGGTTAATAGTTATCTCTCTAAGTTTAATGTCGCAACCTTTGAAGCACCTAGTTCAATGTTGTCCCTTCATGTGAATTCAAATCTTGAAATGTCTGAGCATGATCTGGAAGTGTACATCACCATGCCAAAAAATATCAAGGGGTGTCTCTTAGTGGTTATTTCAGGCTATCAGAATTTAGTTTTAGTTGTTTTAAGCCTTGATGCCTGCATAATTCTACTTTCTATTAAAAATTATTGGGCCAAAAACAATTTGTGGTTCTTATTAAGGAAACCACATCCACCTAGTGACTACAGTTAGTTGCTATGTGAGTCCGTCTGAGTACTATAAACCTAGCGCTTCATGGGAGGTAACCCGTGGTCTTTCTTTTGTTTTTAATAAAACAACAATTGTAATTAAATGAAGTTTAACTGAAGACCAAAAATTTTGTGCTTCATTGGAGTCAACCCATGGTTTCCTTTTGGTTTTCACTTTTATTCTTTACCTGGTTTGACTGAATATAGTGCTTCTGTGTAGCTTCTTCTGTATGATCTGTATCTTTTGGTTATTTGTACTTGGATTACATGATCTGTTTTTAGAATGTTGCTACTGGTGACATCTATGGGTCGGAATTCCCAAGATGAGGTTTAATGATAAACTTTGATTCAGGGAAGTATTCTATTCTTTAGTTTTCATTCGTTTTTCTTCTCCCTGTTCACTTTAATAAAATCCACTACTAAGTAATAGTTATTTTTATTAGTGATTCAATGACTATTACTTTATAGAATTTTGATGCAGCTGTGAAAATTCTACTTATATTGGAATAAAATTTTGTTGTATTCCACTGTGTAAATAAAAATTCTGCATGTACTTTACTACTGAAAACTAAATTTTATTATTATTAAAATATTCTCATTGCTTGAAACTAAGTGTGGGGGGGTACATTCTTACTTGTTCTATTTTTTATTGAATATGATTTAGATTGGGGTGTTTTGGAATTAATTCTTCTGCACTATTAAATACATATTATTGAACTCAATCTATTAATATGCTTACACCCTATACACAGTACACTTACAACTCATATGTTAATTTCTGTACTAAATTGAAAATTTTTCACTGGACTAAATATTAATGTGTGTACTTGTTAATAAAACTTCTTTAAACTAATATTTGTGGAAAAAACAATTTTATACTTCAAAGGTACCCTTTTTACATGTCATCGATGTATTAAATTGAAAATCTGTTTTGAACTGAAAATGTAAAATTGTTATTCTCTACATTAGAATTCATATTTTGGGATAATGTTGGGTTTTTAGTGTGGGGGAGGGGGTCAATTATTGACTATGATGAACTATGCTTAATTTATAGCCCATCAATTCCCACTGAAAAATCAATCTTTTTGTAAAAATGTTTAAAAATTTTCAAAATTCTTTCATAATTTTAGGTATTACATTGTTTCTGATTTGGTTATTTCCTTTTAATGATGCCTGATCGGTAGTTAAGTTATCCTTTGAGTCTAAAATTATTGAGGTTGGATGATTTTTGAGTGGTCTAGCTTACTGGTTTTAGGGAAATTTGGTTTAGGGACAATTTTTTAGAGTTATATGGGTGACCTGTTTATGGAGTTATGATCATAATTTTTGAAACTGGAAGTTTGATCTTGATTCTAGGGAACTCATTTCCTTTTAATTATTAATGTAATTACCTTAATGATACAATGTAAATGGTTTTCAAAAAAATCAATTGAAACTGGGGTAGTCTGGGAATCTAGGATCACATGGCGAGTCTCTATGACCATTGATTCTACATGCATTTTTGTTTACTATAAGCCCTCTGTACACCATGAATAAGTGCATTTCACAGTGCTTAGCACGTGATACAAGGCTTGAAAAAAATAAAATAAAGTGTCTAGGGTCAAAAATGAGTTCATTAATGTGAGGGGAATGATGAACGCCAGATGAAGAAGGGGTAAATTGGTTTATTCTAGGAGTCATTTAGGTTTCATCATTAAGGTGATTCAAAAAAATTATTTATTGTTGGAACCTAGTTGGTGAGTTAAAGTACAAGGTTCCTCTATTAAGTTCTTAACTTCACTGATGTTTTATATTTTTTCAATCCTAAAATTATAACATGATCTTAGATTGAAATAAATAATTAAGTAAGTTCACATATGAGGAATGAAACTTTCTTTCATCAATGAATCTTTGATAACTTAATTACCCTTTGAGTACTCTTTCGAGGCAAGACTTGATTTGAAAATATCTTTTCAAAAGCCTATTTTCATGATCTGTCCTCTTTTCTTAAGTGTTGGAAATGTTACAGTTTGAGCTGAATCATAAATACTACAATCTATTTTTCAAAAATTACAAAGAAATAAATTGTTTGAGGGCAAACAATGCTTAAGTGTGGGGGAATTTGATGTGTCTTTATTTTTATATATTTTTTCCACATATTTTTTCTTACTTTTTTATGATTTATTTAATTATTTAAGAAATTTTTACTAAATAATTGTAATTTTTTATTTTTATAATTAATTTTTTTAATTAATCAAATTTTAGAATTATTTAAGTATTTTTAGCCCATAAATTAATTATCTTATTATTACTTTAATTTTCTTATTTAATTATTTATTTTTTTATTTTATTTAATTAAAATATGCTTGAATTTTTAAAAAATTTACATCTATTTTTAAAATTTATTTAATCATTGTATTTCTATATAATTAACTTAGTATTTATTTTAATTTTTTATCCTTTAATTTATATTTATTAGAATAAATTAACTTTTCTAATTAACATGTTTAACCATCCTTCTAATTAATTAAGTTAATAATTTTAGTTTTAATTGAATGAAGTAGCGCAATTGTAACTTTAAGTATTCACTTAGATATCTAATTGATTAATTAAGAGTATTAAAACATTAATTATTTTATCCTAAGAATGCAGTTAAATTATTAAGTCATTAACTTTTGTTTTTATTCTATCAGGGAGGCAGACAAGATCCATATTCAGTCACAGATTCTATCCTTTTCTTCTCATTATAGACACTTTAATAATTTTTAATTTAAGTCTCCTATCAATTTAGTTTAACAATTATCCAATTTTTTATTTATGTGTTATCAATTAATAAATTAAATTGTTTTCTAAGCTTAAAGATTAATAATAATTCTGTTTTTAATATATTTTGTATAGTCTTGTTCTAATTTTTAATTTTAATTAACTTAAGTTTAAATTTTAAGTCTAATTTATGAAATTTTAATTTTTTGTCTTACCATTAGTTCAATTTATTTTTGAATGTCACCGATGCGGATTATTTTTTACATCGGTGACCTTTTGTCCACGGTGACCTTTTTTCATTGGTGACCTTTTTTCGTCAGTGACTTTATATTAATTTTTTTACCCATGACCCTTTAACAATATAACTCTCAATAACTTTTATTTTCAAAAGTATCGGTAACCTTGACCTTTTTACCGGTGACTTCATTACCCTTTAATTTTTTCTATCGGTAACCTTCTTTTAATTGCTACTTTTAGGGACCCTTTTGTGAATTGGTGGCCTTTTTCAATTATAACTATCAGTGACCTTTTAGTTATCCCTAATGTTGAGTTTTATTTTGTGTCAGTGGTAACCTTAAATTTCTAAAGCTATCGGTGACCCTTTTTTTACATCAATCGGTGACCTTTCCTCTTGCAGCCCAACCGTGAGCCTTTAATTTTATAACTGTCGGTATAATTATATTTTTATAAACAAATGGTAACCTTTATATTTTAATCTAATAGTGTGATTTTAATTTTAAATCCACCGATAACTTTTTTTTAAACTAATAGTGACCCCCGCGCCGCTGCAAATCTCACTTATGTAGCTTCCCTCCTTCTTTTCTTCTAACAGTGAGTCATTCCTCACTATTCTCTACTTCTCACCATGGGTTTTCCATTTTCCCCCTGTATGTCATCGAAGCTCTTACCCATCTCTCGCACCATCAAAGAATCAATCAAACCCCAACACACAGATTCAGACCAAATTTCATACAATCAAATTCAGTCCACCTGCAATTCAATATTTTGACCTCGCGCAACCGCGAATCGCCTGAATCTAAGGAGGAGAACCATCTATCCAAACCAAAGAAAGAGTTTGTGTTGAGAAGGAGTTGCGCCTCTACTGCTATGGTTTTAGGAGGAGTCCAGGCCAAGGAACCACAGTGCTTGGATGAGATTGTTGCACCATCAACTGGAGATGGACTGGGCGAACTAGGAGACCGTGACACTGCTGTATTAGAGGAGTCTGGTTCGTCGCCGCACCATCTTTGAAGCTGGAGTCGCACCACTCATGATCTGTTCGCTACCGCTGGGTAGTGCCGCACCATTGTGAGGGAGAAGGAACCATGCCGTCGGTCACAAAGGAGAAGGCCACTGCTAGTTTGAAGTGGTGTCGCCTATTGGATTTCACTGTGAATGGAGGGTCTAGTAAAGATCACTGCCAGAAGAAACTCAAACCACTGCGAGGGTTGGAGTCGTCGAATCCTAGCCTTCTCTGGAATTGTTTTCAGTGGAAAATAAGACCCTCCCTATACTGTGTGCCGTGATTTGGGGGGAAAAGATAATGTCAAAAAAATAATAAGTTTAAATAAAAAAACTAAATAAAAAACCTAAATTAAAAATATCAAAATTAAAATATTAAAAAATATTAATCATAAATAAATAATCTATATAAAATAATTAATTTATAAAATATGATTAATAATTTAATTAAATTTAATAAAACTTTAATTAAACTAATAAAAATTTCTTAATTAAAATTAAATTAATTATAATTTAATGTGGAAAACTAAAAAATCATTTTCTATTAATATTTAAATACTTAATAATAATTTATAATGAACTAAACTAATTAAAATAAATTTGTAAATAATTTAATTTATAAATAACGATAAATATTTATAAGTAACATTAATAACTTTAATTAATAAAAATCAATAACATAACAAATAATAACATTAATAAATTAATAATAATTTTAATATAAAATAATTATAAATAATAATTAATCATAAGCTAAGATTTAAAATAAATTAATTAAATAGAACTTATTAAATTAAATTAACTCGCAAATAAAATTAATTAATTTAAAATAAATCTTCAAATACTGGTTATTATAATCAAATTTGTAAACTAAAAAAATATTTAATAAATAATTTCCTATCTCAAAAATTTCATTAATTTATAATAACTAATTACTAATTGTACTAACATTAAAAAAATAACCAAATAGTTAATAACAAATTAAAAACTTAATAATTTTAAAATTATTAATAAATTAATAATCATATTAATAATAGTTATCATTTAAGATATTTATTAATTTACTTTAGTTAACTTTTTAACAATAAATATAACATCAAACTAAAAAATAACTATTTTACTTTCTTTGCATTTTCATTTATTTATTTTCTGGTTCTAACTATGGAGGTTTACTCAAGAGATAGGAAAATGTCCAGATTCACACAACTAACTTACTCATATTTAGTTATGAGGGTAGAACTAGCGCAATATGTGGGTCGCAAAAATACACACATGTGTGGTGCTCAAGTGAGGGAATTATGAAGTCCGTGCACATGTAGAAGATGATAGTGGGATTAAAAGAAGAGCAGCAGCAGAATTTAAAGGGGATGCCCATTCTCATTTCATGCCATACTTTTCTAGAGAGGAGACTCTCAGGATCAGCTGGAGACAAGATGGAGGCTAAGGAGCCTGAAGGCAGAGCATCAATTGGGGAGTTCTTCTTCCTAATATCCTTTATTTTTATACTATGTTTTTGGATGTTTTTCATTGTTTTAATCAATATGATCATAGGTTAATATTGTCTTAGCTAGGGAATTTAATTCTTCTTCTCTATCATTAAAACTTCTTCAATTAAATTACATTTTTCAGAATCATAATCAATCAGTGAGATTGAATTATGATTCATTGTTTAGTTGATTCACCACTTAATTGATTTCAAAATTCAAATTTTCAATATCGACTGGCGAGGTTGTTTTTGAATCCATCTATCAAAACTTTAATGTCATTAACTTTGGAAATTTATGGCTATTTTATTTCCAAATATAATCTTTTTCAAACTTCTTAGTAGTTTAGTTAAGTTTTGGTGTGGTAAAATCCAATACTTAATCCTTTTCCTATTGAATTTCTTGGTGAGAGAGATTCATCAGTTTTGCATTTAGGTGTGTTTCAAAAAAACGTTTTAATGAAAAAAAATAATTAAACTAGTAGATTTAATTTTCATGAGTGACATGTGTTGGTCTGAGCTCCTTTTCTATTGCTTCCTTGTATTGGTTTACTATTTTCATAGTTTATCAGTACTTTAGTGTAGGTTTAGTGCAAGATTTAGCATTAGATCTAGTTTCTTTGGAAAATTATTATGTTCATATTTAAATTATTACTTCATATATATCATATAATTTCACTAAGCTATTCATTAATACATTCCATTTAGAGTGTGGATAAATCGCATCGCTTTGAGGAGGCGGTATTCCATATTTCCACAAACAAATTTATCATATTTACACAAAATCGAATGCATTAAATTTGTGTTATATAATACTTAAAGGATAAAAAATACCTTATAAATATCATATATATAATATAAAAACATATTTTTCATCATAATTCCCAAAAATGATAGGTAGTAAAGGAAAAATGAACAACATCATTTCGTGATGCGACAATTCATCATACACAAGAATGCTAAGTTCGTTACGAATTAGATGGAAGTGAGTTCAATTGTAGGTTGAAACCTTATAATAAATAAATATCAGCATATTATTGATATTTATGTTATTATATAAGAATTTAATAATAAATATTTAGGTTTTGGAGAATGAAAATAAAACAAAGGAGCTTGAGGAAGGATGTTGCCTCATCTATGGGTAACTCCTCTTGGTTTTCACCAAATAAATTCCCTGGTTGGATTTATGCCTAAAGAGATTCATCTAGGATTATGGGATGTATTTTAGGATATTTTTTTAGTATATTTTGTGAGATCCAATGGGCCTGATAGGTGTTAATAAGTGGTTGGGTTTATTGACTTTTTATAGTGGAGGAGTGACAATCTAGAAAATGATTGAAAAGGGAATTACATCAATATTTTTCCTATGAAACGTGGCACCAATAATGAAAACAATTATATAAAAAGGGGGATATAGTCGAAATATTTTCATCAAATGGCCTTTGGACAATTTTCTAGGTCATTTTTTCTCTATAGTGTAATGTTTAGTCACATGTTTTGCTAATTTTTATATTAATCACAATAATTAATTTTAATCACTTTCACTCATCTATTTTGTAAAAAATGTTAACATTATTAGAAATTATAAATTATAATAATACCAAATATTTAACACATTTTTTCAAATTCAAATCACATAAGTGATAGAAATTAATTTAAATTTAATCTTGTAGAAGGGACGACACAACAGGTTTTTAAAATAAAAATGTTCAAAAGTTTGGTATGTTTTTATATCTAATTTTAATGAGAAATTGATTCCAATGACCTAAATTTGATTAATTTATGTATAATGGATCAAATTTAAATTTAAAACAAATAAAAACATAATTAAACCTAATGAATAATTTATATGAAAAAGATGTTTTGAATTAAAATTCAGTATTATTAACTATTCATAAAAAATGAAAATTCAAAGAAAAAATAAAAAAATTATTCCTAATATAATTTTTACGTTACTCACTAAAAATGAAGTTTATTTTATAAAACAATAATTAAAAAGGTTAAAAAATAAAATTTTAAATGGGTTCACCATTAAAATGTGGTAAAATTACCTTTTAGAAAATTACATCTTTCTTCATGAAATTGGATTTATTCTTATCTTATACTAATAAAATATATTGGATGATTATAAAATACATTTATTGAATAAATAATATATAAATTTTATTTAAAAAATTAATCAAAATTGTTTTGTTTAATTTATTGGGATTAAAAAACATTTATACATAAAAAAATAGTTTTCCAAGAAAAGTAATTTCTTTATTTTTATATAGATATTACTCTCATTTCTATCTCAAAGGGTTCATTTTATTTATATTTTTAAAACATATTTTATCCATAACTTCCAAAATAATAGATAGGTGAAAACTATAATAAAAATTTTAATAATATTATTAATAGTATTTTGTTGTTTGGAAAAACTAGGTCTTGCGTGTAATGTAGGGTATCGTAGGAAATTAGCATTGTTTGTAACACTTGAAACAAATTGTGTTTCATGTGCTACAAGATACTATATATTTTCTATATAGTTCAGGAATATCATGGTGTGGTGTGAAACATAATCCAAACATGGTACTTTCATATAACACAAGATATATTTAGAGTTGCGTGAAATGAAAAATATCAAAAAGATAAAATTAATTCAAAAAACATATTGCTAAATGTCTCAAGGTGTTTAAATTTTCCATCAGACATGACATCATTTTATATTAATTAATATTTACTAAGAATATTATATAATTATACCGTCCTTATTATTTCTCTTGATGGTTAATTTTTATGATGAAAAGATAAATTTTTATGAAACTCATTTTATTTCCATGGGTAACACAATTATGAAATTCTAATGAAACCCATTTCACTTAATGTATTCTAATATTAGGAACGATTTTTGATTTTTTGGAACACATATGTATTATTTACATTATTTTATGGGTGGAATCTATATCTACCTCCACTGAATTGGGTAAATATTGATATCTCATGAGATAAGAAGGACTATAATGGAAAGAGGACCTTATTTAGTAAGGGATTGTGTCCACTATGAAAGTATTGGGAGTGATCATTAACTACTATGATGGTTTGGGGAGTGAAACAATTCCACTATGATAACCTTTCTATAATCCTTTACTACTAATAAAATGATTTTCTATTCTTATGTGTACGACACAAATCAATGTATTATGACTCTGTTTAGGTTTCATAATTCATGTTATTGTATTTCCTTATGATTCATGTCTTATAAACTACTATGACGAATTTCAATAACTAATATTATGATCATTGATATGAAAGTTATGGTTATCAAATGTTATGATCATGTTTCTATAATGTTATTCTCATGTTATTATTATATTTCTTCCTTGTTTACCCTAATAGAGTATATGATATCACCCTTTTCTTATGTTTCATTCGACCATGTTATAAAGAAGGGTATCATTTATGGTATGTCTATGAAGGATGATGGAAATAAAGAAATAATTGGAATCTGATGTATAAATTTTATGAAATAGTTTTTTGGGTTTCCAAGATTCCCAAGGTACTATAACTAAATGATTATAACATGGACCTAAATGTTATTTGATGAATATTCATCTATTAGGATGTAATATTTATGTATGAAATTTATGGGTGACTGTAGTTAGTATCAGATTAAGGTTTAGTTAACCTTTGAAAATTGGGATGAGAAAACTTTAGTAAGAACCCAAGGGGTATGTATAAGTATAGTATAAAATCTTAATCCTTTAGAAATGATCATAAAAGACCTAGATTAAACCTATGGTGTCATAGAATAATGTGTCGCGATTTAGACATCTTATAAATTACTTTTCATTATTATGTGGTTTCCCACCATGATTAATGTTTCTCATTCTATAAAGTTTTGTTTTAGTTAATGGACAGAACCAGAAGCAATCTTGTTAATGATAAATATGATGGACAACACAATTATTTTCCAACTGAAAAAAATGAATGTTATGGGATCTAGAATGGAAAAACTTTTTTCAATGCTTACAAAACTTTCTCAAGATATAAATCATGATGATATTCCAAATGAGGAAAGGGGGGACAATGTTTAGTTGAGTTCTTTATGTGGAAACATCCACATTATTTTAGTGGGCCTATTAATCGACTAGTTTCTATGAAATGGGTAAGTAACGCTAAAAAGATATTTTCTATTATACTATGTTTAGAACATGTAAAATTTATTTTTTCTTGTTATCATTAGGAAAATAATAATGTATGTGGTGTATTCTTATCAAGAATAATAAAGGATAAGAAGAAATTAAATATATGGAGTAGGAATAATTTAAAAGAATATTTTTAAAAATGTTCATTCCTCGCATTCTTTGTATAAAAAGGTGAAGGAATTAATTGAATTAAAATATATGTATGATGAATTTTTTCCCATCTATGAGGAAAATTTTATAAGACTTGCGAGGTTCATTTCTCATAATATCATCCGACCTGAATTTACGATTTATTCATTGTTTAGTGGATTAAAACCAAGTCTCTTAAATGTAATTATCCATAATGGACATTAGTATCTATGAATAAATTTTTCAATTTTCTCTCAAGGTGGAGATAGAGATTGGAGTTAACCATAAATCTCATGGTTTTGATGATAATTTAAAAATGGAATTAAAATCCAATTTTTAAAACCATGTAGAGGAAAATATTGTCATTCCTTTATGCTTGAATTGTTGAATGAAATGTGGGGAAAATATTTTTAAGGCAACTGGTAAATATTTCATGTGTGTAAAAAAAGGAAATCAGGAAATAACATGTCTAATTGTAGGTAATAAGTTAGCTAATTATGAGAAGATAGAGAAAGGTCCATAGAATGTAACACTCACACTCTAGTGTTTCAAAATTTAGGAGTATGGAAATTATGAAAACCACTTCCCAAATATAAAGGTTAATTATGATTCTAGATGTAAACAACCTCTTAATCCAAGAAACAATGGGAAATCTCATTCGATCAATATTTCTGATGAAGAGTGTTATAATGACATGGTGAAAATTTGACTTACAATCCACTCTAGAATTGAAATTTTATTATTTGATTATGTATATACCAATTATCTTATATATAAGTACTTTACTAAAGGCATCACAATACCACCTCAAAAATTATTTGTTGAGTTATAAGTAAGACCCCATAATGGTATGATTGTCACACCCCAAGTCTATGATTCTTCTCTGGTTTATGTTTATGTTAACGTGTTTCCTATAAATCATTTCAATCGTCCTCTAGTTGAATTATATGTTATTTTGGGAATGGATTGGATTTATTTACATAAATCCACATCAATATCTAGGGAAGGGAAGTTATGTTTTATAATCGGAAATAATTTTTTTGTTCCTATCATTGCGATGATAAAAATAAACTTCCAAGGGAAATTACATCCATCATATGAGTAATTATTCATATTCAAAAGGGGCGTTAATCTCTTATGGTTTGGTAGAAACTCAACATTAATAATATGCCTATTGTAAAGGAGTTTATTGTAGTATTTCCAAAATATTTTTCTGTTCTTCCACTGAATCATGAAATTTATTTTCTAATTGTTCTCATACATGGTGCTAAACATATTTTCAAGACACTATATATAATTTCCCCAATTGAGTATTAAGAATTGAAGAATTCAATCCAAGGGAATTGGGACAAGGGATTCATTCAATGAAGTGTGTCACCTTGGTGTACACCAATTCTATTTATTAAGAATAAATATAGATAAATGTGACTCATCATTTATTATGAAGAACATATCAAAATCAATATAAATAAAAATTATCCTCTACCCCATATTAATGACTTGTTTAATCAAATGTGGGAAGCTTAATATTTTTCTATGATTGATCTTTATTTATAAATCATCAATTAAGGCCCATGAAGGATGTTATACCCAATAAAACATTCCATAAAAGGTATGGACACTATTAATTTATAGTTTTGTCTTTTTGTCTTACTAATTCCCCTATTATCATTATTTATTTAACGAATAGTGTATTTTGAAATTACCCTGATCGATTTTTTGTAGTATTTATAAATGATATTCTTCTATATTCAATGGGAAAATAAGGGAATTAATATCACTTTAGGGAAATTTCTAAGTCCATGTAGAATGATGAACCCTATGAAAAAATTACCTAGCGTGAATTTTGGATTTAGAAACCTTCATTCTTGGGTCATATAATCTCATGAGATGGTATAACATTAGACCCTTAAATGATATAAGTTATTAAACATCGGACCAAACCAACCACTGTGACTGAGATACATTTTTTTCATTGTTTAGCTAGATATTATCAACACTTTGTGGATAATTTTTCACATCTATTTAATCCACTCACCAAGTAAACTCAAAAAGGATTCAAGTTCCTTTGGATGGAAGAATTTTAGGAATAAAAAAAGGAATTAAAGATAAGGCTAGTCATCACACCTGTTCTTTAAATACCCTATAGTTAAGAAGGGTTTGTAATCTATAGTGGTGCATCTAACAAGGTACTGGGATGTGTCCTCGTGCAGAATGATATGGTTATAGATTAGGCCTCATGGTAATTGAAGGTAAATGAGAAAAATTACCCACCTCTCCATTTGGATTTAGCTACTATGATTTTTTCATTAAATATATTGACGCATTATCTCTATGTAGAAATTTATGATAGATATACTGATCACAAAAGTTTAAAGTATATTTTTACTCAAAAATATATGAACATCCACTAAGAAGAAGGTAGTAACTGATTAAAGAGTATGACCACTCAATACATTTCTACACTGGGAAATTAAACAAGGTTACGGATGCTCAACGTCAAAATCATCATGCTATATTTTCTATGATAAGGCTAAAAAAATCAATATTTTTTATATTTTCAAAGGATGGAGATAGAAATTTTAATGGAATATGAGAAATATTATCTGACTCGAATTACTGTTCATCAATCTATTCAATTAATGATTAAAGATGCATATAATAAAGATTTATATCTTCAAAAGAATGAGAGAAATGGTTCTAGGTTTAACCTATATTGTGATGGAATAATTAGGATCATGAATAATTTTTCTAACCCTTCAGTAACATAATTGAAGAATGATCTTTTGGATGATTCTCATAGTGTTTCATTATCTATTCATCCTGGAAATATAAAGATACTAATATATTTGAAAGATTATTTATGGTGTGATGGAATGAAGAGAAATATTATAGAGTATGATTCTTGGAGTATTTTAAGTCAGCATGTGAAGGCTTAGAGATATATTTCTAAAGGGATTTTAATACCAATACACATACAAGAATGGAAATGGGAAAACATCACCATATATTTTGTGGTAAGAATCCCAAAAAAATATAAAGGGAATAATGTTATATGGGGTGTATTCGATCATCTTACAAATTTACCACACTTTATAATTATCTGATTATATTTCTCTCTTGATATATTTAATCATTTATAGATTAATGATGTTGTCAAATTTAATGTTGTACCACTATCAATAATATATGATCATGATATGAGGGTAACCTTGAAATTTTGGATAATTATTTAGCATTCTCTGGATATAGGATTATATTTCATCACTGTTTATCATCCCCATATAGATGGACAGTCTGATAGGACCATTACAACACTAGAAGACGTGTTGAGTTCTTTCTCTATGGATTTCAATGGTGGTTAGGATCAACACTATCCTTCAGTATAATTTCAATAAAATTATATCTTTAACTCCATAATTTAGATGGATCCTTAAGAATCCCTCTATGTTAAGAATTACAGAACTCCATCATGATGGATTGAAGTTGGAGAAATAAATCCATTAGGATCTGATCTATTTGAGAAAATGGAATAGAAATTTATAGCCATTCAACAGCACATTAGAGAATTTCTGAGTCCACAAAAAAGTTATGATAAAAAACCTAGAAAGGTATAATGATTTATGTTTGTGAAAAGGTATTCCTCTGAATATCTCCCGTGTATAAGGTGAAGATATTTGGAAATAAGGACAAGATAAGACCTGATCATGTTGGTCCTTTTGAAATTATTGATTGTTTTAGGGAGATAAATTATTGATTAAAGCTTCCAACAAATCTATCTCAAGTTCAAGATGTTTTCTATGTATCTCTCCTTAGGAAATACATTCATGATCTGTCACAAGTACTAAACACAAAGGTCATATTGCTGGAGAAAGAAATTTTATGTGAATAAAAAATGGTAGAGATTGTGGGTTGTAGGTAGAAAGTGCTACAAAATAATACCACTCACAAGGACAATGTTTTTTCGGTAGAACCACTAATTAGAGGAAGTTACTAGGGAACCTGAGGATATAATGGGGAAGAAATATACTCATCTGTTTTTATGTGAGTGATGATTTTTTAATCAATAAATTAATTTTAAGTGGGTATAGGGTAACACCCTGTTATATTATGAAATATATTTTTTCAAATAAATTTAATTTCATTGATAGATTATGTTACACATAATACAATGTTTAAACAAACTGCAATATAGTATTCAAATAATATTATTTGAAATGATAGTTATTTTCTAACTACATGATTGGTGGGTATCAATAAGACTAACTAAATTATGAAATATTTATTGTTATATATTTATAAAATCAATTCATTGGTTATCAATTGATTATAAATGAAAATAAAAATCATTTCTAATAAAAAGAATCATTTTTCTGAAAAACAGTTTTTATGTAGGCAGTGTATTTTTTTCTTAATAAATTTAATTAATAACTATTATTGAATATTTTTAATGAAATTTATATTTTATTTACATGATCAATTGTTTTAAACATTAAAAAAATATTTTTCTAGGCATGTGATAATAATAAATTTAGTGTTCTTCTTAAAAATGTATTTTATATAAAAAATACTTTTTATCACATTTTTCATACATAATTTAAAATTAAATACTTCTATTTATAGGTATTTAGTTATAAAATATTAATTTAATATTTCGGATCATGAGGTTAAAATTTTATAATTAGTCCCATTTTATTTTTTTGTCAATATGAATAGTAACTGTGGTAAATTTTATCACATCACAAAAGGGAAAATAAGGTTAATATAGAATAAAAATAGATAATAATTCCACATTTTTCATCATAATTATTATTTGATGAATTTAATTCGACCCTTAACACCTTATGTTCGAAATTGAATTTTTACTAAACACTTTTCCATAAAATTGGTTAATATATTATTTAAATCAACGAAAGTTACAAAATGCAACTCTCTTTGTTTCTAATATCTCTTATTTTCCCACATTTTGACTATATTATGTCATGAATGAATCAAGGTGCATATTTTGAGATTATTAAAATTATTTTCATGATATAAATTAATTTTAAATTTTTAGTAGTTATGTACTGACCTTAATTTATTATGAAACATTGATGAAATATTTCTCCAATTAATAATATAATAATAATCGATTTTAAAAGTATTTAAAGTGATAAAATATGAATTATTTAATTAGACACAAGAATTGTATAGATCTATATGACATATTAGGGAGGTTTAAAATAATTATATTTAAATTCCCCCTTTTTCTTGATGTATATAATTTAAAATTAAATGAATATTTTCAAACATGAAAATAATGAAATTCTATCAAAATAATATTTTAATATATTATTTAAAAATAAATAAAAAATGAAATAAGATATGGAGAATATTAAATGGTCATTAATTTTACAAATAGTACATTTATATACCAATTAACACCATAGAAGTAAAAATGATGATCTTTTTATATTAAAAATGATGTTAGTGAAGATAATTATTTTTGAAATATGAGACATTTATTAAAATAGAAATAATCCATTATTGATATAAATAGTATGTTATAAGACTATAAAATTTTACACTGATCCCTCTGAAGAATGGGGACCATGTTTAAAATTAAAAAAAAAATTAACAAAGGTTTAATCAAAATAATAAGTTTTAAAATTCTACCAAGTCATTATGAAGTTATATTGGTTGATGGAATTACAAACATATACAACCTTATATTCTAATACATGTCCATTTTGAATCATTTTTCTTTAGAATTAATTTATTATAATTTAATCTTTTGAGAAATTCCAAATGTTTCCCTCACATCAATTATAAAAGGGAATATTCTCCCTCACATTTTTACCACACATTAATCCTTCAAGATCAACCATAATATACAAGTTGTCCACCTCAATTTACCTATATACATCCTAGAGGCTTTTTTCTACCAAAAATACCAATTCAAGAGTCCCTTAATGGTGATCTAAAATAGTTTTCTCAATGAAGAGGTAACCGCCCTAAACGATCGATTTCTTATACTCTTCCTCACCTCAAATAAATATATTTTATTTATCATAACTTTAAAATTAAATTTGCCAAAATATTATGAAAATACTTTTATGCACCATATTTTCCCTCAAACAATGGGTGAAGGTATCGCTGGTCCTTACGTACGGTTTTTCGTCCCCTCATAGTGATACAATTCATTTTTCTTCATCATATTTTACATATAGTTATTATTATTGGTTTCATGTTTATATATGATATTTATTAAATGAATATAATTTTTTCTTATAATATCACATCTACCTACATACCATCTAATCCTTTGGGAAATGATAATGTCGATCGTATGTATGTGTAGACTACCACCACCACAAAATAGTGTGATTTAATTTTAATTTGTAATATAAATTTATGGTAATGAGTTAGGATTTGATTAATATATATGATATATATGATATAATAATGATCCTATGAATGTTTATTATTATTTACCTTTCTTTTTCTCCATTATTTGAAAAATGAAAACTATATTCATGAGTACATAAGGCCAACTGTCTCCATGAATAGTGTAATTCATTTTTCTATATATTTATTATATGCATAACTCTAAATATGTATATAAGGAATAAATTTTATATTTATATCATGTTTAATATTATGTATATTTCATAACACTGATAAATGTACAAGGACTGGAACTACTGAGCGAAAATATTTATGATAAATGAAAAATTTAACACCCATAATGACGATTATAATAAGGAATAATTCATTAAAGGGGTGTTGAAATGTTAGAAATGGATTATATATGATAATTATTAACATGAACATGTTATAAGTATAATAAATTTAAAATTATTATATATGAGTTTATACTGATTTCAAATAAAGGTGAAATTGACGTAAGGTATTTATTTCACAATCTTATCAATATTCATGATTTTTTAGGTTCATGTCTTTGATAGGGAATATTTTTCTACTATATCAGTATTTGTTTAAAATTTTCTAAATAAGGTTTTTACTATTGTTATATAATTTTTTAAATTCATTTTCACCCATGTTCAACTGTTTAGAAAATGGTTTGAAAGGAATCTTTCTTTTCTAATAATGGTACTTTGTTACATTTATAACAAAAGTATAGAAGGAATGTTTTTTAACTTATACGTCGTGAATTGTTTTTCCAAAAATCATGTCAAATATTTTATTTGAATATTATTTTATATTTTAAAAAGGTTCGTTTCAAATAAAATGATTTTCCTTTATAAGTTTACAACTTTTAAAGTAATAGTGATTTAAAAATAGAATTTTCATTTTCCTTAATAATTATTCCATGTGATTATTGAAAATATTTTTCCATATAATACGAAATCCATTGATGTCACAAAATATTTACTACAAATATTATCCAATTATACCATCATTATTCTTTCTCTGGATGGTATATGTTAATGATAAAAAGATTAAGTATTTAAAATCCCCTTTTCTTTTCCTTAGGTTCTATTATGATTAAATTTTTCTAAAACCCATTCCATTTCATGTTTTTTGATATGATGAATGACTTATTATATTTTGGTGAAAAAAAAAGATGGATTCTCATTATGTGATGGGTGGGACCTAGATCTCCCTCCATTTCATTGATTAAAGATTGATATCTCAAGAGATAAATAGTATATGAATGGGTAGTCAACCAAGTTCAATAAGGGACTATGTCCACTCTGATAATATGGGGAGTGGTCCATCACTACTATGATGGTTTGTAGTGTGAACTCATTACACTATAATAGCCTGGTTAATCATCCTTGGCTACAAATGAAATTATTTTCTAATCATTTATGTATACCACAAATTAATGTCTTATGTAGATGTTTACCATTCATCAATCTTGTTCATTGATTCCCTTATTATTCACATATTATTAACTACCATGATTTATTATATAACATAATATTATGAACATTTATATGTAGTTAATTTTTTACAAACATAATGATTGTGTTCTTATACCCTTATGCTCATGTTATGCTTATATGTCTTTATTATTTTCCCTTACTGAGCATCTGAGCTCACCTTTATCTTATGTTTCCTTTACCCATGTTATGAATAATGGTATTAAGTATGAAATTTCTAATAAGGATTCTAGTTATGAATAAATAATTGGGAAAATATATATATATTTTATAAGTCATCTTTTATTTTTTCATGTTTAATGTTATACTAGACCTAAATGATTCTATCTTGGATCGAAATTTTATGTAACGAACATTGAACTATTAATCTGTAATATATAATTCATCTTCTAGTACAACATTCAATCGTGAAAAAATACATATTATTTTAATATATAATTAATTTATAATTATAAAAACATTAATAGTGAATGTAAATGAAAAAATATAGTTTTATAATTATAAAAAAATAATGAGTTAAGGAGCTACTCCAACAAACCCAAAAATATCCCCCTTTTTTATAATTAGAACACCAAGTATTTAAAGTATGAAAATAATCACCTTTAATTTTATAAAAAATAGAATTTTTTATTTAAATAACATAATAAAATGATGTTTTTAAATTGAAAATTTTCCAAATTTTGTAAAATGTGATTAATAATCCTAAATGACAATATGCCTATATTGAAACAAATTGAAATGACTAATTTATCCTACGTGAAAAAAATATGCATACTTATAACAAAATATAAGTCTGTAATTACATAAGTAGAATAAAAATAATATAAAACTTTTCAAAATGTATATAATGTTTTAAACAGTGCTAACTTCCCTGAAAAATCATCATTCTCTTTCCAATATAGACCTAGTGTTGAATGTAAAAAAAATCCTATAAAAGTATAAATATAACTATAATGTATCACTAAAGACAATTAAAAGTAATGAAAAATATTTCATACTCCCACTAAATATAATAGATTTAAATCATATTTCAATCATATGAGGTATATAATTCATTTACTCAAAATTAACTACATCTAAAGGCTTAGTAATGATGTCATCCAATAGATCATGGGTATATACAAATTACAAATATATTTCTCTATTTTTACATTATATCAAATAAAGTGATATCTTAATTTAATATTCATAATTATAGATTGTTATTAAGTGTTTTATAACAATAAATATAATATAAATTATCATAAATAATGGGTTATATATGAAAAATAAATATCAAAACTAGTTAAAGTACATTTAATCCCTAAATTTTGAGCATAAAACCTAGTAACAACAAAATTTTCTTCTTTATTAATAGATAATGAAATAGATCACTGTTTCATTAAAATTAGAGACTCTCAATTTATTCCCAGAAAATACCCATATCTAATGGTACATTTTTTATCAATTTTTCATACCCTAAATTCAGAATCACGATAAGTTATTAATTTGAAATATGGTTTTTCTAGGATATATTATTACAAGATTTATTAGACCTTTCACATATTTAATGGTCATTTTAATATCTTCCAAGCTACTCTCGTTTTATTCATAATCAAATATACCACCAATCAAAACATTAAAAATCAAAGAAATTCTAAAACTAGTTAGATAATGTAAACTAAATATCATTCCTCTAAAAACAATAACATTAATATATTTTCCAGGAATATCTACATCTAATTTACAAGAATTACTCTGGGGGTTACTTAAACATTTAATGTAATCAAGTCCAAATATTTTAACTAGTTCCTTGGAATATTGAGGTTGATTAATAAAAATTCCAATATTAATTTTAAATATTTGAAGCACTAAATTTTTTTTACTTTTCCCATAAGACTCATGTCAAATTCGTTAGTCGTGAAATTTGATATTTCTTTACAAATAAATTCACTTGATGATCCAAAAATAATATCATAGAATTAAACATAAATAATCAATATATCAATTGAATACTTCTTAATATATAATGAAGAATGTATATTTCCTTTTTTAAATCCATTCATAAAAAGAAAAAGAGATAATATCCCATATCATGATCAATGATCTTATTTTAGTATATCAAGATCCTTTAAATGTATTAAAACATGGTTAGTATTATTTTAATGTTCAAAACCAATTATTTTTTTTACATAAATTACATCTAAAATAAGTCCATTTAGAAAATAATGTTTTGAATCCATATAATAATGTCTAAATCTCCGATGAACCGCATAAGATTATATAATTTAAATAGATTATAATCATGAAATAGTGTTAATGTTTCATCATAATCAGTACGCTCTTCTTGAAAACAACCTTGAGAAACTAATATAGCTTTATTTATAATAATATATCCAAATTCATCAATATTTTTTGAGTATAACCATTTATAATTAATAATTCATTGATCTTTAGGTGGTTCAAAAAAAGTGAAAACATTATTTCCATAAAATAATCCAGTTCTTATTCCATAACTAAAATCTAGTTTGGATCTTGAAAATATTTGAAACTATCATTTGGGAAAAAATATAAATAAAATCAATGTTATCACAAAAATTTATTAAATAATTTGTAGCATAAACTCTATAATTGATATTTCTAATAAATCTATCAATATGGTGATCTTTAAGAGTTCCCCAAATTCATTCATGATGTTTTTTCTCCAAAAAAATAAGTAGATTAAATTATATATTTTAATTTCCTCAAATATTAAAATATCTAAAATCATCTTCAATATGATTTTTTCAGATAATTAATCAATTATATGTTCTTCATCAAATATAACAAGAATAAATTCACAAACTATCATAAATTATTTATTATAAACTAGTTAATATATACTAATACTATAATATAATAATAATATTCTATCATTATATTTAGAATAAAATTTATCCAAATTATATTTCTATATTAAGGATAAATACTTTCCAACCAAAAAATAAAAAATAATCGACTTTAGTTTTCCTTACATTCCAAAATTCATAAAAAGTTTTATTTATAATTGGTCTTAAAATAATTTTTTCAGAAACATAAAATGTTGTATTAATAACTTCAACCTAAATATATTTAGGTAAATTATATTCAAATAACATAGATCTATTCATTTCATGAATAATTAAATTTTTTCTTTTCAAATAAACCATTTTATTAAGATGTTATGAGGGATAATAATTTTTGAAAATAAAACTTTACATCAAAAAAATTTTAAAATTATATATTTATAAATTATACACTTATATAAAATTAAATAAATAAAATTATATATCCTTTATAATTTTTTAATAATTTAAAATAATAAACAATATTATATATTTATAATGATTTATGTGTAAGAAATTTTATCCATATAAATATATTAAAATCATCAACAATAAATGACATATTTCCTACCAACTGTACATAAAGTTTAAACAGATCAAAATTAGTCTAAATATACGAGATGGATATGTATTGTTATATTATAATCTTTGATTGATCTAAATGTTTTTTGTTGTTGTTTTAAATTTATTCTAGAACATCAAATATGAGTTCTCTCCCCTTTAAGTTTAGGTAATCGTATAACTTTTCTATATATCACATTTCCTTCCTGAGAGTTTCAAAGAATTTTTATTGAAAAATAAATTATAAGATAGTTTTTTTTACAAATGGAAATTTGTGTCCAATGGGATTGGTAAAATATTTTTTGAACCCAAACATACTTTAAACATATATTCAACAGTAATCTTCAAGAAAAATATTTATATATAAATTATTTATTTTAAACAAAATATTATGTGAATTAATAATAAAATTCACTAGAATAATTTCAATTAATTCTAAAATTTAAAAAATATCATTATAGATGATATAACAACCTGAAAATTTAGTTTTAAATAATAAAATGTGTGATATATTTCAGAACACCTAACAATGAGCTTTAAGAAAAATGAGATATACTATAAAGGTATTATTTAAAAGTGATCATTATAATTCAGCTGTTAAATTGGTAGTATTAATATGAATAACCACATTATAAAATATATTTATAATGGTTCATTATAATAAAAATTAATTTATTTATGAATGATAAATAAAAACTCAATTTTCCATAAATACATTTTTCAAAAATAAGTTTTCATAAAAAATGGTTTTTTCTCATAAATTATAATTAATTTCAACATTTTTTATAAATTTTATTTTAGGTTATTAATATAGTTTTTTAAATAATCATTTCAATATTAACTTAAGGTGAATATTTTTTATTTTTTTGAAAATGTTTTTTTATTTGAGTAGTGAAAAATACCTATTTTTTTAAACTTTCATTTTTTGCATTAAATAATGTAATTTAAATTTTCATTATATTATGAGTTCTATCTTAAATTAAAATTATAATATTTTAATTATAATTAATATAAATAATTATATACGAATTAACATTATACTTGATTTTGGTTTAGTTCATTTTTTGTCTTAAAACACATTTTTCTAAATGCTTTTTATATGTGCGCAATGTATTTATTTCATAAAAAATTAATTTAATCACAATTTATTAATAATAATAATGAAAAATATTCTATAAATTATTTTTTAATTAATTTAATAGTTATATCATGGTAATTATTGTGTGTGAACTCAGATTTATGATTAAAAATGCATTCATCTAAAAAATTGGTTTTCATTGTGTTTTGCACAATTATTTTAAAATTAATTTCATCCACTTATAAAAATTTAATTCTATAAAATTTATTAAATATTTGGAATCATAATTTACAAAATTTTTAATATTTAAGGTTTCTTTTTTGGTCACAATTAAGAGTAAAAAATAGTAAAAATTGCTTACCATAATTAATGTTAAAATGGGTTCACTGGGGTAATAAACATTGATATGTGGGTAATATAGCTGCATAAAATGTATAATTATTATTTTTAAAAGTTATATAGACCATATATTATCCATAATTCTAATTCTTTTTCACTTGGAAGAATTATAGTTGAGTAATACATTAATACATTTTAATCATTTGAAAAATTACATATGTGTCATCTCCCTCACATATAAGAGGACTCCACCTCTCCACTATTGTATACACTTCCATAGCCTCTAACATCATCCAATACATAACCAAATAAATTACTAACATACCTTACCATATTCTATATTTCCTTGTTTTATAATCATACCATCATTTCAAGGATTAGGGTGTAAGCCAACGGAGTTTTCTCAATAAAGAGGTATAACTCTTAAGCGAGTACATTCAATTTAATTACTTATTATAAACCCTCTAAATATATGATATCCATTACAAAATAAAAAATTCATTATCTACCATATAATTAATTATTATAATTATTATTTATCAACCATTTTCTACTACTTTTCCATTAAATGATAAATGAAAGTATCGCTCGTGTGTATGTATGGACGATAGCATCCACATAGCGATATGATTCAATTTTCATTAAAAAATTCCATGGTTGGTTATTATGATGTATTTAATATTAATATATTTTATTTATGAATTAATTATTATTTTTTAGTTATAATTTATTATCTACCTTCTTACCTTCCCATTCATTTGAAAATGATAATGTTGCTGATACGTATGTGTAGACTATTACCTCCACGAAGCGATGTGATTCGTTTTTCATTTTCTATTTTCACAGATGTTAATATGGATATATTTAATATATATATATAAATGATGTTTATAATATAATTATTATTCTTTAATGTTTAATTATTATTTAACTTACATTTATTCTATCCATTGAAATGTGAAAACATCACTCACGCATACATATGGACTACTATCTCCCTGAAGTTTGGTAATTCATTGTTCATCACCACTTTATATGAATGGTTATAAAGGAAACTATTATGATTATATATGATATTTATGACATGATTATCATTATGTATATGATGTAACCCCGATCAATGTGCAAGGACCATAACTCCTAAATTGAAACATACATGAAAAACAAAATAGTTATCACATGAAAATGATGAAACTAATAAATAATTGTTAATAAAATGGTTTTGAAATGATATAACTAGATTATATATAATGTTATAATTATTTAAATGGTTATGCTATATAATTACAATAAATATAAATTTATTATATTGTATTTTAGAGTGCTTTGTATTATATTCAGATATAATGTAATGGTTCATTATTTCAATATTTTTTCACAAAGACATCTTGAATGTTAAGAATTTATTTCTGTTTATGATGTGTTTATACTACCACATTGATATGTTATATAAGGATTATATTTGTATTAATTATTTTTTAATGTTTCATTTCAATTTATTTCTTTCATTGGGGTTATGTTTAAAATTTTCCAAACTGATAAGTGTTTTATGTTAAAATATTATTTTTTCGACGATTGTTTATGCTTAAATTTATGATTATGAAATTATGTGATATATCTCCACAAAAAATTAAACATTTCATTAAACATTTTTTATTTCAATAGATTTCACGTTTTCCTCTCATTTTCCTCTCCATAATTAATGAAAAGTAAGAAAAATATTTTAAAGGGAATTTGATGTTTTTTCTCTTTAGACAATCATATTTTTCTCCCAAATCGATATTTTAATTAAAAAGTTTTCAAGAATGATTTTAATATTCCCCAATCATTTATTAATGTAATTTTTATCAATTTTAACTAATTTCTAAAAATTTTAAAAGAATCATTGTTTAAATTTATATATAGATTGAATGGATTTCCCATTTTCTTGACTAATCTTTCCTTTGATGATTCCTATATATATATCCATGGATCACATAAAATAAATTTATTTCCATAAGAATTTTTCAAATTTTTAGATTTGAGTTATGTTATTTCAATATCAAAAGGGTATTTTCCTCAAAAAATATTCCAGTGATCTTATAAAATTGTTTTTCATCTATGATATAATTGTTTGATGTTACTTATGCTTCATTGAGGATATGTTCCTATGATAACCTGCTTATTATTTCTCTAGATTTTTTATGATGGTGATGATGAAATATTGATGAAACCCATTTTCTTTTTCACAGGTCATGATTTTATTAAATGAAAAAAAATCAGGATTATGTGGCATACATATGAATAGATTATGATTTCGTAATGAGTGGGTCCATTATAGAACACCAATTCATTGGATAAATATTAATGTTTATGATCTCAAAGGTTATAAGGGTTATTATCCTAATAATAGTATAGGGTATATCTTAGGTTATCCCAAGCTGTAAGTAGGTATAAATGTATTTATCCAAAGTCAAACGTCTGATGATTGAATTGGTGGGTAACAATGAAATATTATTTCAATTATTATGATTATGTCACTATTTTATGGAAAAATATTAATATTTCATGGATCATGTTATTTTATTCATTTATTATGAACTTCCATGCTTTATTTCATGAAACATGATTATGATCTATGAATTTATAAGATTTATTTTCAAATTTTAATGTCATTTCATCATATCTTTATGCTCACGTTATGCTTAAACATGATTATTGTTTGAAATATCCCTTATTAACCCTTACTGAGAATATGAGATCACTAATTATTATGTTTCTTTCTTCCAAAGATATGAAGAATGTTTTTAAGTATTATATTTTTAAGAGGGGTCCTAGTTGTGAAGGATATAGTGGGATATGATGTAGATCATTATGCACTATTTGTTAATGTATCCATGTTTCCAATGTCACTAAACCATTACAGTTCTTTCATGTATCGTAATGATATGTGATGAATATATGTCTAATAATATGTAATATTTATTTATGAAATTCTTAGGTCTCCTCAAGTGTTTTAAAAAATTTCAGATAAAATTCTTCTACATTATAAGTATTTTTTTTTAAAAATCCATGTATGTTCTTATTTTTATTTAAATTATTCATGGTCATCATTTTATCATTTCTTTCTTTTTATTGAATAATGGTGGATATATTCTTCTCTAAAAATTTAATTTCCTATTTAAGACTCTTAGTTCCCATTTTAGAAATTTCTATGTCACCACATTAGATGTTTACCTTTATTTCTTCACCTTTATTGTTCTTAGAAACAAAATCATTATATTTAATATTTTCTTCATTAATATTCTTATTTTCATGAAAATGATTATTATTTTCTTCAGCATTTTCATTATTCATTTTTTTATATTTTTTTTACAGTTTATAAATTTTAATAATATCATTTTTTTAGTCTTTTAAACACTATATATAAATCATTAATATTAGGCTTTTAAAAGTAAAATTCATTATAAGAAAAATAAAAAACACTGAACTGGTGTAATTAAGTTATGAGACACATGATGGGGAATTCTATTTTGATTCCGCAATCATAAATATAATTTGAATCCCTAATATAGCTCCAATAAGTATCTAAATATCTCTTATCATTCTTGTTTATCCTTCTATTAATTATTTTATTATTTATACTCTTACAGTTATGCTCAAATTTCCATTTCATATACATTCATAGCAAATTATTTTTGAGGTATCATTACGAATAATTTTTCCCTTTTGTATCCTTTCTTATAATATCTAGGATAATCACATTTATTATTTATATAATAACAATTATTTATTTTTAAATTTCTTTTTCTACTTAATCTAATTCATCTCATTCACTTTTCTATAACTTGGAATCCAAATAGACAGATATAAACCTCATATTTTATTAAAAAATAACTCCTTTCTATATATAATTTCTACATAATAAATATTTTTAATCTCTAAATCATAATGAAATAATGAACCAAATAGTTCAACCATATTATATACTTTAAAATTATTAATTTCATCAATTGTATCCTTTTTATCATTTCATTTATTTTATAAATATATATTTTCACATTCAACTAGAACAGTATTGTCTAGGGCTTCACTGAGAAATATCATTCTATTTACTAATAAATCTATATAGAATTTGATTTATATTCTCTTCTTCACCCATTTTAAATTCATGTTATTCAACTCTGAAGAACCATTGAGAGTGTAATTGTAAGTGTTATTTTATGTTTTTGGAAATTTTATTTAGAAATTTTTTTGAGATGTATTTTAGGATGAATTTGTTGGTTCTAATGATATGGTTAGATGACCAGAAGTTACAAATCATGGAAAATTAAATCAGATTACTTGTTGTGAATATTTAAACATGAAAAAAGGTCAATTAAATATTTCATTGTCCTTATCTTTTATAATATAAATCAATGAAGGAGACTTATAATTTATCCATCTTATAAGAATACACCACATGAGTAGCTAGAAACCAAAAATGAATTGGAAAATCATAATAGATCACTATAGTAGAGTGGATAATGAAGTATAAAGGGAAGAGTGATCACTTGGAGTGGGTAGTACCCCACAAAAGGGAAATATACATGTAGTTGTGGAAGGGGTAAGTTCCATAGGAATTCAAAAGACTCTTATTTCATGTCCAAATATATGAAGGAGGGTGTGTTTGATGGAAAAATTGATGTTAAACATTATTCTTGTGAATATTTTTCACTTTTAAAAAAATATGGCCATGTATGCATGAAAATATGTTGTTCAGTTCATCTTACCCATGAAGGATGGTTTTGAAAATAGTAATCTTGCATCACCCCAAAAAATTAGTAAACTAACTTGAGAGTACTGAATGAAGTATGATTTCCGAACATGATACCATCAAATAGTATACCTGTGTATGGTTAAATGAAAATGAAATTCCTGAGATAGATTAATGGTAATTTAGATGGAAAACACATTCATAGTGGGTGACATGATCACCACGATTGGAAGATTTTTTTTAGGGTGTCTGATATTGGTTATTCTCATCAATGAAGTGTTTTGTGAGATTACGTTACAAGTGAAATGAATTTATAAATATGATAATGGTAAAATTATTTGGACAAAAAAATAAAATGATTTTTTGATTATTCAATAAAAACATCATATTAATTTCAACATCAATAAAAATGTTGTGTTTGATGGTTGTTTTCTTTAGATGAATATAGGTTCAATGAATTTTATTGTTGAAATATATAATCAGGATGGTAAAGTTCTAAAACATATTGTAATGAGTAGTGTAAGGAAACTCATGGAAGATAGAAGATATTTTTTATATAACTAAAATTTAAATTACGGCATTCTATTTGAAGTTAATGTTGTTTTAAAAAAAGGTGTCAAGATTTCTATAAATGAGGGTTCTCATGACAGATAAGTAAGTGAGGCTGGTTAAGAAACAATAATGTAATGTCTATCACTATGTTTAATTAGAATATTTAGATATTCAATAATTGATTTCATATATGAATTCATGGAAGGTTTCTCCAATTAAAAAATAGTTCCATAGTGTTTGGTCTGCAAAATATGGCATTCCCATGAAGGTAAATGTTTTATTATCAAAATATTGAATATTATCAATTTGTTTGAGTTTAATCAATACCAAAGAGAGGATTACTTTTGTAGGTTGAGGTTTCATATAGAAGAATTAAATATATTTTATCACAATGATGATAATGTACCAAACTATTTACTAGTTGATAATTTTATTCAAGATGATTCAAAATGCATGAAGACAATTCATGATTTAAGAAGATATCTTATGAAACATTAAAAATAATTGAAGTCAATATTCATAGAATCCCTAAAAAATACCATTAACTATTAAATATTAGGTTAATTTAAAGTCTTTCAAATAAGAATTGGAAATTGAAAAACGCTTAGAGATTAAACACAATTAAGTACCAAATATTTTTGGAAACGGTTGAGTATATAAAGAGTTGAATTTATTTAGATATTTTTTCTTTTAATTCTTATAATTCAGTTAAAATAAGTTACTATGATTTTTTTCCTAGTATTTTCTCGATAATCAGGAGGTTCAAAGAAGATAATAATGTCTTAAGGATTTCATAGTTGAGTTGGAATCATTTAATTTTCCATGACACAATATTTGAGTAACTAGCAGTATAGCTTTTGGTAATTTGATATATAGAGGACTTCATCTAGATAGGTCTTACTATGATAATAATTCAAGTGTCAATTATTCTAAAGGATCAGAAGAATATCAAAATATTGTAACTTGTTGGAACCAGTATTATATTCTATTAATATTTTTAAGGAGATTTTTAGTAGATAGTGCATCTATATTCACCTACATTATATAGTTTATATATGTAGCCTAAAAAATAATTATACAAAGGAAAAAATTAGGTACTCAAATTGTGAAAGAAACTTGTAAAAACTTGTGTTCCCTGTATTTAATTTTTTTAATCTTGCATAGGGGTGTGGTTGAGTTTTAATGTTAAGATGATGAAAACATTAATTAGTGGTAAAGGTTAATTTTAGGAGTAAATAAAATTATAAAATATCATCAATAATCCAATCCCTCCCCATTCTTAGGGGATACTTTATTACTAGGATCATAAATTATTACCATATGAACCCAGTTTCACTATATAAAATATTTATTTACTTGTGATGCAAAATCTGATGTCAGACAACAAAAAAGGTATTCCTACCCTTGAAGGGAAAAATAACAATATATGGAACAATATGATGACATCGTATCTTTTTTTACTTTTCTTTGAGGTGATTAATGTGTCTATTATAGCATTTACATCATCGTAGAAAAATTATCCAATTTCTTTATTTCAAAATAAGAATATCAATGTAGATTGAGAATATCATAATTTTATTATAATTTCATTATTCAGTAAGGTGTAGAAATATAATGGGACTTTAACCAATGAAGGATACCTGGTAAAAACATGATATGATCTTTGAGGGAAATTTAAAATTAATGGAAGAAAAATAATAGATACAGAAAATCATGTTAGAAGATATCAAGATAAAGAATGATTAAACTATTTCAAACTACTTCACGAGAGGGAAAGAAGTAGTTAGTAACATCATAGGATTCCTAGATTTCATCGAAGAATCAATTATTGACTAATAATTAGTGAGTAACTTTTGATAAATGTTTTTATATATACCCAAGCTTAAAAATAATTTAATAATACATTAATCTGATGAATTAAATATTACATCTCACGAAAGTTTGATAATACAAGGACCAATAGGTTTAGTGTCCTGGAAATTAGTTATAAAAAAATTTATCAAACTTTCACACATTTTTTCATAATGGTCCTCCTCTAGACCCCTTCCAAGACATATCACATGATTTAGTCATCTTCATGACTAGGATAATTGAAACATGAGAAAGTGGTAAGATAAAACACTCTGAAAGGGAAAAGACATATCATGAAGTAGTATGTCATAATCATGAAAAGAATATGAGGAAAACATAAATATATAAACTGAGATCAAAATACCATGTATGATAATAAAAAAAACATGATAGAGTGATATAATATCATCAAGTAAACTTAAAAGGTAAAACATATAACATGTGAACATGATATAATGTGAGAGATACTTAAAAAACATAATCCTGAAAACATGGAATTTCTTGAAAATTAGTTGACTCTCAAAACATGGAATAATTTGATAAAAAACTTGTAAATGTGTCATTACTTGGTAAAATATAATTTTTTGGAACAACCATAATCATAGGAAAACTTGTGTGGGAAAATTGATTATGCACATTGCTTTATGAACAAAATCATTATGTCCACTCCTAAAAATGTAATGAAACCCATCATAATTCAACATTTTTATATTCACACTTGACTATCTCATGAGATATAAGATTATAATAGTGAATTTTAGGGTTTTAAAGGACCCCACATATCGTCTTCCATACATATGTATTCCACATAAAAACAATCATCATCGTAACTTAAATATCCCATGGAAAAAAACAATGGGCTTCTTAAACATATTACATAACATGAAAATAAGAAATCATAAGATTTCAAAATCTAATTATCTAAATGGGTTAGTAACATAATAATATTTAAATGAAAACTTCATGAGAGAAATATAATTTTATTATAATGAGACTTAAATCCTGAAAAAAAAATGAAAAAAATGTATTTATCATTTTAAAAGACATAATTATGAGTCCCATTTAAAGTTGTACCCATTGTTTTCAATAGAAATGAAAATAATAAATTACAAGAAAATAATTTTGGTTCAAGAAATAAATTCTATAGAAATAATAAAATAACATAAATAAAATAAGGAATCTCTTCGAAAATTTATGTTCAATAATAAATTGTGTAACTAGAAGAATGGATTTTTAGTTAACAAGTATCTTATCTTTACCCATGATTTCCATAGAATGATTTAACCTCCTATATCGTAAATATAAAAATATTAATTACTTATTTCATTAAATTATTCTTATAGACTTTAATTTATATACTTCATTAATAATAATTCTCTTCATGTATTAGATTGTGGTAATCTCTTTTCAACGTTAGGTATAAATAAAAGTGGTGTTGATATTAATTTTTGAACAACATTCATAAAAGTGGTGTTGATGATAATTTTTATCCCAAATATTAGTATCTAAAAACCATTAAAGATTAAACTATTTATTTTTTATAAATACTTATAATTTTATAATTCCATTATATCTGTATTTTAGTCTCTTTTCATGAAAATAAAATTGGTGAAGCACTAGTTTCAAGTTTTTTACTAATATAAAGGGATTGACTTAAAATTGATGCTGATTTATTTATTCAAAAATAACCATATTAAATATATTTTACTTATAAATTTCATATATTCTTATAAAATATAAACTAAAACAATCCATGTTTGGATGTGAAGGAAAAAAAAACAAAACATGTTTATTCATGTAGGCGATAGTCCACACAACACACGATTCATGATTTTATTTTTCTCTATGGAATATGGGAGGTTGATTCATAATTGTATTATCATAATAATAATAATATATTAGTAAAAAAATGGTTTTGAATTTATCATTTTAGGATGGTGAAATTAAATTTTAGGAAGAATAAAAGCATATAAATATATATAAAAAAAGGAGTGGTTTATGAACTTATACCTCCCTTTGAGATCATGTCCTTTCATAAAGGGATTAGACCATTTAGGGGTGGAATTTGGAGAATAAAAAAACCTCATTATGGCATATAATAGTTAATATAATGTCTTTGGGAAGATAATCAAATGCAAATTTGGGGTTTTGGAGTGAGGATAATTGAGGATTGGAGTGCCCCTTTTATAAGTGAAAGTGAAATTCATTTTTTAAATACTAAAAAATATTCACTAATGGGAATCCGCATTCAATTAATGTTCCCAAAATTTTATAATTATAGGATTGGAGGAAATATAAGCTTTATCCACAACTCCAAAATTAAAAAAGAAACATATTTTAAACATGATAGTCATTTTACCTCTAATGTTACTCACTTTTACTATTTTAGTTTGCACAACGGAAACAAGTTTTAACATGGGTAATTTTTTTATTTTATAATATAAATAAAATGATCCTTATTATATAATTTTGACCAACTAATTATTAAAATTAAATCCAATTTCATAAAAAATACTATGTTTTTGAAAAATTATTTTTCATGCAAAGTCCCAAAAACACATTATCTGAAATAGTTTATTTTTTAGTTAAACAATTTCTGATTAGGGTATAATTATTAATTTAATTTATCTAAATTAATTAAAAATATTTTTTCTTATAAATGATTATTTTTTTAATAATATAAAATTAAAAACTTCATTGCATAATGTTATAATCAATTTAGAAAAGTAGTCGAAAAAATCGTTTTCCCTAAAATGTGGCATATATTTTCAAAATGTTGATAATGGGTTTATAAATTATAATTTTTATTTTAAAATTTTTTATTATAATTTGAAAAGTTTGTTTTAGTAAGAAAAATATTCCAAATATTCAGCTTGTTCGAATAATGAAATAATTTCCTAAAAGTGATGGCTTTATTGAAATTCATATTATCACCTTCACCTAAAAAAAATTTAATTCCCTGAAATACAAAAAATTAATCTTAAGCTAATATGACTGTGGTAAATTAAAAAATTATATTAGTTCTTTGAAATTCACATCCTAACTTTTATAAACATAATAATAAAATCAAACATAAAATATCATGAAAATAGTTTTTCTAGGAAATTTTGTTTAAAATATTTAATATTCTTTTAAAATTAGTGTTAATCAAAAATATAACAATCTTGAAAAATATCCATTTTAGAAAACACATTTTAAGAATAAGAAAATATTTTATTATTTGATTTTCCACACTAATTTTAAAGATATTTAAAGATAATTTTTTTTAGGTTTTTGTTTTTATAAATATTTTAATTTATATATAATTCGTAACTCTATTAATACTACTTAAATATTATAATTTTATAGATACCTTATAACTCTCTATATTTTTTTGGTTTTAATGTTTTCTATGGAGAATTATGTAAATCATGGTATTTAATAAATAATGAAAAACTTATATCATTACATTTTTTCCCTTATGGGGAGTATATAGGTCCTATGTAGGCCCTCTGAGTGGTGTTGATATTCTTCCAATATGTCCTAGGGTTTTCCTTTGCAATATTCTAGAGGGAGGGATTTTGTGGGTCCTTTCTGGTGTAACTCCCCTCCTCCTCCATTATTTCTTTCTATTTCTTCTTCTCCTCTCCCCCATTTCCTGACTCTCCTTGAGTCTAGGATTTCTCTATCTAGTTCCTCATTATCTCTATTTATATTTTAAGGTGGTGATGGTTTTCTTGGTGAAAGTTTAACATGGAGATCCTATATCCTTGTCGAAGGTTACTTGAAGTGGATGTAATTTCTAATCAAACCCTTCTTTGACCTCAAGTTTCTCTAAACGTCTCCTTTTACGATTTGGAGTTGTTGTAACAACATGCATTTGGGTTTTGGGGTTTGATGATCGACGATTGTTTAGGCGCTCTCAAAGTCGACTTGCTCCAGTTTTTTGCTACTAGTTCCAACCCTATTGAAGATTTCGTCCATCGGAGCCCTCAGCCACTCAATTTCTGATCTTACCTCATTTTCCTATCATTCTCTCAGAGCCGAATCTAGGGAGGTGGTAACAAAGATGTTTTGGGAGGTGGGGTTTGGTAGGTGGCAGTGTTCCTTCTGCATTCTGAGTCGAATTTCTCCTATGAAGATGGTTCCAGTTCCCTTTCTCTTCATAGATGGTGACTTCCTAAGGTGGAAAAGGTATATAAAATTGAGATATTTTTATTTCAACTAATTTTTGTTCATTGTTTCTTCCTCAAAGTTATCAGTGAAGTAATTTTTGTATTTTTTATGAGAGATCAAGTTGTTTGATTCTTATTAGGAAATTTTTGTCTCTATTATTTTGGAATTGTTCATTCTTGGTTTTGTTGTCTGTTATTGGTATTATTCATTGTAGTTATATTCTGGTGATGTTTACATTTTGATATTGTAATCTTTCTATTTTGTGGATGGTTTTATGTTTCAGTGGATGATGGTCAATTAGTCTCACCAGTGTAGTGGTGTCGTTTATGGCGAGCATGTCATTCAAGTGGTACAGCTTGAGGCGGATCTTTGCTAGATGTTTGGTTGCCTGAGGTATTTTGGAGTTGATTGGTGGATCAAATTATTTTCATAATGGGAATGTATTTTTTTATGTTTGAATTTATAAATCTTGAAAAATTTGGTTTGAATCTACTAAAAGTAAGGTTACCACATAACCCTAACGTGGCCTTTAAAAAATAATAATAAAATGGATTTGGAGTACAATCCTCTCCCCTTAAAAGAATTTCATCATTAAAATTTCATTACATGGATGAAACCAAGTGAGGGTACATTTATCTCATCAAATACTATGGTTCCCACATAGATTTCTAAATATTATTTCTCCATAAAACTGTGAATATATGAATATTCGTGTTCTGAAACACCTTATCTCTTTGGTCCATAATTTCTATGGGTTTTTCCTCATATGAGGGATCATGTTCTAGTTTCAGAGCTTCCAAGCTTATCACATGTGGATTATATGGTATATTTATTCTCAAAATATATATATTGAACATATAATTTACTTTCGAGAGGTGTAGATGGATATCTATGTGATAGGATACAACCCTGACATAATAAAGGATTTAGAAGGCCCCAATGTATCCATGGATCAACATCCCTTTATTCCCAAATCTCATAAATCACTTCCATAGAGATATTATAAGGTACACTTTATCCCCAAATTCAAAATCTATATCTTATAAATTATTATCTTCAAAACTATTATATGGAATTTATTTCAATTTCATATGCAATTGAGTGGTTTGAACCCTATTTTTAATTCCTAGGACACTCTTAGGACCCATTAGTATCCTTTGTTCAACTTCTTCTCAGCATGTTGGAGTCCTAAATCTCTTCCCATAGAGGGACTGGTATAGTTACATATAAATTCTAGAATGGAAACTATTGTAATATCATAACTCTACCAAGTGAAGGTTTTGATACCAACACCCTTGGGTATCTATCCAACAAGATCACATCATATCCTATAGAGTTTGACTTCTTATCTATCACTAAGCATATATATGAGGATAATATGTAATTTTAAATATCATCTATGTCTCCAAATATTTCTAAATACAACTCTATAATCTAGAGGTAAATTTTAGATCTCCATTAGATTCATTGGATTGTGGTGTTACATGCAACCTCACTAGTTCCATTTTGTGTATCTTGGATAGATAGTAAACGAATAAATCATCTTTGATAGAAATAAATTATATTGTCATTATATGGATATTGAATACAACCCTAATATTGTTATGGAGTTTATAGGTTTTGGGTATTCCTACAATGATGTCTATGGTGATGTTTTACCATTTCTATACAGATATGGGTAATGGTTTCAACATACCCTTATACTTTATTCATTAATACTTAACTTGATAGCATTCCAACCATCATGATACATATTATGAAATCTATCTCTTCATATTATCTAACCATATATTTTCTTCAAATATATATACATCTTCGTGCATATCATATGGATAGAGAAGGATGAGTTATGTGAGTCATCCAAGCGATCCTTATTCACTTCCAGATTTTATGGAATACACATGTGGGTTTCAAACCTTATAACTCCACCTATTATCAAAATTGAGCTCCAAAAAATTATTTTCCTTTTCTATATCTCTACATCATCTTTTTTGGATTCTTTAATATTTACGTGAATGGAAGGTTGAGAAGTCAATTTCAAAAATATTATTTATCTCCCCCCATTATCACTTCAAGATTAATCCTCTAAAAATCCATGATAATTGGGACTTTTTAAATCCTCATAATGGATATAGTAACATGTTCTTTCTTTCTCATAGAATCAACCAAATTATTTTCCTTCCCTATGCGGTAATGTATTTAAAAAACATAATACTTTATCAACTTCAACCATCTCTTTTGAAAAATATACAATTCCTTCTATGTTAATATATATTTCAATCTCTTCTGATATATATATATATATATTACACACTTTTCTCTATAGAGATATTGTCTATAAATCATTAATGAAAAATCACTACCGCTATCTCTTAATCATGTGTTGGGTAATTTTTATAAAAAATATTTAATTATAAATATTCTTAAGAAGTTACCTTATCATGATTCATGAGGATGCAACCAAAACTATTTTCTAGGGAGTCACCATATTTTAAAAACACTTATCCATAGTAGGGTAATTTAAGTACATGAATAGTGACCAACCTCTTCTTTAGTTATATAAAACTTACTTTAAATTCCTTTGTCCAGAATAAATTTACTTCCTTTTGTATAAACTAGATTAGTGGTTTTGATATCCATGAGAAATTTCCTAGAAAGAGTTAGTTATATCTTACTGATGCATGAATACTAGAGATCTTGGTTATAATGGTCAATCTGGACAATTTCTCGATAACTTATTTCTTTGATAGTTCAACAAGTATGCCATTTCTTGTTACTACATGACCAATGAATCATACATTTTTTTTCCATAGTTCACATTTTCTGAATTTGGAATAAAAATATCCTTTCTCAAGGTCATTAATACAATTTTCAAAAGATCATCATGTTCCTCCTTTCTCTTTAAAAAACGGAATATCATTGATAAATACAACCAAAAATTGATCAATTTAATATCTAGAGACTCTAATTATTAGATCCATGAAGATAGTACAAGAATTGGTAAATCTAAATTGCATCAATAAAAAAATAGTTTCCTTAACTTGTATGGAAATCCATCTTAGATATATCCACCCTTTTACCCTTAATAGATAGTATCCAGATTGAAGATGAATATTGGATAAGTATTGAGATCCTAATTGTTAATCAAATAGATCATCAATATGAGGTAGAGGATACTTTTTTTATCATGACTTTATTAACCTCATGATAATAAATGAAAATATGCATCGATTCATCCATGTTTTAGAAAATTATAACTAGCACACCCCATGGTGAAGTAACAGGGCATATGAAATCCTTGAACTAATTATATTTAAGTCGCTACCTTAACTCATCTGATTCAATGGGAGTTATTCTATATGAAATCTTTAAGATAAGAAAGGATCATGGTATGAGTTTGATTGACAACTCAACCTCACACTATGGGGGAAGACATAGAACTTAATCTACAAATACATTAGTCTATTCTTGTAAAATTTGAATTTTATCAATGTTGACTTTTTCCCTAATCATTTAATCCAAGAGTCCCTCATTTGTTGGTAAGATAACCCTAATTATATAATTTTATTCCATATAGAGTTCATAATAATTCTTTTATCAGTACCTGATAATATGTTGATTTTGGATATATAATTATAATTCTTTATCTTGATCGTTGATATGTGTTTTAGGTATGGAAATAAAATATATACCTGATATTATATCAAATTCATCCAATGGAAGAAGAATTAGATCTGATGGACATATCCTCCCCCAAATATCAATCGGAAAAGATTTGAAAATCTTAGATGTGATCATTGTTCCTCCATGGATTTTCACATATAATTAAATATGAATTACTTATGATTTAAATTTAACGTTTTTAGAAAACTTATGAAATATAAAATAATGTGATGAAAGAAAATCAATAAGGTACTAAATGTTCTAGAAAGGAGATCAAGTATACCTCACATCACTTCATTATCAGGATTTACCTTAGCAGTAGTGATCATGAATGACCATCATTTTTCCCTTGGTTTGGGAGGTTTTGTAGCCTATTTTTTTCATTGGTTCATCAGTTGGGGAATTAATTCTTATATTTTCCAAACTTCTTTCACTTGAAGAATTGTAGTGTGGGTTTCTCTTTAGCATAGTCCTTCTTCTCTTCTATGGTGTTAATTAGACTCTTAACATTGGTTCAACTATTTTGAATCTAGTGTCCTACTTTACAAAACATAAAAAAAATCCCTGATCTAATGATACAATTAATCATGTGCTTCCTCCCAAATTTTTTTCATGTAGTAAATTGTTCTTTTTTTAACCATGTGTAATATGTTTGGTGTTTACATGATACTCTAATTTATTGTTTCCCCTAGAATATTTTGATATTCCAGTTCCCATATCAACATAAATATAACTTCAAACTATCCCTTCATAACTTTTAAATTATATTATAGATAAAACCCTACTAAGAATCAAATTTAATATAGTATGGAACTGATCGATTTTACACTTGTTATTATAGATAAAACTAGAGGTGTAACTCACAAGTCTTGTAAAAAAAATTCATATAACCCAATAGTCTCATCCCCTTTTTTCTTAAATTCCAAAAATTTACAATCTTTGATTTTGATAAGAGTATATAGAAAATACTTGGGGAAAATATCCTTGTTAATTCTTCTCATTCCAAGGAGTTTATGTCTTTATTTTCCATAGAGATATTAATGATACTCAACCCAAGTCAACATCTCCATCTAAATGATAGATGAAAAAGACAATTATCTCATGATCTAAGCATTTGAGAAAAGAAAATATATTTTATATTTCATTAACACACTTCTCAACAACCAGTAGAATAGAATACCCACAAAAATATGGTGGACAAAGCCTCGTAAATGATTCGATGTCATGTTTCTCCCTCCTTGGCGCATTTGGGAGGTCAATATGTTTTGGGTTTTCTCCCAAATCATGAAATAGTTGGGTGAGAATTTTTAAAATATTTTTCATTCCATTACAAATCACATTAGGTTTCCTTTTGGGATAATCTCCATATTTTCCATTTCAACAATTTTTAACTAAGTTCTTTCAGGTTCCGCCATTACCTTGACTAACAGAAAACATGAAATGAGTATAAATAAATTAATGATTGTACATAAAATTAAACTATAAAATTAGAATGAATATTTCATAAATTACTTGTATATGATAGCATATAATTCTATAGGTTCCAATCTAGGATATCTATGATAGGTTTTCAAACTGATGTGACTATATATATATATACATTCAAACCCTTATTATTATTTATAAAGATAATTTTATTAACTAAAGTATACCCACTAGGTGTGTCAAATCAGATTTGTATTAAGGTATCATTCACCATAACCTAGAATTATGGATGAGATATACTCAACCAACTATTTTTTGTGATCTTACCCCTACATGAATCTAGGATAAAACCCTTTCCACTTATAGTATTCATACATGGATGTATTTATATTAAAAACATATAATCCACACTTTACCAAAAAATTATGATGTTATCCTTTAAATATACACATATATTACATTTGTTTCATATATTTTTCATTTAATTTAACCAATATATTCTAAAAACAAGACTAAAATAATATCCAAAAAAACATAAAACTCATCTAATTCCAACTATAGTGACACAAGATAAAAATAAAAATAAATACATTAATATCATGATTTAAAAAATACATCACAAAATATATTCATAATCTAAGGTCCAAAATGTTTTGTGTCTTGGAAATTAGTTACATTAAGTCTTATTTTATAACACATGGAAACATTTTTCAAAAAATGTGCTCCTATTAACCATTTCCTAGAAATATCACATGATGTAATCATCATCATTACTCAAAGAATAGAAACATGAGAAATGGGTGATATAAAACACTTACATAGGTAAAATACATATCATAATGTATGAAATCATAACCATGAGGTGAATTTGAGGAAAACATAAATATCTAAATAATAATAGGATATTACAAAACATATAATAACATGATGAAAAACATGGAAATGTTTCATAACATGATAAAATTTAAAACCTAAAACATATGTAAGCATAGGAAAAAATATGTGATCAAAACCATTATTCCCATGCCAATCTGAACAAACACATTATGTCCACACCAGAAAATATAAGCAAACCCATCGTGATCATGCTTGTGTGGAAAAAACCCATTATATTTATTCCTGAATATCTCATGGTATATATTCTTATACCAATGAATTTTAGTGTGATAAACAACCCCACCTATCAAATTCCATACATATGTTCACCACAAATAAAATCATCATATCTTACATTACCTATGGAAAAAATAATGGATTTCTTAAACATATCACATAACATGAACTTAGGAAATCACAGGATATCAAAATCACATTATCCAAATGGGTTCATAAAATAATAAAAAAACATCACATCATTAAAGATATATCATTTCAATATAATTATAAAAAATCATGAAAACAATTAGGATCATTTATTAATAGTTGTTGTAAAAGTCCTAATAATGAGTACCTTTTAAAAATTCCCCCTTTGTTTTGATGATAAATGAAAAGAATAACTTAAATGAAATTTATTTTTGGTTAAATAATTATTTTTTCCAAGAAATAATTAAATAAAATCAGTCTAAATGGAATTAATTTTAAAATCAATGTGCAATAATAAATTCTGTAACTCTATGTGAGGATTTTTAATTACTGAGTCTCTTACCATTACCCTTGATTTCCAAGGAATTATTTAGCATTATGTAACATAAATATAAACATATTAATTAATTATTTCATAACCACATTATTATATACTAGTATTTATAATATTCATGGATAACAATTTTCTTCATATATTAGATTTTGGTAATCTCTTTTCAACCCTGGGTGTTAATAATGTTCACTGTTTTGAACAAGGATCCTAAAAGTGGTGTTGATATTCCATTTTCCCTCAAAGATAATAATATAAAAACAATTAAAGTTTCATAAATTTAATTTTTAAAAATAATTATAATTCGATAATTACATTACATGGGACCTTTAGTCACATTTTATGAAAATAAACATGGCGAAGCACCAGTTACAAGTTCTTTTTATAATATCTATTGACTAATTTATAAAGATCCTTGAATTTTTTTAATTAAATAAGAGTCATTTTAATGATTTATATTACATATAAATATCATATATACTTATAAAATAAATATAAAAACCATCATTTTTTTAATTGAAGGGAAAAAGGAAACGTGTTTATTCATGGTGGCGGTAGTCCGCACAACACACGATTCATGTTTTCTTTTTTCTTAATGGAAAAAGAGAGGGATATTAATTATTGTACCATAACTATAATAATATAAAATTATTATTATTATAATTATTTTATCATTTTAATATAGTGAAATTAAATTTTATGAATAAAAATTCATGTAATGATATAAAAAAGAGGGACTTAAAGAACTTCTACCTCGCTTCTTGGATTATCACCTTGGTAAAGGAGATTAGACCTTTGAGGGGTGGAATTTTGAGAAGAAAATAACCTCATTAAGGTGAATAAGAGTGTATTTAATTTTTTTGGAAATATTACGAGTCAAACATTTGGGTTTTGGATAGAGGATAATTTAGGAGAGGAGTGACCCTTTTAAAAGTCAAAAGAAGTGGTGTTTTTGTAAATATTCAAAAATATTAAGTAATGGGAATTCAATATCAAGAAATGTGACTAAAAATTGATAAATAATAGATTTTAGAAAATATTAGGTATATCCATACCCCCACCATTCAAAAATAAACTTGTTTTTAACATTTTATTCCCTTTACCTCTAAGGATATTCACATTTACCATTATAGTTTTTACCACATAAACTATTTTATACTAAGAAAAAATTATCCTTTAAGACTAAGGATAAATTGAGAATTATTAGATAATTTTTACCCACTAATTAAAAATATTAAATCTAATTTATGATGAAACATACTACTTTTATGGAAAATTAATATTAGCACAAATTTGTAAAAACCCATTTCTTGAAATGTTTGTTTTTAATAAAAGAATATTTATGAGTAGGTTAGAATTATCATTTACATTGATTTATATTAATTTAAAAAATATTTTTGTTGTTTAAATATTATTTATGAAATAATATAATAATAAACAAACTTCATTACATCATGTTATAATAAATTAAAAAATGTAGTTGAAAACATAGTTTTCATTAAAACACTATATAAAGTTTCAAAATGTTGAGCTTGCATTTACTAATAATAAAGAGTATTTTAAAATTATTTGTTATAATTTACAATATATAATTTAATAGTAGAAGTTTAATAATCATTTAATGAATGAATATGATAAAATAATTTCATAGAAGTGACTACATAAATAAAATCTGTATTTTCACTTTAATAAAAAATTAATTATTTCTGAAAAATCCTAAAAATTCAACTTATGTTATTATGACTATGATAAATCCAATAAATTATTTTTGTTTTGTCATGTTCAAATCCTAAATGTTTTAAACATAACATTAAAATAAAATCTTAAAATATCCTGAAAAACAAAATTTTATAAGAAATCATTTTTATAGATCAACTAATTTATTAAGATTAGTGTTAATAAAAATATATATCAATCTTAAAAATATATATATATATTATAAAATATATTTTACACATAATAAAATATTTTATTATTTTGTTTTGTGTACTAATTCTATCGATATTTAAATTGAATTTTATTTTCTTTTTATAAATATACTAACATACATATATATTTCATATTTCTATTCCTATAGTTTATACCTTATAATTTTAGAAATACTTTATAATTATCTATATTTATTGTATTTTTATGTTTAATTTGGATAAAATAATCTAATGACTTATTTAATTAATGATGAAAAACATAGATCACTACATTATAACCCCTTAAAAAAATTTCATCAATGAAATTTCATTACATGGAAGAAAACAAGAGAGGGTGGTATTCTCTCATCACATCATCAGGTTCCCATATAGCATCCTCCAGCTTATTATTTATCCATTGAATATTTCATGTATGAGTGTTCATGTTTCACATCACCTTATCTCTTTGATTTAGAATTTCTATTTTTCCCAAATAAGGGACATCATGTTCATGTAGTATTGCTTCTAAGATTTGGACATATTAATGATCTAGTAAGTACTTTCTCAAAAGAGATACATGAAACATGTTTTTTACATATGAGATATGTGTAGGGAGTTATAATAAATAGGATAAATCCCATATATAATGAATTATTTTGAATATCATGATTTATTTAAGGATCAACTTCCCTTTCTTCCCAAATCTCAAAATATGATTCTATAGAGATATTTGAAGGAAAAACTTCTCAAAAACTCCAAACTCTATATCATGTCAATTATTATATACATAATTATTATATTTACTTTTTGACAATTTTATATGCTTCTGACCGGTTTGAACCCTCTATACCATTCCTTGGATAAGGTCAGGACCTATCGGCTTCCTCTCTACAACTTCATCCCATCATGTTTGAGTCCTATATATCTTCCTATAAAAAGCCACATATGGTATCATATGAATTATATAATATAAACTATATATATTAGATCCATACCATGTAAAGGTGTTGATCCATATATCCCTTTATATCCATCAAACAAGATCTCAATGTATCCAATACAGTTTAAATTTTCCTCTCACACTGATCATCTGTCTGAGGATGAAATTCAATACTAAAGATTGTATATTTCTTTGAATATTTTTATAGAGTTCTCTATAATATAGAAGTACACCTTAGATATCACATAGATAAAATAGATATTTTTACTCTATGTAGCCTCACCACTTCCCTTAGCTATATCTTTTAGAATTGTTCATGGTGTAAATCTTCATTGATGGAAATAAATTGTGTTGTCCTTGAAAGGAGAAAAACTATTTACCAAATATTTTTATGTACTTTAGAGGTTTTATTGACTAATATTATTAATTACATGGTGATGTTTTCCCACATCCATACTGGTTTAGGTAATGGTTGAAACATACCCATATACTTTCATCATTCAACCTTAACATTTTAGCATACTGAGAATTGAGATATGTATTTTTCAATTTATATCTTCTAACTATCTCAATATACTTTTTTCTTCAAATATTTATAGATAATTTTTCTTTTAAGATTGATAGAGAAGGATTAGTTATGATCATCGTCCAAAAGTTCCTTCTTCAAGACCAACTTTGATGTGACATACATCCAGGTTCCAAACCTTATAACTCCACCATTATCAATGTTAAAATATGGAATATTTACTACCTTTTTCTATATATATACATAATATTGTTAGGATTCCTTTACCATTTTTTAAATGTAATCTTGAATAGTCAGTTGGGAAATATAGGATTTACCTCCCCCATTATGACTTCAATACTCATCCTCTACAAATCCATGATTATTGGGTATTTTTTTATCCAAATCACGGGTATATTAGCATGATCTTTCCTACTCAAAGCATCGACCACAATATTTTCTTTCCCCAAATGGTAATGTATTGAAAAATCACAATACTTTATCAATTATAACCATATACTTTTAAACATATTCAATTCATTTTATATGAATATATATTTCAAGATCTTCATATCAATACATATATTACACTTTTCACCATTTCTATAATTTCTCCAAATCATCAATACAAAAATCACTTCTAATTCCATTAAATAATGAATTGGGTAATTTTTCTAATGAATCATTAATTTTAATGAACCATAAGAAATTACCTAATCATTATTTATGTGGAAGAAACCGATACCATTTTTAAAGAATCACTATATATTAAAAACCGACCACACTATAGGGTGATGTTAGTAACCCACCTCATCTTTAGTTACTTTAAACATTGTTTTCATTATTCTATCCAAAATAACCTTAATAACTTTCATTTAAACAAAATTATTAGATTTTATATCCATGAAATATTTCTTACAATGTGTCAGTAACATCCTCCTAACCCAAGAAAACTATAGTTCTTAGTTACAGTGGTTGGTATGGTCCATTATTCAATAAATTATATCTTTGATGGATTAACTGATATTAATGTTATTATGATTACATTGCCCAATAATGACACCATTTTTATCTAGAATTCACATTTTCTGAATTTGGTATACAAACTCACCTTTCTCAAAGTCTTTAAAAAATCATCAAATGATCTTTAAGCTCTTCATTTCTCATTTAATATATAATAATATCATATATAAAAACAACCAAATATTGATAAAGTTATTCCATAAAGACCTTATTTATTAGATCCAAGAATAAAATAATTGAATTGGAAAGACTAAAATACATCAATATAAACTCACGGTGCCCACACTGTATGGAATGTCATCTTATATATATCCTCCATTTAAACCCTTAACTAGTGCCATCCTGATTAAAGTTCAATCATAGAGATGAATTTATATCATTAAAGATGATAAAATATATCCTTGATATAATGTAGAAGATACCTATTTTTTGTTTTGGTTTTATAAATATCATATAATCAATTATAATATGTATAGATTCATCCTTATTTTTAAAAAGGCGCACTGACACACCCCACTGTGGATCACCGAATCATATGAAACTCTCATCCAAAATATCATGGAATTTATTTTTTAAATCCTCTAATTAAATTGGATTAATTATATATATACTATTTGATATATCCCAGGATCATGGAAATAGATTGATTAAAAACTCCACATGACGATCTAGGGGAAGACCAGGTAGTTTATCCAGAAATAAATCAGTGTATTCTCATATAATATATATGTTATCAATATTGACTTCCAAAAGATTATTTGACCTAAGAGCCCCTCATTATATAATATCATAATTCACATTATATTATTTTATTTCATATGGAGTTAAAAACCATTCATTCATCAATACATGATGATACGATGATTTGGGATATGAAATGAGACTTACTTATCATGATAGTTGATATGTGGTTTGTGTAGGGAAAGCCAATACATATGAATTATTTTATCAAATTCAACCAAATGAAGAAGAATAAAATTAGCAGGAAGTTTCGTATAAAAAATCTCAATCAAATTAGATTTATCAATATTAGACATGATCATTATAACACCAGGGGCTTTCACTAATAGTTTAATATCCATTACATAGGTTTGTGATTTCGCATTCATGGAAAATGTGTGTGATTTAAACAAATTTGATGAACCAAAATCAAATAAGGTACAATCATATCTATAAAAAATAAATCAAGTGGTCCATGAATCACGTAATTAACATGATCTAACATAGTGGTAGAGATCATGAATTCTATTCCTTGTTCCCCTAGTTTGGGAGGTTCTGTGGCCTATTTTCTTCATTGTTTTGAGGGTTGCGGAATTGATTAGTATTACTTCTGAAATCATTTCACATGAATCATTTATGTGTAGGAAGATCTTATTCATGATCATTCTTCTCTTAAATGGTGTTATTTATGCTTGTATCCTTGTTTTGACAGTATTGGGTTCAGTATCCTACTTTACCACACATAAAACACTTCTCTAATCCTTTTATACAAGTACTTGGGTTCTTCATTCCACATTTATTTCATATAGGAAATTTTTATTTCTTCCCACCATTATTTTCACCATCAATGTTTATATGAAACTCCACTATCCTTTTCTTTTCCTTAGAATATTTTGAGGTTCCAGTTCTCATCTTATCGTTAATAGAACATTTAATTATCTATTTATAGATTCTAAATTCTATAATGGGTAACACCTCTAGAAGAATAAACTTCAATCTAATAAAGAACTTGTTGATTTTACACTCAGTGTTAGAGATATAACTAGATGCATACCCCATAGATCTTTTGAAATTATTATCATATGAATCAATAGACTTGACTTCTTTTTTTATTAAATTCCAAGAATGTATGATCCAACATTGAATGGAAATTATATGAAAAACACAAATTGAAATATTTTTTTTAACGCTTCTCATTCCTTATATTTTATTTTCTATTTTTCCATAGTGTTTATAATGAGACTCCACCATAGGTCTTCATCAACTTCTAAATGATACACAGGAAAAACAACATTCTCATGGTTAAAGTAATGGAGAACAAAAAATATATTTTCCATTTCATTAATCCTTAAATCAAGAAACTATTGGATTGGAAGACCCGCAAAAACATGGTGGATATTTCCTCATAAACAATTAAATAAAAAGTTTTTCCATCCTTAATGTGTTTTGGAGTTCAACATTATTTTGTTTATTATCCAAAACATGAGAAATATAGGTGAGAATTGGCATGAGATATTAGATTCTAGATGCAATATGATTAGGTTTTCCATTATGAAAATATATAAATTTTTCATTCCACCTATTGATAACTTTGTTCATTTAGGTTATTACCATTACCTTGACTAATGGAAAACTAAGAATGAGTATACTTAAATTACTAATTCTATATAAAGGAAAACTATAAAACATAGAATAATGATTTCATAAATGACTTATATATGATAGCCTATAAATCATTAGGTTTCAATATAGGTTATCTGTGGTGGTTTTATAACTAAACTATTTATATATATATATATTCATATATTTATTAATTCATAATAATGATTATGGGATTAACTAAAGTAAATACCCTAGGATTTTCAAACAATTTGTGCAATATGATTTCATTCACTATATAATAGAATGATGAACGAGATATATTCAACCAAATCTTTTCTATGTTAATACCCTTACGTATCTATGAAAAAACTATGTCCACTTATAGTATCCAAAGAGAGATGTGTTTCTAGAAAATCCACATAATTACACTTTACTAAAACATCAGGATGTTATCTTATACATAGACACTAAAATTTGACTTTTCCTTATATTTTTCACTGAATTTCTCTAATCTAATATTCATAAATTACTAAAATAATCTAAAAAATAACTGAAATTGTCTCAAATACCATATATAGTGACGTATTCATGACATATAATAAATCATACAATAATATAATGATTTAAACAATACATCACACAACAGCATCATAATCCATAGACATATAGGTCTAGTGTATTGGAAATTAGTTATTTAAAAATATTATTTTATAACACTTAAAAACTTTTTAAAATAATTTTTCTACATTATAACCTTTCCTAGACCTCTCACATAATTTAATAATCTTCATAACGTAGAAAATTTTAACATAAAAAGGGGATGATATCAAATAATTAGAAAAGTAAAATTCATTTCCTAAATTAATAGATCATAAACTTCTGGAGAATATGAGGAAGTCTAAAATATCTAAATAAGATATCATAAAACCATGTATTATAATCACAAAACAAGATAGATGAACATAATTTCAAAAAAATATAATTAATTAAACATAAAAGATAAAACATATAACATGTGAACATGACATAAGGTGAGGGATACTTGAAAAGAAAATATCATGAAAACATGGGATTTTTTGGAAGTAAAATGAATCATGAAACATATAAAAACATGATAAAAATTTAGGAAATGTGTCATAACATGATAAAATTAAATATTTGGAACATTTATAAGAACAGGAAAACATGTGGGTGCTAACTCATTATGCCCACACCAATGTGAATAAACTCATTATGTCCAAGCCTAAAAATGTGAACAAACCCATCATGTACATTCTTAGGTGAAAAAACCAATTATGCCCACAATTTAATATCCCATGAGTTATAAACTGATACCAATAAATTGGAGGGAGATATAGGAACCCACCCATCATTATCTGTACATATGTGTGCCACTAAAAAATAAGAATCATCATAACTAAAATAATCACAGGGAAAAGAATGGGTTTCTAAAACATATCACATAAAAAGAACTAAATAAATCACAGGATATCAAAATCTCATTATCCAAAAGGTTTTATAAAATAATATAATATAAAAAATCACTTCATGAGAGACATATCATTTGAATATAAAAATAATTGAATCATGAAAATTGGATTTAAATAAAATTGTATTCATTATTGTAAAATTGATGGTTTTGATTCCATTCTAAAAAGATCCCTTTTGTTTTTAAGAGAAATGAAAATTATAGCTTACATTAAATTTATTTTGGTTAAAAAACACTTTTTCCATGGATATAATATAAAAACATTAATCAAAATTCAAAGTATAAAAAAAATTCAATATTGAATTTTGTAACTCAAATAAATGATTTTGAGTTAACATGTCTCATACCTTTACCCTTGATTTCCAAGGAATTATTTAAACTCATGTATCAGAAAGATAAACACATGAATTACTTATTTAATAAAAAATTTCTTGTATACTTCTATGTATAATCTTCATTTATTGAAATTCTCTTAATGTATTAGATTTTTGTAATCTCTTTTCAACAACAGGCGTTAATAATCTTAAACATTTTAAACTAGGTTTCGAAAATCATTGTTGGATGTTTTTTTACCAAGGATCATAATTTTAAAACCAATAATTGTTAGGTAATTTATGTTTTATAATAACTTATAATGTTATAATTATATTATTTGGGATCTTTATTCACTTTTCATGAAAGAAAATATTGTGATGAAAATTTTTCATTTTTTACCTATATTAATAGATTACATTATAATGACTTTTAATTTTTATATAATTAAAAAATAATTATATTAATGGTATTTATTAATGATAAATATAATATATAATTTTAAATCATACGCTAAAACTATTCATTTTTTTATTTCATGAAAAATGAAAAATGATTATTCACAGAGGTGGTAGTCCGCACAACACACGATCCACATTTTCATTTTCCTTAATGAAAAAAGGGGACGGTGATTAATGATTGTACCATCATTATAATAAAATTATACTGTAATAATTATACTAAAATTATAATTTAATTATGGTGAAATTCAATTTGAAAAACAATAAATGTGTATAAATTAGTAGAAAAATAAATAGAGGTTTAAGAACTTATATATCACTTCTTGGATTATAGCCTGTGTGAAGGGGATTATACCATTGAGGGGTGGTCTTTTTAAAATACCAAAACCTCATAATGGTGTATAAGAGTTTATATATGTGTTTTTCGTAGAATATGGGATGAAATTATTGTTTTTTGGATTAACGGTAAGTAAGGATAAGATTCCCCCTTTATAAGATATAAAGAGGGGCATTTTTGTAATTACTCAAAATTATTTGATAATGGAAGTCAATATCGAGAAATGTGAATGAATAATTGTTGAATAATTGAGTGGGGTATGATAAGTTCATTAAACAACACCACCATTCAAAAATTAACATTTTCTAAACATGTTATTCCATTTACCACTAAGTTCACTCACTTTTTCTATTTTAGTATTCACCATGGTAACAAGTTTTTACCTTGGAAATTTTATCATTTAAGAAGAGGATGACTTCGATAATATTTTTAAATTGGAATATGAAGCTATAATGTATTTTATAACCTTTATATATTATGTTTAAATATTGTAAGATACATCAATTTGTATAGGAGAATGAGGTGAATTAGATTTTATGGAATAGATGCAGATATCAGAACTTATTCCCTGTTGTTTCCCTCAAAATATGATAGAAATATGGTATCCCTAGGAATTAAGAAAAATGATCCATTATTCCAATAATGATTCATATATTCTATCATTACATACATTCATGTTGGTTTCAACATATTTTTTTCCTATTTGATGATTTATTATGGAGGTTCAAGTGTTGTTAGACAATCATTCACATCAGGTTTATCATTTTCATCTAACATAAAAACTCCCAATGGTTCCCACATCTATAAAAAGGTATAGACATAGTTTCCAAAGGTAGGTGGTAATTTCAGGATTCAAACCCAATGGAACATAGGAACTCACATTGGTCAAGAGAATGGGAGTTGGGTTCATCACACCCTTTTGAGGGGAATTGTTACCTATTTAGAGACTCTTTTTTAGATTTGAAATTTTTTTCCAATTTCATCAAAATCTAAATACAGGATTGGTTACCCTAAAAAAGTGAATAGGTGTCAGATTATACTATGTGAAAAGGTTATTCTATTATTTATACCATATTTTTGTATCTATGGTTCTCTATCAATTTCCTATTATTTCATATCAATAAGTAGTTACTTATATTTTCAATCCATATGACCAAGAACTTTGGAGTCTACTAATATCTAGGAAGGCGATTGGTGTTTCGAGAATGGTATTGAACATTCATAAGGAATCATGTGTATCATATTTATAAAAGGAATCAAAACCCATTTAGTTCATTTAAATTGTAGTCGAACAGTTTAATTTCATGCAGAAATGACATATATGAGGGAACTTAGGCACCGAGTATGCAACTCAAGCATTAAAAAGGTTTCCTATGTATCCTTCTTACAGTTTTAATAAAATTCATCACATTTCAATCTCCCATCAATCCACTAATGGGTTATTTCCATAGTTTTTACCAATATTGGAGTTCCTTTAGTACTTACACCAAGTTGGATTCCCTTTTATGGGGGAAATTGTATCATGTCTTTGAATGGGGAATACACATTAAGGATTACCTAGTTAGAGGTGAATTGTGATTTTATTTATATGATCATTACAAGTCTCTAAGACCACATGAGTCATGATTATTGTGAGAAACAATGGATAACAAGTGATCATAAACACACATATGGATACATGACTAATGCACTAGGTCTCCCTACTGGGATGTTTGATATAGAGGACAGGACATAGGAAGGAATCCAACATATACTACTTATAGAAGGAATTAAAGTCGTCATAGTTCAAAACATCCAAAACCGACAGATTAGTTTGAGTTACTTGAGGGTGTGGCCAGGGATTAAACATAAAAGTATTCCCACTTATAAATCCACAAATTTCTCACTAATGGATGAGTAAGGATGATAGAATCATATGAATATTCATGTTTTATGTGTTATTGTAGTTAGAATATGGTTTCAAATACAAAATTGTAGATTCCCACTGGAGCTTTGGCCTTGGGAATGCATCCTATGTAGCCTTTTTGGGAAGGAATTATATTCCTCGTAGTTCAATTATGGTGAATGTACATGTGCATCTACCAGAAATGGTTATCATGTCCATGGGTGTCTTCCTCACATTTTCATCATGTCAAATGTTCAATGAATGACATAGTTAACATGTCTAGGGTGTCTATATAACAAGTCCTAAGTATCTATATGACAAGGTTGGCAAGTCATAGGGTGATTCGCATGATTGGGGAAGGTATGCTAGATGTTTACTAAATGATATACATTTCATGTCTAGTGTATTATCGTATGACTTATTTAACACATTTTAGGCTCTCCACATGATCAGTACAGACACATTAAGGAAGGTTGTATCATCAATTCTGACATGTCAAAAGGTTTTCACATGATATAGTTAACCTATTTAAGGGAATTCGTGTGATTGAGTTGACATTTCTAGATGAATTATCATGAATTGACTGATACATCTAGCAGAATTTTCATGACATTGACTTTATGTACAGAGGACTTCGCATGAATTGGACAATATGTTTGGGCACTATGGAATTATACAGATGACATATTTGGGTTTTGTTTCATCATATTCCTTACATTTCAAGAGGAATTCACATGACTTGGTCGACAAGACTAGAGTACTTCATATTAAATGGATGACATATCTGGAGGACATTTCATAACTTAGATGACATGTATGGAGGACTTCGCATGGATTGGACAACATGTATGGGTGTTGTTTCATGCTATGGATGACATGTCTGGGAGTTTCTTTATGATCTGAATAGGTTGTGGGATGTGTATGATTCATTCAAATGAAAATAATATTATCCATATTCCCAGAAATCTACCATAGTTTTCATCCTTTTTTCTAAACATACCTCAATGTTTGTCAAGCATTAGCTTGTTGAGGATCTGTGGGACCAAGTTGACAGATGAAAACTACTTCACATAATCTAGATTGTGAATTTAGGTCCTTAAGGTGATCAATAGGTTGATCACATGAAGCACATATTCATATCATGTAATACCATAGGTCATTCCCAATATTTTAGCTACTATAAGACCCTTTCGATTGTGTGGATTTCTGCTCCGAGAAGTCCACTCTCACTTCTGTACTCCCGTGGGTGTTCCTTACCTGTATTTTATCAAATTTTTTGAGGGGGAGTAATCTATATGCATCACCACCCTAGATCTATTCTTATATAAATGGTTTGTATATTTCAAATATGGGATCGATTCACTGGAGGTAGAATCACATCATGCGCTTCTCAAGAACCTACCATGGGTCATTCATAGCATCATATAAGTGTTTAATGATAGAAAGAAATCACAAGAACACTCTAACATCATCATATTTATTGTTAAATAATTGTGTTAAATGGGTTACACTTGATCACATCTACATGTCAAAGAGCCTTCAAAAGATCAGGATGACATGTCTAGGATTATTTGTGAGATCTGGGCGCATGTCGAAGAGGCTTGTACATGATCAAGGAGACATTTCTAGGGACCTTCATGAGGTAAATATTTCTTCTCAAAGTACCTTTTAGAGACCGATTTGGCCTATCTGGGAGTCTTTTTGATACCATAACACCAGTTTAAGAGGCTTTAGCCCGATCATAGGGGCTTTTCTGGGGGCCTTCATGAGATCAATTTGGCTTTTCTGGGAGTCTTTGTGAGACCAAGGTGGCTTGTATAAGGTCCTTCACATGATAAATGAGTTGATCACACAAGTCACATATCCCCTTATCATTAAAAATAACATAAATTCAACCACATGATGATTCCATCCCTTTCAACGTTATTTCGTTATTTTACAATACATATAGACATTTCCCTTCACTTTTCCACCACGTTGTCTCATGATAAATAAATGATCTCATGACGGTGTGAATGAATTGTCATGTAAATTTGTTATTCTTTTCCATGATGTGTCACATGGTCAAATAATCTTTTCATAGGGCCTATGAAATACTGAGCTAACATGTCTAGGATTCATCACAATATCTTGATGCATGTTTAATTTGATTTTTCATGATCGATGGGGACTTGTATGGTACCCTTAAAAAGATTAAGCTACCTTGTGGGAGAGACTTCGTGAGATCAAGAAGGAATTACAATGGACCTCAACTTGATCAATGGTGATCACACAAGGCAAAAAACGCATTCACATGAAAAAATAGTATAAATTATACCACTTGAAGCATCCCCCTTTTTAGATTTATTTCTTTATTTTATGAGGGGATTCATGTAATATTTAGGCATATGTCGCATGATATGTCACATGAACAGAGGATTTCTTCTCGAAGCCTCTCCATGATCAAACGTGCTTGACTATATTACTTTGTAAGAACATGAGGGATAGTCTGAGTGGATTTTTGTGATAATGAACTGATCATGGAAATGGCATGACCCGTTTCTATGACCTTATGAGGTTCATGTGATTGTGTGTATTCTAGGAGGTCACATGATCTGCGTGACATAGACACTTTGTCTTCATGGATCCATGTTGTTACATCCTTTTTCATCTAGAAAAATTAATACGAATTATTTGGGTTTTTCTTCGACTATAGAATTGTTCATACTCCTTTAGTGGGCGTCAATAAATTCTTCCCCTCCAGAGCGAGGTTTATAGGGAAAATGACACAGTTATGAGGAGTCTAAATGACATCCTGAGTCCTTGAGGCTTCTACTGGTTGGTGTACAAAGTGGTTTTTGGTCTTCTCGGTGATCTTTAGAATTCCAAAGGGAAACCTTTAAATTTGAGAGTGAGGGAGTAGCTCATTCCAATAGTGACTCAGGCTACAGATCTCTTGTAATTTCATGTATCCCATGTTCCTGCTTCACAAGACTACCTTGAAAGAAACAATTCCTAACAACCACTTCACAAGAACCACTTAATAAGGGTGGTTCATGATATTTGATAGCATAATATCACAATGTTAATTCTTTGACTCTCTTAATCAATATACTAACAAATATATGTTAATTTTATCGAACCTTGATTCATGTTCACAACCACGTGGCTATCACGTATGCTTCGCATGATCTATCGTCTCTACCTTGTCATCACTTGATCATTATGTAGTTCATGTGACAATATCTTAGTCACGGGACCACAATTATTTCAATGGTTCCTATGAAAGCAAGATGTTATGTGGGTCATGCGATTTGCAAGAACTATATCAGGTCATATGATCAGGAATCTGTGAATGGTTCATGTGATCGGTGTGATGTTGTATGAGTCATGAACCTGTTTTGAAAGGGTTCCTCACTCAACTAACATGTGTTTCTTGTTTTGTATGCATGGATTCTAGTTCACATAATCCTTCAATAAAATATATCACAGCAATGTTTACTCATTAAAATTTATTATCACATGTGTGGATTCTATATAATATCCCATTATCAATTCATCATAGACAAACCTGATATACCTTATGTGAAAAAGTCTAATGGAATATCCTCTATCACACTTCCTACCACTTTATGGGATTCGTCATACAAATGGTGTTCCTATCATTCCACCATATTCATCAATCAGGCTTCCAAATTGGGTCTTGAGGACCCATAATACCAGCAAAACCAATATTTCATGTGGGGCCATTTTATTGTCTACGAAATATGCTTAGATGGGTGCATATTGAAATTTAATCCAATGTAAATTTGAATGAATCATCATATATCTAATTCAAACATCCATATATACCGATCAAAAATATATAAATCTATAATAAACCAGAAATCTGGATGGTTTTTTAGAATAGACCTAGGATCAGGAGGGAGCTTTAGGATGGATTGGGGCTGGCCTTTCTACGTGCAGCATGCCACTTCTAAATTTTCCATGGACCTGAACAACATTGGGATATATGAAGCTATCTGGATCTCCCAATCCTTCATCTACTATAATAATTCCTTAATGGAATTCATATTCATCTGATAGTTCTAGAAAAAAATACATTTCATCTCATGCATGGTGAGGTGGGAATTATTCTCTGGGATGTCAAACAAATTTTCGACACACCAATTTTAGGAGACATATACGACAATTGTCTCCCAACATCTTCAACATAGGATGATGCAGAGAAGACCCCTCCCCTTTCTAGATAGTTGATCATGATAGATAAGAAGACCCTTGGGAAGGACCATATTCTGGGAGAAGACATCCTTTTTAACAATTGGGTGGGATATTTTATCAAGAAAGTTTGTTCTGAACCTAAATCCAATTGGTCGAAGGCCTGTCCCAAAAACTATTCTCGCAGTGATAAGGTTTCCTACTTTCCCACCATTAAAGTTGGTTCATTTACCAACTAGGATGGGATATTATTCCTGGTATTGACCAATATATCACTTTTTTTGGGTTTCTATCTATGTACCTAAGCAGAGACTTTCTCCTAACCAAGGAGAAGGGTATAATAATAATTTCCAGATTTATAATAGGTGGAATCTATGGGATTCTAGATGAGATTTTTGTTTTCTATCCCTATTTGGGATAAAATATACCACCTATTGTGCCATATTTACAATGAAATATCCCCACCTAGAATTTTTAGTCCATTCAAGGAACTATGGGGATGGATGGGGACATGTCTAAGAGGCTACGAATATCTGAGCATCTAAAACATGAATGTCATTTATTTCAATATTTTTCTACTGTATATCAGTGGGATGAGGATCATCAAAGTAATTTACTAGGAATTCAGGGCCTTCCTGAGTCATCATGACTGCTTCTCTTTGAAACACTATGATATTAACTCCGGTAGTTTGACTAAAAATAGTGGTGGAACCACTGAGGCTTGGTATTAGGTGATGTCAATTTGTGAAGGAATCCTTTCTACCTATATTGATGGTAGAATTATCTAAGAATGGTACATTCCTTGTAGGTTTCATCATCATTTTTCGTACATTCTGACAAAATTTCCAACCCCTCTTAGCTTCATATCCAAAAAACATCCAATGGTGGCTCTCAAGTAATTATTGATGTTTACTAAATAGGATACTCATGTTTAGATATACTTTCCTACAAATATTTATGATATTAGTTTATCTCAACATTATGATGATATTTGTATTTGACCATATATTAACTAGAAATTATTCACATCAGTACCAGAAGTTTTAATGTTACTATCGACCACTAATGCCAATCTAAGGACCAATACGTAGCTCACTTCAACCAGACCAACATCCGTGGAGATACCTGATAAGATGGTGATATTTTTATCATTAGTTTTTCAATCGGGAGAAGTTTCAACCAGCACAGATATGATGAGTGTGACACATTTGAGAAATCCCCTTATTCACTATTATTTTCCATTGCATTTATATAATGGATGTGCTATAGGGAAGCTAACTTGGATGTTGTGCTCTGGGGGATACTACATCATGAAGAGATACACTTGGAAAGCCATGCATTTTTTACAGATCACGTAGGTATCTCCTTCAAAAACTGTCCAACTGAGTTCAGGTCTTTTGTCACGACCCATCCTCGGGGCCCATGTCGTGACTACCCCAAGCCCGCCTTCCATAGGCTAGGGGCTGGCGACTAACACCAAAGGCGTAAATCTCGATAAAAAGGGAAGGCGTTGCCTTTATAAAGTAAACAAACACCACAGAGTACGCATGCTGAGTAAACACTAAGTAAACTGAGTACAAAAGTAAGTGCTGAAAAGTAAATGGGCCAAAATACAAACCCAACTGAAAGTAAAGTACAACTAAAAGGAAAGTGCAGTAACTAAAAAGTAAAGCAGTGAGTCTGAGCCATCCTCTGGAAATCCCTCCTGAAGGGTGGGTACAGATAGTCTCCTCTACTCCCCGGATTCGGTTGTCCGCTCTGTGTACGTCCCGTCCAGTGATCCACCTCCAGGTACCATCCAGCTTCACAAGCTCCCACCTCGATCAGCGTTGTCCATCGTCTATATCCAACACAACGTAGTGCGGGCATAGCCCGTGCAGGGGTGAGTATACGCTACTTAGTAGGGACCTCGATACCCCCAAAGGTCTCCCAGAATCTACGAAGGATAAACCACAAAGGAAAGATACAATCACGAAGTAATAATCAAATCTACTTAGGTATATTCCCATACATATAACTAAGTCATCTATTCCAGCTCGACTCCAGCACACGAGCCCAAATACAACCCATTCCACACAGGAAAACATAACCCATTCCACATAGGAATTCACAACCCAATCCACACAGGAAAGCACAACTCAATCGACACAGGAAAGCACAACAATCATATCGATGATAATGATTGTAATTTAAGACTCAGCTGACACAGGTATACACTTCGTAAGATGATAGAAATTATCAGATGTAGCCACTGATTAATCTAAGCTGTCGGACCCACATAGGATACAAGACCAGCTAAGCTTTCAGACCCACAAAGGATACAAGACCAGCTACTCTTTCGGACCCACATAGGATACAAGTACAGAGTCAAATACCGCCGGACCCATATAGGATACAAGAACAGTAGTCAAATACTACCATACCCACATAAGATACAAGAACAGTAGTCATCGTCATCGAACCCATGGAGGATTCCAGTACGGTCGTCGTCGCTTCCGAACCCACAGAGGATCCCAGTATAGTCGTCATCGTCGTCGCAGTCACAGCCAGCTCTAGGGTTCCCGCACACAGCACGCTCGATTCCAGGAGGGTCCGCTCCACGAGCCAAGGGGTCGATACATCAACTATCATGAAGTCCAAAGTTGATGTATCACAAAGTTCCGCCTTGTCAAAAAGAACTCAATGAGACAGACGACGCGTCAATGGGACGCCCGGTCTGAGAGTTATTGGCTTATTCATCCTAGGGGAACGGTTGGTTTTTAAGATAAAACCAACCCGACCATACTTTAGATGCATCCAAACCTCAAGCGGAGTAGGCCAAAAGAACTGTCTCACTAAGAGGAATCCAATAATGTCGACGGCACGTCAATCGGACGTCTAGAGATCAAGTTATAAGCGTTTCTGCTTTGAGGGCCTGGTTAGTTCCGTGTTCGAACAAACCCATCCATACCCAAACTTCTCCAAAACCTTGAGTGTAATAAACCAAAACGACTGCCTCGATCAAAGGATTTCTACGCAACTGACGGTGCATCAATCAGAGGTCAGTATCCCAAGTTATGGGCGTTTGAACGGATCTTTCTGGAAATCAGGGGGTTCGGGCTCGGTCCGACCCGGCCCGATACCCCTAGGTCAGCCCGAACCAGGTCTAACCGACCCAGTTCCGGGTCTATCCTGTTAGGGTGCAGCCCAGCCCGGCCTGGCCTGGCCCGGAGTGGGCATTCCGGCCCGGCTCGGCTCGAGGCCGAGCTAGACGCGGAAGGAGGGGCCCCAACCCCCTGTTTTCCCGAAACGGCGGACCCCTGTGGGGTCCGCCCTAGGTGGCTGCCGGGGGTTTTAAACCCCTGGATTTCTTGGAAACTATTGGCCATTACGGCCGGCCGGTTGTTCCATGCGGGACCTGTGGGGGGTCCCACCTCCTTGAACGTCGACGGTCGTCTTGGCCGGCCGCCTCCTGCTACTCCGCCGCGGCCGAAGGCCGCGTCCCGACATAGCCACGGCCCCTTGATGCTCTGGCGCGGTGCGATAGCGCCGCGCCCCTCCGTCGTGGCCCGCTCTTGGTCACGGCCTCCTTTGGCTTCACCAGAACGGCACGACAGGGCTGCGCTCCTTCACCGCGGCCCGCTCTGGCCACGGTTCTCTCATTCCCGCGTGGTGCAACGACAACGCGCTGTCTTCACCGCCATGAACAACAAAGGTAAACAATAAGGGGGGAGGATCGGCCGTTTTTGTGCGGTCCGAACTCCTCCCATTGTGACGATAGCAGGCGGCCAAAGAATGAGTATACACAACGACGAACAAGCGCAAATTTAATTGATTAAATTTGAACTTAACCCCTACCTCAAAGAAGTTGACGAATGATGAGCGTCGCGGAAAATAGTGTCACGGGGTGAGGCTCCATATACATCAACGGAGAACGTCTGAGGAGGAAGCGGCATCTCGCTTTCTTTGACGTGGAGAGACTATGGAATGGTGTGTCGGCGTTCTTCACGTTCTTCGATGAGAAAAATGAAGTTATTCAAAGTATAGAACTCTCCCTCTCTCAATTCTCCACACAACACAACAAACCCCGAAATAAAATAAGGCTTTGCCTTATTTTATTTACACATTCCAACATTTTTTTTAAAATTTCAAAAGTTGAAATCACTTAATTAATTAATCTAAAGTTGTCAAAAATAATGGAGTGCTAAGTTGGCAACATTAATGACAAGGGAGGTTTTAAAGGATTTTAAGGGAGTTATGGGGAACGTGGAAAGGTGGGGGCTCATGTGGTCCCCACCTCACTAATATCCTAACAAGAGGAGTTAGTATTTAGGTGGGTCCCACCCTAACTCCCACACATGGGAGTTAAACCACTTAGAAGAGAGAAATAAAGTTGTGACACAACTTTATTTCACTTAACACTTAAACTTTTTTTTAACAACTCCCCCCGAGCAAACGCAACACCAATAAAGGTCTTCCTAAGAATTTATCGGCACTGTGGTTTCATCAGTGCCCTCAGATTTTGATTTCGAGCACCGGTTCAAAAGTTATAAAAACCCACTCATTCATTCACTGAATGTACCCGAGCTAAACTTCGTAAATTGATTCCGGGCACACCGAGCCTCAAAATCAGGTTCTGTCAGAAACTACGTACTCGTAAAATCCCAAAGAATTTAAGAAAAAAAATTCCTTGAAATTTACGGGTCTTAACCTTACTCCCACCTCAGTTCTTTACGTACCCGTAAAGATACATCACAAACTTGGGGAACAAATTAGGGTACTGAGCACACATCTGAGCCTCCTGCTCCCAAGTTCTCTCCTGGAGGTTCCCGTGCTACCACATAATGCGCACTATAGGAATCGACCACCCACATAGGACACGCTCCTATCGATCCTCGATCTCCACCGGGAACTCCCCAGAATTCGCCCTGTCATCGATGTCCAGCTCCCCATGGTCGATGATATGCGTCGGGTCGTGCACGTATCTCCTCAGCTGAGATACGTGGAAGACGTCGTGCACCCGGTGCAACTGAGGTGGTAGAGCCAAGCGATAAGCCACATCGCCTATCCTGCTGAGAACCTGGAATGGTCTGATAAAGTGCAGAGACAACTTGCCGCCCCAGCCAAATCTCCATAATCCATGTCCAGGTGAGACCCGTAAGAAAACATGGTCACCATCCTCAAACTCTAGTGGTCTCCGCCTCCTGTCAGCATAAGACTTTTGTCAGCTCTGAGCTGTCCTCATCTGCTCCTGGATGACTTGTACCTTCTCCTTCATGGCTTGGACCATCTCTGGTCCCACAAGTGCTGACTCCCCAGGGTCTGTCCAGCACAGAGGTGATCTGCAAGGTCGGTTGTACAATTCCTCGTATGGTGTCATCCCGATGGTGGAGTGGTAGCTGTTATTGTACGCAAAATCCACCAAAGGTAGGTGATCCTCCTAACTACGACCAAAGTCGAGGACACATGCACGGAGCATGTCCTCAAGAGTCTAAATGGTCCTCTCCATCTGACCATCCGTCTGTGGGTGAAAGGTGGTGCTCAGGCATAGCTGTGTCCCAAATGTCTCATGTAACCCCTTCCAAAGCCGGGAAGTAAAGTGAGCAGTTAGATCGGAGACGATAGATGATGGCACATCATGAATCCATACGATCTCCTGAACGTAGAGGCGTCCCAATATCTCCACTGAGCCCTGCTCTCTGATGGGTAAGAAGTGGTCCGACTTCGTGAGTCGATCGACGATCACCCAAATGGAGTCATGTCCTCTGGAAGTACGTGGAAGCCCAGTCACGAAATCCATAGATATCTCGTCCCACTTCCACTTCGGGACCTCCAAGGGTTGTACCAAGCTTTCTAGTACCTGGTGCTCCGCCTTCACCTGCTGGCAGGTGAGGCATCGAGAAACAAACTCTGCCACAACCTTCTTCATACCCGGCCACCAGTGCTGTCGTCTGAGATCCTGGTTCATCTTCGCTACCCCTGGATGTACCGCCAAAGGGGATGTGTGAAACTCTCTCAGCACCACCTCCTGTAATGCAGCTGGTACCATGGTACATCCTCTGAAAAGGATGACGTGATCTCCTCCTATAGAAAAACCATCAGGTGTTTATCCTGTGGAAATCTATGCACGTCGCGTCTCACATTCAACATCCCCACGTTGTGCCTCTCAGACCCGCTAAAGAAGTGGAGGTGTGACTGTGAGCGACTGAAGGAAGGTTTCCCCGTCTCTATCCACGAAGGATATTTGCAAAGCGACTAACTACTCTATCACCTCTCCAAGAAGCTGAATACCCATCCTCCTACTGAGAGCATCAGCTACTACGTTCCATTTCCTAGGAGTATAGACTATCACAAAGTCATAGTCCTGGAGGAAATCGATCCATCGACGTTGTCTCAGGTTCAGGTCCTTCTGCGAGAAGATGTACCTGAGACTCTGGTGGTCAGAGTAGACTGTAAAGCGCTCGCCCATCAGATAGTGTCGCCGCATCTTCAAGGCGAAGACCACTGCTGCTAACTCCAGGTCATGGGTAGCGAAGTTCTACTCAAGATGCCTCAACTATCGTGATCCATAGGAGATCATTTCCCACTCCTACATCAAGACACACCCGATTACATTCCCTAATGCATCGCAGTAGACTACGTACCCTACTCCCTCATCCGGTAGCCTCAAGATGGGTGCACTGGTCAATATCTGTCTCAGCTCCTGGAAGCTCTGCTGACATCTATCTGACCACACGAAGGGTTTCCCCTTCTTCGTCAAAGATGAAAGCGGTGCTACAAATATGGAGAAGTCTGACACAAATCTCCGATAGTACCCAGCCATACCTAGGAAACTCCGCACCTCCGTCACACTCCTGGGTGGCTCCCAAGATAGCACTACCTCGATCTTCGCAGGATCCACCGCAACTCCCGCCTCAAAGATGGCGTGCCCCAAGAAGTGGACCTCACATATCCATAATTGACACTTCGAGAGCTTACCATAAAGCTGGTGCTCTCGGAGTGTGTCCATTACAACATGCAAGTGGTAGGTGTGCTCCTCCTCAGTGGTCGAGTAAATCAAAATGTAGTCGATGAAGACTACGACAAAGGTAAGGCTGTAAGATCATGTTCATGAGACTCATGAACACTGCTGGAGCATTGTTTATGCCGAAAGTCATAACCAAGAACTCATAGTGGCCATACCGACACCTGAAAGTCATCTTCTACACATCCTCGTCTCGAACTCTGAGCTGATGATAGCCTGGCCTGAGGTCTATCTTCGAGAACCACCATGCTCCCTTGAGCTGATCGAGGAGGTCGTCAATCCTCAGAAACGGATAATTGTTCTTCATGGGAACCTTGTTTAGGTGATGATAATAGACACACAGTCACAAGCTCTCGTCCGCCTTCTTGGTGAACAAAATCAGGGAAGCCCGGAGTAAAACACTGGGTCAGATGAATCCCTTTCCCTACAAGTCCTCCAGCTGTACCCGTAGCTCTCGAAGATCAGTGGGATCCATCCGATATGCTGGAGTAGATATCGGGGTCGTCCCGGGGTACAGGTCAATATAGAAGTCTACCTCTCTGCGATGATGTAGTCCTGGAAAATCTTCAGGAAAAATGTTTGCATACTGATCCACCACGATAGAAAAACTCGGAGTCCGCACGTCAACTGCTCCTAGGATGAGGCTAGCCAACTGATGATTGATCGGCTATCCTCTCCTCTGCATGAGTCCATCCTGCACTACAAAGGCTCCCTTCTCGCCGGTGAAGGTAAACCTGCTCCCATCGGTGCGGACACACCGCACCTTGCGCCTAATACAGTCTATCTGAGCATGAACTGTAGATACCCAATCCATGCCCAAGATGATGTCGTAAGGCCTCGATGTCGCTACAAGAAGATCCCAGCCGAAGATCTCACCTCCTAGAGTAAGCTCACACTACCGGCACCAGTGTGTAATCGTCGAGTCTGCTCCCATAAGAGTCTCTAGCCATAAGGATCGAGCCAACGGCTCCGTCGAAATCTCTGAGATCCTAAAAAGGGCAGCGGAAATGAAAGAATGACTCGCTCCTGTGTCTATAAGAACTGCAGCAAGGGTGGAGTAGACACAGATAGTACCTAGAATCATCTCAGGTGCGCCGTGGTCATAGGCCTCCACTGCTTGAAGCTGAGCCTACCTCTGTCCGCCAGCTCCCTGTGGTCGGGGTGGACCTCCTGGTGGTGGTGGTGGTAGAGCCTCAAAGCGTCTCCCACCACCTTCTGCTCGTCCAGATCCTCTTCCTCATCCGATTTCTCCTTGTGGACCACCACGGTCGAACCTATGCCTTTTCCTGGGTGGTCCCTCAACCGTCTGCTGCTCCTCTGCATGGTGGGTTGGGCAGTCACGAGCCATGTGGCCCTGCCCACCGCATGCATAGCACTGTCTGCTCCTCGTAAGGCTGGCTCTGTCCATGTTCCCCACACCTCTGAGCCAGTATCCTTAGGTCGTCCGCCTGATTTTATGGTCTGCTTGGACCCATGTGACATCCGTCGACTGCCATCTGCAGAAGAATCTGCTACATGCCGCCCAACGGTAGGTCTCGCTGCTGATGTAGGCTTAGCAAGAAAACTCTCCACAAGAAGAGCTCGCTCCAGTACTCCTACCTGCGTCGGAATGCTGAGGGAGATCATTGATGCCCTAATCTCATGCCTTAGTCCCTGATCGAAGGTCTGGTTCTAGAAGAATGGGTATAATACCATGTTTATGGAGTAGCGCGAGAGATCATTAAATCTCGCCGAGTACTGGGCTACTGACATGCTGCCATGCCACAGCTATAGTAACTCCTGGATGTGCACTGCACGAAGGGTAGATGGAACGAACTCCGAGAAAAAAAGGCTCTCGAATTCCGACCAAAGGAGAGATGCCTCGTCGTGCACCTGGAGCATCAGGATCCACTATCTACCTGCTGCCGCATGCAGGAGACTCGCCCCAAGGATCACCATGAGGTCAGTTGGTGTCCCTACTAATCTGAAAATTCGAAAAACAGCCTCCAGCCAATCCTCGGCTGCCTGAGGGTCCATCTCCCCACGGAACCTGGGCGGTCTCTGATGCTGAAACTCGTGCAGTGCACTCAGGTGACGTGCACTCTCAGCTGCTGGGGCTGGTGGCATCGGTGGCTCAGCGGGTAGAGGTACCACTGGTGCCTCCGCTGTAATAGGGCCATGCACCGAGGCCTCATCACTCAGTGGGCTATCGTCTCGCACAAAGCTCAGAACCCTAGATGGCTGTCTTCATGGGGCCATCCTGAAAAGAGAAAGGTTCGCCACGATCAATATAGTATACCTAGTGATCTGACACAAAGTAATCACAAAGAAAACTTTTGAAACACACATGCAATCAATGTTTCTGTGCACTGAGTCGGAAATTAGAAGTCAGGGTCATGGAATATGGATACGTCAGCCACCGCACCAACACTGGACTCCCTGGACTGATAACCACACTCAATACCTTTAACATTATTGCTTCACATAGAAGAAAGATCAGATTCTTGAGTTCTACGGTAGAACCGAACTCCTTTGATACCAATTTGTCACGACCCGTCCTTGGGGCCTATTCTATGACTACCCCAAGCCCACCTTCCATAGGCCAGGGGTTGGCGACTAGCACCAAAGGCGTAAATCTCGATAAAAAGGGAAGGAATTTCCTTTATAAAGTAAACAAACACCACAGAGTACACATGCTGAGTAAACACTAAGTAAACTAAGTACAAAAGTAAGTGATGAAAAGTAAATGGGCCAGAATACAAACCCAACTGAAAGTAAAGTACAACTGAAATGAAAGTACAGCAACTGAAAAGTAAAGCAGCGAGTCCAAGCCGTCCTATGGAAATCCCACCTGAATGGTGGGTACAGATAGTCTCCTCTACTCCCCAGCTCCGGCTGTCCGCTCCGTGTACGTCCCATCCAGTGATCCACCTCCAGGTACCATCCAGCTCCACGATCTCCCACCTCGATCAGTGTTGTCTGTCTTCTGCATCCAACACAACGTAGTGCGGGCACAGCTCGTGCAGGGGTGATTATAAGCTACTCATTAGTGACCTCGAGACCCCCTAAGGTCTACCATAATCTATGAAGGATAAACCTCAAAGGAAAGATAAAATCACGAAGTAACAATCAACTCTACTTAGGTATATGCCCATACATATACCTAAGTCATCTATTCCAGTTCGGCTCCAGCACACGAGCCCAAATACAACCCATTCCACACAGGAAAACATAACCCATTCCACATAGGAATTCACAACCCAATCCACACAGGAAAGCACAACCCAATCCACACAGGAAAGCACAAAAATCATATTGATGATAATGATTTTAAGTTAAGACTCAGCTCACACAGGTATACACTTCATAAGAAGATAGAAATGATCAGATATAGCCACTGATTCATCTAAGTTGTCAGACCCACATTGGATACAAGACCATCTAAGCTGTCGGACCCACAAATGATACAAGACCAGCTACTCTGCCGGACCCACATAGGATACAAGTACAGAGTCAAATACTGCCGGACCCATATAGGATACAAGAACAGTAGTCAAATACTGCTGGACCCACATAAGATACAAGAACAGTAGTCATCTTCGTCGAACCCATAGAGGATTCCAGTATGGTCGTCTTCATTGTCGAACCCACGGAGGATCCTAGTACATTTTTCATCGTGGTCGCAGTCGCAGCCAGCTCTAGGGTTCCCGCACACAGCACGCTCGATTCCAGGAGGGTCCGCTCCATGAGCCAAGGAGTTGATACATCAACTTTCATGAAGTCCAGAGTTGATGTATCACAAAGTTCCACCTTGTCGAAAGGAACTCAACGCGACAGACGGCGCGTCAATCGGACACCCGGTCTGAGAGTTATTGGCTTATTCGTCCCAGGGGGCCGGTTAGTTTTTAATCTAAAACCAACCTGACCATACTCCATCTACATCCAAACCTCAAGCGGAGTAATCCAAAATAACCGTCTCACTAAGAGGAATCCAACACAGTCGACGGCATGTCAATCGGACGTTCGGAGCTCAAGTTATAAGTGTTTCCGCTCCGAGGGCCCGGTTGGTTTCATGTTCGAACCAACCCAGCCATACCCAAAGTTCTCCAAAACCTTGATTGTAATAAACCAAAACTACCGTCTTGATCCATGGATATCTACGCAACTGACGATGCGCCGATCGGAGGTTCGTAGCCCAAGTTAGGGGTGTTTGAACGGATATGTCCGGAAATCAGGGGGTTCGGGCCCGGTCCTACCCAGCCCGATACCCCTGGGTCGGCCCGGCCCGGATGGCACGGCTCGGCCCAGCGTGGGTGGCCCGGCCCTGCGCGGGCGGTCTAGCCCAGTGCGGGCGTTCCGGCCCGGCGCGGGCGGTCCGGCCCACCGCGGATCGCGGCTCGGCTCGAGGCCGAGTTGGACGCAGAGGGGGGGGGGGGGGCGTCGCCCCCCTATTTTCCCGAAACCACGGACCCCTATGGGGTCCACCCTAGGTGGTTGTTGGGGGTTTTAAACCCCTGGCTTTCTTGGAAACGGCCGGCCCTTACGGATGGTCGGTTGTGCCACGCGGGACCCACGGGGGGTCCCGCCTCCTTGAACGTCGGCGGCCGTCTTGGTCGGCCGCCTCCTGCTACTCCGCCGCGGCCGAAGGTCATGGCCCCTGTCCGACCGGCACAGCGCAACAGCACCGCGCCCCTCCGCCGCGGCCTTCTCTTGGTCGCGGCCCCCTTCGGCTTCACCGGCACGGCGCGACGGTGCCGCGGCCCGCTCCGGCCGCGGTTCTCTCATTCTCGCGCGGTGCAACGTCATCGTGTCGTCTTCACCACCATGAACAACAAAGGTAAACAATAAGGGGAGGAGGATCATCCATGTTTGTACAGTCCGACCTCCTCCCGTTGTGACGATAGCAGGCAGCCAAAGAATGAGTATACACAATGACAAACAAGCGAAAATTTAATTGATTAAATTTGAACTTAACCCCTACCTCAAAGAAGTTGACGAACGATGAGCGTCGTGGAAAATAGCATCACAGGGTGAGACTCCGTATACGTCGATGGAGAACGTCCGAGGAGGAAGCGGCGTCTCGCTTTCTTTGACGTAGAGAGAAGATGGAACGGCGTGTCGGCGTTCTTCGCATTCTTCTATGAGGAAGATGAAGTTCTTCAAAGTATAGAACTCTCCCTCTCTCAATTCTCCACACAACACAACAAATCCCAAAATAAAATAAGGATTTTCCTTATTTTATTTACACATTCCAACATTTTTTTTTAAATTTCAAAAGTTGAAATCACTTAATTAATTAATTAATCTAAAGTTTTTAAAATTAATGGAGTGCTAAGTTTCCAACATTAATGACAAGGGAGGTTTTAAAGGAGTTTAAGGGAGTTATGGGGAATGTGGAAAGGTGGGGGCTCATGTGGTACCCACCTCACTAATATCCTAACAATAGGAGTTAGAATTTAAGTGGGCCCTACCCCAACTCCCACACATGGGAGTTAAACCACTTAGAAGAGAGAAATAATGTTATGACACAACTTTATTTCACTTAACACTTAAACTTTTTTTTAACAATTCCCCCCGAGAAAACGCAACTCCAATAATGGTCTTCCTAAGCAATTACCGGTACTGCGGTTTTATCAGTGCCCTCGGATTTTGATTCCGAGCACCGGTTCAAAAGTTAGAAAAACCCGTTCGTTCATTCACTGAATGTACCCAAGCTAAACTTCGTAAATTGATTCTGGGAACACCGGGCCTCAGAATCATGTGTCGTCAGAAACTGCATACTCGTAAAATCCCAAAGAATTTAAGAAAAAAAATTCCTTGAAATTTACGGGTCTTTAAATATTTCCTCCGGGTCCTTCACATGATGATATGAAGTGTGAAGGAAGGATCCACTAATTTCCTTTGTTGTATCGAATGGTGGGTCCTAGAATAATATAGATTTTTGGGGATGAAAAATACAATCATATCATCGAGGAAGTGGTAATACAATTATTTATATAATATTTAAATTTATATATTATCTTTTTGACCATATAGATATATTTTTAATCTCCATATATATATAAGGAAGCTGAATGAAACGGTCCACTCCTGCAATCCCTAATATATTCTCCTAGGGGTACCAATGTTAGATCCAATTTGGTCGATGACCAGGGGACTAATGACGAGTGTTACTTATGTCAAATGGATCTAATGAGTGTTGTGACTTCCATCCATGAGGCTTCAACCTCTACACTTCCATTGATTCCATCCTCAATGCCTTTAACATCATCCCATTTTAGGGTCCTTTCCATGGAGAGTAAAGGAAAAAAAAGAACCTTGAACTATCAGAGCCTCTTCACCAAGAATCCTCATGTAATCTTTAAATTTTACTTATTTTCCTATTATAGACAATTTCATTAACTCATTATAGTTTTTAAAAAATATATAGGTCCCCGTTGATCCATCCTGGTGGAACATACATCTAATCTTGAATATCTGGGGGGGCATTCTACTTTTCCAGTAGAACATTCACTACAGGTCCTGGGACATCAAGAAGTAGAGATGGTTGAAGCACTGGCATAGTCTATCCTATCACCTATTGTTGTTTTTTCAGTGGTTTTTCAATTTCATATTTCTTAGAAAAGTTCACTTTGGAAAGAGGATTATGGTGGTAGTTACTATGCTATTGATTTAGCCTTAATTGAGGTTTTTTTGGGTGAAGGTGAGAACTTATCAAGAAACTCAACACATAGTCAACTTCATGTTTTTTATTATAAAATTCATTTATCTTTTGTATGTATGAAGGGATGAGATTGAAGTATGGTGATTGAGAGAACATAATTGGTTCCACTCAGTTCCTCATCATAAGAGGGTGTTTCCTCTTTGCCTGTAGACGGGGTTAGGGCGATCGACATTTTCCATGATGCAACCAACAAAGGTTTGTTACCAACATTGAATGAATTTATTGATTATCTAATCAAAACATATTATTTATCTACCAAATGAAAATAATTTCTTCATTTTTTCAGTACCTTCGCCTCTAAGATCAGATGTTCTAGTCTCTTATTCTTTAGGATTTTCACCAATTGAATCTACTAATGTTGAGTATGTCTATGTACCCACCTTGTTGAAGGAAATGAGTATTAGTCTTTCTATTGGTGAATTAGTCTCGAAATATATTCCTATTCCTATATCGGGATTCAGTCAAGGCTTGGAGTCCATGATACTCTACCAACTAATGAGTTGGCATGTTTTTTTGTAAATTTAGAATGTAATCTTGGAGACCCCTTTGGGGGACCTGAAGGACCTACTAGGTCATCTCATATATATGTTTACCAACCTTAGTTATGATTTATTTGACTATACCACTCTTCATACCTGGATGAAGGAATCAAATTTACTAATAGATTAGAGGAGGGATCCTAAATTTAGGATAGTAGTGGTAGAGGATTTTCTTTATGTCAAACAAAGTTAGGAAGAGGATCTGAATGAGGCTTCCTAGTGTATGGTGGAGGAAACGGCTCAGCAAAATATGATCAGTGTCTGGGAGGTTGAAATTATCCAATTACACCATAAAATAAATCAAATCCAAGAAGAGAGGTCTCAGTTTCATCATGCAATATAGATCTCATAGAAAATTGTTTTAGAGAAATATGGGATCCTTTACTTGGAAGATTAAGACAGACATGATGTTTCTGCCAAGGATTAAGCATAGTAGTGTATTATGGATGCGGGAACTGAATCTATTAATCAATTGAGACAATCAATGGACTCCATAAAGTATAATTCTATAGAGCTCAATCCATCATCTAAGCACATGTTGTAATGGGATTGTAGTTTCATGAACCTACATGTATTTGTGGATTCATGAGAGAGACTATAGAATGTGGAGATTCCACCCTCCTTTTTACATTATGAATAAATCTTATTAACATTACATGTCATCTTCCATCTTTCTTTCATGCATTATGTTCATGAAATTTAATTGATTTGGCATCATATAGATCATTAGATATACACATCCATTGTATAATAACATGTAAACCCAAAATGACTAGATTTTAATGCTTGAATCGAGACATATGTCTCTTAATAATTGCTCATAAATGTTTCTCAACATGAGATTACTCATTGATGAATCTTCTTTGATCATCCAAGGATCACCTAGTTTAAAAGAATAATTTAGGTAAACATATTTCCTTGAAGGATAAAAATTTAATTTCTACCAATGTTAATGGACATAGCACGCATAGCTTTATTTTTTCTGTGGAAAAATAATGATCCCAAAAATCTTGGTATATTCTTAATTTTATATTTCCTTAACAGTTTCCTGAGATTCATATAGGGGGAATCTTAGTAGGTATAGACCTGGATTTTTATCAGGTCTCCCTTTTAAGGGTTTTTGACCTATCATGTTTTATACTTTTTCCATTTTATATTCTCTCAATATTTCCTAGATCACACAATGTGTATTTCTAGTGATAAGTGATACCACTTTTTTCCATGGTTCCCTTTTTGGGTTTTCAACCTACTGAGAATTGTGTCAATTAAAATTGGATGCTTATGGCCTTAAAAATTAGACTGTTGTTGTGTTGTCATGTAGGGTCTTCTAGCTGAACCCATCTTCTATAGTACTTTAAGTTATTATAACTCGGATTGTCTATTGGGGGTAGAGTACCGTTCATGAAGTAACATTATCCATGTTTTTTAAATTCATGTGGTAAGGATGAATTTCATGTAGTTTTATGTCATGCATGAAGGATGTATTTCATGCAGTTTATCTCCATGTGTTAAGGATGCCTTCCATAAAGTTTAACATTATGTGGTATGGAAATAAAATTATGTGTAGTTTAAATCCTTCATTACAGTACATGATATGTTATGTAGTTTAGATTATTTCTTGTGGTACTCAATACATTGTTTGGTTTAGATACTTACTGTTATGACATGATATTTTGTGTAGTTTAGATTCTTGTTTCCAAAACATGAGACACTTTGTAGTATAGATTCTTGCATCCAATATTTGAGAGATTGTGTAGTTTATAGTCTTTCTTCCAAGACTTGAGATATTTTATAGTTTTGATGGTTTCTTTTAGGAATTGATACATTGGATAGTTTAGATTCATACTACTAGGACATGAGAAAAAATAAAGGAATGGGGTGGATATGTTGTGGATATCCAAAAACACCCCAATGTGATTGAGTTACACCATGGTGTTATTGGTCCTCACTGGGATTAGGTTTCCTTTCCTATAAGGAGGATATGTCACTATTTGGTGGTTCATAGGCCCTTATGCATGGGCTTATTGGCCTTATATGCATGTTCAAGTAAATGGGATCCCAACTTTTTCCAAGGACCATGAAAGAATAGTGAAGATAATATTTGTTGATGGTAAAATATTAGGGAATCTGATTCCATATGGATAGTTGTAATATGGGTTGTATAAATCATAACTGAATGTTTTGAACTGATGAATATGGAATGGGTCAGACATATTGGGGATGACCCAAAACACCCTAAGGTGCGGAGTTATTCTATGGTGTTATCAGTTCTCATGATGTTTAGTATTATTTTATATAAAGAGGAGAGGCCTATAAGTGGTGGGTTATAGGACCTTATGCATTATCCTGAGGGGCTTACATTCAAGGTAAAGTTAAGGTGTCCCCACTCTTTCCCATGGTCCATGAAATATTTTTAAAGACTCAAATGTCTATAAGATGAAGTTATAAGTGGCTCTGAAGCTATACATGAAGATTTATAGCACCCTAAGGCAATTTAGATTTTTTTTTGGAGGCTCAGACCCTAAAACGTGTGGTTCTAAATTATTTGGCATGGGAAAAAAGATTCTGGATAGGTTTTTTTCATTTCTTCTTTGAGAAAGGATATAAAACACATTGATGTAATATCGAGGATGTCGAATCCTTGATAATAGTTTGGTTATGTGGATTTTAAATCATGTTCTAGGAATTCATAAGTTAACTGAAGGTGGAAACTGGTGGGTACAGTTTAACCATTGGTAATATGAGAATCCAAGATTCCATAAGGTTATGATAATAAATCCGAGATTTAATGGGAGCATTTTTGGGACCAAACATCCACTTAGAATAATCTCATTAGTAGGGTATAATTAACCAATGAATACTATTAGGTTTCTTCTTGATTATCCAATCCTTGTTACCATTTTTCTATAAGAAAGAACTAGAAGAAAGGGATCCCAAGTTCCAAGGGGTTCAAAGAGAAGGATATCAAATCGATGTACTAGTTGTGTCAGCTCAGACTTCAAATATATGATGGTGGTTTAGGGAAAATGTAATATTCAAGAGTGATTTAAGTACCCTAAAAGTTTTTTTTCTTCTTAGTGAACATGTTATCAAGGTGAGGAGATGTGTAAAACCATTACTCTGACATTTTCCTAGACCATGGGGTTTAGAGATCATCACTCAACTTTTACTAATGTCGCAATGTTGTCCTAATGATATTTATGCCTTGTTTATTGATGCTCTGCATTTTTTCTAAACTCTAGAGATAAAAAATATAGTGAGTGGAGACTTGAATTTTTATCTGGCCTCTCTTTTGGGTTTTCATCTTTAAAAGTTTTATGTATCTTTAGATATTTGTTTAGGGTCTTGTGTTTTGAACCATCAAAGTCTAAAGATTAAGGTCTTACAACTTTGACCAAAGTGCATGAAGTTTGGAGTCATGTTTCACCTAGACATGGTATGAGTAAAATGTTTCATAGTATCCTAATTAGGATACCCAGGGCCAAGAGTACACTAACATCCTTTTGAGAGAGAGATAAAAATTTCATAAATCATATCTCAAGGTTCTTGGGACATGATTAATGATATGGGAAAATCATACCAAAAATTACCTTTAATCACTCTACGGTGACAAGTTCCAATGTGATGACATCAGGACTCATAATGAATAGAAAGTCCTTCATGCAGGGCCAAGATTCCTCTAGTTGATGGGTCTAAATCCCTTATAAAGACCCACCACTATAATGGTCAAACAGATAGATATTTTCTCCTTTCTAGGGGTTGTAAAAGGTTTGTGGCAACCTGAGGAGCTCACGACATGAAGATTGATTCATGGACTAAGGTTATTAAATGATGATGGAATCCCCTCACACTCTAGTTGAATAGGTTTAGGCTCTTATTTTCCTTTGATAAGGAATGATAATGGGTGATTTTATTCAAAATTTAACATCATGTAGTGGGGATGTATCTATCATGTTGTTTAATGTCATACCTAAAGGTTGTTTTCCTTATAGTTTTATGTCATGTAGTAAGGATGTCTGAACCAATGTGAAATTGTGAAATATATCCTTGGGGAAACATTGTAATTGTTAGTGGAATTTAGATGTAATAAAAACATTTATCCATGCATATAATTGTTGATAGGTATCTATATATCGGAGCCCTTCTTATGATGATTTATCTCATGTGCAAGAAAATTGTACATAGATCTAACATATGCGTAGTAAAAGTGAGTTTGTATGACATAGCCCTCTATAAATAGAGGTATATGATACTTTTAGGGATGGTATTCTCTAGGTTTCCTAATGCACATTTTACGGGTAGAAATCAAGCTACATGTAGTTATTATATAGTTCCCCGTATAGGTATATCCCATTTGTAGGGGTGATTTTTTATTACTCTATATGTTATGGTTAGACCTAGGATTAGAGATCTGAGTGTCACTATGTATCCTATAATAATAGGAATAATGTCACATGTAGTTCTTGTATAAAAGATCCCTATGAAATTATGACACATGCATAGGGAGTTGGAACATTTTTATATTGCAAATAGACCCAAGATTTGAGATTTAGGCATCATTATGTATCCTACAGTAATAAAAATCAATCCACATGTATTTCTTGAACAGAAAACTCTCCTCATAGGTCTAGCCCATACGTAGAGTGGGTAATTTTTTCTGTTGATGTTGTGGCTTGACCTAGGATTGGATATCCATGCATTACTATGTATCCTACAATAATATGAATCATGCCACATGTATTCCATGAAAGGAAAACTCTACATAAAGTTCCATCCAATACATAGGGGGGGTATTTTTTCCATTGATGTTGTGGCTTAACCTAATATTGAAGATTTGGGCATCACTACATATCCTACAATAATATGAATCAATCCAAACATACTCCCTTAAAGTAAAAATATCCACACATTTCTGATCCATATGTAGATAAGGGATTTTTTCATTGATGTTGTAGTAGGACCTTGGGTTGGAGATCTGGGCATCACTTTGTATCTTGTGGTGGTAGGAATCAAACCACACATAGTTCTTGAAATTAAAACTCTCCATGAAGGTCTATCCCACACATATAGGGGGTTATTTTATTGTTAGGGTTGGACCCAGGATTAGAGATATGGGTATCAAAACATGTCCTATAATAATAGGAATCAAGTCACACATTGTTCTTAAATGGAAAAATCACCACACATGTCCAATCCTTATGAATAGGGGGGATTTTTGTAGATTGATGTTGTATATGGAAATATGAATAGAGATCTTGGATTCACTACATATCCTATAATAATAGGAATAAATCCACACATAGTTATTAAAAAGAAATCTCCCCAAGCAATTTTGAACTATAAACAGAGGGGGAATTTTTTTCATTTATGAAGTGGCTTCACCCAAGATTGGTGATCTAAGAATCACTATGTATCATGTGATGGTATGAATAAACCCACACATAGTTCTTAAATAGAGGTGTGGTGGGATACCAACGCCAAGGATATTGTTCCTCTCAAGTGATGGCCATAGTAATGTGTAGTGTCATGCCAGGTAAGAGACATCAACCAAGTAGTTTAACATCACGAGGTCTAAATGTTTGGTGTACCTTTTAGGGTCTTGAATATAGCACCATGCTATAACTAACATGAACTTATATTTATTGATAATTCATGGAATCCCTAAAAAAATATTTAATCCCACATGATCTATGCTCGGTGTGAGAGACAAATAATGGTAAAGGTTTCTTTCACCACGGTGAGGAGATTATATGAAAGGGTTTGGGAATTTTTATCATATAGTAGCTAGTATAAGATATAGACTGTAGGTATCCCTACATATCTCATTGGAATGATAATCAATCCAAATATATTTTTTTAATCATTTTAACATTGAATATGAGGGACACAAACTATGAAGTTTAATGTCATGAAGTAAGGACAAAAGATGCTGTGCAGTTAAAGCCTTGCTTCTAAGACTTGGGATATTGTCTAGTTTAAAGAATTACGGAAAGGAATTTTTCCATTAATTCTAAAATCATGTTGTAAGGAAATATAGTTTATATTAACACCATGATACAATGAAAAAAAGGGACATTCCATTTAGGTTCATGCGATAAGGACATTTCTCTGTAGTTCATTGTCATGCGGTAATGATGAATGGTGTCTTGTTCTTTTAAGTCATATGACTGGGACTATTTGTTTCTAATCACAAGAAATATTTATTGAGAAATATTTTATTTTTAGGTTTTATATTACAATATTCATCCTTGGTAATTAACAAATATGCTCCATTGTGATAGATTGTATGGATGGAAAAAGGTTGTTTTCATTTTGGTTCATGATTTGGGGGTTTATTTATTGGTATCATTGGGGTTATGATAGAGAATATCAATTATCCTCATAGGAAAGAGTGGAGGTGAACCTTTTTATTGATGTATCATGAAATAAAATTATGATGAACTTAGAGGTTATGCAATTTACGCAACACTTTCTCATCGAGACAATCCAACTCATTCTATAACTTTTACGATTGCTCATAATCTTAGAGTTGTCCATAGATATCTTTTTAGAGAGATTGAAACTAGAATACTATGAAAAAAACTTCATCAATTCAATACACTAATTAATATGGGGATTTTCATGTGGTGGTATGGTAGGACCATAATGCATAAAGGAGTTTCTCTGGTGAGGACTTCATGTACATTTTCACCATCTTCTAAAGTATATTTGAATGATTATTATTTAAGGCCTTTGTTTTTTCATTTTTCTCTTCATGATAAAAGGATGAATGGTTTGATTCAATTTTTTACTCCTAGTAAAATTTATTCAATTCATTAGAATTAATGTTGGTGTCTTTTTTCATCAATATCATGTCTGGGAATCTGAATTTTGTAATGATATTGAATATTACAATGTTAATTATATTCTTCTTCCCGACTTCCTTGAGGGGTATTGGATCATCCCGTTTGGAAAAAAGTTAGTATCAGTAAGGATGTACTTAAATTGGTTATCTATGGATAGGGGATATGTCCCCACATCATCCATATCCCATATAGAAAATAGAAATGAATATTTATTTTTATATAACATATCTTTGGGTTGATGGATAATGTTTTTATGAATCTAGAATGTATGAAATATCTTGGAAAATTATAAAAAGTCTAGTATTATTTTTTTAAAGCAGTAAAAAATATTTTCTAGTCTCAGACTGATGAGTGCCACAAGAGTTAGAATGGACTTCTTCTATGATGGCGAGAATCTATCATTATGTTATACATCTGAAGAGGATTATATCAAAGCATCATTTTTAGAAGGTTTTTTTCTCATTAGGCATATCATAAAGGGTATAACTCACTTATCTGAACTATGTTAATTCCCTTTTGGACTAGTCTAATAGGTTTACCATTTTAGAGATAATAAATTATTAGATTCATTCGTCTATGGGTTGATATCGGTTCATCATGCTCTAGAGAAGTACTGACCTGAGTGTTTTTCTCCATGTCATAGACGGTGACTGATGATACCATCCTTCGGTGCATAATCTGAAAGACCACCTCATCATGATTTGGGTAATCTAGGACTATGGTTTCATTATCTATTTCATTGACACAATCATTTTGTAATCGAGGTATGTGATGTAAAGTTTGTTCAAAAAGGAACCCTACTAGTAGTCCTCTAACATAACTGATTAGAGGGGCCAATTCTTCCTTCTTGATGGAATGTTTTCTAATTATTTGTTTGATCACTATATTTGAATCCCCTTTGATGTTCTTGTATATTATCTATAGTAGTAGGGTTATATCCAATAAATCAATGAGGTCTTGGTATTTTTCCTCATTATTAGTGAAGCCTTCAGATAGCGATGAGTAGGGGAAAAATCTTTGTCCTGTGAAAAACTAAAATCCCCAGACCAACTCGATTGAGCTTTGGGTTTCCAAGACTCTTACAAATAGGACTTGAGGAGGCACCATCAAAATACATATCCCATATTTGGGGAGTGTCGTAGACCTAGAAAAGCACTTCGTCTTTAAGCTCAGTGTATGATGGTGTGATTTTTGAGGTGGGATGTGGAGCAATGAAATCATCCAGGGCCTTCCCTTTAACTACCTTCTATGACATGAACTTGTTTCCATATTATTGTAGAATAACCACCCATGATACAAAATGACTAGTCAACATGGGGTATACAAGTATGTACTTGATTGGTTCAATACAAGATAACAAGCGGACTTTGTGATGATGAATATAATTCATCCTCTTTTTCACTGCAGAGATGAGTGTGAGGAAGTTCATCTCGATATCATAATATCATTTCCTAGTACCTAACTTTGTTCAAATAAGGTTATAGTGGATCTTTTCATTCCCTGAATCATTTTTGTGCAAGGATATGACCAATAAATTTTTTCTTGGAGGCCACATATAAGATAACCATCTTTCCTTCCACAAAAAAATTCAAGACCAGTGGGTGGAGTAGCTATTTACTGAGACTATCAAAGTATTCTTTGAAGTCCTAATACCATAAATAGGGGACTCCATTTTCATTAACTTGGTGAATGGGGCATATTTTTTGTCTATGTTAACTATGTAATAACAAACATATGCGAAGTTCACATTGATCCCCATCAGTTCTTTGAGATTCTTTAGAGGGGAAATTTTTAGGATACAACTACTCCTTTAGATTTTGACATCGATTTCATGGTGGAATACCAAAAATATGATGAATTTTCCTGAAGTTACCCTGAAATCACACTTTAGTGGGTCCATCTTCAATCTTTATTTTTGAAACATATGGAAGATTATTTGATGATCTATAAAGTGATCACATGCCATCGATATATTACTGTCATTTAATCCAAATAACATTGTTTTATTCACCCAAATGGTCTTAAAAACATGATGAATGGTGTGTTGGTATTTATTCCATGTGTTCTTTAATCCAAAGGGCATGACCTGATAAAAAAAGTTCTTATTAGGTTCTCTAAATACAGGGGATTTCTCAAATTCTGGGGTATCATTATCTAATTATAAACTGAATACCCATCCATAATATAAATTGATTGAAATATAGATTTTCATTGATGAAATTTTTGGTGATTTGAATTGGGAATTCATCCTTTAGGAATTGATTATTAAGGTCTCTAAAATCTATGGAAACCCTAATTCTCCAGTTTTTTTTTAAGGGGATGATGTTTGTGAGAAATTTTGGGTACTAAACTTCTTGGGGAAAAATTGAGTTGATCAATTTGGAAACCTATGACTATATATTAGTATCATGAGATGGGTGAATCCTCAAAGATACCTTCTTGAAACTTGGATGGTCATCGGGTAATCCTAGGTGATGCATAGCCACATTGGGGTTCATCATAAGAATTTATGTATAATTCCAAGTGAATATATATTTATTCTTCTTTATAAATGTGATATACATCTTCAGATCCACAAGAGGAATAGAGGCACTAATAAACATAATCCATGGGTCTTATTTTATTCCTAGATTCACCTACCTAAGCACATCGACAGTGGTAGTGATGCCTTCCTAAAATGCGGAAAGAGAGTTCTTGAGTTTATCCTCTTCATACTCCATCTTTATTTCCATGAAGGAATTTTCATAAATGGTGGTTAATCCAGGGAATATCTGTCACATTCGAGGTAAGAGAGGCCATTAGAAGAGACAATGTCATCCTGAACTATTGAGGTCATCATAGAGATATCACAAAGCTAATTTTTTCTATTATACTACCTCTAAAGACAAGGGGATCCTAGAAATATTGGATTATGTATTCTTCCTCGGTAAGGTTTATGCATAGCACATAGTCACTATCAAGAATACTCCACGGATTCTCAAGGGTGGTCCCCAAGCCATTGGGGGTTGCAACCCGCATATTATCATCCATCATTGGTTTTTCCATTCCATTTAATAGAAAATGCCTTAACATATATGGATTTGCAGGAATCTAAGGGGGATTTTTTATAATATAGTATTCAAACCATCGCATCAATGGGTTATTTCAGACACTAATGAAAATTTGAAGGTACTACTACATGTATTTAAATCAAAGGTATTACAAGAAGGATATTATATTCTGGTTCATGCTATATTACCCTAAAATCAGTGTTAGATGTGAGATCCCCAAACAGGGTTTTGATCATGATCTTCCTGTTAGTACTTTTATTTCTCTTATCGTACCCTTGAATGGTTACATTTTTCATACATAAGTCTCCTTCACTATATCCCAAACATTGGAGGGTCCAAATAGGGACAAGTTTGATCCTAAAACTATTTTGAACTAGATTATTTCAGATGTAAGCATTATCGATTTTTCCTAAAACATACAGGGGTCTGATATGTCATGGTATTAATTCTTCCTAAACCTATTCAATGACCTCGATGGTGAAAAGTTATTCTGATGGAATATTCTCTATTCAGTAAACCTTATCTACTATAAATTGTTTCTCAAACTCATATGGTCTCTATAGAGCCTCTCTAAGTTCCTATCTATGTACTTTTGAAATATGAAGAGCATCTAGTATTGGGAGTTTGTCTAAGAAAACCTCTAACTATTTCAAAATGTTTTACTTTTGTGCCACAGTTCTGTGGTTCCCAAGGTGGGGATAATTCCCATTATGTGGTTAAAGATATGAGATTTTTTTAGTTGTATGTATCATTTTATTGAGAATAATTCAAATTATTATCTTCTTACAGTGGTTTAGGTCGCACCAAACTTCCCCTTTGTCTGGGATGATCAGACAACCACACCCCCACTAGTCGGTCATGTAAGATGACTCAGCCTAAAGGGATGTTAGAGGGCTCTGAGGAGTCTTCTTATTTCTGTCTCAATTTCTAGATTCCTCATCCAAGAGTCTTAGCCACATATATAACCAATTTGGGTATGTAACCAAAATATTTGTTTCCACCAGGCCTGCACCATCCCTTGTATCCTTATCTCCTAAGTCCTTAGCCTCAAACTCACCGGTTAGGTAGGGGGAACTCATAATCGGTGGTGTATTCACCATCGAGGAAGGGATATGTCATGTGAAATATGTTAAAAAAACTAAAAATGAGATATTCGTCTGATTAAGTTTACATTTCATGGGATGGTGCTCTTTCTCTAGATGTTTAATGAAGGAAGTATGCAAGAGTCGGAGCTTGTGCATGATCTTGATATAACTCTTTATATAGTGTATTGTCATGTATACAATGATTTTTTCCACCCATGGGAGTTGTATTTAATGTCTCTTCCCTTGTCAATGGGATCCTTTTTGTTTTTTAAAGCTTCTCTTTCAGGGTTTCATGAGCTAAATCAACTGTCTTTCAAGTCATCCAGTTATCAATCTTCTGTCCACACCTTGTCAGAACCTCTTCCCATCACCCTCTTCTTATGGTTGGGTGATGGTTACACAAGTCACCTATGTTGCAGAACTCCCCAAAATCACCTATCCAGAATCAACCAAGATTTAGATGATATCTTTGAGGAAAAAGTTGTTCTAGATGGTGTGACCCAACATCCTATAGAAAGGGAAGTATTCATGATGATCGGTTAGATTGACCTCACTATGTTTCCTGGGCTCCGGTAGTTTGATTATACTATGTTATATGTCTTAAATAAAATAATTGTGGACCTAATCCTTTCAGAATAAGTACGCATTATTCATTTATTACTCAAACTATAGGTAACCCTTATTTATTTTTTTCATCCAATGGTGATTGTGTTGTTGTAGTCTCTCAACAAGAGGTGTTGAATGGTTCATGGACTTCTTGTATACTTTAATGGGAACTACTACTAGTTTTAGGGTAATATCATAAGTCTATTATTTATCTAACCATATTTCCTATGTTGGGGTCATGGTTTATGACTTAGATCATGTCCGTTTAAGGGAATATTCTAGGTTTTTGTTCCATTTATGAAAACATAGGGAATCTACTAGGATACTTCATCAAGATTAAATGTGTTTATGGATCATTATAAATATTTTCATAATTGAGTTCCATAAATATTTATTACAAGTGAGTTATGAAAATTGAATAGGTTAAACCCTTCAATCAAGTGATGAATTTAGAAAAACTCTTGTTTTTTTGTAGTTTTCAATTTTCTTGGTTGAAACTTTCCATCTTCCATAATTTAGATCTGAACAGATAAAAGAATTGAAAACAAAGGTTTTCCAATCCCACAATGGATATTTTGAAGTCTATTGTACCAAACAAAGGATGTCTCCATTAGAGTCTGCACAAAATATCATAGTTTGGTTACCTCTTGTTGGTCTTGAGGACCCATCATCTGGTTGAATCAGAACACAAAATACATTATATATTGTAATAAATCTCAAACAATTCCAAATTTTGAGAAGGTAATATTCCCCAAATTTAGTGGGGGCAATGTTTCATCCACTGATTTGGGATATGGCTTCTTCTCAGGCTTCGCAGGTGTGTGTCGTCCTTCCATGGCTTCCATTAGAGAAACCATGGATTCGATGGTGTTGAGGAGTTCGGGAGGTAATATTGACTGGATCACCTCCATCCAATAAGGTGTGGGTGAGGATTGATGATGTGGAAATATTTTCATATCCCATTGAATCTTATTCTATGATGGGATTAAATGATATCCCTTGTGATGGGGAGGTTTTCATCATAATGAAGGAAATTCACAGTCACCCTTAACTTCCTCATTTATATAGAATATTTTCCTAGATCCATATCTATCCTTACACTCAAATTCCACTCTTGTAGAAATATTATCTCTCTCTCCCTCTACATATGTGGGAATAGGAATATTATTCTTGGTCTAAAGATGATACCTAGAGGTAATGTTTCCCCTGAATAGTTCATCATTGATTTTTCTGATAAACTGTATATCATTCTCTTATTGTGCCATCCATTCCACTATGGAGGGGATTTGAGATCCTCTATCTGGTGAGAGAGATATATCCATACCCTTATCTTTATCCATGATAGTGTTCCTTTATAGAGGTAAAAATTCATTTTTGAGAGGTTACAGGTTCTTTCCCCTTCTCTAATTCTGTATATGTGGAGCCTCAGTTTGTGCATCAAGATCACCCTCCAATCGAGGAATAGTTTTTTCATTTCATACATCTACATTGGAATCTTTATCCACGTAATCTGTTGTGTTTACGGTGATGAAATTCCCTGAGTTATATCGGGAAATGATAGTTATCCCATTACTGTCAACATAATATGGTGATTCTGCTCCATTTAATCCTTCTTCGAGGGTTGTATTGGGGTAATTTCTCTAACCCCTAGTAATATTGGACCATTTTGGATTACAACCCTTATGGGGTTTGATTTTCTTCATTGTCAAATCCTTTTATCTAAGTCTGTTAATAGTTCCATTAAGGTATTTTTTTGTCGTGTTTTCGAAAATATCCCATTTAGAAAAGGTATATCTCACATGGGGTGGAATGAATGTGATTCAATCCACCGATATTTACCTCCCAAAATGGAGAATACATATTCCTTCTAAGTTGAGGATAATGATTAAAATTACCCCATCCCTGTGGTCTTGGGATGATTTGAAGCTACTATGGGATCTTTTTGATCCTACTGTTGAGGATTTGATTATTCTAATTGAGGATCTGATGGATCATGAGATGGAAATTGATATATAAATTCCCCCATCTCTATAGGTTGGGGTTGATCTGGGACCTCCACTAATTTCCCTAAGACCCTATCTAGGTGTGATGAACCTAGTGATGGTGATTGAGATAAAAATCACCCCATCCTAGTGGGTTGAAGTTGGTTTGAATCTTCCACTAATGTTTCCTAAATTATATCTGGTTTTGATGACCTGATGGGTGGAGACGGTGGTAAAAATTCCACCAGCTCTATGGGTGGGGATCGGTCATGAGTCGGGTTTAAGAGATGCATATCATTGGATTCATTTAACATGAGAATCTATTTGGTGGTCCACAAATTCAACTTCTGTGTCTAAAATGAATTTCCATTTTTTTTCAAGGGGCCCGTCTTTGAAATCAATTGGTGGTCCTCTCCCTCCATTTGTGATATATTTTCATTTTTGAAATGGGTAATTTCTCTATATTGACTAACATGATCATTCATTACTTGGCCCCCTGATTTTTCCTTTAGCGATGAAATTATTGGATGACATATCTTGGGAGTTTTGTTGTTCTAGGTACATAATGAATTTAAATGCTCCATATATTTTCTATCCTTAGATACGTACATTTTAGAGGGCTATATAAATCATCCAATTGAGAGTTTTAATGATAGATAGACAAACACTACATAAGAATTATTCATGTTCTTCCATATGTAGGTTCCAAGCTACAGAGAATGATGCCATTTATAGCTAATAGAATAGTGTTTTTTGATTTTGTGGTTACTGTCATATCCTTAATAAGGGATGTGTTTGGCCTTTAACCATTGATGAATCACCCAAATGTTTTTTCATATGTAGGGAAGGCACTCCTTCTCTCTGTCATATGTGGTTAGGATCATTGAACAATTTTGAGGGGAATTATTTTACATTTTTGGACTCTCGTATAGATTTAAGATTTATTTGTGAATCTCTTCCAAATCACGATGCAGGATTTATTATCCTGAAAAAATGATTATGTGTTAGATCCTTCTATGTAAAAAATGGTGTTCTATTAATGAAACCATCTATATATATATCTAATATTCTATATTTGTTTCCCATTATTAATTATAAATGGGTATCTTATTATTTTTTTCATCCATATAACCATCCACTATTGAGTTTACTATTGTCCAGGGAGGAAATTACCATTTCAATAATGGGATTTAACTTTCATGAGTCTTCATATGTATTTTATTTATAATAGGAATCAAATTCACATAGTTTTTGTATGTACAAGTCATTTAGTTTAACATCATGAAGAAAGGAAATATATGAGGTAAGATGGACATTGGGTATGGAGCTAAATCCATAAGAGGGAGTCATAGGTATATTGCTTATAAAAGGAAATAGATTCATAATATCTCAATCTACCCCAAACCTGATAATGGGAGGGGAAACATAATTATGGTCCCTTGGGGAAATTTCCCCATGTTTCATCAATATGGAAGTGTCATCAGTACTTACACTAAGTTATATGACCTTGTATGGAGGAAATTGTATCATGTCATTTAACGGGTCTTACACACTGAGGTTTCTCGAGAAGGGTGAGATTTATGAGGTTAGTGATATGATCATTTCAAGTCCCTAAGTCCATGTGATCCATTCTCAGGGTGAGAAACAAGGTATAGAAAGTGATCAGACTCACCACATATGGATATGATACTTATACATTGGGGAGGCCCTACTGGGGTGTTTGATATGGATCTCAAGCCTTAGGAAAGTGTTTTACATATCCTTCTTAGAGAAAGAGTTAGATTCCTTATAGTTTGAAATATACATAACCAATTGTTGGGTTTGAGGTACTTGAGGGCATGGTCAGGGATTACACATAAAAGGAATACGACCTATAAAACCACCCCCATCATCTCATTTATGAGGATTAATAATAGAATCATATGAATATTTTGATTTTATAATCCATGGTAATTAGAATATGTAGGTACTTACATTGTGGTGGATTAATATTAGAGACCAGGACTTAGTAAGGTGTCCTAAATATCCTATTTAGATGGGAATCAGATTCCTTGTAGTTCAATAATGGAGTTTAACTTAGTGAATTTTTCAAATAAGGTTATTATGTCCCATGGTGTCATCCTAACAAGCTCGACATGTCAAAGGGTTTATTCCTGACATGGTTTACAGGTCCTAAGTGTCTTCTTTACATGTCCTAAGTGTATATCTAAAAAGGATGGAATGTCCTAGGGTGATTTTCATGATTGATGTAGACATGTTAGAGGTATGTCGCATGATATGGCTGACATGTTTGGTGGACCATAACATTACTCGGGTGATACATCTAATTGTCATTGTGTGGTCAATGCATACATGTCCAGGGGAGTTTCATGATCAAGGATGACATGTCGGAAGGTTGTCTCATGATCTAGAAAACATGTCTGGAGGACTTCACAAGATTTATCTGACATGTTCGAAGGAATTTGTGTGCCTTTACTTATTTATATGGAGGAATTATAATGACTTGGTTGTTATGTCTAGATGAATTCACATGACTTGGATGATATGTCCATGTGTTTTCAAATGATCTCCATGACATGTCTCGGTTTTATTTCTTGATTCGGAGGACTTATAATAACTCTTCTACGAGCTCTGTAGGACTTTTCATGACTTGTATGACATATCCATTGGACATCGCATGACTTGGTTGACATGTCTGGATGACTTCTCTTGACTTGGCTGACATGTCAGGGTGGTATCATATGATCTGGATGACATGTTTGGGTGTTTTGTTATGATCTATATAGGTTATATGATGTGTAAGATTCCTTCACATGAAAATCAGTGCATCCACTATCACTTAATGTTCTCACCTTTTGTATCCTTTATTTCATACATGCCTCGATGTTTTTCAAGCATTAACCTTCTTAGGTTTTGTATGACCATGTTGACACATGGATACTCCTTTGTATAATCTAACTAGCACACCATATGTCCTTCACATGATCAATAGGGTGATCATTTGAAGCGCATATTTATGCTATGTAATCCCTTATTCCATTCACAGGATTTTACTTGGTGAAAACCCCCTATGATTGAATTCTTTTCCACTCAGAGAAGTCTGATCTCTCTTATGTGCTCTTGTGGGTGTCCCTAGCATGTCATCATTCTTTTTTTGTGTCGATAGGTAGTAATTTATAGGCTTCACCACACTGGTTCTACTACACCTTGCATAAAGAATATATTGTAGATATGGTCTTGAGTCGATGTTCTTATAATCACATCCCATGTTTTTTCATGATCCTTATATAGGACATCCATAGCATCAACTCTTTATTGTATGATAAATAGAGACTATGAGAACTCTCCATACTTATCATATTTATTAGAACCTTTACACATCAAATGGATTTAACATCATCAGGTCGACATGTCAAGGAGCCTTCGTAAGATTAGGCTAACATGTTTGGGAGTCTTTATGAGACTAGGATGCCTATCGAAGAGGCTTTCTCATGATAAAGGAACTGATTTGGGGTCCTTAATGAGATCAAGATTTATTATCAAAGGGCCTTTGAAAGATGGGGTTGGATTATATGGGATTATTCACAATATGTGGAAGGTTGTAGAAGAGGATTGTGCATGATCATAGAGACTTCTCTGGGGCCCTTCGTGAGATCAAGCTATCTTTTTTGGGAGTATTTGTGAGACCAAGATTGATTTTATAAGGGCCTTCACATGATCAATGAGCTCATCGCATGAGGCACATAACCCCTTCACATGAAAAAAAAATAGTGTATCATTGACAGTATGAGGCTTCCTCCTTTTTTATCTTTATTTCATTATTTTATAAGACTACCAACCTTTACCCATCTGTTTTCTATTAGAATGTCACATGATCAATAAAGGATCTTGTGATGATGTGTGGTCATTTTTAGGTAAAGTCTCTCTTTTTATTTTTTGTGTTTCTCATAATCAAATCAACATGTCAAAGGGCCTCCGCAAGATCAGGATAAAATGTCTAGGAATCTTCATAAGATCAGGATGCCTGTTGAAGATGATTTTCATGATCGAGGAGGGATTTTTGGGACCCTTCATGAGATCAATATGGCTTGTTTGAGACCATTTTTGAGATCACGATTACATTCGAAAGGACCTACATGCGATCAATAGTGATCTCATAAGGCACAGAACTCGTTTGTATGAAAAAATTTGTAACATAGACTATATGAAGCCTACTCCTTTTCAGATTTATTTAATTATTTCATGAGGTACCTTAGGTGATTTCCATGAATTTTTAGTCTGATTTGTCACATGACTGAAGGATATTTTCAGGAATCCTTCATATCATCATCAATGTCAGTTTGTATGCATTGGCAAGAAACGTAGGTCTTGTCAAATGGTCTTTGTGTGCTTATGAATAGATCATGTGAAGTGTATTACCCATTGGATGACCTTCCCAAGGTCATTCAATAGTGTGTCTTCATGGGGGTCATACGATCCGTGTGACCTAGTAACTTTATGTCCATGTATCCATGTTTCTAATTATTATTTATAGAGGATAAATTAATACCAGTGATTTAGGTATTTATTTGATTCTAAAATTAGCAATAATCCTTTAGCGAGTGTCAACACCTATCTTGATAAAAACACAAAACTCATGAAATAAGTTATCCTATTGAAACTTGAAGGTGAAAAGATGAGTATAAGAGAAGGAAATTTTATAAAAAAGGTATATGCACACCTTGAGGAAATTAAAAACATCAATCTAAAACTTATAGAATAAGAAAAATTAGGGAGATACCTTGAAGAAAATTTATTTTCTGAGGTTGAATGGATATTTAATACACAATGTAGGTGTATTATGGTTGAAAATTCTTTGAAAAAGAAAAATGAGGGTTTTAATAATGATTCGGAATTTAAGGATGAAATATCTCAGGCGGCTAAGAAAAATTACACTCTAGGTCTGGTGAAGTATACTCTACCTCAATATAAAATCTTACATGATTTTAAAAATCATATATGTCTTGAAAATAAAGATAGTTGAATTTGGGTAGAGAAGGGATGTGATAAATTTTCCACATCAATGTATGTTAAGAGTAAATTCAAGAATAATGGATCCTCATAATAACAAAACAATACATTATAGCATCCACTAAATATAGAAAATATTTTTTTTAAAACAAACGTCATACCACTATAAAATACTGATGTTCAATATATTATGTTGGTTTTGGGGTCATTCAAACCCAAATCATATAACTAATTGAATAATATGAAACTACCTATATGTAAGCATTAATTTTTGGGTAACAACAATAGACAAAAAAATGGAAGCAACATCATGAAGTTAAATAGAGATACAAAAAATGAAGAAATCAAAGTGACAACCCCCTCAAGGCATAACAAATTTTACTTCATGGAGGATTTTTTAGATTATTTGATCATCTGGGTCACTATTCTAAAGATTTCCTGATAACACTTAAGAAAATATACTTGTATTGAAAAGGAAAATGATGTTAGGAAAAAAAATTAAGAATAATATTTTAATTGAGGTTACACTAAAAATAGTCTAAAAAGGTAATCCATGGATACGTGAAAAAAAATTCTTTACATATGCCAGGTGATGTAAAAAACTTTTAAAACATGTAATAACATCTGGGAGTTGATGTTACCATTGGAAATGAAATTTTCTTAAAAATAACTGGAATATTTACGGTCAAAATAGAATCTTAGAAGTTAAAATACAAGGATGTTATCTTTATTGATTATATTTAACACCTATGTGTTCTGATGATACATAAATTAATAAAGGGTAATTTATACTTTTTCTCTTTCACAGATGATTTCTTTAACACCCCATTATTTTACACTGTATTTTTCTTTAAATAAATACTATTTTCAATAGCTTATTTCTCATTAAAACCCAAACTAAAATGAACTAAATTACATTTTACTAAAAGAAAATATTATAATCAAATATAAAAACTATTACATTCTAATAATAAAATATGAAATAGAATTATGAAAATTACATGAGAAATAAAACCATAAAAAAATAAAAAAACCGTGAACAAAAACATCTTTATCCTCATGGTTTAATATGAAAATAATACATTTAATTAAAACTATATAAATAAGGCATAGAATTAGAAATTTAACAAATATGTTGGGAGAGAATTAAATGAATGAGATGAATTATTATATGAATGAATGTAATACTATATATAGGAATGAAATCATACCATTATATATATAGTCATTAGAAATATGGTCATTGGATATATGGGAATTGGGTATATCCAAAATTTATATTGAAGAAGTGTAATTTTTAGTAAAAAACTGAAAATAAAATATTTAAAAAATGATAAATAATGAAACAAAATGATATAATTTAATAAAAATATATTTGTATAGGTTACATATTATTATTGTTATTATTATTAAATAATGTTTTCATATATTCATAAAATTCAATAAAATATTATAATATGTATGCAATAATAAAATTTACTTTTTAAAAGATAAAAAATTATTTTCAAGGGGATGTGATAAAAATCATTTAATATTAAAAAAGATATATTATTCAAATAACTGTTTTTTAAGTGTTGTGTATTATTATCTTAATAAATTAAATTAAACACTTTTAATGATGAATATAATATAATTTATATATATAAATAATAATACATTTACATTTATTTAGTTATAAATTCATATCAAATAATATTAAGAACGCCTAATTTTTCAAAAGTCATTTTTCTATAAAAATTGTTTTTTATATATATTATTTTTAATTTAAAAGTTAAATTTATCATATAAAGGAAATTGATAAGATTAAATGGAGTTAAAATTTTTAATTATCATGTCTTAATTAGGTAAAAATTGTTGCCTTATATTTTTATTAAAAGAATTAATTTCTTTGGTAAATAATTAAACTGGGAAAAAAGATTAAAAGAGGTAAAAAGTGGAAAATTATCGAGGCTTGGGTTATTTATAATTATAATAATTATTATGCATTATATAATTCATTTTTTTAGGCATCAAATTCAAAACTAAATTTTACATCAAATATTTCCTTACCCAATTTTCTTAACTCACATGTAAGTGCATCATTACCCTTCACCTAATTTGAGTTTCAAAAAAGAAATATCCCACATTTTCAACTATAAAGGGAGATCTCATCTACCCCTACCAAAAAAAATTCCATTGAAACTAAATTTCATCTATTCCTTTATTTGATCCCCAAAATCTTTATAGATGTTTTATAGCTTATACATCAATGAAATAATCTTAAATCCTTAATTCTAAAGGAATATGTGTTAAAAAGGTGTGAATTCCCCATGTAAGTCTCTAAGTTCTCATACAACTTATTAAATTTCCTTCTCATATAAACTCTTTCAAAATATTATTATTTTTTTTAATTATTTTATATTAACTTCATTATAAATCTAGGAAAACGGTATTACTTTTATATAAATCTAAAAATATACTCATTCGTTTGTATAACATGTACTTATTTGGGTTGGTTCAACAATCTTCCTGAATAGTGCTATGTGATCTTTAACATTTAAAACATGAATGATTATAATGAAATTAATACTGGTAATATATTTTATTAAATTGAAATTTATTTCATGAATATTTTTCTGGAATTATGACACAAAAAATGAATGATCAATATTTAACAACTCATAATTATTATAAAATTACCAGAAAAACGTTCATCATGAATTCTATTCTTGAAAACCATACCCCTAATTTCCATAAAATGATAATGGGACATAACAAATAATTGATAAATAATAATTCTATTACCATTAATAATTAATTAATGGTGAATTTTTTATCTAACAATTACGACTACAATCATTAATATGAAACCTTTATGAAATAATCGACATCACAAACATCTAATGAGGAAAATAAAATATAACTATCTAATATATGTGTAATGATTGATTATAATTAAAGTCAATGAAAGTTAATATATTTGAATAAGGTTATAAAATATGTTAATATATTTTTATGTTTATTATACAATAGTTTAAATATATTTTATTGAAGTTGGGAGTAATGGTAAGGGTTTTCCTTTTAATCTTACATTGAATTTGATATTATTTGTCACTAAATTCACATCAGGGGTAAATTTATTATATATTTATATAAAACCCCTTATATAATATTTTCATATGGTTAATCATGGGTTTTAAATTCCATCCTACTATTTCATGTCCCTTTGGTTCATAAGTTACCCATAATAATGCTTGTAACACAAACTGGCCTTATCTCTATTTTTCAGCTAGGAATCTTCACCCTCTATGTCTATATTCTCTATATTATCTTATGTATTTACTTATCTCTACTAACATTGTTACATGAAGTTTTTTTAAAATTGACATGATTCTCTAGAAAAATATAATATTATTTTAATGTTTTCGGTAAAGTCATTTCCTGCCAACGTTGGATTTATTTAAAAAGTTTTCAAAGGAATGTTTTTAAATGTTTTACATAATTATGAATTTTCCCAATATATTCATTCTTTTTTTTAATAAACATTATCTCCATGATTTCATGGTTTTACAAATATATATCTTTTACGTCTGTTTTATAAATTATTCTCTTTTAAATATTAGTTGTTAAAAATAAATAGGGTATTTATTAAAATTTCTCAAAGAATTTATTCATGATCTTAAAATGTGTTTTTTATCTATTCCAACATCCTTTAATATTAATTATGATTCACTAGGGATATGATCTAATGATACCATCCCCATTCATTCATCATATACTTTATGATAACTTCTTGTGTAAGTTTTCATTAAACATATTTCTTTTCTACCAGTTAATTTAGTTGTGATAGAAGTACAAATATTTCAATGCTCATGTGGAACACAAATTTATGGTCTATAATTATGTGATAGGTGGTTTATTTATATCCCTATAATTAATTGGGTGAATAATTATCTCATTAGATGACTATGAATAGAGAGTAAACCCAGACCCCTAAGGGACTTTGTTCACTTTGTAATAAGTAGACCAGGAATTATATATCCTTCTAGTGAATTGGGTAAAGAATTATATATTAGGAGATAACATGTATGGTATTGGGGTGTATACATAACACTTTGAGGGATTTTATCCACTATGTACTGATGGTATTGTATGTGAGCCTTGTCATAAGAAATTATTTTCTATTCAAATGTATGTGCCATATTCTTATTCCTATGTTATATTACAATGGATCATGACTATTCACTCATGGTTTCACACTTCAATTCCTCATGTATTATGTTATAACAATAAACATAAACCATGAGAAATTAATTTTTATATATATTTTATTAGTTATGATTCTCTTATGTTATGTCCTTGCACCTTTATTGTGTTCTCATACCCACATGTTTATCTTTCGGTCAATGTGATCTTCGATTTTTTTCTCTTGTTTACAATTATTGAGTATCTAATACCACCCTTTTTTATTTTTCCATTACATAGTTCATAATGGAGAATATTATTTATGATATGAAAAAAAGGGTATAATTTTATAATACTATTTGAGGGATACGTAGAACATGTTGTAAAATAAGTTATTTATGTATCTAATCTCCAAAGAAACTAAACCTTTAGGTTTTTTGGTGTGCTTTATTATGGGATATGATGAATATTCTGATAAAATGATGTAATATGTACATATGTAGTCCTCGAGTAACCTAAATTCGTATCAGAGTAGGGTTTATATATTTTTATGGATTAGGATCTGAATAATTAGTGAATATAACCTAAAACAACCAATTATGAACCTAATGTGATATGGGATGAACCTAAAATGTTATAGGTTGAAATAAAGGATTAATAATTTTGGAAACCATAGGATTGATTCCCTTCATCATATTATTGATTAGTCTAATTGTTTATTCTTGATACTGATATAAACCAATTTTTTTTAGTAAGGTATTAGAGATAGAATAATAAAATTAGCTTGGTGAAATGTACACAAATTATTAAGAGAATCACATTTGATCCCAGTCCTATGATTTCCATTATATTTTTAAAAGTATCTAAGACTATTTATATGTATCCCTAACTACTAGATATTGAATTAATGATGAAAAATCATAGTGGTATGATGATCACATCCCATGTATATAAATCCTCTCTAATAGATGTTTGGGGGAATAGGTTTCTTACAAATGTTATAATTCTCCCTTTAGTATATTTTGTTGTGATATTATGCATGGATTTCCTCTCTCTATATAGAGATAGTGTTGACTTTTTGGATAGGGAAGTAATATTTTATATCCCAAATCACCCTATAATCATATGTTTATGTGACCATAACTGTGCACCCCCTATATAAATAAATTTCATTACATGTGACTTAATAGAAAATCATAAGAGATATTTAGCTCAAATGATTGACAGGATACTAAATATTGAGAATATAAAAATTATGAATTCATATATTGATTTTTTCCAAAATATTTATCTAGTATTCCCCAAAATATTTAGGTTGTGTTTTCCATATAACTCATGCTTATTCTTATACCAATATCAAAGACTAATTATAAAATGGCATGCTTTTATAAGAGGAATTAAAGAAGGATTTCCAAGAGAATATGGATAAGGGTTTTATAATTCCAAATTCTTTATTAAGGGGTAACCCTATCCTCCTTATTGAGAAGAAATATAGATCAATTAATCATAAAATTTATTATAATTAACTTAATAAAATCATGATCAACAATAAGTATCATTTACCCAATATTGAAGATTTATTCTATCTAATCTGAGGGGGTCAATACTTCATAAATATTGAACATAAATATGTAGAACATTAACTAAGAGTGAAAAGAAGGATCTACTCAAGAAAAAATTCTATACAAGATATGGGCATTATTATTTCATAGTAATTCCATTTTTACTTACAAATTTGCCTATTATATACATGGATATAATGAATAGAGTCTTTATATATTACCTTAACAAATTTTTGGTAATATTTATTGATGATATTATCCTATATTCTATGATAATGGAAGATCATGGAGATCATTTTTCAGATTGTGTTTAAGATGTTAATAAAGAATAAATTGTATTACAAATTTAGAAAATATGAATTTGGGTTGGAGAGAGTGTAATTCTCAGGTCTCGTAGTCATAAGAAAGAGTATATATATCATTCAAAGATAGATTTGATTGAATAATTTCCTGATCCAAACAATGTAATTTATGTCCATAAATTTTTTCAATTTTACAAATACATCTATTCTTTATGAATACATTCTTATGAATTTAAAATCCATTTAAATTAACTTGGAAGGGATTCAAGTTACTATGGACAGATGATTGTGATGAAAATTTCACGGAGATCAAGATAAGGTTGGTCATGTAACCTAAACCCACATTACCGTATATTAGAGAAGGGTTTATAATATATAGTGATTCATAAATGGAGATATTGGTATGTTTCCCCATTAAAACTGACATAGTGGAATCTTATAACTTGTGTTAATTAATGATTCAAGATAAAAAAAATCCTCATGTGCTTCAGATATTGAAATGGTAATATTTTCACTGAAGGTAAGGGGGAATTATCTATATTGTGAAAAGACTGATATATATACTAATCACATGATCTCAGTATATATATTCACACAAAAAAGAATTGTATATGCATAGTAGGAGATTATTGGAGTTTATCAAGGACTACGACTTCTTGATACATTACCACACTGTGAAGGAAAACAAGATGGTTGATGCTTGGATAAGGATGGACCATGAAACCTTATCCATAATGAAGATTGATAGAGACCCAATACTGGTGTATTTTTAAAGGACAAACCTTTAAATAAATATTTATGTAGATAAATATTATCTTTTCAAAATTAATACTTATCTATCCACCCATGTAAACATCAAGGAGGCATAAAAGGAGGATATGGATCTAACACAAAGGAATGGAACATTCTAGAGGTCAAATTTCATAATAATATAATTATAAGATTTGTGAAATGAATATTTATTATATAAATAACATAATTGATGAAATATATGTTGGATAATGTACATAGCTTTCCATTCTTTATCCATCCTAAAAGTTCCAGGATGTATATAGATCTCAACAATCATTTCTGGGGGGGAAAAATAAAGAGTAATATTATAGAGTATATATCTTGATGATTAGTATTCCATTGAGTTAAGGAAAAAATGATATAATTATAAGGACCTGATGAAACCATTCCCAATAGTTTTATGGAAATAGGAGGACAAAAATTTGGATTTCATTATGGGTATTCCTAAGACTTTCAAAGGCCAGAGTTCCATTATGGATATAGTCAGTCACATATAAATTCAGAACATTTCATTTTTATTTATGAAAATTTTATACTCTATCAAAATTATTTGATATACTTATATAAGAATTAGTAAGGATAAGGGTAGTACCACTCAAAATTTTATCTGATCGAGATCCATTGATTACCTAAAAGTTCTAAATAAGTATTTAATAAGTATTATATAGAGCTAAGATTAAATAGTGTTAATCATCTTCAAACTAATGGTCAATCTAAGAAGACTATTCAAACTCTAGAACATATGTCGAGATCTTGTTTAATATATTTCAAATGAGATTGAAATCAAAACATATCCCTATTAGAGTTCTCAAATAATAACAGTTTTCATTCAACAAATCTAATGGCACCATATAACACATAGTAGGAGAAGAGGTATAAAAAAATACAAGAAATTTGGATGAATTTGGAGAGCAAGAACTAATGAGACCAAATCTTGATCAATATATAATAAAGAATATAAATACCATTAAAATTCATATTAAATCTTTGAAAAGTCAATAAAATAGATATACTGATAATCATTAGTGAAATTTACAGATTTCGGTTAGGGAAAAAGTACTTCATTAGATATCCCCTTGGAAAAAGGTTATGATATTTGGGAAGTGGGTAAATTTTGTCCCTAAAGACATTAGCCCTTTTGAAATCATTGATCATGTAGGGACAATAGCTTATCAACTTTCATATCCACCAAACCTCTACCATGTTCATGGTGTGATCTATGTATCACATTTTGGGAATTACATTCTTGTCCCTTTATAATTATTGAACCCAATTATAGTATAACTAGAACATGATCACCCTTATGCAGAGCAATGAGTATAAATCTTGGAAGATATAGATATAGCACTATGAAACAAGACCACTCACCATGTTAATGTTCTTTGGGGAAACCATATCTTTCCAAAGGATTCATGGTAACCCAAATATGTAATGAGGGATAGGTACCCTCATATATTTTTATCGCATTAGGGAAATTTTGAGTGTGAAATTATTATATAGTGGGTAGATTGTATCACCCTATGGTTTTACTATGTATTTTACCTTTTAATAAATACTCTATTGAATACATTGTTTCATAAGAAACACCAAACTAAAATGAACCAAAAAAAATTATTGACATAAAATTTTTAAATGTAAAAAACATTAACATATTATTAGAATTCAATATGAAACAACATTAAGAAAATTAATAGATTAATAAAAACATATGTAACTATAAATATTATGAACATAAAATCTTTATCCACATGGTTTTCCAAAAAGATAACAATCTTAATTTATATTATGAAAGTAAGGAAAATAATTTGAAATATAATAGACATTTTGGGAGAGAATTAAATATATATAGTAAATGATTCTATGAATTTATGTAAGACAATATATAGGAATTAAATATGATTGTAATATATATGGAAATTGAAAATATAGTAATTAAGAATTTTTTTATTAGATATATGGTCATTAAGTATACCAATACTTATATTTAGATGTCTAATTTTTAGTAAAAAATTAAAAATATAATAATTATAAAATGATAAATAGTGAAAAAAATGATAAAATCTAATAAGAATATTTTATTATAAAAAAAATTTTATGCATTACATATTATTATTATTATAAAAATTATTATTATTAGAAAACTATTTGGGATATTTATAAAATTAGAATAAATATTCTATGACCAATTTTTGATAAAACTAAATTTTTAGAAGATAAATAATTAATTTTATGTGAATTTAAATAGAATCAGTTAATATTAAAAGGGGTATATTTTTCAATGAACTGTTTTTAAAAATGTTAGGTATTTTTATCTTAAAAAATAAAATTAATAACATTTAATGATGAATATAAAATTATTTTTAAAAAATATAAACAAATATATTATAAATAATTTAATTATTAGTTGATATAAAATAAAAATAAGAATTTTTAATGTGTTAAATGTGAGTTTTTAATAAAACCTTTTTTTCTATATATTATCCTTTCATTTAAAAGATTATTTCTCATTTAGAAATGGAATTAGATTGAATAGAGTATAAATTTTTTATCATCGTGTATAAATTATGTAATAAGGGTCACCTTCTATTTTTAATAAAATAATTAAATACCATGGTAAATAATTAAATGATTAAAAATTGTCAAAGGGTTTAAACAATGGTAAATTAAGGAGGATTGTATTTTTATAATTAAAATGATATTGTTCATTATATAAGTCCTTTTTTATATATGGTGTCTAAACTAGATATATAACCAACATTTCCTCACCTAACTTACATAACATCCATGTCATTCTATCTTTACCCTTCACCAAATTTATGTTTTCAACGAAATATCCAACATTTTCATCTATAAAAGGAGATCTCCTCTACCCCTTCTTTAAAAATATATTCTTTTTAAACACTATTTAATCCCTACCATTTTCTATCTCACAAATCCTTATTATACCATGGATACTTCTAGTTCCAATAATGAAGCTTAAATCATTCATTCCAAAGGAACTCAAGTCAAGAATGAGCAAATTCATCAAGTAATTATCTAAGTTCTTCTCTAAATTTTTCAATTACCTTGAAATTTACAATATTTATAAATTATATTCTAAAATATAATTACATTATTTTAATATCATTTTGATTTTATGAAAATTATATTTCAATTATATAACTCTAAACTCTTACTCATTCGCTAGTACGACATGTTCTTGTTTGGTTTGGTTCACCACCTATATGAATGATGTTATACTATCTTTACCATTACCATCATGAATGAGTATCAAGAAATTAATTCTTGAAATATATGATATTAAACATTAATTTATTTTTTAAATATGGTTCTGTAAGGGTGATCCAAAAAAATGAATGATCAATATTAAGTATCTCATTATTATCACTAAATTACATAAAAAATGTTCATCATGGATTCCATTATAATGAACCATACAAACATATTATATCAAATGATCATGGGAATGAGTAAATAATTATAAAAAAATAATTCTAATCAATTTAAAAAACATGGAATAATTAACTTGGAATAAAATAAAGAGGACTGACATAGCCATTATGAATATTATAAGAAATAATAAAAATAACTAACATCGAATAATGAAAATAAACTATTAGAAAATAATATATGAATAATGAATGATTATTATTGAATTGTATAAATGATAATATATATTAATATATTTATTATATAAGTGATTAATATGGTTCTATATATTATACAAGTGGTTAAATCACTCTTTTAGAAGTCCGGAGTAATTGTATGTGTTTTACTTCCAATCTTACTTTGAATTTGAGATTGTTTGTGACTAAAATTCCTTATAGGTAAATTTTTTGATATAACACTATAAAACCACCTATATTTTATTATACTTTTTTTATTTATGGGTTTTTCATTTCATCCTAACATATTACTTCCCATTGGTTAATAATTTACCTGAGGTGATGCTTGTAAGTGAAACTGGCCATATCACTTCTTATCAATCAGGAATTGTTCTCCACATGTCCATATTCTCTATATTGTTTTATAAGTTTCATTATCTATAAGTAAATTATTTATTAAGATCTATTTTAATGTAATTTACTTTATTTTCAAAATGAGTCTTCATTTAACATTTTCTATATAGTCATTTTTTGAAAACATTGACCGTAATAATAATGGAATGAAAGGGATTATTTTTTTTAAACAATTTTTCCATGAATGAATTTTCTTAATATCTTAATTATTTAAGAAAATTCCATTATATGTTTTCATGTTTCTCTAAATAAATTAATAGTCCTTTTATTTCATAACTTATTATCTATTAATGTAAAAGTTGTTAAAAATATAAAGGTCTTTTCTTATTATTTATCAAAGTATTTTTTAATGATCCTAAAAATAGTATTAAATTTATGTTAAAATGCTTTAATTTTTATTATTAATAATTAGTAATATACTCAAAAGTTACCTTCCACAGTTTTTCTTTGGTTGGATTATGATAATTTCTTAAGTGTGTTTTTGTTAAAATAATTTTTCCCACTGCTTAATTTAGTTATGATAGATGTATAAATGTTTTTATGTTCATTTTCCACATAGATGAATGGTATATCATCATATAAAAAGTGGTTTTGTTATAGTCATCCAATTAATTGGATAATGCATTATATCATTAGATGTCTAGGAATGGTGTGTAAACTTAATTCAATATTGGTCTTTGTCCACTATGTCATTGGTGGTCAGGGAACTATATATCAACCTAATAAATTGGGTAAAGTATTATATCTAATGATTTCACATGTCAGGGATTGCTGAGTAAACATAGTCCATTAAGGTATTCTATTAACTATGTGATGCTGGTCATAATAGTGATCCTTGACAAAATAAATGTGTTTTTTCTTATTTATGTGACACATTCATATGTATATGTTATGTTTTAATGGTTCATGATTATTTACTCATTTTTTTCAATGATATTTATCAAGTCTTATATTATTCCAAAATAATTATGCTATGACCCAGGATTTATGATATATTATTTATTGGGTATTATTATGTTATGTTGTTTCCAATCACATTGATTATGTTCTCATACCCACATGTTTATATTAACCTCGCTTATGATATTCAATTGATTTATCTCAATTTTACCCTTAATAAGCATCATAGGTCACATTTTCTTAGGTTTTCACTCCCATGTGTGATTCCTTAGCCGAGATCACTAGGTCTGCTCCATAGGGGCACATGACCTCTTGTTTTATGCCCCATATGCAAGAGGTTTTTGACCAATGATTATGGATTGAATGAAACCATCGTGATATGATGCCCTCAGTATCAGGTAACCATCAATGTAAACATGTACAATGTATAAAATAATAAAAAAAGGAGTGGACTTAAGTGTCAAAAGAAATAATAACATCATCCCATGAAATATCATAATATAATACCATAATCAATATCTCAAGACAAATGGATTACAATGTAGCATAGATTAATGTATATAAAATTTGAAAATGAATTAAATAACAAATGAAGCATCACTAGAGATGATCCTAGAGAATGACTTGGAATCTCTTTAATCCCCACATACTAGTATCTACTCAGTAGTATATCATAGGGCTCTTTCCCTTAGTTTGATCCTAGACCATAAATTCCTCATGCAAATTGAGATTCCCATGCAGGTTGTGAGTATAAACTCATTATAACAACACCAATGGGCCATCAGCATAACCGAACCAATTGTATAAATGTGGTTTCATTGATAGGAATAAATAAATTAATTAATGTATAAACATAAAATACATTTCAGGTCATCGTGTGTTATTGAAGATTCCATGAATCATAATCCAAACCTACTTCAACCCCATTCAATAATGAAGAATTTATTAAAAACTCATATGAAAGTAAGAACATGCCCCTTACTTTATCACTCAATGAATAAACACTATTTAGATACCTAAACCAAACCTTCTCACTCAAGATATGTTGCCTCTACATCTCAAATCAGACCTTATCATTCATGGTGGACCTAGAAACCAGAAATTTTTCAGTAAGAATAAAAGAGAGAAAATGCATATAATTTTATCACAAGAAAGGTTATGGATCATCCAAACCCATGTACCATTTTACCAAGTCAATATATCCTTAAACAATGATGAACAACTACCTCGCGTTAAAACATCTTAAGAGTAAAATCCTATATTTACACAACAATCGGGGTGTGACTACCACCCTAACCAAGCCATAACATGTCACTCCCTCTCTAAGGGGTCAACCAGACCCACAGAGATCACCCCGACCACTTTGTTAAAAAAATTTAAAGCTATCATATGGATACACATCCACCCATAAGTAATATTACATATATATCTACATACAAAAGTTTTAAAATGGTAATGAATTCTTACCTCAAAACTAATGATGGGTACTTTCCAAGAAACACTTCTCTATTCTTGCCCAAACTCCTAGAAACCTAAAATCAACCCCAAATAATCAAATTTAGGGATTATATAAGGGAAACCAATATATATTTTAATAACAAGGTTACTATAGTTTATAAAAGTTTAGTCTTATCAGGAGATAACCTCTACAACATATGACACTTCCAACATCCAAATATCTAGTTTGGAGGAGCACAAAATATTTAAGATTAAGCCTTAGTGTCACCAAAAATAAGTACAAGTTAAGTGTGTAGGTGGAAAAAGGTTATAAAAGGGCCCAAGGTGAATATACCCCCCCACCCCCACCCCATATAAAAACAACCTAGAACAAGGCTCACTAAAGAACAATAGTGTCTAAAAGGGGTACTTTCCTTATAGTCAGTATTGTGATATGGTATGTGGAACCATCAAATTGTATCTCAAAAATCAATAGCGAGTTGACCCCTTACTGATTTCCCTTAAAATGTGGGATTCCAGACAACGATGTAGGAACCCCCAAACCAGTATAGTTGTTGAACCATCAACTAAATTCTCATATGGTATGGACAATGTGAAATGTTATAAGGAACCCACCCCATAGATCCCCATGACACAACCCTTATGATTATTATTTAATCCTTCACCCCTTTTAGTTTCCATGGGATTGCCCCAACACCACACCATAGCCTTTATAAGTCTATATAATTTTAGATGTACACTCGATCCATTATTCCAAAAACCACTCATGATCCACATCTAACACTAAAAACCTCTAAAAACATAAATATTTATTTTAATATACATTAATTTAAAACGTTAATTACCTAGAAGTTATATGTGAATTATAAAAGCCTCCTCTTAGGGATTATCAACCTTAAAAAGAGTCTCTAGGGGTACTTATTGAAGGGATCCATAAACTCTAATCTCACATATTTCACCTACTCCTATGTATGATCTCAAGTCTATCCATTCTTCTATAACACTCAAATTACTGGTAGAGTCTTCATGTCCATCACCTTATCAATCCGGTATACAATATTCACTAGGTGGTCCTTGAATGAATCTTTTTCCTCTAACTCAACATCATCATGATCGATCACAAGTGTGGGATTTGTATCATACTCTTAGAGTTTTGAAAAATAAAATGCATCATGAATATATTGATGTCATAGAGGAAGGTATAACTAATATTCTACCATCCTAATCTATTCCACAATCCCAAAAAAAATTGACATATCATAGCATGAGATTCCATTAATTTCCTAGCCATTGATTTCCTATCTAATTAGTTAGCCACAAGAATACTTGATCACCCACAGGGAACTCTAAGTATCATCTCATACAAAAAAAGTATATAAAATCTACCTACTCTAAGTGTTAACCAATCACTTCCAGTACGATAACACTAGATTAGTGGTTTTTAGTACCCTTCTAATTTTGATCATTATTGACTTTCCATCCTATAACTAATACAATAGTGAGCAACATAGCCTACCATAATGAATCCCAAAAGGGGATATCTAGATCAACTCCTAATATTTTTTGTTATAAATAAACTTTTAAAAAACTAAATTTTTATAAAATGCACTGATAAAGTCAAGTGGATGCTACCTGATAGTATCTTATAGTATAGGGATCATCTAAAATGGATTTCCTTCAATGTGTGGGTTATATATAATTCTCATTTTAAGTTAATACCTTAAAAAACAATAAGACTAACTAGAATCTCAATGTGAATAATACATCTCAATCTAACACTATGATTATAGTCATATTGTGCCACTTCACTATCTCTAACATGTATCACCTACACAAATAATCAATGAACTAAGACACCTACTTATAGAAGAAATTTAAAATTTTCATTAATCATACAACTAAAAACCTAACTTCATCTTGGACTCTCAATATCTAGTGTAGTCCTAAGATGAAGTTGATGGTCACATAATCCATCATCCATACTAACTATAGAAGGGGTTGAGGTAAACCAATTTGTCGCTGGTGCACTAGATTTATCCTCAGACTGGTAAGATGCTGAGAAAAAACCCTATGATATCCTTCCAAATACCCATCCACTAGAAACATCTCTTTATATCCCAAAACATCTTAGTCAAGAATTGATGTACCACCCATCCTGATGTAGGAGAGTACTAAATTAACTCTTCCCTCATTGAATTAGGGAGAACTATCATTCCATTTATGTACAACATGTCATTTTTATTCTGAGTTCAACCTAAGAAAGGATCACTCTATATGATTCATTTCTATATCACAAAGCAATATGAATCATATGTTTGGTTATCCTTCACTCAATCTAGTAGTATAGATGTAATGGTCAAGGGAGAACAAACCACTAACTCTCGGTCATCTACCACATCCACCTGCTAGTCTATGAGTAGTTTAATCAATTCCAATCCTCACCTAAAGTTAAAACTCACTCCTCCTATTCCTTCTTACTCATAAAATCTGCTTTAGCGCTTCCCTTTCCCAGATCATATACCATATCAAAGTCTAAAGTATGAGGATACTCAACCCAATTCCTCTAAAAAAATTAAAGTCCCACTAGAAGAATATATATGGGAAACTCTTTTTATCTATATGGATGGAAATTTTCTCACTAAATAGATATTGGTTCCAATAATTCAGATCATGAACCACATATACTAAACCCAAATCATGGGGTAGGGTGGTTATGCTCATGGGGTCACAAATAAATAAACCACTAAGAAACTTTTAGTCTCTCTTCATCATAAAAAATCCTAGTCTAACTCCAAAGGTGTAACAATAAACCACAAAACTGATTCTAGATTTGGGAAGAATTAGATTAAGAGTGTAATTCAACATCTTTTTAGTTTCTATAATTCTTGCTCACACCTACTAGTCCACATGAACTTGATTCCCTTCTTGGTCAACCCCATCATATGTGCTTGATGTGACTTATTTTGATTAAATTTTACCACATATTTTTAAGATATTAACTGGAGATTTAATTTTAAATTGTTCTTAAAATGATTAATTGTTGAATATTTTTCAAACTATGATGAAGTTTTTAATATTTGAACATTTTTTTAAAATAAGGGTTTTGGAATTAATTCATTAATATTCAATTATTTTATTCTTAATTTTAATTATAGGAAAATTTTATCTATTTTAAATGTTCAATTTAGAAATTTATTATTTATAAAGTTTATTTTATGTTTTGAATTGATTTATTCAACAATAATTTCAATATAATTAGTAATTGGAATCAAAGTTTGAGAGGAACATAATCCCAAAAGTAAAGATGAAGGGTAAACTTTTTGAGATACTAAAATAATCGAGAGAATCATCTGAGCTAGAAAATTCATCATACTTGCCGACTAAGTAAATATCCACATTGGAGAGCACATTAAGTTGAGGATTTTTGGTCAACTTGTCTGTAAGTAAGGAGGTTCACATCAAGGAATTTCATGCAGATTCTCTAGAGTGTAAAACTAAAATTCAAACTGATATGGATACTTTAGAGGAGTTTGTGTGTGATTAAAGATGGGAACATCTGCATTTCCAAAGAAACCACCCTAAACTGATTGTTCACTAGGGAACTGGACACGACTGTTCCAATTAATTCACTTATTATATCATGAAACTGAGAGAAGATAGACAAAAATTTGTCTCAAAGAAATTGTATAGTGGAGTTTTATCTAGATAAAGGAGGGAATTTCAATAGATAAACACCTTCTTCTCTTCTCTTATTTTCTATTTCATGTATCATGAAATTTATATTGAATATTTTTTTATGTTTTTATGTGTAACAAAGTAGTTTTGGATAATTGGATTGGATGAACTGAATATCATTTTACCAACTCTTTCATGGATTTTAATCAGTGAACTCTATTTTTCATTTCATCCTAAGAGATCAACATCCCTTCTTCATGATCACCTTCTCACTCTACTCGAGTACTGGAAGAAGAGTAGTGGAGTATCTTCTTCCATGGATACTATAACTGAAGTAATTAATTTGAAAATTTTATGGATATCCTTTTCTCTATGGATATTAATCTATATCTTGATTTCTGTTATACATATCATTTTTTGGGAGAGTTCTTGGGAAGAATTAATCATAAAATAAAAAATAAGGTTTTTTGATTCACCTTCTACACAAAATCATCACTTATATGATTAATTCCATTCAAGTGTTTAGTCCATTTCATTAATTTTTTTCTAGTCTAGATCCCCAAACTCGATAAACTATTTGGACCCCCTTTCCTTAACTATTTTTACCATTGTTCCCACCCATTCACCATCACTTCATCATTTTTTCTATATTGTTTTCTTTTTTTTGGTCTCATAATCGAAGAACTTTTTGTGTCTGGACCCTACTTAACACGTTAATAGTAGTTTTTTTGTTTTTTAATTAATTGTATTGATTTTCAACTAATCAATGACTATGTTATTCACTATCAAATTTTCGTATCATCACTGAGGAATGAACATGAAACTAACACAAAATCTATAAAAAATCATACAAAAATATAATCCAATCAATTAAAAAATAAAATCTCTTAAAAAACTAAAAATATGAAGATCCTATTTTTTCACTATTGTGTTCTTATTTGATTTAATTAAACATATTTTTTCATTCACAATAGGAATTTTAAATATAAAAATAATCCATTCATATCTGAAAGAAACAAATACTTTTTAACACTAAAAAAATAGAAATGGATAATCTAGTTGTTGTGATATATAAATATATAAATAAAAATATTAATCCACTATGGAATATTAATTAAGTCACTCAAAGGCCTAAAATTAGGGAGTTACAGTAACCTATAATGTTAATAAATCCTTCATTCATGAGTCTCACTCCTAGGTCTAAGAACTATAAAGTAAAAAATTCTTATATCTCTATGATACATTCCATTAATGGAAATCTGACTAAGTATTATTTATATTTAATTATAGAATTTTATAGTAATTTGAAATAGTTGCCTCACAATGGTCTCAAAAAGGAAGAGTTAAGATGTTGGTATTCTCGATTTTCTTGAAGAATGAGGCTCGGTGATGGTTCTAAAATTTTGATGAAGATATATTTGACACTTCGGACTAAATTTTTTACTCATTTTTTAGAAAATGTTATACTAAGAATACCACCATAGTACTAGATAAAAAAATCGCAATATTTATCTAGGATGAGGAAGAAACCTTTCGAGAAAGATGGGACATATTTATTTCTTTATTGGAAAATTCCCCAAATACCAACTAGCCCTCATATTCTTAGGGAAACATTCTTCAATAATCTCACACATTACCCTCAAAATATTATTTACTCGTCCTATGGTTGTAATTTCTCTTAAATTACTACTGAAGTTATCAAACATATTTTTTATAAACTTTTCCAAAAATTCCCAACACAAGTTATCTTGGAAGGGAATAATTCATAGAGTGAAACCAATCCATAAGATTTTATTTTCAATGACAATTCACTTATGGAATAATATAATCAATGTGGGATATATGATCACACTATGAAATTTTAAATTCTCCTTGTTTTTTCATTTCATCCTAATAAATGTTTCCAATTTGTAGACTATTGGGCTATAAAATGTGTAAATAATGATATTATTTAAAAATAATATAATTTTGGCTAAAAATCATATAAATATGTCTTAGAGAGATCATTAGGTAATAAAAAAATTATTTCCCCAAGGCACTCAAATCATCTTAGGAATCAGTCTCAAAACATAGTTAGTCCTTCAAATTCTAATTATAATTTAGTGGTATTGGTTAGGTAGCTGTTCGCAATGGCAAAATTTCAACAATATAGCATTTAAACCTAGTTAACCCAAGTCAAATAGAAAGGGGTTTAAGAGGATGAGACAAGGGAAATATAACCAACATAACTAAATCCAATCTGAGAGAGAATTCTATTGTTTTCATAACTATGTCAGTATTAAATAACAAGGAAATATTAGGGTTCAACCTAGTGAGGATGAGATATAGGATTTAACTCAATCTAAGAATAAAAAACATGAAAATGGAAAAAATGGAAAACTGGAAAAAAATCTAACCAAATTAGAATTATGAATAAAATTTTTTAAATAAATATAAAAATATAAATTATAGTGGTAAGAAATAAAGGTAAAAAAAGAAATTAGGTTTTGAGGAGTATGTAATAAATTAACTTGTTCTAAATCATTATTCCTTTCTCATTCACTTTTCCTTAAGAGTGAAATAAAAAAATAATGAACCTACTATTTATGGTTCCTTATACTATTTAAATCCTTGAATTTGATCATAACCTTTGATTAATACTTAAATAAGATTCCATCATATGTTTAGTTTTATAAAAAAAAATTGTTTAACAAAAGTGATTGGGAAGAGTTGGACACTATAAGTATAAAAATGGATTGTAGTGTCATTTTGTTAACGAATATTCATCTTAAATTAAAATACCCTAGAATTTTTTAATTCAATATAGAATAAGAGAGAGTGGTGAATTGTTTTTCTTGTGTGAATTTTCCGCTAGTATTGACATGATTCCTTTTTTCTTATTTAAAAATATAGGTTAAAGGGATTTGAAACCAACCTATGTGACTCTTTAATTCTATAATAAGTCAGTCACTAATTCATATGGTAGGGTAAATGACCAATTAGTGAAGGTATAGAAAATGAAAATCTGAGAGATTTCCTTATTCTTTAAATATATCATTATGAAAAAGATTCAATTTTATTAGGAAAAGTTTTCCTAACTATTGGTGGCGTAATCATATATGTTTCCAAAGGTAAAATTACCATCTTTGTTGTGGATAATATAAAATATTTACTATTTTTGAGAAATCCAAACTTGAGGTTAGATGAAAACCAATTGATTATGTTGAATAAGTATTTTGAGATGATAGTAAGAGTGATTTTGTAACACCCAAAGATTTTATAATACAACTATGTTTATATAAATTTAATTTCATCAATAGGTTGTGATACACGCTACCACGAATCTAAATGGACTGTAATATATTATAACATTTTTATATAGATATTAAATTTATGGTATGAATCAAAATAAACACATTTTAAAATATGCATAAAGGTTTCAGATAAATCAAATAAATTTCTAAATAATTACTCAATTTTTAGTAAAGTCTCTATATGCTTGAAAATACATTTTCATAAAAAAATAGTTTCTATTAATTTTTATAAGAAAATAATTTCATTATATTTTTACTCTTTATGAAAAAAAATAAAAAAAAACTTCATATTTAAAATCAACATGTCAAGATTATATTTTGGTGAATTTTTTATAATTTTCTGAAAAGATTTATTTTTCGACTAATAATGAAAATATTGATCTTATTGAAAAATATTATTCTCATTTAAATAATTTAAAGACTTAAATTTTCTTAAATGGTTTTAAAAGTAACTTGTGTTCATTAATATTATTAATAATTCAATTTATGTGGTGGTAGATAAATTTATATGGATTTTTGTATAAAATCTTATTATGCTTAATAATGCATTTTTTTATGATAATAATTTTACGTTATGTTTTGTGAGTTTATTTTAAAAGTAATTTATAAAAATTTCACATATTGAATTCATTAAATTTAATTCCATATTTTCAATAATAATATATAATTTTTAAATGATTCCAATTTATTTCTTGGTATATTTAAGAGTAAAAACTAAGATAATTTTTCACTATGGTTATGGTTAAAACAGGTTTTCTAATGGTTACGGCAGGATATAAGGGTAATTTTTTAAATTAAACATTTCTTAATCCTATTGTATTGAAATATTTCGACCTTATAATATCCCAAATTAAATCTATATCTATTTTGAAGTATTTTTCTTGAGTAATATTTCATTATTTTTTAATCTTTTCAGAAATTCCATGTGTGTCATCTCCCCCACTTATAAAAGGAGATTCCTCCTTTATCTTAATTACACAACATTGGGCCTTATAGCATGACCAAACCCTAAAAATATCTCTTATAAACATCTCTATCCATGAATTAGAGTTGATATAAAATTTAAAATTCCATTTCAAGGGTTATCATAAAGGATATAAAGGTGGCCCATCAAAGGATAGGTAATCGTCTTACGAGACCTCTTTCAATTTATTTCTTATTATACATCCTCTAAATCTATTTCATTAATTATAAAATAAAAAATTGTGTATCCTGAATATACTGAAATTTTATTATGACCATGAAACCTCCATTATACACCCTCTTTTAAATCAAATGGGAAGTGAAATTATTTCTCATGTGTATGTGTGGACTACTGCCTCAACATTATGATACAATTCATTTTTCATATCCATATTTCTTGTATAGTTATTATAATGAATATAATTTTTATATATAATATTAATGATAAAATTATTCTTCTATAATTATAAAATCATATCTACCATCCAAACCTTTTGAAAAAGATAACATCGCTCGTGCGTATGTGTGGACTACCACCTCCACGAATTGATGTGATTATTTTGTCATTTATAATTTTCATGGATGGTAATAAGGATAGATTTATTGAATATATATATGATATATATGATATAATAATGAATTTATAAAGTTTGATTATTATTTTACTTTCTTTAATTCCATCCATTGAAAATTGAAAACACCGTTCATGCAAACGTATGACATACTGTCTCTATGAATGATGTAGTTAATTTTTATAACTATAACTTTTATGGATGAATATAAATATATATTATGAACATATATGATATTTAAATAATTAATAAAATTCTGTATATGATGGAACCATGATCAATATAGAAGAACTAGAACTACCAAACTGAAATTCTCATGGACAATGAAATAGTTACCACTCAGAAACAATAATTTTTATAGTGAATTATTAATAAATGGGAATTGAGATGTTATAAGTGGATAATATATGGAATTATAATTATTTAAATGACTCGGGTATATAATTATAGTAAATTTAAATTTATTATATAGGATGTTAATTAATTTTGAAGCAACTCAAACTCTAGGTAATGGATTTATGTTTTAATATCATTTAAATCATGATTTTTTACGTTTGAACATCCATTGAATGATATTATATGATATTTTCCTCATAAATATATTTAATTTTATTATTTTATATTTAATTCATGAGAATTAATTTTTTCCTTTTCTTTTTACTCACCTCAAGTTATCAAGATACTGAAATTATGTTTTAAATCAAAAAACAACTTTATTTCTCTCTTAAGTCGAAAATACATTCTATTCCATAGCCATGTTTTCTAAAAGTGTTTTCAATTTTTTTTATTATTATATGATTTTTTGTAAAGTAATTTGTTACCCATTATTGATTTTTTTTAAAAAAATAAAGGGAATCTTATTATCTTTTTTCAAATGAGGTAATTTTTCCTTTTTACTCAAAATGTCCAAAGAATCTGTGTCTTATCATACACAACATGAACTAAATTTCCTAACATCATGAATGATAAATGTTTTGAGGATTCCATCACATCTTTCTAAGGTTATTTTCAAATAAAATTTTCCCTATAATAATTTGGGAATTTTTTATTTTAAAACTTTTTTATTTACAATGCACGCAATGAAAGAAAACTGGCTCAGGGCTTAATGATACACAATGAAACTTGTTTTCATTTCACAAACAATTAAAGGGGTATTTTCAAAAACATATATTCCTGTGGACTTTGAAATGAATAGTTCATCTATAGTAAAATCAATTGATGCTACATAGTTTTTACTTTGGATATTATTTGATGGTACTATCTTCATTATTTCTCTTGGTGGATTTTGATTATGATGATAAAATATTAATGGAGACTGTTTTATTTTCCATGGGTTAAGTTATGATCAATTTTTTTATTATCTAGTGGAATATATATGAATGGATATATGATTATTTAGTGGGTGGGAACATAATTATGTATCTCTTCAATTCATTGGGTATAGATTAATATTCTATTATATCAAATGGTATATAGGAGGTTATTGAATGACTACCAGAGGGTACACTGGTGGTCATCCTAATCCTAAAGTAGGTACATTGGGGGTTAGCCAAAGCCTAATAGGTAACAGATTTCTTGGTGGGTATCTATAAAATAACATTTCAATGATTATGATTATTCCAAACTTTTTCCACTATTTTATGAAATGATATTATAGTAATGATATGTTATCATGACTCATGTTATTTGATACCTAGATGATTCCTATCTTATTAACTACCACGATTTATTTCATAACTCATGTTTATGATCTAATAATGGTTGGGTATGATTTTAAAAGTTTAATACAATTTTCTCATACCCTTTATACCCAAGTTATGTTTAAATGGTCATTGATATCTCACTTTTTTACCCTTACTAAGATTCTAATATCACCCTTTATTATGTTTTATTTTCCCCAAGATATGAAGAAATGTTTTAATTATGATGTTTCTAAGAAGGGTTCTAGTTATGAAGAACTAAGTGGGAGATGATATAGATATTTTATGAACTAGTTTTTTATGTATCCATGTTTCCAAAGACATTAAAACTTTATAGTTCTAGTGTGTATAATAATTTTATGTAATGAATATTCATATATTAAGATGTAATATATAAGCATGAAATGCATGGGTCCTAATAGTTGGCATCATAGCATGGTTTAGTTAAATTTGAAAACTAGGTTGAGAAAACCTTAGTGATAACCCTTTGAATAATCCAATGTATATGATAACATCATACAATATAGTAAATAAATTAGTGTGTTTTCCTAGAAAAACATCCATCTATATATACATTAAGTGGATAGAATTTTAGAATCGATGCATCTGAGTGTAATAACACCAAAATTAGTCATTCGATCATATCATGGCCATCATTCTGGTGCATGGTGAGTGTTCCATTACTATCAACCTGATTTCACACTCCTAGGGAATAGGCTTCGAAAAATTCATATTTTCTTTATTAACCATCATAAAGGATTTAAATAGATGATGATCTTGGATGACCAAGGTTAAACCTATGGTGTCATTGATGGAAAAGTAGGTGTTATTATTTTGTCGTCCTATAAATTAATTTTCATGATTATGTGGTTTACCACTATGATTATTGTTTCTTATACTGTGATTTTTTGTTTTATTCAATGGATGGAACTTGATGGAACCAAGTTAATTTAGAATATGATATAATATTCAATGATTTTCCTCCTAAGAAACCAAATGTTATGCGATCTAAAATGGAGAAACATATAGTTATGCTTACACAACTTTCTCAACCCATGAATCATGTTGCTATTATAAATTATAAAATGAGTTAACAAGATTCTATTGTTTCCTTCACAGGAAAATATTTTCCTTATTTTAGTGGGTCCATTGATCCACTTATTGTAGAGTAATGGATCAGTAACATTGAAATGATATTTTCAATTATTCATTTTTGGAAGCATGAAAAACTCATTGTGTCTATCTATCAATTGGAAGGATAATAATATCATTGGTGGTCTCTCATTAATAAAATGAGGCATCAAGATGAAATTTAATCTATGGAATGATATGAGGTTAGAAGTTTTTTTCAATAAGTAATTTCCTCATATTCTTCATAAAAAGATAGATGAGTTCCTTGAGATAAGGTAGGAGTATGATGAATCCATTAATACGTATGAGGTAAATTTTAAAATACATCTGAGTTACACTTTTGGAATTATAATTGATCCAGAAAGTAATATTGATCGATTCTTTAGTGGCTTAAAACCAAGTCTCCAAAGGGAGTTTTCTATAAGGTACTTCAGTATTTATATAGTAATTTTTTGATATGAAACCAAGGTAGAAATGGAGATTCAAGATACCCAGCAATACCATGATTTTTATAAAAAAATAAATTTAAAATTCAAAGGAAATTATAATAAAAGAACCCTTGAAAGTACGAATATGAGGCTTCCATTATCTTTGAATTATTGAATTAGATATAGAGGAAACTTTCTTAAGGGGGATATTAAATTCTTTAATTGTGTGAAGTAAGGTCACTGGGTAATCTAATGATGGAGTTATGGGAATAATTTATATAATTATGGGAAAAAATAACCATGGAATGTACCACCATCACACTAGTGTTTCAAATGCTAAAAGTATGGGAATTTTGATAACCAGTGATGTAATACAAATTTTAATGAAAATTATCGGTGTCAGCAACCTCTTAAGCCTTGGGATAAATGGAAATCTCACACAATCACTATTACTGATATTGTGTGTGATAACTAAGTGGTGAAAGGTACACTTATCATCTACTCTAGAACTCTTAAAATCTTATTGGTTTATTTATATGTCTACTCTTTTATATCTAACGAATTTTCCAAGGTTTTCTAAAATCCACCTCAATGATTAGATGTTGAGTTAGTAGTGAATACTCCTAATAGTATGATGGTCATATTTCTAGTCTACGATTCTTCTCCAATTTAATTTTTTGGGAATGTTCTTAACAAAAATATTGTTATTCTCCCCAGAGTGTAATTTGATGTTAGTTTCAGCATGGATTATATTTATTTATATAAATTCAATATCAATTTATAAGGAAAGGAATTCATGTTTGATATTATAAACCAATGCATGATTTTCTATCGGTGTGATAATAAATATGAACTTCTAGTGGAAATTACATCCACTATATGGGTCTTGATTCTTATTCAAAAATGGGTCTTATCTTACATGGTTAGGTAGAAGCTCAATATAAAATATATTTTTATTGAATGGGATTTTGTTTATGTATATATGGAATATTTTTCTTGTCTTCCTCTAAATAATGATGTTGATATTTCAATAGAACTCATAAATGGTGATACAAATATTTAAAATATTCTAAATAGATTGGCCCTGATTGAGTTGCATAAAATTAAATAAGAAATTCCAGGAGAAAATTGGTAAAGTTTTCATTCGGCCAAGTGCATCATTTTGGGGTGAACCTACTATTTTTTAATAATAAAGATGGATCAAAGAGACTCTACATTTATTACTAGGTACAGAAAAACATCAAAATTAAGAACAAATATATTCTTCCCCATATTAATGACTTTTTGATCAATTTCACTGAGCTTAATACTTTTCCAAGTTTGACATTCATTATATACATAATCAATTGAGCTTCTAGAAGGATGATACACCCAAGATAGAATTCCTTACATAGTAAAGACACTCTTTATTTATAGTTATGTGATTGGTTATTACTAATGCCCCCTCTATCTTCATGGATTTAATGAATTGAGTATTTAAATATTACCATGATTAACTTTTTGTAGTATTTATTGATTATATTATTATATATTTCAAGAGTCAGGAAGAGCATGGAGATCAATTCAGAATAGTATGGATGACATCAAGGAAGGATAAGTTATATCCAAAATGTACAATGGGTGAATTTTGGTTATAAAAGGACTCTTTTTTGGGTCATCTAATCTCATGAGAGGGTATATCTATAGATCCATCAAAGATATAAGTTATTAAACATTGGCCCAGACCAGCCATTATGATTTAGATCTATATTTTCCAAGGTTATGATTGATATTATCAAGACTTTTTGAAAAAAAATTCATAGTTGTATAATCTAATCACCAATTTTACTCTGAAAGGAGTTATGTTTCATCAGATAGATGAATGTTAATAAAATTTAAATAAACTAAAGTTAAGGTTATTTTCCGCACCTCTTCTTATACTATTGTGAATTGGAGAAAAGTTGGTGATCTTTAGTGACATGACATTGAAGGGATTGTGATGCATCATTGTATATAATGATATGGTGATAGCTTATGCCTCGTGAAAATTGAATCTTCATCATAAAAATTTCCCAACTCATTATTTGGGGTTAGCTATAGATATTTTTAAAATTAACATGTGGAGGCATTATGTTTACGACAAAATATACGATATATATACTAATCACAATTGTTTAAGTAATATATTCACTTAGAAAGACTTTAATATACAATATAGAATATTGTTTTAGTTGATTAAAGATTATGAATTCTCAATACATTACCGCCCTGGGAAATATAACAAGGTGTTTGATGCTTCGAGTCGAAAGGTTCATGCTAGCTTATCTATGATACTAATCAAGAAATATTCATTATTCCAATATTTTCATAGTATATATATGTAAATATTCAAGAAATGGTAGAAATGTTATCTTGTTCAAATGATTGTTCAACCGTCTATCAAAGTGAATATTAAAGAGGCACATAGTGAAGATGATTGTTAAAAAATAAGGTAAAAAAATATCCTAGATTCAAACATGATTGTATTGGAACGATAATGTTTAGGAATAGTGTATGTGTTCCATACATACTAGATTTGAAGAAGGGGCTATTGGATGAATTTCATAGTTCATAATTCTCTATTTATCCTAGAAGTAAATTTTTTTATATAAATCTAAAAGACTATTTCGAGTGGGAGAACATGAATAGGGATAATGTATATTATGTATCTTGATGCTTGGTATGTTAATAAGTTAATTCTTAGAGATAAAAAACATAGGGTATTTTGTAATATTTACATATATTGAAATGAAACTGGGAAAAATTGACCATGTTTTTTCATAAAAATCTCCAAAAAATCTAAAGTCCATAATAATATTTGGGTTATAGTTAGTCACCTTGTCAATTTAGAACACTTAATTACTATTTGATAAGATTTATCTCTATCATCTTTATATATTTTTCTTTAAATAAGTGGTAAGGGTTCATGTAGTACCATAATCTATTGTATTATATTAGGATATGAGGGTTACCATCATGTTCTAGAGAATTCTTCAGAAATATCTAGATTCATAGTTATGTTTTGTACTAATTATCATTCCTAGATAGATGGTAGGTTTGAGAGATTGATTCAAACCCTACAGAACATTTTTATATCTTTTTTTATTTATTTATAAGGTGTTTGGGATATACACCTTACTCCAATTTAGTTTTCTAAGAACAATAGCTTTGACGTGAGCATTGAGATAACTTCTTAAGAATATATCTATGGAAATAAGTGTAGAACTCCAAAATCATGGGATGAATTTGGAGAGAGATATCTATTAGGAGCTGAGCTAGTTGAGGAAATGGAATATAAAATAGAAACATTCATCAGTAAATATATGAAGCTCAGATTCAATAGAGAATTTATACTTACAATCATTAGTGAAATCTGAAGTTCGAATATAGTGATAAAGAATTCCAATGAATTTCTATAAGGAATAAGGTTATGAGATTCATAAATAATGGAAACTTAAACCTTATGTATATGATACCCTTTAATATTCTTGAACAAGAATGGATGGAATATTATTTCTTACCACTTCCACTGAACCTCTCTCATGTTCAAAATCTGTTCCATTTATCACTCCTAAGTAAGTAAAATCCAAATACATCACATGTATTTAAATCAATGTTTATACTATAGAAATATTATATTTTGAATGAATAATATCTGCTATAAATCTCAGATGAAAGTGATAAAGTGCTATAGAACAAGACTACTCATCTTTTTAATGTTCTTTGGAGATATCAAAAATTTGGAGAAGCTACATCGAAACTCAAGGATGTGATGAAACTGAGATGTCCATATTTTTTTTGTTATATTGATGTATTTTTGAAAGATAAATTCATTTAAAGGGGGTTATAATGTAATACCCAATGTTTTATGATAAATTTCTTTTCAAAAATATTTAATTTCTTTGAAATCATGTCATACACATAACCCCAAGTCTAATTGAACCCTAAAATAATATACCATTATAAAATAAATGATAAATTGGTGTTATTAATAAGAATAAACACATTTTAAAAATAGTTATAATGGTTTTATATAAGTAAAATATATTAATAAATATGTACTCAATTTTTAGTAAAGTCATTATATGCTTCAAAATGCAGTGTCCTCACAAATGGTTTTTATTGATTTTTTTTAGAAAATAATATAATATTTTTTTCAATTTTAGTAAAATTATTTAAAAAATAAATTTCAGTTTTAAAAAAATCATTTCAAAATCATCTAAGGGTAAATTTTTGGTAATTTTTTAAAAATATTTATTTTTTAATTAACAGTTAAAAATACTAATTTTATCAAAAACTATATTTTCATTTCAAGAATTTAAAAAGTGAGTTTTAAAAAAAATAGTTTTTAAAGTAAAATTAATTAATTTATATTATTATTAATCTAATTAATTTCTTATGAATTAATTTTATGTCAATTTTCTTATATGAAAATTTACACTTAAGAAAATATTTTTCATGAAAACTTTTTTTCATCCCACTTTGGGAGTTTATTTTAAAAGTAATTTATACCAATTTAAGAGATTTAATTTAATAAAAAAGATTACATATTTTTTATCGTAATTTATAAATTTTTTAATAAGTCCAATTTCAATTTTTTCATAATGAATAGTAAAAATAGAAGAACAAAATCCCCACATTTAAGGTCAAAAATGGTTTACCTAGGTTTACACCGAGAGATAAGAGTATGTATTCCAATTAAACATATATAAATTCTATTGAATTTTCATATTTAAAAAATATATTATTCTAAATTCTAAAAAATATCAATTTTGATGCATTTATCTTGAGAATGAATTTATTATAGTTTAATCTTATAGAAAATTCAAGTGTGACTTATCCCCAATTAATATAAGGGCACCCCTAGTTTATCTTCTTTACACCACTTGGAGATTTCTAAGTGGAATAAAAGATACCAAATTATCATATAAACATATTTAGAAATTAATTATAGGTTCTTGTATCTTTAAAATAAAATTTAAAGGTTCCTTAAAGAATAATCTAAAGGAGGAAAACCGACGAAGAGGTAATCATATTACCTGATCTGTTTCAATTTATTTCTTCTTCTACCTCCTATAAATATGTGGTATTCCTAATAAAATAATAAATATAGTATCCTAAATATTCCAAAAAAAATTATGATCCTGAAAACACCATTATTCGCACTCTTTTCTATCAAATAGGAAGTGAAAGTATCGCTTGTGCATATGTATGGACTACCACCTCCACTTAGCAATACAATTCATTTTCCATCACCATCATTCGTGGATGGTTATTATGATGGTTTTAATTTTTATATATTATATTTATTATATAATTATTCTTATATAATTATAATATCAAATCTACCTTCTTACTATTCAATCCTTTAGAATATGATAATGTCGCTTGTTCATACGTTTGTACTACCCCCTCTATGAAGCTATGTGATTTCATTTTCATTTTATGATTTATGTGGATGAAAATATGGATATATTTAATGAATATATATGATATATATTATATTATAATTAATCTATACAGAATAACTATTATTTTCCTTTCCTTTTTTATATCCATCAAAAAGCAAAAATAGTGTTCATATGTACGTACGGCTTATCATCCCCATGAACAATGTAATTAATTTTTCTATCTCTAGATTTTATGAATAAATACAAATATGAATGTAATGGAAATATATGATATTTAAATAATGAATAAAATTATAAAAATAATGAAACCATGATTAAATTACAAGTATTAAAACTACCAACCCAAAATTCTCATGAAAAACGAAACAGTTAACACCCAGAAATGAACATTTTGATAAGGAATTATTAATAAATTGGTGTAGAAATGTCATAAGTGGATCATATATGTTATTATATTTATTTATATTTATTTGGGATATAATTCTAAAAAGTTTAAATTCATTATGAATAATTCTAAATAACATTCTAAGAAAGTCAAACTTGATGTAAGGGGTTTATGTTTCAATCTCATTTTAATATGTATTGTTTATACTTAAACATACATTAAAGGAAATTATTTCATCCTTTACTTATAAAAACCTTTAATTTTATTATAATATATATATTTATTATGAATTAATACTTTCATCACATTTTACTCACTTTAATTACTCAAGATATTAAAATAATGTTTTAAGGGAAAAAATAATTTTTTTCTCTCTTCGGTCAAATATACTTTTTCTTTTTTCTCCATGTTTTATAAAAATGTTTTCAAAAATGTTTTTATATTATTAAATTATTTTTTTAGAATTAATTTTTACCCATCATTTACTTTTTAAAAAATGTTTTAAAAGGAATCAACGTTTCATTTTCTTAGTGAGGTCCTTCTGAATTTTAACCGAAAATCTGAAATGAATCTTTGTTTTAACATAAAATACATGAACAGAGTTTACCATCATCAAGACCTCCCAATTATTAAAACACTCCTTTACAATTTTTATTGATTAATTTCATAGAAATTTTTTCCCTAATATTTGTTAAATTTCTATATTTAAATTTGTCATTTAAAAATGAAAATTTTGTATTTTCCTCAAAAAATATTCAATTTATCTTTTAAAGTAATTTTTCATCTATGAAAACATACATTTATGGAAGTTGGGGTTATAGACTAGTGGAAGAAAAAAACCCCATAATCTTTCATCCATAAGTATTAATTTGAGTCTTAGCAGCAAAAAATGTCGGGAGGGGGGTGGCCCTCAACGTAGGGTGGGCCATGGCATCGGACATGATGAGCAGCGAACCGTGGAGGTATAGGGGTGTTATCATCGACAATCATGGAGTATAGTGGATTGGGACATGGTTTCTCTAGTGGCTATGGACAGGTAGTCACTTGGTTACACCAGAAGTAGCAACTCAGCATGAGGACGGGGGAGATTGTGGTCATTGGTTAGTGATAATGGCCTCCCAAAGCGGCGACAGGAATGGAGTTAGGAGGGAAGTGACTTTGATGGGAAAAAAATTGAGCTCAGATACATTTTTGTAGGGTCCCAAAATAGGATCAATAGCATGAATTACCCACTAGAAAATGAAAATTATATTGGAAGAATAAAAGGGTATGGATTTCTCCATCTTTACCTGGCATCATGGATTCCTACTTGGGGAAATTATTGCTGATCTTTTTTATAGGTCCACATCCTTGGATAGAATTTAAGAATCTAAGTAGAGAGGGGATTATTCTTTTTTGTGTCTGTTCATTAGTCATTTAGGTAATTTATTGATCCTAGTGTCTCTAGGCTTATTGCCCATGTAATGTTCCCCCTCAACCCAATTAAAAAGAAGACTATCCCAAAAAAAATATTAGGCCTTTAGGATTTCAGGAATAACATCCTTTGATGTTATATAGGATTTATTGGATATATTATCCAATTATTCTATATTTATTCTTTATATGAATAGTTTATGGTTATGATGATGAAATATCGATGGAAACTATTTTATTTTACATTGTTTAAGTTATGATGAATGTGTTTATAATCTTGTGTCATACATAGGAATGGATTTATGATTTTGTGATGGATGGTCCTAAAATTATATATCCCTCCAATTCATTGGGTAAATACTAAGGTTTTATGAAATCAAAGGGTACATAAGATGTTTTTCTAAGCCTGAAAGAGGGTACATAAGAGTTTATCCCAAGTCTAAAGTAGTTTCATGGGAAGTTATCCAAATTCTAATTTTTTATGAATGCTCTGGTGGTAATCCTTGACATAATATTTTTATGATTATGATTATTCAAAACTTATGAAACTCCTTTATGGAATGACATTATGCATATTTTATATTCCTATAGATCATTCTATATTATCCCATTATGATTCATGTCTTATGAACAACCAAGTTGTTTTCCAGAACTCATGTTTATCATTTATGAATTGTTGGTTTTTATTTTAATAGTTTAATCTCATGTTCACTTTCTCTTTATTATCATTTTATGTTTAAATGGTCCTTGATATCTCCCTTAATATAAATTTTTTAGAATCTGATATTTCCCTTTATTATGTTATCTTTTCCCAGGAATATGAAGAAAAATATTAATTATGATGTGTCTAAGAATGGTTCCAATTATGAATAACTAAGTGGGAGACGATTTAGATCTTTTATGAACTATTTATTTATGTATACATGTTTCTAAGGACACAAAAACTTTATAGTTCTTGATTGTATTTTAATATTATGTAATTAATATTAATCTAATAAGATGTAATATTTATGTATGAAAACTATGGATCTATATAGATACCCATAAACTTTATTATAAACACTTTAGATCCTTTAATGTTGAGTCTGATTCCATACAATAACTTGAAATATTCAGGATACTTGAGAGAGAAATTTGGAAACTCATTGTTAAGGACCAAGAAAAGGTCCTTCTTGAAATAAAGTCTTTTTTTAGAGTGCTTAGTATTTTTTTGAACAACACTCACAAACCTCCTCTTCTATGAGTTTCCCCTTATTTTCATGAAATCTAGATTTTGATTAGTTAACCTATTTTCCAAGGATTTTATGTTTTATAATTGAAGTTAGGTCCAATTTATGCTCTTTCCCTTTATTTTCCTAGAGATGATGTTTTCCCAACCTTTTGAGAGTATCAAAAACAAGAATCTAAAAAGCTTTCATAGTTTCTTCTCTTCAATAATAAACAAATTGGATAATGAATTTTCTATCTTAGAGCTTATGTAGTTCATAGGAGGGCATGAAGTTGCCTCTCTAGAATCTGTCAAAGAATCTAGTTATGTAAGTGAGGATTTTTCTTCAAAAAAATTTCATTATATAGTAATATTTAATTCATCTAATCATGAGTTGATGGTTACATTACATGAATGGGTAAAATTTGAGATTTATATCAGCACATACTATTATTTTTCTTATCTTATTTCAATAATCCTTGGTTCGTTTTGTGAAATTTCAAGGCTATAAGTTTATGGAAATAATAAATTTAGTCATAATCCCTTAAATAATTTTAAGAAGTATCTTTTTTTTCTGGTTTACTTAAACTCTTGATAAATCATGATAAATTTTACACACTAAACATTAAATTCATAGTTTTTAATAAAATATACCCACTAAATAATCATGATTATAATTTAAGGGTAAGTCTATTTAATGGCTCTAAACACGGAGTTATATGAGAATAAACCCATGGTTTTCAATGATATAATTTTCTATTTACTTTTCCAATAAATATATCACACTATATTTCATTCCATCCTTGAAAATACCATACCCACCTATAATCTTTCATAGAGAGATACCACAAATTGAGAAGTTAATCAACTATCACAAGCTATGGAAAATCAATAGTGTGTTAAACCAAACACATAAAGGAATAGACTGACTATGAGTGAAGTGTTCATTTATTCATTCAATCATCCATAATAAGAAACTAGAATGACAATGAAAAAAGTTGAAAAAGTTTTGAAGCAACTATGAATGTAAATAATATAAGCATTTGTTTCCCAAGAAACCACCAAAAGAAAAGTAAACTAACCATGAGTTGATTTGACTTACAGTCACTCAAACAATAGCACAAAGGAGTGGACTAACCACAAATGTTAATCTAGATTTATTTTTAACTAAAATGGTCATGGGAATAAAGAAAAATTCTAGTTTTGTTCTTAATGATGAAAGGAAGGACTCGCTGCAGGAGTTCAGTTTGGATAAACCATGTGGTCTATCGACTGTGTAGTCAGTCAATCTACCACAAGAATAAAAGGATCAATCATGATGAGAATTGTTCTAGTGAAATATAATTCTACCATAATATATACTCAAGTGACTATGCCTATTTTCAACTGAAATCATAAAGGAAATAGCTAACTATGACTATGTAGTCACTCAACCAACCAAGGATTCCCCAACTGTGGTTTTCAATCTTATGTGTGAATTTTTACATTATCATAAAATCCAATAGAAGCTTGAAGCTAGATAATACTAGATCAAATCATCCTTCAATTATACTTTTGTTTCAATTAATATTTATTTTTACTTACTTTAATTATAATTTTCATCTATTTTAAATATGTTGGGTCTATAATGGAGAAACTAGGGATATTTCAAAGAGTAAAAAGGGAGGTTGAATATAGATGAACTAAAATATAAAAATATTCTACAGTGGGGGAGTAATTGTTTTAATTTCTATATTTTCTATGATCATCTGATTTTCAAACTATTATTATTGGTTTTGAAAACATAAATATTTAATTTATTTATGAAATTTACATGTTCATTTTGAATTCCTGTTTTCATGTTTTTTGGTCACTACTGTTGTTTTTACTATCTTGGTGAGCAGAAATTATGAAATTTTATGCTAATTTTTTTTGGAAAATTACTTTTGAACCCAATTGTTTTCATGCATTTTTTTGAGACACTTCCAATTGTATAGATATTATTTAAGTAATTTATAGAAGATAAATTTTTACTAATTTTTTGTGGAAATTGATATTTGAAATTTCCTCTGACCCCCAAAAATAACTTCTCAATAATTCATTTGGAAATTTGTTTTGAGACCAATTTCGTTATTGTATTCTTATAAATTATGATTCAAAATTTAAAAAAAATGTAAGGTTTTAAGTATGGGGGAAGTCTTTCACTATATTTATCTATATATAAATGGTCTTCACTTCATAAACCCCTATAGTTTTTCAAAATTGATTGTTTTAAAAGAATCACTTTAGCACATTCAGTGGATGAAAATGTTTCTGAAATTTGATAGTGGTTTTTACACTTTGAGGAGGTTAACATATATTATACATGTAGATTCAATTCGGAAAAATTTATCTCCCACTTGAAAAAAGAATGTTTTAGTAATATTTTGGGAGTATGTCTAACAACTACCATTAAATATGAACTTTTTAGATTTAATTAAACTCAGAAAAAAAATTATATAAATGGGATATTAAACAAAATTCTTAATCAAGGTTTAACTTCTTTTTAATTATTCATTTACTATTGGATGGATTATTCATTCCATTAATCATTAATTTCATGCCCATCCAATTGGTGTGTGTAAATTATTTTGATATATTAACATATGAATGTCTATTTTCCTAGAGGTAAAAATAATATAGGAAGATTTTGTAGTATGAAAATTGAAGTGTGTTTTTTTTCAAAATTTTCAATTTCAATCATGTTAATAAAATAACAAACCAATTTTAAACAAAACCCAATTAATTTTTAGGTAAATATCATTGAATACTTTAGAGGGTCTATATGGGAAAATATGTTTTGAGTGCCAATTGTTATTAAACTTTTTTTTATTCTTGAGAATAATTTTCTACCACTAAATTTTACTAATAGGTTAATTATGGAAAATTAAAACATTAATTATGGGGGAATTTGATGGGTCCTATTTTGATTGAATTTTAACACATATTTTCTGGGGATTAATTGGAGTTTTTAATGTCATATTTTTCTTTAAATGAGAAATTATTGAATATTTTTTGAACTATGATGAAGCTTCTATTCATTGAATGTTTCTATCAAAAGATATGTTTGGATTTAGTTTTTAAAAGTTCCATGATTTCATGTAAGGGAAGTTATATTTTCTTTTTTAAGTCAATCATCAATTATAAATCAGTATTGTAATAAACCTAAACACATAATGGTAATTACTTCTATCATATGGGTTTTTATACCTATTCAAGACATATATTTATCTCAAATAATTAGGGAAAAACTCAACATTAAAAATGTTCCTACTATTGAGTTATATGTTGATGTCTTTCTTGAGAACATTATTAGACTTTCCCAAAATTGTGAAGTAGATATTTCAAAAGAACTTATACCCGATGATATGCCTACTTCAAAGACTCCATATAGAATTTCCCTGATTGAGTTATAGTAATTAAAGAAGAAACTCTAAGAGAATATAGATAAGGGATTCATTTTTCCTAGTTCTTCTCCATTGGGATCACATATTCTTTTTATTAAAAAAATGATGGGACAAGGAAACTTTCCATTGATTATCAAGAACATAATAAGATCACTATTAAGAAAATGGATCATATACCCCGTATTGATGATCTATTTGATTAATTATGATGATATCTATATTTTTTCATGATTTATCTTTGGTATGGGTATCATAAACTAAGTATCAAGAAGGATGATATACTCAACAACAATTTTCATGAGATACGGTCATTATGAATTTACAGTAATGTCATTTGGACTTACCAATGCTCATATTATATTCATGTATTTATTTGAAAGAGTCTTTATAGATTACCTTGATCTGTTTGTGGTACTATTTATATATGATATAATTATATATTCAAAGAGTAAGTAAGATAAGAATGAACATTTTCGAATTATGATGAATACATTAATGAAGGAGAAGTTGTATTCTAAATTTACCAATTGTTTATTTTTTTCATTAGAAATTTTTATTCTTGGGTCACATAATAACAATTGAGGGTATATTAGTAGATCTTTCAAATATATAAGTTATTTTGTAATGGACAAAACTAACTGTGGTAACCAAAATCCAATGTTTTATTAGGGTCATTGGATATTATCGAATATTTGAGAGATATTTCTCATGACTGTCTAATCCACTCAAAAAGTTTGTCTTAGAAGGCGTCTAAGTTCTTATAGACAAATGAATGTTAAGTGATTTTTAATGAACTAAATAGAAGGTTGGTCAGTGTGCCTATTCTTACACTGCCCTACAGTGGATAAGGGATTGTGATCTATAATGATGAATTGAAGAAGTGACTGGGATGTATCCTCATTAATAATTACATATTGATATAATATTTTAATCTATAATTAAAAATTCATGAGAAAAAATACTAGACGTAGGATTTAGAGTTGGGCGTAGTAATTTTTCATTGAAGATATAAAGGAATTTTCTATATGGTGAAAGGTGTAATATATATATTTATTATAAAATAATAAAGTATATATTTAAAAAAAGAGTTCAATAAGAACAAAATCAAATGGGTGGATTCAATCAAATATTATCATTTCTTAATACATTACCACCCTGAGAAGGAAAATACGGTGGCTGATGCTCTAAGTCTGAAAGACCATGTTAGTTTGTCCAAGATGAGTATTGAAAAAGAAAAATATTTATGGATTTTTAGAATATGGATATAAAAATCATGATGAAAGGGGATAGGTCTTATCTTTATCAAATTAGTGTTTAACTATCCATCCACAATAGGATTATGAAGGCACAAAAGAAAGATGAGGAATTACAAAAGAAGGTGAGAAATGATCCTAAGTTTAACCATGATCATGCTGGAATAATAATGTTCAGGAATAAAGAATTTTTCATATATATACTATACTTGAAGAATGTTCTATTTAATGAATCTCATAGTTCATCATTCACTATTGATCTTAGAATTATAGAGCTCTATAGAGATCATAAAGACTATTTATGGTGGGGAAATATAAAGCGAGATATTGCAGAGTATGTATCTTGGTGTCTATTATGTCATCAAGTTAAGGTTATGAGACTGAAATATAAGGGGATGTTACAACCATTACCCATAACAGAATTTAAATTGGAAAACATCTCAATGGATTTTATCATCGAAATCCCTAAAACATAAAAAGGCCAAAATGATTTTTGGGTTTTAGTTATTTTCCTTATGAAGTCATATCACTTTATTTCTATTAAATAAGATTTATATATAAATCTAATTTTATAGTATCCATTAATGAAATGGTAAGGTTTCATAGAGTAGCACATACTATTATATCTGATTAGGTTTCTAGGTTTACCTTGATGTTTGGGAAAAGTATTCTGTGAGCTCTGGTTATGGATTTGAGTTTTAGTACTGCTTATCATCCTCAAAAAAATGGTTAGTTTGAGAGGACTATTGAAACTATATAATACATGTTAATATCTTTATCTATAGATTTCAATGCTGGTTGTGATCTACGACTTCCTTTGGTAGAATTTTCTAATAACAATATATTTTACTCGAGTGTTCATATATCTCTTTATGAATCCTTAAATCGAAGCAAGTGAAGAATTCTAACATGTTGGGATGAGGTTATAGAAAACATCTATTGGGACCTGATATATATAAGGAAAATACTAAAGAAGGTTATATCCATTCAATATCACGTAAAGGGCGATTACTGTCGGAAAAAAATATGTTGAAAATCATCACTGAGATATATATTTTGATGTTTGTGATAATTTATTTTTTTAATTTCTCCTTTAATGAAGTTAATGAGTTTAAAAATGAAGGTAAAGTTGATACCTAGGTATATTATAAGCTTTGATATTTTTTATCATATAGGTATGGAATCTTATAGCTTTGCACATCCACTAAATCTCTCTCAAGTTGAAGATGTGTTCCATGTATATCACATGAGGAACTACATACTCACTCCTTTACTTGTACTAAACTCATAAGTAATACCACTGGAGAAAGATCTATCTTATATGGAAAAATTACTAGAGATTTTGGGACATAGTGATATAGTTCTAGAAAATAATACAACTCACATGGTCAATGATTTATGGTGAAACCATAAATTTGAGGAGGCTATATGTGAACCCAATAATGTGATGTGGCAAAAGTATCCTCTATTGTTTGTGTCATAATGATAGAATTTTTAGGGGAAAACACTTATAAGGGGGTAGAATATAAAAACATGATATTTTAGGATATATTTATTTTTAGATAAATTTCTTTTCATTGATAATATGTGTTACAAGAAACACCGAGTTGAAATGAAGTGTGACTTACTACTAAAATATTATTTAAGTGTGACTATTATAACCTAGCCCTTAAAATTGGTGGGTATGATTGGATGGTGTATTTGGGATTGTGAAGATGGATTGGAGGTAAAGTCTACAGTTTCATTCCTTCTTCCTAGTGCACCCTATCTCCATGTGATCCTTCTCTGCCCTTTCTTTTCTAAATGATCATGCCATTCTCCACTTCTGTTGGGTGTTGTGGTGGTGTAGGAGGATTGGGATAGTTCTGGTGGAAGCGCTTAGTAGAAGCCCTTACATTGGAGTTTTACACTTGTTATTGGGTCTTTGGTATTTATATTGTTGGTTGAATCATGATATTTTATGGTGTTTATCAGTGGACATCTCGTTTTGTGGCGGATACCTTCCATTCAGTTGGTCATGTGTGATGGATGTGGTGTTTTGAGAGGGGATGGCATTTTTTGTCTCTATTCATGTCCTGATATAGTGTGATGGTTACTAGTTTTTAGCCTCGATGATAATAGTGAAGATCGAAGGTCATGGTATGGTCTGAGGGTCTGGTGATGGTCATGGATCACTTTGGTGCAGGAAATATGGTTTTCACCCTTGACGACGACAACATTCAGAGACATTGGCTGCTATTAGTGTTGATATCAGTTGGGAAACATGACATCAATGGAGTAGGTGGTTTCTTTGAAATTGTGGTGCTTGGTGTTGGTTTAGTTAACATGGGTATTTTCTATGATGTTGTATCTTGTGGTTTTGGTCTTTTCTTCTCAATTGGTTGGTTGTTTAAAAGTTACATATTGATGGATTTTCTCAGTGTTTCACCTTCATAGTAATTCTGGAAGGTTTGTTGGTTTTTTTACTACGTGACAGCGGTCAGTGGGGTTCTCACCGATGAACTGGAAATGAATATTTGTCTTGATTCTAGTGTGGTGAGGATCGATGTGTGTATTTTTTTGTATATGGGTTGTTTTCTAACTTTGAACATGTTTTTGGTTGATTGTTGGTTGGTATTTTGAATTTGAAATCTTGAAATGTGGGTGTTGATTTTCCTTTTCAAAAAAATACCTATCAATTATATAAATTTCATCTTGAAAAGTTAATTACATATTTTAAATTAAGAATTTAAAATTTGGTTAATAGGTCACTTTTATTTTTGGTAATTATAAATAGAAATATTGGTAAAATTTATCACCTAAGAAAATGGTTAATTGGGTAATTAATGTTAAAACACAAGTGATAATGATTTAAAATTTATATAAAACATTACATTATCTGATTTTATGAAATTATTTGGGGCATTTTCATAAAATTCATGAAAATAATTCCACTTCGTTCCATTTTTATTTGATATTTACCTTTATATTATTTTATGTACTGAAAAATACAAAATGTCACTATGCATAGTATTTATTCAATTAATTGAAAAAGAAAACAGATGATTTTAAAAAATTTAAAAGTAATACTATTTTAAAGAATTATTATATTCTATGAATTTTTATATATTAATATATCATATTATTGATGTCTGAAAGGATTATATTTTAATTTCATCTTTGTATTTATGTCTTTAAATACAAATTAAATGAATAGTGTTGAAAATGACATTGATGATATTTTATGAAAATTATATTTTATTATGTAATTTAAAAATAATAAAAATATTAAAAGGGTACAAGTAAGATCATATGTGGTGTAAAATTTTATATCTTTTCTATTTATGGGACAATATATACCTTATAATTAATATTATAACCCTTTAAGAATGAAAACGTGTGGATGGGTGGAATTGATGGAAATGGCGAATCAGGGTGGTAACGGCGATAACCCTAGCTCCGGCGTCCCAGATGGTATCGTGATCGCGGCTTTGGTCGAATCTCCAAAGGTTCCTTCGCAGACGGATTATATTGGTCATAAGGAGCTCTTTCAATTTGCCTCCAAAAAAAAACGTGTGGAGGAACGGGTCCTGCTCAATGCGGCTGGCGCGAAGGATTTTGCGGTGGTAGTCAAATTGGTCGCGCATCCTCCTTTCTCTTTTGATTTGCCGCCTCCCGGAAGGATTATCCACAAAGGACGGGTTGCCCACGTTTCAGCGAATCAGGAGGCTGTGGAGGAACGGGTCAACCTGTGCAGACACTCCATCATTGCGAGGGTGCTGGTCCCAAAGGGTGAGTATCCATGGAAATTCAATGACCTCACGCGGAGAATGGAAGAGCTCTGGGGTTTTGGTGACTAGAAGATGAACGCAATGGGATGTGGTTTTTACCATGTGGTTTTCCCCTCTGAAGATCTCAAATGACGAGCCTGGAGTTTTGGTTCGCTGTCCCTGCGGCCCGGCATTCTAAGAATTCAACAATGGGACAGGAATTTCGATCCGGACATGGTAAGAAATACTCATACTCAGGTCTCGATTCGTATTTTCAAGCTGAATTGGCTGTACTGGCATCCACGCATCCTATGGGACATTGTGTCTACCATAGGTATTCCTATTCGGATGGATCGGTAGACTGACAACCCCTCCTTTTGGCATTATTCTTGTATTCTTGTTGATGTGGACATGGCAACCACGCTTGTGGAAGAAGTTGTTCTAACCACAAGAGATGACAGTTACAAGCTGCTGATTCAGTATGAGCGGAAGCCAAAGTTCTACACGAACTGTATGTTCTTCGGCCATCTTCTCCATGACTGCAACAGGGCCAAGGAGTGCTCCTTCTGCGGTTTGAGGGGGCATGATTTGTCAAATTCTCGAAAGAGGAAGGCTAAGGAGAAAGTTTCATTCACTGATCTGAACGTCCAAGCCATTGCTGATCCCTCCAGGGCGAGTTTGCCTGATAACATCCCCATGAATGGCAGGCAAGAAGATGATTCCGTGGATGGTATTCAGGTTCTAGATTGGCCTGAAGATGCCGGGGCTGCTCTTGACCCTGTAGCTCATCCTGGCAGTGAGCTGCAGGCCCTTGATGACCATCAGGGTGTCCTTGTGATGCCAGAGGGAAGTAATGAGCAGGTCCTCACTGCTCGGGAACCCCCAAAGGGTCATGGGGTCTTTGCCCTGCCTTCTAGTGGGCATCACCAGTTCTTATATGGATCCGGTCTCCCCTCCCTCTGACGGGGCTCTGTTGCAATCTGTCTCTGCTGAGCCTTCCAGTGAGAATCACTATGTTAATGTCATCGTTTCAACTTTAAAGTAGGGTAATCTTGTTTTTTTGAGCAACTAACTCGTGTGTTATCCAATCCTTTGATTTTTGATACTGCTATAACATTATAGCATGTCATATCTGACTCTCCAACATGTTATAGAATATGTAAGGTAAGAACTCATTCTCTAGATCATTTGGTGATGGTACATAACATGGTTGAGAGGTTTTTTTAGCTAAATCTCTCCATATATCCATGTCTTTCTCTGCTTTATTAGAATTATATGCCTCCACCTTGTTAGAAAATGGAGGTTTCTTCTATAGGTCACCTTCTAACCATGGATAAATCAAATTGATAATTGATGGGGCATTACAAATGGTTAACCTCAGTGTTTCGAGAACCTATCTAATAAAACTTGTCTGTGTATTTATCAAATATCTATATGAAGGTGTCTAGTAAAGGGGGAGGATTTCCTCATCTAGGGGAGATATCCCCATATAGAGATTGACCATGGGGGATATCAGGAGTAGAGTCCATGTGATCCTTTCTTGCACTACTACGAGGAGGACTATCAAAATATTTATCAACTTCCACTATAATTAATGAGTCAAAGGAACCTTGAGGTGTTGCGAATATGAATCAAAAATCCAGAAGGACGCTGAAATTGAGTGCATCAGGGATACAAACCTCATTCTACATCATTTCTAAAATATGATGACCTAACTTTTGGGGTAGAGTAGGGATATGATCATGTTGCCAGATGGTTATCAGAATATGTTGATAATCATATAGTGCTTCGAGGATATAATCCTACTAGTGACAAACTAGTGCAGTATACTAGTGAGCTTCTATATTATTAGTAGGGATGTGAGCCTACCTATGGGTGGTTATCATAATATTATAGTCAATCCTAGATATATTAGGGGTATAAGACTAGTAAAAAATATGAATTTTCCATACAAATAAGCCTATGTACCTCTAGAATAGGTGAAGGAATATAATCCTCCTCATGTATATCCTTTTAAGGATGTTGGCACAGTCGTTCATCGGTGGAAGTATGGATACGAGCCAAGCTTCTATAGGATACTGGAATATGATGAGTGGCTTCATTGTTAGGGATATAATCCTGCTTTGATTTTATTTCCATATTATGCTGATGGTCCTAAATTGGAGTGGGGATATGAGTTCGTTCAGGTTCATTTGGGATATGTCACTGGTCGTTTTTTGATAGGAAAGTCCATCTATCATAAGGGATGTGCCAAACTGAGCTAGTGAGCCTTAGTTGAAACAGGGATATGAGTCTAGTCTTTTACCTTTAGAGTATATCATGCTATAATAGCGGGTTTTCTAGATCCAACTAAATGAGAACATTGAGATACTATGAAATTAATCTTAAATATATTTCCTATAGTCTAGATACATCATGCTGACTGGAAACAATTGATGTCTGACTATAAGCTGTTGGGGGCTCATAATAATTGAGAATTCTTCCAATGATTTTTTCACTTGGAAATCTCTGGTAGGTGAGATCATGAGGACTGACCTACCTATAGGAACATCACATGTTTCAGATGACATTGGTTGTTCCTGTCTAAAAACATTTCTTTTGGTCTCATAAATTGAGATCATTATCAATGTATTTAATTCTATCAATCACTTTTAAACAAGTTAAAAACCATGAGAATGAAATCATGGTGAGGTAGCTTGCGTTGGGTGCACCATTGTTGGTTTGCAATTTGTTTTACAGTAAAGATATAATTTTTTTCTTCTGAGTTCAGTAATTTATATATCGGTCTTGGTTGATCAAGATAGTAGTATCTTCATAAATCCTTGGCCAAGGTTGTCTGAGGTATGTCTATATAGTTAGATCAAAAAAATAAGAAAGCAATAAAGGAATATGACACAATTGGGTTTCATGCATTATGAGATATCGAATGAAAAAATAGATTATATTATATAGTGTGTATTTGTAGGTTGGGTGTCATTTTTATGACAATTCCTTATCTATTTAGGGGTCTTGATGGGTTTCTAGACTCCGCTCATTGTCTATGAATACAATTCACTCATATCGAGATAAGGGCCTGGAGGGTCACACACAATAAAATATTCAAGAATCTTCCCTATTCTGGTGAAAATGTATATAGGACATGGTGGGCCCCCAAGGGGTCCGACAATTGTCCATGTTATCGATTACTAATAAAAAAATAAATTCAATATTATTCAAGTAAGGAATAATTGGGTTGAATTTATTTATTAAAATTATTTACAAGTGTTTAAGTAAATACAAGATAGAATATTATAGAAAAAAATATTATTTTAATATTCTAGGTTTTTTAAATATTATAATGAATTATGAGTCAAGTTAAATAACATGGTTTTATCATTTAATATATTTAATATATTACAGTTATGTGATAAAATATAAATAATATTTATGATGCAGTTTGGTTAATCATAATAATTTATTTATTTCTTATTTAATGGTTGAATTATTTACACGGGTTAGGTAAAACTATTCGGGTAATTGAGTAGTCCACTACATAAGTATGGAGAGAGCCCATTTCCATTGCAATATTCATTCAAATAGAATAAGATATTCTATCTCATATTTCCTTCAAGAGAGAGAGAGTCTCCCTTTGAGTGATCAATCCAAAGTGCTTTCGACAGATGGAAGGCACGAGATCAAGATGATCTTCATGTTGTCGAAGTCCCTTTCAGAGCTCCATGCTTTCACTCAAAATTTGACAAATAGTGAGCATGCAAATTCTTAGAGCATGTGTTGATGATATAGAGGTGTTTGGATTCATATCCTTCAAGTAACAATTGATGGAGAATTTCTATGGTTGAGCGCACTTATTATTGAACAATTTTTATTTTTATTATTAATTTGTGTTACCAATTTAATTCTCACGAGATCCTAGGACTATATCGGGGCTCATACTGCTGTAGATGACAAGTTCCACCACTCTAGTGATTAAAATTTTTAAATCTTTGGCCCATAATCTTCTATTGGGCACCCCATAAGTGTCCAAACCTATGATTTTTTCCTCCATAATGAATAAAAAAATGATGTGAGGTCAACATGACTAATGTTAGGCATGAGAAAAACTGAAAAATAATAAAAATGAAAGGGAAACATGGTGTCCCTACAGTTTTTTCATCTTCCGGTGTAAGCCTAGGGGGCACCATAGATTCCCAAGGCAGTCAGCCAGCGCCTATCTACCCCCCCACTCCCTGATCCTCCCTATCCACCGTCATCACTGATGTTGGGAAACCATCGTATGAATCCCTCATAGAGCATCCCCTCTGAGGTCAAGCCACCACAACCCACAACCCCTCGACTTAGGATGCCCGCTGCAAATCCAAATCAAGGAAGATTCTGCTTGTTTGGTGTGTGTTGATCGACCATGTGCAACATCCTACAATGCTTCCTAATCATGTCGATGTTCCACCGCCACCCACATCCCATAGTCGTCGCCCGCCAACTTCGTCGAATCTCTCCACTAGCATTTCTCCCTACCGCTCCATCCAACCGAGACAACCCACGGTGACTACTCCCTTAAACTAGCATTGGGTATTTTAGGCGTAGGGTTTTTTTTTTAGTTTTATGGGGTAGGTTATAAAATAATTGGGGAAATGTGGTTGTCCAGCGCCAAATGAAGTGGCGCTGGACAAAAAAAGGGAAGAGCGCCACATGAAGTGGCGCTTTGACCCCACACCCCCCAAACCCGATATATATATATATATATATATATATATATATAAAATAAATTTATTTATTATAATAAATATAAAAAAATACAAAAAATACATAATTATATTTTTTATAATAAATACAAAAATTATAATAAATTTACTTATTTATAATAAATATCTAATAAATATTATAATATTATTATATTAAATATACATTTTTTATACATTTATTATACATTTATTACAAATATTATAATGTTATAATATTATAATATTCATTATAATAAATATATAATAAATGTTTTAATAAATACTATTACAATAAATGCACAATAAATGTATAATAAATGTATCATAAATATTTATAATACATTTATATTTATAATAAATACTTATTATAATTAAATATAATAATATTTATAATAATAAATATCTAATAAATGTATAATGAATATTATTATAATAAATATACATTTATAATATCTATTATAATAAATATTATTATAATATTTATTATAATAAATTTATAATAAATATTTATGATAAATTTATTATAAATGTATATTTATTATAATAAATATTATAATATTTAATTATAATAAATATACATTTATATTAATATTTATAATAAATATACATTTATTTATTATAATAAATCTACATTTATTTTATACATTTATTATAATAAATACGTATAATAAATGTATAATAAATATTACAATAAATTTATTTTTTAATTATAATATAATAAATGTAATATGTAATTATGTATCTTTATTGTATAATTATCATATCTATGAATAATTATATACTATAATTATATAATTATAAATATACATTTATTTATTATAATAAATAGGTAATTATTTATAAATGTAATATACATTTATTTATTATAATAAATATACATTTATATAAATATTATTATAATAAATATTATTATAATATTTATTATAATAAATTTATAATAAATATTTATAATACATTTATTATAAATGTATATTTATTATAATAAATATTATAATATTTATTATAATAAATATAATAAATCTTATAATATTTAATTATAATAAATATAATAAATCTTATAATATTTAATTATAATAAATATACATTTATATTAATATTTATTTATTATAATAAATCTACATTTATTTTATACATTTATTATAATAAATAAATATTATTAATAAATGTATATTTATAATTATAATATTTATAATTAATGAATATATTTATTAAAATATGTTTATTTATATTTATATTTATAATTAAATTTATAAATATATATTTTGAATTTATTATACCTTTAAAAATATAATATTTATAAATATATTCATATAATTATATTTATTTATAAATATATTCATCATTTATATATATATATTTATATAAATTTATAAATATATATTTTGAATTTATTATACCTTTAAAAATATAATATTTATAAATATATTCATTATTTATATATATATATTTATTTAAATATATTTATAAATATAATCATATAATTATATTTATTTATAAATATATTCATTATTTATATATATATATTTATATTAATAAATATATTTATAATTATAATTATAAATAAATATAATTATATGAATATAATTTAAATTTATTTATAAATAAATATTCATGAATATAATACATTTATTATAAATATAAATTAATAAATATATATTTATAAAATGTATTGTATTTATAAATATATTTAATAAATGTATATTTATAATAATTGTATTACATTTATAAACATAATAATAAATGTATTGAAATACATTTAATAAATATACATTTATTATAAAAAATAAATTTATTAAATAAATTTATTATAATGCATTTATAAAATACACTTACTAAATACATTTATTTAATAAATGAACTATATTTATAAATATATTTAATAAATATACATTTATTATAAATACAATATAATACATTTAATAAATATACTTTTGTTATAAATACAATACATATAATAAATATACATTTATTATAATACATTTATTAAATATACATTTATTACAAATACAATATATTTAAATAAATGTATTTGATAAATATAATATAAATTTATTATAAATACAATACATTTATTAAATATAAATATACATTTATTAAATATAAATATACATTTATTAAATATACATTTATTAAATATACATTTATTACAAATACAATATATTTAAATAAATGTATTTGATAAATATAATATAAATTTATTATAAATACAATACATTTATTAAATATAATGTATACATTTAATAAATATACATTTATTTAATAAATAAAATACATTTAATAATGTATACATTTATTAAATAAATGTATAATTAATAATAAATATTATTATATATTTATTTTATTTATTTTATTATACATTTATTATAATTAAATATTTATTATAATTAATATTTACTATAATTATATAATTATTATATTTTTTGTATTTATTATATTTATATTTCTCTAATTATTATAATTGTATATTTATTATATTTATTTATTTAGTACTATTATATATTTATCATAATTATATATTTATTATAGTTATTATTTTTATCATTATAATTTTATTATAATTCCATAATTTTAATTATAATAATTACATAATTATAAATATAATAAATATAGAATTATAATAACTGTATAGTTATAAATAGAATAAATATATAATTATAATTAATATATTATAATTAATGTGTGTGTTATATTTATAATAAATATAAATAAATAAATTTATTATAAAAAATATAATTTATTATAATTTATTTATTCATGTATTTATTATAAATAAATAAATTTCTTATATTTATAAATATATAATTATATATATATATATATATATATAAATAAATGGGGGTTGGGGGTGGTGTGGGGTCAAAGCGCCACTTGAAGTGGCGCTTTGACCCAATTTTGTTCAGCGCCACTTGAAGTGGCGCTGAACAAACCCATTTCCCAAATTAAAAAAAAACCCTAACCCATTAAATTAAAAAAAACCCTACACGCTAAATTACCCAACTAGCATTTGTTGTCACGATTCTCTCCTCTCAGACAACATCCAAGTAGAGGCCCTACCACACTTTCAAGAATTGTCCCATCTACTTTTGGGGTCCATATGAGTTATGGTTTGGCCACGGAAAAATACAAGACCGCCTCCTAGGCCTAAAGTCCCCAGCCTAGCTTTCATAGCCATGGAATAGTCCCCTTTTGTCTTCTAGTGGTCGGACCCCGAGCATGCTGCCCCAGCCTCCGTTGCCTACTGCTTTGGCCACCATTGCACCCCCTCAACCAAAATCCATCTAGATCGATGTTGGACTCCTCCATGACCATGTGTGCACCTCTTCCAAGGTAACCTCTTCCCCCAATATCACTGTTCTATTGGGTCTTGAGTAACTCGACCCTCCCCACAATGTTCTTAGGCGGATTAGACTGGCCTAGAATGGGTCAAGGATGGTCTAACTAGCTCAGAACACCCTTATACAGGGTCTTCCCTGCCTGGAATGGGCATGCATAGGATTATCCCCACCTACAATGGGCCAGGATGGGGTTTTGGAGACTAGGTTAATTTTATATAATAAAAAATTTATGATTTAATTAATTTAATTTCAGTATTGAATTATTTTATTTTAAAAAATAATTTTTGGATTAAAAATACTAATATTTTAATACACTGTAAAATTAAATTAATTTTGGTAATAAATTATTTTTATAGTTAATTTAATTTTTGGAATTAAAATTATATTAATTGTGGACCGAAAAGAATTAAATTATTTGAATTTAAATAATTAATTTAATTTAATTAATTCAATCGTACTCAAATTATTGCATTTAATTTTTTTCACACTTTACTGTTACCTGTTGACTGGTCGTGATCATGACCAACATGTGTATGTCTTGTTCACTTTATTTTATTTTTTAATTATGTGTGATGAATGTAATTATATAATATGGTCTACACATCATCATATTATTATTCTATAATATATATATATATATATATAAGGGTTTGTGTGCCAAGATAATAGTTAGTTACTTGTATTTTTTACTCCTGTAACCCCCTCTCCTATATGAGAATGTTTTTGTAATATGAAAAGGATGGTGTAAGATGCAGACAATGCCAAGATGAAGAGAAATTCAAATGAGAAGTGGACACACTAGATGAGTACGACCTGCATCGCGAGTCGACATATTAAATGGATCAAAAAATATTTTATGTTCAATACCAGTTAGGTTTTTTATTTCCTTTATCCATTTGTTTATTGTTTTAGGAATTTCATGATAGTGGGAAAACACCAAAAATAATAAACAGTAAAATGAATATTGATGTAATGAACTTTTTTCTATTAAGGTTCAGTTATGAGCACAACAACATAGTATAAACAAATTAATAGAAATTTATTACATTTATCAAGAAAAATATAAAACCCCTTATAGAAATATGAAGTCACAAAACTCTTTCCATCATTTGAATTAGTAAAAAACCTGAGTGTTCAGGGTCCTCATCCTCCAATGTTGAGGGTGCCTCTTACAAAAGAGGAGTTCTTATGAGATTGATGGATTGAGTTAACTAAATTTGGAAACAATGAAGTAGAAAAAGTTATCTTTCTGCAACTTTAGATGAAATTGTTGATTAAATCACATTTTCGATTTTAGAAGTTGGGACTTCACTCAACAGATTAAGGAGTCATTAGTTAATGTGGTTGGCCAGTCAAACACATACCTTGAAATCTACAAGTATTGGAATACCCATAGCTTGTAGACTATGCATGAATGTTCAAGGATCCTTGTCATGAGAATACTCAAGCGACAAAGTATTATAATTCTAGTACAGAGGGTTTCTAAAGTTCGATTAAATAGTGGGAGACATTTATCGATTTAAATAATCTGTATTGTCAAAATCTATAATCAATATAAGAATGTATTAATTTTCTAGATTTTGTTTTATTATAAAATTGGAAAGTGATAACAAAAGAAATGATATAATATCAAATAGAAATATTAAATACCCTATCCATCATGAGTTTTCAAATATTAGTACAGGTGCTTGCGCTCAATACTACTATATAGGAAATTAAATGTGTTGGAGTCCCCAATACATATGGATCCACCTCAAGAAGAGAGGGTGTAAAAATTATTATAGGAGACTCATGTATGATGCCTTTAATGGTTATGTCATAATATTATCATCAACATATGATGTGAGTTTTTGATATAACATCATGACATGAATGATTTTGCATGTTATCTCATCAATGAGAAATTTTTGATGTGAAAGTGAAGAGAAATTTGAATGAGTGATTATTGCATAGGAGACATGTAAATATAAAGATGATTGTTGAGTCCTTCTTGAATAATTTTCACCAATATACTCTAGTTTCATTTACAATATAAAACAAATAGTATGGAAAAAACACTTCATTACCATTTGGTTGAAGTTATCTAAGTAAATAAGAACATAAAGAAAGTATAATATTTAATTCTTATAGTAAAAAACTTGAAAGAAAAGGAAAAAATCCAATGGAAATTTTATCACCAAAGTCACATTTTCAATGCGATTCAAATTTAAAAAGGTTTTTTTTAATATGAGTTTATTATATTCATATTTCATGAAATAAATATTTGAATGTTTAATGCAATGAACTAAACCAACAAAACAAGTATTCACTTCTTCTTTATGTATATTCATCCATTATAAGTAATTTTTCATTCGTACTTCTTGGTTATTAAATACAATATTCTTATCACATATGTGTATTTAAATACATTAACCAAGTAATATATACATCATAAGAAGTAATGTTTATTCTTCATGTGGTTGAGAAAGGGTGGTGCCTAAGTCGGTGACAATAGGTACCCGACTACTATATTTCCAAGTTTATTGATTTTAGTGAACCTTTTTGTTGAGTATTAACAAGAAAATTATGTCATGTTTATTTTGGGAACAAGGATACATTATTCTATTTCTGTAATGAATGTTTTTGGTGGTGTATCATACACAACCAGTGGTTCAGTGTATATGAATCATAGACAATACATGATGAAAATAAAATGTAAGACATATATACAAATTTTGGGAAGATAATTATTTTTAAATTGAAATAAAAAAGTTGATGTAAAAGATATACCCTATATGGTATTTAAACTCTTTTAGAGTTATAGACCATGGGTATTATTGACATATTTTTTTTTTTAAAAGATACCATTATAAATAAAGTTATTCCCAAAATCTTTCGGAATTAGTTCAGTAAGAGAGTGTAAACTATTCCAAGGGTAAGCAAGTGGTAAATATAAATCATTAGATTCCTTTAATTATTTAAGTAATTTGAAATTTAAGAATGATATATTCATGGTAAGAAGATATGAGATGCTTCGGGCTGCTATGATAAAGAATATCTTGGACAATCATTCATCGATCAATATAATGTAGCGTAGAGTAATTCATAAACACACATTACCTTATCCACATCAGCGATATGATGCCAATGAGAAGGATCAATGATCTGTCTTAAATATAAAAATTGATCAATAAAATGTAGCATGGATAAATTCCTAAATGAACATATTATACATTGGATTCATTAAGGATAATTAATGTTGCAACTTATATTTATTGAAAATATTTCCATTATTTTTAATACATGATTTGAAAATAACAACATTATCCCATAAACATATTAAAATTATAATGAATAATAAATATCATATGAGTTATTGTATTATTTAAATCCATTATGTCATAAGAACTTGTGTTTGGATGTATTGTTTTGTTAAGGATACAAGCAAACTTGCACCATGAAAAAAAAGTGCATCTATAGTAATTAAACTAAAAGTTTATTAAGATAATACAGAAATCCTTACTACTTAAAAATTGAAGTAAATTGATATAATATATTTCTATAAGAGGGTGAACATCTCTACTTGATATAGTGGGATAAATATTTACTTGGATTTAGCTAATGCTTGAGAGGCACAAATAGTTGCCATAGAAACAAATTCCATAAGAGGTGTGAAAGAGGAATGTTCCAGAGACAAATGTTGTATTTGAAGGATGAATACATAGTATTGGTTTTATATTCTCCATATCTGGTTATAAATTATTCATAAAGAATAATAAATCCTGAAAGTATTATATGTAAATTAGATAAAATTGACAAGATCAATGAAAATTCAATGGATTTCATGTATCAAAGTATAGGGGGCTTATAATTTTGAATATTTTTGTGGCTATTAAAGTTACATGATACAAGGATAGTACAAGAGTATTACCAATACGGATATATTAGTAACAAAAAATTATGCCTAAATACATTATAATTTTACTTATCGTAGCTAATTTCTATGATCATTTTATTGAGCATTGGATTTCAGGACTACTAATTTTGTAAGGTCTCTATATGTTGCAACAAAAAAGGGATAGTGGCATTACAAAAATACAATAATGGGTTCAAGTTACTCAAATAAAATTTTGTATTAAATTATGAAACATGATCTTAAAACATTCATTTGGAAATAATATTTTCCATGTGTCTATTAGAGGTTAGTGGGAGGACTACTATTTTCAAGTAAAATATCTTTGATAACATATGGAAAATAGCTATTGGTCTTATGGTTAGTTAATACTAAGAAAAAATTAACTTTCCAATTATTAAATTAAAGTACCAACCTAAGTTCTATGGAGAAAGATCTACTGAGGTTGATCTAATGGTTTCTTAGAGCTAGTCAATATTACATATACAGATAAGGTATTGAAAAATAAAAGTTGGAACAATTCTAGTGATAATTTTTACCAGAGTCACATTGAATACATCTCTCCAAGGAGACATGAATGGTCATGGGAGGAGATTAATATAGTGAGTTGAATTCCATACACTTCCATGGTGGATCAATCATGCATGACATGATATGTAAAAGACATGATATTTACAATATATACATTATGGTAGGTAAATATCAGTTATATCCTAGAGAACTTAAAGGTATGTAGTCAAAACTATCCAATTGTACATGATAAGTATAAAGTATATATACCAAGTATATGGAGTGGAAGGGATAGTAGTTTTAATAGGACACAGAATAGTCTTCCGTGGATCAATGTGATCTAATATCACATTCAGGCTACGGTAATGAGCGGGATGAGCTCATAAAATCCGGTTCTATACATATCTAGCAAACACCGAGTGTGTTGTGTCATATGAGGTAGCTAAGAAGTAATGTAAAAGACACAACAATTTTCTCTATTTCTTGGAATCTTAACTACTATGTAAATTATTATCATAATGTAAAATATGATACTCTTACTATCCAAGATGTTATGTTTTGACAGTGGACAGAAGGGTATTCTCAGAGTATTCATATCTTGAGGAGTTTTAATCAAGTAAGTAAGGTCAAACATAGAAAAATAGCCATGCAGTGGATATTTGTAAGACCCTGCAGCAAAATATGTGACTCAACAAAAACACGATCTTATTCATGTGAGAGATAACAAGTATGGTTATCAAGTTGGCTCTAGTAAAAGTGGTAGTGTTGTAATAGTGGGTTCCCTAGACCCAACTAAAGGGTACTTTTAGATTAGCATTTTATGTATTTAGTTGGGTATGCATGATGTACACTTACCATTGCAGTGTAGATATTTTTGCATCCACTATTTAAATAGTAATGTCCATATATTAATGTTGTATTAAAAAGTTATAACATATACCAGGATATAATGAGAACCTCGAGATACTATGACATTATCATAAGTATATGTCTTATAGTCTAGAAACATCATACTGACAAGATAAAGTTGATGTCTGACTATCTGGTGTTGGGGGCTCATAAGCGTTGATACTTCTTCTCACGAAGTTCACACTTGGTGATCTTTAGCATGTGAGATCATGAGGACTGACCCATCAATAGGAATACCACTTGTTTCAAGTTTCATTGGTTGTTCCTATCTACATAAAAGTGCATTAGTCTCCTAACTTGATATCATTATCAATGCATGCCATTTGATCACATACATTGATGGAATAAAACCATGATAATGAAATCATGTCAAGGTAGCTTGTGTTTGGTGCATCGTTGGTGGTATGAAATTGATTGAATGGTCAAGATAGAATCCGCCACTTATAATTTGAACAATTAATACCTCAAGACTCAAGGATTAGGATGGTAGTACCTTCATAAATCCTTTTCCATGGTAACTCAAGGTAATTCTATCCATTTAGATCAATAAACAATAAACATTAAAGTACAATGACAAAAGTGTGCATCCTTCTTTATGAGACATAAAAAGACAAAGAGATTATATTTCACAATTAATTTTCATAGATTAATTTTCATTATTTTGTCTTTTACTTATCTATTTAAGGGCCTTGATGGGTTTCCAGACTCAACTCTTGGTCTCTAAATACTATTCATGTTCATTGAGATAAGGTTATATAGGTTCACACATAATAGTGTATTCTAGAATTTGCCATATTTTGGAGAATTGGTATATAGTATATGGTGAGCCCCACCATAAGTTTTGAGAGTTTTCCAAGTTATCGATCGCCGATAAATAAATAAATTCATTATTATTCAACTAAATAATAATTAGGTTTAATTTATTTATTAAAAGTATTTGACAGTTTTTAAGTAAATATATGAAATAATATTAAACAAAAAAATATTATATTAATATTCATGGTTTATTTAATGTTAGTACGAATTATGATTCGAATTAAATGAATTAGTTTTATTAGGTAATATATTTAATATATTATAGGTATGTGATAAAATATAAATAATAGTTATGATGTGGTTTAGTTCATCATAAATGTTTATTTATTTATTATTTAATGGGTGATTTATTTATGAGGGGCCATGGAACACTATCCGATTAATTCAATAATCCACTATATAAGTAGGGAGAGAGATCATTTTTTTTACGTTGTTCATTCCGATGTAATGAGAGATTCTCTCTCCACCAACCTTCTAAAGAGGGAGAGTCTTCCTCTAAGTGATCAACCCAAGGTGCCTTTGATAGATTAATGGAACGAGATTGAGGTGATCATTGTGATGTCGAAGGATTCATCTAATCTCTATGACGATACTTGGAATTCGAAAAATGGTGACCACATTTATTATTATAGCATGTTTAGATAATATTCATAGGTTCACTATCAGATCCTGCAAGCAATGATAATTGATGACTAGCAATAGTTGAGAATGCTTTGTTTTGAATAAGGTTTATGTTCAGTTTTAGTTTTCATGTGCTATTTAATTCTCATCAGATCCTTCAAATTTACTAGGGATCAGATCACTCGAGACGACAAGTTCTATTTCTTTGGTTATTAAAATATTTAAATCTCTATCCCATAGGCTTCCACTGTTCACCCCAGTATGAACATGACTTATTTATTTTTTGACAGTAATGTGCACGTATCTCGAGGCATGTACCAAACTGAGTTGGTGATCCCCAGTTAGAATGGGGATATGAGACCAGTCATGTATCTCATCCTTTACCAGAATATGCTGATATTACTCTTGAATGGGAGAAAGAATGTTTTCTTACTCTGGAGTAGCCACCTATTCATATTGATCTTTCCGATATGCTTCTCCTCATATTGGGATAGGGATATGTGTCTATCGCTGAATTTTTAATTATGTCAGAATATGTTGATAGAGATATTATGATAATTATTTTATTTAGTGAAACATTATAAAATTTTATGTTGGAATATAGGCCTTCACATTCTTGGTATCCATGATATACTGGAAGATGTCTTTAATTTAATTGTAGATATAATCTCCCTCCTATTCTCCTTGCTCCATTGGAATGTTCTGATGGGCTTTAGGGGTAGGGGAAATATATGTTCATCCCCCATAATTGTTATAGAATATGCATGTAGAGATGATATGAGTGATAATGGATATGAACTTTCTTGCTAGCTACCACTAGAATATGTCAATGGGCTTCATCAGTGGAAGTGGGGATATGATCCCACTCCCATTTATCAAAATCTTTTAACACCTGGATAGACCTCCTTTTTACCCATGAAAGGGTGTTCAAGTTATAAATTTTTTAGGTGGTTCTATTAGCATATGACTAAGGGGAACTATCTAGATGACACTAGTTATGAATGTTGATAAGATCCCTACAAGGAAGTTCCTGAACTATAATGGAATTGTAGTCGATTCCTTGATCCACCTTCCTAAGATATTGAAGGTATTGATTATTTGATCTGGGGATGGGATTATGAAGGGATTGGTAGTGGTGAAATGTGCCACTAGTTTCATTGTATATTTCTGTGAATAGTATGGAATTATTGAATTCAGTCCCTAGAGACCTCTATGCCCAGCCTCACAGATTTGGATAATAACATGTTAGCAGTATTCTTGAACCATTGTTTTCATCACTCAAAGCTGAAGGCATCAGGTGGGTGATTTTTATTTGTGGACCATGGAGGTTACCACTATAGCTAACATTCTATAAAATTATCTTAGTGAATACATGATTGTAGGCCATGATGTCTATGATATTTGTTTATGTATTCACAAAGAAAATATTGAACAAGTTCACTTATCAGTGTATCATTTTCTAGTGTGAAATATGATCAATTAGCTATGATTGGCTAACAAAATTTTCCTCCCTTTTCCCCAGTTTTACCATTTTTCTCGTGTGTAATTGTTAGGGAGATAATGTGATTATTTCATAGGAACCTCAATTACATTTTATTATCAAAGGACTTCATGCCAGATATACCATTTTCATTTATGTATGATATGAAAAAGAAAATGGCATGACACATAGTCAACCGATCACTTTTATTATTTGAGAGATTCACATCGAGTTCAAAAATTTTGTTTCCTTAGGAAATATGATGGTATGGTTCCTAGTTTTTAAGAGACACGATTCCTAATGTCTATAATAATTCAATTATTCTGTCATTAAATGATTTCCCATTGGGTTCACCATTTCTTATTTACAAAAAAAGAGGTATGATCTATGACGTTTGATTGTGGGTAGTTTAAGTATGGTTTTACATTCATTAACTTATGTTTTACCATTTTCATCTCCCATATAAACACTCAATAGTTCTGATATCCATAACATGATATAGACAAAATTTCTAAAGGCAAGCGGCCATTTTGGGTTTTAGACCCAATGATTCTTAGGAACTCAAATTGGTAGAGAGGATGGGAGGTTGGTCTCAGAACACCCGTTTTTGGGAAATTATTTCTTATTCTAAGACTCTCTTATAGATTTATGATATGTTCATGAGTCTATTCCAAATCCTGATGGAGGGCTGGTTACCCAAATAAAATGATCATGTGTTTAGTCCTTCTGCGTGTAAATGTGGGTCTATTGATGAGACCATATGTATATATCTGAGTTTCTCTATCTATTTCATGTTATTGATTATAAATGGGCATCTTGATATATTTGTATTCCATATAACTAGGAACTATAAAGATTACTACTATCTAGGGAGGCGACTGGTGTTTTGAGGATGAGATTGAATATTCGTGGGTTGTACTCTATATCCTATTTATAATAGGAATAAAAAGACACATAGTTTGTTTAATTCCATGTCGTGAAGTATAATTTCTTGTGAAAAGGACATATTTGAGGGAACTTGGGCACTAGGTATGGAGCTCAAGCCATAAGAAGGCATTCTACATATCCTGTTCATAACAGGAATTAGATTAATTGTAGTTAAATATGTCCTTAACTTGCTGATAGGTGGTGATAGATAATTGAGGTTTGTGAGTGTAAAGACCCGGAATTTACATGTATTTTTTATAAATATATGGGAACTTTACAATTTCATGAAATCTGACGGCGGGTGATTTCGAGGCCTGGAGTGCCCGAAATGATGAGTTGAAGTTTTGTTAAGCTTAAGTAAACACGCGTAAGCAGTTTTCTAGAAAAAGTGTAATAACTCTTAAACAGTTATTCGGATCTGAAATCTGAGGGAACTATTGCGCTCAGGATGACGGGTTTACCCTAGGCACGACATAATATTAGTCGGTGCGGGCTTCCTATAAGAAAACACAAAAATGGCATAATCATAAATAAAATAATTAAATAAATTATGTTATTTTTAAAATGATTATAACTCACAAATGATAACTCATATTAAAAATCCGATACAACCTCTGAACTCATGAGGGTATGCTTTCTTTAAGAAGATACTAACTTTGGCCGGCACGAGCCACCAGAGAAAGTTTTTGGCCACAAATAAAATAATTAAGTGAAAATTATTTTATTGTAAAACTCATAACTTCTAAACGGTAATTCGGATTGAAAATATGAGAGAACCGTTGGGTTCGTTGGTGCGTGTTTCACCTAGGATGAGCCTAACCCTGACTGGCGCGAGTCGAGGGTGACTAATAATAATTTTCTGAACTTTTTTTCATGTACATTTAGTAAACGCACGAGCGACGTTTTGTAACTTTTGAACCGGTGCTCAGAATTAAAATCTGAGGGCACCGTTGAACTCGCAGTGCCGGTATTCGCTTAAGGATACTTTCACCTCGATGGAAGATGGTCGAGGGTGAAAGATAGTTTTTGGGTTTTTCGTGAAATAATAAAAATAAAAATAAAGTGTGTGACACTTTATTTTTATTTGCAACACCCATGTGGGTTTTGGGAGGTGGGGTCCACTAGAACTAAAACTACTTGTGAAAGTTGGGAAGTGGAGACCACCATATTATAACCTCCCATGAGAGGTTATGGTGGTGGGGACCACCAGACCCTAACCTCCCATGAGAGGTTATGGTGGTGGGGACCACCCGAGGCCTAAACCTCCCAACTCCCCTCTTAATGAGGGAGAAACCTCTCAACTCCCTCATTAATGTGGATGAGCCTCTTGAAATTCCTCCACATTAATTATGCCAATGCACCACGATTATTTTGCACCAACCTAAATTAATTTTCTTGACCTATTTTTAAATTAAGTAACAGCGTTGTTGGAATTTAGGAAGGTTCCTAATAAATGAACCGTCATAAATTCCACGATCTTTACATACCTTCCCCCTCTCCTATATATATAGATATTGGGAGGAGGTTTTGGGATGGCTTCACAAAGCGACAAAGCACTGGTAAAGTGACGTGATGCCCAACACTTGAAGAATTACGCTCTACAACGAAGAACGCTCCACCGATGAAGAACGCCGACGAGGAACGACGACGACTACGAAGAACGACCTCGACTTCAAATTTCTTCCTCAGAACATCCTCTGACATAGGGCGTGTTCATTTACAACGAATCTACGTCCGTCTTCTCATGCCAATGTCAACAAACAATGATCAAGGTAGGGGTTTAATTGTGTATGCTTATTTGCGGTAAATTGAAGGGTGATTGTTTTATATTCTTGTCTCTTCCATTCTTGGCAATTCTTTGAAATTCAAGAAGAAATTGAACCGCTTTCTACCACTCTAAATGCGGAGGGTGTGGGCCAATCGAACATGGCCCGACCCTTCTGCCGTTCTTCTTTGATGTGTACTTCGAATGGAGGAAGGTGAAAAATCCAATGATCCTCCACCACCCGCAGCCTCCGTCGCTCCGCACCGCAGCCGAAATGCCACCCTGCCAAGCTGCCGAGTCGAGAAACCACCCTAAGCTGAGCCACCTTTGCCTCCCCGCGGTGCCCCGGCTGAATCGGCCCTCGCCCCTCGCGGTGCCCGGCCAAACTGGCCCCCGGCCACACGGGCCTCCCGACTGAGCCGCCCTGGCTGCGCCATCCGCCGGCCGAGCCATCCAGGCTGCTCCGACCTCACAGGAAAACCAGTCCTGGTGGCGCCACCTGTCGACCGAATCGGCCCCGGCCGCGCCACCCCAGCCTCCGGGCCGAGCTGCCCTAAGCCGTGCCCCCGCGGCCCTACAAGCCACACCGGCCTCGCGCCTCGGGCCGAGCCTCCCTCGCAGCACCCTTCGGGATGAGTCCTCCATGTGGCGTCCTCCGGGACGAACCGCCCTCGTGCCGACCCGCGGCCGGTCCGTGCCCTCGTAGCCGGTCTGTGCCCTCACGACTCTCTGCAGCCCCTCGCGGCCTGATGGGCCGGGCCCGGGGGGCCGGGCTGACCCCAATGGGCTGGCCCACCCAACATGTCAAGCCGGGTCGACCCAAACTAGTTTGGCCAAGACTGGGTCGGGCCGGGTCAGACCGGACCCAGGCCCACTACGACCCTCTACTTTCTTTTGGCCACATCTTTTGCATCAGACGTCCATTTGAAGAACCGTCAATGGTGTTGGAAATATTGTAGAACGACGATCCATTTGAGTATACTCCACTAGAGTTTTGGATTGATATGGGAAACGGTCAGGTTGGATCGAGCACGAATCCAACTGGGCCCCTGGGAGTAAAAGGCTAATGACTTGCAGACCGGGCGTCCGATTGTTGCGCCGTATGTTGCCTCGGGACCCCTATGACATGACAGACCTTTGAGATACTTCTTAGAGGGACTTTTTGATAGTTGGAGTATCGACCAGTAGCTTGTGGAGCGGATCCTCCTAGAGACAAGTGAGCGTAGTGTGAAGACCTAGTAGCTGGATGAGACCTGACGACTGCTGACCGTTTGACTTGGAGTGACTCTACTAGCCTAGTGGGGAGCACCTTGGTGTCGCGGCAGACCCATGGTGGAGGAGCGCGCTTGGTGATGCGGAAGATCCACGGTACTCGACAGGAGCAGTACCTCAACAGGCTACGAGGGGGAGTGCACTTGGTGATGCGGCAGAACCACGGTGGGGAGCGCCTCTGCGTGACACAGCAGACCCACAATACTCGATAGGAGGAGTAGCTCAACAGTCCAAAGTTAGTGGGAAGTGCACTTGGTGTCGCGACAGGTCCACTGTACTCGAAAGAGGAGGAGTTCTCCAGTAGCCATGGTTTCGATAATGTGAATAGAATCTTGGTTGAGCTGAGTCAGTTTTTTTCCAGTGTTTTCCTCATGATTGAGATGGATCACTTTATAACTTAAGTATATGTATGGGTATATACCTAAGTAAGGTTATATGTTGATTTCATACTTTTTGGTTTAACCTTTTTGGATTTTTGTGAGACCTTGAGGGTCTCGGGGTCCCTATTGAGTATCGATATAATCACTTATGCACGTGCTATGACCACACCTTGTTGTGTTGGTTGCAGACGATGGACAACACAGACTGAGGCTGAGAGTACCAGTACTGGACGGTGCCCAGAGGTGGACCATACGGTGTGTCGGTACCCAGAGGAGACGGATGGATGTGGAGTGCTGAGGAGGCGATCTGTACCTACCTTTCAGGTAGGAACCTTTGAGGATGATCCAATAGCTGTCTTTTCACTTTATTCAGTTGTATTGTATTTCAGTTGTACTTGTACCTTACTGTTGGGCTTGTATTCTGACCCCTTTTACTTTTAGAACTCTTTTGTTATACAATTTACTTGGTGTTTCGTCCAGTTGTGTGCTTGCTTGTCTGTGTGATTACAAGTTATAAAGGAAATGCCTTCCCAATTTTAGATAATTATGCCTTTGGTGCTAGTCGCTATCCCCTGGCCTATGGAAGGCGGGCTTGGGGTAGTCACGGCACGGGCCCCGGGGGACGGGTCGTGAAAAATTGGTATCAGAGGAGTCGGTTATACCACAGAAATTAGAAATCTGATATTTTATATGAAGCAATAGTGTTAAGTGTAGTGAGTGTGGTTTTCTATTTAGGGAGTCCAGTGTTGGTACGGTGGCTGATGTATCCATACAAGAGGACCCTGACTTCTGATTTCCGACTCAGTGCACAAAAACACTGATTGCATGTGTGTTTTATTTGTGATTTCTTAAGTTATCTCACCAGGTCAGCTCACCAGGTATAATCTTTTGACCGTGTCGCATCTTTTTCTTTCAGGATTCCTCCATGTAGACAGCCAGTTAGAGTTCCGAGAGTTATACACACTGACAGCCCACCGAGCGACGATGCTCTGGTGCAGGGCCCTCTTACTATGTTGTCACCTTCGGGTGGTGTACTAGCAGCACCACCACATGTTGGGTAGTAGATACCAACAACCACATTGGAGGATGGTGCATGTTGATTGAGCGTGTTTCATGAGTTCCAATAGCAGAGGCCTCTAAGGTTTCGAGGAGAGACAGATTCCCACACAGCTGAGGGCTAGTTGGAGGCGATTGCTAGAGTTTCTCGTCTAGTTGAGATGCCATAAGAGCAGACAGTGATCTTAGCTGTAAGTATTTTCCAATGAGTGACCATGAGGATTTTCCGCTTATTGATGAGGCTTCGGTACGTGGACCGTTTCCCGAGATACTACCTTCGGGTAGTGTGCCAGCTATATTACTACCTGTTGGTCAACAATTACAACCGGAAGTATCGGTAGAGGACACATGTAGGATTAGTGACTTACACGTGTTTCAGCATCTGATACCCCTCAGGTTCCGAGGCGAGCCTGACTCACAGGCGGCTGAGGACTAGCTCGCGGAGGTGGCTGAGAGTTCTCTAGAACTTCTACAGCTTCGGCAGGATGACATGTCGGTAGCTGAGTATTCATCGAGGCATACTGATCTTTCCTGGTACTCAATGAATACGATAAGATCAGTGATTTAGGGATCAAACTTCTGAGCGATGTGTGTTTAAAGGACATCTGATCCATCACTATTCCTCTATACATTCCTACTTATTCTTGGGTGCTAGAGAGAACCTTTTTGGTTGAATGTTCTTTGGTTGAGAAGATACAAACAATAAATGTTAGTAGTGGTAAAGAAGGAAACTGGCACCAGTCTTAGAGACTTGGGAATGTAAAATGTTTCAGGAAGAAGACGTGTTAGGGACAGATGAGTCTGCAGGGAAGTAGATGTGGAAGTAGAGCTAGGAGAGTTCCATTAGGTGGTGTACGTTTTGACACGTTACAACCACCCCCTTTTTTGTGGACCCCGCCAGGATTAGGGAGTTGGAGGAAAGAGGAAGAGAGTTGTTGCATGCAGTCAAGGAATGCGGCCCAAGGGATCTAGGAATGATTCAAGGTACAATCTATGTCTACTACTAGCTTCTGTATCAATAGACATAGGAACCAATCATTATTTCCTACCACAAATCTTTTCCAGGACCTAGAGTTTCCGGTTAAACCGTTGACTTGACCCTCACGTCTGGAGACACCTTTGGGAGGAGACTCGATAATCACACTTATGTCGATGGTGTGATATGAACCTTGAGGTGAGAGTTTCAGTTGGAACCTCTTGGTGGTAGCGTCGAGGCCTTACGACATTAGTTTGGGTTTGGACTTGACACCCATAGTTCACACTAAGATTGATTGTATTAGGAAAAGAGGTTGTAGTTTATCTACAACGTTTGGATGAATTTTTCCTTGGTCGGAGAAAAAAGGAAACCCAGGAAGCACATGATAAACTCATGCATAAGAGGGTGCATCCAATCAATCATGAGTCAGCCAACCTCACCCTCGTGGCATCAGAAGCTGACATTGAGATAGTCTATACTCCTGGGAAGGGAAACATGGTAGCAGATGCACTAAGTAGGTGGTATGTCCTGCAACTGCTGAGTGAGGCAACAGAGATGATAGACTCTTTGCAGATATCCTTTGTGGATCGAGAAGAAGAAGCTTTTCTTCAGTCTCTTACAGTCACTCCCCCACTCCTTCATCCAGTCAGGGAGGCGCAGCATGGAGATGCTGACTGCGAGACACTACGTGCTTAGATATCCATAGGACAAGCACCTGATGAATTTTCTGAAGGTGGGGAGCACGTTATTCTCTTCAGGAGATATACCATGGTACTAGTGTCACTTCAGGAGGAAGTGTTGTGGGATTTCCACACATCCCCTCTATAGGTACATCCAGGAGCAGTGAAGTTGTACTAGGACATCCGATGACAGCACTGGTGGCCGAAAATGAAGAAAGAAATTACAGAGTTTTTCTCTCAGTGCCTCACTTGTCTGCAAGTAAAGGTGGAGCATCAGGTATCGACAGACTTGGTTTAGCCTTTAGAGGCCCTAGAGTGGAAGTGGGATGGGATGTCCATGGACTTTGTGACAGGACTTCCATGTACATCCAGGGGTTATGACTCGATTTGGGTGATTGTTGACTAACTCACCAAGTCGGCCCACTTCCTACCAATCAAAGAACAACGTTCAGTAGAGATCTTGGGACACCTCTATGTGCAGGAGATTGTGTGGTTACAAGGAGTACCCTCAATGATTATTTCTGATCATGATGCATGTTTTACTTCCCGACTATGGAAGAGGTTGCAAGAGGCTTTCAGGACATAGATTCGTTTGAGCACCGTATTCCATCCTCAAACGGATGGACAAACTGAGCGGACCATTCAGACCCTCGAGGAAATGTTGTGTGCTTGTGTCCTCGACTTCAGTCACAACTGGGGGGATCACTTACCTTTGGTGGAGTTTGCATAAAACAAAAACTATCACTCCACCATAGGGATGGCACCTTTTGAGGCATTGTACAGGTGACCTTACAGATCACCTTTGTGCTGGAATGACCCAGGAGAGTCAGTACTCGTGGGACTGGAGATGGTATGGGATACCACAGAGAAAGTAAAGATCATCCAAGAGCGGATAAAGATTGCACAGAGTAGGCATAAGTCGTATGCCGACAGGAGACAGAGACCTCTGGAGTTCGAGGATGGCTACCATGTATTTTTATGGGTATCACCTCGACGAGGTTTGTGAAGATTTGGCCGAGGTGGAAAGTTATATCTGAGATTCATCGGACCCTTTCAGGTCCTCCGCAGAGTTGGAAAGTTGTCTTACTTCTTATATCTTTCACCTCAGTTGCACCGGGTGCACGATGTCTTCCACGTATCCCAGCGGAGGAGATACGTGCACGACCCATCTCACATCATCGACCACGGCGAGTTGGACGTCGACGATGGGCCGAATTTTATGGAGGTTCTAGTAGAGATTGAGGATTGACAGGATCAGGTCCTTCATGGATGGTCTATAGCTCTGGTGCACGTCATTTGGAATCACAAAAACCTCCAGGAGAGCACATGGGATCAGGAGGCTCAGATGCGTGCTCAGTACCCCCACATGTTCCCTTAGTTTGAGTTGTGTCTTATGGCGACATAGAGCCCTGAGGTGGGGAGAATGTACAGACATGAAATTTCCATGTAATTTGTTTTAAATATATGGGAATTTGACGAGTCCGTGAAATCTGACGTCACGTGATTACGAAGCCCGGAGTGCTCGGAATGATCCGTCGAAGTTTTGTTAAGCTTAAGTTAACGCGCATAAGTAGTTTTCATGAAAAAGTAGAATAACTCTTAAATGGTTAATCGGATCAAAAATTTAAGGGCACCCTTTCACTCATGATGGTGGGTTTATCCTAGGCGTGGCTTAATATTAGTCGGTGCGGGCCTCCTGTAAGAAAACCCAAAAATGGCATAATCGTAAATAAAAAAATTAAAAAAATTGTTTTATTTTTCAAATACTTATAACTCATAAATGGTAACTCGAATTGAAAATCTGAGACTACCGCTGAACTCGTGAGGGTATTATTTCTTTAAGAAGATTCTAACTTTGTCCGGTGCGGGCCACCAGGTAAAGTTAGTTTTTGGACGCAAATAAATTAATTAAGTGACAATTATTTTATTTTAAAAATTATAACTTCTAAATATTAACTCAGATTGAAAATCTGAGAGTACCATTAGGTTCGTTGGGGTGTGTTTCACCTAGTCAGAGCCTAACCTCGACCGGCGTGGGTCGAGGGTCACTGATTATAATTTTACGAACTTTTTATCGGGTACATTTAGTAAACGCACGAGCGGCGTTTTGTAACTTTTAAACCGGTGCTCAGAATTGAAATATGAGAGAACCTTTGAGCTCATAGCACTAGTATTCACTTAATGAGACTTTCAACTTGATGACAGATGGCCGAGGGTGATAGTTAGTTTTTGTGTTTTTCATGAAAGAATAAAAATAAAAAAAAATGTGTGTGACACATTATTTTTATTTGCATCACCCATGTGGGTGTTAGGAGGTGGGGTCCACTAGAACTAAACCTCCTTGTGGAAGTTGGGAAGTGGGGACCACCATACCTTAACCTCCCATGAGACGTTATGGTGGTGGGGACCACCAGACCCTAACCTCCCATGAGCGGTTATGGTGGTGGGGACCACCTGAGGCCTAAACCTCCCAACTCCCCTCTTAATGAAAGAGAAACCTCTCAAATCCCTCATTATTGTGTAGGATCCTCTTGAGCTTCCTCTACATTAATTATGCCAAAGAACCACCATTATTTTTCTCCAACGTAAATTAATTGTCTTGACCTATTTTAAAATTAAGTAACAACATCGTTGGAATTTAGGAAGGTTTCTAATAAATGAACCATCATAAATCCCATGATCGTTACATACCTTCCCCCTCTCCTATATATATGGAACTTGGGAGGATGTTTTGGGATGGATTCCCCAAGGGACGAAACACTGGTAAAGTGATGTGACACCCAAAACTTGGAGGATTACACTCTCCAATTAAGAACGCTCCACCGACGAAGAACACCGATGAGGAACGCCTTCGACTACAAAGAATGACCACGACTTTGACCTTCTTCCTCGGAACTTCCTCCGACGTAGGATGTGTTCATATACAACGAATCGACATCCGCTTTCTCAGGCCAACGTCAACCAAAAACGATCAAGGTAGGGGGTTTAATTGTGTTTGGTTATTTGCAGGAAATTGAAGGGTGGTTGTTTGATATTCTTCTCTCTTCCATTCTTGATAATTATTTGAAATTCAAGAAGTAATTGAACCGCTTGCTACCACTCTAAACGCAGAGGGTGCGGGCCAAACGAACATGGCCCAACCCTTCTGTCGTTCTTCTTTGATGTGTACTTTGAATGGAGGAAGGCGACAAAGACAACGATGCTCTGCCACCCATGGCCTCCGCCGCTCCACGCTGCCGCCGAACCACCGTTGTGTTGAGCCGCCGAGTCGAGCCGCTGCCCTGAGCCAAGCCGCCTTTGCGTCCCCGCGGTGCCCTGGATGAACCAGCCCATGCCCCTCATGGCGCCTAGCCGAACCGGCCCCGGACACCCCGGCCTCCCGGCCGCGCTACCCTGGCTGTGCCATCTGCCGGCCGAGCCGCCCCAGCCTCCCGGCCGCACCGGCGTTGGTCGCGCCGCCCGCACGCTAAACCAGCCCTGGCTGGGCCACCCCAGCCTCCAGGTCGTGCCACCCTGATCCGCGCCCCCACAGCCCTCCGAGCCGAACTGGACCCGCGCCCCTGGCCGAGCCTCCCTCGCATAGTCCTCCAGGCTGAGCCGACCACGCGACACCCTCCAGGCCAAACCACCCTCGCGTCGACCTGTGGCCGGTCCGCGCCCTCATGGCTCTCCGCGGCCCCTTGCGGCCCGCTGGGTTGGGCCAAGTGGGCCGGGCCGAACCCAACGGGCCAGGTCAACCCGAACAAGGTCGGCCCAGACTGGGTCGGACCGGACCCGGGCCCACTATGACCCTTTACTTTCTTTTGGCCACATCTTTAGCACCGGACGTCTGTTTGACGAACCGTCATTAGTGCTGGAAATCTTGGAGCGAGATGGTCCCTTTGAGTATACTTCACTAGATTTTTGGATTGAGATAGTAAATGGTCAGGCTGGATCGAGCACGATTCCAACCGGGCCCCCGACACTAAAAGGCTAATAACTCACAGACCAGGCGTCCGATTGACGCGTCGTCTGTTGTGTCGGGACCCCTATGACATGACAGAACTTTGAGATACTTCTTCGCGAGACTTCGTGAAAGTTGTAGTATCGACTAATAGCTTGTGGAGCGAATCCTCCTAGAGACGAGCGAGCGTAGTACGAAGACCTAGTAGCTGGCTGAGACCTGACGACTGCTGACCGTTTGACTCGGAGTGACTCTACTAGGCCAGTGGGGAGTGGATTGGTGTTGCGGAAGACCCACGGTGGAGGAGCGCGCTTGGTGATGCGACATACCCATGGTACTCGATAGGAGGAGTACCTTAGTAAGCTACAATGGGGAGCGTGCTTGGTGACGTAGGAGACCCATGGTGAGGAGCGCCTCTGTGTGATGTAGCAGACCCACGGTACTCGACAGGAGGAGTACCTCAGCAGTCCATGGTTAGTGGGAAGCGCGATTGGTGTCGCGACAGGCCCACTGTACTCTAAAGAGGAGGAGTTCTCCAGTAGTCATGGTTTCAATAATGTGAATAAAATCCTAGTTAAGCTGAGTCAGTTTTTTTTCCTGTGTTTTCCTCATGATTGAGATGGATCACTTGATAACTTAGGTATATGTATTGGCATATACCTAAGTAAGGTTATCTGTTGATTTCATACTTTGTGGTTTATCCTTGTTGGATTTTTGTGAGACCTTGAGGGTCTCGGGGTCCCCACCGAGTATCGATTTACTCACCCCTGCACGGGCTATGCCCACACCTTGTTGTGTTGGTTGCAGACGAAAGACAGCGCTAACTGAGGCTGAGAGTACCAGGACTGGATGGTTTCTGGTGGTGGACCATATTGCGTGTCGGTACCCGAAGGAGACAGATGGACGTGGAGTGCTGAGGAGGCGATATGTACCTACCCTTTAGGTAGGAACCTCAGAGGACGATCTAGTAGCTGTATTTTCACTTTCTTCAGTTGTATTGAATTTTAGTTGAACTTGTACCTTAATGTTGGGCTTTTATTCAGGCCCCTTTCACTTTCATTACTCTTTTGTTATATAGTTTACTTGGTGTTCCTTCGAGCTGTGTGCTTTCTTGTGTGTGTGTTTACAGGTTATAAAGACAATGCCTTCCCAGTTTTAGGGAATTACGCCTTTGGTGCTTGTCGCCAGCCCCTGGTCTATGGAAGGCGGGCTTGGGGTAGTCATGGCACAGGACCTGGGGGACGGGTCATGACAGTGAGTGTTATTTCTCCAGAGTTATCCAATATGAGAATGCCTTCAATACTTACAAAAATGTGGACTCCCTTGTATGGGAGAAATCATATCATGTAACTTAATGGGGATTATACGCTAATATTCCCCTATATAGAGGAATTTTATGAGGTTAGTGATATGATCATTGAAAATCCTTACGCCCTTGTGAGTCATGCTCAGTGTGAGAAACAATGTATAGAAATTAATTAGACTCATCGCATATAGATGTAGGACTTATACACTTAGGTGGTCCTACTGGGGTGTTTGATATAGAGCTCTGGAATTAATAAGGCTTCCAACATGTCCTTCTTATAGTATTAATTAGAGTATGCATAGTTAAATTGTGTTCTCAATCCATTTATGGATGAGTAATAATTATAAACCCACATGTTGTTTTCGGTCCCATGGGTTTGAGAATTTGTGATATATAGGGCATTACACTAAGGTGGATGCCTAATTTGAACACGATATTAGGAAGGAGTTATATATATCCTTTATATAGAAAGAATTAGATTACTCATATTTTAATTCATTCCTTACCCATTTATGGGTTGGAAAGGGTGAATACACTTGGATAAATTGTTGTTATCCCTGAGGTTCAGGAAAGTTTAGGGCTTATACTAGAGTGGATTCCCATTGGAAGATATTGGATTCTTACCCTCTGATAGATAAAGAGTAGGAACCATGAGTGGTCATATGATCATGTATGGATGGAATAAGGATCCCAAAATACCCATTGGAGTGTTTGAGTACCCATTTGTAACATCACAAGCTTCCACGGTACATTTCCCTTTGAATAATACATTAGCTTGTGTTGTACACAACTTCGAGTTCAAACACACCACAACCAATCAAACTGCCCATTATGAATAGTAATACCCACTTTTTGTAATTTTATAAATTTTATCATTCAAAATGGACTTCATTTTTGGATTCAGAATATCAAAATTAGCATAGGTTGAATTTTTGGTATTTTTCTCAAAACTTTAAATTTTTGATGAATAGTGAAAAACATTGAGTTATTGTCTAAAACTGACTTTTTATTTAAATTTATTTTTGGTCAAAATAGATACATAATACCTATATAAGTTCAATGTAATTAATTGGAGTCATTTTATAATGAGTTTAGATATATAAAATTTTATCGAACTTTTTACCGTCTTTTACCCACCTCCTAAGAGAATTTCCAAAATTGTATAAAACATACTTTTACCACTTCTGTGAGTTTAATTTCAAAAATACCAGAGACACGGTTGATATCAGTGAGTAAAATTTGGTTCAATAAGATGAAATTAATTTTTGGTGAATAATAACTTTTATTTACCACAGTTAAAAGTAAATAGGGTAATTAAGGGTAAAAATGATATTATTATTACCTTTACACATGTCCTAATTCTATTGGATAAGTATAATTTGACCATAAAAACCCTAGTAATTAAATATGAACCTCTTTGGTCCACTTGGATTAGATTAGGACATTTATTATTATTTTATTTAAAGAAGAGTTAAAAGAGTTAAATTCAATGTTTAATAACTAAACCATTTTTAATATAGTGTTTCACACAATATAAATTAGACTATAAATATTCATTAGAAATATGAAACTATTTCCTACACAATGGTATTTTATTTATAATTTTTAGACATTAAACAATTAAATTTATTTATGACACTATGATGATGCAGTAATTACCATATTAATGAAAGATTAAAATAATTGATATTATAAATATCCAAATAAATATAATTTGAGATTTTTAATTAATTAAACTAATTTTCTAGTTTAATATGACATGTTAGGGATGATTAAATGTATTTAGTTCTAAGTAATAAAGTTTTTAGGACTTTAACGAAAATCAATTATTAAATAATGTCAAAATTGACATAAATGAGTTTTAAAAAAAAATACAATATTATTGGTTGATATAATAATCCTAAAAATCTAAGGATCGGACAAAATACTTATATAATGATATTTTTATCATTAAAGAACCACTTGGGGTTCTCTTGGAAGTTTATAGTAATTTTATTAACAGTATAATATAAAAATACAAAGAGACATGGTAAATGTCAAACTATTTAACTAAGAGTTAAATCTAAAAGATAAGGTTAATATAGTGACCCAAACCTGTCTAAAACCTATTGATTGAGAGGTTTTTGACCCATACCCACCTTGGACATTAAATAATTCATTTTTTATCCATTAGAAACCGAAAATTAGTTTATTATAAAATACTATTTCAATCTTTTTCTAAGGTACCCCTCACCCCTCTTATAAAATGGAACATAACCTCCTCTCAAATTCACACTGTCAAAGTCATTTGTCTCAGAAAAATCCTGCCCAAATATCCTATCAACTGTCATCCCTTCATCCTAGAGGCCTTCCTTTAGTCATAAAGAAAACCTAAGGATACCTTTTGACCAAATCAAAAGGAAGAACCCAAAGAAGAGGTAAATATTTCATCACCTCTTTCAAGTTATTTTCTTCTTCCACTTTCTCTTTCTTTGTTGTTTCCACTATAAAATAATAACTCTAGTATCTTCTATATACCGTGATTTTATTATAAAAATGGTACAACCATTTTCATTATGTTATCCATCCTATGAATAACATGTCACCATACGTGCGTACGTACAACTTACCGTCTCTATGTCGTGGTTTAGTTGTTATTCAATATATTATTATTTGTATGGGTATAATAATGATGTATAATTGATGTAAATAATAGAGGAAACGAAACAGTTAACACCCGAAATGATGATACTACTAAAATATCATTAACAACTCAATATTGGAAGGTCATATATGATATCATATTAAGGTATATGGTTCTTGTATAATTTAATAACAATTATTTCACCATTATACAGGAGATTAACCTACCCTCGACCAAGGAAAAATACAAGGTAAGGGTTAATTCTACAACATTTTTATTATCCGAGTTTGTTTTTACGTAAGTATCTACTGGGACTTTTTATCATCCCCATCCATGTTTCTAAAAAATGTATTTCAAAACATTTTTAATATTTACTAGATAATTGGTTGAAGTCATTTATACCCTTATTTGAACTTATATGTTTTGAAAGGAATGTTTTAGTTGTTTTCCAAACAAGGTACTTTACGGCCTTTTCGACAAAATTAAGGTAAGAATGTCTTTTTTAACTTATACGGCGGGTGCGGTTATTCTCTACCATTATAACATAGTCAAAGATTACCTTACAATATTATAAAAATATTTTCAAAATAAATTTTTTCTTTTATAATTATGTAACTTTAAATAATTTCAAAAAAAATAAAGAGATATTTCTCTCTAATAGTTTTGATTTCATCTATGTCAACATCCTTTGATGGATTTTATACTTGTTTGAAGTCGATTCATTATGATAAAAATCTTTCATATTTTATTGAAGGTTTTGTGATATGTTTGACTATGGATGCGTTATTTTTATACCATTCATGGTTTATGGTTAAGGTTTTGACATTTCGTATGCTAGTTTTAAAATGAATGTTTATGTTATATTTCAAACTTTTCACATGAGGAATGTATTGGACTTAGTAAGTGACGAGTGGAGCCCGATAAAGCTCCTCGATGCATTGGTAGGTCTCATGAGACAACTAGAAGTGGAATTGGCCGAGGCCTTTCCCAATTTGATATATGGTTTTGGCCGAGGCCTTAATTATTTTTAGACTTCTTGGTCGAGGCCTTGAAAAAATGTTTCAGAATGTCCGGCATTATACATTCCCTCATTATGAAAATAATATTGATGATTCATGTGGTCATTCGACTAGTAGAATACCCATGATTATGTTTTATTATGGAATTATTTACTCATCTCATATTCCTGCCATAAAAGTTTTCATGTTTATTATTTGTAAAGGCATGTGTTTTCAATTATTCACCATTCTTAATATTTATGTTATCTTCCACTGTATTGATTACCCTTACTGAGCGTTTGAGATCACCACTTTCTCATGTTTCATTTTCCCAGGATACAAAGAAGTTAGTTTTGAGTGACTTGCAGGCATAATCTAGGAGGCCTGGATGTTTCTAATGGAATAAATTAGTGTTGTATTTCTTTTTGAGTTGTAAAGTTGAACTTATGTATGAATCTGGTTTCAAATAATACTAAAATGATCGGTCTTTCGGGACATGATTTATTTGTGATCATACCAATGCTATGTAATAATGCACTGACTCTGGGTAACTGGGGTCGGGGAGTTACAGTTAGTATCAAAAGAAGTTTAGTACAAATCATGGAAGATAGATTTAGAAAAACTCAGATTAGGGAAATTACCCAAAGATAGACTTTGAGGATTAGTATAGAAGAACTTCCTAGAATTTTGGGACTGTAGAGATTTTGTCAGATTTCGAAGAAATATATCTATATCTGGATACGAGTAGGTAGAGGTGGCTCTAGCACAGATGCACCTAGGGGTAAAACCCAAAAACACCACTTTGAGCTAAACTTGAATGGGAACTGGTGCACGACAGCGGGCCTTGTTTCACTCTTGGTTACGACACTCCTGGGAGATATGATTAGGATAATTATAATTTTCTTTACAAATCATTATTAAGGGTTTATTAGTATATACTTCCTCAAAGAAAACGTTTTTATGATTATGGATTATATCCATAAATTGTTCAATTTATGTTAATTGTTGTACAAGTTTGGATTTATGTATTGTGATTCATAAAATAATCTAGTGTATACCATTGTTTAGAAATGGTTCCTAGTGTAAGGAATTGAAACCATATCAATGCATGTAATCCATTTAGGGATTTCCCTCCTACTCAAGATAATTATAGAAGAGATGGTGATGCAACTGGTGCTTATCAGCTTATCACCATACTGGGACAACTCACACAGGTTATGAATAATAACCTTACCTATATGGAGCACCCTGATCCACAACGTGGAGGATCAATGTTAGACTACTTCATGATGAAACGACCACCAAAATTAAATGGGAGTAAAATCCATTAGTGGCTGAGCAATGGATAAATTCCTTAGATAAAATATTTCACTCTTTGGGGAGTAGCGAAAGGGAAAAAGTTGTCATGGCAGTTTATCGCCTCACTGAAGATACTGATCAATGGTGGTCATTGACTCAAAACACATAGGAAGATGAAGAAGTTTCCAGTATGGAATGGAGGGAGCTTAAATAAATTTTCTTAGAAAAATACTTTCCTTGTGACCATCGACCAGATATGGAAACACAATTTTTGTGTCTGAGGCAAAAGGAGGATGAGAATGTTTCAAAGTATGAGGCTAACTTTACAAGGTTAACAAGGCATGTTACAGATTATATACGTAATCCAATAAGTAATATTGATCATTTCTTTGATGGGTTAAAACCATTTATCCATTGAGCATTAGTATCGCAATCCTTCTCATCGTATGAAGATATTGTCTCATGTGCTATCAAGACAGAAAAGGAATTCTCTAAGTCTTACAAATTTAAAGCAAAGAAATATAAGAAGAGATCTGCAAAAAACTATGGGAAAGGAAATAAGAAACCGGGGAAGAAGGGGAGAATTGAATTTCCACCCAGTGATAATTGTGGAAGGAAGCACCCTGGTGCCTGTCTAAAAGGAAAAGGAGTATGCTACAAATGTGGATAGAAAGGCCATCTTACTGGTGATTGTAAGGGAAATAAATACACTGCAAATGTTCAATGCTACAATTTTAGTTATATGGGACATTATGCAAAAGAATTTCCTAAGTGTCAGGGAAACTTACCTCAAAAAAGTCCAAGGGATCAAGGCCAAGCTTATGTGATCACTACTGCTGAGGTTGAAGCTCCGAAAGACGTGGTGGAAGGTAATTTAATTGTTTCCTCAAGTTTACCCAATGCTTTATTTGATTCTGGATCATCGCATTGTTTCATATCTTCCCAGTTTTCTAAGAAAATTAGATATTTCCAATTTGATTTAACAAGGGAGTTGTCAGTCAAACTTCCTAAGGGAAGTATCATTGCAAAAACGTTTTGTGAATCAGTTACCATTAAGGCATATAAATGTTTTTATCTGCTGATCTCGTCGTCATACCCATGATTGAATTTGATATAATCCTCGAAATGGATTTGATTTCAGACCATGATGTGAAAATTTATTGTAATAAGAAGGAGGTTACAATTTTCGATGATGATAAGGAGTACCTTATCTTTAGAGTAGAAACGTCACCACCTGATTCTTATCTAGATCCACCCCCAATACCTCAACTAAATTCAATTATTGGGGAGGAAGATAACGAAATAACTGTGGGTGAGGAAAGGAATATTCAAATGGAGGGCGTACCTATTGTGCAAGAATATGTTGATGTGTTTCCATAAGATTTACCTGAACATCCTCTAGAACGAGAAATTAAGTTTTGCATTGATTTAATTCCTGGTTCAAGGCCCATATCAAAGACCCCTTATAGAATTGAAGCTGTGGAATTAGTGGAACTAAAGAAAAAACTAGATGAATTGAGTAATAAGGGATTTATTCTCCCTAGTGTTTCTCCATGGGGATCCCCTGTTCTTTTTATTAAGAAGAAAGATTGATCTATGAGGTTGTGCATTGACTACAGAGAGATCAATGCTATAACAATAAAGAACAAGTATCTACTTCCTCACATTGATTATTTATTCGACCAACTTCATGGAGATCAATATTTTTCAAAGATTGACCTTCGATCTTAATATCATCAGCTGTTTGTGAAAAAGGAATACATTCTGAAAATAGCATTTCGAACCAGGAACATGCATTATTAGTTTACAATAATGCCTTTTGAATTGACAAATTCACCCTCTGTCTTCATGGATCTAATGAATAGAGATTTCAAGGAATATATTGATGACTTTTTAGTGGTATTTATTGATGATATCTTGGTATACTCCAAAATCTATGAAGATAATGAAAATCAATTGCGCCTTATTCTAAATACTCTTAGAAGAAATGAATTATATGGGAAATTTAGCAAGTGTGAATTCTGGATTTAGGAGATTTCTTTTCATGGCCATATTATCTCTAAGGATAGAATCTCTATTTATCCTTCAAAGACCAAGGCAATCCAAGAATGGCCATCACCGATGAGTATAACTGAGGTATGCAGTTTTACTGGTTTAGTAGGTTATTATCGACGTTTCGTCCATAATTTTTCCCGGTTGGATAACCCATTAAAAAAGCTCACACGTAAAGGGGTTAAATTTGTTTGGACAAAAGAGTGTGAAGAAAGTTTTGAAGAACAGAAGATAAGATTAGTCAATGATCATATCTTTACTCTAACATCATGGAATGATGGGTTTGTTATTTATTGTGGTGCTTCAAAGAAATTACTTGGTTGTGTCCTTATGCAGAATGATAGAGTTATTGCCTATGCATCACGGTAGCTTAAAATTAATGAGCAAAACTATCCTACTCATGATCTTGAGTTATCAGCTATAATATTTTCTTTGAATATATAGATACATTATCTCTATGGTAAAAAATGTGAGATATATACTGATCACAAGAGTTTGAAGTATATTTTCTCACAAAAAGAACTCAACATGAGGCAAATACGATGGCTTGAACTACTCAAGTATTATGATTGCACTATACACTACCACTCGGGGATGTCAAATAAGGTGGCAGATGATTTGAGTAGAAAGGATCATGGATTTTTGAACAAGATGAGAGTTGAAAATGATCCTATATACAAGGATCTAGTAATGATGGATATGAGAATAAACATGGAAGGTGAAAAATCAATTTCTTTTCAAATGGTTTCCAAACAATCTTTACTAGAAAGGATAAAGAGTTCTCCAATCGATGATGAAGAGTTTCAAAATAAGATTAAAGCTGTGAATGACGGGATATTGAGTGACTTCATATATGAAGATGAGATTTTGAAATTTTGGAAGAGACTTTGTGTTCCCGATATACCTGATCTAAAAAGTGAATTGTTAGATGACTCTCATAGCTCCAATTTCTCTATACACCCCAGTAGCACTAAGATGTATAGAGATTTGAAGGAACATTTTTGGTGGGACAACATGAAGAGGGAGATTTCAGATTTTGTGTCAAGATGTATGGTTTGTCAATAAGTGAAAGCTGGAAGGCAACAGCCTGGAGGAGTCATGCAACCTCTTCCCATACCTGAGGGGCAATGGGATAGTATTACGATGGACTTTGTCATGAGACTACCAAAGACTCCTAGAAGGAACGATTCAATATAGGTCATTGTTGATCTTCATACCAAGTCAGCACATTTTATTGCTATAAGAGAAGATTTATCACTTGAAAGTATAACAAGACTATATATTAATGATTTTTTAAGACTTTATGGAGTACCCATATCAATTTTTTCTGATCGTGATCCCTGTTTTACATCAAGATTCTTGAAAATTATTCAGAAAGCCCTGGATACTGAACTTTGTTTGAGAACTGCCTACCACCCTCAAACTGATAGACAATCAGAACGGACAATTCAAACTTTAAAAGGCATGTTGAGATCATGATCACTTTACTTTCAAGGTATGTGAGATCAATATTTACGTATGGTAGAATTTTACTATAATAATAGCTTCCATTCAAGTATTCAGATAGCACCATATGAAGCATTATATGGAAAGAGATGTCGCACACCAGCCTATTGGGATGATGTTGGTGAAAGAAAACTCATTAGCCCAGAACATGTTGAGGAAATGATGGAAAAAAGTGAAGGTAATCCAAACCCACATCAAAGCAGCTGAAGGTTAAATTGAGTCCCAGGTACATCGGACCTTTCGAAATTCTAGGACAAATTGGGACTGTATCTTACCATTTGGAAATGCCTCCAAGTCTATCCAATTTTCATGATGTGTTCCACGTATCACTATTGAGAAAATACATGCCTAACTCCATGCATGTACTCACCTATGAGGAATTAGAACTGGAACCCAATCTGTCTTTTTGCAAATATCCTGTCAAGATTCTTGATACCAGAGAACTAGTGCTAATAAACCGGATGACTCGTCTGATAAAATTTCAATGGAGGAACCATAAAATGGAAGAGGCAATGTGGGAACCTGAGGAACTTATGATGAAGAACCACCCGAATCTTTTTATGCAGTAATATTCTAGAAATTTCTAGGAATAAATTATTTGAAGGATGGGAGAATGTAACACCCCAAGCTTTCACTGTACGTTTCCCTTTGAATAATACATTAGCTTGTGTTGTACGCAACTTCGAGTTCAAACACACCACAACCAATCAAACTAGTCGTTATGAATATTAATACCCACTTTTTGAAATTTTATAAATTTTATCTTTCAAAATGGACTTCATTTTTGGATTCGGAATATCGAAATTAGCTTAGGGTGAAGTTTTGGTATTTTTCTGAAAACTTCCAATTTTTGATGAACATTGAAAAACCACGAGTTATTGTTTAAAACAGACTTTTTATTTAAATAATTATTTAATTTATTTAAATTTATTTTAGGTAAAAATAGATACATAATACCTATATAAGTTCAATGTAATTCATTGGAGTCATTTTATAATGAGTTTAGATTTATAAAATTTTATCGAGCTTTTTACCGTCTTTTACCCACCTCCTAGGAGCATTTCAAAATTTGAATAAAAATTAATTTTACCCCTTCTGTGAGTTGAATTTCAAAAATCCGAGAGAAACAGTTGGTATCAGTAAGTAAAATTTGGTTCCATAAGATGAAAATAATTTTTGGTGAATATTAACCTTTTACTTTTATTTACCACGATTAAAAGTAAATAGGGTAATTAAGGGTAAAAATGATATTATTATAACCCTAAAACATGTAAAAATTCTATTGGATAAGTATAATTCAACAAAAACAACCTTAGGAATAAAATATTAACCTCTTTGTCCCACTTGGATTAGATTAGGACATTTATTATTATTTTATTTAAATAAGAGTTAAAAGAGTTAAATTCAAAGTTTAATAACTAAACCATTTTTAATATAGGGTTACAAAAAATATAAATTAAACTATAAATATTCATTAGAAATATAGAAATATTTCCTACATAATGGTATTTTATTTATAATTTTTAGACATTAAATAATTAAATTTATTTATGACACAATGATGATGCAGTAATTACAATATTAATGAAAGATTAAAATAATTGATATTATAAATATCCAAATAAATCTAATTGGAGACTTTTAATGAATTAAAATAATTTTCTAGGTTAATATTACATGTTATGGTTGATTAAATTTATTTAGTTCGAAGTACAAAAGTTGGTAGGACTTCAAAAAAAAACCAACTATTAAATAATGTCAAAATTGACATAAATGGGTTTTTAAAACAAATACAGTATTATTGGTTGATATAATAATCCTAAAAATATAAGGTTAGAAAAAAAGACTTATATAATGATATTTTTATCATTAATGAATCACTTGGGGTTTTCTTGGAAGTTTTATAGTATGTTTATTAACCATATAATATAAAAATACAAAGAGACATGGTAAATGTCAAACTATTTAACTAAGAGTTAAATCTAAAAGATAAGGCTAATATAGTGAACCAAACCTGTCTAAAACATATTTTTGAGATTTTTTCGACCCATACCTACCTTAGCCTTTAAATAATTCATTTTGGAGCCATTATAAACCGAAAATTATTTTATTATAAAATAACATTTCAATCTTTTTCTAAGGTTCCCCTCACCCCTCTTATAAAATGGAACTTCCCCTTCTCTCAAATTCACACTTTAAAAGCCATTTGGCTCGGCCAAAACCTACCCAAATATCCTATCAACTGTCCTAGATTCATCCTAGGGGCCTTCCTTTAGTCATAAATCCAACCTAAGGATCCCTTTTGATCAAATCAAAAGGACGAACCCGAAGAAGAGGTAAATATTTCATCACCTCTTTCAAGTTATTTTATTCTTCCAATTCCTCTTTATTTGTTGTTTATATTATAAAATAATAAATCTAGTATCTTCTATATAATTTTATGTTATTATAAAAATGTTACATCCATATTAATTATGTTATCCATCCTATGAATAACATGTCACCAGACGTGCGTACGTACGGCTTACCGTCTCCACGTCGTGGTGTAATTGTTATTCAATACAATATTATTTGGATGGGTATAATAATGATGTATAATTGATGTAAATAATAGATATAACATGTTAATGATTCTTTATATATGATATAACATCTATTTAATTATTATTTTAATTACAAAAGAATGATATTTTCGCTCGTGCGTACGTACAGATTATCGTCTCTACGAACGGGATGAGATTCATTCCCCATCATAATCATTCAAGAATAATTTTCATGTGATGATTAAAAATAATATTTAAAGAACTTAATATCATTCTGGATATGAATCAAATACATCCTATCCATAACAATCATGGCTTATGTAACTAATCATATAAAGGAAAACGAATCAGTTTTCACCCGAAATGATGATACTACTAAAATATCATTTACAAATAAATATTGGAAGATCATATATGATATCATATTAATGTATATGGTTCTTTTATAATTTAATAACAATTATTTCACAATTATAAAAGAGTTTAACCTACCCTAGACCAATGAAAAGTACAAGGTAAGGGTTAAATCTACAATCTATTTATTATTCGAGGATGTTTTTACGTAAGTATCTACTGGGACCTCTTTATCATCCACATCCATGTTTCTTAAAAATGTATTTCAAAACATTTTTAATATTTACTAGAAAATTGGTTAAATTCATTTATACCATCATTTGAACTTATATGTTTTGAAAGGAATATTTTATTCATTTTCCAAATAAGGTACTTTATGACATTTTCTACAAAATTAAGGTAAGAATGTATTTTTTAACTTATACGGCGGTTGCGGTTATTCCTCGCCATTATAACATCTTCAAATCTTCCCTTAAAGTCTTATAAAAATATTTTCAAAATAAATGTTTTCTTTTATAATTATGTAACTTTAAATAATTTCAAAAAAAAAGACATATTTCTCTCAAATAGTTTTGATTTCATCTATGTCAACATCCTTTGATGGATTTTATACTTGTTTGAAGTCGATTCATTATGATACAAATCTTTCATATTGTATTGAAGGTTTTGTGATATGTTTTACTATGGATGTGTTATTTTTATACCATTCATGGTTTATGGTTTAAGTATTGACATTTCGTATTCTAGTTTAAATATGAATGTTTATGTTATATTTAAACCTTTTCATATGAGGAATTTACTGGACTTAGTAAGTGATGGGTGGAGCCCGCTATATCTCCTCGATGCATCAGTAGGTCTCATGAGACAACTATACGTGGAATTGGATGAGGCATTTCCCAATTTGATAAATGGTTTTGGCTGAGGCCTTAATCATTTTTAGACTTCTTGGCCAAGGCCTTGAAAAAATGTTTCAAAATTTCCAGCATTATACATTCCCTCATTATGAAAATAATATTGATGGTTCATGTGGTAATTCCACTAGTAGAATACCAATGATTTTGTTTTATTATGTAATTATTTACTTAGCTCATATTTCTGACATAAAAGTGTTCATGTTTATTATTTGTAAAGGCATGGGTTTTCAATTATTCACCATGCTTAATATTTATGTTATCTTCCACTGTATTTCTTAACCTTACTGAGAATTTGAGCTCACCCCTTTCTTATGTTTCATTTTCCCAGGATATGAAGAATTTAGTCATGAGTGACTTGCATGCATAATCTAGGAGGCTTGGATTTTTCTAATGGAATAAATTTTTGTTCTATTTCTCTTCAAGTTGTAAAGTTGAACTTATGTATGGATCTTGTTTCCAATAATACTAAACTGATCGGTCTTTCGGGATATTCTTTCCTTGTAATCATGCTAATGCTATGTAATAATGCACCAAATCTAGGTAACTGGGGTCAGGGAGTTATACCATTCCTATCCTATTATGAAAACCTAACATATGAAATAGGAATTCCAAGCCAAATTCTCATGGTTTGGGGTTTACATGGTTTAAGGGAACATGCCCAAGTACTCCTACTGGGCAGGACCAACATTTTTGGGGGGTGTCTACATGTCATGTCCTAGTTTTGTACTTGACATGTCTAGGGTTTTGAGATGAAATGTCTAGGGTGTCTATCAGACATGTCTAGGGTGTATTTCCAACATGTCTTGAGTGTTTTATTGAAAAGGATAACATGTCTCAAGGTTCTTCGCATTATTGAAGTTGACATGACAATGGGTTTTCACATGATAATGCTAACATGTCTAAGTGATTCTCATGATAAAAGAAAACATGTCCATTGAATTTCATATGATCTAGGTCATCATGTCAGAGGGTAGCCACATGATCTAGATAACTTTTCATGGGAGTCTTCATGTGATCAATGTAGACATGTTTACGAGTGTCGCATGATCAAGGCTGATATTTTTGGAGGCCTTTTAAAAACATGGATGATATGTCTGAAGGACTCCATGTGACATGGAATATATATCTATAGGAAAACACATGAATATTTTGATAAGTCCATAGGACTTCATGTTACATTTCGAATATGTCTGTTGTACTTTTTGTGATGTGGATGATATGTTTGGTGGACATCGTGTGACTTTTCTGATATATTTGGTTGACTTTGTGTGATATAGTTAACATGTGTGAGGGTTTCCTCATTGCTTGGATGATATGCCTAAGTTTTGTTTCATGAATCATGAATAGGTTGTGAAAATAACATGATCCCATATCATTAATATAAATCAACATTTTATTTACATAATGCTTCCATATTTTTCATCCTTTATCACATAAATGCCTCAATGTTCTCCAGTCATTCTCTTTTTGGGACATTTCACAACTGAGTTAATACATTAAAATAATTTTTCATAATTTTGATGGAACACCAAAATTCCTTCTCTCAATCAATGGATTGATCAGATGAATATAACATACATGTTGTGTAATCCCTTAATTCATTCTCAGGGTTTAGCTATTGGAAGACCCTTATGATTTCATTGATTTCTGCTTTAAGAAGTCTTCTCTCACATCTGCGCTCTAATGTGGGTATTTTTTGTACCTAGGGAAAGTAATTTATAGGCCTCACTAACCAAGATATATGACACTTCTAATATAATTTATATCATAGATATGGCCTTGATTCAGGGGAGCATCATGCGTGTCACATGAATCTATCACAAGTGATCCATGGCGTTATCTTTTTGTTTCAAGATATGAAATGATTGAGAGATCATTATGTCATCACTAGATTTATTGGACCCATGGATTTTCAAAGCAATTCTATATAATCAAATTAATATGTTAGATGGCCTTCGCAATATTAGGATGACATGTTAGGGAGTTTTTACGAGATTAGGATGCATGTCATAGAGGCCTTCACGTGATCATGGGAGACTCATTTGGGGCCCTTCGTGAGATCATGTTTTTTTGGGTGGGGGGGCTTCTCCTAAAAAATATCATAACTCTATATCTCATAAGGGTACCTCTTTCGATTTGATTTTATAATTCTTGTGTTTCTCTCTCATAAATTGTTTATCAATTCATTACGTGATCAAATGGTTTTGTTAGAGACTTCATATGATGGAGGTGACATGTCCTACGACCTTCATGTGACAAAGCATGCATGTTGACCAGGATTTCACATAATCTATGTAAGCATAAATTTATTCTTAAGGATCAATTTTCATCATAATGATCAATCTGAATAAGAATCAATATCTTCATAAGGATAACATTCATAAGTAATAATTTTTTTAAAAGTATAATACTTAGATAAAAAATCACTTCATAAGGGTAATTTTTGAAAAACAAAATGATCATGTCTAACTTTGTATAAATGATTTCCTTTGATAAAATTCCTATCTATAAGAACAGTTTCCTTTCTATCATAAGTATGTTTTGGAAAATTATTTACCAAAATTTCAACAACCTCATAAAATTATTTTTATAATAAATATTAAAAGAATTATTATATAATAAATAAATGATAAAAAATAAAGAATAATTAACTAGAAAATATATAAATAATGAATAATAATCAAATTAAAAATCATGATTTACTTAGAAGTCCAATCTTCAATCATGAAAATCATTTATTATTTAATAAATTTATTTTATAATTATAAAAACAAAAATAAAGTATAAGAAAAAATTAAAATTTTGTAATTATCAAAATAAATGAGGAGTTTGGGAGTCAATCCAATAACCCCAATTGGTCTTGGTGTGGTGCACCTTTCCTAGGAAGAACCAAATATCTCAAGGTTGGGCCTTTGGGGCATGGCCCTCCCACGGTGACCCTCATCACTATGTCGACCCAGGGGTTATATAATAACCAATATATTTGAATATTTTCCTTTTCAGAAATAAAATACACAAGTATTATTATCATGGTGTGACACCCTTTTCCACAGTATGACTTCTATTAACCATTATGTATAGACACCCTACAAAAAAATACACCATCAAATACCACCAAATGGTCCTTGAATGACCTAATTCCTTCACACCATGGTTCACCCCTTCACTATAGAATAATTCACCATCATCCCCTCATCATAGTTTGATCCTATCCCATCAGGACATGATTATCCACATGAAGAAAAAAATCATAGCAATGGGGACACTCCAACCCTACTCCAAAGTAAAAAAATCAAAATTTTAACTAAAAACAAAAACCTTAAAATTTGTGGGCCAATACACCACACCTTATAATAAAATATTATACAAAAAAATTATAGTTTTTTTTAAAGGAACCCATATTTTATAATGTTTAAATGGATTTTCAAATTGCCTACCCATAGAGACCTCACTAAAATATAACATGTAGTTTTATGACCTTATTAACCAAACATTAAGGTAAAATTGGGTAGTTACCCACCCTCATGGACCAAACAATAATATTTTATGGTTTGGAACTTTCTATTACCACATTTTCACACATAGGGTTCTTATCACATCAACCTACCTCTACTAAAATATAATGGTTAGGAAGTTGTCTATCCACACTGACCATGTTGTTGCTTTTTTTCCACCCTTGGGGACCTCCCCACAATAACTAAAATCAAAACCACCACACCACTCCTTCATCTAATATAACATATCCACCTCAACATTATCATTATAAAGTGTTGTAAATAGATTTATACTCCCATCATCTATTCTATCTACCGTATAATCCACCCAAAAAAAATTACCCTAGGGATTTTATCACCTCATCACCTAAACATTACACACATCCTAGGAATTTATAAGTTTCACAATCACTTCTCTATATATTCCATAACAAAAATTCTATTTCCATATCTTATTTCAATCAAACACATCGTTAAATATTTATACCTACGTATAGAATATAATATAAGTTCATATAGGGGTTTAAGAGAGATTCATATGTCATAATATAAAGTTTCATGAACCTCAAGTTCCATTATAAACCAAGGTGAAATTAATAGAATAGAGTATGAAAAGGTACCAGTTAGTATAGCTCCAATATGGATTAAAATGACCCCATCCATAACTTTGAATTAAACATGTTGGAACTTCATAACCCTTATATAATAAATTGGGTGATAGTAAATCTTTTCTAGTACATATAATTGATTTCATTAAATTTCGAATAGACCCTCTAAAATTCATTTCTTCACAGTCAAAGGAAAATTCATCTACTAGGTTTTTAACTAAAATGCAACATGGAACTAGTGTTAATTCATATACCCATATCATAAAATACATAAACTAAAAATTTATGAAACTTAGAGAGAAAATATAATCATATAATTAAATCATTCTCAAATATATCTATGGGCTTAAATAAAAATACATATATAAAATATAATTAATTTCCCATATAAAATTCACATGAGAAAGTATATCATAAATTATCATCCTATAAATTTTTATAATTATCTATCATTATTTTAAATTCCTTTGTTAAATCAATAAATATTAATCATGAATCAATATCAATTTTTATGTACTATTTTATTTAAAATTTCAATTTAATATATAAATGTGATTTTATCCACATGATTTTCATGAATCATCCACCCAAAAAGAATAAAAAAGTTAAGATAAATTGAATTAAAAAAAATGTAAGACAATTTCATATCACCTATTTTAATTTCCATTAAAATAGTATATCCTCAATCCTCACCCTTTGTTCACCTCGTATCATTATCCATCCATCTCTCTTGTTTCATCACAACACAAGGAATCCAAAAATTTTAATTGATGTAAAAGATAAAATTTTCTTAGTTGAAGCGGAAATACTAATGTAAGATTCAAATAAATGTCCTATTAAAAATATAATGATAGTGATCTATTAATATCTAGAACATCACTTGAAATTTTCATTCAACACCACTCACTAATTTTTTTTCAAGATCACATGTCATAAAATTGACTCAAAGAATAATCATCTATCATTCCATGTAGATATCCCTTATAAAATATAATCCTATTTATTTAAAATAACAAGTAAAAATGAATTTATTAAATAGTAAAATAATTTAAATTCCAAAAATATCCAAAAAATAAAAATAATGATAAAAATGTAAAAAAATCCACCCAAGTAAAAACATATCATCTCGAATCCAATGGTATCATTAGAATTTTATTTTGAGATAAAAAAATTTACTAATTTACCCTTAAAATTTAAAACACCAAAATAACCATAAAATTATCACAAACATTAAAACATAAAATTTTTATGTTTCTATAATTTATATTATGATCATATAGACCTTAAGTATTATGGGGGAAAACTTCTTTAAAATTATAATGAGAATGTGGATATACAGATGAAGAATAATATAAGACTTGAGGAATAATATGTCTTATAGATTCATTGATAATTATTACTACTATTATTGAAATTCCTATTACAAACAAAATAAGATCCACCTTGATAAATAGAAATTTTAAAAAAATTATGATAATATTTATTCAAAAAAAATATTTTATTAATTGGAAATATATTTTGATATTAGTTCAATACCAAATTTTGTTGAGATATGGAGTTTAACATGCTCACTAACATTGTAATTTAATTTATGAAATGAGTGATATAACCTATACATTGGATGATAACATACTCCAAAAATATATAATATTTTATATTAGTAGATAGGAATTATTAAAAATTGTGTCTTGATATGATTATTTTTTATGTTGCGTCTTAACTGAATGATTAAAATTGATTTAAAAAGATATTCATTTACTTTAATATGTTCATAGGCCATCTTGGAATTAAAATATAAAATTAGGAAACGCTGATTGAAGTACCCCTACCCCTCTTAGTGTTCATTTCATATATTCTTGTGTAATTATATTAGTGTTAGAGAATCTAGGTTCTAACTCTGATTATGTCAATATTCATTGGATTTGAATTTTGATTTGGAATAATTTTTATATATGGTTACTAGTTTTTCATGAAGAATCACAAAGAATATAAATTTATTTAAAAGTAATTAAATTAAAAACTTTTATGGTAAAAATTATAAAGATCAAACGAAAATATGGAACCCCATTTTTTCCTCTTATATTAGAAACTTTTTATGTTTCTTAGATTATATTTAGGTCTACTGTGAAAGGATCTCGGTTGAAGACAACTAGAAATATGTACATTGACAATTATAGGAAGGATAATAATGTTATTATTATTTATATATCTAAAGTGAAATTTATAAAGGTAATGGGATTACAGATAGAAAAATTTATTTGGGATAATATTTAAATTATTAATTAAGGATACAATAAAATTAAATTGGAAAAATTGAAAATGTTAAGTTAAAATTTGTAACATTCTAGAATGAGTAACCATGAATCCATATATGAATTGTTTTCACAAGAATAAAAAATATTATAAGAAAAATTATATGTTTTAAATAAAAATTAGACAATTTCACCATTTTCAATAAACTAATAAGAATTTTCTTGATCATATTTAATGTAAATAATTATTCATTTGAAGATAGAAATTTGGAACAACTCTCTCTTTAGGTATTACAATGTATACTCATTTCATATGAAATAAGGAATGATACCACCATTAAAAATATTATTAAACATGAAAATGACATTCAGATAAATAAAATTAAGATGTTTTATCTCAATAAGAAAGTATATGAGTTATCAGATGACTCTAAGGATGATGCGGAATATGAAGAAAAGATATAAAATATCATTTTTTCATAATAACTTCATAAAAGTAAAAATGTAATATAAAGGTAATTTTCCATTTAAATTAAATAATTGTGAATATATTGGATATTTTTAATTATTCTATTCATTGAGTAAAACTTGAGCATATATTTTCACTATATTCAATGGAAATGACACATTTTATATCTTAAATCCCGAAAAAACAATTCATTTTCAAAATGTTGTAATTTTATAAGATTAATTCTGAAAGAATACTAAATTTAAATATTTTGTGTATTAATTATAATGGTTTAACATTAAATTGGTTTTTAATTGATAAGTGTATGGAAGAAGTCCAAGATAATCCAATAGATTGACAAAAATCATAGCTTATTAAATAATTGAGTAACTCGTATTTTATGACCATAGGATATTTTAGCAACAGATAGTCCCTAACTTTTATGGAATACAGTATCATGGGACCATGAAAATGAAATATTTTTTACCATGTTTCCCTTGTTAATTATGATACAAAAATAGCATTGGTTATATTGGATGATATTTATTATGATAAAAACATTATATTGGTCATTGTAGAAGACCTAAATTGGGGAAGACATGTCATTTCTTATAATAACGTCATGTTATTACTTATGATGAGATCACACCATGTGATTATAGGATATTATAACTGATCCATCATAATATATTTAGTGGGTTCCATTAAATATTGTAAAACTGTCCTTTATATATTTTGATAAACCTATATCAATGTTAGTGATAGAAACTTCAATGCATATAGAGACTTACAAATACATATCAGTTATATAAAATGATGGTCATGGTTTAGGATCTCAATGAGGAAGAACTTGTAATATCCAAAGATATAAAATATTTATATAAGTATTATGAATTATTTCCTACAATTCATCTTAATCCTAAAGGAAGAATGGTTGATTGAAAACAATATATATTATCATCAGTAAGATATATTTATATCATAAACTATATTAAACTCATCATAAAATGTCTATCACGTTATCCATCCTTCAAACTAATGATCTATGGAAGCTCGTGTTCATTGTGATGACTATTTTTTATGATTATTAATAACCAATAAATCGGTGAATCCGTAACCATAGATGATGGAGGGAAACCATGTGGGATGAATGTAAGAACTGGGGTAACAAAAAGATTCACATTAACTAAATAAATTGGGAAATGAAGAAACATTTTTCCCATGTGGAACTCTATGGAAGAAAGAATAAGTAAAGAAGTAAATAAAGGGAATTGAAATCTAGTATTTCCATAACATACTAGGAATGGAAGAGTAATTTAATATTTCACTACCATATAGAGGAATCCCAAAGAATATATTATGTCAAATGGATGTGATCCTACTTCCTGATAATGTGGTATATTATTATTTAATTGAGAAAGGGTCAAGGGATATAAACATTCAAGGAGGCTGACACCATAGACCAAGTTTTGGATATCCTTGATCTTATGAATATGATTTTTCATTTTATAATTTTTGTGTTATTATCCCATTGTTTGTAATCCATTTATATGTAGGGATATCCACACATATATATTATAAGCTAGATATTCAGTATAATTCCTATGTTTATTTTAATATATTTCCATGGTTTCTTATTTAATTTTCTTACTCTCAGTTTCACTGTAAGTTGTGGTGGTGTGTGGGTGATTGTGGTCTTCCATTACTCATTATAATGTTTCTTCTCTAATTTTTTTTTCATATTTAATAATCCCCTTGTATGATCATTTTGTGTATGATTAGGGAACTAAGTTATTATGGAAGGGGTATTCAATGATAGTGGCTATGTGATCTATGGTACACTACGTAGAATTTTTTTTATAATGTTATATTACTTGAGAGTATATATTTTGGGTATCTAAGCGTACGGTACTATGATACAATCTTAGATTGTGAAAATTAGTCTACACTTGAAGGTATATTAGTTTTCATATTAAAATAATACATTTAATCCAACAAAAGAGTAATGGAGATAGTGTTATGATATGATACCGTTTAAAAGAAGTATATTTAGAACAAATATTGAGAAATATGAGGTAATGAACTTGTAATACCATAAATATTAATCCTAAAATTCTTTATAACCTTCATTTTCATTTTTATTACAAGAATTTTATTTTATTTAATTCAATTCCATAACCACCCATTTTCATTGAATCTTTAAAAAAATTATAATAAGGGAAAATTTAGGATCACTATCTAGTTTTATGATTTCTTGAGACACGATCTTGAGGTTATCCATTATGATGCATTATTAGTAGTTTTAGATATAAAATTTAATAAGGAATGTGACAATATTATATTAAAATTATGTATAATTTTGAGGAAAATGAAAAATCCAAAAGTATTTCTCATTATATTAACTTTATTTTCATATTTTATTATATTTTCAGAAAAAATATTTCACTTATTTCCATAGAAAATAATATGGGAAAGAACATACATAGACTTTTTTACAATTATAGCATAAAAAATTGATACTGGCCATTAGAATGTGGATATTAGGGAGAGAGTATGTAAATATACTATAGAGGGTAAACTGATTCTACATATACTAATAGTGGAGCAGAACTAATTTTAAATATTTTTAAAGAGACAGAATTTGTCTAATATAAGATTATTGGGAAAATGGAGAATGTTCTAAAATATATTTTATAATAAAAACCCACAGTTTATGATTTACAATTGTTTGAAGTTGTACATACCTATTTTAATGAAAAAGCTAAAGAGATCGGGATTGAACTTGATGAAGACTTCCTAAGAATTTATTCTCTCACTTATTACCTTATTGTGGAATTTTATAAAAAGATATATCATTATTCTAAATTCATAGATGAATATATATAATATGTATATTTTTTGTTTGGATTTTATCAAAATAGAAATTATTATTGATCTCCATTATTATAATATTATAGATTTAGTACTAATGATGAATTCCCTAGATGATTGTGAAGAATAATCCATACTAGAGGTGGAAAATTTTGAATTGAGGATAGGGGATCTAGCTTTGTTACATAATGAAATACATTAAATAGATGATACAAAGATGAAAACCCATAAGGAATCTACTACTATATCACTTCCTAGACATGAAAAAGATAAACTAGTTATCACTATGGATTCTCCTATAAAATAACAAAAGGCCCTATAAACAATCCTTCTACCACAACATTTCAGTCTATTTTTCACTAAGAAAGGGGTTGATACACTATTTATTTCTCAAGAAAAACTCAACATCTAGTAAAACTATAATATTGTTGGATCTATAAAGATGTGGTCATTTAAAACATTAAATCTATATTTATTATCGGGTCATGGATGACCACTTCCAATATCTATATATATTGTAAAAAACACAGCACTTCTCAGGGGGTAAACCCAAGTTTTCTTTCCATTATATACTTTCCAATTCCTTGGTTATATTTTAAAAAATTTATTATATGGATTGTTTTCTTTTTTTGGGTTTTAAATTCACGAGTGGCTAGGATCTTATTCATGCTAAACATGAAGTATAAAAAGGTGGTATATGTACTATACATTTTTTATTATTGTATTACAAGCATTTTCTATATAAATTCCACAATTATGCTTCAACATAAATGAGAGTAGTGAGATCTATGTATGAATTTATTTAAACATACTTTTATGAATATTTTATTGTTTTTTAAGTTTTTTTTTCAAAAAAATAATTTAATAAAGAGCATAACAAAATATTAATTTTCACTTTTTGATATGGAGTTAGGAGTGAAGTTGAAATTTTGGTTAGTAAACTTAAGGTTAAGATATTTATGATATGTTTTCCATTATTTTAATTTGAATATTAACCAAATTAATTATTTTTTACTAATTATGGATGTTTATTCTCTTGACACTATCTACTATCAATTTTCACGAACATAAGAGATACTTACACCAATTTTACATATTCTTCCAAATAACCTTCTATCTTGAGAGGAATTTTGGGTTGTTATTAGTGTTATATAAAATTATGTAATTTTATTTCAAGGATTTTAGAGTTCAATTATTATATTAAAATTAATAAGTCATAGTTTAGAAATCCCATGTATCCAATTGAGACTACTTTATATATATATCATTATTTAAGATCTTAGTGACCATGAACTACCATATATAACACTACATTACAACCTATATTTCTTTACCTACATAATTCTTAGGTACATTTTTATGTATATAAATTAAAACTAAGTGTATGGTAATGGTTTTTCCTAGAATCATTTGGGGTAAATCTCATTTTTTTAGAAACTTTTATTGTTATGTTGTTATTTGGTGCTGGCGAGATGGGTCCAAAAGTAAATTTTCATTGATATATTATTACTATATTATTATCTATCTATCTATATATACATGATAAAATTTTCAAATTCAATATATATATATATATATATATATATCTGTGTGTGTGTGTGTGTCTTTATGTTTTGAGAATAAATAAGATGGTCCATCCATTCCATTCTACTATTCAGAATTGTGATTAAAATAAGAAAGGGATAAATAGAGGTGTTATTGGTGATATATTTAAAAGGGATGAGTGGAATAATTTATTATTAAGATTTAATTAAATATAAAATAGTGTAATTTAAAGATAGAAACTCCAATTTTGACCCTTGTATTCTCAAAATCACATTTCCACACCAATCCTCATAATATCCCGTGAAAATCCCTAACAATTGATACAAATTTTGTCCCTACATTTATATAAATGATAATGACATAAAGACTATGGACACATGGATTACCTGATATTGATTAAACCATTAAAAAATAATTACTCTTGAGAAAGAGAGAAATTTCACCAATAAGGTAGGTTAGAAGGGGACATAGTTGGATATGAAATGTTGAGATTAGTGAATATGATAGAGAAAAAAAGTGGGTAAATGGATTTATTAATTTGGAATGATAATATTTTAGTGTAAATATCATACATAATATCAAAACTATATTTTTGTTTTTAATATTGAATATTAAAGTGTATTTTTCACTTCAACTCATTGATTATTTATTAGAAGTGAAGTAGTTTGTGTGTGGGGGTGATTGAATAAAAATTGAGAATATTTATATATTTAGATTCAATAAAAATGACCTTATTAATTTCATAAAACGTTTTAATGTATTTAATTTTCATAATATTTTAATTTTTAAAGGTTAATTGTGAAATTAGCCTAATTTTTATGATTCTTTGGATAAATTATAATTTTTTATCTCTAAAGTGTGTTTTTATTTCTAATTAAGTAGGATAATTCTAATCCAAGCACGTTTGTTTAATAAAAATAAAAGTTTTTTAAATAAAGGAGAAAATAATATATTATTAATAGAGGCTATTGAAACTAGAAATAATCCATAAATTTAAATGAATTGGGTATCGTGGGACAATATAAAATGGATTTTTCCTTACTATAATTCCATCATATATTACAATAACCTAGTACCCTCAATTATGATGGATGTTTCCCCTTATGATATTATTAATTTAGTGTCCATTATAGAATATTTAAATTGAGGAATATATTTTGTTTCATACAAAAACATTCATGCCAATACCTATGATTATATGACACCCTAAAATATCAGGATATCATAACCCAATTCAATGTAATATGTTTAGGGGGTGGTGATCTATAGTATACATACAAGCTATCATTTGTTGTGATATATCGATTTTAGCTCTGGTGATGGAAGGTTTAGGGTATATCTGGGCATACAAATACCAATTGATAATTCAACATGTTGGTCATGACATAGGAAATAAATAGAAAATCACCTTTCATTTCCAATGAAAAATCACCTTTCATTTCCAATGCAAGGTGAAATTAGTGAAATTAGTATGAATTATTACCTATAATTCTACTTAATTATAAATAATGAATGGGAAGTTCAACTATAATTATCTATATCATCTGTATGATATCACTATATCATCAACCATAAAAAACTCAAAGTAACACCTCTAGATCATTTACTATCATGTCTACCTATGATCAATGGAATCCCATTTTCATTATGGTGACTATTTTTTAGAGAATAAATAACATATAAAAGGGGAATCTATGACTATAGATGAAGGAGAAATTCCATGTGAGTGTTATCTTGTTATTAAAACTGGTGATTTTTATTATACAATTCACCTTAGGTCGTAATGTATTATATACATATGATGTATACCAAATATGATCATATAGTGATATTTTTATAGTCATGAAATCCCTATATCATATTGTTTGATTCAACAAATGATATATGATATCAAGTGCATGGGTGCTACTACATCTTCCAAAATGGGTTTCCATCGATTATAAATATAAGAGTTGATTCACTTATAGCATAATAAATATATTATAATCATTAAAATAATTATTGATAATAATACATCAATATGTATACATTATTGTAAGGTATTTTGGATACCAAAATTTGGAAATTGATGCTCGAATACCTTAATTGAATGAAGGGAGTCAATATAAAAGATGAGATCCTATTGTTGGGTGTATAGTGATTCTGTTTAATAAAGACAAATAACTCTTCTACCATATTTTCCATTTTTATTTTAGGAGAGGGATATTGTACACCTTTTTAGTTTGGGGGATTCTATCATAATGTATGAGGATTCAAGTGTATTTTGAACTATATATGGAGGTGAGTGCCTTTTGGATGTTTCTAAGTGATTTCCATAAAAAAGAATACATCGAGATGGAGCTTACTAGACATGAGTTATATCGATTTAAACATACAGACCTAGGTCACTCTATAGTAAACAAATCGGAGTTCCACAGGACCTTGAGCTATACACTCTATAGATTAATGGTTTTCATCTAGAAGTGGGGATCTATGGGAAAATAAGGATGATATTATACCCTTTATAGATAAATAATTATAATAACAGCACATCAATAGTTTAAAAAACATTAAATAATAGTAACAAAATTACATAATATACATATGATAACCCATATAAAAATAAAAAATTTAATTCAGGTTATAAAAAATGTTGACTAGATAACTCATACATTGATCACATTTGTACATGAAAAAATGTACACAAGTTTAACAGGTAAATCAAGAATAAAGAACCACTTGACCATTCAGCAAAACCATAATGTTCAACTCATACATCATCAGAATTACCATCTCTACTAAGTTCTTAGATGATGAAAAATTTCCCTTATGTATTCCAGGAATAATCAATACTAAACAGATCCTAGAAGTTCCAATGTAATGTGTGATAATGAACTCAATAGGCCACTTCAAAATGTGTCCCTAGCTAATATCCATACATATACCAGGCTATAAAAATAAAAAATAATAGTAACCAAAAATGACACCGAACTTTCTCTACACATGCTCTACCATCCTAGAATAAGACTTTACCTACATCAATAAGTACTTGAAGGGAATGATACATCCATAGTATGTCATACAATATGTTTCCTTAGACTTCACACAAATTTTGTATCACTTGGAATCATACACCACCCCATTACTTCAAACCATTATATGTCAACCATAATGCTCTAACTGAACACCCATAACTCACATCTTAGGATCCATTAGAATCCAAACCCTTAATAACCCTTGTCTTAGAATCCGGAAAAAACCTCACATGTCTGAAGAGCATACAGATCTCATTAAATAATATCTAACACCTTCCATGGATAACCATAGTGTATCCATCCATTACATCAATGGTCAATACTATCACCCTAAATCCCCTCCATCTACTGAGTATATTACTGATGAAGAGTAGTAAAATCCACCTCATGGGCCCAATCATTTGTTCACATGACCCCAATTTCCTCATACCCATGGTGAGTGGCTATCACCATCTCTAAGGCCACACCTTGACATTCCTAAATCTCAATTGTTATAATTCACAACACCAGCCACATCATACTATTGAACCAAATTAATCATCACATCCCAAAAACACCAAATTATACGAAAAATACATCATTACTATCAAATACTATCACTACACAACCAAAACACACAATTCCAAACACACAATTTTACACATGAGACTACCCTATAGTATCTCATAATAATAATGGATACCACAAGTGGAACCATTCCTAATCACATATATAAAACCTGACCCTTCCCTATTTATCACATGATGCATGTCACATGTATAATACATGAAATATCTAGTCACCACATAACTAGAGTTAGTAGTAATCCACTCTTGGAATATTATAGTCTGATTTGACTCTAAATGGTATATTTAAAAAAATATAAAAAATCATTGGGATTAAGAATTTATAGAAAGAGGCACGGTAAAATAAATAAACATAAAAAACAATACATACATATTATTAGCCTTACCCTTGTGTACTCTCTGTAACAAATGACACAAAGAACTAAAAATAATTGATGATGTTGTCTCAAAAAGGAATGATAAATAAATTATAGAAATGGAACTAATTAAAATTTTATACATAAATATAAAATGGCCTAAAAGGACCTAATTTTCACTTTATACATAAATAGAAAATTTAAATATCATTTTAGCAATGTATGGAAAATTTTCATCGCACTCAATTTTTAACAAACACTAAGACCCTTTTTCATGACCATTTCATAATGGAACATTACATATCATCCCATGTTGAACCATAAATATTATTGAAATAACCCTTAAATATCATAATTTTTTAGAATAAAGATCATTATGTATTAGGGAATTGACCCTTACGTTCCATGATTCCTTCCAATACTTTTCCATTTTTCTTACTTTTACATACCAATAAGTTAACTTTATATATAAATATATGAATATTATCTATCATAGGGAACATTTAACACTTAGTAAAATTTTATGACACATGGTAACTGAAGGTTTCCTTTAAATATCACATAAGGTTACTCTTTCATATCACAAGTATCTCAATGATTAGATTTTTTTTTAAAAAGGTGACCCTTCCATATCAATAAGTTACTCTTATGTATTGAATTTACCATAGAGTTACTTTTACATACTCAGGGTAACTTTAGAATTACTCTTATTCATCCCTTAAGTTAATTTTACATATTTATCCCCTATATTGATGCATTTCCATTACCGCCATTTATATAACGAATCTTACATATTAAAGAGTTAAACTTATGTGTTACAGTGCTTTTAAAACTTATCCATTTCCATAAAATAAGAGGACTCTTATGTATGGGGTATACATATGTTCACAAAGGGTGTTTTATAGGGATATACGTTTTTTAAACCCGTCATAGAGTTACCTTTACAGATGAAAACCCATATTAATCATGACCCTTACATACCAAAATTTTACTCTTACATACAAGAGTTCACAAAATCTCTTAAAATTCACCATAACTTCAAAATATTCCTAGAATTAACCAGAAACATATATAGAATTCAAATTTTAGTAGATCACACCTTAAATTTAATTCCATTATGAATATATCTCCCAAATTACACCTACAACATAATTTCCTCACTATTCAACCCTTGAGCCACTTCCAACCCCTGAGACTCAATCTTGGAACTATAATAACATCACTGATGCATCAACAAGGCCTAAATTCACATAGTTAATACAACATATGATCTAAATTACCATTACTAAACACCCAATACCTTGAAACATCCCCACCATATGATATAAATTACCTGAGATATCTCAAACCACATACTAAATAACTCTTATTTAATCTCTAGAATCTCACTCACTACATTCCCAAAACACTAAGATGATGTCTCACACACTGTATCTTCCATGGTCACCCTAGTTAGAAAATTTGATTGGATTAATTCCTTCTATGGAAATCCCTACCATATAAATAAAATTATCATCCTCCCTAAAAAAAATACTAGAAACAATTATGGTTTTAAACCTTTCCATTATCCCAAATCCCACACAGAATCATTATCCACACAAAGAACCCAATAGTAAACTATCATATTTTTTTAAACACACTGATTCTCATTATCATCTCATATCATACCTGATTCCCACAAAATCCTATATCATACTCAATTCCCACATTATAAAAAATCATATCTGATGTCCACATTATCCTGCAACATACCTGATGCCCTAATGTTTCCTAATGTATTTTCATCCCAAACTTATCACACATCTTGTCTAATTCACATAACTCAACCAACATATGGTCATTCAATTTATCAAATACATATATCATGCACATGAATCTATTAATCAAAAAAACCACCACACTCATGGTGTACCTATTACTATAGATTGTTCCCCTTCCAACTCTAATTGTATCAGCTTGATCTCATGCAGCTGACCCAAATCCCGACTACCTGATACCTATCCTACTAGAAGAGTTACACCCATTATCATTAATTTCACCCATTTTTTGTTATATCATCCTCTGCCTCATTATGTGTGTGTAGAAAAATATCAAATACTATCTCCTATAAATTATACTTGTCTTTCCATAGATTATTGGGTTTGACTTGATCCATGACCACCAGTAGACTGTGATTTCACCCAAGAAAACTAAACCTCATGTCTTATCTAGCCACATGCCCAACACTCTTTAGGAGGTTTATCACACTAGTCTCGAACATTATCTATATAATTTCCTTGTAATTACCTCATCAATGACCCACTCTGGGGTGAAGTCATCAAACCATAACATAAATTCCCTACTAGGTCTACTCATGTACATGCTTCCATCTACCTAGGTCCCCACCACCTATCTCACCAAACACCATGGTCTAGCTCATTACACTCCCATTCTCTAGGTTAAACACTTCTATTAGTTCTTAGCTTACCTCCCCTTAAAATGATTTGAACCAAAATATATTTACCAACACTTTGATAGTATGTCATAAATCATCCTCAAATATCCACATCATTTCGACCTTATCTCCATCTTGTATATGAAAAAACTACAAACAAATCTATAAACATTGATGCATAATTCATAACTAAATTATCCCCCTAGACCAAGTGCAAGAACTCATAGGCTATGACAACCATCAATGTATCAAGTAATATGTTCTCAAATAACACCACATTAGATTCCTTCCACATCATCCCCTCGTGTTTACCTATCTTTACATGTATAACCCACCGGTGTTTCTATTTTACTCTAAAAATATACGTATTCAGATTCACTCATAACCCTATTAGAATCTTGATCTAATCAAAGATATTCTGTACTTTACTCAATCAGGTACTCCACTACCTAGGGTCCACCATCTCCTTGGAACAAAGGATTATACTATAACTGGAACACTTATGTCATATATTCAAGGGAAGGTCAAATCCCTAAGATTATTGGGCAATGCTTCAATAAATTTAGATCAATATCTCTTGAAGTTGATCATCTGACCACTACCCCCATCACACACACATATATTTTTTTCTTTCCTACCTCATAACCTCTATCTATGGATCATGATTTTCTCCTCCCATAGGGCCCTCACCTTGGTGGCACCACGTGTCTTGTATGGTCTTGGACACTAGTGGACCTTTCCTTTGTGTGTTTTGTATGTGGGGGGAACATGAAGGAGGATCTAAGGAGTATAGATAGTGTTTGGAAGAATGATGGGGGATTCAGTCCAATTATGAAACATTGAGTCCTAGGTTGCAATGTAATCATATCAGTAATAGTGTATTGGTTGTAGATGCTGCATAGTCTGTTTGGATTCTACGGCATGGAGCATCGTTTCTAGAATATGGTAGATTGGGGGTGTTCTACATTATTTCATTGTGGCTGGTTGTTTTGTCATGGTAGTTAGATATTTCATAGGCCCTTAACCAGTGTTGAGTGTTATTTTGTGGGATGAAAAGGCTACAACCAATGGGTTTTGGGAAGTTTTCCCAAATCACAGATGGGTGTACTATGGGTTGTAGGCTGTGTTGTAGTCCCTACTTGGGGGAAATAAGATATGTTTGGATCTACATCATATTCCTCCAACATTTTCTTTAACCAAGGGGGTTATAGCACGGTCCCTCAGGTTGTGTTGTAGTATACTCTAGGTTAGGTAGCTCAATATTTTGGTCTTAGTGGTTGCGCTATAGTCGAAAAAAATTTAGAATGGCTATAAATACTCCCAATCACTTTAAACCTACTTATCTCTAATATTTTACACTCAAAACCTAGGGTCCATAGAGTTAGTTTTAAAGTTTTTTAATTCCCCTTTCAATTATGATTAATCCCCAGCTTCTATAGGTCAGTCTATGGTGATCTGAGGTAGGTTCTTCCTCCTTTCTAGTGGTTTCTCCTATGTTCGATCTGATTTCCCCCCTCATTATTCTTTCAATGCTTCAAAATTGGATATACATCATTCTAATTCAGATGTGTTGTTCATTTTACATTTTTTTCATGGAGTGATATCTTTGGGAGACCATATTTTCCTCACAATAGTGGTGATTGGATATCCACATTGGTGTTCTTTTTTTATTTCAGGAACTTTGAACGTTCAAGGTTGGGGATTCATTTCTTCTCTACTATTTATGTATGATATTAAATTTACCATGGTTTATCCCTTTTAATTACAGTGGAATTTAACTCTTTATGGTTAAACTATATTTAATAATGAAATTATTTTATGGTTATAGAAATCACATAATGATGTTTTCCCTCATGATAACAGTTTACCCCTTGATTTTCAAGATAGTCTGCTATATATACACTTATTTATTTAGAATGTTTTTATCCATGGTTTAACATGTTTTTCTTATTGAAGTTAGATAAATAATTCAAAATATTGAGATAATTTACTAGATGGATAAATAATTAAATAATAGGCTTGTTTAATAAATATATTATTTATTATAATTTGATAGTAATTAAATTGATGAAAACTCATGTTTAATTGAATATTCTATTCCATGTGTTAGTGGAATTGAGTAAATTACCTGAAGTTGTTATTATTATTGATGAAATTAATGATTAAATGTATTATAATGATAATTTTCTTCTTAAAATCTTATTAAATATGGAAAATTATATAAATAATATTTAAATACTTTAATAGATTGTTATAGTTGATGCCTTAGGTTACCTGAAGTTGGAACCTATGAAAATTGAATCGGCTAGTTCATGATGAAATAAGAACTTATAGTTTGATAAATATAAATGTTATGTTCTATGGTTTCTCATTTCATATGAAGTATAAATGCCTTGTGTTGGGGTCATTAGAGCCTGTTTTCATGTCTAGGTTGGATGCCTCATTTTAGGGCCTAGTTTCCCCATTGAATCCATTTTTTACCTTTTGTGATCTCTATATGTGACCCTTATTATACTATATGATGTGAGATTGGGATAGTTGGTGAGATATAGTATAGGAGTCATGTGTTTGTGGAATTAGGTGACACCTATGATGGCGATATGCTTGGTTATATGAATAAGGGTGTTGGAAATGGCATTAAGATGAAGGAACATATTAATTTTGGGATTAACTATTGATTTACTAAAATTTGGTATGATATATTTTGAATTAATCTATTAAATTTTGAATGTATGGTTTTATTTTTTATCTGTATTCCTTTCCACGCTACTTGAGGTCGCTGGAAGTGCTTTTCTATGAATCTATTTAATACTAGATTTGAATGTTTACTAGAGTTAACAGAATCATGGAAGGGTAAATAATGTTTAAAAAATGTTTTAACTCATGGGATTGGTTGTTAATAGAATGAAAAAGTTAATGTTAATCCTTAGAAACCATGGCCTCAATTGGATTATTCCAGGAAGTCATGAACTTTACTTGAGGATAATAAATGTTTGTTTAATCAATGATCATTTATTGTTAATGAGATATAGTTTGTAATAATGTTAATTAATGGATAGTGAATTAATTAATGAAAGTATAACTATAAAAAAGAAAGATTTAATTTTATGAGAGTCTTGTTAAATTCTTGTGTGTTTATATGATATCTAGTCCCTATTAGAGAAAGTCAGGTGTTTGAGTGATTGTAGCTGCATGTGAGCCTTGGACTAGGTTACGCCAATAGTGTGGTTGTGATATATATTATTTCATATATGTTTTGTGGTTTTATACACTACCTCATCCATGATGGTATGGTTATTGACACCCATTGGACGTTGGGAAGGTTTTTCCCACAATATCCCGATGGTGAGGATGGATGGATGACTAGCCACTCTATCCCTACTCTCATCTCTTGGTAGTATTATGTTATGGTATGCACGATGGTGAGTTTCTCATATATGTGTGTAGAGGGTTTTGATGTCTTATGGTTATTTATACACATTTATCTCTATATATATTACCCAAATGATTAGTATAGGTTTAACTTGTATGAGTTTTGAGGACTCGAGGTGCACACTCCATGTATGGGTTGTGATGACTTGAGGTACAATACCCAAAATATGATAGAAAACATGCAGAATATGGTGGATATTGATAATTAATTTTTTAATATATGGATATGTGTATGGAATAATAAGATAATTTGGTACATGAGATGCAGGTTTTGATACATAGCCTAGGTGTTTACAGGTTGGTTTATTTTGGAGAGAGTTGGCTCAGGATATACGACATTGGGGAAGAGTGGAAAAAATGGGGAAGCAATAGTGGTGTACCCTTTTTGTTTCATTTTTATAATATATTATCTCTTTTATGACATACTTTATGAGAGATATCTATGTTGATGTCAGGAACTTAGTATAACTATTTATTAGATGAGTTATTTTCACTTGTTATTAACTGGGATTTAGTATAGTTTCTTTATCTTTTTCACATGAGGCTCTTAGGAGAATCCTATAGAGTACACCTATTATGATCACCCTATATATATAAAAATTGTTTTTTAGGTCAGTTGGTAATGTTTGGAGATTAGGATGGATATTACTTTCTCATGGTTTTGTAAGAGTTGTTTGAGCTTTGTAGTCTCTGTTGAGTTTACCTTTTAGAAATTTTAGTTTCCTTTACAATTTCTTTATTCTTGAATTACATTACATTTATGAACATGGGATATTTTTTATCAAAATGATAAGGATTTGGTTATTGTATCTATATTATCTCTCTCTTTCACATATACATTTAGAGGGTAATTCCTCCCATTTGTATGTATGATATACCCATAGTGCTAGTCACTAACTGGGGGTCTAATAGAGGAGGGACTTGGGTAGTCATTATTTTCATTATCTCATTGTAAATTAATGAGGGGGTGCCTTTGGAGGTGTGGGGTTGATAGAGTGATTTCAAAGGTTCAGTTTGAGGGATAGGATGATTTTTGGAGTAAGTCACAGGTGCAGACTTAATGGATTAGTAGGGAAATGGTGTCATCTATTTTTAGTAAGCAATGTAAACATGGGATACCAATTGATATATGAGAATTTAGGTCCCATATGATCTTATTCATGGACCTTTTATGTATACCAAGATTAAAAAATTAAGTGATACTGGCTGTGGGGTAGATACCTAGGAAATAATCCTGTGTCGTTCTTCTTTGTGCCTATGTTTGAAATGGGTAAACCTTGGTATTTTTCTAAAATTTAAAGAAAAATACAAAAAATTATTAATTAATGTTAAATATTCCATATTCTATGTTTACGAGACTCAAAAAATTTATTTTATAGGTTTGGATCTAGTTTTACATCCACATTAGTCTCGTGAGGATAATGTTCAGCATGATGCACCAACAGATCGTTATAGAGTAAAATCCAACGATGATAACACCTATAAGAGGAAACTCTAAGGGATTTAGTGGTAGAGTCTATAGAATTCGAAGGAATACCTTTCAGACTTAATCATATAATAATAGTTGTAGGATATTGAGAAATATTTTAGTTTGATCTGTTCTTTGATGTAGAACTAGGTTTCATTGGATTTGATGTTGTTGTGTGGAGTAGTGAAGTTATGGTGGATCTTTATCCTTAGGGAATGCAATGAGTCAGTGGTATCATTGGATAATTTCAAGGAATAGTTATGAGAATATTTTTCTTTCATAATCTATAAAGGAGTACATTCATCATGAGATTCTTACCCTTTGATAAGGGAGTTCCATCATGTGGGATTTTGGGATACATTTATGGACCCTTATCCTATATGATTAAGATTAGTTTCTAGATCAGGATACTAGGAAGATAAATTTTAAGAAATATTTTCATCCATATATTTAATGTCAGGTCACCCAATTTATGTTGTTGACTTGTCTCAAGGTGTTGGTGAGAGTAGAGGTTATTGAGAGGACACTAGACAAAAATATGTTTTCATTAGAGTAGAGTCTTTAGGATTCCTAATTAAGTAGAGTTGTGGCCCTAGGTTCCCAGTTTTGATGACAAAAGCAATTTTGGTCAGCTGGGGTTAGGTCTCATCCCTCATTATATTATTTCTTTGAGGGTGGAATCTCTCAGGTCTATTCCAAGGGACCAGACACATGTTTTTATTTTATAAGTCATGTTCATCAATAGAGAAAGATCCCAACCTTTATAGGTAGGAAAAGTTCACTAGGTTTTCCAATTCAAGTTCCTCTATTGAGGAAGTTTTAGTTGAGACAATATTAGTGGGATGATCCAACTTGGGATCAATAGATAGGGTATTAGATGGGTATAGGGAAGATCAAATATGATCCTCATCCTTATATAGAAGGGTAGAAGTATCTAGTTGGTCCTCATCCATTTCATGGAGTTCATAGAACATGTTGTGGTAAGATTAATTCCCAAGCGCTGCAACATAGGGTGACCCAAACATTGTGCAAGGTACCCTTTTTTTATTTTCTACTTAGGTACATGATTTTTTTGATTCCATAGATTCAAAATCCTTTATAACATCTATGTTATTCCATACTTTGGGACTTGATATTGAGATGATTCCAGTTCCCTTAGCATTGACTATGCCAGTTGGAGGTCGATCATATTTGTATGAATTATATAAATACTATGAGCTAGTGATGGGGGATAAAACACTCTTTAGGACACTTCCTATTTTTACGGACAAATCCATTCAATATCATCCTAATAATCGATTGGGTGTATTCTAGGTGGGATATTATGGATTAATTCAAGAGGTTGGTTGTGTTCTATGATGATGATAAAGATACTATAGTGTTCTTTACTAAGATATACCCTCGGATGGGTTAGATATGTGTTTCACAATTGTCTTATTTCATGTCCAATCAGATTTTGAATTCATTAGAGTTCCAGTTAATGGTGTTTCCTAGGGTTATTGAAGAGTTCCTTGATGTATTTCCTAAGGAATTTTTGTAATTAGCCACTTGATGTGAGATCAATTTTGGGATCAAGATACAACCAAGAGTTTCCCAATTCTAAGGTCTTTGTATAGGATATATTCTTCTAAGTTTCGAGAGCTATGTGTACAACAAGATGATCTGTTGCTGTGGGGTTTTGTTCAGACGGATTTTTCTCCATGGGGTTCACTAGTTTTTTTGTAAAGAATAATTATTTCATTTTTCATTTTTATATCTATTATTGTCACTTAAAAAATGTGATAGTGTATAAACACTATCATATTATATGGATTGATTATTTAATCAGTTAGTTAAAAGGGTCTAGTTGGTTCTCAAAGATGGATTTATACTCATCATAACATTAGATGAGATTGAAGGACAATGATATTATGAAGACCAATTTCCAATGTCACCAAGGGAATTACAATTTTGTTGTAATTTTTTTCAGTGTGATGAGTTCTCCAATCATGTTCATGGGGTTGATGAACATAGTGTTCAAGGATTTTCTAGATAAGTTCATCATGATTTTCATTGACGAAATCTTTTTGTTCAATATGTCTGAGGAGGAGCATGTAGAGAATTTTCATTCCATTTGGGGAGTTATTCATCATAAGAATCTATTTGTGAAGTTGTCTAAGGTTGAGTTCTAGGATCATTATGTACATTTATTAGGGAATATTTTGTCCTGGTAGGGATTATCATTGGATCCCTCAATTATCAAAGAAATCATTTCTTGGGAATCCCCCAAGACTGTTGTGAATGTGTATAGTTTCCTTGATATTTTAGGATATTATTGGAGGTTCATAGATTATTTATTTTAGGTTTTTACTCTTCTAAAATAATTTAATATAAATTATCATGATTTATTAGGGACTGACATGTGCCAGGAATCTCTGGATAACCTGAAGCATAAATTGTTCAGTGCTTGAGTCCTTTATTTTCCATTAGAGGGAGTTCAGGTTAAGGATTTTTGTGATGCTTTGTGTCTTGGTTTGGTCTATTTTATAATGTAACAAATAATGGTTTTCTCTTATGGGTCTCAATAGTTACATCTCCATGAGAACAATTGTTCCACCCATGATATTGAGTTGGTGTCAATTGTCTTTTCCTTGAAGTTATGGTGACATTAACTTATCAAAAAACATATTGTGGTTTTTAATGATCATAATAGAAATAGTTTTGTATTATCCTAGAATTAAAGTAACTTCTGACATTGATGGTGTATGGAATTATTGAAGGATTTCATCTTTGATATTTCATGTATGTTAGGAAAGGGAAATTTTTTGGACGAGTCACTATGTAGGAAGTCATATAGTTATGTCCAGAATGAATCAGATGATTTGGGTAGAGTGGTGGAAGATCTCTCAACAATGAATATTGATATAGGATTGGATTGAGGAATAGGTTATCTTTTTTAGATGATAGTGTATTTTTATATGGTGAAGTAAGTAAAGGCATCCCAACTAGGGGATTATAAGGTCGAGTTTTGGAGAGAGTGAGTGGCCCTTGGTGATTCCCATTATGGTTGGTCTGAGGATGATCAACATTGTGCATTATTCTAGGGAATGATTTTTATTCCATTTTCAATTCGTAATATGGTTCTCCATAAGTTACATATCTCACCTTTGGGGTTATATCATAGTGTGACAAAGATTTATCGAGCATTGAGAGAGAAATTTTTTTGGTCTGGGTTGAATCATGCATTTGTAGAGTATGTATCCTGATGCTTGGTCTGTCAGAAGTAGAAGGTAAAGCACTTTATTCTCGGTGGTTTTATCTAGTTTTTATATGTTCCCTAGTAGAATTGGGAGGACATTTAAATTGACTTAAATACTAGTTTACCTTGAGATCAAGGAGTGTTTGACTCTATATGGGTGATAGTTGATCGTTTGTTGAAATCAAACCACTTTATAGCGGTTAAGAAGTTGACCTCAATGGAGGTTTTGTTCAAGAAGTATCTATAGGTGGTGTTGTGAATCCATGGAGTCTAGAAAATGATCATCTATTTTCATGAAATTCATAAACCCCTCCCTCCAAATATTCCTCAATAAGGGAAGTGATATAATGACCCCCGAGTCCCACCTCTAGGAGGCCCCGGGTTGGCGACGAGAACCTAGGGTGTACAAATATCACAATATGGGAGGCATTAACCTTTATAAGAAAACAAGATAAAGATATAGAATGAACCATCCACAACAAATACAAGACATAATATAAAAGAGAAACCCAAACAATCTCACATGCATGTATAAATAGAACTGATATAGATTAAAGTATCCAATGTAAATAACCAAATGTAATCCTAAACCAGTGACACATGAACTGTCAAGGATCCTAGCTAGTAAGGTCCAACACGGTCCCCAAAATCCTCCAATAATCCTGAAAATAGTTTTATATACGTAGGGTGAGATTACAAGTATACATAGTAGGAAAAACAAAGTCCCTCATACACATTTTAAAGAAGCATACTAATGGACTTGTGATAAAATAGTAAAACCAAATATCACCTAAACAAGTATACTAACCATCCCAACATCACAAAGGCACACTCACTAAATATTCCACATTATGTAATATAATATAAGTAAAAAAACATCTATGATAGGGTAACCTGCACCACATTCCCACTGATTAGACATTCTCACACCCAAAAAGAAAATGTCTTGGAGCTTCCACATTTTCCAAATATACCACATCACATCCCACCCGTACAAACTTGGTCCTCACAACACATCCCACCTGAAAACACCTATACCTAAGAATACATCCTTCCCACACAAACCTTCACCTTACAACACATCACATCTCTTCCCAAAGACACCTAGGAAAAAACATCACAACTCATCTCGAAGAAACCTAGGTCACAACATCTCATCTTATCATGACCAAAGAATCTTGTGTTGTCATCACCTTGAAGAGGGAGAAAGGAAGAGTGGGTGTCTATCCATCCATCCTCCCACTAGGATGTTGGGAAAGACACCCCTCACATGACTATGTGGGGGTTTGGCACATAGTGCTCTACATGGGTGGGGTGCGTATAGAAATAACCCGAATATACAGTGTATACATATATATAGAGAAAATCACATAATCCCAACCTATGGGTTTAAAAACAATTCACTAACCAACCCATGAAATACCCACTTTGCTGATACCTCAAAATAAATTTATTATTATCTAAATAGTCATTTCAGATAGTGAGGATCCCTTTATTTCATTATTTAGCATCAGCAAGATTTAATCAAAAAACCATAATTTAATTTTTTCCATTAAAAAATTTTCATCCCATTAACCAAATAAACTCATGTAATTTCAAACATTATTAAAAATTCATTTATTCCATCACTACTTTGGAATCTATCAGAAAGTAACTATATATCACAAGAAACTTGTCATCTCCAACAAACACACCTTGCTACCCCAAAAGCACATCCAAACATCCACCACCTCGCCACCCAAAAAGAATGTCCCACAAACCAAAATACCCACAATCCCAAACCACGCATCATCATCTGACAAGCACATCCACACACAACATAGCACATCAAGATCATTTTATAGATTTACAAATAGGTTTTTCTCACATTCAACTTTTATTCTTTGGGTGTTATTACACAAGCCAAAATCTTAGAGAAACCATTTCATTATCCAAATATAAGTGGTTAATAAATTTCATTTTTAGGGTGATATAACAACAATCAAAATTAAATAAGAAATCACAACACATATATCCAGTGCAAACAAATCCCCCAATGACTTCAATTTTTAGTAGGGCATTAGGCCTGTATGATCCAATATATCACCATAATATCAAAGCTATAAAAATTATGTGAATAAAACCCTATTTTCTTCATTAAATTATATTAGAAAATTATTTATCTTCGAATAGTATATCACAACCATAACCCATAGATAAAAATGGTAAACCCCTCCTGCATGATAAGCAATAAGGAGAAATGAGGGAATCCCAACCATAAAGAATCTTTTTAACTTGTTGCGCATAGCAGGGCGAAGAAGAAAACATGAAAACCACAACTACCCCATGAGGAACTATGGATCAACCTATACCACACCCAGATACCATCAATATGTATCCTAAACTCACAACCCAAACCAAACCTTACCACCATAGTGAAACCCCAAAGAAGAACAAAAGGAAACTGACAACAATGAGAGGAGAGGTCACCCCGAATCGAAGACAGGGGCCCAAGGATTGATCCCTCTCAAAAGGAATCTCCAAAAACTAAAGTAGAATTTTATCAGATTCCTAGTACGATAGAAGATTCATTGGAAATAGGGTTGGGGGAAAACCCGAGTGCCTGAAACCTTTAAAACTATACAACATCGTGAAATTACACTACGTGTAGTCCCCTTTCACGTCATATAATCCTAGGATTCCAAGTTCCATTGAGAAATGCATCAACTTTTTTATTATTTTACCCCCAAAATATACACAGCATTACCAGCCTTGTAAAATCCATGAAACCAAATTCCACATTGGGTAATACACTTACATGACATGTATTTCCCACCACAATTATGAGGCACCTCCCACTTCCACCAAAAACTCATGGAACCATCCCCAAACACCTCCAACAACCAAAACTATAAATGTTTCGGACCAGGAGGACATAAACCATTACATAAGATACCCCTCAAACAATTATTTCCCTTAAAAATAAAAATCCAATCCCTTAAGAATATGGGGTCCGAACAACCACCCTGTGAGATACCTCTCATGAGTCTCACCACACCTCAAATGCTTCAACTGGCTAAACATGACAAACCAAACGACCACAAAACACACTAAATAGCCACATCACCACAACCAAACTTCCAAACAACCACTACACATCCATATAAACCTCCACACATCCCAAACCAAAAACCACTACAACTAATGAACAACACCATCTTGAGCACACAAATTAGGGAATTCCATCTTCCATTTTAAGATACTATCTACTTTGTGTGGTACTAACTCACCCACATGGGTTTAATGTCATCACTATTAATGAGTCTCTTTTAGGAATCTAGTCCTCCCCTTTTCATATGTCATGACTTTATCATACATCACACCACATAAATCACAAATAGAGGAAAATAGATCATCTCATAAAACAAAGTTCAAAAAACACATCATAAATAAAAATAGATAAAATAAAATCTCAAAACAACTTCAAGTACTAGGCATACATTTTAATCTCTCACTCCCAAGTAATATTTTCTATGACACCATGCATCCAAAACACATGAACCAATGAAATGGTTCATCCACATAGATTTTTGTCCTAATTATCTTGGATCTATATTTCCCACTCCACAAACATCACATCATCCTCAATATCCAACTCTCCCCAGTAAAATACATGGGGATAATCATAATGATATCGATGAAGCTAAGATACTTGGAAGACATTGCGGATCCCCTCCAACCATGGTGTAAACGCCAACTGGTACAAAACTTTTCCAACTTTCCCTAACTCCTAAAAGGGCCCAAAAACCCTTCGAGTAATATTACCCCCTCTACCAAACCACTACTACCCACATCAAGGGGAAACCTTCAAGATAACATGGTCCCCAACCTCAAGATCCAAGGCCCTCCTCCAATGATCAGAATAAGAATTTTTTCAGTCATACTCTTATTTCATCATCTGATAAAATAGAATTAACTTTATTTGACTTGCTCAAAAAAACATCAGGACCACTAATGGTAGTCTCCATAGCCTCCATCTATCACAATAGAGAATGAAATATTCATCCGTACAAAGATTCAAATGGGTACATACCAATGGAAGAGTGATAACTTTTATTATAAGAAAACTCCACCAAGGGTAGCTGTCAAACCCAACATCCACCAAATTCCAAGAAGCACTCTCACAACATATCCTCCAACATCTAGATAGTCTATTATATTTTCTCATCTATGTGAGGGTGGAAAGTAGTTCGGATCCATAACCGAGTGCCAAAAACATGTTGTAATCCCCTCAAAACTCATGATGTAAAATATGTTTCCTGGTCTGAGGAAATAAACCTTGAAACTATATAAAACAACACCATATCATCCACATACCTCATATACAAACATTAATTGTTCCCAAATCCTTGATCCCTATGAAGTGGGCCATCCTAATCAACTGATACACAATCACTCAAATAACATCACAACCTCCCTAGGCTCTAGGAAACCCAATGAATAAATCCATAGATATATCCACCCATTTCCACTTGGGAATATTCAAGGGCTATAACAAACCTCTAGGGACATGACACTCTACCTTTACCTACTAGAAAACTAACCACCTTGCTGAAAATTCCACCATTGATGGATTTCTATCGGGCCACTAAAAATACAACCTCAAGCCAAGGTACATGCTGGAAAATTTTGGGTGTACCACAAAAGGTGATTTATGATACTCATGAAGGACTCCCTCACACATCTCTACCGGAAAAACAACCTTTAAAAAAAACATATGCTTCTGACTATCCCTATGAAGCATCACCATAGACATCAAGATCATTATTTACATATTCCTCCGAGTCTCCCCACTGAGACTCCTCCACCTACAAAACCAATGAATATTTCACCATCACCTAAAATAAGAAGCCTCTACCACCATCCACCATTACATCTATGTTCAAGGCTGCCAACTCATATATTTCTCTCCAAGAATCCCCAAACATACGAACAACACCCTCCCATGACTTATTTCTCAAAGTATCAGCCACAACATTCCCCTTTCCTAAGGTGTAAGAGATTTGAAAATTGTAATCATAAAAGAAATTCATCCACCTATATTGATGCAAGTTCAGATCATGCATAGAAAAGATAAACATCAAACTCTTATGATCTGTGAAGACCAAAAATCCCTCTCCAATGATGTAATGCCACCAAAAAATTTTTATAAACACAACCTTTGATATCTCTAGATCATGGATGGTGTAGTTATTCTCATTAGGGAGTAACATCCTAGATCCATAATGGATCATTTCCATCTGAGTCATCAAGACACACCCCAAGACCAGATGGGAAGCATCACAAAACGCCTTAAACATTTCCCATTCCTATGGTAACCATAGCATTGGAGTGATGACCAACTTCCCATTCAAGTAATTGAATGTAACCTAAAATAGATAACCCCACACAAAATATTGGTCTTTCTTGGTCAAATAGGTCAATGGGGATGCAAATCGAGTGAAATCGGGTAAAAACCTATGATAATAGCCTATGAGACCAAAGAAACTATGAACCTATTCCACGTTATTGGGTGCTTCCAAATATATAACTACTTCAACCTTTTATGGGTCTACTACCACACCCTACTGAGACCCCACATTCCTAAGGAAATTCACCTCTCATATTTATAAATTATATTTGTAAAACCTTCCATAAAGCTGGTGGAATCAAAGAAAAAGAAAGATATCTCTAAGTTGCTCTGTATTCCCCTCTTCTAACTTCAATTAGATCAAGATATTAGCAATGAACATGACAATGAACTAGTCCACAAACTCACGGAACTTGGAGTTCATAAACCCTATAAACACAACTAGTACGTTCGTAACATAAAATGGAATGACTACAAACTCGAAGTGATCATACCTGTATCTGAAGGCAGTCTTCAAGATATATCCATCTTTAACCCTAAAATGGTGATATCCATAACACAGATTGATCATAGAAAACCAACTCTCACCTCTCAACTGGTTGAAAATATCATCTATCCTCGAAAGAGGGTAAAGGTTTTTTTATCGTCACCTGATTCAACCTTCAGTAGTCTATACACAGCCTCATACTACCATTTAGCTTACTTTCAAACAACATTGGAGCACCCCACAACAACACAAAAGGATAGATAAACCCCTTATGTATTAGGTCATTTACTTGAACCCTCAACCCCCATAACTAGGTAGGTGTCATCCGATAAGGATCCATCGAAATCGGAGAAGCATCGGGCGGCATTTATACCCCACACTTAACATCGTGACAATGGGGTTGCATCACAACCACCTTGGAAAAAACATCTAGGAACTCCCCAACAACTGTGGGAACCCCAACCATCCCAATGTCTACTAATTCCACAGAGAACTTAGCTAATAAGGAAATAAGGGGCTCCATACTCCAATTTCCCACATGATAACTCTACTAACTAAAGAAAACCACATGCTGATCATCCACATCTGAAAACACGAATCTCCTCTAGAAGCATTTGAAAACATCAACTATGTAATACAACTAGTCAATAATGATTATGACATCATATGAATGCATTTGATGATATAAAGGTTACCCATAGGACTAATGTGGTCCCATCATCAATATACACCCCTTGTACACATCGAACAAGCCGGTATAGCCTCCAACTTGTGTAGTCAACACCAAGGGTATGAGAAGCCTCTATAAAACTTTTCCCAAAGCATGGGATATAGAAATTTTAACAAATTAGTGAGAATATCTCAAATCAAATAAGGCACAAACCATAGTACTAAACAAACTGATAGTGCCTTTGATAATCTCAGGACCCTCTAGAATTGATGCCTCAACTGTGAAAAACTAACCATATCCATCACCTATACATCTCTTCTGATGACCACCTCCATGTCCACACTTAGGATATAGTACCTTAACATGAGTAAAATCCTATGGTTGGCCTCTACCTATCCATCCCCACCTCGATGGAGCATAATCATGTTGCCCCTTCTACTAAAACATCCTCACTGGTAACTATTGTTGAGACTGACGTTGAACATGTCCGCCTCTGAAAAACTGAGCTCGAGCATCCACTAAGCACTAGTACTGAATATTTTTGTGAACTCCTTAGAAAAAACACTTTAGTCCCTACCCCATTGTAAAGGAACAAAATCCAGAATATCAAAGGGGAAGTTGCTAAGGTTGACTCCCAACTAGTCGAATCCTTGAAGGTCTTGGCTCATGAGACCTTCCACTAGAAACCATTCCCCTTGACGAACCCTACTAGTTCCCCACTCACAAAAAACATCCTTTCGAGTGCATCAGCTTAATCAGCTCTTCCTTATTCTAGACCTCCATATTCATCGGCCATGTAAAAGGTGTTACTTTATAATAGATAAAAGGACGGAGTGCCTCTTCAAGACATCTTTCATGAGACTCCTCATCTGGGAAAAGATGTAGTGAAAAATGTGGAATACCATTAGACTTGATTCCAAACTTCTGCACTGACATACTCCTCTACGAAAGATAAAGAAGCTCCTACCTCTTTATTTCCTTCATGGTCGATGAAAGGAACTCTACTTAGAACTCCTTCAGGAAGTCAACCCACAAAACATATTCCCCCCTCTTCTCTCCTAGATATAGCTTCCACCACTGACGTGAAACTCCGTACATATGAATGACTACCAAAGGGACCCAGTAAACTACCATAACCTAGATCAAAATAAAAAATATCTTAATACTATGATACATGTACCTTCATTTTAAGTATTTTTTTATATAATAAATTTTAACCTTCCAAAAACCACCCAATTCAAATAAGAACACAAGTCATTATGATGTATGTACCTATCCTTGGTCTCTAACCTGAAAGCATTTCCATATTTCTTGGTTATTTGATAAGCTCAGAGCCCATGAACTGGATCATGGGGGCACCCTAAAAACCCATTTCCTAGAAATTATTCATTTCCTATGTCATATACCAAGGTCAAATATCACTGTTGTCATAACAACCCATGCAAACCTCATAGTTTCTAACTCCAAACTCCATTATATATCTCAACCTCCCTCTAGTGCCACTCTGTCATGACCCACTCCCTCTAGAGATATTGCAATGAGGGAAGATAGATAAAGACCCTTGAGTCCCACCTCCAATAGGCCCCATGTTTTCAACTAGCCCAAATTGTGTACAAATCTCGCAATATGTAAGGCATTAACCTTTATAATAAAACAATATCAGGATATATAATTTATCATCAAAAAAATTCCAATAAATAATATAAAATATAAACCCAAACCATACCACATGAATCTATTAATAGAACTAATATTGATAAAAGTCCCCAAAGTAAATACCCAAAAGTAAAGCTAAAGTAGCAGCACAACAACTGTCAAGGATCTAAGCTAATAAGGTCCATCATGGTCCATGAAATCCTATTGGAAACCTAAAATGAGTTTTATATTCATAGTGTGAGCATACAAGTATACTCAGTAGGAAAACCAAAGTCTCTAGTGCACATGTGAAAGAATCATACTAGTGTACCTATGAGAAAATAGCATAACCAAAGAGCACCAAAATAGGTATAATAACCATTCCAACCTCACCATGGCATACTCACTGAATAAGGAACATCATGTAATATAATATAAGAAAATCATATAAATGATAGGGTACACTGAACCACTTTCCAATCATTATCCACTCTCACACCCCAACGTAAAATGTCTTGGCGCTTCCAAATCTTGCAAATATACCACATCACATCCTACCCGCACACACTTAGGCCTCACCACGCATCCCCCCACATACACCTGGGCCTCAGGACACATCACATATCATCTAGAATACACCTAGGAAAGCACAACACAACTCATCCTGAAGACACCTCGGACACCACATCTCATCACATCGTGTTCGAAGAAGCTTGGGTCGTTATATCCTGGAAAAGGGAGCTCAGAAGAGCCGGTGTACACCCATCCACCATCCAACTGGGATGTTGTTAAAGACACCACCTGCATGAAGATGCAGGTTTTTAGTTCATACTGCTCAACATGGGTGGGGTGCATATAGAAATCACAATAACATATAGTGTATACATATATATAGAGAAAATCACACAATCACAACCTTTGGGTTTACAAGAAAATCACTGACCAACCCATGTCTTCTAAACTTTGTTGCAACCTCTAAGTCCTTTTATTAGTATCTGAAATAGTCATTTTAGATAGTGAAGAGGCCTTTATTTAATTATTTAGCATCAACCACATTTAATCACACAACCCATTGTTTAATTTTTTCCATTAAAAAATTTCCATCCCATTAACCAAAACAACCCATTCCATTTGAAACATTATTAAACATTCATTTATTCCATCACTACTCAGGAATCTATCATAAAGCAACCATATATCAAAATAAACCTTCCATCCCCAAAAAACACACCTTGCCTCCATAATAGCACGACCAAACAACCACCACCTCACCACCCCAAAATCATGACCCACAAACCATCTTCCCCACAAGCCCCAACCACACATCATCATCCCAAAAGTAAGGCCACACACATCACATCACATCAAGATCATTTTTTAGATTTGAAAAGGGGATTTTATCACATTACACTTTATTAATTTGGGGATTTATCACGCAAGTAAAAATTATGGGGTAAAAAATATAAGTTGTTAATAAATTTCCATGTTAGGGTTATATCACAACTATCACAACCAATGAAAAAATCATAGTACATATATCCAAGGTAAAAAAATCCCCCAACTGCTATAATTTTTAGTGGGGAATTACACCCTTCCGATCCATAATATAATAATAATATCAAATCTATAAAAAAACATGAGAATCGAACCCCATTTTCCCCTTTCAATTAAATTAACCAATTCTATATTTTTTAATAATATTTCACAACCATAAACCATAGATAAAATATTGTAAATTCATCATGCATGATACACAATAAGGGGAAACTAGGGAATCCCTACCTCAAAGAACCTTTTCAACTTTCTGTGAAGCATAGGGAAAAGAAGAATTCCCACAAACCACAAATGTACCACGAGGAGTGAAGGATCAACCAATACCTCTCTAAGAGACTATAAAGATGCATCCAAAACTCATAATCCAAACTATACCATAACACCACAGTGAAACCCCAAAGAATAAAGAAAGGATACTAATGAGAAAAAGAGGATAACTCACCACAAATCGAAGACAGGAGCCCAAGGATCAACCCCTATCGAAAGTAATCTCTCAACAGAGAAGGAGAAATTCATTGGATGCCTCGGATGATAGAATATCCACTGGCCATAGGGTTTGGGAAGAACTTGGGTGACTTAAAACTTAAAAAATGTACAGTATTAGGTAATTACATAATTTTTAATCCCCTTTAACATCGTGTAATCCCAGGATTCCAGGTTTCACCAATAAAATAGACTCATTTTTTATTATTTAACCACAAAAATTTACACATCATGAAAATACTTGGAAATATCATGAAAAAAAATTAACCTCATATAATACACTTACATGATATGTATTTCCCATAGTAGTTCTGGTGCACCTCCATCTTCCACTAAAAACTCTTGGAACCTTCACAGAACACCTCCAGCAACCAAAATTGGAAAATTAATGGACTGGGAGGGAACATGCCATTACAGGGACCCTCATTTTACCTAAAAGGTGTGTAGAGGTCTCCAAGATGATTTTTCCTCTTAGTTATGCCTTAGAATTTCTTCTCAACCATAGATGGTTGGTCAGATCAAGTAGACTATCCAGACTCTTTATGACATGTTATGTTATTGTGTCATAGATTTTGGAGGTTTGTGGATGAGGCACATGTATTTATTCTATTTTTATTAAAATTATAATTTTCTCTCCACCATCAGTATGAAACCATTTGAATCATTGTACATATGACCTTTTCAATCTCTTGTGTCCTAGACTAGGGTCTAAGAGTTTGCAATTTTCTGGTTATAACTAGTACAAAATATGAAAAATTGGTTCAGGTGATTTGAGAAAAGATAAAGTTAGTGAAAGATCATCATAAATCTTATGTTGATCACAAAAGGGAACTTCTAGAGTTCTACATTAGAGATCATGTTTTATTGAAGGTTATTCTTCATTAATTTCCTAGAAGGTTTGTTCATGGGAGTAATTTTTATCCCTAGTTTTTTCAGCCTTTCAGTGTTTTGGATCATATTGGAGAAGTGTCATATTGAATAGAACTTCCCCCTTATATGAGTTGTATACATAATGTTTTTCACATGTTTTAGATCTACTATTACCTTCATGATGACCCCCACATGATTTATTGGGCTGAAACTGATGTTGATAATTATGCGACCTTTTAGGAGCGGCCTATGGAGATCCTAGATATCTAAAAGAAAGAGTATCATGAGATTTATATTCATATGGTTCATGTCTTATGGTTATAAGAAGGCATGAAAGATAGTACATGGGAACTTGAGTTGCGAATACGTGATCAATACCTTGATTTTTTTATTCTTTAGCTCTCATCCTATAATGACTATTTTTTGTTGATGTTGACTTTATATAATTATGAAATGATTCCTCTCTTATTTCTTGGTCGTGGACTTACCATAATTTAACTGTTTTCTTTCCTAGGGTAGTTTATAGGATATATTTGTTGTAGTTTTATGTTTTTGTGATTTATTCCTAAGATTGAAGTAGTTTATCTCCTATTTTAGTAATTCTGTTGAGAGGTATCTCATGAGTTGTTTTTTCAAACAACCATTTTTTCTATATTTATCTTCAATAATGGTTTTAAATTCTTGATATATATAATTATTTGAGAGTTATCTAATTAATGGGATTGGACTTTAGAGTACCTTCCCTATGTTTTTTTGGGTATTGTAGGAACCTATATGAGGTTCCAATGTGTTTGAAGAGCGTTTAAAGGAAAAATTGTGGATTTGAGCCAATTATATAACATGGATCCCTTGGTTGTACCATAATCGACTCATTTGTGGTGTAGTGGTTATGGAAATAGATTAGGTTGGTTGGATTCTATGGAAACAGAGCTCCAACTATAGAGTAGGGGAGTTTTGGGAGGGATTGTGAGGCTAATTCCTTTTAGGGGAATGGTTGTGCCATGGTTGTTGGTTGTGGAGTAGACCCTTCCCCAGTGTTGACCACTATAGTGTGGAGAATTGAGGTTCTGGAGAAGGGGTTTTTGTTTGTTCTACCAAACTGAGGGTGGTTACACCATTGGATGTAGGATTTTGTGTATTCCTTCCCCCTAGAAAATAGGATATGGAGAGATATACACTATTTTCCTTAAACAAATGCTTTTACCAAGGGGGTTGCGGTGTGGTCCTTTGCGTTACACCACAGTATACCCTATGTTAGGTAGTTATACAATGTGGTCTAATGTGCTACATTGTGCACTTATAAATTTCAAAATGCCTATAAATACCCCCAATCCCTCAGAACCCACTTTTCTCCCACATCATTCACTTAAAACCTAGGTTCCCTGTAGTTATTTTTCAAGTTTTTTGAATCCCCTTTTGATTGGGATTAATCCCTATCTTCTAGAGGTCAATCAATGGTGATCTGAGGTTGGTTCTTCCTTCCCTCTTATGGTTTCTCTGCCATTAAATCTTGTTTTCCTATCATTATTCTTTCCAAGATTTTTTGTTTGATCAAAATCATTCTAATTGGGTTTTTATTTTTCAATTTACAGTGTGTTAAAGTCATGATGTCCTTGAGATATCATAGTTTTTTCATAGGAGTGGTGATCAAAGATCTGGGTTGATGTTCTATTTCTATTTCAAAAGTATCAGAAGTTTATGGTAGGGGAATCTTTGCTTCCATTTTATTTATGTGAAATCAAAAATTGACTATTGTTTAACCCTTTGGATAAATTTGGAATTAACCTAATGAATATTAAATTGGATTATATAATGAAATGATTTAATAATTATAGTTATTGATTGATTATGTTCTCCACCATGAAAGTGGTTTTCCTTTTTATTTTATAGAAAGTGTGTTATCTATACTATGATTTTTTAGTATTTTTTTATTCTTGGTTTAGCATATTTTTCTTGATTTAATTGAATAATGAACTTAAAGTCAGTGATAATTTTTTGGTTGGTTAAAAATTTAAATAAGAGACATGAATAATAAATCTAGTATTTCTTATAATTTTATGGAAATTAAATTGAGGAAAAAATCATGTTTAATTGAATATGTTATTCCATGTGTTAATGGAATTGGGTAAAGAACATTAAGATGGAATTCATGAAGATTATATTAATGGTCAAAGCCGTGATAATGAGAATTTAAAAAAAAATTGTTAGAGCTTTAAAATGATATAAATCATGTTTAAATACTTTAGTATCTTGATATAGCTAGTAATTTAGGTTACCTAAAGTTGGAACCTATCATAATTGAATCTTTTAATTCAATGAGGAATAATAAAAATTTTGTTTGTCAAGATAAATGTTTGGGTCCAAGGTTTCCCATTTCTTTTGAAGGCTAAGTGCTATGTGTTGGCATCATGAGAACCTATTTTTAGGTGAAGGTTAGATGCCTTTTTTTGGGGCCTAGTTTCCCTATTGACTCTATTTTTTGTTTTTTCATTTTGTGTTATCTATATGTGAGACTTAATTTCTGACGTGATGTGATCCAAGGATGGTTAATGATATATTGTCTAGGTGGCCTAAGGTTGTGGTGGTAGTTGAATCTTGTGATGGTGAGATGCATTTTGATATGCATGAGGTTGTTAGAGATGGAACCAATGATGAGGGAAGAGGATGAATTTGGTCTTACCTGTTGATCTATTGAAAGATATGATTATTGATTAATAATGAATCTATTAAATGGTTGATGTTTGGGTTACTTATTCATCTGAATTAATTTCCTCGCTGCTTGATGTAGATGGGTGTGATTTTTTATGCATCTATTTGATGGTGACTTAGGATTATTCCTAGAGTTCTCAAAATTATGAAATATTAGAGAATTTTTAATAAATGGTTTTAACTCGTGGGGTTGGTTCTTTTAGGAATGAAGAAGTTAATTTTAATCCTTATAAACCATGGACTTGGTTAGATTATTCTTGGAGGGTATGGAATTGACTTGAGGATAATAAATTTTTCTTTAATCCATATTCCTTGATGGTGAATGAAATGTAGTTTTGAATAATGTTAATTAATAGGTAATGAATTAATTTATGAAATGAAAACTATAGAATGGAAATAATTAATTAAATTATAGCCTTATTAAATTCTTGTGTTCTTATTGGATATCTAGTCCCTATTAGTGGAAATCAGGTTTCTATGTGATGATAGATGTAGTTGATCCTAGGACAAGGTTATGAACATAGTGTGATTGTGAGCTATATTATATCCTATATGTTTTGTGATTTTAAATGATACAACATCCATTCTAGTAGGGTGAATAACACGTTTTTGACTATGGTATTGTGTTTTCCCTAACATCCCAGTGGTGGGGATGGAAGGTAGTCTACCCATTCTGGAACTGCTCTCTTCTCTTGGTAGTATTATTTTTTGGTATACATGGTGTTTAGTTTCCCATATATGTGTGTAAATTATTTTAATGGATTTTATTTATTTAATACACTTATGTCTTTGGATATAGTATCCAAATGATTAATATAGGTTTAATGTATATATATTATGATGTATTGAGGCATATACTCGGTGTATGGTCTATGATGGCATGCAGTAAAATACTTGAAGTATGATACATGAAATTTGGGTTTTGGTGGATCCCAGAAACTACATGGTTAATATATAGATATGTGGATGGGACTATGAGATGATGTGATGTATATGATGTATGTACTAATACATTTCCCAGGTATTTATGGGTTGGATTCTTTTGAAGAGAGATGGATTAGGACATACTACATTGGGGAAATGTAGAAAATTAGTGAGGAAGCAGTAGTGAGGTACCCTTATTGTCCCATTAATATAATATATGATCTCTTGTATATGATACTTGGTGAGAGATAACCATGGTGAGGCTATGAACATAGTATACCATTTTAGGTGATGAGTTATTTTCACTTGTTTTTCAATGGGTATTAGTATTATTTTATAATCTTTTGCATGATAGGCTCTAGGGATGATCCTACTGAGTATACCTATTATGATCACCCAATGTATATATAAACTATTTTTAAGTTTAGTGGGAGAAGGATGGATATTGGGTTCGATATTAATATCTTGTGTTTTTTCAAGAATATTTTCATATTTTTGGTCACTATTGAGTTTATCTTTTGGTACTTGTAATTTCCATTCTAGTTGTTTTAGTCATGTATGAAATTACATGTATTCACTTGGGATCTATTTTATCTTTATGAGAAGTATTTTATTGGTGTATCTATCTTATCCCTATCTCCTGTATGTTTTTTCAAATGTTAATTCCTCCTGTTTGTATGTATGATATATCATGGGTTCTATTCGCCAACCCGGGTCTTATTAGAGGCAGTACTTGGGTGTTCACTATCCTCCTCTCATTTTCAACCCAGGATAAGTACCTTTGGGGGAGAGGTTCATGACATGTCTTACCTCCTAATGATCTAATATTGGTTTTCTATATGGAATCACTATGAGAACCAGATTCCATGCTTAATATGGATATATTAATATCTCTATGATATGTATGGAAAACTGTAATGGGAATTGTGACCCAGTATCCCTTAAATTTCCCTACCACACCCATCTTCCAAAACTTTTGAGATCACTACCTCACCTAACCATGTTAGTAGTATGTACCACACACATTATACAAAAATATGATCTACATACTTATTCAAACCAATAATCACACCCTTGAGATGGATGAGAACAATTCCACTAAGAATCTATATAAGAAAACACCATATAGATTTTCCCAAAAACTTCATACTATTAAACTGTTTTCTGTTACAGAACTACAATGAAAATAACAAGATGAACACACATTCCATATGATCCCTATGTGAATATAATGATATAAGAGTACCACCTATCGCCTATCATGTACAAGAGTCTGAAACAGAAATCAATAACATCCAATATCCATGGATCCAAATCAAATAAGTCAATTTTAATTATGAAAAATAAAACAACAATACTATTTACTCTAGTAAGTTAGACTTAGGTTTATATTTATATTGTCCAATGTGACACCCATATTTCATTATTACCTTTTAATTTAAATTATTTTGTTAAATATTAGGGAATCTTAAATTTTCATCAAGTTTCAGCCTAAAAAATTAAAATTACATAATTTTTCTCTCTGTGTATGGTTTATAAGAATGGTTTTGGGTAAATCATACAGATACCTTTTATAAGAAATTACCTAATTTTTTATTGTTCTTGTATGGTTTATTCTATATGGTTAGTGTACGATTCTATCCAAACCATGTGAAGTCATATGGGAAAATAAATGGGTCTCTTAGGGCTGGCTATACTACAACACATCTTGTGCATGATTAGAGGAATTTGTACGACAAGAATGTGAGAAAGTCGATAGTTTTACAGTTGGGTTTTTAATAGATGGTGCGTGTTTTGTGAACCATGCATCCAAATAATGAGTGGTGGATTTTTCTAGCTATTAGACACTACACGAATGGAATACAGTTTGAAAACTCATGCAGCCTGCCCAGATTTCATTAAAAGTATGAAATAAACCTTGTACTCACTTAGGATTCATGTCTTGGGAACCCCTTTCTCCTCTCCTTAGATTTTCCAAATATCAGTTCACATAGAGAATATTCTAATCTTCCTCCTATATAGATTTCATGCTCTATGCCTCTCATTTTCAAGTCAAATCCAAGTGATATGCCCAATTTTCCCTCTTTATTCTTCTTTTCTTCCCCTTTCCATATCTCTTGATTTTTATCATTACAAAAAACAAAACTCACTATTTATGTTGGGATTTCGGTTCAGGTAGGTTATAATGATAGTTATTTAGTTTATCTAGCGTTGAGAAGGTACTTCCTTTCATGTTTGTTCATTCACTATCGAAGGTAATGGGTTTCAAATCGTTCTTCTTGAAATGAGTTAGGTGTTTCTTTGGAACACCCTTGTAATGCATATTATAATTTTTTTTTAAAATATTTTAAATTCTTCATTATGGTTTCATAAGAATTTTGTATGATCTTAGTAAGCTAAAATTATTTTACAATTTTTATTAATCTTGGTATGGACATATCATATGCCAACAAAATGTGAAAATTCCTTAGTGGTTTTTTAAAGTGATACATGTTTTATGAAATGATTTTTATAGAAATGGATTTATATGAAAAAACCATGTTTTGTTTTTTTATTTCATTAAAATAGTTTAATAACTTTTCATTGGCCCATTAACGAGACTAGTTCATTTTAAAAGGTCATCTGGGTATTCTTAAGGAATTTTAAAAGTTTTAAGGGGTTTTTGACACTAGATTTATCTTTAAAATGTGTAAGTGATGTTTTAAATAAACAATTTTGAAATAAAATGGAATTAAACTTATTTATCTTTAGATTATTTTGAGACCATAAAGTCTCATGGAATCTTGAAATGGTTTTTAATTGGTAAGTATGGTTTTTTGAAAAGGTTTCTTTGTACCATTTTACTTTCTTCATAAAGGGGTGTGTTATCTCAAAAATAATTTTTATAGAAATATTTAGATTTCAAAATTGTATTTGAAGTTGTGGTTTGATTAATTGTTTTCATGGAATTTTTTAAAAGTGGTTTTAAAATTATGTAAAAATGGATGGGCTTCTCAATCTCTTTTGTGAAATCATAGTTGGATCCCTGAGTAAAGTGGTTTAAAAATATATGATAACCTCTTTGAGACATGTGTTATTATTGTATCATTAAGGAATGCAACCCATTATCTTTTTTTTTGGAATTTATTATGCATTTTGTATTGATTATTCAAGGATGTATTTGGGTTATTACTTATAAGTGTGTAGGAGGTGAAGTGTGAATTACTTTACACTTATTGTGTGTAGTTTTTTATTTGGGATTACTTCCATTTGATATTTTTTGGGAGTCCAAGGAATATATTAGGTGATATGTATGAGGTAAAACCCAAGTATAGATAGTTCAATAACTATGAAGTGTTACTCAGCTACTCTGATATGGTTAAAATATAAGGGTTAATAGGCCTTGTTTGATAGAGAATATTTTTTATTCTCATGGTAGCGAAGGATATCCAAGGACATTTATTTTTGGATAGTATGATGGGATTACCAGTGATGCTAACAAGTTTACTAGTTCCATAATAGGTTCTTTATCACTAGTTTTGGTCATTAATAAAAGATCCAAAGTATGATTCCCATTAATTCATGTCTTTATTAGGATACTTTAGGGGATCTCATTTTATGATTTGATTAGATCTACCATGTTTTTTTATCATTAGAACCACTATTGATTGTTCTATTAGTTTGTGTTTCCAGGATTATTGGGTGATTATGTGTGATTTATGTATCACCTTGAGTTCATTTTGGTTTAATTTCAAACAAGTTGTGTTAAAACGGTTTTAAAGGGAATTTTAAAAAGAAAAAATGGATTTGTTATTTCTTAATAGAGTTTTAAGAAATGGTCTTTCCTTGAGGTTTTTTATGGAAAAAAAATTTCATGAAATGTTTTGAAAGAGGGAAAAATAATTTTTTATCTTCATTTTTATGATTTTAAAAACTAACTTTCCTTGGTATGAAATTATTAATTGAAAATTTTAATTATCCTTATTTTGGTGTGTAAAAATAGTGGTTGTTTTAGAATTCATAAGTGTAATATTTATTTTATTTTTTTATAAAGAATGTGGAAAATCATATTTTAATTCTTATGTTCAATATAGAATTTTATAAATTATGTTACAAATGGAATTTAAAAGTCTTGGCAGGTAGTGACTTAGTGGTGTGTGTACCTCATGCATATATATATCTTCTGTATGTTTTAAGTACCTAGCATTACTTCAATTCTTTAGTTTGGATTTATCCATGAATGAATAAGTGGGATTTGATGAGTGATCTGGAGTCCCTTGTGGAAATGTTTTGAGTTGTTCAAGTTATATTTCCCTTTATTGTTTAATTTTGGTTTGTTTTCTCATCATTTTATCCTTGAATCACTACTAAAAAACAGTAATCTAACAACGCTATAAATTTCTTTTAATAGTGCTATAAAAGAACTGACAACTTGAGAAATGTTAAAATCCTGGGACTTCTATCAGTGCTGAAAAAGTGCTGATCAAGAGAACATTTATCAGCACTTCTTAAAGCACTGCTAAAATATTTATTTATTAGTGATTTCAAAAGAGATGATAAAATCACATGAGCCTCAGCCCAGTTGGCGAGGACTCGCTAGGTGCATCCAAGAGACCCGAGATCAAATCCGGGTAGAGGAATATTTTCAGGGTACTATAGCAGTATTGTAGCAGGCACTGTTCGGTACTATAGAAGCCGAAACTATTCATCCATCTGGGCCTTTGGGCCACCGGTTTGGTCCTCGGGTCCTGCAAGGCTTTAGGGCCACCCAAGCCCTTCGGTCCAGTTGGGTCTCAAGGCCTTCGGGCCACCTTAAGGCTTTAGGGACACCCCAAGGCCTTCAGGACAGATGAATGTAGGCCCTAGACACACTACAAAAAATTAGAATCCCCAGAAAAGGATTCAGAGCAGGTGCACTCACCAGAGCAGAGCCAAATGGATTATCAGAATGAGAGGGTATGGATATGCCATCGGTACCAGCATGTGCTTGTATGGGAATCCCAGCCAGACGGTCATGCAAAGGTGGAGAGCTACTATCAGGATGCAGATGCTGGGGAGGGGCAGTTCCTTGTAGATAGTTTGGTTGAATTCCCTAAGACCTTTGGGACATGTAATCTCCTAAGCCTACGGGCCATGTAATCTCTGAGCCTACGAGCCTTGTAAGGGTTCCCCCTTATCCCATGAAAGGGAGGTTATCAAAAATCAATAAAACTGATGGCCTTCGGTCTATTCAGGAAAAAGATATGATAAAAGGGAATACTATAGTATGTTGTAACACTGCACTGCAGCACCACAGTAGTGTGCTTTTATATCACACCACAGCACTAGAATCATTACAATCACACCATATATATCAACAAAAAAATTCCCAATATAGTATTTAGGCGAAATGAAATTTATAACACAAATAAGAGGGAAAAACATTATAGAATAGACATTTCAAACATTTTTTTATATAATTACATAAATAAAAATTATTACATACATTAAAAAACAATCCTAACCATCCATGTTACCATGATTTCCATTTACTTTCTTTATCGAACTGCCAACATTACATGAGAAGCTTCAAATAACCCACATCAACTCGAACAAAATAATCCACCTGTCTAAGAAAACGATTATTATGTTAGTAATACTAAGAAGAGATAGATTAAACATAAATATGAAATAATAAATTAATTATACAGACAATAATTTTACAATGAAAACACCAAGATTTTCTCTTTCATTGAGAATAGGTAGCATTGTTTCTCTTCCAGCAAACAAAAGTGGAGGTAACTTGAAAGAAAGTGATAAATGCACCAATTCATGGGTGAAAATATTTTAAGGGAGAATAATTGTGAATATTGGATAGAGAACCCCAACTCGAACAAAATAATCCACCTGTATAATAAAACAATTATTATGTGAGTAATACTAAAGAGAAATTAATTAAACATAAATATGAAACAGTAAATTATTTCTATGGTTAATGATTTTACTATGTAAACATCCATATTACCTTTGTGATTAAGCATAGGTAGAATCATTGGTCTTCTTACAAATTCAGTGGAGGTAACTTGAAAGATAGTGATAAATACACTACTACATTGGTGAAAATATTTTAAGGGAGAGGGAGAATGAAAGTTGGAAAGAGCACCCCAACTCGAACAAAAGAATCCACCTATATAAGAAAATAATTATTATGTGATTAAAACTAAAAATAAATGAATTTAACATAAATATAAATTAAATCATTAATTCTATGGACAATTATTTTATTATGCAATCATCCAGATTTCCTTTGTGATTGAGCAAAGGCAACATCGTTTCTCTTCCTGAAAATGAAGTGGAGGTAACTTTAAAGAAAGTGACAAATGCACCACTGCATGGGTGAAAATATTTTTAGTGAGAAGAAGCATGAAAATTAGACAGAACACCCCAACTCGAACAAAACAATCCACCTATATAAGAAAACAATTTTTATGTGAGTAATACTACAAAGAAATGAATTAAACCTAAATATGAAACAATACATTAATTCTATGGACAATGACTTTACTATGAAAATAGAAAACTCTACTAGAAATCACACTTTTAAAAATGCTTATATCCCAATGGTTTATTTAAATCATTGGGAATGGCTATGTATACCAACGTTTTATTAAAACCATTGGCCGAGAAGATTTTGTAAACATTTTTACCAATGATTTGTAAAACCGTTGGCATAGGCCTTAGTATGTTGGATTTTTACCAACAGTTTGTGTGAACCGTTGGTATAGGCCTCACATTTTTCCTCCTTTTACCAATGTTTTATACAAACTATTTGTATAATCATTACTATAGATACATTCCCAACAGTTTTTTAAAACTGTTTGGAATGTTTTCCCCTAAATGTATATCGGGCATCCAGTTCCCCCTCCACTCGATTGCAGGTCCCCCTCCACTCGATTGGTGCCCTAAATCTAATCTCCCTCTTCCCCAGCCTTCCAAACTTCTTCCACTGATCGATCCATCTTCAATCAAGGAATTTTTTTCTTCTAAACTTCAAATCTGTAAGTGATACCTTGGTTTTGTTGTTCTGCAACTATTTTTTATACCTTGGTTTTGTTGTTCTAAATCTATTTTTTTTCTCTTTTGATCTGGAAAAAAGGAGAGCTCTGTGGACATTAATCATGGTTGTGGGTGGTCATTTAGGATGTAAGATAGTATTCCTTCATTTTACTTTATATATCCAATAGTATTATTGATTTATGTTCAATTTGATTGTCTTTGAAAAATTATGTTGTTTAATAAGTTGTTTTTAATGGTTGTAATAATGACTATATGGTATAAGGGTTCACATGGTTTTTATAAGGGTTCACATGGTTTGTATAAGGGTTAACATGGTGTCTATGATAATATAGTGTCTTGGGAATGTACACAGAGTACATGACTTGGATAGCCATGTAAATATGCATGTTCAATCCCTTATGGTGAAAAGTATGTTTGGCCAAATGGGGTGATGAAAACGTCCCATTTAAACATGACTTTGTTTCATGGGTATTCCCAAATGATGTGTTGGACATACTATAGAGTGGGTAGTAATTTTCTCACCAAAACACTTTTATACCTGAAATCCAAGACTACATGGTTGAATGGAAGAACCCATGTTCTAATGACATGCCTAACCTGGTTTCTAACTCACCTCACCTAAACATAAACTAGAACACTGGTTAAATGCAATAACTCGTCCTAAACATACACTATAAAATTGGTTAAATGGAATAACCCATCCTCGTTACAGAATTCCATACACATATGAAAAAAAAAACATCATTCATGAACATCCCTATAATGCATAGGCTTTTCACAAAACACATATCCCTTAAATGTCATGAAATTATAGTAGACACAGATATAAAGTTATCATGTTTACAGGTGGAAGAATCATAAATTTGGATAATATATTCTCAAAACTATAGAGTGGAACCCCATTCGGTGTTTCGAGGTCAACCCAACTCCACACATGAAAAATAAGATCATTATCCATCAATAAAACCAATGTAAATAAATAAATGGTGATTCATATCATTATCATAAATAGATTTCCTTAGGAATTCTTAATCCATTAGGTTGTTCTCCTGATACCTCCCTTGTTGGCTTTCAAATTCAGTTATCCTCATTTAACACCACTTTGAGGCATCTCTTCATTTACAATTATGTGTTGGTTATAGGATATTCAGAAATCTTTATCTTCTATTTGAGTTGGATCCATTTAATTATAAATTTCAAAACCCTCCATAAAAATCCTACTTCTAACACTTTAATTTTCTTTTCTAAACCCACCTATTTAATTTTAGAACACTCCATAGAGTCTTATTACACAAGAAAACTTGATTTTCTTTATCCTTGAAGGTCGTGAACAACATCGAAATTGCAAAAAATATGTCATCGTTTTTTTGCATTTGGAGTAGAGGAAAAATATTTGCATTTGTTTGAAGAAAAAAATCATATTTAAGGTATTTTTAATTTCAATTTCATGTTTTCAGGGTGGGGAGGGGGAGTGTGAAGGTGGGGTGGGGGATGGGGGGATGGGGTGGGGTGGGGGGATGTCCAGGTGGGGGGGATGGGTTGTCTAGGTGGTTTCATGGTTGGAAAAGTGTCACAACCATTATTTAATTATGAGGGAATTTTTATATTTTTTTGTTATTTTATTTTTCCCTTGTATTTACTTCAGTGTTTTTAGAGAAAATATAGTATTTTTACCCAACAATATGTGGTTCATGGTTGCCACACAGTTTAGTGAAACTATGCCACATCCCAAGGGAAACCAGGTACCCATTAAAACATTTTTGATGTGTACGATTCAACCCCACCTCAATCCGATGCACAGTGTGGCCGGTATCACCTAAAGTGTCTCACTTTTATTTGAAATGGACAACATTTTAAGTGAAAACAAATGACTTACGAAAAAATGATCAAACACATTTGGATTGTGTTGATAATTTAGGACAATGATCCATGGGTAATTTTTGATGTGTATGAGTCAACCCCGCCTCAATATGATGCACGGTGTGGCCGGTACCACTCAAAGTGTCTCACTTTTATTTGAAATGGACAATATTTTAAGTGAAAGCAACAATTGGCATATGGAAAACCAACCAAACGCATTAGGATTGTGTTGATACTTTATCACAACAATCCATGGATCATTTGTGACAGGTACGAGTCAACCCTGCCTAAATATGATGCATAGTGTTGCCGATATCACTCAAAGAGTCTCACTTTTATTTGAAATGGATAGAATTTTAAGTGAAAACAACAACTGGAATACAAAAAACTGACCAACCACATTCTGAATGTGTTGATACTTTATCACAACGATCCATGGGTCATTTGTTACGTGTAATAGTCATCCCCGACTCAATCTGAGGGACAGTGTGACTAGTACCACTCAAAGTGTCTCTCTTTTATTTGAAATGGACAACATTTTAAGTGAAAACAACTGGCATACGAAAAACTGATCAAACGCATTTGGATTGTATTGATAATTTAGGAAAACGATCCATGGGTCATTTTGATGTGTTAAAGTCAATCCCGCCTAAATCCAATGCACAGTGTGGCCGTTACCACCCAAAGTGTCTCACTTTTATATGAAATGGATAAGATTTTAAGTGAAAACACCAATTGGCATATAGAAAAATGACCAAACGCATTCGGATTGTGTTGATACTTTAGCAAAAAAATCCATGGATAATTTTTGACAGGTACGAGTCAACCCCGCCTCAATTAAAGGCATGGTGTGACCTGTAATACTCATAGTGTCTCAATTTGGTTTGAAATGGACAACATTTTAAGTGAAAACAACAACTGGCATACAGAAAACCGACAAAACACATTCATAATGCGTTGATACTTTATCACAACAATACATGGGTCATTTGTGACATGTACTAGTCATCCCCACCTCAATCTGAGGCACAGTGTGACTGGATCACTCAAAGTGTCTCTCTTTTATTGGAAATGGACAACATTTTAAGTGAAACCAACTAACATACAGAAAACCGATTAAATGATTTTTGATTGTGTTGATAATTTATGAAAACTGTCCATTGGTCATTTTTTATGTGTATGAGTCAACCCTGCCTCAATCTGATGCACGGTGTGGCCAGTACCACTCAAAGTGTCTCACTTTTATTTGAAATGGACAAGATTTTATGTGAAAACAATGATTGGCATATGGAAAACCAACCAAAAACATTTGGATTGTGTTTATACTTTATCACAATGATCCATGGATCATTGTTTACAGGTAAGAGTAAAAACTACCTCAATTCGAGTCACGATGTGACTGGTATCACTCAAAGTGTCTCACTTTTGTTTGAAATGGACAACATTTTAAGTGAAAACAACAATTGACATACATAAAACTGACCAACCGCATTCATAATGTGTTGATACTTTATCACAATAATACATGGGTCATTTGTGACGTGTAATATTCAACCCCACCTCAATTTGAGGCACAATGTGACCGATATCACTCAAAGTGTCTTTCTTTTATTTGAAATGGAAAACATTTTAAGTGAAAACAACTGACATACAGAAAACTGATCAAACACATTCGAATTGTTTTGATAATTTAGGACAATGATCCATGGGTCATTTTTGATGTGTACAAGTAAACCCCGCCTCAATCCGATGCATGGTGTGGCCAGTACCACTCAAAGTGTCTCACTTTTATTTGAAATGAACATGATTTTATGTGAAAAAAACAATTGGAATACAGAAAACTGACCAAACACATTCAAATTGTATTGATACTTTAGAAAAACAATCCATGGATCATTTGTGATAGGTATGAGTCAACCTTGCCTCAATTAGAGGCACAATGTGACCGGTATCACTCAAAGTGTCTCACTTTTGTATGAAATGAACAACATATTAAGTGAAAACAACAACTGGAATATGGAAAACCAACCAAACTCATTCATAATGTGTTGATAAATTAGAAAAACGATCCATGGGTCATTTGTGACATGTACAAGTCAACCCCGCCTCAATCAGAGCCACAATGTGATCGGTATCACTCAAAGTGTTTCTCTTTTATTTGAAATGGACAGGATTTTAAGTGAAAACAACAAATTGCCTACAGAAAACTTACCAAATGCTTTCAGATTGTGTTGATACTTTAGGAAAATGATACATGTGTCATTTTTGACGTGTAAGAGTCAACCTCGCCTCAATCCAATGCATGGTGTGGCCGGTACCACTCAAAGTGTCTCACTTTTATTTGAAACCAACAGGATTTTAAGTGTAAACAACTGGCATATGGAAAACCAATCAAATGAATTAGGATTGTGTTGATAATTTATGACAACAATACATGGGTCATTTTAGATGCATACGTTTCAACCCCACCACAATCCGATGCACGATGTGTCTGGTACCACTCAAAGTGTCTCACTTTTATTTGAAATGGACAAGATTTTAAGTGAAAGCAACAATTGGCATACAAAAAAATGACCAAATTCATTCGGATTGTGTTTATACTTTGGCACAACGATCCATGGATCATTTGTGACAGGTATGAGTCAACCTCGCCTCAATTCAAGGCACAGTGTGACCAGTATCACTCAAAGTGTCTCACTTTTGTTTGAAAAGGACAACATTTTAAGTGAAAACAACAACTATCATATGGAAAACTGATCAAACTCATTTGGATTGTGTTGATACATTAGAACAACGATCCATGGGTCATTTGTGATGTGTAAGAGTCAACCTCGCCTCAATTGGAGGCACGGTGTGACCGGTATCACTCAAAGTGTCTCTCTTTTATTTGAAATGGACACGATTTTAAGTGAAAACAACAACTTTCATACAGAAAACTGACCAAATGATTTCAGATTGTATTGATACTTTAGTACAATGATACATGTGTCATTTTTGATGCGTACGAGTCAACCCCACCTCCATCCAAGGCATGGTGTGTCCGGTATCAATATAAGTGTCTCACTTTTTTTGAAATGAACAACAGTTTAAGTGAAAACAACAACTGACATATGGAAAACTGCCCAAACGTATTTGGATTGTGTTGATACTTTAGGACAACGATACATTGGTCCTTTTTTACATGTGTGAGTAAACCTCGCCTCAATCCGAGGCACGATGTGGTGGTATCCTACTCTGATCAATAGATCACACCATACATGTAACATTTAGTGTTCATAGCCTTAATAACATTAATATTATTCTCACTAAGGTCAATAAACTTAAAGTTCCATTCTTATATACCATCACAAGTTGAACTTATGATCATTTCAGTTCTTACTAAATTTTAAATCATGTAAATAGTTCGATACTTTACTCCTTTTGTAACGACCATGGAACCATGGGTTAGTTTCCATACCCCATTTTCAAATTCAGTTTCATAGCATGCATCATCAAACTTTCTCTTTAGATTTAGGAAGAATAAAACCACTCCCAGGTAAAATCCATTTTCATATGTTTTTCATTTTCTATAAATGTTGCTTTTGTTTGAGGATAGATCATATTTGGGTGTTCTTTCATTGTCAAAAGATCTTATTATGATCATCAAAAACCTAAAAATTTCAAAAATTGAGGGGTTTTATTTCACAACATCAAGAAAGTATAGCGAGGGAATATGCTGCCACTTGTCAAAGTCGTATGGTAGGATGGTTGGGTTAAAGAGGGTATTTGGGGCATGATTCAGTTGGATCCAATTTTTTTGAGGATATTATGTGTCGTCACTTTTATTCTCACTATTAAGCATGAGAGGTTCTCATCAATTATTTTTATCATGGAATAAAGAAGTGTCACCCTTACATTAACCAGTATTACCCCATGTATGACTATAACCCATCCTGTAAGGGGACTGTTTTTTGTCACCCTCATATGCATCACGACACACTCTGGATCAGACACATGTTCAACATCCACTTATTCAACCAATTTGGACATGATCACTATGCATATAAAAACCAATACCCAAGTATATTATGTTATTACCACTATAGAGTCTACCAACAAATCCATTACCATTCACCCAATATCTGATATTGACACCCCTACCTCTTTCATCTTCCTTCTTAGTGCATCAAAACTGGCATTTCCCTTACAAAGAACATATTCCATTTCAAATTTGAACATCTACATGTATTTTATCCAACACATCTGAAAAAATATTTAGTTCACATTAGAATAAATTATATTACTATGACATTCAATTTGTATATTTAACATGTCTTTAATCAAAGAGTTTGTGTCTCTGAAATTTAAACTCATCAATGATAGTCACAAACTCTTTTTCATGAGTTGGGTAGTTTCACTCATGGGGTCATAAGTGATGAGAGTCCTATGAAAATAATTTTTCACCATATATTATAAAAAATACAAGTTCAATGAAAAATGCATCACAAATCATTACATGCCAAAATCTAGGATCAGGAAAAAAATGGGATTTGATCCAATTTCAAACTCTTATTCAACTATAATAAGTATTTCTCAGACTATACTGTCTAATAGAATTTTATGGGGAGGTGGGGGGCTGCACTGGTTGGGGGTGGGGGTTGTACTGGGGTGAGGTGAATTACTACTAGAAGATTGGTTGTCATATGAAGACTGAAATGGGTGTAAATAATGTTTGAGCTATTGAAACTGTTATTCAACACTACGATAAGATTTTTTTCATATGAAGATTGAAATAGGGAATTGTAGTACATGACATGGTTGGAAGAGTTTGATGGTTTTATGTGTTTCATTTTTGTGCTATTTCAGGTGTTTTTTATGATGTTTTAAGTGTGTTTTTATGTGTTTTTTGTGCTATTTTTTATGAAGGTGTATACTGGAGGGGCTATTGGAGGGGTTGTTGTCAATAGTTCTAGAAATACACAATACCAATGGTTTTAAACTGTTGGTATACTTTAAGAAAAATCTTTACCATCGGTTTCAATAAACCGTTGGTAAAATACTATCCCAATGGTTTAAAACCGTTGGTATAGTGTTTAGTCTTCAATATATACCAACAGTTCATTGAAACTGTTGGTAAAAATGATATACCCACTGTTTACAATCGTTGGTTTAGATGAAATGCATGGTATTCCCAACAGTTGGGGTAAACATATACCAATGGTTAGCCTACAACCGTTGGTAAATTAATACATACAGTGGCCTATACCAATAGTTTAGATCAAACCATTGGTATAGCGCTTTCCTCATGGATTACTACCCTACGGTTTGGAAAACCATTGGTATAGGCTATACCAACAGTTTTCCAGCATATACCAACAGTTTGGAACTGTTGATATAACCTTCATTTCTAGTAGTGAAGATTCCCTAACACATCACAATCAAGTTACCTAGGTACCCAGGATTCCCTTTTATTTCTACTCAATCAATTTTCACATTCACACGTCACTAACACATCACATTTATAAACACAAGTCATCCCCAAAAAAGTACATATAGTTTTCCACTACATGCACAACCAAACCCCATTTGAAAACATACGCACACTAAATAATTTCCCAAACATACCTCACACCTATTATGTAAGTTAATAATTCATTTAAAAAGTTTTATAAAATAACCCCCAGAGGCACAAAAAGGTTTTACACAAAAAACACTCCCATGTTCAAATGAAAATGCTACTTTTAAAATCAAATGCACCGCATAATCTCATTGGTTTTTTTTCCAAAAAATATATAATTTAATATATATATATATATATATTAACTAATTTTTAGAGAACTTCCAATTAACAAAACCATAGTTTACACCAATTCATAACCAATTCCATAGAAAGTCACATTTTTTTCCAAATTTGTACACAACCAAAATTATTTTCAAAACAAGTATTCCATCCTTTAAAAAAATTACAATTCATAATAAAAAAATGTACAACATGTTCAACATGGAAATTTTTTCCAATTTCCATTAAGAACTTACTTCCAAACCTATGTACATTTACGTGCCTTTGAAAAAATGATTTCCACCTTTCAAACAACTTGTAAAATCCTTCCACAAAAAAACCACACTAAAACACACACACACAACATATCCATTTTTTGTTACAAAACCAAAACCCAAAACAAATCATGCCAAACCCTTTGAAAACATATTTTTCATCAGTTGCACCATCTAACAAACCATTTCCACATCCCAAATTTTATTTCTAAAACAAATTCTTCATTAGTTAAACACTTCGAAGCTCATACTTGAAAGAACACAACAAGAATAATATGAACAAAATGATCCATTTCCATCAAAAAATATTTTTCAACACGCACGCACCTTAAGCACCCAAAAAACACATTTCTCACTACTCAAAAAATTAATTTAACACTGCCACTGATTTTTCACAATAAGGCCTATATAGAAACATAAAAATTTATCTTCAGAAAATTTATTTTCAACACAAATACATGTCAAAGAATTTCCAAAACATGTTCACACTATCAAAATAAAATATAGAGCATGAGAAAATTATCCAAGTGAAAAAATTAAATTATCAAAAATTGTAAGGGCATGGAACCACCTACCTCAGGTGGAGAAATTGTTCAAAATTGATACGAAACCCCACCCGCGTCGCAAACGCAATCAAAAAATGGATGTCCTATGAGATGTTCATGCAACTGTAGTTCCAGAAATAGTCGAGTGGTATGATTTGAGCTTCGATTCACTAAGGAGGAGCACTAGTAGCGGTTGGCTTCTGCAGAAATCTCTTGATATCGTGACGAGTTTACAAATGGTAAGGGTTTTCAAAATAGACCAGGATACTTATTTCAGTGCTTTTTAGCACTAATAGAGATCTATCTTTATCAGTGAAAAAAATTGATGGTAAAACCAATATTTATCAATGCTAAAATTAGAGTGCTGATAAATCTTCCGTTTATCAGTTCTTTATTTAGCGCTGATAAATTATCATCTTTATCTGCACTTTTTTGGCACTGATAAAGATTCTTTTATTAGTTCTCATTAATGAAGAGCTTTTAAAAAATTTATAATTATAAATATAAATAAAAAAATTGTAAAAATTTATAAATACTTAATAAATATATATAAATATCAATATAGTAAATATATTCCTTTTCTAATATATTTATTATAATTTTATAATTATTTATTTCTAATTATAAAAATATTTTTCTAAAAATAATATTTATATCATTATATATATTTATATAATTATACATGTATATTTAATAAATATATATAAATATAAATATAGTAAATATATTCATTATTTAAGTAAATTTATATAAATTTTAAAAAAATATAAATTTATATACTTATTTATTTATAATTATACAAATGATTTTAAAAAAATATGTATTTATTTATAATTATAAATGTATAATTGTATAAATATAGTGAGTGTACATTTATAAATATTTTTATTTAAAAATATTTTTAAAAAAATATATTTTTGACATTATTAATGAATATCTCCTTTTATGTTCATGAATATATGTTAAAATTGAGTGAAATTGAATAAATTAAGAATATGTACACTTTAAAAAATTGAAAAAATGGATAAGTTTGATGTGTGTGCATTGTATATAAAAATACATTAATTACATATATGTAAAACCAATATAACCTACATTGGATCTATTTTAAATTGAAAAATCAAACAACATTCAATTATAGGTCGAGTACAATGCAATTATAGCCAACATTTTTAATTCAAATTAATTTTTAATTATAAACAATTATTCAATAAACATATGACTATTTAATATAAAGCGTATAAATATTTTTCAATATATAAATCATATTTATATACATTAGTATATATCTATATATTTAATATAAACAATTTAATAACATTAATTATCATAATTATCTAATTAATAAAATGTTTAATAATTTATAATGTATAACCAATCTATTCATTTTTATCAATAATTATTTAATTAATAAAATTTGCAATATTTTTTAATAAACCAATTTTTTATTTTTTATTTATTTAGTTATTTCATTTTATTTATATAAATTTTAATCCGTAATAAAAATAAAGTGCTGATAAAGGATATCATGTATTAGTGCTAAAAAGAGTTCTAATAAAGGATACCATTTATCAGTACTAATAACAACAAGCTGATAAAGAATACCATTATCAATTCTAAAAATAAAGCACTGATAAAGTTTTTCTTTTATCGGCGCTAAAAAATATGTGCTGATAAAACGTTCAATTTTCAGCGCTTTATTTAGCACTGATAAATATTCCATTTATCTACATTTTTTTATAGAACTGATAATTACCAGTGCTGTTAAATACATTTTTTATAGTAGTGAATGCATATCTATATCTACTTCCGTATTATATTTATTACATTTGTTTATGTGTGTATGGATGTTTATTTTTTATAACATGTTTGGTTTTATTTTTTATCAATTTATGATGCTATGTTATTTTATTTTTTAACAAGGATGAAATCTTTCCCAATGATATTTCCTGATACTTGGTTACGATTTGTCAACTTGTGGGGATTGGGAATGCCCTTCGGGCCAATGGTGGGCCGGTTTAAGTGCTGGTTCATATGAATGCCTTAGGATAGTTAATTATAAATGGTACTAGATCCTAGGTTTCTTAGTAAGGACATGTGTTCTAGTGTTACTCTCATTATTTGGGTGTATCATGGTTACATTTAGTTAAGATTGTCACCAGACTCAGGTGGTTAGTCATTAGTGGGTGCTTAATCACCATCCATTGTGATGAAGCCCAAGTTACCAAGGGCGGTGGGGTTTGAATTTTGAATTTTAGGTTTCATTGTATTTACCAATGTTACAGTGGTGATCCTCATTGGCATTGTGTGATTTCCTTTGTGATCATATTAGACATTGGGATCAAAAAAAGTGGATTGGTGGTGTGAGGTTAATTTTTTTGTCCTGATCAACTGATGCAGTGACCAGTCTCTTGGTCTTAAAGATGTTATAGGAATTATTTTACAACTAGCCCATTTTCCATCAATCCTTGTTTCAAAGTTAAGCATAGTTCCACATCCCATTTTAATTTTTATCTAGAATTCTCTTGAGATATCCCTAATGATGGTGGATGAGTCAATGTGGGTCTTTTTACATGTTGATGATGTGGTTTGAGATTTTTTATTTTCCTCCATTTAGTATGGTTGTTGTATAATTTTTTTTTGGAAAAGGTAGAATTTTATTAAACCCATTTTGGTTTGAAAAGTATCATTGGGGATCACTTATAAAAAATGTTTTGAATTTCATGGAAAAAAATATTTAATGTTAAGACTTAGGGATTATTTATAAAATGGGATTGATTTTTTCAGAAATGAATTGGGAATGTTTTACCCTAAATAGGTTGACCTTGTGACTAACATAGGAAATAGTTTTGGTTTTAAAAACCATTAGTGTATTATCTTAAAGAAATATTTAACCCCATTGGGTGATTTTGAAAAAATTATTATTTTAATTTAAATAAAATAAGTTGTAGATATCCTGAAACTACTTTAAAAGGGAGTGGAGTGTTTTAAAACATTTTAAAGATTTATCTTCTTGAAGCTTGGGTAGAATCCTCATTTTGTAAAGAAATTATTGATTTTTGAAACGGGGTTAAATGATTCAAAATTCCCATAGGGAACTATAATTTCAAGTGAAGTGAGTATTTTCACATATTTGGGTGTTTTCAAAAGCATGCGTGTCTTATAAAATGGGTTTTTATTCCTTCAAGGATGTACTAGTTTTCAATGAAATTGGTTTTTGGCATGTCATTTTCCTTGATTGATTTTTTTTTGGATTTTATCCCTTAATGTGAGTTGTTAATATATAATTTTTTTAGTAAACATGAAATGGTTGGGTCAATTTATCATTTTATATATAGTATGTATCCCATAGATGAATCTATTAAAAGTGAAGTTTTTTTCTCTATGGGTAGTTCTTTTCTTTTTTTATGACTCTTTCCCAAACTTCAAGTGGAATTGAAATCATCAATATGAACTTTTGATGGTGTAGTGGTGGTGTATTAGTTGCTAGTTTTTTTGGGTATAATAGTCTATGTGATCCTTGGATATCTAGTTGGGTGATTTAATGAGGACCAATCCCCTTGGGTTTCCAGTTGATAGTCAACTTTAAGTACTTCCTCTTGATGAGTATAGGGTCTTGTATCCCTTAGGTGGATTCTAATTGGTGTGATAATTTTGGTTCTCAATTATTTTGAGTTTTTCGAGTGGTATTTATTCAGAGGTTCTCATGCCCCGTTGTTCTTAGTTCCTTATATATCTTCATTTGTGATGCTGAAGTTTTGGTGAGATCTATTCCTCTGTTTTGGATTGTTGTTTCTATGCTGATGGACCATATGGTGTGTGATTCGAATAACTAGTATAGGTTTGAAACTAGTTTATATTACATGTTTATAGGTGTCATTTTAAATTTGGTTGGGTTTACATTGAGATTGTAACCTAGGTATGAGGTCTTTTTTCACCCTATCCTTTAGTATGTGATCACAGTTAAGAGGCCACATCATTTCTTTATTGAGGTGGGTCCATTTTCTGTATGGTTTGGATGTTTTTGAGACATGGTGTTATTAATAACCTAAACTTGTGACTGATGGTTGTTAGGGTGTAATGGTTGTGGATTATTTTTTGGAGCTGATCTTGTGATCATGGATTTTGTTTGGCCTTCGGGTCATCAAGGTGTTTCATGGTTCATTCTTCTTTTTAGAGTTGATATTATTTTTGGCTATTTTTGGTTGGTGGAATCCAGTTGTTTACTTTTTGAATTTTTGGAATCATATTTGGCTTTTTGATGATCCTATTATGGGAATGCCTAGTAGTGATTCACTGTTTAGGTAAAATTTAAATGGTGGGGAGGCCATTTTCGATATCACTTCATTTAGAGTTCCCTGATGGATTCTCATGGTTGATTCCTATCTGAGGTTGCTCACATTTTTTTAGTAATTTTAGAATTATTTTGATGAATTGACCTTATTTAGTGCTTTTTTGGTCTTAGTACCTTCTATGTGTTTCTGACCCTTCCACTTCTAATAAAAGAGTAGTGGTCTTTCCCCTTAATTTACTACCTTTACTTCGACAATGGATTTTTTGGGGGGTCAAAAGTGGCATGATGGGGAAAATTCTTACCCCCATATGTCATTATAATTATTAAATTTATATTATGCTGTTATATATTGGGGTAATTTAGGTTTTGGAAATGTTTTGACATGAAACATGGAAAAGAGGATATTTTTCTCTCTATGAATGGTTTCCACACATGGTTTACCTAGGGAATTTTTAGTTTTTTTGTTCTTTTATAGTTTAGTCTATATGGGTAGTGAATATTTATATATAGAACATGTGAATACTTATGGGAAACTATTTGGGTCTCTTGGGGTTGGGTGTACTAGCGCATGGTTTTCACATGGTCATAGGAAACCTTGTAGCATGTGTGTGAGCATGTATACAGTTTTTATATAGGGGTTCTTTATGATTAGTGTGCAGTTCTTGAACTATGGAAAAATAATGTGAGGTTGGTTTTTCTATTCAGCGGCCACCGCATGATTGGTGCACAGTTTGGCAACCCATGAAGCCTTCTAATATTTCCTTAAAATCGTGAAATGCCAATTGTACCCCTTAATATTTGTATCACAGGAACCCCTTATCCATATCCTTAGATTATATGAATGTGGGAAACACATAGTAGAGCTCCTCTTCATCTTCCTATACGGATTTCAATCCATATCCATCTTGTTTTCACATGTAATCCAAGTGATAAACCCATTTTTTCTTCTTTATTCCTCTAATATTCTCCTCTCCTCACCCTCTCTCTTGATTTTTCTAATTCCTATAAACCTATACCACTATTTGAGGTGATATTATGGTTCAAATAGGTTTTAATGATATAGATTTTTGTTTTTTAGGGTTCATAAGGCCATTCTTGGTGCATTTTTACGTTCTCCATCGAAGATGATGTGTTTTAGAAGGTTCTTCTTGAAAAGAGGTACGTGTTTCTATATAACTCCATTGTAATTCCTACAATAAATTTCTTGTATGATTTTAAATTGTTTATTTTCATTTTATATTCATTTGGTAAGACCATATTAGGCTATTAATTATTTTCCAATGGCAATTGTTCTTGGAATAGGCATGTCGCATGCTATGAACTTTTCAAAATACCTGAGTAGTTATTTTTTAAAAAGAACTTTCTTTCAAAATGTTTTCTCATGGAAAAAAATCTGTATGGTAATACAAAACTAGAAAAAGTGGCTACTATCATGGACCTATAGCCATGGTTTTAAAACTGTTGCTATAGGCGGATATCACTATGGTTCTGTGGCCCATAACCATGGTTTTAGAACCATGGCTATAGGCCAATTTTTTGTGGCATATGGCCACAGTTTTCAAAACCATGGCTATAGCCACAGTTATGTGGCCTATAGCCACAGTTCTCCAAACCACGGCTATAGGCCAATTTTTTCCAAGGCATAGCCACGGTTTTCAAAAACCTTGGCTATAGGGTTCCCGCACTTCTGCAGGAAAAAAATTTACCGCCAAACAATTGGCGGGAAGAGTTTCTGACATATCTTTGAGGATATTCCTATAGTTTATACACACACACACACACACACACACACACACACACACGAAGAATTCAGCGGTGTTGTGGTGAGTAACATTGATTCTCAAAGGGGAGGCGCAGGGGCCGAAACTCAACGACAACAATTTGGTTTTAGGCTATTGCCATGGTTTACCGAGGCTATAGACATGGTTTAAACTGTGGCCATAGGTCAACCGCCATGGTGGAAAATATTGAGGCCTATTTCCATGGTTTAAATGTTGTAATATGTCGAGACCTACTTCCACGGTGATAATTGCCATGGTTTTGGGGCTTATTGCCACGATTTTAGACCGTGGAAATATACCTTTTTTTCTAGTTGTGATATATTTTTATAAATTGATTGAAAATAATTTAACAAATGTTCATAACCTAGTTCAAATTTCATGTGTTTTTAAATAGTTGGGTATCTTTCCTAAAAGGATTTTAAAAATTTTAAGGGGTTTTTGACACCAGATTTTATTTTAAAATGTGTGTGTGTTGTTTTGAAGGATTTTTTTCGAAGTCAATGGGAGTTGGAATTATTTATCTTTAAATATTTTTTTATATTTTTTGATCAACTAGTAGCATAAAATTATTTTAAAATTGGTAGTTTGGTTTTTGGAAAAGGGTGTTTGGAACCATTTTAATTCCTCCAAAACAGGGTTTTTATATAAAAAATATTTTTATAGAAATAGTTGGATTTACAAATTGGATTTCAAGGTGTGATTTGATAAATTATTTTCAAGTAATGTTTAAAATTTGGTTTTAAAATGTTGTGAAAACATCCCGGATTCCCAATCTATTTTTTGAAATCCTAATTGGAACTTTGAGTAAAGTGGTGTTAAAAATGTATGAGACCTTGTTTAAGAATTTTATTATTATTTTATAGTTATGGATTGTAACCCCTTGGGGGTATTTGTAATTCATCACACAATATTTGACTCTTATGAATGTATATGTTTGGGTTTTTCCTTTTTAGTTTGTAGGAGGTGACATGTGAGTTGATTTTAAATGAATTACACTTGTTGTGTGTTATTGTTGATTTTTACTCACCTCTATTTGATTTGTCACAGGGAGTTCTAGGTATATGATATGTGACCTACATTATGGAAAACTCTATTATAGATAGTTCATTATCTAGGGAGTGTTTCCAAACTACTCCAACATGGTTAGATCAGAAGGGGTATCATTCCTTTTGTGACTTTTTTTGTTCTCAGGGTATCAAACAAGATATAGGGACATTTATTTTTGGATAGTTCTATAGGAATACCAAGGACATGGACATGTTTAACTGTATCATCATATACTCCTTACCCCTAGTTAAAGTATTTATTAATATATATTAGGGAAAATTCCAATGGTGTTGGGTATATCCAAGGAAACATTAGGGGATTTAATTTTAGGATTTGACTTCATTCCCCTAGTTTGTTTGATCATTAGAACCACTATTGGTTGTTCCCTTTGATTTTTTTCTTAATGCCTTGGTTCTTATGTGTGGTTTGTGTATCACCTTGATTATTTTTGGGTTTAGTTTCAAATTAGTTGTCTTGAAATTGTTTTAAATTTCATTTCAAAAAGAAAAAATGGTTTTGTTATTTCTTAAAATAGTTTTAGAAATAGCCTTTCCCCAAGGTTTATTACGGAAAATAGTTTTCATGAAAAGTTTAGAAAGAGGGGAAATAGTGTTTTTGGTTTCCTTATATGATTTTAAACTCCCTATTTTCATAGTGTGAATATTTTTTTCAATATGTTTAACTGTCCTGGTTTTGGTTTTTAAGGAAGATTCATTATTTGAAAATATATAAGTGGCATGTTTCTAGGACTTGTTTAATAAAGCAAGAGAAAAAACCATATTTTATATCTTATGTCCAGTATATCATTTTATGAACTATGTTATTAATGGGATTTTCATAGAATCAAGGAGTAGAAACCTAACATTCTATGTAGATCACTCCTATACAGATCTTATGCTTGTTTCTAGTAACCATATATTCTTCATTTCTTGGTTTAGGGATATCTATGAAAGGATGAGTGTGTTTTTATGAGTGACTAGGTGTTACATGTGTTGAATTTTACAGATTTTTTAGTTATGTTTCTATTTATTCTTTTTTTAGAATGTTCTATTTTCATTTTATCTTTGGATGTTTATCTATATCTACTTCCATCTTGTATCTATTACAGTTATTAATCCATTCCTGGATGATTATTTTCTATTCCAATTTTGGATGGATATTTAATCTATTTCCACTACCGGTTTATTATTTATTATTAAAAATGTTTAAATAATCCCCAATGATAATTCTTGGCACTCATGTACTAATTTCCAACCCGTGGGGATTTGAAATGACCTTTGGGCTAGTGTCGAGTAAAGTTTTGTGTCACTTTAGGTGGTATCCTTTGAATAGTTCATTATATCCAGACACAAAACATAGAATCTTTCCTTGATTTGGACACTTTAATATATCTATAATCTAAAATTAAAAATTAAAAATAGTAATCACTTTAATATCACTTTGTAAACACCCCTCTATGACACCACTTTGTAACATTTTGAACTAGATTACTCTATAATAACCAGATTTTAGAAACACTATACCTTAGGTGCAACTCCATGTATACCTAAGGTTGTTGACTAATAGTAGGATTTTATGGGGTGATAATGGGGAGGATATTCCCTCTATAGATAAAAAATAGAACATCAATAGTGGAATCATGTCAGATCTCTTTAGAGGATAACACCCTGAGGGAGATGAATTAGGGTACTAAAGTTTCAAACAATTCTTCCTTGAATTAGGATCTTGTTCTCATTCTTTGACGAACACTTATATTTCACTCTGACTTTACACAAAAAGAGTGAAAAAAGTTATAAACAACACAAGCTAATTTACCTGGTTCATCTGCACTAGTCTAGTTCAAAGAGAATGCATGGAAAAGTGCAATTGCACTAAATTCACTAAAATCTCGCTACTTTATAAGTATAATTCAGAGAAGTCTCATTGACCCTTTTAGTTCACTCCCATGAATAATTAGTGCAATAACTTGTCATGACCTGTCCTCGGGGCCCGTGCCGTGACTACCCCAAGCCCGCCTTCCATAGGCCAGGGGCTGGCGACTAGCACCAAAGGTGTAAATCCCGATAATTGGGAAGGCATTACCTTTATAAAAGTAAACAAAACTCCACAGAGTACAAGAGGAAGTAATACACTAAGTACAGAAGAAAGTGATGAAAAGTAAATGGGCTAGGATACAAACCCAACTGAAAGTACAGCTACAACTGAATGAAAGTACAACAGAAAAGACAAGCAGCTGTAAGAATAGAAGCAGCTCCTAGGTCGTCCACCTCGGATCCTACCTGAAGGGTAGGTACAGATAGAGCAGCTCCTGGATCATCCACCATGGATCCTACCTGAAGGGTAGGTACAGATAGCCTCCACAATGCTCTCACCCATCAACCTCCTCCGAGTATCGTCTCGTCATGAAGTCCACCTCCGAATACTGACTCGTTGTGAGGTCCACCTCCGAGTACCGTCCAATCCTCGAACACTCGGCCTCTGTCAGCACTGCCCGTCGTCTGCAACCAACAAAATGAGGTGCGGAATATCCTGTGCATGGGTGAGTATGCGAAACTCAGTAGGGACCCCGAGACCCTTAAGGTCTCACTAAATCCAACAAGGATAACCACAAAGAAGGATCTCAACTGATAACCCTTACTTAGGTATAAGCCCATACTTATACCGAAGTTATCAAGTAACCCATCTCAATCATGAGGAAACACAAAGGTTATGAAATCAATGGATAACCAATACCTAGGTATATGCCCATACATATACCTAAGTTATCAAGTGACCCATCACAATAATGAGGTAAACACAAAGGTCATAGACTCAGCTCAAACTGAGATTTTCATTATCGAAACCGTAACTGCTGAAGAGCTCCGTCTCTGATGAGTAGAGTGATCTTGTCATGACTCTGAGGTACTGCTCACTAACCTAATACTGCTGAGGTACTCCTCCTGTTGAGTACCGTGGGTCACCCATCCAAACACAGTAGTGCTTCCCGTCGGGGTCTGCCACCCAAACACAGTAGCACACCCCCCTAATAGCCTGGAGAGGTACTCCTTCTATTGAGTACCGCGAGTCTGCACCCAAACACAGTAATGCTCCATCTTCCATGGGTCGGCACCCAAACATAGTAGTGCTCTGTCCACTGGGCTAGTCGACTCACTCCAAGTCGATTCGGTCAAGTAGTCGTCAGGTCTCAGCCAGCTACACGGTCTCCGTACTCCGTCTTCTTGTCTCCGTGAGGGTCCGCTCCATGAGCTATAGGTTGATATTACAAGTACCACAAGTACCATGAAGAATTATCTCAAAGGAATGCCTCATCATATGGGTCTCAACGCAACAGACGGCGTGCCAATCGGACACCCGGTCTGTGAGTTATTAGCCTTTTCGTCCCAGGGGCCCGGTTGGTTTCGTGTACGAACCAACCCGGCCGTATCTCAAATATACCCCAAAATCTCATAGGGTATACTCATAGGGACTGTTTCTCTACGTGATTACCAATGTCGCTGACGGTTCGTCAAACGGTCATCCCATCTGAAAGTTATCAGCTTTTCCGTTCCAGGGGCCCGGTTGGATTTTGGGTACAATCCAAACCGGCCTTACTCCAACTACGTCCAAACCTCAGGTGAAGTATGCAAAAATCTCCGTCTTATCAAGAGGAATCCAACAAGGTCGACGACACGTCAATCGGACGTCCGGAGCTCAAGTTATAAGCGTTTCCGCTCCGCGGGCCCGGTTGGTTTCGGGTTGGAACCAACCCGGTCATATCCAAAGTTCTCCAAAACCTTGAGTGTAATATACTGAAACGACCATCTTGATCCAAGGATCGTATCAAAAATGATGGTGCGTGGATCGGAGGTCCGTAGCCCATGTTATGAGTGTTTGAACGGATCTGTCCGAAAATAGGGGTTCGGGCCCGGTCCAACCCGGCCCGATACCCCCCATGGGTCGGCCCAAACCGGGTCGACCCGACCTGGGTATGGGTCCGGCCCATTAGGGTGCGGCTCGGCCCAGCCGGCGTGGCCCGGCGCAGCGCGGGAGGCCCGGACCGGCACGGGCACGACCCGTGTGGCTAGTGAAGAGCGGGGGGTGCTATCCCCCCCCATTGACCAAAACAGCGCAGCTTAATTGCCGCACCTCCCCCTAAACCCGGAACAGCTTAGCCGTTCCGGTCCATCGCGGCGGTCTCCTCCGGCGGCGCGCCGCTGCGTCTCTCCGGGGACCACCGGACACGCACCGGTGGTCCGTTCCTCCAGCCGTCTGCACCTACGGTCACTACAGGACCCGTAGATTACTGTGAAGGGTTCAAAACATCTTTGCGGCCCGCTTCGTCGTCGCATGTCGATCCGCACATCAATAAACAAGCTGCGGAGGGTTGTCGGGCCGTGTTTGTTCGGCCCGCGCCCTCCGCGTTAGGTGTTATCAAATGGAAAACATTTAAACACATGATTTTAATCATTGAAGAGGGTATAATTTATTCAAAATAAATTATATGAACACTCTGCAATTAAATACCCACACATGAGGGTATAATTCGCATAAACATTATATACGGAAAGCCCCTACCTCGAAATTGACGTCGCACATCGTCGAGTCGCGGAAGTCGAATGTCGCGGTAGTTGGGTGTCGTGGAAGAACAGTATCGATTCTGCTGACGTCAGAAGAACAAGAAGAATGTTGTTGTTGGCGTCGGTCTCCACGGTCGGCGTCTCCTTCCTTGTCGCGGAAGAGGATGCGGATGGATAATTCCGGGACCGCCAAGTCGATGTCCTTATTCGGAGACATAGAGTTCTTCAACGAAGGAGATGAAGTAGGAAGACACGTTGTCGTTGGAAATGATCACAGCAGTTGGTGACTTATCCCTTGACACAGAGGAAGAGAAGAGTTGATGACCGTTCTTCATCGAGAACATTCTTCGTCGTTGGAGGAAAGCTCTCCCTCATCTCCGTCTCCTCCTTAGCTCTCCACCAAGAAAATAAGCACCCCAAAATAATAGAGTTTTCTCTCTATTATTTTTATGGAACTAAACCCAAGGGTTATCACTCATAAAGTGACAACACATAGATTAAATGTGGAGAGATTAATTCAAAAATATTTGAATTAAAAGAATCAATTAATTCACTTCATTAATGAGGGAGAGTGGGTGAGTTACAAAATAAAGAGGGAGTTAGGGAGTTATGGGGAATGTGAAGGGGTGGGGTTCATGTAGGCCCCACCACACATTCAACCTCACTTAGGTAGTTTGTAACTAGCGGCTTTCTCCCCAACTCCCACACATAGATTAAAACCAACTAGGCTAGAAATAAAATTGTATCACAAATTTTATTCCCCTTTTTATTTAAACCACAATTTTTAAAAACTCATTCCGAGAAAATGCATTTCCGGTAAAGGTCCTCTTAAGAAATTACCGGCGCTGCTATTTCATTGGTTCCCTCAGATTTTGATTCCGATCACCAGTTCAAAAGTTAGAAAAACCCGCTCATTCGTTCACTGAACGTACCCGAGCTAATCTTCGGAAATTGATTCCGGGCACACCGGGCCTCGGAATCAGGTACCGTTAGAAACCGCATACTCGTAAAATTCCAAAGAAATTAAGAAAAAAATTACTTGAAATTTAAGGGTCTTTACATTACTCCCATCTTAGGGCTTTACATCCCCGTAAAGCTATAACACAAACTAGGGAAACAATAGTGGTACTGAGCACGCATCTGAGCCTTCTGCTCACATGTGCTCACCTGGAGGTTCCCGTACTTCCAGTGAATGTGCACCCGATGAATCGACCATCTACGTAGGATCCGCTCTTGTCGATCCTCGATCCCCACTGAAACCTCTGTGAATTTCTTCCTACCATCGACGTCCTACTTCCTGAGGTCGATGATGTTTGAAGGATCATGCATGTATCTCATCAGCTGAGATACGTGGATGACATCATGCACCTGGTGCAACTGAGGTGGAAAGGTCAAGTGGTAAACCACCTCGCATACCCTGCTGAGGACCTAGAAAGGTCCGTTGAACCTCAGAGGTAACTTGTCACCTCGGCCACATCTCCATAAACCTCGTCGAGGTGAGACCCGTATAAGTACGTGATCGCCATCCTCGAACTCTAGAGGCCTCCATTTCCTGATTAGAACTAAAACACAAAACTCCTGCTGCCACGAGGGTAAGGTTGGTTGACCCAAGAGTGATCATCCAAACCGTCCTATGCATGAGTTTATCCTGTGTTGCCTGGGGTTTCCCTTTTCGCTGACCAAGGAAAACCCATCCCGACGTTGAAGTTAGACCACAACCTTTTTGCCTAATACAGTCAATCTTAGCATGAACTGTGAATCCAATCTATACCGAGACCAACGTCGTATGGCCTCGACGCTGCCACCAAGATATTCCAACTGAAACTCTCGCCTTGAGGGTCAGACCACACTGTCGGCGTAAGTGAGATTATTGAGTCTCCTCCCAAGGTATCTCCAGACGTGATGGTCAAGTCTACGGATTACCAGAAACTCTAGGTCTGGGACAAGATTCGTGGAAGGAAGGAATGATTTATATCAACTCATGTTACTATGACAGCTAGAAGTGGACATAGACTGTCCCTTGAATCATTTTTAGAGCCATTGGGTCACACTACTTGACCGCATGCAGCCACACTCTTCCCCTACCCTCCAGCTCCCTGAGCCTGGTGGGGACAACTAAGGCGGGTGGTTGTAGCATGTTGAAATTTACACCACTTCATGCTGCTCTCCTAGCTCTGCCTCCACGTCTTCTACTTCACATACTCATCTCTCCTTAATGATTCCTCTTCTTGAAACATTTAACACACCCGAGTCTCTAAGACTGGCGCCTGTTTCCTGTTTCTTACTGCACTGTGCAGTCTTCATCCGATCCTGGATGATCTACACCTTCTTTGCCTACGATTTGTAAGAGCTTCTAATATTTCTCCTTTTCTGAAAAGAGAAAATCAGTATCATACCCTAGATGAACCACTCCCGTTTCCTAATACAGTCAATCCTGACATGAATGATGCATTCATTCCATGGATGACGTCATAAGGCCTCGACGTTACTACCAAGAGATCGAACCGTCACTCTCACCTCCAAGGGTCGAGTCACACTGTCAGCATCAGTGTGAGGTCATTGGGTCTCCTCCAGTAGAAATATAGAAAGTGAGGGTCATGTCAACATTTTTAACCGGGACCTCTCAGTATAAACCAAACAAAAGGACAGGAAAGAAAACATCACGAAGATAAGTGTCTCTTATTATAGCAGCTCAAAGTATAAATACACAAATACAAAAGCAACATGGAACTAAAAGTACAAAGAACAAAAAGTAATCCACTAGTTCTGATCCTGTCCACCTACTTCCGGAGCTCTACTGCCTTGTCCACTGCTCGGCTGTTGCTCAAGCACCCACCGATGCTTTTGTCTCAGTGGATCCTCCAACGCCTGCAGATCAACTGTGCGGGGAGTCGGACAGTCACGTGCCATGTGACCCTTACTGCCACAGGAGAAACACTGTCCGTTTCTGGAATGCCTAGCTCTGACCCAACCCCGGGTGCCCCGCACCACCGATCCAATAACCCGAGATCTCCCATATGCTGTTCTGGTCCTCTTGGACCTCTGCGTCATCTGTCTACTACCTATAGATGACTCGGCTACTGATGGAAAATCATGCCGCAAAGGCAGCAGCTCCTGAACACGCTCGGGGTGTAGAGCCACTGGTAAAAACTCCACCCTAAAAAAGGTCTCAATGTCTCCCCATGTAAAGGTCATCTCATCGCAAAACTGGAGCATCTGGATCCACCATCTTCCTATTGCTTCCTGAAGGAGGCTGGCAGCAAAGATCACCATGAAGTCCACTGGTGTACCCACTATCCTGAAGACTCTCACCACAGCCTCCAGCCAATCCTCAGCCACCTGTAGGTCCATATCTCCCCAGATCCTGGGTGGCCTCTTGCACTGGAACTCGTGCAGTGCGCTCAAGCGGCGTGCATTGCCTACTGCTGGGGCTGGTGGCATCGGTGGCCCAACGTATGGTAGTACCGCTGGTGCCTCTACTGGTGTCTCAACTGTAAGAGGGCCCTGTACCGAAGCCTCGTCGCTCGGAAGGCTGTCAATACGTATATCTCTCGGGGTTCTAGCTAATCGTCCATGATAAGGCATCCTGAAAGAAACAGACCTGACATGGTCAAACGATTTATACCTGGTGATCTGACCTGGTTTGAGCTGTTTTAAGAGGAAAACTTTTGAAAACACACACGCAATTTGTGTTTTCATGCACTGAGTCAGAAATCAGTAGTCAGGGTCCTGGTGTATGGATACGTCGGCCGCCCGCACCAACACTAGACTCCCTGAACAGAAAACCACACTCGGTACTCTTAACACTATTGCTTCACAGAAAGAAAATATCAGAGTTATAAGTTCTGCGGTAGAACCGACTCCTCTAATACCAATTTGTCACGACCCGTCCTCGGGGCCTGTGTCGTGAATAACCCAAGCCCGCCTTCCATCGGCCAGGGGATGGTGACTAGCACCAAAGGCGTAAATCCCTATAACTGGAAAGGAATTGCCTTTATAAAAGTAAACAAAACTCCATAGAGTACAAGCGGAAGTAATACACTAAGTACAAAAGAAAGTGCTGGAAAGTAAATGGGCCAGGATAAAAACCCAACTCAAAGTACAGCTACAACTGAACGAAAGTACAACAGAAAAGACAAGCAGCTGGAAGAATAGAAGCAGGTCCTAGGTCTTCCACCTCGGATCCTACCTGAAGGGTAGGTACAGATAGTACATCTCCTGGATCGTCCACCATGGATCCTACCTGAAGGGTAGGTACAGATAGCTTCCACAACTCTCTCTCCCATCAACCTCCTCCGAGTATCATCTCATCATGAAGTCCACCTTTGGATACTGACTCGTCGTGAGGTCCACCTCCGGGTACCGTCTAGTCCTCGAACACTCGGCCTCTGTCAGTGCTGCCCTTCGTCTGCAACAAACACAACGAGGTGCGGGCATAGCCCATGCAGGGGTGAGTATGCGATACTCAGTAGGGACCCCGAGACCCTTAAGGTCTCACTAAATCCAACAAGGATAACCACAAAGAAGGATCTCAACAGATAACCCTTACTTAGGTATAAGCCCATACTTATACCTAAGTTATCAAGTAACCCATCTCAATCATGAGGAAGAACAAAGGTTATGAAATCAATGGATAACCACTACCTAGGTATATGCCCATACATATACCTAATTTATCAAGTGACCCATCACAATCATGAGGTAAACACAAAGGTCATAGACTCAGCTCAAACCAAGATTTTCATTAGCGAAACCGTAACTGCTGAAGAGCTCCGTCTCTGACGAGTACAGTGATCCTGTCATGACTCTGAGGTACTGCTCACTAACCTAAGACTGCTTAGGTACTCCTCCTGTTGAGTACTGTGGGTCAGCCACCCAAACACAGTAGTGCTTCCCACCGGGGTCTTCCACCCAAACACAGTAGTGCACCCACCCTAATAGCCTGTAGAGGTACTCCTTCTGTTGAGTACCGTGGGTCTGCACCCAAACACAATAGTGCTCCATCCACCATGGGTCTTCACCCAAACATAGTAGTTCTTTTTCCACTGGGCTAGTCGACTCACTCCAAGTCGAGTCAGTCAAGTAGTCATTAGGTCTTAGCCAGCTACCCGGTCTCCGTACTCCGTATGCTCATCTCCGGGAGGGTCCTCTCCACGAGCTACAGGTCAATACTCCAAGTATCACAAGTCCCATGAAGAATTATCTCAAAGTACCACCTCGTCATAGGGGTATCAACGTAACAGACGACGCGTCAATCGGACGCCCGGTCTGTGAGTTATTATCCTTTTTGTCCTAGGGGCCCGGTTGGTTTCGTGTACGAACCAACCTGGCCGCATCTCAACTGTACCCCAAACTCTCATAGGGTATACTCATAGGGACTGTTTCTCTACGTGATTACCAACGCCGTTGACGGTTCGTCAAACGGTTGTGCGGTCTGAAAGTTATCTGCTTTTCCGTTCCAGGGGCCCGGTTGGATTTCAGGTACAATCCAACCCAGCCTTACTCCAGCTATGTCCAAAACTCAGGTGAATTATGCCAAAAGTTCCGTCTCATCACGAGGAATCCAACAAGGTTGACGACACGTCAATCGGACGTCCGGAGCTCAATTTATAAGCATTTCCGCTTCTCGGGCCCGGTTGGTTTCGGGTTGGAACCAACCCGGCTGTACCCAAAGTTTTCCGAAACCTTGAGTGTAATATACCGAAACGACCTTCTCGATCCAAGGATCGTATCGCAACTGAAGGTGCATCGATCGAAGGTCCGTAGCCCAAGTTATGTGTGTTTGAACGTATCTGTCCGAAAATAGGGGGTTCAGGCCCGGTCCGACCCGGCCCGATACCCCCCTGGGTCGGCCCGAACTGGGTCCGGCCCATTAGGGCACGACCCGACCCGGCACGGGCGGTTCGGTCCGGCAAGGCCGGTCCGGCTGGCGCGGCCGGTGGGCCTGGCGCGGGCGCGGCCCGCGTGGCCAGCGAAGAGAGGAGGGGGGGTGCTGTCCACCTCGGTTGACCGAAACGGCGCGGCTCAATTGTCGTGCCTCCCCCTAAACCCGGAACGGCTGAGCCATTCCGGTCCCCCGCAGCGGTCTCCTCCAGCGGCGTGCCGCCACCTCTCTCCGCGGACCACCAGACACACATCGGTGGTCCGTTCCTCTAGCCGTCTGCGCCTACGGTCACTACAGGACCCGTAGATTACTGTGAAGGGTTCAACACGTCTTTGCAGCCTGCTTCATCATCACCCGTTGATCCGCACATCAATAAACAAGCTGGGTAGGGTTGTCGGGCCGTGTTTGTTCGGCCCGCACCCTCCGCGTTAGGTGTTATCAAATGGCAAACATTTAAATACATTCTTTTAATCATTGACGAGGGTATAATTTATTCAAAATAAATTATACGAACACTTTACAATTAAATACCCATGCACGAGGCTATAATTCGCATAAACATTATATACGGAAAGCCCCTACCTCGAAATTTACATCGCACGTCGTTGAGTCGCGGAAGTCGAACGTCGCGGTAGTCGAGTGTCGCAGAAGAACGGTATCGATTCCGTCGACGTCGGAAGAAGAAGAAGAACATTGTTGTTGGCGTCGATCTCCACAGTTGGCGTCTCCTTCCTTGTCGCAGAAGAGGAAGTGGATGGAGAATTCCGGGACCTCCAAGTCGATGTCCTTCTTCGGAGACGTAGAATTCTTCAACGAAGGATATGAAGTAGGAAGGCACGTTGTCATTGGTGATGATCACCACGGTCGGTGACTTCTCCCTTGACACGGAGGAAGAGAAGAGTTGATGGCTGTTCTTTATCGAGAACGTTCTTCGTCGTTGGAGGAAAGCTCTCCCTCCTCTCCTTCTCCTCCTTAGCTCTCCACCAAGAAAACAAGTCCCCCAAAATAATAGAGTTTTCTCTCTATTATATTTATGGAACTAAACCCAAGGGTTATCACTCATAAAGTGAAAACACATAGATTAAATGTGGAGAGATGGATTCAAAAAGATTTGAATTAAAAGAAACAATTAATTCACTTCATTAATGAGGGAGAGTGGGTGTGTTACAAAATAAAGAGGGAGTTAGGGAGTTATGGGGAATCTGAAGGGGTGGGGTTCATGTGGGCCCCACCACACAGTCAACCTCACTTAGGTAGTTAGTAACTAGTGGATTTCTCCCCAACAATCACACATAGGTTAAAACCAACTAGGCTAGAAATAAAATTGTATCACAAATTTTATTCCCCTTTTTATTTAAACCATAATTTTTAACAACTCCTTTCGAGCAAACACATTTCTGGTAAAGGTCCTCTTAAGAAATTACCGGCGCTTCTGTTTTATTGGTGCCCTCATATTTTGATTCCGAGCACCGGTTCAAAAGTTAGAAAAACCCGCTCGTTCGTTCACTGAACGTACCCAAGCTAAACTTCAGAAATTGATTCTGGGCACACCGGGCCTCAGAATCAGGGGCCATCAGAAACCGCATACTCGTAAAATTCCAAATAAATTAAGAAAAAAATTTCCTTGAAATTTCCGAGTCTTTACATAAATACTCTCCTACAATAAGAAACTCACTACATCATTTTTTTAATATTTCCTTCTTCTGAAGAAGATAATACAAACATACAACAATGATGGTTGTTTCTCTTAATCACATGAAATGTCGACTTCTAGTGAGAATATGAATTCATAAGTAAAACCTTATTCGTCCTTCATCCTTCTAGATGATATTAATAATAACACATTAAAATTATGATCCTAAAATTATCCTTTTTTATCTCTCTCTCTTTGTGCTATATAATAGAACTCTACCTATTTCTTTTCAATCCAAATGTTAGGATTCACTCTCTTTTATTCTGGGACCATTCCAAGCGTCCCTTGAAATTACTATGGTCTTCAAGAATCATTTAATTAGAAATGATAATCTATATATTCAAGACATAACTATATTTTTTCTTATTTCTTGCTAAAACTTTTAGAATACTGAAGCTATCTTGTTGTGGCATGGTGATATATAATACATCATAATATTACCCATTTTCATATCCTACTATGTTTACACCTTTATTACGAAGAAGCCTTCAATTACATAGTTCTACCTATGGAATGGTCAACAGAACTCCAGTCTAGAGTCTTATAGTTCACTAGATCCACTTCTTCTAGAGTAGTAACTCCTCCATTAACCCATGCATGATCTATGTGACAATATTCTCTATCTAATTGTCAAAAATAACTAACTAAGGAATGGACACATAACTACAGTGTGATCTCATATAGGGCTAAGGATACTAAATTATTTACTCCTGTAAAATTATAACCTTCTGCATCATAAGGTGTAGATGTTGTGTGGACACCATCTCTTTTAAAGGGATTTAGGTGTATCCTTATATCTATAGTGTGGATGCCTATAAATCTCCAATGGCTCCGTAATTTATCATGTAGGGTCTCGCACTGTGGTGTACCTAGCTACCAATTTGAAAAATTATTATGAGAAACACATTGGACTTACCTATATGAATACAATTCCATATAATCCTATTTGTTCCATCGATTCCCAAGTTGTGAGTAACGAGTTCTTCTCACAGCCTCCTCTATATTTTCTCTCTATATGGAGGGGAACTATTTCCATGTGCATACTAACCCATGTGAACACTCTCATGTCATTGTTTTTGAATGATCTTCCTACACATTAATTATTTAGACCAGTCTTCATAACTATGTGGATTTGAGAATCATCCACCGTCTTGTCTGGTGGGTTCTCCAGTGTTATCCTTGACTGAGCTTGACAAAGTTTTTTCATCCTTCAAAACAACATTGTAGCATATAAATGGTAACCAAAGTGTGGTAAATCTTGTATGAACTCCATGGTTTAGTCTCATCAAATTCACTACATTCTATAGCATGTATCATGAGATAAAGTGTGGGATCTGTCCTTTCCTCATTATTGACTTTTTCAACAAATACAACCAATAGAAACTTCCAAAGGGATTTTGGCCAACAATATCCCCTTTTGAGTTTGTCGAAAATACACAAAATGCTCCAAGAGTCACATCCTTTTAAAATTAAACATCCAATATATGTATTAATGATCACTAATAATCAAATATAAGAACACATGGGCCATGAACCATGTGATAAACAAGAATTTAGTGAAAAAAATCATGAACACCTTTGATTCCACCTGACCACCTTTTAATCCTTTTAACAACCACATCTCTCATCTTGGTTTGTCATTGAAATAATATCACCCTTTTCTATGATTTTTTCCACCTATTTTATAATTTTACCCTATTTAAATAAAATTTAATCTTTCTACCCATTTATAAATTAACCTAAAGAGATCACTTCTCTAAAAGGTTCATAATAAAGGGTTAGAAGTCCAACAAACAGAGGTGAGAAAAATACATTTCCCAAGAGAGAAACAATGGGGAGTGGGGTTTCTATCCTTGTTACAGTTTAGTGAATGGATAAAATTGTTCTCATAGATCCAACTGATGTTTTAAAAATACCACTTTAGGTAGTTCCTTGGTCAAGATATCAACTACTTGATCTTATGTTGACATATACTTCAATACCACAATTCCTTTCTCTATATTATCTTCTATGAAATGATATTTTATCTTGATGGGTATTTTTCATGAATGATGAATATGAATTTTTATAATATTTATTGCACTTGAATTTTCACATGTCATTAGACTATGAAATCACTTCAATACCCACATCATTAAGTTATTATTTTATCCATATCAATTGGTTTCATGCTTTAGTGGAAGTAAGGTTCTCAGCCTCTATGGTGCTCAAATATATGCAATTAGGATTCTCTCCTTTCCATAATATAAATGATATCCTAAGATAAAATAAACCACCTGATGTTTATTTTTGATCATCTACTGAACTAGACCATTCTATATCAGGGTATCCCAAAACAATTCTTTGAATCATCATGATAGAAAAATCTAAAGTACTTTATATAATATATATATCTATCAAAGTAATTTTATCAAATCATTCATATCAGTTTTACTAGAATCACGCTGAAAATGAGTGTCTTGAAAAGTAGAAAATAAAATATTTGATCAAGTGTAAGTCAAATAGATTAAAAATCCAATTATTTTTTGATATTTAGACTCCTAAAAATTATTTCCCAAATCGCATTTTTAAAAATTAATCTTTTTCTCCATAATAATATCCATGGTCCTTGAATTCTCCATCTGAAATCTTCTTAAAATCTACCTGGGATTTTAATTTGTGACATAATTATCCAATAAAAAATTTGAACTACCAATAATCCAAGGAAAAAATGGAATTTCACCAATTAGATACATATCTAATTTTCACCTCATGTGTTTCAAAATATACTTGCATTGTCTATTATCCAAGCCTCTAAAAGTTATGTTTTCAACATAGATAACAACCCTAAATCACTTCCCATTCTCTTTCTTGATGTAGAGTTTATGAAATATTCCTTATCTACAAAAATGAGATCCTTTGGGAATTGATCTAACCTATAATACTATGATCTATGTGCTTTATTAGGACCATACAAATCCTTATTTAGTAAAAAAACTTTTCCATCATCTTTATTATTAAAAAACCCATCTAGTTTCTCAGTTTATACTTCCTCTTCAAGGAAACCATTCAGGAAGAAAGATTTTACATATATTTTACATATTTTTAAGACCTTATAAATTTCAATGGCTATAAATAACTGAAAATTTTCAAGCCATGATACGGGAACTAACATCTCATAAACATAAATTACTTAAATTTAGGAATACTATTTTCACACATGTCAGGCTTTGTTCCAAATAAAATTTCCATATTCACTATGTTTAATTCAGAACACCAACTTTGTATTGGTGATATTCTTATCACATAGCCTGGGATAAGCATCCCATGAATCGTTTTTCTCTATTTGTTAAAGTTAATCATTCATATCCATGACCCAACTCTCATAATTTGTAGATTATTTAAATGATTTTGGTTCTAAAAATGATGGTAAAGATACCTAATACTAATCCTTAATTATTATAGTTTGGACTGGGGTTATCTAGTATCTAATAATGTTTCATTTAGTCACATCATCTCTATTTGTTTTTATTCATTAACTTTCTATAATTATTGTACTTTATTCACAACTAGATGCTTAATCAGAGTTTTCAAATTTCTTTATAACTCCCTCTTCCTCTGTGCTTCTTTATCACTTTCATATTTATAAATTGGTTGGTTTTCACAAGAAATCATCTCATTTACTGCTAGCATTTTTTAACTATTAACCAACAATTTTTTTATCTCAATCATCTTTTCAAGTATTTTATTGTGACACCATAAAGATTTAATTTTTGATGAATATCTACAAAATATAACTTCATCTCCCAATTATTCAAATTTTTTTATTTTCTCCATGTTAAAAATAAAACATTTACTTACAAACTCTCAGATATTCTTGATTGGGGGTTTCTTTCTATAAAAAAATCATATAGAGTTCCCCCTTAATTTTCACATAGAAAAGCGCTATTAGATATGTACACTACTGAAATAATAGCTTATTTCTAATATCTTTTATGAAGATACTTTTCAATAAATATTGTTTAGGACTTGTTATCAATTATGTCATTTATTCTTTCCACTACCAAATTTTTTTGGGGTGTTTTGAAAGCCAAAACCTAATGTAAAATTATAAAATTCTCAAGATATTCTTCAACTTGATGATTTATAAATTTGGCCCCATAGTCAGTTCCAAATTTATAAATCTTCACCCCAAGAATCTTATCAACTCTCCTTATATATAGAGTGACATATCTATACACATCTGTCTTCTGTGTGATTAGCATAAAACAATCCATCTTGTTGAATTCATCCCCAAAACGCACATAATACTTATTCTCATCAATCAATTTGGGTGATTTTGGCCAAAAAACATCCACATGCACATCCTTAATAACCCTTGATGCCTTTATCTTATTTGACTTATAAGATTTATGAATAATCATCCGATTTTTAAATTAATCGCATATGTTATTGTGATCATATGTGATATGGGGAATATCACATGATCCACTACTCTTTAATAGATTATATATATATGTTTTGATCAAATGGTCATGCCACCTATTCCAAATCATGATATCCTCTTATTTTGATTGTATACACCAATTTTCATCTCTAATAAGGTTTAAATTTCCCTTTGGTCCTATCCCCCATAGAATAAGTTAACCTTTTTTTCTTTGGAATTAGAAATGTAATCATTGGACTCTACTATATGTCCATGGTCACACTGTTGGTAGAAACTAAGAAGATTATGACTTATCCCATCGACTAAGAGAATGTCAGTTTGCCTAATATCATTTTCACCTATCTAGACCTTTATGGAACCAATATTCCTAATACAATCATCATTCCCAAAATGAATGAAACCATCTTTGTTGTTGTTTGAATTCATATCAATGTCTTTATTTATTTCCATATGTGATTTTCACCCACCTTACAATATCCATGATCTCGAATTTTTTATTTCCCTTAAGGAAATATCAGTAAAACTATCCTTCTTTGAAATACCATTCATTACCCACGTTGGTGAAGAATGTGCCTCTTCATCAATTGTCTCCATGAACCATTCTTCTAATTGAAAATTTGAAAATATATTTTGAGTATCTATACTTTTGGATGAAGGTTGAATATTTTTATTTATTCTACTTTGAAAAATTATAGATGAAATTTTTTACATTCTTTATGAGCAATTTATTCTATTATTCTTGAAGACTTCCTAACAAAAATTTATCCATTAAAATAAAAATAATGATTATAAATTCGGATTGCCTATTTGAAATGGTGTTTCCACGAGAAGGATATCCATAAAATATTACACACATAGTAAGTGTGTCCCAATATTACATAATAAAAATATATATCTATTGATGTATTAGAGTATTCCTTGGACATATGATTTATTCCTTTCTCGTTTCTTGAATATCTACCTTATTTTTTTGATTTAGTGCTTGTGGTTTTGAAACAACTATAAATCTATTACTTTATTCAAAATTATTTACTACAAATATGCCTTTATATTTGAACTACTAAAATTTAGGAATAGATATGTGTTATTCCATGGAAATTACTTTTTCTTGAATTTATGATGATGAATATGTATTTCATGTCATTATTCAAGGTATAAATATTCATTCTTGATCTTCACACATATGATTCCAATTCATAACTTATTCTTCCATCTCCTCAATTATCTTCCCTATATCATTTATAGTTTTATAAAAACCATCAATGATTTAGTTTTTTTCTTCAACATTAATTTTCTTTTATAATTACCTTAGCAAGTATAATTAAATTAAAAATTTTAGTTTTTAAATCTCAAACTTCTACTATATCTTTTATGATTCTTGTTCTTTCATGTAGAGCTTTGAATCACGGACCATTTTATTGGCTTTCTTAGTTTATTATCCCTAAACATAAATTTATTAAAGGTGTTCCTGAAGTTCTTCCATTAAATCAACCCTTCCAACAAATTCTTCATTCTCATCATCACTAACATAATTTCATGGATTATTTGAAATAAACATAAACACAACTTCATCCTTACAATTTTCAACTTCTTATACTTCAATTTGTCTAGAACTATTTTATATTTAGGAAGAAAATTTTGTCTTTTGAAGGACCTCCATTGAGAATTATTTGAACCTTATTTTTTTTACCTTCTTGGGTTTTTTTAATCATAATAATATTGATATTTTATATGACACTTAGCTACATGATTTCCCCTATATCCACATTTGAATCATGCAGGGAGAATCTTAACTTTAAATATCCCTCTTTCTCACTTAAGAATAGAGGAAATAATTTACATAACCTCATAAACTTCGTTAAAATCTGGATTTTCCTTGATTGAGAGGTTTTTCATGGAATTAAAGGACACCTCATGGGTATTTTCCTTTATTCTTGACTCTTTTTTCTTCATTTCTCATCACATAAGCCATAGGAGTACTAGGAAAACTATTGAGTGAAATAACTTTCACATCATTATCTTCTAAAACCAATATATATATATATATATATGAATAAGGATGGAGACTTCTCATGATAAAATTCATGATATTCTCATATTTGAGATATTCACTAAGTCCTCTCATATCTTCTACAAGAACATTTTGTTGATAAAAATATACATCAACCATATCATTTTAATTCATTAAAAAATATTTATATTTGTTTTAGAGAACCTAAAAATTTTCCACCCAGTCCTTTGAATCTCCAACATAAAAATTAAAAAACTTTTTCCACATAATATGAGTGGTTTTAAAATACATTACCTTTGTGAAAATGGGATTATAAATATTTCTTCCCTAGGAATTTATTTCATTTCCATATGTATCTAATTTTTAATGATATGTCTTTTATAAGGATCCTATTTTAATATTATTAGTGATTCTGTAAATCGATTCTAAGTAAACGACCATTCCCACAAATCTAAAATAATTTTTCATATTTCTTTTACACAATTATAAATTATTTCTTTCTAATATGGGGATACATTTATGATTGAAAATTGTTTCCATTATTATAATAGAGAGAAATTATAAACAAACCATTGATACCACTTATTAAATCTCTATAGAGGATATCACCCTGAGAGGGGTTGAATTAGGGTATTAAAGTTTAAAAAACTTCTTAATTGAATGAAGATATTTTTCTCTCACTTTTAGTAAAAATTAAATTTCTATCCACCTTACCCCTTAATGAGCGATGAAATCAGTAAACTACAAAAGGGATTTTACTTTGTTCACCTGCACTACGCTAGTCCAAGGAGCATGTGCGAAAATTACCCTATGAACCAAATTCACTAAAATATCATTAATTTATATGTAAAATTTGGAGTGGTATCACTTAACCTTCTAGTTAACTACCACAAAAAATAAGAGAACTCACTACTCTCCATTAACAAGGAACTCATTACTCTATTTTCTAAATGTTTTCTTCTTCGCATGAATAATGTGAAAACCTGAACCGGTGATGGTGTTTTTCTTCAATGCATGTAATGTTTAATTATAGTGAGAATATGACTCCTAAAGTAACACCTAATTAAACCTTCCAGATGATATATGGAAAAACCCTTTGAAATTATCCTCCTAGAATTCTCTCAGTGTCTATCTCTCTCTATTATATAGTGGTACACTCCCTCTTTTTATTTAAACACAAAGGTTATCATTGACTATACTTTATTTTTAGATAGTTAAAAGTGTGACCTGTGATTAGTGGGGTCATCATACACTATTTAATTAAAATAGACTACTAATAGATTCAATCCATAACTCACTTTTCTTCTTGTTTCATGTCAAAACTTCCAGCTGACTGAAACTACCTGGCTATGGTGTGGTCAAATATGCTACAACATAGAATTAATCGATTTTAACATCCTACGGAATGGAAACCTTAATTTAATCTCAACCTTAAATTCCTAAATTCTCCCCATGGTGTGGTCAACAACACTACATCATGAAGACTTGTAGTTGTCGAAGTCCACTTCTCTAAAAGTCATGACTCCTCTATTAACCAGCACATAATCTCTGGAACAATCTCCTCCAACCACTTTTCATATGGAACTGACTATGGAATGGAAACATCAGTTTGGTGTGATCTACTATAGGGTTAAGTATCCCAAATTATATACTCATGTTAAATTTAGAACTTTTGTGATGAAAGGCGTAGATATGGTGTGCACATATTATCTTTTAATGATATTGTAGTATAGAATTCTCTCTACAGAATGGACACCCCGAAATATCTAGTGGCTCTAAAATTTATCAAACAAGATCTAGAATCATGGTGTACCTAGATATAATGTGGATAAATACTCCCGATTCCCAAATTATACTTACCTCTAATAATCCAATTCCATATAAGCATCCTCACTCCAAAACCCACCAGTTGTGAGTAACGGGGTATGTTATCAGCCTCCTCTATGCTACCACGTTGAGACATAGACCACTACTCCCATGAATATGTTGAACTTCACATAAGATCACATAATTAATTATATTTATGATCTTCCTACACACAATGTGTCCCTACTGGTCTAGTTGGATTCGGGTCGCCTGGTCTTCACCACTGGCCTGTCTGGAGGCTGCTTGGGCATTGATCATGAGTGGGATTGTCTATGTTTTTGGATCCTACCCAAAAAAATTAATGTTTATCCATAGTGAATATGGTGTGGTAAATATTTCATGTCCTCCATGGTTTAGTATCCTTTAATTCACCAAATTTAATGGCATGGAGCAAATTATTTTTTAGGATTAGTATTTTCCTCCTTCTTCACCTTTTCAACAAAAACAACCCATGAATACATCTAAAGGGATTCTTTTCATAAAAAAACTTCAAATAATAACAATAATAAGATGGAATATACATATAATAAGAAAATATAAAAAATTTCAATGAAAAGATGGTTATAAAAAAGTAGGGAATATTTTCTTTAGTTTGATCCCACATGTATTTGAATAAAAGCACCCATGTTTAATATGTAAAACAGAACAAAGGAGCCACATGGACAATTATAAAAACCATAACTTCAAACTCATAAAACATATCCACTACCATCTCTACTAGGATACAGATGATGAAAATATACCCTTACATGTTCCATGAAACATAAATTCATCACACATCCAGGAGGGCCCATGCAAGGTGTGAGTATGAACTCAATACGCCACGACCAATGGTATCCCTAGATCATATATATATATATATACACTAGTGTATCAAAGGAATAATAATTAAAACCAAATAAACTAACCCAACCCAGTCCACTCATGCTCAACCATCCCTAGAAGGTCTTTTACCTTCCACATCCAGTGCCGAAGTGGAATAATACATTCATAATTTATCATACTAAAAGTTCCCTCATGCTTCCCATAAATTTCATATAACTTGGAATCACATGTTAACCCATAATTTACAACTATTCCAATTCAACCATGATGCCCCCAATGGAATATTCACAACACACATATCATGTTTAATGGGAATCTAAACCCCAAACTACCAGTATCATTGTATCCTGAAAAAACCTCACATGTTTGATGAGTATTTATCTCTCATCAAATGATATTAATCAAATATCATGGAAAAATATGGTGTATCCCTCCTATGTATTAATGGTTAACACCATCCCCCTAATCCACTCAAGATATAGATTATACACCCCATGACGAGGAGTCAAAACCACCTCATGGGCCTTATTTTGTGTCCACACAATCCAAACTATCTTATCCCCATGGTGATAAGAAATAAACATCCCTAAGGACACAACTTTTAAATCCATTATCTCAACTATGATAATTGTAAATACATTCTTCATCATACATGTGAACCACATCAATCATCACATACCATAAATCACTACTTTGTAATATATGGAATGAATCCCATCAAACCCTCACACCACAAAAGAAAACTATAAAAGGTCGATTCCATAATTTTCTATATGATACTACCTTCTTGTATCTATTACAAAAAATATATACCACTATTGGATATGTTCCTGGTCACACATAATTAACTCTACCTCTCCCATTTATCACATGAAAAATTTCACATGAATAATACATAAAATAGATAAGAACCACCTACTTGTAGTAATAAAGACTCTACTTTTCAAACATCACATTCTGATTTGACTCAAAACAACACATTCACCAAAATCAGGAAGAAATCCTTCAGATTAAAAGTTTCTATAAAGATATGAGGTAATATAGAGAAATATGAAAACAAACACATACGAACTTATAACCTTACCCTTAGCTAACCATTATAATATATGGCCTAAAGAACCAGTAATAAGTGATGAAGTTATCTAAAGAAGGAAGTATAAACAAATGATAGGTGAAAATTGGGGCACAATCGCTATGTTGTAGATAAAATAGACCTAATTCCACTTTTATACATGTATATATCAATTAATTATAATTTCAGAAAAATATAGAATAATATTCATTACACTAAATTTTTGGAAAACACTAGGACCCTTATGTACAACCCTTACATATGGAACCATTACGTATTAACCCTTATTGGCCCTTAAAAATCAGATAAATAGCCCTTAGGTATCGTAATTTTCTATAGGAAATGTAATGAATTGAAACCTTAATATATATTTTTCATAATTAAATATTATGTTAATATTTTAATCTTCCAAAAACAATAAAATAAAACAAATCTATGAAATAATAAAATAAAATTTTACTATTATAATATAATCATTATATTAGAGGGTATGAAAGGAAGTAACCGTATTACAAAATATACCAACATAATGGAAAGAAATGGCATCGAGTAGAGATATTATTTCTTATAAATATCATTTATATGATCTTGGTAAATATATAGATTCACTAGGGTTTTATATAGACTAATTAAAATATACACATTAAAAATTATGGAATTATATAAATTAAATGTCATAGAAATTCAAACTCCTAAAAAATTCAATAAGATCTATAATAGTGAAAACACCACCCTTGACTGCCACCAGAGCATAACTTATGCTTATATATTACAGTGAGATATTTTGGGACTATTTAAATATAAATTTGTATGATATAATTGATTATTTATTAATGTAATAAGTTATTTATCACATTTATTTTATACATTTCCCATTTTTGAATTTTAAAGAAAAAACTTTTATTTTTCTAAAAAAATATTTTTTCTTTATATTTCAAATTAAAAAACTAAAATTATAAAAATTATTATCTTAATAAGAAAAAAATATTTTATTTTTTTGATTTATAAATTAAAAATTATCTTCTGAATTTTTAAGATTTTTCTAAAAATATATTTTTAGGTGAATAGTGAAAAAATACCAATTTTCTTAAAAACCGTCACATTTTTTAGATTATAATAATAAAATAATGAATTAAATGTATTTGTAACCTTTTTCAATAATTTATATGTAGCTATTAGAAAAATAAATCATTTAAAATTTCTATATTTTATTTATAAAACCCATGTTTGTCATTTTTTAAACATAAGTAATATTTTACTATAAAAATAGATGTATTTTCTTATATTAAAAAATAGTTTTCATCACTTATAAAAATTAAATCCTATAAAATAGAGTTTATTTTTTAAAAAAACTTGATAATATTATTTAATAAGGTTGATTTCATTTTTGGGAACAAACGTATGATTACATTGATTAAAGTAAAATACTATGATAATGGTAAAATTGTCATTTTCAAACAATTGTTTTATTAACATTTTTTAATTTTTATCTAACAAAAAAATTAATCAATTCTCAAAATTGAATTCAATATAATTTTTTAAACCAATATTTAGATATATTATCGCTCATTAAATTTTTAATTAACAAAAAACATGATTAAGAACACTTAATGGTGAAAACTGCATTTTTCTAAAAAATAGTTTTTCTATATATAAAATTTTTATATTTAAAAGAAAATTTTCAATTATTAATAAATTTAATTAGATTTAATAGAGATCAAATTTAGGTTCATCAGACCCAGTTTTGTTAAGAGTGGTTATTTTATATGTTTAATTAAACATAAGTTACTTGGGTAAATACTAGTTACCCTAGTAATAAAAAAAGGTAAAACTAAAAATATAAGAACACATGACTTCCAATATCATTATTTTTTTTTTCAAAATACTTTATTGATTATTTATGGACTAAATATCACCAAAATACCATTATTTTATCTTTTTAAACCACTTATCCCTGTATATTTTCATTCCATTATTGAAAAATAATGGGTGTTCTCAAAAGTGACATTTTCTTCAATTATAAAAGGGGATCACTTACACCGTTTAAATGCCTCACACTCCCATTAAAATATACTCTAACTCCTTTAAAAATTTCTCTACTATAATTCAATTAAATTTTTAAAATACCCTAGTTAATACAAGATATCTTAACTCTTTAAATTATAAGGATTTCTTGAAGAGGTAGTTCAAGGTCTTGACATAAGTATTACTTACTCCTTACCATTTATTGTTAATCATTATCTTCCAAAAATTCTATAAAAAAAGTAATATAATGACCTAAGTATAATTATTATAGTTATTTTTTATTATATTAATGTTAAATCCCTTATTTATTCCTTCCCATATACTTAAAAAACAAAATAACATTGATCGTGTTTTGTGCAGACAACCACCTCCATGAGGCGACATCTTCTATTTTCCACCACCTATTGTCATTTTTGGTTATAAGGATATAATTTAAGAATTATTTTTTCCAATATAATATTTTTTTAAAATAAATATATAAATTATAATCCAACTTCATTTAATCTCATTCAATAGGAAATGAAAACATTAATTGTGCATTATGTAGACTACCACCTCTATGATGTAACGTTTTTTTATCTTGATTTTCAATATCTATCCAAAACACATAAAATATTATTAAAAACCTTAAAAATATTAAAATTATATCATTGTTCTTATTTTATAAAGATATTATGTCAAAATAAAAAAAAATAACCATACTTACCTATCGAATTATAGTATGCTAATTTTTGGTTCGGTCTAACGGCATACATGAAAAGTGATATAAAAATAAATGATAGATGAATATGTGAACTTAAATAATAATATTTTGAAAAATTAACTTGAAAATATTGATTTTTTATGGATTCATAATGGTTATATTATGTATTTAACTTATTATTAAATATCATCTTTGATCATTAAAATTACTGAAATAAGCAGAAACTAATACAGTTTTGTTGAAACATAACTAAAACACTAATGGAATGAGATGAGAGATTTATAAATAAATATAAGTAATATATTATTATAACATAAGTTATATATGAATTATGAACTTTTGTAGAATAATAAATAACAAAACTTCTATTATGAAACTAGTTCAAAATAATCAAGATAACTCACAAATAACAATGAAAATAGAAAATAAAAGAATAATATATATAGAGAGAATATTTTTTAATGAATATTATTAATTGATATAGATATGAATAGGGTTATTAAATATGGTATTAAGATGTTTATTTTTTTATACAGAAGATTCAAGAGATTTTTTCTAAGTCATAAATTAAGGTTAGGGTTTCATATCTCAATGACTGGATTTAATTCTGTTCAAGCGCAGAGTTCAACTGGCACCTCGAGTTCATAATCTCTTTATCTCACAAATACTATAAGGCCTACTTCAGTTACATTTCAAGGAACTTTTATAAGATAAATCATTACACTTCTATGAGTCTACTCTCTTGGGAAGGTATAATCCTTCCCCCTTGGTTGATCTCTATTTTCCCTCGCACACTCTAGAAGACAATACTCAGGTGGATACCAATAATTCAAAGCATCTGTTAAGGCCCACAATCTAAACTTCTAATGATTTCATAATATTATCATATGATCCCAAAGAGGGAAATTTATCATCACCACCACCTACCCCAGTGTTCACTGGTGTATGTACATGATCCTGATCAAAGAGGGGATCATCTTGTCCATATCAATAAAATAAATGCTGAGCTTCTCTAGGGGACAAAATAAGGTGCACTCTTTTCCAATGATATCCTCCATTTTATGGAATTCTTGTGGCCTTAGTGCATAGATAAAAAGTTATTTTCTTGGTAATGAATTATCCAAGAGAATATCATATCTAGTGCCAGTACTCGAACCAAAATAGACCATTTTGAAGATTTTAAACTTGGGATATAGGATGGTTCTATGTGATTTCATGCATAGAGAACCCAAAAATCATCATATCTGGATTTACTGGAAGAGTTACACATTGTTCAATCATTATTTGGTCTTCTAAAAACACATCACTATAAAGTTAAGTAATGGTTAATCCCAATGTTTTTCCCTTGTTTATGCTAAATGTAACTTGATGATGAGAGATATGTTATGGTAATTACTTGAAAGGTTCGACCTTGGGAGTGAGATGTCGTTGATCAGTGGTGACATCAACATGATAATGGATTCTTTAGAGGAAAAAAGGAGGAGGTATTTATCATCAGAATTACATGAATGAATTTTACTCATTCATGGATTAGAAAGGCCTCCAGGACTTAGGATTCTTGGGGGACAAATTTACCTGGTGTAATAATCAAAAATGATCTTGATGTATGTGGAGCAGGTTGGACCAATTCTTAGTGAACTTGTTTGATATGTCTCATTATCCTGGGATCAATGTTTCTCATCTAGATCCTTGTTTTTCTAAACACTCCCTTTTTCTAGTTTTTATTTCTCTTAGAATAGCATCTAACACCTAATTTTCCTTTTCCAAGAGATGAAAAACATAACCTAGTTACCATGAAATAGTGAAAACATCCTAGGATAATACCATTTAGGATTACTCATGTCTTGGTTTCCATAAAAAACTCTGATGTTTGAAAGTAGTTCTACATGACTAGATCAGAATCAATCCCCCTAGGATCCAAGAGATGGAGCAAGTAAAATATGATATTGAGGAAGATGAGGCTAGTTTGGAGGCATGATGGAGAGATTATATATTTAACGATCTCACCAACAAGTAAAGAAAGTTATCATATATCTTTCCTGAATGGGATCAAACTGCACGTGACAAATAAATATAGATTTGGCTAAAAGTTAGAGAAAAAAATATAACAATTTTTCATGAATCTATCAAAGAAAAGAAATAGATTGTTCCTCCTAATACCCACTTGAAGGACAGATCCTTCACAAAAAAAAACCTTGATGTGGTAGGGGCCATGGTGGAAAAATACTTTAAATCCCATCTTGCAGGAAGTAACCCATTAATGTAAGGGGGATACTAGTGTGTCCAGTCCCAATTATGTGAAGTTATCCCAAATATGGTGTCGACCAGTGTCAAGTTAGAGACGGAAAATTTCTCAATGAGGGGGAGTTTTGGGATGAGGTGAACACTATTAATCCAAAAACATCTCTAGGACCTAATGAGATTCTAGGATCCTTCTATGTGTCTACTTTGTAATTGGTTAAGAAGGATTTGGTGTACATCATCTAAGACTTCTTCCATGGGGGAAACTTACCTCAGGTGGATTGTTCATCAAATCTAATTTTTATTCCATTGGTGAAGGATCTCTCTTATATAAAACACTACCAACAAATAATTATTTGTAACATTCCATAAAAACTTCTTTCTAGTATCATCAATAGAAGGATTTTTTTCCACCTTCAATAGTGGATAGCATAGGAGCAACATGGTTTTGTTTGAGGGAAGTCAACACATGAGGAAATTTATTTATTCTAGGGGATGATTGGAGACCTCAACAAGAAGACTGATGGATCAAACATGGAAATTAAAATTGATATGGATAATTATTATGAATTAATTGAATAAGGCTTCATCTTGAAGGTGTTTTCCTGCTGAGGACTCTCTAACTATGTGGAACACACCATATTTAAATGATTTAGTTCTCCTTAGTTCTTGGTTAAATTCATGGGTAAAAATTTCAGATTCTTCAAATCAATGTGAGGGATATGATAGGGTGATCTTGTTTCCCCATGCCTTTCCATTTTAGTTCAAGACTCTTTTATCAAGTTTTTATCTAGTTGCATGCATAGTAGAAGTATCATTCCTTTCAAATTCAGGGCTCACTTGAATGGAATTTATCACCTTATTTTTTCCTAAGATATACTTATTTTTGTTAAGGGTGGTAGGATATCTATTCAAGGAAAGATCAATGTCATGAATGAGCACTAAAAATGGGGTAGTCAATGGATTAATTATGAGAAGATTGAAATATACATTTCAATTTTTTTTCTAAATGATGCGAAAAAAATTGAGGACATGTTAAGAATCAATAGGAATCCATTCCCAATAGATTATATAGGGTCCCCAATCTCCACTAAAGGTATCCATTTTCATCACTTTAACAGTTTGACTACAAAAATCATAGGATGCATCAAAAACTATAATATTCATTACTTATATTTTTTGGGGTTGCATTGTGTTTATCAATTATTTCATTTCCTCTATTCTGATTCAGGAACTTTCTTTCCTCAAATTACCAAGAACAGTGATTTAGATAATTGAAAACATCATGTATAATTTTGTATGTAATAATAATGGGGAATTCCATTGTCACTAGGTAGATTGGGCTATGATGGGAAAACCAATCGAGTCAAGTGGTGTAAGCCTTTGGAGTGTGGATGATACCATGTATAACTTACAAGCCAAACTAAATTGGGGTTTCCTAGAATCCAATATATTTGGATCAGATTCAAGGTTTGAAAATTTAGTGAGGTCTCTGATGATCCAAAAGGAAGGATCTACAAATTGTGGTAGGTGTTATGCGGAACACTTTCAGAACTACAATGGAAGTCTAGATGGAAAATCGAGAGTGAGGATATCGATTATTGGATGCACAACTGGGTGGGGTGTCCCTTGGATTCCCAAGTTGGCCTACACCCGACATTTTTTTTCTCAAGCAAGTGGCCTTCCAAGCTTTATTCACACCACCCTAAACTTGCATCAATGATAATTCTTTAGTAGCATCTAGATTTCCATTGTTCCGGATAAACTACCATACACTAGTGTCCCATCAGGGATCTTCTTCTCCAATGCATTCTGACTGTCTCTTCCAATAAGGCTTTATGTGGGTGTATTTAAGTTTATTTGGTGTAAATAGCTTTCGATTAAATTCAATATCCATGTATGGAATTTATGGAATCATACTAGAGGTATCAACATTATCTCCAAGTGATTATTTTTTTAATATTCTAAGAAGGAGTTGATTAACCACATATTTTTTTACAGTGATTAGGAATGGGTGGTGTGGTGTGGATTCAGTAATATCATAGGCATTGTTATGACAAATTCAAATGGTGAAAACTCTTTTCATAACTAGTTTCATGGGATGGAGGCTAATGGTGTTGAGGGAAAGGAAATATCCATCCTGGTCTATGCTAGTTGTTGGATAATTTGGAGTGCTAGAAATAAGGCAGGGTGTGAAGGTGATCCAATCTCCTCTTTAACTTATCATACTCGAGAAAGGGGCTTAGTGGTGGATCTGGGAATTATTTTGAAGTGATAAGAAAATGAACCATCTATTAGGATAATCATGAATTGAAGGAGACATACCCCTAGCTCTCGGATACCTTCACCAGGAAGTTGGGTTTTCTAGAACCCTCCTGGAAATGGCCTAAAACTCAATACTGATGGATCTTGTAGCATGAGTATAATGAGAGGGGGCACTATTTTCAGTGACCCCCTTGGTTCAATTATCATTACTTCCACTAGATACTATGGTAAATATGATTCTCTAATTGTGAAGGTCATGGTGATGATAAATGGGATATATATTTTCCATGATAGGAATATTACCCTCATTGAAATTGAAACTGACTCCTTAGTTATTTCTAACTTCTTATAGGGAAGGCATAAACCTCTTGCTCCATTTTTTATGTTATTTAAAGATTCATGAGTTTCATTGGATGTACCAGCTTGAAACACACTTGGCGTGAGGGAAACATTATAGTGGACTACCTAGAATCCAAAGGCAAGTACAACGATCCCCTCATTATTTAATCTTCCTTGGGATACCTACCTCATTAGTGTGTTGATTTTTTTTCTGGTGTATGCCCTTGTCCTGCATTATTTCAGGCCTCCTTTTCATTTTCTCATTTCACCCTTTTCCATTTCTCCCTGATTAATAAAAATTTCTCATTATGACCATAAATATTCTATAGATAAATATTTCTTATTATACATACTGTTTTCTTTGGAATAGTGTATTTTCTACCCCTTTAAAAATTTATCATAATTATCTAATTATTCATGGTATTTAATGTTTCATTTGAAATAATATACACCAAGGATTTTTTATTTAAATGTTACTCAGGGTGTAAAAGATTATCTGACAAAAGTTATCTCACCTCAAGTCATAAATTCTCTACAGATTCTAATATTCAAATCCCCTTTTATCCATCTATTTATTTTTTTCAGTAGTAAATTATTTTTAATAGTGGAATTTTGTGTCATTGGTATCATATTCTTTCATAAAAAACCTTATAAAAAAAATTTAAACTCAGGTAAGAATAAATCTCATTATTTTCAATAGATCTTTATCTTCCATAACCATATGTCTCTTCCTACCAATATTTTTCTCCTTTTTTGGGAACTCAAACACTGATTAATTATTTTGATCCTCTTACTTATCATCACGACTTATCAAATTAAAATATTATTTCCGAGTTTAGAATATGGGTTTTCAATAAAGCCATCTTAAAAATATTGGAATGTTTTCCAAATCATGGATATCTTACTCATATTCCACTCTATGTTTTTTTATAAAACCATTATAAATTTTTCAAGACTCTATTATTAGAGATTTCGTAAAAAGTAATTTTTTGATATAACTAAAAAATTATATTTCCAACCTATTTGAAAATGGATTTTCAATTGAAATTATTGATTTTTTCTAACACTTTCTTTATAAAGATATGGTAAGAAACTTATTTTTTAAACAACATAGTAATTTATATCCCATCATTTTAAATATTCATTCCCAAGTTTCATCATTTTTAAAAGTAAATTATTTCACCATTATTCTATGTGTTTTATTTCAAAGTATTTTCCTGGGAAGTGGTTAATTTTAAGCATGTTTTTCAAGGTAAAATATTTCCATTCTTCTAAAATTATTCTTCATCCATCGATTGATTTTTTTATGAGAATCATTAAATTTTTGTAAGATAAATGATTCATCAATGCCTTATTTTTCTAGTCATCATTGGTGTATAACCATAATTTTTATTCCAATTCCATTCCTCTATTAATACTTTATTTTTTATTCCTTTTATTTAATGGTGTTTTCCTAGATTCCGTACATTTATTAATTAGGGAAAATATTGAACTAACCCTACACCCATTATCTATATGGTTTAAATAAGATATACATTATTATATTGATTTAATGGTACTTAAAAAAAATGTTACTTCATATCATTGGACACCCATTTGTTTATATGGGTTTACCATGTTAGTATTATTGATGTATTTATAAATTATTTCTTTTTTGTGAATCCATTTGAAAAAGAAATTAATCTCATTTTATTTCTATAGGTTCTCTATGATGTGATGAATGAAACCCATTTAATTCTCATGTATTCTCTAATATTTGATGAAAAAAATTATTTTAAGTGGAACTTATAATTATGTATGATGATGGATGTGGTCCTATATCACCCTAAAAAATAGTGGTTAAGTATTTATATCTCATGAGATAGAAAATCATTGACATACTTGGATTTTTTCTTAATATAAAGGTTGGAAATACTAATATTTGTTTCACATCTTAAATGGTAGATATAATTGGATTTTTTTTACAGTGATTCCTATTCTTATAGATGTTCTACATTTCTATGATTCCTTTCATTTTAGGTTATGCTACTTTTCCTTGTTATTCCCTAGTTTTAGTATTATACTTATAAATATAGTATTCTCTCATTCCTCATTTATATTGACTCATGTTGACTCTCTTGATTTATTTTTTAAGTACTTCCATTTCATATTCTATTACTAATTTTTTAAGATCATTGCTTTATATGATACTATTTTATTATATATCATGATTATACCCATGTTCTCATGCTTACTTGTGATCTTTTATTGTTATAATGTATTATTTCCCTTACCGACCATTTAAGATCACCCATTTTCATATGTTTACATTTCCATATTTTATAAATAAAAGTAATATATAAGATGTGTCTAGAATATTATCACATGTGGAGAATTTATGAGAGATATTTAAGACTTTTTCTGGATTAAACATAATCTTATATAGTGGGAAAATTTTCCAATAGTTGAAAAAGACACCAATTTTGTTGGTCAGTGTTTTTTCATAATTCGTTAAAACTATAAACCTAAAATTTATTAGTAATATATTTTTATGAAATATTTTCTTTAAGTCATATAATTAATAAGGTCACATCTATATGACTTCATAGTTGGTATCATCATATGTTTTGGATAACTTTGGAAATTATGATGTTATTTGAGGATAATTTAATTTTTAATAAGTTAAGACTAATCTTAATTTAAAAGGTATAGATATCCATTTAGGTTAGTTAGTCTAATATTGAATATTTTCGGGTTTGAGATAAGGTATTGTTAGTGAAAACCCTAGGGATAAGTCTAAATATAGGATAAAATCCTAAAATTTTGATAAGGTATAGATTGTGTGGTTTTCCTAGAAATAAAATCCCTACATAGATACTACAAGTGGATATAGTCTCTGTAATAGAAGTACTTAGGCATAATAATCCTGAAAATATCATGTTGGGTATTAACTCAATTTTCACCCAAAGCATGAAAAAGAGGCCTAATTGCACAGCAAGATAGATACTCTTAGGGGACATTCCTTGGTTAATTATATTCTATTTACAATCCATTATGAAGGATTTAATATGATATGTTACTAGGATAAGAAGAAATAAAGAACCCAACTTAAAGAAACCAATATTGAATTGATAGTGATTTAGGTGAAATTGATATCTAATTTAATTTTTTTAAGTAATACATTTTGATTTTGAATTTATCATGTAATTATCTTATTATTATTCTATTATGGTATTAATTATTCATCACTCATAGTTAAATCCTTTTTGTTTTAGTAATTGTTGAATCCTAAAGGAACCAAGTTAAAAATGGATTCCATGGACAATATAGAGCTTGTCCTAACAAGAAAAATAAAGTGATTGGAGATGGAGTTAGAAATCTTGTGATTATTGCAAAACATATATGAAGAATTATGATTAATTATATGATTTTTTTTCAAAACTCAACAAATAAGAGAAGTATGGAGACTCATGAAGGTTCAAGTGATGAAGATGATGAAGGAAAGAAGATTCAATTTTTTTAGGCCAAAAATGAGGGAAGAAACTCATAGGAAAAAGTATCAAAAAGAACTTAAATATTTTTTATATATATTAAAGTTTTGTATAAAGAAACTAATTATTGAGGAAAGGTAAAGTGCTTGGTGGACATAGTGAAAGGGAAAAAAATCTCATCAAAATATACCTTTGGAAATTCACTATATTAAATGTGGGGAACATGGACATTATCCAAGTCAATTCCCTAATCCAAGGACAAAAATTTATGATAGGCACAATAAATATCAAAGACAAGGGAATTACTATGAAATCACAACTATGGAAGTGAGTTCCAAAGATAATGTGTAGTGATGAACACTAATCATCCAATCAAGAAATATGAGTATTGTATTCAAATCTTGTTCAACATACTCCTCTATTCCAAGTATATTTTCTAAGAACATAAAATCACCACCCTTATAAATAGATGTTGAATTATTACTAAAAACATTTAGTGCTATTATTATTGTACCCTATGTATATAACTCTACTCTAAGATATTTTTATAGGAATGTACTTCCTATGAAATTCTATTATCCTTTATTTAGTCAAATTTGATTTAATATCAGGCATTGATTGGGGCATGAAAAAAAGGCCATGATAATTTCTAAGATATGAAAATCACATCTAAAAATAAACCCTTGATCACCAACTAATACAAGGGAGTCTATAAACATCATATAAACAATTACACCTATTATATTGGGGTATTAATCATAAATGGTTAGATAAAAAGCAATTGATTGTCATATTCATATTATGAGGGAATAGATGAGTTAACTAGTCAAAATGAGGACAATAAGAATAAAAATTATTATAAATTAAATACAAAGTATTTTCTATCTTCTGTACACCATTAACTATTTAATTAGTTGGGAATAATTAAAATTGCAATGATGTAATTTATTTAGGGGTGTAAGGTCTCAAAAACTCAAATGTATTTTAATTAAGAAAATATTATTTCAATATATTATTATAAAAAGAACACCAAACTAAAAAAATTATGATATGTTAAAATAATATTTTACCATTATAAAATATTCATTAAATTAGTGAGTATAAAAGGAAGAAACTATATTACAAAATCTAAAAACAAAAAGGAAAGCATCAGTATCGGTAAGTCTAAGTCTCCCCTATGAAGCTCATTTATTTGAGATTGATAAGGAGGTAGCTTGTCCAGGGTCTTATTTAGACCAAAACCAATTTTAAATCGATTAATTAGGGTATGAGAAAAATTTAATGTGAAATAAATTCAAATTCGTGGAAATTTTCATAAGATCTGTGCTAGCAGAATCACCAACCCCGACTGCCACCAAAGTGTATATTATGATTAGAACTTAGGAAGATATCTTTAGGGGATATATAACTATAAATTAATATGATATAAACTATTATATATTAATTTAATAATTTATTTATCACATTTATTTTATACATTTCGCATGTTTTACTTTTAATGAAAAATGAATGATGAGTTTTCTGTAAAAATATTTTTTTATCTATATTTCATATTTAAAAAATTAATTTGTAAATTTTATAATTTTAATTAGATAAAAAATAACTTTATTTTTTGGATTATAATGTCAAAATTATATTTTTATGAATTTTTTGGATTTTTCTGAAAACAATGGTTTTTAGGTGAATAGTAACAAAATACTAATTTTTCTTAAACCGTCACTTTTTAAAAGTTAACATAAAACAAGAATAAATTATATGTTTTTGAAAAATATTTATATAAAATATATGTATTTATATTAAAATAAATCATTTAAAATTACTATTTTTCAGTTATAAAACTCAGTTCTTTCATTTTTTAAACTTGAGTAATATTTTACTCTAAAATTAAATATATTCAATTATATTAAAAATTATTTTTCATAAATTGTATATATAAAATAAAATAAAATTTATTTTATATTTTATATCAAAATTATAATATTATATAATAATTTCAATTTTATTTTTGGCTATAAAAGTATATTTAATAAGATTAAAGTTAATGACCATGATAATGGTAAAACCGTTATTTTCAAAGAATTGATTTATTAATTTTTTTAAATCTTTACCTAACAACATAAATTAATATATTTCCATAAATTAATGTAATATAATTTTTAAATATATATTTAAATATATTATGAATAATTTAATTTCTATTCAACGCTCAATAATATTAAGAACACTTAATGGTGAAAACAATATTTTTCTACAAAACATCTTTTCTATATATAAAATGTTTTAATTTAAATGATAATTTAATATTATTTAGAAATTCAATTAGATTATGTGTAGATTAAATTATGGTTCATCACAACCAAATTTGATAATAGGGGTTATTTAATATGATCAGTAAAACATATCTTATTTCGGTAAAAACTAGTTACCCCGGTAAAGAAAAAAAAAGGAAAAAGTAAATATATATGAGCGGATGAATTAAAACATGATTAAAACATGTGGGTAAATACTTTATTAAGGATTTATTAGCCCACTATCAACCCAAAATCAATTATTACTTTATTTTGTAACCATTTACCCTTAAATAGAGTCATTCAATTATTGAGAAATAATACGTATTCACAAAAGTGATTTTTTTCTTCACTTATAAAAGGGAATCACTTCCACCCTTTCAATGCCTAACATTACCATAAAAATATCATTTAAACCATGAAAAATTGTATTCTCTTATAATTTCTTTGTGTTTCCTAAATATAATGGTCACTAAAAGTTTTCCTAAGTCCTTAAATTTTAAAAAGTTCATCAAGAAGAATTTCAAGGTCTTGATATAAGTATTAATTACTCCTTACATTTTATTTTTAATGTTACTATTCAGAACTTACCCTAATCACATTAATATAATTACCATAGAATAATTATTATTTAGAATTTTAATTACATTAACATTACAACTGTTATTTATTACGTATTATTCACTTAGAAAAACTAAAGAATGTTGATCATTGGTTGTGCGGGCCACCACCTCCACGAAGCATCATATACAATTTTTCACAACTGAATATTGTCGTTGATTATAAGGTTGAAATTGAAGAATAAATTAGAAATATATAATTTAAATATTTATATAAAAATAAAAAATTTAATCCACCTTTATAACATATCATTCATCGGGAAATGAAAATGTTAATCGTTCATTATACAGACCACTACCCCACAAAGTAAAAAAAATTATCTTGATTTTAAATATTTATCCAAAACAGATAAAATGTCATTGAAATTTTTGAAAAAAACATAATAATATTATAATTATTAGTAGAAAATGATATTATTTCAAACTTAAAAAAATTACCATAATCAACCATCAAATTATGGTATGTTCATTTTTGGGTCAGTTTAAACACATACTTGAACAATGTTATAAAACATTATCATTTATTACTATGAGAACTTAAATTCTAATATTATTAAAATTTAATAAAAAAATTATTATTTCTTATAATCAGGTAAATTTTATACTAAGAATTTAACTAATTATTAAAATATATTCATTGATCTCTAAAATTATTTAAATATGTCACGACCCGTCCTCAGGGCCCGTGTCGTGACTACCCCAAGCCCGCCTTCCATAGGCCAGGGGCTAGTGACAAGCACCAAAGGCATAAATACTGATAACTAAGAAGGCATTTCCTTTATAAAAGTAAACAAAACACCCCAGAGTACAAGAGGAAGTAATACACTAAGTACAAAAGAATGTGCTGAAAAGTAAGTGGGCCAGAATACAAACCCAACTGAAAGCACAACTACAACTGAATGAAAGTACAATAGAAAAAGACAAATAGCTAGAAGAAAGGAAGAAGCTCCTGGGTCATCCTCCTTGGATCCTACCTGAAGGGTAGGTACAGATAGCGCAGCTCCTGGATCGTCCACCACGGATCCTACCTGAAGGGTTGGTACAGATAGCCTCCACAACGCTCTTGCCTATCAACCTCCTACGAGTATCGTCTCTTCTTGAAGTATACCTTCGGATACTGACTCGACATGAGATCCACCTCCGGGTACCGTCTAGCCCTCGAACACTCGGCCTCTGTCAGCACTGCCCATCGTCTGCAACCAACACAACGAGGTGAGGGAATATCCCATGCAGGGGTGAGTATAACGATACTCAGTAGGGACCCCGAGACCCTCAAGGTCTCACTAAATCCAACAAGGATAACCAAAAAGAAGGATCTCAACAGATAACCTTTACTTAGGTATAATCCCATACTTATACCTAAGTTATCAAGTAACCCATATCAATCATGAGGAAACACAAAGGTTATGAAATCAACGGATAACCACCACCCAGGTATATGCCCATACATATACCTAAGTTATCAAGTGACCCATCTCAATCATGAGGTAAACACAAAGGTCATAGACTCAGGTCAAACCAGGATTTTCATTACCGAAACCGTAACTGCAGAAGATCCCCATCTCTGGAGTGTACAATGATCATGTCATGACTCCAAGGTAATTCTCACTAACCTAAGGCTGCTGAGGTACTCCTCCTGTCGAGTACCGCGGGTCATCCACCCAAACACAGTAGTGCTTCCTGCCGGGGTCTTCCACCCAAAAACAGTAGTGCATCCCCCCTAATAGCCTGCAGAGGTACTCTCCAGACGAGTACCGTGGGTCTGCACCCAAACTCAGTAGTTCTCCGTCCGCCATGGGTCTACACCCAAACAAAGTAGTGCTTCGTCCACTGGACTAGTCGACTCACTCCAAGTCGAGTCGGTCAAGCAGTCGTCAGATCTCAGCTAGCTACACGGTCTCCGTACTCCGTACGCTCGTCTCCGGGAGGGTCCGCTCCACGATCTACTAGTCGATACTCCAAGTATTACAAATTCCCACTAAAAAGTATCTCAAAGGACCACCTCGTCATAGGGGTCTCAACACAACAGACGACGCGTCAATCAGACGCCCGGTCTGTGAGTTATTAGCCTTTTCTTCCCAAGGGCCCGGTTGGTTTCATGTGCGAACCAACCCGCCCGTATCTAAACTGTACCCCGAACTATCATAGGGTATACTCATAGGGACCGTTTCTCTACGTGATCACCAACGCCGCTGACGGTTCGTCAAACGGACGTCTGATCTGAAAGTTATCTTTTTTTCCATTTCAGGGGCCCGGTTGGATTTCGGGTACAATCCAACCTGGCCATACGCCAACTGCATCCAAATCTCAGGTGAAGTATTCCAAAAGTTCCGTCTCATCAAGAGGAATCCAACAAAGTCGACGGAACGTCAATCGGACGTCCGGAACTCAAGTTATAATTGTTTCCGCTCTGATGGCCCGATTGGTTTTGGGTTCGAACCAACATGGTCATACCCAAAGTTCTCCGAAACTTTGAGTGTAATATACCGAAACGACCGTCTCGATCCGAGGATCGCATCGCAACATATGGTGCATCGATCGGAGGTCCGTAGCCCATGTTATGAGCTTTTGAACGAAACTATCTGAAAATAGGAAGTTCGGGCCCGATCCGACCCGACCCGATACCCCCCCTGGGTCGGCTCGAACCGGGTCGAACCGCCCGGGTCCGGGTTCGGCCCAGCAGGGCGCGACCCGACCCAGGGGGCGCGGCCTGACCTAGCTGGCGCGGCCCGGTCCGGCAGGCACGGCGCGGCGCGGCCCGACCTGCGCGGCGCGGCGCGGCACGGCGCGACCCGGCCTTGGCAGCCGGCTGGCCTGGCACGGGCGCGGCACCCGCGTGGCCAGTGGGTGTGGGGGGTTACACTCCCCCCTCCTCGGTTGAAGAAAAACCGGCACGACTTAATTCCGCGCCGCTCCGCCTCCGAAACGGCTTAGCCGTTCCGGTTTGGCCACCGCCGCGGCTCAGCCGCGGTGGTCCTATTCTGGCGGCGCGCCGCTGCCGCCTTCCGCAGACCACCGAATGCACTCTTGTGGTCTGTTTCGCCTCCCGTCTTCTCCAATGGTCCTCCCAGGACCCGACCTTTACTGCGATGGATTTAAATCGCCTCTGCGGCCTGTTTCGTCATCGCCTTACGATCCGTACATCAAATAACAAAATGCGGCCTCTTCGTGGTTTTCCGGCGCGGCACGACGGCACTGCGGCTTTGTTCGGCCTCCACGGTGCGGCGCGACGGCACCGCGTTTCTTCGCCTTGTTTATTCCTGATTCCGCGTGGTGTCGTTGCACCGCGCCGCCTTCGTTCGTGCCGCAAGAAAAACAACATCGAAGGGGGGATGAGGGCCGACCATGTTTGTGCGGTCCGAACTTCTCCCATTATTATGATAACAGGAGGCCAAAAATAAGTCGATGAACGACAAAGAATTCACGAAAAAATAAAATTACCCCTACGGTTTTCCCCACAATCAAGAATTCCCAACCCGCAAACATATTCTTTCGCGGATCAAATTAATATTTAGTTGATCCGCGTTCTTTGTTTTAGAAGGGAATAAACATGGGTTCATTAACATTCACAAGTTAATTCCCTACCTCAAAGGAAGTTTTCGGAAGCTAGCGTCGCGGGGGTGGTTTCGATGACGGCGTTGGCGTGCATCCAAGAAGGGAACGACGTCTCACACCAGCTGCAGAGAGGAGAAGGAACGACGCGTCGTTGGCGAGTCTCCGCGTCGGTGCCTCCTCCTTTGTCGTGGAGGAAGAAGAGGTCCGAAGATAATGGGTCGCCGGGTCGATGATCCTTGACGAAGTGTTGTCCTTCTTCGTTGAGGATGAAGACGTTCTTCGCCGGAGAAGATGAAGTTCTTCAAGAGACTTAGATCTCTCTCATCCAATCCTCAACACAACCAATCTAACCCCCAAAAATAAAATAATCTATTCTTATTTTATTAAGACATTCTATGAGTTCAAAATTCAAAAACTTAATTCCATTAATTGGATTAGTGTGTCGGCATGATTAAAGTGAGGAGAGGGAAAGTCACCCAATTAAGGGGAGGTTTAAAGGTTAATATGAGTTACACATCTTAAGTGGGGGGTTTAGAGGAGTTAGGGAAGGTGAGGGGTTGGGTTCGCGTGGGCCCCACCCCACCTTTATTCTCTCAAGGGTATTTAAAAACAATTAGGTCCCACCCAACTTCCACACATAGGTTAACAACTTAGAATATGAAATAAAATTGTAACACAATTTTATTACTTCACATTTAACTCCCCTTTTTTTAACAACTCCTCCTGAGAAAACGCACCTTCGGGAAAAGTCCTCTTAAGCAATTAACGGAGCTTCGGTTTCATCGGTGCACTCAAATTTCGATTCCGAGCACCGGTTCAAAAGATAGAAAAACCCGATCGTTCATTCACAGAACGTACCCGAGCTAAACTTCAGAAATTGATTCCGGGCACACCGGAACTCGGAATCAGGCGCCGTCAAAAACTGCGTTCTTGTAAAATACCAAAGAAATTAAGAAAAAAATTTCCTTGAAATTTACGGGTCTTTACATTACTCCCACCTCAGGGCTTTACATCCCAATAAAGTTTTAACACAAACTAGGGATACAAAAGCGGTACTGAGAACGCATCTGAGCATTCCGCTCCCATATGCTCACCTAGAGGTTCTCGTGATGCCTACGAAAGCGCACACGAGGAATCAACCGTCCTCGTAGGACCCACTCCTGTTGATCCTCAACCTCTACTGGAACCCCACAAAAGTCACCTCATCGCCAACGTCCAGCTCCTCATGGTCGATGATATGCGAAGGGTCGTGCTCGTATCTTCTCAGTTGAGAAACATGGAAGTCGTCGTGCACCTGGTGCAACTGAGGTGGATGGGTCAAATGGTAAGCCACCTCACCTACCCTGCTGAGGACCTGAAAAGGTCTGATGAACCTCGGAGATAACTTGTCGCCTTGGCCATATCTCTCTAAACCTCGTCGAGGTTAGACCCGTATAAGGACTTGATCGTTATCCTCGAACTCTAGAGGTCTCCAATTCCTGTTTAGAACTGAAACTCAAAACTCCTGCTGCCACAAGGGTAAGGTTGACCAACTCAAGAGTGATTAGCCACACCTTCCTATGCATGATTTTATCCTGTGCTGTCTGGGGTTTCATTTTCGCCGACCAAGGAAAACTCATCCCGACGTTGTAGTTAAACCACAACCTTTTTTCCTAATACAGTCAATCTGTGTATGAACTGTGGATCCAATCCATACTCAGACCAACATCGTAAGGCCTCGACGCTGCCACCGAGAGATTCCAACCGAAACTCTCACCTCGTGGGTCAGATCACACTGTCGGTGCAAGTTTGATTTATCGAGTCTCCTACCAAAGGTATCTCCAGATGTGAGGGTCAAGTCCACGGCTTACCGGAAACTCTAGGTCTGGGGCAAGATTGATGGAAGGAATGATCTGCATCAAAGTCTGCAGTTACGACAACTAGTAATGGACACAGACTGTCCCATGAGTCATTCTTAGAGCCATTGGGTCACACTCCTTGACTGTATGCAGCTACTCTATTCCCCTGCCCTCTAGCTCCCTGAGCCTAGCAGGGACTACAAAGGCGGGTGAGTGTAACATGTTAAAATGTACACCACCTCATGATGCTCTCCTAGCTCTGCCTCCACGTCTACTACTTCTCAGACTCATCTATCCTTAACATTTCCTCTTCTTGAAACATTCGCACACCCAAGTCTCTGAGACTGGCACCAGCTCGTTGCGTTCCAACTTCTAACATTCTATAGCTGTATTCGTTCAGCCAAAGAACATTCAACCTCAAGGTTCTCTCTAGCACCGTAACATGAGTAGGAATGCATAGAGGAAAAAGTGATGGCTCGAATATCCTTAAACACACCACACTCAGAGGTCCAAGCTCTATATCACTGATAGAATCGTATTCATCGAGTACCTGTAATGTTTGGTACGCCTCGATGATTTCTCAGCTACCGACACATCGTCCTGCCGAAGCTGTAAAAGCTCTAGAAAACTCTCAACCACTTCCTCAAGCCAGTCCTCAGCCGCATGTGAGTCGAGCTCACCTTAGAACTTGAGGGTATCTGATGTTGGAACACATGTAAGGCAGTAATCCTACATGTGTCACCTACCGGTACCACCGGTTGTAACTGCAGACCAACAGGTAGTGATGTATACCAGACACACTACCCGAAGGAACTATCTCAGTCATTGGTCCACATACCGAAGCCTCATCGCTATGCAGACCATCCTTATGGTCACTCACTGGAAAACACAAGTTGCCAAGTCTACCATCCACTCCACTAGTGTCTCATCTAGGCAGAAAACTCTAGAAATCTCCTCCAGCCAGTCCTCTACTGTCTGGGAAACTGCCTCGCCTAGTAACCTCGGAGGCCTATGCTGCTGGAACTCATGCAATGCGCTCTATCGGCATGCACCGTCTTCTAGTGTGGAAAGTGGAATCTGCTTCCCAACAGGTGGTGGTGCTGCTGGTACACCGCCCGAGGGTGCCAACATAGTAAAAAGGGCCCCGCACCGTAGCCTCGTCGCTCGGTAGGCCGTCATCGTGTATTATCTCAGAACTCCAACTGACTGTCTGCGTGGAGACATCATGAACAGATGCGATACGGTCAACGATTTATACCTGGTGAGCTGACCTGGTTTGAGCTGACTTTAAAAATTTTGGAAACACACACACAAGCCCGCCTTCCATAGGCCAGGGGCTGGCGACTAGCACCAAAGGAGTAAATCCCGATAACTGGGAAGGCGTTTCCTTTATAAAAGTAAACAAAACATCCCAGAGTACAAGCGAAAGTAATACACTAAGTACAAAAGAAAGTGATGAAAAGTAAGTGGGCCAGAATACAAACCCAACTGAAAGTACATATACAACTGAACGAAACTATAACAGAAAAAGACAAATAGCTGGAAGAAAGGAAGAAGCTCCTGGGTCATCCTCCTCGGATCCTACTTGAAGGGTAGGTACAGATAGCGCAGCTCCTGGATCATCCACCACAGATCCTACCTGAAGGGTAGGTACAGATATCCTCCACAACACTCTCACCCGTCAACCTCCTCCGAGTATCATCTCTTCTTGAAGTCCACCTTCGGATATCGACTCAACGTGAGATCCACCTCCGGGTACCGTCTAGCCCTCGAACACTCGGCCTCTGTCAGCGCTGCCCGTCGTCTACAACCAACACAACGAGGTGCGGGCATAGCCCGTGTAGGGGTGAGTAAAACGATACTCAGTAGGGACCCCGAGACCCTCAAGGTATCACTAAATTCAACAAGGATAACCACAAAGAAGGATCTCAATAGATAACCCTTACTTAGGTATAAGCCCATACTTATACCTAAGTTATCAAGTAACCCATCTCAATCATGAGGAAACACAAAGGTTATGAAATCAACGGATAACCACCACCCAGTTATATGCCCATACATATACCTAAGTTATCAAGTGACCCATCTCAATCATGAGGTAAACACAAAAGTTCATAGACTCAGCTCAAACCAGGATTTTCATTACAAAAACCATAACTGCTGAAGATCCCCGTCTATGGAGTGTACAGTGATCCTGTCACGACTCTGAGGTACTGCTCACTAAACTAAGACTGCTGAGGTACTCCTCTTGTCGAGTACCGCGGGTCAGCCACCCAAACACAGTAGTGCTTCCCGCCGGGGTCTGCCACCCAAACACAGTAGTGCATCCCCCCTAATAGCCTGCAGAGGTACTCTCCGGACGAGTATCGCGGGTCTGCACCCAAACTCAGTAGTGCTCCGTCCACCATGGGTCTGCACCCAAACAAAGTAGTGCTCCGTCCACTGGGCTAGTCGACTCACTTCAAGTCGAGTCCGTCATGCAGTCGTCAAATCGCAGCCGGATACACGGTCTCCGTACTCCGTACGCTCGTCTCTGGGAGGGTCCGCTCCACAAGCTACTGGTCGATAATCCAAGTATCATAAAGTCCCACGAAGAAGTATCTCAAATGACCGCCTCATCATAGGGGTCTCAACGCAACAGACGACACATCAATCGGATGCCCGGTCTGTCAGTTATTAGCCTTTTCGTCCCAGGGGCCCGGTTGGTTTCGTGTGCGAACCAACACGGCTGTATCTCAACTGTACCCCGAACTCTTATAGGGTATACTCATAGGGACCGTTTCTCAACGTGATCACCAATGCCACTGACAGTTCATCAAACAGACGTCCGGTCTGAAAGTTATCAGCTTTTCTGTTCCAGTGGCCTAGTTGGATTTTGGGTACAATCCAACCCGGCCATACTCCAACTATGTCCAAATCTCAGGCGAAGTATGCCAAAAGTTCCGTCTCATCAAGAGGAATCCAACAAAGTCGACGACACGTCAATCGGACATCTGGAGCTCAAGTTATAAGTGTTTCCGCTCCGAGGGCCCGGTTAGTTTCGGGTTCGAACCAACCCTATCATACCCAAAGTTCTCCAAAATCTTGAGTGTAATATACTGAAACGACCATATCGATCCAAGGATCTAATCGAAACTGACGGTGCATCGATCGGAGGTACGTAGCCCAATTTATGAGCTTTTGAACGAAACTGTCCGAAAATAGGGGGTTCGGGCCCGGTCCGACCCGGCCCGATAACCCCCCTGGGTCGGCCCGAACCGGGTCGACCTTCCCGGGTCCGGGTTCGGCCCAGCAGGGCACGACCCGGCCCGGGGGTCGCGGCCCGACCCAGCCGGCGCGGCCCGGCCCGACCTTGGCAGCCGGCTGGCATGGCGCTGGCGCGGCGCCAGTGTGGCCAGCGGGTGCGGGGGGTTACGCTCCCCCCCCCCTGGTTGAAGAAAAACCGGTGCGGCTTATTGCCACGCCGCTCCGCCTCCGGAACAGCTTAGCTGTTCCGGTTTGGCCACTGCCGCGGCTCAGCTGCGACGGTCCTGTTCCGGCGGCGCGCCGCCGCCGCCGCCTTCCTCGGACCACCGGACGCGCTCCGGTGGTCTGTTTCACCTCCCGTCTTCTCCAATGGTCCTCCCAGGACCCGACCTTTACTGCGATGGCTTTAAATCACCTCTGCGGCCTGTTTATTCATCACCCGATGATCCGTACGTCAAATAACAAAACGCGGCCACTTCGTGGTTTTCCGGCGCGGCGCGACGGCACCGCGGCTTTGTTCGTCCTCCACGGCTCGGTGCGACAACGCCACGTTTCTTCCCCGTGTTTCTTCCTGATTCCGCGTGGTGCTGTTGCATCGCGCTGCATTCGTTCGTGCCACAACAAAAACAACATTGAAGGGGGGAGGAGGGTTGGCCGTGTTCGTGCGGTCCGACCTTCTCCCATTATTACGATAACAGGCGGCCAAAAAGAAGTTGATGAACGACAAATAATTCACGAACAAATAAAATTACCCCTACGGTTTTCCCCGCAATCAAGAATTCCCAACCCGCAAAAATATTCTTTCGCGGATCAACTTAATATTTAGTTGATCTGCGTTCTTTGTTTTAGAAGGGAATAAACATGGGTTCATTAACATTCAAAAATTAATTCCCTACGTCAAAGGAAGTTTGCGGAAGCTAGCGTTGCGGGGGTGGTTTTGATGACGGAATTGGCTTGCATCCAAGAAGGGAACGAGGTCTCACACCAGCTGCAGAGAGGAGAAGGAACGACACGACGTTGGCGAGTTTCCGCGTCGGTGCCTCCTCCTTTGTCGTGGAGGAAGAAGAGGTCTGAAGATACCGGGTCGCCGAGTCGATGATCCTTGACGAAGTGTTGTCGTTCTTCGTTGAGGATGAAGACGTTCTTCACCGGAGAAGATGAAGTTCTTCGAGAGACTTAGAGCTCTCTCCTCCAATCCTCAACACAACCATTCTAACCCCCAAAAATAAAATAAGCTATTTTTATTTTATTAAGTCATTCTATGAGTTCAAAATTCAAAAACTTAATTCAATTAATTGGATTAGTGTGTTGGCATGATTAAAGTGAGGAGAGGGAAAGTCACCCAATTAATGGGAATTTTAAAGGTTAAGATGAGTTACACATCTTAACTGGGGGGTTTAGAGGAGTTAAGGAAGGTGAGGGGTTGGGATTGTGTGGGCCCCACCGCACCTTTATTCTCTCAAGGGTAGTTAACAACAAGTAGGTCCCACCCAACTTCCACACATAGGTTAACAACTTAGAATATGAAATAAAATTGTAACACAATTTTATTACTTCACATTTTACTCCCCTTATTTTAAGAACTCCTCCCGAGGAAACGCACCTTCGGGAAAAGTCCTCTTAAGTAATTACCGGTGCTGCGGTTTCATCGGTGCCCTCAGATTTCAATTCCAAGCACCGGTTCAAAATATAGAAAAACCCGCTCATTTGTTCACTGAACGTACCCGAGATAAACTTCTGACATTGATTCCAGGCACACCGGACCTCGAAATCAGGCGCCGTCAGAAACCGCGTTCTTGTAAAATACCAAAGAAATTAAGAAAAAAATTTCATTGAAATTTCCGGGTCTTTACAAAATAAGACAACATTGATTCCATTTTCATGCAATATAACTAAAATCTTAATGGAATGTAAAAATATATTTTTTTAAAAATAGAGGTTCTATATTTTGGTAACTTAAATTATATAGTAATGATGAACTTTGGGATAATAATAAATAACAACATAACTATTATGAAACAAATTCCAAATGATCAAGATAATTCATACCTGATATTGAAAATAGATAATAACTAAATAATATAAATTTAGAGAATAATTATAAATGAAGTTTATAAAGGCCTAAAGATATGAATAAGGTAATTAAGTAGGTTATTAATATAGTTCATTTTTTATTCAAGATATTCAAGTGCTTTATTAGAATTTGGAAGTTAAGGTAAGGGTATATTGTTTCAAATTTATTCTTATGAGACATATTTATTATTATACACCATATTTTATTTGTAATTGTGTATTTAATTCACTTTAAATATTTTTCTTCATGATCATTTCAATATTTATGGTATTTAATTTTTCATTTGAAACCCTATATTTCAATAGGTTTCAATATAAATGTTTCCTGATCCTTAATAGATTTCACAAATCAAATTCTTTCTCCTTGATTCATAAATTATCTACTTGTTTATGATCTTATAATCCCATTTTATCCATTCATTTATTTTTTAGATGGTAATTTCAATTTTATTATGGGAAGTTACATTATTTAAATGATATAATATTCCATGATGAAATACCACCTTAGATAAATTTTTTGATGTCGGTAAGAATAACTCCAATTCTTTCCAATGGATATTTCTCTCCCATATCCATATTTTCCTTCCCACCAATGTTTTATGTTATATTATTTTAACTAAAATATGTATTAATTCATTTAATCCATTTAATTTTTATCAAAAAAATTTAAATGGAAATATTATTGCGCTATTTAAAATTTGAGTTTTTAAGAAATGTGTTTTCCAACTTTTAAAAGGTTTTACATATTATAAATATCTTCCTTATCTTCCGATCAATATTTTATCTATAGAACCTTTATTTATTTTTCAAGACTCCATTATTTGGTATTTATAAAAAATTAATGCTTTAATATATCTTAAATTTTTTCTTTAAAACAATTTTGAAAATTATTTTTCAAAAGAAACTAGAAACTTTTTAACTTAGCCTCTCTTTATAAAAACAAGAAAAGAAACTTCTTTTTAAAAAGTTTTCACAAAACCATATTTCCAATAATTTTGAGTATTCATTCTTTTTTTTTATCATTTTACAAATTAAATTATATTAACATTATTCTCTGAGTTTTATTTAAAATGGTTTTCATGGAATGTCTCATTTTCATCATGATTTTGAAGGTAAAATTATACCATTATTATAAAAGTATTCTTTATCTACTGATTGATTCATTATGGGAAATGTTAAATTTCTATAAGAGAAATGATCTATCACTTAATTTTTCCTTTATATTCATCTTCAGTGTATACCCATTATTTTTCTTTAATTAATTTATTCTATAAATACCCTATTTTATATTCCTTTGAATTAAGGGTGCTCAACTGGATACCACACATCAATTAATTAGGGAAAATATTTATATAATTGTATACCCTTTATCTCTATGGTGTAAATTTCATATTCTTCACTATCTTGATTGAATGGAATTAACCTATAATTTTATGTAATATCATTGGACACCCATTTATTCTCTTTGGATTTACCATATTATGATTATTGATGGATTTATAAATTATTTCTTCATGTGAATCCATTTAAAAGGGATATGGAACCAATTATCTTGCGATGAGTTATCTATTATGTGATGAATGAAGCCCATTTTATTTTCATGGGTTATTTATGATATTATGGATAAAATTATTTCAATTGGAACTCATATATATGGATTACTGTGGGTGATGTTCTATATCACCCTCTAATTCATTAGTTGGGGATTTATATCTCATGTAACAACAAAGAATGAACGTATATGGATCTGTTCACAATCTAAAGGGTGAAATTAAAAGGATTTTTTCACAACATAATGGGTGGAAATGATTTTAGTTTTTCATAATGTTTTAATATAATTATGGTTATGCCACATTTTTATGATGATTTTCATTTTAATCTATTTTATATTTCCTTATTATTCCATTATTTTATACATATCATTTTGACTATGTTATATTCTCCTAGATCGTGTTTATTAACTCATGTTTCCACCCACCCTTTATTCATGTATTATTTTATTCCATGTCATATGCCATGTCATATTCCATGAATCACTTTTTATAATCTATGATTTATTAGGTATTATTTTATTATGTATCTTGATTATACACAGATTATCAGGATCACTTATGATCTTTGATTGTTATTCCATATTTTTACACGTATTGATAATTTAAGGCCACTCCTTTTCTTATGTTCCCATTTCCTATGGTTATAATGAAATTTAATATGTAATATGTGTATATAATAGTATATTTTTTAAAGAATATTTGGAATATATTGAAGAATTTTTATGGACTAAGTAGATTCCTATATTGGGGAAAATGTTTCCACTAGTTAAAAAATACCTAGGCTTTTTTAATTAATGTTTATTCCAAATTTTTAAAAACTATAAACCTAAAAGGTCTTTGGAATGTATTATAAGGAATTATTTTCATTAATTTATATAATTGTTAATTTCATGTTCATGGGTTTTATAGGAAATGACCATACGTATCTTAAATGTGACACATATGTCTCACAGTTTCCTCCAACACTTAACTATTTTTCTGACTTTTAGATATTAGGAAGTTACCTTTATGTATCAATAAATGAAAATTGTGTATTATAGGGAATGCCTTATACTTAGCCAAATATTACACCATATGGTAACTTTATGTTACATTTACATATCCCATAAGGTTACTCTTACATATACCAATTATCTCAACGCATAGAAATATTTTTTGATAAAAGGTGACACTTATATGTTAATAAGGTACTCTTATATATTATCGTTCCCATGGAGTTACTCTTACAGACTAAAAAAACTCAAGAATGAAACATAAATATCCCCTCAGTTACTTTTACATGTTAAACCCCCTATACTAATACTTTTACATTTTCACCATTTCATGATGACTCATGCATATCAAGGAGTTACTCTTGTGTGTTAAAGGGATTCCAACACTTAGTCATTTCCACACAGGAAGAGTAATATTACATATGTGGTACCCATATGTAAGATAAACTTTCACATATGGTTCTTTGAGGACATAGCCATTATTACCCAACCCTTTATAGGGTTGCCTTTAGATATAAATACCCTTAAACATCATAAAACTTAAATACCAAAATTTTACCCTTGCGTAAGGTAGTTTCATAAATTTTCAGAAAATTACAAATTGAAAATACATTTAGAATTAACAAAACCCATTTTGGATCAACCATGAGTCCAATAAATGGCATGAAGTGTCAATCGGTAGTAATAAGGAATCATGTATTTATACATGTTCACAACTGACCACATGAATAGATTGAGTGACCGTGAGTTTATTAAATGTGTGGTTACTCAACCAACCATAATAAAAAGGAAACCTAATACCTTAATACATAAATAAACTATAATAAGTCAATTGTCCACATGAATAAAATCAACTTACCATAATAAGAGGTAGCTAACTAACCATGAAAATAAGAAATTTTAGTAGATATTTAAGGATATGAGGTTATTCACCCTAGATCATCTATATTAAACCTCCTAAAATCCAACATTAGTTTCATTTCACTTTGATAATTACCTATTGAATTATAATTTTAATCTTTTTTAATTATACAGGGACATGAATCGAGAAACCAACGATCTTTCACCAAGTGAACAATGGTATTTTCTTAAATGAACTTAAATTATGATATCATTTATAATAGGGGTTCATTTTCTAAATTCAATCACTATTTATAATTACCATCATTTTTTAAACCAATAGTACTAGTTTTTTGGACTTAAATGAAAAAAATATAGAATATTTTTGTTGTATGGTGTAATTTTACTTAACCCTACTACTCATTGTTGTTGTCATGATATCTTAAATTTATGATTTCAAATTATTTAATTCTTAGTTCTCTACCCTTTTGAAAATGATTTCTAAAATCAATATTTAATCATGAATATTTTCAAAAATATTAATATATTTTCAATAATTTGTAGGTGGTTTCCATTAGAAACCTTTTCCCTGCTATGAATCTATCTAATCAATTATGTTTTATATTAAAATGATTTGAGCCTACCTGTGACAGTGTGTAATATAACTCACTGCTTTATTTCCAAATATTGTTTTAATCAAAAAATATTAATTGATTAATCCACCATATAATTATATATTGGGGAAAAATTTGAGTTTTAAGTGTGGGGGATCAGTCTTAAAATAATATAAATTGTACTTAAATTTTGTACACATCCGAAACACCTAAATTTTTTCAAATTTCCCTTTATTCAAGGATCACTTTATCACTTTCATTAGGTTACATTATTTTCTCGAGTTTTAATGTTTTTTCACTTTTATCATGTTAATTTATATTATCACAGGGGATTAATTGGAAACACCATTTTATTTCCTAGTTTAAAAAATTTTCTTTTGTAAAATCATGGGTGTATGTCTTATAATTATCATTTACTTTCAACTTTTTTTAATTTGATTTATCCTTATAAGATTCACATAAAATTGGGGTAAGAAAAAAAACGAATTTAACTATTTATTATATATACTTTTACTATTTTATGGGTTATTTATTCAACTAATATTTCACTACTGCTCGTCTAATGGTGTCCCTAAATTATTTTAATCTCTAAAATTATGTGTATATTCACACTAAGAAAAATATAAGTTTGTAGGAATTGGTTTGATTCAAATTTAAGTTTTTTTTAATTGTTATCAAAAATTTAATTTCAATAATTTTTACAAAATAGGAAACCAATTGTTCACTAATACAATTTAATTTTAGGAGGGAAGTCACATTAAATAGTTAATATAGTCCATGGGGATAATATTTTTTAAAACTAAATCTTATGGAACACTAGTTTTTCATTATTGAGATTAATTTTCTACCACCGAATTTGACTAACGAATTTCTTATCGAAAAACAATATATTAAGTGTTGTGTAATTTTATGTGTCTTGTTTTTATTACATTTTTCCTCATATTTACTAATTAAGAATTTTGTTTTTGAATGAATTTTTTTTTCTTTTAAATAGAAAACTATTGAATATTTTATAAACTGTTATGAAATTTCTATTCCTTGAATATTTTAATATAAATGAGTGTTTTATGATGTTTTAATGATAAAAATGTCATTTTATATTTTTATCATTAGTTTTAAGTAAATAATTACTCAGGTTATTCAATTCATCTTTAATCTCTCTTTATAATTATTAAATTTTGTAAAATTAATGTTTAATATTGATTGTATTTTTAAGTTTATTTCATGATCCATAATATCTAAAATTAATGCAGTTTTAATAAAATGAGACTCTTAAGATCATGATTGGAGTTATTGGGAATTCTTTCTAGATACAATCAAGCGAGCTTATAAATATTGATCCTATAAGGGATCTCACTCAGGTTCATCATACTCAAAATGAGGAACGTTTGTATAGGGGAGAATGATCAATTTGGTAGTTTTACTGGATTCACCAATGGTGATGAAATTTTATAGTTATGGAACACCACATGGAGGATATTGAGGAGGATTAAAACTAAGAGTAGTTATATCGGTGGCTAGAGTACACACAAAGAATGATTTAGTAAAGTTTGGGTTAGATGGAGTTGGTGTTATCTTAAGAGAAGCTTCCTCTTCCATTTCTATTTAATTCAGGTATTATTATATTGATATGTTTGTATTGAAATAATTTTTCATTTATATGGATAGATTGAGTAACTAAATTTCTTAGTAGAATGAGATTAGATGAATTGAAATATTATTTTTTTCTTTGATTGGTTTTAATCATAGATTTATGTTGTTTATTTTATTAGAGTCTTATTTTATTCTACTTTATGTGCATATTTTTTCCTTTAATCCATATAATGATAAGAGAATATTAAATTTTATTTTACCTTGGAAACTATAACTAAAGTAATTAAATGGTAAATTTTTTGTCTATTTTTTTCTCCATGAAGAAGAACCCTCCTCTTGTGTCATATTAGAGATAGAAGTTCTCATAAGATATCTCTGGTGATATTGATAATCTAATGATAATAAGTGTATCAATACTCCTTTATCATAACATAATAACATATTTTATTTGTACTTTTGAAATAGGAGTGACGTTTTCTAACAAATTTAGTTTTTTCAATTTTCCAAACTCTATAAATTGTTATGTCTCCCTTTATATTTTCTACACATCACTCTTATTTTCTCATCACCTTCCACATTGTTTACACAATTACACCATGACTCCATCACTTTAGAAAAAAAAATTACGTTTTATTTTTTCTTATTTGGTCATAGAACCAAAGACTTCTATGTGATTTAACCATATTTACCACAATACTGGTAGAAATATGCTATAAATATTAAATTTGATAAATTTTAAGTAACCAAGTCATCAATTAAAACCCAAATAACAACTCGTAATCACATATCTCTATAATAAATGTATTTGAAAAATGATACTATTAAACCCATAAACATTAAATATTCGGCCCACTCTTTTACAAAAAAGATGAAATTATTAAAAAAATTAAACTTTTTATTCATTCCATTTCAAAAAAACCATAATTAAAAATGTTGATTCCCTTACCTTTAATTTCAAAACATACCCAAGGACTTTGACCCCACTTTCTGAATTTGAATATAAAACCCATTACTATTTAAGATTCTAGTCAAAAGATAAAATTCCAGTTAACCCTAAATTATTACAAATGAACATTAAAATAAAAAACCTTGATGAAATATTCTATCAATTTAAAACAACCCTATTAAACTCAAAACATTATCATGTTTGTAGAAAAAAAATCAGTCAAATAATTAATCTATAAATGTTCTCTTTTCAAATTATCCAAAATTTTAAAAAAAAAATTCATTTTTAATATTTTTCCCATTTTTAAAATTAAAATTATCTACTTTCATGATCTTACAATAAGTTTAAATCATTTCCACTATTTAAAAATAGAATACACACCCATATTTCATGAAATACTTCATCAATGTTTAAAAACATTATACCTTTCATTGTAAAATTAACCAATTTTAAAAAAAAATCATGAAAATCATAATTTTCTTACAATAAAACAATAAAATATGTGAAACATTTAATTAGGATTAAAACACTACATGTGAATCAAAAACTATTTAATTATAGGATATAATTTCTCATTTAAAATTATATTATCCTATAATCTCATTTTTACAATACATTTCAAAAGTTCCATTATAGATATTTATCACCCTTTAAAATTCCAATTCAAATGTAAAAAAAAATTATGAACAACCAATTTATTTATAAACATAACACTTAGTTTGTAATAATTTCATAGTCAACCTAAAAATTCATGTTCCAATGTTATAACTTTTTAAAAAATCCATTTCCAAATAAAAACTTTCTATTAAATCCTTCATGTAACATGAAACAAAGGCCCACAAATCATACTCAAACAAAACTCAATATAAACCATCCAACATAATCAACTACAAATAACTAATACATCATGAAAAATCAATCAAAATATTCCTAAAACCATTAATTTTACAAAACAACCATTTAATAATAAACAAATAATAAAAAAATTCATAGAAAATACCATTTTAAGAGGGATGAAAACCTTAAAAATTTAAGTATTATCCCACTTTATATGGTTTGGTAATATAGTTTTGAAAATTTTATTCCAACTATGAAAAATGGAACTATAATTTCTTTAGACCAGGCTGCATTACTATATATTGTTTTCTAATGAACATGATCATAAGTCATACAACTTTTTTGTCCTTCCCTTCTCCACCCCAAAACTATAATTTCTCAAACCAACACATCGGGTTCTCCCAAAACAAATAACCATCAATATAAAATATCAAATCTCATAAAAAAACCTAAAACCTCGTTTAAATCCAAGAAACACCTCATGAACGCCCATGGTAACTCATGGTATCAAGTACCAAGGTATCAAAATGTATCCTTTTGTAATAGTATCACCCTCATAATCCAATAACCAAAACACATGTATTCCTTTTAAAATGATGTTATGTTACCCCCATAAATCAAATTCCAATGGAATTAAATAAATAATTTAAATATAAATATATACATATAAATAATTAAAGAGTGTATGATATAGAAATATTTTTAGTAATAACAATCCATAATTCATAAACCTCGTTCCAAAAAAGTAAACAAAATAAAAAACAAAATCTATAAGTAAAATAATACAAAATTAAGTTCAAGGTTAGATAGGCTAAGACAAAAAAAAACAAAGCCTCATTGAGTATCTAAAAACACTCCACACAAGCCCATCATACAAGTAAAAATTAGTTACCACCTATAAACCCATTTAAGGAGGATTATTAGAATCGAGAAGAGCCACCATATACATGACACTCCTTTCTCGACTATATCATGAAAAATAAGTTTTTATACACCAAGTGGCATATGCAGGGCATGAAGAAAAGCCTAATAGGATACCAATATGAATCTAAATAATTACTACTACAATGAAAACCATTATACAAATTTGAAAAATATAAATTGAAATCAAATTTCATTTTTAAAACTTTTTATCAAATTCTTTGGTTTTTTTAAGTGTGTCAATTTCCCATAAATCACGTATATAAGGTAATAATTAATAATTTTGAGGGAAACAAACCACGAATTATATAAATATAAAAACAATTAACTATGAAATAATAATTCACACACCAAAATCTAACCATACATAAAACATGGGGTAAACTATAACCTATAGGTTCCAAGAGAAACTAGGAATAACTTATGAAACACTAGATAGCTTCAGTGATCTTAAACAAGTAATAAAAATTAGGCCACAAAAGTTATCCTTAAAAATGACCCCTAACTAAAATAATACCTAAATATAGGGAAACATACATCCACTATCTCAAATACCTAAGGTAACCCATGTGAAACCAAAAACCATTCATATAAAACATTATCGATATATATAAATGATTGAAAAAAATACATAAATTCACACCCACATTCAAGGAAAACGTAATCATAAAAAATATCACATTTCTAAAGATTCAATTGAAATATATTTGAAATCTAAACCTTATTTGAATTCATTTTATATTAAATACTCCCTTTGAAACATTTCATCAAACACCTTTAAGGAGGAAAAATAATTTCATTATAAAACCCACTTAAAAACCAATTTGACCTTATATAAACTAATACCCACATAAAACAAATAATACAAGTACCTATAAAAACACAAATAAATGATAATTAAAAAACTTAAACCAAAGTAAATTGAATTTCTTAAGGTATTATATGGGAAAATCCCATTAAGTTTACACACCTACCTCAAATTGGAGTTAAACTTTCCGCCTTTATTGGAAACCATGAAAACCAAGTAGAAGGGATCCCCACAAAATTAGGACACCAAGAAATTTCATTAAATGCTAACCCCTAGACATATATTTTATATCCATGCCCACATAGTATTAAAAAGATCAATAAAAAAAGAATAAATATTTAGAGGAGTAATAAATCATAAAGATAAGAAATCAACTCATATATTGAATAAATTCACTATGATCAAAGGAAATCTGTCATGAGATCCAGGGGGAAGAATCTATACAGTAAAAGATGGTGATTCTTGCATAAATGGTAAGTGATATGGAGTGTAGTTTAAAAACCATAAGGTCAATAGTTTCAATTCACAATTTGAAGTACATCAGATATACCACACTATTTGGCTGCACGGTTTGGAAAAGTATGTGCTAATAATGCGGGTCACCCATTACAATAAAATCTTATTGCATAGTTTATTGGAGACTACCTCACAATTTATACAACCTTTTGGAAACCATGAAAAATGGAATTATATTCCCTTCAACCCTCTCTATACAGTCTAGTGCATAGTTAGTGCTAATCGCGTGCTTACCATATCTACCAGCCATCTTTCTATGTTTTTTTCAAAGTTCCAGCCCTTGAATACTAGAAACTACATGGTAAATGAAATGAAAATAAAAAATAAAAATACATACATACTAATGAATATATGATTGGCATGTTAACACACTATGCATTGTATTTTTGGATTAAGTTATATCATTTCCTTGAATTATTTATGCATTTCCATTGATCTAGGTGAACTTGATAGATTCACTAAGATGGATTTTGGGGATTCTATGTGATATAGGTATAGGTGTATGTCAAAGATGGTGTACACCTCTTTGATAAAGTTTTAGTCCATGGGATATCAACTGGTGATTTTTTATTTGATTATATCAAATAATTAATTATTTAATTTATACAGATTAATTGTCTTAATTCAATATAATTGCCTCCAATTAATGAAGGTGCTTCTTATGATGTTATGGATTCATATTGATAGAGAAGGATGGTTGATCTTAGGGAGTTTCATGTGAATATAACAATAATGGATGTACATTTTTTAGAACCCTAAGAAATTATGATTAATTTATATTTAAAAAAATTATTTTTTTGAGAGATTTCTATATATGAAACATCGAGTTTAAACAATCTATGATATACTATTGAATTATTATTATGTGATCCTTGTAACCCAGTTGTTAAATTTGTAATATAAATAGGAATAAATAAAGTATGAAGAATATTTATAATTTTTTTATATAATTCAAACGTATGGATTAATTCATAAAAAAAGTACTCAATTTTCATAAAGTCATTTTACACTTCAAAATTATGGTTACATAAAAAATGGTTTTTATTGTGATTTATGTATGAATATTATAATTCATTTATACCACTTTTTAAAATTTAATTTTATAAAAATTATATAATTTTTGAAATCATCACAGAAAATTTTTCTTAAGGTGAAAGTTTATGATTTTTTGAAAATATTAATTTTTCAATGAATAGTGAAAAAATACTAATTTTATAGAAAAATGACTTTCTCATTCATGTAATTAAAATGTCCCATTTTGTTTTTGAGTTGATTTTAAAATTTAATTATTTAACTTTCATTAAAAATAATCCAATTAATTTCATTTTAATCAACATTAAGTTTACTTTTAAAAAAAACATCTTTATAGTTAAAAATACATTTTTATGGAAAACCATTTTTCATCATGTTTTATGGGATTATTTTAAAATGAATTTTGACCACTTATATAGATCAAATTTGATAAAAATTGGTTCCATATTTATAATCAAAATAATAATAATTATTAATAATTTCATATTTATTTTTTCATTATGAATAGTAACTGAGGTAAAAAATTTATTACTATGGTAACGGTTAAACGGTGTTAACGGGGTGTTAATGAGGGTTTAAACTAAATCTATGAGGGTTAAAATGACCTAAAAACTTTTCTAAATTCCATTTTATGGTTCTATTTTTACCCGATCTCATATAATATTCTATTATTAGTCATTTTGGATCCTTCTTCATGAATAAGACGTTAACATATTTTAATCTTTTGAAGAATTCCTTATTTGTGCTCTCCCTCACTTTTAAAATAACACCCCTCTCATATCTTCTCCACAGATAAAGAGACTCTTATTTATACCAATAACATTAAAAATAATTTCTTAAAATCCCTACCCATGTCTTACAGGTCCTATTTTGATCATAATACCATCTTAAGAAAGAATTAGGTATAAAACTAAGGAGGGTTTTCAAAGAAGAGGTATGTGTTCTTAGCGATATTTTTCATGTTTCATTATAATTATTATTCATCTAAAAATATTTTATCCATAATAACAAAATTAATATAGTATCATAAATATATTTAGTTGTTATTATTATTTTGTTTCATCAATTTTCCTCCTTTTTCCATCAAATGGGAAATGAAAGTATCGCTCATGCATATGGGTTGACTATTGCTACCACAAAAAGATATGATTCATTTTCCATCACCATATTTTATTATTCATTATTATAATGTATTTAGTGTTTATATATTATATTTATGATATAATTATTCTTATATAATTATAATATCTTATTTACCTTCTTACCTACCCATATGTTGTAAAATGATAACACCACTCATGTGTACCTGTGGACTACCACCTCCATGAAACAATGTGATCCGTTTTTCATTTTTACTTTAAATGGATAGTAATAGTGAGATATTTAATAAATATATATGATATATATTATATAATAATGATTTTTTAAAGTTTACTTATAATTTTACTTTCTTTTGTTCCATCCATCAAAAAGTGCAAACATCACTTGTGTGTACGTACAGACTACCATCTCCACCAAGTGATGCAATTATTTTTTCATCGCCACTTTATGTGAATGGTTATAATAGTGTATATAATGAATAAATATGATATGTATTTCATTATTAATTTTCAAGATATTATGAAACCATGACCAATGTGAAACTACTGGAACCATCGAACCAAAACATGCATAGAAAATGGACTAGATTTCACTTGAATATCTATTTTAAAGAAGGATTATTAATAAAAGAATAATTATAAATTATAAAGTAGTGTTACATAATAATTTATGTATGGATTTTTTTCTGTGATATATTTATAATAAAAATATACTTATAATAAATAGATATTTATTGTAAAGTATTTTTTCGAATGCATACAAATATAGAGAAGATTGGAGGTAAGGGATTTTTTTTAGAATCTTATTTTTTTTCAATATTGTCTACAATAAATTTACATTGAGGTTAATTATATGTATATTATCATTTATAACCAATATATTTTCTTATACTATGGTTATTTCTAAAATTATCATGTAATTTTATCATTTTCCACTCTTTGGTACAACAAATGATCGAGAAAATGTTTTTAAGAAAACTGATCTTATTTCCTCTATAGTTGGGAATATTTTCCTTTCATGTCCATATTTTTTAGAAAAAATCGATAATATTTTCAATATTATAAATTTATTTATTAAATTAATTTTTAACAATATTTTAATTTCTATAAAAAAATTTAAAAGGAATCTCTTTTTCATTTTCAAAATAAGAAACTTTTTACCAAAGGTGTGAATGGAATATTTTTTTAACATATACCGCATGTACTGATTTCCCCAACATCATGAATACATTTTGGTATCAATATTACATTAAAATTTTCCATGGTTATTTTCAAAAAAAAAATCCTAATATTCTAGAAATTCTTATGCTTTAAATTATTGATTTAAAAATAAAAAGAGTATTTTCCTCAAGAAATTCTCCAGCTATATTTTACATTTATTTTATTTTATGAAAACATCCTTTGATATTATTTACATTTTAATGGGGGATATTATCCAATCATACCATCATTAATATTTATCTATGTAGTTATTTATTATGAGGATGAGATCTTAGTGAAACCCATTTTCTTTTCCACAAGTTAACATATGACTTAATGATAAATTGTTTTATGACCTTATAGAATACATATGAATGGATTAAAATTATGTGATATTTGGGTCCGTTATATCCATCCAAATCATTGGGTAATGTGATATAGATATCTCATGAGATGATAATGATAACCATTGACATGAATGTGAATATCTATGTTCACATTTTTATGTGTGATTGTGATTACTTCCAGTTATAATCATTGGATTATGCATGGACATGATTGTGAATGGCTATGTTTACATTTTTATGTGTGAGTAAGATTTCTTCTATTAATATTCATAATATTATGTCTAGAAAATATTTTGAATGGATATGTTCACATATTGATGTGTGAGTGTCATTTATTCTAGCTATGCTCATATGATTATGTGTGGACATGATTGTGAATATTTATGTCCACAAGATTATTATTGGACATGGTTATGAATAGATATGTTCACAAGATTATGATTTTCTAAACATATAATGCCACATGCCTATGTTATGACTCTTGAATTATGATTACTTATTTGACACCCTTATTGATCATGCTTATAGATATGACTTTATTTTTTGAGTTTATGATCTAGTATTTTTTGGGAATTAATATTTTATCTTGAGACCATTCACTTGGTTATGTTATCATACCCTTATGATCTTCTTATGATCTTATGATTGATATCTTCTATGTTCACCCTTAATGAGAAATTGAGTTCTCCCTTTCTTAAGAATGTATAAATATATTATTTATTGAACATTCATGTATAATGATGTAATATTTATGCATTTTATGATTGGAATCCTAACATTGTACCTACAAATCTCTCAAAGGTTTATGAATTATGTTATGTAACATGTGATATGTAGACTATTTAATTATATGTGATCATTCTAGAAGTTAAAATGAATCTTATCTATTAACCCCTAAGAGTAAAATAGAAATTTTATGGGCCATAATGGTATCATAAACAATAATATTGACTCCTCGATTACTGATGGCTAGGGAATTGACTAAATGTGTGATGTGATATATGGACCACAGGGTGATATGAATTCAATGAATGAAACAAAATAGACCTTGGATTAGGTTCCTTTGACTAATCTAATTTGGGGTTGTGATAGGTATAGTTGATCTTATTTAAGCATGGATTTTATAAATCCCATATGAATTTATTATGGCCTTCAACTAGAGAACTGAGACATGGTGTGAGTGTTCCTCCCTCACTAGAAATATTAATTAAGAAAAAGTTCCTTAGTGATTATTGCAGTTATAGGTCGGGAGTGTTTGGGCCCATATTACTAAGAATTTAGTTAGTGGTGGATTTTATGAAAACCCTTGGGTGAGATACTCATTAGTGTGGTTTTAACTACTGGTATTTACTAGGATGGTGGTTATAGTATGAGGAAAATACCTTGTGTTTATGTGATATGATAGGACATAGTGTGACACAGTTGGTACACTAGCCTAGTGAATTATTTTGAATGAGTATTTTAAGATGGGATAACATGGTAATAGCCTTATATGAATGTATTGATGGGAATAGATTGTTTTAATGATAGGCGACCCTATAAATGATGAAATGTTGGGTTATGTGACTTATCTACCCCTTAGAAACTATAGTGCTGTATTGGGGTCTATATTTTCAAAAAAATCATATAAATGTGAAATAAATTTCTTATCTCAAAATTATTATGTTAATCTATTAAATTATTTTAATTAGGAAGAAAATGTGATGCCACTATGGCCTAATATGTTGATAGTTATTATAGCACCAAAAGAAGATTCTATTAAGACCCTTGGTGTGTGTGATATGTATTGATTATGTGAGGCATGATGATACTATGGGACACCAATGCTCTAAACCATAGGGATATAGAGAGTGGGATAATAGCAGGGGTGGGTGCTACTTTGACCCCTACTTGTTGATATATAATTACATCAGGTCGGGTGATATTCCACCCTAGTGTAATATTGTTATATGGTGGAACTAAGGGAGGGAACAATTATGAACCAATGTATTAATGTTATGTGATATAATCAGGGATGAGAACCATTTAGACGTGGTGTATTGATTTTATGTAAGGGAACTGGGGGTAGGAACCAATCTGACATGGTAAGTTGATTATATGTGATGGAACTAGGGGTAGGAGCCATTCCAACATGGTGTATTGATGTTATGCAAGGGAACTATGGGTGGGATCCATTATGACCTATTGTATAGATGTTATGTGAGGGGAATGAAGGTGGGTGAAAGTATAATCTATTATATTGATTATATGTGATGGAACCATGGTGGATTTCATTATGACTAGGTGTATTGGTACTCTACAAAGAAACTAGGGGCAGACACCAATCTGATTGGGTATATTGACTATATGTGATGGAACTGGGGTCAGGAACCCTTACGACCTAGGGTGTTAATGATATGTGATGTTATCCAAGTATTTAACCACTCTAACTATTGAAATTAATTATTTGAGTTATTAATATTTTTAGAATTTATTATAAAACATAATATTATTATATGACTTCTTCAAAGGCACTCAGGCACTAGCCGTCATAGGTATGGTCACCCCCAAGTGTCTTGAGCCGAAACCATCGTTCAAATATGTATTTTTTATAAATTTATTTAATTATTCATTCTATTCATATCAATTTTTAATGAACTATGTATACTGGTTATGTTAGGGATTTCAATGGTGATGGCCTACTGATTTAAACTCACACCCAACATTGGTGGCCCTAGCACCTTGGTAACTAAGAAGATCTTGTGATTAGGGGTATAGGTAGGGAAGAGGTCTGAGGTTATATGGTTGATTTGGGTAGATTGGATAGATAGAATAGATGATTTTGGGTTAATACATGAGACCAGGTTTTAGTTTTAGTATATTTAATTTTTGATAGTTTATTCTGTTATAGAATATGGTGTGTTTTATTCCATCATAAATCCTAGTTGTAGTATTTCTTTTTATTTAGATAGATATTGTAATAAATTTCTCTATATTGTTTCTTCTATGATTTACAGTTTTGTATGTTATTATCTCCCCATGTTATCTCCTTTGACCCTCATTTCTAGTTGACTACCTCCATCATATGGGGAGGCATGCCTGAGGTATTGTAGGGATCTGATCTGGTTAATATAGAGTGATTCAGGTTGGTATCCTAGTCAGAACTTGGGATGGGTATTTTTTTGTGCTCATACATCATATTTCTTGAGCTGGAGTCCAATTTACCATGTAGTTGGTATTGATGTTCCTACTTTTCAATATTATAGTTGGGTTGATTATTATTGAATATGATGTTTTGAATTATTTGATCTTTTTCCTTGGAAAACGGTGGAAAGAGAGTGGTTGTTTATGTATCATATCAGTCATATATGTTCACATGAAATATACATACTTTTGTGTGATTATGATACTAGTTATGAAAAATAAAATAGGTTTTAGTTATTTAAAGTGTCAACAATAACTTTTTGGTATTTCCTTGAATAACTTATCAGTTGAATTATACTTAACTTAACTATATGGTTATAATTTTCCTGATATGTATTTTCCTATAGAAATGTTGTTTATATGTATGTGGATGTGACCTTGATCATCAAGGTGGTAGTTTGGTGTGTGGGAGCATAATGAGGATAAGTACCTTAGAGTTGGTTGTTTACGTTATTGCGTGATGCCTAATATATATGGGACTCCTAATGTGGGAGTTTTGGAAAGTGTGTTTCTTGATGATATTTTAGATGGGGTCATGTATGTTTCTCTATGATTTATTACCTTTTGAGGTATGGTTATGGTCTACGTGGAAGAGACAAGTGATGCTGAGATGTAACTATGGACATTGGGGAGTAGATTTTTATAATTTAATAGTAGTATATATTCCTATTATTTTTTGAGATGAGTGGAAATGTACAAGGGTAACCTAATAGATGGGTTTTCTCAATATTGGGAGTTCCTTTATAGATGGAAAGCATGTTTATATTATTCATGTTACATGGTGGACGTGCATGTAGGGTGTGATTAGGTAACCGATTAAGCAAGGGGGATTCCTTAAGTATTGATTATTTTAGAGATTTTGTGTTATTATGACCCATACCCACTAGGAACCTCTCTTGAGACTATAGTGAAGATAAGATTCACCCTTGAGGACTGCCTCAATTAGGCCCGAGGATAGAAAATATCATTTAGGGTATAAAACATACAAATGTGATTCATTTCCCTCATAAATCCAGTAATACAGAATCATTCCACCAATCCATACCATAATGTAAATAAACCATGACAAAAATATTCCCAAAATTGTGAATAATTTCATATAAAAAAATCCCAAGTAAAATATCAACAGAACACCTAAACAGTGACTCTATTGAAAAACCCATGATCCAAGCTAGTACAGTCCAACTTGTTCATTAATCCAACCCATGAAGCTTGAAAATAGATCATATATTTATATGGGTGAGACTAATAGGAATACTCAATGGGATCATACCCAATATATCTCATGAAAATATAGAAAGAGAAAACTAGTTCATCTGGAAACAGACAACAGAACCAATAAGAACATATCATATCAACTACAACCAAGAATCTTTAAGGCTCACTCACTGAATATCACATCCAATTATAATAAAATAGTATCTAATAATGCAATTAGAATATACCCCACAACCACATCCCCATTGTTTTTTTCTTTCATTCCCTAATATCAAACTTCTTATACACTTAATCCATTCTATAGCCATGTCACTGTGAACAATATCTCATAGCCAGTACAATATGGTAACAAGAACAAGAAGGATATCAACCTCACGGCCTCCTCCTACCATGAACTACCCCCTCCAAAAAATATCATATCATAAAAAACTCCCCAATAATTTTTATAGTGAATATATCTCATATCCTCTACCAATAACCCATAGGGTCATACAGTTCTATGGTACCTCCCCATCTATACCCAGTAGTGTCTTCATGTATATTATCTACCCATAATCACACTAATACCCTTTGGTGTCTTCTAGTAAACCCCATATCATGATAGTATAATCATACCTACCTCAATCCATCATAACTTTTACTATTCATAAAAGGCAGAGTGAGGAAGAGGGTGAAGTCAACCACCTGTTTCCTCACCAACCTGTATGTTAGGGAAAACACCTCATACTCAACGCATGATGGGAATTGGTAAGGTTTTCCAACTCAGGAGGGGTGAATATATAAATCACAAGGAAAATATATCATATATATGTCACACACAAGCCTATACTAAGGGATTTTACACAAACCATTACTATATCATCTCACAAACATCACCACACACTTCCACTACCTCACACTACCATATCTGTTAGCTGTAACATCACAACCATCTGCACAACCCATGTAAACAAACACCCCAAAAAATTTCAATAGAAAATCAATAATACCATTATTCTATTTATTGATTTATAATTTACCAACCAATTTATTATCATTAAGATTATAAATTCCTTATTTAATGATTAACCACTCAATCCAGTACCCACATTAATCCTTCCCATTAGTCATTTTATTAAAACATCAATGTTCCATTATTATCCATGATGTTATACAATTCTAGACATCCCCATTTCATATACATAACAACTAACTATATTCCATAATACTAGACTACTACCGAAAAATTTCACGTAAACCATTCAAAGTCATTTCCCACATCAACCCACTCATCCCCTCTTTCCAACCATGGAAAGGTCATCACCGCACCAATAAAGAAACCACTATCTCAACTACATTCCCCATATACCACAAATGGAATCTAATACAGAACCCACTTCACAACCTCACAATCAACCCACAATATGGATTACAAAAACATATCCACAAGTGTAATGTTAATCACAACACACAACAATTACTTCATAATCCAGAACTACTATATTATCTGGTATAAAAATACACATTTCTACACCAATTCCCCTTTTCACACATAATTAGTCGATTACCAACTTTATGTGATTAAGATTTTATGAAAGGTGAGTCCACAACAAAACCATATTAGTAAGACACAAGTATCAAACAACATGAATGATTTTTAGTAATATAAGTGAACAAGAACCAAGTGTGAGAGAAATTTTATAAAAAATAACCTCATGTAAAACTCCCCTTTCCCATAAATTTCTTTAATATAGTTCATTATCTTCCTTAGTAATATCCATATTATTATCCCAAGGAATAAAAAATAATGGTAATCCCATAATTTACATAGAAATGGGAGAGATCTAGAATATCATACCTTAATCGAATCCTCACAATAAGTTTTGTGAGGACAAGGTAAGGAAGAGATGATCCCATGATCACACCTAGGAAACCTTCAACAACCTAAAAAACAAAATCCATCATCAACCACTAGGTAAAACCTAAAATTGTTTAACATATATCACACCCACATCCTTCTCTAGATTAATAATGGAGGGGAACTTGATAAGTAAAGGGGAATAACTCACCTCACATCACCAATACTCGATCTCCCAAAGCCAAGGTATATATGAAAAAGAGAGGTTTATGATGCCACTAATGTCACTTACTTGTATATATTTTTCATATTGTTGATACCCTTTCTTTTTTAGTTGTTTTTTGTGATATTTGGATAATTTTGAATCTTTAATAGCTCTGTATGTTTTCATTTATTGTTTGATAAACTATGAAAATTAAATTGTGTGACCTATATAGTTTTTAAAAATGGTGACCAGATTTTTTGGTAAAACATGTGGTTAAACTATGTTATCTACTTTATTTTGTTCATTTTTTTCAATTCATATACTTTTAAATTGGGAATTTATCCTCCCCCTTCCCCACATTGAACTAGTTAGCTAAGATAAATCTCTCATCCTTTCACCTCCTTATAATATTCTTCTTTGGTAGATTTGTGATGGTTTCTTAGTGATTTATTCATCAAATGTTAAGATAAAATCTTCCCCTAACCTCCCTTATTACTTACTTACTTTTCTTTCATCTTATCTAACCATAGTTTCCATGTTCAACGAACTCCCTTACTGAGGTTGTCTTAAAATTTTGAGTTTTCATTTCTAGGTATTGTGAAGTCCCTCTTGATACATATTCTAGTAGTGTTCATTGAAGTAGATGTGGCCACATAGGTTAAGGTAGTTATTTCCACAACATTCCCCTTTATTTTAGATAACACTATATGCATAGTCTTATAAACATGGTTTTGAGTAAGATAAATTAATTTAATGTTATCTAGATTTGTTTTGTCAAAGGTTTTTCATGGATTTGTTATGTTTTCCTTTGATATAATGGGTGAATTTATTAACTCAATGGAAATTTATATTTAATTAGTGTTTCATTCATTTTATTTGTTTGATAAAATTTATATATTGGTTTTATTTAATTTTAATGGTTTATTTAACATATTTTGGATTTTTTTCATGGTTTCAAGGTATTTAACATTTTAAAAATGGGGTTTGTTTGATTTATTAAATTTTTTGGTTGTTTGAGCATGATGGTTTTTTTATATTGATTATATATCATTCGAAGTAACCTTACTCACAAAAGATTTTTTCTTATTAGGAATTTACATAGGTATGGTTATTAGTTTTAAAAACAAAGTTCATCTGGAACCTTGGGTAAAGGAACATATTTTATTCAATGTTGATACCCTTTTTAATCCACATGGTTAAAAATTGGTGATATTTTTATATATATTGATGGAGGAGTGAACTGTGGTTCATATTTATTCTTGTGGGAAGGGGTTATTTTTTAAGGTGGTGTAGGAGGTAGGATGGATATGATTATTGTGTTATATTTCCTTGGGCTATGTTATTATCATGTGATTTATGTAATCATGGATTATAAATCACCTCCCTTAGTTATTTTATTGGGAAACATAGGATACCAAGTGGTAAATTAAGGGATGGATGATTTTATAATAGAGTGTTTGTGTTAGAGAGTGGCTCTAGGTTTAAGTTTTCCTAACTTTGGGATGTTCCCACTATAATTAAAGTAAATAATGATTTGGGTGGTGGGTGTAAGATTGTCCAACTAGTAATTAGTTGGTTCCACCTTTTCACATATATTATTATCTCATTAGTGCCTATGGTGTTCCATCATTATTTTCATAATATGTTCTTTTTACTTTATTACTTACCTAGCATGTGATTTATTTATCTCTTATATGTAATATGTATCAATATATTAATTCCATTATAGTTGATCCTTTATTTTTTATGGTATGCCTTAAATTATTATCATTAATCATTTATGACTTTTTATAGAATTAATTTATATTGTGGTTTTATTTTTTTCATTATTTTTACTTGAATGGTGTGTGAATAATTTAGAAAAATGGATGGGTGTTTTCAAAATGTTTGTGTTTGATGAAAACATTTTAATACAAAATAAAACACATATCATACTGTAAATTTTATTTGTTTTAAAACTAGGAAAATGAAATTAAAACCTAATTGATTCAATTTTTATCAAACTAGTGTACTTTGTTTCTCTTATAAATTGAGTGTAATGGACCCTTAGTTGCATCCTACTAGGATTTTAATCACACCATACATACTCACATTGGTGGGTATATAATCTTCATTTATTTATAGGTTTTAATGTCTTTGATTGAAGGTTTGGTTGGTACTAATCTCTGATAATAAGCAGATGATGATTGGTTTATGGAGGTGGATTGAGATTCACATGGTGATTGTGTGGTTGGTCTCTCGAGTTTCTTGGACCAGTTGGTTCATGTTGAGTATCAAAATTCTAATTTTATTTTAGTTTTATATTTTTCATTTAAAACATGGATAAAATAATTTATTTTATTTTGGTAATGTATTTGGTAAATATTTATTAAATTTTTGTATCGTTATACCACATTTGGATAGATCTCTATCATTATATCTATGTATTTATTTGGTATGATCACCCGATGTCTAGAGACCTCAAGTAGAGGTTCCTATTTGAAACAATTGGATATTTTATTAAATTTTATAGCATTAAATATTTCCAATCACTTATGTTTTGATAACCCATCTCTTGTCTCTAGCCCATGGTGATTGGAAACATGATTTAGGCCTTATGAAGAGACACCCCATGTGATGTGGAAGGTTGACCCAACCAATTAATTAAAAAGTGGCATCAGGGCCCTATTTTTATTTTTGGGTTGATGGTAGATAAAAGATAGGACCATTGAATCTCCATAGATGGGTGCACAGGAGGGACCAATCATCACTTAAACATATTAAACCTTGAGTTACCATGAGTGGTCAAGATATTTATTTTTAATTCATGTTTTGTTATTAGTGATACATGGGATTTTTTTAATATTTTTACTACTACTCTAAGTTTTATCAGGATTCTAAGAGTAAATTTTTGAGACTCTTATTTTCAAGGTGAAATTAGAGTAAATCCACGGTGTGTGTGATTAAGGTGCATGGTCTATCAAACCATGCATAGGTCATCCAAAACTGTTTTGGGTGACTTAAAATAACACTTAAACTATTGGTACGTGTCATAAAAACCCATGTGGATAAATATTTCATGATGTTAAAAACATTAAAAAAATTCATTCCATACATACTTTTAACTTATCTTATGATTAACGATGATTATCTATGAGTAATTAAGTCAAATTAAGTGGATTATAGAGGTTGTTTGATAAATTTTTACTGAAATGCTTTTATAACTTGGTGTTTTAACTTTTCTTAAAACCCATTTTTTGGTGTGTTGAGTTTCTTTTGTGAAGATATTTTGAACCTTATCAAAAAATATTTGAGTAAGGGAAATTAAAATTAGTTTTTTTTAGTTTTAAAATACATTTGGTTTTTACTAGGAAATGTTTTCAAATATTTTTGAGTAAAACTATGGAGTGGATTTTGTAATATTGATTTATTTGCTTTATGAAATCGTATCCTTTTTACTGGTATTTGATATGTTGTGATTTAATGTTTTTTGGTGATATTTTTGAATTTGAACCAGGAAAAGGAATTGACAATTCAAGGAGGCAATGCTGGTAACCATTCCAATGAAATAGGAGTTGTCTTTACAATCTATAACTCTACATAGACTCTTGAAAAAGTGGTGGGGCCATGTTAATATTGGATTTTAGACCATATTAAAGAGTTTCTAAATTTATATCTTATAGTCATATTTGGTGATAAATTCCCTTAATATGGAATAGAGTGGTTGAATAATGTCAAAGAGATCTTTGATTCCTTAAAAACTTTTGAGACCTCAAGGGTTAAGACCACTACTTTATTTTTCAATGGATCAGGTCTAAAATTGTGGAAGACAATAGTTCTTGATTTATTACATTAAGGATTTCCATGGTAGTATTTTATTAAACTTTTCATATGGTGAAATTACTATAAGGATGTGAATGTGTTGTTGGTGTTAGAGTTGAGTGCTCATTATGGTGACCAGTTTGTGAAAGATTACAACAAGCATTTTTATAAACTGGTTACCTTCTCTCCGGAGTTAGTTGTTAAAGATTCTAATAAGTCTTTTTTTAAAGAAACCATCATCCTAATTTATATTTAGCAGTGATTATTCTTGGCCTTACTACGTATACAAAAGTTGTTAGTAAAGCTATCATTGTTGAAGAAATTTTCACAGGGTAGCCTGTAAATAGTAGTGATTAAAACCTATCATATATCCATAAGGATTGGTTAACCATTGAAAATATAAAACTAGAAGTTCTGAAGAATAGATTTAGTGGCCATATGGTATTTCCTTCTTCACCTAGTTTCACTACTTTAGTGAAGAGGAAGCTGTTGGTGTGTTTTTAATGTTGAAATACTTAGCACCAAATGCCCTCATTTTTTATAACTCTTAGGGAATGTTATTAGTATGCCAATATTAATCACATTTAGTAAATTTTTAATATGAATAAGAATTATAAGAGTAAAAATTATACCCATCTAAAATCTGGGCAGTAGTCTATGGTGTTTCTTCCATTAAAGAGTTGGAAGTTGAATTATTCTTTTTGGAGTTTCCTCCTGTTTTTTTATTTTTTTATGACTTGTTCTAAATCATATATATATCTAATTCCCTTTGTATATAATGGATGAAATAGTTTTTTAAATTTTTTATCATACTTTGAATATTATTTTCATGTTTTTTCCTTCTTTATAAAATTTTATATTAGAATTTTGATTTAATTAAATATAATAATGTTCTTCATTTCATTATCTCTTTATTATGTAGATGAATTGTGATGAAAAAATGTATGATCTTAGTGGAATGTTCCATTGATTTATTCCTTTATTATGATATTTAAAAATTATGGGGAGAAATATGGAAGGTCTCCATGTGTTTTCCTCTCACCTGGGGAATTATCTTTCAAGGTACTTTTGAAGGGATTTTTCAACAATTTTAGCTCTTGTGACCTCAATTGTTTTGAAGTTTTGGTTAGGATTTTTCCTTTGGTATATTTTGGATTTAAATAGGAGATTATGATTTATGAAATTAATATTTATATTACCAAATTTAAATCAAATCAAAGGAATGTTTATCCCTGTATTTTCACATGTTTTCCTCTCTTTTTTTAATTTAGAGAGGAGACTGTCTTTTTAGATTCTTAATAAATTTTTGGTTTTGTGAGTTTTGAACCGAAATAGAATGTCCCTATCGAGTATTAATCTATTCATATTACTGGTTGATGGTTTGTTAAGTTGTTTAGGTAAAGAATTCCTTGTTAGTTCTGAGGTTGTTTGAGAATTACAATTATTTGAAGTTTTCCACATCTTTTTGGGGGTAGAAAGTGAAATGGTAGGGAGATTTGGGAAACCTCTAATGTCACTTACATGTATATTCTTATTATATTGTTGATTCTCTTGAGTTTTGAGGTCTTGGGTTAAATTTTTTATAATTTTGTATATTTTATAAAGTTATATGGTTTGTCACGTTGTTTGATAAATGCAGAGAAAACCGTGTGATCTCTATGGTTTTTAAAAGTGGTGACCATTCACTTTAGTAAATCTTGTTCATAAACCATGTGATATGCTCGGTTTTTTGAAATTTAGTCATTCCATATTATTTTTAATTGTGTATTTATCCTCTCCCTTCCCCACTTCGAACCATATGACCAAGTATGATCTCTCATCCTTTCCCCTCCTTCCTTAGTGGATTTTTGATAGTTTCTTTGTGATTTATTCATTAACTCACAAGTTAAGAGATTGTTTTTACCTCTATTCTTAGTTGAATTATTTTTCTTATGTTTTATCAAACCCAAGTTTCCATGATGGTCAAACTCCAATTTTATATTTGTCTACAAAATTGGGGTTTTGATTTCTAGGGATTACGAAGTCCATTTTTCGGCTTATTCAAGTGGCATCCATCGAAGGTGACATTATTACATCATTTTAGGTTGTTTTTCCATATTATTCCTCTATATTTGATATAACCTTGTATTATTGTTATTCTAAACTTTATTTGGAGTTAGATAAAATAATTTTTTACTATATAGATTTTATTTGACAAAGGTTTTTCTTGTCTTCATTGGGTTTTCCTTTGATATAATTGGTGATTTTATTAGTTCAACGTAACTTCTAATTTAAGTGTTATTTTAGGAATTTTAGGTGTTCGATAAAATGATAATATTTATTTTACTTAAATGAAATGGTTTGTTCAATGTTTTTTGGGTTTGTTTCTTGGTTTTAAGTCTTTTTATATTTTTAAAGGAATGCATGTTTGATTTATCTAATTATTTGATTTTTTAGCATCATAGTACTTTGATATTGAGAATGTGTATTTGGAAGTTACCTTGTTTCCAAAAGAAGGTTTTAAAAGAGGAATACACAATGGTATGGTTATTAGTTTTAAAAACAAAGGCTTGTTTGGAACCTTATATAAAGGAACATTTGTTAATTGATGGTTATACACTTTTAGAGCCTCATTGTTATCCATTATCGATGTTTGTATATATATTTTGTTGTATGAGTGAATTTTGGTTCATATGTATTCTTATTGGAAGGGGGTCATTATTACAGTGGGTGTTAGAGGATGTATGGATATGATTATTGTGTTATGTTTCCTTTTTTCATGTGACTGATGTATTCATGGATTATGACCCACATAATTTAGTTATTTTACGGGAAACCCCAGGATACTTAGTGGGAAATAAAAGTAAATATGATTTTCTAGTTGAGATTTTTTTAGCTTTGGGATGTTACCTCGGTGAGTCTAGTTGAGAGTTATTTAGGTGGTGAGTGTAAAACCTTCATACCTATAAGTAGTTGGTTTATCCTATGCATGTTAAGTATTATCACATTAGTCCCTAAGTAATATCCTAATTATATCTATCATATATTATTCTTTCTTTATTCATTACCTATAATGTGAGTTATTTATTTGTTGTATTGAATTTTGGTGCATTATATCTTTTATGGTTGATCCATGATTTTATAAGATATTCCTTGCATCATTATCATTATTTATTTTTAACTTTCCATAAAATTAATTTATTTTATGGTTTTCCTTTATTATTTACTTCTGTGTGAAGGGTGTGTAACGATTCTATGAAAATGGATGGGTTTTTTACAAATTTTTATGTTTGATGAAAACCTTTTTAACCAAATAAAACTCTTTTTATGCTTATGTAATTTTTTTTGTTTTCAAACTGGGAAAATTAAATGAGAAACTAATTTCTTATATTTATTTTTTAGAACTATTTTAGTTGGGTTCTCTTTTAAATGAAATGTAATACACTCTTTGTGAATAATACTATGCTTTTCCTCACACCATATATACTCATGTTAGTGATTATATAGTCTTAATACCTTTTGTAGGTTTTCAAGTCATGGATTTATGGTTTGATTAGAACTGCTCTCTAAGAAGAAATTGATGATTAATGGTTCATGGTGGTTACTTTAGAATCATAGGGTGATAGTGTGGTTAGTCCCCAAATATCTTTGGACCGGTTGGATTATGTTGAGTATCTCCCTTATCAGCCTTCTTCTTTTTTTTAGTTTAATCTTTTTGATCTAAAAATTATATAAAATAGTTTATATTTTTTTGGTAATGTATTTTGTAATTATTTATAATTTTTTCTTTGTGCTATTACTTTTTTGTTTATATCCTATTGATTATATATGTTTATTTTCATGGAATGATCACCCAATGTATGTATATATCATGTTTAGTTTCCTATTGGAACCTATGGGATGTTTTATTATATTATAGAGGGTAAAATTGTTCATATCAGTTTTTTAATACCCTAATCACTTTCCTCCATTCTATGGTGATCGGTAACATGGTTCAGGACTTATGGATGGATGACCCAACGGATGTGGTAGGTTGACTCAGGAAAACTTTTTATATAGGCTAAAAGGTCTCATAAAAATACCTTTAGAGTCACCCAAGAGTTGAGAGAAAGAGATGTTAAGGTATGGGATTTGGCGAAGCCTTAAAATTTATACCTAGGCCAGAAAATAAAAGACTAATATTTAAGTTAAAAGGTTATTTCCAAACTTTAGGTTTTTTTTGAAACCAAGGTCCAACATACTTCACTACTCCGCAAAATTCCTCAGCCCAACTCCCCCATGAAATCACACCATATCTCTCTCATAGATCCTATAAACCTAGGTACAACCACAACACAACCAAGACATAATGATATAGCGACCCTTAAAAAGGTAGAGACAATAACACTCGACCCCTTGAGTTCCATGGGTCAACCTTGAGGACTATGCCACAATTCTGTAGCCTCTCATTTTCAAAAAAAAAATCATCAAACCTGGATTAGGGTGAAACAAAATTCCACACCCCAAGGTTCCTTGATATGGAAGGGCCATAAAAATTTAACCCCTGGTCCCTACACTGTATCATATAGCACTATTTCACAACAAAGACTTATGAATAGTATCTTACAGTTCAATAAACACCTCTACATAATAAAATCACATTCTAGTTAAAATTTCATCTCCAACTCCACTGTTCTTCCATAAAAACTCTTCTCAAAACCCCCAACTCCCAAAATCACAATTTACTTATTTTGGAAGGTCCATACCATCAACTATATACCACTCAAATGATTCCCATACTTGAGAATCAGAACCAATCACATAAGGAAAAAAAACACCCCCAACCAAGAACTCCCCGAGGGATACCTATTAAACAAGATGATTACACAAAAAAACACAAGGCACTAGGACAAATAACTCAACAAGAATCCAAAAAAAATTCCTTAATTCAATTTAATAAAAAATAAAAAATATTATTAATAATGAAAACAAGATAATCAAAACATCTTGGGAAACTAATCATATATCTGCAACTAATGTGCTAACATAATCTCATCTTTACCTCTATGAATTATTGAAAATCAAACCAACGGAATGGATCAACTTCATAGTACCTTCTTCTAATGATTCAGGATCTCAACCAGTCACTCTAGAAATGTATCATTATCATTTATATCCATCACTCACCAATCGATGACAAGAGAATCATTAGGAATATATCACTGTATATATGACACATGGAAAACATCATAGATCTTATCCATCTATGGAGTAAATTCCAATTAATATTCCACATATAGTGAACCATAATTTTCATACATTTATATCATATATTTTTAGATAAATATTCATTATATAATCATACATGCTAAAATAATATAGGTCTAGTGTCATTGGAAACTTGGATACATAAACAACTAGTTCATAAGATACCTATAATATCTCCAACTAAGTACTTCATAACTATCACCTTTCTTATACATATCATACTTAATACCATTCTTCATAAACTAGGGAAAAGGAAACATGGATGAGATCAAATGCTCACTAGGGATAAATGGGATATATCAATGATCATTTGATAATAACATGAGCATAAAATTATCATAAGGGTATGAGATCATGATCATTATGTTTGAAAGTCATACCCTACTTATGATATATCATAATATTGAGTCATTTCATAGTTCTTGGTAGTTCATAAGACATGAATCATATAGGAATCAAATAAAATGAATCATGAAACAATTTCACTTTAAAAAGACATGAGTTTGTGACACACACATAATCATAGAAAATCATTTCCATATTAGTCAAGGTGTACTTATAGGAATATCATAATGGATTGGGTTCACTCCCCAAACTATCATAGTATCCCTAGTTCACTCCCACGACTATCATAGTGGATAGTGTCTCTTACTAAAATGGTTTCACTCCCCATTTCAGTCACATTTATCTCATGAGATATCAATATTTAACCAATGCATTGGACGACTATATAATTTTGAGCCCAACTATCACATAAATAAAATAATACATATGTGTTCCTTAATATTATAAAATATTCATCATATCATGACCTATGAAATAAAATGGTTTTCATAAATATTTCTTCATAGCATAACCCTTGGAAAAGAAATAGGTTCAATAAACTTTTCATTATTTCATCCATGCATATCCCATGGAAAAGGAACAGGTTTTGTAAAAATATTTTCATCATAAACATAAACAAACCAGGAAAATAATAAGTATGGGGCCCCTATATCATATCCCTAGTAAAGAATAAGTGAAATAAAATATTTTTTTCATTGATGAATAGAAATACAATTACAAGATCATTAAAAATTTATTGAGGAAAATACTATTACCACTTAGAAAATCACTATTCAAAAACTATAAATTCATAAAATATTATCTAACTAATTTTCTTTAAATTACACTTGGAATATTATATTGGAATATTTACAGTGTTGATTGGTTGTAATGGTAGGAAAATACATTCATGTCATAAAATTTAAAAGAAAAAAAATACTTTTACATTTTAGTAAAAAGTCAAAAAGTAAATCATTCCGAAAATGAAAAGAATATTTATTTTAAACCATTTTTTAAAAAGTAAATCATGGAAAAATTAATTTAAAAAATCATAATAGAAGAATAAAAATAATCCTGAAAACATTTTTAAAAAACATGTACATGGAATAGAAAGGGTTTTTTGATCGAAGAGAGAAATAAAGTCACATTTCCATAAAAAAAATATTCTTTTGGGATATGAAGTACATAAAGAGAGGGAAATAAAAGGAAAACATAAATTATCTAGAAATTACTAGAGGAGAATAAAAATCATTAGGTTCTTACTATTTAAATTATAATTTTTCACCATTGGAAACTTAATCATAAACAACCCTAGTAAACAATGTGACTGAAACATAAAATCATTACCGTTTTGGTAACATTTGAATCATAATCCCCATAACATAATATCATCAAATTAAAAATAAAATATCATGACCATATGGATAATAATTATATAACATGTCAAATGGTTTTATATAAACCTCTTAAAATAATATAGTGGCATGACATAAAAAATGTCCTAAAGAAGATAATTTTAGACAATATACCCTTAGCTCGAGTTTTACTTGCTTTGAAAGAGCTCTAGCAGCAAGTATAATAAATTAAAATTTATCATAATTCTATAAATAAAAGTCATTTACATAATTATAATATTATATATTATCCTGTAATAACATTTTAACACCATTTTATTAATAATTCTCTATTAAAATGGACATTTTTGGGTGTTAAATGTCTTGTTTTTCATGAGAATTTTGGTTTGGTATTTCTGGTCCTGGTACTTTGATCATGGTTTAATCATGTAAAAAAATTAATAATGGTATAAATATCATATATATCCATTATATATATATATATTCATAAATGATATAGATAGAATAATGAAATGCAATTTTCATGCAGATGGTAGGTCGTACGTACGCATGAACGGTGTTTTCACTTTTAGATGGATGGGAATCAATAAATGTGTTTGATAATTAAACTCTAAAGAATAATTATTTTATTATATATATAATATATATTCATTAAATCTATCCTTATTACCTTCCATGTAAATCTGTAATGAAAAACGAATCACGTCGCTTCGCAGAGTTGGTAGTCCACACGTATGCACAAGTAATGTTATCTTTTTCCAACTGATTGTAAGGTAAGAAGTTATATGTTGTATTAAAATTATAGAATTATAATTATATAATAATTATAATATATAAAAATTAAATCCATAATAATGACCATACATGAAATATGGTGGTGGAAAATGAATTGTATCTCTATGTGGAGATGGTAAGTCGTAAATACGCACAAGCCTTACTTCCATTTCCTATTTGATGAGAAAGAGGGTGGGTGATTATGATTCCATAATCAAAATATAATTTAAGTATATTTAGGATACTAAATTTATTATTTTATGAAAAATGAAACAAATTTATAATAGGTTAAAGAAGAAGTGAAAAAAGAAACTTATCTATTTAGGTGATTACCTCTTATTTCAAAAAAAACTCTTTTAGATATCCTTATAAGGACCCTATGGTTAATATTTTGGGAATCCATCACACCTAGAATGTGTATAATTATATTGATAAGGTATTTTTTTAGGTTATGGTTTATATATATGGAAAAATTTGTTTTAAGTAAGAGGAAGAATGGGTGTTCTTTTTTAAGGGAAGGAGAGGACATACATGAAATTAATTAAAAGATTAAAATATAATAAATTCATTATCAACAAAGAAGAATCACAATGGAAATTAATTTGAATTAAAAGTATATAGGTTTAAAATAAAATAATCCAATGAAAATTATACATGTTTTGGGGTCATTTTAATCATTATATATTTTTATTAATCCCTTTGTTAATTATGTTTTATCTTAACCATGGTAACAAATATTTTAATCATAAAGGGTTATGAATGTTACTATACATGTAAAATTGACTCAAAAATGGACAATGTATGATGTGCTAAATCATATTAAATTCCCATGGATGAAGATAATATTTTTATTAATTTAAAATAATTTATTAAAATATAATTTATTATAAAATATCATTAATGTCAATTTTCGAACAATTCATTTAACTTCACCTTAAAGACCCCAAGATAAAGAATAAATTGAAATATTATCCTTTTAAACATAAATAATATTTTATATTTATCTGAAATTATTGTAACACTATAACTCACTCAAATTAAATTACTTTTAATATTTTTAAAGTCATTTATTTTATTTTTCTATTAATTGAAGAAATACAGTATTAGTATTGCGAAAGAATATAAAGGAATTATATAATAACTAAAATTTGTAAAATAATTTCCATCATGAAAATAATTTCATTATACTAAAAACAGAAATTTATATTCATTAATTACTTTATGTTTTTTCCTATGCGAACACATTTGAAATATTTAAAACTATAAGAGTTACACTTTGTAACTTGTAATGCATTATATACTATATTATTCATTTTCATGAAAAAATTATCTTAAATAAAAAAATTTCAAGAATAATGTGACAAGGTTATAATTTAATTCATCCCATAGTAATTTAGATGAAAAATTATGACCTTATCACTTACTTTTAACAAAGCTTTACCTGATTTACCTTTTACTGAGGTGATAAATTCTACCCCAATTACTATTCATAATGCCTAAAAATAAAAGGTCCATACCTAACAAATTTAAAAACCATGATATAAAATATTGAATCCATTTTATAAAATTTAATTATTATAAATATTAGAAATTAATTTATGAATAATTTTTTAGAAGGTTATGAAACCCGCTTTTAGAAAAATAACATTTTTAAGCCTAAAACTAGATTTATTCTTATCTCATGCATAGAGAAAATATTAGATTAATTTTAAACATTTTATTTATTATATATAATATATATATATATATTACATTTAAATAATTCACCAATACTTATTCATTTAAATTATAAATATAAAAATCCCATTGCATGCATAAAAATGGTTTTTCATAAAAATATCTTTTTACGTATAAAAAAGTTTTTATACCAAATTAAAAAATTAAATTAATTATAACTAAATATATTGGATTATCTAAAATACAATAAATATAATTTTACATTGAAACCATTTTAAAACAATTGATATTTGTAAAATATTAAAACAAAAATATAATTTTCAATAAAAATGATTACTTTTCACCATTCACCGGAAAATAAATATTTTCAACAAATTATCAATAATCCACCCTAAGTAAATTTTCATATTATAGTTTAAAAAATGAATTTTATTTTTTCAAACAAATTTATAAAATTGTAAAAATATATATAAATTTCTCCCAAAAAGCAATAAATATCTTTTTTGAAGGAAACATATTTTTAAATAATATAATGACTTTACTAAAAATTGAATGTATATTTATTAAGAATTAATCATTACATTGGTATTGAGTAGTAAATTTTTATATATTTCATGATTTTTAAACTTATATCCATACCTTCTTATTCAATGGATAAGTTTTAATAGTCCTAATAAAATTATAATATCTCATGGTTATTAAAACTTGGTGTTGCGTATCATATATGGTTTCATATAAACCTGAATATTTAACTGCAAAATTTCGACAACAACAAAAATATTCCACTAATATACTTTTATAAATACACCTATATCAAAAATAACCACAATAAACACAAAATTAAATAATTTTTTAACCTAAAAATTGATCTCATACCTTTCAGCTTACATCCCCAAAAAAATAATTACTTTTATCGAAAATAGTATCACATGTTTAACCTAAGAGTTACATATACCTCAACCAAAGAAAATTTACCAAAATATCATCAATTTCCATGATAAATAACTATATAATCTTATAATGTAGTGAAATTCCCCTTAATATCACGAATCATATTTGGATGCTGACTTGAAAGATAATTCTTATCTTAACCATAAATATCTTTGAATATATCACCTTTTCAATTAATCAATTTTAAAAAATAAATATTTTCTATATCCCACTATCCAATAGACCATAATTATATCAACAAAAAATCATATACTAACCTAAATATTTACTTAAACATAAATATATTATTCTTCCTAAAACCCAGTAAAAGATTCAAATCACCTCAAAATCCCATCACTTAAAACCTCAAAATGGGGTGTCTATGTTTTTGAACTTAGGATCAACCTTAAAACTATAAACCAATACCAGTATACATAACTAATAAGTTAAATTTACATGAAAAAATATAATCTTACAAAAAATTAACACAATCCTTATTTCTCAAATAAAATCACAAACCATAGAATATATTTCATAAATCAAATAATGCAGTAAAATTCATCAAAGATGAGATAAATAAAAATTTCAAGGTCTCCAATATTATACCATCAATTTTAATGATCTCTTTATCCCAACTAAAAATTATAAATATTCTTGGTTATCGGTACCATTCAACATAAGTTTTCAAATACTTAAAGGAAACTTATATGGAATAATCCTTAGATGTTTAATTTTTTTTATATTCAAAATATCATTGATATAATTCTTGAATCCTAGTGAATAAACACTTCAATAATTTCCCTTTAAATATTGTCATAGAATATGTACTTCCTTGTTCTAGGAGTTAACCCTTAGATTTGGGAATTGGATCAGATAATTACCATTTTCCCCATATATGAGATACTGAACTATAAATGGTACCTTAGGATGGAATTCATTTTCATCTGTCAAAATCTTCATTTTGGTTAGAAATTAATTTTTTAATTCCCTAAATTTCTATAAATAAAACATCTTCCCATTCATTTGAAACATTCCATTGAGTGCTTATTCAAACTTTCTAGAGATATAAGAAGTTGGATATTCTTTCATATATGGTCTTTGTGAAACTCCATATTCCTCTTATTAGGTGTGTTAATAAACTCACATATATAGAGGTTGATAATTATATAATGGTATTTTTTATTAATAATAATAAAAAGGTTTCACATTTAAGTTCTTATTTAATTTTGATACTAATGAGGGCAACCATTCCATTGTATGTTAGTGTTAACAAGAACATCTTGGTTCTAGACATTAACTAAAAAGAAAACAAAACTATGTGATAAAAATTTGTCATCATGAATAATAATTTATAGGATATCTAAATTAGGACACAATACATTAAATTTATGACACATTAGGTCTAACATATTCTATTAATGGGATCATCTATTCCAAATATTTCATAATGGTTCATAAAAAAATATGAGTTAATCTAAGAATATCCCTCATGACTATAAAATTGGGAGTGGAATAAGGTAACATTCACCATGCACCAGAATGATAGTCAATGTATACTTTACCAACTCTTTTCAGGGTTATTACCCCAAGATTAATATATTCCAAAGACATGCCCACTTTTAGTATTTAAATAGGTATGTCTTGCTATGAAAACCACTTAATCTCTTCCTTATCATAACTTTAGGATGTTATCTTGTTCTTAGACATATCTCTCCAGTGTTATCACTAAATTTTTCTCATAAATATTTCCAAATACTAACTAAACCCTAATATAATACCATATATAGTCACCCATACTTTACATACATATATATAACATCTTATTAAATTAATATTCATTACATAAAAATTCTTGATGGGAATGTACAGGTCTAGTGTATTTGGAAACATGGATACATAAAAAAATAGTTCATAAGTGGTCTAAATCATATTCCACTAAGTTATTTTTAACAAACACCCTTCTTAGTCATATAATACTTAATATCATTATTCATAACCAAAGGAAAGGGAAACATAAGAATGGGTGAGTTGAGATTCTCAGTAAGGGTAAACAATGGAGATATCAATGATCACTTAAGTATAACATGATAATAAGTTTATGATAACATGATAATAAAATTTTAAAATTGTACCATATATATTATAGGTCATGATCTTGAGTCAAAGAATAATTCATAGTGGTTCATAATATGTGAATCATATAATAATCAAATAATATAAGTCATTAGGTCATAACATTGTCAAAACACATGTGTTTGTAGAAAAAACATAAACATAGAAAATCATTTCTATAGTTTTCAAGGCCCACTTCCAAGACTATCATAGTGGATTGGTTTCACTCTCAAAACCATCATAGAATTCAATGTTTACTCCTAAGACTATCATAGTGGGAATATTCCCTTACTAAACTGGTTTCACTCCTCATTCTAGTCCAGTTTATCTCATGAGATACCAACATTTAACCAGTGTATAAGAGTAATATATAATTCTAGTTACACCCATAACATAAAAAAATCATATATATTTTCAACAAAAGATTATAAAACATCCATCATATCATAACCCATGAAAATAAATGTGTTTCATAAAAATTTCATCATAGAAAAACCCATGGAAAGGAAATGGGTTACATAAACATTTCATCAAATCATCATATCATAACCCATGGAAAAGAAAGGGGTTTCATAAATATATTTTTATCATAAACATAAATAATACAGTGGAATAATAAGGATATTACCCTTGGATAATATCTCTATTAAATAATACATAAAATCAAGGTTTGTTTCCATTGTTTTAGGGAAATAACATCATAAGATCATTAAATAATTCTTTAGTAAAATATTGTTTTTACTTTAAAAAACACTTTCTCAAAACTACAAATTCATAAAATATTTTGAAAATATCCTTGTGAAATTATAAAAAGAATCCTTATATTATTTAGTGGTCATGATTGTGGAAATTATATTCAAGCTATATAATTTAAAACAAAACATTTATTTCAGATTTTTTAGGAATTAAAGAAGTGCCTCCGTCAAAAATGGAAAATAATATTCCTTTTAAAACTTTTTTAAAAAACTAAAACATGGGTAAAAATGAAATTAAAAAATCATTTTAAAATTGAAAAAATATTCATGAAAACATTTTTAAAAAACATGGACATTGAAGAGAAAGTTTTTTTCGACCAATAGGAGAAATAAATTCATTTTTCCTTAAAAACATTCTTTCAGTATATTGAGTACTTGAAGAGAATAAAATGAAAGGAGAATAATATATTCTATATAAATAACCAGAATATAATAAAATTAATTTAGATATTTAGAGGTATATTATAATATTTCACCATCTGAAACTTAATAACAAACAATCCTAATAAATAATGAGATTGGGACATAAAACCCTTAATGCTTTAGAAACATTCGAATCATAAACCCCGTGAAATAATAACTCCAAATGAAACATTAAATTTCATGACTATAATTATAATCATGATATTACATTTCAAGGGGTGGTACATGCACCTCAAAAAATAATATAGGTGTGTGAAATATCATATGTTTCAAAGACGATAATTTGAGATGATAAACCATTACTTCAAGTTTTAATTTCTTAAAAATCACTCTCACCTCCTGTGTAATAAATATAAATTTATTTTACTTATATACCATTGTTTTTACCGACTTATAATATCATATATGATCCCCTTATGACATTTAAACACCCTTTTTTTGTAATTCCTTATTAATTTCATCATTTCTCAGTGTTAACTGTTTCATTTTTCATGATAATTTCAGTTCATTATGTATATTAATTATACTTTGATCATGGTTACATTGTATCTATAATTTTAATCATGATATAAATATAATATATATCCATTATATATATATATATAATCATTCATGAAATATGTAGATAGAAAAATGAATAACACCATTCACGGAGATGGTAGGTCATATGTAATCATGAGCGTTGTTTTCACATTTCGATGGATGGAATGAAAGAGAGGTAAATAATAATTAAAATTTAAATAATCATTATTATATTATTTATATATCATATATATTCATTAAATCCATACTTATTACCATCCATGTAAAGCGGTAATGAAAAAATAATCGCATCGCTTCGTAGATGTAGTAGTCTACACGTACACAAAAGCGACATTATCATTTTCTAATAGATTAGAAGGTAAGAAGATAGATGTGATAATATAATTAGAGAAGAATAATTATTCAATAAGTATCATATATAAAAATTAAACCCATCATAATAATAATTCAAAAAATATGATTGTGTGAAATGAATTGTATCACTACATGGAGACGATAAATCGTATGTACACACGATTGATAATTTCAATTCCCATTTTATGGAAACGAGGGTGTATAATGGTGATTTAATAGTAATAATTAAAATTAAATATATTTAGTATACTTAATTAGTTATTTTTTTATAAATACCATTTATTTAGAGGAGGTAAAATAACAATTAAAAAATAAAGTGATCAGTTAAGTAGATTACCTCTTATTTGGAAGAACCCTTTTAGATCTCCTATTAAGGACCCTAGAGTTGGTATTTTAGAAATAAAATAACCTATATAATAGGGATAAATAAGTTTGAAATGTTTTTTAGGGTATGGTTAAGATATATGGCTCAAATTGTAGTAAGTAATCGGAAGGAAGGATTTCTTTTAAAAGGGAGGGAGAGGACACACTTGGAATTTCATAAAAGATTAAAATATAATAAAGTCATTATCAATAAAAAAAATGTTTCAAAATGGCCATTTATCTGAATAAAAAGTTATAGGGTTTAAATAACATCATTCAATGAAATTTAGATAGGTTTTGGTGTCATTTAAACCTTATCTTTTTTATTAATCACTTTGTAAATTATTTTTTACCTTAACCACGGAAACAACTATTTTAACATTAAAGGGTTAATAATGTTACGATAAAAGGAAAAGTGAATCATAAATAAACCATGGATGATTTTTTAAACCATATTTAATTTACATAGAAGAATATAATATTTTTATGAATTTTAATTCATTTAATAAAATATTATTTATTATAAAATCGCATTAATGTCAATTTTGGAACTATTCAATTAATTTGTATTCAATGACACAAATACAAAGATGAAATTAAAATATAATATTTTAAAAAATAAATATTATTTTATATTTATATAAAAATGTCTTGGAATAGTAAAACTCACTAAAATTATATTACTTTCAATATTTTTAAAATAATTTATTTTATTTTTCTATTAATTGAATAAATATTTTATTAGTGTTGTTCAAGAATTTAAGGTAATTATTTAATCACAAAAAATTATAAATAAATTCACATCATGAAAATAATTTCATTATTCTGAAAAATTAAATTTATATTCATTCATAACTTTGTTCTATCTCAATGTGAAAACATAAGAGATATTTAAAAATAAAATAGTGACACTTTGTAACTTTATTTTATTTAAAGGTTATATAAGTCATTTTCATGGAAAATTTCTCATAAACAAAAAAAATTTAGATCCTAAAGTGATAATTGTATAATTACCTTCATCTAATAGAGAATTATAATAAAATGGTGATCTTAACACTTAATTTTAACCTATGTTTACTCGATTTACCCTTTACCGAGGTGATAAATTTTACCACGGTTACTATTCATAATAGTTAAAAATAAAAGGGACCTATTTAAAAAATCAGAACTCATTATAAAAAATAAAGAATTAATTTTATCATGGAAGAAATTAATTTTATAATAACTTTGTAAAAAGCAATGAAAATCATTTTTAGAATAATATAATTTTTTACCATAAAACTGAATTTATTTTATCTTATTGATAGAAAATAATATTATATGAATGTTAAAAAAAATAAAAAATATATAATATTTAAATTTCATTAAAATCATTCACCAACATTTATAAATATAATTAATTTAATATAAAAATAAATTTCTTGCATAAAAATAGTTATTAAAAAATGTCTTTTTATGTAAAAAAATGCTTCTATACCAAATTCAAACATAAAATTGATTCTAATGAAATTAAATTTATTATTTAAAATATAATATACATAATTTTACTTAGAAACCATTTTAAAAAAATATAACTTTTTTATATTCTTGAAACAAAAATATAGTTTTTAATCAAAATTAGCATTTTTCATTATTCCCTCGAAAATTAATCTTTTCATAAAATTCTCAAAAATTCACCCTAAGTTAATTTTTATATATTGATTTAAAAAATTAATGTTATATTATAAAATATAGTTTATAAAAGTGTAAAAAATTAAATATAATATTTTCTCATAGAAAAAATAAAAAACATTTTTGAATGAAATATATTTTTGAAGCATAATATGACATTACTAAAAATTGAATGTTTATTTATTAATAATTAATAAATACATTGGTATTTAGAATTACCTTCATACATATATCAAAAACAAAATTCTTATTCAAACCATCCAATTAAATGACTAAATTTTAATGTTCATGATTAAATAATAATACTTCATGGTCATTTAAGACTAGTGTTGTGTGTCGTATACGCTATCGAATATAATGTTCTTCTTATAAAATCATTAATAGTTACAAGACCATGAAAATAACCTAAAATACCTAAAAGTGACTGGTTAAATAGGGAGATAGCTTACTACCCCAAAAGGCCTTTTCTACCCCTGATAAGAGGAAACCCTCTAGAATATATGATTCCCAACCTCAAACTCTAAAGGCCTCCTTATTTGATCTATATGTGACTTATGATGATCCTGCACCACCTTAATCCACTCTTAGATCATTTTAATCTTCTCTTACATGTTATATATCGTATCTATACCAAGAACCCTTGACTTTCTAATGTTATTCCCACAAAATGGTGTATGATAAGGCTACCCATGCAACACCATTAATAGGGCCATGCCAATGGAATATTGATAGATATCGTTATAATCAAACTCAATCTTGGGAAAATACTTCATTCATGATCCATCAAAGTCCAGAAAATAAGCTCGTGACATATCCTTCTGTTTCAAAATGGTTCAATTAATATTCTCATCCATTTGAGGATGGAAAGTAGTATTACAACACATTTGGGAACCCAAATTATGCTATAATAATCACCAAACATATGAGGTAAAATGAGGATAATAATCACAAATAATAGTCCTTGGAACCCTATGATGCCTCATAACCTCACACACATGTCTTTATGCCAAGAATTCTGCAACACCTACTCTATTGTTTCCAGGAAGCATGTTGATTTCACCAATCAATATAAAATCTACCAAATAGTATTGCAACCTCATAGATATTATGTTAGACTAGTGATGAAATACATAGAGATATCCATCCATTTCCAATTAGTAATATCCAATAGCTACAATAAACAACCTAGAACATGATTCTCTTACTTCACCTCCTAATAGAACAAGAACTGTGATACATAATATTATGAAAATTGTTTCACCTTGGACCATCAAAGTTAACCCCTAAAGAAATAATACATCTTGTCTATACCATGATGAATTTTAATTACTGAGAATGAAACTCATGGGCAACCTCCTCACTCACCTCCGATAGAATTAAGAGTCTCCCCTAAAACATCATATGATGTCAGTCACCATCCAACAATCCCTTTGGAGAAACATCATGGATGATATGATCTGGAATCACATAGAAATCTAATTCTACCCACTAAGAATCCTTCACCAAAATCAAAAAGGATGATTACACTATCATTTGAAATAGTAAACCTCTTACAAAAGTATAATATATATCAATATGTATCATTTTAAGCTCCTCCATCCCTCTCAATAAATTTCTATTTTCCCAAAAAAAATCTCCCTATGAGTTCTTACTCTACTCATATATAACTATATTTCCCACACCTAGGGTATAGGAGGCCTCAAAATAATAATCCTGGAGAAACTCTATCCAAATCTACTGTCTTATATTAAAATACCACTAAGAGAAAACATAACTTTGGCTAGTGTTCCCTCTAACTTCAATCACCATTACACTCCAAAATTTAATTCCTCGTGGATCTTATATCCCCTATAATTTTATTCTATAAACTCCCCCTAAATGTGAGATTTGGAATCTATTACACTTGTTCGTCACTTCAACTACAATTCAATTCAATTGAATTTTCACTATCATTTCTCCCCCTTTAAAAATAAACCCAAAGTGACCTACCAAACATGAAACACACTAGATATAATATTATATACCAATGGGTATTGGAAAATTATCTACACATCTTCAAGCTAATGGTGGTGTATAAACATCGAGGTTAAACTGATATTTCTCAAATGTTGGTTTTTCTAATGGCTTAGTCATGATGTTTAACACTTGATCAATGGTTTTAACAAGCTCCATATTGATAATTCCTTCTTACACTTTTTATTTATTTAATTGATATATTATTTTGATATATTTGGTATGAGAGTGTGGAACCAGATTTTTCATGATCTCGATAACACTCTTATTGTCATAGACGATCAACATCAGTTTTTTCACCTTATCATCAATATCTTATAGCTATTTCTATAACAAAAAAAATTATTACATTCATTTTTTCACGAAGATATACTCTTCTTAATCCATACTAAGAGTAGTGATGTCTTTATTCTTACTCAAATAGACCACACATTTATTTAAAATGAATAATGCACCACCACTAGTAGAATTTTGATCCACCACATCACCATCCCATTAATAATTAAAAATTTCTCACAATTCATGATCCTTTCCTACTTCAAATCATATTACAAAATTTAGAGTACAATGAACGTAACTCATGATTCATTTAACCACTATGAGATAATCTTAATTTATATTACTTTGGAAAAAATCCATTAAACATGTTCCAAACATGATATCTGACCATGTTATAGTCAAATATAGTAAGATTCCAATTATCATGCTGGATAATGTGGGATATATAGACTTCCCATCACCATACTTCCCAATATTTTTCTTATCCTTAATAAAATACTACATTGGTTTGGAATCATGAATATTGAACTTCTACAATAACTCTCTAGAATGCTTTTATAGGGAGATAAAAGTGTATTACTTATTTTTTATCACTTTTATCCCTATAATATATGTCAATTCAGTAATCATGGAAATTTCAAAATTTTATTTCATGTGATTAGAAAACTCATCCATGAATTCATGATTTATTCTACAAAATATGATATCATCCACATACACAAGAACTATAAATTGGTCTTACATGGACATATTCACATAGATATTATGGTCGAACCTGCAATTTTTTAATTTTTCCCTCTTAAAATAAGTATCCAATAGGGAATACCATGCTCATAGTTCCTACTGTTGACTATATAGAGCATTATTCAATTTTGGACCTTTTTTCATTATTTTGATTTAAAATCCAACTAGATATTTAATGTAAACTTATAATTTAATATTTCCATTTAAGAATGTTGTTTTAACATTCATAAAATAAACTTAATATCATTTTTGAATATCTATATCCAAAAAGATCTTTATTAAATCCAATCGGGCTACTAGAGAAATGTTTTATTCAACATCAACACCTTAAATCTATATATATCCTTTAAAAACCAAGAGCACCATGTTTTTGGAAACATTTATGTGATCATTGAATTTTTTAATTAAGATCCCCTTTTTTATGAAAACATTATTATTTTCTATCCATTCAAGAAGCACCAAAGTCCAATTTTTATCAATATGATCTAATTACTTATTCATGGATTTAACCCATGTTTTTTATTTTTATAATTCATCAAACAAGTTGGTTACACTATAGAAAGTATATCTATATGATCTAAATATATCATTCTACTTATCTTTTTTAGGTGTTGACCTACCTCTAATAACATTGGATGTATAAACATCTTCACTTCTATTTCTCCTTTGAGGTTTCAGTTGAGTTTCATAAGAAACTTTTTCCTCCTTTAATTCCACCCATAAATTATCATCATTTAGAGAACCCTAAAATGTTATGTAAACATTTTCTAAATCCTATAATTGAACTTGTTTCATTCTTATTATTCATTATCAAATGCATAAATATGTGTCCTCCGGGAGTTATTCATAATTTTATCCTCAATTATTTTGACATCATTGATCTATAAAATCATTATAATGCTTTTATTATAGAATTTATAGGATTTAATATTCATTTAGTATCTTAGGAATACTCATCCATAAATATAATCTCCATAAATTCCTTTATTTCATTTTTTTTTCAAATATAGATTTTACTTTTGAAAAATTGAAAGTGATTTAGTGTAGGCTTCATTCCATGCCACATCTTATAGGGTGTCTTTTCTTCTATTGGACTTATCACTATCTTGTTTAGAGTGTACACTATAAAATTTATATCCTCTTTCAAATAGTGGTGAGAGTCACCACTCTCAATTAACATTGTTTTGGCCATATTTTTCACCATTAAATTTTTTTATTCAATAACCCCATTTTGTTAAGGTGTTATCATGGATGACACCTCATCCTTGAACATTTTTTTAAGTTAATTTTAAAATTCAATTGATATGAATAAAATTCCATTATAAACCCATAAATTTTTTATTATATATCCATTTTCATTCTTAAATATTTAAAGGTATCAGTTCATGAAGTCAGACACTTCCTGTTTACTCTACATAAAAACCACAGTCCATTATATTATAATCATTAATAAAAATAATAATGTACCTCACTCCATGTGTTCCATTAGTATTCATTATACCAAAAAAATCAGTGTGGACAAGATCAAGTAGATTAAATGCCCTTTTATTCCTTGGAAGAAATAGATTTCAGGCTATTTTTTCTCACAAGAAAGTATCACATGTATTTTCTCTGTCATACTTCATATTTTGAATTTCTATGAAAGAATTAAACTTGGATATGTTTTCTATGATATATTGATTAATGTGTTCTAACATCTAGTTCCACAAGATATTTTTCTCATCAATTATTAATAATGTGTTTTTTTACTGTTCGCTTTGTATAGACTATTGTTCATCCACTAGCCCCTCATAAAGTAGTTTCAATCTCTTTTATTGATCAGTATCCCTTTCTAGTTAAATATAACCAAAAGACTATAGTCATAAAATTTAACTCACACATAGAATATTGTGTTGTAAACCATCCAAATGGATCACTTTTTTCACCTTTATCTCATCGCCTACCTAATGGGTATTTTCACTCCCCTTTATCTTCAAACCTCTATCCTTGAAAAACTAAACACTTCCATCAACTCTGAAAATTAAAAATTTCAAAATATTTATATTTATTCTCATGTGAAATAAACACCTGTTATCCAGAATCTATGTGTTGATGTTATTCTTTGAATTTAGAGATATTTTCTCAAGATTATCCTTCTCAGAATTCATTTTTTCCTTCCACAAGACACATGGTAGAGTATAGTCATATAATTTCCTATCCAATTTCTCCTCAATATAAATGGTAAAATCATAATAATCATATTGTAATAACAATGAGTGCCTATTTTTCAGATTTATTTTTCTTGGTTTATCTAAATTTAATTGTTTTTGGGTTCTATTGTTATTATTTCCACTTCCTTTTTCCTACAATCAATAGATTTATGCCCAAAATTAGAACAATGAAAACAATATCAATAATAATTATTTATTAAATATAAGGAAGGATATCTCCATATTATTTTTTATTGGCTATCTGGTTCTTCCCCTTTCAGATATCTCCCTGCCTCTTCACAATAAGACAAGGTATGACTAAGAAACCCATAAAATTTATATTTCATAAGAGGAAATATATTCTCTATTTCATTCCTCCACATGTACCAAGATTTTTGAATCTTTGTGACTATCATTAGTCAACCCTTGAGGATTGAGGATTAATTTCTTATATCTAATTTTCTTTGATATAATCTACCTTCATATTAATATCTGGTGTTTTAAATTTTATACAAGTATTGTCAAACTTCTACCTCCCTTTGTTCTGATCTATTTTGGTTTCTACATTAGAAATTTTTACATAACATTAAATTCCCCTTTTACCTAAAAATCTAGGTTTTTGTTCATTAATATTGTTATTTACACCATCCAAACCTCAAATGACTCTTTTATCAATTCTCTATCTAGGAACCTCTAGAATATTAGTAAATTCTATAGATCACTTGATTTCATTTCAATTTAAATTTTTTTTATCAGTGTAACAACCTATTTCTATAATTATTATACCTTCTTCATTCACTATTTTACACTATAATTAACTTCATCAATTACCTTGGTTTTTTCTTCAATCATCATCATGAAATTCACAAATTATTCTAAATTTACTTGAATCTGCATCTGATTATCTAATTCTATATACAATTAGTCAATGTTTTCTTCGATTTGATCTACATACTAATAGTATTCTTTAAATAGTTCATTACCCTTCATATTTGTATTTATTTGGAGGTTAATTTAATCAAGAGGTACCTCATGTTCCACCTTGAGATCAACTATGTCATTTGGGTAATTTTACTCCTCCTTTTTAGGTACTTCCTTATAAACTCTATCTATCATTTCATATTCAATATCTCTCTTAAACTATATTTCTACTTCCTCTATAAATTCTCCATCATTAAATTTATATTTTTATAACTAAGCTATTTTTTTGGAATTTCATTCCTAAATTTAAGACACATTTTTTCATAATCCTCCTCTAAGGTATATACATGATTTTTGTTTTTCTTTCATCCTCATATAATTTTCTTGAGAACCTTGAAATAATTTTCCCTAATTTACCACATTAAAAATATGTCAAGGTAATCTTGACATATTCATCATACACATTTTCTTCATCATCACCACCTTATAAAAATTTCAAGTTTCTCTGTGGATTTTAATGTCATCTTCTTACATGCATGAATTTGTGTGTTCTAGTATATCTATCACTTTAGAGGCCTCAAAACTACTTAGAAGTTTATTAAGATAAAGTTTATACAGACCCATCTATTCAAGAGATGAAACTTTTGGATTGTAAATGGGTAGAAACCCTCTAAATATATTCTTTATAATGTAAATATCCTAAATTTCATCAAGAAGACAAAAAATTTCTCCAAAAAATCTGTAATTCATTTAAGGAAACAATCTTAATTTTTTTCAAGATGTTATTTTATATTTATGAATTTTTCATGTATAAATTTGTGTATTTAGTCCTTCACTTTACTATAATCACTGAAAATATTTTCTATTTTTCCCCACATTGCATCCACCATAGTGAAACTCATGGCCTTAAAATGGATTTGATCTGATGAATCTTTAATAATATTATTTTAGTTTTGGAATCTACATCTTGATTTTTCCTGTTATATTCATTCATAGATACTCATGTCGCATCCCTAAACCAAAACCGTTGAACTATGGCTAAGAGAACATCCATAAAAATATATCTAAGATAAGATCTCATTATATTATTCTAAATTTAGTATTTTATTCCATAAAATATAGGAAATACCTAAACTTTATTGAATTATCGATCATAATAATACTCATTAATATATTTAATTTTGATAACCTAAATCCTCTAATGCCAATTTATGTACTCTGGGATGCCCAGAGAGGGGTGGGATGAATTAGGTTGTCAATTTTAACCTATTTTAGTTAGAATATATCATGTACCCATGTTATTAGAAACATGTTAAACATTTTTTATTGTATTTATCATTCACCAAACAAAAAAATGTTGAAATAAGATAAAACATGATAATTTTTAATTGGTTAACCACTAAGGTATAGTTTAGGGAGAATATACCAATGATGTTTCAGTCATACCAGAATCCATTATTCTTCACTTACCTTGATGGGTTATATTTTTTTCATTGGTCACTCTATACTATCCACTACACCTTTATAATGAATTTATGTATAGTGTATTTTCTTCATCAGATCACATTCATTGACTCCACTATACTCAAAACTTCAGAGGAATTTTTCCTCATTTTTTTAAATTGATGGTTTATTCCAATTTATCAATAATTTATGTTTTTATTTGCATCATGATGACCTGAATATGTTTCTCTAATACAATTATCAAATTTATCTAAATACATACTTGCAAGAAAATCCTTTATACAACACTTTTAACACAATTATGGTTCGCACAACTATGGTTCACGTAACTCCCTTATCCTAAATGACTTCTCCCATATATATCTCATGAAACTCCTTCACTAAATAATGTTTAAAAAAATATTCCCACAACTACAATTTATCAAAATTCTTCATGAAAATTCCCTTATAAGGAAAGCATTCAGAACCACTCTCAGGTAACTAACTTTTACACAACAATCTTCCCATATATTTCACTGAAACGGTTCATGCAAGTAATACTATTAATGAAAAGGGGTCCCTTAATCTTCCTATTGGCTTTGTTACTTACAAATGAGAAGCATTTTCTTATATTTATAGTCATTTTAAACCATTCATAAAACTTACCCATTTACTAAAAACCTAGTTCACAACTTTATCAGTTTGAAAAACATCTATCTTTTGATATTACCTTTAGTGTGAAACTCACCACCATTTTGAAACTTCCATTATTATTATTGGTTTTGAAAAAATATATTAGCTTTGCACCACTAAATATTTCCCAAATCTACCAAACTTTTTTGAAATTCATGCTTTAGAGTTGTTTGGATGAGGTGGATCCAAAATTTTAATTTCACATAACATTACACAACTTCTTCTCTAGTTCGGGAAACTTTTCACTTGCATGAAAGTCCTTAAACCTAAATGAAAAGTAAAACAACTTTAAAACCTTATTCAACCCAATTTCATCATTAAACCTATTAAAAACCATATACTTTAGAAACCAACCTCCTTTATAAATGTAAAATGAATTGACAACAAACACAACACATCCTCAATCACCGTCAGGAATAACCTTGGTTCCAAAAGAGAGTAATTTTATACTTAATATAATGGGTATTTTGGTTGATGTAAGGTTATATCATTCATGGATAGTTGCGATTAGGTTAGGTTATAAATAATAGGACTAAATAGAATGTAGGATATTCCAATCTATGGAGTTTTGGGAAAATATCCAACATTAAGAGATTGAGATACAAGGATCATATGACTCACGCAGATTAGGTCATAATGTCATTATTAATTCATAGTGAGTGCATGTGGTTCCTTCCTAGTATGTGGGTTAGGTATGTTGGGGGCACATATTTGGACCCTTAAAATCTATATGGGATATAGGGAACTGACAGGTTCATATATATCATTATGGGTTCAAAAAATTCTTAGTTCATCCTAAGTGCTTGGATTTAAGTCATGGGGTGTTTATGGAATTTAGTGAATAGTCACACTTGGGTGGGATCCAAGTATGATTTAATTGTATAAAGGTGTGAGTAACATTTTATGGGATAAGGAATGAAAAAGGGTATTTGACCTTAATTTTATATCATGTGATGTACAAAGAAAGGTTTTCTCTATGAATTGTTGAGTGTGATTAACTAATAGGAACCAATATGTCACGATATGAATGGTGTGTGATATGAGGTCTCTATAGAGTAATAATGAGATGTTAAAAGGTTCATGATGATTTTTATGCTAGATATAAGGAATTAGTTGTGACATTTCATGGAATGTGAAATGTGGTATAATAATTATTAGGTCTTAAGAACCATCGAAGGTCCAAGTGGATAATTTTGATATATGATAAATTTAGAGAGTTCTTTAATTGTGGTGAGTTGGGCATTAATGAGATATAAAACTACTTGTGGGACTCTGAGGAGTCTGTAGTGCGTTGGAACATGTTATTTTCATATGGATTGTTCAAATAAGACTGGATGTTGTGATTTCATTTTTTTGATGTAATTAAGTAATGGATATATAGATAATTATGATTTCATAGGCCCTAGAGTTACCATAATGGGATGGGTTTACTAGAATGTGATTATTGAGGCCAATGAATGTATATGTTTGTCTGACTGTAAGATTCAGGAAGGTTTATTCTTATTTATTGGAAATAAAGGAAACCCTATGGTGGCGAGTACACTATAGATGATCAGATCATTTAACAGTCATTTAAAAAGGTTTTTATTAAGAATTAGGGTTGACATGTCAGTAGACCCAATATAAGTACATGGCCTTAAACAATACATAATCTAGTTAATTCAACTAGAATACACCTACTACATTCCTAAAAATATTTTAAGTTTAGAGTTTTAGAGATTGAGGGAATAATTCATATATATAAACCCGCAAGAATACAAAGTATTTACTACTAAAACAGTATCCATTTTCTCTATAATACAAAAGTATTTAATAAAACATGAAATTTTTTCATGAAAAATCTTCACAACATTCTTCTTGGCTTCTTCTTTTCTCTTACCCATCCTTAAAACCCGGTGAAAAATATTTTAAAACATAAGATGAGAAAATAAATCTTCGTAAAGAACATAGAATATTAATGCAACTATTATTCCATGAATACTTATAATCATATGAAATCATTTTCAAAAAGATATACTTCTCACCCATAAATTATCATATTCTTACTTTGTGAAAATAATAAATTTCCATAAAACATAGAAAAAATAAATAAAATGATATAGTTAACTTAATGAATTACTTAATTAATATTTTACCATCATGGATAAGATATTATTTGTATCCCTCATGGATACCTTACAATGTAACCCTCATGGCTACCTTATGGTGTAACCATCGCAGTTGCACTTGGAGTAACCACTACGGTTAACCTCCAACAGAAAAATACCCAATACATTAGAGGGAGATATAGGTCTCAATTTCCATCATAAAAAATCCCCAAGAACCAAAAAATAATCATAAAATAATAATACTTTCACCATAAAAACATTCCTTTTTATTTTTTTATAAATAGAAATTTAAATGAGGGTTTTTATAGAAAAGTCTCTTACCTCGGGTTCATCTTACTTCAAACATTTTCAAAACTATTGTACAATTGTTTAAAGAGTGTAATTAATATATTACATAACCTTATTAATATATATATAATTCCTTATATTATCTTCTCAAAATATACTTCCTCCTGTTAATTGATAATATTTTGTTGTTTTCATTGTTTTGGGTGCATTTATTTCATGTTTTTCGAGGTTGGTTCACTATGGATTTTATTATCAAATAGAAAAAAACATAATAAGTATAATGAATTGGTATTAATATGTTTCCAAAAATTTAATAGATACCATATATAATTTTTTTATAATATTACTATGATTCATTAGATAAAACAAAAACAAAAACTATTTAATTTATTTTGGAGGTTTTTACGACCGTCACAAACATGTATAATTTTATTTAATATCATGTTTATATAATGGTTAAAGAACATTAAATAACTTATAATATGTATAATAAAATATTATTCAACCATGATAATGGATTTATGACCAGACTTGAAGGCATTAAAGGAAAATGAAAACACATCATCAACGATGAAGGTAAATCGACAAATCACGGATGATGTTTTCATTTTTTAGAATAAGAAGACAAAAGGATATGTTTGATGATAAAAATTACACTAACATAATAAAATTACAATATATGTAAGATAATGTTTTTATAATTTCACTTGGATGAGAAGAGTTTAGGAGAGAATAAGAAAATAAAATAAATTGAAAAGAAAATAAAAGAAAATGAAAGAGGATTTTATCTCTTGAATTCTTTTCATTGAGAACCCCCTTAAAGCACTTGGTTTTGGGTTTTTGGTGAGGATAGTAGGCCTTGTATGTGGGGAATAGTCTTGGGAAGGTAATTTTGTATAAATTAAACAATATTAAAGGCTTTTATGTGTGACGAGAAGAGGTTGTGACAGGTGGTATTTATAGTGGAGGAGAGGGTGTTTTCTCATTATTTATTTCATTAGTTTATTATTTTAGCTCAAGACTATGAATAGTTTGATTATTATAACTAAATATATTAAAATAATTAATTATATTTAGATATTTTGGGATTAAATTAGGATTACATCATCTATGAATCAATAATTCATCAATTGGTTAAATACCATAAATTACCATATTTCACTATTCACCAAAAAAATCAAGTATTTTAGAAAAATCCCAAAACAAAATCACCCTAACTAGTTTTAGACATGTGGAATTTAAAATCGAACTCAATTTTATTAAAATAATTTTATAAATATGAAAATTTTAATTTTTAATTAAAATCATCATTTATTCAAAAAATGTCAATTTTAAAATTATTACTGATTATATAACACTCTAAAAAATTAATTAAGGTCTCATAAAATTATTTTATTACCCTAAAATAGAAAAATATTAATTTATGAATCTATTTTATGAATAAATTGTTTTTAAAAAATCATTATATTAATTATAAAATTGTAAATAAAAATTTATGTGTCACAAAAACATCAACACTTAATTTATCATTTTCAAAACATTTATTTACTTAATCCATGATATAAATATATCATATTTTCACTTATAAGGTACATAGATTTTATTTATACTCTCATATATGAAGTTACTATTTTATTAATATATATTCCTTAATTTTAATAAATATCAATTTCTTCATTAGACATTTATAATGAATTCTAACTATTTAATTCCAGAAAGAAAACAAATTATTTTATAAATACATGGGTTATTACATTCTACCCCCCCCCCCTCTCGAAATTTCACCCTCACAATGTTCATTCAATTATTAAAAAATCGATGATACCTTTCTCTCATAGAATTTTTAGATTCTCTTGTTTCTTCTTCAACCATGTGGTTTCTCCACAGAACCTTAACCTGGTGAATTACCTTATTCTGCAATAATGGATTTCTATGATCAAAAATCTGAATAGGTTTCTCTTCATAAGAAAGGTTCTCTTCCAACTGAACTATTTTTGGGCTCAAAATTTGAGATGAATCTAGAACATACTTTCTTAACATCAAAACATGAAAAACATTATGTATCTGAGATAAACTTAGAGGCAAGGATACTTAGTAGGAAACTGGTCCAAATTTTTCTAAGATTTCATAAGGTCTAATGAAATGCGTACTTAGATTTCCTTTTTTACCAAAACACGTAACACTTTTCCAAGGAGTGATTGTGAGGAAAACATGATCACCTACCTCAAAAGAAATATCTTTCCTCATGTTATCTGTTTAAATTTTTTGTCTACTCTGAGCTGTACTCATGTGTTTCTGGATAATCTTCACTCTCTTAGCTAATTCCTTTACTAATTATGGTCCCATCAACATACTTTCCCCATTATCATCCCAAAATGTTGGATTTTGATGCTTCCTTCAATATAATTCCTCGAAAGTTGTCATCTATATATTGGAATGAAAACTATTACTATAAGAAAAATAAACTAAATAAATATGTTGATCCCAACTTCCCTGGTAATCCATTGAACAAGATTTAAGCATATCCTCTAATTTCATAATATTTCTCTCTCAGTGTTTATCATATTGAACATGAAAGGTTGTTCTGGAATTTAATTAAGTTACCAATGATTCTAAAGGCCTTTAAAAAAGTTATAAGTGAACCTAAGATCACAGACAGATACAATAGAGAGAGGAACTCCATTTACCTTGACAATATCATTGAGGTACAACAGAGAAAGTTGATATAAAGACAAATTATATTAAATATGAAGAAAATGTAAAGATTTAGTCACTCAATCAATAATAACCCAAATCGAATTGTTACCTTGAGAAGTATCTGGTAGTCCCACCATGAATTCCATGAATATATTTTCCTATTTCCACTTTGGCACTAGAAAAGTTTTAAGCACCCACTTTGGTAGTTTTAGCTCTACTTTAATATATGGATAAGTAAAAAATTTCATGGAAAAATCAACAATGTCTCCTTTCATTCCAACCCACCAGTAATACTCCTGAAGGTCTCTGTATATCTTAGTGTTTCCTTGATGAAATGAAAATAGAGAACTATGAGATTCACCTAATACCTCTTTCTTCAACTATGAATTACAAGATGCACATAATATCTTCCCAAATATCAAAATAAATTTTTTATCAATGTTAAATTCTAGAAACTTACCCTTTTCCAATTATTTTACCTTTTTCTATAACTCATGGTCTTCATTATGTGATTGTTTCATTCTGTCTAAGAGATATGACTACACTAACACCTAAAAAAAATAGAAAAAAATCCTACACCAACAACCTCCAATCCAAAATTAATCAAATCATTAATCACAGGGTCATGTTCCAAACATAATATGGTTAATGTAGAATGATGTTTTTGACTGAAGGCATCCACCACTTTTTTTCTTTTCTAGGATGGTAATTGATCGTGAAATCATAATCCTTTATAACTTTTGTCCATCTTATTTTCCTCATGTTCAATTCTTTCTGAGTAAATATATACCTCAAAGTTTTATGGTTAGTATATATTTCACATTTCGCTCCATATAAATGATGCCTCTAAATTTTTAAAGTGAAAACCATTGATGCTAATTCCAAATCATGTGTGGGATAATTTTACTCTGGAGGGTTTAGCTATCTTGAAGCATAAGAAAATACCTAATCATTCTAAATCAGAATGCAAACAAGTCCCTTTAATGAAGCAACATTTTAGATGAAAACATCACTATTTTTTGGAATACAGGGCCAAATTTAGAGCATTTACCAATCTTCTTTTTAGTTCCTAAAAAACACATACTTCTATCCAAATAAATTTAAACCCATTTTCATGTTAACATAGTTAGAAGGATAGATAACCATGCAAAATTATTAATAAATCATCGATAATTGCCTACTAATCCATGAAACCTATTAATCATAGTAACATTTTTAGGTATTTTCCATTCAAAAACAACATTTTTTTGTGGCAGAAATTATTATGACATCCTTATTTAAAATGTTCCCAAGAAAATAAATATGTTACAACTAAAAAACACATTTTCTATATTTCTCATATAACATCATTTATTTGAGTTTTTGCAGAACAATCCTTAGATATTTTTCATGTTCCTAATAAATTTTTTTATTAAACAAAATATCAACAATAAAAACAGTAAGAAACCTATCCAAATATTCATGGAAGATTATATTCATAAGATCTAAAAATACAATAGGGGATTTTTTCAAACCAAAGGGAATAAAAAAAAGTCAAAATTCCTATATCTAGTTGGGAAAATTATTTTTAGAATTTTATCCTCCTTCACCTTCATATTATATAGCTTGGATCTCAATTCAATCTTGGAAAAAAAATACTTACCTCCCTGGAGCTGATCAAACAAGTCATCGATATGGGGAAATAGATACTTATTCTTAATAGTAATTTCATTCAACGCTCTATAATCAATGAGAAGTATTATGGAACCATTTTTATTTTTAATAAACAAGATGGGATCTGACCATGGTGAAGTTATTGGATGAATGAAGCCTTTATCAAGATACTCCTGCAATTGCCTTTTCAATTAAAGAAGTTCCACTTGAGCCATTTTATAAGGGTGTTTTGAAATTGTATTAGTATCATGAACTTATTCAATAGCAAATTAAACTTCCCAGTCATGTATAACATTGAGAAACTCATCATGAAAAACATCCATGTATTCATTTACCACCATCATATCATTAATCTGAACAGTTCACTTATTTTCAACAATATTAGAAAGATAAATTTTGTTCCCATATTTTAATAGTTTCTCAGCTTCCTGATAAGTTATAAATAATATGGGTTCATTGTTGTATACAAACTGAAACCCTTTCTGAAAAACAAATTCTTTTTCTCTAAAATCAATCTTAGCATGATAAAGATAAATCCATTCCATACCTAGGAATAACATCAAACTCTAATAAGGGAAGAAAAACAAGGTGTTTAAGTAATGTCTTTCCATGGATAGTGACAGAAAGATTATTATAATTTTTTCTTCCATTAATATTTCCCCCTGGTGTTTTTACCATAAGTTTTGATTTCATTTCTTGAGGTTAAATTACCAATTTTATAAAAAAATTATTAGAAATAAAGGAATGTGTAGACACCATATCAAACAAGAAATTAGAAAAACCTAAGTAAACAAATAATGCACCTACTACCACTTCATTGGATGGCCCAACATCTGTTTAAGCAGTTTCAAAGGATTTTGATGCACCTTTCTACTTATAGTATGGATACTTTCTGTCATTCAAGTCTTTATTTGGGAAGGTATTTGAATAATTCCCCATACCATCATATTTTAAACACTTTACAGTTTTCTTATCATAATTATTCATACAAACACTAGGATATTTTTCATTGTAATATTGGGACATATTTACAAACTTACCACATCAAAAACACTTACCATATTTCTTAATACATTCCCTAGGGTTCTTTTTAACCAACTTCCCACAAACTAGAAAATGGAATTTCTTACCTTAAGTTTTATTTGATTGGTTCTTACCCATTGCTTTCCATTTGGACCTTTTCTTCTGTTTGTTTTAAAAGTACACTTGATTGTCAGAAAACTCCAATTCTACTCTCTCAGCACATTGGAAACATTTCTCATAACTTTTAAATTCATGAGAATATAATGACCTTCAATATATTTTCTCCAATCCTATGTGAAAACAATTTATTTTACTATCATGATCCCAAATAATATTTAGAGCATACCTTGCCAAATGAGTGAAGTTTTCTTCAAACATAGCCATTGAATATTCCACTTTTTTCAATTTAAGGAATTTATTTTCCATCCTATTTCAAACTACAATAATAAAATATTTTCTAAGGAAAATATACTTAAATCCATCCCATTCCAAGGCATCAATCTCTTCGTTATCCCTAATATTATTGACCATTGACCACTACAATTAATTTTCACCTTCCAAATGATAAATAGAAAGACTAACCATTTGATTATATGAGCACCCCATGACATTGAATATCTTTTTAAGGTCATTAATACACCCTTCAACCACCACTAGGTTAGAAGATCCACTGAAAGTAGGAGGGTGTTGCCTCATAAAATGTTCCACTGCCACCATGTTCCTTTGTTGTAGATCTAGATACTATCTTTCAGGGATTCCACCAATATTTATAGAATGTTTCAACTGATCCATTGTTATCAAAAAATTATCAGCACCAATTCCCACCATTCCATGTTAAAAATTTAGAAATATATCATCCTCTTGGTGCCTTTCAATTTTAGCTTCCATGTTTCTTCTGTGGAAAACCATTATCAACAGACATATCTTAGATTAAGAAACATGGTAATCTTTAAATGCTATATCATAAGGTAAAAAATTAATTTATAGTATTCTATTAACATCATCCAAACCCCAAAATATAACTAAATCATACTCAGATATCAACTATATGGATCTATCCTTAAACATTACATAATCTAGTTAATTCAACTACAATACACTTATTACATTCTCAAAGATCTTTTAAGTTTTGAGTTTTAAATAATTAGGAAATAATTCATATATATCAACCCACAAGCATGAAAATTGGTTACTACTAAAATAGTATACATTTCTTCCATAATATAAATGTTTTTAATAAAACATGAATTCTTTTCATAAAAAATCCTCACAACATTTTGTTTTGATTTTTATATTCTCTTACCCATCCTTAAAACCCTGTGAAAAAAATTTTAAAACGTGGGATGAGCACAAAAAAAACAAGGGTCTTATAAAATGAAATGAACCATTATTCAATGAATAATTATAAATATATGAAATCATTTTCACAAAGACATACTTATCATCCATAAAGTATCATATTCTTACATTGTGAAAGGAAGATATTTCCATAAAACATAGAAAACATAAAAAAGCATATAGGTTACTTTGGGAATTAATTACATAATATTTTAACCCTCATGGATACCTTATAATGTTACTCTCACAGCTAACTTATGGTGTAACCATCGCAGTTACACTTAGAGTAACCATTATGGTCAACCTCCAACATAAACACACACAATGAATTTGAGGGAGATATAGTTCCCACAATTCATCATAAATAATTCCCATGAACCATAAAATAATAATAAAAATGAATACATGCATTGTAAAAACATTCCTTTTGAATTTTGTAAAAACAGAAATTTAAAAGAGGATTTTTAAAGAAAAACCCTTACCACAGGTTCGTCTTAATTAAAACATGTTAAAACCTCATGTATAATGGTTTGAATAGTGTTATTAATATATATGAGAACCAAATTAATATATATAATTCCTTATATGATCTTTTCAAAACATTTTTCCACCCATTTATTGATAATATATTGTTATTTCCATTATTTTGGGTGCATTTAATTCATAGTTATCGAGGTTGGTTCATTATGGATTTTCTTGTTGAATAGAAGAAAAACTTTAGAAGTGTAATTAAATGGTATTAATATGTTTCCATAATTTTAAATTATACCATATATCATTTTTTTCTTATAGTAGTATGATTCATTAGAAAAAACGTTAATGAAAATGATTTAATTTATTTTGGTGGTTTTTACGACCATCATGAACTTATATCATTTTATTTAATATAATGTTTATATAATGGTTCCAGAACATTATATAACATATAATATGTATAATAAAATATTATTTAACCATAATAATATTTTTATGACCATCCTTGAAGGTGGTAAAGGAAAATGAAAACACATCATCCATGATGACGGTAAATCAACACATCATAGATGATGTTTTGAAATTTTATAATAAGAGGAAAAGAGGAGTGGTTTTATGATGTATATTCCATTAACACAATAAAAATATAGTATATGAAAGATATTGGAGTTATCATGTCACTTTTATGAGGTGAGGTGAGGAGAAAATAAAAAAAATATAAATTGAAAAAAAAATGAAAGAGGGTTTTACCACTTGAAATCTTCTCCTTGAGAACCTCCTTAAGGTACTTTTTTATTTTAATTTTGGGGATACATGAAGGTATTTGAGGTGGGGAAGGTTATTTTTAAGTTAATTTAGTGGAAATTAAAAAATCTAAAAGGATTTGAGGTGTGAGGAGAAGAGGTGGTGAGGGGTGGTATTTATAGTGGAGTAGATGGGTGTTTTCTTATTATTTTATTCAATAGTTTATTATTTTAGCTCAATACTATGAATAGTTTGAGAATTATCACTAAATATATTAAAATAATGAATTATAGTTTAATATTTGGGGCTTCAATCACCCTTAAATCATCTATGACTCAATAATTCATGAATTGGTTAAATACTGCAAATTACCGTATTTCACTATTCACAAAAAAAAGTCAAGTATTTTAGAAAAATCTCAAAAAATAACCCTAACCATTTTTAGACATGAATAATTGAAAAATTTACTCCATTTAATGAAAATAGTTTTCTAAACATGATAAATTTAATTTTTAATTAAAATCCTCATTTCTTTTAAAAATACCAATTTTAAAATTATAAAAAATTTGATAACACTTCAAAAAATTAATTAAGGTCTCATAAAATTGTATTATAATCATAATACAAGAAAATATTAATTTATGAATAGATTTTATGAATATAAATTTTCTTCTAAATCAGTATATTAATTATAATATTGTAAATAAAAATTTATGCATCACAAAAATACCAATACTTAATTTATCATTTTCAAAAACATTTATTTACTTAATCAATGATATTAATATATCATATTTTCAATTATATAATACATAAATTTTATATATACTCTCATAGATAATGTTACTATTCAATTAGTATAGGTTCCTTAATTTCAATAAATACCAATTTTTTCATTATACATTTATAATGAATTTTAACTATTTAATTCCAAAATTAAAACAAATTATTTTATAAATACCTAGGTTGTTACACCCAACCTATAGGTGGGTGTCGTTTTTTGTTGGTTCATGGATAAAAGAGACCAAGAAATATAAAATAAATTGAAAATATATACATATGGGTATTGATCAATGTGGATAAGATAGAGTCATTACATTTTGTGGCCATCTAGAGTGAGTTGTGGGAAACTGACTGATAGGGTGATTGGGGCCAAGAAGAGAATTCTTTGGGAAAGAGTGAAATCATGTTCAATAGATAAAGGTATCGTGTTATAAGTGTAATCCTGGGATAATATTATGGATTTTATGAGAATGTTTTAGAGATTCTCAAGAATGATATCAAGTGGGTGATGGTCTAATATATACCAATGATGTTAACTATTGGAATATAACATAAGTGAATTTAGAATTCATGAATTTCACTAGGAGCAGCACATCTTTATAAATTTGGCGGAGTTAGTAAAAACCATGATGAATGGGTCATTGGGTTTTGGAGATAGATGGTATGGGGGGTACTAAGTAGTGAATTATGTGTGTGATCACTCATGATGGAGTAGATGATGTACAATGTGCACTATTTAAGGAGTCACCAAAATTACAATGTGCTAGTGTGAGAGATGTTTGGGAATTGGGTTATTCTACTAGTTTGGGTGTGTTGGGAGTATGACCATGACCAGTCAGATATCAGAAAATTGATGGTGCCTCGGGACTCAATGACCAGTTTTTTCTATGAGAGATGAAAGAGGAGACTTCTTGGGAATGATAAGTGTTATTGTAGGGAGTTTTTAATGACCCACATCGTTACATGTTAATGAAATTAGGGGAAACTCAATTTTTTTTCTAGAGTAGGGGTGTTTTGATGATTGGGTTTTGGATCAGTATTTAGAGAGTTAAAAATATCTAGTAGGTTTTTTTGAATATGTTCAGAGGGTTTTGAGGTGTGTCGAGTGATTGGATGATCATGTGACTGTTAGATCAGGTTCAAGGTGACCCTACTATAGAAATTTTATATAGGAGACTGATAAGACCATAGCCAAAGGGGGTTGGGCATGGTGTGTTTCACATGAGATTAACTTTTGGAGAAAGGGAAAGGGTTGTTCCATAAAGTATGGTATCACATATAATCCCTCTATGTAAGATTATATTCTTGGAGCCAGGTAAGGGTCATAATACAATTTATGGGGGTTGAAACGTGATGAGGTTTACATTATAATAAATTAGGGAATGTTAAGGTATATGTATTATTAATCTCTTTGATTCAAGAGGTTGGTTAGATCATAATGTATGTGTTTAACCATGAAGGATTACTCAAGGGGTTGGGATGGTATTGCAAGGTATTCTTATAAGGTAAAAGAACATGTTGTAGTGGTAGATACTAAACCATGAGAGTAACTTGATGTATAATAATCACATAGAAACCCATGGTTTGTCTCACATAGGGTGTGTAAGAGGTATTAATTTCATGATTATATAGGTGTTGGGTCTCTCCATGGAGCCTAAGTATATCGTATAATGGGTGTTCAAGGGTCGGAACTACTCCATGACTGTGTCGTTCATGTCGCAGAGTAACCCCAAATGAGGGGTGTAATGTCATGATGTGCTTGGGTGATGATATAATGCATCACCTTTCAAGTTTTTTTAAAACTAGGATTAGGGTAGTCTTTTAGTATTTACAATTAAATTATCCCTATAGGTTTATTCATATTTGGGGTATTCAAACAAAGGGAGGTTGATCCCCTCTCCCCTTCCTCTTCTCCACTTCAACCTCCTTGATCAGTGGTAATTGAAGGTGGATTTCTTAGTTATTTAGGGTATGCTTACCCCTTTTTTTCCTCTACTCTTTGTTCTCTTTCATTCTTTTGAATTTAGTGTCACTTTTTAGTGATTTATAGATGATTCCACTAGATCATGGTTGAATAATCCATATATAATAGGGATTTTGTTTTTATTAGCTAGAGGGGGGTCCATGTATGATGAACGAACTAGGTATTATATTGTTTTTATTATGTTATGTCAGTGACTAGAATTATTTATGTATTTCAATTGACTAGAGTGAAATTTTTGGATGGTATTCGATGGGATTTTAGGTTTTTTCTGTGCTAGAGGTTTGGTTAGATTTCATGGGTGGTGTAAAGTATTTTGTTCAGGGATTAAGCTGTAGGAGACTGCTCGACAATGGACCCTTGAATGCTAATAATGACTCCTAATATTCATGCGATTGAACATAAATATGTAATATATTATATATAGACTCTATATCTATATGAATTAAATGAATAAAATATAGGGGACCCTATATTAGGTACCTTAGACTCCTCTAAGTATGTGATATGACATGTATGGGTGTTAGGATTAATGTTTGACTTATGTAAATACATTATGAATTACGTATATCCTTTGACAAGAGAACTAATACATAGAGTGAATATTCCTACATAATTAGCATTATTAATTAGAAAATAGTGTCATATTGATGACTGTAGTTATAGGTTGGGTTTGTTTGGGTACATCTTTCTCAAACTTGAGTGTGTTTTGGATGTTATTCTAACCCATAGTTGAGATACTTGTTAGTTTGGTTTCGAAAAACTGTATGAACAAGGATAACGGTTATAATATAGTATGGGGTGAATACATTGTTTTTATGTGATATGATAGGAAATAATGGGGAATTTTCAGTAACATATCTTGGTGAAGGCCTTTTAATGATTATGGTATGTAGGGTTAATGGGGTGGTAGCCTAGTATGAATGTAGTGATGGGAATAGGGTGTGTTCTTTAGAGGACACCATAGATAGGATGTAATGTTGTGTTATGTGAGTGGACCACCCCTTGGAAAACATGATGATAAGTTGGGTTTTATATGTTTTAATTTTATTCTCAAAATTAAAATGAAACAGATATCTCATACTTATTATGTTAATTAGTTGAATTATTTTAATGAGGAAGTGGATTGGGCACTACTTTGACTCACTGTATTGATAGTGGTAATTGTAACAAGGGAGGGTGTTATTCCAACCCTTGATGTTAGTTATATGTATTGATGATGTGAGACATGATGATACCAAGGGTGTAACGCCCCGAACCCAGTTAACCAGAGTCAGTGCATTATTTTAATACAATGGAATGATTATAAGGAATCAAGTCCTGATGGACCGATCAGTTTAGCAGTCTTGAAAAAATAGATCACATACATGAATGTTACATTTTCACTTTAAGATGTACAAAACAAAATAAATAATATTTATGAACGCCATTATTCCCTTGGCTTAACCCTGCATATCAATCACATTACACTTCTTGGAATCTTGGGAAAATAAAACATAGAAAGGGGTGAGATCAGATGCTTAGTAAGGGTAAGAAATACAGCGTAAACTTTCAAAAATAAGCATAATCATTTAAGGAAATGTATAAAACTAAAAAAAATCCTTTTAAACTTGAACTTCAGCATAATATGGCAGAAATAAAATGAAATAATTCCATTTACTTATCCACATGGATATTCTACTAATCGAATAATCACATGCAATATCACTAACCACTTTCATAATGATGGAATGCATAATGCCAGACTATCATAACCACATAGCCAAGGCCTCGTGCCAAGACTACAAATAAGCTTTTGTCAAGGACTTCTGCCAAGACACTAGTTTGTCTCATGAGACCTACCGATGCAATTTTTTTAGAAGATACTTACATTTAAAATTGCTCAAATATACTCCAGTGCTTTTCTGAAAATATTATGCAAGCTTCTGAAAAAAAAATAACTAATTCTGAGACTTCTCGACTAATTACAGGCCATGATGGGTCCACGCCCAATCCCTTCCTGTCTACCACACTCGAGAGTCAGGTTTTCTGAAAACATTTTTAATATTGCGTTAAATACGTATACATTTTCACTGGATTTTTATATTTTTGAGAGAAATATGTATTTTTTGAAATCATTTAAAAATCACATAATTATAAAAGAAAACCTTTATTTTGAAAATATCCTTATAAGTGTGTAAGGGAAGATTTAAAGGTTTAATAATGGCACAAAATAACCGCACCTTCTTTATAAGTTAAAAAAAGACATTCTTACCCAAATTCTGTCAAAAAGGTTAAAAAGGACCTTGTTTGGAAAATAACGGAAATATTCCTGTATAAACCACTTATAAAAGTCAAAAAGGGTACAAATGACTTTAAACCATATTATGTAAAATAGTAAGAATGTTTTGAAATACATTTTTAAGAAACATGGATGTGGATGATAAAGAAGTCCTAGTAGATTATTACGTATAAACAACCTCGGATAATGAAGAGATTACGAAATAAACCCTTGCCAATTTGGTAACTTATGAAACATACAACCCATGAAAGATGTATCATACAATGAATATGTAAATACACATAAATTAAATTTTATTACAGAAATAATACAATTATGGGCAGTACATACACCACACAAAAGATAATATGGCATGAATCTCACGGGAATAAGGAGTGAGATGAAAACCCCTTACCTTGCACTTTCCTTTAGTCGAGGGTACGTTTAACCTCCTGTACGAAGATCGTAGTATGTTATTAAATTATACCAGAACCATATTAATATTTATGATATCATATCTGATTCATTTATGACTTTATATTACCCATTTAATAATAATTTCCATGTTAAGTTAACATTTTGGGTAATAATCACTTTCTTTATCGTACGTGTTTTAACTTGTCACTCTTTCTTGTATCACTTAGATCATGATTTAAATAATTCCATAATATAAAACATGAAAAATATATCATATATATTTAGAATATAAATATGTATAATAGACATATATATGAAATGTAAAACACCTTTTATGGAGACGGTAGTCCGTACGTACGCATAAACGCTGTTTCTATTTTCATATAGTATTGAATGGAAGTAAATGAATAAGATATATATAAGTAAATAAATCCTTATATATATATATATATCCAGTATCATTATTATGTCATATATTACATACTTATTAGTAATATATATTTTTATAATCGTCGATGAATGGTGAACTTGGAAATGAATCTTATCGCGTCGTGGAGACGGTAATCCGTACGTACGCACGAGAGAAAATATCATTCTTTTGATATCAAAATAATATATAATTGGATGGTATATCATATATACATAATAATTATCATGTCATATTTATTATTTACATGAATTACAAATCATTATTATACCCATCCAAATAATAATATATTGAATAACAATTACACCACGACGTGGAGACGGTAAGCTGTACGTACGCACGTATGGTGACATGTCATTCAAAGGATGGATAGAATACTGAATATGGTTGTAACATATTTATAATAATATTACAGTATATAGGAGATACTGGATTCATTATTTTATAATGGTAATAAAAAATAAAGAAGAAGTGGAAGAAGAAAGGAACTTGAAAAAGGGTGGTGAAATCATTACCTCTTCTTCGGGTTCTTCCTTTTGATTTGATCAAAAGGGCTCCTTAAGTGGACTTTCTGACTAAAGGAAGGCCTCTAGGATGAAGTTAGGGAAGTTGAGAGAGTATTTGGGAAGAGGTTGGCCGAACCAAAAGGCTTTGAAGGTGTGAGTTAATGATAAGGAAGAGTTCCCTTTTATAAGATGGGTGAGGGGCACCTTTGGAAAAGCTAGAAATATTATTTTATAATAAATTCATATTCGGTTTCTAATGGCTAAAAAGTGTATTATTTAAAGGTTAAGGTGGGGATGGGTCTAAAACCACTCAACCAATAGAATTTAGACAGGTTTGGGTCATTATATTAACCTTATCTTTAAGTATTAACTCTTAGTTAATTAGTTTCACTTTTACAATGTCTCTTTGTATTTTTATATTATATGGTTAATAAACTTACTATATACATCCAAGAGACCCCCAAGTGGTCCATTAATGATACACCTATCATTATATAAGTATCTTTTCCGAACCATAGATTTTTAGGAATTTAATATCAATTAATAATATAATATTTGTTTTAAAAACTCTTTTATGTCAATTTTGACACTATTCAATAATTGATTTTTGTAAAAATCATAACAGAATGATTACTTAGAAAAAAGTTAATTAAGTCAATAATAACATGTCATATTAACCTATAAAAGTAGTTTAATTCATAAAAATTCTCAAATTATATTTATTTGGGTATTTATAATATCAATTATTTTAAGTTTTTCACTATTATGGTAATTACTGCATCATCATTGTGTCATAAATAAATTAAATTATTTAATGTCTAAAAATTATAAATAAAATATAATTATGTAGGAAATAATCTTCTCTTTATAATTAATGTTTAAAATCGAATTTATCTTATGTATAACCCTATATTAAAAATGTTTTAGTAAATAAACTTTGATTTTAACTCTTTTAACTCTTCTTTGAATTAAATAATAATAAATGTCCTAATCTAATCCAAGTGGACCTAAATGATAATATTTTATTCCTAAGGTTATTTTTGGTCGAGATAAACTTGTTCAATATAATTAGGACATGTGTTAGGGTAATATTAATATCATTTTTACCCTTAATTACCCTATTTACTTTTAACCGTGGTAAATTAAAGTAAAAAGTTACTATTCTCCAAAAATTAATTTCATCTCATTGAACCACATTTTACTCCTTGATATTAACTGTATCTCTCGGATTTTCTAAATTCCAATCACAGAAGCGGTAAAATTAAGTTTTATTTAAAATTCAGTTTTTTAACTACTACTTAGTAGTTTCACTATTAATCAAAAATTGAAGTTTTTCAAAACAATGCCAAAATTTCACCCTAAGATATAATTGATATTCTGAATTCAAAAATGATGTATATTTTACAAAATTCCAAACATATAAGTTGCATTAATTAATTATATAATTAATTTCCGCTGTAAAAACAAATAGCGTGTTTTTAAGAAACAATATATATCAAAAGATTGACAATTGTTTATGTCCAATTTCAAAGTGAAATTAATTATAATGAACACCATTGGATAAAATGGTAAAAATATATTCTAATTATACTTTAAAACCACTAAATAATATAATTTATCACTATGAATTATTTTTATTAAAAAAAAATTCTTTATGTATTTTTCACTGTTCATAAAAATTGGAAGTTCTCAGAAAAATACCAAAAATTCAACTTAGGATAATTTCGATATTCCAAATCCAAAAATGAAGTCCATTTTGAGAGATAGAATTTCTAAAATTTTAAAAAGTAGGTATTACTATTCATAACGTCTACTTTGATTGGTCGTGTTGTGAGTTAGAACTCAAAGTTGCGTACAACACACGCTACTGTATTATTCAAAGAGAAGCGTATCGTGGAAGCTCGGGGTGTTACATTCTCCCCTCCTTCAATAAATTGTGTCCTCTCAATTTGATATTGTTCTTTAAAAATAAAAGTTGAAAATAGAAAATATCTTTGTGGAAAAACCCACATCAGAAATTTGGTTAATAAAATTTAGTCTTAACAAGGTGAAAAGAGAAATGAAAGGGTCACCACAAAATTATGATCTCGATTAGGAGGACATTGGTGGAAATTATAGACATATAATTAGAGGAAGAATGTAAGTATTTATAGGTAGTGATTGAGGTCATCAATCACAAATAATTTTAAAATTGAGGTACTTAAATTCATCAATCTATGATGATTTGAAATACCATCGGTTCAACAAAACATAAGGTATTAGGATAACACATTTTTGACATTTCAAAATATCTTAGTTGAAATCACACATCGAAAAATGAATTAATGAACCCTCTATTTAAAATAAAGAGTGGAAAGTATGAAGATTACCGAAAATAACACATACTAGGGTTCCATGTAGAAAATATGGATATAGAAGATAAATCTAACCATCAATTATCTGATGGAGAGTGGTAGAGAACATGGCTATGAAAAGTCCAACATTCCCAAAGCCATAAATTAGTGATGGTCTAAGGTACCATCTAGGACAACATTTTTGTTCTAAGTTCCTTTTCTTAATGTTGAGGAATTTATTTATGAGATTGGCTAAGATCATAAGGAGATATAATTACTTTATAATTAGAGTTTTATCCATTTATAAATTTCTACTACAAACTCATCTTTCACCCCAAAACAAAATAAAACTCAAAAATACTCTATTTATCCTAATCGTATAGGGTTCCAAATATAATGATTTTATAATTCACATATCAGACCCTTTATGTAAAGAAAATACATTATACCATCCAGGAACTTCATGTAGCACAATGGTAGGCGATAAATCCCAATTGCACTATGGGTGTGGGTTCGATTCTCGCAGTTTTGTCCGACACGACAGGTCGTCACACGGTCTGCATGATGCCCTTTTATAAAAATCCAAAAAATAACCTTTCAAACTTAATCCATTCCAACCATTAGACTTATCCAAAATACTATTATCCAAACTCACAGTCCAAAATTTACAAGGAAGTTAAACATAATTAGGATCATTTTTTCCAGGTAATAACATGTGAACGCCTTCCTCATATATTCTTTTACAACACCGCAACATCCTGAATTACCAAAATCAACCATCTCTTATTCCAAAATCACTACCTCAATATTAGTACCATATTAAGGTTTATCTTTCCTTCAACCATGTAATTTCCAAAAATTATAACTCGCTTTAGAGTCACTTTTCTTAGTACCATAAAATCTAAAACCCTTAATTAAATAGTACTGCAGTACAATCCTTATTTATTTCCAGAACATCATTGATACAACACTTAAATGAAATAATTCTAAAATAACAACATAGGAACACTAGTCATTCCTCTTCATCTGTGGTAGTATCATAACTTTATTATTATCCAATAGCATCATTTGCGGCATAGTCTGATGACTGGTACATTAGTTTGCGTAGTGTCCAAACTCCTTTCAAATGAAGCATTGTACATTTGAAACCATTTTCTTACCCTTGCAGTCACGTACTTTGTGCCCTTTTCCTATACACTTATAACAAACTCTCATTCCTTTCAGGCAAGTTCCAGGGACTTTCTTCCCATAGTTATCACATATGGGGAAATTCTTCTTTTCCCTCTTCCCTTTATCTATCTTTCTCTCTTCCATCCTTTTCTTCTCTTGCTTCCCTTCAAAGCCATAGGACTCAGTAAACTCTTTAGTTATCTTATCCACACATGATACTATTTCTTCATATGATGATATTACGTGGGAGACTATTTCCCTTCTAAATGATGGATTAATACCATGAAAGATACGATCCTTCTTACTCTTTGGATCAAACATATTACTGGAGTTCACATTCCTTCTAATGGGTGCCATTTCTATATAATAGCATAAACTAGGTCAGTTTATGAATTACAATGAATAATTCCAAACTTGTAAAATAACTAACACAAATTGAACAGTTTATGGATATAATCCATAATCATAAAAATGTTTTCTTTGAGTAAGTATATACTCATGATCCCTTCATAATGGTTTGTAAAGAAAATGAGAATTATCCTTAGCATATCCCCCGGGAGTGTCGTAACCAAGAGTGCAGCAAGGCCCGTTGTCGTGCAACAGTTCTCGTTCGAGTCTAGCTAAAAGCAGTGTTTTCGGGTTTTACGCCTAGGTACATCTGTTCTAGAGCTGCCTCTACCTGCTTGTATCCAGAAAGGGATGTATTGCTCGAAAAAATCACAAAATCTCTACAATACCAAAATTCTAGGAAGTTCATCTATACTAATCCTCAAAATCTATCTTAGGGCTATGTTCTCTAATCAGAGTTTATCTAAATCTAATTTCCAAGGTTATTGCTAAAATTCCTCTGATACCAACTGTAATGCCTCGACCCCAGTTACCCAGAGTCGGTGAATCATTTTAATACATTGTAATGATTACAGGGAATCAAGTCCTGAAGGACCAACCAGTTTAGCAGTCTTGGAAAAATAGATCACATACATGAATGTTACATTTTCACTTTAAGACGTACAAAACAACATAAAAAATCTTTATGAATTCCGTTATTCCCTTGTCTTAAACCTGTATATCAATCACATTACACTTCTTGGAATCCTTGGAAAAATAAAACATAGAAAGGGGTGAGCTCAGATGCTCAGTAAGGGTAATCAATACAGCAGAAACTTTCAAAAATAAGCATAAACATTTAAGACAATGTATAAAACTAAAAAAAAGCCTTTTAAACTTGAACATCATCATAATATGGCAGAAATAAAATGAAATAATTCCATTTACTTATCCACATGGATATTCTACTAATCGAATAATCACATTCAATATCACTAACCACTTTCATAATGATAGAATGCATAATGCCAGACTATCATAACCACATAGCCAAGGCCTCGTGCCAAGACTACAAATAAGATTTTGTCAAGTCCTTGTGCCAAGACCCTAGTTTTTCTGATGAGACCTACCGATGCAATTTTTTTAGAAGATACTTACATTTAAAATTGCTCAAATATACTCCAGTGCTTTTCTGAAAATATTATGCAAGCTTCTGAAAACAAAATAACTAATTCTGAGACTGATCGACTAATTACAGGCCATGATGGGTCCACGCCCAATCCCTTCCTATCTACCACACTCGAGAGTCGGGTTTTCTGAAAACATTTTTAAGTTTGCGTTAAATACGTATACATTTGCACTGGATTTTCATATTTTTGAGAGAAATATCGCTTTTTTGAAATCATTTAAAAATCACATAATTATAAAATAAAACCTTTATTTTGAAAATATCCTTATAAGTGTGTAAGGGAAGCTTCAAAGGTGTAATAACGGCACAGAATAACTGCACCTTCTGTATAAGTTAAAAAAAGACATTCTTACCTAAATTCTGTCGAAAAGGTTAAAAAGGACCTTGTTTGGAAAATGACGGAAAGATTCCTTTATAAACCACTTATAAAAGTCAACAAGGGTATAAATGACTTTAAAACATATTCTGTAAAATAGTAAGAATGTTTTGAAATACATTTTTAAGAAACATGGATGTGGATGATAAAGAAGTCCCAGTAGATTATTACATATAAACAACCTCAGATAATTAAGAGATTGCGAAATAAACCCTTACCAATTTGGTAACTTATGAAACATACAACCCATGAAAGAGGTATCATACAATGAATATGTAAATAAACATAAATTAAATTTTATTACACAAATAATACAATTATGGGAAGTACATACACCACACAAAAGGTAATAGTGGCAATATGGCATGAATCTCATGGGAATAAGGAGTGAGATGAAAACACCTTACCTTGCACTTTCCTTTAGTCGAGGGTACGTTTAACATCCTGTACGAAGATCGTAGTATGTTATTAAATTATACCAGAACCATATTAATATTTATTATATCATACCTGATTCATTTATGACTTTATATTACCTATTTAATAATAATTTCCATGTTAAGTTAACATTTTGTGTAATAATCACTTTCTTTATCGTACGTGTTTTAACTTGTCACTCTTGGTTGTATCAATTAGATCATGATTTAAATACTTCCAGAAGATAACACATGATAAATATATCATATATATTTAGAATATAAATATGTATAATATACATATATATGAAATGGAAAACACCTTTTATGGAGACGGTAGTCCGTACGTATGCATAAATGTTGTTTCTGTTTTCATATAGTATTTAACAAAAGTAAATGAATAAGATATATGTAAGTACATAAATAATTATATATATATATATAAAGTAGAATTATTATGTCATATATTATATACTTATTAGTAATATATATTTTTATAATCGTCGATGAATGGTGAACTTAGAAATGAATCTTATCGCGTCGTGGAGACGGTAATCCGTACGTACGCGCGAGCGAAAATATAATTCTTTTGATATTAAAATAACATATAATTGGATGTTATATTATATATAAAGAATAATTATCATGTTATATTTATTATTTACATGAATTTAAAAATCATTATTATACTCATCCAAATAATAATATATTGAATAACAATTACACCACGACGTGGAGACGGTAAGCCGTACGTACGCACGTATGATGACATGTAATTCAAAGGATGGATAGAATACTGAATATGGTTATACCATATTTATAATAATATTACAGTATATAGGATATACTAGATTCATTATTTTAGAATGGTAATAACAAAGAAAGAATAAGTGGAATAAGAAAGGAACTTGAAAAGGGGTGGTGAAATCATTACCTCTTCTTCGGGTTCTTCCTTTTGATTTGATCAAAAGGGATCCTTAAGTTGGCTTTCTGACTAAAAGAAGGCCTCTAGGATGAATTTAAGGAAGTTGAGATAGTATTTGGGCAGAGGTTGTCAGAACCAAAAGGCTTTCAAGGTGTGAGTTAATGAGAAGGGAGAGTTCCCTTTTATAAGATGGTTGAGGGGCACCTTTGGAAAAGCTAGAAATATTATTTTATAATAAAATAATATTCGGTTTCTAATGGCTCAAAAGTTTATTATTTAAAGGTTAAGGTGGGTATGGGTCGAAAACCACTCAACCAATAGAATTTAGACAGGTTTTGGTCATTATATTAAAATAATATTTAAGTATTAACTCTTAGTTAATTAGTTTCACTTTTACAATGTCACTTTGTATTTTTATATTATATGATTAATAAACTTACTATATACATCCAAGATACCCCCCAAGTGGTCCATTAATGATACAAATATCATGATATAAGTCTCTTGGCCGAACCTTAGATTTTTAGGAATTTAATATCAATTAATAATATAATATTTGTTTCAAAAACTCTTTTTTGTCAATTTTGACACTATTCAATAATTGATTTTTGTAAAAATCATAACAGAATGATTACTTCGAAAAAGGTTAATTAAGTCAATCATAACATGTCATATTAACCTATAAAATTAGTTTAATTCATAAAAAGTCTCAAATTATATTTATTTTGGTATTTATAATATCAATTATTTTAATTTTTTCACTATTATGGTAATTACTGCATCATCATTGTGTCATAAATAAATTAAATTATTTAATGTCTAAAAATTATAAATAAAATATTATTATGTAGGAAATAATTTTCTATTTCTAATGAATATTTACAATTGAATTTATCTTATGTATAACCCTATATTAAAAAATTTTAGTAAAAAAACTTTGATTTTAACTATTTTAACTCTTCTTTGAATTAAATAATAATAAATGTCCTAATCTAATCCAAGTGGACCTAAATGATAATATTTTATTCCTAAGGTTATTTTTGGTCGAGATACACTTTTCCAATAGAATTAGGACATGTGTTAGGGTAATATTAATATCATTTTTACCCTTAATTACCCTATTTACTTTTAACCGTGGTAAATAAAAGTAAAAAGTTACTATTCACCAAAAATTACTTTCATCTCATTGAACAACATTTTACTCCTGATATTAACCTTTTCTCTCGGATTTTCGAAATTCCAATCACAGAAGCGGTAAAATTAAGTTTTATAAAAAATTCAGTTTTTTAACTACTACTTAGTAGTTTCACTATTCATCAAAAATTGAAGTTTTTCAGAATAATGCCAAAATTTCACCCTAAGCTATAATTGATATTCAGAATTCAAAAATGATGTATATTTTACAAAATTACAAACATATAAGTTTCATTAATTAATTTTATAATTAAATCCCACTGTTACAACAAATAGCGTGTTTTTAAGAAACAATATATATCAAAAGATTGACAATTGTTTATATCCAATTTCAAAGTGAAATTAATTATAATGAACACCATTGGATAAAATGGTAAAAATATATTATAATTATACTTTAAAACCACTAAATAATATAATTTATCACTATAAATTATTTTGATTAAAAAAGTTGTTTTTAAGTATTTTTCACTATTCATAAAAATTGGAAGTTCTCAGAAAAATACCAAAAATTCATCTTAGGATAATTTCGATATTCCAAATCCAAAAATGATATCCATTTTGAGAGATAAAATTTCTAAAATTTTAAAAATTAGGTATTACTATTCATAACGGCTACTTTGATTGGTCGTGGTGTGTGTTAGAACTTGAAGTTGCGTACAACACACGCTACTGTATTATTCATAGACAAGCGTACCGTGGAAGCTCGGGGTGTTACAAAGGGTGGGTTCTACTCAAACATATGTGGATTAATAAAATGGTAAATAGAAAGGGTAAGTTCCACTCAAGACCCTATGTGTTGATTTGTGATGACACAAGGAGATGTCACTATTCTTACCCGAGGTATTGAGGATTTGTGATGGAACAAAGGGTGGGTACCATTATTACTCGGTGTAATGATTCTATGTAATGGAACTAGGGAATACACTATTTTTACATGGTGTATTCACATTATGTGATGAAAATAGGGGTGTTCAACATTCTAATCTAGTTTATTGTTGTTACATGATGGAACCATGGGAGGGTTCCAATATTACCTAGTTTATTGATTATAGGTGACGAAACTTAGGGTGGGTGCCATTCCAACCCATAGTATTGATGTTTTGTGATGGGAATTAGATTAGTAACCTTTCAGACCCAATATATTGAGAATATGTGATGTAACCAAGGGAGTGTTCCATTCTGACATGTTGTACTGATGTTATGTGATGGAACCATAGGTGGGTGCCAATCCAACCCAATATGTTTATTTTATGTGATGGGACCTGGGGAGAGTGTCCTTATCACAAAGTGTATTGATTCTCTATAATGGAACCATGTGTGGTCACAAATCTGACTTGGTTTGTTTCCTATACATAATGGAATTGAGAGTGTGATTTATTCTGACCTAGTGTATTGATGATATGTTATGGTATCCATGATAGGAAACACTATTAACCATGGAATTGATTAATTGAGTTGGTAATATGATTAGATGATACTCTGACCCTTGATACTGTTATGTGACTTGTTTATAGAGAATGTGGCACTTTTTGAAGTGGGAATAGTCATCCCATGAGTGTCTTGAGTAACACTCATGGTTGTGATAGGTATTTTTCATATTGTTGTCTAATTATTCCTTATGACAATATCACATTGTTCATGTTAAGACAAAAAAAGTATATATACAACTCAAAGTGAGGGTGAATTAGTGTTGGTACTTTCAGTATCTAATTTAAACTTTTATCCTTCTTTCACCTCTTCACTTATTCAATGAATAGATCTCTATTTATATTTCACCTTATCTCTCTTTTGTTTGGCATACACAAATGAAAACATTGAAAACACATAGAAAAAACCAACATTTGTTACTGAGGATCATCTTTAAGATGGATGAATACATCTCCGGTTCATCATGGTTATTATACCACACACACTAATTTCTTTTTATTATAAAATGAAACACAATAAGGGGAATGTAATTGAACTCGTTATCTCATAACTGACCAGGTACACTAAAATAAATAGCTTAATATTATGTAAGCTTAATAATGAAACCCTTGTGACCCTCGTGGAGGATGAGTTTGATCTTCATCCTTACTCATTAAAATCAAGTAGGCTACCTCATGGTCCGCCAAAAAGGTATAGAAGATAAAGGTTGTGGGATGAATCTCTCATTTTATTTATCCACAATATAATCAACAGTCGTTTAGACCGATAACTATTTTCAACTTCTGGTTCTTCTTTTTATTCAGTTATTAGGAATATCATTGAGGCTCTCTATCTAACTTTCTTCAACATATAAGATCTATAATAGGTCTTAGTATAAAATATATTAATTATTCCAATAATATGATACCAACTCATATAACTCATTAATATGACTCATTTTTTGGGTTTTTCAAATTTCATATGGGTAAAAACAAATGATTTCAATTGATTAATTTTTTTTAATTATAATTACAACCTAAGCTCATGCACTTATCACAATACACAACAAAAACCATTAAAAACATATGTAGTAGGTTTTAGAAATAATCCTGGATATCTAAAAAAAATTCATTAATTTGTTTTAATTGATTAAATAAATTATCCTAATTAATATTAAAAATTGGTTCTTGAGAAACTAAAGATGATAGAGTAGAAATACATACCACTCCAATGATGGATTTTCTATCAATTTCCAAAAAATTAATATTTTCAGGGAATAAATAAACCTATAAGATTCTCAAAACTCCACCATCAAGGGATCTCTCAACATTCACTTCAATAATGGTGTATTATTTCATCAGATGTTTTTTAGAACTCAAATTTTAATGTTTTTACTATGATGGAAACTTCTTCATTATGCAGTTCAGTTTTGATAGATTCTATTTCTTTTTTTATTCTATTAAGAAAAAATACACCTTCAAAACCTTGTATGGTAAGTATAAAAATAAAATAAAATTGATATAGAATAATATGGAATATCTTTTACACATTAGTGTGAGAAAGAAGGGTGATAATCTCTTTTAAACCATGACACTCCTTCATTTTCAACTCCTTCCTTGTGATATTTCTTCATGCATTATATTTTGGTTTTAAAATTGGTATTCTCTTGGTGTGGCATGGATTATTTTTTAATATTTTTCATGGGGTATTATATTAATCCATTAAGTCACATGCATCACATGGTAATTTCTCTATATTCTTCAATATATTTTATTGGGCTCATGTGATTTATAAACAATTCTTTGAATTGTTTCTATCCATCTTTCACCGCACACATAACACTTTTAAAACAATTTATTTTTCATTAATTGATAAATTATCAAGAAATTAATATTCTTAATGTGGAATCACTTCTTCCCCATTAATAACTACTTTCACTTTTTCCATATCTAGATTTTTTTTATATTTTCAAATATACTAGAAAAATAACCAAAAAGATTGGTACATAGGTAGGCTATTTGAATTTCTTCATTACTTCTTATGTGTGTTTTTACCTAATCAGTTACTTTAGATCTAACACTCCTCTAGAACTTATTAGGTTTGATACCTAAGGATGACTCTTATTCTTTGAAATATTATTAGGAATATTCTAGTAGGCATTATCTTTCATCTTCTTTCCCAGGTATTTCTCACTTTTCTTCACCAGCTTCTGTAGTCTTTTATTTTCATTTTTAAAAAAAAAATAATATAAACATGAGTCACTCATATGACCAATTCCATTACACATAAAATAGTGATTTTATAGTTTTTAAAATCTGTAAGGAGCATAAAAATTATTACCATGCACCTATGGTTATTTCTTAATTGCAGGAATACTCCCCCTCAATGTAGGATCTACATTTCTTCCATAAAATAAAACATTATTATAGCTGTCTAATACCATATACATAAATCTGTAATAGAAAAATTAATAACAAAAAAACTTGGTTTACTTCTTTAAACTTAATCTTGAAACAATTATTCAAAATTGATATCTTGCTATTTTTTATCATTTACATAAGTTGGTTGAGAATATTTTTGGGAACTGGATATCATAAAAACTCTTTAATCCACCCTTGACATAATGGTAGTCTTATCATTACTGTTCATCATTAATATTTCTATTTTTTGAAATTATAATTCATACACTTTGAAAAAACATATTTACCACAAACATTGAATTTTGAGATAGATGATACCTTTTATTTTTTATTTTCTTAAGATTGATCTTTAAATGACCATGGATATTCTTAACACTATTTAGAGGCATTTTTCATGAGATACCTCCTTGTAATTATATGTGGAAGCATAATTATTATTAGTTGTTTGTGAGAACCTAACTATAATAGTTTCTAGATTTATAAGATTGATATCAAGTAGAAGGAATTTAATATTAAGGATGTTTTTCTCATACACTAATTTCCTTAACTTTAACTTATACTAATTTCTTAATTTTTCATCAAGTACCTGCTGAATTTTAGTATTTTATTTTAATAACCAATAAATATCTCTAATATTATTTAACTTGACATAAAATTGACCATGTTTAACATCAATGTTTTAATTTTTTTGTTCTTCCAGTGCATGATACTTTTAATCTAGTCTTCTTAAGGAGTATTCTTTCTCTTTAGTTATCCTAAACAAATCTTATTCAATATGGATAATATCCTCTTGGAAATATCTATAATATCTAGAAATAAATTTAGATACATGTTTAGTTAAACCCTACATGATCTTTATCAAAAATGTATATGATTCATGTTATATGATTTCAAGTAAGTTATCAAATATGTGGAATTATTCACTTATACTTGTTTATGAGTGAATATATCTAGATAAGAATACATATTTACCTTATCACTATGTAAAATATTTGACTCAATTGATATAGAGGATTTAACTTTCATATTTCCACTATGTTTTTCAACCAAATATTCAATATTCTTGTCTGGTCGTATCTCATCAGGGTTGTAACATGATGAACTTACACATTTCATAATAAGAAAGTATTTATCAAATTTCTTAACTCATTATTCCTTATAACATTTTTAGTCTTGTAAGAGGTTGAAATCATATCATAAATTAATTTAATTACTCTATAAATGAACTATATGTTTCCTTTGGAAGATAAAATCCAAAAAAATCAAACTTTAAGATACTATAGAATCCAGTAATGTTCTGATTAGATGCTCTGATAGAAATTATCAGGACCATAAAGGGATCATCTAAACATAAAGAGGGGTTTGAATTGGGTCGGTGCTTTATTTATGTGATTTAAACATTTACACATTTTTCATCTCTTCACATATTTAATGAATGAATCACTCATTCTATTTTACCTTATTTCACCTTTAGTTGAAATACACAAATGATATCATGGAAGGGACAAAATAAAATACTAGTTTTGTAAATTAGGTTCATCTCCAAGATGGATGACTATGTACCTTGTGTTTCATTATAATTATCCCACCCACCCGACATTCCATTTTATTATTAAGAATAAGAACAAGAATGGGTATATCCTTGTACTTTTTATCCTCACACCGACTAAGTAAAAAGAAAGAAACAGATTGTTATTCTGAAATCACTATATAATATAGGATTTAGACTAATCCTCATAAATGAAATCATAAATGAAACCTCTATGTACCTCTGAGAAAATATGTGTGATATTCTTCCTTAGTCTCAATAATAAAGAGGGTTTCCTTAAGGTTCTCCAGACTTCTACAACAGATAAAGATTATAAGTTAGCTATTTTAATTTATTTATCTTTGATATAATCAAAAGTAGTATATCCAATAACTCTTCTCACATTTTTCTTCTACTTATTCATTGTATATGAATATCAATATGTTTTTATATCACTTTATTTGATTAATATAAACTAAAATAGGTTCTAGTATCAATTCTATCACATTTTCTTTTCTTTTGACTTGCAGAATATTTATAGTAAACACACTCTTAAGTATCTCACACTTTTTAATTAAATTCATAAATATGTTGTATAATCAAAGTAGAATCATAAATTATTTTTCTTCTTATCCTCAAAATATATCTTCACATCTCCACATGAATATTTATTTTCTAATTTTTTATAATATTTAGTATTCAAGTTCCTTGAATCTCCACAAGTCAAAAATAGCCTTCCTGATCTTCCTTTTTCATTTATATTTCTTTTTTTACATGACCATCCTAAAGAATCAACCTCCCTTAATTCCTAATGATATTTGGAAATATTGTGGTCTTATTATATATTTTAATCCTCCAAAAAATCTAAATATACACATTCCACTTATGAAAGAACGTTAGAACATGAGCCTCAGCCCAGTTGGTGAGGTATCGCTAAGTGCATCCACGAGACCCAGGTTCGAAACTAGGAGAAGGCATAATTCTGGGGGTACTATAGTAGTACTATAGTAGGCACTATAGCAGGAACTGTAGTAGTACTATGTGGGTACTGTAGTAGGTAATGTAATAGTTACTGTAGCAGGTACTGTTCGGTACTGTAGCATCCAGAACTATTCACCTTGGGCCTCCGGTTTGGTCTTGGAGTCTTTTAGGCCTTCGGGTCAACCAGGCCTTTGGGTTAGTAAGGCTTTCGAGATACCTCAATTCCATTGGGCCATATAAAGGCTTTCAGGGCCACCTGATATATAGATGCACAGACAGATTCTACAAGAAACTAGCTCTATAGGAGGATTCAAGACCAGGGCGCATTCACTAGAGCAGGGCTAACAGATTTGGAAGAATGAGAGGATATAGAATTTCCATCGGTACAAGGCTTGTGCATCTCTGTATAGGACAACTAGCTGAACAACCATGCAAAGGTGGAGAGCTCATCATGATGTAGATGCTGGGAAGCGGTGGTTTCAAGTAGTCATAGTTTGTATGATTTCTTTAAGACCTACGAGTCCTATAATGTCTCCAAGCCTATGGGAATGTAATCTCAAAGGCTACGGGCCTTGTAATAGTTCCCCCTCATCCCTTGAAATGAGGGTTATCAAAAATCAATAAAAAAATAAGGCCTTCCGTCCATTCAGGAAAGAAAGAACACCATGTGTTGTGATGTGGCACCTTCTTTTATGGCATGGAACTCCCATATTATCTTGGAATGGATCACGATCCCCTTAAATGATCATGATGCTTGAAATAATAAATAACTATTTCAAACCACCATTTGATTTATCTCATTTCTTCATAAATAATTTTTTTTGGAATTCAAAAAATTTTCATAAGGGTCAAATGATCATTATGGTATAAACCATATGACTCATCTTTACAGGCTCAACAGATTTCATAATTATCATAAGGATAAAATTATCCTTATGATGTCATCCTTATAAGTCAGCATTCATGCTTCCACAGATCTTTAACAACCATAATTCTCAAATTCATGGTTTTTTATACCTATGTGAGGGCTTGTACCGGCCTTACAACCCTAATTTCCCAACCTTATGACCATCTATCTTAAACATACAACCAACTGTATAAAAAATATGGAAATGTTTATCAAAAACCTACTACAGTAGTGTATCAAATTTACAAAAACAATTACCAACCTCATGTGCTCCATAATTATTCAATTTTCCAACCATATGACTTCCATAAACATTGTAAAAAAATATTGTAGACAATGTATCCTCTATTTTTTCATTTCTTTTACTTTAGGAATAACATATTAATCATTAAATATGAACTCCATGATAAATCATACAATGTTTTATTAACTCATATAAATTACTCATCCAATGACTCATGTGCACACACATATGTAGTATCTCCCATTATTAAACAATGGTTTTCATATTGATTCATTTACCATTTTTTGAATCCCTATGATATAGTATATGCTATGCACATGTGATTATGGATGATTCCAATAAATTAAGTATACTAGCATCTTGATCTTCATGCAAGTAATAACTCATTAGGAAAAAGGTTTAAGATGAAAGAAATGGTCATAGCTCATTCTTTCCATGTGACTTTTTAATAAATGAATAATATTAGAATATTTTATTGTTCCACATCAAAAGAGTTATTTTACTCTCAATTGGTTTATTACCCAAATCACTCTAGATCATGTCGTTCAAATCCCTAAGGGGCCTCCTCATACCGGTGTTTCATTATCCCATGTCACATGGTGCACAACTCATTTCCCTTCACACATTCCAATATTAGCCTACACTAGTACTCACAGAACTACCAAACACTTGGTTTCTACCATTGGGCTTGGACACCAGCATTAATGGTTAGGATACTTAGTTACTAGCCTCTAGTGGGTTGGCCCCTTTCTTTAATAATGAAAAATATAAATTTCTTTTCCAAATGTCACTATACAGGTAAAAATATCCTATGAAGAACTCATGTAGTCTAACACAAATTCATTAATAACTTGAAATGCATATCATAACTCAACATTAATATCCTTATAAATTACTTTAACCAAGTCATATATTTTAAAAACCTCCTCAATTAATCTCCATATAAAATATAGCTTTATAGTACCTCAAACACTTGAACCATTTGTGTCTTCATGTGAATGAATCTAAAAGGATTATAAATACATGATATTTACATTCTAACTTGTTCTAAATGTGAATGGGATGTTAAAAAAACGTCCAATTACATCATTATAAACATTATTTATCAACATAATAACATGAGAAAAATATTCACTCATTGGTAAAAAATACAACACAAACAAAAAATTGTTTAAACAGTTCATGAACAATATATATTGGTTCTGTTAAATAAAGTATTAGCGGTGTCCTACTGAGTTGTACTCACACCCCACTCAGGCATCCTTGGATCTTTAGTACCCAAAGATATCTCATGATCGTGTGTCTAAATAGGTAAGATGCAATTACCCATTATTTTAATATTTGATAAAATTTCCCAGTATAATATATTTGTAGTATAAATTTTAATATAAGATATATTAATTTATTTGAAAAAATATTAATTATTATTTATAAACCTATCTTTTTAAAAATTATATATAATCTTATAAAAATTATGAATGATAATGAATAATAATGTGACCACTCTTAGTAAAGGAAAATGTTTTTATTCTAAATTAATTATTTTCCTTGTATTGTGTGATTTTTTTAATAAGTTTGATTTAAAAAATTTATAATTTTAATTTGATTAAAATTAATTAAATTTTTGAATCATCATGTCAAAATTATCTTAAGGTGAATTTATTTTATTTTTTTGAAAAAGATTATTTTTTGTTGAATAGTAAAAAATAAAATTTTTTAGAATAATCACAAATTTTATAAACATAATGAGTAAAATAATTCATTTAAGAATTATAACTTTAATTTATAAACCACTGTTTGAATCTTTGGATCCAAATAAATATTTTATTCTAATAAAAAATTATTTTTGATTGTTTATGTTTAATTATGTGTTTCAAAAACAAAATTCGGTTTTGGGTTGGTTTAAATGTAAAATAATCCTCCATTTTTTAATCATAAACCAATAAATGTCATGGGAATCAATAATTATCATATTATTTTAACTATATGTTAAAATAATCAACTCTTTAATATAAAATATCCCCCCCCCCCCCTTTTCTATATGAATACCCCACCTCCACCCATTTCTCCTCAATTAAAAAAGTCATTCCATTGCGAAATTTTTTCCCAAATATATATCTAAAATTACCTTCCCACATCTCTAATCCCGTAGTGTGACCAATATCCCATCCTCTTAAGGCCTTAAGATTAATCCAAGGGAGGTGACTCAAATATCAAGGTGAGGTTTCCAAACCACTTTCTGTATTCTTACTTTTTGATATTTTACCTATCCACAATTTTAAATAGCCTATTATTTTTCTTCCATGAATCCATTATCTTGATATTGTCATACCTTTATACATAAATTATGAGATATCACCCATTATCTCTCACTATGCTAATTTTCATAAGTCTTTACTATGTCAAAATACTAGTTTTTGAAAAAGTATGTCTTTTCATTTCAATTATCCTCCAACTCTTTAAAAATATAAGTAATATTTTAAATTAACCATAAATTAATAGTTTAATTATAACCTAATGATTTTATCATACTGAAATATTTATTGGGTTTTTTCTATTCTTTTAAAATATTTTGAAAAACATCACTCACCATGGTAGTGTTATGCTACCTAAGTGAATGATGATGTTTTTATAAACTTATTTCTTTCATGGATGTTTATAAAATTTGATTTAATTATTTAATAAAAGATTTATATTAAATTAATTTCATTATAATTATTTTTTAATAGTATATATGATTAAAATGAAATTAAAATTAAAAAATCATGGTCATTTTTTAGTGTCTAAAAAAAGCTTATTGAGGACAATTTAATGAATTGTAACACTACTGGAATTCTTGGTAATTGTGACGACCTATTTGCGACGGGATCCCGTTGCAAATAGGCTTTAGTGACGGAGCACCATCACAAATAGCCCGTTGCAGAAAACGTTGTCGCAAATACAATTATTCACGATAGGATCATTGCAACAAATCTTATTTGTGATGGGACACATCTCCGTCGCAAATAAGCTTCTGATTATATGTATTATATCTACATAAACGTTTTCACGACGGGCCCATCGCAAAAAATATTTGCGATGGGACAATATACCGTTGCAAAAACTATATATATAAAACGTTCTATGACAGGCCCGTTGCAACAAATTATTTGTGACGGTCAAGTAGTCTCGTCACAAATATGTTTTTAAAAATATTTAGTTAGACTATTTGCGATGGGACCCCATCGCAAATGGTCCCGTCGCAAATAATAAATTAATTTTTTTTAAAAAAATTAATAAAATAACGATTAAAGAAAAAATAATATTACTATTATTAAAGCAATAAAAAAAATAAAAAATATTAAAACTCTCAATTTTCACAAAAAAATATTAAAAACTAATAAAATATTAAAAATTAAATTATGTAATATTTTCACCGATATAAAAGACCGAAAATGTAAATAATTCATATTAAAATGTTAAATCCAAATGTTTGTAACATAAAAAAATCATTGGGGGTCGTCTTCTGGAGGAGGTGGAGGAGCTGGTGGAGGAAACTTCATCCCTAGACTACGAGTCAGACGGTGCATGTACTCCATCTGCTCGTGATGCTGCTGCTGCCATCAACGCATCTGCTCCTCGTAATGCTACTCCTACTGCTGCTGCCACCAACACATCTCTTCTTGCTGCTTCTATAAAGTCTCTATATGCTCAGCCTGAGCTCATAACTTGTAGAGACCCGAATCTTATCGTACATGGACATTACATTACTTTTGCGAAATACTTAGTACATAACAAAAACACACACACAAGGATCGTAATAGTTTAGTGTCTTTGGAACTCGGAACGTAATCTTCTAATCGTGGTGAAAGATCTTCAATATCTCCCATAAAGATCTTCCCTTTTTTTTACCTATAAACCTTTCTTTATATCCTGGGGAAAAGAAAACATAAAAGGGTGAGCTCAAATGCTTAGTAAGGGTAAACAAAAGAAATATCAATCACATCATATACATAAGAACATAGCTTTTTGGAAATCTTAACCTGCAAAAGAGCTCATAATATCATAACATGGGATAAATCATAGAAGTGAAAATGAGATCCCCATAATCATAACATGAAACTTGAAACTTTGTGGCATTCACACATAATCATAGAGAATCATTTCTTGTTAGTCAAGACTCATTGCCAAGACTATCTTAGTGGACAAAGTCCCTTTCTGAATCGAGTAACCCTCGTTTCAGTCCTGTTTCACTGAACCGGTATAACCTACCATTCCAGCCATGTCTATCTCATGAGATATAAAATCATTACCCAATGCATTGGAGGGAGATATAGGTCCCACCCATCTTATAATGAATCCTTTCTTATGTGTTCCACATAATCATAAACCATACATCATCGCATAAAACATGTAAAAAAATGGGATTCTTGAAACATCATGACATCATAAATGAATTCATATAAGATAAAGGAATTCATAAAAATAATTCCATCACAACATGATCAAATCAATGTAATAATAGGGATAAAAACAGAACCCTTTATTATCTTAGATGGAAAATAATTTTGATAAAACACTTGAACTCCATTCTTGAGGAAAATATCCTTTCTTCTTTAAAATCATTTTCTTTTCACAAAATTCCATGAAATTTTAAAAGATAAGGGTTTTGTTGAAAATAATAATGCAATCTTTTAGAGGAAGCTTCTTGAAAATGAGGTGTTATGAAACCGTAAAAATCCGTTCACTCCTTATAAGTTAAAAATAACATTCTCCTCATACTTTTGTCAGAAAAGTCAAAAAGTACCTCGTATGAAAAACGATAAAAGATTCCTTTCATATCTTTTACTAAAAACTCACCAAAGGGTAAAATAGGTTTTAAACAATTGTAGGTGGATGAAAATAATATTACATGTTGAGGAAACATGGATGTGGATGATAAAATACACCCCAGTAAATTTCAAAGTATAAACAATCTCGAATAAAAATGAGATTGTGATATTTTCCTTACCTTAGGTCCGACTTGCTTTGTAAGTGTCCGAACCTCCTGTATAATGATTTAAATCATGTTATTGACTTATTACAGAATCATATTCATTGTTATGATATCATATATGGTTCACTTATGACATTATATTACCCGTTCTTTTGTAAATTCCATGTTAAAGAAGCGTTTTGGGTAAAATCGTTTCATTTATCGTAGGTGTTTTGACTTGTTGTTCTTGACATCATTATTACTTATATCATGATTTACTTACTTCCAGAATATAAAATATGATTTATATATCATATATATTCAGTATATATATATATATAATAGGTAGATAAATAAAATGAAAAACACCGTTCATGGAGACGGTAGTCCGTACGTACGCATGAACGTTGTTTTCCTTTCCTTATTGTCTTGAAATGGAAGTAAGTAGATGACATACATATGTATATATATACATAAATCCAGTAGCTTTATAATGTCATATATTTCATTATTATTTCTTATATATAAATTATAATCATTCTTAAATGGTTAACATGGAGAATGAATCTCATCGCGTCGTGGAGACGGTATTCCGTACGTACGCACGAGCGATGATATCATTTCTATAAATATTGAATTGAATTGGAGTGGATTATACAATATATCAGAATCAATATGATGTTGTAATAACTATGTATAGTTATTCTTTACACCATTATACCCATCCATGTAAGGTGGTGGTGGAAAATAGATTACACCACGGCGTGGAGACGGTATTCCGTACGTACGCACGCGCGGTGATTTCTTTTTCCGTAGGATGGATAGATGGTGAAATAGGGTTGTTTCATAATTATAATAACATATCATTATATGAGTGATACTGATGTTATTACTTCATAATGAAACAACCTAAGAAGAAGAAGTGGAAGAAGAAATAAAGATGAAAGAATTGGTAACGGTAATTACCTCTTCTTTGAAGTGCCTCTTTGAGACCTCCTCTTAGGGCACTAAAATTGGTCTTTGAGGAAGACCAGAAACTCTAGGATGTTTCTAGGGAAGTGGAGAGGAGAAATTGGCAGGGGTTGGCCGAGCTTGAGTGCTCAAATTGGTGTGAGGAGGAGGGGGAGGAGGTGTCCTTTTATAGGGGAGGAGAGGGGCACCTTAGGAATATCTCAAAATATTATTTTATATTAAAGTCAAAATCGGTTTATAATGGTTCCAAAGGGTCTTATTTAGAAGCTAAAGTGGGGATGGGTCTAAATCCTATCAACCAATATGATTTAGACAAGTTTAGGTTCTTATTTTAACCTTATCAATTAGATTTAACTCTAAGTTAAATAATTTAACTTTTACCGTGTCTTTTTGTTTTCTTTCACTATATGGTTAATACACTTACTATAACATGCCAAAAGAACCCCAAATTGTTTATTATTAATATATATATCATTATCTAAGTCATTTGGCCGAACCTTAGATTTTTAGGAATAAAATAACAATTAATAATATAATATTTGATTTAAAAACTATTTTATGTCAATTTTGACACTATTTGATATATGATTTTTTTGAAAGTCATAACAGAATTATATGTTCGAACCAAGTTGATTAAATAAACACTAATATATCATAGTAACCTATAAAATTAGTGGAATTCATAAAAAGTCTCAAATTACATTCATTTGAGAATTTATAACATCAATTAATGTAATATTTCCTTAAAAGGGTAATTATTGCATCATCGTTGTGTCATAAATAAATTAATTTATTTAAAGTCTAAAAATTATAAATAAAATATCATTATATAGGAAATCTTTTTATCTTTCTAATGAATATTTATAGTCGAATTTATCTTATGTATAACCCCATATTAAAAATGTTTTAGTGAATAAACTTTGATTTTAACTCTTTTAACTCTTCTTTGAATTAAATAATAATAAATGTCCTAATCTAATCCAAGTGGGCCTAAATGATAATATTTTACACTTAAGTTTGTTTTTGGTCGAGATACACTTGTCCAATAGAATTAGGACATGTGTTAGGGTAATATTAATATCATTCTTACCCTTAATTACCCTATTTACTTTTAACCGTGGTAAATAAAAGTAAAAAGTTACTATTCACCAAAAATTATTTTCATCTCATTGAACCACATTTTACTTACTGACATCAACCGTGTCTCTCAGATTTTTGAAATTCCATTCACAGAAGCGGTAAAATTAAGTTTTATGAAAAATTCAGTTTTTTAACTACCACTTAGTAGTTTCACTATTCATCAAAAAATGAAGGTTTTCAGAAAAATGCCAAAATTTCAACCTAAGCTATATTTCATATTCCGAATTCAAAAATGAAATCTGTTTTAACAAATTCATAACATAGAAGTTGCATTAATTAATTTTATAATTAAATCCCGCTGTTAAAATAAATAGCGTGTTTTTAGGAAACAAAATATATCAAAAGATTGACACTTGATTATGTCTGGTTTAAATGTGAAATTACAACCAATGACCAACATTGTATTAAATTGTAAAAATATATTCTAAATATACTTTAAAACCACTCAAATTAATAATTTATCTCTATTAATTATTTCGATTAAAATTTTTTTTTTTTAATTATAATTTAGTAACTTTCACTATTCATCAGAATATGAAAGTTATCCGAAATGTACCAAAATTTCACCTTAGGCTAAATTCGATACTCCGAATCCAAAAATGAAGTTCATTTTGAAATGTAAGATTTACAGAATTTTAAAAAGTGGTTATTACTATTCATAACGGCTAGTTTTAATAATATTTTAATAGCATATCGTTGTTTAGTGAAACTCGGTATTGCGTATTACACACGCTATCGAGGAAGGTCGCGATTGCGTGTAATGCAAGGCAAGTCAAGGATGCGTGTTGTGCAAGCTCCTTTTGGTGTAGCGTACAACACAAGACATTAATAAAATTAAAAAGAATATTTTTTATAAAATCTTGGGCTGTTACATAACTGCTCCTGATACTGTGAGCCATAAGATGATGCCTCTCCACAAGCTCCTCTCGAGTTGAACGTCGACATCGCAACAGTACCATAATAAGTACCAGGAGTCAAATGAGAGCTGATTCCAACTACTCTATCCTTCTCAAAGCCATACTGAGTTTCCTGCATCCATGTCGCCTCATCGAAATGGTGAGCACTGGTCTGCTCAGTCATCTCATCCTGACCCTCAGTCTGTGTCTGAGAGGTCACATCCTCATATGACTCCTTAAATTCCAATTTAATATTAAAATTGTGAAAATATTATATGCAGTTAATTGTAAAACTGAAAAAATAATACTAACCATAATCTGATGCTGGCGATCACCTCTAATCTCTCCACTGGCTGGATCACTGTACATCCTCTGATAAATGTCGAATTCTGTAATATCGGGATGCTCGACTGCCTATATAAATATAAAATAAAATGTTTATATTTAAAGTTATATAAAATATTTAAAAAATATACTTACCAGACGCTCTCTATGCAAACTGAATGTACGGATACCAGCTCAATGTGTCTCCTCTTGTCTCCCCCGGTTCTGTCGTCCCACTGAATATCTCCTCTGAAATCCACCACCCAACCAGTGTAAACATAATCCATCCCAAACAAGAGATGAAATGTACTCTGGTCGATGGGGTCTATACGACTCATCAAATTCTATCACCCTTGCTTTCTTAATGGTTGTCCTTATCAAATTGTGCAAAAACTGACGGAAACGGTCACACATATAAACCTACCATGCTGCGTGGATAGCGTCGCACATGCTATCATCGATAGGATACCATAAACCCTACAAATAATTTATAATATCAAGTTAATAAAATAAATTTCAAAATAAATATTATTTATTTATGTACCATCCAATTATGGAACATGTCACGTCACACATCAACAGGATTCTGTTCTCATGTGATCCATGGCTGAGAAAAATAATTTTGCAAGATAGCGCTCCCCTGTCCAATAGCTACATGCGCAAAACTATGAAAAATGAATAAATAATCAAATAATTAGTATATATATAAATAAATTAATGAAATCTAACTAAAATATACAGGTTACCATACCTCTGTGTGCATGGATCGAAACCAAGATGTGGACGTCGCTCGAGGATAGGGTCAGGAATCATCAGTCGTGAAAGATCGCGCCCCCTCCGCATACCCCCTGAACTGTCAGTAGGTTAAGGGTTAGATGATCCAAAATCCCCCTCATCCAACGGTAGGTCAGACTCCTGCAACTCAAGAAATAGATCAGGGTCCATCTGAAACACAAAATGATTCTTGTTAGCAGATAGTTAAAAATAACTATTATTTATAGATATATAGTTATGATTATATTAAGAATTTAACTGTGTCAATGTTCATCTTCATCCTCTTCTCCATATTTGTCAATGTCAATGTCTTCATCTTCCTCCTCCGCATCATCAATATCCATATGAGTTTTAGTTTCAGCATCTCTTGTCATTTCAAATTCATTTGTAACATCATTAACATCTTCATCACCATCGATCCTTAATTGTGGGGTGTCATCATCGATATTCACGTCTCTTTGTGAATCAGATTGATTTTGAGAAGTCTCTTGAAAAATTTCAATTCCTTCCACTTTAGTGGAACCACATTAATTTTGAGTAAACTGGTTTTCCTGAGATTTTATTTTTATTATGCTCCACCATTCGCTCAAGTATCTTGAAGTAGCACAATACGTGGCATAATAAATTTTATGTGCCTATTGAGCCAGTAAAAATGGTTAATTTACTGCAAGATGACTTTTATATTTAATATCAACGATTCCATGAGTTGGATGAACATGAAATCCCCTCTCAATATCCAACCACCGACATTTAAACATTGTTATGTAATTCTATCCTAGATTACACAACTCAATAATTTCATCCAAAATGTCATAAAAGTCAACTTAAGTTTCTATGTGATGTGATCCTCTAAATAAAACTCCAATGTTCATTGTTTTTTTTCGATTCCCCATATGCATGTGTATGAAATCAAAAACTATTCATCACATATTCATTATAAGATTTAACCATTTTGGATGGTGGGTTACTCAATATAAACAGTTTCTTATAAATTTTATCAGCATATTGAGACACCTTAAGATTTGTAAAACAATTATCAATATAATAAAAAATAAACGAAATTGATATTAAACCATTAATAATTTATGTTACCATTTTTTAAAACCACTGAGAAATTTTTTTTTGTATTCATTCTTCAAGAGCAGCTACTGTAATTTGTGGAAGTTGTTTATTGATATGATTATCATATAACCTAAAAATAAAATATGATTAAATAGTGTAATATAAATTATAGAATAATTGATAGAAGCACTCACAGGACAAATAATGTCATTTCTTCACAGTTGAGCAGAACGTATGTATGAGCTCTGTGATGTTCATCATCTGAAATCCATCGTTCATGAACTCTACTGAAACCAATATTTGGATGATTAAAAACTGTTAATTGATTGTCCATTTCATCATTAACATTCCCCTCATTTTGTCCCATGCAATTGTGTTTTGAGGGATATTGAGATTCAAAATAATGAGTGCAGAAATAAGCAATTTCCTCTTACAAATAAGCTTCAGCAATTGAGCCTTAAACTGATTCTTTGTTACATATTTTTTCTTCAATTTCTGCATGCATCTCTCGAATGGGTAAATCCATCGAAACTGTATTGGACCTCCAAATTTAGCTTCATGTGGAAAATTTAATATCATATGTTACATTGAGTCAAAGAAAGATGGCGGAAATATTTTTTCAAGTTTACATATAATTATAGAAACATCTTCTTCCAGTTTTCTTAGTGCATCGTAGTTTTTTATTGCTGCACAAATGTCTCGAAAAAAATATGATATGTCTGTTATCGAATACCAAATCATATAATTCAACAAACCTCTGAATCCAATCGGCATAAGTCTTTCCATTATAACATGACAATCATGACTTTTTAATCCAGTAATATAACCATTATAAACACATCTGCCCAAATTGGAAGCATATCCATCTTGAAGTCTCAAATCTCCAATCCATTGACAAAATAATAAGAGACTCTCTTTGGATAGTGTATAAGCTGCTTTTGGCTTCATTAACCTCTATGATATGACATTTTCAAATAGTTCAACTTCTGTTCGCCTGCAAATTTGGGCAAGATCTAATCATGCCTTCACAGTATCTTTGGTCTTACCTGGTGTATCCAAAACTGTATGAAATAAATTATCAAAATAGTTCTTCTCAATATGCATAACATCCAACATGTGGTGGACCAAAAAAACAGACCAATATGGAAGATCCCAAAAAATGCTCCGTTTTATCCAATTATGTTCTTTCCCAGAGCCATGAATTTTCTGTTGGTTTACTGTTAGTCCAAATGTGATGGGGGTAATGAAAATACAACTGATTTTAACTCTGTACCTGAGATAATATTTGGAGTTTCATCCCTTTCAATTGTACCTTTTGTGAAATGTGATTTGTTCCTCCGAAAAGGATGATCGGTTGGAAGAAATCTACGGTGACAATCAAAATAGCAAGGTTTTTTCCATTGACGAGCGTAAAGGCTTTGTTTTCTTTCATACAGTAAGGACATGATTTTGGACCATGTGTACTCCAACCAGATAACATGTCATATGCCAGAAAGTCACTAATTGTCCACATCAATGCAGCTTTTAATATGAAATTTTGTTTTGCAGCAACATCATATGTATTAACACCATCACTCCACAATGCATTTAACTCATCAATCAATGGTTTCAAATAAACATCAATATTCTTTTTCAGATGTCCTGGGATTAATAGAGTCAAAAAGATATAAGGCTCCTTCATCAACATCCATGGAGGCAAATTTCATGGAGTTTTAAATACATGCCAACATGAATACTGACTATCATAAGAACCAAATGGACAGAAATTGTCAGTAGAAAGAACCAATCACACGTTTTGGGCTTCTATAGAAAAAGACGGATGCAGACTGTCAAAATGTTTCCATGAATCACCATCATATGGATGATTCAATCTTTTGTCATTTTAAATCTTGGTTTTGTTCCATGACATCATTGATGTTGTATTCTAAGACATAAATAAATTCTGCAACTTGGGTGTAAGGGGGAAATATCTCAACTATTTTACTGGAATCGATCTAGACTTCCCTGGTTGAGCTTCTTTATACCTCGATTCTCCACATGTGGGACAACTATCCAATGATTCATTTTCACCAAAATATAAGATGCAATCATTTGGACATGCATGAATATTCTGATAACTAAGGCCAAGATTAAGAATCAGCCTCTTTCTCTCATAGTAATTTGCAGGAAACACATTTCCTTCAGGTAACAGTATTTTAACCAAAGAAAATATCTGATCAAAATAGTTTTTTGACATTGCATTATCTAATTTAATAGCCATAAATTTTTAAACTGCTTCTAATTTGATAATATTGCAACCAGGATATAATGCATCCTCAGTAGACCTCAAAAACTAATAAAATTCGGATGGTGCCAACTCAAGAGTTAAATCAATATCATCGTGAGTTTCAGTTTGTTGCACAGATGGACCTGCAACATCATGTACTAAATTTTGAAACCATGATGGATCCAGAATCAAGTTATTAGAATCTTCTCTGCAACTACGTTCACCGTGTTGATACCAAAACAACATAATCTGGTTGAAAACCAAACCGTAAGAGATGTCCCCCAACCTTGTCAAATGTGTCAAACGTTCTCAGAGTACATTTTTCAAAAGGAAACTTAATTGTTCCTTCTAAAACATATTATGGTTTTGATGATGAAAATGCTAAGAAAGCTTCAACACCCTCAATATATACAGGATTTAAACCCAAACCATTTGGATTTCTGCGCTAATTTATCCAAGCTCGATCATCTAATAATGACTGATGTCGACTTCCTTGTTCCATATTTTTCTACATAAAATATAAAATCATCACTGTTTTTGAATAATTTGAAAATATAAAAATGCTATCTGAAAAAAGAAGATAAATAATTACAACTAATTAATAATTACCATTAATTAAGGGCGACACAATTTCTAGTGGATTGACGGCTACTCTTTTATCCGAAGGCTATTTTAATTGCATCTTTCTCACACTTATTATTGTTAATTATTTCTAATTATTCCTAATTATTTCTAATTATTACAAATTATTACTAATTAATACTAATTAATACTAATGGTTACTAATTCGTACTAATTAGTACTAATTATTACTAATTATTACAATTTATTACTAATTTTTACAGTTTATTACAAATTATTACTAATTATTACTAATTATTACTAATTTAGCAATACTTAGCAATTATTATTACTAATTATTATTACTAATAATTATTGCTAATTATTGCTAATTATTGATAATTATTTCTAATTATTGCTAATTATTCATAATTATTCCTAATTATTCCTAATTATTCCTAATTATTCCTAATTATTCATAATTATTCGTAATTATTGCTAATTATTTCTAATTATTCCTAATTATTCCTAATTATTTCTAATTATTGCTAATTATTCCTAATTATTCCTAATTATTCCTAGTTACTCCTAGTTACTCCTAATTACTGTTAATTACTCCTACTTACTCCTAGTTACTCCTAATTACTACAAATTACTCCAAATTACTCCTAATTACTCCCAATTACTCCTAATTACTCTTAATTACTCCTAATTACTCATAATTACTTCTGATTACTCCTGATTACTCCTGTTTACTCCTGATTACTCCTGATTACTCCTAATTACTCCTGATTACTCCTGATTACTCTTGAGTACTCCTGATTACTCCTGATTACTCCTGATTACTCCTGATTACTCATGATTACTCATGATTACTCCTGATTACTCCTGATTACTCATGATTACTCTTCATTACTCCTAATTACTCCTCATTACTCCTAATTACTCCTAATTACTCCTAATTACTCCTAATTACTCCTAATTACTCCTAATTACTCCTAATTACTCCTACTTACTCCTAGTTTCTACTAATTACTACTAATTACTACTAATTACTACTAATTACTACTAATTACTACTAATTACTACTAATTACTACTAATTACTACTAATTACTCCTAATTAGTGCTAATTAGTGCTAATTAGTGCTAATTATTGCTATTTATTCCTAATTAGTGCTAATTATTTCTAATTATTACTAATTATTGTTAATTATTTCTAATTATTGCTAATTATTGCTAATTATTTCTAATTATTCCTAATTATTCCTAATTATTCCTAATTATTCCTCATTATTGCTAATTATTGCTAATTATTGCTAATTATTTCTAATTATTGCTAATTTTTGCTAATTATTGCTAATTATTGCTAATTATTGCTAATTACCCCTAATTATTGCTAATTACCCCTAATTATTGCTAATTACCCCCTAATTGTTTCTAATTACACCTTTTTATTGCTAATTACCCTAATTATTGATAATTACCCCTAATTATTTCTAATTACCCCTAATTATTTCTAATTACCCCTAATTATTGCTAATTACCCCTACTTATTGCTAATTACCCCTACTTATAGCTAATTACCCCTACTTATTGCTAATTACCCCTTCTTATTACTAATTATATCTACTTATTGCTAATTATATATACTTATTGATAATTATATCTACTTTATTTATTGCTAATTATATCTATTTATTGCTAATTATATCTAATTATATCTAATTAATAATAATTATGACTAATTATTTATAATTATAACTAACAATATCAATTTCTTAGTAAAAATAAATATAAATAAAAATCAATTTAAATCTAATTAAATTACAACTAATAAACAATAATTAAAATTAACATAAAAAATAAAATAAATATAAAAATAAATATAAATACCTTAAACTTTGATATTCTGAAGATATTGACGCTCTCTGATTGGTCTCGTTTAAAAAAAATCAAGTAAAAGAAATTTTTTCTTTGAAACTAAAGAATGAAGAGAGAAAGAGAGTAAGATATAAATGATTTGGAAAAAACAGATGGGGGTATATATAGGTTAGATTAGTTGTGATGGGATTATTAGCGATGGGTTTCCCGTCGCAAACGGTCGTATTTGCGACAGGGCCCATCACAAATACACTCGCCCGCATTAACTACAGTCGGCGGTTAAAAGGTTATTTGCGATGGGACCCATCGCAAATAGTTCCTGCCGACAGTCTTTTTGCGACGGGATGACATCCCTTTGCAAAAATTTATTAACCGCCGTCGGGTATTTGTGACGGGACCCGTTGAAAATACTCCTGCGCGGTTTGGCGTGCAAGTCACGCCAAACTATTTGCGACGGGAGACATATCTCTGTCGCAAATAATATTCGCGCGGTTTGGCGCGCAAGTCGTGCCAAACTAGTTGCGATGGGAGGCAAAATCCCGTCGCAAATAACTAATTATTTTTTATGGGAAAATTTTCCCGTTGCAAATAGCTTCCTGGACGGGTTATTTGCGACGCAAATAAATCCCGTCGCAAATAACCTGTCACAAATAGTGATTTTCCCGTAGTGTAACAATATATTAATATATTGAACTGCATCACTTCTAGAATGTTATTAACCATATTCCTTTAAACTTATATAGGTTAGATAATATTTGGATAGTTCCCTTTTACTTTTAACTCTACATCAAATATTATTTGGAACCATGAACCTAAAAAATAATGAGATAGTTGATGCAAACAATATTAATTTAATAAATTAATAAAACATAGAAAAATTGATTATAAGAGATAAAATAAATTGAACAATTTTATAAATAAATCAATTAATGGATGTATTTTTATTATTTAGGAGTTTATAGGTTCTCCCAATGTGTTTTATAACTCACGGTAAGGGTTTACTTTCCACACTTTCTCATGTTTTAAGATATGTTATTTATCACTCTCTATTTCCCTCTCTTCTTATTTCTTACTTTATAATATGATTAATTTAATTACTTTTAATTATTATATATTTATTTTTTAGGATATATATTCCATTATTTTTTTCCTTTTTTATCTTTCCTTTAATTCAAACCTTATAAATCTTATAAGTGATTCACTTCCAGATTCTCTCTTATTTTCTAAAATTTATTCTTTTTTTTCCACTCTTATAAAGGTTATTTTATATCTATAATAACAAAATAAAAAACAATTTTTTTAATATAAAATATATTGGTTATTTTATAGTTCTATGGAAACACTTTTGTCTTATCCCTTTTAAAGACTATTTTTCCCTTTCCTTAAAAGTTCAATAAAAAAGTTCTACTTTATGACTTCTTCTTCATCATTTCTTATGATTTTTCTTTCAATTTGAGATATATTTTAATGATAAATGATCCTTGGATTAATAATTAATTTCCTAGATTATTTAATCCCATATTTTTATTGTATTATACATGACACATTGATGGTTAATGATATTTGGACTTATTATGTTATTTATTTCATTTTCATGGGTTTACTTCATGTTTATTATTTATGTATATTTATTTTATTTTTGGAACACATGTGCATGATGTATTATGATTAAAGGTTATCCTATAATTGTATAACCTCCCAATCGAGTAGGTAATTCTTAATATCTCATGAGATCATTATGTTTGGGCCAGGTTAAGTAAGCCTCATCCATAATGTTATACATGGTCTAGGTTCTGTTAGCCTCATACATAATGTTATGTGCCAGGGAGGTATATTTAGCCTAATAAATAATGTTATGATGTCCTGTTAGTGAGACTTAACCTATTTTTATAATGACATGTTATATGTTTGTTATGCGTTATATGTATTCTCATGTTTTCTTTTCTCTTATGATATTTGACTCTTATGCCGTATTTTTATGTCATAGTATATCATCATTACCTTATTGTTTTCATGCTATGATTAATTACTCTCATGATATCTCATACCATGTTTATATTGTTACACCCTAACTTGGATTTATAGCTCACCAATTCTTTTACATATGTACTTAAGATATCCCATGTTGTAAAAAGAGAACAGTGAGTTCTCATAGAAAGCATGAAGATAGGAATAAAGTTTATGTTATTGTTTTACATATTTTTTATTATGTACCTAATTCCAAAAAGGCATTTCACCTCTTGATTTTTGGGAATATTATACATGTTTTTATAATAAAAATGATATAATAATATGTTAATGAGATGTGGGTTATTATAGTCAGAATAAAATCAAGGTATAGTTATTTTTGGGTATTAGGTTAAACCTTAAGAAGCTGTAAGTTCATAATTACATGTATTTATTCTTCCTAGGTTAATAATATTTATGTTATATGATTATAATTTTAGATATGTTCATCCCTGAATCTTTTTTATTTTATTAAGTAGACAGAAAAAAGAGAAATAATTTCATCAACCTATATTATGGGAAATGTAATGATTACCTAAATAAGATAAATAATATGAGGGGATATTGAGTTAATAACCTCATGTAAGTCCAATCTAAATTGACTCATGTTTTAAAAAATTACATGAATCATGTGGATCACCAGACTCCTCCGAAGAAGGATCAAGTTTCAATTGATCCTTTTATGTGATAATGGACTCCCTATTTTGGTGGATCCTATAATACTTTAATCATATAGAAATGGATAAACAATATTTAGAAAATTTATTTGTACTTCAAACCTCTAATTAGGAGAAGGTGATCTTTTCCATTTATCACTTCGAGAGATAAGTTGATTAGTGGTGGAAATTGATAAGAATATCAAGCCAAAAGAAGACATTGAGGTAATTAAATTGTATGAATTCAAGAAAATATTTTTTAATAAATATTTTCCTCACACATTACAAACTAATATAGGGATAGAGTTTCTTATACTTGAAAAAAGGGAGGACGAGTCAATTAGGTTATATTAGGAAAACATTACATGGATTGGAAGGTATGCCTTTGGATTTATCATTGACCATGAAATCAAGTTTAGCCACTTATTTAGTATCCTAAATGAAAGTACTTGAAAATATTTAGAAATTCAAGACTTCAATAGCTATAAGGAAATAGTATTATTTTCCCTTAAGCTGGGTAAGGAGATTGGTGAATCCCAATGGTCTTGTAGGACTAGAGATAGGAAAAAAATTGAGTTAAAATCTAAGGTTCAAGAAGTTAACCTCATAGAGGGAAGAAAATTAAATTACCCAAATCTCAATTGTGTGGGGTGAAGCACCTTAAAACCTTCTTAAATTGAACAGGGAGATGCTAAAAGTTTAAATAATAAGGTAATAACATTAATTAGTTTTAAAGGTACATGAAGAATATAACAAATATGATGGATGAAAAAGAAGGATTAATTCAATCATCCCCCCATGGTTTAATGTTTCAACTATAAAAAACATGAACATTATATAAATCAATGCACTAAACCATGTTTCCTTAATGATAAATGAAGACCACAACCTCCAAATTCAAGGGAAAAAGGAATACCTCATTCTATGACTACCGCTAAGGTGGTGAATGAAAAATAAGTGATGACATTTACACTTATTATTAATTTAAGAATAGAAAATGTATCATTTGATAAAGTCTTTACACATTTATTTATATCATTTGATTTTCTGATAAATATTCAATCACCACCTAGTGTCATAGAGTTATAGTTGGTGGTGAAAATAACAAGTGGTTCAGTTATTGTGTTTCATTTATATTACTCTTTATGAGTTAAAATGTATGGGAAGAATAACCTTTAATTCCTAGTCATTCACCCTCTAGTAGAATTTAATTTTATATTTAAAATGGGATGGTTTTCCATATATAGAATAAATATCAACTATTGGGAGAGGGAAATCACTTTTCATACCCCAAAACATCTTATGATCTCATATAAGGGAAAGGATAATTATGAAACTTTTTTGGAATCTCCTTCTCAAGAAAGGATATTATTTCCTTATATCGAATAATATCAGGAAAAAATGATTAATGAAAAATAGAGGATTATACTTGAGAACATTACTATATTAAATGAATAAGGTAGTGTATTCCATGAATAATTTACTAGTCTTACTCCCAATTAATAGGTCTCATTCCCAATAGAACCTATTCATAGAGATCTACCCATATAAAATATTCCATATATAATGGCCCCTATTAAACAAGATTATTTTAATTAGAAACTATAAGAATACTTGGAAAAAAGTTTTATATGCATTGGTTCCTCTCCACGGGGTTCCCATATCCTATTTTTCCAAATTAATTTTGGTTTAATTCCTCTTTGTATTGATTAACTTAGTAATGACGTGATAAATAATAAGTATCCTCTTCCATGGATTGATGACATGTTTGATCAACTATGTGGGGGAATAGTATTTCTAAAGGATTGATATTCAATCATGGTGTCATTTATTGAAGGTAAAAAAGGGATTATATTTCCAATACCTTCTATCACACATGATATGGATATTATGAGTCATCGTGATGCCATTCTAGATCATTAATGATCCAAAAAACTTCATGGACTTAATTAATAGATTCTTTAGAGATTCCCTAAACTAAGTTTTTTTAGTCTTAATGGATTATATTCTCAAATATTTCAAATTAAGGGAATGTCATGAATAACATTTATTCATTGTGTTAAATACTTTGTGAGGGAAACTTTGTATGAAAATTATAATAAATGTTACATCTAGGTGGAGAAAGTCACTTTCTTAGGGAATTTTATCACAAGAAAAGTGATATTTGTCAATCCTTCAAAGGATATAGTAAATGATGAATGGAATAGAAAAAAAAATATTATAGAGATCTATGGTTTCCTTGTATTTTCTAGGTATAATCAATGAGTTTTGAGAAATTTATCATGATTTTCAAACCCAATATACAAGACACCTTGTAAAGGAGTAAAATTTATCAAAATTAATTTATTTTAAGATATTTTTATGTATTTGAAGAAAAGTTTATTCACAGCACATGTACTCAAACTACACTCAAGTGGGGAAGGATTTATGATAAACAGTGATTCCTTCAATAAAGGATTGGGATTTATACTCATGAAAAATAATAAATTGATATCATATGCCTTAATATAGTTGAATATGCATGAGAAAAATAACTTGATTCATGATCTATAGTTGGAAAAGTTAACCTTTACCTTGAAGATTTGGAGGTAATATATCTAGGGAGAGAAGTGTGATATATATACTGATCATAATTATATAAATTATATATTCACTTATATTGACCTCAACATGCACCAATGAAGAAGGTTATATCTGATTATAAATTATGACTTCTCAATCTATTGTTATCTTAGAAAATTATATAAAGTGGTATATTCCCTAAGATTATAGGATCTTGTAACCCTATCAATGATGATGATCCATATGGATCAAATATTATTAGACTTTCAAAGGATGATCATGGGAATCATAAAGGAAAGTAATATATCATACCTTGCTCAAATGATTTTTGAGCCATATATCCTAGAGAATACTAAGTGGAAGCAAAAAGATGATTTGGAGATATAAAAAACGTTTTAAGTAATAAGGAAAAGAGTAATCTCAAAGGTTAACTTTGATAAAAATGGAGTTTTAAGATATAGAACATGATTATATATAACATATATGCCTAAGATAAATAATGAGTTGTTATATTAGGCACATAAATCAAATTCTACATCTACCAAAGAATCATAATGATTTAGAGAGATTTATTAAAGCAATTCTGGTGGGATAATATAAATAAAGTGATTTATGAATATATATCCATATTCTTGATATTCTAGTAAGTAAAGAAAAAATAATAGAATTCAAATGGAATGATGAAACCACTACTCATACTAACACAAAAATAGAATAATACCACCTAGACTTTTTCAAATCTATTATAAAGCCATCAAAAGTAAAAAAATCCATATAGGTTGTGTTTGATCATCATAAACATAATTCATGCATCATATCCAATTAGTAAAACATCTCACTTGATCAACTGGAAATATATATATCAAAGAAGTGGTGAGGATGCATGGAATTCCACTATTTACTATATCAGATCAATATTAGAGACTCATATTAGATTTTTATAGAAGACTTCATAAGGAACTAAATAGATATTTGAACTTCATTATAAAACATAATCTTTAAATATATGGATAATCTAAAAGGAATATTCAAAATCTAGATCATATGAGTAGATCCTTCTCTATTAATTTAAAAGGAGGTTCTAATAAATACCTTCCTCAATTATATTTCTCATAAAATAATAAATTCCACTCAAGCATTCATATTTCTACATATAAATCCTTATATATGAATAAATTTATAACTACAACTTGTTTGGATGAGGATAAAGAAAGGAATCTATTGGGATTAGAACTTGTAGAAGTGATAACAAAGAAAGTACAATCCATTCAAAAAACTATTAAAGCTTCTCAGAGTTGATGAAAGAGTGACATTGATAATAATTTGTGAAGCCTAAATTTGAGTTTAGGGATAAATTATTACTTGAAATATCTATATGGAAAAGATTTATCAGGTTTTGGAATAAGGGAAAGATAAGTATAAGGTGCATATGCCCCTAGAGATTCTTGATTATGTTATTATAGTGGCATATCGGCTTTCCCTTCCACATAAATTTTCACAAGTACATGATGTGTTCCACGTATCACTCATAAGAAATTATATAAAAGATACCTCACATGTAATAAATATGAATTTGGTACAATTGGATCATAATATCTCTTATGAAGAGCAGTTAGTGGAAATCTTGTATTATAATGATAAAGTGCAACGAAAAAAGAATACTCATTTTTTCAAAGTAATATGAAAGAATAATAAGTATGAAAATGAAAAAAATAAATTTAAGGATGTGATAAAGCAAAATTACACCGATTTATTTATGTCTTAGGGGTTGATTATAAATTTTGAGGCTGGAATTTCTAAAGGGGGAATAATGTAATGACCCTGATTTTTCAGATATGAGTAATTTTCCTCCCTAATGTATTTTTATTTTGAATTTTAATAAAGAATGTATTGATTTATTTAGTAAAATATTAATTTTTATTTGTAAACTTATCTTTTTATAAATGATATATAATTTTATAAATTTTATGAATGATAAAAAATAAAAATGTGATCACTCTTAGCTAAAAGTAGTATTTTTTTTCTAAATTAATCTTTCCCCATGTATTATGAGATTTTATTTAAAATTTAAATTTATAAATTTAAGAACTCTAATTTTATAAAAATTATATCATTTTTGGAATAAAAATAAAAAAATTATCTAAGGATTCATTTTTATTAGTTTTCTAAAAAAATGATTTTTTTAATAGTACAAAATTTAGTTTTTACAAATACCCGCAACTTTGATGAAATCATCATGATATAAATATGAATTAAAAATTTATTAAACTTATTAATAAATTTAAAATGTATTTAAAGATTTAAATAATTCATGATAATAATAATAATTTAAATTTATAAACCTATATTTTAAATTTTGGAACCTAAGTCCTATTTTATTCTAACAAAAAATTCTTTTTGGTTATTTACCTTTAATTAATGGTTTCTTGGATAAAATATGGTTTTATATTGGTTTTCTTTTAAAATAAATTTCTTTTTTTAATAATAAAAAAAAATAAATTTCAAATTAATCAATAATATTCATATTATTTATCATAAATGATAAAATAATCAATATTTTATTCTAAAATACCCCTCTCTCGTTGCAATATATTCCCCCCTCCACCCCCTTCTCCTCACTTCCAAAATTACTTCATTTGAAAAATATTTTCCCAAATAAATTTATAAAATTCCATTACCCTATATGAAATCCCATGGCATGACCAAAATCACCTCCTTTTAAGGCTTTAAGCTCAATCCAAATGAGGCAACTCAAAGATCATGTTGAGCTTTCCAAACTATATTTTCCATTATTTTTTTTATTCTTTTACCTAAAAAATATTTTAAAAAAGTTATTATTTTTATTCCATGAATCTATTGTCATGTTATTGTATTAATTTTAATCCATAGTTGATGAGATATCACCCATTACTTCTCATTGAACTCTTTTTCACAAATCCTTTCTACATCAAAATACAAGTATTTCAAAAACTGTGTCTTTTTATTTAAATTACCCTATTAATCATTTAATAACATAATTAATATTTAGAAATAATCATAATAAGGTAATTTAATTATAATATAATCTTTTTATAGAACATATTTATTGGTTTTCTCTTCTTTTAAACTATTGAAAAACATTACTCACTCTGGTGGTTTTACACTACCTTAGTAAATGATAACGTTTTCAAAAACTTATTTCCTTCTTGGATATTATTAGAAATTTATTTCAGGATTTATTATAAAATTTATATTCAATTAATTAAATGATAATTATTCTACAATATTAGAATATCAATCATATCAATGAAATTAAAAGTAAACAATCGTAGTTATTTTTGAGAGTCAAAAACAAGTTTATCGAGGAAGATTTAATGAATGGTAATTATATACTGATATAGGAAACTCTGTCACCTAAAGAATGATATAAAACATATTAATTAAAACTCATGGATATTATGTAACCATTTGATAGTTTCCTTTTACTATTACCTCAATATCAAAACAGTTTTGGAACCATGAACCAAACAAGGCCAGGAAAATTGACATAGAAAATATTAATTTAATAAATGAATAAAACCTGATAAAAATGATAATAAGAGATAAAATAAATATTAAAATTATTGTTAATAAATTAATTAATGGATTTATATTTACTAGTCATGATTTTATATATACTTCCAAGGCATTTTGGGACTCACGGTAAGGGTTCCATTCTCACATTTTCTCGTATTTGAATAAATGTTCTCTATCACTCTCTATTTCTCAATTTTCATTGTTTTCATTTTATAATGTACCTATTTTAAGATGTTTTTAATTCCTTTTTATTCCTTTATTTTGGGATAAAAGGATTTCATTTTTGTTATAATTTATTTCAAACCAAATATTATAAAGGAAAATTTTCCAATTTCTCTCTCTTTTTGCCAAATTTATTCTTATGTTATTATGTTATTATAAATGTTATTTTCTCTTTAAGATTTCCAAATAAAACCGTATTTTTAAAATAAAATATATTTTTTATATTTTCTTTTTATATAAACTCTATAATCTTATCCCATTTAAATATTATTTTTCCCATTCATTAAAAGTTTAAAAAAAGAGTTTGGCTTCAAGACTTCTTCATCAACTTTTATTAAGAATTTTATTTCAATTTGAGAACTATTTTCATGATTAGTGGTCCTTGATTTAATACTTAATTTAAATATTATTTAATCCCTTGTTTTTATAGGATTATATATGATATCTCAATGGTTAAAGATATAAGGACTTATTGTGTTATTGATTTATTTTTTATGGGTTTACATCATGTTTATGCTTTATGTATATTTCTCTTCTATGTGGCACACATATGCATGATATATTATGATGAAAGGTGAGATTGTAATTTTATATCCCCCAAATAGATTGGGTAATACCTAATATCTCATGAGATCAATATTCTTAGGTTAGGTAAAGTAATCCTTGTCTATAATGTAATGTATGGTCTGGGTTCAATTAGCCTCATCTGTAAAGACCTGTAAAATTAAAGGATTTTTTTTATTCTTAATTTTCTTTGGAATTTTACAAGAATGCAGTTTCTGACGGCACCTGATTCCGAGGACCGGTGTGCCCAGAATCATTTTCTGAAGTTTGACTCGGGTACATTCAGTGAACGAACGAGTGGGTTTTTCTAACTTTTGAACCAGTGCTCGGAATCAAATTCTGAGGGCAACGATGTAATCACAGTTCCGGTATTTTCTTAGAAACACCTCTTCCAGAGTTGCGTTTTCTCGGGTGTGGTTTTTAAATTTTTGGAGTTAAGTAAAGAAAATAAAATAAAGTGGTGCGACAACTTTATTTTATTTCACTTAAATCCACTTAAAGCCACTTAAAACTGCTTAAGCTGAGTTGAAGCGGATAGGGTGGAACCCAAAATATCCCACCCTCTTGGTAGGATATTAGTGAGGTGGGGCCCGCACGAGCCCTACCGTTTCTTTTCCTCTAAGTAACGCACCCACGAAAACTCCTCATTAATGAAGGTCAACTGGGGCGTTTTCTAAAACTCTTAATGCTCCTATTAATTGGACTGTTAAGACGTTACCATTAATTCACTGAATTAATGGTCCGTTTCTTAACCTGTTTTTCAAACTGTTGGCATAATAATAAAATAAGACCAACACCCTTTCTTCTTGGGTGCGAATTGTTGAGAGGATTTGGAGAAACTGTACCTTCATCCTCCTTCGCGAAGAACGCGAAGAACGCGAAGAACGCGAAGAACGCCGAACCCTCGGAGATCGACGACGTGACGCCGTGTTCCGCGATGCCGACGATTCTCCTTCCATGATACTTCTTTCGCGACGTTATTCCCCGCAACAATCTCCGATCATCAACTGCTTGAGGTAGGAGATTACAGATCTTTTAAATTTCCTTTGTGGATTTTATCCTTAACATGGATTTAATTCGTGAAATTAAATCTGTATGTTTTCTTTAACCCTAAAAGTTCATCGACGCGACTCCCTTCCGCGATGACGCGATGCCCTTCCGCGACGCGACCATCCTCTTCTTCCGCGATGGTCAATTCTGCGAAGAACTCTCGTCCGACGATAGCTACGAGGTAGGGGTTTTATTTGAGAATAATATTTATTCCCATGGTTGTTTCTTCTAAAACAAAGAACCCGGATCAAAGTTCAATTTTAATTTATTAAAATTGTGCCTTATTATGTTTTTCATGTGTTGATTGTTATTCCCAATTGTTATCACCTAACGTGGAGGGTGCGGGCCAAACAAACACGGCCCGATAACCCTCCGCAGTTTTTTGTTGATGCGCGGATTGGCGGGAGACGACAAACGGGGCCGCAAGTTAATTTTGAAGGCATTGCAGTGAAGAACGAGTACCGGGACGAACACTGGCGAAGACCACGTGTAAATCGGACCACCGGAGCACCTCCGGTGGTCCGCGGAACCCACCTCCGGCACGGCGGTGCCGGCGGCTGGAGGCGGCGGCCGGCAGCGGCCGACTGCCAGGATGCGGCGGCGCCCAGCGCACCACCGGGAAGACCCGCCGCGGCTGAATCCGCGGCGGCGCTGGCCGGTACCACAGCCACGCAGGACCGCGGAGGAGGGACGCAGCTTAAGCCGCGTCCGGGTGTCACGGAGCGGCCCCCGTGCGGGGGGGTCACGGCTGCCTTGCGCGCCGGCCGAGCCGCCCGGCCGGACCGCCGGGCCAGGCCGCGCCCAGCCGGGCTGGGCCGCGCCCCGCCGGGCCGGGCCGCGCCGGCCGGGTCGACCCGGTTCAGGCCGACCTAGGGGGGGTTGGGTCGGGTCGGTCCGGGCCCAGACCCCCCGTTTTCGGACCCTTTTCGGTCTTTTGCCCATATCTTGAGCTACGAGACTCCGATCGACGTTTCGTCAGCGTCGATGCGATCCTTGGATCGATACGGTCGTTTTGGTATATCAAACTTAAGGTTTTGGAATACTTTGTGTTCGGCCGGGTTGGTTCGTACATGAAACCAATCGGGCCCTCGGAGCAGAAACGCTCATATCTTGTGCTTCGGGCGTCCGATTGACGTACCGTCGGCTTTGATGGATTCCTATAAGTGAGAAGGATCTTATGGCTTACTCCGCCTGAAGTTTTGATGCAGGTGGAGTACGGTCGGGTTGGTTTTGACTTAAAAACCAACCGGGCCCCTGGGACGAAAAATCCAATAACTCTCAGACCGGGCGTCCGATTGACGCGCCGTCTGCGACGTTGAGTTCCTGTTGATGATACATAACTTTTTGATACATCAACTCTAGACTATGTTTCAGTTGATGTATCATCCTCTCGGCTCGTGGAGCGGACCCTCCCGAACGAGCTTGCTGTGTGCGGGAACCCTAGAGCTGGCTGTGACTGCTACTGTGACGACGACGACTGTACAGAGATCCTCAGTGGATTCGGCGGTGACGACTACAACACTCAGCGATCCTTTGTGGGTCAGTGCTATCGATCCTGTGTCGGTCCGATCCTGTGTGGGTCAGCACTCAGCGGTCCTGTTTGGGCCAGCGCCTACAGATCCTGTGTGGGTCCGATCCTTTGTGGGTCTTTGTGGGGGTTAGTTACTTATCGATCCTTTGTGGGTCAGATCCTTTGTGGGTCATTGCGGGGGTCAGTTACCTATCGATCCTTTATGGGTCAGATCCTTTGTGGGTCATTGCAGGGGTTAGTTACCTATCGATCCTTTGTGGGTCAGATCCTTTTTGGGTCATTGAGGGGGTTAGTACCTATCGATCCTTTGTGGGTCCGACGACTTAGATGAATCAGTGGCAATATCTGGTCATTTTTATCGTCATATGAAGAAGTATACCTGTGTGAGCTGAATCATGTTTTGCATTCCTATGTGGATTTTGTTGTTCTATCCTGTGTGGGTATACGTTTTGCTTTCCTGTGTGGACTGGGTTGTACTTGGATTCGGATGTTGGAGCCGAACGAGAATTGATGACTTAGGTATATGTATGGGCATATACCTAAGCAGTGTCGGATGTTACTTCGTGATTGTATCTTTCCTTGTAGATTATCCTTGTGGATTCTGGGAGACCTTCGGGGGTCTCGGGGTCCCTACTCAGTAGATTATACTCACCCCTACACGGGCTATGCCCGCACTACGTTGTGTTGGTTGCAGACGATGGACATCGCTGATCGTGGTTGAGGCTTGCGGAGCAGGAAGGTACCTGGAGGTGGACCACTGGGCAGGACGTGCTTGGAGTGGACGGTTGGACCCGAGGAGCTGTAGAGGCTATCTGTACTCACCATTCAGGTGGTACTTCCAGTGGATGGCTCGACGCTGCGGCTTTACTTTTCAGTTTCTGTTTTCCCTTTCGAGTTGTACTTTACTTTCAGTTTGGGTTTGTATATACTGGCCCACTTTCTTTTCCGCACTTACTGTTGTACCAGTTTTTATTTAGTTTTTACTTCTTCCTGCTTTCTCTATGGTGTTTGTAGTTTACTTTACAAAGTCAATGCCTTCCCTTTTACCGGGATTTACTCCTTGGTGCTAGTCGCCAGCCCCTGGCCTATGGAAGGCGGGCTTGGGGTAGTCACGGCACGGGCCTCGAGGACGGGTCGTGACATCATCCACAATGTTATGTGTGGTCTAGGTGTAGTTAGCCCCATCCACAATGTTGCAATGTCTTATAATGGATCCTTAACCTAATTATATTATGATATTTTTTTATGTTTTTTCTACATTTCATGTCCTATTTTTTTTACAATGATCTTTTGATATTTAATCCTTATAAAATGATTTTATGTGGTGGTTTATAGTTATTCTATTGTCTTTTTTATGCTATGATTATTAACTCCCATAATATATCATCCCTTATTTATATTATTATGACCTTACTAGGATTTATGGATCACCTATCCTTTTATTTATGTCCTTAGAATATCCTATACTTTAATAGGAGTATAGTGAGCTCTATGAGAAAGTATTATTATGTAAATAAAAATACTTTTTTGTTGTTTTAAATATGTTTTATGATGTATCTAATTTCCCAAAGTTTCTAGAACTTTAGATTTATAAGAGTATTATATGGATATTTATACAAAAAATAATATAATAATTTGTGTGTGATATGTTATTCACTATAGAAAAGGATGGGCGTTGGATGGTTTGACATGACCTGACCCATAGGGGGACCGCTTAGGTTGGTAGTAAGATGAGTGTGCCGCCCAAATCCTACCACCAATATGTCCAGGTCTGGTGACTAGAACTGAGTTTCCATGACACATATTATTGTATGACTTAGCCTATCAACCTATAATTTACAAACAGTGGTGAAAAAAACCATTAACCCCGTTTTTTAATAACTTTGATTAAAACGTGATATTAATGTAGATGAACTAAAATGTTTGGTTTTCATGTAGGTTTTTCTAAAATTGAAATTTGAATTTATTCTAAAAATATATATAAAAAGGATTTTAGCATTTTGTTTTTAATAAAACTAACATTGAAATCCATTATATATGAATTTCCATTCCATTTTTCAATATAACGGATGTGGAAATATGCTTCCAACACCTCTTTTTTAGAAAAAACGATATCGAAATCTCTGATCATAAGGATTTAAATTTATCTTTTCCTTAAAACAAACACATAAAGTTGATATTTTTTAAAATATATTGAAAATTCATTATTTCAAACTTGTACAGTATCACATCGGCACCAAAAAACACAAACAGAAGCACCAAATACCACAAATAGCAGTATCCAAACTCATAGAAAACTTTTACAGCATCTTTTAAAAGTAATATAGACATAAAATACACTGTATATATAAATTATTCAAACACAAAAAAAATTATGTAAATAATTTTTAAAGGTGGTTCAAGTCATTTAGTATATACGGAAAAATTTCCTCAAAAATATACAACAACATAATATGTTATCAATTTAAAAATACAGTATATTTTTCAAAATTATAATTATAATAATGAAACTAAACATTAAAAAAAGTATTATATTAATTATTATCTCATAAATAAATTATAAAAAATAATTCATACATTCAACAACTCCTATTTGATGATGATATTGCTTTTATGAATTAGTATTTTTAAATTAGAAACACTGGATATGTAAAAAAAATTATTCACTAATATAAAATTTATTTATCTAAACTTTAACATATTCAATTTGTTTGGGTCCATTTTTCAAAACAAAGCCATATTGACCTCAATATATGACTTGTTTCAATTTTAAATATTAATAATCAAAACATATGTAAAATAAAAATATTAATATTAAAAAAGTGAAATAATATAAAAAATTACTCTTTTGATAACTTTTTAATTATTCTTCAAACATAAACCAATAAAGAGAATAACCAATATTCTTTTTATTCATTAAGGTAAAATATGAATAACATCTAATGTCCATTAAAAAATGAAAATTAAAACCTTTATAATAGTATAACGAATAGTGGTTCATTGTTATATATGTGTTCTTCCCAGTTAATTAATGGAATAAAAAAAACATGTAATCTATGTGGTTTTTAATATTTGAGATATATATTGAATTTGGGAATCTTGATTTAGGTATTTCATAGTTTTTTAAATGTATTCGGGATCCATATAACACTAAATATAAGTGAAATAATATTGTATCAAAATTTTGTGATGATTCCAAATTAAAAAATTAATAAATTAGGTCAATATAACATATGTTTACTTAAAGAATGAAAATTTATAATTGAAATTTACTTGTATGGAAAACAACTGCAACTTCAGTACAGTGAGATCCTTACCCTTTAAAACATCAATGATATCATTTTTAAATATATTAAATGTATAATCAATACTAAAAACATAAAAATTCATCAAAAATGTATAATAATTATCTAATATATATAGAATATGTCTTAAATTTTTTATCCAATAAAGTATTTTAGGATTATCTAAAGGTGGTGGTTATTAACATTTTCCTTTCCTTTAATGTTATTCCTCTGATTTATACTCCTATATAACTGAAGTGTAAGAGAAAAATATATATAATTTAAATATAACTTTAAATTGTAAATGAAAAAAATGCATACAACATATTTCAACTAGAAATAAAGACAATTTAGACAAACTAAAAAATGACTAATACTCAGTTTAACTAGCCACCCCTTAGTAGGAAACGACATGAGAGAGGACATACCAATAATATCATTTATTTTTACCGTTACCTAGACTAAATTCATAATAATATTATGTACATAATTCCATAGATGATGTACAATTCTGTATTCTATAATATATACAAGGGTTCCTCAAAAAACAACTCACAGTACACAGTTGGGTCTGAATAAGTAAGTGGACAATATAGGTAGGTAGTTTTGTGGGATATGTATATCTCATTATTCTTGAAAATATAGCATGTCCAGGTGATTTAATTTTATCATATCTCAACTCATTAAACTATTGTATCTTATCCATTAAATAATTTATTTCACCCTTTTATTTAGCATCCCTCAATGATGTACTAGGGTGGAAAAAACATTTCTAATATTGATACCCTCTTTATATCCTATGATGTGGACTAGGTGTTCTGGCCTTCTTAAATAAATTATAAAAATATATATCATAACCTCATTAATAAAGGACTCATGTGTCATTTTATCCTGAAGGGAATCCTAAAATAATATTTTCAAATGTTATATTAGTCGGATGAATTTACCAAATAGTAATATTTAGAATAATAATAATTAATTAATTATAATCATATAAGCAACTTACTTTATTAGATAGTTAATAAACATCCCTTTTATTTTCATCCTTTATCTTTTCAATTTTTTATGATAAGGGGGAGGAGATATAAGGTTTTATTGAACCATGTTAGATCTACTACTTGAATTGAATCTTAATTCCTTAAATTTTTTATCAATAATTTACTCCTCTAATAAATGATACCCTCCACATTATGTTGTATGAGGGTATAAATTTTGGGACTATATCTCCTAGTGTGCACTCATGGAGTCCTATTACATAAGAAAAAATGAATAATTTATTAGGTAATTAAAATTAATTTAACAAATAAATTTTACAAATAACAATTCCATACAATAAAGGCTTCCTCTCACTGACTGGTGAAAAACTTATTTTATACCTCCATATATATAAACTCAAACTCAAGACATGGATCTTGATTAAATTAACTCCAAAGAATATAATATGAAGTAAAATTTATATTAAAAAATTTCTATCTAGTTTCTATAAATCATAGACACTTTTTATTGATTGTTTTCATCAATCGAAAGTCAAATTTCATATATAATTGAATAGATTAAATATTAGTTATGTGAAATGTATAATATTTAAACAATTGGAAACTAAATAAAGAAGTTTATAAATTTTACCATTATGGACTCCCACAAATGATCTTTCAATGACTGTTTCACACTCCTCCAATCAGGGAGTAAAATACATATCCTAAAACAACTTTGTATAGCCAAGTAACCCCTAAACAGTTTGGCATGTGGGCCACTTGGGTGGTTTTCTCATCATACTAAATTATCAATATTTACTCTCGTTTTTAAGTTAAAATGTTAGTAAACATGTAATATCATTAATAAGAACTTTATATATCATTCTATCTAGATAAGAAGAACTGCTACACATATTTTTAAGAAATATATGTTTAATTTCATTAAATAGTTTAATTATTATAACAATATTTTTATGAATAAATGTATGTACCACGGTTCCCTTTTCCCCATGTCTGACATTAAAAAAATGTATATTATTCAATGAAATTTTGTGTACAAGTATTGGATTAAAATTAAATAATTTCTTTAAATAAAAATTTAATTTTATTTAATAGAAATAAAAAAATTGAGTGTTAGTCTTTTAAACCAATAAAAGTGTAGATCAAACTAATGAATACAAAAATTAAAAAAAAATTAAAGAAATGATTATCATATAAAAATATAAAAAAATTTATACATAGTTTTAATGGGAAAAAATAATTTTTGTAAGTAAAAATGTGATTATTCATAACAAGAATAAAAATATAAATATTTCTTGAGTAAAAGTGTATACCTAAAAATTGGGAATACAAAAAAAATAGTGAAAATAGAACGATGAATGCAAAATTTTTCAACCAAAAATTGGATACCTAAGTCTAATAAATATTAAAAAATATTAAAAAATCGTAGGAATGCTCAAAATATATATATTTAAAAATAAAAGTTAAAAAAATTATTTTTTAACTATGTAAGTTTCACAAAAAACATATATATACATGATTAATTAGGAGAGTAATGGATCCTTTCCCCATATCCCTTATATTTGATCATTTTATGTTGCATGGTCTATGTCACCATAGACATATTTATCCTTAGGTAATCATGTAATAAATGAAGAAATATCACATAATTATTTAATGTCATCAACATTCCAATCACCCAAATGAATTTTTTCCCTTGAAAAATGACAAACCATTGATCATTTGATAGATTAATAGCATAAAAATCATTTCATAAATTTCTATGATAAGTACTTTCTCTTTGAAATTTAACCTTTTCTGAACAAAAGTGGAAAATACATACTTATCATGTTTCACACCACTGTTATTTTCAACCTAGTTACATTTAGACACCAGTATATGAAATTTAGTATATTCAATCTCACATATATCCTCAATAATTACAACATATTTTTTAATATTGAAATTGGGTTTTTATCTTTGACACTTGAAAAATGTTGTGATTCAATGATGACTATTACTCTAATATTTTGAACTGTACTTTTATCTTCTATATTTTTATGTAAAATGTATAACCATTGCTATAAAAACTAAACCATGTGATCACATTAACACTTAGTACCCCTGCTAAACATTTCAATGTTTATGATGTGGATAAATCAGTGTTTAATTTCCCCTTAAACCATGAAAAAATGTATTTTTATGTTCATTTGCCAATATATTTTCATTTATTTTAGGATATTGTACCTTTAATATAGAAATATGTGATTATATATATGGTTAAACCTCACCTATGATGTTCAAAATGTATAAATATTCTTATATCACATCCTCATATAGACTTAAATTTACCTTTAAACCATGGATACCTTTACATTTACTATTAACTGTCAAATGTCGATATATAGGGATACCAATTTGTACTAATTTGGATAAATAATAAGTACATAACTCAATCACATCTTGAGATCAATATTGGAATCTAGTAAATTCATATTCTAAACATATACCTTCAAAATTTTAACATATCTTTCAAAAGGATAAATCTAATTTAAATAAAAAACCCCATATATTCTTATCTCTCACACCAAATTAATAACTAAATAAACCATTATATAAAAAAATGTTTTTGGAAAATACATTTCTAGTTTAAAAATTCTGAAGACAACTTCATTCTTTAAAACATCTACCAAATTTGGATTTTTGAATTTTCCACTAATTGAGGCACCCCAGACCCTCAATCCTGGATAGAATACTAAAAACACATAAATTATACTCATTGGATTTCATAAACATCCATAATTACAAGATAATACAACATTTACAACTTAATGAACTTTTTAGGTATAGATTTTTAGAGAATTAGGACAATGATTTAACTAGTAAAACCCATGTTCTTTGTATCAAATGGATATTTTTCCACTATATGAGAAACAATGTAATCCGTAAAAATCCTTAACTTTTTTCAAAAATCCTTCCCACAAGCTACTCTTTAGGACACATATTATGTATAACTTTTCTTCAAAATCCTGGTAAATGAAAATATAAAAAATTTGTGAGCTTATATTCTGATTAAATTTAAAAAATAATTCATAACAATTAAAGATCATAAGTTATAAAAATATAAGCATATGTGCATAATCAAGATGTGTAATAAATTTATACCCAACAAATCATAGATCAAAAATCATGGAATAAGGTTTGGAAAAATATAATACATGAATCAAAATGGTTTAGAAACATGAGTCAAAAAATAGAATCCATGAGAGAATAACATTTTCATGATAATAAGCATAAAATATTGAAATCTTTCAAGTGTATCATAATTATTAGAATTAGGAAACATAATATCCATAACATATGTAATAGACTGAGACCCGTACTTCCATATATAGTGTTAAAAACATAAACTTTACATTTATATATTTTATAATGATAAATGTGACCCAATTATTCCCATACAAAATCTAAAACATTAAAATGAAATATTGGATCACTTACATACCCAAGGGCCTTTTAGGTTTACTATTTTATAGAATTAAGACAAACACTTAACAACCTGGGTTCATAAACAACTAGTTAATAAATATCAACATCATCTCCCACTATACCCAGCTTTTAATATTATATATTAATTCTTCAATATCTTCAATAAAATTCCTCACATATGAAAAAAGTTTAAACTCAAATCATTTAGCATCATTCTTTATAACCTGGGAAAAGTAAGTATAAGAAATGGTGATCTCAGATGCTCAGTAAGGGTAAGCATGGGAGATATCAATAGATGATCATATAAAATCATAAGTTAAGAATAAGGTCATGAGATCTTGACCATAACTTAAAAAGTTCATACCCAATCCAGCAAAGATTATAAATATGAGTTATAGAATAAAAAATTAGCATTTAAAAATACATGAATCATAAGAATGACAATTCATCATAACTCAATCATGAACCATAAGTTAATTTCATAATTGTGTTTCAAAACATTATAATGATAGAAACCATTTCATAATTTATGGTAAAATACCAATACCCTCAGATCAGGCAATAGTATATATTTCCTATAATTGATCAATCACATCAACTTGTTTCCCATAAAAAATCAAGAACATCGACTTATTTCTCATAATGGATCAAGTACATCGACTTGTTTCCATTAACAATATGAATAGATATAATAATTTACCCAATTAATTATAGGGAGATATATTTCCCACCCATCACATAATTAAAACAATACATATGTGTTCCAATGGATCAAAAAAAATCATTATATTAGAACCCATAACAAGAAATGGGTTTCATAAACATTTCAACTTTTAATCATAAACTGAAACCATATAGAGAAAAAATAAAGATGGTATACTTTGGTTGTATCGCCATTAAATTATAGATAACATCAAAGGTTTCCATCATATATTTAAAATGATTTGAAAAGATCACTTGGAAAAATTATCATGGAAAATAACTTTTCCATTTTAAAATCACTTCTATTTTTAAAAAGTTGTGCACTTATAAATGAAAACATTATCTTTGAAAATAAAATTATAAACATGTACAATATGCTTAAAATTATTAAGGAATCATGACTATGGTAAAATATACTCATTTCATATAATTAAAAATTATTCCTTCCATTTTTTTTTTGAAAAAATCAAAAAATAACTCATTTAGAAAACAAAAAAAAATCATTTCAAAATGTTTTGTAAAAAATTAAAACATGGGTAAAAATATTTTAAAAAAATTTAGTATAATAGTAAAAAAAATTTGGAAATATTTTTATAAAACATGGATGTGTAAGTGAAATATTCCCCAGTTGAGACTTAAACAAAAACAATCCACTGAAAATTATTTTTTTTATCATTATGCAAACACTTTTAAGGAGAAAGGTATAAACCAAACATGACATCACCACATCACCATGAAAAAACATACAAGCACAATGAATGACAACCATTCATGCCTTCAAACTGACAAACCATCACAGCTGGAGCTGAAGTCACCAAGGAATGGTTAGGGTACCACGAGCTAGGGGAAACAAATGTCAGGAGAGCTGGCCAGACCTCAGAACTGGTCATCGCGAAAGCCCACCGGTGCGCCCGTTGACACCAGCCCAAATCCACAAACCCTCCGGTAGACTCCAGTCGGATTCTGCCCCACCCTCCAGCGAAGTGAGATGGGATCTGAAAAAAGCACATCCACAAAGGGTGATGAAATGACAAGAGCGAGGAAGACCAGGCCATCCTGACACTGCACCCTACTCAACAGGTAACCACAGAGAAACCTCGGACCAGACGCCACTCCTCAAACCCTTTTCCAGAATATCTCAAGTAGTCCAAGAGATTACAGAATATTCAAATCATTATCATAGCAAATGAAACCTCAAACACCACTCCATAAAATCGATCACACCCCATATTCACTGCCAAAGAAACACAACAAACAACTTGAACCCCATAAACATCATCGCAACACCCATCTCCGCCCATAACCCTGCACAAAGAGACCACATCAAGCCAACCATGGTACCTTAGCCAGAACTTGAAGTAGCTGGCGGAACAAGTAGTGTATAAGTCATGTGTCCCATAGATATAAAAGTGAGATGAAAATTCATTACCATGAGTCTAACTCATCACGTATGTTATTAATCTTCATGAATAAAAAACATATTTTAATTATTTACTTTCTTAAGAACATTTTTCATGTTTATTTATACTTTTATTTCACTTAATAACATGTTATAACAATTTCCTAATCATTTATGTTCATGTCAAATGTTTTAGTGATATTTGGTACAGAAGTCCAAAATGAATTCTGTAAGATAAATATGGTCAAACAGTTCATTATTAACTAACAAATAGAATAATAATCATGATATAATTATCATTTTTAAACATAAATTATACTTTTAAATCCAACCATTAAATATGGTTATGAAAAATGAACTACATTACAATCATGGAGACAGTAGGTCATACGCATGTATTAGTAACATTTCCATTTTTCAATGACCATTATAAAAATAAGGTAAGTATTATTTTATATTTATATAATTATAATTATATAATTTATATATAATATTAATTATTTAAATATACTTTTATATATCATCTATGTGATGTGATGATGAAAAATGAATCACATCGCTTCGTGGAGGTTGTAATCCACACATACGGATGAACGACATTATCATTTTTTAGTTAATGGAATGGTTAGAAGTTAAATGATATATTATATTTTTATAATGATAATATTTCATAAATATCACATAAACAATAATTCCATCATTATAACCAATCATGATATATAGTGATGTAAAACAAATTACAACGGTTCGCGGGGCGGTAGTCCACTCTACACATGAATGATCGATTCATTTCCCATTTGATGGATGTTGGAGATTTATATAGGATATGAAATTAATATAATAATATATAAGTATATTTAGGATACTATTGTTATTATTTTACCATGGTTGAAAAATATTTTAAGGAGGTGGAAGAATAAATAAAATAGAAACACTCGATTAAAAACGATACCTCTACTTTTGAAAACCTCCTTCGCTTGTCACCTTATGACCACTAAGGGTGGGGTTATGCCTAAAACAAGACATCTATAAAGATTTTATGGATTATATGTAGGTATTTGGGAAGGTATTTGATGAACAAAAAATGTTTTTATGTGTTAAATAATGAGAATAATAGGTTCCCTTTTATAAGAGAGGGGAGGGGCACTCTTGGAATATCACAAAATTTTAAATTAATGTAAATTAATATTCAAATCCAAATGGATAAAAAATAATTTATTTCTAATATATAATTAGTATTTTTATTAATAATATAATACAATAATTTTTTAAAATGTTTATTTCACATTTCAACCCTTATCATTTTATTTTAACCTCTTTTCAACCCTTTTTAAACTTAGTATGACAATAAGGATATTTACTCTTAGAGGGAAAATTTAGTTTCTATAAATGTTAAAAAGTATCATAAATACACCACAGTTGATATTATAAAACATAAACTAATAACTTGTAGAAATATAATATTTTTAGTAATTTTATATTATTTTAAAAAAATATTTATTTTAAAATATCAATTATGTAAATTGTTAGAACTATTCATTACATTGACTTTAATAATATCATGATAAAACTTATAATTAAACAAATATTTTAATACATCCAAAAAAACCTCAAAATAATCAATAAATTTATTTGATTACTTTAATTATCTCAGTTTATAAAAATTTTAATATTTTCAATATCATTTATTTAATTTTTCTATTAATTAAATATTTACGGTGTCAACATTGTACAAGAATTTAAGGTAATAGTTTCTATACTATAAATTAAAAATAAACTAACATGATATATATAAATATTTTACCATTTAAAATAATATTTATAGTAAAAAATATCTTATGGATAACCCCATATTAAAAATATTATATTTATTGAAAACAAGAGTGAGATATTTTTGACTTTTCTTAAAATAGAATACTATAAAGGTCATAATCTCATCACAATGGCCAACAAAATCCATATAACTGAATATAGTATCAATATGGATGAAATGGACTCATAAAATAAAATTAATGAATTTTCTTGGTCATTTTATAATCCTTATCATTTTATTTTTATCTTTAATTACTTGATTTAAATTTTACCATGCTAAAAAAATTACTAAAGTTATTATTCATATTAACCAAAAAAAGGGGGTTATTTACTAAATTTTTACCTCTTCATTAAAAATATTGAATATATTTTTTAAAAATTGAAAACACATAAGTGGAAGAATTTAATTTAAAATTAAACCAGAAAAAAGCGATGAAAAATAGTTTTTCAGAAAAATACCCTTTTAAATATAAAATGTTTTTATGATAAATTAAGTTATAGAATCCTTTTAAAAAACATAATTTAATTATTTTAAATAAAAATAAACTAATAAAATTTTAATATTAATCATATATATAATTTTACTTTGAAAATACTTTAAAAGAAAAATACATTTTTTCAATAAAAAGTTTTATTTTTCACAATTCATTGAAAAATAAATCTTTTTAGAAAATTCTCAAAAATTAATTTTAAGATAATTATGACTTGATTAACTAAAAAATAAAATATATTTTTTTCAAATATATTTTGTATTACTTCAAGAAATTAATTATAATATTCACACATTAAAAGAAGGAAAACTCATTTTTGATGAAAATGTAGTTTTTATGAATAAAATGACTTTACTAAAAATTATTTGATGATTTTATAAGAAGTTTTAAATAAATTTAAATTTATTTTTAACTTTATATTTATTTCATAAATCAGTTAATTCTATTTATACCCACCAATTTAACAACTAGGTTATAACAGTCACATTTAAATAATAATATTCCAGTGTTTGTTTAAGCTTGGTGTTACATATATTATATTCTATAGACTTAATTTTTAAAATAACGGGATATTAAATCCACCCACAATTAATAAAATGAATCCTCTCAATTTAAACTTGGTCTTTGTAACAATTATTTGAATTTTCAAAATTCCTTTGTTCAAATCCCACATCGTAAAAAGGGTTAATAAAACTTCGTCTTGAAAAGAGATGTGATTCTATAATGGGTTAAAAGGACATTGATTTCTTGATAAGAAAATTAAATAGATAATGTTTTAATTTCAAGATCCTTTTCATAGAGTTGAGTAATTACTTTAATATATATTCTAAGAATATGAGTAAATATACTTACTTAGCAAGTAGAGTTTCATAATTTAATCAATTTCCACCACAATCTCATCTTTTTCTCTAAATGATGAGTATTTTAGATGAATTATTTCATGCCTGAAGCACTAAAATCAACTTATAATTGATATCATAATCCACATAGAAATAAAAATATATTCCTCCTCTATTTAGGCAGTATCAAAAACCAAATAGGTTACCACATGATAAGATTATTTCAAAAAAGAATAAACCTTCATATGAGGAACACTAATTTAATCTCCAAAATTCAATAGTAATACCAAAAGATCATTGAAGATCATTAAATAAATAAATATCCTTAAAATTCCTCAAAATATTATGTACTAATATTGAATCCCAAAAATCATAAGGATTTGATGACATAGAATTCCAGGATTTGTTTAACATTTATCTTCAAATAACATCAATCACTATTAATGTCAAATTTAAAAGTTTTAATTTCCTTAATAATATAATATCCAAGAATTTATCATCATTTCTATAAATAACATGAATCAATATAAATCTATAGTAAAATCATGTATTATCCCAAAAGATAATTCATCCTTTATTTCTAAAATATAATCCAATCATGTTTTATTTAGCTTAATCATATAAGGCTCCCAAAATAGTGAATTTATTCTAGAATAATATTAGTCACTTAATCACCAAATAACTTTTCAATCACACAGTTATCTACATGATAAAACATATGTTCTTAAAATCAACTTATTCTTTATTTTTCAAATTATTTAAGTATAAAAACAATGTCATACTAATCAAGAATTTATGTAGGCCAGTGTAAGGAGATGCACCCTTGTCGCCCTTTGGTTGTGTGTTCAAGACTTCTGGTCTTGCCAGTTGTGACAGTTTATCTCCTAGACTATGGGTTGTTAATTTTTTTAAAACTATATTAATATAATACTTACAAAATTCCCCAAAATGTGATAAAAATCATAATATATTCAAATTTAAATAAATGTTTTAACCTCAAATTCTATCTCATTCCTTTCATTTTTTCCCCAAAAATGTAATAACTCATAACTACTTCAAAATAAAAAATCATATAAAACCAAAACATTATAAATAACTTTAAAACATATGTTCAAAAAATTTAAATGAATTATTCCTAAAAAATAAATAATGTTTAACCTAAGGGTTAAATATACCCATCCCTAAAATATCATTTGCCTCTTTAAACTACACCACTTAAAACCTCAAAAGGGGGGTTTATGACTCTAAACTTATAGTCAAATGCAAACTTATATAGCCATGATGGCATCGATAACTCTTAAAATAACTTATCATGAAAAAAAAACTTATCTCTAAAGATGTCTAAACCCTACTTCCTTACCAACTGTAACAAGCCAAGGCCTACACTTCTAAATCCAGTGTTAAAAATATAAACTTTACATTTTTTTCTATGATACTAATAAATTTGACCTAATTAATTCCATAAAAAACATTCAACATTAAAAGGAAATATTTGACAACATAAATACCCAAGGACCTTTTCGGTTTAGAGTTTTAGAAAATTAGGACAAAATCTTAACAACATGGTTCATAAACAACTGGTTCATAAAGACCAACATTATCTCCCACTATACAAAAATTTTAATATTTCGTGTTATGTATTCAACATATCCCATAAAGTTATTCACATGTGAAACATTTCTATACATAAATCATTTAGCATCATTCTATATAGCATGGAGAAAGGAAATATAAGTAAGGGTGAGCTTAGAATATTAGTAAGGGTAAGAATGAGAGATATCAATAGATTATCATATAAAACCATAATATAAGTATAAGGGCATAAAATCTTGACAAAAAATTAAAACTTTCAAACCCAGTTTGATAATGATCATAAACATCAGTTCTGGTATAAAACATTCACATTTCAAAATACATGAATCATAAGAATTAGAATTTTTCATAACTTAATCATGAACCATAATTTGAGGTCATAAAGGTGTGTGTAACCATAATAATAATAGAAATCATTTAATATAACAATTTTAACTACCAATACCATCAAATCAGCTATAATCGCCTATTTTTTATAGTGGATCAAGCACATTAACTTGTTTCCAATAACAGATCAAGAAAACCAACTTGTTTCCCATAACGAATCAAGAATATTAACTTGTTTCCCTTAACATTATCATGAGATATAATAATTTATCAAATGAATTGGAGGGATATTTATTTCCCACCTTTCATATAAAGAAAACCATTAATATGTGTTCTATAGGATCATAAAACACTCAACATATCAAAAACCAAGAAAATAAATGGGTTTTATAAACATTTCATCTTTTCATAATATACATAAACCATATAGAGAAATAATAATCATGGAATCCTTGTATAATATCCCTTCTAAAGTATAAGTAACATCAAAAAATTTCATCATAGATGGAAAATGATTTTAAAAGAACACTTTGAATAATTCTTGTAGAAACTATATTTCCCATTTTAAAATTACTTCTATTTTTAAAAAGATGTGAAATTATAAATGAAAACATTATATTTTAAAATAAACTTGTATAAATCTTAAAATGATTAAGTTATCATGACTTCAAGAAAATATTCTCATGTTGTATAAGTAAAAAAATTCCTTCCATATTTTTATCAAAAAATTCATAGAATACCTCATTTCGATAACTAAAAAAAGATTCCTTTCAAATCTTTTTTAAAAAAAGTAAAACATGGGTAAATATTATTTTAAAAAAATTTAGGAGAATTTTAAAAAAAATTGAATTTTTTTTAGATAATATGGATGTGGAAGAGAAATATTCCTTATCATATACTTAAACATAAACAATCCCAAATAATTATAAGATTGTGAAACAAACCCTTATCATTTTGGTAACCTTTGAATAACAAGATCCATGAATGAAATAAAATCATATTGATATTTATATCCCATTATTCTCATGATAATAATGATAAAATAAATTCATGGGTAGTATATACCCCACACAAAATAAACAAGTAGTGTATAAGGCATGTGTCCCACAGAAATAAAAATGAGATGAAAATATCTTACCTTGAGTCTGACTAATCATGTACATTACTTATCTTTCTAAATGATAAAAATAAGTTAATTATTAACTTTATCAATAAATTATTTTAATTAAATTATTCCTTGTATCTCACTTATTATAATGTTATAACAATTACTTAATCATTTATGTTCACATTGGATGTTTTTGTGATATTTGGTACATAAGTCCAAAATGACTTTGATAGGATGAATATTATCAAAGTGGTCACTATTAAATAACCTAAAGAATAATAATCATTAAATAATTATCATTTTTATACATAAATTTTAATTTTAAATTCAACCATTAAATGTGGTTATGAAAAATGAATTACGTTACAATCATGGAGATGGTAGGTCATACGTACGCATGAGTAACATTTACATTTTTCAAAGATAATTATAGAAATAAAGTAACTATTATTTTATATTCCCATAATTATCATGATATAATATATATAATATTACTTCTTTAAGTATAATTACATATATATATATAATCTATGTGATGTGGTGATGAAAAATGAATCACATCACATCGTGAAGGTAGTAGTCCACACGTACACACGAATGACGTTATCATTTTTCAGTGCATGGAATGGTAAGAAGGTAAATGATATATTATATTTTTAAATTTATAATTATTTCATTAATATAACATAAATATTAATTACATCATTATAACCATTCATGAGATACTATGATGGAAAACAAATTACATCGGTCTGCGAGGCGGTTGTCCACCGTACACGTGAATGATGAATTCCTTTCCATTTAATGGATGTTGGAGATGGATATAGGTTATTAAATTAAAATTATAGTATCTCAGTATATGTGTTATACTATTGTTATTATTGTAGAATGGTTTGAGAATATTAAAAGTAGGTAGAAAAATAAATAAAACAGAAATGCTCGATTAAAAAGGATTCATGATCTTTGGACAACCTCCTTTGCTTATCACTTTAATACCACTATGGTTGGTGTAATTATTAAGCCAAGGAATTTATAATTAGTTTAATGAAGGAATTTGATCAAGTATTTTCTGAAAAAATTTAGTTTTACAAATTGTAAAATTATGAGAAGAAGAGGTTCCCTTTTATAAGAGAGGGGAGGTTCACTCTTGGAATTTCTAAAAATATTAAATTAATATATATTAATATTCAATTTAAAATAGATAAAAACACATTTATTTGAAATATAGTATGATTATTTACCAAAATAATGTTTTTATAATTTTATGTCACATTTATACCCCTATTATCTAGTTTTAACCCCTTGTTAACACTTTTTAAACTTACCGTGACAACAAGGATTTGTACCCTTTGAGGGTCAATATAGTTACTATAAGTGGGAAAAGGGTACAAAAATAGACCACGATTGATATTATAAAAAATATTCAAATAAATTGGGAAAATATAATAATATTATTAATTTTATATCATTTAATGAAATATTATTTATTTTAAAATATCAAAAATGTAACTATTTAGAACTAATCATTACATTGAATTTAATAATATCATGATAACACTTTGAATTAGAAAAGATTTTTTTAAAACATCCTTAAAATTTCAAGGTATTTTATAAAAAAATATTATATTAATTATCTAAAATTATAATATTTTTATTATTTTTATTATTATTTATTTAATTTTTCATAAATGAAATAATTACTACGTCAACATTGTGTAAGAATTTAAGGTTATTATTTATTCAAAAAAATAATAAAAAGTTACCATGATTAAGATAAATATTTTATATTTCAGAGAAATATTTATAGTCAAACATATCCTCAAGATTACACCATATTAAAAATATTATATTTATTAAAAATAAGAGTGGGATATGTTTGACTTGTCTTGAAATAAAATACTATAAAGGTCATAATATCATCTAAATGGGAAAAAAATACTTATAAATGAATATTGGATGAATAATGATGAAATGGACTCATTCTATAAAATTAAGTCCAAATTTGGGATCACTTTATTATCCTTATCATTTTATTTTTATCTTTAATTGCCTAATTTACCCTTTATCATGGTAACAAAAAATACTAAGGTAGTTATTCATATAGTCCAAAAATAAAAGCGACCTATTGACGAAATTGGGAACTCTTGATTAAAAATATGGAATGTATTTTTAAAAAATTAAAAATACATAAGTGGCAGAATTTAATTTAAAATTAAACTAGAAAAATGTGATGAAAATAGTTTTTCAGAAAAGTTCCATTTTTAAATATAAAATGTTTTTATGCTAAATTAAATTATAAAATCCATTTAAAAAATAATAATTTAATTATTTTAAATAAAAATTAACTAATTAAATTTTAATATTAATCAGAAATAGAAGTTTACTTTGAAAATACTTTGAAAGAAAAATTCAGTTTTCAATAAAAAAATCAGTATTTTCACTATTCATTGAAAAATAATTCTTTTCACAAAATTATCTAAAAAATATTTTAAGATAATTTTAAAAAGATGAATTCAAAAATGAAAATAATTTTTTGAATACACTTTCTTGAAATTATCGAAATTAACTATAAAATTCCCTCATAAAAAGGAAGAAAACTCATTTTTTTAAGAAAGTGTATTTTTTGAAGAATTAAATGACTTTACTTAAAATTGTGTGATTATTTTATAAGAAATTTTTAATACATTAATATCCAGTAGGAACTATATATTTATTTCATAAATCATTTAATCTTATTCAACCCTATCAATTTAATAGTTATGTTATAATGATCACATTTAAATAACAATATTTCACTGTTCGTTTAATCTCATGTTGTGTATTTTGTACACTATAGTATTTATTTTTTAAATATTAGTATATTAAAACATGGATTAAAACATTAAACATAAACCATGAATAATAAGAGTATAATATCACAATTAAAAACATATTTCTACTATGGAACAAAAATTATCATAAGGAAAAATTAATTTCATGAGTCACACACTTGCACTCATGCTTACAAAACAACTTAATTGTACCCATGTATATATCACCTTCATGAGTCATACACTTTCACCCACACTTTTGAAAAACTAAATTGTGCATGTATATATATATATCATGAGATTTAAATTTTTAACCAGTGAATTGGAGGAAGATATAGGACCCTACCCATCATCATCCATACTTATGAGTGCCGCTTGAAAATAATTTACTTATCAAGTAATAAAGAACCTGTGGAAATAAAATGGGTTTAATAAAATATTAAAATTAAAATCATATAATTTTCATAAAGAAAACATGGAAATAAAAATGGTTTTCATAAAACATTCAAATAAATAACATAATCCTTTCATAGAATAAATAATAAATGGAAATAAAAGGGGGTTTTCTAAAATTTGAAAATAGTATAACAATATGAAATAAATTGATTAACACTCAAAACTTGATCACCAAAATAATAATAGAAGAATGGAGGTTGATGCAAGAAAAGTGAATTTATTGGAGAGATACTTTTTATTAGAGTTATTAAAAGGAAAACCAAATTACCAAAGTGCTTTCTTAAAATCATTTTGAAATCATCAATGTAAAATTAAAAGTTATGAGTCTCTTTATAAAAAATGTCTCTTTTGTTAGTTTAAAAAAAGTGAAAATAAATCATTTCATGGAATTTTATATGAATTAAAAACTCTTTTTCCTCAGAGATATAAGAGGAAATATATTTTAAAGTGGAAAATAAATTAATGTAATAAATAAAGGGAAAATAAATTCAAGAATACATATAACTCAAAGGAATAATTTTGAGTTACCAAATCCCTTATAGTTTGAGTAACATTTAAATAAAAAACCATTCAGGATAAAGTGTTCAAAATTGAACATCAAATAATATGAATAACAGATAATGATTAAATAATATGAAAATTAGGCAATATATTTACAATATAAATGTAAATTGATACATAACAAGAAGCATATCCCAAGAATTATGAATTGAGACCAAGAAACACATACAAGAAGCATAATCATTAGTGTTAGAGTAATTTTATAATGATATCATAATAAAAAACTGTATAACCCTATAAATGAATGATTAAATAAATTATAAATTATTCATTATTTAGAATAAATCAAACATGGAACAATCGAGTTCAATAAGAAAACTTGTAACATGATGGAAGGAAATTGAGTTTGGAAAAACTCTTATAACCATGGTATCATTTGAATCAAATTCCATTAAAATGAAAAACATGATAAATATTTTAAACCACAAATAATTACATTAATATGGTGAAATAAATTCATTATATAGTAATCACACTATATTTAAGATATCATGGTGCATAATAAGAAATATGTGTCAAGAAATTAAATTTAAGACAAGAACCCCTTACCATGGTCATGATTCATTTTTTGAAAGTGATTAACTTCCTGGATAATCAAATTGAACTTTTTTTAAACTTTATTAAGAAACTTATGCATATATATTTTATATTATAAGGTTTATCTATTATCATGTGTTATTTATTACATTGTTTTTCCTATATCGGCTACTCGGGTTTTTTCAGTCAATTTTCTCGTAATTATTTATGTATAATAAAAATGGAAAAATATATTATAAAATATATTCATAATATATATAGAGATAGTTTTTCTTCCTTTATTATTCCATTATTTAAAAAATCATTTAGTTGCAAAAAAAATGAAAATTGACTCTAAGTATAAAAGGTAACATGAAATGTTTCTTTTTGGAGATTCAATTTACCTTGACAATTTATTATAATATCACTTATAAAATATAAAATATTATACTTAAATAACCTTAAAAAATATTTATTTGGTTATAATTATCCAACATCCCCATTTATTATATTTCTATGGTCACCCATGATAGAAATTTATAGCATCGTTCATGTAGGTGGATAAACCGACCAGAACATGATCATGCTATAATTAATCGATAAGTGTGATTATGGGGTGATTTAGTTATAATATAATTATTAAATAATTATAATAAAGTTATTTAGATTTTTTTAATTTTTTGAATCATATTTTAAAATAATTTTCCAAATAAAAAAATACTAGATGAAAAAATATATCACTTTCAGGGAGGCGGTATTCTGCACGTACACACGTATGATGTTTTCATTTTTTTCATAGAACGGGAGGAAGGTAAGGAATTTTTTATAATTTAAGAACATTAATAATGTTATAAATATAAAATTATTTTATTAATTACACTTTTAGGATCATCCATTGCAGTTGGTTTAGAAAAATAAGAGACACCCTTTATGGAGACAGTAGTCTGCACGCACGCATGATGACATTATTATTTTTCAATGAATTAGAAGGATTGAAAGTAAAAATAAATAATTAATTTAAAAAATAAATAAATAAATTTTATATATAATATCTGTTCATCAATTATATTATTATAACCATCCATGATAGGCGGTCAAAGAAATGAAAGATGTCAATTCATGGAGATGGTAGTCTGCAGTAAATATAATCAACGTTCCCTTATTTTTATTAGTAAATGGAAATGAATAAATAAGGATTTTTATATTATTATAAGAAAATAATGTTATATTAATTATACTTAAATAATTATATTAAATTTTTTATAAAATTTTGGGAAGATTAATTTTAATAATAAATGATTAAGAGTAGGGTCATATTTACATCGAGATCTTGAGTTTTCTCATAGAAATATCCTTAGAATGGAGGCATTAATCCAACTAATGGTGACCATAGGATTAAAGAAGTGGTATAGGTGTATAGGAGTAAAAAATTTATATATTTTAATAATTAAATTAAAAGGTAAATGTGTAACATAATTTGGTGGTAGGGTACCCTTTTATGAGTGAAGAGGAGGGTAATTGTGGATGCACTATTTGCATTTTAAATAATGTAAAGTTGATATTCAAGGGTAAAAGGCTCAAAAGGAGAAAAAATATGAAGTTATATGAGTTTTTTTGGATCCACGCCTATACCATAGATTTGAAAAAAAAATTAACATGTTTTAGGTTATTTCCTATTAATAAATCAGTTTTTACTATTTTTATTTTTACTAAGGTAATTAATTTTTTAACCATGGTAATTAATTTTAAATACCAAAATTAAAATTGATATTTTAACAAAATTTAAACTGTATAAATTCAAAATTTTAGAATAATTTTATAAAATGGAATAATTAATAGTATGAAATGTTAATTTTAAAATAAACTCACATATTGCATAAAATAGTTTTTAGGAAAAATTTTGTTTTAAATCTTATAACCTATTTGTGAGCAATAATTATCATCATTATCAATTTTCATGAAATAAATTTATTTATTATAAAATATTTTACTTAGATTTTAAAGTTATACAAAAATAATTTACCATTAAAATGCTTAATTAAAAGAAAAAATTAAAAATAGTTTATTTTAAAAATAAAATATTTTACTAAGGTTAAGAAAAGGTTTTATAAATTTAAAAAAATTTATTTAAAATGAATAAATTTATTCCATAAATACATATTTGATTAACTAAAAAAATATATGGCTTTTTTATATACTGATAAATTAATTAAATTTAATATTTTGGAAAAGACTATATTTTTCGGTATTCATCTAAAAATAACTTATCTTACAAAAATCCAAAACATTGATAATAAGTCAACTTTGATATGAGGAATTCAAAAATTAAGTTTGTTTTAAAATTTTAAAATTATAATTAAGTGAATATAAAATATTTAAGGAAAACTACATTTATTAAAAAAATATGTTTTAAAACATTAAGTATTCTTGTCCTATTTTATTGTCATTTATAATGATTGAAATGTTTTTTTAAATATTATTTATATTATTTTTATATTTTATTAATAATATTTCTCTAATACACCACAGTTCATTTTTGTTTAGTGTTATATGGGAAACAAGCTATATTTACCATGTTTATTTGAAGGGAAATTATTTTATAGTAAAATCTCGGTTCGTTACATTATCCCCCCTTAAATAAATTACATCCTACCAATTTTAATTATTACTCACTAATGAAAATATCTAAGGGTGACTAAAAAAACATGATTCAAAATTTTATTTCTTATGAGCTTTCACACTTACTATCTTTGGTATGACTATTAGACTTGAATTTTCCCATATAATAGACATATCACTAATATTGGGTTTCTCTCTAATAGTTTGAGATAATTACCCCTTATGATTTGGTGTTAAGACCCACATATTATGAGTGATTTTTTATAGGGATTTTTCTTAAAAATAAGTGATTGGGGTTGATTAAGTATTTTTAAAAGAGTTTTTCCTATCTTGTAAATTATCATGATGTTATGTAGAGAGATTAAATCCATTCCCAATACCACATAAAATTCAACTAAAGTATGGATAATAGGATTTTATAGAGAGCACAAAAACATTCATTAGAGAAGATATATAACCTTGGGATATAATAGTCATACTACTATAAGTTTTTATAAATAAAACAACATTTATTCATTAAGGTGGATATTTTATATTATTATCATACATTAAAGGTACAAAATAATAATTATAATAAGGATAAAATAAAACAGTCATAGATATTATGTGGATGATCAATGTTTTTAACTCCACATAATCTTCAAAACTCACTTACATAGTTTTGGTTTTATAATAATTCCCTTTTATTGGAATTTTTTTAAGATTTTCATCCATTTTAACACTTGGATTAGGACATTGACTTAGTTAATTCCCAATTTTTCCACATTTTATACATTGAACTATCCATTGAACCTTAGGATGAAAATTATTTCCCAAATTTTTTTTGACTAAAATCTTCCTTTTTAGTCAATATTTTATTTCTCGATTCCCTCATTTACCATAGATAAAACATCATCGAGTTATTTTAAGGAATTCCCTTAGGATACTCTTCCCACATTTTTGACACTAGGGAAATTTAATATTATATCCTTCAACATCTCGGTCACCTAATATTCCATGAGACTATATCTGTATCTTCTTTTATGTGTTTGGTATTTCAACTATGTTAACATTATTAACTATAATTCTTGATAGTTGGTTTTCCAAAATAATAAGGTTTCTCAATAAATCTCTTATCTTGATAGGTTTCTTGTTGGTACAATCTCTATATTACCCATATCATCCATTGTTTACATGGTTCCTTCAAGATTTAGAAATTACTAAAATAATAATAGTTAACATGAGTGATGAATAATTAAAATCATAAGAGAATTATCATAAATGATCCTATGAAAAACTCAACCTTAGAATGTTTTAATCATTAAAACCATCACATTAGATATCAGTTTATAATAAATTACTCTAGGTTAAATCTAGGATTCTTTATGTTGAGTTCTATAATACTTATTAACCTAATTAATTAACATAATAAATAATTTATAATGGACCATAAGTAAAATTTTATTGACCAAAACAAACCCCTTGGGAGTGTCTAGCCAGGTGTGTAGTTTTAGGCCCACTCATTGTGCACCAAAGTGAATATTGAGTTGATACTCAACCACCCAATTTCAGGGTGATTACCCCTAGGTGAATTTGTGCCACAACCATATACACATTCCAGTTTCCATACAGGGACATAATTTCAAGGAAAAATACATACTTAAATATTTACCAAAACTTCAGGATGGTATCCTATATTTATACTATCACTTAGATTTTTCCCTTGGGTTTTTCTTGATTCTCTCTCAGCCAAGTCACCAAATAATAAAAATTATTTAATAAAACCAACCTAAATGTTTTCTTATACCTATGAAACTATAATAAAACATAACATATAAATCCTTAATTTTTATTTTAACTCTTAATTTATCTTCACTCAATGACGTCATAACCTTTAAAGTTATCTAAACCCTCTTTTTTTCTAACTAAGGCACCTCAAACCAACACATCTGATTTCAGGGATAAAAACACATAACTTGTACACACTGTATTTGATATACATTCATAATTTCAAGATAATTAAACATTTACAACCAAAGTACATTTACAGGTTTAGTGTTTTAGAAAATTGGGAAAAGGTCTTAACTAGTAAAACCCATGTTATTTGTATCAAATAGATATTTTAACCACTATATAAGAAACTAATTAATATATAAAAATCCCTAAACCTCTCCCATAAATACTCAAAACAAGATTCTATTCTATACATGTCTTATATATTACTTTTCATCATAACATAGGGAAACAGAAACATAAGAAATGGGTAATCTCAAATTTTTAGTAAGGGTAAAAATAAGTGATAATAATTAAGGATCATAAGTGATCATAAGGTTAGTACATGTCTATAACTATAAAATAGGATAATGTTATAAAAAAAAATCATAAATCATAAATCATGGTATACGGCATGGTGGAACATAATAAATCAATCAAAATAGTGTGGAAATATGAGTCAAAAAACATGATCCATTAGATCATAAAATAGTCGCGAGAGTAAGTATAAAACAATGAAATCATTCAAATATGGAAAAAAAATATTAGAATATTGAAATATAATAGCCATAAAATGGATTAAAACATGTAACAAAAATCTTGAATCGTGGTATAATAAGATCACAATGCATAATATTGTTCGACTGTGGCACAAACATTAGCATATGGAAAGGTTACTCTCATGAGTCACTCACATGCACCCAATCTTTCAAGATAATTTCATTGTACCCATATATACATATCACAGCTGTGATTCACACACTTTCAATCATTCTTGATAATAACAAAATTATTCTTGTATATACATATCTCATAAGATTTAAACTTTTAACCTATTCATTGTAGGGTGATATGGGAACCCACTCGTAATCATTCATACTTATGAGCTCCACTTGAAAATCATTCACTTATCACGTCATAAAAAACACATGGAAATAAAATGGGTTTTATAAAATGTTTAAATGAAAATAATTATCTTTTCATAAAAAACCCATATAAATAAAAAATGGGTTTTATAAAACATTCAAATAAACACTATTAACCATTAAAAGAATAAATAAACCATAGAAATAAAAGTGGGTTTCATAACATTTTTAAATATTATAACAACATAAAATAAATCGATTCACATTGAAAGATTGACCACTAAAAAATAATGACATAATAATTGAAGATTGGAGTGTATAACATGAAACATAACTCTATTTTAGAAAGCTATTTTGGAATATATAGTGGAAATCCAAACCAAATCACAAAATAGATTCATTGATTTTTTTAAAATCAACGATGTAAAATTCATATTTATGAGTCTTTTTAAAAAGGGATCCTATATTTTCTTAAAAACAATTGAAAATAAAAAACTTTATGGTAGTGGATTTGAATTAAAATCTTTTTTCCCTCAGTGATATAAGAGATAAAATCTTTTAAAATGTAAAATCAATTAATGTAGTAAACATGTGGCAATGAAATTTAAAAAGAAGTTGTATAACTCAAAGTAAGAAGTTTAAGTTACCAAATTTCTTATAGTTTGAGTAACATTTAAATCAAAACCATTGAAGGAGAATGTGATTTAAAAATAAATTCAAATAACATGAAAAAAATAAAATTTATGATAACAAATAGGAAAGATATAGACCATATGAAAGTAAATTGGTCCATAAAAAGAAGCACACCCCCAGAATTAGGAAGTGAGACCAAGAAACCCTTATAAAAATCATATTAATTGAGTTAAGAGTCATTTGATAATGTATTCATAATTAAAAATTTTAAAACCCTATAAAATAATTTTTAAATTAATTATAAATTATTCATTAGGTATAATAAATCAAACATGGAACTATAGAGTTCAATAATAAAGCTTGTAACTTAATGGAAAGAAATTAAGTTAGTAAAAACCCTTACAACATTAATAACATTTGGATTGAAGGAAATTTAAATAAATAACATGCTATGGATCTTCAAACAAAAATAATTACATGAATATGGTAAAATAAATTCATTATTCAATAATCACACCATATTATAGATTTAATGGTGTGCAATAAGAAATATGTCTCAAGAAATTAAATTTGAGACAAGAACACCTTACCTAGGTCCTAATTCGTTTTTCATATGTGATTAAAATCCTAGATCATAAAATTGATTTTTTTTAAACTTTCATAATATCATTATTTATATATATTTCATATGAGAAGGTTTATAATTTACATATGTCATTTATTTATTATATAGTTTTTTCTTATATAGTTTACTCAGGTTTGTTCGATCAATATTTCTGTAACACTATGTATTTTTAAAAAGATAAAATGTTTTGTAAAATTATTCAATAATATATCATTTATAGAGTTTTGTTTCTTTTATTATTCCATTATTTAAAAATTTATATAGTTCTATAGGTTTTCAAAATCTATTCCAAGTATGAAAGGTAAGTTGAAATGTTTCTTTTTTGCGGTTAAAATTACTTGGATGGTTTATTGTTAATATCATTTATAAAATATCCAATATTATATTTATAGAACATAAAAATCATTATTTAGTTATTATTATCTGATATCACAATTCATTATATTTTCATAGTCACCAATGATATAAATTTATAGTATCTTTCACCAAAGTGGTTAAACCGACCAAAACATGAACATGCTATAATTAATGGATAAGAATGATGATGGGATGATATAGTTAGAATTTAATTGTTAAAGAAGTATAATGAAATTAATTATATTTTATTAAGATGTTTATTTATATTTTAAAATATTTAGACAAATAATGAAATACTAGATTAAAAAAAGAAATAAATTAGTTTTATAGAGGAGGTAATCCACACGTACGCACGTATGATGTTATCATTATTTTCATAGAACATGAGGAAGGTATAGAATTTTTTATAATTTATGAACCTTAATAATGTTATAAATATCAAATTATTTCATTAATTACACTTTTAGGATCATCCATGTTAGGTGTGTCACGACCCGACCCCACCCGGGCTCGAGCCACAACTACCCCAAGCCCACCTCCATAGGCCAGGGGCTGGCGACCAGTGCCGAAGGCATAACAAATCGGGGAGGCCTTTGCCTAAGTACCTATACACACACACACAGAAAACTCAATGCAACAGTGTAGAGTAAAAGTAAAGATAAGAAAAGTAAAGGGAAACTGCTATATATAAACCACGATGTGCATCGACCTCTAACAGTACTAAGTACAGTGCTGAAAAGGAAAAAGGGGAAAAACACGCGCCCAACCAGAAAAGGTGCCACAACCCGGCAACAGGTAAACAAAAAGGAAACAGCTGACGGGTCTCCCACCTGGAACCCAGCCACGACCACCGCATGTGGTCCAAGATCCCAAGCTCCTACGCTCCACTGAAGCCACACTCCACCTGTCCATCGTCTGCAAGGTCACACCAAGTGCGGGCAAAGCCCAAGAAGGGGTGAGTATAAAAATACTCAGTAGGATACCCCGAAGGCTCGAGGGAGCAACAAAAGGAGGTACCGAAGGGTGAGCAGTAGAGCGAACAGGAAAAGTAAAGGAGTACAACTGGAAGTGCGGTAAAGAGTCCAGCTCAACCCAATAAGATAAAGGTAGAAGACTCATCCTAACACCAGGAGATAGGAACGGTGAGAAGATGCACTTCTCGTCAAGCTTTTACTGCCTATAGTAGGAGAGTAGACTCATCCAACCATGAGAAGCTAGACACGGAAAGCACGTGGCATACCCCGCGTGTCTTCGCCTCTCCTGGAAGGAGAGTAACCAAACCCAAGAAGTGGGTACCAGAAACAAGGTATATACATATCTGTATGCTCAACAAGAAACCCGAACAAGCTCTTAAGGGGATCTCTATCCCGTAGCTCAGCCCAAGAAAAGAGTAGCCAGTAGTCCCATAGGTAAACTCCATTGATGCCCAGCATCCCGCACATCCACCCCGAACCGCAAGCCAAGGGGCTCAATCACCACACTTCGACACTATCCACTTTGGGCGGCACTGACTCACCCACACGGTTTTAGATCGTGTCACGAGAACGCATCTCGGTGGGGAAAGCGCCCCTCGAACTTGAGGGTTTTAGGGAAATTCCAACCACACCTCGTCACTGCCCTGCAGTCGAGAGGTCTCCTCAAAGTCAAGTTGCCACAACACTAACCCGTACGACCAAGGGTCCCGCTCCGGTAAACACGGAGGTAAGACACAGACTAGCCTAGTCGAGAGGACTGAGTCTGGGATGCCAACCGGTGTCCCCACTGCCCAGCCCTGCTAGAGGGTAATTCATAACCAGATATCGGGTGACCCACTGCCCAGCCCTGCTGGAGGGTAAAAACTAATACATCAACAGGAGACCCATTGCCCAGCCCCGCTGGAAGGTAAACCCTAATACATCAACAGGTGACCCACTGCCCAGCCCCACTGGATGGTAGACCTGGGATAAGTGGACAGGCGACCCACTGCCTAGCCGTGCTGGAGGGTAGACCTGGAACTAGACGACGGGCGACCCACTGCCCAGCCCTGCTGGAGGGTAGACCCTAAGAGGTCGTTGGGTGACCCACTGCCCAGTCTCTGATGGAGGGTAAACCCTAGAAGTTAGTGAGCAACCCACTGCCCAGCCCTGCTGGAGGGTAAGCCCGAGGAAGTCAATGAGTAACCCACTGCCCAGCCCCGCTGGAGGGTAAAACTCAGAACTACTTTGGCCATCTCTACAGGAGGGTACAACACTAGCCAACTGAACACAGAGTGGGTGTCGTGCAACCACCAAACTCTAGAAAAACTCTCCCAAAAGAGGTTCAGTGTCTGTTCCATCACCGGGTGTCACTAGCCCCACTACCGGCCAATCCATCGAGAACGAAACCCGGGGGAGACCACTCAACCCTGCTGGTCAAACAAACGAGCACAGAGGGACCCTCTATGCCACGAGAGGTCCAAGTACGTAAAGCAGAACCCGGCACGCACGTGGGTCCCACAAAATGTGTGGCCCCCATCTCAACCCCAACTGAACGCACCAACATTCTCAGGTACGAACAACCACCTGTACCTATAAGCATTTCTGTATACTCCCAGAGTATACCATAGTCTCAGCCCAAGGGCCATCGTGCACACAACACCCAACGTCAACGCGAAGGCGTGACGTAACATCACCAACTCAAAGGCCCAGGCGCGGCCAACCACATCTCATGAACCATTTATATCACTCTCCCAAGAGTGCGCGATCACACGCCAAGGGTCTGCTACAAACAAGGTAGGGCGAACCACAACTGGAGCACCTTTCATGCTTCCACATTTAACAATATCACGCAAGAGGCTCCGCACAACCAAACGGATCACACCGTTGTAATCCTTGCGGAAAAACACGCGAGTTAGACTACTCACTCACCCGAAACGGTCAACAGGTGAAAAATATACTATTCACCGTGACCAACCCGTGTAGGGCCCACCCCAAGATCCCGAAACTGAACCAACGGATCACGCCACTACGATCCCCTCGGAAAAACACACGGGATTGAGTAATCAATCACCCAAAATGGACACCCGGTGAAAAAAAGGTACTATTCACCGTAGCCAGGTCGGGTGGGTCCCACACCACATCCCCGAAAAAGGTCGGGCGGACTGCGCCAACGCAAAGCTCTCGAAAAGGCACGTCAAATTGACAGCTTACTTGCGTGGAACGGGTCTCTGGAGAAAATGATGCCTTCCGGCGTACCGCACACGAGCGGTGCCACGTGGGACCCGCATCCCGGTCCTGAAACTCAACGGACGGATCACACCGTTGCGATCCTCCCTAAAAATCACACAAGATGGACTACTCTCTTGTCCAAAATGGTCGCCCGGTGATAAAGATAGAAAATCACCGTCGACGCCCAAACGACCCTCGTGGGCCCCGCACCATCGTGCTGAATTAGGGCGAGCGGATTGCACCATTGCAATCCCCACGGAAAAACATCCAGAATCGACTGCTCGCACGCCCCGAACGGACGCCCGGTGAGAAAGGCGTGAAACGCTGCACGTAGCTCGAAAGACGGGCCGTGGGGCCCGTGCATCAAATCCAGTCTCAACGCCTGAAACCGCCCTGGAAACCTTCGCCCTTGCGCCAGGGTCCCAACGCAATTGACGGGACTCAAAACGGACGTCGCATGCATCCACGCCGCTCAAAACAAGATTCCTGGAAAGACGTCAAACCCCTCGACGTACGTGTCGCGCCACTGAGGTCTATCGTTTCGGGAATTAAAAATTCCCGAAACCATCTCAAAAATTCCGCCTCATCGATACAGTTCCACCATCATAGACGACGCATCAATCGGATTCGCCGTTTAAAAGTTACAGCCCCCCGAATGCAAGGGGGCATATCCGGGTCGGTCCACCCCGGCCGGCCCGGTCCGAGCCTGTGGCCCGCTGGCCGCGTCCCTCCTGAAACCGCCGGAACCGAGTGGGTCCGGCCCTCCTCATCTGACCGGCCAAATGGCCGGTCTCCTATTTCAACGTAGGACCCACTTCATGCGGGTCCTTGCCTCCTCTGAAACGGACCGGCCGAAGCCGGTCCTCGTTGACCCCAGGAAGACCGCGCACGGGTCTTCCCTCCTCCGCGGCCGCTCCGCCTGACGCCGCTCCCTCACCCTGGCCAGCAGCCGCGCTCGCCCGGTCCTGCGCCGAACCCCCGCATCGCCGACCGCCGTAGCCACCCACGCACCGCCTTCCCCACCGAGCCGCGCCGCCGCTCGAACCCGCCGGAAACCGAAAACCTGCCAACTTCGGAGGGCGATTCCGAACGCCTCCGAACTCCGATTTCGATTCCGTAAACGGAGATAGAAAGCTCATAAATTATACTACGCATCCATGGGTTTTGTTCGAAAATCCAATAGCAGTTTGACGTAAGTTTATGGTTTCAAAGGATGTGCGGGAATTAAAAACGAAATACGCACGATCCTACCTCTTGGGCTTCGCCCGAAGCTTCGCTGCACGATCTGCTGCCCTGCCGGAGTTGCCTCGCCAAAGCCGCCTTGCCGGACTTGCCTCGCTGGAGCCACCTTACCGGAGGTGGAGGAGGAGAGGGGAGGGGTTTCGCCAGGGGGTTAAAGGGAGAAGGGGGAGGGGGAGTGTTTAAATAAATTAATTAATGTTTTAATTAATTTAAAACCCCCGAAAAGACCCGCATCTGAAACCCCCGACGAGGTCGAGGTTAAGCCTCCCCTAGGGTAAAGACCACCTCCCGAGAACAACGGCGGTCTTGGAATTTTAATCTGAGACCCCGTTCAAAAGTTATAAAATTTAACGTCCGAAGCTGCTAAATTACGAAAACACCCCTGGGGCCATTTTTTACAAACGGCCCGCGCCCGCGAAACTTACACCCCTCCTAGGGTAAACGGCACGCTCCGAACTCAACGGTGCCCTCGGTTTTCCAATCCGAGCCACCATTTATAGATATTAGCGTTTCTCCATTAAACGAATAAATTAATTTATTAATTTATCCATTTAACCTTCCAGAAGCGAGCGAGGGGTCCAAAAATCCCGCACCGACATGTTTTATGTCGTTCCTAGGGTAAACACCCCATTTCGGACCCGTCTGAACACTCGGATCTCTGATCTGAAGCACCGTTTAGGAGTTATCCCATTCATTTGGCGTTTCCAGTGTGAATGCACTGAAAATTTAATTTCGGCCACTCCGGGGCTCAGAATCGCACGCCGTCTGAAGGCACTGCTCTAGAATATTATCAAGAATATTCCAAAGTCTTTATCAGAAAAAACCGGGATCTTACATCATTCCCTCCTTCAAGCTTTTCATCCCTGAAAAGCAAAACTAGGGAGAAACACAAGGTACTAAGCCCACACCTGGCTTTCCCATACCCAGGAGAACCCACGCATAGCTCTGCGTAACCGCACACAGACCAAAGGATTGATCGGTTCACGCTAGGTTGGCCCTTGCCGATGTCGTTCACCCACTCCAGACTTTGGGGTTAGGGAAAGGCGGTAGGGTACCTCACAATCCCTTTGAACGGTATCAGACGGCCCGAAGGCTCTCGGGGGTAGCTCACCTCCCTGAACGAATCTCTACGTCACACGCCGCAACTGGAATCACCACCCGCACCTGAAACAAGTCCTGGTGATTCCCTCCTTCAGAATATCCATATGGTGAAACACCCAAGGATATCTGGCATACAAGATTTCACAGTCGATGTCTCTCAACCAAGACTCTCTTACATGCTCAGAAGCGAAGGATTCAACACCATCGACTAAAGGAAAAGGTCTCACGCCTTTTTCCTTACCAACACAGGGTTACACCCAACGCCCTGTGTCACCCTGGTAACACCTCAAACTAGGAGTAGGGAGAAAAGTCTTTCACATTCAGAGCCTAACAATTCTACTGCAATAAGTAGAAGAGTCGCAAGGGGTACCTCTCCCCATCCCATGCTCTGTAGGATCGTAGACATCCAAATCTCGCGGCTACCCGCGGTCCCAACCGTCAGCTCCCGGAGCTTGACGTGGACCACCTAGTGGTGATGGGGAGATCTTGTAACGTCGTCCCCCACCTCCAGCTCATCCCGCTCCTCTGCTAGCACCACCTCTCTGGCCACTACTCTGATCACGGCGCTGCCTCTGCTGTGGTGGTGCGCCTGCTGCCTGCCCGAAGCTCTCAGCAACTCGGGTTGGGCAGTCTCGTTCCAAGTGACCTCACCCATCTCAAGCATAGCACCGTTGCTCTCTGGGCTGCCCTGGTCCCCTCCGGCGCCACTATGGTGTACGACCACGGCTCGGGATCCACTCACGGAAGGGCATCCTCGGCTGAGGCCCTGCGCCTTTTCGCCATAGTGGTATACGACCACGTCTCCGAAACCGGTAGTGGGATGGACACCTGCATCGAGGTCCTGTCCCCCGGCTCCTGCTAGCTACGGCAGACATCCCGGCTCCGTCGCGCCCACTACCACTACCAACCGCAAAACATGATAGGAATCCCTCTGTCACCAACGTCTTCTCAAGCACCCCGACATATGTGAAAATGCCCAAGGGTAGTATGACAGCACAAATCTCTCGGTGGAGACCCTGCTCAAACTTCCACGCTTGGAAGTTGTCGTCAAGGACCAAGTCTGGGTAAAAGCATGCACGGTCTGCAAAACTAGCCGCGTACTCGGACACCGTCATCCCTCCTTGCTGAAACTGCAGGAGCTCCTGAATCTGAACGGAGCGCAAGTAGGAGGGGAAAACTCCTCACAAAATGACAACAGAATGTCGTCCCACGAAAGCGACGACTCGTCAAGAAGATTAGTCAACAGACTCCACCAACGCCAAGCTGCTCCATGAAAAAGGGCGGCTACCAAATCCACTCTCTGATCTGTCAGCGTCTGCACAAGCCTGAAATGGCTAACCACTGCCTCGAGCCAAGCCTCTGATGCCTGAGGGTCTGGCTCACCACTGAACATCAGCGGTCTCTGCCGCTGGAACTCACGGAGCGCGCTCAACCCACGCTCAAACTCAGTCTGCTCTGCTGAAACTGTCTACTGCTCAACAGGTGGGGGGTACTGCTACCAGCTCACCCGGATAAAGGGGCTCGCATGATGGTTCCTAGACTGTGGCCTCATAGCTCACAGGGTCATCGTCACGCACCAAAGCTGGTATCTGGGTTGGCTGTCTTCGTGGAGACATCCTGAATATTATCAAGGAGTGTCGCGGTCAGATGAGCATATATGTATATACCACCACAACAACGATGGGGAGCTGACTCAAGAAGGACAGTCAAAGACTCGGTCCTATGTGATGCACAAACAAATGTCCCTGCAACAAGTGTCTCAACATGTCGAGTCGACAAGCGGGTTATCAGGGTCCTGGTGAATGGATACGTCGGCCGCCGCACCATCACTGGACTCCCTGGCCTGAGAGCCGCTCTCGAGACATGTTAACACTGTTGCCCTAAATCCCAACCAATTCCTCTTTTAGGGATGTCCGAACAGCGTCCCAAAGAACGAACCACCTCTGATACCACTTTTTCACGACCAGACCCTACCTGGGCTCGAGCCGCAACTACCCCAAGCCCGCCTCCATAGGCCAGGGGCTGGCGACCAGCGCTGAAGGCATAATAACTCGGGGAGGCCTTTGCCTAAGTACCTGTACGCACACACACAACAAACTCAATGCAACACTGCAGAGTAAAAGTAATGATAAGAAAAGTAAAGGGAAACTACTATATATAAACCACGATGTGCATAGACCTCTAACAGTACTAAGTACAGTGATGAAAAGGAAAAAGGGGAAAAACACATGCCCAACTAGAAAAGGTGTCACAACCCGGCATCAGGTAAACAAAAAGGAAATAGTTGATGGGTCTCTCACCTGGAACCCGACCATGACCACCGCACGCGGTCCAAGCTCCCAAGCTCCTACGCTCCACTGAAGCCATGCTCCACCTGTCCGTCGTCTGCAAGGGCACACCAAGTGCGGGAAAAGCCCAAGCAGGGGTGAGTATAAAAATACTCAGTAGGATACCCCAAAGGCTCGAGGGAGAAACAAAAGGATGTACCGAAGGGTGAGCAGTAGAGAGAACAAGAAAAGTAGAGGAGTACAACTGGAAGTGCGGTAAAGAGTCCAGCTCAACCCAACAAGATAAAGGTAGAAGACTCGTCCTAACACAAGGAGCTAGGAACGGTGAGAAGATGCACTTCTCGTCGAGATTTCACTGCCTATAGCAGGAGAGTAGACTCGTCCAGCCATGAGAAGCTAGACACGGAAAGCACGTGGCATACCCTACGCGTCTTCGCCTCTCCTGGAAGGAGAGTAACCAAACCCAAGAAGTGGGTACCGGAAACAAGGTATATACATATATGTATGATCAACAAGAAACCCGAAAAATCTCATAAGGGGATCTCTATCCCGTAGCTTATCCCAAGAAAAGAGTAGCCAACAGTCCCAGAGCTAAACTCCATCGATGCCCAGCATCCCGCACATCCGCCCCGAACTGCAAGCCAAGGGGCTCAATCACCACACTTCGACACTATCCTCTTTGGGTGGCACTGACTCGCCCGCATAGTTTTAGATCGCGTCACAAGAATGTTTCTCGGTGGGGAAAGCGCCCCTCGAACTTGAGAGTTCTAGGAAAGTCCAACCACACCTCGTCATTGCCCTGCAGTCGAGAGGTCTCCTCAAAGTCAAGACGTCACAACACTGACCTGTACGACCAAGGGTCCCGCTCCGGTAAACACGGAGGTAAGCCACAGACTAGCCTAGTCAAGAGGACTGAGTCTGGGATGCCAACCGGTGTCCCCACTGCCCAGCCCTGCTGGAGGGTAATTCATAACCAGATATCGGGTGACTCACTACCCAGCCCTGCTGGAGGGTAAACCCTAATACATCAACAGGCGATCCACTACCCAGCCCCGCTGGAGGGTAAACCCTAATACATTAACATGCGACCCACTTCTCGGCCCTGCTGGAGGGTAGACCTGGAATAAGTCGACAGTCGACCCACTGCCCAGCCATGCTGGAGGGTAGACCTGGAACTAGATGACGAGCGACACACTGCCCAGCCCTGCTGGAGGGTAGACCCTAAGAGGTCGTCGGGTGACCCCCTGCCCAGTCTCTGCTGGAGGGTAAACCCTAGAATTCAGGGAGCAACCAACTGCCCAGCCCTACTGGAGGGTAAGCCCAAGGAAGTCGATGAGTAACCCACTACCCAGCCCCGTTGGAGGGTAAAACTCAGAACTGCTCTAGCCATCTCTACAGGAGGGTACAACACTGGCCAAACGAATACGGAGTGGGTGTCGCGCAACCACCCAACTATAGAAAAACTCTCCCAAAAGAGGTTCAGTGCCTGTTCCATCACCGGGTGTCACTAGCCCCGCTACCGGCCAATCCATCGAGAACGAAACCAGGGGGAGACCACTGAACCCTGCTGGTCAAACAAACAAGCACAGAGGGACCCTCTATGCCACGAGAGGTCCAAGTACGTAAAGCATAACCCGGCATGCACGTGGGGCCCACACAACGTGTGGCCCCATCTCAACCCCAACTAAACTCACCAACGTTCTGAGGTACGAACAACCACCTATACCTCCAATCATTTCCGTATACTCCCAGAGTATACCACAGTCTCAGCCCAAGGGCCATCATGCACACGACACCCAACGTCAACGCGAAGGCATGACGTAACATCTCCAACTCAAAGGCCCAGGCACGACCAACCACATCTCATGAACCATTTATATCACTCTCCCAAGAGTGCGCGATCACACGCCAAGGGTCCGCTACAAACAAGGTAGGGCGAACCACCACTTGAGCACCTTCCATGCTTCCACATTTAACAATATCACGCAAGAGGCTCCGCACAACCAAACGGATCACACCGTTGTAATCCTTGAAAAAAAAACACACGAGTTAGACTACTCACTCGCCCGAAACGGTCAACAGGTGAAAAATGTACTACTCACCGTGACCAACCCATGTAGGGCCCACCCCAAGATCCCGAAACTGAACCAACGGATCACGCCACTGCGATCCCCTAGGAAAAACACACGGGATTGAGTAATCAATCGCCCAAAATGGACACCCGGTGAAAAAAAGGTACTATTCACCGTAGCCAGGTCGGGTGGGTCCCACACCACGTCCCCGTAAAAGGTCGGGCAGACCGCGCCATCGCAAATCTCTCGAAAAAGCACGTCAAATTGACTGCTTACTTGCGTGGAACGGGTCTCCGGAGAAAAAGATGCCTTCCGGCGTACCGCACACGAGCGGTGCCACGTGGGACCCGCATCCCGGTCCCGAAACTCAACGGACGGATCGCACCGTTGCGATCCTCCCGAAAAAGCACATAAGATGGACTACTCTCTTGTCCAAAACGGTCACCCGATGATAAAGATAGAAAATCACTGTCGACGCCCAAACGACCCTCGTGGGCCTCGCACCATCGTTCTGAATTAGGGCGAGCAGATTGCACCATCGCAATCCCCTTGGAAAAACATCCAGAATCGACTGCTCGCACGCCCCGAACGGACGCCCCGTGAGAAAGGCGTGAAACGCTGCACGTAGCTCGAAAGACGGGCCGTGGTGCCCATGCGTCAAATCCACTCTCAACGCCCGAAACCACCCTGGAAACCTTTGCCATTGTGCCAGGGTCCCAACGCAACTGACGGCACTCAAAGCGGACGTCGCATGCATCCGCGCAGCTCAAAACAAGATTCCCGGAAAGACGTCAAACCCCTCGACGTACGTGTCGCGCCACCGAGGCCTATCGTTTCGGGAATTAAAAATTCCCGAAACCATATCAAAAAGTCTGCCTCGTCGATACGGTTCCACCTCCATAGAGGGCGCATCAATTGGACGCGCCGTTTAAGAGTTACAGCCCCCCGAATGCAAGGGGCCTATCCGGGCCGGTCCACCCCGGCCGGCCCGGTCCGAGCCGCCGGCCCGCTGGCCGCGGCCCGCCTCAAACCACCGGAACTGAGCGGGTCCAACCCTCCTCATCTGACCGGCCAAATGGCCGGTCTCCTATTGCAACGCAGGACCCGCTTCATGCGGGTCCTTGCCTCCTCTGAAACGGACCGGCCGAAGCCGGTCCTCGTTGACCCCAGGAAGACCGTGCGCGGGTCTTCCCTCCTCCGCGGTCGCTCCGCCTGACGCCGCTCCCTCACCCTGGCCAGCAGCCGCACTCTCCCGGTCCTACGCCAAACCCCCACATCACCGAACGCCGAAGCCACCCACGCGCCGCCTTCTCCGCCGAGTCGCGCCGCCGCTCGAACCCGCCGGAAACCGAAAACCCGCCAACTTCGGCGGGCAATTGCGAATGTCTCCGAACTCCGATTTCGATTCCGTAAACAGTGATAGAAAGCTAATAAATTATACTACGCATCCATGGGTTTTTTCGAAAATCCAACAGCAGTTCGACGTATGTTTATGGGTTCAAAGGATGTGTGGGAATTAAAAACGAAATACGCACGATCCTACCTCTTGGGCTTCGCCCGAAGCTTCGCCGCGCGATCCACTTCCTTACCGGAGTTTCCTCGCCGGAGCCGCCTCGCTGGAGGTGGAGGAGGAGAGGGGAGGGGTTTCTCCAGGGGGTTCAAGGGAGAAGGGGGAGGGTGAGGGGGAGGGTTTAAATAAATTAATTAATGTTTTAATTAATTTAAAACCCCTGAAAAGACCCGCATCCGAAACCCCCGATGGGGTCGAGGTTAAGCCTCCCCTAGGGTAAAAACCACCTCCTGAGCAAAACGGCGATCTCGAATTTTAATCCGAGACCCCGTTCAAAAGTTATAAAATTTAACGTCCGAAGCCGCTAAATTACAAAAACGCCCCTGGGGCCATTTCTCACAAACGGCCTGCGCCCGCGAAACTTACACCCCTCCTAGGGTAAACAACACACTCTGAACTCAACGGTGCCCTCGGTTTTCCAATCCGAGTCACCGTTTAGAGATACTAGCGTTTCTCCATTAAACGAATAAATTAATTTATTAATTTATCCATTTAACCTTCCAGAATCGAGAGAGGGGTCCAAACATCCCACGCCGACATGTTTTATGTCGTTCCTAGGGTAAACACCCAATTATGGACCCGTCTACACACTCCTATCTATGATCTAAATCATCGTTTAGGAGTTATCCCATTCATTTGGCATTTCCAGTGTGAACGCACTGAAAATTTAATTCCGGCCACTCCGGGGCTCGGAATCGCACGCCGTCTGAAGGCACTGCTCTGGAATATTATCAAGATTATTCCAAAGTCTTTCTCAGAAAAAACCAGGTTCTTAGATCATTCCCTCTTTCAAGATTTTCATCCTCAAAAAGAAAAACTAGGGAGCAACACAGGGTACTAAGCCAACACCTGGCTTTCCCATACCCAGGAGAACCCACGCACAGCTCTGCGTCACTGCACACAGACCAAAGGATTGATCGGTTCACGCTAGGTCGGCCCTTGCCGACGTCATCCACCCACTCCAGATTTTGGGGTTAGGGTAAGGCAGTAGGGTACCCCGCCATCCCTTTGCACGGTCTCAGACGGCGCGAAGGCTCTCGGGGGATAGCTCACCTCCCCGAACGAATCTCTACGTCGCACGCTGCGACTGGAATCACCGCCTGCACCTGAAACAAGTCCTGATGATTCCCTCCATCATAATATCCATATGGTGAAAAACCCAAGGATATCTGGTCATACAAGATTTCACAGTCGATGTCTCTCAACCAAGACTCTCTTAAACGCTCGGAAGTGAAGGAGTCAACACCATCGACTAAAGGAAAAGGTCTCACACCTTTTTCCTTACCAACACAGGGTTACACCCGACGCCCTGCGTCACACTGGTAACACCTCAAACAAGGAGCAGGGAGAAAATTCTTTCACATGCAGAGCCTAACAATTCTACTGCAAGAAGTAGAAGAGTCACAAGGGGTACCTCTCACCATCCCATGCTCTGCAGGATCGTAGACATCCAAAGCTCGCGGCTACCCGTGGTCCCAACCGTCAGCTCCCGGAGCTTGACGTGGACCGACTAGTGGTGATGGGGAGATCTCGTAACGTCGTCCCCCACATCCAGCTCCTCCTGCTCCTCTGCTAGCACCACCTCTTTGGCCACTACTCTGATCACGGTGCTGCCTCTGCCGTGGTGGTGCGCCTGCTGCCTGCCAGAATCTCTCAGCAACTCGGGTTGGGCAGTCTCGTGCCAAGTGACCTCTCCCATCACAAGCATAGAACTGGCACTCTCCGTGCTTCCCTGGTGCCCTCCGGCACCACTATGGTGTACGACCACGGCCCAGGATCCACTCACAGAAGGGCATCCTCAGATGAGGACCTGCACCTTTTCTCCACAGTGGTATATGACCACGTCTCCGAAACTGGCAGTGGGAAGGCCACCTGCATTGAGGTCCTGTCCCCCGGAGCCTACTAGCTATGGCAGACGTCCCGGATCCGTCGTGCCCACTGCCACTACCAACTGCAAAACATGACAGGAAGCCCTCTGTCACCAGCGTCTGCTCTAGCACCCCGCCATATGTGGAAATGCCCAAGCGTAGTATGACAGCACAAATCTCTCGGTTGAGACCCTGCTCAAACTTCCGTGCTCGGAAGTTGTCGTCATGGACCAAGTCCAGGTAAAAGCGTGCATGGTCCGCAAAACTAGCCGCGTACTCGGCCACCATCATCTGTCCCTGCTGAAACTGCAGGAGCTCCTGAATCCAAACGGAGCGCAAGAAGGAGGAGAAAACTCCTCACGAAACGACAATAGAATGTCGTCCCATGAAAGTGACGACTCGTCAAGAAGATGAGTCACCAGACTCCACCAACGCCAAGATGCTCCACGAAAAAGGGCGGCTGCCAAAGCCACTCTCTGATCTGTCGACGTCTGCACAAGCCTGAAAAGGCTAACCACTGCCTCAAGCCAAGCCTCTTCTGCCTGAGGGTCGGGCTCACCACTGAACCTCAGCGGTCTCTGCCGCTGGAACTCATGGAGCGCACTCAACCCGCGCTCAAACTCAGCCTGCTCTGCTGAAACTGTCTGCTGCTCAACAGGTGGGGGTGCTGCTACCAGCCCACCCGGAGAAAGGGGCTCGCATGATGGGTCCTGGACTATGGACTCATAGCTCACAGGGTCGTCATCACGCACCAAAGCTGGTATCTGGTCTAGCTCTCTTCGTGGAGACATCCTGAATATTATCAAGGAGTGTCGCGGTCAAATGAGCATATATGTATATACCACCACAACAACGATGGGGAGCTGACTCAAGAAGGACAGTCAAAGACTCGGTCCTATGTGATGCACAAACAAATTTCCCTGCAACAAGTGTCTCAGCATGTCGAGTCGACAAGCGGGTTATCAGGGTCCTAGTGAATGGATACGTCGGCCGCCGCACCATCACTGGACTCCCTGGCCTGAGAGCCGCTCTCGAGACACGTTAACACTGTTGCCCTAAATCCCAAACAATTCCTCTTTTAGGGACGTCCGAACAACATCCCAAGGAACGAACCACCTCTGATACCACTTTGTCACGACCCGAGCCTACCCGGGCTCGAGCCGCAACTACCCCAAGCCTGCCTCCATAGGCCAGGGGCTGGCGACCAGCGCCAAAGGCATAACAACTAAGGGAGGCCTTTGCCTAAGTACCTGTATGCACACACACAGAAAACTCAATGCAACAGTGTAGAGTAAAAGTAAAGATAAGCAAAGTAAAGGGAAACTGCTATATATAAACCACAATGTGCATCGACCTCTAAAAGTACTAAGTATAGAGCTGAAAAGGAAAAAGGGGAAAAACACATGCCCAACCAGAAAAGGTGCCACAACCCAGCAACAGGTAAATAAAAAGGAAACAGCTGATGGGTCTCCCACCTGGAACCCGACCACGACCACCGCACGCGGTCAAAGCTCCCAAGCTCCTACGCTCTACTGAAGCCACACTCCACCTGTCCGTCGTCTGTAAGGGCACACCAAGTGCGGGAAAATCCCAAGCAGGGGTGAGTATAAAAATACTCAGTTGGATACCCCGAAGGCTTGAGGGAGCAACAAAATGAGGTACCGAAGGGTGAGCAGTAGAGAGAATAGGAAAAGTAGAGGAGTACAATTGGAAGTGCGGTAAAGAGTCCAGCTCAACCCAACAAGATAAAGGTAGAAGACTCGTCCTAACACAAGGAGCTAGGAATGGTGAGAAGATGCACTTCTCATCGAGATTTCGCTGCCTATAAAAGGAGAGTAGACTCGTCCAACCATGAGAACCTAGACACGGAAATCACATGGCATACCCCGCGTGTCTTCGCCTCTCCTGGAAAGAGAGTAACCAAACCCAAGAAGTGGGTACCGGAAACAAGGTATATACATATATGTATGCTCAACAAGAAACCCGAACAAATTTTTAAGGGGATCTCTATCCCATAGCTCAGCCCAAGAAAAGAGTATCCAATAGTCCCAGAGGTAAACTCCATCGATTCCCAGTATCCCGCACGTCCGCCCCGAACCGCAAGCCAAGGGGCTCAATCACCACACATAGACACTAGCCGCTTTGGGTGGCACTGACTCGCCCGCACGGTTTTAGATCGCGTCATAAGAACGCGTCTCGGTGGGGAAAGCGCCCCTCGAACTTGAGAGTTCTAGGGAAAGTCCAACCACACCTCGTCACTACCCTGCAGTCGGGAGGTCTCCTCAAAGTCAAGTCGTCACAACACTGACTTGTACGACCAAGGGTCCCGCTCCGGTAAACACGGAGGTAAGCCACAGACTAGCCTAATCGAGAGGACTGAGTCTGGGATGCCAACCGGTGTCCCCACTGCCCAGCCCTGCTGGAGGGTAAACCCTAATACATCAACAGGCGACCCACTACCCAGCCCCGCTGGAGGGTAAACCCTAATACATCAACAGGCGACCCACTGCCCAGCCCCGCTGGAGGGTAGACCTGGAATAAGTCGACAGGCGACCCACTGCCCAGCCGTGCTAGAGGGTAGACCTGGAACTAGACGACGAGCGACCCACTGCCCAGCCCTGCTGGAGGGTAGACCCTAAGAGGTCATCGGGTGACCCACTGCCCAGTCTCTGCTGGAGGGTAAACCCTAGAAGTCAGCGAGCAACCCACTACCCAGCCCTGCTGGAGGGTAAAACTCAAAATTTCTCTGGCCATCTCTACAGGAGGGTACAACACTGGCCAACCGAACACGGAGTGGGTGTCACGTAACCACCCAACTCTAGAAAAACTCTCCCAAAAGAGGTTCAATGCCTGTTCCATCACCGGGTGTCACTAGCCCCGCTACCAGCCAATCCATCGAGAACGAAACCAGGGGGAGACCACTCAACCCTGCTGGTCAAACAAACGAGCACATAGGGACCCTTTACGCCACGAGAGTTCCAAGTACGTAAATCAAAACCCGGCACACACGTGGGTCCCACAAAATGTGTGGCCCCATCTCAACCCCAACTGAACGCACCAATGTTCTCAGGTATGAACAACCACCTGTACCTCCAAGCATTTCCGTATACTCCCAGAGTATACCACAGTCTCAGCCCAAGAGCCATCGTGCACACAACACCCAACGTCAACGTGAAGGCGTGACGTAACATCTCCAACTCAAAGGCCCAGGCACGGCCAACCACATCTCATGAACCATTTATATCACTCTCCCAAGAGTGCGCGATCACACGCCAATGGTCCGCTATAAACAAGGTAGGGCGAACCACCACTGGAGCACCTTCCATTCTTCCACATTTAACAATATCGCGCAAGAGGCTCCACACAACCAGACGAATCACACTGTTGTAATCCTTGTGGAAAAACACGCGAGTTAGACTACTCACTCACCCGAAACGGTCAACAGGTGAAAAATGTACTATTCACCATGACCAATCCGTGTAGGGGCCACCCCAAGATCCCGAAACTGAACCAACAGATCATGCCATTGCGATCCCCTTAGAAAAACACATGGGATTGAGTAATCAATCACCCAAAATGGACACCCGGTGAAAAAAAATTACTATTCACCGTAGCCAGGTCGGGTGGGTCCCACACCACGTCCCCGAAAAAGGTCGGACGGACCGCGCCATCGCAAAGCTCTCGAAAAAGCACGTCAAATTGACTGCTTACATGCATGGAACAGGTATCCGGAGAAAAATATGCCTTCCGGCGTACCGCACACGAGCGGTGCCACATGGGACCCGCATCCCGGTCCCGAAACTCAATGGATGGATCGCACCCTTAAGATCCTCTCGAAAAAGCACAAAAGATGTGCTACTCTCTTGTCCAAAACAGTTGCTCGGTGATAAAGATAGAAAATCACCATCGACGCCCAAACGGCCCTCGTGGGCCCCGCACCATCGTGCTGAATTAGGGCGAGCGGATTGTACCATTGCAATCCCCTCGGAAAAACATCCAGAATCGACTACTCGCACACCCCGAACGGACGCCCGGTGAGAAAGGTGTGAAACGCTGCACGTAGCTCGAAAGATGGGCCGTGGGGCCCACGTGTCACATCCAGTCTCAACGCCCGAAACTGCCCTAGAAACCTTCGCCCTTGCGCCAGGGTCCCAACGCAACTGACGACACTCAAAGCGGACGTCGCATGCGTCCGCGCCGCTCAAAACAAGATTCCCGGAAAGACGTCAAACCCCTCGACGTACGTGTCGCGCCACCGAGGCCTATCGTTTTGGTAATTAAAAATTCCCAAAACCATCTCAAAAATTCCACCTCGTCGATACGGTTCCACCTCCGCAGACGGCACGTCAATCGTACGCGCCATTTAAGTGTTACGGCCCCCCGAATGCAAGGGGGCCTATCCGGGCCGGTCCACCCCGGTCGGCCCGGTCCGAGCCGCCAGCCCACTGGCCGCGGCCCGCCTCAAACCGCCTGAACTGAGCGGGTCCGGCTCTCCTCATCCGACTGGAAAAATGGCCGGTCTCCTGTTGCAACGCAGGACCCGCTTCATGCGGGTCCTTGCCTCCTCTGAAATGGACCGGCCGAAGCCGGTCCTCGTTGACCCCTGGAAGACCGCGCTCGGGTCTTCCCTCCTCCGCGGCCGCTCCGCCTGACACCGCTCCCTCACCCTGGCCAACAGCTGTTCTCGCCCGGTCCTGCGCCGAACCCCCGCATCGCCGACTGCTGAAGCCACCCGCGCGCCGCCTTCTCCTCCGAGCCGCGCCGCCGCTCGAACCCGCCGGAAACTGAAAACCCGCCAACTTCGGCGGGCGATTGCGAAAGCCTCCGAACTCCGATTTCGATTCCGTAAACAGCGATAGAAAGCTAATAAATTATACTACTCATCCATGGGTTTTGTTCAAAAATCCAACAGCATTTAGACGTATGTTTATGGGTTCAAAGGATGTGTGGGAATTAAAAACGAAATACGCATGATCCTACCTCTTGGGCTTCGCCCGAAGCTTCGCCGCACGATCCGACGCCTTGCCGGAGTTACCTCGCCGGAGCCCCCTCGCTGGAGGTGGAGGAGTAGTGGGTATGGGTTTCGCTACGGGGTTCAAGGGAGAAGGGGGAGGGGGAGGGTTTAAATAAATTAATTAATGTTTTAATTAATTTAAAACCCCTGAAAAGACCTGCATCCGAAACCCCCGACGGGGTCGAGGTTAAGCATCCCCTAGGGTAAACAACACCTCCCAAGAACAAAGGTGGTCTCGGAATTTTAATCCGAGACCCCGTTCAAAAGTTATAAAATTTAACTTCCGAAGCTGCTAAATTACGAAAACGCTCCTGGGGCCATTTTTCACAAACGGCACGCGCCCGCAAAACTTACACCCCTCCCAGGGTAAACGGCACGCTCAGAACTCAACGGTGCCCTCGGTTTTCCAATCCGAACCACCGTTTAGAGATACTAGTGTTTCGCCATTAAACGAATAAATTAATTTATTAATTTATCCGTTTAACCTTCCGGAAGCGAGCGAGGGGTCCAAACATCCCGCGCCGATATGTTTTATGTTGTTACTAGGGTAAACACCCCATTCTGGACCCGCCCGTACACTCGGATCTCTTATCTGAAGCACCGTTTAGGAGTTATCCCATTCATTTGGTGTTTCTAGTGTGAACGCACTGAAAATTTAATTTCGGCCACTCCGGAGCTCGGAATCGCACGCCGTCTGAAGGCACTGCTCTGGAATATTATCAAGAATATTCCAAAGTCTTTATCAGCAAAAACCAGGTTCTTACAAGGTGGTTAAAAAAATAATAGTAGTTTTTCATGGAGGAGGTAGTCCACATGTATGTATGATGACATTTTTATTTTCGAATGAATTTGAGGGAATGTAAGTAAATATTAATTTTTCATTTAATAATCATGAATGTATTTTATATTTAATATTAATTCACCAATTATACAATTACAACCAGACATGATAGGAAGTTATAAAAAATGGAAGGCATCGATTTGTGGAAGTGGTTGTCGGTATGTACACACAATTCACATTCCCTTATTTTTCTTAGAGGATAGAAATGAACAAATAATCTTGTTTAACTTAGGAGAATAAATATTGGTATATTAATTATAATTTTTTCATTATATAAATGTGGTTATAAAAGGTTTGTAATAGGAATATTAATAATAAATTATTAAATAGGTAATACTTACATCGAAAACTTGAGTTTTCTCTTAGAATTCTCTTTCAAAATAGAGGCGTTAAGATAACTAATTGGGGAAAGAGGATTAAGAATGTGGGGGACGTTTATATGATGAATAAAATGGGACAGTTTTCTAAATAAATTTGAATGGGAAGTTTTAACAAGAATTGGTGGAATTTTCCCCTTTTATAAGTGAAGAGGACAGAAATTCGGGAATCACTCTTTACATTTCCAATAATTTAAAGTTTCTATTCAATGGTAAAATGGTAAAAAAGTGATAAAAGAGTAAGGTAGGTGAGTTTTAGCCTAGAAAAACCTCAAACATCCATTTTTAAGCATGTTTTTAACATTTTTTTGGTTATTTCCTCTTATTAAATTAATTTTTTACCATTTTTACTTTTATTGAGGTAATTAAATTTTTAACCGTATTAATTAATTTTAATGACCAAAATTAAAGTTGATATTATAAATAATTTAGACCTTATGATTTAAAATTTTAAAATAATTATATGAAATAAAATTTCTAATGGTGTGAAATTTTAATTTTAAAATAAACATGCATATCGTGTAAAAAAAATTTAGGAAAATTTGCTTTTCCAAGTTTAAAACCATTGTTTAAGCCATAATTATCATCATAATAAATTTTAATGAAATAAATTGATTTATTATAAAACATTAAAAAAATTTATGTATCTTTAAAATTTATCTAAGAATAAATTTTAGTATTACAATTCTTAATTAAAAGAAAAGATTAAAACAGTTTTTATTAGAATTGAAATATTACTTTTGTTTTATAAAGTTGAACATTGGTTTTTTAAATTTAAAACAATTTCATCAAAATTATTTATTTTATTCCTTAAATATGTATTTGATTAATTAAAAAATATAATTTTTTATTATATAATAACAATGTAATAAAAAATCATTGTTTTAGAAAAGAGTGTATCTTTCACTATTCATATAAAAATCACTTATCTCGGAAAAATCCCAAAAATTCATACTGAGTCAATTTTGATATGAATAATTTTAAAATTAAGTTCATTTTAAAAAATTAAAATTATAAAGTTTATCAATTTTATTTTAAATTAAAATAAAATATAGAATAAAACTACTTTTATTGAAAAAAATACCTTTTAAAACATTAAGTATTTTTGTCCTATTTTGTATGTATTTATAGTTGATTAAAATGTATTTTATTTACTATTGGTTTTATTATTATTAAATTTTATTAATTTATTTATCTATTATGTTATGGATCATTTTAGTTTAGTTTTATGTTGGAAACAATTTATTAGAAATGTGTTTATTTAAAGGGATAAAATATATAGTAAAATCTTGGGTCATTACATTATCACCCTCTCCCTAAAAAAATTACATCCTCAATGGTTTAATTGTTACTTACTGATTATATTATCTAAGGGTATCTAAATGATATATATGACTCAATATTTTACTTCTTGTGAGGGTTCATGCTTATTATCTTAGGTATGACTAGTGGACTCGATTTCCATTATAATGGGAATATAAATGATATTGAGTCTCTCTCTAATGGTTTGAAATAATTATCACTCATGATTTGGTGTTAAGACCTATATATTATGAGTTTTTTTATAGGGAGTTTATAATCAACCTCATAACATTAGGTAATTATGTGATGATTTAGAATTAAAAAAACAATCTTAAAAATTATAATGGTATCAATATAGATAGAGACAATCCATTCCCAATACCACATTAAATTAAACTAAAGGATGGATAATAGTATTTTATAGAGATAATAAAAAAAATTATTAGATAATAGATATAGGATTTGGATACAATAATCATACCACAATAATTTTTCATTAATAAAACAACATCTAGTCATTATAGTGGTGTTTTTATATTCTTATTAAACATTGAAGGTAAGGAGTAGTAGTTAAAATAAGGATAAAACACAACACTCATAGTAATTAAAATGTTACTCACTCCACATCATCTTTAGAACTCACTTACATAGTTTTGGTTGCATTGGAATTCCATTTTCTTGGAAGTTAGTGATTCCTTTCATCCTTGTTATCCTTTGAATTATGACATTAACTTGGAAAATTCCTATGTTTTCCACATTTTATACATTAAAATATCCATGGTACCATAGGATAAAAATTATTTCCCTTTATTTTATTGACTAAAGTAATCCCTTTTTCTTAGTAGTTTTTTTCTCAATTCCTTTATTTACCATATATAAAATATCTTTTAGTTTCTTTTAGGCATTCCTCTAGGTTTCTCTTGACATACGTTTGACATATTGGAAATGGAGTCCTCTTTCTTTCATTATATCTATCACCCAATCTTCCATGACGTTTCATCCTTCTATTATTTGGTGTGTTTGGGAGTTCAACTATGTTCAAATTGTTAATCATAATTCTTGATAGCTATTTTGTCATAATTACAAGGTTTATCAATCAATCTCATATCCCATTAGATTGCTCACCCAGGAAATCTCATAATATTTCCTGACATCCATTGTTTACTTGGTTCCTTTAGACTTAATCCATTACTAAAACCAAAAATAGTTAATGTGAGTTATGAATAAATAACATCATAAGAAACTTATCGAAAATTATCTTATGAAAACTCAACCTCAAAATTTTTTACTCTTTAAAAACATCATAGTAGAATTTAGTTTTACATAAATCACTCTGATTTAAATCTAGGATTCTTTAGAATGTTTTATCTCACACTTTTTAACCTAATTCCTTAATATAAAAAATCCTTCATAATTCATCATAATGATAATTTTATTGACCAAAACATATCCCTCTAGAGTTTCTATAAATGTGGGTTTTCATAGACCCACTTATCATGCACCAGAGTGAATATTGAGTTGATACTCAACTAGTATTTTTTATAGTGATGGATAGTAGGTTCATATTTTATATATCCAAATCCACTTGAAAGTACCCATATTGGCATGTAATTACTAGTAAAACCACATACTCAAATCTTTACCAAAACATTTTGATGTTATCCTATGTTTATAATTATACTTTAAAATTATTGATATGGTTTTCCCTAATGCTCTCTCATCCTAATCCCCAAAAAACAAAAAATATTCAATTTAACCAAGATAAACGTTTATTTATACCTTTGAAACTATGATCAAAATTAACCTATAAATACTTAATGTCCTTTATAACTCTTAATTTATCTTCAACTGAAGATTTCCTAACCTTTAATGTTATATAAAGAATCATTTCATGCTGAAAGAGGCACCCCAGACCATCACTCCTAGATCTGATGCTAATAACACTTAACTTATAAAAAATTTATTTTATGTATATATATAATTACAAGACAATACATCAATTAAGACCTAATATTTGGTTGGATAATAATTACATTAAGACTCAATAGGGGTTAATTGAGTTCATGAAAGTTTTCTCCACTTTAAAACCACCATCATTAAGGTATGTTTGGTTATGATATTTTCTTAACATAAGAAATTAGTATAAGTAAAAGAATAAAGAAAAAGATAGAACATGGTATATTTATAGTGGTTCTGGGAATATATATCCTCTATTCCACTCCACTAATGCTCAACTCCTAGATCGTAGTGATTTTCACTAGCAACAATCATTTTCTCAAGGATTTTATGACTGAGTGCAAGAAGACATCACTTGATACAAAAAAATGGATCTTTTACCGATCTCCTATAAGTCTTTAAAAAACAATCCTTCATCACTTGGTACAAGGATTTATCACTTCAAAAATTAATAAATAATAATTAATGTTTAGAAAATGAAGCTCATTGTTTCAAGATGAAACAAACAGAAGAAGATACTTCTTCATGATATAAAATAAGAGATATTTGTATCTCAAGAAGAGTCTTCTAAAACATATAAAGGTTAATCTTGATATCATATCTATATAAAACTTGATTCTTCTCCTTCTTTATCTTAGCACAATTATGTAGAATGGAAATATTCTAGAGATATTTGAGAGTGCAAGTGTTGTTCTTATTACTTCTCTATATTCTGTTGATCAAATAATCTTTCTTATATATTCTATTATTTGACTAATTATTTATATTCACACTTACTATTTCATAGTGAAAAATATCCCATAAAATCTAGCCTTAAAATTAAATTTCAGATGTCATTTTCTAAAAAATCTCTCAGCAACATTACTGAGAAATAAATAATTATTTACTATTTTCTTCTCTCAATACTTGTAAATTTTTAGAAATAAATTTTACCATAAATATATGGTCTAATATTTAATTCATTATAATAATCATTAATTTCCACTTAATGTACTCCAATATTAAAAAATGTGTAGGTTTCAGAAAAAACCTAGTCGAATCAGGATCACCATGTTGTCGAATTCCATATAGCTGAATTCATGTAGATGAGTTGATCCACATAGCCACTAATCACATAGATGAATTTTTTACATAGCCAAAATAATCATGTAGCTAATTGGAACCATGTATCCTAATTTCCCAAGGATCCAAACCACATAGCTATTTACTACACCTAGCCGATTCACGTAGTCATTTTGTAGACATATTCATTTTCGCACTTAGGCAATTCATTGACGTACCTGATTTTCATGTAGTCGATTCTATAACGTAGATAATTAATATATAATATTCATTTACATAGGTGATTGAAGTATATTATTTTTCAACTTAGTCAATTATCTATATAGATAAATTATTTATATAGGTGAATTTCCAAACATAGGCAATTTTTAGAAAAAATTCTATAATTACAGAATTACCACAAAATTTACTTATATAAAGATAAAAATTGATGAACACACATAAAAAATAATAATTATAAATATATGAAGGTTTTTTTAGATCATAAAAACAAAAATCGCATGGGATATATTAGAACAACATTAATATTCCAATATGAATAACCTTTTAGATATAGAGTTTTATAAAATTAATAAAACTATTTAACTGATAGAACCCACTTTATTTGTATAAAATGGGAATTTTTCTTATATATTAGAAACTACTTAGTCAAAAATAATAATTAATCATCTCCCACAAATAATCCACACAATATACTATTCTAGACACATATTATGTATTACTTTTCTTCATAACCTGGGGAAATAGAAACAAAAGAAAGGGGTGATCTTAGATTCTTTGTAATGTTAAACATTATCAATAACAATTAAATAACATAAGTTAGAATAATATGATCATATTGGTATAATTATGGTACATAAGAATTTTACACCCAAAAAATCATAGATTAAAATTCATGGAATAATTCTTAACAAAACATAATTCATGAATCAAAATAGTGTAGAAACAATAGCCAAAAAACATAATCCATGAGATCATAATATAGTCATGAAAAAAAATAATTAAACTATGAAATATTTAAAATATATAAAAATTATTAGAATTGGGAAACATAAATACATAACATATCTTAAAAAATTAACATAAACCTCAAATCATGAGAGATTACTATCTCAATGCCTAACATATTCCAATGGTGGAATAAACATTTCTATAGGTAAACATTACTTACATGAGTCACACACTTGTACCCATTCTTTTCATACAACTTAATTGTACGTACGTATACATCACCATCATGAGTTACACACTTTCACCAACACTATATAATAACTTAATTATACTTGTGCATTAATTTTTTACTATTTATTTGGAGGTAAATATAGGACCCCACCCATCATCATCCGTGATTATTAGTTACACTTTAAAATCATTCCCTTATCACATCATAAAGAACCCATGTAAATAAAATGGTTTTCATAAAATGTTTAAATAAAAATAAGTCACTTTTTATAAAGAACCCATGGAAATAAAAAATTAGTTTCATAAAACTTTCAAATGAAAATAATTTCCCTTACATAGCATAAATAACCCATGGAAATAAATGTGGGTTTTATAACATTTTCAAATAGTAGAACAACATGAAATAAATCGATTAACATTGAAAACTTTATCACCCAAAAATAATCATATAATAATAGAAGAACTGAATCTGAAATATAAAATGTAGCACCATTGGAGATATGGATTTTTGAATATATATAGTAAAATGAAAATCAAATCATAAAAAAGATTTCCGGAAAAAAATTAAATCATTGATGTAAAATTAATATTTATGAGCCCCTTTTCAAAAAAGTCTCCCTTTTCCCATAAAAAGTGAAAAGAAAACACTTAATGTAAGTGAATTTAAATTAAAAAACACTTTTTCCTTAGATATATAAGAGAAAACATCTTTTAAAATGTAAAATTAATTAATTTAGTAAACATAGGGGAAATAAATTCAAGAAGAAGTCATATAACTCAAAAAAGGATTTTTGAGTTACCAAATCCATTATGGTTTGAGTAACATTTAAATAAAAACCCTTAAACGAGAAAACATTTGAAATTGATCTTAAAATAACATGAATAAAATATAATTCATGATATAATATATCAAATAGGCAATATATAGACTATATAAAAGTAATTTGGTGCATAAAAAGAAGCATGTCCCAAGAATTAGAAAATGAGACCAAAAAACCCTAACAAAAAGTATAATATTTGAGGTAAGAGTCATTTTATAATGAGTTCAGAGGGAGGAATTATAAGATCGCATAAAATAATGATAAAAATACATTATGAATTTTCAATTTTTTAAAATAAATCAAAATTGGAACATTAGAGTTCAATAATAAAGCTTTTAATTTTATGGAAAGAAATTGAGTTAGAAAAAACCCTCACAACCTAGGTATCCATTGAATTGAAGTACATTCAAATAAAGAAAACAATATGGATTATAAAACCCCAATAATTACATGAATATGGTAAAATAAATTCATCATTTATTAATCACACCATATTAAAGATTTCAAAGTGCATAATAAGAAATATGTCTCAAGAAATTAAATTTGAGGAAAGAACCCCTTACCTTGGCCCTAATTCATTCTCTGCATGCGATTAAATTCTTGGAAAAAAAATTAAGTTTATTAAAAAATTATTAATAACCTTATTCATATTTACTTCATATTATTAGGGTTATCTATTATCATATGTTATTTATTAATTACATATATTTTTCTTATGTCGATTACTGAAGTTTTTTCGGTCAATTTTTCTTCAACACTTTATAAATATTAAAAATAGTCAAGGGTGTATTAAAATTGATTAATAATATCAAGATTTATATATTTTATTTTCTTTATTATTACACTATTAAAAAATTAATATAGTTACATAGGTTTCTAGAATTGAATCCAAGTATGAAAGGTAACTTGAAATGTTCATTTTTTTCTTAAATTTACTATGACGGTTTTTTGTTAAATTTGTTATGATGGTTATTTTTAATATAACTTATAAAATTTCCAATAATATATTTATAGGACCTAAAAAATAATTATTTAGTTATTATTATCCAATATAACCATTAATTAATTTTTTATAGTCACCCATAATAGAAATTTATTGCATCGTTCATGTAAGTGGTTAAACCGATCCAAACCTGAAGATGATATAATTAATGGATAAGTATGATTATGGGGTGATTTAGTTATAATATCATTATCAAATAATTATAGTGAAATTATTTATATTTTATTAATGTGTTTAATTATATTTTAAAATAGTTTGAAAAATAATAAAATACAAGATGAAAAAATAAAAAATATTTCACTTCCGGGGAGGCGGTAGTCACGCGTACACATGTATGATGTTTTCATTTTTCATATAAATATAGAAAGGAATAGAATCATTTATAACTTAAGAACCATTATAATTTTATAAATATAATATTTTTTAATTAATTACTCTTTTAGGACCTTACATGTTTTGTGGTTAAGAAAAATAAAACACATTGTTCATGGAGGCAATAGTCTGTAGATATGCATAATGACATTTTTTATTATTCAACAAATTAGAGGGATTTAAAGTAAATATTATTTTATTCATTTAATAATAATAAATATATTTTATATACCATATTTTTTCATCAATTTCACCAGTATAACTAGATATGAGATACAGTTACAAAAAATAGAAGATATCGATTAGTTAAGGCGGTAGTCTACACATACACACTTTCAACGCTCCATTTTACTCTTAGTGGATGAAAATTAATGAATAAGGGGTCTTCCTTAAATATAATAACATATTGGTATGTTAATTATACCGATTTAGTTATATTAAAGTTTTTATAAAATTTTTGGAAGAGTAATATTAAGAAGATGTTATTTAATAAGAAGATAATACTTATGTTGAGAGCTTTATTTTCTATTAAGAAATATCCTTGAAAATGGTGGCCTTAATATAAATAAACATGACCAAAAAATTAAAGAATCGGGGTTCTAGGAGGAACAAAAATTTAAAAAATTTATAAATAAATTTGAAGTTAAAGGTATAACATAAAGTGGTGTAATGGTCCCCTTTTATATGTGAATAGGAGGGAAACTTTGGAAGCACCCTTTACATTTTCAATAATGTAAAGTTACAATTTATGGGTTAAAGGCTCAAAATGGAAAAAGGAATGAAGTTGATTTTTTTCAATTCATAACTCAACCATCCATTTGTAAATATGTTTTTAACATGTTTTGGCCTATTTTCTCTTAGTAAATTAATTTTTACCATTTTTAATTTTACAGGGGTGATTAATTTCTTAAACATAGAAATTTATTTTAATGACCAAAATTAAAATTGATTATTTAATCTAATTTGAACCTTATGAGTTAAAATTTTAAAATCATTTTATGAAATAAAATTTCTAAATTTGTGAACCTTTAATTTTAATATAAATGCACATATTGCATGAAATATTTTTTAGGAAAAAGTGTGTTTCCATGCTTAAAACCTATATGTAAGGAATATTTATCATCATATTAATTTTCATGAAATAAATGGATTTATTATAAAATAAAGAATTTATATATATATTTTAAAGAGATCCAAAAATGAATTTTACCTTTAAAAAACATGATTAAAAGAAGAGATTAAAAACATTTTTTATTAGAATTAAAATATTACTTTTAATTTTTAAGTTTAAACCTAGGTTTTATAAATTCAAAAAAAATCATTAAAGTGAATATATTTATTCCATAAATACATATTTTATTAATTAACAAAATATGACTTTATTTTATACATATAAAGTAATAAAATTCTTAGTTTTGGAAAAAAATTTATTTTTCACTGTTCATCTAAAAATCACTTATCTTAGAAAAATACCAAAAATTCATACTAAGCCAATTTTGATATGAGTAATTAATAATTTTAGTACATTTAAAAAAAATAAAATTCTAAAATTTTAAAATTTACCTTTTAAATGAAAGTAAGATATATAAGGAAACATCTTTTATTAAAAAAACTCTCTTTTAGAACTATATGTATTCTTATCCTGTTTTGTATGAGTTTATAATTTATTAAAAATATTTTTACTTACTATAGGTTTTATTATTAATAAATTTTCAAAGTAATATTTATCAAATACGTCATGGTGCATTTTATTTTAATGTTGTGTGGGAAACAAGATATCGGCACAGTGTTTATTTAAAGGGAAAAATTGTATAGTAAAATCATTGGTTGTTAAAAAAAAGGAATTGAAAAATAACATAACCTAATGATAAAATTTATAATAGGTATTATAAATATGATATACAGTGAAACTGGAAGTTATATTTTATCAATACATGTCAGTCGTGATTTTTCATACCTATTAACTTTAAATCCTTCAATGACATCAAATTTTTCACATTTGAAGAAAACACTCTAGGTACTTTAATACTATGAAAAAATTGACAAAAATTTAACTCCTTGCTCTTTCTTAATGTGTGACAAGATAAAGGTAAATATGTTCACTTTCCTTAAATAATTGTAGATAACTCCAAATGTATTTTCATTCTTGTTAAGTCTAGTCTTGCAGGAAATCCATATTTTGTATTTCCTTTTACATTTAACAAAGTTCCAATCAAACTATCGCAAATATTTTTCTCAATATGAATAATTTCAATGTTAAGTTTTACCTACAAAAATTTAAAATAACTTAGCTTAAATAAAATGGACCATTTCTTCCATGTATTTGTTTGGTAAACCAGAACATATGTTCTTTTTAAATGTGACATTTATCTTTTCACCTTATCATAATATTATATAGCTGATAATGGTCATAGGGAAAATCAAACTCTTGTAAACCCTTAAATGTATTTTTTAATCTTCAAAAAGGATGGTTTATTCACAAAAATCTATGATGTACCATATACACTATCTTTCTTCTAGTCTTCAATTAATGATATGAAGTCCCCTCTTCATAAATTGTACAATCTTTATATCCCTTAACACTATATCCAAATAATTTTTCAAGTCTACGAAATTAATTTATAGTGAACATTATCATAGCACACAAAAGAAAATGCTATTTCTTATATGCATCAAATACTATCACACCAGTCTCCCATAGAAATTTCAAATAATCAATAAATGGTGATATATAAACATCAATATTATTTCCTATATATTTTGGTCCATAAGTAATCAATCTCTTCATCATGTATTTTTACTTCATACATATCTATGGGGAAAAGATGTAAATGGCCAATTTAATTTACAACAAATTATGTTGGATTCTAAGACTTTGATATGGATTCATTCCATCTATGAATATCCCAATTTTGAGATATCTTAATTTATTTCCAAAATCAAGAAATTTGCGATAAATACCTTTCATTTTGGTGAATTTACAGGGTGACATGGGTTTCTATCAGAGATAAAATCATCAGTATTTTATTTTATCCACTTTTTATCATTTTAATTAGAAAATAGATTCTTAAAATAAGGAATTTTTAGAGGATATTTGATTCTTATAGTGGGAGGTTTGGTGCCTTCTCTTTAGAATGAATCATAGTTTGATTTTTCATCCATTTTATATTGTGATGTCCCACATTTAGGACATTATGATAAAATTTCATATTACTTCCTATATAGAATACATTAGTTGGGTAAATCATGTGTCTTTTTATACCTTTATCCCATTGAGAATAATATTTTTTTTCCTCCTGATTGGAATCTAGAGGCATACTACCTTCTAGAAGTAGCTCTTTTAAAAGTTTAAGAAATTCAGTGAAAATTTTATCATTCCAAATATTTTATACAATCTAGTTAAATAATCTCAACACTTCTGATAACAATGTGAATTTAGTGCAATATAAGAATAATGGTTTCTCAATATATCTATATAATAGTTCAACACTTATTTATTTTTTATTTATTTTTACACCTGCATTATGAATTCATTCTTAAATATAATCTTATGTCTCATGCTAAACATCTTCATTATCATTAGATATTGACTTATTTATTATTTCACCATTCCAAATCTAGAATGTATAATAATGACTAAACCCATAGAAAATCATAGGGTCTTTGATTTCTTTGTACCCTAATTTTCTAATATTCAAACACTTCATGTATGTACAGAAAATCATATCTTTGTTTTCAATATTTTGTTTAACAAATATCAAGAAACATTCAACATTTTTATCATATTCATCATTAGTGATTCATGTATTTATCCAATTATGATCCACTAATTCCATAAAGTCACAATATAATAAATGAATATATTAAAACATATAAAAATTTAAACACATATATAAAGGTATAAATTAAAATATATAAATAGAAAAACATGCGTAAATTTTTACCAAAAAATATATCTGGAAATTAATTTATAACTAAAAGAAATTTTTCAACCATAAAGTTATTGATAAATAAAATTAATTATATTGACCAAAATAATTTATAATTAAAAAATTTATAAAAAAATTAACCACAAAAAAATTAAAATGATAATGAATATATAAATGAAAAAATTATAAATACGAATAGTTACAACCAAAAAAAATTATACCCCTAATTTATAATCACATAAAATTTATAATCACAAAAAAATGATAACCTTAAAATATTTATAACAATAAAAATTTATAATTTATAATCATATACATACAAATAAATGAATGGATGAGGGAAATTTATAACTAGAAAAATAATAATTAATCTTTCAAAAAAATAACTTACTAAATATAGAGGTCGGTAATTGAAAAAAAAAAGATATTGAAGGCCAAAGAATTTAGTCAAGGTAAGTGGAAACAGGGTAAATGATGTGAGATTGAGGAGAAACATTTTAAAAAAACAAAGTATAAAATTGATTGAACACAAAAGTTGGAGTGCGGTCATGAGTCGAGTGGATTAGGGTTTCTGTAGACCAAATGAAATTGAGGGTAGTGGACGGATGGTGAATGATGAAAGATTGAGGACAAATAATGAAAAAAAGAAGTATGAAAATTGAATGAATGAAGATGATCATGTAAGGGTGGAGTTTTTCCATGAGTTGAGAGGATGATCATTTTAGAAATTGGATTTAATAAAATAATCATAAACAATGTGTATTGGATTATTTAAAATATTTTAATGTTAGTTATGCTAATACTAATGTTAATTGTAATCAGTGTTAAAAGTACTTCAGAGTGACTTTTAATGTCATTTTATGTTATAACCCACGTTAAAAGTCATTCTGGAGCACTTTTAATGTCAATTTTACATAACTAATATTAAAATCCTTTATGTTTCTCTATTAATATTGGTTATGTAAAAACCAACATTAAAACTATGACGCTAAATCATTTTTTTCTACTTGTGACATGTCACTAATATATAAAGTAACCAAAAAATCCATTAGTATATATATAAACAAATAAAATATATAAAATAAATTCATGAGGCCTCCAATTCAAGTTTAACACCACATATGGAAAATACTAAATGAATTATTCATATGAAAATCCTTCGAATATGATAGATACAAGACATTAGAGAGATCCTCCTCATTATGTGAACTTCGAGATCGATCGCTAGTCGCAACGATCACTACCACCATCACAAACTGCTATGTGTTTCCAAGTGTCACCAGGAATCAACTTTGAACAATCCACACTAGCTCTATTTACACTAATACAACCTCTGAAATTTTCATTATCTGCATAAACACAAAACATATGGGAACAAAGAACATGTATGGGTGAGTGTAAACATACCCAATATAATGCCTCAAAACCACAAAGGAAATGAAAGATACAAGTTATCTAAGAATCTACAATAGGAAATTAAATTATAGAAAAATAATGAAGTATATAGATATTATTTACTATAAGAATTCATAGAGATGAAAATTAATTCTAGTCATCTATGGTCCAACCCTCGAAGGTCATATCTCACAATAATCTAGGGATGATCATATTACTGAAAATCTGAAAAAGTATGAGTTTAATATACTAGTTATATGTTTCATCCCAAAGATAAAAAAGGGCTTCTTGAGGAGTCACATGACTCAAAGTATATGATATTATCATCCTTCATTCCACACTAGAAACTATAAGAGGAAACTTCTCCTCACTAAGGTGTGTACATCAGTCAAGGGAGTATTGCACCTTACTATCCACCATTATAGTGTCATTGTTCTAGGAACTCCTAAGGGGTATCGCACATTGACCAAGGATAATGTCATCTAAGGTAGTGTTAACACCTGATATCATAACTACCCAACTATGAGAAAATCCATGTCACTTCTCAAGAAGTGTAATGGAGTACCCACACCTCATCGAGTAGAACATAGCTCAAGAGGGAGGAACAAACTATACAAATAGAGTACCTACACCCTAAGTATTGCATAGTATATGGGGGTACCAACCTTTATAAGTAGGGTTTAGGGGACTCTTACCTTGTCAGTGTTGAGGGAGTAACAACCCCATGCCGATCTGGATGACCCGCACCCCAAGTATATGAGGGAGCACCAAAATCCAGGATTAATAATAGGGACCCATTCCCTATCACTCGCAAGCTATTAAGGGGGTTCCTACCCCCATAAAGTTTTTGATCATATCACAAAAACCTAGTCACTGAACCTATGGAATAAGGAAGACTGAAATGATTGTATCACCTTGAATCACACATATGATTCCAAATAAAATCACACCACTACATTATATGCAGAAAAACTCTTAAGATAGATAACTTACATGTCCAAATATGAATCATGAATAAGAAGATACAAAAATACACTAAGGATTGAATAGTACATGACATGAACTATATGGGTACATGTTTTGTAGACTCTATAAGGAATCCTCATCATGTACTAGTCAACACATGGAATGAGAAATCAGCATACCCAGTGTGTTCCAAGATGTACATAGCATGCGAGAACAATAGGGTACCTGGTGTGCATCCCTAACACATAAGTCCCTATCGTTTCAGGTTGAATGGAATGTCTTAGGTGTTATATAATGTGTGGTGCCTACGAGAGTACTTGGTGTGTACCACTAGTCATATTAGTTGTGTAGTCCCTGACTATATGATGTTCCCCCATGGACACACATCATATGGTCCATAGATTCTGCCTTATCATGTATCATTTCCCACGTCATGTTGTGCAAGACATATATGGAATGTACTCAAAATCCTGCCATGTTGTTGGGAGTTTACTTTGTTTACAAAATATACTACATGGTGTGTGATTCCATATAACACATCTTGTGATATTTATAATCTACTAAAAACCTAGTGCCACAACAAGAGAGGTACACGAAGTGTATTCCTCTTAACTACATGCCATATACTCATGTTTTTCACCCAGATTCACATTTTCTTCTAATTTTTATTTATTTTCCAGCCAAAATCACTTCTATTCATTCCATGGTTATTCCCAACTCCACCCAGGACCACAAAGGTTCATTCCTAATGATGGATTAATTTTCTTCCTTATTCCATGGAATCTACCCCAGACACTATGCCCAAACCACTATTTCATTTCTGAAAGTCATATTACCACTACTTCCATGCACATATCAATCCCATCACCATCATGAATATGCTTCTCTGTCATCATAATCATCCTAAAGTGGAACCCTTGTCTAAAGTGAAGTTCATTAGTGAACATTCACCTCAAGATAGTAGAATGAAAATTGAAATACAACAATTTGTGAGAATACTGATCACCCAACAACTCATTCAAAACACACACCATAGATATATGAAAAAAGTAAGAAATAATCGATGAAGGATAACACAGCCTGGAAGAATGTGGGAAATGTCATGGGTAATAATTTATTGAATAAATTACAAGGGTTAGAGAAACAAATTCTATAAAAATGATAACGGTAATATCAGGGGCTGGTAATCCATGATTAAAACATTGATAAATTATAATCATGAAAAAAAACTAAAAATAGAAGTAACAAAGCCCAAAATTATGGAACAACAACCATCACATAAATATATCATTATCTTCATACTTATATTCATCTTCAATGCGCAATCATATTGTCGATGTCACTGGGAATTCAGTCACATTTTCTCAATTAGATATTGATTAACTAACACCCTATTACCTTTCTATCGAGTATTTTTTGACCTTTTATTTAGTTTTCATTTTTTTTTGGTTTAATAAGGCTTAGAATTAATTTTTAGGACACCTATAATGTTGAAGTCAAGGATTTATTGGAATGTTTTGTATAAAACCTATATTTTTTATAGTCTGTTATGGATTTACACATTGTGTAATAGTGTTACACGATGTCTATTCATCACCTGGAAGATATTGTGAAATGGGTACACAATATAAAAGATTTCGTGATGTGCATATTTTACATTTTTTTAAAATATAAAAATTGGTTTCTTTATAAAAGGTGATGGGTTTTTTGGTGTATCTGGGACTCGACAATTACACAACGTATAATTGGGTTACACGCCATGTAAAATCTAGAGTGTTAGTTTTAAGAAAGTGAATCAGATAAAATTATTATTTTCTCCTCCATATCTCCTTTCTCTTGACTTATAGGCTCTCCCTATGTGATTTTGGATCCCTTCAACCCTTTTGGGTAATTTATTTTGGTGATTGATCATTTTTACAGTTGTGGTGAATCTATTTGGGTAAGCAGTATTCCTATCTCTTTCATCTCTCTCCCTCATTTACCTTTATATTTTGATTCGTTATCTTGGTATTTATGGATCTAAACTCTATGTTTTTGAATATTGATTCTAGTTTGAGTTCCTAAATCTTCTGAACCTTAATTTTTTTTCGATAGTCCTATTGTGGGCGTTATGATTCCATGAGAAAGGTAGGTGGTTCCCATTAAGATTATTCAATTTAATAAACCATGAATTTCTTGGGTTTGATATTGATTTCAATTGATTTATCAAAAACCAATTTTATGTGGATTGGAACTTAGATTTTACATGGAATGTAATTTTGGGAAAAATCCCAAATTCTGTTGGAATTGGAATTTGGGGTTTAATTTTAAATTTATGAAATTGTAAATTGATTTGAGAATTGATTTTGGAAAATGGATTAAATTAATTTGATAAAACCCCATGATTGGTTTTTAATTTAAAATTCATAAAATGATGAAAACCCAATTTTTTGGTTTTGAATGTAAATTGGAATTGTGAAAAGGAAAAGTGGGAGATTGTGAAGTATTTTCAAATGAAATGATTTTCCCTTTTTCTATTAGTTGATTGAGAACATTTGATCCTGGGTGGTTAGTGGGTTATTTAAAACAAACATGCTAGGATGATAATTCACTGACAACAGATTGATGATTTACAACTGTAAGAAAAACCTAGTTTGGAATATATTATTCATGATGGAATGTTGATGGGTCTTATTCAGTATGATCCTAAGGGATTTGTGTACACATTCTTTATAGGATCACTGATATGAGATGTTTGAGGATCCAATAACTTGGAACTATCATACCTCAAGGCAGATGACTTTGTTGCTTATTGTGACTATTTTGATTATATCTTCCATTGATTGTAAAACTAATTTACTCATGTCTAATGATTTATATAAAATATTCTATATAATGTGTTTATTTAAGCCATGTTTGAAATGGTTTCCATCATTTTAAATGAAATGGAGGTTTTGTTTTAAATACGCAATTGTACTGCCATGTCTATTTTGATTAAAATTGAAATAGTGATTTGGTTTATTATTATGGAATATTATTATGGAACACTTGGTGTGACCCTACTAGTATTTTTATCTCACAACCTACCTTTGAATTCAGGTGTTTGTAGATTTTCTCCTTCCAGGTTTGAGTAAAGGGAAGTCAACTCTTAGAGGAGGTGGATATTCTTAATCCCTTGGGTCTTAGAGTGATATGTCCTTTGGGATGTGGAGTTTGACTTGTTATAATTTCTAGTACTTTGATGATATACTATTTTGGTTTTTTATATAACTTTTTGGTTTCTAGTACTATCTCCCATTAGAGTTTTTTAGAATTATTATTATATATATATATATATCTTCCACTATGTTTGAGGCAAATTCATTCCCACTTTTATATTGTATGATGTTAGGTCTTAGTCTTCAACCCATGGGTATCGGGAACACCCTTTAATATATGTCCGGATTGGCTTGGTTATTAGGGTACTAGGGTATCTGATCTGGTTTTTGAAAATGTGGTATCAAAGGTACGGGTTAATAATCTTCTCTTAATGTCAGTATATAGTTGAGAAATCGTGTCAGGACTAAAGAGGTATTTGTGAGTGAGTTTCTAGCCATCCCTCATCAAAATGATCCTTAAGTCACCATGGGTTTTTTGGGAAATGTTTCTTGAAGATTAATTATAGTCCTTTCCTACTTTTGATTTTGGTATATTGAAATCCAGATATTATTCATATATCTAATGTGATTAATTTATCTCATTACTCTTGATTGAGTTGATAATCTAAGTAATCTTCTCCTGTATTCAATTTTTTTGGATTTTGTATAGAATCATACATCCAAGAAGACATGTGAATATGATATAGGAGGAATCTACTGATGAACCATAATAAGAAAATCCTCCGATGGACCGTAATGTGGTTGAGGTTGTTGTGTGTGATGTACAATCTTTGGGACAGGCACTTGCACTTATTCTCGTTTAGGATCCAGATATGGAACCTCGGAGGGAAAAATATTGTAATAATTCTCAGGAGTTAATTCATCAAAAAACACCTTCTTTCCAATTCTCTATTGATCCTTTAGAGTTTGAGGACTAGCTAAGAAATATAGATCTTCTATTTGAATTCTTGGAAACTTATGAAGCAATTAAGGTAAAGTGTGCTACCTTTAAGTTTAAGGGACCTAGTAGGAGATGGTGGGACTCAATGGTGATGGAGAAGAAGCACGAGTTTTTAGAGTGGAAGGAATTCAAGGTTCTCTTAATTGAATAGTGTTTTCCATAATCTATGGTGCTAGATAAGTATATAGAATTTTTCAAACTCGAACAGGATGACAGGACCATGACAGAATATAGGAATCGATTCACTAATCCTGTGCAGTTTTCACCTGAGGTTGAGATGAAGACTTGATGGTTTGAGATGGTACTTTGATTTGATATTTTTTCTTAGGTTTTATTACTGAATTTATCTTATTACACTGACATGTTGTATAGGACATTGATGGTTTAACTTGATCTAGCTGGTAAGTTTAGGTTGAGGGTAGTTCCATTTCCTCTTAGTGGAAATTATATGAGTTCCCATAATGGAAAGAGAAAGCGTGATGAGTCCCACAGTAGATATCTAAATCAAGGTTTTTCTATATCTTTAGTGGTGACTATTAGAGGTCCATTGACTTGTTACTAGTGTGGAAATCCTTGGAATTTGAAATAGGTTTTCACTATGGCACCCAAGATATGTGGTTCATGTGATCATTCAGGAAACTTGTAGAAATTATGCTATATCTTCTCTTCCCCATGTAGTAGCATGGGATCATCAGCACTAAAAAGTAATGTGGTTCAATCATATGCTTCAAGATCCAATGGGTTCCAGCCATGGTAATCTAGAATAAATATTCTTCACATAATGGAAGAGTTACCAGAGGAATCAGATATGGGTCCAGTGACTCTGAGAGGTACAATCACTATATCTTCATCTTTAGTAACTGATTCATTTGATACAGTTGTATCTCACTTGTTTTTATCAACTCAAATTGTGAATCTACTAAATCTTCCTATGTATATTTTATCTTATGTGATGGATATTACTACACCCCTCTGAATTAAGAGATAGTAGGGTCTTCAATGTCCTGGTTGTGTTTTCTCATTATCAAATATCGATCTTATCTAATATTTTATGCTTCTTAAAATAAAACCTCTTGATTTTATTTTTAGGATGGATTGGATATTTTTTTATAAAGCCTGAAATGATTGTTATCTTTGACAATTCTCCATTACTACACTTGATGGGGTGTGGTGTGTTTTTTGGGAAGAATGAGACCTGGGGTTGATTAGATACAAACCTTATTATCTAGATTTATGGAAATTAATATCATTGTTTTATTTTGATCTTGAGTGGGAGTCCTTGAGTGGTGATATCCCAAAATTTTTCTCCTAGTTTCTTAATGTTTTTCCTATATACATCTCTGATTTTTCATTAGTAAGGGAGGTAGATTTTTCTATTGATTTAGTAACTAGTACTCAACCACTATCTATTCCCTCTTACCATATAAAACCATCTAGAATGAAACATTTGAAGACTCATTTAGATTATATTTTAGAGAAATTATTTATATACTCAAGTGTGTCACCTTGTATAGTGCCTATTCACTTTTCCAAGAAGGTTGATGGAACACTTCGCCTTTGTGTTGATTACCAAAATCACAATCGAGTCATGATAAAAAAACAAATATATATTTCCATGGATTGATGATCTATTTGACCAATTGAAAGGATAAAATTGGATTTATAATATTGATCTTCTACCTAGTTTTCACCAATTTAGAATAAAAGAATTTTACATTTATAAAATCACATTTCAGAGTAATTATGGCCATTCTGAGTATCTTATCATACCATTTAGTTAAAAAAATTCTCATGTGGACTTTATGTATTTGATAAAAAATATTTTCTATGAGTATCTTGATATTTGTTTGGTGGTCTTTATGGATGAAATCTTGGTTTACTCTAAGTTCAAGGAGGAACAGGTGTGCTATTTGGGAGAAGTTCTGAAATTATTGAGAATTCACTGACTTTATTCCAATCTATCAAAATTTAAAATCTAGATTTAGTGAGTGAAGTTCTTGGTACATGTGGTCTTGTAACATGGTATTTTAGTTGATTCTAAGAAGGTGAAATCTATTATGACATGGGAGAAACAACGTAATTCTTTTCAGATTCGAAGAATCTTGGGTTCAGCTGGATATTATCACTCATTCATAAATGATTTCTCAAAGTTGGCTTCTCTAAATAACTATTCTAATTTATAAGGGAGTGAATTTTTATTTGGATGATAAATTTTATAGTTCTTTTGATGATCTCAAATGTTTTTTGACTTCTGCACTGGTGTTGACTCTTCTTGAGGCTAGGCAGGGCTATGTGGTCCTGTGTGATGCATCAAGTTTGGGTTTGCTCTCTGTTCTTATACAGTTTGATCATGTCATTACCTATGATTCTTGGAAGCTTAAGCCACATGAGAATAATTATCCAACCAATTAACTTGAACTTGAATTTTTTATGCAAGCACTTTTGTGTTGGTGGTATTACCTTTTCAAAGAAAGGTTTGTCATTCTTTTTGACCATAAGATCTTGAGTTATATATTCTCTCAAAAATATTTTAATCGCTTCCATTGGTGTTGGCTGGAATACGAAAATATTTTGAATTAGATATTTCCTATACCCCTGGGAAAGGGAATTTCATTGTAGATGATTTGAGCAGGAAACTTTTAACCCATGTTTTGAAAGAATCATCAGAAGAGTGGAACTTTATGGATATTTTTTCACATTTTCATATAAGATTTCAGGAAATATGGTTTGAGGCTATCTTTTTCAGTGTTCAGTTGTCCTCTACTCTTCTTGATATGGTTCTTAAGTAATAGTAGCTTGATGATTAATTTTAGGTAATTAGAAACTCTCTATATTGTGGGGTGATCATTATTGAGTGGTCATTCTTCATAGAGGGTATCCTATGTTTCCAGAACCATTATATTATACCTTTTCCTATAAGGAAATCTGTGATGGGGGATTTCCATAATTCCCAGTGGTCAGTGATCCCAGGAACCACATATATTTTTTTTATGACATGCGGTAATGATTATGGTGGTTTGGTATGAGACAATACATTATTGACATTGTTTCTCATTGTTATTCTTACTAACAAGTCAAGGCCAAGCACCAAATACCTTCAAGTTTGCTTCAGACACTTCCAGTAATGACTTGGAAGTGGGATGAGGTATCTATGAACTTTGTTTTGGGTTTCTACATACCTGTAGAAATAATAATGTGATATGGGTTGTGATCAATAGGCTGACCAAATCGTCTCACATTATACCCATCTTGATGTAACCAAAGTTTAGGAGATAAGAAATATCTATGTAAGAGATATTGTTCATTTTAATGGAGTTACATCTAATATAATATCTGAAAGGGATCCCTGTTTTACTTCTCACTTATGGAAATTCCTTTAATAGGAACAAGGATCTTAGGTTCATTTGAGTATGAAAAAACATTAATAGAGTGGTGGATAGGTATAGAGAGCTATAAAAATTCTTGACTATATGCTTCGTGATCATGTCCTCGATTTCAGTGGAGGTTAGGATGACCATTTGTGACTTGTTGAGTTTTTTTATAATAATAGTTACCATTAAGTGATCAGAATGGATCATTTTGAGGCTTTGTATGGGCGGCCTTGTAAATCTCAATTGTGTTGGTCGGAGATTGGTGAAAGTTCCTTGGTTATACTGAGCATGGTTCAAGAGACAATAGAAAAGATTTAGCTGATTCTTAAGAGTTTGTTAATAGCACAGATCTAGTATAAATCTTATGCGGATCTTCAATACAAATAGTTGGAATTTTTAGTTGGTGATTAGGTGTTCCTGAAAGTTTAACCACGTTTGGGTCATTAATGGCTTTGGAGGAAAGGGAAGCTTTCTCCTTATTTTGTGGGACCTTTTGAGGTTGTCGAGTGGGAGGGGAAAGTGACTTACTATTTATAAATTTCACCACAGTTGACATCAATACATAACGTGTTCCATGTATCATAGCTATGGAAGTATATTTCTGATCCATCACATGTTTTGAGCTAGAGTAATTTTGATTTTGAGCCTCCTTTATCCATGATTGAGCATCCATTTATGATTATAGATTCTGATACCAAGGTACTTCATGGGAGGATGATACAATCGGTATGTCTTCTATGGAATCATGGTTCTAATTCTCATGGGACATGGGAGCATTAGGCACTGATAAGAGATCAGTTGCCTCATATTTTTTATATAAAATCTTATTGATAGGATTTCTAGGGATAAAAAATGTTTATGGTGGGGAAGTTGTAACACCCCATCACATTTCAATCAGGTATGTTTTGACATTTGATTTTATTTCCTTTTTCATTGGTTGAGTAAGGTTGAGAAGGAATTGGGAGGATTTATTTAATGTTGCAGTCGAGGATTTATTTGAATTTTCATCATAAAACTTTCATTTTTTATAGTATTCTAGGGATTTAGACATCGTGTAATAGTGTAATGTGATGTGTAATAATATCTTCTAAGATACAATGAAATTGGTACATAGTGTGAAATTTTACACACTGTGTATAGTTTACATGCTATTTAGATATTAAAAATCAGTTTTTTGATAAAAGTTGATGGTTTTTTTCTGCATATCTAGGACTTGAAAATTACACAATGTGTAATTGGGTTACACACCCTCTAAAATCCCGAGTGTCAATTTAAAGCAAATGGATCAGTATAAATTCTTATTAACCTACTTTAGGTCTCCTTTATATAAACTTAGAGGCTCTCCCTAGGAAATTTTAGAGCTCTCCAACCCATCCGGATCATTTCATTCGGTGATTGATCATTTTTGCGTTTGTGGTGCGTCTCTCTAGGTAAGCGGTCACCTTGTCTCTTCCAAATATAAAATCTTGGGTTGTCTAATATATTCAATAAATCAATACTCATAGTAGACTCTAAAAAATATAACATGAACCATAAAACCTCTAACCAATTTCATGGTTACCCACACTATCCCATTAAAATATCAGTATTATCTCAATATTGTGAAAATATTAATGGTTACCCTCCCTCAATCATATTTTTTCAAAGAGGTTTAACTTTTCACTGAATCACTTTTATTGGTCATTGATACCTTTCAACATATTCTCTAAAATCCTTCAAGAAACAGTACTACAGTACAATCCTTATACATTTCATGATTCTTATAGCCAAAATATCTTTGACAAAATACTCCTATAACATAATTATGAAATTCAAACACAGGAACATTAATCATTCCACTTTGTATGTGGAAATAGATAAACTTGACCACGATCCCTTATCTTATTTTGAGTTATATTCCATTTATGCTTGGGGGATTTATTTTCATAGTGCCCCATCTCCTTACAGTTGAATCATTGATCATTGGAAATTTCTTTCAAGCCCTTGAAATCATGAGCATAATATAATTCCTCTCTACACTTATAGCAAACAACCATTCCCTTCATAAAAGTGCCAAAGTGTTTCTTTTCACAATTATCACATGTAGGAAAATACTTCTTTCCCTTCTTCCCCTTACATTTTTTTATCTATCATCCTATTCTAATATTTCTTCCCTTATAATCCATAATAGTTATAGAATTATTTATTTAACTTGATATAACATGATATTATGTCCTCGTATGATGAGAATGTTTGGTAGAATAGATCCCTTGGAAATATTGGATTATGGCCATCAAAGAAACACTCTTTCTTACCCTTTATATTATATTCATTGATATGGTTCTCATTCCATCCACTCAATACCATTACTAAATAATGGAATACAGTAGATTAGATCATAACATTATGAAACATAATGTATAATTCCAAAACTAGTGAAACACTTAAAATTAACTAAAAATTTATGCATAACTAATATCATAATTATAAACATGGTTTCTTTTGGGATACCTTTATTTTAAAATCCTTCATAAAGTTTGGTAAAGAAAATTTAAATTATCCTAATCATATACGCCAAGAGTGTCAAACCAGGTCCACAGTAGGGCCTGTTTTAAAGCACTATGTTACAATTGGGTAAATCCCAATCTTCCCTTTCCAATGGTACGACCCTAAGGTACATCTTTTCCAAAACCACATCCACTTGTAGTATCTATACAGGGATGTATTTATAAGAAAAAACACAAAATATTTTCATTAATAAAACATTAATTTTTTCTTCTATACTTATCTTCAAATTATATAATAGGATTATGTTCCCTAATATATATTTTCCTAAATCTTGTTCCCAGGATTTCTATTAAAAATCCTTTGTTACAAACTATAGAGACCTTGAACCTAGTATCCTAGGTTTGGTGTCTGATTTATTACATTGGCATAAGATGCAAGGAATTACATCATGAAGGACCAAATAGTTTAGTAGTATTGGTAAACTATATACGTGTTGATCGGAGTAGGAGACTCAAGAGGGGTGAATTGAGTTCCTAATTAAAATATATGTTTAAAATAGATTTTAAATAAATTCCCCAAATCTGAATAAAAGATATTCCAGTTAACCAAAGTATCAAATTTATAAAAGTTTTGATCTTTTAAAATATTTCTAAAAGAGTGATTAGTTCTCAGTTGAAATAATATGAAATTCTATTTCAACTTTTGAAATCAATTTACTAAATAAAATTATAATATAAACACTATATAATATTAATTATCAAATTGAAAGAAATTTTTTCAGATGTAAATAGATAGAGAAGTTAAAACAAAACTTTTAAAATGAATAGAAAAAATAATAACAAGAGGTTCAGTCTCAAGATGAGACTTAGTCCGCTTCACTTGGTGATCACCTGCCACCAAGAAGTTTATATAAACATAAATTTGATCCACAACCTACATAGAGGTATACAACAGCGTGTATAGTGTTTTATAGGTCCCATAGACCTCTTCCATAGTTTTTCGTGGGAGTTCATAAACTGACATCCCACACGGGGACCTCTTCCACTATTTTCCATGGGATTATAAGGTGTAAAAATATAAGTTGTGAAGATATATGTGTATCTTCCAGTTATGAATAGGAGTTAGTGTGATTTCATAAAATAAAGATAATCACACACTTTTCATAATGTAAATAAAGTACACAAAAAATTATATATAAGAGTAGAATAGATAGTGTTGCTCTGTGTGATATTTTTTTCAGCTTTGTGACTCCTTGAAGGTAGATTGAAATGAATCTTGAGTCATTTTTTGGAAAGTTATTATAAAATAGAGTATCGTAGAATCTTCTCTCTTATGTTTTATGAGTGATCCAAGTGTATATAAATCTTTTTCTTCATATGTTATTTGAATTCTTAAAGTTGAAGCTTGTACACATGCAAAAAATTTGTTCTTTTTGGTTTGGAACACTTGTTGAGTCGTGTTCATTCTCATCTACCCACATAGTGTATCTCTAGTCTCTTTTTCTTTATATTCATCACCCAACAAAAATCATGTTATCGATCGTGTTCTGGTACCTCGTACCTTGTACTACACTCTAACATTGATTTAAATTTTGTCTGTAAAAGGTCATTAATTTATTCAGTAGCATTAAATTTCAAAAATATGATCGTTATAAATATTGAATTTGAAATGAAATAAAATTAGTAGTAAGCCTTTTGAGAAGTGACTCTCTAGTAGTATCAGGATGATGGTGTCTCTGGAGTAGTGACTTCATTGAAGTGATGACTTGGATATAGCGGTGTTAGGCTGGAGGTGTGTTTGTAATGGTGAGTTGGGAGTGGTGAGTTAGGAATGGTGAGTCAAGAGCAGTGAGTCAGGAGGAGTGAGTTAGGAGTAGTGAGTCAATAATGGTGACTCATACTTACAGTATTCTATCAATCTGTCTTATAATGAAAAATGATAACATAACATAGTAAACGGATTAGAAACATAGTTAAGCATAATTTGTGATTATTAAAACTAGGAGAGGTCAACATTCTCCCCCTTTTTGATGATCACAAATCATGGCATTAAGCATACCCAATTAATATATAATATGGTAGAACAAAGAAGAATTAAATTGTATTAGAGTACAGAATATAACTTAATTTGTATCAGAGACAAAAAATATCATAATATGTATATATATTCCATAATTCTTTTTCCCCCTTTTGGAATTATCAAAAAGGTAAAAATAGATAAAAATAATAACAATGGAGGAAAGGGGTAATATATATATTGATAAAACATTTCAGTTACATCCCCATCAAAAACAAAACGTATAAGTTTAGGGCTTCTCAATGATAGATTCTGGAGGTTCTTTCCCTTTAGCATATGGATTGGGAATAGATGTTAAAGGCTTAGGGAAAGTTTGTGGCACTATAAAAGAAGTTTATGTAGTGGAGGAAGGTAATTATCTCTAAATAACTAGCCTCAAATGTCTAAGTGCCTTAATAGTAGTAATGGGAAAAGGTTTAATTTCAGGAGGTAAAGGTGAAAAAGGATTGGTTACAAAGGAAGAATGGTATTGTGGATAAGGAGAAGCGTACACAAGTCCATCAGTGAATCCAACAGAAGTTAAAGGAATGGGAAAGGAATCTGGAGCTACAATTTCTGTGTTATGAACATGCAGATATGGCTTCATTAGATTGATAAAATCCATAACAATTTTCCCCCCATTTTCCATAGCCTTATTGAAGTCATCCTAGTTTACCATAAAGTATTGAAGAGTATGAGTAAGTTCCTTGAGTTTTTTAACTTTCTTCCTGAAGGCTTGTGTGACTGGTGGCAACCTCATATTTTCAGATAAATACTTAAAATGACTATTCAATTTATGCTTCGTATAAATTCTTTTAAAGTAGAAATATAATTTCTTGTAAATATCTTATTAAGTAGTAGTGGCCTCTTTGAAATAAATCATGACCAAGGAATGTAAATGATCATTTTCTTACCTAATTTTGTTCAAGATCTCTTAATATTAACCACCCATCATAATATGCAATTCTTCTTTGATAACTGATCTGATCAGTTCAACATTCAAGGATTAAAGAGGACGAGCAGTAGGGGATGGTGGAAATTTTAACACATCTATGACTACTGATCTCAACTTTTCAACATCAAATACTGGATGAGGAGGTGTAGCACCTAGAGAAGAATTATAAGAGGTATCTCCAAGACTTTTCACAATTACATACAAATATGATTTATACTCAAATTCCATATATTTAACCAAATATTTAAGAGTTTCCAATTCATTACTTATCTGCTTATTTTCTATTTTTAATTCCTGAATTTCATGACCCATAATGGGTTTAATTTTCCCAAATATTTTTTCCAAAATCATTGAAGAATCTTTTTTACTAAGATTTGTTTTAGGTGTAGGTTATGATCTCAAAATATCTCCAAATTTGAATAACAGTTTCTCTATAATGGATTTTAAGTTATCCTAAATTACATAGTTTAAAGGTTTCTGAGCAGTTGTATGGGCATATTTCTTACTAATACTGGCTTGATCTGAAACTCTTTTGATAATTCCATTTTCTTTATTAAGTATCCTTGAGGGTCACTGGAAGATGAATAACCCAAACCAAAACCAAAATTTCTAGTGTATTTGTACCATTCATCCAAAGAAGATGTATCAAAAGGGTTGGGTACTTCAACTCTTACTAAATTGGGGTTTGTCTTCCCCCTCAATAGATGCTACCTTTTAATTATCAACTGATTCTATAAATTGAATATTATCATTTCCATCCACAGTTTCATCCACATTTTGAGGTTCCTTAGTTTGAACAACATTATTCTTTGATTGTTCAACTGGTTCATCTTTATCTCTTGCAGGTAGAGCAGTATCCATTCCATCAGCTCCATCATGATCTGGATGATCTGAGTTATCACTATTACTTTCCTTTTCTTCTTTATCTCCTTTATTTTTATCAGATTCTTCTTCTCCATATTAATCACTTTCCTTTTCCTGTTAATTTTCATCATCATCCTCTTCATCATCATAATAAACATATTCTTCATCTTCATCACTGTCCTTTTCACTTTCATCGTCATATTTTTCTATAAGAGTTTCTAGGTTTTCAGATCCACGTTTATATTAAATTATTTATTCATTTGTCTCATCATCATCATTATCCTTGAGAATTATTTCTCTGGATGAGAGATCCTATAAAGGTCTAGGTGATTCATGTGAAAGTTCTTCATTCTCTTGAGGAATATTAGGATCACCCCCTTCTTCATTAGATAGATTCTCCTCTTCAACTCTAGAGACATCAGCCTCTACTTCTTCATTTGATTATTCCATTACTTTATCTGGTTCCAAACTAGGATTAGTAATATCTTTTGGTCTTGTGGGATGATCGACATGGTTAAAATTTTCATAGATATTTTCATTTTCCTCTACCCATTGTTTCTTCCATGGATTCCAACATATTCTCATCCTCTCTCATATAAGCTTGGTAATGAAAAAACTATTATAGTCTATAACAAACTCTTCATTTTCTCCCACTAATCCTTTTTATTTAAATTTAGAATAAATGAACTTTGAATAAAAAAGATAATTGGATAATGAAGTGATTTTAATCATATCACACATATAAAGAATAAGGTATTTTCATAGATTGATTTTATATCATTTCTTTAAAACATACAGAAATTACACATCCTGATACTTTAAAGTGGAAAAGTTATCTTTTCTTGGGCAAATAAGATGTTGGATAAATTTAAATAGAATCCTGGTTTCACTATATAACTTAGAAGAAATATTTCTTCTAGGATTTCCATTTCCAATTAGATCTGTTAGAGCCTCTTCAAAACATGATATTTCACCAGTAGGAGGGACACTTACCTAATGATATATTGGGAAAAAATCCATCAATATTTATTCTCAGTATGTTTTGGGTGTGATTTTATTCTTTTATAAATCCAGATGATTTGAAATGAGTTTGGTTGATGTTTCCGAAGAATATTTTTAAGGTGGCGCAATTTCCTAGTATTTTCCAAATTTTTGGGCCTCAAAATCAAGAGTTTAATTTTGGAAAAGAAATTATTTCCACATACAAGTGAATAATATGTAGACCAGGAAGTATGGTTCATCGACCATGAATGGTGGTACATGGAACTTAAAAGGAAACCAAAAAAGGAAGGGATCTACGAAGTGCGAGACACAAACCGTGTACAAGAACGGTTCACGCGGAACGAAAATGGTTTTCGATGAAGTCTTGTAGTTGGTGGTGAAGACTTGAGGTATATAGAAGGATCATGGTACGTGGTATGTCTTTTTGTTTTTGGAAATGAGGTTTTGATTTGAGGATCCATGAAGGGCAATTTTTACAAAAATGTGACGGTGATTTGGGTCGACGTGAAGGAGGAACAGCAGTACACATTCTATTTGGGGAAGAACAGTTTTCGAGTGAAGCGGTACGCGTTGGTGGTAGTATCATATTTAATATTTGTTAAATATCATATTATTGGTTTTTTTGATCAATTTACATATATAAAGAGTTCTAATCCACTCATTAAGGGTGAGTGATTTTTATTAGAGAACATCTTCACTGTAGTATGAAATTCATCTAAGTCCGAAAGAGTTCATGCAGAGTCCCCAAAGGAGAAGCGCTTTATGGGGAAGCAATCCCACAAAGGGTGAAGCAGATCACATAAGAAATTCCATGAAAGGATTTTTTGGGGCACTGGAGCCTTCAAAGGAGGAAGTGTTTTGTGAAAGAAGGAACTCCGTAGGCGGTATGCAGAAGGAAAGACGGTACGTGGAAGCTGGGATAGTACATAGAGGCGGTATGTGAAAGTAGAGGAGAAGTAGTCTATAAAGGAGGACGGATCGTGAAAGTAAATGAAATCCGCACAGAGTTGATATATGAAGCATACCCACTGCACAGTATGTGGAGGAAGCAAGTTGGTTCGTAGGAGGCTTAAGGAAGCTTGAAAAACCTCAAAACCAATTCGCGAAAGTAATTTCATCTAACCAAATAGTATGTAGAAAATTGGTATTCATTTATGTGTGAAAAGGGAACTTAAATAAAGATTCTACCTATAGTTTAGGATTCATGTTTTCATTAAAATTAAGGGACCTACAAGTCCATAAACTGTGTGTGGATTTCTTCTAAGAGAAATGGTCGATGGAAGAGGAAGACGATGATCCTTCCCACCGGTAGTGAGCCAGAGGAAGATACATAGGGAGAGACCCTTGAGAATGTAGTGAATAGTCCCTAATACTTGTAAAGTAATTGAGTCTATTCATAGAAGATCTATCCCAAATATTTTAATTGATAGTTAAATTTAGTGAATTTGGTACATCGGCACATCACTGTTGTATTCTCCATGGATGTAGCCCAGTGAGGGTGAACTAAGTAAAATCATTGTGCCCTGTGCATGATTTTATTTCTGTTCATACAATGCTATGGGAGACAGAGATAATTTTTTTTATTTAACAAAGAAACAATATCTAAATTGGAAGTAGTTTTAATCTATCATGCCTTGATTCACCCCCTCCCCTCCCAAGGTATTTAACCTAGTGGACCAAACAATTGGTATCACATGGAAAAGTTAAAAGTCATCAGTTCTATCTTAGTAGAAGAAATAGAGGTGGTCAATCATAAAGGAATTCCAGTCTTTGATATAAAAAATTTTCAACTATGGAATAATCGAATACAACACTACTTCTAATCATTAGGAATGTATGTATTCATAGAAGCTATGCATGGAATATCAGCTGATATCAATAGTGTTTCATTATCAAAATATGAAAGAATATAATTTGATACCAATGCTAAAGGAATCAATGCTTTAGGGGGGTCCCTATAAAATTAAATTTATACAAATTTGATGTCATGTAAAAAGTCACATGCTATGTGGGAAAATCTATTGAACATCAATGAAGGATATTCAAAGGTGAGAGAGGCAAAGCAGTAGGTTTTGTGGAACAATTATGAAGATTTGATAATGAATCCAAATGAAGCAGTTGATGCATTCTTTGATAGGGTGAATGAGGTAGTGGAATACATGCATGATCTTGGAAAATTCATTAAAGATATGAATATTGTGATCTGTATCCTGAGGAAACTTCCACCTTAGTTTAATTTGAAAGTTTCAGTATTGGAGGATAAAGATATGAAGTATATGACATTGGATAACTTGCATAGAACGCTCATTGCATATGAAATGAGAAATGATGATAATGTTGCAGTGGGAAAGGGGAAGTCCAAAGAAGTGGCATTTAAGGCCATGAATAATCTCTATGTTGAAGATAGTCATGAGGAAGACAATTTGGATGATTTCATGTCATTTGTCTCCTCAAATATAAAAATTAGAAAAGGAAATTTCAAAGGTAAACTTCTATTTGCGTGATTTCGATGTGGAAAGATTGGGAATTTTGTAGTAAATATTACTAAGAAGATTGAAGATGACAAAGATGATAATGATGAAAATCCCTGAAAGAATTATTTAGCCAATTTGAAGGGTATGAGAATTAATTAGAGAAAATTCTTTAAAAAGAAGAATCTACTTTCAAAAGAAGAATAAATTTCATAATAATCTAAGGAATAAGAGTTGTAGAACTTCAGGGATCATGAAGTGGATGATTTTTTGGTAGTTTTCGAAAATTCATTAACAAAAGAAGAAAGTGATAATGAAGAAGGGTAAGTTAAAGGATGAATTGACCTTTGGGATGAATTAGAAGCTTCTCTTGAAGATGTGGATGTTTTGAGATCCAAAAAAAGAAATATAACAAAGTAGTTTGTGATTCCCATCTCTATATGCAGTAGTAGGAAGAAGGGAAGTCTCAACTGAATGCATAAATTGAAAAACTGAAGTATTCAACTCCAGAAAACTCAAAAAATGTGGTTGAGTACAAACTAAAAATTTAAGAATAGAAAAGGTAGATCGATAGTTTGACTAAAACTAGAAAATATCAAATCAAACATATCAAAGAACTTTAAGAGGAAGTTCTTGATCTACGAAGAAGTGTAAATGATCAAGAAAAATTGTTGACCCATAGAACAGCATTGGGAAAATAGATAAAACAGATAATAGAAAAGATGAAAGTGGAGTATAGTGGTCCAGTAGAACAAAAGCAGCTATTAAATTCAAATGATAATGTTGGTATAGGACTTAATCAAAAATAGAAAGAAGTAACAATTGAAGTCAGACCACAAGAACCTACTCCAAGATTGAATATTTATTTGGGTGTGAAGAATAATCAGAAGATTCACAGAACCCCAAGGGATAACTAGTGGGGCAGTATTACCATGTAGAGATGTACCCCATGTAAGATTCTATTATTACGGAAATATAGGACACGCACAAAATTTTTGTTCCATAGCAACAAGGTACTGAAGGGAATAGTAAAAACATAGGAAGTCATACAGATCTCAATTTTCCAGGTCATCATTTTATGGTCACTATTTCAGGTGTGGAGAATTCTGACACATGGAAAGATATTTCTCATCAAAAATATAGAAGAATTTTTAGAAGTGGACTTAGGTTGGTTATAAGCAGCATACAAATGTATCATCAAATGAGCTGAAAATGAAAATTTTATTTGTATCTCTACAAGATGAATATGTTACATCATATTCTAATGAATTTCAAGAGTATCAATCCATACCATGTATGAAGTCATAAATATGTATCAAAAATAAAAGATCTGAGCAAGTAGTGGTTGAAAAAAATTTAATTCAAGGAATTAGATCACACCGGGATATGGATAATTGATAGTGCATGCACTTCCCATAAGATAGGAAATAAGGATGTGGTGATAGGGATCAGGTATGATAAATAAGGTATCATAAGATTTGGTAATGATGAAGGGTTGAAAATTATTGTCTCTAGGGAAACAAAGTTTGGGGGAAAATACATGAGACATGCAGATGTATTGGCTGTTAAAGGTCTTAGTCAAAACTTATTAATCATAAGTCAATTGTGTGACTAAGGAAATTCTATAATATTTTCATAGAAATCATGTGTTATCAAGGAAAAATATTGTGTTGTTTTTTTGTAGGGAAGGCATAAAAAAGGGAATCTCTAACTCGTGAGTGAAGAATAAGATATGTGCTTTCTATCCAAGGAATAAGAAAATAAGTTGTGGCATAAGTGTCTTGGCCATGTGATCCAAACTTCATTGGAAGATTTAGTGAAATATGATGCTACTTGAGATCTCCCTAGATTATCACATGATTGTACACATATGTGTGATGCCTTCCAATAAGGGAAAATAATTTGAAATACATATAAGGAAAAATAGAAAAGCTAAAAAATATTTCTTGATATGGTTCATATTGATGTGTACGGACCAATTTCACCAAAATATTTTGATGGGAGGAGATAATATGTTCTATTAATTAACGATTATAGCATAATGGAATGGGTATGAATCATTACGCACAAGTATAAGGTGTCTAGTTTCATTAAAAGATATCGAAGGGAAGTTGAAAAGATGTTAGGTCAGAAAATTCAGAAGATCTAAACAGATAATGTAACAGAGTTCCCAAATATCCAAGTAGAGGATTATCTCAAGAAACATGGGATAAGGCATCAAGTTTCAGTGGTAATAAATCCATGGTATAATGTAGTAGTTGAGAGTATAAATCGTATTATCAATAACATGTCCAGAACAATACTCTTTAAGAAAGAACTTCTAGAGAAATTTTGGAAAGAAGTGGTGATTACAATAGTCTAAAATTAAAATAGAGTGTTACTATGTCCGAAAGAAGAAAATACTCCAAATGATATATGGTATGGAAAGAATCCATTATTGAAGTAATTTTGAATATTTGTAAGTAAGTGTTTCATTCTCAATAAGAAGAAACACAGTAAGTTTGAATCTTGTGGAGATGAAGCGGTATTTATTGGCTATTCAAAGAAAAGAAAAACATATAAATGCTTCCACAAGAGTCAAGAAAAGATTTTTTAAATCCATGATGTAACCATATTAAATAATGAGGAGAAACTTTAGAAAATACATGATCAGTCTCAGGAGGATATTGATGAAGAAATAAGCAGATCAGAGGATTATCTAGTTCTGGATGTTGATTCAGAAGAAGACTTAGATGATTAGATATATGATCACAATTTAGTATATACAAAAATAAAAAATAAAATAGATGAAATTGATATATAGAACAAAATTTGTGATAAGATAGCTCCATTGTAGACAAGGAGGATTAAGACTCTATAGAAAGTAGCATACCTATCACAGGTATATCCTAAATGTTTTTATGAGGCAGCTGGTGATGAGAATTGGGTTCAGGCTATGAATTAAGATCTTTACTAGATTGAGAAAAATCAAACATGAGTGATTGTTTCGATGCCAAAAAATAAGAATTTCACTAGGAAAAAGTGGATCTTTTTCAAAAAAAATGAATGAATATGGTGTTTTGATTCGAAACAAATCACGATTAGTGTGAAAAGGGTACTCCCAGATAGAGGTCATTCATGTTGATGAGACATTTTCTCTTATTGCAAGGTTGAAGACAATCATATTATTCTCGGCTATAGTAGTGAAAATAAATTTCATGGTTTTCCATATGGATGTGAAATCAGCATTTTTGAATGGGTTCCTGGAAGAAGAATTTTACATTGAGAATACAGATGGTTTTCTCATTCATGAAGATGAGAAAAATTTTTGTCATTAGAAGAAGGATTTATAAGGTTTGAAGAAAGAACCAAGATCATGGTATTCAAGGCTAGATCAGTTTCTGGAGAATCTTGGTTTCTAACGTGGAGAAGTTGATTATAATCTATATGTCAACAATGAAAGTTATCAAAGGATAATTATGTTGGTATATGTTGATGACATAATCTTTGGTGGATCAGATGAAACATAGTGCAAAAAAATTTCCAAATACATTAAATGTGAGTTCAAAATTTCAATGATTGGTGAACTGATGTTTTTCCTTGGTTTACAGGTTACACAAGGAAATAATTGATCATTCATTTCTCAATATAAATATTCCAAGGAAGTTTTGAGAAGGTTTGGAATAGAAAATTACAAGGATATGAAGACTCTAATGGCTATGTGTATGAAACCGTCAAGGGATGATGAAGGCAATGTGGTTAATGTTATAGAATACAAAAAAAAACATTGGTAATCTACTTTACTTGATATCAACAGGACCTAATATTTTTCCCACATGGAAAGTAGCATGGAATCAAAGAAATCCCAAATAAATCCACATGTTTGCATTAAAAAAATACTTTGGTATATCAAGGGCACTATATATTTTGGTTTTATGTATAATGACAAATCTTATCTAGAGCTATTTGGATATACAGATATAGATTGGGCTGATTCAGCAGATGATAGGAAATCAATATCAAGAGGTTCTCTCTATCTTGGTGGATTGTGTATTTCTTGTAAAAGTAAGAAACAATATTGCATTTCATTAGGCACTGCATAAGCTGAGTATATTGTGGAAACTCAATCATGCATGTAATTATTGTAGATGAAGCATCAACCTAAGGATATGGGGGTTGAAGTGAAGTCTCCAATCAGAATACATTTTGAAAATTCAAGTGCTATAAATCTTAGAAAAAATCTATTCCATCACTCAAGAACAAAGCACATTGAAATAAAATATTATTTCATCAAGTAGAAGGTGAATAAAGGTCTTGTGAAGTTGGAGTATGTGCCTATAGAACAACAGGTTGCGGACATTATAAAAAAGACCTTATCCAAAGAAACATTTTAAAGTAATAAACTGGATCTGAGAGTTTAGTCGACTCCCCACACTTGAAAGTGTGGATGTGCTTCCCCCTCTCCCTAAGGTATGGTTTTTTCCTTAATGTTCTCATCTGTGTTCTTTAACCTATTTTAGACCACAAAGGAATGGCCTTCGGGTTAATTAACAAAGGGGGATAAATTTTTCTATTAAAAGGGAGAAAATGTCTTAGTAAAGACATGAGAAGTTTTTAGACGGATCAACGTGATATGGGGAATTGAAGTTGAGATGAGTTTGTTTATAGAAGTAGTGATGTAGGTGGAGTTTTAAATTTGATTACGATAGATGTGATCGATCAAAGGATACATATCGTGATATTTTAGGTTCATGATGAAATCATAATAATGGTTTTTGGATTGAAATTAAGTGATTCATTGATGAAATTTACATTATACTCTTGATTCTCATGTCGATCATGACTCATGTGTTATTAGAGTAGGTGTTGAGTAAATCCTTGATCATTATCTTAATTGCAATAAGTGAATGCTGATAGATGATTGAAGGAGATTTAATGGGATACCAAATTAGGAAAGTATTTTCAACAAACCCAAAGAGGAAGATTGTTGGGAAAAAATCCTTCAAGGTGTCTTCTTGGTATGTTTTGGGTGCAATTGTGTTTGTTGAAAAATACAGATGAATGATAATGAGATTGGTTGATGTTTCTGAAGAAAAATGTTTTTAATGTGGCTCAGTTTCCCAATTTTTTCCAAATTTTTAGGCCTCAAAATCAGGAGTTTAATTTTGGAAAAGGAAGGATTTACGCATAGGAGTAAACAGTACGTGGACCATGAAGGATAGTTCATGGACCGTGAATGGTGGTATGTAGAACTTCAAAATAAATCATAAAATGAATGGAACCATGAAGTGAGATATTAAAACCACATATAAGAATGGTTCGAAACGAATGAAGATGGTTCGCGGTGAAGGCTTGTAGTTGGTGGTCAAGACTTGTAGTATGCAGAAGGCTTGTGGTTTGAGGTATGGCATGTCATTCACAAAAACAAGGAGGTAATTTGAGAAGCTGTGAAGGTCATCATTCATGGAAAATTGGTGTTGATTTGGGCATCTGCAAAGGAGGAATGGAAATACGTATACCGTGTATGGAATAATGGTTTGCGAGTGAAGTGGTACGCTGTAGAGGAGGTACCATATTAAAGATTTGGTAAATCTAAGAGTAGAAGTTTTTGTGGATATATTTACCTATATAAGGAGAGTTAATCCCCTCATTTATGGGGAGAAATTTTGATTAGATAACATCTTTGTTCCGATAATAAATTCAGCTAAGTCTAAAAGATTTTGCGGGGAGTCTGTGAAGGAGAAGTGGTTCGTGGGGAAGCAATCCCGCGAAGGGTGAAGCAGTTCACGAAAGAAATTATGTGAAAGGGTTTTGTGAGGCAATGATTCCTAAAAAGGAAGAAGTGGTTCACGGAAGAAGTAACTCTACAGGTAGTAAGAGGAATAAAAGATGGTACACAGAAGCTGGGATAGTATGTTGAGGTGGTACGTAGAAGTATAGGAGAAGTGGTCTATGAAGAAGGATAGTTTGTAGAAGTAGAATCAGTCTGCTGAGAGGTGATCTGTGAATCATAACCACTAAAAAGTACGTAGAGGAATAAAGGTGGTTCGTGGGAGGCTCAAGGAAGCTTGAAAAAACTCAAAACCAGTTCGTAAAAGAAATTTTCGCTAACCTAACACTACGTGGAAAAGTGGAATTCATCTATGGGTGAAAACATAAATTCAATAGAGCATCTACCAATAGTATAGGGTGCATTCTTTCTTGAAAACTAAGGGACCTACAAGTCCATAAAATTTGTGTTGGTCTCTTCCAAGATTAGTGAGCGAAGGAATAGAAAGATGGTGATCCTTAACACTAGCAGTGAGCTAGAGGAAGAGACATAAGGAATGACCCTTGGGAATGAATTGAGGAGACCCTAAACCTTGAAAAGGTAGTGAGCCTTGTCATAGAATATCTAGCCTAAATCTTGTAATTAGAAGTGATCTTTAGTGGATTTAGTACATCGGAATATCATCATTGTATGCTCCTTGGATGTAGCCCAGTGAGGGTGAACCAAGTAAAATCATTGTGTCATGTGCATGATTTTATTTATATTCATGCATTTCTATAAGATAAAGAGGTATGTGTGTTTTTTTTACAATGAAAAAATATCCAAAGGGGTAGTAGTTTTAATCTTTCATACCCTGATTCACCCCCCCCCCAGAGTATTTGACCTAGTAGACCTAACATGATCATCAAAAATACCCTCATGAGGTACTCCTAAATATTTTTCCCATAGACTCAAGTAGAAGACACATATTTGTCCATTTATTCTTGTTCTTATCATGAAATCATCTCCTTCGGTCAGAAAAAACTCAACATATTTATATAAATGAGATACTAACTTCTAATATAGGGGTGGATTATTATTCAAAAACCATTCCATCCAACCTTGATTTTGAAAAACTCTTAACACAAGGCACTTACTTGAGAGAATCCATTATAAAGAGATTTAATTTTCGGATACAACAACATAGTTTGTGAGTTCAGGATTCAATGGTTTCTTGGTCTTTCAGCTCAAAAAACTTTTCTTCTTATTTGATGGTTGACTTTTTTATGGATTCGATCTAGATGGTCACTTAATTCCAGTAATTCTGAAAATATGGGGAGTGTTCAAAGGTAAATTAGGGAAGGTGAAAAAGTAGGGAAGGAGGTATGGAAAAGGATTTAAAGTTCAAGAGGTCTAATGAGATTAGACGGGTTTCGATTTTATCATTTATGGATTTTAAAATTGAATATATAAAATATATCAAAAAAATAATAATAATAATAATAATTGGAAGCTTAGTAAGATAAATTTTTTAATGGAAAAACAATGGTTAGAAAAATCAAAAGTGAGGCACTCAATGGTGAGACATCAACAGTGAGTCATCAATGGTGATACATCAATAGAGTGTCATCAATGGTGATACATCAAATGTAAGACATAAAAATTGAGTCATCAGTGGTGAGACATCAACAGTGAGTCATCGATGCTGAGAAATCAACAAAGTTTCATCAATAGTGATACATCAATGGTGATACATCAATAGTGAGTCATCAACGGTGAGACATCAACATAGTTTCATCAAATGTGAGATATCAACCAAGTTTTACTTAACTTAAATTAATCATGCCTAACCCCTTTTTGATGTAACTCATTCTCTCAAAATTAAAGGACTTAGTAAATATATCATAAATATGATTTTTTGTGCCAATGTATTCTAGAATTATATCACCTTTTATAATGTTCTCTAAAAAAGTGGTTTCATACATCAATATTTTTTGTTCTAGAATGGGATACTGAATTTTTAGAAATGTTAATTTCACTTTTGTTTCCACGGTTTACAGGGATATGTAATAATTGATATCCACAATATAGTAATGTATATTTCATCCACAAAATTTGAGCAAAAAAACTACTAGTAGCTATGTATTCAGCTTTAGCAGTAGATAATGCAATAGAAATTTTCTTCTTACTACACCATGATACTAGTGACTTACCCAAAAGTGACATGTTCTAGAGGTTATTTTTTATCTAACTTTCATCCACAAAAATAAGAATTAGAATAGCTAACTAAATTAAATGTTTTTCCTCTGGGATAGAACATCCCTAAATTGGTAGTATATTTGAGATATTTAAAAATTATTTTAAGAGAAATTGTGACTCTTTTGATTTTGCTTGAAAATGAGCACACATAAATACACTAAATACACTATCAAATTAGCTAGTAGTTAAGTATATAAGACTTCCAATCATATCTATGTAGTTGGTTTGATCCACTAGTTTCCTAGCCTTATCAAGATCCATCTTACATGTGGTACTCATGGGATTATCACTACCTTTAGTTATATTTAGATTAAAATTTTTTAGAATATCTACAGTATATTTACTTTGATTCAAAATAATTCTTTATTTGTTTTGAAAGATTGTAAATCCAAGAAATAATTTAAGTTCACCCATTAAACCCATTTCAAAATCACTTTCCATCATTTTTGAAAAATCAGAACACAATAAGTTTTTAGAAGATCCAAAAATAATATCACTTACATATATTTGAACAAATAAAACATATTTTTAAATTCTTTTGATAAAATAGTAGGGTCAACTATACCTTTTGTAAAACTTTTTGAAATATTAAAGAGATGAGTCTGTCATACCATGCTCTAGGAGCTTGTTTCAAACCATATAATGCTTTTTTTAATTTGAAAACATGATTTTGAAAATGGGAATTTTGAAAATTCGGGGGTGGTTCCAAAAAAACATCCTCAACTATATAAGAATTTAATAATGCACTTCTGACATCAATATGAAAAAAATTTACATTTAGATGAGCTATATAACCAATCAAGATTACTATAGAATAAAGTTTGTCCATAGGTGAAAATGTTTACTCATAGTAAATCCCTTCTTCTTGATTATAACCTTGTGCAACTAATCTAGACTTATTCCTTACTATAGTTCTATATTCATAAATCATGTTTTTAAACATCCATTGTGTGCCTATAGTTATAGTATCCTTGGGCCTATCAACAAGTTTCCATAATTTATTTATTTCAAACTGATTTATCTCTTCTTGTATATCCATTACCCAGAATTCATCATTTATTACCTCATTGATATTCTTAAGTTCAAGCTATGATAAAAAAGGCTTGATGTTGATCTTAATTTCATAAAGAACCTCTAGTTTGTGTACATTTTTATAGGACTCAAAATACAACATCTAAAGGGTGATTCTTAAGAGTTTTAATGCCACAAGAGAAAGATGGATTGGTTTCCTCTTGAACTTATATAGATTTTGGTTCTACAGGTTCACAGTCTGGAAATTTTCTAGAACTAGATGATGTTTCTACTTGTTTGATAGCAAAATATGAAGGTTTGTAATTTAAGTCCAGATTTGATAGATCATCCTAAATATTTTATAGGGAGATTTTGGGATCATGTGGATTTGTTTTATAAAATTTTACATGAACATATTCTTCCACACATTTGGTTCTCTTATTAAAGACTCTATAGTATTTTATAGAAATTGAATACCCTAGGAAAATACCTTTATCACTTTTAGGAAAATTATTTTCAAGATTATCCTTGGTATTAAAAATAAATACTTTATGTAAAAAAACTATAAAGTATATAACCTCAGGCTTCCTATTATTCCACAGTTTATAAGGATTTTTCTTCAAGATAGGTCTAATTAAGGCTCTATTTATTATATAGGAAGTTATATTTACAACCTATGCCCAGAAATAGATAGTTAAGTCATATTAATTGATCATAGTCCTAGAAATACCTTGAAGGGTTATATTTATTCTTTCTACAACTCCATTCTACTGAGGTGACCTAGGAGCTGAGATGTTGTGACTACATACATTTTGTGAGAAAAATAATTCAAAATATTGATTTTTAAACTCATGACCATGGTCACTTCTTAAACTATTAATTTTGATTCCACTTAGATTTTTTTTTGATCTATCATACTTGGTAAAATAGGAACTAGCTTCACTTTTAAGAGATAAAAAGAAAACACATGTATACCTAGAAAATTCATCTACAAGTACATAAACATAGTGCTTTCCATTTAAACTTGAAAATCTAGATGGTCCAAACAAGTCCATGTGAACCAACTTGAGAGTTTGAGATGTTGAAACCTATTTCATTAGTTTGAAATATATCTTGTGTTGCTTTCCCTTTAGACAAGGATTACAGGCTTTATTGTTTGGAAACTCAACTTTGGGTAGATCCTTGAATAACCCTTTTCTCGTAAGATTTCTAAGTAGGTAAATGTTACAGTGTCCCAGTCTCCTATTCCAAATCCAAGATTATCTATGAATGTAACTTAAGAAAGAAACATTTTGTGATAGTAAAGAATCTACATTAATAGTATAAAAATTTTCATTTCTATAGGCAGTAAAGGCTATATAATTTTAAATTAAAAAACAAGGCAAGCATTATTTTCAAATTTTCAATGGAAAAAATCATCACATAATTGTGAAATTCTAAGTAGAATATTCTTTAAACCATCAATAAAAAGTACTTTAGAAATTAAAATTGAATTTATGTTACCAATTTTACAATGATCGATGATCTTCCCTTTAGCATTTCTAGCACGCCCCAGCACCTGACTGCCACGGATCCGATGCGTTTTCAATAAAACATGGTGTGTAATTTTTTTTATAAAAAGAAAAGATAAAGAATTACACATCATGTTCCAATATAGAAGTTCTTTGTGGTTTATGTTCTATAAAACTAGATACAATTATTACAATCCTTCAAACACTTTATAGAAAAGACTCTAAAAAGCTTCCACCAATCATTGTGACTCAAATCTACTAAAACTATAAAATTTAAATAAACATGAAGGGTGAGCATGTGAATGCACAGTAAGGAGGTTTTAAAATAAAATAATATTTAAATTAAAACCTTTTAAGAACTTCCCTTTAAAAATATTCATAAAACATTTTCTTAAAGAAAGATGCAATACATGAAGCATAACATAACAGTTTTTCCAAGAATTACCAGTGTACATTTTAAGGAACATTAATAGGGCTACAATAAAAAATATTCCAATCATAAGCATGCTTATACAAAATATATGGTGTGAAACATATAAATCAAGAGTAATTCAAACTATACTAAGTGTAACATGAAAAAGTTCATGTACAAAATTACAAATTAAAGTAATACATAATCATAGTTGCGCATAAATTGATAACATTAATATCTTTCCTTACTGACTGCAAGTCATAAATTGGAAGATAAATGTTTGATTGCTGAATAAACATTATTCCATGGTCATTTACTTATTCTAATACTCCTATGTACATGCTCTTAACCAATTATATTCGACTAGTCGAATACACCCTTGGTCAATACTATAAATATAATGAGGGAAGTGCATATGCCAGAAATTTTGTAACATTTTGTCAAGGCCTCGGCCAAAACCATATATCAGAAATTGGAAAATACATCATCCAATTCCACGTCTATTTGTCTCATGAGACCAACTGATGCATCGAGGGGCTATATCGGGCCCCACCCATCACATACTAAGTCTAATGCATTCCCCATACATCAAAATGTCTTTAAATCAAAGTGTCCCATACCACTTTTATTTATTAAATTATATCTTTTATTCAAAGTGTCCCATACCACTATGAATAATTAAATTATGTCTCTTATTCAAAGTATCCCATACCACTGTGAATAATTAAATTATTAATTCATAAATTATCATAAGTGATAAATAAATAATATATTTTTTGATTTATCACATAAAATAATAATTTTAGAAACCCTTGATCCATGGTAGTAAAATTTCGATGCATACATGTTTATGAACTAAAGATGGATATTATTCATGCTCATGTCATGCAATGATAAATGGAAATGAAAAATGGACTAAATCATGAACTCAAATAAACAAAATCATACATAGTGACAGATTCACCATGGATTGAAAACATAATCTGTTTAAATGTAAACAAATTATTTCATGTGAGGTATTGAATGCATAATTTCCTAAACTCACTTTACTATGCATGTTTGTGAATAACAATTACAAAAGGATACTACCAACTATTTAACCCAAAATTATAAATCAAAAAATATGTAAAAAGAGAGTATAGGTCAACTTATACCTAAGAAAGAAAACAATCGCACAACTTTCTAACATAGCTAATACCATTTAAAACTTATATAAATAAGTGTGCCATATGTATGTGTATATTCATACACACATATTTTAAATAATTAGAATAATCTTTAAATAAAATATATGGGTAAGAAAACACCCACTTTCTCCACATAAAGATAATACTCATTTAAAATAGTTTGAGTAATCTGTTTATGCAAAACTCATTTTTATCACTACAAATATATATATAGGTGTGTAAAACCCCTAAATTATTAATCATAAATTCTCCATAAATATTGTATGCATTAAAAGAATCTAAATAATATTTGGAAAGTCCAAAATTATCTAGGATTTAATGTTGTGTAATCCGTTTATACACAAAAAGTGTATATAAAGGATTTAATTTTAAATTGTTTCTTATAAGCATTTCATACTCCAAAAACATTTTTTATTCATTCTTATCAATCGTTTTAAAACCTAAATTAGATTTAGTATCAAATTATATTTATATATATATATATATACATATAACCATATATACATAATGTATATAAGGGTTTTGCACCAGAATCCTAATGACACTTACATGATTTAAATATATTAAGAACATTATTTAAACAAAGGTTCATTAATTGAAAATCATGATATCAAATAGAAAAGGTTTTTTAATAAACAAATACATATATATGTTTATGTATACATATATACATATAAATTTATCAAACACAAAACATCACAAGCCCTTGCATGGCTTACAATGAATTAAGAACATAATTTAGAACTAAAATTCACCATTCTAAAATCATAGAAGAAACCATTAGATTTTATGATAAACTATATATATGTACATATATATGTGTATATATATATATACAAACTATAAAAAAATAAAATCAAGAAAAAACTAGGACCCTTACCTAGATCGAAGAAGAAGAAGAATAATGGAGGTTGATGGAGGTACTGGAAAGAGAAAACTCGTAGGGTTCTCGGTGAAAAATGGTTATATATATATAATGTATATAACATATATTTAAGTAAACATTTAAGGGAATCTGAGGCACCTTGATTTAAAAAAAGACCTGGTGTGTTCGGTCTTGTGGAAAAAGAAGAGGAAGGAGGGCCACCATGGAGAAAGATGGTGTCACGGGTGTAGAAAACCCGAAGGGAGGGAGGCCGACTGTGACTCAAACAGAACAATGAAGAAGACGAAACTAAAGAGGGTGTGGAAAATAATTGATGGCTATGATTATTTTTTCCTTGATCCAATGGTTGGGATTCTTCTGTAGGTTTTAAAAAAAAAGATGAACGGTTGAGATTAAATCTTAACTTGATCAGAAAGATGAGGCATGACGCGGGATCGATTGTTCGGTTTTAAGGAGTGGACAGTTGATATTAGATCATGGAGAGGATCAAATGGCTGAAGAAAAACATGAGGGAAGCTGTGGCGGTGTGGATTCTAAGGATGAACTGATCGGACAGTCCAGATCCCGTGCAGTGAGATCGGACGGCTAAGACACGATCTCCATTTAAAAAGTCGGCCCCACATCGAAATGGGGAGGATTTCATGCTGGCCTTATAAGCATGGAGCTCTTGGATTAGGCTCAAAAATCCCCCTCCCCCCTCCCCAGTACCGCCTCATACTGGGTATCTACAAGAGCCCTTCTTCACCCACCGCTTTTTTCGTGCCGCCTCACATGGCGGTGTGCTCTGGCACCCCTTGCGCACGCTCGTGCACGCTTAGGGCCTTATTATGAACGCTTGCACGTGCAACTTAGCAAGCAAAATTCATGCACAGCCCTGGGTCATTGGACAAGGGGATCTGATAGATATTACCACAAATACCTTGAGTGGCTTGTCCTTCTAGGTTTCCCTCGGTTTGGTGGGGTACTCACTTAGTTTTTTAGCAAAGTAAAATTCTTTTTTATTAAACATAATAATAGGTTTATATATATATAGGTGTCTTAAAAACAGAGAACATAAATTCTATTTTATGGTTAAACAAAATCCTAAAATATAATATTTTCATTAGTTTATAAACATCAAAATTAAAAATCTAAAAACAATGTTTAATATGTCATAAAAGAAATCCCACACTAGTTTTACATTTAAAATACAAAACATATTTTTAATTAAAACTTTGTTTTTATTCATCCAATGAAGAAAAAAATCAAAGGTAACTTTTAAATCATTTGAAATACTCAAATACCTAACTCACTAAGTATGGATAAAATACAAAAAACAACCATATTCATCAATTTCATTTTACCAAAGTATGATTTCAACCTCAAAAAACATATTTATTTGTACCAAAACTAAGGAGTATCAAGTGTGTGCTTCTATTGGTATTTTCTTTAAAACACAAGGGTTATGATTTAAATTCCATTTTAAACTTTAAAACATTATCCTTTCCAAATAAAAAGAATATTTAATTACAAACACGTTTAAATATATAACTTTAATTAATACTTAAAACATGTTGAAATGTCAATATAATGAAATACTTAAAATAAAATAAATAGAATACCCAACAGTTATAAGGTATTATAGACATTATAGATTCAATGGTCACATAATGGAGGAAATGGTAAAATTATCTTTAAGGCCTTATAAAAACATGTAAGAGTGCTCCAAACTCAAAACAATTTGGTAAAGATGGTGCTCATCATTCCACTGATGCTTTATATAGTTGTTGTGGTTCTGGATATAATGTTATTTGTAGTGGCAGACCCGAAGGACATCCACTATTTTCATGGTCTTATTGTTGTATTTGGTGGTCCAACTAAGATTTTTATAGGTCTCTTGGTAGGAATTTTATGTTAGTAGGACTCTTTTGGATTTCTTGTAATGAAATCACTTCCAGTGTTTCATTGAATAGAAATGTATTGTGTTTATTTTGAAAGTGTTGTTTAGATAGTACGTAAATTAAACAAAGTAAAACCATACAATATTATTATTACACATGAAATAGGTTTGGGTTGTCACATTATCCCCACTTCAAAGAATTTTTCCCTCTCAATTCTAAAACACGTGTACACTTCCACCAGCAAAACCAGAGAGTCATTACTCTTGACGTCCCTTCAAAAAGTTGGCCATCGTGGATGATCCGCTGTCATCCTCAAGTGGATTACAAGATTATTTTCTAGTTACTCGACCTATTTTGTCCATATACACTGTAAGCAATTAGGATTACCCCTATACATGAAACATTCGGGTTTCCATAGGGAGGCTTGAGTGGTGTGGAGATAAGAGATTTGAGAGTGAACTAGTTCCCTATAAATCCCTCAAAATAGATCGTACTTGAAAAATTTAAATTTGTAGATCATACCATACATAGTAAAATGTAGGACATGGAACAAATATACCACTCGAAGGTTACCCTCCAATGCAGTTTCTCAAAACATTCCCAAAGCTAGGTAGTTCTCGTACAAGGTGAAACAAAGGAAAAGACCTTCATGGTACTTCCCTCTCTACTTGTACTCTTCAAATTGTGCAGTTTCCATGCGGAGATAAACATAATGGTATCCCTGATAGGTCTAGAGGACATTTGGGCTAAGGGACACTTTATAGAGGCGTTTTCAAGTCAGGCATAAGTTTTCAAAAGGGCCGTAGTCTTCTGAACATGACTTGATGATTATGAACTCTAGTAATTCAGTAGGGAGTGATAAGAGGTTTGTTGGTAAACCCACTCCTTCCATCTGAAAATTTTAAGGTACATGTTTAACTCAGTAAATCATAACCATATTAAAACAAAAATGTTATTTTGTAAGAGCATATTAAAATACCAAAACAAAAAATATAACATTATCCATTTAAGGAAGGTTCATAAAACTCAAGGTGTTACATAACCATTCGTTACCTCTCATAACTCATTGATATGGATTTCCTGGCATCCACCATGATGTCTCCTCACAGGTGCCACCGGTGTTAGTTATTTCCCTATTTCCCAGTCAAATGGATCCCTAAAGCGGTTCCAAACTCTTCGATCTCTTTGGTCCAGATGCAACACGGGCAACTAGGATCAACCATATGTACACCTCTAAAGTTCCATGTGGTAAAAGCATGAAGTGTATGAAGATGGGAGACATCAGTATGAAATTGATGTCGATAATGTAAACAGTTAGACTCGTCCTTAAGAACTTCAAAGTCCATAACTTGTCCAGAAATACCGTAGGTCAAGATTTGAAAAAGCTATACTGCTCGAAGGTTACCCCCTTGTGCATCCTCTCAGAAGTCCTCTAGGGATGAACAATTATCAGTAAGGGTAAAGTACTTAAACAAACACTCAAAGTACTTTCCCTTCTATGCATAGAGTGGGAATTGAGTGTTCATCATAAGGAAATAGTTGAAGCCTGATCCTTAGTAATGTTGGAGTACATGAGAAGAATTGAATACATGATAGAGGTGTTTTCATGACAAATGATGGTTTTTAAAAGTCTTGTAGCCTTATAAACATGATTTGGATACTATAGTCTCTATTATTTCTTTTGGAAGAGACAGAAGTCTTGTTTCGTTTTCCATATGGAAATTTTAAGAAGGATTCTTATTAGTAATACATAATAATGTTTTTTATGTTGCTCTAATTTTCTAGGGTTGTCTAAACCAATCCTCTGATACCAACTATCATGACCCAGCCCCTGACTGCCCCAGAGCCGGTGCGTTTTCAATAAAACATGGTGTGTAATTTTTTTGTGTAAAAAGAAAAGCTGAATAATTACACATCATGTTCCATTACAAAAGATCTTTGCAGTTTAGGTTCTGGAAAACCAGATACAATTATTACAATCCTTTAAATAATTTACAGAAAAGACTCCACAAAGCTTCCACCAATCATTGTAACTCAAATCTACTAAAACAGTAAAATTTAAATTAAAATTTAGAGTGATCATATGAATTCACAGTAAGGGTGTTTTAAAATAAAATAATATTTCAATTAAAACCTTTTAAAAACTTCCCTTAAAAAAATGCATAAAACATTTTCTTAAAGAATGTTGCAATATATGAAGCATAATATAACTATTTTTCCAAGAATTACCAGTGTACATTTTAAGGAACATTAACAGGGATACAATAAAACATATTCCAATATTAAGCATGCTTATACAAAATATATGGTGTGTATCATATAAATCAAGAGTTATTCAAACAATACTAAGTGTGACATGCGAAAGTGCAATTAAATAATTACAAATGAAAGTAATACATAATCAGAGTTTCGCATAAAATGATAACATTAATCTCTTTCCTTAATAATTGTAAGTCAAACATTGGCAGATAAATTTATGAGTGATGAATAAACATTATGCCATGTGCATTTAATTCTTATGACACTCATAAGTACATGCTCTTAACCAAGTATATTCTACTAGTCAAATACACCCTTGTTCAATACTATAAACATAATGAGGGAAGTGCATATGCTGGAAATTCTGTAACATTTTTTCAAGGCCTCGACCAAAACCATATATCAAAAATTTGGAAAGGTCGGGCCAATTCCATGTCTATTTGCCTCATGAGACCTACCGATGTATCGAGGGGCTATAGCGGGACCCACCTGTCACATACTAAGTCCAATGTATTCCTCATACGTCTAAATGTCTTTAAATCAAAGTTTCCTATACCAATTTGATTTATTAAATTTGGTCTTTTATTCAAAGTGTCCCATACCACATAGAATAATCAAATTTTGTCTCTTATTCAAAGTGTCCCACACCACTTTGAATAATTAAATTCTTATTTCATAAATTATCATAAGTGATAAATAAGTAATAGATTGTATAATTTATCACATAAAATAATAATTTTAGAAACCCTTGATCCATGGTAGTAAACATTCAATGTATACATATTTATGACTTCAAGATGGATATTATTCATGCTCATGTCATGCACTGATAAATGGAAATGAAAAATGGACTAAATCATGAACTCAAATAAAAAATCACACATAGTGACAGATTCATCATGGATTGAAAACATAATCAGTTTAAATGTAAACAAATTATTTAATGTGGGGTATTGAATTCATAATTGCCTAAACTCAATTTAATATGCATGTTTGTGAATAAACATTACATAAGGGTACTGCCAACTATTTAACCCAAAATTATAAATTGAAAAATATGTAAAAAGAGAGTATAGGTCAACTTATACCTAAACACAAAAACAATCACACAACTCACTAATATAGATAATACCATTTAAAACTATTGAAAATAAGTGTGTTATACATATGTGTATATTCATACAAACATATTTTACATAATTAGAAGAATATTTAAATAAAATATGTGGGTAGTAAATCATCCAATTTATCCACATAAAGATAATTCTCCTTTAAAATAGGTTGAGTAATCTGTTTATAAAAACCTCATTTTTATCATTATAAATATATAAAGGTGTGGAAAACCCATAACTTATTACTCATAAATTCTCTATAAATACTATATGCCTTAAAATCATATAAATAATATTTTGAAAATCCAAAATTATCTAAGATTGAATGTTGTGTAATCCATTTATACACAAAAATTGTATATAAAGGATTGCATTTTTGAATTGTTTCTTGTAAGCCTTTCGTACTCCAAAAACATTTTTTATTCATTCTTATCAAACTTTGGAAAACTGAAATTAGATTTAATGTCAAATTATATATATATACACACATATAATAGTATATACATAATGTATATAAGGGTTTTGCACCATAATCCTAATGACACTTACATGATTTAAATATATTAAGAACATTATTTAAATAGAGGTTCATTAATTTAAAATCATGATATAAAAGAGAAATTATTTTTTAATAAAAAAATAAAAAATATATGTTTATCTATACATATATACATATAAATTTATCAAACACAAAACATCACAAGCCCTTGCATGTATTACAAGGAATTAAGAACATCATTTAGAACTAAAATTCACCATTCTAAAATCATAGAAGAAATCAATAGATTTTATGATCAAATGTATATATATTTACATATATGTCTATATATATATATATATAAACCATAACAAATCAAATCAAGAGAAAACTAGGACCCATACCTTAATCGAAGAAGAAGAAGAAGAACGGAGGTTGATAGAGGTGCTGGAAGGAGAAAACTCGTAGGTTTATCAGTGTAAAATGGTTATATATATAAACTATATATAACATATATTTAAGGAAACTTGCAAGTTAATATAAGGCACCTTGATTTAAAAAAAAGACTGAGTGGGTACGGTCTTGTGGAAAAAGAGGAGGAAGGAGGGCCACCATGGAGAAAGGTGGTGTCATAGGTGTAGAAAAACCGAAGGGAGGGAGGCTGACTGTGACTGGAATGGTGCAAGGAAGAAGATGATGCAGAAGAGGGTGAGTAAAAGAATGGATGGATAGGATTATCTATACCTTGATCCAATTACTGGGAAGCTTCTCTGGGTTTTAAAAAAAGGTGAACGGTCGAGATTAAATCTCGACATGATCAGACGGCTGAGGCACAATGCGGGATCGATCATTCAGTTTTACGGAGTGGATGGCCAAGATTAGATTGTGGAGAGGAAGGCTGAAGAAACACATAGGGGAAACCGCTGCGGTGTGGATTCTAAGTTTGAACCGATTGGACGGTCCAGATCTCGCGTGGTGAGATCGGATGGCTGAGACATAACCTTCACTTAAAAATTCCATCCCACATCAAAATGAGGAAGATTTCAGGTTGGCCCTATAAGATTGGATCTCTTGGATTAGGCTCATAAATCCACCTCCCCCCTCCTAGGTACCTCCCTGTATCAGGTCTTTACAGGCGTGGTTTTGTTCCCACCCCTTCCACCATGCCGCCCCATATGGTGGAGCACTCTAGCACCCCTTGTACACACCCGTGTGTGCTTAGAGCCTTATTATGAACGCTTGCGCATGCGAATTAGCACACACCATGTGTGCATAGCCCTGGGTCATTGGCCTAGGGGATCTGAGTGAGATTCCCACCAAAACCTTGAGTGGTTTGGCCTTCTAGGTCGCCCTCGGTTGAGTGGGGTAGTCACTTAGTTTTTTAGAAAAGTAAAATTCCTTTTTTAATTAAACATAAGAATAGTTATATATATATATATATATATATGTGTGTGTGTCTTAAAAACAGAGAACATCAATTATTTATTATGGTTAAACAAAATCCTAAAAAACAATATTTTAATTAGTTTATAAACATCAAAATTCAAAATCTAAAATCAAAGTGTAATATGTCATAAAAGAAATCCCATACTAGTTTTATATTAAAAATCCAAAACATATTTTTAATTAAAACATTATTTTTATTCATCCAAGGATGAAAAAATTAAAAGGTAACTTTTAAAACATTTGAAATAATTAAATACCTAAGTATAGATAACATACTAAAAACAACCATAGTCATCAATTTCATTTGACCAAAGTATGATTTCAACCTCAAAAAACATATTTCTTTGTATCAAAACCAAGGAGTATCAAGTGTGTGCTTTTATTGGTATTTTCTTTAAAACACAAGGTTTATGATTTCAATTCCATTTTAACCTTTAAAACATTATCCTTTAAAAATCTAAAGAATAGTTAATTACAAACATGCTTAAAGACATAACTTTAATGCATACTTAAAACACTTAGAAATCTCAATATACTTAAATACATAAAATAAAATAACCAGAATAACCAATGGATATATGTTCTTATAGCTGTTATAGATTCAACGGTCACCTAAAGGATTCGACGATCAAATTATCTTTAAGGAATTATAAAAACATGATTAGAGTGCTCCAAACTCAAAACAATTTGTCAAAGATAGTGCTCATCATTCCACTGATGCTTAGCATGGTTATTGTGCTTCTAGCTATAATGTTCTTTATCATGGTAGACCCGAAGGACCTCCACTATTTTCTTGGTATTCTTATTGTATTTTGTAGTCTCTTAGAGATTTTTATAGGTCTCTTAGTAGGCATTTTAGGTTAGTGGGACACTTTTGGATTTGTTGTAATGAAATCTTTTTCAGTGTTTCATTGAATAAAAATGTCTTGTGTTTATTTTTCAAGTGTTGTTTAGATAGTACAGAAATTAAACAAAGTAAAACCATACAATAATATTATTACATATGAAATAGGTTCGGGGTGTCACAATTGTCACCAAAGGTTCCATGTCCACCATAAACCTTTATTATATTCTTGAATTTTGAGTATTCACTTTTCATATTCCCTAAACACCCACTATCCAAGTATAATAAGTTCTTACAAGAAATTTTCTAGAAGCTATCCTACAAAATAGATTAGATAAGAAATGATTTTAGTACCCATATTTTCTTGGGCCCAGAAATGTTAGTAATTAAGGCTTTAGGAACCCACACTTGATTAATCGAATTAATTTAAGCATATGTTAAATTTACAAAGAAATAAACTCTATTAGGTCATCTAGTAAAATATCTTATATAATGATATTCAGAACTAACAGTAGAAAAATTTTCAGAACTGGAACTAGAAGAATATTTTACATATTTAGGTATAAATGTATTTTTAGTTATTCTCCTCTTTCCAAGTTCGTATCCTATACCTGTAGTGTATTTTGGATTAAATTGTTCTCAAAGAATTTTTGTTAAAATATGTTTCCCATCAATAAATTTTTCTAGATATTTATTTAATTTTTCATTATATATCTTAAGTTCAGTATTTTATTTATGTAACTGGGCATTTTTCTCCTTTTCTACAAAAACTTCATATTTATTATAAATAGTAAGATAATGATATTTTTTAAGTGTTTTTTATTTTTCCTTTAGATCATTAAAATTATCATCAAAAATGTTATAATAATCAAACAATTATTCTTTAGTCGTGTTCTTATTAACATTATTTTCATCTTTATCTCCAGAGTAATGAGAGTCATGTCTAGGAGATATAGAAGTTACCTCAGATAGATATTTCATAAAGAAAATATTTTATTTATTAAATTTTTCTTCATGGGATGAATCAAAATCATTATAGCAGTCCTTAGAAGCACTTCAGGTAGCTTTAATAGCTTTCTAGCTAGCTGATCCATTTTCTCATCACTGTCAGCTGATGAATCTTCATCACATAAACTTTTATCTTGAAATTGAACATTCTATTTTTATTTTTTTCTTAGATGTAGTGGTTTTGAGAGAAAGTGTTTTTATTTTAGGTTCATCATATTCTTCTTGGTTAACATTTAACTCTTCCCCATACACCATAAATTTTCCTATAGTCTCCCTTACAGGCATTGCATTGATGTCACAAGATTCTAAAATTGACACTGATGACCCTCTCCATCTTTCTCGAAGACATCTCAAGAGTCTTGTGATCTTCTCTTTTGCAGTAACTGGATTTCCTAATAAGCTCACTATATTCACGATCTCATCAAACCTAAGGTACATGTCAGAGATAGGACCATCAAGTTTCATCTTAAAATTATCATATTTGATAGTGTAAGTGTTAAGACTTATTTCATTAACATTTATAGTTTCTCCATGTGAAACATCTAGAGTATCCCATAACTCATAGACATTTTTACATGTAGAAATTATATTAAACTATTCATATCCTAAGGCACAATATAAAAAATTAATGTATTTTTAGTTATTATTATAAACAACCTTAGTTGCATCATACCAAGTATTTCTAGTAGTAGTAGGAATTTTATACTCATCTACTATAGAAGACTATATTTAAAAACCCATAATTTCAATATGAATTTTCAATTTTATTTTACATTGGGAATAATTAGTCCCATTGAAATATGGAGGTTTGTTAGTAGTAGCACCATCCTCTCTGTTATCCATATTAAAATATTAATAGATAAATATAAATAACTCAAAATTTAGAAATAATAGAAATTTTAAGATCTTTAACATAAAACTATAATCACAGTTAAAAAGGATTTGAAAAGCTTTTAACAACCCTTTGATGCCAAATGTTGGTTGGAGTAGGATACTCAAGAGGGGGTGAATTGAGTTCCTAAGTAAATTTTTGTTTAAAATGGATTTAAAAAAATCCCCCAAATCAAAATAAAAGATATCCCAATTAACTAAAGTATCATATTTATAAATTTTTTGTTATTTTAAAATAATTCTCAAAGTGTGATTAGTTCTTAGTTGAAATAATATGAAATAGTATTTCAACTTTTGAAATAAATTTACTAAATAAAATTTTAATATAAACACTATCTAAGATTAAATATCAATGTTAAAGAAATGTTTTCAAATTTAAATAGATAGAGTAGTGAAAAAAGAACATTTAAAAGGTGTAGAAGAAATGATAACAAGAGGTTCAGTCTCAAGCTGAGACTTAATCCTCTTCACTTAGTGATCACCTACCACCAAGCAGTTTATATAAACTTAAATTTGATCCATAACCTAGATCAAGGTATAAAACAGCACATATTGTGTTGTCCAGGTCAGAGAGACCACTTCCACAGTTTTTTATGGGATTTCATAAACTGATAGTCCATGCAGGGACCTCTTCCACTATTATTAGAGGGAGTATAAGGTGTAAAAATATAAGTTGTGAAGATATATGTGTATCTTCCAATTATGCACAGGATTTATTGGGTGTCTATAAAATGGTGATAATCATACACTTCTTGTAATGTGAATAAATTACACAAATAGATAAGATAAAAGATTAGAAGTGATAGTGTTTCTCTGTGTGATATTTTTTTCATCTTTGTGACTCCTTTAAGGTAGTTTGAAATGAAGCTCAAGTTTTTTAGGAATTTTTTTGTAAAATAGAGTTTTGTAGAATCTTATGTCTTGTGTTGTATGATTGATCCAACTATATAGAAATATTCTACTTCATGTGTTCTTCAAATTCTTGAAGTGGAAGGTTGAACATGTAAAAAAAATGGATCCTTTTGGTTTGGCACACTTGTTGAGTTATGTTTATTCTCATCTATCTACACAGTGTCTCTCTAGTCTCTTTTTCTTTATATTCTTCACCTGACATAAATCATGTTCTCAATCATGTTATGGTACCTTGTACCTCATACTGCACTCTAACGTTGATTTAAAATTTTTCTGTAAAAGGTCATTAATTTAATTTTTAGCATTAAATTTCAAAAATATTACTGCTAGAAATATTAAATCTAAAATTATAAAGAAAAGGTATTGGTGAGTCTTTTGAGCGGTGACTCTTTAGTGGTATCAGGTAGATGGTGTCTCTGGAAAGGTGACTTCTTTGGAGCGGTGACTCAGACATAGCGGTGTCAGGATAGCAGTGTCTCTGGAATGGTGAGTCAAGAGCATTGAGTAAGGAGTGGTGAGTCGGGAGTGGTGAGTCGGGATTGGAGAGTCGGGAGCGGTGAGTGAGGAATGGTTACTCATACTTATAGTATTCTTCCAATCTGTCTTATAATTCCAAATTCTAACATAACACAATAAACTCATTAAAAACATAATTAAGCATTATTTTTTATTATTAAAACTATGAGAGGTCAACAATATATACTTGATTATTGCATTACATTCGAAAACAGAAATTAAAACATAATGTTTTTTTTGAGAATATCAATATTCCCTCTAATATATCATTTAATATCAATCATATTACACTTCATGGATTCCTGAAAAATGAAACAAAATAAGGGTGACCTAAAATTCTCAGTAAGGGTTCAGTACAGTGGAATCTATCATGAAACAATAAGAATAGTCAACATAGTGAGGTAAATAACCAAACATTAATTCCATTTAAATAGTTTGACTTGAAAAAGCAATATGAAAAGTTAAATAAATAAAAAAACATGTCATTTAATCAATAACATGTCTACCATAACCAGATAAGGAATAATCAATATGAAAAGGTAAATTAATGAAAACACATTCCATTTAATCAATAAAATAAAAATAAAATTCATCCATAGATAATATCATTGTGAAAATTTCATGGATAATAAAAACTAGATTCTTAATAAAGGAAATTCTTAATCATTGGATGTCATGTTCTCTGGCACATGATACCTCAACTGTCAAGACCTTTCAAAAAAAATTAAAACTATAGTTATAAACCTGTTTAATGTTAGCTTACTAGTTTTCTTCATGAGACTACCAATATATTGGGGGGATATATAATTTTTGGCCCCAACCATCACTTCATGTCCAAAGAATTCCTCATATATCAAATAATCGATTTAATTAATGAACAATGTGCCTTATCATCAAATATTTGTATTGAGTAGAGAATATAGATTAAAAAATATTTCCCTAGATAAATAAATATTTTTCAATATAAAACACAATGTGTAAAAATGATATAAGGTCTAAGAAATAAACATATCAGTGATAAATAAGATGTATATTTAGGGAAAATTTTATATACAATGATCATATGAAAGTGAATAATTCAAGTTAAAGTTAATGACTATAAAAAATAAATCAATGAAGTGAGTTTTAATATTATCCTTGGTCAAAATAATCCTAAACCATATAGAGTAATAATAAGGATGATATCAATACAACTTACCCATAATGGATTATATGTAAGATAAATGGTTTTTGTCTTTAATGAATAGAAATACCATAAAAATATCTTTAAAAATATTCTTTATGAAAATTTAATTTTCATTTTTAAAATAAAATTTTAAAACTAAAAATTCAAAAAAAACTAAAATATCATTTTGATCTTAGAAATAATCATTAAAATATTGATTGGTCATGATGGCTGGAAATTCTATTCATGTCATACATGTGAAAACAAAGATTCTTTTCACTTTTCTATAAAATCCAAATGGGCCTTGTTTTGAAAATTACATGAAGATTATTTTCAAAACATTTTTTAAAAATTCAAAATGGGTAAAAATTTATATAATAAATCATTTTGAAAAGGGTTAAAACATTTTTGAAAATATTTTTCGAAAACATGGATTTTGATGAAAAAGGATTTTCGACGGAAGAGAGAAATAAAGTTAGACTTTCTTAAAAAAAAACTCAGTCATTTTAAGTACAAAAGAGTGGTGAAATAGAATTATTACTTGAAAATTTTCATTAATAACTATATTAGAAGAAAATTAAATGGTATATTAAATAATTATCAAATAATTTCCTTCAATGGAAATTCAAGTATAAATAATCCCGATTAAAATGAGGCTGTGAAATAAACTATTGAAAAAATTATATCATTGAAGTGAGAATTAACCAATGAATTAATTATATGTATCAAATGTAAATCCACATAGAAAAATTGTAAATAAAACATAATATAGTCAAAATTAATTACACACATAATCTTATAATATCAAATATAATTAATAAGTAATATAACCCAATGAAAAGAAATTGATTTATGAAATTATTTACGAATTTTTAACTTTTAACTCAAATCCCATTGGATTAATTAATTAAAATTGAAACTTAAAATACCAGTTATTATTAATTATTCATTATATTTTATTTCAATGGTTTATTATATACACCATATATAATAAATTAGGTGCATAACATTACAATATTCTTCAATGAAGGGAAATTGAGATGAAATCCCTTACCTTGAGTCTGAATCGTCACATACGTTATTTATCTTCACAAAGAATAAGATTGTGTTAATTATTTAATTTATTAAGAAAATTTTTCATGTTTATTATTCCTTTTATTTCACTTATTACCATGTTATATATGATTACATTATCAATTAAGTTTACATCAGATGTTTCGATGATATTTAGCTTATGTGTCAAAAATGACATTGGTAGGATGATTGTGGTCAAAGAGGTAATTATTTAAACATATATAGATTAATAATTAGGAAATAATTATAATATTTATTCATCAATTATACTTTTAAAACCTATCATTAAATATTGTTATGAAAAATGGACTATGTTATAACCATGGAGACAATTGGTTGTATGTATGCATGAGTAATGTGTCCATTTTTTAATGATCATTATGTAAAAAGGTAAGTAATATTTTATAATTAAATAATGATAATAATATCACATATATGATATTATTTTTATAAATATACTTATATATATCATCAAAGTTGTGTGGTGATTAAAATAGAGTCACATCGCTTCGTGAAAGCGGTAGTCTACACGTACACAAATGACGTTTTCATTTTTCATTATAAGAAATAAAATGATATATTATCTTTTTATAATTATTAATACTTAATTAATATGATAATTTTTTCATTTATATCATATATATTTATTAAAATAATATTTTTTACCTTCTATGTAAATCTTTAGTGAAAAACGAATCACATCGCTTTGTGAGGTGATAGTTTTTCGTACACACAAGCGACGTTATCGTATCCCCTATGGAATCAAAAGTAAAAAAATTATATATTATATAATATAAATAGGTTTAATTATGTTATTAGTATAAAATATATACTTTATATTTATCAAAATACCCAACCATTAGATGTGTTAATGGAAAACATGTCAAATCAGTTCGTGAGGCGGTAGTCCGTCGTACACACGAGCGACGTAATTGTATCCCATTTGAGGGAATAGTATATGGATAATGGTTATGTACATAACATAATGAAATATAAGTATATTATAGATACTATTTTTATTTTATAATCATAAATTAATAGTATTTTAAGGAGGTGGAAGAAGAAATAAATAAAAACGCATAGTTAAGAATTTTACCTCTTCTCAGACAACCTCTTTAGGATTATACCTAAACTATTCCAAGAATGGATTTCTCACTAAACAAAGGATTCTAGTATGATGGTATGGAACTTGATAAGTTATTTTTCTAGTTATTTTATTAACCAAAAAGGTTTTAATGTGTGAAGAAGAGACGAGAGTGGCATCCTTTTATAGGTGAGGTGAGTGGCAGACTTGTAATTTTGGAAATGAAACAGGTGAACTCGCATTTTTCACATTCCACAAGGGTCCAAAATAGATTTTTATAAATAATAATACATTATAAGGTTTAAATATTTCCATTAAATATATTTTATATAATTTTTTCATTCATTTTAACACATATATTGTTAGTTAAACCCCCAGTAAACCAATTTCTACCTTAACTGTGGTAATTAATTTTTACTATTTTAACTATTCATTATTGTAAAAAATTAAGTTAACCTTATTATAAAATATAAATTATTATGAATCAAAAATATTGAATCCATTTTACAAAATTTAATTCATATAATTTGAAAAATTAAATTTAAAACAAAACTCGCAAACGTGATGAAAAGGCGGGTTTTCAAGAAGTATATTTTTCAAGAAAAAAATGATTTTATATTAAATGTATGATTAATAATAATAATTTTATAAAAATAAGTTAATATTTATTTATATATAATATATACATTTCCTTTAAACAATTACTCGTTAGGGATTATTTTAATTAATTAAAAAGAAGAAACATCTATCACTTTAAAACAATTTTTAGAAAAACCTGTTTTTAAACCCAAAACAAACTTATACTAAAATACAATATAAATTTGAATAAAACGTGATTAAGTGGATTAAATATAACTATATAAAAATCATTCTACTTTAAATAATATTATGATATTATTATGACTTTTAAATTACTTAATTTATTGAAAAGAAATAACTTTTTTACAAAAATCGGTATTTTCACTATTCACTGAAAAATGTAACATTTTATAAAAATCCAAAAAATTCACCCTAATATAATTTTGATATGATGATTTTAAAAATAAATTTATTTTTATAAAATAAATTTTATAAGAGTGGTAAAAATAAATTTTAAATTATGTTCTCAAAGAGTGAATAAACCGTATTTTAGAAAAAAATATTGTTTTTCAGAAAACATTTCTTTTTATTTTAAATGATTATTATTTTATTTATAATCAATAGATAAACATAATATTCATACTTTAGTTTTTACTATTAATACCCTCTTATTTAACATATGGTTTATAATGGTACTCTATATTACTTTTCCTTTAGACTCGAGGTTTAATGTTCTGCAAGCTATTAAAGAGATTAAATTGAAATAAATATATTTCATGGGTTTTTTAAGCTTGGTGTTTCATGTCTCATACCCTATCAAATAAAATGTTCTTAATTTATAATTTTAATGAGTTATAAATTATATTCCACAAGTTAAATAATAAATTCAAATTACTTACATGTCAAATATGTGGTAGGAAGCACTCTTGTAATTTCCTTAAAGGGAGAATAAGGTGTTTTAAGTGTAGTAGGGAAGGATAGATTAAACAAAATTACTAAAGTAATTCTAATAGGTCAGATAACACAATAGAGGATAATAATGATCCAACCAATGTTCCACCTGCACCTCAATGGTTCAAGTGAAAGGATTTTGGGGACTATAAAAATAACCACCCTAACCCTATAGTTATTGAAGAAAATATGCCTCATCAATATCTAAAACCAAGGGAGAAAAGAACTGGGTATTCTATAATTACTGTTAAGGTGCAATATTATAAAATATTAGTGCAAGGTACACTCATTCTCCACTCTATATATTCAAATTCATTATTTTATTCTAGCTCTTCACATTCTTTTATATTTCATAAGTTTTCAAATAATATTTATTCACCACCTTAAACCTTGAATAATGAACTATATATAAAAACCCATGGTAGTGTAATGATAGAATTTAAGATATATAACTATTATCGAACCAAGATTTTTGGGAAGGTATTTCCTACTAATCTATTTCTTCTACCCTTGGTTGAATTTGATGTTATTTTGGGTATGGATTAGTTATCCCTGTATAGATCACATATCAATTTTCAAGATAAAGAGATCTAATTTCACATCACCAACCATCATGTGATCAAATATCTATGAAAGTATTGTTATGATCTCCCTTTGGAATAAAATTATAAAATATGGGTTATGATTCCTATAAATGGGGGACTCCTGGCTCAAATGATTGGTTATTAAGTCAAAATTGATGAAATTCATATCGTATGAGAGTATACTAATGTATTTACAGATGAACTGCCTTGTCTTCCCTTAGAGAATGAGGTTTAGTTTTCAATTGAGCTCATACCTAGGTCTATTTTGATCTTAAAGAGTCCTAATAGAATATCCCCCACTGAATTTGAATGATTAAAGAAGAAACTTCAGTTGAATATGGATAAGGGGTTTGTATGTTCAAGTGTTTCACCATGGGGTGCACCAATACTTTTTGTTAAGAATAAGGATAGTACAATGAACCTCTTCATTGATTATCATGAACTTAACAAGATCAAGATCAAGAAAATATTTTATCTACCATGTATTTATTATTTGTTCATCCAACTACGAGGAGCTCAATATTTCTCAAAGATTGACCTTCAATCCAAATATCATCAATTGAGGGTAAGGAGAAAAGATATATCCAATACAATTTTCTATACGAGGTATGGACACTACAAATTTATTGTGATTCCATTTGGGATTATAAATTTATTCTTGTCTTTATAGTTTTTATGAATAGAGTACTTAGAGATTACCTTGAAAAAAATTTGGTAGTATTTATTGATGACACTATCCTATATTCTAAGAGTAAGTATAAACATGAATAGAATTTAAGTATTGTGTTAAGGGCCTTACAAATAGATAAATTTTATGCCAAGTTCTGCAAGTGTGAATTTTTTCTACAAGAAGTATCCTTATTAGGCCTTGTTATCACCAATGAGGGTATATATTTAGACACATCAAAGATATATGTAATTGAAATTTTTTTTAGACTTACCTCTATGATAGAGATATAGGGATTTATTATACTAGCTAGATTCTACTAGTGTTTTTTTATAAATTTATCATGTTTATCCAATCCTTTAACCAAGTTAACTAGGAATGGATTTATTTTTATCTGGATAGTAGAATCGGATGAAAAAATCGGGGAGATTAGGAATAGATTGGTTATTATTACTATACTTAAACTACCCTATAGTGCAGAAAGGGTTTGTAATATACATTGATTCTTCTTTGAAAGGTTTGGGATGTATTATTATATAGACCAAGAAGGTAATTTCTTACACATCATGTCAATTAAATACTCATGATTAGAACTACCCAACCCATTATATAGATCTAGTGAAAGTAGTATTTGTGTTTAAAATTTAATAGGATCATCTCTATAATGAGAAGTGTGATTTTTATATTGAACATATGAGATTAAAGTATATATTAACACAAAAATAGATTATCATGATCTAAAGGATATGGTTAGAACTACTCAAGGACTATGATTTCCCAATAAATTAGCACCCTAATAAGGAAAACAAGGTGGTGATTCCCTATGTAGGAAGGATCATTATATATTATCCATTATAAGGATTGAAAAACACTCAATACTCATGTATTTTCAATAGATGAATCTTAAAATCATAAGGTAATGAGAGAAATAATATATTTCCCAATTGTTTCTCAACCATCCATTCATGTAAAGATAAAAGTAGCCTAGAAATACAATTTTCGCTACCGAAAAAGTTAGTGAGTATTCTGAAGTTCAACCTTGATAAGGATGTAGATATAAGGTTTATAACCTAGATATATGTCCCATCAAAAATAGAAATTAAGAGGGACCTTTTGGATGATACCCATAGCTCATCCTTTACTATTCATCCATACATCATGGAGATGTATGTAGATCTAAATAAAAACTTTTGGTGGGATAAAATGAAGATGGAAATCATGGAATACACATCTTGAAGCTTGGTATGCAAAAAATTTAGGCTAAACAAAAAAATTATAGGGGTATGTTGTGACCATTACCCATACCAATATGGAAATGGTAAAACATTACCATATTTTTTTTATGAGGCTCCCTAGGATATCTAAAGGACATAATTTTATTTGTATTATATTCGATCACCTTACAAATTTATCATATTTTATTTCTATTAAATAAGATTTTTATTTTGATAAACTCTCTAAAATATACATAAGAGAGGTGGAAATAATGCATGGGATCCCACTCCTTATTGTATCTGATTGAGTTTTAAGTTTTACCTGAAGTTCTTAGAGGAGTATTCAGAATTAATTAGAGAGTGTTTAGTTTCAAAACTTTTTATCCCCCTCAAATTAATGGTAAGACTTAGAAGACCATCCAAACTATAGATAATATTGTAATATCTTATTTTATGGAATTCCAAGGATTTTGGGATCAACACCTCCCCTTGGTATAGTTCCAATATAACAACAGTTTCAATTATATTATTTAAGTGGCACCATAAAAGGCTTTTATGGTAAGAGATATCAGACTCTAGCATGATAGGATAAAGCTAGATAGAGTAAGGTGATAGGTTAAGACCTTATATAAGAAATTATAGAGAAGTATTGAACATTCATCATCATATAAAAGTAGAAAAAAATCGATAAAAGAGATCTACATATAATATTAAATGATATCTAGAGTTTGAACTTGGTGAAAAGGTATTCCTATGGATATATCCATGGAAGAAGGTTATTATATTTGGGAAGAAATGGAAGTTAATCACTGATTACATCGGTCCCTTATAGATACTTGATTGTGACAGGGAAGTAGCTTATCACTTAGCACTCCCTCATAACCTCTCTAAAGTACATGATGTGTTCCATGTATCACTTCTGAGGAAGTGAATACCAGGACCTTCATGTATAATCGACTCTAAATCCATTCAATTGGAACATGATCTCTCATATGATTAATAACCAATGGAAATTCTGGATCGAAGAGATAAGGTGTTGTGGAACAAGACCACTCATCTGGTCAAAGTTCTATATAACAATCATAAGTTACAAGAAGCTATGTGGGAACATGAGGACGTAATGAGGAAAAATTATCCTCACTTTTTTCCTTCCAGGTAATAAAAATTTCAAGGATTAAATTCTTTTTAAGGGCGGTGGAATGTAATAACCCTAGATTATGGTATAATTTTTTTTCTCTAAATTAATTTCATCTTCGATTGCTGGTTTCACATGAAATACTGAACTTTAAGAAGTAGGAGGCATAATAAATGAATATTATTAAGAAAACTATAATAAAAATAAAAACCTTTAGTAAATAAAAGTATATTAATCAACCAAAAATTCTTACATTTAGAGGGAAAAGAATAAATGATATTTAATATTAAAATTAATGGTTATTTCTTAAATAACTATTTTTAAAGTATTGTATATTTTATCCAAATAATAAAATTAACCAATATTAAATGATAATATTTAATTTTCAATTATATTAAATAATATTTTATCAGTATTTAAATTATAAATTTTTATGAAATAATATTAAGAACACTTAATGTTTTAAAATGTCATTTTTCAATAAGAGAAGATTTTCTTTGTATTTTTTATTTTCATTTAAAAAAATTTATAATTTTATAATTTGAATTAAATAAAAATAAATTCAATATTTAGTTTTTAATTACAAAATTAGTTTAGCATTAAGTTTTTAGACTTTTCAAAAAAATTGGTTTTATGTGAATAGTGAAATATACTGATAGAGTGACTTTTATGTCATTATTAGTATATAAGTATGACTTAGAAATTTATGAAACCATTTTATAGAAAAAAATATTTATTTTTTAATTGAAATTATATAGTTTAAAATATTTACTATAGCTTACAAACCTATATTTGATACTTTTGAACTTAAGTAATAAGTTTCTCAAAAATTGTTTTAATACATTATAGATTTACTATATTAAAATTAATTTTTAACACTTTTAGAAAATGAATCATAATAAATGGATATAAAATTTAGAATAAGTGGGTCTAAATTATATAGTAAGGACCACTTTATTTTTTAGTCATAAATATTGAGTTGTCTTAGGTAAAAACTAGTTACTACGGTAAAAGAAAAAATAGAAGAAGTAAGACTTCAAGGGGTAAATGTATTGAAACATGTTAAAAACATATTTTTAATTGAGTGTTTGAGATTTTTTATACTGTATATATACCTGAAATAAATTATTTCCAATTTTTTTATCCGCTTGAAATGTTTAACATGTACTCCCTTTATATTAAGTTGAAATATTTAAAAAAAATGTTGTTCTCACCACTTACAAAAGGGGCATCTCACCACCCCTTAAATACCACTATAAAAATAAGTTTTCCTACTTAAAAATTTTAATTATTCTATAAAATATAATACAATTTCACTAAAATAATATTCTGGTCACAATAAATTAACCTAGTCCCTTCCTTTCAAAGGAATTCGCTAAGAGAAACCCAAAGTTATCGACCTCTATTCAATATTTTTGCTAACATATTTTCATTTTATCATTTATTTAAAAAAAATCCCCAATATTATATGTTGAATTAATTATTTATATTATACATATTTTTATTATATTATGTTAATAAATAGTAACCACTTCTCTACTTCCCCTTAAGAAAAGAGAAAATGCCAATCGTGTGTATGTGTGGACTACTGCCTCCACGACTTAATGTGTTTCATTTTACTTGACCACCTTAAAGTTATGGTAATAATAAATAATTTTATATATAATTATGATATTTATAACATTTTTTAGGTTTTTATAATAATACACCTTATTACACCTTTCTCTCGTGCTATGGGAAACAAAATAATCACTAATGCGTATGTGCGAACTACAACCTTCATGGAACGGTATATTGTTTTTCACAATCACCTTCATGAATGGTTATAAATTATAATTTATGATTATATATGATATATAGGATTAATACATATAATTAATATTATTATTTATGGATAAAACAAAAATTAAGAATCATTTTTATGTAATCTATCAAAATCGATAAATAACCCGAAACTAATTCATCATCGATTTCTTCTTCATGAAAGATGAAAAAAAATCACATATAATGGGATTATAACATTATAGGTAATTATAAAACATAAATTCCAGTAGATTATATAACCTATAAATGATAAAATTTGTATCAAATAATGGTAACCGAAATTGACATCATAAATCATGAGTGAAACAATTAAAGTTACTAACACCCGATGGTAAAAATAAGCGATAACTAACTGATATATTCATAATAAATGATAATAAATGAATTATATAAAGGGACAGTTCATATTAATAAGGTTATTTAATAGATTATTAATATATTTATGTTTTCTTATAGGATTTTATATCACATTCGACTAAGATGGAATAAAGGTAATGAGTTTTCTTGAATCAAATCTTTTTCTTGAGTCACAATCAGTCTACTTAAATTTTGATCTTTTAAGATTTAATTATTCCACCCTATGATGATATTATGTTTTATTTTAATATTATTTTCCAGGTAAATTATTTTTCACACTAAATTATTCAACTTTTATGAATCTATTATTTCCTAAAAAAGGTAATTTGGTTAAGAATAATTCCCATATCTTTTAATGGGTTTTTCTTCAAAACCCATTTTTCACTTCCTACCAATTTTCAGCTATCCCTAGTGGAAACTCAAAAAAAAATAGTGATCCTTATATTACCCTTTATTTATCTAAATAAAAAAATTATCATTAACCTTTTAACGATGTGGGTTTTCAATAAAGGCATTTTAAAATATTTTTAAAGGATTTTCTTTACCATGAACTTATAATTTTACCCTCTACTTAACATTTTGACATATGTTTTATTTAATATCAAGGTCTGATTATTGGAATTTTTTGAAGTAATTTTTTAGGAATCTTTCTCTTCATGTTCAAAACAAATTGGAAAGTGACTTGAAAATCACATCTTTTAAGGTGATATTAAGAAACATTTTTTAAGAAAAAACCCTTTGTGATTTTTATTCCATTTTTAAAGGATTAATTTCGAATAAATTAATGGTTCATAAATCCCCCTATATGTGATCTTTTTAAATAATCCTTTTGGGTAATCATATTTTTGGTATAAATGATCATGTTTTTTATGTGATACCATTTTGAAAAGTTATGAATCATGTTTTCTTCCCATTGGTTATTTATAATAAGATGAATAATTTGATTTTAAGTGGAACTAATATATGTGGATAATGATGGGTAGGTTTTATATTTCCATATAATGAATTTTTTAAGGTTTCATGTCTCATGAGATAAATATGGTAATCAAGTAAGGAATTCTCTCTCCACTATTGGAATCAGGTAGGGATGCATGCTCCACTGTGTTATGGGAATCAATTGGTGCTTCCTGCTCAACTATGATATGATTACCTATGCATATTATTATGCTAATTAATTTTCCTAAGTTATGAATTATTTATAACCAATGTAAAATTTATATTATATTCCATGTTCTAAATATATTCTACTTTCTTATATTATGATTTCATGTTTTATTTTGTTTTCATTGTATGATTTTAAGCCATGTTTTTTATGAACTTTATTAGGTATTATATTTTTATTCAATGATCCATAATGATAAATCAAGTTTTATTATTGTAAATTATGATTTCCTAATATTTTTATCTGATATTTCTACCTTTTACATGTTTTCCCTCATGTTTATGATCTAATTATTATGACTAGTTGGTATGTTTCACTTATTGGGCATTTAAGTTCACCCATTTCTTATGTTTCCATTACCCAAGTTATGAATATATTTATATCATATGATATGTATTAAAGAATGTATATAGGGTCATGGTTAGAGATAAATGTTCAAAAGTTTTGTAAAATAAGATTTTTATATAGCTAGTATCCAAGACATTAAACCTTTCAGTCTATGGGTTGTGTGACTATTTGTGAGATGTATTAATTAAACTATGGAATTAATATATTATTAATGTATGATTATCTTGGTTTTCTATAAAAACTAACATTATAAAAATAATCAACACCACACCATTATCCATTGGTTTTCCCAATCTTCCATAATCTAAAGTGGATAGTCTATACCATTTAGATGAACCTTATCTATCAAATACAGACCCCAAGATAACACCTTCTAAACTAGAGAAATTATAAACCACAAATTCTAGATAAAACCTCATCCAACATCATAAAGAAAGAGTTTCCATGTGATGATCATTCACATAAAGGTTTATTGGAAAGAACGCACTAAGGTAAATACTCAACTATGGAATTCTCCACTGAAGATATCTATCCTGTAATTTAATGCAAACACAAAGAGAAAAACACTATTTTCCTTTGGAATTTGTTGTTGTGCTCCCCTAACCTTCAAGAAAACCCACTAGGTCCATTTAATGAGATCATACATTCACATAGGACCACTAACTTTTCATCACCACCATGGTCCTCACTCATACAAAGGAAGAGTGTGGTTCCACCCCCATCAATAAAAGGTGATTGGTATATCCCTCCCCATGAAAAAAACAACTACTTTATAGCTATATACTCATGTGTTTCCTCCATCACCCAAGAACAGAGTTTCCTGCCAATGGAATCAGCCCTAAAATCACATTTTCTCCATTCTAATCTCATCAACTACCTTGGATTCAACTTCACAAAGGATAGTTATTACTCCATGGATCCATTACTCATACTATGAGAGTTTACTACATAGCTAATAATCTCATGGTAAGATGATGAAAATTCTCCAAATACATAACATTCTCCAACTAGAACTAATATAAGGAAGTATTCAGTCCCTATGATCTATGGACACCAAATGGGTGTTCATCATTCCACCCAGTAACACTTGACCTCCATATTCCTAAATACAGGTTGATGCATACATCGGTATCCCATTAAGGGACAATCATGGGTCACACTATAGATGAATTTATACATTACTCCATACTCACTAGAATTGAATTTTTATCCTCTCATATGGAACATAAATCCATGATTTTCATCTAATGGTTAGCTAATTTCAACTCTATGAGGGTGGGATATTCTCACTACACCATAGGGGGTCCCACTCACTTTTGGTGGTGAACCTCACCTCACTTAACCAAATGCATATCACCTCATAGTACTAGAATTGTAATCTAATCTATATAGAGGTAGATTCCACTATATCTCATATATTCCATGAATGATATCTCATGAAAGACATAATTATTCACTAAGGATAAACTCATTTTACCCAAGGTGGTGAGTGAAAATGGTTATCATCAGTGGAAACTCACTAGCATTTAAGGTTATGGATAGGGAATCTATTATAATCTCCAATTCACAAATATGTGATAAAAATAATAATAAATTTTTTCTTCACCATCCATTATTAGGGTTTATTAAAAGTTGACACAAATCCTACTCTGAACTAAATTTATCAATTTCTGGCCATAGACATCCATCACATACATATTTGTATAGCTCCTATTGTCAGTACTCTATACATAAAATAAATAACCAAGGTTGGTACTAAAATGAAAGGATCAAATAATTTTCAATCTATTCATGATCATGAACCCCTCACATACCAACTAAAACTGCTCCCTATTATGTTTCTTCCTTCAATAGGAAAATTCCTAAATTCGGTGTTATATTTAACATGGAGATTCATCCACAGTACCACTTTGGATACCTTCAAGAAAAAAATTATCATAATTATAAATCATGGGTGCATCTGAAAAAGAACCCTAAATCTAAAAATTCTCACTTGGGGGTATTTGGAATAGGTTTTTTGTATAAAAACAAAAACCCAGTTAAAAATATCATACTATGGAGTCTCTTTACAGACTTCTGAGATAAAAAAATCCACCATAAAACATGTATAGGGAACACCTCATGGGGTCTATGGGCCTCGATACATACATGGACATGCTCATGATTCCCTGTGGAGGATTCCCAAAAAAGGGTACAAAATCCAATCCTAATAGAGCACTCACTTTATGAGTTTGAGAAAAACACCAAGCACTAATAGATAAATATTATTTGTGGTGAGATCAATGTAATAATACACATCTGGTCAATGAGAGTATGAAAAGGATGGATATGTGAGTATTGGACTCCAAACAAACCTCTATCGTTGAGGGTTGGCCTCTCCTTGAAAACCTAGGAGGCATGTGCCATTGGAATGCACATAGAATATCCAGACTATCTATAGTGTTATAAAACTTAGTGTTAACTACCATCCACTCTATAAGAAATTTATGCACTAAGAATAATGGGGAGAGAAACTTACTCAGATCACAGGGTAATTATATATCTCAATCGAGTCTCTGAAATAATGACTCATCACTCAGTAGAGGCCTAACCATGGGAATGGACTCATCAAGACCATTCCTCAGCACACAATATAGACATCAGTGGGTAACACCCATCATTTAATTAGATGAACCCAAAAGGATTAGAGAATTTCTAGATAATCTGAGACATGAACGATATGAAAGATCGTAACTGACCATTTTATGATGTATGTACCAACTTTCTTGTACCCCATAATGATGTATTAGATCTCTAGGTTGAATAATAGGTTATTAGAGTTCTGGAAAAAGGATAATCCAGCTACCACACCTACACTCGTATCTCTAGTTTGATGACTGAACTTAATACCCCCTTAACATCATTACCCTAAATTCCCAAACCATCCCTCACATGAATACTAACTCCAAACTCTATCCCTAGGATTTGATCACTCTAATTCCAATCTAATGCAACCCAACCCACTAGGGGGCATTCAAGCTAGTGGTAAGCCGAGTGTGCCACCCCAAGCCTACTACCAATAGGCGAGGGGCTGGTGACTAACACAGAGTAGGCATAACACATAATATGGGAGGCCTTATCTTATATCAATCTATAACAAACACATTTCTATAATGCATAAAATATTTAGCAACACTAATAGTATATATAAAAAAACTTAACAGGAAAAAATATATGTATGAGGCAACTGATACAAGTAAAACGCCGCATAAGAAAATACTAAAAGAATTTTATATATCATAAGACACTAAATATAAGGGATACAATAAACCAAAGATCTCCTCTTTACTGCCTAAACTCCTAAATTGATCTCCATCCATAACAGTCACTACCATCATCATGAACCACCATGCTCCACCATATGTTTCTAATAGTCGCCATGCATCAACTCTAAACAAGCCACACTAACTCCACATTCAATAATACCATATCTAAACTATAAATTTTCTTCACAAACACATCACATGTGAGCAGAAATCCCATGTAAGGGTGAGTATAAATATAATCATTAGGATTCCCTGAAACCAAATAGGAAAGGAAAGAAACAAGTCAACTAAAACTTTGATATAGGAAAGTAGTTATGTGGAAGATATATAAGGATCTAGATATGCTCCACCACAAGAATTCATAGAGATCTAAATAATTCATAGTCATCTCATCTCCAACCCTTGAAGGTCTCAAAAGAAACTAGGGATTCTTGAAGTACCGAAAATCCCACAAATATTAAAGTCAATAGTCTATTTATACATCACATCTCAAAGAGAAAAAATGGGTTTCTAAGTAGTCACAAGACTTAAAGTATCTAATATGTCCATAATTATTTTTACACTACCATAATAAATAAGGGTAACCCACTCCTCTCTAAATTACATGTATCATTTGAGGGATTATTGCACTATACTTTCCACCATTACCGTGTCACCATTATAGGAACCCATAGGGAGGTATCACCTTAATCATGCATATATTTTCATTAAGGGTGTATTAACCCCTACTATCATAACCACCCATATATGAGGAAAACCATCTTATATATTAGGAACTATAATGGATGACCTGTACCTTGTCATATAGCACACAACATATGAAAGAGGACATTGCTCTATAGATAGAGGACCTACACCTTGAGTTACACATATTAGATGAGGGGGTATCAAAATATATCAATTGTGTGTGGGGGGGGGTGGGGGGTTCACCTTGTTGGGACCGAGGGAATTATAACCACAAGTTGATATGGAGGAAAAATGTCCCAAGTATATAGGGGAGTACCAAACTCTAGGATGAATATGGGGGACCCACTTCCTATCACTAACATGCTTACAAGGGAGTTCCTACTTTGTAAATTCTCTGACTATATCTTCTAAACTCATTTGACCCTATAAGGATAAAGATTTTAAACTACTCATATCACCTCATGTCGTACCTGTAAAAATAAAGATAAGTGCACCATCACATTCTACATTGAAAAACACTCAAGACCGACTACTCATGGGTCTAAATATATGTTTTGAGAAAAAATATGTGAAAATCCACTAATTTGTGAATAGTACATGACATGTACTTTAGGGGTAAAGGGTTTGTATCCCCTCTAGGGAAGCCTCATCATGTATTTTTCTAAACATGGAATGTGAAATCAACTTATAAATTGTATTTTATTACCTATATAGTGTGTGGAACCAATGAGGTACCCGACGTGTATCCCTAACATATGGTTCCCTGTCATCTTGGGGTACAAGATGTGTTCAAGATGGTACATGACTGTTGTCTAGGAATGTATTTCATAAATACTACAATAGTGGGGTAAATTTTAGTTTTAAAAACTATTAAAAATTCAATTTCCTATAAAAGTAAAAAAATAAGCACAGTACTATAGACTTTTGGAATTATCATGTCCAATATATATAATTAGAGTAACTAAAAAATTGTATATAAAAATAGTGATTTAAGCACAGTGGAATATAAAACTTGTATAAAGATAGATAATAAATATAAAAATTTACAAATAACTTTATGTAAAATAATGAAAAAAACATACAACAGATCCACTAAGTGAGGTCTTATCTTTCACCCAAAGTGATAAAGAATTTTGTATACCCAACTTTAGGTATCACTAATTATCAACCTATTGTAAGGTCTATCTTACAAACCATAGAATACCTCAATCAACCTAATCGGTATAAAATCTGTCTTCCTTTCAGAATCCCAAGATCACACCTGATTAAAATAACCTCTACCTCTCTAGACTTGGGATCCCTTGACCAATACGATATTAATAAAAATAATTACATTGTGAAAACTTATAGTATTTACAATTAATACCTCTTACATGCATAGTCTGAGAAAATATATCTAAATAAAAACAAATAGTAGTTCTCTTAGTAAAAAGATGTTTCAAATATTCAAAATGTATGTGTTTTTTAGATCACATATATATTTGTGTGTCCTTTACATCGAGCTCATGATTCTATTGATTGGTGGAAGTTTTAATAGATCCAACATTTGGATTCCATGTTTCTCTGGTTCAATTGTAACTATATCGATAGTGTCAAAAATCCTTTAGATGGATCTTCACTTGTACTATTTCTACTAATGAATTTTATTCAACACCAAGATATCACTTCTTCTAGAAAACAACAACACACACAAAAATAACTACTACTATAAAATTTATATAAAGATAAAATAACAAATAATTTTTTACACTATCTTTATGGGACTTTTATATAAAATGAAAAATTGTAAAGACTTAATTATAGCATCATTTATGAAAAATTTATTATGTTGTCATTTTGTTAATCTAGTTAAGGAAATGTAAAATGGGATTAATACTTTGTAAATAGTAACTTTTGTAATGAATTTTTAAGAAACTTCATAACATAAACATGGAAAAAGTTATAATATGAAGTAAAAATAATAAGGATTATAATGATAAAAATGTTAAAGATGTTTATTGTGGGTTTCAAAATAAGTATGGAGATAATTATTTCAACCCAAAAATCTCCCCCATTTTTAAAAGAACAAAACACATACACAAAAAAAACATAAACTTAAAGAAATTATAAACACAAAATTTCAAAAAAAACTCCCCTTTTATAAAAACCTTTGTGATCTACTTTATTTTTATTAAACTTTTCTCCCCTTTTGTGGTTTTTTAAAATAATATAGAATTAATATAAAATATAAGTAAGAAAAATTGATAAAAAAAATTAGAATATTTCTCTCTTTCTTAACTTTAGGAAAAAACATGAATATATAAATCATTAATAAGATACATTCATTTATATTCCAAGAAAAGTTAATGTTTTATAAGTTCTGAAAGCCCGAAAATTTAGAACATTTTAGAAATTTAATTTACAACATGTTTGATATTATTGAGTTCTTTATAAAACTTATCATTTTTATCATATAGATCTTTATACTTGTTCTTTAGTTCTTAGGTCTCCTCATCATGTTTTATTGTAACAATTTTAATATCATCAAAAAATCATGAACTTTTAGAAACATCCCATATTACACTTTCAATCATCTTTAACAAAATTTTGTAATCCTAGTATAATCATGTTGTTTTTTATTTAAAGAAAATCAAATATTCTTATGACTCATTAACCCATTTTATAACACTTTTCATATTCTTTTACTTATATTAATGATTTTTTCTTAATATTTCTCAAACCATACTTCATTACAACCACTGAATCAATAACTTTTTGATTCTATTTAGAATCTTGTACATGGAAAATATATTTTTGAATCATCTTACACCTTTCATGAACATTTGAAAAAAATCTAAAATCCAATCCAACATCTTGATTACTTCATTAACATTATTGAACAACATCTCCATTCTTTTTGAAGAATAAACTAGAGTATTTGTTGAGGAGTTAGAAACTTGCGAAAGATGAGTCTTTTTTATTCTGTCTCGTTGATAATCTTCTTGGCTTTAAAATTTACAAGTAAATATTTATTATATATCAACATTAGTTTATTTTTCTTCTCCATCTTCTTCCCCTTTCTTATTTTCAACATTCTTCAGGATTTCATTCAAATAACTATATAAATATTCTTCTAATTTATTTCCTGATGAGGGTGTTTTTGTTGGCAAAGAGGTATAAAATGAAAATTTCTTCAGTTAAAGAACTATATATGAAAATTTTTCTTTCATCTTAGGTTCTTGAACATTTTCAATCTCAACTTCTCTAAAAAAATTTACAATAACTTACTTTCCTTTACTAATTACTTATTTTTTATGAGAATTTTTCTATTGAAGAACAAAAAGTGAAACATATTACATGATAGTAATTCCTTTTATGAAATATTGAGAAATTTTCACTTACTTATATTTATCAACATGTTTCTTCTTTTTCTTTTCCTCTTTAAAATCTTTATGAGTTTTCTCCTTTAGATCCAAAACTTTTACCTTGTCTAGACCGAAATGAATATCTCCTTCCTTTTGATCTTTATTCTTTTTCATAAATTCTTCAAAATTGTTTTCATAAATAGTCATTATTTTATTACTTAGGATCTCACGAGATTTATCTGACATTATATTTATTTCTTAAATTTTTATTTTTAGGGTTCTAATATTTTCTTCTAAAAACACTTTATATTTATTTTCAAAAAATAGCATATAGCCGAAGTCATAAACCAATCTCATCATTAAAATGGTTTCATCTCCAAAGATATAATCTCTTTCCCTTAAAGGTGGAACCAAGTTATTTATATTATCCACTTTAAGAAAATTAACAATCACCTTTGTAAGAAATCTAGGGTATGGAAGAAATTTCAACTTTATAAAATTTGAGTGAATTGACTAAATGTAACACCAAAATAATTTCACTATATTTAAATTTCTAATATTACATAGAAACTTTAGAATATAAACATCTTGAATATTTATAGTATTCTTTTCCACTTTCCTTGGTAGAATAAATCTTGTATCCACTAAAACACTATTCCTCCTTTTTGTGAAAGATGTTTCATTTTATTAACATTTTATTTAAAAAAAAAATTCTTCATCTTTTTGCTTTCCAAAAGATCTATAAAAATTGGGTAACATTTCAAAAACAAAAAATAGTCTCTCCATCCAAAGTTAAAATAGAAATTTTTTGTGATATTTTTAAAGTTAACTTATATATATTTCCACAAATATTGAAATAAACACTTTAAACTCCATTATCTTCATTAAAACACCAAATTCTGTAGAAATCTCTAAAACGGTTGGATAATATAAATAAAGGTCTTCTTTTGTTAGAATAATGGATTCCAAAACATGGAACATAATAAATAACTTCAACAAAGAATCATACTTATCAAACCAATATATTTATATCATCCTTTATTTTATAATTTCTCTCTTAGAAATATTTCTAGAAGAATCCAGAGAGAACTTACTAAAATGGAATAACCTTGAGGAAAAATAGAATAACCTTGATCAAATCTGAAAGGATGGAAAACTATAAATGATATCTGTTCACAATTTCAGTTGGTATAATGAAAGGTCCCCCTTGATTCCATTAAATAGGATTGGTACGAGGAATTTGGGCATCCGATATGATCAATGGTTGAGATTAAATCTCTCGAAGTAATCATGGTGTCATAAATATATATTAGGATTTTAAATAATGTTTTTAATTTCAAGAATTTTTTTAACTTTAACTTTATTAAACAAAATATCTTTCAAAACAAATAATAATATTCCTTATAAAAATATTATAAAACATAACTTTCAAAAAAATTGTAAAACATACCTTATGAAAAAATTTATCAAACATACCTTCCAAAAATACTTCTTCTAAATTTATTCCAAAAACATTCCTTTTTAATGAATTAAATTTATATTACATTACTTCCTTCAAAAAACTAAAATAAAAATATAGGTTAAAAAAATAAATTTACCCTCCCCCTTCAAGGAGTTTTTCATTATAATGAGATAGTTAAAATAAGAAGTATATTAATGGTAAATTTATATTGATCGTATCAAAATTATGTTTAATATATTAAAATATATTATAATAAAGAGATTTTGTAAAAAAAAATATCAAGTTGGCCTTATGTTCTGATGAATTGAAGAATAATATATCCTTTTTGTGTGTGATCCTAAAGAAAATGGTGTATTATATCTAAATACTCTACTTGTGAGTGATTTTTTGTGTTTTTAGATAAATCAATTCGACTAGTGTTATCACAAATAATAGGTTTCTTAATGAAACACATACTAAAGTTTGTGAGTGTGTATCATACACAACACTTGGGTTCAAAAACTTTTAGTTTCTATGTATTCATATTTATCATTAGAAATTGCTTTTGAATATTGTTTCTTTCACGACCAAGATAATAAATCTTATCCTAAGAATTAGAAAGTTCCTAATGCACTTTTTCTATCCAAATAAATACCCCAAAATCAATATCTTAAAAATAATTAAATTCAAAATCACTTATAGAAGAATAAAATATACCAAGATCCGAAGTTCCACTAAGATAGAAAAAATCATTTAACAGGTTTAAAATGTGATTCTATCATATTTTATTGAAATATCACACAAAAGAACAAAAAAAATTAAATACACTCAACTATATATGAGATAAAATAAACTTCCAATTATCCCTATGAAAAAAGTTATCAACAAGTTTCCTGATTTCATCAAGATCAAGAGTTTTAAATGTTATAATAAGAGTATTTATACTCTTATCGTTGTCAAAACCAAATATTCTAATTAACTCTTTAGTGTTCTTTTTATGATTTAAAAAAATTCCTTATGGTTTTTTATAAATTTTAAAACCAATGAAAAACACGGTTCACCCATCATGCTCATCTCAAACTCATATTTCATAATTTCTGAAAAATAACACAAAATTGATTGTTTAGTTAAGGAAAAGATAATCTCATAAACTTAAATTTAAACAATTATGATTTCTTTAGAAACTTTTTTTATAAAAGTAGTTGTACTAAAATCACCCTTAACAAAAAAATGAAGTAAAAATATGGTAATTCTATCATATTGGTATCTTGGAGCTTCCATAAAGTGACATAGTAAGTTTAAATACATGTTTTGTAAAAAAAATCAAAACCATGTAGTTTCTCTATAAAAACTTCCTCCTGAATATATCCTTTAATAAAATAACACTTCACATCCATTTGATAAAGAGTAAAATTTAGATATAGTGCAAAGGATATAAGTATTCAGATATATTCTAGTCCTTCTACTAGTGCCAAAGTTTATTCATAATCTATGTATTCTTGTTGATTTTAAACCTTAGTGACAAGCCTTACTCTATTTCTAACAATAATTCAATTTTTATCATGTTAATTTCAAAAAACTCATTTTACTCCAATTAAAGGAATATATTTTACTTGTTATAACAAATTACAAACTTTTTTTATGTTCAAATTCATTGAGTTTATCTTGCATTTCCCTTATCCACCCTTTATCACCTAAATCCTCATCAGGTTTTTGGGTTAAAATTGTGATAATAATTAAAAATATTCACATTCCTTTCTTATGTAACTATGATATTTGACTAGTTAATATACATATCTAATTATATTATTGATAGGCTGATTCTTTAGGATCGACTAATTTTTTGGATAAGTAAAACATTGTTCATCAAAAACTGGTTGGACTTCTTTTAAAGGAAAAACTTTTGAAAGTATTTCTTCTGTTGATATTCTATCCAAATAATTTTATAACATGGTCTTAAAAGAAGTTTTAAAAACATCATCCAAGTGCACAAATTCCAAATGTTTAAAAATAAAAGGATTATTTTCATCAAACTTAGCATGCATTGTTTCCTTAATTGTGTTGGGTCTTTTGTTAAAAACATGATATGACTTAATTTTTGTAGAATAGACAAGAAATATTCATTGATCATATTTTGAACCAAATTTATTTAAATTATCTTATGTATTCATAATGAACACTTTTCATTCAAAAACTATGAATTAATAAATATTTGGTTTTTTTCCCAATCTACAACTCATAAGGATTTTTATTAATAAAAGTTTGAAGTAAAACTCTATTTATAGTATAACAAGAAATACTAACATCTTCAGCCTAAAAATGTTTATCAATTTTGTATTCACTCAACATGGTTCTAGTAATTTATTTAATATTTAAATTTCTTTAGCATAATGCACCTTTTTTATGATTTTTAGGTGCAAAGAAGTTTTTTTAATGTATTTTTTACTATAAAAAGTTTCAAAATCAAAATTTTCAAACTCACCACCATGATAACTTTTAATAGTAACAAAGGGTAGATTTTTTCATTTTTAAAATTAGTAATAAAATTTTTAAAACAAAAAATATATTTTGATTTATTTTATAGAAAATAGATCAAAGTATATCTAGTGTAATCATTAACCAAGACAGAAACACAGTGTTTTCCTCCAATAGTTCAAGTTTGTATTCTACTAAATAAATCCATGTACACCAACGATGAAGCTTCAAAAGTTTATATTTCACTAATAGACTTATATATTTAATTATGTTCCATACTATATTGATAAGGATAACAGACTTATGAATAATTAAATATAATATTTTATAAATCTCTCACATGTACCTTCTGACAATGTTTAGCTAGATTTTGAAAATTAAAATATCCTAGATTTCTATGCCACAAGCAATATTGATCTTCCATTTAACTTAAAAAAGTTAGATCTTTGTTTCTATGGTCCTCTAGGTTTAAATTTTATACATTATCGTTCCTATTAGAAGAAATAATTAACTTACCTTCTAAACTTTGAATAATACATTTATCATTCAGGAAGTTCACAAGGTAACCTTCATCGCATAATTGAATTATGTTTATGATATTATTCTTAAGTCTTACTACATATAAAACATTAAAAATTAAATCCTTTACAAGAAATTAAACATCATAAATTCTAAATATTTATCCTTGACTATTATCTCCAAAGGTTACTTTTCCACCTTTCGTCTTTATAATTTTACGGAAGAACATTTTGTTTCTATAAATATGCCTTGAACATCCACAATATATGTACCATATGTTTTTTCTAATGGTACACAAACATTCTCCACAAAATAAAATGACTAAATGTTTGGTACCCAGACTTTCTTGGGTCCAGAAAAATGAGCATTCAAAACTTTTGGAATCCAAATCTATCCAAATTTCTTATATTGTACATCATATAATTATTTATAAATAAATATTTTATCAAAACCAAGTGATTGAACACAATTTAAAGAGAATTTAAATTTTCAGTTTCCTTTACTTTGATATTTTGTACAAAAGGCTCATTTTTAGAAACAAAATAATTTAACTGAAAATGTGACTTTCCTGAGGTATAAACTCTTCCAAAAAATTTTCTATGTGGTCTCAAGTGTTTATAAAGTTTATAAAAATTTTACTTCACATAATTAAAATTTGATAGAATTTTCATCATATTAATAATTTCATAATTAAGTTTCATTACAAAATTCTTATCTTCATGGGTTGAGATAAAATTAGATTTCTGATCTAACTCTATTGAAAGTTTAGAAATTTATTATATAAGTTTTGAAATTTTTCCATTGGATTTGGTAAGATCTACCTTAGCACAATCATATTCTTTCAATACTTTAAAATTATTTTTCTCATGTAAAGTTACAAATTTATTCATTTCTTCAGAAGAAGGTAAACTATATTCACATTACAATGTAACATATTTTTATTCTTCTATAAAAGTTAAAAAAAATCATCATTATATATATCAAGGTAATTTTATTTTAAATTTAAATTTTAAAGGGATTTAATAGATACCTTATCCATATAGAATTTATTATTATTTTTAATTTCATTATAAAATACAACAACCTTCTAACTATCACTACTCTCATCAGAAGAACTATCTAAATATATGTCTCCACCACTTTCCCTTCAAGTGTATAAATCTTTCAAACTTTTCTTCTCTTTAATATTATAATATTTATTTTAACTTATTTCCTTTTTTTAACATTGTAAAATCAGGAATGATATGCCTTGTTGTATTTTTTTCATAACAAATCAACTCATAAGTATCTTTATTCACACTTATATCTTTATAACTTTTCCTATATTTGTATCATAAATATTTGCTTCTAATAATCACATTAATTCTCTTCATAAGCCAATCAAGTTCACTTTCACTTTCCTCTAAGGTACTATAATCTAATTCATCTTTAACTTTCCTCTTATACTTTGAAGATATTAAAACAACTTTATCAGTATTATCCTTCCTAGATGTAACTATTCAAGGAATGGAAGAAAAATCTACTCCATTCTTCTTCTTTTAGTTTTCTATATATCTCTTTAATATACTCTCATATTATATAAGAGTTCTAATAAGATCATCTAGAATAATATTATTTAGAATATTTTTATCAAATATAGTTTTTATTTTATATTACTACTCTTTTGAAATAATATCAAAAATCCTTTAAGTAAGTTTTTCATATGATAACTCCTTCTCTCCAAGCGATTGTAAACTATTTACAATAGTCATGAACCTCTAATGCATTTGTTCAAAAAATTCACCAAGTAATAAATCAAAAGACCAATAATATTCACAAAGTATTTCTCTTCTAGTGTATGTAGTGCGTTATGGTTGGCATAGAGTATAGTTAGAGTCAGATTCATCTCTTGTTGTGCAGATTTTGAAAGATAGATCTTGAAATGTTCCTTGGAGGATGATGCCTGCTTGGATATCCTATCTTAGGCTTGCTGATAGCTTATGTCTTGATGTCTCTCATGAATTTCGAGAAGCTAACCAGGTTGTTGATGCTCTATCTAAAAGGGCCATTATGGAGGTCAGTTCCAGTTGGTCTTTTGTCATGCCTTTCTATTGTGAAAATTTGATTAGCAATGATATGGATGATGTTTTGTATACAAGGCTTTGTAAGGCCTCCTGTTTTTGAGTTGTATTATACTGTTTACTCTTTTCCATAATAATTTTGTTGGGAGCAGGTTTTTTCCTGTCTCCTGAACCTTTTGGCTATTTCTCTTCTAGTTTCCAAAACTTTAGATTTTTTCAAATGAGTTACTTAAATTTTTATATAGATATTATTAGATTCCTCACATGAAGATATTTAAATTGTAGATATTCCATGTAATTGAATATGAAAAAGTATTTTGAAATTTATAATTATATCAATATTCAATATTCTCTTCTCTAGTAAACTTTTTCAATTACCTATTATGAATCTTATAGTCACCAATCATCATAACAAAATTAACAACTATAGTATTAATCACAAATGTATTTATGAAATCTCTCCAATAATCATAATCAACACCATCAAAGATTATTGGTCTATAAAGATTCAGATTTTCTAAAGTGTCAATAGATAAACCTTTCATCACAAAACACATTTCTCTACCAACATGGTTAGTGTAAGAAAATATATGTAGAGACCTTGATCTGATACCAAATATTTCCTAGGATTTTATGGTAGAAATACTACAAGGGGGAGGTGAATTGTAGTTTTAAAAACTATTAAAAAATTCAGTCACTTGTAAAATTAAACAAAATAATCATAGTGTTATAGACTTTAAGAATGAGTCCATATAATATATATAATTATATTAACTAAACAAACTATATTTAAAAAGAGTTATTTAAGTACATTAGAATATAAAATTTGTACAAAGATAGATAAAAAATATTACAATGTACAACTAGATTTTTATAAAATAATGTAATAAAACTTACAGCACATTTACTAAGTGAGGTATTCACTTTCACCCAAAGTGATAAGGAAGTCTATAGAATTCAATTTAGGTATCCCCGATTATCAACCTATCAGAAGGTTGGTCTTCCAAACCATAGATACATCAATCAAATTGATCAGTATAAACTATATCTTCTTTTCTAAATCCCTCAATATCACCTAATTGGAACAAACTCTATCTCTCTAGCCCTAGGATCCCCTCATTAACATGATCATGATGAAAAAAAATACAAATTAAAAACTCAGATTATTTACAAGTAAGACGTATACTCTAAGTAAAACTCTCTAAATAAAAACAAATTAAATTGATCCCAATAACAAATTTTTGAAAAGCTTCAAAATCTACATGTTTATATTGTTTTTATGTGTATGTCTTTCTTAACATTAGTCTCATGGTTATATTTATAGATGAAAGTTGTAATAGATCCAATATTTGGATTTTCATTTCTTAGGTTTAGTTGTAAATGTATCGTTGGCATCAACAATCCTTTTGATGGATCTTCACTTGTGCTTCTTCTACCAATGAAGTTTGTTTAGTTCCACTACATTGATCCTTTTAGAAAACATCGACACAAACAAAAACAACTCCTTTTAGAAAAATTATGTAAAGATAAAATAATAAAGACTTTCTTAGACTATCTATCTAAAAAAATTATATAAAAGTAAAATTTATAAATACATACTTATAGAATCCTTATAGAAACCGTACTTTCATTTTCCTTCTATTAAGCTGGTTAAGGTAATATAAAATGGAATTACTACTTTATAAATGGTTACTTTTGAAATTAATTTTTAATAAACTTCAAAACATAAACTTAAAAAAACATAGAAGATGATGTAATGATAATAAGTATTATAATGATAATAAAAATGTTAAAAATTTGTATAGTTATTTTCAAAAGTATATATAGAAGTATTTCAACCCAATACATGACATGTGGTTCCCATGAGAGCACTAAACATATAACGCCAGTCATCCAAGTCATGTTGTCACTAACTACATGATATACCCCCATGGACACACTACATGTGGTCAATAGATCTTTCCTTGGTGTATACCAATTCTTAAGTCATGTGTACGTTATACATGGAAGTATTCAAATAACACGCCATGTGGTTGGGCATGTACTCGATTGACCAACTATACTACACGATGTATAAGCCTATATCACATTCCTTATGATATTTATAATCTACCAAAACCCAAAATCCATATCCAGGTAGGTACATGACATGTGTTCCTATGAACTGCATGTCATGCAGTCATGTTCTTCCCCTAGATTCACATGTTCTTCTTATTTTTAGGCCATTTCCACCTGAAATTGCCAACAGTTTCATCATGATTCCACCCATCATCATCCTAGACCACCAGGGGTCCTTAAATATTATATATTCAATGTCATATGTCTTACTTCTTCCATTGAATCATCTTTTTTTATACACCCAAATATCTATTGTACTACCCAATGTTTTCCAACCACTGCTTCCTTGTTTCGAATGATCACATCACAATCGAGTGTCTGCTGATTTTACATCTCAATCATCCTAAATTTTAACCACTATCCAAATATAACTCTGTTGGTGATTATTCATCGTGAAAGGGTAGAAGGGGAATCAAAATATAGATATCGATGGGAATGCCATCGCCTAATAACTTGTTCACAATTCACACAATATATACACACAAAAAATATGAAATCCTTGATAAAGTAGAATGTGGTGATAAAGAAGTGGGGAGGATACTACGAGTAATCATAGTGTGAATAAATTTCAAGAGTTAGATTAACAACCTCCCAAAAAATGATCACATCAATATCAGGTTATAGTAATCAATGAGTAAAATTTTTATAAATGATAATCATGAAGAGTGATGTAAATGAAATTTAATGAATCCCTATATCATTATAACTACCTGATATTTTGGATCCCTTAAAATACATATTAGGATATATAACTTGTGTAACACGTTTCACACAACATAAATAAACCACAAAATATTAAGAAGACACTATTAATAATGCTATAATAAACACTAATATAGTAAACCATTAATAGTTTTTACGTTTAAAATCTAAATTATTAATATGAGTTAATATTGAAAAGGTTATTTTCAATAAAATTAATTTTATTTATATATTTTCTTTTAAAAATATAAGTTTATAAATTTTACAATTAAATTTTGATAAATTTAATTTAATTTTTTAATTCCACATAAATAAATTAGCTTAGGATATATTTTTTATATTTTTCTAAAATAATCAATTTTTATGTGAATAGTGAAAAATACAATTTTTTCTAAAATGATGAATTTTATCACATTACCAGTATATGTTAAAGTCCTAAAATTTTATAAAATATTGTAATTGATCATATATATATATATATATATATATATATTCAAGGTAAAATTATAAAATCTAAAATGTTATTTTGAACTTATAAATTCTATTTTTAATTTTTTATCACCTAAGAAAAATTTTATTAAAATTTATAAACTGTTTTCATTTTTCTATTTTAATTAAAAAAATTCATAGTGAAATTATATTTTGGATTTATTTTAATTCTGAATAAATTTTATTTTTTATAATAAATCAACTACTATCATGAAAATCCTTAACCATCAAAAATTTATCATATACATTTGTTTAAAGTTTAAAAACACTCTTTTATTTTAAAACAATTTTTATGTGTTATGTGTGTTTAATTTAAAATAATTTTTTCGAATATTTATGAAATTAACTAGGTTAAATGGATCACAAATTCATAATAATTATTTATAAATTTTTTAATAAGGTTCTACTTCCAATTTTTTAATAAAATAATTGACATGATTAATATTTAATTAAGAGTAATAACTGTTTAAATGACTAATATAAGGTGGCTCATATTTTCCTAAATTAACAAAACCTTTAGAACTTCCAAAAATAAATTTTTAGGTTTTAAATTATTACCTTAATTTATTACCAACCTTCCTTCACATAACTCACTTAACTTCCATATAATTCCACTCTTACCCTTTACATAACATTCTTTTTCTAGGAAAAGTCACTTCCCTTGACTTATAAAAGGGACCACTTAAACCGCTTCTTTACACACCCATCCATTCTAAATAATTGGTGAAAATCTGGTCATTTTTTAATCATATTACCCTATCCCACAAACCATATCCTTTAGAAACCCTTAATTATCTTAATCCCTTTATTTATAGGGAAAATCAAAGTTCCTGATGTGAGTATTAATCTCATCTTAGTCTTTATTTTTAATTTTACTCTTCCTAATATTCGATAAAATTGTTAATATAATTAATTAAATATCATATTTATACTTAAATTTAATTATATCAAAGTAACATCGATTATTAATTCATTCTGTAGCATCCTCTAAGAAAATAAACGCATTGATTGTGCGTATGTGTGGACTACCACCTCCACGACACGCTACAGTTCATTTTTTCATCACCGCCTATTATATATTGTATAAAGGATGATTTTGATGAATAATAATGTTTTTTAAGTCACTTATAGACTTTTAAAATGATAAAATTTTACTTTTACCTTCATTCCATCCATTTTTTAAGGGATGAGATCATTAATCAGGCGTATGTGCAGACTACCACCTCCATGAATGATGTGCATCATTTATCCTAAACACCTAAAAAAGGAAGAATCTAAAAGTGTAATTAATGAACTAATATGATATTTATAATATTATTACAATTATAAAATTATGAATTTTCATATATTTTCACTATGTCCATTCATTGAGAAATGGATTCATTAATTGTGTGTATGTGCGGACTATCGCCTCCCCAAAAGACAAATTTCATTTGTCAACACCACCATTAGTTAATGGTTCTAAGAATATATTTTATGGAGATATATTATATATATTACATTTATAATATTCTATAAATATTATATTACCACTATGTAATATAACTTTCTTACTCATTTTATCACTACGACACGATTTTGTTTTGGTTGGTTTAACACCTACTTGAGCAATGTTGTAATGTTTATATAGTGAATGATTAAGGAATATTATAAACAATTAATGAAATGAAAAAATAAGGTATTAAATATTTTATAATTTTTTTAGATTATTAATATTAATATCTAATCATTTTAATAAAATATTATCTTCATTGATTAAAAACCATCAAAACAAGTCTATCTTTGGAATCATATTCAAGAGTAGAAATTAAAACTTTCATCGGATGAAAGTGGAACATTATAAATAATCATGGAATATATATTAAATATCCATATGTAATATATAAATTATTAACTTGGTATAAAAGACCATGTATCATCATTAACATTACGAATTTTTGGAAAGAAAATTAAAAGTATTAACATCCGATATTAAAAATAAACTATAATGAACCACTATATTTATAGTAAATAATTATAAATAAAGTATATAAAAGGGTTATAGATATTAATAATGTTCTAAAATGGATTATTAATATAGTTATGGTTTTTATAGGAATTTAGATTGTGATAAACTTAGCAAGAAAATAAGGTAAGGGATTTTTATCTCAAACTCCCTTCGTTGATACACATTTTACTTTATGCACCAATTTACTTTTATATAGTTTATATATGTCCCAATTAATATTTTATCATGAATTTATTCATGTTATTTGAGTTTAATCTTCAAAATCCTCATCCTTTAATTTTTTTTATTAAAATGTAACTCAAGTCATAATTGTTTTCTCGACTCGTGTCCTTTTTCCCATGGGTCATGTAATATCTTCTTGATTTTGATCTTCCAAGTCTATTTTTCATACCATTTTCTTTTAAAATGGTATATTTCTTTTTAATATGGGGACATTACTTATCTTCATTAATATCCTCCCATTTTATGAAACACTTCCTCAAATAAAAACACAATATTGATAATAATAACTCTTATACTTATCAATGGATATTTTTATTCCATATCCATGTTTTACCAATAAAAAGTATTTTATATAATATTGAAATTGAACTTCATAATTATCTTTACATATTATCAATGAAATTTTTTATCATCCTTTTTAAGATGTGGGTTTCACTAAATGGTTTTAATTTACTTTAAACATTTTCAACATGATTAGTTTTTATAAATTTTTTATTCTAAAGTAATATTTTAAAATGCTCCAAAATTACATCTTTATAAAAAAAATAAAAGGGAATTTTCAAAATACATTTAATTTAAAAAAATTAAAGAAAATATTTTAAATATTTCTATATGGGTCGTTTTCAACCAAAATGAATCTCTTTTACACATTTCCATGAGAATGATTATTTTCACCACCTTTATCATTTTTTAAGAGGCTTCCTCTCTATGATTTCATGTTTTCAAAAAAAATAAATTATTATTCTCATATTTTAATAAAATAGTCCTTTTAAAAAAAAATCAAAGGATGAGTGAAATTATTACTTCATAAGAAATTTTCCTAATGCTTTTAAGAGTGTTATTTATCTATGTCGTATGTTTGATCAAGGGTATTCTACAAATGATGTCATCCACCTTCTTTATCTAAAAGTATTATAAAATTATGTTTTATGTCTAGATTATGATCCAACATTTCTTTTTTATTTCCTAATTATCTACTTGAATAGGAATGATTTACTTCCAATTATTTTCTTCTGTGAATTCCCTGTGATTTATTACTTAATTAAAGGGTGTTCACCCAGATTACCAATACATCAATTGATTGGGAAAATTTTTGTCTAAACCATATATCTATTTCTTATATGGTGTAAATACCATTTGCATTATTATCTTTGTTGAGTGGTATTAACCTAAAATTATGTTTAAAGTTATTGGATACCCATTTATTTTCTATGGGTTTATCATGTGATGTTTATTGATGAAATCACGAATTCTTCATTAGTGAACCACTTGAAAAGGATATAAAACCCATTTTATTTTCTTGGGTTTTTATGATATGTTGATTGAAATCATGGGTCACACATATGTATGATTATTCATTAGGATGTGTGTGCCAAGATAGAACTCCAATGCATTGGGTAATGTTAATGTCTCATAAGAGGCTATGTATGGGATTAGGAAGTAAATTTAATCTTTTTTTATGGACTATAGAGTAATCATTAGCATCTAATGATATCCTTGGGAGTAATCCCTAGAGTATGATAATAACCTAGGGAGTAATCCTTGTAATATGATAATGATAAACTTAGGAGTAATCCTTGGCATGTTCTTATGATATCATCTTTATGTTGTTACCACATTCTTATAATTTCATGATATTATGTTATGATCATTGTTTAATCCATGTATTTATGATATCATATCTTTATCACATGCTCTCAATATTATTATAATTCTCATTATTATATCATATTATGACTACCATCTATAATGTTATTATTTATTATCATGTTTACCCTTATTGATCATTTGATCTCACCCTATATTATGTTTCCATTTCCCCGGGTTATGAATTAAAATAGTTGGTATGATAATTCTAGAAGATTATCTTGTGTAGATAATTTATGAGCAATGTTGAATACCCATTATAGATTTGTTTCATTCTTATATATTTGGAAAAAATCCATTTTTTTAGAAGACTTAAGATTTAGTAGTTTATGCTTCATCCTAACTCTCTAAAACTATAAACTCAAAGGTATATAGATTATCCATCCAATGGCCTGAAGGCCTTCATTTTTTTTATTTTGATAATACACCTTTCAAGGGGTGAGGTGGAACCCTTACAAGGCCCGTAGGCATAAGTATTACATGGACCGTAGGCCTTATAGGAATTCATTGCTCGTAGGCTTCAGAAATTACATACAACCCAGACTAACTACTTGGAACTACTCCTCCCCAGCATATTCATCGTGAAATCAGCTCTCCACCTTCGCATGGTTGTTCGGCTAGGCTATCCCATGCATGCACAGGCTTGTCCTGATGGCAGGTGCCATACCCTATCGTTCTGGTAATCTTTGTAGCTTCTATTGTGGTGAAAGCTCCTTTATTATCCTCTTATAAAGTTTGATCCTTGTAGGTTGTCTGGTTTGAATCTGCACTTAAGGTGGCCCGAAGGCCTTGAGGTGGCCCGAAGGCCTTACTGGCTGGAAGGCTAGGGTGGCCCAAATGCCTTAAAGGACTTGGGGACCAAATCAGTGGCTCAAAGGCCCAAACAGGGGAAAATTTCCAGCTGCTACAATGCCAAACAGTGCTTGCTACATTACTGCTATAGTACTGCACAGTTCCCTCTACAGTACCTACTACAGTGCTGCTACAATAACCCGGAAATTGTGCCTCCGCCTGGATTTGATCCTGGGTCATCTGGATGCACTTAAGAGTCCTCACCAACCAAGCTGAGGCTCATGTGCCAAAGGTACATAGATTATAAATGTAAGAAATATATTTTAATCATAAATGTGTATCAAAGATGGTGTTGTGTGTTATGTTTCATCGGAATCATATTTGGAAGTGCGAGTATAGGGTGCTGAAATTGGTATTAGAATAGTTTTTGGATAACTTTAGAGGTTATGATGTTATTGGTTGGGTATGATTTAAGATTTAGTGATGAAATCAAGGTTTGATGAGTTAAGGATTATATTGTTTTAAATGGTATAAATAAACCATTAGGGTGGAAGTGTTTAATATTTATGTTTTTTGGGGATTAGGATAATAGAAAATTATTGGAAAACCTAGGTGTAAGTCTAATTATTGGAGAACCTCCTAAAATTTTAGTAAAGTAGAGATTGTGTGGTTTTCTTGTAAATTGCATCCCTGTATAAATACTAAAAAGTGGATGTGGTTTTGGAACAGATGTATTTAGGGGTAACAATCCCAAAAAGATTTTTTTTATAGCTCGGTCATCATTATGGTGCATGGTTAATGGGCCCTAATTTCACACCTGGAAAGACACTCTCATAGGATATGCTTGGGTTAATTCACATTGTCTTTATAAACCGTTATGAATAATTTGAATATATTATTTTATGTAAGTTAAATTTATTATAGAACCTGATAGTAAAATGTTCATGGATAACATAGATTGAAGATAAAGACTAGAAAGTTAGATTACGCACATCATTTATGAATTATTTCTTCTAAACTCAAAGTTCTCCCTTATACATTTACTAATTTTATTACTCTTATCCCTAAAATTTATTAACGGATAGAGAAATAAGAAACCAAGATAACAATGGATATAATGGATAATGTGGTGATTGTCCCAACTTAAAATCTATTGGTATAAGAACTGTGGTTAAAATATTTTTATTATTCCAAATCAGATATCACAAAATATGATTAACAATATGAACATATTCACATTCCAAAACACCCAAAGAAATGAAATATAGAGTCTTGTGAAAGATCATGTGATGAATATGATAAAGTAAAAAAAGATAATTTCCTTTATGTTAAAAATGTGGGAATAAAAATGTTAGGTAATGTCTCAAAGGAACTATAAAATGTTTTATGCTTGGAAAAGGAGGTCATAAAGAATCTAGCTACTAAGGGAAAATGAATCATTTAGTTAAATTGATATAGGAAGAATATTTTTCTTCTATTTTTACCTAAAATATTAATGTATAATTTTTTTTTGAAATTTTATCTTAATTAATTTCTATTTTTTCATCCTTAATTAATGTATTTATAAAAATTATGAGGATTAAATTTATTTAAGGGGGTAGGATGTAATGAACTGAGATTTTTGATCCTTTAAAATACATACTATGGTCTATAAAATGTGTCACACGCTACACCCATCATAAAAAACACACAACATATTAATAATACATTATTAATAAAGCTATAATAAACACTAATATGGTAAATTATTAATAGTTTTTACCTTTCAAAGGTAAATAATTAATATGAGTTAATATTAAAAAGGTTGTTTCCAATAAAATTAATTTTATTTATATTATATATTTTCTTTTAAAAATATAATTTTACAAATTTTATAATTTAAATTTGATAAAATAAAATTTATTTTTGAATTCCTCGTGACAAAATTATCTTACACTATGGTAAATGCAAGATATACCAATGCAATATTCCCAACGGTTTCAAAAAACCATTGGGAAAAGACTCTTATACCAACGGTTCTATAGAACCGTTGGTATATCCATATACTAGTTTTGTTTTACCAATGGTTTCATTGAAACCGTTGGGTATAGTGATAATGAAGAGATTTTTGCCAATGTTTTACTGAAACCGTTGGGTATAGTAGATTTTAAGAGGTTTTTTCCAACGGTTTCTTGAAACCATTGGGATAACATAACTTACCCAATGTTTTTTAAAAACCATTGGGAAAGAAAATACCCAAATATCATCGACCTACAACTCTAGAGATCTCGAAATTTTTTCTAACCGAGAGCTAGATGCACCCTCTCGAAATTTTTTCCCTAAACCTCAACTGTCTTGAAGGTTTGCCTCTAAATATCGACTAAAATGCTACTTCCCAACACAACAGGTCTGGTTTCCAACAATTTGTTCTTCCTATTTAAATCGGTATGTGTGAGTTCATTTATTTTAGATTTGTTCTTCCCGTTAAAATTGGTACGTGTGTGTTAATTTATTTTATATTTTTTCATTATATTTTGGTGCAATATAGTTTGTATTATGATCCCCTTACGAAAATAAGTCATATATAATTTTAGGTTATGGTTCAAACCCTACTTCCCAACCTGCTCTAGAGGGTGCTAACTCTAATTTCCAATGGGGCATCTATCTTTGATTCAAGTAATTTTTATTTTCCATTCTAAATCGGCATGTGTGCCTTCATTTATTTTAGATTTTTTCATTCCATTTATCTGCAATGTATTGTGTATTATGATCCACTTATGAACACAATCAATATATCATTTTAGGTTGCGGTTTTGTTGTGATTTATCTATATAGAATAATTTTGGTTGATATTAAAGAGGTCAATATGATCCTGAGTTATTTTATCCTTGGTTTATTTTAAATTTAAGGTCTATTGACTTGATTTCATTGTTTAGCCATAAATACAGTTAGGGCTGTCCAGGTGGGGTGGTGGGGCTAGGTTTTGCAAGTGGGGTGTGGGGGGTAGGGGTGTCCAGGTGGGGGGGGAGGCTGGGTTTTCCAAGTGGGGTGGGGGTAGGGTAGTCCAAGTGGGGTGGGGAGGCTGGGTTTTCCAAGTGGGGTGGGGTTAGGGCTGTCCAAGTGGGGGGGGGGGCTGGGTTGTTTGAGTGGGGTGGGGGTAGGGTTGTCCAAGTGGGGTGGGTGTGGGGTGGGGGTAGGGCTGTCCAAGTGGGGTGTGGGTAGGGTTGTCCAAGTGGGGTGGGGGATGGGATGTCTAGGTAGGGTAGGGGAGGGGTTGGGTTGTCCAAATGGGGTTGGGGTAGGGTTGTTTGGGGTGGGGGAGGGTGTGCAGGTGGGGTGGGGGAGGGTGTCCAGGAAGGGTTGTCCAAGTGGGGTGGGGAGGGTGTACAGGTGGGGTGGGGGAGGGGCTGTCTAGGTATGGTGGGGGATGGGTTGTCCATGTTGGGTGACGGTAGGTCTGTCCAGGTGGGGTGGGGGGCTGGGTTTTCCAAGTGGGGTGTGGGGGGTAGGGGTGTCCAGGTGGGGTGGGGCTGGGGCTGGGTTTTCCAAGTGGGGTGGGTGTAGGGTTATCCAAGTGGGGTGGGGGGGCTGGGTTGTCCAAGTGGGGTGGGGGTAGGGTTTTCCAAGTGGGATGGGGTGGGGGCTGGGTTGTCCAAGTGGGGTGGGGGTAGGGTTGTCCAAGTGGGGTGGGGGTAGGGCTGTCCAAGTGGGGGGGGCTGTCCAAGTGGGGTGGGGGGGGCTGGGTTGTCCAAGTGGGGTGGGGGTAGGGATGTCCAAGTGGGGTGGGGGTCTAGGTTGTCCAAGTGGGGTGGGGGTATGGTTGTCCAAGTGGGTGGGGAGGGTGTTCAGGTGGATGAATCTCATAACTATAAACTCTCTATAAATTCTGAAAGTATGAAAATGTATAGGGACATTCGTGATCATTTTTTAGTGGGATAACATAAAAAGTGTTTGATGTTTTTAGTCCTTTTTTATTTGGAGTTTATTTTTATGCTGATGTTTCTTATTGATACCTATGACGGAATTTATTTTAGTTTTTAAATCAGCTGAGACTCCCCCACCATACACAATGTATGCAACCTCTACCCTTATTTAACCGTTCTGTTTACACATCCTATGAAACCTCTACCCTCATTTAATCAGTGAACTCAATTCATTAATTCAAGCCTTAATTCTCATTAGCATGTAATAAATTGAATGATTTATACCCATCCTCACATGATTTCTTACCTTAGATAGTGTCCAACATATGGAATACGAGCTTTTGAATTCATCAGTTAACCAGGATCATATATTCCATTTCCCCCAAGATGAATGTACTAATATAACTTTAGGGTCAATTAAATATGGTTCTCATTGTACGTTGTATATTATGTGTCCTTCTTGGCCAATAATCGCTTTTATGAGGGTGGGGTGCTTTTCACTAGCCATGCTGGCATGTGTATACGTCCATAAAAATGTTAGATAAACCACAAGTTTAATTCAGTAATGTTGTTATCATTGACATACTTTATTATTAATATCAAAATTAAAAATAAATGTTTTTGTCTATACATTATGAAATTAAATCTTTTTATAAGCCATGAACAACCTATTAGTGTAGAATCCTAAAATTTATTCACCCATGGGGTGTGCTTGATTTGGGGAAGTAATTGGGTAATGAAAGGTATTGCCATAGAGGTTCCAATATTGAGTTATTGAACATGATTGAATGATTTGGGATGCCTATAACACATAATGGGACCTGAGGCATGTGCCTCTTATAGACCTAATGAAAATGAATATAAATAAATTTTAATTTAATTTTTGAGTACTTGTTCTTTACATTATTTTAATAGTTCACTATGTCGACTAGAAACTTCTTCCTTTATCGTTTACTTAAATGTATTTTCTAGTAAAGTTCAATCCTATTGAATTGTTTATAAAAAAATGACTTATATAAATTATTTTTATAGAATGGACAGAAGTTGGATGTATGAAATTGATCTGATCTCAAGAGATTTTCAAAACAACTTGGAGAGCTTTATAGATTTTTCATTTCACAATGCTTCTGATAGTGGTCGCATACCCTGCCCATGTTCCAATTGTGTTGGTAGACCTTGGTTGAGCCGTGAAGAAGTCAGCTACCCCATAACCAAATATGGTTTTCAATCAAACTGTTTTGTGTGGTATCACAATGGGGAGAAAATGAAATCTCAAATTGGTGATGATCGAAATTAAAGGACTGGAATGGAGAATTTGTTAGATGATCGGTTTCTGTTTATTCGTCATTATGAAAAAGAAAGGATTTCGACTCATGAAGACTTTGATATGAGGACAGATGATGTATCTAGTGAAAATGATGATATTGATAGGGTGAAAAAATTGAATGATGTTTCCACGACTCCAGTATATCGACAATGTGATGAAATGAAAAAGATGGAATTTTTAATCCGATGGTTTCATGGGAAAACTATGTATGGTATTTCTAAAACAACAATCGATTACATTATTACCCTCTTGAAGGATTTACTTCTAGATGACGCATATATTCCCTCAAACCACTATATGGCATGGAAGTTAGTTGAAGAACATGGATTTTCAAGAAACAAAATTCATGCTTGCCTGAAAGATTGAAGTTTATTCTGGGAGGAAACCGCTGAACAAAATGATTGTATAAAATTTGGCACATCCCGCTGGAAGTCAAAATCTGATGGAACACCATCCCACGTTCCATAGAAAGTAATGTGGCACTTTCCATTGATCCCCAGACTCCAAAATATTTTTATGTCTGATGACATATCAATAAAACTAAGATGGCATGATACCGAGAGAAAGAAGACTAATGATGATTTGGTTCATCCTGCAGATGGATTTGCATGGCAGAGATTTGATGCTTGACATCCTGATTTTGGAGCTGACGTGCGTAATGTGAGGCTGGGTCTTTCATGCGACAGTTTTAATCCGTTTGGGCATATACTTACTTCGCAAAGCACATGGACAGTTTTTATACACATTTATAATCTTCCCCCATGGTTGTGTATGAAAAAACCTTTCACTTTCATGAGTATACTCATATCTGGTCTTTCTGATCCCAGCATTGATATTGATGTATACATGAAACCTTTAATAAAAGAGTTGAAACTTCTTTGGGATGTGGGTGTGCGCACATACGATGCATTTTTGAATGACATATTTCAGATGCGTGTTGCGCTTATGTGGACGATCAATGATTTTCCAGCTTATGCAATGATGTCTCAATGGAGCACGAAGGGAAAATTGTCATGTCTAGTTTGTATGAAGAATAAATGATCCGGAAGACTGAAACATCGTTGTAGTTTCATTTTTATGGGACATCGACGATTATTTCCAAAGGATCATCCATATAGAATGAATCATCTAAGATTTGATAATACCATAGAGACCGATGATTCACCTCAGCATATGTCTGGAACTGATGTGCTTAATGAATTGAAAGATTTCAGTTTTTCATTCGAGAAGGTTCAAATGAAATCTGGAAAGAGAAAGAATGTTTCAGTTGAAACCTGTTACAATTGGAGGAAGAGGAGTATCTTTCTTGATTTTCCTTATTAGTCAACCAATTTGTTACGTCATTGCTTAGACGTAATGCATATTGAAAAGAATATATGCGAAATGTTGCTTTCGGTTCTTCTAAATGTCAAGGGGAATACAAAAGATGATTTATGATCTCGGCGTGACTTGGTGGATGTAAGAATGGTATAGAGTAAGAGGTTTCCAACCTATGATACCAATTGTAGGATCGAAATATAATATGAGATGCTCAATATACAAGAGGGGGGGGAATTGTATACTTTAAAAATTCCTTTGGAACCTTTAAAGTTAGTTATGAATAACTAAAGTTTCCTTAAGAAAAGGAAAGGACTAAGTTTAACAAAGTTAAACTAAGTAGATTCACAACACCTCTAACACCGAACTAAACTTGGAAAGATATTCCAAAAGCAGGTTCCGGAAATATGGTTCCGGAAATTGAAACTTAACAAAAGTTACAATATAAGATTCTACCTTAAAGCGTATAGAATCTAAACTAATCAAAGTAAGTAAGGAAGTATAAGAAAGTTATACTTTCCTTAAGATACAAATTGCAGCGGAATAAAAACAAGTAGTAAAACTACTAGTAACAAGATAATAGTCTTTTAACCCAAAGAGAAGGGTATCCAACAACCTTGGATAAAGGTCCCTTGATTTATACTTTCAAGCAAGTCTGTCTTACCCACACCAGGGTAAGCCCTCGATACGAAGATCGGAGTATCTGTCTTGCTATCCCCACAAGCCCTCAACTTCAAGGTAGTTGGCAACCTCTGTCTTTCTCAGCAAGAAAGCCCTCGATCTTTAAGGTAGTCGGCACCTCTGTCTTTCTCAGCAAGAAAGCCCTCGATCTTTAAGGTAGTCGGCACCTCTGTCTTCCTATCCCCGGAAGCCCTCGAATGTAATCACCAACATTCGGAGTCGCACGAAGCTTTGAGAGTTAATAAGAGACTCTCTCTCTAGAAATCACTTCAACAGCATGTAAGCACTTTTTCAGCAATCAGCATATGCATCAGCCATCAGCATCGAGCTCTTTCAAATGAGCTCCTATTTATAGGTAAGGTCGGCTCCTTCTCCAACGGTCATATTTTCCTTAAAGTTCGGAGGGACCTGTACACGTGTCACTTAGACAACGGTTAGTTTATAACAAAATGGACGACATCGTTTTATAACAAAACAAGTGTAACAGAATGTACGACATCGTTTTAAACTCTAACATAAAGGTTCGGAATAGAAATTTCGGAGTGAAGATTCGGAGTGAGTAAATTCAGAGTGTATAAAACAATGATAATCAGATTCTGTTTAATAGGTGAATTCGGAATGAGAATTCGGAGTAGGAATTCGGAATAGGAATTCGTCATCAGAAATCGTAATGAGAATTCGTCATCAGAATTCGTAATGAGAATTCGGAATGAGATTTCTTCATTAGAATTCGTAATGAGAATTCTTCATTGGAATTCGTAATGAGAATTCTTCTTCAGAATTCGTAATGAGAATTCTTCTTCAGAATTTGTAATGAGAATTCGGAATGGGATTTCTTCATTAGAATTCGTAATGAGAATTCTTCTTCAGAATTCGTATCCTGAATCTGGAATAGAACTTAGTCAGAATTCATATCCGGAATTCGGAATGAAACTTCCTTATAGTTCTTGTCCAGAACCGAATCCTAAAACAGAATGCTTTTATATCTAAGTTTTAATGACTCCGAGAAAATGAATCCGAATATCATACTTAAGAAAAATATGAAAAATATGATAAGGATAATTTTCCTTATAAAAGCGATTTTCCTTACGAAAGCATTTTTCCTTTTAAAAGCGATTTTCCTTAAGAAAGCATTTTTCTTTATAAAAGCGATTTTCCTTAAGAAAGCATTTTTCCTTATAAAAGCGATTTTCCTTAAAGATAAGGTGTTTGTGATTTTCAAAACAAGAAGGAATGGAAAAGTCATAAGGAAAACCTTATTGACTCAACAGTGGATTGGGGCATCAGACCAGAATTACATCATGTGCATATCAGGGAAAATAAATGGAAACTTCCATGTGCTTCTTATGTGATGAAACCTATGGAAAAAAAATTTCTGGAAGTATTATAGACTATTATAGTTCCTGATGGATATTCAAGAAAGATATCTAAACGGGTCAATAGAAGAGAGTTGAAGCTAAAATATTTAAAGACTCATGATTATCACGTTCTACTGCATGAGTTGCTTCCAATAGAAATATGTCATCTTTTTTCCAATAATGTAAGGGTGACTGTTATTCAGTTGTGCCATTTTTTATAGATCTTTGTGTTAAGAAGTTTTCCAAGTCTTTCTTGCAAAAAATTTTGACAGATGTCCAATTAATTTTGTGTGAGTTGGAGAAAATATTTCCTCCATCATTTTTCACATGCATGCTGCATATGACTATCCATATTACCACTGAAATACTTCTTGGAGGACCTTTTTCTTTTTGTTGGATGTATCCAACTGAAATAAATATGTACACATTAAAGTGTTATGTCCGAAATAGTAATCATCCAAAAGGTTCTATCGTGAACGGTTACTTGTCTCAAAAATGTATGGATTTATGCGCAATGTATTTGTTTGATCTTACTACAATAATGAAAAAACCAATGAGAAATGAATAAGAATAGTATGAGAAAATTGAACCTAGTTTTCCATAACTTCCTCAAACAGGAGGAATTCCTGGATCATATACATTGAAGACATTAATCCATGAAGAGCGAGAGATGGCACATCGCACAGTTTTGTTCAACTGTGATTTGTTCGACGACTATGTCAGGTAACTAAATTGAATATGTATATCTTGCATATATATATATATTAAACTGTTCATATTTTTTATCTATAGGGAACATAAAACAATGATAAATAGAAATCATCGTTCTATATCTTTGAGAAGGAGAGAGACTTTTCATAGCAAAAAGTTTTCTACTTGGTTAAAATTCAAGGTAAAAATATTACTGTTTAAAATAATTATATCAATATTTAATTAAGTTTAATAGTTATTTATATTGTAGGTATTGATTTTATATGATGACTCTATCTCTGAGGAAATAAGATCTTTGGATTTTGGTCCTAATACCATGGTTCGTGACTGTAAATCAATTGTTATCAATGGGTACAAATTTATTGTCACTGAACAAGAAAAGAACATGAGAACACAACATGATGGTGTTATGGTTACTGCCACAACAGATTGTTATGCCAGTGCATTAGATAGTAGACCGCGATTTGAAAATGTGGGTTATTATGGAGTCGTTGAGAAAATAATAATATTGGATTATTACTCTCATGGACGAGTCACAATGATGAAATTCCATTGGTTTGATTCTATGATGAGACAGAGCACATTTATTGATGATTGTGGATTTAGAGTAATTAATATGACTCGCACTCTTTCTACCGAAGAACCATATGTGTTGGCATCAATGGATAAAAATGTTTTTTATGTCAAAGACCAACTTCAACCTGAATTTGGTGTCATAGTTGAAGTAATTCCAAGAAATATTTTTTATGATAGTGATGATGGAATTGACACTTTCCCTAGTGCCATTGGAACCAATCCATTTATTTCTTTTGATGACTCCAATAGCTCAATTGTAAAAGTTGATTGTGAACCTGAAGTTGTGGTTGAAAATATATAGAATCATTCATCCATGTTCTCAATTATTTTGGTTTACCTCGAGTTGGGTTTTTAAGGTTGGTAATATTCAAATTGATTTATTATTGATCACAAATATGTTTTAGCAGACTTGACCATTATGTGAATTTTCAATGTTTATTGGTTGTATTTTTATTTGAATTGCATTTTCTAATTTGGAATTGAACTGTATTCAAACCTAGTCAAACAATATTTCTAACTTGGTGAACATTACAACTTGTATGATTTATTAAATCCATTAAAGCTCTTCTAAAACAATTGATAGCTAAATTACCAATGAATCCCCCTATTCCATCATATATTTAGTTTTTTGGGTTACACATTAGATTCCTTTTTCTAATTAATTACATATTTGTTTTCAAAAGGAGGAAATGCAGCCAATTGAAGAGAGACGAAGGAAAAAAATGATGGATAACAATCATCAAATGGAAAAGATGGGCGTTCCACCATTAGTGCCTACAGTGATTACTTTATTTCAAATATATATATTTAAAGAATATATAATGTCATTTGATTAATTTTTTTGTAAACATTTTTGTAGGATCCACCTATACGTTGATAGTTATTCGATGAGGAGCCTAGTACTGGTCCTAGTACTCAGGTCGGTGGTAAGAGGAGGGTTCGTACCAGAGGTGGAAGAGCAGCTTCGCGTACCCAAATAGACCCTACCCCTCCCACTGACATGTCATCCTTCCTACATTCTGATCTCGGTGTGTCGTTACGGACACACGGGATATTTAGGCCTCCCATGTTTTTGCCACCTTTTGCATCTTGTGGCCCATCTTTTTCATATCCCTTGATGATTCCCACTCCCCAGTCAGAATCCGGTCATACAGCTGTCCCATCTTTTTTTCCTTCTACTTCTATCTCTCTGAGCTTTTATATTCCATCATCTTTGACTCCTGTTCCACCGCAGGGTGTTCCATCAGTTTCCATGGATCTAAAGGCACTCAGTGATCAGACTGGCGCAAGTATATTTATAGAACCCTAAAAAAAATTTATAACAATATTTATTTTCATTATAACATGTTTTGATAAAATATTTTTTTTTCATGACAGATACATCTACTAATAGTAGGGGGTGGGCGCATACACGCATGCGTGCGGTGTGGAACCGCCGCACACAGGTTACGGTGGATTACAATGAACACAACCATATGGTTGAGAAAACAGGGTAGCAATGTCAGAGTTTTTTGGCGACACTTTCCAAATACTCCGACATCATTCCCGTCAGCCTGCTATCGTGGAGACATTTTCCACATGAGGTCAAGGGTAGAGCTTGGGCAGAGATATGGGTAAAAAATATGTTTTATTTAATGCCATGAATTATTTTTGTATTTATATGAATTAATATTTTGATGTCAACTTCGATTTAATTTTCCCGATTGTGAGGGTGCACGACTAGAATGTCTAAAGGATTTAGGTGAGATTTGTAGAGCCTACAAGCATGAGTTGTATATTGGCTAGCGTGCTAGAGTTGGAACTGAGTTAGAGGTGGTACCAGTCATGGATGATTTTCCTATAGAGCAGTATCGCCATATGATTACTCATTGGATGACTACCCAGTTTAAGGTATTAATTACATTTGAGGTATTTAAATAATAACTTTCATGTTTTTCATTAATACTATATTTTGAATTATCGAATTTTATTTAGGAATCATCTGGAAAAAATAAAAAAAACATTGGTGCAAAAAAATACCTCCACACACTGGGACGTACTACGATGCCAGATCATGAGAGGAAGTAGGTATGACAATTGTTTATAAGTTTTCTTTACAAATTACACTTTCTTTTGTTTACTAAATTATTTAATAGTTTACTAAATTTTTCATATAACTTTATTTTTCAATGTCATTATAGAGGCAAATATAGAATATTGAAGGACATGTGCCTCGAGCAAAACTGTTTTTCTCGAGTAGACATAAAAAGGATGGAAGTGACATCAACGAAATGACTCAGCAGCAGATTGTAAGTTTTAATCTATTGATTTTATATTTTAATATCAATTTTTTAACTTAATAATATATTTATATTTGTAATAGGATGCTTTAGAGGCCCTCTATGCCCAAGAACCAGACAATTTTGGGCCAACTAATCACTTACATCAGGTGTTGGGAGAGGAGCATCCTGGCAGAGTACGCTACCGACCTAGGATAGCCCCGATGAGGTATTGGCCCTCCTCAGGTATGAGTTGTAGTGTCACCGAGCTGTATCAAGTTAGGGAACAGGTAGAAGAGGCTGAAAAAAGGGATACAGAGATTGCAGAACAATCTTCTAGGGCAAACAGTGCATTTATGAAATTTATTAAAGTTATACGTCCAACACTTCCACCAGAGGCCAGCCCAGCTTTTGATGAATATATTTCATCGATATGTTCTATATATGGTGCACCAGGTGGAAGTTCTAGTGGTGGTCAAGATGATTTCCAGCCTGACGATGATGATGGTGAGGAGTCTGATGTGGAATAGGAGGGAGAGGAGGAGGTTGAGGCAGATGGTGAGGGCGAGGAGGAGGGCGGGGAGGATGGAGTTGAGGAGGGAGAGGATGAGGACGAGGGTGATGATGATGGTGATGATGGTGATGGTGATGTCATACAAGTTGATCCGTTACATTTTTTACTAATATTACTAAGATTTGATGTTTAATTTATTCTAGTTGGTTTTATCTAGACCCATAGTATAGTATTAGAGTTGAGTTATTTTTATATATTTTCTGTTTTCATGGATGTTGATGTATTTTAGTGGTTGTCGTGTATATTGAGCATGTTTATAGAGTTTTGTGTGTTTGGGAACTCCCTGGACATCCCCCCTCCTTCCTGGACCCTGGAAAACCCCCACCATCCTCCTTGGACCCCGGACATCCCCCCGGACAGCCCCCCCCCCCCCACCCTCCTCCTTTTTCCCCGGACAGCCCCCCGGACACCCCTCAGACACCCCCCGGACAGCCCCCCCCCCCCCCCCCACCTTCCTCCTTGAAACCCAGACACCCCCCCCCCCCCCGAACACCCCCAGACAACCCCCCGCATAGTACCCCCACCCTCCCCCTTGGTCCCCGGATAGCCCCCCGGACAGCCCCCACCCTCCTCCTTGGACCCCAGACAGCCCCCCGAACACCCCCCGGACAGCCCCCCGCACACCCCCCGAACATCCCCCCTACCCTCCTCCCTGGACCCCAGACAGCCCCCCCCCCCCCCTGAACATCCCCCCCACCCTCCTCCCCGGACCCCCAGACAGCCCCCCCACCCTCCTCCTTGATTTCACATGCCTTTTTTTATTTCTCTGATCATGCAATGTTATTTAGGATTATTCCATTTTTGTATGTCTTGAATTATATGAATGTATTGGTAAGCTTATTAGCTTAGTCTCATCAAATGCATGTGATGATATGCGTTAATTTGAATACAAAGCCTTATTGTACATTCTCCGTGTTATGTGAATTATTCCTTGTTTTATTTGGTTTACTTGACAATTGTTAGGATAATACATGGGTTACATGTTAAGGACTCATGGACGGACTCGTCATGCTCAGGGAATTTAGAATTGAAATTCCAGGATGTATGCTTTAGTTTCTAGGTGAGGGATACCAGGATTGTGTTGATACTTTAGTAAAATTATCCATGTGTCATTTGTAATGTGTATGAGTCAATCCTATCTAAATCTGAGGCGCGGTGTGGCCGGTGGCACTCTAACTATGTCTCTTTTGTTTAAAATGGATGAGATTTTAAGTGAAAAGAACAACTGGCATGCGGAAAACTGACCAAACGCATTCAGATTAGGTTGATACTTTATCACAACGATCCATGGGTCATATGTGACATGTACGAGTCAACACCGGCTATATCTGAGTCGCGGTGTGGTCAGGATCACTCTGAGTGTCTCTCTTACGTTTAAAATGGACAACATTTTAAGTACATACGGAAAAATGACCAAACGAATTCTGATTGTGTTGATAATTTAGAACAACGATCCATGGGTCATATGTGACATTTAAGAGTCAACCCCGCCTCAATCCGAGGCATGGTGTGGCCAGCACCATTCAAAATGTCTCACTTTTGTTTGAAATGGATAACATTTTAAGTGAAAAGTACAACTGACATACAGAAAATTGACCAAATGCATTCAGATTGTGTTGATAATTTAAGACAATGATCCTTGGGTCGTTTTTGACATGTAAGAGTCAACTCATCCTCAATCCAAGGTGTGGAGTGGCCGGCACCACTCTAAGTGTCTCTCTATAGTTTAAAATGGACTTCATTTTAATTGAAAACAACAACTGACATACGGAAAACTGACCAAACACATTCATATTCTGTTGAAACTTTAGTAAAACATTCCATGAGTCATTTTTGACGTTTATGAGTCAACCCCTCCTCAATCTGAGGCCAGGTGTGGCCGGCACCACTCAAAGTGTCTCAGGTTTATTTGAAATAGACAACATTTTAAATGAAAACAACAACTGACATACGGAAAACCAACTAAATGAATTCGGATTGATTTTATACTTTATAAAAACGATCCATGGGTCATATGTGACTTGTACGAGTCAACCCTGCCTCAATCCAAGGCGCGGTGTGTCCGGAACCATTCGAAGTTTCTCACTTTTGTTTGAAATGGATAACATTTTAAGTGAAAAGTACAACTGACATACAAAAAACTGACCAAACGCATTCGGATAGTGTTGATACTTTGGTAAAATTATCCTTGGGTCATTTTTGATGTGTACGAGTCAACCCAGCCTCAATCTGAGGCGCGAAGTGGCCGGAACCACTCTAAGTGTCTCTCTATAGTTTAAAATGGACTTCATTTTAATTGAAAACAACAAATGACATACGTAAAACCGACCAAAAACATTCATATTCTATTGAAACTTTAGGAAAACATTCCATGAGTCATTTATGATGTGTAAGAGTCAACCTAGCCTCAATCTAAGTCCATTTGTGGCCGTCACCACTCAAAGTGTCTCAGGTTTATTTGAAATAGACAACATTTTAAATGAAAACAACAACTGACATACGGAAAACAGAATAACACATTCGGATTCAGTTGAAACTTTAGGAAAACGATCCATGGGTCATATGTGACATGTACGATTCAAACCTGCCACAATACGAGGCACAGTATGTCCGAAACCATTTGAAGTGTCTCACTTTTGTTTGAAATGGATAACATTTTAAGTGAAAAGTACAACTAACATACGGAAAACTGACCAAACGCATTTGGATTGTGTTGATACTTTAGGAAAATGGTCCTTGGGTCATTTGTGACATGTAAGAGTCAACCTAGCCTCAATTCGAGGCGCGGAGTGTCCGGAACAACTCGAAGTGTCTCTTTATAGTTTAAAATGGACTTCATTTTAATTGAAAACAACAACTGACATACGGAAAACCGACCAAACGCATTCATATTCTGTTGAAACTTTAGGAAAACGTTCTATGAGTCATTTGTGATGTGTATGAGTCAACTCCGCCTTAATCTGAGGCCAGTTGTGGCTGGCACCTCTCAAAGTGTCTCAGGTTTATTTGAAATAGGCAACATTTTAAATGAAAACAACAACTGACATATGGAAAACTGAATAAATGCATTCGGATTCAGTTTAAACTTTAGGAAAACGATCCATGGGTCATATGTGATGTGTAAAAGTCAACCCCACCTCAATACAAGATGCGGTGTGTCCATAACCATTCAAAGTGTCTCACTTTTGTTTGAAATGGATAACATTTTAAGTGAAAAGTACAACTGACATACAGAAAACCAACCAAACTCATTCGTATTGTTTTGATACTTTAGTAAAATGATCCTTGGGTCATTTTTGACGTTTATGGGTCAACCCATACTCAATATGAGGTGCATAGTGGCCGGCACCACTCGAAGTGTCTCTCTATAGTTTAAAATGGACTTCATTTTAATTGAAAACAACAACTGACATACGGAAAGCCAACCAAACGCATTCATATTATGTTTAAACTTTATAAAAACGTTCCATGAGTCATTTTTTACATGTATGAGTCAACCTTTCCTCAATCCGAGGCCAGGTTTGTCTAGCACCACTCAAAGTGTCTCAGGTTTATTTGAAATAGACAACATTTTAAATGAAAATAACAACTGACATACGAAAAACTGACCAAACGCATTTGGATTCAGTTGAAACTTTAGGTAAAAGATCCATGGGTCATATGTGATGTGTACAAGTCAACTCTGCCTCAATCTGAGGTGTGGTGTGGCTGGAACCATTTTAAGTGTCTCACTTTTGTTTGAAATGGATAACATTTTAAGTGAAAAGTACAACTGACATACGGAAAACTAACCAAACGCATTCAGATTGTGTTGATACTTTAGGAAAATGATCCTTGGGTCATTTTTGACTTGTAAAAGTCAACCCAGCCTCAATATGAGGCCAGGTGTGGCCGGAACCACTCAAATTGTCTCAGGTTTATTTGAAATAGACAACATTTTAAATGAAAACAACAACTGACATATAGAAAACTGACTAAATGCATTCGGATACAGTTGAAACTTTAGGAAAACGATCCATGGGTCATAGTTGATGTGTACGAGTCAACCTCGCCTCAATCCGAGGTGTGGTGTGTCCGAAACCATTCAAAATATCTCACTCTTGTTTGAAATGGATAACATTTTAAGTGAAAAGTACAACTGACATACGGAAAACCGGCCAAACGCATTCAGATTGTGTTGATACTTTCTAAAAATGATCCTTGGGTCATTTTTGATGTGTATGTATCAACCCAGCCTCAATCCAAGGTGCGTAGTGGCCGGCACCACTCAAAGTGTCTCTCTATAGCTTAAAATGGACTTCATTTTAATTGAAAACAGCAACTGACATACGGAAAACTGACCAAACACATTCGGATTCTATTGAAACTTTAGTAAAATGATCCATGGGTTATATGTGACGTGTACGAGTCATCCGCGCCTAAATCCGAGTCACAGTGTGGCCAAAATCACTCTAAGTGTCTCTCTTTTATTTAAAATGGACAACATTTTAAGTACATACAGAAAACCAACCAAATGGATTCTGGTTGTGTTGATACTTTAGCATAACAATCCATGGGTCATATATGACATGAAAGAGTACACCTCGCCTCAATCTGAGGTGTGGTGTGGCTGTAACCACTCAAAGTGTCTCTCTTTAGTTTAAAATGGACTTCATTTTAAATGAAAACAACAACTGACATATGGAAAACTGACCAAACGCATTAAGATTCTATTGAACCTTTAGTAAAATGATCCATGGGTCATTTTTGATGTTTATGATTCAACCCCACATCAATCTGAGGCACGGTGTGGCTGGAACCACTCAAATTGTCTCTCTTTCGTTTAAAATAGACTTCATTTTAAGTGAAAACAATAAATGACATACGGAAAACTGACCAAATGCATTCGGATTCCACTAAAACTTTAGGAAAAAGATTCATGGGTCATAAGTGACGTGTACGAGTCAACCCCACCTCAATAAGAGGCCTGGTGTGACCGTCACCACTCAAAGTGTCTCACATTTATTTGAAATGGACAACATTTAAATTGAAAACAACTACTAGCATATGGAAAACCAACCAAACGCATTCAGAATGTGTTGAAAGTTTAGAAAAATGATCAATGGGTCATATGTGATGTGTACGAGTCAACCCTTCCTTAATCTGAGGCATGGTGTGACCAGAACCACTCAAAGTGTCTCTTTTTTTTTAAATGAACAACATTTTAAGTGAAAACAACAACTGACATACGGAAAACCGAGCAAATGAATTATGAATGTGTTGATGATTTAGTAAAATGATACATGGTTCGTATGTGACGTCTATGAGTAAGTCGCGCCTCAATATGAGTCACAGTGTGGCTGGGATCACTCTAAGTCTCTCTCTTTTGTTTAAAATGGACAACATTTTAAGTACATATGAAAAACTGACCAAACGGATTCTGGTTGTGTTTATACTTTATTACAACGATCTATGGGTCATATAAGTTGTGCATGAGCCAACCCCGCCTCAATCCGAGGCGTGGTGTGGCCGGAACCACTCAAAGTGTCTCTCTTTAGTTTAAAATGGACTTCATTTTAAATGAAAACAACAACTGACATACGGAAAACTGACCAAATGCATTCGGATTCTGTTGAAGCTTTATTAAATGATCCATGGGTCATTTGTGACGTGTAAGAGTCAACCCCTCCTCAATCTGAGGCACGGTGTATCCAGAACCACTCAAATTGTCTCTCTTTCGTTTAAAATAGACTTCATTTTAAGTGAAAACAATAAATGACATACGAAAAACCAACCAAATGAATTCGGATTCCGTTGAAACTTTAGGACAATGATCCATGGGTCATATGTGACGTGTACGAGTCAACCCCTCCTCAATTATAGTCCCGATGTGGCCAAAACCACTCAAAGTGTCTCACTTTTATTTGAAATGGACAACATTTTAATTGAAAACAACTACTGGCATACAGAAAACTGACCAAACGCATTCAGAATGTTTTGAAAGTTTAGAACAACAATAAATGGGTAATATGTGACGTGTATGAGTCAACCATGCCTTAATCTAAGGCATGGTGTGACCAGAACCACTCAAAGTGTCTCATTTTTTTTTTGAAATGAACAACATTTTAAGTGAAAACAACAACTAACATACAGAAAACTGAACAAATGCATTCTGAATGTGTTGATATTTTAGGAAAACGATAAATGGGTCATATATGATGTGTAAAAGTCAATACCACCTCAATCAGAGGTTTGGTGTGGCCAGCACCACTCAAAGTTTCTCTCTTTTGTTTAAAATGGACATCATTTTAAGTGAAAACAACAACTGATATATGGAAAACCAACCAAACTCCTTCATATTCTATTAAAACTTTAGTAAAAAGAACCATGGGTCATATGTGATGTTTACGAGTCAACCCCACCTAAATCCGAGGTGCAGTGTGGCTGTCACAACTTGAAGTGTCTCAGTTTTATTTGAAATAGACAACATTTTAAGTGAAAAGTACAACTGGCATACGGAAAACTGACCAAACACATTCTTATTCTGTTTAAACTTTAGTAAAATGATCCATGGGTCATATGTGATGTTTAAGAGTCAACATAGACTCAATATGAGGCATGGTGTGGCCTAAACCACTCAAATTGTCTCTCTTTTATTTCAAAAGGACATCATTTTAAGTGAAAACAACAACTGACATACGGAAAACTGACGAAACACCTTTGGATTCCATTGAAACTTTAGGAAAACAATCCATGAGTCATATGTGACATGTAAGAGTCAACTCCGCCTCAATCTGAGGCCCGGTGTGGCCAGCACCACTCAAAGTGTCTCACGTTTATTTGAAATGGACAACATTTTAATTGAAAACAACTACTAGCATACGGAAAACTGACCAAACGCATTCTAAATTTGTTGAAACTTTAGAAAAATGATCAATGAGCCATATGTAACGTGTAAGAGTTAACCCCGCCTTAATCCGAGGTATGGTGTGGCTGGAACCACTCAAAGTGTCTCATTTTTTTTAAATGAACAACATTTTAAGTGAAAACAATAACTGGCATACGGAAAACCAACTAAACGTTTTCATAATATGTTGATACTTTAGGAAAAAAATCCATGGGTTATATGTAATGTTTACAAGTCAACCCCATTTCAATTCGAGGCACGGTGTGCCCGGTATCACTCCAAGTGTATGTATTTTGTTTAAAATGGACATCATTTTTAGTAAAAACAAATGGTATATGAAAAACCGAACAAACTTATTCGGATTCTATTGATAATTATTCAGTTTTGTATGTATTTTATTGATAATTGATAATTAAATTATGTATGTATTCAATTATGAATTGAATTCTTTATTCCACATATAATTTTCATCTAAATTGTAAATTGAATTCTAAATCAATTATGTATGTTTATAATTACGTTATGAATTATGATTTAATTCTGGATGTGTATAGTTCAAGAATGCATTATATGTTAAATGTGTATGAATTTTTTCTCTATATGTATGTCTTAGTTTTTTTGTAGGTATAGTAATTGGAAAGGAGTAGAATGGACATCATTAGAGGTTGTTGTGCAAATTGCAGGCTGCTGTGCAATTTGCACAGCATAGCCTATGCCAACGGTTTCAAACCGTTGGCATAGGCTTGTAATAACCCTTTCCCAAAGGTTTACAAACTGTTGGGAAAGGTTTCTAGGGATTTTTTTGCCAATGGTTCTCATTGAACCGTTGGAAAAAACCTTTCCCAAGGGTTTAGAAACCATTGGGAAAGAGTTGATTTCCTTAGTTTTACCAACGGTTTTGTGTAAACCGTTGGCATGGGTTAATTTTACTAACCTATACCAACAGTTCTCTATAAACCGTTGGGATAGGTTTTCCCAACGGCTTACTTCCCCACAGTTTGAAGAATCGTTGGTATAACATATACCAACGGTTTTGCAGACTTTCCCAATGGTTCAGAACCGTTGGGAAAGACCCCATTTCCAGTAGTGTTAGGATGTATTTTTGTGATTTTTCTAAAACCATCAATTTTTCTATGAATAGTGAAAATACATTTTTTGTCAAAATAGTGAATTTTATCACATTATCAGTATATGTGAAAGGATTAAAATTTTATAAAATGTTTTAATGGATCATATATATATATATTAAGGGTATAATTATTAAATCTAAAATATTATTTTGAACTTATAAATTCTATTTTTAATTTTTTAGGACTTGAGAAACATTTTATTAGAATTTAAAAATCATTTTGATTTTTCTATTTTAATTAAACCTTTTAATAGTAAAATTTAGTTTTGGATTGCTTTTAAAGCCACATAATTTTTATTTATTTTATAATAAATCAACTACGATCATGAAAATCAGTGTAACATCTTGTTACCTTGATCGGGTATGTTCTCCCTTTTTCTAAGTTCCCTTATAGTTTTAAAAATCATTTTATATTGTTTTTCTAGGTTTACTATAGATTATATAATAGGTACACATCGTTTACCTGAAGTACACATCATGTACTTGGTGTTGGTTGCATGTCATAGACTAGGATATCATGTTGTGAATGAGGAGATCATGTCGTGAGCTGGTACACGTTGTGTACCTAAGTTACACATCATATAGTGGTTAAATAGAGGATTTTTAACCTGAGGCGATGGGTTTTTCAATGTAACTTATCCATCATAGACTACACATCATGACCAAGGGGTACACGCCGTGACCCGGCCCGTGCCCAGGTTTAATTCAGGTGTTTTTCTATTTCGCTCAGCCTTTTTCCTCCTGAACCTCTTGGCTCTCGACCCTAAACTGCTCCTAGGTGTTTTTCAAAGGCGTCTCACCTTTCATATTGATTTGATCAGATCTAGTTCATCATTGCTTCTATGGTGCGTCTCTCCAGGTAAGTGTTCTCTCTAATTCTTTTTGTAGATTGATTCTGATAGCACCCTATCCTTGCGTTATTAGATCTACTGATCCAAGTTGGATGTTCTTGTTGACCTCATCTAGATGTGTTGTGAGATTTTGTCTCTAATTTTGTTCCTTGGCTAGTTATGGGGAAGCGGATGTTCGTTCTTAAGGTAAGTGGGCTTTCTTCTATCCTCCAACCCCTTTTCTTCTATTTTGAATCAATCCTTTGAGTTGCGGGTTTGATTCTAGGACCTTAGTTGATGGTGTTGAAGGGATCATTGCATTTGGATTCCATTGTCGGCGTGTGCAACCTGAACTTTATGGTAGGTAGTTCCATCTATATCCTATGATAATGAGCCTGATTTTTATTTCTTTATAAATTTATTTATCAAATTGGAATTATTTTTTTGTGTGTTGAAAAAGTGTTTTGAAATAAAAATGGGTTTTCCTTGGCTTTTGATAAATGGATTATAAATGGTTTTGAATGGTTTTCAAGGAATTGAAATGGGTTTGTGTAAAAGATAACATGGTTTACCTTGGGTACTTAGGTGTAAGGTTTTTCTTGAGGCCATCATCCATTTCTTTTTTATTATCAAGGAGATTTTTCTTGGGGCTTACCTCTGTTTCCTAGGCCTATTGTTCTATGGGGCCGATATTGACATTTTGGGGGGTTTACTCATGGGGTATTCCTATGATTCCTAGGCCCATTTTTCTAGGATCAAATTTGTTCACTTTATTCTTATGGTATGGGTAGTCTAATACCTAGAACTATAGTATTACTTGGTGCGTGATACTTGTGATTTTATTTTGTATTTATTGTCTTTCTGAGTTAGCATTGATATGCATGTTTTTGCTTGTGAAAAATGTTATGGAAAAATATACTTTTAAACTATTATACCTGATTTTTTTTAGAACTATGGAAAGTGGAAATGTTTACAATGTTTTCTATAAAATTTCTTTACTACTTATCATGCCATGTTTTATTCTAAAAATGATCATACCATATTTTTTATATAGAGACTTGTTATGGAACACCTAAGTGGGATCTTACTGATCCTATTAGCTCACACCTTATACATAGCTTCGATGGTTCATAGACCTTTGTTTTTCTTCTAATGTAGGGAAAGGAAATGTGTCGTAGTGAGGTGGTGAGGTTCATGTCAGTTGGGATGGGTAGCTAGTGGTGAGATGGTTGGTGTTCTTCCATGACATCGTTGGAGTAGCTATTTGGTTTTGAGTCCCTTGCAGTCAGACTTGTCTTTTAAAGTTTTTAGCTACTATTTCCGTTGTTCTATTTCCACTATTTTATTTAAAGTTATGGCATATATATTTGTTAGTATTCCTTTGTTCCTTTCTTTCACTATATATGTATTCCATGTGGTTGTTCATGTTGGGAGAAATCGTTCCCTCGGTTTTTTTTGTTCGATGCTCAGGTGCTTGTCACTAGCCCATGGGGATCTAGAACTCCCTTCAAGTATGTGATGGATAGGGTCGGGTTTTATGTTTGAGGCCAACTTGGGTCGGTTCATTATAATCAATATCCATAAAAAAAATTATCTTATACATAAGTTTAACTTCTAAAAACAATCCTTTCTTTTAAAACAATTTTTATGTGTAATGTGTGTTTAATTTAAAATAATATTTTATAATATTTTTGAAATTAATTAGTTTAAATGGAGCCCAAATTCTTAATCATAATGTATAAATTTTCTAAAATGGGTCTACTTATATTTTTAGTAATAAAATAATGAAAATGAATAATATTTAATTAAGAGCAATAACTGTTTAAATGACTAATCTAAGCTAGCTCAGATTTTCCAAAATTTACTTGAACTTTATACATTATATAAATAATTTTTTAGTTTTTAAATTATTTTATTCAAGTATTATCAACTTTCCTTTACCTAAATCACCTAAATTTTATGTCATTCCATTCTTACCTCTTACTTAACATTCTTCTCTATGGAAAATTCCCTTCCCTTCACTTATAAAAGGGACCACTTACACCCATTATTTACATGCCCATAAATTCTAATTAATTTATTAAACTCTTACCATATTTTCATCCAAGAAACCCCTCCCACAAACCATTGCCTTTGTAAACCCTTAATTAGCTTAATCCCTTCATTTCCAAAGATAATTCCAAGGAAAAACAAAGTTCCCGACGTGAGTATTACTCTCCTCTTAGTATTTATTTTTAATTATAATCTTCCTAATATTCTATAAAATTGTTAATATAATGAATTAAATATCATATATATAATAAAATTTCATTATATTAATGTAACTTCAATTATTAATTCATTTTTTAGCATCTGCTAAGGGAAAAACGCATTGATTGTGTGTACGTGCAGACTACCACCTCCACGACGCGATGTGGTTTTTTTTAATCACACCTCTTAGGTTTGGTTTAAAGTATGGTTTTGATGAATATTTATGTTGTTTTTATCACTTATAAAATTCTTAAATGATCAAATTTTACATTTACCTTCATTCTTTCCATTCGTTAAGGGATAAGATCGTTAATCACGCATAAGTACGGATTACCGCCTCCATGGAAAATGTGTATCATTTCTCTTAATAAACTAACATGTATGGACCTAAATTTTTAATTAATGAACTAATATGATATTTATAACATATTATAATTATGAATTTATGAATTTTCATATTCCATCACTACGTCCATTCATTGAGAAATTGGTTCGTTAATAGTGAATATGTGCGGACTTCCACCTCCACGATTGAAAATTTTCATTTGTCAAAAAAACCCATCATTAATGGTTATATGAATAGATTTTATGGAGATATATGATATATATTAAATTTATAATATTCTTTAAATATTATAATAACACTATGTAATATCACTTTCTTAATCATTCAGTCATTACGATGTGCTTTTTTTGTCGATTTACCGCCTACTTGAGCAATGTTGTAATGTTTATATAGTGAATGATTAAGGAATTTTATATATTTATAATTACACGTAATTATAAGGTATTAAAAAATTTAATTTTTAAGGATTTATAATATTAATATCTAATCACGTTAATAATATATCATCAATGTTCATTAAAAACCGTTGAAACAAGTTTCTCTCCAACATCATCTTCAAGAGTCGTAATTAACACTCTCATGGGATGAAAGTGGAACATTATAAATAATCATGGGATATATATTATAGAAGCATAGGTATTATATAAATAACTAACTTGGTATCAAATATCATGTATCATCATTAACATTACGAAGCATGTGCAAGATAATTAAAAGTGTTAATAGCCAATGTTAAAAATAAGCTATAATGAACAACCATATTCATAGTAAATAATTAAAAATAAAGTTTATAAATGGGTAATAGAGTTTAATAAACTTAAAAAATATATGATTAATATATTTAAGGTTTTTATAGAAATTTTTATTGTGATCAATGAAGTTAGGAAATAAAGTTAGGTATTTTTGTCTCAAACTTCCTTCATTGCGAAATGTTTTACTTTATACACCAATTTACTTGTATATGCTATATATTCTACCCAATTTATATGCTATCATGAAATATATTATATTAATGGTATTTTAGGATCATTTTTATTCTCTTTATACTTCAATAGTTTTGATTAAAATGTTACTCAAGTCATAATTATTTTTCTTAACTCAAGAACTTTTTCATGTGAGTCATGAAATATCTTCTTTATTTTTGATCTTCCATGTATTTTTTACTACCATTATATTTTCAAATAGTATATTTCATTTTTTCCTAGGGATATTACTTCTCTTCAATAATATCATCCACTTTTATGAAATTCTTCCACAAAAAAAAGCATGACGTTGATAAGAATAACATTTATACTTTAGAGTGGATATTTTTCTTCCATATCCATGTTTTACCTATCAAAAATATTTTCTATAATATTTCAAGTGACATTCATGATTATATTCACCTATTATCAATGAATTTTTAGAGCATACTTTTTATGATTTGGGTTTTACTAAATGTTTTAATGGACTTTAAACATTTTCCATGTGATTAGTTTTTTAAAAAATCATATAAAGTAATGTTTTAAAATGTTCAGAAATGCATTCTTTCCAAGTCGTTTAAAAAATTGAATTTTAAACTAAATTTAATTTCTTAAAAAATATTTTTTTATTAAAATAAATATTTTAAATTTTTGTGTATGGGTCGTTTTTGACCAAAATGAATCTCTTTTACACATTTCCATGTGAATGTATCTTTTTTTTCCTTTTTCATTTTCCAAGAGACTTCCTCTCTACACTTTCATGTTTTGAAAAAAAAGAAATTATCAATATCATGATTTAATAAAATATTGCTTTTAAAAAAATCAAAGGAAAAGGGAAATTATTTTTTTCAAATATATTCTCCTAATTCTTCTAATTGTATTCTACATTTATTTTGTATACTTAATCAAGGGTACTCTTCAAATGATATTATCCACCTTCTTTATCTAGGTGGCTTATGAAATGATCTTTTACATCTATAGTATGATCCATTACTAGTTTTGTATTTTTTAATTATCCACTTGAATAGGCATGATTATATTCCAATTTTGTTCTTCTATAAATTCCCTATGTTTCATTACTTGATTAAAGTGTGTTCACCTATATGAACAATACATCACTTTATTGGGGAAATTATTGTCTAAATTGTATATTAATTTTCTATACAGTGTAAATACAATATGCATAATCAATTTTTTTAGTGGTATTTACCTATAATGATTATTAAAGTCATTGGATACCCACTTATTTTCCATGGGTTTATCGTTTCATGTTTATTGATGAAATCACAAATGCTTCCTTAGGGAACCAATTTCAAATGATATGAAACCCATTTTATTTTCTTGTTTTTTTATGATATGTGGATTAAAATCATGTGTCACACATATGTATGTTTTTAATTATGTTGGGTATTCCCAAATAGCTCTTTAATGCATTGTGAAATGTTACTGTCTCATAAGAAGCTATGTGTGGGATTAGGGAGTAAACCTAGTCCTTTTTATGTCCTAGAAAGTAATCATTGGCAAGTGATAATGGCCAAGGGAGTAATACTTGGAATGTGATGATGGACTGGGGAGTAATCCTTAGCATATTTTGATGATATCCTAGGTTGTAATCATTGTAATGTTCTTATGATTTAAAGTGTATGTTGTTTCCACATTCTTATAATTCCATTCTCTTTTTTTATGATAATTCTTTAATCCATATCTTTATTATATCATATATTTATTCCATGATATCAATTGTATGACCATTCTCATTATGATATCATGTTATTCCTCACATATCTCATGTTATACTTTATTATCATGTTTACCCTTACCGAGTGTTTGAGGTCACCCCTTCTTATGTTTCCCTTTCCTCAGGTTATTAAAAAAATTATTAGATATTCTGATCCTAGAAGAGTATCTTGTTTGGAAAAATTATGGATGATGTTGAAGACCAATTATGGATTTATTAGCTTCTTATATAGTGAAAAAACATGTCCATTTGTTGAGAAGAATTAAGATTTATTAGTTTGTGATTTTTCTGAACTCTCCAAAACTATAACTCAAAGGTCCTTGGATTGTAAATGTGAGAAATATATTGTAATCATATATGTGTATAAAATACATTGTTGTATGTTATGTTTTTTTTACACAGGATTTGGGAGCATGGGTCTGGGGGTGCTACAATTGGTAATAGAGCAGTGTTTAGATAACATTAGAGGTTAGGATGTTATTAGTTTATAAAGATTTAATATTTATGAATGAATTCAAGGGTTGATGAGTTGAGGTTGATCTTTTTTTCAATGGTATAGATAAACCATTAGGTTGGAAGTTTTGAATATTTTATGTTTTTTAGGGATTAGGATAAGAGAACATTAGTGGAAATACTAGGTATAAGTCTAATTATAGGAGAACCTCCTGAAACTTTGGTAAAGTAGATATTGTATGTTTTTCTTAGAAATTACATCCTTATATATATGTTGGAAAGTGGAAATCATTTTGGCACTAATGCTTCTAGCGTTAACAACCCCAGAAATAGTTGGTCGGGTATATTGCGATCATCATTCTGGTACATAGTTAATGGAACCAAACTATGCACCTAACTATAAAATCTAAGATGATATGCTTAGGTTAATTAATGTTCTCTTTAAAAACCATTATGAATGATTTGAACATATACTTTTATAGAAGTTGACTGAATTAGAGAACCTAATATTAAAATGACCATGGATAACCTAGATTGAAGTTAAAGACTCGTATGTTAGTGTATGCACATAATTTATGAATTATTTCTTATAAAAACATTTTTTTCATTTATACATTTAATAATTTAATTATAATTTTCCCTAAAATTTATTTTCAAGTAATGGTTGGATCAAGAAGGAACCAAAATAATAATGTATGCAGTTGAAAATACAATGATTTTCCTACCATGAAATCTATTTGGACAAGAACTAGGGATAAATATCTTTTTATTATTCAAAATAAACTATCACAAAATATTATTAAAAATGTGAACATAATTAAAGTAAAAAACACACCAATAAAGATAAATATGTAATCTCATAATAGATCAGGTGGTGAAGATGGAGAATAAAAAAGTGTTCAATTTCCTTCATCTCAAAAATGTGGGAAGAAACACACTAGGGAATATCTCAAAGGAACTAGAAATTTTTTTTATGTGTGGAAAAGGAGGAAATAAATCGTATTTTTTTGAGGTAAAATGAAGAATTTAGTTAACTCCATAGAGTAATAATATTTTTCTTCTTGTTTTACATAAAATATTAATATATAAATTTCATTTGAAATTTTATCATAAATCATGTGTAATAGTTTTTTCCTTCTTAGCCCATTACTTTGCTAGTTTTAGGCGGTATGATGTGTTAGGATGAGGCTAGATGAGTTTTGGCGGAGTTGGAGCTGTATCAGAACTACATCAATCTTTCTACGCTATAAAATATAGATTTTCGGCTTAAGATGGTTCTTTACGGCTTGTTTGGATAGCTGGTTTATGGATTGTGTTTCACAGGGGGTTGGGAAAGAAATGTGTTTATGATGTAACAAATTTTTTAAAATAGTAAGTTAATTCCTACCCAAAGCATTATGTTTTTAAGTAGAAAAAAATTTTATGGCCTAAGATTTGGTTTTATGATGTGATTTATGTGGACTTGTGGATTTTACCCTGTAAGAGTGTAGTTTATACTGTAAGTTGGGTGAGGTCCATGTTTTAAATTGGTTTGGTTCGACCAATTCTCTGTCCATTTTTTTGTCACCTCTTCCTACAGTTTTTGGATAAATTCTATGTAATTTTGGAGGATCTTACATCCCTCCTTATACTGCTTCAATCCTTGGGTTCTGTTGGATGCTTGCTGGCGATCCGTGGTGAGTTCTCCTCTCATCCCCATGGTGTTCCTTCTGTTTTTCTTAAAAGATATAATATGGTGGTGAAGTTTTGTTTGGGGGTGTGAGAGGGATAATTTTTTATGATCCTTGAGTGTGTTTTAGGATAATTCATGGTTTCCCCATGTGCGGTTATGGTTTGTGGGAATTTATTCTTTTTCCTGTGATGCACAATGAGTTGGAAAAGCTTCTTTGAGGTAGAGTTTCCCTAAATGGTCTTTATTGTATATCATTTGGGAGAGTTTTATATTTATTTATATTATGGAAGATATTTTGTACCGACTTAATGAAGATAAAGAATGGGTTAATTGGAATTTAATGGGAAAGGGTTTTGAATTGCATTATTTTTATAGATTTGATATTATTTTGATGTTCTATTTGTATAGGATGAATGACCCACTGAAAATCATGGTTGTTGGGAGCCTTTGTTTGCGCTATAATTTTTTTTATGTGTAAACCTTGTGGAATATTATTTTTATTTCACCCTAAAATAGAACTTGGTTAACCACTTATATTTGGTTAATAAAATGGTTTCCCCAATATTTATGGCTTGTGTGATAATGTCCCTAAAATAAAGAAGTGAAATTGATAAAAATAACCTTTATAAATATGTAAAACCATTTTCTATGTGTTATTATTTGTGGACATTATGTGGGGTAGAGATCTGTGGTTGTGGAATATGGGGTTGATGGATTTATGAGGTCGTTTTGTGGACAGTGATGTGATGGGTTTGTGAGGTCATATTGTGGGGAAGCACTGTGATGGGTTTGTGAGGTAGTGCTATGGGGTGGCGATATGTGGTTGTGATGTGGGGTGATGATTTATGGTTGTGTTATGCGGTGTATGAGATGATAATGATTATGTTGTGCTAGTTACCTAGATATTATTGGAATTAAATGAAATGTTGAAATTGGAATTGCTTGGGTTGGGTTAGTTGATGGGATGGAAATGGTTAATGAAAAAATTAAAATGGGAAGTGTGGTTAAATGTGGTTGATGATAAATAATGGAATGAATGAGTTGTTTAAATTAAATTGGCTCAGCCTGTAATGAAAAGTGGTAAGTGTCTTATGGGTTTTATTTGATGTTTAACTTTTTGTATTTATAGGTAGCAGTGAAAGTGGGGATGTTGTGAGTTGGTGAGTACTTATTGTGGACCCATAGGTTGGGATTTTGTGTTTGGATATATATATATATATACCCTGTATGTTCTTTGTGGTTTCTATATGCACCCCACCCGCATCAATCACTATGTTTCAACACTCGTACATTTATATGGGGGTGTTTTTGCCAACATCCCATTGATGAGGATGTATGGCTAGCTACCCACTATTTACCAATATCTCTTCCAAGTTGGTAGATATACACATATTTTAATGGCCATAGGTCTAATAGTACACTAGTTTATGGCCCAAGTGTCTTCTAGATAGATGTGATGAGATCATTATGTGGGGTGGCTTATGGTGGGGTTTGGGCATGGTAGGAGGTGGGAACAAGGTTGGTGTCCTTCATGTTCATGATACCCTAATACTCTAGTTATGGTTGTGTTGTGTTGTCTCAGGTTTCCTCAGGAGAGATGTGATGTGACCGTGTTGTGGGATGGTGATGTATTTTATACGGAAGAGATAGAAGCACCAAGACATATAATGTTGGGGTGTGAGAGTGGTAACTCAGTGGGAAAGTGGTGTGGGGTACCCTTAATCGATATGATTCATATTATGATATTTTACTTTTCCTTTGTTATTTATTGAATGTTCCTTAGTGAGTATTGGTATTTGTTAGTTGACATGGTTAGGTTCTATTTGGTTTTTTTGTTTTCTCACGGGTTCATTATTATGATTCTTTCACATGTGCATGAGATATTTTAGTTACCCTGCTAAGTATACATGTATAGTCACCCTATGTATATAAACTAGTTTTTCGGTTTCCAGGAGGATTTCATGGACCTTGATACTAGATCATACTTCTAGATAGTTGTTATGCCGCTACTTTATCTTTTCTTTTGGTAATTTACTGTTGAATACTTTTATCTATATTGGTTTTATTATACATGCATTGTGGGGTGGTTTTGGATTTATTTTTATTTTATGTCATGGATTTTCTTATGGTTGATTCATATTATCTCCTGGTTTTATTTTATTATATTATAGAGGTTAATGACTCCCATTTATGATATTTTTATACCCTTGGTGATAGTCTCCAACCTATGGCCAAGTGGAGGTAGGAATCAGGGGGTTATTATCTCTCTCCATTCATTATGGTATCTTTAGTGGGAGGGATCATAATAAAGTGGTATCAGAGGTGATAGTTGAGGGATATGATAGAGTTCAGAGTTAGGAACAGTGAGGATTTCATGGATTGGTATGAAAATAGTTCTAATTGACCTTGGTATGTGACATAGGATAGGGATACCAACTAGGACATAGGATTTTAAGGCCCCTCGTGATCCATTGCATGGTCACTAGGAATATTGAATGAACAAGTGAGGTGGACCTATTTGTAGTGTAGAGAACTAGGATAGGTACATGCATTATGATGACTTTTGTTCTTGTTTAAATTGGGTGTTTTTGGTTTTGGGAATGTTTAAATAGATTAAAATGAATTAAATGAATCTTTGATAAAATTTCATACTTCCTTTTATTATAAAATCCTTGTTACATGTTTCAGTTATGGATCTTGGTTATTGTCTGTGTGTGGTTTGGGTAGTGGAGGTTCAGTGGGTAGATTTGATTGATCATCGTAGGGTTGATCTGGTAGATGAGGATTAAGATTAGCAGAGGGTGTTTTGCACTTTTTAGTAGAAATATTTGGGGAAGTATGAGGGAAATGTTTCGGATGTGGAAATGGATAGTTGGATAGGAGATATCAAGATCGCATTCAGTTTGATCTAGGCCCCGGTGGGGTACTGGGTCCCATTGGTAGTTATTCAAATGTGGGGAGTTGCACATCATTGGTGGATATAGTATCTAGGAGAGTGGAAGGATGAAAATTTTTCATCGTTCATATTTCAGAAAGAGTTATAGGAAGAGTTCCTTTCATTGACCATGAAGGAAGTAAAGAGGTAATAGATTCTTTCTCTTTGATAAGGGAGTCTGTCGGTATGGGATTTGGGGATCATGTTTATGGATCTTCTGCATATTTTTCCAAATCTTTTTCCAGATGATAATTCTCATGTGATATGTCTTGAGGAGGTACTCCATCCTTCAATCCAGTATACAGTTACTCCCTTTACATTGTCACATATCTGGAGGTTTTGAAGAAGGAAGAGGTGATCTTTTGGATGCAATCGTGAGGAGGTTTAACATGAGAAGGGATAAATTAGGGTTTCTTGAGGATTAGAGCTGTCGGGGGAAGATCTTAGGTTCTAGGGCCTTCGAGGTTTCAACTATTGTGGATTCAACCTCAGTAGTATACTTTCCAAAATTTGGGGGCTATTGGTTTTTGTGATTCTCATAGGGACTTCTGGACTTTGTGTTTTTTCTATAGGTTTCATGGCCATTGCCAAAAACAATGCCCATTGGATATCTGAGATCAGTTTAGTGAAGGTGGTCGGGTTCAACACCAGCCTCAATCTTAGTTTCTAGTGAGGTAATTATAGCAGTATGAGAAATGGTTTTATGCTCTATTTAGGGGAGATATATTGGGTAGATTCCGACCTCAAGGTGTTCCTCATGTTTAGGGACCTCGACCTGAGTTTGTTTATCAGCAAAGAGGTGGAGTAGTTTGACATGGTCAGTTGTAGGTAGTAGAGCAGCAACGCTAGAGGGGCCAAATATTGTTTGAGATATGCTCAGTTTGTTGTGTACCCTTGTTTTTTATTTGTATGATTTGGGATCTCTTTAATCCTTTGTTTCACCCACTATAGTATGTGCCTTAGTGATAGATGTAGATAGGATTTTTATTCCCCAGGTGTTGACTATGCCATTTGAAGGCCAAGCCAGCTTGTTTGATGTGTTCTAGGGTTATAGACTGATGATGGGTTCGCATCAGTCTTATGGGGATCATTTATTGCTTTAGATGCAACCATATTATGTCATTATTAGTATTGACTAGTTTTATTTTATACATGTTTTTATCAACTACTTCTAGGGTAGAGTTATGTTCTTGGGTGTGGATATATATAACAACCCTTCTCTTTATTACACACTTAAACAAGATTTATTACATAAACTTGCACTTAAGAAAACTCCAAGGATCAATAGTTATAGTGTCTTGGGAAATTAGGAACATTTCATAACAACTTAGAACATAAAATACAACATATTTATTGAAAACTCCTTTTATATGACCACAACATTCCTTCGTACTTAGTATTGCATGGGATAACCTGAGGACGTACATAAGAAAGAGGTGATCTATAAAGCCCAGTAAGGGAGTATACAAGACATAACCTAAAAAATACAATACATTTTAGTAAATAGGAATATCAATAGAGCATAAGATAAACATGAACATAATGGCATAACATAGCATGATTATCATAACATGGAGATGTGGCAACAACATTTAACATGATATTAGCATGATCCAAGGTTCATTACACATGGGTCATGAGGAAACCCTCATTTCACTTGAATTAGAATGACTAAACCTTCATTTAAAATGAATTATCATGATTCAACACCCATTGAACATGACATATCATGATACTATTCTTTACCCAATGCATTGGAGCGCTATCAGGGCACACCCTTCTTAATCATTTCATTTCATGCTAAGTGTTCCACATAGATCATACAACATGGATTCATTAAAAATCATAATTTATTCCATGAATAAGATATGTGTAATACATAAATTTAAGTCCTCAATCAAAAATTACATGTGCGTAAAGTTGAATACCCTTGATAGATAAATGGGTATGGTATTCACTTACACAATGATATTGGCATGGAAATTTTTGTGTAACTTCGGTAGCATAACGACATCAAATAGAAATCATAAAATTGGTTTATTAGAGAAAAAGGGGTATCTCATCAATTATACATGAAATGGAAGATAATGGGGTCGTGGAATATAATATCCCAACATATTTAATGGAATTTATATGCATAACATAAAATAATTTCTTGAATGTAAATGAGGAGAGAGAAATTCCTTACGGAATTTTGGCATGGTAACGGGTGTACATGGGATTCATTAATGAGAGATAAAGGGGTATCCCATTATTAAAACATAAGGAGGATAGTATAGGGGATCTGTGAAATAATACCCCAACATTTTTAATTGAAAAAAAAAGGGAATAACAATATAAGGAAACTTGGACATAAATAAGGAAGGAAGAAAAGTGAGGATCCCTTACTTGGAAGTGTGATCCCAAAGGCTTGGGAGAGTCTTGATAGAGGCTTATTAGGAGATTGGAGAACCTTTGGAGGATTATAGAGAGAGTATTTCAGATTTTGGTTGAGCTCCAAATGGTTTTAGTGAAGAGGAATGGTAGATTGAGTGGGTATATATAGGAAAGGAGAGGGAATTCTTTATTATTTAGGTTTTGCACACTACACATTAAACTAATCAAAACCACAAACCAAACCATGGGTTTTCCCATGGTTTTTTAAAAAGTGGAGTGGAAGAAAAATTAAGGCCAATGGAAGAACTTTTTAAAATATTAGTCATGCTTATGTGGAGGTGATTCACACTCTCAAGGAAATCATTTTAAAAAGATAAAATATTTTATAAGTCTTGGAGGGTCCACTAAGGAACCATAAAAATTAATCAAAAAAATCTAAAATCACATTATTTTAAAGGTAAAAAATATATTTGTATAATAACCCTTTTAAAGTATTTTATTACATCACTATTGGGTCATTATGATGTCATAAAACACATTATATATTTAAACGGTATTTAATTTTTACCCAAAAATTTGACTGTCTCAGAAAATTATGAAAAATTAACTATTAGATAATTTCAACATCCTGAATCCAAAAATAATATTTCTTTTATCTAAATAATTTTATAAATATGTGAATTTTCACTTTTAAAATAAAAACCGGCATTTATCAAAAATTTATGGGTTTTGACAACAACAGCTTTCAACCCTTAATAAAAATTACAATTTCATAAAAATTATACAATAATTTATATTTAATAAAAATTAATTTAGTAATAATATTTTATTAAAATATTATTTAATTCAAAAATAAATTAATTCATAAAAATATATTTCTTAATTGAATATTCACTAAAAATATTATTTGTGCTTTAAAAACCAATTACAAAGTAACAATAATAAAATGAATATATAATATTTATAAAAAAATAATGCACATAATCATAGTGCTAGGGTCTTGTAACATAATACCGTATAACACCCACATATTACCTAAGGGTAAGGTGTGTGATGGTAATAGACTCTTGGGGTGGCTCGGATGACATCACTCGGGTGGTAATCTCTATTAACTTTCACTTCTCACATAGGCGGTTTCATTCAAGCTTAATGTGTTGAAGCTTGGATTGGGATTGGTTAAGAGTGAATCCCAGTCATGCTACCTTCTTTCCGAGCTCTGAAAAATGGGCTTTGTATGGAGCAATTCTACTAGATGAGGCCATTTCTTTCTTTTTCTGAGTAAATTAGATTTGTTAAAGCCCTATATTTATACTAATCATGTTATCACTGTTCAATAGTTATATAAGCAACGGTAATAATTATTAATGGTATTTTAAAATCCAAAAACATAAAACCAAGGAAGTGAATATGATTTATATAACAATTTTACATAATAAGACATTTAATTAGATCATGAGGAATTTTCATTAATAAAATTTTGGGTCATTACAATCTTCCCCCACTACTGGAAAATGGACCTATCCCCACGGTTTTCCTCAAAACTGTGGGGATAGGTACCCCCTATACCCACGGTTTTGGAAAACCGTGGGTATAGGTCAATTTTCAAGACCTGTACCAACGGTTTTCAAAAACCGTGGGCATAGGGGGGTCTATCCCCACGGTTTTCCAAAACCGTGGGGATAGGTCTTAAAAATTGACCTATACCCACGGTTTTCAAGAACCGTGGGTATAGGGGTACCTATCCCCACGGTTTTGAGGAGAACCGTGGGGATAGGTATAGGATAAAAAACCTATACCCACGGTTTTGAAAAACCGTGGGTATAGGTTTCCCATGTGTGCGCGGGAAATTTTTTTTTCCCGCGGGAAATATTTTTTTTTGGCGGGAGTCCTATACCTACGGTTCTTCCCTCTATACCCACGGTTTATATAACTATATTTAACTAAATAAATATATATATACACATAATTGATATTAGGGTAGTGGTAGACGCGGTACTTTGCAGCGAGGAGGTCGTGGGATCGAAACCCGCCTGCGGCTTTATTTTAGGATCTATACCCACGGTTTTGAAACCGTGGGTAAAAGCCATTGACACCGTGGCAATTGGGAATGTTTTGTTGACACAGTGGCAGAACACCTATACCCACGATTTTGGAAAACCGTGGGTATAGGCTGGGGACCTATACCGACGGCGTTCCAGCCCACGGTTCCCAAAACCGTGGGTATAGCCTATACCCACGGTTTTGGGGGCTATACCCACGGTTTTGAACCGTGGGTATAGGCCTTTTTTCCAGTAGTGCCCCCTTAAGAAATTTCGCCCTCGAAATTTCCTTTCCCCACAATAAAATAGATGAGGGTAACTCTGCTTCATCACTTCCTCTAATTCCCACGTTTCTTCTTTAAACCTGTGGTTTTTTCACAACACCTTGACGAGGGGCATTGTCATATTTCGTAGAACATTTTCCCTACGATCCAAGATCTTTACTGGCTTCTATTCATAGGAGAGGTAATTATCCAATGGTATCACCTTTTGATTGAGTAAATGTGATGGTTCAGGTATATACTTCCTGAAGATTGATGCATGGAATACATCATGTACATGAGATAGGTTCAGTGGGATTTCTAGTCAATAGGTTATTGCTCCAATGCGATCAAGGATCTCAAAAGGGCCGATGTACCTTGGACTAAGCTTTCCCTTCTTACCAAATCTCATAACTCACTTCCAAGGTGATATGCATAGGAATACCATATCCCCAACATCAAACTCTAGGTCTCGTCGATGATTATCAGCATATCTCTTTTGTCGACTCTGAGCAGCTTTAATGTGCTTCTGGATGGTCTTAACCTTTTCCACCATTTCTTCGACCATTTCTAGACCTAGGAGTTTTCGCTCCCCAACTTCATCCCAACATGTCGGTGTTCTACACCTATTCCCATAAAGGTCTTTATAAGGATTTATTTGGATGCTTGAGTGGAAACTGTTATTATAAGAGAACTCAAATAGGAGAATATGTTGATCCCATCCTCCTTTTAAGTCCATTGAGTATGCTCTCAACATTTCCTCAAGTGTTTGGATAGTCCACTCAGATTGGCCATCAGTTTGAGGATGATAAGTTGTACTGAAGTTCAACTCAGTATTCAGAGCGTGTTAGAGACTCTTCCAGAACTTAGAGGTGAATCTTGGATCTCAATTAGATACAATAGATAGTGGTAATCCATGCAGTCTTACCAGTTCTCTGATGTATATGTATGCCAATTGATCCAATGATAAATTCCTTATAATTGAAATGAAGTGTGCAGTCTTTGTAAGATGATCCACAACAACCCAGATATCATTGTTTCCTTTGGGTGTCTTCATAAGTCTGGTGAAAAGTCCATGGTGATGTTCTCCCATTTCCATTTTGGTATGGGTAAAGGTTGCATCATCCCCTTAGACTTATTCCTCTTAGCCTTCACTTGCTGACACACCAGGCACATTGATGTATACTCATAGATCTCCTTCTTCATGTTATCCCACCAATAATTCCCTCAAATATCTTGATACATCTTTGTGTTTCAAGGGTTAGTGGATAAATTTGAACTATGTGCATCATCTAAAAGTTAATTCTTTAACTTTGGATTTGATGGAACACATAGTCTTGATCCAAATCACACAATTCCCTCTTCATTAACATTGAACTCCAAGGATTTCCCTTTTTTGATAGTTTCCAATTTCTTCTGAATTCCTACATCATCCTTTTGAGCATACTTTAACCTTTCCAAAAGGGATGGTTGAGAAATAATTTTTGAAAGGATTGATTACGTTCCCTTATTTATGATTCTCATGTCCATCTTCATAAAATCTAAGAAGATTGGGTCTTTTTCAATTCTCATTAATGATAGAATTAATGGGTCCTTTCTACTTAGAGCATCTGCCACCTTGTTCGCTTTCCCTGGATGGTAGTGAATTGAGCAGTTATAGTCTTTGATCATCTCTAACCATATTCGTTGGATCATATTCAGCTCTTTCTGTGTTAATATATACTTGAGGCTTTTGTGGTCCATATATATTTCACACTTCTCCCCAAAGAGGTAATGTCACCAAATTTTTAAAGTGAATATTACTACAGTCAACTCTAGATCATGTGTTGGATAGTTTTTCTCGTGAACTTTCAATTTCCTTGAAGCATAGTAAATGACTTGGACATTTTTCATCAATGAATAGCCCGTGCCCTTCTTCTAAGCATCACTAAATACCACAAAAATTTCTCCACTTATGGGTATTGTGAGAACGGGCATAATGATAAGCCTCTTTTTCAAATCCTTGAATCTCTTTTCGCATTCATCACTCTAATAAAACTTGACACCCTTCTGAGTTAGCTTGGTAAGAGGGTTTGATAATCGTGATAAATTACTCACAAATCGGTAATAATATTCAGATAACCCAAGGAAGCTACGAATATCGGTCATAGATGTTGGCCTCAACCATCCCTCAATTGAATTTTTCTTAGAGGGATCCATAGATATATTATTGCTTGTGATTATATGGCCCAATAATGAGACTTACTTCAACCAGAAATAACACTTGTTGAACTTTTCATAGAGCTTCTCCTTTTTCAACATCTCTAGTACAGTGCTTAGATGCTCCTCATACTCCTCCTTGGTTTTGGATTATATCATAATATCATCTATAAAGACTACCACAAATTTCTCAAGGTAATATCTAAAGACTCTATTCGTCAAGTCCATGAGTGTTACCGTAGAATTAGTGAGTCTGAAAGGAATTACTATGAATTCATAGTGCTCGTACCTTGTACGAAAAGCAGTCTTGGGGATATCCTCCTTCTTCACCCTTACTTGGTAATATCCCAACCATAGATCCACCTTGGAGAAGTATTGTGATCCACGTAGCTGATCGAACAAGTCATCAATTTGTGGTAGTGGATACTTGTTCTTTATCATGATTTTTTTGAGCTCACAATAGTCAATGCAAAGGCACATTGACCCATCCTTATTTTGACAAAGAGGGCTAGTTCACCCTATGGTAAAGCACTTGGACGTATAAAACCTTTATCTAGATTTTTTTTAGTTGTTTCTTTAGCTCCTCAAGCTCCACAACAGAAATTCTATACAGAGTCTTGGATATTGGAAAAGCCCCAGGTATAAGATCAATCGAGAATTCAACATCTCTTTTAGGAGGAAGACCAGGAAATTCCTCAGGAAACACTTTAGTGAATTCTATCACAATAGGCATGTCTTCAAGGATGGTTTCTTCCTTAGAGTCAATAATCTGAAAAGGTATGAAAGCTCATAGGGTAGTAATATCCATGCTTGAGATGATGGTTCTAAAGAAGATTCATCCTCCTCCTTGCACTTGTATAGAATCGGGGGTCAATTCTCCATATGGAGAGTGATTCCCCTCTCACGGAATTTTTTTCAGCTCTGTATAGAGAAAGTCAATCCATGCCAAAAATTGCATCAAATTCCACTAGAGGGATTCGGAAAAGGTTCATCTAGAAGTTCAATCCACAAATTATGACAGAGGAGGAGTTATATTTATGGGATGCAATAATTGGTCCATTTTCCATTCTCACCAAAATCTCTACTTTCATGATTTGTGGTGGTGTTGGGATTATTCTTCCAAACTTTTGGAATATAAAAGAATGCGTAGAATCAGAATCAAAAAGTATGTTCGCTATTCTTGAATGAATTACCAGCGTAATTGTCACCACTTCATTGTTGGTATTTTATTCATCATTAGTGATGGTAAAATCTTTCCCTTACTGCCTTGGAGGTTATTGGTTTCCTCCGAAACCCCTTGGATTAGGGCATTGGTTTGCAAAGTGTCATGGTTCTTTGCAGTTGAAGTAATGAACAATGCGTTGAGGTTCGAATGGAGCATTCCTATCCTCTATCGCAGTAGCGGGTTTTTCTTTTCATCAATTAATGGATAGGTTCCCTTATCTTCTACACCTAAATCATCTCCTTGTCCCCTTCAGGCAATTTTTGGGGTGCTTCTTTCCACACCTTTGGCAAGTGGGTGCTGGAATTTCTTAGCACCATTGGATTTATCCATCGGACCACCAGAATTAAATTCCACTTTCCAATTCTTATCCCCATGATACCATTGAGATTATTCAATCTCTATTTTGACGTTGAGGGAACATCATACAATTTCCTCATATCTATCAAAGTCACGGATCGCTAGGGATTTCTGTAGGCTAGGTTTTATCCCACTAAAGAAGTGGTAAACCTTGAATTCGGGGGTAACAAAAAAGTCAGAGGCGTATCATGCAATCCTTGTGAAGTTTACCTCGTACGCTCTGATGGATTCGTTGTCTTTTTTCATGAGGTCAAGGAAGTCCCTTTTCATCTTAATTTTTAGGGTGCGAGGAAAATATTTATCGAAAAATATTTTCCAGAAATCATTCCATTCCAACACCTCGATCTCTCCCTCAGGCTTCATATTTTTTATCAATTTCCACCACTGATTAGCTTCACCCTCCATACAATAAGCATCCATAAGAACCTTCTCTTGTTTGGAATATTGAATGGTGGAGAATATCTTCTCAATGGAGTTGATCCATTTTTTAGCGATTGAGGGATTGGATGATCCATTAAAAGTAAGAGGCCTTTATCTCATAAAGCTCTCGATTGCAGCTTGTTCTTTATTAGGGGGTTGGACTTTCCTATTGACCCATGTTTCTATTCAAAACTTGAGTTAACTGAAGGAGTTTCGTGACAAAGTTTTTTATTCCCACTCCCATTGGATGGGGCATCTCATTAGAATTGTCATCACATTGATCTTCACATCAGTTTTTAGCTAGAGTCCTCCTATTACCGACCATTGGCTGGAATAAAAGTAAATTTAGGGGTAACACATAAAGGGAAATCCAAAGAAAAAAAGGGATAACTTATAAATTGAATTTATTTTCTTAACTTATGAATTTATAGGCTTCAATCTATGTTATCAGTGATCTAAATCCCAACATATATTCTTAGGGGCATTTTTTTATTCCCTTAATAATGGTTCATACTAAGATTATGAATTTACCAAATAATATCCCATGGTATTGTCGAACCAAGAGTGTAGCAAGGCCCGTTGTCATGCACCAGTTCCTGTTTGAGTCTTTCTCAAAGTGGTGTTTTTGGGTTTTACCCGTAGATACATCTATTCTAGAGCCACCTCTACTTGTTCATATCCAGACAGGGATATATTTGCTTGATAAACCACTTACTCTATACTCACAAAAATTTAAGGATGTTTTTATTATACTTATTCTTATCCCTAAGGATTTCACTAGGGTTTTCTAATCCTAGTCCCAAAAATAACTAAACCTGTCCTCTAATACCAACTATAACAACCCTGCTCTTTATTACACACTTAAACATGATTTATTACATAAACTTGCACTTAAAATAACTTCAAGTATCGATAGGTCTAGTGTATTGGGAAATTATAAACATTAAAAAATAACATAGAATATAAAATTAAACATCTTTATTGAAAACTCCTTTTACATAACCACAACATTCCTTTGTACTTAGCATTGCATGGGATAACCTAAGGACGTACATAAGAAAGGGGTGAGCTATAAAGTCTAGTAAGGGAGTGTACAATAAATAACCTAAATAATACAATACATGTTAGGAAATAGTCATATCAATTGATCATAATAGAAACATGAACATAAAGTCATTATATAGCATGATTATCATAACATGGAGATGTGGAAACAACATTTAACATGATATTAGCATGAGCCAAGGCTCATTGCACATAGAGCATGAGTAAACCATCATTACACTTGAATTAGCATGATTAAACCCTCATTTCACATGAATTATCATGTGTCAACACCCATTTCACATGACTTATCATGATACTATTCTTTACTCAATTCATTGGAGCGCAATCAGCGCAAACCCTTCTTAATCATTTCATTTCATGCATAAGGGTGCCACATAGATCATACAAAATGGATTCATTAAACATAATAATTTATTCCATGAATAAGATATGTGGAATACTTAAATTTAATTTCTCAATCAAAAAGTAAATGTGTGTAAAGTTGAATACCCTTGATAGAGAAATGGGTACGGTATTCACTTACACGATGATTTTGGCATGGAAATTTTGGGGTAACTTTGGCAGCATAACGATGTCAAATAGAAATCATAAAATGGGTTGATGAGGGAAAAGGGGGTATATAATAATTTATACATGAAATGGATAGTAAGGGGGTCATATAATATAATATCCCAACATATGTAATGGAATTTAGATGCATAATATAAAAGAATTTCCTGAATGTAAATGAGGAGAGAGAAATCCCTTACAGAATTTTGGCATGGTAACAGGTATACATGGGAGGCATTAATGAGATAGAAAGGGGTCTATAATCATTAAAACATAAGGAGGTAAGTATATGAGAGGTGAAAAATCAAACCCCAACATTTTTATTTTAAAATAAAAGGGAATAAAAATATAAGGAATCTTGGACATAGATAAGGAAGGAAGGAAAGTGAGGATCCCTTACTTGGAAGTGTGATCCCAAAGGCTTGGGAGAGGCTTGAGAGAGGCTTCTTGGGAGCTTGGGGCACCTTGGGAGGATTATATAGAGAGGTTTTCAAATTTTTTTATAGATCCAAATGGTTTTATTGAAGATTAATGGGATATTGAGTGGGTTTATATAGGAAAAGATAGGGAATTCTTTATTATTTAGGTTTTGGACACTACACATTAAACTAGTCAAAACCAAAAACCATACCATGGTTTTTACCAGTGTTTTTTGAAAATGTGTAGTGTAAAACATTATTTTATAAGGAAAATGGCCGAACTTATTAAAATATTAGGCTTGATTATGTGGAGATGATTCACACTCTCAAAGAAATCATTTTAAAAAGTTAAAATATTTTATAAGTCTTGGAGGGTCCACGAAGGCACCATAAAATTAATCAAACAAATATAAAATCACATTATTTTAAGGGTAAAACATATATTGGTCTAATATCCCATTTATAGTATTTTATTACATCACTATTGGGTCATTATGTTGTCATAAAATACATTATATATTTAAATGGTATTTAAATTTTACCCAAAAATTAGACTGTCATAGAAAATTATGAAAAATTCAATGTTAGATAATTTAGATGTCTTGAATCCAAAATTAATATTAATTTTATCTAAATAATTTTTTAAATATGTGAATTTTCACTTTTAAAACAAAAAAAACTCATATTTATTGAAAATTCATGGGTTTTGACAACAACCGCTTTCAAACCTTAATAAAAATTACAATTATATAAATATTATATGATCATTTATATTTAATAAATATTAATTTAGTAATAATTTATTATTTAAATATTATTTAATTAAATAATCCATTAATTAATCAAAATAAATTTCTTAATTGAATATTAACTAAAAATATTATTTGTGCTTTGAAAACCATTTATAAAGTCACAATAATAAAATGAATGTATATTATTTATTCAAAAATAATTCACATAATCATAGTGTTAGGGTATTTTTACATAACCCCTTATAACACCCGCATAAGACCTAAGGGTAAGGTGTGTGATGGTGACAAACTCTTAGGGCATCTTGGATAACATCGCTCGTGTGGTAATCTCTATTAACTTCCCAGTATCCCGTAGATGGTTCCATTCAAGCTTAACATGTTGAAGCTCATCTTGGACTTGGCCAAGAGTGAAGCCTAGTGATGCTACCTCCTTTTTGAGTCTGACAAATGGGCTTTGTATGGAGCAATTCTGTTGGATGAGGCCATTGCTTCCTTTTTCTGAGTAAATTGGATTTGTTAAATCCCTATATTTATACTAATCATGTGATCACTATTCAAAAACTATATTATCAATGGTAAAAATTATTAACGGTATTTTAAAATCAAAAAACATAAAACCAAGGAAGTGTATATGTTTTATATAACCATTTTACATAATAATACATTTAATTAGATCAAGATGAATTTTCATTAATAAAAGTTTGGTTCATTACAATAGCTAACATGTGGTTTTTGTTGACGAGAAGAGTTATTAGGTGGGAAGAAGAAATGGGAAACACATTCTTTCTTTGATGGTTGAGTTTTCTATGGAATCAGTGAATGTTGGGACAGTGGTGATTCCCAAGGTCATTTGGGTGTTTTTGGATGTTTTTTCTGAGGATTTTATGATGTTTAAACCTCTATGTGATGTTGAGTTTATGATAGAATTATATCCCAATGGTGCTATGATTTCAATGTATCCTTATTTGTTGGAAACTTTTATGTTTTGGGATTTTAGGATTTAGATAGATGATCTGATGCCTAAGGGTTTCATTCAACCCAGTGTGTCATCAAGGGGTGCTCCGGTGTTGTTTTCTAAGAAATAGGATGGTAGTCTAAGGTTATGTATAGACTATTGGAGGTTGAATTAGGTAATGTTCAAGAATAGTTACCCTATTCCAAGGATAGATGACCTTTTTGAAAAGTTAATAGTGGCCAGTTGGTTTTATAAGATCGGTCTGTGGTCTGGAGATCACCAGTTAAGGGTGAAGGAGGGTGATATCTTGAAGACTTCATTCATATGTTGGTATGGGAACTTCGAGTTTGTAGTTATGTTTTTCAGTGTCAAAAATGCACCAATTTTGTTCATAAAGATCATAAACTATGTGTTATATAAATTCCTAGACTAGTTCATAGTCGTTTTCATCGATGATATATTGATCTAATCAAATTCAGAGGAGGATCATACCAATCATCTCAGAGCTTTCTTACAAGTTCTTTGATGCCACCATATCTATGGAAATTTGTCGAAGTGTAAGTTTTTTACATGATAAGTGCATTTAATTGGGCATGTGTTGTCTAAACAGAGTATGGTAGTGGACCCGTCTAAGGTTGAGGCAGTTATTTCTTGGGAAGCACCTAAGAATGTGGCATAGGTTCATAGTTTCCTTGGTCTTTCAGGGTATTATTGGAGTTTTGTGCCCAATTTATATTGATTTGTATCCTCATTGATAGTTTTTACCGAAAAGGAGTATGATTTCTTGTGGAATGGTCAGTTTGAAATATCATTCAGCTACCTAAAGGGGAAATTGGCTTGTGCTTTGGTTGCTAGAGGAGGGGTGATTTTTTAGGTGTTTTTTGATGCTTCCCATCTGGGCTTAGGATGCATATTGATGTAGTGGAAGGAAGTGATCTATTATGGTTCTAGAAAGTTATGTCCTCACAAGTGTAACTATTCCACCCATGTTCTATAGTTATCATTGGTTGTGTTTTCACTGATGTTTTGGTGGAATTACCCCATTGGGGAGCACTTTGTGGTCTTCATGAATCACAAGTGCTTGAGGTATATCTTTTATCACTGTGACTAGAATATGTGTCAGTGGAGATGGATATAATTTCTTCAAGATTTCAATTTTGAGATCTTTTACACCTTAGGAAAGATAAATTTTGTGGCTAACTCTTTGAGCATGAATTCGTGAAAGGATGTTGTTCAGGAGTCCAGAGTTTCTTAGAGAGAGATGGAGGAGTTGGAATCCCAACACTTGAATGCAAGTGTGGTTGATGGTTGAGGTTGTTCTTTTCATATAATAGGGAATACTTATTTGATGTAGTAGGTGGAGGAGTCCCAGTGGGGAGACATAGAGGAAAATGTGATGTGTGATCATGTTGGTAGGGGATGTAATCTTTATCACATGTTTGTTGGTCCCTTTGAGCAGTTGGGGTGAGTTGGTGAGGTGATGTATCGGTTTGCATTTCCACTATGACTGGATTGGATCCAAAAAAATTTATACTTCTCTCAACTCCATAGGTATCTTCATGATGACTTTCATGTCATTTACTAGGGAGAGTTGGATATTGAGGATGATACGCCATTTTTGGTGCAGCTAGTAGAGATCTTGGATCATTGGGAGAAGGTATTGCATGGGCAGACTATTCCTTTGGTTCATATGTTGTGGAGGAATGGTGGCCCGGAGGAGAGTACTTAGAAGCATGATACATGGTTGTGTTCCCAGTACCTAGAGTTTTTTGAGTTTTTCTCTTCTTTTTTGTTTTTTGATATGATTTTTGGACCTAGTTTTTTATCAGATGTACTATTTTACTTGATGTGTGATAAATCTTTCAGAATATGAAATGGGGAGGTTCATATTCCTAATAAAGACACATTATACTTTTACATGATTGAAACAACAAGGTAAATTCAGTTTCACCCAAAGCAGATACTATCATGACATGGAAGATCAGATTCTATAATTTATGTGCTTGGTTAATTTAGTGTTGGGTGTTGGTTACATCAGTTGTTAGCTTGGGTTATGTGGAGGTTGGATGGTTGTGTATTGGTGTGGTTATGAAAAATGTTGTGGTTTTTGGATGGTAAAATATGTTTGGTGTTGTACCTAGTGAGAGGTGGTTGTGTAATGGTTGTGTGGGGTGTTTGTGGGTGTTTTAGTTGTAAAACTTTTATGGTGGTAGTGTTTGAGGTATGATGAGAACCTTGAGTGGGATCTCGCAGGGTGGTTGTTTAGACCCCTTTCTTTTCTTTGGGTTTAGTTTTGATTCTCAAGGATTTGAATCATTTGATATCTATCTAATGTAATGGATTGTGCCATCCCATCCCATTACTTTTTGAGTTTGAGGCGGTCAAAGGTGTTTGGAGGAGTCTAGATGAGGTTCACTGGAGTTGGATCTATAGCATAACTGTAACAGTATTTTTTCACTATAAAATAGGGATTTTCAACATAAGATGGTGGTTTATAGCTTATTTGTCGAGTTGGTTTACGGCTTGTGTTTGGTGAGAGGATGGGCATGAAAGGTGTTTATGCCATATGGAATTGTTTTATGCCATAAGTTAATTCCATCCCAAAGTTCCATGTTTTTTAGTGGAAAATTATTTTACAGCCTAGGAGTTTCTTTTACGATATGAGTTATATAGACTCGTGTATTTTACACCATAAGAGTGTTTTTTATGTTGTAAGTTAGGTGAATTTTATGTTTTAAATAGTTTTTTTCAGCAAATTTTCCACCCATTTTCCCATCACATCTTCCTCTCATTTTTGGAGGAACCCTTAGGAATTTTAGAGGATCTTTCATCCATCCTTCTCTCTACTTCAATCCATAGGTTTTGGTGGATTTTATTTGGGAATCTATAGTGAGTTATCCTCTCATACCCATGGTTTTCCTTCCATTATTCTTCATAGATCCATTATGGTGGTGCAATTTTGGTTTAGGGTGTGTGAGGTTTGTGTTTTTATGATCCTTGGGTGTGATGTAGGTTGATTCGCGGTTTCCCCATGTGTGGTTGTGGTTTGTGGGTAGTTCTACTTCGCCCTGCAGTGTGCAGTGAGTTGGAGAAGATTATTTAAGGTGGGTATTCCTGATTATCCACTGAAAGAGGCTAATATTATTTGTTTATATTATAATATTCATGTTATTTATTAATCATAAACACCATTTTAGTCCATTTTACACTTTGAATATTATTTCGCATTATGATTGTAATTCCTTCTTAAAATGAACTATTACATGGTACATTCTTTAACATATCATAAAACACAAAATGTTATTGATTTTGTTTTCATATTTTATTTTCAAGCATACCATGCTATAAGGAACAATTCTTGATTTTGGAGTGCTCAAAGATTCACATTGTAAGACCACCAAAGTGGGCCTTGAACCAACAATATTCTGGGAAAAGTGAACTAGACAGAAGCCCAATAAAATTAATGTAGAGGCCAAGATTCATTCCAAATAATTCTAAATATTTGTATGAATATATATAAAATCATGGGGAACATTTCATTCAATAGTGGACCAAGCTAATTCGGATTTTTTAATGGATTTCTAGGTGGTCCAAGTTGAAGATGAAATTATGATCCAGATTATGCGGCCCAAAAAAATAGCCCACCATTTAAAACATATCTCGAATACCACAAAATATTTTGGGATGGAATTTTATAGGAGGTTAAGAAAAATCTGGTACCCAATTTTATACTTATATGGCCCACTCAAATTCGGCCATATATAACATTATGTCGGCGCCTCTTTTTAGTGGATGAAAGATGAATGCCACTTCGGGTCAAGAATGGAAAAGTATCCTCTCCATTAATTTTTCACCCACCTAGTCCCAGAAAAATTAATTAAAGAGACTTGGACAGATGGTTTCTCAACCCAAGGCTTCCAAAAATTACTATTTAAGGTAGTGTTGGTGGAGTATTTGATCATCTTGGAGCTTTGTTTTCGTTGTAATGTTATTATGTTGATTTGTCTTTGTAACGTTCTTATTTCTCATGTAAGTTGTTCAAATCACCATAGTTTTTAATAAAATTTCTTCTTATACTCTTATTATATTCTTATTCATATAATTTTGATACAATTTCCTCAAGGTATGAACTTATTCACACCAAACCTTGTGAAATTCTTCACACAATGGTGGAGTGATCGTTATTTTGCTGTTTTTACTTCTTCAATTCCACCTTTATGAGTATAATTCCGGCTTCCATTGAGAACATGTCATAAATGGAGGGATAACCCTTTTATGTTTTTATCCAAGGGAGTAGAAAGGTTCTGTATTAGATGTTATTTCTCACTCTATAAATTTTTATTAATTTATTTTATTTGAGTTTTTTTATTCACTGGTTTTCTCTCTTTCTCTTCTTTATCGAATTTATCACCCCACTTTTATGTTATAATAAGATCCTTTACCTTGGAGTGCTCATTAAAATTATCCTAAAAGTTTATAGGTGATTATCATGTTTTTTAAGGTGTTTAACCAGTAATTGATGAGGTTATATTGAATTCATTGAATGAATCCTGCTCAAGTTAATGAAATTGAAATTGTTAAAAAAAGGAGTTCATCCAATCCACCCCCAAGCAATAACCTTAGATCAACTTATTCTCTTAATTTGAATTCACTTAGATATATTAGTGCTCCTTTAAAACCATCTAAAATCGACCCAAATTCGGAAACTTCGTATCCAAAAAAAATCTATAGAATGTATGTGTTTGTAGGTTCCTTATTAGGTCTATGAGGATTCGACAACCCAAGCTACACTACAAGCGACTGCTTAACCCTAAAAACTTGGGTAAATTTGGGAAAGACCAAATTTTGGCATTTTTGACAGGGACCTAAGTAAGTTATCTTAGACACTACCATCATTTTTTCATCCCACTTCTTTATTCTCACCCCCAATTTCTTTCTTATAGAAATCCAATTTGAACAAATCCAAACATGGGAAAATTTCCCATACTTTGACTACCCCGCACCAAGTGTGTTGTACAATGACCATCGTGATTTTTATTGGTGGGAAAATCAAAAATATATTTATCCACAATGTTTGAACTCATATTCTTCACAAAAAATTCCAACATATATGAGTTTCAATCCCCAAAAATCCAATCTGAAAATACTCCTATGAAATTCCAACAACTTAATTATCCTCCTGGAATATACCATTTGAATCAACTCCTTTTCCAGCCAAACCCACAACCATTACTTGAGAAATTATTTCAAAAAATCTAGATAATTAAATCAAGAGTTTCATCATTAATATTAGAACTAAAAATCATTGAAACTGTTATGGAACCCATTCCCACTCAGATTATCCCTTTCTTATCACTGATAGAATAATATTTTCTCCCACAAATCACTCATGAAATTACTGAAGAACCAACCTTTGTATTTGGGATATATGAAGAAGATAAAGGAATTGTTGAAGGGTCATTAAATCAGGAGGACATTGATTTTTTGGATTCAAAAGAGGAGAATTTGACATCATGGATTGAGTCTTCTATATATAACTCCATTGATGATTTTTCAAAAACAATAATCACTGAACCATTGAGAGAAATCACAAACATTGATTCTATACCCATTCCTAAAACTGATCTTTCCAATTTTGTGGTTGAATCTTCTATTAAAAAGGAACCAAATATATTCAGAAATTTGGAAAATGAAACTGAGTTAGATTTAAAGTCTTGACTTGTGTCTAAAAGTCTTATCCAGTCCAATATCAAACTCACGGTCCACCCTTCCTCCCCAAGTATTCCACCATAGGGGATAATAAAAAATTCAATTTTCATTTCACTCTCTCTCAATGCTAATGATAAGAAAATTATCCTTGATGTCTTAAGAAAAATTAGTATATAAATTGGATGGACCCTTTTTGATATTCATGGAATTATCCTTTTCACTGCGACCTATATGATTTTTCTTGAATCAATTTCCAAACCTTCTTGCCAACACCAATAGAGAATCAATTGTGATCTAATGGAAGTGGTGAAAAAAGTAATCATTAATATGCTGAAAGTTGGTATTGGGTAAGTTGGGGGGTCCAAGTCGAGCTAACGACTTTAAAATATAAGCTTTCTAAGAGGCAACCCAGTATCAACATGGATTTTATTTTATTTTATTATTAATTTTTTGTATTTTTGTATTAAAAAATCAATTTCAAAAAAAATATTTTCAACTTTTTCTGTTCTTTTACCTTTTTTGTTTCTTCTTTATTTTCTTTCTTTTCAATTTGGTGTTCTTATGTGTAATATGTATTTTATTTTATGTTCTTGTATGTGTGTGTGTGTGTGTATTTAAAAAATGAAAAAAAAAACAAAAAAATATATAATATATAATTTTTCACAAAAGGCCACACCATAGGTTATGGGGAAAACCCTGTCACATCCGACTAAGTCGTGGGACTCCAACTCGTGGCCGAAGGGAGACAGGGGAGTGCACCTTCCACTTACTTACACCTTATAATGTTTCCTTCTTCCACCATTTTTATATTTATACATGTATTTAATAATTTCTGTATATTTATTTTTGTTTATATATATATATATATGTATATAGATATATATATATATATATATATATATATATATATATTCTTTCCTCTTGTACCTCGAGTCTGTGTTTAATATAAAGAATTTAACAGGTATTTTTTTTATCCTTTACTTTTTTTACTTAAGGGGACCTCTTAGGGTTTTGATGGTTTATAACTGTGTTGGTGTATAAGATTCAGGGGTTGTCGATATTGATGGATATTTAGGAAAATCACAGGTGTACAAACACAAATTATCATGAGGCTTCTCCGAGTGACATGGAGATCAAAGGAGTAATCAAGTGTGTCATGAACTTTAACTTCAAAAATCAGGTGACTTTGTTCCATGTTTCTTATTTCAAATTACTTTTAGAACTCCTATACCTCTACCTCTACCCCTTTTAAATTTTCTTTTCTTTAAATACTAGGGATGGTGTTATTTTAAGTTTTTTAGGATATGAAATAAAAAAAAATTGGTTTTGTGTGCATAAAAAATGTGTTAAAGGAAAATTTTCTTTAACCTTGAACATGATAATACACATTGAAAACTTTAAAATTGGATATCAAATAATTCTTCATGCCTTATATTCTGATTTTAATTAAAGTTTAAGTTCATGTGTATATATTTTGGAAAGTGCATTTGTCCAATGTGTTTTTCACTATTTATATTTTAATCCATTGAATAACAAAAAAACATAATGCACATCCTATAGATTGTGGGGTATTAGTTTGAGATCTTGGGGTCCCATAATAAATGGAATAGTTTTGGTGATTATTTTAATTTTAACATGAGTATTCAAAAAAATCAAAAAAAATCAATTGCACGTAGAGCAATGGATTGACCTAATGTGTGGATTTCGACACATGGGAATCGTGACTCTATAGTTTTTTGACCCATATTTGGAAATTTTATCTCTATTTGTGGTAATTTGAATATTTTTTTGATTGAGTAAACTCGAGATTATGCCAAAGTATGTGAACTTCACTTGGTGCCCTAGGGTCTTTGAGTCTGGGAGTCATCGGCAAAGTCTTGATACATGGGTTGACTCGATTGAGTTCAATTTCAATTACCATGAAAAAATTGCAAAAAACACAAAAAAATAGAATAAATGAATACTCATCTTAATATTAAAATGTGATTCCACCTAACTCTTCTATCTTTTCTTTCTTGAATAAATATGAACCCCCCATGTTTATTGTGACGCACAACACTTCATCATGATTAATTAAAATTGAATGAAATGTGTCGATGAATTTAAATAAAGGAATGGGCTTGGGCTTGGGATATGCCTCTGGAGCTAGCTTGTTTTAAATTATTTTTGATGGGTTTCATAATTGTTTGGTATAAGGTCTTTGGGTGAGCAATATGTATTAAAATGTTTTTGGAGAAGGGAATTCAAATTTCATATTGTTGAGATATATTTTGCTTGGGACTAGAGAAACATAAGTTGGGGTGTGATTAGACACTTAAAGAGGCTAATATTCATTGTTTATATTATAATATTCATGTTCTATATTAATCATAAACACCATTTTTAGTTCATTTTACACTTTGAACATTATTTTATATTATGATTGTAATTCCTTTTTAAAATGCACTATTACATAGTACCTTATTCAACATCTCATAAAATAAAAAATGTTGTTGATCTTGTTTTCATATTTTATTTTTAGGTCTCTCATGCTATAAGGAACAATTCATGATTTTTAGCACTTAAATATTCACACAATGGTGGAGTGATCATTATTTTGTTGTTTTTACTTCTTCAATTCTGCCCTTATGAGTCTACTTCCTGCTTCCATTGAGAACATGTCATCAATGGAGGGATAACCCTTTTATGGGTTGATCTAAGTGAGTAGAAAGGGGCTATATTGGATGTTATTTCTCAATCTATAAATGTTTATTAATTTCTTTTATTTGATTTTTTTTTGTTCAATGATTTTCTCTCTTCCTCTTCCTTATTGAATTTTATCGCCCAACTTTTATATACTAATAAGATCTTTTACCTTGGAGTGCTCATGAAAATGATCCTACAAGTGTATAGGTTTAGAATGTGTTTTTTAAGGTGTTTAACCAGTAAGTGATGAGGTTAGTTTGAATTCATTGAATGAATCCTACTCAAGTTAATGAAATTAAAATTGTTAAAAAAAGGAATTCATCCAATCCACCCCTAAGTGATAACCTAGGATCAACTCATTCTCTTAATTTGAATTCACTTAGATATATTATTGCTCCTTTAAACCCATCTAAAATCAACCCAAAGTTAGCAACTTCATAGCCAAAAAAAATCCATATAATGTACGTGTTTGTAGGTTTCTTCTTAGGTCTCTAAGGATTTGACAACCCAAGCTACACTACAAGCAACCGCTTAACCCTAAAAACTTGGGTAAATTTGGGCGAGACCACTTCCCTAATTTCTCTTTATTGTGTATCATATGGGATGGGTTTTATTTTTTATCTTTGGGAAGATATATTTCACTAGTTTAATGAAGATAAAGAATGGGTTAATTGAAATTGAAGGGGAAAGGGGTTTCAATCACATGATTTGTATAGATTTGATATTATTGTGATGTTGTGTTTGTATGGGATGAATGACCCACTGAAAATCATGACTATTGGGATCCTTTTCTTGGGTTGTAGTTATTGTGATATGGAAATCATGTTGTGTGTTGTTGTGGTATCACCCTAAAATAGAAATTGGATAAATATTTATATTTGGTTAATAAAATGGTTTCCCCGAGATTTATGGCTTGTGAGATAATTCCCCTAAAATAAAGAAGTGAAATTAATAAAAAGACCCATGTTAAATTTGTAAAAAAAATTGTGATGTGTTGTGATATTTGGTCTTACTATGAGGAGACAATGTGTGGTTGTGTCATGTGGGGCTGATGGGTTTGTAAGGTCGTGTTGTGGGGCGGCGATGTGATGGTTTTTTGAGGTCGTGTTGTGGTGCGGTGATGTGATGTGTTTGTGAGGTCAAGATGTGGGGTAATGACATGTGGTTGTGATGTGGGATGATGATGTGTGGTTTCATTATGCAGTGGATGAGATGATAATAGTTGTGTTATTCAAGTTGTTAAGGTAGTATTGGAATTAAATGAAATGTTGAAATTGAAATGGATTGGGCTGGTTTGGTTGATGGGATTGAAATGGTTAATAAACAAATTAAAATGGGAATTGTGGTTAAATGTTGTTGATGATAAATAATGGAAGAAATTAGATGTTTAAATGAAATTTTCTTGGCCTGTAACGAAATGTGGGAAGTTTCTTGTGGCTTGTGTCTGTTGTGTGACTTTCTTCATTTAGTGGTGGAAGCAAAAGTGGGGATGTTGTGAGTTGGTGAGTTCTTGTTGTAGACCCATAGGTTGGGTTTGTTTTATTGTTATATATATACTTTGTATGTTCTTTGTGATTTCTATATGCGCTCCACCTGTGTCAAACATTATGTTCCAACACCCATATGTTTATATGAGGGGTTCCTAACATTCCATTGATGAGGATGGTTAGTTGACTACCCTCTCTTTCCCACTCTCTCTTCCAAGAGAGTAGATATGCATATGTTGTCATGGATGGAGGTTTAATAGTGCACTAGGTGTTGGCCCAAGTTTATTCAGTCCAGATCTGATTTGATTGTGTTGTGGGGTTGTGGTGTAGGTTTATTCGAGCAAGATGTGATGAGACCGTGTTGTGGGGTGTAATGTATGTTATATGGAAGATATGGAAGCGTCAAGACGTGTGACATTGGGGTGTGAGAATGGATGGTCTGTAGGAATGTGGTGTGGGTACCCTTCATCGATATGATTCATAATATGTTATTGTACTTGTCATTCATTATTTGTTGATTGTGCCTTGATGAGGATGGGGATTGGTTGGTGGACCTGTTTAGGTGTTGTTTGGTTCTATTGTTTTCTCACGAGTGCATTAGTATACTTCTTTCACATGTGCACGAGAGACTTTGGTTACCCTAATAAGTATACTTATATGCTCACCCTATGAATATAAAATTATTTTTAGGTTTCCAGGAGGATTACATAAACTATGTTATACATTACTAACTTGGAATTTTGGATAGTTATTGTGTCGCTGCTTTAGCTTTTCTTTTGGGTATTTACTTTTGGATACTTGTATCTGTATTAGTTTTATTATACATGTATTATGGGATGGTTTTTGGATTTCTTTTTATACTATTTCATGGAGTTTATTTCGGTTGATTCATCCTATCTCCCAGTATTTTATTATTATAGAGGGTAATGCCTCCCATTTATGATATTTTATACTCTCAGCGCTAGTTGTTAACTCAAGGCTTACTATAGGTGGGACTCGGGGGTCATTATCTATCTCCCATCATTGAGGTGTCTTTGGTAAGAGGGGGTCCTGACATCATGTCTATATTTTTTTGACATCCTTAATTAATGTATTTATAAAATTTATGTGGACACTATTTATTTAAGGGGGTAGAATTTAACTACTTGAGATTTTTTATCCTTTAAAATACATACTATGTTTTATAACTTGTGTCACACGCTACACCCAACATAAAAAAACCACAACATATTAAGAATAAATTATTAATAAATCTATAATAAACACTAATATGGTAAACCATTAATATTTGTTACCTTTAAAAGGTAAATAATTAATATGAGTTAATATTGAAAAGTTTATTTTCAATAAATGTCATTATCTATATATTATAGATTTTACTTTAAAAATATAAGTTTTTGAATTTTAAAATTAGAATTTTATAAATTAAAATTCATTTTTTAATTCCTTGCAAAAAAAATAGCTTATGATTTATTTTTTATTTTTTTCGAAAATAAATGATTTTTAGGCGAATATTGAATAATACATTTTTTTCCAAAAAGGTGACTTTTATCACATTTTCAGTATATGTGCAAGGACTAAAATTTTATAAGATCTTTTAATTTATAAAATATTTATATTTTAAGGGTATAATTATGAAATTTAAAATATTATTTTAAACTTATAAATTCTATTTTTAATATTTTAGGACTTAAACCACATTTTATTAGAATTTAAAAACTATTTTTCTTGGTCTCTTAATTAAACCTTTTCATGGTGAACTTTTATTTTTGATTGTTTTTAAAGCTACATAACTTTTATTTTTTTATAATAAATCAACTACTATCATGAAAATTAGTAACCATCAAAATTTTATTGTTTAAGTTTAATGTTTAAAAACACTCTTTTATTTTAAAACAATTTTTAAAAAAACCCCTTCTCGTGGGTGTTTTGGGAGGTTGGACTGTGCAACACTCCAGCCACTAGCGACTGTAAATTTCATCAGATACGAGCAGCGAGAGGAGCGGGAGGAGAGTGAGAGTGGGGATCCATGAATCCTTTCTGTTTCTTGATGTTTTATTTCTATTAAATTGCTATTCATTGTAATCCAATGTGGAACAGTGGATTTTAGTTACTGAGCTACTTCCCGTCGCTTTCTTACTGCTGGACCGCAGCTCGTGAAGCTTTTGGCGCGTTTGCACCGGTTACTGGTTTTGCTGCTTGCTCGACCAGCTTTTGATTTGAGGTCGAGTGTCGGATCTGTTATTGGCAAAATGAAGTCCGGCACGTTAAAGCAAGCTGGTGTTCTGGTTATATATGCTCTGCGATGCTCATAATTGAGTAGAGGAAGATGGACTCGCCGGATCCACGTCGGAAGCGGCATCAATTCCAGAACCTTCGGTACCAGCAGCCGCTGATGAGTCCAGAAACGGAGAGGATCGTCGCCAGGTTCATCCTGGACTGCTCGCCCTCGCCTTCGCGGGAGAGGTTCCGTGGGATTTCGAAGAATTCGGATCCCGGCGTGGTTGCGAACCCGGAGCCCGGGACCGATTTCATGGCGTCGCCTCCGACGACGTACCAGGGCGCATCGCTACCGCCCCTGCCCAATCACGGTTCAAAAGCAATCCCCTCTGCCCCGGAGGTGCACGACGGCGACTACACGGCGGCGCAGGGCATGATGGGAAGTGCCAACAACTCCAATCTGTTCTCGCACAGCAGCTCGTTGGCAGGCCTCTTTGCGGGTAAGATGGCGAGACATATTTCTATTAAATTGCTATTCATTGTAATCCAATGTGGAACAGTGGATTTTAGTTACTGAGCTACTTCCCGTCGCTTTCTTACTGCTGGACCGCAGCTCGTGAAGCTTTTGGCGCGTTTGCACCGGTTACTGGTTTTGCTGCTTGCTCGACCAGCTTTTGATTTGAGGTCGAGTGTCGGATCTGTTATTGGCAAAATGAAGCCCGGCACGTTAAAGCAAGCTGGTGTTCTGGTTATATATGCTCTGCGATGCTCATAATTGAGTAGAGGAAGATGGACTCGCCGGATCCACGTCGGAAGCGGCATCAATTCCAGAACCTTCGGTTCCAGCAGCCGCTTCCGTAGAGTATCCTCAATCACTATTTATTTTCCAAAGGGAATGTTCATAGTTAATTGTTAAAGTTTAATGAAAAGATGGAGTCATCACCCAGTACCGACTTTCAAAAAAGGGTCTGTGCCTTAATATTATTTTTACAATTTTATGTCGGTTTGTTTCAGGTCCGGCCCGAGGGTGAGCCCAGCGAGCCCTCAGGCCAGGGCAACAAATAAGAAGGGGGCAACACCCCTGTCTTTCTCCCTTCTCAGCCTCGTGGTCTCATTACACGTCCTCCGGTTAGTAAATTCTTCATCTCATCCGCCTCGCCCTGCCTCGCTCCGCCTCCATCGTTGCCCTCTCTCGTACCTGATTTGCACGCACAAACTTCGATCAGCGATGTGCGTTGCTGAATCTGTACTCGGCGCTCACTGCCACTGTGAGTACCAACGCAAAATACCCAAGGTCACCAGATCTGGACTGCCAACATCCACTATAGAAGAACCTCAAGCTCGTCGGAGCTGTTGAAGCTTGATTGTGCCACGCTAATGACCGGAAGGCCGGGCACCGCCATTGAACAAATCTCACCATAGGCCGACTCCCTTGCACGGCAATGGAGATCCATCCACCTCGCTCGCCGATTGAAGGAGAATCAAGTCGCAACCTCTTGTCCGGGCTAAAGAAATTTTGGGGCAAATTTTGGTTTTGGTTTTGCAACCAATCGATTTTGGGCTCTAATGAAGTCTATTTTACTATTGGTGTTTGAATCTGTTATGCCATCTCCGCTAAAGTCTATTTTGCATCACTAGCAAGGTTGGGGTTGCTATGTTCATCTACCTTGAACCCGTCAGACCTGGTAAACTAAACTCAATTCCAAATTCATCCTCATGCAAATTCTACAAATTAAAAATGATTATCATTATTATTTTTGAAATTAGATTTGTGAAGAAACTGTTTTTTGTTAATTGGATTTCTAATTTTTATTCATTGTTTTTTATTCACTGTATTTCTAGTTTTCTAGTAAAAGAAAGGGCAACATTTTGAATACTGGGCTTGTGCAATCGTTATGCCCGGGCCGGCCTTGGTTTGTTTTTGTTGTGGGGTGTGTGGTGGGATCCTAACCTCTAGAACCTTGATAAACAATTAATAACATAAATAATAATAATAAACTATTATTAATTATAATTTGCATTGTCGTTATAATTATTTTTAATCTCATTATTAATTACTATTAAACACATTATTTTTATGAAGTATTATTATTAATTAAATTATTATTAATTATTTACTAATTACGCCTTGAGTTGGTGCACATTGTTTGGGCCAAGCGATATCTGGGTGTACATCCTGGGATCAAACCCGAACATGAGTGTATTTTATTCCTTTGTGTGATTTGTAATCCTACTCTGATTTTTTTATTTAATAATTATTAATTAATTAATGATAATAATAATAACCTCCTTAATTATTTGAGGCACAATTCATAAGGAATACACACACGCACGTACTGATTCTAATCAATAAGGCCAACATTCCACCCCTAAAGGGGTGACCAACATCTTTTTAGAGTCAACCAGAAGCCCATAGTCCAAAACTCTATCGATACACCTTCCCTAATTCTATCGTTGCAAAACCGTACAATACAGTGCTACAATGCCTTGCTAGAGTGTTGCTACATGCACTATTCCACCCCTAAAGGGGTGACCAACATCTTTTCAGAGTCAACCAAAAGCCCGTAGTACATAACTCTGTCGACACAGCTTTCCTAATTCTACCGTTGTAGAACCATACAATACAGTGCTATAATGGCTTGCTAGAGTGTTGCTACATGCGCTAGTACAATACCACTTCAACATTCTCACTGAAGTCAAATCCACAATGCATTTGGTGCAATGTCTGCAACAATACCTATACGATCATGGGTTTCACCTTAAGGGACACTGTCATTTTGAGGGAAAATTGATTTTCAAAGAGAAATTTTCAAGTTTATTAATTAATTTAAAATGGGTAAAATAGTGATTTTACTCATTCTTAAAAATGTCAGAAATTTTATCAAATTCGGTAATTAGATTTAAAGTGATGGGTTTCTATTTTGGCGAGAGTTTGGAATTTTTTAGTAGTATGGTAGAATTTTAGAAAATTTAAAGGCATTAAGTAATAAAAACAATATTATTACTTAAAAACCCTAATTCTCCTAAAATGCATATATATTTCCATTTATGGGAAAGTCATTTCCATGAACCACAATTCCTGTTGTAATCTATACGGGAGACCATATCGTTCTCTATTGTGCTGGACGAAGGTTGGGGAGACAACAATTCTTGGTCCGAATGTGGTCAAAAGCACAACAGAGAAAGTTCATCTTGTTCATGAGAGGATGAAAGCACCATAGGACTGATAGAAGTCTTATAAAGATCACAGGAAGAGACCCTTAGAGTTCGAGGTTGGAGACCACGTGTTCTTTGTTGAAATAGTGGGTGCCCTAGACCCCAACTATGCAGTGCTCTTGATTACCATGTTGTGTATACAAATCAATTATACATGATGTTTACTTACCATTAAATTGTAGATATTTCTACATCCACTATTTAATGGTAATGTACATAGATTAATTGTCGTCTCAAAAGGTTATAGCAAATCTCAAGCTATAATGAGAACCTCAATATACTATGACATTAATCTTAAACAAAGGTCTTATGATCTAGATACATCTTACTGACTGGACACAGTAGATGTTTGAATATCAAGTGTTGGGGGCTCATAAGCATTGAAACTTCTTCTCATGAAGTTCGCACTTGGTGATATCTAGTAGTGAGATCATGATGATTGACCCACTAATAGGAACATCACATGTTTTGGGTGTCATAGGATGTTTCTATCTACGAGCATGTGTATTGGTCTCCTGACTTGAGATCATTGTCAATGTGTGTCGTTTGATCGCATACTTTGATGGAAGATGAAAACCATGACATCGAAATCATGGTGAGATAGTGTGTGTTGGGTGCATTATTGGGGACATGACATCGGTTGAATGGTCAAGAAAGGATTTGCCACTTTCGAGTTATGAAAGTAATATATCTCGGGCCATGTTGATAAGGATGGTGGTACCTTCATAAGACCGTGGTCAAGAAAGTCGAGGGTAAGTTTGTCTAGTTAGATCAACAAATAATAATGCAAGAAAAGGGCGATGACACAGGTGTGCATCCTGCTTTATGAGATAATCAAATACATAGAGATTATATTACATAGTATGTGTTTGTAGGTTGGTTGTCACTGCTGTAACAATCCTTATCTCTTTAGGAGCCATGATGGGTTGCTAGATCTCGCTCTTGGTCTGTGAATAATATTCACTACTATCAAGATAAGGGTCTAGAGGGTCACACGCTGTAACAATCCTTATCTCTTTAGGAGCCATGATGGGTTTCTAGATCTCGCTCTTGGTCTGTGAATAATATTCACTACTATCGAGATAAGGGTCTAGAGGGTCACACATAATAGCGTATTCGAGAATCTGCACTATTCAGTTGAATAGAGATATTGGATATAGTGGGCCCCACTACTGGGGTCTGGGATTTGTCCAAGGAGAAAAAATCACCAATGCAATAAATAAATTTATATTATTCATGTTAAGAATGATGAGCATTGAATTTATTTATTAAATATATTTACAAATTTAAAGTAAATGCATGAAAAATATTATTTGAATGAATATTAAAAAAATATTTAAGGTTTAATTGATATTTGTGGGAATGACGAGTTGAGTTAATGAATCATTTATTATCACTTAATATATTTAATATATTACAAGAAAGTGATAATAATATTTATGACTCGGTTTAGTAGTAATAACATGTCATTTATAGTGTGTTATTTATTCGGGAGCCCAGATGGTTATACCTGATATTTTCTTAAACACTCTATAAATAGAGGAGGAGAGGAGTTTTCCATGCACTATTCATAGTCTCTCTCTCTCTCCTCTTCTCTCCCCACATCCTAGAGAAAGAGGCTCTAGATCCAAGGAGCTCGGATTGAGCTCTCTCTCAGGCATCATAAGCAGGGTGATGCGGTGATCATCGAAGTGTCAAAGGAGTCATCGAATCTCTGCGCCAGCACTCAGATTTCTATGATCGGTGATCCTGTAGTTTCTTGAAGTGCATGTGGACGATCTAGAGGAATTTGAATTTGGATTCTTCGAGCAGCGATCGCCAACGATGATTAGACGTCGTGCGTGACTTCAGATCTAAAACATGTATTTTACTGTATTAATTTTGTGCTGAAAACTCTTCATGTGAGATCCTCGGCTTAAACTGGGTAGCGGTTTTCCGACATCAACGAGTTCATGTCATACGTCGGTGGAAAATTTTTAAAATCCCATTTTTGGGGCTTCCACTGCGTGCTCGGTGCCTTCAATTGGTTTCAGAGAAAGGCTTTAAAGGTTTTAAGCCGAAACAAATTAAACTTTTATTAAACTTTATAGCGGGTGTCGATCCGGTCTCAACGTCGCAGACAGAATCTGAATCAAATATCGGTTGTCCAGTCTGCGGACATCCGAAGTTATGAATTCGGATGGAAAAATAAATTGTGCAGGTTTTTTCTTTGGAAGAACATATTTTTATGTGTATGTTATAAAAACCCGAAGGCACTATCGGTGAACCTGCTCACCAACCAAAGTCCCGGTAAGCTGGAATAGTTTTTTCAGGTGAGGTTGTAACATAATAATATTATTATTTTTATTATAATACTATTATTTTTATCAAACCCTAATGAGAGGGTTATGAAAATTTTGTGGGGTGTTTTTTTTCTGGGGGTCATCATCTTGCCATTTAAAAAAATAAAATAAAAGGTGGCTTGTTTTGTCAAAAAGAAAAAGAAAATTGAAAAAAAAGGTAGGTCAAAAAAGTGTGGGCCGAGAGGCCCCAATTGTCCACCTATGGCGGCCCCCTTGGGCCGCCCCCTCCTTGCACCGACCGACACCCACCACCGACCGCCCCTCCTGCAACACGCAACGCCGCTTCAGGTCGACGTCTCGTACACCCCGGCAGATTGCATTGGTGCCCCGCACCTCCCTCTCCGCACTCAAACTGCTAGCCACACCACATCGGCACGCCATGATGGCCCGACACCCGCAAGCCCTAATCGGGATTCTCTCGCGACGGTAAGTTGGCCGTTTGCGCCACCGCCCAAATTTGGCGACGGTGGCTCCTTCCACCGGCAGTCCCGATTCCGGCCAGCCGCGGTCATCCCAGATCTCGCTTCCCGCTGCCATCTCACGTGGCCGTGAGTTGGCCTCTGGTCTCCGCCCGCACGACTTCTCCTTAAAGCGTCGCCGCTCCCACATCAGATTACCCCTTCGCAGTGCCTTTCCCGGACACCTTCCCCCACCTGAGACCACCACCGTGAGTCAGCTCTGGTCGCTGGTCACCGGTGTCACTGGCGGTACTTTCTGCCTAGACCGGGTGGGTCTTCCCAACCCAGAATAGGCTTGAGCGGACTTGCCTGACCCAAATCACCTTGCACGGGCCGGCACAGCCTGAGATAGGTTTGCGAGGGTTCGGCCCGACTCGCTCGGGGTTTTCAGGGCCTTGGTAATTCTAATTCAATAAAAAAATTAATTAAAATAATTATTATTTTTGGTTGAAAATAAATTAATTGAATATTAATTTTTGATTTAAAAATAATGCGACATAAATTAATTTAATTTGGTTTTTAATTAAATTAATTAATTAATTTAATTTTTAGTTTTAAAATTAAATTAATTAATCGGGACCGAACAACGTAAATATTGAATTAAAAAATAGAGTGAAATTTTAATTCAATTGAATGCCCTCAATTTTATTTTAATGCAAGTTTAATTTATTTCTGCATTTAATTTTTAAATATGCCAGTTAATGCGTATTGACTGGTCATGAGATGTAGATCGACCAATGCATGTGTGGTGCTTATTTATTTATTTAATTATTTCATGTTGGTTTTTAATAATTAATTAATAAAAAACGATTTGTGTATCGTTTCAATTTCATTATATGTATAAGGGTCTGCGTGCCCACTCTCAAAGTTGTATTTTATACCTCGAGACCCCCTCGCATGCGTGCGAGTAATGTTGTATACTGACGAGATAACCAGTGCCGCACTTCGCGCCGAGTTATGGTGACACACCAGACATGAGTTTGATGCATTGGGTGAGCAGACACTGCAATACGAGTTGCAAGCGACGCAACTCAAGGTATTACCCCTAGGGTCTAGGTTGGTCCGTTATTCACTCAAGAGATCAACCATTAGTACTGACTCATGACCAGGTTGTTATTTTATTTCTACATGATTTATTATTTTTGTCTATGTGTAGTTTATGCTCGAACACATAGAATAATAATAAACAGGAATGCAAAGATAAAATGAACGTGTGACGCGATGGATTTTTCTATTTCATGCATGGTCAGTTGTGAGTGTTATCAACATAGTACATGCTGAGAAAATAGAAAATGATTTCTTTAGTCATATTAAAAATATAAAACCCTCACAGAAATATTAAGTCTAAACCACCTTCCATCATTTGAATTTGGATAAAATCGGGTGTTTGGGGTGCCAGTCATGCCATAGCTGAGGGTGCCTCATACTACTGGAGAGTTCTTATGAGAGTGGTGGGTTGAATTAACTAAAGTTGTAGTAAGGATTAACCATAGCTAACTTGCTATCATTTTAGAGGCAAGTATTGAGTAAATCAAGTTCTGATTTTTGAAGCTGGGACTTCACTCAACAGATTAAGGAACCACAAGTTAATGCGGTTGACCAGTCAAACATCTACCTTTAACCCACTAAGTAGTGGCACAAACATAACTTGTATACTATGAGGAGAGGTTCATGGATCCTTGCCACTAGATTACTCAAACAATAGATTATTCCAATTCTACCACAGAGGGTTCCTAGAATTCGATAAAATATTGGGAGACATGTAAGGATTAATCAAAATGTCTAAACCGATAATCCAAATAAGTACTAATTTGCTAAAATTTATTTTTTGTAGAAAAATGGAAAGTTATACCACAAGTTTAAAGATTGTGATAAATTATGGACAAAGTAAACGTCCTCACTGACACGAGTATCTAAGAATAGTACAGGCGCTTGCGCACAATACTATTGGAAACACAGAGTGCTAGTGTCCCTAATCTATTAAATTATCTCAGGAAGAGAGGGTGAAATTGCTTACAAGAGACTAATGTATATAGAATATGATGGTTATGTCATTATGCTTTCATCAACGTCTGATGATTGTTGTGGTTGCTACATCAGTACATGGATGATATAACATTAATTCTCATCTCTGAGTGGTTTTTAAGGAGAAAGCGAAGAAATGACATGAATAGGTAACAATTGCACTAGATTTGTGTAAATTGAAAGGAAGGTTAGGATATTTCAATACATCCTACTCTAATATCACTTTCACCCCTTTACTCAAGTCTCATTTTAAGTTTCAAAATGAACAAGTATTGAGTAAACACATCATTACCAATTTAGGTAAAGGTTCACCATTTGAATAAGAATATAAAAGATAGATTCATCTTTATTTCTTATGGCGAACAAATTGAAAGGCATAACAAAAGGCCAATGGAAAGTAATTCCAGAAGCACATTTGCAACATCTTTCAATTAAAGAGGTATTAATAGAATATTATTCGTATTGCATATTATGAAATCAAACTATGGAAGTTTAATCGTAATAAACTAAATTAAAGAAGCAAGTTTACTTCAGGAATATTCATCTATGTAATGTTTCAGTTTTACTTCTTGGGTATTCAATACAATATGATTCACACATATTTTTATTGATATACAGTAACCAAGTAAGTATAGAAATATTTTTAGCAAGTCAGGTGTGTTCTCTAAGTGGCTGAGAAAGGGTGATACCTAGGCCAGTGGTGAGAAGTACATGACTTATTTACTACCAAGTGAAAGATTCATGTAGAACTATTACTGGGTATAACCAAAACATTAATCTCATGTGTCCTTGGACACAATGAGAAATTATTCCAGGTTTCAGAATGAATTCTATTTTTGGTATTTAATACTCAATCACTAGTTCATTGATACATGAATCCTAGGAAATGAGTGATGAATATAAAAATGTAATACTTATACCCAGTTGTAGTAAGATAATTCCTTGATGAGAAAAACTAAAAGTAGATGTCAAGTATATACCCAATATGGTATTTAGGATCGGTACAGATAAACACCTATGGTATTATCAACATCTTTAGTTTGGACAAAGAAACCTTTAGAAATAAAGGCATGTCACAATGCTTTTGAAATACATCATAAGATTCCTTTAAGTTATTAAGGAATAATAAAGTTAAGTATATGCATGGTCAGAAGATATGAGTTGCTTCAAGCCGGCATGTTGAAGAATATCTTGACCAAGCATTCATCGATCATGATAATGTAGCATGGAGTAATTACTAAATGCACATTACCTTGTCTATATCACAACATTGATTTTAATGAGGATGATCAATGATGAAGTATTACATTTTAACATTGATCAACAAAATATATCATAGGGAAGTTCCTAAACATACATTTTATATGTGAAAGTTATGATGCATGGAGTATCAATGTTGCAACTTGTAGAAACTTCAATTATATTTTATGACGTGCTTCGAAAATAACAGTGATATCTCATACTCATATGACAACTAAAATGAAAAATGGATATCGTACAAGTCATAGTATGATGAAAATCCATTATGTCATATGGACATGTGTTTGGATGTGAAGAGTTTGTTAGGACATAAAAAAACTTGCATCTGGAACAAACACATTGTGCATCTATTGTAATTATCCTAACAATTTCTTAGGATATTACATAAAACCCTAAGATAGAAAAGTGGTAGTCAGTGATTAACTACAGGTCTATAATAGGGTGCACATCTCTACTTGAGATAGTGGAGCAGTATTGACTTGGATTTATTCAATGCTAGAGATGCACAAATAGTTTCCATATGAAAAAGTTTTACAAGTGCATGTGGAATAGAGAATGTTCTAGAGACACATACTATGTAAGAAAAATAAAACAATGGTGATGGTTTTTATTCACCGTGGTTGGTGATCTATTATTCTTTGAGAATAATAATTCCCACAAGTAAACAATATATGGAAACTAGCTATGATTGATGAGATCAACTGAAATTCAATAATGTATTCTATGTATCAAATTACAAAGGGGCTTATAAATTGAATACTACGGTGGGTATTCAAGTGAGTTGATACATGGATGGTACAAGTGTTGTACCAATAAGGCTTAATTGGTTACACCAAGTCATTATGACTAAATCCATTAGAATTTTACTTGTCATAGCTAATATCTATGATCATTTTATTGAGCATTACATCTCATGGCCACTAATCATGGAAGGTGTCTATATGACACAACCATAAGGGGATGGTCAAGTCACAGAATTCAAATAAAGGTTGAAAATTACTAGAATCTAGTTTAGGATTGAAGTAAGCAACATGATCATAGAGTATTCATTTGGAATGAATGTTGACATGTTTCTACCAAAGATTAGTGGGAGCACTGAAGTTTTCCAAGTAAAATATGTTCATAAATATATGGAAAACATATTGGTCTCCAAGTTAGTTAAAACAAGGATGAAAATTATTCTCCAGTGATTGCCTTAAAGTAGAAACCTAATTTATAGGGAACATGATCTATTGAGGTAGATCTAAAGGTTGCTTGGACCAAGTCAATTGTATATACAGTGACACGGTATTTCAAAATACAAGCTCGAACAATTCAAGAGTGGAATTTATACCAATGTCACAAGTCATAAATCTCTCTAGGATGACATGTCTGGAACAGGGAATAAGATTAACGTGGTGAGTTTAAATCCATATGGTGAAGCGATGGATCAATAATGTATGCCATGATATGTAAAAAATTGTTTTTTCTAGGATATGCTTTATAGTAGGCAAATATTAGTTATATCCAGGAGCACTATAAGGGAATTAGTTAGAACTATCTAATTTTACTTTGGAAAGTACAAAAGATATGTAACTGGTAAGTGGAGATTGAAGGATACTAGTTTTGAGGGGACACAAACTAGTCTTCCTTAGATCAATGAGATCTAATATCTCAGTTAAGCTAAGGTGATGAGAGAGATAAGACCATATAAGCCAGTGGTATCCAAAACTATAAAGACTAAGTATGTTTCAGCTTTTGAGACAGCTAAGAAGCGGTTATATGCAATGATTTGTTCAAGTTCTTGGAATCGCACCTCATAAGAAAAGTATTATCATAATGTAAATTATGATATTCTTACTAGACAATATGCCAAGACTTGATAGTGGAAAAAAGTGATATACTTGGGGATACCATCTCTTGAGAAGTTTTACTCAAGGAGGTGAGGTCGCAATAGCAAAATAGTCACATGGAAGAATCATGGTAGGCTCAGCAGCTAAAGACACGACTCAACAAAAATATGATCTTTATCATGTGAGTTGGTAACAAGTTAGGTTAGCAAGTTGGATCTATTGCAAGTGGGAGTGTTTAAATAGCGGGTTCCCTAGACCCAAATATGCAGTGCTTTTGATTACCGTATCATGTATACAAGTTATTTATACATGATGTTTACTTACCATTAAAGTGTAGATATTTATGTATACACTATTTAATGGTAATGTCTATAGATTAATTGTCGTATTGAAAGGTTATATCATACCCCAGGATATAATGATAACCTTAAGAAACTATGACATTAATATTAAACAAAGTTCATATGGTCTAGATACGTCTTTCTGACTGGACATAGTAGATATTTGACTATTAGGTGCTGGGGGATCATAAGTATTGACACTTCTTCTCATGAAGTTCGCACTTGGTAATCTATAGTATCGTGATCATGAGGACTGACCTTCCAATAGGAACATCACATGTTTGGGGTGTCATTGGATGTTCCTATCTATGAGCATGTGTAATGGTGTCCTGATGTGAGATCATTGCCAATGTGTGTCATTTTATTGCGTACTTTGATGTATGAAAAAACCATGATATTGAAATCATGATGTGGTAGTTTGTGTTGGGTGTGTCATTAGTGACATGACATTGATCGAATGATCAAGAAGGGATTTTTCGCTTCCATGTTATGGAAGTAATATATCTCGTGCCATGTTGATAAGGATGGTAGTACCTTCACAATACCATGGCCATGGAATTAGAGGGTAAGGCTGTCCATTTAGATCAAAAAATAATAAAGCAATAAAAGGGTGATGACATAGGTGTGTGTCCTGCTTTATGTGATAATTAAATACAAAGAGATTATATTATATAGTACATGTTTTTAGGTTGGTTGTCGCTGTTGTGAACATCCATATGTCTTTAGGGGCCATGATGGGTTGATAGATCCCACTCTTGGTCTATGAATAATATTCACCACTATCAAGATAAGGGCCTAGTGGGTCACACACAATAGTGTATTCGAAAATCTACACTATTCAGTTGAATAAGGATATTGGACATGATGGGCCCCACTACTGGGCTTCGGGATTTCTCCAAGGAGAAACGATCACCAATACAATAAATAAATTCATATTTTTCAAGTTAAGAATAATGAACATTGAATTTATTTATTAAATGTATTTACATGTTTTAAGTAAATACATGAAAAATATTATTTGAATGAATATTAAAAAAATATTTAAGGTTCAATTAATATTTGTAGGAATGAAGAGTCGAGTTAATGACTCATTTATTATCACGTAATGTATTTAATATATTACAATAAAGTGATAATAATATTTATGACTTAGTTTAGTATTCATAAAAAGTCGTTTATAGCATGTTATTTATTTAGGAGGTTGGGTGGCTATAAAAGATATTTTCTTAACACTCTATAAATAGAGGAGGAGAGGAGTTTTCCTTTCACTATTCATAGTCTCTATCTCTCCTCTTCTCTCTACCACATCTTAGAGAGAGAGGATCTAGATCCAAGGAGCTCGGATTGAGCTCTTCCAGGCATCGTAAGCAGGGCGATGCAGTGATCATCGAAGCGTCGAAGGAGTCATCAGATCTCCACGCTAGTACCCATATTTTGATGATCGGTGCTCCCACAGTTTCTTGAAGTTCATGTCACTAGTGAAAAAATAGGATTTAACGTCATTTTTTTTATTTTTGACATAAGTTTTTATCTGAAATTTATAAAGGCGACATAAAAAATATTATTTTTGGCATTGGTTTTACAAAAACCGATGCCAAAAATCATTTTTGTTAAGGGTTTCGGCATCAGTTTTCCCAAAACTGATGCCAAAAATCATTTTCATTAAGGATTTCTACGTCGGTTTATTAAATAACTGACACCGAAAGCCGGGTAGAAGAGGGTTTTTGGCATCGGTTTTTTAAAAACCGACACTGAAAACCTTCTTCGAGTATGTTTTGGCATCAGTTTCTTTAAAAACCGATGCTGGAAACCGAATATATATATATTTTTTAATTTTTCGGTATTGATTTTTAAAAAACCGATGCTGAAAGTTACTTTTTTTAGAAAATTGAAAATATTACACTTCCTAAATAATGGAAACCCCTATAATAAAAACATAATATAAAAAAATCAAATAGTATTTATCATTGACTAAAAATCTATAACTTACATGCTTTTATCTATTTAATCAAAAAATTATCTACACATTTTTATTATAAAGTAGAATTAAGATACACATACCTGAAATTTAAAACATGCTCATTGTTGGTTATTGTTGAAGCATTCATTTTATTATCAGTATGTTCAAACACCTATTATATCAAATGAGCTAGTTTTTTGAACCCGCATGCAATATTATTCATAAATATTAGAATATACACACCTAAAATCCTAACCAAACATAACAAATAGTTCACAAAAATAGATTGAATATGGGTAAGATCGTATTGATAATAAGATTGGGAATCATTTAATGCCTAGAATAACATTTAATGATATGAGATTAAAAGATAGAATAATATGGCAGAAAATATAAAAAAATAAATACAACTAACCTTATCAAATTCATTAGTTTCCCCAGTTGTGATTATCTCATACATGAATCGTAGAATATAATAACCACATTCAAAATGTCATTTTTGACGATGACACTGCAGTTATAAAACATTAAAATGATAATAAAAATCAATATATAACAAACAATAAAAATAAAATCTAATATAAAAACTAATTACCTATACTTCCACATATTTGATTTTATTTGGTGTCTTTATCAACATGTATTACTTGTTAAATTTTTTTCATGAATTGCATTTTCATATATATAAACTAATAATACATGTCTAAACAATGAGAATAAAACATAATGAGCTTATAAAAAAAACTTACCTATATAATAAGGTGGAAAATATTTTACAAACATTCCCTAATAAATAGAAAAACCAATATAAGGTGCATTCACTTGGGCACAACACGCCTAACATCCAATACCCCCTACAATACAAAAAGTTCACAATTAATGACATTATAATGTTCATTAGTTCATAATTATGTTTATGTTCTTACTTATCAAGAAATGGAAAAAACCAACACCCAGTCTTCGTATGTGGTAATCTCTCACATATATATGCAACTCTATCAGGATTCTTCACATGTTTCACTTCCATGAAAATGAATTCTGGATCTATAAAACCGTAAATGTATGTACTTTAATTTTATACAAGAATCATCTGTAGATACCTAATTTAAAAATGAAATATAGTTAGTCAATTTAAAAACATCTTTTATTAAAGAAATACAAATTCAAATGTCAATTTACTCACATGGAAAATAACTGCACCACATTCAGGTCGAGCTCTTCAAAATCAACTAGATGCATGATATATTCTTTGTGTAATCTCAAAGTATATTCTCTTCCGCACATATCACCCTTCATTCGAAACTCATAGATATAATTCAATGAAGAAGAAGCCTGAGATAATCTTTGTATCCCATAAGAAATATCAGAAGTATCTGCAGTCGATTGTTTCTGAAAATTTTGTTTCATTTGTGGAGTTTCCCTTCCTTTCAGATAATCCTATATAAGTTAAATGTCATAAAACATTATAAGTAATTTTGAATCATTTGTAATTAATATTTTAAAAAATTCATACCTCATATGAAATATAATGAAGAAGACCAGTTGGCTAAAGTAAAAAATGACCTAGATAATATCCAACTCTAGCGATATCCTCAGTAGAAAATGGTAGTAGAGCATTATGATCTATAATATCAAGTACTAATACTCTAAACTGACCCATCTTCATAGGATGGTGATGTACAGAATCCCTCAAAAAATTCATGAGTCCTAACACAACAATATGTATATGAGGATATTCAGCAAACAACTCACAATATATGTTTTGGTCTGAGTGAGGTGGTGGAGGATCAAAGTAGGAAGATGAGGTAGGGTAGTCTGGGTGAGCAGTCTTGGAAGGCTGAAAAATGAAAAAATTATATTATTATTTATAATTTATAAAATAGAAAAATTGATGACAAATAAATAATATACGGATCGGTCCGAACGAGGAGGTGGAGGATCGAAGTAGCCAGATGGGGCATGGTAGTCCAGCTGAGTAGGATGGGAAGGCTGAAAAATGAAAAAATTATATTAGTGTTTATAATTTATAAAATAGAAAAATTGATGACAAATAAATAATATACCTTTGAAGGCTGCTCATATGGGGCATGGTAGGTATATGGGGCATGGTAGTCTGGGTGAGCATGCTGGGAAGGCTGAAAAATAAAAAAGTTATATTAGTGTTTATAATTTATAAAATAGAAAAATTGACGACAAATAAATAATATACCTAGGAAGGATGTGCAGACTGTGAATGTATTTACAATCATTTTAACAAATCCTTCTACATTGTTTCTTGAATTTGATCACCCATAGACTATTTCATATATTTCAACTCAAATTTTAAGGATTCTATTTCTGGGTCTCTTGATTTCTTACTATGACCAAAAACCTTCTGAATACTAACACCTTCCTAATATCCTCTAACATGCACATGGTGTTCTCCCTTTCCCAAAGTAGTGTCTAGGATGTCCATCCTAGCCTTAGGGATAAAAGAGCCATGTGTCTCTTGCTCCTGAAGTTCATCATGAAATGAAAATGTTATATTAGTGTTTAAAATTTATAAAATATAAAAATTGATGAAAAATAAATAATATTTACTTACAATTTTATTAGCTACTTTTTTAGCTTCCTATGTAAGATACTGTTCATTTTTCATTCTTCTTGATCATTAACATTTTTCATGGTGAGTGGGAGGAGATGAAGGACTAAACTGGACCTCTTCTAAACCAATACTAGATCAAGATCTTAATGCTTCAAATTTTTCTTCAATCATTTTCTACTCCAAATATGGATACCCTCCATGTGATAAAGTATGAGGGTATACATTTCTCAAATGGATCTCTTGATGAGATATCCAAGAGGCCTATTATACAAAAATAAACTACTAAGTAATTATAAAAACATATAATAAATTTTACAAAATAAAATAATTATCATACCTGAAATTTTTCTTCATGAAGACTATCAACAAATCGCTTCCTTGTATCTTCATCTATAAACTAATACTTGAGGCATGGGTTTTCAAACCTTTACTTTCAAAAAACATAATTTTTTGTCAGTCTTGTTTTAAAATCTCTCCATAAAACTATCACTAAAGAGAGATGTATTTTCTTAATTTCTTTGGTTTCCTCAAAATTGAATGTCATCTGTAATTAAATAAATTAAATATGTCATTTAAAATATTTAATATTCAAAAAACTAGATAAAATAATTCAATTAAGATATTTTACCATCACGACCTCCCAAAGTTGTTGCTTTGCTATCCTTTCCACTAAATTCCAATCAGGATATAGAATACTAATCCTATAACGGCTCTGCATTGATATATAACTGATAAATTGAACTACATTTGGGCCAATTGCATTATTATCATCATCAAAACAGATGTGTAATCGATCATCATCATGATAAATTGATAGTTTTGGTAAATGTGTAATACCATGTTTACCAACTTGAGAACATGATTTTTTAGTAGTAACATGAGAAGTATCCTCCACTGAGGATGCATCAGTAGTCCTGCAATTTTTGTTATTATAAATTAATAGTTTTCTTTCATTAAATAAGTATATTATTGAATATTTAATAATATGAAAAAAATAGATATACCTCAATAACTGCTCCAATCTATCTGTATCTGACATTACTACTGGAAAGTGTAATGCAATTTTGTGTACCTTCATATCATTAGAAAACTAAATATTTAGGAACAAGAAAGAAAAAAATAAGTAATTAAAAAAGAGGCATGCAATTGTAAGTTTCAAAAAAAGAAAAAAATACAAATATTTAACAGAAAAATTAGGAGGCTAATTTAGTGTTTTACCACATTCCTTCATCATGATAATTATGTACTGCATGCACTATGTCTGTCTTATACTCATTATAATCATCCGGAAATTGTGTAATAGATGAATAAGGATCATGTAAATCAATAACATCATAAGCATCATCCTCATCACCCAAATGGTATCTTTTTCCTTGAAAAACAATGGACCGTTGATCATTCGATGAATCAATGACATAAAATACTTGTTTTTTATGTGTCTCCATGATAAATGGTTCCTCATTACAATTAAATCTTTTCAAATCAACCATTTTAAACCCATATTCATCATGTTTCACACCACTCTTACTATCAACCTAGTTAAACATTAAAATGGGGAATCAGAATTTAATATAATCAATTTCCCATATGTCTTAAAGAACTCCAAAATATGGAATTGATGTAGAAATTGGGTTTTTATCTTTGGAACTTGAAAAATGCACTTCTTTAGAGAAAACCATCACACCGCTATTCTGAACGGTACTCTTGTCATCCATATTTTTTTGTGTAAAATCTGTGACCATTAACATCAAAACCAGACCATGTGATCACATTAATAGATGTTCCCCCTACCAAACACTTTAGTGTTTCTGATGCAAATATATTTGTGGTAAATTTCTATTTAAACCATGAAAAAAATTTCTTCTTATGCTCAATCATCAACCGTTTTTTCATTTCTTTTATGATATCATAACTTTAATTTAGAAATATGTGAGGATATATATAATTAAACCTCTTATGTTTTTTTTCAAAATGTATAAATGTGCCTGCATCACTTCATCATGTGGAATGAACTTTACCTTTAAGACTTGAACCCCTCTACCTTCACTATCAACTATCATATGTCAAGATATAGGGAGACCAATATGCTCCACCTCATAAAAATAATCATAACAGAAATCAATCAACTATTCTGATACATATTTTTTAACAATAGAGGCCTTTGTTCGATAAATATTTTTAACATATCCCTTTAAAATTTTCATATATCTTTCAAAAGGATACATCCATCGTAAATAAACATACCCACATATTCTTATCTCACAAACCAAATGAATTAATAGATGAACCATTATATAAAAAAATGTAGATGGTAAAGACATTTATAGTGAAAAAGAATAAGATTTGCTTCATTCTCCAACACATATAACAAATTTGGATCAATGAATTTTCTGCAAATGGATTTGAAAAAATTACATAACCTGATGATAGTCTTTCTGACAGTTATTAAAAATATAACATGCACTGCTACTAGTAGAAGTTGTTTCATCAATACATGTAAATAATGAGATTTCATACCTATTAATTTACAATCCTTCAATGACACCAAATTTTTCACATTTGAAGAAAAACCACGAGGTACTTTAATACCATGAAAAAACTGACAAAAATTTATCTTTTCAATCTTGATTAATGTGTGACAAGCCAAAGGTAAATATGTTCTATTTCCTTTCACAGTGGGAGCTAACTCCAAACGTATTATCATTAATATCAAGTCCAATATATCATGAAATCTATCTTTTGTCTTTCCTTTTATGTCTACAAAATCTCCAATAAAACTGTCACATATGTTTTTCTCAACATGCATAACATCGATATTATGTTTTATCTCTAAAAATATCCAATAAGGAAGTTCAAAAAAATAGACCAATTCTTCCAGATATTTCTTTGAAGACTAGAACTTCTTTTCTTTTCAAATGTTGAATCAATATTTTCACCCTGTCATAATATTATTCAGCTGACAATGGTTGATGGGGAAGGTTGTATTCTTGTAAATTATTAAATGTGTTTTTCAATATACAATAAGGATGATCAATTTTAAAAAATCTTTGATGTCCCATGTACATTGTATTCCTTCCATTTTTCAATTGATAATATGAAGTCTGTTCTTTACAAATTAGACATGATTTATGTCCCTTAACACTATATCCAGATAAGTTTCAATATGAAGGAAATTCTTTTATAGTGAACATTATCATAGCACGCAAAAGAAAATACTCTTTATTGTATGCATCAAAAACTTCAATAAATGCCTCCCATAGTAGTTTCAAATCATCAATCAATGGTTAAATATATACATGAATATCATTTCCCAGTTTTTTTGGTCCAAAAATCATCAAGCTCATCATAACATATTTTTTTCATACATAAATGTGAGGACAATTTGTAAACTACCAAAAAAATAGGCCATGAACTATGTTGGGTACTGAGGCTCTAATATGGATTCATTCCATCAATACACAATCCCATTATGAGATTTCTAACTTCACTTCCAAAATCATGATTTTTTATCAAAACTATTCCACTGTGGTGAATCGGCAAGGTGATGTAAGTTACCATCAGATATGTGCTCATCTGAATGCCATCTTAACATTTTTCCATCAATTGAATTTGAAAATAGATGCTTCAAATGAGGAATTATTGGAAGGTACCAAATTTATTTAGAAGGATTTTTGATTCTGATACCTAAGAATGAATCACAGTTGAATCATCCGAATTTTATGAAAAAAATATTGGATGATATCATTAGAAAGTACAAAATTGATTTTTCATGATGTTAGATGATAGTACATAAGAATTAATCTGAGTTGACTTTCCCATCTATCTTATAGCGTGATGTCCTACATGTAGGAAAAATTGATAAATATTCATATTCTTTCTTATAAAGTACACAATCATTGGGGAAATCATGTAACTTTTTATACCTGGTCTCACACAAATTTACCCAAGATTTTAGGGTTAAACGGCCACTTGTAGTTTAGCTTGGGTTGTTGAATCCTCAGAGACCTAAGAAGTAACCTACCAATACGTATATTATATGGATTGTTTTTGTCTATGAATTTTTCAACTTGGGTTGATTTTTGATAGGTTTAATTGAACACTAAAATACTTAGGTGAATTCAATTTAAAAGAATAAGTTGATCCTAGGTTATCACTTGGGGTGGATTGGATGCATTCCTTTTTCAACTATTTCAATTTATTATATTTGAGATGGGTTCATTTAATAAGATCAAAAAACATAATCACTTCCTGGTTTAATACCTACATACCCTAATACTAATCACCTATACACTTGGAGGATCAAAGTTTTGATCACTCCATGTTAAAGGTTCGTATTTTCATTTGAAGTATGCTGCCTTAAAATTCAAAAAGGACAAAGAAGTTTAAAGATCATAAAAAAAATATTCTCAATTAAAAGAATTTATTAGGAATTAATAGAGTAATAAATAAAATCCAATACAACCCCTTTATACTCTCTCATATCAACCCATAAGAAGGTTAGCCCTCCATTGATGCTATGGTTTCAATGGAAGCGGGAAGTAGGCTCATGAGGGAAGAGTTGAGGAAGTAAAAAAAGACAATGAAATAACAATCACTCCACCATTGTGTGATAATTTCACAAGATTTGGTGTGAAAAAATTCACACCTTGATCTATAGGTATCAACATGATATGAATAAGAACAGAATAAGAGGAGAAGAAGAACTTTTATTAAGAAACTAAGATGAATTGGAACAACTTACATGTGAAAGACAAACTTGAGACAACAAAATCACAACATAACATTACAATGAATGAAAGCACCAAATATGATAAAATCATCCACCAACACTGCCTTAAATAGGAATTTGAATATTATTGGGTTGATCCCCCAATAGTCCATGTATTCCCACTTTTGTATGGTAGGCCTAGGGTGGTATAAAGTTTGTGGAATTTAGACTTTTCCACCCTTGACCCGAAATGACATCCAGCTTGCATCCACAAAACAGAAGTGCCTAAATGAGCTTCTATATGGATGAATTTGAGTGTTAAATAGAAGAATAAAATTAATCTTTGTATGTCCCCTAACATTATGTAAAGTTTAAGCTCAAAAGAGTTTATGGTTTATAAGATATGTGTAAAATGGTCGACTATTTTTCTAGGCCTTAGAATCTAGAACAAAATTTTATCTCTAACTTGGGATGCTTGGAACTCCATTAAAACATCAGAATTAGATATTATAACTATTGGATGAAATTTTCTCCATAATTTCCTCTATCTTCAGTTACAATTTTATAATCATTGGGCTTGTATCTTGGCCGATACAGTCTCTTTATTGGGATGCTGTCCAGTTTACTTTACCTAGAATGTGTTGGCATGAATTCCCATTTTGGTGGTCTTCTAATGTGAATATTCAAGTACTCCAAAATTATGAATTGTTCCCAATGTAATTATAATCCTTAAAATTAAATATGAAAATAAAATCAAGACAATTGGGTATTTTATATGGTGTTAAAAAATGTACCATATAATAGTGCATTTTAAGGACTTACAATCATAATGTGAAATGATGTTCAAAGTGTAAAATGCACTAAAATGGTGTTTATTAATAATAAATCTTAGGAATATTATAAATATTAACAATTAATATGATCCTATTTTAGTTTCTAATCACACCCCCAACTTGAGTTTTTCTAGTCTCGAGAAAAATATATCTCAAAAATATGAAATTCGAATTCCCTTTTCTAAAAACATTTTAATAAAAAATTATAACCAAGAACCCTTATACCAAAAAATAATGAAACCCATAAAAATATTTTAATAAAATATATTTTCATAAGCATATCCCAATCCCAAGCCCATTCCTTTGTTCAAATTCATCGCCATATTTCATCAAATATCAATTAAGCGTGATGATGTATTGTGCATCACAATAGACATGAGGGTTCATCTTTATTCAAGGGAGAAATGATGGAAGTGTTAGGTGGAATCACATTTCGATATTAAGATGAGTATTTAATTTTTTTTTTCAATTTTTCCATGTAAATTTAAATAGCGCTCAACATAGTCAACCCATATAGCGAGACTTTGCTGATGACTCCTAGACTCAAAAGACCATAGGGAACCAATGAAATCCCATATACTCGGGCATCATCTCGAGTTAACTCAGTAAAAAAAAGTCAAATTACCTCAAAATAAAGATAAAATTACTAACTATGGGCCAGAAAACTATGGATTCACGATCCCAAGTGCCGAAAGCTACACATTAGGTCATTTCATTTCTTTACGTGAAAATTTATTATTTTATTGATTTTTTTATTGAATACTAATATTAAAACTAAAATGATCACCAAACCTATGATATTTATTTGGGGGACCCCATGAACTCAAACTAATACCACACAATCCAGAGGACATGTATTGTGTTTTTTTGTTATTAAATAGATGAAAATATAAATGGTAAAAAATCATATCGGACAACCACACTTTATAAAATCTATGAACATGAACTTAAACATTAATTAAAATCAGAATCAAGGTATTAAAAATTATTTGATATTAAATTTCAAAGTGTTAAATGTGTATTATCATGTTCAAGGTTAAAGGAACTTTTCCTTCTATTATGGAAAACTTTTCTTTCAAATCATTTTTTTCACACAAAAGCTATTTTTTTGCACACAAAAGCAATTTTTTTATTTTATCTCCCCCCAAACATAAAATAACACTGTCCACAGAGTTTGAAAAAAATAAAATTTAGAAGGGGGTAGAGGCAGAGAATTGGAGTTCAAAAAGGAAATTGAAAATGAGGATCATGGAATGAAGTCACCTGGTGGTTGAAGTTGAAGTTATTGATGCTCCCTTTTAATCCCTTGATCTCCATGTCACTCAGAGAACCCTCATCAATGATGATAGTTTGTTTTTATATATCTGTGATTTGCCTAAAAAAATCCATCAACTCAGCATCCCCTGAATCTCAAACACTAATTCAATTGGAACAAAATGGAAACCCCTTGAGGTCCATTTAAATAAACAAAAACAAAAGGAACGGGAAAAACCCACCTGTTTATGTAAGCATACCAAAGACCTATACTAGGAACAAGTAAAAATTTGAATAATATATATATATATATATGGATATATAAATTTTAAAATATAAGTATATATATAAATAAAATATAAGAAGGAAACACTATAAGATGTTGGTTAGTGGTAGGCGCACTCCCCTCCCTCCCTTGAATCCCGGGTTCGAGTCCCCGCGGCTTCTCCGGTTGTGACAGGGTTTTCCCCACAACCTATGACATGTCCTTTTTATTTATTATTATTATTATTATTATTATTATTTATTTTTATTTTAACCTACAAACACATAAAAATAAAAAAACTGATGATTCATTGTCTTCTTTTTAAATTTATGGGTATGGTATTACTCAAGGATCACACCATGTGACATAGATGAATATGATGCTCCCCATTCATACCAATCCATACTCATAATAGAAGAACATGTCAATAGTCTAAGGTACTATCATATCCAGAGTTGACTAATAAAGTATTTTTTTTAATATCAAAATAATTCATTAATCCTATTTGAAAAATAAATATGATTCACAATGATTGGAAACATGAAAACCATGGGTTTCCTCCCATGAATCACTTTTTTTAACGTCATTAGCCTTACATGGATCCTAAATCTATCAATTTTTTCCTGGTTAATAGGTTGGCTCAATTAACTCAACCTCTGTTTCCTGTTTATTGAATGATTCAATGAATGGTTTTAACCTATGATCGTTGAACTTGAAAATGTGACCACTTGTGGGATCCTGAATCTCTACTGCCCCATGGGGGTACACATGATGCACTATGAAAGGACCTGACCATCTAGAACTTAACTTTCCTGGGTGTAAATGATGTTGGGAACTATATAAGAGCACAAATTTTCTCAGTTCAAAGTGTTTACATTTGATATTCCTAGATTGGTAAGCTTGAACTCTAGATTTATGTATCCTTGAATTTTCATAAGCCTCCATCCTAAGTTCCTCAAGTTCATTAAGATATAATTTCCTCTTTTCTTTTGCCAAAGAAATGTCAAAATTCATTTTTTGATTTCCCAAAACGCCTTATTCTCAATTTCAATAGGTAAATGGCATGATTTTCCATAAATCAACCTATATGGTGACATACCTAGGATGGTTTTGAATTCTGTATGATATTCCCAAAGGGCATCCAAGAGTTTCTCAGACCAATATTTCCTAGAGGGATTGACGGTTTTTCAAGAATTTTCTTAATCTCCCTATTCGCTAACTTGGATTGACCATTAGTTTGAGGATGGTACACAGTCGAAACTTTATGATAAATCCCATACTTAGACATGAGTGAAGATAATGGTTGGTTACAGAAACAGGTTCCTCAATCACTAATTATAGCCCTAGGAATTCCAAATCAAAAAAATATGCGCTCTTTTAGAAATCGGATCACAATATGATGGTCATTGGACTTGGTGGGAATGGACTCAACCCATTTCAAGATATAATCAACAACTAAGAGGATGTATATGTATCCCCTAGAATTTTGGAAGGGTTCCATGAAATCAATTACCTAACAATCAAATATTTCGATGGCCAGAATGGGAGTGAGGGGAATTTGATTCTTGTTGGTAATGAATCCTAATTGTTGACATTGAGGACAAATTTTTCAGAATTGGAAAGAATCATTAGTGAGGTTAGGCCAGTATAAAACACTATGGAGAACCTTTTTAGTGGTTTTCTTTGTGTAAAAGTGGCCTCCACATGGCTCTCCATGACAAAATTTTAGAATGGACTCTTTCTCAGACTCGAGAACACATCTCCTAATGATTTGATCAGGACATAACTTGAAGAGGTAAGGATCATAAAACACATAGTGTTTGACATAAGAAAGGAATTTACTCTTATATTGGGTCCCTAGTAATTTTGGAATGTCACCCATCACCAAATGGTTTACTGTGTCAGCATACCATGGGAAATCACTCATAGAATAGAGGTTATCGTTGGGAAATGAATCAGACACAGAAAGGTGATATGAGTTGTCTTTGAATTCCATCCTAGAGAGGTGATTAGATACAAAATTTTCAACACCCTTTTTATCCTTAATGGTTAAATCTAACTCTTGAAGAATAAGGACCCACCTAATAAATCTAGCCTTGGAATTTTATTTTTGGAAAAGGTATTTCAGGGCTGAATGGTCAGTAAAGACAATCATGGGTGATCCTAAAAGATAGGACCTGAATTTCTCTAAGGAAAAGACAAAATCAAGAAACTCTTTCTCAGTGGTGGTGTAGTTTATTTTTGAATCATTTAAATATATGATTTCATAATCAATGAAACATGGAGTTTTCTCACACTATTTTCCTAAGACTGATCCTACAATGAAGTCACTCGCATCACACATGAGCTCAATTTTTTTTACAATTTGGATATTTCATAATAGGTGGAGAGATAAGAGATGACTTGAGTTTATAGAATTATTCCTCACAACTTTATGTCCATAAAAATGGAGCATCTTTCACCAATAGAGTACAAAGTGGTCAAAAAATAGAGTTGAAATTTTTAATGAAGCTTCTATAGAAACCAGCATGTCCTAAGAAGGACCTCACTTCCTTAAAAATTTTAAGAGAGGGAAGGTGACGAATGATGTTGAACTTAGATTTATTAACTTCAATACCTCTACCAGATACCAGATGACCTATAACAAGTCCTTCCTTTACCATTAAATGACATTTTTCTTAATTTAGGATGAGATTATTATCCTCACATATTGACAAAATCCTTTTAATATTTAGAAGGAATCTCTAAAAATTATCCCCAAATATGTAAAAGTAATCAATGAATACCTCTAAAAAATACCCCACCATGTCTGAGAAGATTCCCATCATGCACTGTTGGAAGGTACCAGGGGAATTACATAACCCAAAGGGAATGTACTTGAAGGAAAAAGTGTTGAATGGAAAAGTGAAGGTTATTTTTCCTTGATCCTATAAGGATAACTCGATTTGATTATACCCTGATAATCCATATAGGAAGCAATAGAATTAATGACCCACCACTCGCTCAAGGACTTTATCAATAAAGTGCACGGGGAAATGGTCTTTCTTGGTACAAGAGTTGAGCTTCCTATAGTCAATATAGAATCTCCATTCACTAATGAAACTTGTGGGGAGAAGGTAACCATCCTCATTGGTGATCACAATGATTCCATCTTTCTTTGGGACAACTTGAATTGGGTTTACCCACTCACTCTCAGCAATGGGGTAGATGATCCCCACTTTCAACAACTTAAGAAGTTATTTCCGTACCACATCCATAAAATTTGGATTTAGTCTCCAATAAGGTTGATGACATGGTTTGGATTCATATTCAAGAATAATCCTATGAGTTCCAATGAGTGGTATAATCCCAATAATATCATAAAGGGTCCATCCAATTACTTTCTTATGATTTCTTTGGACATCCAAAAGCATCATCTATTGATTGGATTCAAGATAGGAAGAAATGAAAATAGGAAAGGCTCGATTTTCCCCTAAGAACACATACTTGAGTGATGAAGGTAATACCTTAAATTCAATATTATTTTGGTTATCACATTCCAAGAAAAGATGGGACTTTGTATTAAACTCAGTTTATTTGTTCAAATTTCTTGATAGAATTGGTTCCTTGTGAACAAAATTTGCATCCACTAAATTGGCCAGATCAGTTTCAGAAATGGGTATGAACTAAATGTTATTTATTTAACTAATGGTATAATTGATTTTTGATTCTATAAAATCATCAATATATCTATCTGAAAGATATTCTATCCAAGAAGACAAATTTCCCTCATGTGAACAAAGAAAATTAACCTCTTATTGACTTAAACATCCTTCAGTATTCCATTAATGTTTCTTGAGTTCACTATCTACAATACCAATCCAATTAACCTCATTTATTTCTTCATCATCCCCAATTTTAGATTTTTCATTGTAGATGTTCAAGTCTAGACTCATGTTTCCAAAGGTGATGGTCATGTTCCCATTTATGACTCGGATAACAGAGTTGATTGTTGCAATGAAGGGACGACCAAGGATGATTGGGGTTTGATCCCTAGGACATAATCTTGGGTGATTTTCAAGTAAAATGAAGTTAAATGGGTAAATGAAATTTTCAAGTTTCACTAAAATATCCTTTAAGATCCCCTTAGGAACTTGAACACTATGATCAACAAGTTAAAGAGTGAAAGATATGGGTTGGAGTTATTCGAGCACTAACTAACAATACATGGAATAAGGAATGAGGTTCACATTGGAACCCAAATAACAAAGGGATTTGACAACTTTATTCTCTCATAACTCAACATTGATGTATGGACATCCTGGATCTTTAAACATTGGAGGAATGGTCCCTTGAATGGTGGTACTCACATTAGCAGCCAAAAAGAATTGGTTTTTATGTGAAAATTTCCTTTTAAAAGTGCAAAAGTACTTAAGGTAGTTTGATTGGGCATGAATGGTTTGGATTTCATTGAGAAGTGTAATTTTCAACTCAACCTAACATAGGATTTCTCTTAAATTTTCATTTATTTTTGGTTTAGATTTTCCTCTCATGCGTTGAGGGAAGGGAGAAAGTTATTTGATTGTTTGGTTTGGTTTTAGTTCCTTAACATTATCACTAGGTTTTTCAAAATCTATGGGTGGTTCTTCATCATTTTCATGAGTTTTTGAAGCTTTTAATGGTTCTGGAATGGCTTTTTCAGGTTTCTCAATGGATTTCCCACTTCTTAAAACAATCACTACTTTGAGTTGTTCATGAGAGGTTTGCATGTAACTGGATTCTCCCCTTAAAGTTGAGGATGTTACTGTATTATTAGGCATGGGTGCCTTCTCAATTTTAATGGTTTGTAGTTCATGTTTAAGGGATAATACTTCTGAGTTCATTTTCTACATTTTTTACACAACTACTCAAGGACTGGAATAGGGACATATTGAGTAGGGGCTTGTGCTGGTTGGTTTATTCTAGGAGGATACTTTGTTTGTTGGATTGGTTTTTGTATGGGTTGATGGATGGATTGTTGGTATTATATAGGAGGGTGTTGTTATTGTACTGATTGTGTTTGGAATTGGTTATGGTTTTGAAAACTTTGTGGAGGGTAGGGCTTTGGTCCTTGTGGCTTACTAGGTTGTTGGTTATCTTTCCAACAAAATCCTAGATGATCATTGTACCTTGGATTGAAAGTGTTTTGGTACTGTAGATTATAAAAGTTTATACAATTGACCTCTTTTGGTGGTCCTCCTAGAATAACATATTTAATGGAAGGGATGGTTGGGCAGTTTTAAGTCTTGTGGTCATATTTTTCATAAATTGTGAAAACAGGGTCAACAGTTGGAATTTCATTAACCTTCCTAAGATCGATCTCCTTGACCTTCCTAGTGAGTGCAAAAAGTTTTTCCCTAAGGATTTACTCCTCCCTAATTGAGTGAATTTCACTATATTTGGATGGCTTCTCATAGTAAGGTGAGGTCCCCCATGTTTGGTTTTGTTTGGAAAGTCCTTCTAGATACTCATAAGTATCATTTGGGGATTTGTTTTTGAAGGTTCCATTACACATCATGTTAATGAATTGTTTGTTTCCCGAACCCAACCCTACATATAAAATTATAACTTATTATGGGATTTAAAAACCATGGTGAGGTACCATGTTGAGTGTGTATTTGAACCTTTCCCAAGTTTCATCAAGTGACTCCCCTTATTTTTCAAAAAAAATTTGGATGATCTTTTTAAGTGAAACTATTTTGTGATGGGGGAAGTATTTTTTGTAGAATTATTATTGAAATTGGTCCCATGATTGGATTGATGAAGGTCTCAAATTGTTTAACCAATTATTTTCTCTATCATTAAGTGATAAAGGAAAGATCCTCATCTTAGCTGACTCAATTTGATGTGGTGGGCACATGGTTTCAACAATGTCGTTGAACTCTTTGACATGAAGGTATGACAATTCTGACTCCATCCCATAAAAGGTTGGAAGGTGGTTTAGGAAATGGGATTTGAAAACATAGTGGGATTATCCTAGGGAATAATTCCTAATTCAAGAGGGTTCATTGGTCTAGGAAGGTGTGAGGTAGTCATTCAGGGTTTGATTGACTGTATTCCCCAAGTTTGGAGCTGCCTCATTTGAATTTCCATTTTGGTTCCCACCCGGGTTTATGAGTTAATTTCTTTGAAGACCTTCCATTGAAATGGGATAAATTTTTTACTCTGGAGTATTAGGAATATTAGTATCTAATGTAAAGAGTTCCCTTGGTGTACTTGACTACCCAACACCAGTACTATCCACCCTAACTAGACGGTTTGACTGGTCATGGGTATAGGCGAACATGCACCAAGAAAAGTGAAAAAAAAGAAAGGGGAAAAGATAAGAGAATTTGAGGTGATAAAAGAGAAATGGGGGATAATATAATGGGTGTTGATATTATTTAATTGGGTCCTCGAAAATGGTGCCAAAATTTGGTCTCTCCCAAATTTACCCAATATTTTAGGGTTAAGCAGTCGCTTGTAGTTTAGCTTGGGTTTTCGAATCCTCAGAGATCTAAGAAGTAACCTACAAACACGTACATTATATGGATTATTTTTGGCTATGAAGTGGAAAAATTGGGTTGATTTTATATAGGTTTAAGTTAAAACTAAAATACTTAATTGAATTTAATTTAAAATAATGAGTTGATCCTAGGTTATCACTTGGGGTGGGTTGGATTCATTCCTTTTTCAACTATTTCAATTTCTTATATTTGATATGGGTTCATTTAATAAGATAAAAAAAATCATCACTTAATGGTTTAATAACTAAAAACCCTAATACTAATCACCTATACACTTGGAGGATAAAAATTTTGAGCACTCCAGGGTAAAGGTTTGTATTAGCACTTGAAGTGTACGACCTTAAAATTCAAAAAGGATGAAGAAGTTTAAAGATCTTCAAACAAAATTATCAATTAAAAGAGGTTATTAGGAATTAATGGAGTGATAAATAAAATCCAATACATCCCCTTGATACTCCCTTAGATCAACCCATAATTGGGTTATCCATCCATTGATGCTATGATTTCAATGAAAGCGGGAAGAAGACTCATGAGGGAATAATTGAAGAAGTAAAAAAAGACAATGAAATAATGATCACTCCACCACTGTGTGATAATTTCACAAGGTTTGGTGTGAATAAATTCACACCTTGAGCCAACAGTATCAATTTTATTTGAATAAGAATAGAATAATTAGAGAGTAAGATCTCTTATTAAGAAACTAAGATGAATTAGAACAACTTACATGTTAAAGACAAACTTGAGACAACAAAATCGCATCATAACATTACAATGAAATAAAGCATCAAAGATGAGAAACTATTCCACCACCACTACCTTAAATAGGAATTTCAAGAGGATTTGGTAGATCCCCCAATAGTCCAAGTCTTCCCACTTGTGTATGGTAGGCCTAGGTTGGTGGAAAGTTTGTGGAATTTAGACTTTTCCTCCCTTGACTCGAAATGAAATCCATCTTGCATCCACAAAACAGAAGTGCCTAAATGAGCTTCTATATGGACTAATTTGAATGGGCCATATAAGGAGAAAATGAATCTCCGGATGTCCCCTAAATTTATTTAATTTTTCAGCCCAAAAGAGTTTATGGTTTAACATATATGTGTTAAATGGTCGGCTGTTTTTCTGGGCCGCATAATCTGGCCCAGAATTTTATCTCTAAATTGGGCCGCTTGGAACTCCATTAAAAAATCCTAATTATCTCTTTTAATTGTTGGATAAAATATTATCCATTATTTCCTATATCTAAAATTAAAGTTTGATAATAATTGTTCATGTATCTTGGACTCTATAGTCTATTTATTGGGACAATGTCCAGTTTACTTTTCCCAGAATGTGTTTGCATGAATGCCCATTTTGGTGGTCTTCCAATGTGAATCATCAATTACTCAAAAAGTATGAATTGTTCCCAATGTAATGATAAAAATGAAAATTAAAAATGAAAATAAAATCAAGACCATTGATTATTTTATATGGTGTTAAAAAATGTACCATGTAATAGTGCATTTTAAGGACTTACAATAATAATGTGAAATGATGTTCAAAGTGTAAAATGCACTAAAATGGTGTTTATGAATAATAAATCTCATGAATATTATAAATATTAACAATGAATATTAGCCTATTTTAGTGGCTAATCAATACCCCAATCCCATTAATCATAATATTTTCTTCACCTCATAATCGTAATTTCGAAGCCCGTTTCCTTTTGGAAGTAGCTCTTTTAAAAGCTCAAGTAAGTTGGAGAAAATTTTATCACTCCACCCATTTTTTTATTTTAAGTTAACTAATCTCAAAATTGCTGATAAAACTGTATATTTACTGCAACTTGAGAATATTGGTTTCTTATAATCTCCATACAATTGTTCAATAATTTCTATTTTTTAATGGTTTCAACGCCTAAATCATGAATTAATTCTTCAATATGATCCTTTGCCTCATTATGACTATTTTCATCAACATTGGATGTTGAATTTTTAGTTATTTCACCATGCCAGATCCAACATGTATGGTTAAGGATAAAACCATAATAAATGTGATGATCCTTTATTTCTCTAGAGTTTAAATTTCTCATATTTAAACACTTACACATGGATAGAAAATAAAATCAATGTTTTAAAGACGTCGTTTAGAAAATTCCAAGAATTCATCAACTCCTTTTTCATATTCACTAGTGGTTCATCGTAAATGTATCAAATTAAAATCCATTCAATACCTAATATCACAATATTATTGGTGAATATATTAAAACATGTAAACATTTATATATATATATATATCGATAAATTGTAAATAGAAACACATTTAATAAAAACTATTGATAATAAGATAGAAAACATCATATATGAAACACATTTAAAAATAGTAAACTTTTTATTTGAATATTATATACATGTGTTACATTGATATTATAATTTAATTATAATATCAATATTCTAAAATTTATTAGTTCATTTTACATAGTTTTTTCATTATTTCTATGTTGTATGTGTCAAAAGTATTGAATATTTCATTAATTTAACAGGCGGAAAATTAGTTATTATTAGTAACATGAAATAATAATTAGAGTAAATGTTCATATTATAAGTTAAATCAATCCTAATACTCCCAAAATTATGATAGATGAAATTAAATACATAACTAAATCGGTATATGTTATAACACATTTGATTCATTATTATTTTTTATTATATCCTGAAATTATTATTATTATAAAAAAAATAAGAAATAGAACATTTATACCAACTGAGGAAACCCAATAAAAAAATAAATTCAGTTTCAAATCATTTTATATTAATATGAAATACATCTTCTAGTAAAATACACCATTGAATCTATATATTTTCTATCATTGGATTCTAAATTATAAATTTACTTCAATTAGATGGATTCCAACATTTTATTGAACCCAACAGTGAATGGAAATTATATCAGGGCATGAGATCATAAGTAATAAATAAACGAAAACATGATGTCTAAGTATAGATGCATGGAAAAAAACATGGATTACTAATTAATCACCTAAATATGTGAAGAACATGGGAACCATTAATAAATCTATAGGAATGTTGCACACTGCAACAAGTATAGGTAGACATGCTAGAGAAGCACCAGCATAACAAATATGCATGGAAAGTGACTACACAAGTAGAAAACACTCTAGCATAGAATATATTCAAAGCATGATAATTATATAATTGAAGAATGTTGTGAAAACAAGCATTCTTATCAAATACCTAAAAAGGATAATATTTTTTTTTCTTATAAAAATCCTATAATGGTATATAAAAGGAATTCTAATGAAACATACAAGGTATATCGGTAAATTTAAAATAGAATAGTAATGCAACCTACATGGAATGTCATATTCAGTACATGTTAATCTGTACATTCCTATAAAGATTCATGTAATTATACATCCTTCCTATAAAAAGCCAAGTTTAAATACTATAAATATCATAAATCAGTAAAAAGAAGAATATACTCACATCAGTCAAGGTGAAACCATAATAAACCATACAAAAATCTACATGAACAACAATCACATCCCTGTCCACTTAGAATTTTCATTGTAACTGTAAACTAGTAATTGAAGAAAAAAAAAATTAAATGATAAATAATTTATCTCCAAAATTAAAAAAAACTTACAAAATTCGGATTTTAACACGAAAAAAGATCCCAATCCAAAATTTTCTCCATGGAATGCTTTAGAAAATTAAACACTACAAGATCTATACAAAAATGATTATAAAAATTAAAAATAAATATGAACAAAAAACTAAAATCAAACCACAGTTGAATGTCACCAGAAATAGGTTTTGGAAGAAAAAATAATCCGTAGATGAGGAAATTAGGGGAGATAATCAAGAACTCAGACCACATATAGTGAAAATGGAAGAAAATTTACAACAATGGTCATTGGAGACCACAAATACTCTTTCGACGTCATCGCGAGTCGAGAGGAGTCACCACAGGTTTAACTTTCGAAGATCCAAAAACATGAGGGTTTCCCAATCCCAACTATTTTTAAAAAGACTTTCGGTGTCGTTTTTTACAAAATCCGATGTTGAAGAGTCCAAAAAAAAAAATTCAGCATCGTTTTTTGGAAAAAATGAAGCCCAAAATATTTTTTTAATATATGGCGTTAGTTTTTTAAAAAATAGATATCAAAAGATCCCAAGTTATTGATTTATGGTATCAGTTTTTGTAGAAATTGATGTCAAAACTTTTTTTTGATTTATGGTGTCAGTTTTTAGAAAAACGGATGCCATAAATCATTCCTTTTGTGGTTTTTGGTGTCTATTTTACTAAAAAATGACACCAAAAATCACTTTTAAAAATTTCTAGTGTCAGTTTTACTAAAAACCGAAGCCAAAAATTTCTCACACATACTATTTGAGTCAGTTTAGAAAAAACCGACATCATTAATTCGACATTAAATCTGGTATCTCCACTAGCATGTGGATGATATAGAGGAATTCAGCTTTGAATTATTTGATCAACGATCGCCAACGATGAGCAGATGTTGTGAAAAGATTCAAATATAAACCCGGTATCCTACAGTTTTAATTTTGTTATTAAAACTCTTCATGTGAGATCCTCATCTTAAACCAGGCATCAATTCGCTGATATCGACGAGTTCATGTCATACGTTAGTGGAAAAATTTTAAAATCCCATTTTTGGGGCTTCCTATGCATGCCAAGTACCTTCATTCTTTAGAGTCTCCCCTCGATGTGAGCAATATATGTTTGGAAAGAGGAGTAAGCTTTCTCTCAAGTTTGAAGGGCCCTTTGAGATATTGGTGTGAGTTGTAATATTGGTTGGCATTTCCACCATGACTGGACTAGATCCACAATGTCTTCTATGTTTCTTAGATCCATCAGTATCTTCACGATAACTCCCATTCCATTGACTAGAGATAGTTTAATATTGAGGAAAACACAACGTTTGTGGAGTGACCAATAGATATCTAGGATCATCAGAAGATGGTGTTTCATGGGTGGAACATTCCCTTGTTTCATATTTTGTAGAGGAATGGTGTCCTGGATGAGAGTACTTAGGAGTGTGAGATGAAGATGCATGCCCAGTACCTAGATTTGTTTGGAGTTTTTTCTCTGCTTGTTTTTTTGTGGTATGATGTTTGTAATTTTTTGTTTTATCAGATGAGTTGTTTTCCTTGACCTATGATAAATCTTTTGGCATATTAAAAAGGGGAGGAACTGATTCATAATCAAGAAGTGTTTTACTTTGACATGATTTAAACTATGTGGGTGAGTCAGTGCCGCCCAAAGTGGATAGTATCTTGACATGGAAGATGAGATTCCATAATTTATGTGTTTGGTTAGTGCATTGTTGCATGTTGGTTGTAGTAGTTTTTGTCTTGGGCTATATGGAGGTTGGATGGTTGTGTGGTGGTGTGGTTTTGAAAAATGTAGTAGTTTTTAGCTGGTAAAATATGTTTGTTGTTATTATTGATGATATGTGGCTATGTGGGGAGTTTTTGGTCATTTTGGTTGGAAATTTAGGCTAGTGGTAGCATTTGAGGTGTGACGATAACCTTGAGTGGTATATCATAGGGTAATTGTTTGGAACTCTTTTTTTTATTTGGGTTTGGTTTTGATTCTTGAGGATAACAATCATTTGATATGTATATGATGTAATGACCCAAGACTTCCCCACCCATTACTTTTACAATTTGAGGCGATCAGAGGTGTTCAGAGGAGGATAGATGAGTTTTGGTTGAGTTGGAGTTGCAACATAACTACAAAAGTCATTTTACGCTATAAAATAGGTATTTATGGTGTAATATGGTGGTTTATGTTTTGTTTGACCACTTGGTTTATGACCTGTGTTTGGAAAGGGGCTAGGAGTGAATGGTGTTTATGCCGTAAGAAATTGTTTGACGCTGTAAGTTCTAGTACAAAGCACCATGTTTTTCGATAAAAAAAGCTTTTATGTCCTAACAGTTAGTTTTACGGCATGTGTTATATGGACTCATGGATTTTATTCCATAAGAGTGTTGTTTACACCGTATGTTGGGTGAGATCTTGGGTTTAAATAGGTTCTGTTTAGCCAATTCTCCACCCATTTGGTTGTCCCCTCTTCCTCTTGTTCTTGGAGCAGCCCTAGGTTATTTTGGAGGATCTTCCGGCCCTCATTCTCCTTCTTCGATCCTTGGGGTTTGGTGTATGATCGTTGGATATCCGTAGTGAGTTATATTTCTCTTTCCCACTATTCTCCTACCATTGTTCTTCGGAGATCCGCTATGATGGTGTGGTTTGGGTTTGGGGTGTGCGAGGGTTATGTTTTGATGATCCTTGGGTGTGGTGTAGGTTGACCATAGTTTCACCGTGTGCGGTTGTGGTTTGGGGGAGTTTCTTCTCCACCCTACAGCTTGAAGTGAGTTAGAAAAGATTCTTTGAGGTAGAGTTTCCCTAGTTTCTCTTTACTATATATCATGTGGGAGGGGTTTACTTTTGTTTATCTTTAGGGAAGATAGTTTTCACTAACTTGATGAAGATAAATAATGGGTTAATTGAAATTGAATGGGAAAGGGGTTTGGATCACATAATTTTACACCTTAGATATTATTGTAATGTTGTGTTTGTATGGGCTAAATGCCCCATTGAAAATCATGGTTGTTGGGAGCCTTTGTATATTGGTTACAGGAGAAGAAAAAGCATGCAGTGGTGGGGGATATATTAAATTTTATTTTAATAATCATTTAACAAAACCAAGAATTAGGATCTTTCACGCCAAATTTATAATTAATTTATTTAATATTCAAATAAATAAATAATTGGTCTTAGAAACTTTATTCATTGGTGAATGTTGATCATTTGGAAAGACCCTTTCAGGTTACCTTCATTGTGCTGTGAGGATATGAGGATATAATCCCTCTAGTGGTAATCCACATGTGATCCTATGATCTGTGAGCAACACCACTCAATCTCTAGGGGCTAGCACCGTGTTTCAAATGTCTTGCATTGTTCATTCTTGATCACTCATTCTTCGGTCTTAAAGAAATATCTCATGCAATTATCATTCCTAAGAGGGAGAGAGGAGGAGTCAAGAGAGAATTCCTTGTGCACAACAATTCTCTATTCTCAATTTTTTGATGCACTAGAAAATAGACATATCTGTCTATTTATAGAGTTAGGATTTAAGTTAAAATATTATGCAATTGTATTCCGGCCATTAAATAACATTTATTACCTTTAATAAACCCCATGCCACATAATATTAATTATATTATCATTATTTTTTGTTATGCGATCCATATTGTGCAATAACAAATATTATTTAACCATCTTGTTAATTAATATTTTTTACCAAACACGATCTTGGTCCGTTCAAACTCCTCTTTTCATTTATTGAACACCCAAATAAAAATTTTATCTACAAATAAATATTCCATTCACATACCGATGAATAAATATTTATTAAATATTCAATAAAATAAATAAATATATTTTTATTCACATGCCAGCAAATAAATATTTATTTAATTTATGTGATCAATATAACTTGAATAAAATTATTCCTCAGACTTGAGAATAATATTTATTCCATTATTTAAACTCAAATAGAATTTAATCGAGATCAACAAAAACACTTAGTACGTGACCCTCTAGGATTCTTTCTCGTTGGCATTAGGTAGTCTCACCTAAAGTCCAAGATTACTATCTAGAAATGGGCCAAGACACCCAAGATAAAGAACTTAATGTTGCAACATTGACAACCACTTACGGATGCTCACTGTGTAATATAATACCTTTGCACAATATCTCATCAAGTAGGTTGCATGATGGTGTCATCATCCTACTCGATATGTCTTTCTTTGACTATCTAAAATAAACACGTCATTACACCATGAACATGGAATTTAATGTGAAAGTTCTATTCCAATTAAAGGCCCATGATATCTTCTTTCATAAACATGGAAGGGACACATCCTTCTTTGACTTATCCATTAATGAAATTAAAATCATGACACACCCAACATACCCTACTTATCGCTAACTTATGACGTGACATTTTTTGTCAGTAAATCTAAGTGTGTGCACTAGTACAAGAATGGCCTTTAGCGGCTGCCAAAAGCCGTCGCTAAAGGCCTATAGCAGCCGCCTAGTGGCCGCCAAACGGTGGCCGATTTTTCCCTGTCGCTGTTACTATCAGCGACCGCCATTTGGAGGACGCTGTAGGCAAGCTGGGATGGGCTTTAGCGGCCGCCAATTGGCGACCGCTATTAAATTTTAATTTTTTTTAAAAAAATTCAATTATACATTAATATACAAAATAAATCCTGGTTATCATCTTCCAAGCTCCGCATCCATCATCACATATAACTGCATAACAAAATTTAATAACAATCTTAGTACCGAATAAAACCTAGAAAACAAATATTTAACTTCAAACTTACTGTAATAGATCTAAAGTATTTTATTTTCAAAATAATATTCATAAATTTGATTGCCGTTTTATAAATTTAGAATCATTAATTCTATTGTTCTAATTGGATGGTTGTCTTGTGATTTCAGGTCAATCCGATGTCGTCCGCTAAGAGTTTGACCGTTAGACGCCAGTTTTGGCCGTTTGTGACACTAGAACGGCGTTCCCGGTCACCGCGGGCACACGGCACATCCGATTGACGTGCCTTCTGCTTGAACACATCACAATTCACCCACCCTTTGATGTTGTCCGATTTCAGGCCACTCAGACATCGTTCGGCCAGTTTGGACCCCCCCCCCACGCGCGTTTATCAAGAGCGCACAACTCTTGAAGAACGCATAATGATACCTACCGCGCAGACCGCACGTCCAATTGACGTTCCATCTGCGCGTACACATCGCAAATAATTATTGGATTGTTGTCCTATGATTTCAGGTCAATCAGATGTCGTCCGCTAAGAGTTTGACCGTTAGACGCCAGTTTTGGCCGTTTCTGACACCAGAACGGCGTTCCTGGTCACCGCGGGCACACAGCACGTCCGATTGATGTTCAGTCTGCTCGAACACATCAAAATTAACTCACCCTTTGATGTCGTCCGATTTCAGGCCATTCAGACATCGTTCGGCCAGTTTGGACCCCCCACACGCGTTTATCAAGAGTGCGCAACTCTTAAAGAACGCATAATGAGCCCTACCACGCAGACCACACATCCGATTGACGTGTCGTCTGTGCGTGAACGTCGCGAATAATAATTTTATTGTTTTACTGTGATTTCAGGTCAATTCGATGTCGTCCGCTATGAGTTTGACCGTTAGACGCCTGTTTTGGCCGTTTATGACACCAGAATGGCGTTCCCAGTCACCGCGGGCACACGGCACATCCGATTGCCGTACCGTCTACTCGAACACATCAAAATTCACTCACCCTTTGATGTCGTCCGATTTCAGGCCATTCAGACATTGTTCGGCCAGTTTGGACCCCCCCCCCACGTGCGTTTATCAAGCGCGCGCAACGCTTAAAGAACGCATAATGAGCCCTGCCGCGTAGACCGCACGTCCGATTGACGTGCCGTTTGTGCGTGCATGTTGAAAATAATAATTTTATTGTTTTCCTGTGATTTCAGGTCAATCCGATGTCGTCTGCTATGAGTTTGACCGTTAGACGCCCGTTTTGGCCGTTTATGACACCAGAACGGCGTTCCCGGTCACCGCGGGCACACAGCACGTCCGATTTATGTGTCGTCTGCTCGACCACATCACAATTCACTCACCCTTTGATTTAGTCCTATTTCAGGCCATTCAGACATCGTTCGGCCAGTTTGGACCCCCCACGCGCGTTTATCAAGCGCGCGTAACGCTTAAAGAACGCATAATGAGCCCTACCGTGCAGACCGCATGTCCGATTGATGTGTTGTCTGCACGTGCACGTCGCGAATAATAATTGGATTGTTGTCCAGTGATTTCAGGTCAATCTGATGTCGTCCGCTAAGAGTTTGACCGTTAGACGCCAGTTTTGGCCATTTATGACACCAGAACGGCGTTCCCGGTCACCACGGGCACACGACACGTCCGATTGATGTGTCGTCTACTCGAACACATCACAATTCACTCACCCTTTGATGTCGTCCGATTTCAGGCCATTCGAACATCGTTCGGCCAGTTTGGACCCCCACACGCGTTTATCAAGAGCGCGTAACTCTTAAAGAACGCATAATGAGCCCTACCGCGCAGACCGCACGTCCGATTGATGTGACGTATGCACGTGCACATCGCGAATAATAATTGAATTGATGTCCTGTGATTTCAGGTCAATCTGATGTCGTCCGCTATGAGTTTGACCGTCAGACGCCCGTTTTGGCCGTTTATGACACCAGAACGGCATTCCCGGTCACCGTGGGCACACGGCATGTCCGATTGACGTGACGTCTGCTCGACCACATCACAATTTACTCAGCCTTTGATGTCGTCTGATTTCAGTCCATTCGAACATCATTCGGCCTGTTTGGACCCCCCACGCGCGTTTATCAAGCGCACACAACGCTTAAAGAACGCATAATGAGCCCTACCGCGCAGACCACACGTCCGATTGACGTGCCGTCTACGCGTGCACGTCGCGAATAATAATTGGACTGTTTTCCTGTTATTTCAGGTCAATCCGATGTCGTCCGCTATGAGTTTGACCGTTAGACGCCCGTTTTGGCCGTTTCTGACAACAGAACGGCGTTCCCGGTCACCGCGGGCACACGGCACGTCCGATTGACGTACCGTCTACTCGACCACATCACAATTCACTCACCCTTTTATGTCGTCCGATTTCAGGCCATTCAGACATCATTCGGCCAGTTTGGACCCCCCACACGCGTTTATCAAGCGCGCACAACGCTTAAAGAACGCATAATGAGCCCTACCGCGTAGACCGCACGTCCGATTGACGTGCCGTTTGCGTGTGAACATCTCCAATAATAATTGGATTGTTGTCCTGTGATTTCAGGTCAATCCGATGTCGTCTGCTAAGAGTTTGACCGTTAGATGCCAGTTTTGGCCGTTTCGGACACCACAACGGCGTTCCCGGTCACCGCGGGCACACGGCACGTTCGATTGACGTGTCGTCTACTCAACCACATCACAATTCACTCACCCTTTGATGTCGTCTGATTTCAGGCCATTCGGACATCGTTCGGCCAGTTTAGACCCCCCACGCGCGTTTATCAAGCGCGCACAACGCTTAAAGAATGCATAATGAGCCCTACCGCGCAGACCGCACGTCCGATTGATGTGCCATCTACGCGTGCATGTCGCGAATAATAATTGGATTGTTGTCCTGTGATTTCAGGTCAATCCGATGTCGTCCTCAATGAGTTTGACCGTTAGACGCCAGTTTTGGCCGTTTGTGACACCAGAACGGCGTTCCCGGTCACCGCGGGCACACGGCACGTCCGATTGACATGCTGTCTGCTCGACCACATCACAATTCACTCACCCTTTGGTGTCGTCCGATTTCAGGCCATTCGGACATCGTTCGGCCTGTTTGGACCCCCCCACGCGTTTTTATCAAGCGCGCACAACGCTTAAAGAACGCATAATGAGCCCTACCGCGCAGACCGCACGTCTGATTGATGTGCCGTGTACGCGTGCACATTGCGAATAATAATTGGATTGTTGTCCTATTATTTCAGGTCAATCCGATGTCGTCCGCTATGAGTTTGACCGTTAGACGCCCGTTTTGGCCGTTTATGACACCAGAACGGCGTTCCCAGTCACCGCGGGAACACGACACGTCCGATTGACGTGCCGTCTGCTCGACCACATCAAAATTCACTCACCCTTTGATGTCGTCTGATTTCAGGCCATTCGGACATCGTTCGGCCAGTTTGGACCCCCCACGCGCGTTTATCAAGCGCACACAACGCTTAAAGAACACATAATGAGCCCTACTGTGCAGACCACACATCTGATTGACGTGCCCTCTGCACGTACACATCGTGAATAATAATTGGATTGTTTTCCTATGATTTCAGGTCAATCCGATGTCGTCCGCTATGAGTTTGACCGTTAGACGCCCGTTTTGGCCGTTTTTGACACCAGAACGGCGTTCCCAGTCACCGCGGGCACACGGCATGTCCGATTGATGTGTCGTCTGCTCGAACACATCAAAATTCACTCACCCTTTGATGTCGTCCGACTTCAGGCCATTCAGACATCGTTCGGCCAGTTTGGACCCCCCACGCGCGTTTATCAAGCGCGCACAACGCTTAAAGAACACATAATGGGCCCTACCGCGCAGACCGCACGTCCAATTGACGTGCCGTCTACACGTGCACATCTCGAATAATAATTGGATTGTTTTCCTGTGATTTCACGTCAATCCGATGTCGTCCGCTAAGAGTTTGACCGTTAGACGCCAGTTTTGGCCGTTTCTGACACCAGAGCGGCGTTCCCGGTCACCGCGGGCACACGACACGTCCGATTGACGTGCCGTCTGCTCGACCACATCACAATTCACTCACCCTTTGATGTAGTCCGATTTAAGGCCATTCAGACATCGTTCGGCCAGTTTGGACCCCCCCCACGCCCGTTTATCAAGCTCGCGCAACGCTTAAAGAACGCATAATGAGCCCTACCGCGCAGACCACAGGTCCGATTGACATGCCGTCTATGCGTGCACGTCGAGAATAATAATTGGATTGTTTTCCTATGATTTCAGGTCAATCCGATGCCGTTCGCTATGAGTTTGACCGTTAGACGCCAGTTTTGGCCGTTTGTGACACCAGAACGGCGTTCCCGGTCACCGTGGGAACACGACAAGTCCGATTGACGTGCCTTCTGCTCGACCACATCACAATTCACTCACCCTTTGATGTCGTCTGATTTCAGGCCATTCGGACATCGTTCGGCCAGTTTGGACCCCCCCACGCGCGTTTATCAAGCGCGCGCAACGCTTTAAGAACGCATAATGAGCCCTACCGCGCAGACCGCACGTCCGATTGACGTGATGTATGCGCGTGCACGTCGCGAATAATAATTTTATTGTTTTCCTATGATTTCAGGTCAATCCGATGTCGTCCGCTATGAGTTTGACCGTTAGACGCCAGTTTTGGCCGTTTATGACACCAGAACGGCATTCCCGGTCACCGCGGGCACACGGCACGTCCGATTGACGTGCCGTCTACTCGACTACATCACAATTCACTCACCCTTTGATATCGTCTGATTTAAGGCCATTCGGACATCGTTCGGCCAGTTTGGACGCCCCCCCACGCGCGTTTATCAAGCGCGCGCAACTCTTAAAGAACGCATAATGAGCCCTACCGCGCAGACCACACGTCCGATTGACATTCCGTCTACGCGTGCACATTGCTAATAATAGTTGGATTGTTTTCCTATGATTTCAGGTCAATCCGACGTCGTCCGCTAAGAGTTTGACCGTTAGACGCCAGTTTTGCCCATTTCTGACACCAGAACGGCGTTCCCGGTCAACGCGGGCACACGGCACGTCCGATTGACGTTTCGTCTGCTCGACCACATCACAATTCACTCAACCTTTTATGTCGTCCGATTTCAGGCCATTCGGACATCGTTCGGCCAGTTTGGACCCCCCCACGCGCGTTTATCAAGCGCGCACAACGCTTAAAGAACACATAATGAGCCCTACCGCACAGACCGCACGCCCGATTGATGTTCCGTCTGCGTTTGCATGTCGCAAATAATAATTGGATTGTTTTCCTGTGATTTCATGTCAATCCGATGTCGTCCGCTATGAGTTTGACCGTTAGACGCCAGTTTTGGCCGTTTATGACACCAGAACGGCGTTCCCGGTCACCGCGGGCACACAACACGTCCGATTGACATTTCGTCTACTCGACCACATCACAATTCGCTCACCCTTTGATGTCGTATGATTTCAGTCTATTCGGACATCGTTCGGCCTGTTTGGACCCCCCACGCGCGTTTATCAAGCGCGCACAACTCTTAAAGAACGCATAATGAGCCCTACCGCGCAGACCGCACGTTCGATTTACGTGCCGTCTGTGAGTGCATGTCGCGAATAATAATTGGATTGTTGTCATGTGATTTCAGGTCAATCCGATGTCATCCTCTAAGAGTTTGACTGTTAGACGCCAGTTTTAGCCGTTTCTGACACCGGAACGGCGTTCCCGGTCACCGCGAGCACACGACACGTCCGATTGACGTGCCGTCTGCTCGACCACATCACAATTCACTCACCCTTTTATTTCATCCAATTTCAGGCCATTCAGACATTGTTCGGCCAGTTTGGACCCCCCCACGTGCGTTTATCAAGCGCGCACAACGCTTAAAGAACGCATAATGAGCCCTACCGTGCATATCGCACGTCCGATTGACGTGCCATTTGCACGTGCATGTCGAGAATAATAATTGGATTGTTGTCCTATGATTCTAGGTCAATCCGATGTCGTCCGCTATGAGTTTGACCGTTAGACGCCAGTTTTGGCCGTTTTTGACACCAGAACGGCGTTCCTGGTCACCGCGGGCACACGTAACGTCCGATTGACGTACCGTCTGCTCGACCACATCAAAATTCACTCACCCTTTGACGTCGTACGATTACAGGCCATTCAGACATCGTTCGTCCAGTTTGGACCCCCCCACGCGCGTTTATCAAGCGCGCACAATGCTTAAAGAACACATAATGAGCCCTATAGCACAGACCACACGTCCGATTGATGTGTCGTCTACATGTGCACATCTCGAATAATAATTGGATTGTTGTCCTATGATTTCAGGTCAATCCGATGTCGTCCACTAGGAGTTTGACCGTTAGACGCCAGTTTTGGCCGTTTGTGACACCAGAACGGTGTTCCCGGTCACCGCAGGCACACGGCACGTCCGATTGACGTGATGTCTGCTCGACCACATTACAATTCACTCACCCTTTGATTTCGTCTGATTTCAGGCCATTCGGACATCGTTCGGCCAGTTTGGACACCCCCCACGCGCGTTTATCAAGCGCGCGCAACGCTTAAAGAACACATAATGAGCCCTACCGCGTAGACCGCATGTCCGATTGACGTGCCCTCTACGCGTGCATGTCGCAAATAATAATTTTATTGTTTTCCTGTGATTTCAGGTCAATCCGATGTCGTCCGCTATGAGTTTGACCGTTAGACGCCCGTTTTGGCTGTTTATGACACCAGAACGGCATTCCCGGTCACCGCGGGCCCACGACATGTTCAATTGATGTGCCGTCTACTCGAACACATCAAAATTTACTCCCCCTTTGATGTCGTCCGATTTCAGGCCATTCGGACATCGTTCGGCCAGTTTGGACCCCCCCCACGCGCGTTTATCAAGTGCGCACAATGCTTAAAGAACGCATAATGAGCCCTACCGCGTAGACCACATGTCCGATTGACGTGCCGTCTGCGCGTGAACGTCACGAATAATAATTGGATTTTTTTCCTGTGATTTTAGGTCAATCTGATGTCGTTCGCTAAGAGTTTGACTGTTAGATGCCAGTTTTGGCCGTTTATGACACCAGAACGACGTTCCCGGTCACTGCGGGCACACGACACGTCCGATTGACGTGCCGTCTCCTCGACGACATCACAATTCACTCACCCTTTGATGTAGTCCGATTTCAGGCCATTCGGACATTGTTCGGCCAGTTTGGACCCCCCCCCCCCCACGCGCGTTTATCAAGCGCGCGCAACGCTTAAAGAACACATAATGAGCCCTACCGCGCAGACCGCACGTCCGATTAACATTTCGTCTGCACGTGCACATTGAGAATAATAATTGGATTGTTTTCCTGTGATTTCAGGTCAATCTGATGTCTCCCGCTAAGAGTTTGACCGTTAGATGCCAGTTTTGGCCGTTTATGACACCAGAACGGCGTTCCCAGTCACCGTGGGCACACGACACGTCCGATTGACATGCCGTCTGCTCGACCACATAAAAATTCACTCACCCTTTGATGTCATCCGATTTCAGGCCATTCGGACATCGTTCGTCCAGTTTGGACCCCCCCCCCCACGCGCGTTTATCAAGTGCGCACAACGCTTAAAGAATGCATAATGACCCCTACCGCGCAGACCGCACGTCCGATTGACGTGCCGTCTGCACGTGCACGTCACAATTCACTCACCATAAAAAGATAGAAATAATGAAAGAGTTCTTGGGCTTCTCCCAAGAAACAACTGTCTGGAGTTTCTCTCCATCCATTGACACACCTTCCTCTGAAATTATTTGACCCAATAACTATACCTATATAATCAATAAAAAACTGACATATATATAGCTTGACGTATAGTCAATAAGTGTACTCTGTATGATGTCAAGATGTTGGGTATGATCATAATCACTCTTGGAGTGCACGAATATGTCATCCACAAATATTAAAACAAACTAATCTAGGTAAAAAGGAAAATTATATTCATCAAGGATATAAAAAATTCTAAAGAATTCATCAAGACAAATGAAATTACCTCATGCATGGGGTTCATTCTCATCTGGATCACCAATATCACTGTGATGTCCACCAGATATATTCAGAGCCTACAATATATATTAATATTATGTATCTTAAACATATCAATAAAATTCAATCTGAGTATGGTTTGTTTTATTATTTACCTGTGGCGCCACTTGTTGCGTCGTCATTTCATCGATACGTGATGACATCTGTGACAAACTCTCCTCATACTCTGCACGTAACTGGTGAAACTTTGAATCAAAATTGCGTTGTATATCCTGCATGGAAGCATCTATCTCAGCCTGTGTGCGCATCCCTGACTCTCTGCATGCACTCATCACATCTGCTCTAACAACTGCACGTCGTGGGACACTGCCGCCATAAGTCAAAGAATAACCATGACCGTCACGCCCCATGACATGGTGAAATATTTCATCTCTACGCACAATACTACGACGTTGCTCCTCTAGAAACTCTTCTAACTGGGTGTAAAACTGAGCCTGTAGCATATAATGAATCAATGAACAAATATTCATAATTTATATAAAATAAAAAATACATTTATTAATTAGTAAATAATTTTCTTACTATAACACCGGAAACATCGGGATCACCCTCCCTACGAGTCCTCATCCATATGGACATCCGATCGATTGGCTCGCCGCATTGGTGTAACTATAATAAAGGGGTTCACCATGTTATACTACAATATTTTTAAAATATGAATGAAATAGTGAATTCTAAACTTACATCATGTTTGAGCTGTGACACATGTCGAGTGCCAAGTCTGGAAGGAGTGGCCTGCATCGCCCGATTATGTGAATGACGAGCATACTCGGTCTACATTAAACGTATTTACTTAATAGACATTGGAAAAATTAGTCATTTATAGATTAAAAGTAATAAATCTTACCATCGCTGCCTCACTCGACCAAAACGCAACCAAATCATGCCAATGCGCAGGAAGAATGCCCGGAGGGACTCGCTGTAGAATGTCTGGCACACCCGCAAATGGTGTCCAGTGATCTCTCTTTACCCTTGAATTGTAATCCTTCCATAATTTTCTGCATTTCGACATACAAATAGCCCGAAACTCATCTGGACAGGATGTAAAATTATCCTGTTAAAAATTTTGTCAGTAGATGGGACAATAATAATAACAATATCATGAAAAATTAAACATTGAATTTACCTAAACCTCCCTCTATAATCTATCCATCGTATCCTGAGGGAAAGAACTCCAGTCACGATTCGTCAGAGGGAATCTGTGTGAGTCTCATATCATATGCCCAAACTGAAGACTCAATGTAGTAGCACCATCTCCAACTAGATGAAATGTGTCTTCAAATAACACATCCAATCGGGCTCCAGAGTTCCAGGATCGAACCCCTCTATCAGGACCCCTGCTTCTACTGGAAGAAGCAGTAGATCCTGATAAACATAAATTCATAATTCAATTACAATATAAATTAATGTTTAGAAACAGTTAGTGAAATATAAACAGAAAATTGCAATCAATTAATTTAGAAAAATGAAAACATACATACCAACAACATCAGGTGAACCACTGTGACCACCCTGTGACATACCTACATTAAAAGAAATTATAGTTAAATCAAGCAATTTTTATACATATATAACTGATAAATATTTTTACAAATAATAACTAGGAATATAATTACAATTTCCACTATTAATGAAAGTCTATCGTATCTCCTTAAACCGTCTCTCTGGTCCATTGTATATCTTCATCTCATACAACTACTATTGTTTGGTCAAGTGTTTGATTAGGAAATGCAACAACTTCAGGTTCCTCTTGGTCAATCAGAAAAACCCCTCTTCTAGACATTTTCACCACAACTTTCCAATCAGAATCAATGCCGACAAAGTAAAATTGTTCTACCTGCGATGTCAGTATGAAGGGCTCATTGCTAACCCGGTCATATTTATATAGCATATTGTTAAAGTTTACTAATGTAAATTGGAAGTTATCAACTTTCATTCCACGAACTGGATCGACCCAATCACACCTTAACAATATGTGTTTTAATCGACGATCATAAATAACCTCAATAATATCTCTCAACAATCCATAATAATAACCCGCACCAACAAAAGAACAACCAACGCCACTATTTTGTGTGGCTCGGTTCATGTCAACATCGCTAATACGAAATCGGAATCCGTTAGCATCCAAAGACTTGTAGCGACGAGCTGTAATAAATGGACCATCAGCTAGTTGGTTGAGTTCTTCGCTCACATGATGGGTTAAATCACGTAACTTTTGAATCTGCAAATTTCACATATATAGTTTAATGGATAAAGGATTGTAAAAATACAACTTAGTTGCGGTATAAAAATATTAAATCAATTATACGTACATGAGTCTTGAACCACTCATGAAATGTGTTGAAATGATGTTTTTGGATTTGATACTCAGTTGCACGGGGCCTTTCACGTTTCAACTCAGCGATATGCATCCTAAATCACAACACAATATAAGGTAAGCAATAAAATAAATATAGAAACAAAATACACATCAACTATGAAACTTACTGTATCAATGGAATAGCTGATGGAGTGTTGAACAAAACATATCGATGAGCTTGAACCCACTCGTCGTTCCGCATATCAAATGTTATTCCTTCTCCAATTGGACCCTCGTCAGTCTGGGACGGTTTATCTATCTTTGTTTCAACCTCATCAATATATGAAGCACAGAAATTAGTACACTCATCCATTAAATATCCCTTGGAAATTGATGTTTCTGGACGAGCTTTGTTGCGCACATAGCATTTCAATGTATTTAAGTATCGCTCTATTAGATACATCCACCTGAATTGCACGGGACCGCCAGCAATGACTTCACCAGTTAAATGCACGGTCAAGTGAACCATGACATCAAAAAAAGATGGCGGAAAGAGTTTTTCTAGGTGACATAGTGCAAGTACAATCTTATCCTATAGCTTTTTCAAATCACTCATGCGATGATTCCTAGAACAGAGCTGCCTGAAAAAATTAGAAACTCCAATCAACGGCTCAACTACCTGGGAAGGTAAGCAATCAAAAATTGCTATAGGAATTAACTATTGGAGTAGAATACGATTATCGTGACTTTTCAAACCCTGTAATGTCATGCTCGTCATATTCATGTGCTTCGAAATATTAGAGCAATAACCATCTGGCACCTTAATAGTCTTCAAAATTGATAGAAATGTTTGTTTCTATTTTTTACTCATTGTGTACTGTTCAGTAGGCATGTATGCCCAATTACCTTCACCCAGCTATAAATGTAAAGGATTTCTCAATCCCATTTCTTGCAAATCACGTTGAGCATTAGCACTGTCATTTGATTTCCCCTTGACGCCTAAAATGGTGCAAAAAATATTATCACATACATTTTTTCAATGTGAATCACATCTAAATTATGCCTTAAAATATTATATTTCCAATAAGGAAATTCAAAAAAAATACTTTGTTTCTTCCAATTATGACTTCGCTGTCTATTTTCAGCAGGAATAGAAGGCAATGCAGGAACCAATAAATCTTAAAAATCATACATTGTATGGATGTTTTCTTCATCAAGTTGTGCACAAATTTCAACCCCAGACAATATTTGTGGTGATGGGTCAAACGCTCTATTCCCATCAAACGATACACGGTCTTTTCTGAACCTGTGAAATGGAGGAAGAAAGCGTCTGTGACCAAGATATGCCCACTTTCTACAGTTCTTAAGCCATATAGATTTCTTACTCTTATTACAACAAGGGAAAGAAAATTATCCTTTTGTACTCCAACCTGATAAGTTAGCATACACTGGGAAATCATTAATTGTCCATAACAAAGCGGCCCAAAGTCTAAACATTTCATTTGCTGTCGAGTCAAAAGTCATTACACCATCGTACCAAAATTCTTGCAGCTCATCAATCAAAGGTTGCATATAAACATAGATTTTATCACCAGGTCCTCTCGGTCCATCAATTAGAATTGACAGTAACAAAAAAGGTTGCTTCATACATACCCATGGGGGAATGTTGTATGGAACCAACACCACTGGCCATGTACTATGTGTCACACCAACCATGGACCTAAATGGGTTAAAACCATCTGCTGTCAAACCCAGTCGAATATTACGATCATCTCGGCAAAAGTCTGGGTGTCTCTGATCAAACTCTTTCCATGCCAAAGAATATGCCGGGTGAGTTAATTTATCAACCTCTTTCTTTCTCTCTGAATTCCAAGTCATCAATTTAGAAATTTTAGTGGACAAGAAGAATCTCTTCAGTCTCGGTTTCAGTGGGAAATAACGCATCTGTTTAGCGGAAACTTGTTTCCCTTGATTCAAGACTCTCCCAGGAAGAATCTGACTACCTTAATTAATCTCATTGGTCTTCCACCTGGATGTATAGAAAACAGTACAATTATTTAATTGCACATTCTCTTTTCTGAACAACATACAATTATTGTGACATGCATCAATTGTATCATATGTAAAACCAAGATCATCGATTAACTTGTGAGCTTGATAGAATGACTCCGGAATCTTTTCTCCAGCAGGGAGTACCTTCTTTAATAATACCAACAACATGTCGAATGAGGTGTCTGACCACTGGTTCAAGGCCTTCAGGTGTAATAATTCAATGATGAATGACAGTTTACTAAATTTAGTGCATCCAGGATATAATTCAGTACGTGCATCGTCAAGAATTTCAAAGAATTTCAATGCTTCTCCATCTGCAGAAGAACGAGGATTACTAAATCTAACGTCGTCATTTACGACATTACTGTATTCAGATTGAAACTGACGCATCATATCATTCAGCATTATGTTCATTGGATCAACTGTTCCCGAATCAACATTCATATGAATATTTTCTGAGTAATGAAATGAAACAAAATCTTCTCCATGGCGCGTTCATGTCTTATAGTTTTTCAAAAACCAATTCAAAAACAAATGTTCTCTAACACTATCTCGTTTGAAGAGATATCTATTTGCACATTTTCTGCATGGAGAACTAATCATATCACTTGCAAATTTGTTGGTGAAATCCATAAATCGCTTAATACCCTCATAATATTCAGCTGAAAATCTATCTTGCATATCAATCCAACTTCTATCCATATCTGTATTTAATAGAAATCAAAAGTGAAATATCTTATTTAAATTCTAAAAAAAACACATATCATTAAAATTTAAAAACCAAATTTGGATAAAAAAAATTACCTGCAGAGGACTCGATCGTGGGTAACGGGGTCTGACTCGATTGCGTATCCATGATGGCGCAGTGAATTGACGACAGAGGTTCGACGGCCGGACTCGAAAGGAGCAGAACCGTTGGACCACGTGGAGGGTTCTACACATCGGGGCACAATGGACCGGAAGGGTCCAACGGAGGCAGGAGGACTTACCGGAGGGATGTAATAGGGCCACGAGGGGACGGCGGCGACAAGCCTGTCCAAAGGTTCAGCGCGGGCAGGGGTGGGGGTTGCCGGGTCGCGGGGGTGTCGGGGTCACAGGGGCGCAGCGCGGAGGCAAGGTAGTGGGGGTCGCCGGGGTGTAGTGCGGGCAGGGGGTGTCAGGGTCACGGGGGCGCACCGTGGAGGCAAGGTGGTGGGGGTTGCCGGTGGCGCAGCACAGAGGCAAGGGGGTGGGGATCGCCGGGGGTCGGGGTCACCGGGGGTCGGGTCGCCGGGGGTTGCCGAGGTCGCCGGGAGGTCGGGGGTCGGGATCGACGAGGGTCAGGGTCACCGGCGGGGTCGGGGTCACCGGGGGTCGGGGAGGGTCACCGGGTGTCGGGGAGGGTCGCCAGGGGTCGGGGAGGGTCGCCGGGGGTCGGGGAGGGTGGCTGGGGGTCGGGGTCGGGGAGGGTCGCCGGGGGTCGGGGTCGCGGGGTCGGGGAAGGGGGGGTCGCGGGGTCAGGGAGCGGAGGGAGGGGAGGGAGGGGAAATTAGGGTTTTTTTTAGGAAAAATTGCAGCGGCCGCCATTTGGCGGCCGCTGTTGTTGGTATTATCGGCCCCCAAATGGCGGCCGCTATAGATTCCCCACCTCCAAAACCAGATTTTCTAGTAGTGGTGGGTCATGAAATACATTAATAATAATCTTAAAGTCTAAGGACCATTATAGACACTCGTAGATAGGAATATTCAACAACTCCAAAAAACATGGAATTCTTACTGGTGGGTATGTTCTCATAATCTCTCATCTTGGAGATTACCAATTGTGAAATTCATGAGAAGAAGCATCATCCACTTATGAGAACTTATATTTTAAGGTCTAAATAATATGTTCCCCAACATAGTAAATTATCCAACCGCAGAACTATATTAATAATATTGTTATAGAACATCAAGGTTCTCATCATAATGTAGAACTGCTATGACCTTATCAATATGATAATACTCTAGGACATTATCACATTAAATTCATGAATAAACAATGAAAAATATGTAATAAGATGTTAAATTAATATTCAATACATCTAATATACATGTAATCAAAGTATAATTAGTTGGTCATAGGACACCAACTCTAACAAACTCCCACTTGGACTAGAGCCAAATACCTACGACATTCATTCCACTAAACCTCACATGATAATCATGTTTTTTCATTGTCAATGTTTTATTCAAGGGGTTCACCACATTTTCTTCCGCAAAAATGATGCTCACTGCAACCTCACCTCTTTGAGAAAAATCCCTCAAGAGATGATACTTTCGAATTATGTTCTTTATCCATTGATGTGACCTTGGCTCTTTTGCAAGATCCACTGCTGTAGTAGTATCACAATAGAGTGTGATAGGATATTTACTACTAGGTACCACACCAAGCTCTTATAAAACGTTTTTCATCCATATTTCTTACTTATCTACCTCAAAATCCATAATATACTCATACTATACTATAAAATCCGTGAACATGACCTACTTTGAGCTCTTCCAGCTCACAAAACCTCCATTCAAAGTGAAGATGTGTCCTGTTTGTGAATTCATGTAATCTTTATCGGTTTGGAAACTATCTTATATATATCCTATGATGACTAGTTAATCATCTACTCTATAGACCCATAATATATCTTTAGTACTCCTCAAATACTTAAGGATAGTCATAACTTCCATCCAATAATGGTCACCTAGATCCACTTGATGTCTACCTACCACACTCAATGCGTAGGCAATATCTAGGCTAGTACATATAATATCATACATGACTAACCCAATTATTGATGAATATGGAATATTTTACATTCTTTTTATTTCCTCATGTGTCTAAGGAAACATTTTCCCAGAAAGATGAATTCCATGTAATGCTAACAACAATCCCCTATTGGATTGTTCCATACTGAATCTCTTCAATATATTTTCAAATATGTACTTTGACTTAGGCCGAGAAGTCTCTTGGATATATCACAATGAATATTAATCCAAATAATACAAGCTACTTCTTCTAAGTCATTCATAGATAATCATTTATTCAACCGTGTCTTAATAGACTGTAATACTAGTATTTCATTTCTTTTGAGTAATATATCATCAATATATACTATTAAGAAAATGACTATACTCCAAATAAACCATTTTTAGACACATGTCTCACACTCATTCTTTATGAAACCAAATTTTGTTATGGATTCATCAAAATTAATGTTCCATAACTGAGATACTTTCTTTAATACACAAATGTATTTTTGCAATTTTATATCTTATTATCATCCTTTGGAGTCACAAACCCTTTGGTTTATTTCATGTAGACATCTTCCTGAAGGTTCCCATTAAGGAAGGCTATTTTGGCATCCATTTTCCAAATCTCATATTCATGGTAATCCATAATGAAAAGTATAATTTTTATGGATTTCATCATTGAAACTGATGAAAAGGTTTCATCGTAGTCAATGCCTTGACACTGTTTAAACCCTTTTGTAACTAGTCATGCCTTATAGGTATTGAATTTTCCTTCCATATAAAACTTATTCTTGAATACCCATTTGTAACCAACAGGATTTACATCCACTAAAGGATCTACCAAAATCCATACTTGGTTTTGGTACATGGAATCCCTTTCAGAATTCAAGGCTTATTTCCATTTGGCAACATCTGTGGCACTTACTACTTCCTTGTAAGTTAGAGTATCATTATTATCAACTAATAATGGGTCACCATCATCAATGACTATAAAACCATAACGTTTTGGTTATCTAATATTCCTTTTACTCCTACATAGTACTTGTGTCTCTGGAACAATTTTATCTTCTATGGGGCTTTGTGGAATCTGTTCTTGTACTAACTATTGTGTACCTTGAGCCTCAACTTCATTGAAGTCAATATTTCTCCAAAAATATCTTTTATATATGTGCTCCCTCTCAAGGAATATGGTGTGTATTTACACTATAACCTTTTTTAGGAGGGTTTATATAGGTAATATCCCCCTTTTTTCCTTTGGGTATCCTATAAAGGTACACTTTGTGCCTCAGGGTCCAAGTTTGTTACCTAAAGAGGCCTTAACAAACACTTCGATTCCCCGCACATGTAAATTAGATAACATGGTTTTTCTCCCACTCCAAAATTCATATAGAATACTATTTATCAATTTAGTTAGTACTTAGTTTTTCATATGTGTTTCTATTTGTTACACGTATCCACAAAATGACAATGGAGTACTTTCATGACTCATTTGTTATCACACCATGTCTAAAAAGGTACAGTTCCTCTTTTCTATTACATCATTCCACTAAGACATATAAGGAGGAGTGAATTGGGATTAGATCCAAAACTCCCATAAGTAATCAATGAAATATTGATTAAGATATTCCCCATTACAGTCTAAGCAGAGTTTCGTAATCTTATTACCAAGATAGTTCTCAAATTCATTCTTATATTCCTTGAATTTATCAAAAGAATTCGACTTATACCCCATCAAGTAGACATATCCATATCTACTAAAATAATTAGTAAAAGTTATAAAGTATGATTACCCACCCATTTCTTTAATAGAAAATGGTCAACACACATCGATATGAACTAATTCAATAATCTCTTTAGACCTTTCACCATTCCCATTAAATGTGGCTTTGGTAAATTTTCCTTGTAAAAATGCGGGTCATACACCAAATGGATTTAGTTCAAAAGAATCTAAATATCCATATTGATTTAATTTAGTCAATCATTTTCCGTTTATGTGTCCTAGTCAATGATGTCAAAGTTGGGTGTGGTATGAGTCATGTGAATTAACTTCATTATCAATTTCCATTACTTGCTTCATGTAATCTAACACATAAATACCATTATTTAAAAGTTTCTTACCATAATAAATGATATATTTATAAAATAAGGAACATTTATTTCCAAATTTGAAAACAAATATATCCATATCAAGTCTGGGTATAGATATAAGGTTTCTGGTAATAGAGGGAACATAATAAAAACCTTTCAAAACCAGGATCATTCCAGTTGGTAACATGAGGTGGTAGTCCCTGATAGCTAAAAAAATGAGTTTAGATCCATTTACTTATTTTAGATCTATCTCCCCTTAGATAATATTTCTAAATCTACCTGGTTGCTATATTTGAATCTATATGTGAGCACCAAAAGTTTTATATAATACACAATTTATAGAAATAGATAAATTGTAGTTGATAACAAATTCACCTAAAGATTACCCTTTATTCTTTGGATGCTGTAGTTTTTCTTCCAGTGGACCCTCTTACCACATGAAAAATAGACAACATCTTATTCCCTTTCTTGCCCCTTGATCTTCCTCTTCTTAGAAGGGTGTGAAGAAGCTTTGGGCTTAAAGCTATTTTCTTTCCATTTCCATTTGTTCCTCATAAGGAAGTAAGGATTTTCACACTTTGTATCCTTATATACTTGGAGAAGAAGAGTGAAAAGATCTGATAGAAAATGCTCAATTTTTTATATATTAAAATTCACAATAATTCTAGACAAGCTCTGGGGGAGTGATTCCAGAATGATATTTTTGACTAGTTATTTAGGGATTTTAAATCCTAAAACCTCTAGGAACTCAATGTAGCCAATTATTTTGACTACATGAGGCCTAAATAGGGAACCCTACACAAGATTACTCTGAAAATAGTGCTTTTTAAATCTCAAACTGATCCAATCTAGCTCTCTCCTAGTAAAGACCATAGAGGTGGTCAATCATTCTACATGTATCCATGTTTTTATGAGACTTAATGAGTTAACTAGACATAGATGAAAGAATAAAACATTGAACATTGACCACATCGTTCATATATTTCTTATAGACTAGGAACACTTCATCACTCACCTCATTAGCAGGCGGATCAGGCATTGAGGATTTTAGTACGTAAGATTTCTATTCATGGAATAGAACAACTTGAAGGTGTATATACCATTCCTGGAAGTTACTGCCAGTTAGGAGGTTGTATTTATCCTATATTTATTATAGGGATAATGTGGATGACGATCTTTCCATTTTATCTTTCAATTAAAAAGAGCATATTATTAGTAATTTTATTGATTACAAATTATGTGAGGAATAATAAATTATATTATGTTATTAAATCTCCCACTATTTTATCAAGTCCCAATATCCCTCACCATTGAACTCAGAATGTATGGTTTTTAGGGACATTAAAGTGGAAAGGATCCATATCCCCCTTCTCATAACCCCAACAAGGGTTGTTCAAGCTACTTGATGGTATTTAGGTAGGCAAGTCTTTTCCAACTGTGGGCTTGCAACTCCTTGATCCGTTGAGTGGATTTCTCCAAACCTAAAACCATCACTTGTATTTCCGCAACACTTGACTCTAAATTAAACCAAGCCTAGCAAGGGTTACTACTCTTGATATAAAATGGTTAATTTTACCCAAAAACTTTATAATAACTCCCATTAAAAATTAAGTGTCCCAATAAGGGTTGGTCAAACACTTAGTTCTATTGATTTTTGTTCCTAATCAGGTAATGGAAGGCCAAGTCTGACTTAATATTAGGTTTGAGAGATTTTAATTAATTATGCATAAATTTTATCTTATTTTATCCTTTACATATTTATTAATACTAAGTGGATATTACTTAAATAATTAACCATATTGGATAAAACATTTACACATAATTTATTTATTTAATTTATTATGCATAAAATTTATCTTGTTTTATACTTTACATGTATTATTAATATTAAGTGGATGTTACTTAATTAATTAATTATGAAGGTTAAAACATTTATACATAAAACATTTATTTAAATTCCATCTTTGAACATTAATTCATTTATTTATATGGTCGCGTTCTTACATCCATAAAATAAATAATTGCATAGACATAAATAAATAAATAATTAAATTGCCCATTCATGAGATTTATCTAATGGTTAATTTAATGAGAAGACATTAAATCAACCTACGATCTTGGGGGAATAACTTCATTTTCTAGTCTTGGCATGAGTTACAACATTCCAACTTTACACTTGTGTATCAACTAAGTTGGAATCATTATTTTTCCATCTTGAATGGCCTCAACGAGCCTTGAGATACTCTATTAATTACATGTATTTATGACTCACACACAAGTGAGGGGAACCAAATGATTGGTTAAAATGGGATTACATAAATATCCTTAGATGAATAGGTCCTACATAATAATGGATGGCGGGATGACACACAAGCCATAATATTTAATTTAATAATAAATAACTGCAAACTCATGCAATAAATAAAATTAAAAAATCCAACACATACACATGTATTGGTCAAGCTCATGAATGGTCATACATGAAATGAATACACAAAAGTAACTGGATAGTATTAATTTCTTTATTCATTCTTTATTATTTAAGACGAACATGATTATATTAATTAATTAATTAATTCCCTTTCATCTTAATGATCACATGAACTTAATCAGAGATACTCATCAATTATTTAATTCATGTAAAATAAACAAAAAAACCAATAATGACATATTAATTATAATAAATTAATTGATCATTTAATATTCTTTAAAACCATTATTAAATTTTCAAACACACATTGGTGTGGAAATCAATAAAATAAGGTTTTAATGCTATAATGTTCAATTTAATGTAATTTTTAATTCTTTAATTTTATGGGAGACTACATGGCGTGTGTAGTCTAGATACATGCCATATACCTCAGTTGTCATGTATCCGAGTCACACACTGGGGGATTCGATGTGTTAACTCGGCCAGACTACACGACATGTACATGCCAGCTACACGCCCTGTATCTGCTTTCCATGTGCTAGGTTGTTGGGGTCAATATGCAGTGTGTAATAAATGCACAACTTATAATTAACTTCTTGACGCATCGAGGTACATGAACACGGGTACACGACATGTGCTCCAACTACACAATGTGTAACCCAGTTTTACTGGGAAAAGATTTGTCACTTCCCAATGGTATCTCTAGTCGTTCTTCATCTATTCTTAAACCTTTAATAAAATTAAACACTAAACTAACATGATTAATATGCTAATAACATGTTAATTCAAATCTGTTTAAAAAATGAATAACATGAAATGAAAATATAACCACAATTGCGCATAGATCAACAATCAAATAAATAATTATAAATTTAAATGTGACTACTCTGATACCACTTGTTACTTTCGAGTACAACGAAATCATGTAGTGGTGGGTGATATATTAAAATTTATTTTAATAATAGTTACCCAAAACCAAAAGTGAGGCTCTTGCACATCAAATTTCTAATTAATTTATTTAATATTTTAAGAAATAAATACTCTATCTTAAGCAATTTATTTGTTGGTGAATTTTGATCATTCTAAAAGATCCTTTTAGATTACCTTCATTCCACTATGAGGATCCAAGGATAGAATCCATCTAGTGGTGATCCACACGTGCTCCTATGATATCAGAGAAACACCACTTGATCTCTGGGTGATAGCACGATGATTTTAATGTCCTTCATTGTTCGTTCTCGATCACTTGTTATTCGGTATTGAAGAAATATATCTTGGGATTCTCATTCTTAATAGGGAGAGAGAAGTAGGAGTTGAGAGAGAATTCGTTGTGTGAAAAAATTCTCTATTATCAATTTTTGGATACACTACACAATAGACATAGCCATCTATTTATAGAGTTAGGATTTAAGTTAAAATATTATTTAATTAAATTTCATACATTAAATAAAATTTAATACATTTAACAAACCCCATACCGCATAATAATAATTATATTATTATTATTTTTGTGACGTGCACCACCATGCACAATAACAAATATTATTTAACTAGCTTGTTAATTAATATTTTTCACCAAACACAGTTTTGGTCTGTTTGAACTCTTCTTGTATTTATTGAACACCTGAATAATAATTTTATTCATAAATAAATATTTCATTCACATACCGATGAATAAATATTTATTAAATATTCAATAAAATAAATAAATATATTTTTATTCACATGCTGATGAATAAATATTTATTTAATTTATGCGATCAATATAACTTGATTAAAATTATTCCTTGGACTTGAGAATAATATTTATTAAATTAATTAAACTAAAATATAATTTAATTGAGATCAATAGAAACACTTAGTGTGTGACCCTCTAGGATTCTTTCTTGTTGGCATTATACGACCTTACCTAAAGTCCAAGATCACTATATAGCAACAGGTCAAGGAACCCAAGAGAAATAACTTAATGTCGCAATATCGATAACCACATATGAATTCTCACTATGTAATATAATCCCCTTCAAGAAGGTGGCACAACTGGGTCATCAACCTATTTACTTGATACAAATTTCTTTGACTATCTGAAATAAACACATTGTGACACCATGAACATATAATTTAATGCAATGGTTATATTCCAATAAAAAGGATGAGATATATTATTCCATAAATATGGAAGGTACAAATCCTTCCTTGACATATCCATTAATGACATGTCTATCATGACATAAACAACATACCCTACTTCCCACCAACATATGTTGTGACAATTTTGGTCAATAAATCTGTAATTCTCTAACCTCAGATATCATGAAGCCAATGAATTATTACATATCATTGGAATTATTATGAGGAAACAAATCCTGAAGGACCGTAAAGTTTATCAATCTTGGAAATTCAAATTACATACATGATACCCATAATACATTTGGAAAACAAAATAAAACACGCAACACAATAATTGAAATGAAATGAATCCTTGAAATCCTAATCAAAGATCTCTTCATCATAACATGGGGACATAAACATAATAAGGGTGATATCAAATTCTCAGTAAGGGTATGTACTATTGAATCAACAATCAATCTATATGGAAATGTAAATATTTGAGAATAATTTCCATTTAAAAAACTAGATAAGGCACAAGTAATATGGAAAATAAGAAACTAAAACATTTTCCATAAATCAATAAATCGAGAATGAACTACTTCCATATATACATCGATGAAAAATCTCATGGATAAATAACAATTGAATTTATATGAGGGAAATACTTTATTTAAGGACATCATGTCTCAAACACATGAAATCCTATAACCGTCAAGGCCTTTCACAAGATAGTTGAAAACTAATGGCAGAAACCCATTTGGAAAACTTATTCATACCATGAGAACTTGTCAATGCATCAAGGAGCTATATAAAATCTGGGCTCCACCCGTCATTTCTAGTCCAAATTGTTTCTCATATTGAATAAACAAAATAAATAATACGCCCTATCAAATAACCATATTGAATAAGTAATATATATCTATAAATAAAAAACATGAAGGAAATAATATAATATCATGAAAATAATTAGATTCATGATAACAAGTAAAATGGTATTATATACACCATATAAAAGGAATTAGGTGCATAACATTACAATATGCCTCAATGAAATGAAATTGAGACGAAATCCCTTACCTTGAGTCCGTCTCATCATGTATGTTCCTTATTATTCTTGAATAATAAACTTAAGTTAATTTATAAAAGTTTTATAACCTTTTTGAAGTTTATTATTCCTTTTATATCACTTATTACCATGTTATAACAATAACTTAATTATTTAAGTTCATATCATACATTTTGTGGATGTTAGGTAATTGAGTCAAAAAAATGAACATGTTTTGATGTAAATTGTCCATGTTGTATTAATTAAATTACCTATAGAATATTATTCATGATTTAAATATCATATATATCCATTATATATGTATTTATAACATTCCATAACATTTGGAGATAAGAAATGAAATGCACTGTTCAAGGATACGGTAGGCCGTACGTACACATGAACGCTGCTTTCATTTCTTTGTCATATTAAAGGAATGAAAACTAAATAATAAATAGGTATGTTATAATTAAATTATAGTATATATGTTATATATATTACATAATTTCATTAACTACATCCTTTATACATTCCATGTATGGCATAAACGAGTCATATCAATTTGAGGGGGTAGTAGTCCGCACTTCATCAAATGAAATTATAGTATTTACACATTATGGAAAGCATAAAGGTATGTTGTAAATAAAAATTACAGAAGCATAGAGACAATATAAACATAATATATATCATATATAAATATAGTTTCATCATAATGGACACCATGAGAGGTGGTAGGAGAAAATTGAATAATCATCGTTTCATGAGGCAATAGGTCGCTGTACAGAGAAACAATATGTTCGTATCCATTAGATGGAGGTGTGTGTAAGTGTAGTTAAAATAATTATAAAAAACTAATACTAGTATATTTAGGATACTAATTTTTTTATGTATTCATATACTAATAAGATCATAGGGAGTGTAGAAGGAAAATAAAGGAAAGGGACTTGAGAGAATACACTACCTCTAAATCGGGTAACTTCTTTTGATTTGAGCCTAAAGGATTTCTTGGATTGACTTATTACCAAGGTAAGCATTCTAGGATTAATTTAGGGATGTTTTTATATTATTTTAGTATATTTTAAATGATCCAAGTGTCTTGATATGTGTGAGTAAGTGGGTATAGGTGGTGGCCTTTTATAAGAGGGAATAGGGGCACTTTAGGACAGTCTTGAAATATTATTTTATTATAAAATTATTATCGAATTATAATAGTTAAAAAGTGATATATTTAAAGGATAAAATGACAATGGGTCTAAATAATATCAAAAAATAGATTTTAGATAAGTTTAGGTCGCAAAATTAACATTATCTTTTAGCTTTAACCCTTAGTTAAAAACATTAACTCTTACCATATCATCTTGTATTTTCATAATATATGGTTACTTTAGTTACTATAAAATGACAAGAAAACCACAAGTGGATTATTAATGAAATTTGTAACATTATATATTCCATTTTTAATAATATTTTATTTTTAGGACTATTATATCATTTAATAAAATAATATTTGTTTTAAAAACTCATTTATGTCAATTTTGACATGATTTTGTAATTGATTTTTATTAAAGAGATAAAAACTTTATTACTTTGATCCAAATGAATTAACTCAAAGATAATATGTCAATATCATCCATAATTTTGTTTATGGTATCAAAATGTTCAAATTAAATTTATTTTAATATTTATAATATCATTTATTTGAATTTTTCACTAATAAGGTAATCACTACGTCATCATTGTGTCATAAAGGAATTTATTTATTTAATGTATAAAAATTATAAATAAAATAAAATGATGTAATAAATATTTTTATCTATTTATAACTACTATTTATAGTTAAAGATATCAATTATATAACCCTATATTAAATTTGTTTTAGTAAAAGATACATGTTTATGTTATATTTCTCTTTACTTTAAATTAATTCTTATAACATGTCATTATCACACCCAAGTGGTCCCATGAGGTCCTAAAACTGTCCTAAGGATGATAATGGTAGTAAATATATCATCTAATAGGATTATGATACATTTTAGTGTAGTTTTATATTATTATAATATTATTTTGTTACCCTTATTTACATGATTTACCCTTTAACCATGGTAAATAAAAATAATTACTAAAGTTACTATTCATAATGTCAAAAAATAAAAGGTACCTATTTATGAAATTTGGAAATTTTGATTCAAAATTTGTAATCCATTTTTCAAATTCAAAACATAGAAGTTTTATTAATTAATTTAAAATTAATTCACGTTGTCAAAACCGGAAAGCGGGTTTTTAAGAAGTAAAAACTATCAAAAGATTGACTTGTGTTTATGTCCAATTTCAATGTGAAATTACATACAATGACCAAATTTAGATTAAATTATAAAAATAATAATCCAATAAAACTTTAAAACAAATTAAAAATATAATCTAACTATATAAATAAATTAGATGAAAAGGCAGTTTTGAATTAAAATGCAGTATTTTTCACTATTCATCAAAAATTGAAACTTTTTAGAAAATTACCAAAATTTCACCCTAATCTAATTTTGATATTCCAAATTAAAAAATGAAGTATATTTTGAAAAATAAAGTTTATAAAATTTCAAAATGTTGTTAATACTATTCATAACTACTCTTTAAACAACTACTTTGATAGGTCGTGGTGTGCTTGAACTCGGGGCTGCGTACGATGCAAGCCATTGAATTATTTAAAAAGAAGCATACCATGGAAGCATTGGGTGTTACATTATTCCCCCTTCAAATAATTTCTTCCTCAAAATTTCTAGAATATCATGACATAAAAATATTCGGGTAGTTCTTTATCATATGTTCTTCAGGTTCCCATGCTGCCTCTTCTATTTTATGGTTTCTCCAAAGAACTTTTACCAGATGATTTGTTCTATTTCTCAACAATTGTTATCTACTATCAAGAATCTTGATAGTCTCTTCACAATAATATAGATCGATTTCCAGTTCTATTTCTTTATTGGTGAGTACACACGTTTGGTCTGGCATGTATTTCCTTAACAGTGATATGTGGAATACATCATGAACTTCCAAGAGACTTGAAGGTATTGCCAAATGGTAGGATACAACTCCTATTCATTCCATAATTTCAAAAGTTCTGATGTACTTGGGAGTTAATTTACCCTTCTTATTGAATTATATAACACCCTTCTATGGAGATACCTTGAAGAAAACATGATCACCTACTTGAAATTCCAAATCCATCCTTTGGTTATCAGTATAGCTCTTTTACCTACTTTGAGCTGTTTTGATATGGGTTTGGATAATATTAACCTTGTCCATTGTTTCTTTAACAAGTTATGGACCTACAAGTTTTCTTTCACAATCATCATCCCAAAAAATTGGTGTACGACATATATTTCCATATAAAAATTCATATGGTTCCATCTGAATACTTGAATAGAAGTTATTATTGTAGGAAAATTATACTAGAGTTAAATGCTGATACCACATACACTGAAAGTAAAGTGAGCAGGATATCAACATGACTTCTAAAGTTTGAATAATCCATTCTGACTATACATCAGTTTGAGGGTGGTATGTAGTTCTCAAAAAAAGTTCAGTATCTAGGGCCTTAAGACTTTTCCAGAATCTTGATGTGAAATGGGGATCATGATAAGAAACAATCAATAGGGGCACACCATGAAGTCTTACAACTTTATTAATATATACTCTTTCTAAACGTTCAAGTGGTAAATCTTCTCTTATAGCAATAAAATGTGCTAAATTGGTAAGACGATCAACAATAAACCATATCACATCATTCCTTCTGGGTGTCTTTGGTGGCCCCATGATAAAGTCCATCATAATATCATCCCATTTCCACACAGGTATAAGAAGAGGTTGCATGAATCCTCTAAGATGTTGTCTTCCAGCCTTCACCTATTGACTAATCAAACATTTCGACACATAATTAGAAATCTCCCTCTTCATGTTGTCCCACACAAAATATTCCTTAAAATCTTTATAAATCTTATTTCCACTAGGGTGTATAGAAAAATTAAAGCTATGAACATCATCCAATAATTACCTTTTTAGATCAGGTATAACAGGAACACAAAGGCTCTTCCCAAATTTCAAAATTCCATCTTCAAATACGAAATCAATCAATCTCCCATCATTCATAGCTTTAATTTTATTTTGAAACTCCTCATCATTAGTCTGAGAACTTTTTATCCTTTCCAGTAAATATGGTTTGGAAACCATTTGAAAAATTAGTGATGTTTCACCCTCTATGATAATTCCTATAACCATATTTACTAGATCCATGAACATAGGATCCCTTTCAACTCTCGTCATGTTCAGAACTCCATGGTACATTATACTCAAGGTATCTTCCACCTTATTTTCCTTCCCTAAGTGGTAGTGTATTGTGAAATCATAATACTTGGGTAGCTTAAACCATATCCTTGGTCTCATGTTGAGTTCTTTATGTGAGAAAATATATTTCAAACTTTTGTGTTCAATATACATCTCACATTTTTCACCGTAGATATAGTGTCTCCATATCTCTAGAGAAAATATTACTCCAGATAACTCAAGATAATGAGTTGGATAGTTTTATTCATGGGTTTTTAATTTCCTTGATTCATATGCAATAACCCTATCATTCTGTATAAGGACACAACCAAGCCATTTCCTTGATCCATCACTATAAATAACAAACCCATCATTCCCAGATGGTAAAGTCAAGATATGAACATTGAATAATATTCTCTTTAATTCATTAGAACATTCTTCACACTCTTTTTTCCAAACAAATTTAACCCCTTTATGTGTGAGCTTGGTTAATAGGTTATCTAATCAGGCGAAATTCTAGATGAAATGCCAATAGTAACATGCTAAACCAATAAAACTGCGTACCTCAATTATACTTATTGGTGATGGAAATTCATGAATTTCCTTTGTCTTTGAAGGATCAACAAAGATTTCATATTTGGAGACTATATGGGCAAGGAAAGAAATTTCTTAAAGCAAGAATTCACACTTTCTAAATTTACCACATATTGTTTCTCTCCTGAGAGTCTCAATAATGATTTTCAAGTGATACTCATGGTCTTAAATGTTTTTAGAATATATCAGAATATCTTCAATGAATACCAAAAAAAAATCATCATGATATTCCTTGAATACTCTATTCATGAGATCCATAAAAACTAAGGGTGCATTAGTCAATCTAAAAGGAATTACTATAAATTCGTAATAACCATACATCATCTGAAAATATTTCTTCATAATTTATTCCTTCTTCACTTGTAATTAATGATATCCAGAAAAAAGATCAATCTTAGAAAATAATTGAGCTCCTTGAAGTTGATAAAATAAATCATCGATATGAGGTAAATGATAGTTGTTATTTTCTTTAATCACATTAATTTCCCTATAATCAACACACAGGCTCATGGATCCATATTTCTTATTAACAAAGAGAACATGGGATCCCCATGGAGAAACATAGGGTGGATAAATCCATTTTTACCAAACTCTTCAAGTTGTTTTTAGCTCTAATAATTCCACAGTGGCCATTCAATAGGTAGTTTTTTATATTGGTCTGGCATCAAGGATTAAATCAATACAAAACTCAACTTCATGCTCTGGGGGGTGCCTAGGTAAATATTCTAGAAAAATATCAATGTATTCCTTTACAATATGTATATACTCAATTTTAAGATTACCTCCATCATCCCTAGATGCTATTTTCTATTCCACCTCAATAATATCATCCAGTAAAGCTACTAGGGTTGGATTTTAATAAGAATCAGGTGATGAAGTTTCTTCTCTAAAGATAATAGATTCTATATCTTACTCACAAATCATGAATTCCTTCTTCTTACAATAGATCTTTACATCATAATTCATGAACATTAAGCACTTTGGGTGAATTATCGTAAGTGTATATTACCAAAGTATAACTTAGGGTATGTTCCCTAATCTATATTCTATAAATATAGTTTCCAAGGTTTTTTCTTTCTTATGATACCAACTGTAATTCCTCGACCTCAGATAACCTGATGCTAGTTCATTATTACATTTCATTGGAATTATTACGAGGAAACAAATCCTGAAGGACCATATATTTTAAGAGTCTTGTAAATCCAGATTACAAAAATGACACCTATAATACATTGGGAAAACAAAATAAAACATGCAACATAATAATTTAAATGAACTGCATCCTTGAAAGCCTAATCCAAGTTATCTTCTTTATAACCTAGGGAGAGAAATATAATAAGGGTGATCTCAAATTCTTAGTAAGGGTATGTACAACATAAGCAATAATCAATATATATGGAAAGGTAAATATCTGAGAACACTTTCCATTTACAAAACTAAATAAGGCACAAATAATATGGCAATAAGAAACTGAAACATATTCCATAAATCAATAAATTAATAATGAACTACTTTCATAGATATATCAATGAAAAATCTCATGGATAAATAGTAACTAAAATTATATGAGGGAAATACTTTTATTTATGACTTAATGTCTGAGGCACATGAAAACCTATTATCATCAAGACCTTTCACAAGATGGTTTAAAACTAAGGGTAGAAACCCATTTGGCCAACTTATTCATCTCATGAGAACCCTTTGATGCATCGAGGAGCTATATAAATTCTAGGCTCCATCTGTAATTTCTAGTACAAAGTATTTCTCATATTGAATAACCAAAATAAATAATATGCATTATCAAATAACCATATTGAATTAGTAATATGGATCTATAAATAATTCACATGAAGGAAATAATATAATATCATGAAAATAATGAGATTCAGGATAACCAGTCAAATGGTATAATATACATAGTATAAAAGGAATTAGGTGCATAACATTACAATATGCCTCAATGAAATGAAATTGAGACGAAATCCCTTACCTTAAGTCCGAATCATCATGTATGTTCCTTGTTATTCCCGAATAAAAAATTTAAATTAATTTATACTTGTTTCAGAACCTTTTTCAAGTTTATTATTCCTTTTATATCACTTATTACCATGTTATAACAATCACTTAATTATTTAAGTTCATATCGGACATTTTTTTGATGTTCGGTACTTGAGTCAAAAAAAAATGAACTTGTTTTGATGTAAATTGTCCATGTGGTATTAAGTACATTACCTCTAGAATATTATTCATGATTTAAATATCATATATATCCAGTATATATGTATTTATAATAGTTTATAACATTTGGATATATGAAATTAAATGCACTGTTCATGGAGATGTTAGGCTGTACGTACGCATGAATGCTACATTCATTTTTTTGTCATATTAAAGGAATGAAAAATAATTGATACATATGTATGTTATAATTAAAGTATAGTATATATTTTATTTATGTTACATAATTTCATTAACACCATCCTTTATATGTTCCATGTATGGCATAAATGAGTCATATCACTTTGAAGGGGCTGTAGTCCGCACTTCCTCAAATGAAATTATCATATTTACACATTATGGAAAGAATAAAGGTTTGTTGTAAATAAAAATTATAGAAGCATAGAGAAAATATAAATATATAATACATATCATATATAAATATATTTCCATAATAATGGCCACCATGATAGGTGGTAAGAGAAAATTTAACAATCATCATTTCGTGAGGCAGTATGTCGCCGTACATAGAAACAGTATGTTCGTTTCCATTAGATGGAGGTGTATGTAAGTGTAGTCTGAATTCTTATCATAAAAATATACTAGTATATTTAGGATAATGGTGTTTTTATGTAGTCATTTATTAAGAATATCATATGTAGTGGAGAAGGAAAATAAAGGAAAGAAACATGAGAGAAAACATTACCTCTAAATCAGGTGACTTCTTTTGGTTTGTGCCTAAAGGATTTCTTGAATTTACTTCTGACCAAGGAAATGATTCAATTATTAAGTGATGGATTTTATGAACTTATTTGAGTATATTTTGGACAAGACAATGGGCTTGAGAGGTGTGAGTAAGTGGGTAGGGGTGGTGTCCTTTTACAAGAGGGAGGAGGGGCACTTTAAGAAAGTCTTGAAATATTATTTCATTATAAAATGATTTTAGAATTATAATAGTTAAAAAGTGATATATTTCTAGGATAAGATGATAATTCATCTAAATAATCTCAACCAATAGGTTTTAGATAAGTTTAGTTTATAAAATTAACCTTATCTTTTAGCTTTAACCCTTTGTTAAAAACATTAAATCTTACCATGTCTTCTTGTATTTTCATAATATATGGTTAATATAGTTACTATAAAATGAAAATAGAACCAAAAGTGGATAATTAATAACATTTTTAACATTATAAATTTCATTTGGCAGAATCTTATTTTTTAGGACTATTATCTCATTTAATAAAATAGTATTTGTTTTAAAAACTCATTTATGTCAATTTTGACACTATTTAGTAATTGATTTTTTTAAAGTCATAAAAAATATATTACTTAGAAAAAAGGCATTAAATAAAATATAATATATCAATATCATCCTTAAAATTCTTTTATGGCATCAAAATGTTCAAATTAAATTTATTTTAATATTTATAATATCATTTATTTGAATCTTTCATTAATAAGGTAATCACGGTATCATCATTGTGTCATAAATAAATTTGTTTATTTAATGTATAAAAATTATAAATAAAATACCATGATTTTTTATTTTTTTTATATTTATAATTACTATTTATATTAAAATATATTAGTTATATAATCATATATTAAAATTGTTTTAGTAAAAGATACATGTTTATATTATATTTCTCTTTACTTTAAATTAATTCTTATAACATGTCATTATCACACCCAAGTGGTCCCATGGGGTCCCATGGGGTCCCAAAGTAATCCTAAAGATTCTCATGGTCACCTACACATCATTAAATAGGATTAGGACACATGTTAGAGTAGTTTTATATTGTTATAATATTATTTTATTACCCTCATTTACCTGGTTTACCCTTTAACCATGGTAAATAAAAATAATTACTAAAATTACTGTTCATAATGTCAAAAAATAAAAGGTACCTATTTAAACAATTTGTAACTTCTGATTCCAAATATTTAATCCATTTTTCCAAATTCAAAACATAGAAGTATTAGTAATTAATTTAAAATTAATTCCTGTTGTCAAAACTAGAAAGTGAGTTTTTAAGAAGTAAAAACTATCAAAAGATTAACATGTGTTTATGTCCAATTTCAATGTGAAATTAATTCCAATGAACAAAATTGGATTAAATGATAAAAAACAATCCAATAAAACTTTAAAACCAATTGAAAATATAATCAAACTATATAAATAAATTAGATGAAAATGCAGTTTTGATTTAAAATGCAGTATTTTTCACTATTCCTCAAAAATTGAAACTTTTGAAAAAATTACCAAAATTTCACACTAAGATAATTTTTATATTTTGAATTAAAAAATTAATTATATTTTGAAAAATAAAGTTTATAAAATTTCAAAACGTGGTTAATAATATTCATAACTACTTTTTAAATGGGTATTTTGATAGGTCATGGTGTGCTTGAACTCGGGGTTGCATACAACGCAAGCCACTGAATTATTCAAAAAACTGTGAAAGCATGGTGTGTTAAAAAATCTATGTGTGTGAGTCATGAAATAAATTAATGATAATATTAAATTCTAAGGACTATTACACACATTCACAAATAGGAATATCCGATGAAATCTAAACATAAATAATTTATACTGGCAGGTTTGTTCTCATAATCTTCTATCTTGAAGATCACTAAGTGTGAAATTTATGAGAAGAAGCCTCATACTCTTATGAGCACTCATACTTTACAATATAAATACCATGCGTGCCATCATAGTATATTATCCAACCATAAAACTATATTATGAATATTTTCATAGCACTTCAAGGTTCTCATAATAGTGGAGAACTTATATGATCTTATCAATGAGACAATACTATAGGACAATATTACATTAAATCCATGTAGAAAAAATGAACAATATGTAATGAGATGTTAAAATAATATTCAATACATCTAATATACATATAATCAAATTAAAATCTGTTGGTCCTAAGGACACAAAATCTAACATTTCTTTCATTATAGTTGTTATGATGTGGAAACCTTGTTGAATGTTATTGTGATTTCACCATAATTGGAAATTGGTTAATCAATTATATTTAGTTTATAAATTGGTTTCCTTGAGAATTATGGATTTTACGATAATACCCATAAAATAAAGAAGTGAAATTTATAAAAATACCCACACTAAATCTGTAAAATGTTTTGTGATGTGTGTTCATGTTGTTGGGAAGAAATGTGTGGTTGTGGCATGTGGCGCTGATGGGTTTGTGAGGTCGTGTTGTAGGGTAGTGATGAGATGATCTTGTGAGGTCGTGTTGTGGGGTAGTGATGTGATGGGTTTGTGAGGTCATGTTATGGGGTGAATATGTGTGGTTGTGATATGGGATGATGATATGTGGTTATGTTATGTGGCAGATGAGATGATAATGGTTGTGTTATGCTAGTTTCCCAGGTAGAATTGGAATTAAATGAAATGTTGAAGTTGAAATGGCTTGGGTTAGTTTGGTTAATGAGATGGAAATGATTAATGAACTAATTAAAATGGGAAGTGTAGTTAAATGTTGTTGATGATAAATAATGGAAGGAATGAGATGTTTAAATGTAATTAGATCATCCTGTAATGATAAGAGGGAAATGTCTTGGGACTTGTGTTTGTTGTGTGGATTTATTCATTTAGAGGTGGTAGAAAAAATGGGGATGTTGTGATTTGGTGAGTGCTTATTATGGACCCATATGTTGGGATTGTGTGTGTGTGGCTATATATATATATATATATATATATATCTTGTATGTTCCTTGTAATTTTTATACACACTCCACCCACATCAAGCACTATGTGTCAACACCTATACATTTATACAATAGGTGTTTTTTCCAACATCCTAATGATAAGGATGGATGGATAGATACCTACTCTTTTCATCTCTCTCTTCTAGGTGAGTAGATATGCATAGGATATAATACTCAGAGGTTTGATAGTGTACTAGGTGATGTCCCAGATGTCTTCAAGTGATATTTTATGTGATAGTGTTGTGGGGCGGTGTCCAAAGTGTCTTCTGGTGAGATGTGACGAGACCATGTTGTGGGGTGGTGATGTATGTTATATGAAAGAGATGTTATGAGACCATGTTGTGGGGTTATACTTGGGATGTATGTTTGTTTTAACTAATGGAGTCTATATATAAATGAATTAAATGGGTTTATGAGGGTTTTCCATTATTTGGAAGGCTTCAGAGGTGGTTTGAGTTATTTACATAGTAAATAGGTTGAAGGTTGTCTGAAGAGAAATTACACGTCATGTAATGAAGTTACATGATGTGTAATTGTTTCTAGGAAAAAGTTGTGATCCTAGTTGATGATTTGAGATGAATACACCCCATGAAGACATTACATGCCATGTAATGTTCATCCAGTGTTAAAAATCACCTAAGGCGACATGTTTTTTAGCATATCCATTTTAAAATAAATATATGATGAGTAAATGTATTTCACAACATGTATTTATAGAGAGAAAAGATTTTAAGTGTGTTGTTTTTTTGATATTTTTCTCATTATCACATGTAGAATTCCTCTCTTGACCCTAGGGTATTTTCTAGGTGATTTTAGATCACCTCTCTTGATTACAGACATCCCAATCATGCATCTGATCCCTGGTAAGTGGTTTTGGTTAGGTTTTTCCTTCTCTCCTTTTTTTCTCCATCCAATGTGGTGTAATATTTTGACCATGAGCGTTTTTGGTTTTGATCTTGATTATTTATGGTCTAGGAACCTTCTTTCAATCATCTATGCCTTCATTCTTGTGGATAATCCCACTGGAAGAGTTAGTTGATCATCAATTAAAGGTATGGGTCTAAACCTTAACCCCATGGTTTGTTTTTTGTCAAGTATGTGTAATATTGAAATTGTTCCAACATACCATGAACTAAATAAATTAAATGATGAATTAGATTATTAATTTGAATCTATTTGGATCCAACTGATTATAAACCTAGCCTGTGGCTACCATTTGTTCAAGATAACCCTTGATTATAAATGAATTGTTTAATAGAATAAAGTGTGTTTAGCATGACTTGGGATTTGGGCCTTTTATTGATATAGATTCACCTTATTTTGGCCTGATTATTGAGATTATTGTCTTGTTATTGGTTATGAAAAACTAATAAATGAGATGTGTAATTGAACGATAAATGGTAATTTTCATAATTAACCAAAGAGACTTATGAACTGATATGGTGATATCCTTGTTTCTATGACATGTGTTGTGATTTCTATGCGATAATTCTTATATGGGGTGTTGACCTAGTTTGATTTTTTTAATTCTTATATGGTGTATTGGACTATTTTGTATGTTGAAATGAATATATACCGGGCTATGCTTTGAGACATGCTAAAATACTTATATAGAGGGATATGCCTAGTGACACATGCTGAAATGATTATATGTTGAGCTTGGACCTGAGACATATTGAAATGATTATATACCGGGATTGGACCTAAAACATTATGAGATTCTAATATATTGGAAAAAAACTTGATTTAATGATGAAATGATTATATAGCAGGGTTTGACCAAGATTTGTGTGATTCATACCATGGATATGTGGTTATGGTAGGTATAGTTGTTAGACATTCTCGGATACATTCTAGAATGTCACTAAGGTAGGTTTTGTTTTACCATGGTTATATGGTTTATGTTGGCATAGTTATGAGACATTATGAGTGATATTTTTGGAATGGTGAAAAAGTAGGTTGATGTTGTATTAATTTAATTATTTAAATAATTAATACACTTGTTTATTGCATTACTACATTCACTTATTATCATAATGGTTATGTTTAAACAAGGTGGTGTTAACCGAATTAGTTACACCCACAACCTATTCGGGCTTCCATTTGGAACCTGATCAGATTACCTAGATGTAGGATTGGACAAGGTAAAGGGACATTTCTGTTGATTGTTTCTTGCTAGGTGGGATGGAGTTTGGAGATGAGATCGATATGGGGTCCAGGGCCAGGTATTTTTGAGTCTTTATTTGAGTATGATAGTATTTTATTTGTATTACTTATATAATGACATTTATTTAGATCCCAACACATCATTAAATTATTCCCCTATTATTTTATCGGATTATCTAGTTGGATTTTACTATTTGGTTTTCCATTTTATTGTATCATTTCCATTATTCCCACACTCTGATATTTATTTATTATTTTTATATGATTATTACACTATGGTGTAACTCTATAACCAGAGGTTATAGTCTCCCCAATATACATATCACACTCCCATTTCTATTAGGTAGACTCTAGTGTATGGGGAGGTGTTCTTGAGGTCTCGTAACCAACCTGTTTTGGCCATTTGAGAGAGTGCTGAATCAGATGATGTTACAAAGTGGTATCAGAGGTGGTGATTCAAATATTTACAGTATTTAGACTTTGAGTTTTTCTATATACCATTCAAGGTAAATTTAATTTCTGATTATTTGATCCAAAAGACTTAGGAATAGGCAGTACGTGATTCTTTATATGAGTGGAGGGTGATGTCCCTCTTTATAGACATGCATCTAGATGTTCAGGAGT